>OY728130.1:1114146345-1119146345 GCA_963277665.1 Viscum album
TTTGGTGAATAGTAACTTTTAAGTTCTTAATCGCGATTAGATGTAATTAGTGTAGTTTAAGGTAATAATATTGTTTAAATAATATGAGATGAGCTTGACACTTGTCCTACTCCTATTGGATGAGTCATGGCCGACCAAGAAAACCCATGGGTCAACTTGGGGACCACATGGAGCCACTTTGGTTGAAAATGACATTAATATATATTTATTTAATGTTAAAATTAAATTGACACAAACATGAGTTTTTTTACTAAAATAGTTTTTAAGTGGGGTTAAACAAGTACAAATTTTGACTATAAATATTCATTAGAAATATAAAAAGATTTCCTACATCTTAGTATTTTTTTATAAGTTTTAGACATTAAATAAATTAAATTATTTATGACATCATTATGATGCGGCGATGACCTCATTATTTAACGATTTAAATAAAATGAGAAGATAATGAAAAATCCAAGGCTTACACTTGTCCAAAGACTATTGGATGGGTATATTTAGAACCCTTATCACATTAGCCACGAATTATATAAGTGTGGGACCTTTAGAATCCGAAAATCATTGTGTAATAATGTAACTTTTCAATCTTTCCAAAAGAGCCCCTCCTCTCCACATATAAAAGGCCCCCACCTCTACCACCTTATTCACACTTTCAAGCCATTTGGCTCGGCCAACATCTGCCCAAATACTCTCCCAACTTTCCCCTATTACTCTGAGAAGCCTCAATTTGGGCATAACTCTTCCCAAGGAATCTTTTGGCTAAAATCAAAAAGAGTTACCCGATTTTTAGGTAATGTCTTCTCTAATGTTGTTTGGTTTTATTTTTCTTCTCCAACCCCCTAAACTCTTTTTATTCATTTCTTTTGTAACAACACCAGTATCCTCAATATACTAGGATGTTGTTATAATAAGGATTAGAGCTACACTTACACACACTTACATCTAATGGTTAAAGAACTTACAGTTTCTGTGGATGGCAAATTTCTGCCTCACGAAACGATGATTGTTCAACACTCATAAAACACCTTCAAAGGTGGCCATTAAGATGTCACTATATTTATATATGATATATAATATGTTTATTTTTCCTTATGCTTCTGTATTTCTCATTTATGGCATACTTTATGATTTCCATTATGGGTAAGCGCGATAATTTCATTTTAGGAAGTGCGGACTACCGCCCCCTCAAAGTGATGTCAATCGTTAATGCCATATGTGGGATTTATAAAGGATGGAGTAAATGATATTATATGATATATTATACTGGAATTATGTTATATATTTATATCATTATGATTTCATTCCATTAAATACGAAATAGAAATGAAAGTAGCGTTCATGCGTACGTACGGCTTACCGTCTCCATGAACGGTGCATTTCATTTCTTACCTCTAAATGTTACGTAATATTATGAATGAATGTATATACTGGATATATATGATATATATGATAACTACATCAGGAATATAATTTGGGATATAATGGATATTTCACCACATGAACAACTTGTAATTATAAGAAGTTTATTATTGACTCAAGTACCAAAGATCGACAAAACGACCATTATTAACATAAATAATTACATAATGTTCATAACTGTAACACCCCAAGATTTCATAGTGTGTTATTTCTTCAAAATAATTCAATAACTTGCACTACACGCAACACCGAGTTAAATCACACCATGACTTACAAAAAAACCCATTCAAAAGAGGTTATGAATAGAATTATCTAAATTTTAAACTTTATATAATCCTTATAATTTTAGAATCCATATTGTGAGTTTCTTAGATATAATGCAAGAACAAATTCATTTTCAGTATTGCACTTTTATCAACTTTTAATTGTGAACCCTTTTTAAATACAATATTTTAAACTTTTGACTAAATGGGGACATCAAAAAATTTAAAATGAAACATCCCAAGCTTCCACGGTACGCTTTCCTTTGAATAATACAATAGCGTGTGTTGTACGCAACTTCGAGTTTTAACACACACCACAACCGATCAAACTAGCCGTTATGAATAGTAATACCTACTTTTTGAAATTATATATATTTTATATTTCAAAATTGACTTCATTTTTGGATTCTTAGTGTTGAATTTACCCTAAGGTGAAATTTTGGTACTTTTCGGATAACTTTCATATTTTGATGAATAGTGAAAATTACTAAATTTTAATTAAAAACAATTTTTTTAATCAAAATAATTAATAGTGATAAATTATGAATTTTAGTAGTTTTAAAGTATATTTAGAATATATATTTACCATTTAATATAATGTAGGTCATTGGACATAATTTTACAATTAAACCGAACATAAACAAGTGTCAATCTTTTGATAGTTATTATCTCTTAAAAACACGCTTTTTGTTTTGACAGCGGGAATTAATTTTAAATTAATTTCTGCCACTTCTGTGTTTTGAATTTGGAAAAATGGATTACATATTTGGAATCAGGATGTCCAAATTATGTAAATAGGTAACTTTTATTTTTACACATTTTGAATAATTACTGCGGTAAATATTTTATTTACCATGGTTAAAGGGTAAATCCGGTAAATAAGGGTTAAAAAATAATATTATAATAATACAAAATTACCCTAAAACGTGTCCTAACCTTATTGGTGGACACATACCCGACCATGGGAATCCTTGTGTCAATTTGGGGACCCCTTGGAGCCACATGTATGTGGTAGGGACACATTATATTAATAAAGTTTAAATAAAAATAAAAATGGCATAAGCTTACATCTTTTAGAAGAACAATTTTTACATAGGGTTATACATGTTAGATTTTAGATTATAAATATCCATTAGAAATCTAAAACTATTTCCTACATAATGATATTTTATTTATAATTTTTAGACATTAAATAATTTGTTTTATTTATGACACAATGATGATGCAGTAATTACTATAATAGTTAAAAATTAAAATAATTGATATTATAAATACCAAAATAAATATAATATGAAACTTTTAATGAATTAAACTAATTTTATAGGATAATATGATATATTAGGATTGATTTAATTGACCTTTTTAGAAGTAATCAATCTGTTATGAGTTTTACAAAAATCAACTATTGAATAGTGTCAAAATTGACATAAAAGAGTTCTTAAAACAAATATTATATTATTAATTGATATTAAATTCCTAAAAATCTAAGGTTCGGCCAAGAGACTTATATCATGATAGGTTCTTCAATAATGGACCACTTGGGGGTCTCTTGGATGTATATAGTAAGTTTATTAACCATATTATATAAAAATACAAAGAGACATTGTAAAAGTGAAACTAATTAACTTAGAGTTAATACTTAAAGATAAGGTTAATATAAGTACCCAAACCTGTCTAAATTCTATTGGTTGAGTTTTTTTAGACCTATCCCCACCTTAACCTTTGAATAATCAACTTTGGAGGCATTCGAAACCGAATATGAATTTAATATAAACTAATATTTCTAGCTTTTATAAAGGTGCCCCTCACCCCTCTTATAAAAGGGCACTCCTCATTCTCATTTCTTCACACCTTCCAAGCCTTTTGGTTCGGCCAAAATCTGCCCAAATACTCTCCCAACATCTCTCACTACAACCTAGAGGCCTTAGTTTGATCAGAAAGCCAACCTATGGTGCCCTTTTGATCAAATCAAAAGGAAGAACCCAAAGAAGAGGTAATGATTTCACCACCCTTTTCCAAGTTCATTTCTTCTTCCACTTCTTCTTCCTTTGTTGTTTCCATTATAAAATAATAACTCCAGTATCATATATATACTGTGATGTTATTATAAATATGGTACAACCATATTCAGTATTCTATCCACCCTTTGAATAACATGTCACCATACGTGCGTACGTACGGCTTACCGTCTCCACGTCGTGGTGTAATTGTTATTCAATATAATATTATTTGGATGGGTATAATAATGATGTGTAAATCATGTAAATAATAAATATAACATGTTAATGATTCTTTATATATGATATACCATCCATTTATATATTATTTTAATATCAAAAGAATGATATTGTCGCTCGTACGTACGTACGGACTACCGTCTCCACGAACGCGATGAAATTCATTCTCCATCGTATCCATTCAAGTATAATTATCATTTGATGATTTAAAAATGATGTTTAAGGACATGATATCATTCTGGATATGAATAATATACATCCTATCCCTTACAAAAATGTCTTACGTAACAAAACATATAAAAGAAAACAAGTAAGTTAACACCCGAAACAACGATAATACTAAGATATTATTATAAATCGATATTAAAAGATCATATATGATATCATATTAATGTATATGATTCTTGTATAATTTAGTAACAATTATTTCACCATTATACAGGAGGTTAACCTACCCCAACCAAGGAAAATTACAAGGTAAGGGGTTTTCATCTCACTCCTTATTCCCGTGAGATTCATGCCATATTGCCACCATCACCTTTTGTGTGGTGTATGTACTGCCCATAATTATATTCTTTGTGTAATACACTCTAATTTATGTGTATTTACATATTCATTGTATGATACCTCTTTCATGGGTTGTATGTTTCATAAGTTAACAAATTGGTAAGGGTTATTTCACAATCTCTTCATTATCCGAGGTTGTTTATATGTAATAATCTACTGGGATCTCTTTATCATCCACATCCATGTTTCTTAAAAATGTATTTTAAAACATTTTTAGTATTTACTAGAATATGAGTTAAAGTCATTTATACCCTTTTTGACTTTTATAAGAGGTTTATAAAGGAATCTTTCCGTCGTTTTCAAAACAAGGTCCCTTTTAACCTTTTCGACAGAATTAAGGTAAGAATGTTTTTTTTTAACTTATACGGCGGGTGCGGCTATTTTCCGCCATTATAAAATCTTCAAAGCTTCCCTTAAAAGCTTATAAGAATATTTTCAAAGAAAATTTTTTATTTTATATGGATCTTAAATGATTTCAAAATAAAAGGAGATATTTCTTTAAAAAAAATTTTGATTTCATCTATGTCAACATCCTTTGATGGATTTTATGATTATTTGAAGTTGATTTATTATGATACAAAACTTCTATATAGTATTGAAGGTTTTGTGATATGTTTGACTGTGGATGTTCTATTTTTATACCATTCATAGTTTATGATGAAAGTATTGACATTTCGTATGCTAGTTTTAATACAAATGTTTATGTTATGTTTAAACCTTTTCATATGGGAATGCATTGGACTTAATATGTGACGGGTGGAGCCCGCTATAGCTCCTCGATGCATCGGTAGGTCTCATGAGACAAACTAGTGTCTTGGCACAAGGCCTTGACAAAATCTTATTTGTAGTCTTGGCACGAGGCCTTGACTATGTGGTTATGATAGTCTGGCATTATGCATTCCAACATTATGAAAGTGGTTATTGATTTTTCATGTGATTATTCGATTAGTAGAATATCCATGTGAATAAGGAAATGGCATTATTTCATTTTATTTATGCCATACCATTCTGAAAGTTCATGTTTGAAAGGCTTTTGTTTTAGTTATACATTGCCTTAAAAGTTTATTCTTATTTATGAAAGTTTCCGCTATATTGTTATCCTTACTGGGCATTTGAGCTCACCCCTTTTCTATGTTTTATTTTTCCAAGGATGTGAAGATGTAAGTTATGAATGACCTGCAGGGATATTATGAGGGGATTATAGTGTGGACTGTGGAAACATTATGTTGTTGTAGTAGTTTTTCATTTTATGATGTAATGTAAAACTTATGAATATATCTAGTATTTCCAAGGCTACTAATCCAATCGGTCTTTCGAGTTTTGATCTTTCTTGTGATCATGCCAATGTTATGTAATAATGCACCGACTCTGGGTAACTAGGGTCGGGGCGTTACAGTTGGTATCAGAGGAAGTTTAGTAAAAACCTTGGAAGCTAGATTTAGATAAACTCTGATTAGAGCACATAGACCTAAGATGAACTTTGAGGATTAGTATAGAAGAACTTCCTAGAATTTTGGTATTGTAGAGATTTTGTGAGTTTTCCGAGCAATACATCCCTGTCTGGATACGAGCAGGTAGAGGCGGCTCTGGCACAGATGTACCTAGGGGTAAAACCCGAAAACACCGCTTTGATCTAGACTCGAACGGGAACTGGTGCACGACAACGGGCCTTGCTGCACTCTTGTTTACGACACTCCCGGGGGATATTCTTAGGATAACTCTCATTTTCTTTAAAAATCATTATGAAGGGTTTATGAGTATATACGTCCTCAAAGGAAACATTCTTATGATTATGGATTATATCCATAAATAGTTCAATTTATGTTAAGTGTTTTATAAGTATGGGATTATGTATTTTGATTCGTAAACTGATCTAGTGTATGCCATTGTTTAGAAATGGCGCCCAGTAGAAGGAATGAGAACTCCAGCAATGCACATGATCCAAAGAGAAAGAAGGATCATATCTTTCATGGTCTTAAGCCAGAATTTATAAGAGAAATAGTCTCCCATGTATTATCATTATATGAATAAATAATATCATGTGTTGATAAGATAAGTAACGATTTTACTGAGTCCTATGGATTTTAAGGGAAGCAAGAGAAGAAAAGGATGGAAGAGAGAAATATGGATAAAGGGAAGAGGGAAAAGAAGAATTTTCCCATATGTGGTAACTGTGGAAAGAAACACCCTGGAACTTTCCTGAAATGAATGGGAGTTTGTTATAAGTGTGGAGAAAAAGGGCACAAAGTACGTGACTGAAAGGGTAAGAAAATGGTTTCAAATGTACAATGCTTCATTTGCAAGGAGTTTGGACACTACGCGAACCTATGTCCCAGTCAACAAACTATGCCGCAAATGATGTTATTGGATAATAATCAAGTTATGATACTACCACAGATGAAGAGGAATGATTAGAGTTCTTATGTTGATTATGTCAATTGAGTGTGTATCAACAATTTACTTGTTATAATTATTATGGAGTATGTAAGGATTGTACTACAGTACTATTTCATTAAGGACTTGAGATTTTGTGGAACAAAGAAAAGTGACTCAATAGCAGGATAAATTTTTGGAAAATATATGGTTGAGAGAATGATAAACCATAATATAGTTCTGATACCGAGGTAGTGATTTTGGAATAATACATGATTGTTTTGGATAAATTATATTGGATATTCTTGACTACCTTGGAACTGATTAATGATTTGTATATTCCATCATTGTTGGGGTTTAAAACATTTTTGGATTAATGAAGTATATCCATCATTCTATATGGAATAAGGGAGCATGAATGTAATTAATAAGGAATATGGTAATTCAGGATGTTTCAGTGTATTAAAAGAATACATGATGAAGGTATTCATATGCTATTACGGGGTAAAAAGAATCTACATTATGTGTACCTTCCTTATAAATGTTGGACTATGAGTTTGGATAGATGTATTTTGGATAGTTCTAGTTTGGATTATTTTGGATTGCCATAAAAGGACAACCCGGAGGTCGGGCGGCAACCCGTCGCGTCCGGCAAGGCTGCGAGACTTGAACCCGCAACCGAAGGGCGACAAGGGTGTATCACCTACCACTGGCCCAAGAGATGTCCTGGATTAAATAATGTAGTTTTTTTTAAAAGATCTGGTAGATGAATTATAAATTCATTTATTTTGGAACCCTATACGAATAGTGTAAATATAATTTTTTACATTCTATTATCTTTTAGAGTGAAAGATGAGTTTGTGGTAGAAATTTATTAAAGGATAAAACTATAATTATAAAGTAAGTATATCTCCTTATGATCTTAGCCAATCTCATAAATAAATTCCTCAACATTAATAAAAGGAACATAGAACAAAAATGTTGTCCTAGATGGTACCTTAAATCATCACTAATTCATGGCTTTGGGATTGTTGGCCTTTTCATAGCCATGTTCTCTACCACTCTCCATCAGATAATTGATGGATAGATTTCTCTTCCATATCCATATTTTACTACATGGAACCCTAGTATGTGTTATTTTCGGTAATCTTCATACTTTCCACTCTTTATTTTAAATAGAGGCCTCGTTAATTCATTTTTCGATGTGGGATTTCAACTAAGATATTTTGAAACGTCAAAAATGTGTTATCCCAATACCCTATGTTTTGTTGAACCAATGGTATTTCAAATCATCATAGATTGATGAATTTAAGGACCTCAATTTTATACTTGTTTGTGATTGATGACCTCAATCACTACCTATAAATATTTACGTTTTTCCTCCAATTATATGTCTCTAATTGCCACCAATGTTCTCCTAATCGAGATCATTATTTGGTGGTGACCCTTTGATTTCTCTTTTCATCATATTAAGAGTAAATTTTAGTAACCCAATTTCTGATGTGGGTTTTCCCACAAATATATTTTCTATTTTCAACCTTTTATTTTTGAAGAACAATTTCAAATTGTGAGGACGCAATTTATTGAAGGAGGGGAGAATGTAACACCCCAAGATTTCATAGTGTGTTATTTCTTCAAAATAATTCAATAACTTGCACTACACGCAACACCGAGTTCAATCGCACCATGACTTACAAAAAAAAAAGCCCTTCAAAAGAGGTTATGAATAGTATTATCTAAATTTTAAACTTTATATAATCCTTATAATTTTAGAATCCATATTATGAGTTTCTTAGATATAATGCAAGAACAAATTCATTTTCAGTATTGCACTTTTATCAACTTTTAATAGTGAACCCTTTTTAAATACAATATTTTAAACTTTCGACTAAATGGGGACATCAAAAAATTTAAAATGAAACATCCCAAGCTTCCACGGTACGCTTTCCTTTGAATAATACAATAGCGTGTGTTGTACGCAACTTCGAGTTTTAACACACACCACAACCGATCAAACTAGCCGTTATGAATAGTAATACCTACTTTTTGAAATTATATATATTTTATATTTCAAAATTGACTTCATTTTTGGATTCTTAGTGTCGAATTTACCCTAAGGTGAAATTTTGGTACTTTTCGGATAACTTTCATATTTTGATGAATAGTGAAAATTACTAAATTTTAATTAAAAACAACTTTTTTAATCAAAATATTTAATAGTGATAAATTATGAATTTTAGTAGTTTTAAAGTATATTTAGAATATATTTTTACCATTTAATATAATGTTGGTCATTGGACATAATTTTACAATTAAACCGAACATAAACAAGTGTCAATCTTTTGATAGTTATTTTCTCTTAAAAACACGCTTTTTGTTTTGACAGCGGGAATTAATTTTAAATTAATTTCTGCCACTTCTGTGTTTTGAATTTGGAAAAATGGATTACATATTTGGAATCAGGATGTCCAAATTATGTAAATATGTAACTTTTATTTTTACACATTTTGAATAATTACTGCGGTAAATATTTTATTTACCATGTTTAAAGGGTAAATCCGGTAAATAAGGTTAAAAATAATATTATAATAATACAAAATTACCCTAAAACGTGTCCTAACCTTATTGGTGGACACATACCCGACCATGGGCATCCTTGGGTCAATTTGGGGACCCCTTGGAGCCACATGTATGTGGTAGGGACACATTATATTAATAAAGTTAAAATAAAAATAAAAATGGCATAAGCTTACATCTTTTAGAAGAAGAATTTTTACATAGGGTTATACATGTTGGATTTTCGATTATAAATATCCATTAGAAATATAAAAAGATTTCCTACATAATGATATTTTATTTATAATTTTTAGACATTAAATAATTTATTTTATTTATGACACAATGATGATTCAGTAATTACTATAATAGTTAAAAATTAAAATAATTGATATTATAAATACCAAAATAAATATAATATTAAACATTTAATGAATTAAACTAATTTTCTAGGATAATATGATATAATATGATTGATTTAATTGACTTTTTTCGAAGCAATAAATCTGTTATGAGTTTCACAAAAATCAACTATTGAATAGTGTCAAAATTGACATAAAAGTGTTCTTAAAACAAATATTATATTATTAATTGATATTAAATTCTTAAAAATCTAAGGATCGGCCAAGAGACTTATATCATGATAGTTTCTTCATTAATGGACCACTTTGGGGTCTCTTAGATGTATATAGTAAGTTTATTAACCATATTATATAAAAATACAAAGAGACATTGTAAAAGTGAAACTAATTAACTTAGAGTTAATACTTAAAGATAAGGTTAATATAAGTACCCAAACCTGTCTAAATTCTATTGGTTGAGTTTTTTTCGACCTATCCCCACCTTAACCTTTGAATAATCAACTTTGGAGGCATTAGAAACCGAATATGAATTTAATATAAACTAATATTTCTAGCTTTTCCAAAGGTGCCCCTCACCCCTCTTATAAAAGGGCACTCCTCATTCTCATTTCTTCACACCTTCAAAGCCTTTTGGTTCGGCCAAACTCTGCCCAAATACTCTCCCAACATCCCTCACTACAACCTAGAGGCCTTAGTTTGATCAGAAAGCCAACCTATGGAGCCCTTTTGATCAAATCAAAAGGAAGAACCCGAAGAAGAGGTAATGATTTCACCACCCTTTTCCAAGTTCATTTCTTCTTCCACTTCTTCTTCCTTTGTTGTTACCATTCTAAAATAATAACTCTAGTATCATATATATACTGTGATGTTATTATAAATATGGTACAACCATATTCAGTATTCTATCCACCCTTTGAATAACATGTCACCATACGTGCATACGTACGGCTTACCGTCTCCACGTCGTGGTGTAATTGTTATTCAATATAATATTATTTAGATGGGTATAATAATGATGTGTAACTCATGTAAATAATAAATATAACATGTTAATGATTCTTTATATATGATATACCATCCATTTATATATTATTTTAATATCAGAAGAATGATATTGTCGCTCGTGCGTACGTACGGACTACCGTCTCCACGAACGCGATGAGATTCATTATCCATCGTATCCATTCAAGTATAATTATCATTTGATGATTTAAAAATGATGTTTAAGGACTTGATATCATTCTGGATATGAATAATATACAAGCTATCCCTTACAAAAATGTCTTACGTAACAAAACATATAAAAGAAAACAAGTAAGTTAACACCCGAAACAACGATAATACTAAGATATTATTATAAATCGATATTAAAAGATCATATATGATATCATATTAATGTATATGATTCTTGTATAATTTAGTAACAATTATTTGACCATTATACAGGAGGTTAACCTACCACAACCAAGGAAAAGTACAAGGTAAGGGGTTTTCATCTCACTCCTTATTCCCGTGAGATTCATGCCATATTGCCACCATCACCTTTTGTGTGGTGTATGTACTGCCCATAATTATATTCTTTGTGTAATACACTCTAATTTATGTGTATTTACATATTCATTGTATGATACCTCTTTCATGGGTTGAATGTTTCATAAGTTACCAAATTGGTAAGGGTTATTTCACAATCTCTTCATTATCCGAGGTTGTTTATATGTAATAATCTACTGGGATCTCTTTATCATCCACATCCATGTTTCTTAAAAATGTATTTCAAAACTTTTTTACTATTTACTAGAATATGAGTTAAAGTCATTTATACCCTTTTTGACTTTTATAAGTGGTTTATAAAGGAATCTTTCCGTCATTTTCAAAACAAGGTCCCTTTTAACCTTTTCGACAGAATTAAGGTAAGAATGTTTTTTTTAACTTATACGGCGGGTGCGGCTATTTTCCGCCATTATAAAATCTTCAAAGCTTCCCTTAAAAGCTTATAAGAATATTTTCAATGAAAATGTTTTATTTTATATGGATATTAAATTATTTCTAAATAAAAGGAGATATTTCTTTAAAAAGAAATTTGATTTCATCTATGTCAACATCCTTTGATGGATTTTAAGATTATTTGAAGTTGAATTATTATGATACAAAACTTCTATATTGTATTGAAGGTTTTGTGATATGTTTGACTGTGGATGTTATATTTTTATACCATTCATAGTTTATGATGAAAGTATTGACATTTCGTATGCTAGTTTTAATACAAATGTTTATGTTATGTTTAAACCTTTTCATATGGGAATGCATTGGACTTAATATGTGACGGGTGGAGCCCGCTATAGCTCCTCGATGCATCGGTAGGTCTCATGAGACAAACTAGTGTCTTGGTACAAGGCCTTGACAAAATCTTATTTTTAGTCTTGGCACGAGGCCTCGACTATGTGGTTATGATAGTCTGGCATTATGCATTCCAACATTATGAAAGTGGTTATTGATTTTGCATGTGATTATTCGATTAGTAGAATATCCATGTGAATAAGTAAATGGCATTATTTCATTTTATTTATGCCATACCATGCTGAAAGTTCATGTTTGAAAGGCTTTTGTTTTAGTTATACATTGCCTTAAAAGTTTATTGTTATTTATGAAAGTTTCCGCTATATTGTTATCCTTACTGGGCATTTGAGCTCACCCCTTTTCTATGTTTTATTTTTCCCAGGATGTGAAGATGTAAGTTATGAATGACCTGCAGGGATATTATGAGGGGATTATAGTGTGGACTGTGGAAACATTATGTTGTTGTAGTAGTTTTTCATTTTATGATGTAATGTAAAACTTATGAATATATCTAGTATTTCCAAGGCTACTAAACCAATCGGTCTTTCGAGTTTTGATCTTTCTTGTGATCATTCCAATGTTATGTAATAAAGCACCGACTCTGGGTAACAAGGGTCGGGGCGTTACAATAACATTGTAATAAGGGATATAAAAACGATAATAAAATTGAAAATGGATCTTAATAAGGTAGATATTAACTCTAGTTTATTATTCAGGAGGTTAAAGATTGGTTGAGTCAAGTTGGACACGAGGTAAGGGAATTTCTTAACCCAACTTCCATTCTTTGGGTTAATCTCCTACATTCAAATTATGTCATGATATTATTATGTCCTATTTTTTATATTTACTTTCTATATGTGTAACTATAGTGAATACACATAATAGATCTCTTTTATTTTAAAAATGATCTTTTTAAGGACTTCGTCTCAATCTCCTTTCATTGAGGCATATTTGGTTTTATACACAACTTTCTTTTATACGGTGTATAAACCCCTTTGACTTTTATGTTTATTCAAAAGGAATCTTTTTTTATACAAAGCGTTTTACTAAACGAAAAAAGGGAATGTTTTTCTTTCCATACATATGTGGCGACAACGACTTCTCCGCCGCCGTGACCATTATTTGAGTTTCGGCTTCCTTTACAAGACATCACTTTTTTTAATGAAAAATAAATACAAAGTTTTAACTTTCTTTTATTTTGGTATTGAAAATGGTTTTGAAAGCGTTTTTATTATATCAATGTATTGTATTGATATCTTGTGATTGAAATGTGGAAATGATATGTTTCCTTTATGCATGTTTTATGTGATACGATTATGTTATGGTTTATGATATGTTTAAACCTATTCATATGAGGAATGTATTGGACTTAATAAGTGATGGGTGGAGCCCGCTATAGCTCCTCGATGCATCGGTAGGTCTCATGAGACAACTAGACGTGGAATTGGCTGAGGCCCTTTTCCCAATTTGATTTATGGTTTTGGCCGAGGCCTTAATCATTTTAGACATCTTGGCCGAGGCCTTGACAAAATGTTTTAGAATGTCTAGAATTATACATTCCCTCATTATGAAAGTGGTTATTGATATTTCATGTGATTATTTGACCAGTAGAATATCCATGTGAAGAAGTGAATGTCATTATCTCATTTTACTTTTGCCATATTATGTTGAAGTTCATGTTTAAAAGGATTTTTTTTAGTTATACATTTCCTTAAATGTTATTGTTTATTTTTGAAAGCTTCCGCAATATTGTTATCCTTACTGAGCATATGAGCTCACCCCTTTCAATGTTTTAATATTTTCCAGGATGTGAAGATGTATTTTAGGAATGACCTGCAGGGATAGTCATAAGAGGATATGAGTGCGGACTATGAAGACTTTTGTTATTGTAGTTTTTCACCTTATGTTGTAATGTAACATTTGTGAATGTATCTAGTGATTCCAAGGCTACTAAACTAATCGGACTTTTGATACTTGATCTTTTTTGATCATTCCAATGTTATGAAGTAATGCACCGACTTCAGGTAGCTGGGTTCGGGGCGTTACAGTTGGTATCAGAGGCAGTTTAGTACTAACCTTGGAAGCTAGATTTAGATAAACTCTGATTAGAGCACTATGCCCGAAGATAGAATTTGAGGATTAGTATAGAATAACTTCCTAGAATTTTGGTATTGTAGAGATGTTGTGAGTTTTCCGAGCAATATATCCATGTCTGGATACGAGTAGGTAGAGGCGGCTCTGGCACAGATGTACCTAGGTGTAAAACCCGAAAACACTGCTTTGAGCTAGACTCAAACGGGAACTGGTGCATGACAACGGGCCTTGCTGCACTCTTGGTTACGACACTCCCGGGGGATATGCTTAGGATAATTCTCGTTTTCTTTACAAACCACTATAAACGGTTATGAGTATATACTTCCTCAAAGAAAACTTTTTTATGATTATGGATTATATCCATAAATAGTTCAATTTATGTTAAGTATTTTATAAGTATGGAATTATGTATTTTGATTCATAAACTAATATAGTTTATGCCATTGTATAGAAATGGCGCCCAGTAGAAGGAATGTGAACTCCAGCAATACGTATGATCCAAAGAGTAAGAAGTATCGTATCTTTCACGGTATTAAGCCATCATTTAGAAGTGAAATAGTCTCCCATGTGTTATCAACATATGAAGAAATAGTATCATGTGTTAATAAGATATGTAAAGAATTCTCTGAGTCCTATGGCTTTGAAGCGAAGCAAGAGATGAAAGGGATGGAAGAGAGAATGATGGATAAAGGGATGAGGGGAATGAAGAATTTTCCAATATGTGGTAATTGTGGGAAGAAACATCATGGAACTTGCCTAAAGGGAATGTGAGTTTGTTATAAGTGTAGAGAAAAAGGACACAAAGTGCGTGACTGCAAGGGTAAGAAAATGGTTTCAATTGTACAATGCTTCTTCTGCAAGGATTGGGGACACTATGCAAACCAATGTCCAAATCATCAGAGTATACCCCAAATGATGTTATTGGATAATAATCAAGTTATGATACTACCACAGATGAGGAGTAATGATGAGAGTTCTTATGTTTTTATTAATGAATTTTGTAATTTGAGTGTTGTATCAATGATGTACTGGTTATAATAATTATGGAGTATATAAGGATTGTACTGCAGTATTATTTCATCAAGGACATGAGATTGTGTGGAACCAAGAAAAGTGACTCCACAGTAGGTTAAATTTTTGGAAAATATATGGTTGAGAGAAATATAAACCATAATATTGTTCTGATACTGAGATAGTTATTTTGGAATAAGACGTGATTGATTTGGAAAAATTATATTGGATATTCATAACTTCCTTGAAACTGATTGATGATTTGTATACATTTTTGGATAGAAGGAGTATATCTAGTATTCTATAAGGAATAAAGGATCATGGTAATTCAGTAGGTTTAAAAAGAATACATGATTAAGGTGTTCACATGTTGTTACGTGGAAAAAAAGGATCTTCATTATGTTTACCTTCCTTATAAAATTTGGACTGTGAGTTGGACAGAAGTAATTTGGATAACTATAAAGGTTGGAGTGGATTAAGTTGATCTTTGGATAGTATTGTTTAAGGTTAAATTTTTTTTGAAGATTATTTTTGGAATATTATGATACTATAGTTTTAGGAAAAGGAAAACCTGCAGGGTGGGGCATAACCCGTCGCGTCGGACAAAGCTACAGGAATCGAACCCACAATCATAGTGCGACATGCCTTTATTTCCTACCACTAGCCTACAGGAAGTCCCTGGTTATTACAAAATAATTTTACTAATCTAAATGGTATGTGTTAACATTTGGAACCTTATACAATTAGGATAAATAGAATATTTTTGAGTTGTATTACATTTTAGAGTGAAAGATGAGTTTGTGGTAAAAATTTATTAAAGAATGAAATTCTACATGACAAGTATGTATATTCCCTTACGTTCTTAGTAAATCTCCTAAAAAAATTCCTCAACTTTATAAAAGGTAACTCAAAACAAAAATGTTGTCGGTTAACTTTTCCTACTGGGGAATCAATGATCGTTTAACCAATCACAAGGTTGCGATTTTCTTGTAGTTAAACTTTCTCCTAATCTTGTTTTCTATAACTCTCCATCAGACCTTGATGGTTTGTTTTCTCCTCCATATCCATATTTTCATAGAATCCTAGAATGGGCTATATTGGGTGACCTTTGTACTTATCTTGCTTTCTTTTAATGTTATATATTTATTAACCTTAATTCCGATGTGGGTTTTCCACAAAGGTATTTTCTATTTTCAACCTTTTGTTTTCAAAGAAAAATTTCAAATTGCGAGAACGCAATTTATTGAAGTAGAGGAGAATGTAACACCCCGAGCTTCCATGATACACCTCCCATTCAATAATGCAATAGCTTGCATTGTACGCAACTTCGAGTTCTAACACACCACAACTAATCAATGTAGCCGTTATGAATAGTAATAACCACTTTTTAAATTTATAGAAATTTTATATTTCAAAATGGACTTCATTTTTGTATTCGTAATATCGAAATTAGCCTATGTTGAATTTTTTGTAATTTTCTGAGAACTTCCAATTTTTTATGAATAGTGAAAAATACTCAAAACAACTTTTTAATAAAAATAATTTATTGTGATAAATTATACTATTTAGTGGTTTTAAGGTATAATTAGAATACATTTTTACCATTTTATCCAATGGTGGTCATTAGAAATAATTTATCATTGAAATTGTACATATACAATTGTCAATCTTTTGAAAAAAATTGTTTCTTAAAAACACGCTATTGTTGTGACAGTGGGAATTAATTATAAAATTAATTAATGCAACATATATGTTTGGAATTTTGTAAAATAGACATCATTTTTTAATTAGGAATATCAATTATAGCTTAGGGTGAAATTTTGGCATTATTCTGAAAAACTTCAATTTTTGATTAATAGTGAAACCACTAAGTGGTAGTTAAATAACTGATTTTTCGTTTAAATGAAATATTACCACTTCTGTGATTTGATTTTCAAAAATCCAACATAAATGGTTGTCATTAATAAGTAAAATGTGGTTCAATGAGATTAAAATAATTTTTGGTGAATAGTTACTTTTAAGTTCTTAATCGCGATTAGAGGTAATTAGTGTAGTTTAAGGTAAAAATAATGTTTTAATAATATGAGATGAGCTTGACACTTGTCCTACTCCTATTGGATGAGTCATGGCCGACCAAGACAACCCATTGGTCAAATTGGGGACCCCATGGAGCCACTTTGGTTGGAAAATGACATTAATATATATTTATTTAATGTTAAAATTAAATTGACACAAACATGAGTTTTTTTACTAAAACAGTTTTTAAGTGGAGTTAAACAATTCCAAATTTTGACTATAAATATTAATTAGAAAGAAAAAAAGATTTCCTACATCATAGTATGTTTTTATAATTTTTAGACATTAAATAAATTAAATTATTTCTGACATCATTATGATGCGGCGATGACCTCATTATTTAACGATTTAAATAAAATGAGAAGATAATGAAAAATCCAAGGCTTACACTTGTCCAAAGACTATTGGATGGGTATATTTACAACCCTTATCACCTTAGCCACGAATTATATAAGTGTGGGACCTTTAGAATCCTAAAAGCATTATGTAATAATGTAACATTTCGATCTTTCCAAAAGACCCCCTCCTCTCCACTTATAAAAGGCCCCCACCTCTACCACCTTATTCACACATTCATGCCATTTGGCTCGGCCAAACTCTGCCCAAATACTCTCCCAAATTCTCCCTATTACTCCTAGAATCCTCAATTTGGGAATAACTCTTCCCAAGGAATCCTTTGGCTCAAATCAAAAAGAGTTACCCGATTTTGAGGTAATGTCTTCTCTAATGTTGTTTTGTTTTATGTTTCTTCTCCAACCCCCTAAACTCTTTTTATTCATTTCTTTTGTAACAACAACAGTATCCTCAATATACTAGGATGTTGTTATAATAAGGATTCGAGCTACACTTACACACACCTACATCTAATGGTTAAAGAACATACAGTTTCTGTGGAATGCGAATTTCTGCCTCACGAAACGATGATTGTTCAACACTCATAAAACACCTTCAAAGGTGGCCATTAAGATGTCACTATATTTATATATGATATATAATATGTTTATTTTTTCCTTATGCATCTGTATTTCTCATTTATGGCATACGTTATGATTTCCATTATGGGTAATCGCGATAATATCATTTTAGGAAGTGCGGACTACCGCCCCCTCAAAGTGATGTGAATCGTTAATGCCATATGTGGGATGTATAAATGATGGAGTAAATGATATTATATGATATATTATACTGGAATTATATTATATATTTATATCATTATGATTTCATTCCATTAAATAGGAAATATAAATGGAAGTAGCGTTCATGCGTACGTACGGCTTACCGTCTCCATGAACAGTGCATTTCATTTCTTACCTCTAAATGTTTCGTAATATTATGAATGAATGTATATAATGGATATATATGGTATATATGATAAATACATCAGGAATATAATTCAGGATATATTGGATATTTCACCACATGAACAACTTGAAATTATAAGAAGTTTATTCTTGACTCAAGTACCAAAGATCGACAAAACGACCGTTATTAACATAAATAATTACATAATGTTCATAACATTGTAATAAGTGATATAAAAAGGATAATGAAATTTAAAATGGATCTTAATAAGGTAGATATTAACTCTAGTTTATTATTCAGGAGGTTAATGAATGGTTGAGTCAAGTCGGACACGAGGTAAGGGAATTTCTTAACCCAACTTCCATTCTTTGGGTTCATCTCCTACATTCAAATTATGTCATGATATTATTATGTCCTATTTAGTATATTTACTTTATATATGTGTAACTATAGTGAATAAACATAATAGATCTCTTTTATTTTAAAAATTATCTTTTTAAGGACTTCGTCTAAATCTCTTTTCATTGAGGCATATTTGGTTTTATACAGAACTTTCTTTTATACGGTGTATAAACCCCTTTGACTTTTATGTTTATTCAAAAGGAATCTTTTTTTATATGAAGCGTTTTACTAAACGACAAAAAGGGAATGTTTTTTTTTCGTACATATGCGGCGACAACGACTTCTCCGCTGCCGTGACCATTATTTGAGTTTCGGCTTCCTCTACAAGCCATCACTTTTTTTAATGAAAAATAAATACAAAGTTTTAACTTTCTTTTATTTTGGTATTGAAAATGGTTTTGAAAGCGTTTTTATTATATCAATGTATTGTATTGATATCTTGTGATTGAAATGTGGAAATGTTATGTTTCCTTTATGCATGTTTTATGTGATACGATTATGTTATGGTTTATGATATGTTTAAACCTATTCATATGAGGAATGTATTGGACTTAATAAGTGACGGGTGGAGCCCGCTATAGCTCCTCGATGCATCGGTAGGTCTCATGCGACAACTAGACGTGGAATTGGCCGAGGCCCTTTTACCAATTTGATTTATGGTTTTGGTCGAGGCCTTAATCATTTTAGACGTCTTGGCCGAGGCCTTGACAAAATGTTTCAGAATGTATGGCATTATACATTCCCTCATTATGAAAGTGGTTATTGATATTGCATGTGATTATTCGACCAGTAGAATATCCATGTGAAGAAGTAAATGGAATTATCTCATTTTACTTTTGCCATATTATGTTGAAGTACATGTTTAAAAGGATTTTGTTTTAGTTATACATTGCCTTAAATGTTAATGTTTATTTATGAAAGCTTCTGCAATATTGTTATCCTTACTGAGCATCTGAGCTCACCCCTTTCAATGTTTTAATATTTTCCAGGATGTGAAGAAGTATTTTAGGAATGACCTGCAGGGATAGTCATAAGAGGATATGAGTGTGGACTATGAAGACTTTTGTTATTGTAGTTTTTCACCTTATGTTGTAATGTAACATTTATGAATGTATCTAGTGTTTCCAAGGCAACTAAACTAATCAGTATTTCGAGACCTGATCTTTTGTGATCATGACAATGTTATGAAGTAATGCACCGACTTCGGGTAGCTGGGGTCGGGGTGTTACACTGATATTGTTAATATTGGTCTTTATCTGTGAATGATGATTGGTAGGGAAATCTTTTCACCCTCATATTTTTTTTATGCTGGTGATGTTTTTCTCTTTGGTAAGGGTGAAAGAGTTAACATCCCTTACATCAAGATCATTTTTTCACAATATGATGATGTAGAAAGTAAAATGAATAGATGGAGATATTATTCCGTTATGTTTCGAAAATGATTATATATTTCTAAATAGAATAGTATTTTCGGAAGACTTAGAGTGAATTGAATTTCATTACTCTTTTTTTACCTTGGGGTTCCTTTTTTCTAGGGTTTTGTGTAATGATGTGACATGGAGAATATTTATCTAAAAATTACTATGCAGTTGGAAAATTGTACAAGAGATTCAATGTACTATGGAGGTAAACCTTTCGTGGTAAATTATGTTATTTATTCTATGTTTTGATACACTTTTTGACTATATAGATAGCCTAGAGTCCTTGATAAAGTGTTCAATAGAATGATTCAAAATATTATTTGGAACGTATCGATTCCGGAATGGATGTTGGTCATGGATTCTAGAAAATAGTATACCAAGCTTATGAATACGGGGGGAATGATAGTCAAAGATATCAGGATATATAATGATACCTTGATAAAATAATCACATGGAAGAAAATATCGACTTTTGAGTTATTTGTGGAATTTATTGTCACCCGATTTCTAAAAAATAATCCCAATTGATATGATATTTATATTTCCTCATTAGTCAGGCTATAAATTAAGTAAGACTACTTTGTAATTATGGATTCTTTTAAATGGATTTTTTTATAAAAATTCTCCCCTGAATTCTATAAGAACCCAATTGATAACTAGATCCATCATTTATGATGTTGAAATTCTTATATAATAAGTGGTGCTATAATGTTTGTGTTACATAGTAATCTAGATATATGTGTTATATTCTCTACTCACCTTTTTATGGATCTTTCTAGGATTGGATATTCATAGTATGACACTTGGGTTTGGTTGCCAAATCTAGATGTAAAATTCACTTCTATGATTTGTTATAGATACCCCTATGGTGAATATATAGGTATAGTTCCATGGGATGTTTGTTATATAAAGTATTTCATCTCCTCTACTTCCATTCTCAATGTCTAAAAGATTTTGAAATAGTGGCTAACTATTCAGCACCACATCCAACCTACATGACATCATATTTGGTTAGTATGATTCATTTATTTTCATGAAAATGATTCCTTGCATAACATAATTATGTGTTTTAGGTTTACATTTAGATTATAAAGAAATGATAAAAATATTTTCGAATCATCTAGAACTACTAGATCATTGAGGCTCTACTCCCCTTAATGTGAACAATTGCATGTAGTGAAAAAATAAAATCTCTTATATTGGATGTGGATACTAGTGTACTCTAATAAACTTTGAGAGAAAGTAATGAACTAGTTTTCAATAGTCATTTACCTTTCTTCCATTTTGTTGTAGTGTCTATTAAATTAGAGATCCTTATTGCATCCAAAATTCATACTCTTTCCATGGATAATGATTTTCTTGATTTGGTTAATTTGAGAACCCATAGAGTCCATATAAGCGGGGATGAACCATTAATGGCTAATTACCTTTGATGTATACTACTGATCCAAGGTTGGTTGAATTTCAATGTGGATGGGGATGTTTTAGGTGAATGAGGGCATGCTGGGTGTGGTGGGATTTTTCACACCTATCACAGTTTCATAAAGGGTTGTTTTATTCATTTACATTGAAATGGATTTTCAATTAAAGGTGAGATTTGGGAAATGATAAAGATGATAAGTTTTGATGTTCATTATGATTTCCATGCATTGATGTGGAAATAAGGTTCAGTTATTACTGTAAAAATTCTTAAAGTCCTCAAAAGGAATATACCATGGAATATACTCTTACCCTCGATTGATTACCTTTATCTTGCGGACTTAATCCCTCTTTATGTTACTCATGTTAATAAAGAGGAAAATCAAGTTTCAAATGTTCTTTCTAGAAGATAAATGTTTCTGGTCAGTTCTAGATAGTCATTTGTCCTACCATATTATTATTCCAGTCTAGTGTAGGAATATAGACTTGTTGATAAAAATTCTCATCTTTTTAAAGGTCCTCTATAGTTTCTTATTTTTTTACTTTATTTTTTTTAATAAAATTTCCTAGGAGAAGGTCCTCTTATCTCCTAGAAAAATATTATTATTCCATTCATAGAAAATGCTTTCAATAATATTATGATATCTTATTTATTTAAATTAACATATTTAAAAATGAAAATATTATTTTCTTAATATAATGTTTCTTTGATATTTATAAGTATTTTATTTGTTTAAATAACTTTTGATGAATCTTATGATTTTGTGAAGACATACACTAATGATATAATCTTCTTTTTTTATTTGGATGGTTCATAATAATTTTTTATATTTATTTATTTGGTAAAATATTAACAAATCTATTTTTTTGTATATTAACGTTTATTTTGATTATGTATAGAATTTTTATTCATCCCATTAATATGATGAATTTATTGTACTTAGTAAGTGATTATAAGGGACTGTTATATCCCCTTGATACATTAGTATTTCAAATGATAAAAACCATTTTATGTTATTAGTGTGCTCCTTAATTATTTACATGTTTTTAAATTACACAAGTCCAGGATGGTAATATTATGATATATTAAATTTTGAATTCTATCATTTTAAAACTAGTTTTTTATCCATTTAATTATTTATGTTTCTATTCCATCAATGTAATTAGTTACCTTTTTATGATGTTAGTCATATGTAATATTTTATTATTATTTTCTTCTTCAATATTATTAATTCATTAATTATTTTATGATAGATTATGTTATATTATTTCACCAACTCAACTTCTAAAATGACCATTTATAATGATTTCATTTCCTAATGATATTAAAAAGGTATCTTTGAATTAATTAATGTATTTAATAGACGAAATAGTAAATTACTCAGATTATATTTTATGTATTATTTCTGGATTTCAGTTTTTGTGTTTGAAACATATACATATATATATCTGGTCGCCTGAAAATAGTAGACTATTCGACCCATTAGGATGAGATCCAATTGATCTTGTGATAATGTATTAAAACAACCGATACATACAAGTTATTGTATCATGGTATTTAAAAATATGAAATATTTTAACACTTAATTTTTTTTTGAAATATTTTTTTCTAATTAATATATTCTTTTCGATATATTTGATTTCACACAATACTACATATATATTATTGTATATGAATAACAATATATTTGGAATGGGGTTTACCCAACACCAATATAATATTTTAAAACATAAAACACAAACTTATATTGAGGAATTCTCATCATTATTCTTATTTTGTGTTATAAACAAGGTCAGATTCCTTTGAAAGCATTCGTGACACAAAGGACTGAGTTTTACCAAATAATAATATATCATTAAAATAATATTATTTAATATAGTATGATATAACCTATTTGTTAAATTAGAAGTTATGAGTAGTATTATGTAAGTTATAAAAATATAATGTTTATAATATAAATTCATTAGTTATCAATTAATTAAAAAAGAAAATATATACAAATTTATTAAGACGTAAATAATTTTATTTTTATGCTCCCATTGGTGTTTTGTTTTAATTAATTAAAAATTTTGAAATTATTTAATTATAATAATGAAATATTTATGTTACATATTCAATGAAATATTTTTATATTAATCCAATATATTTTATAGGTTTAAGATATGAACGAACTCAATATTATGTATAATAAACAATATTTTCCAAATATTAATTGCACTGCCTTTTAATGTGGATCCCATTTTAAATAAATTTTTTTCAACTTTTATAATTATAATATTGGTAAATCAAGTTTTTATATGATATTTTAATATAACATTTTACATTGGTTGACTTTATGATATTTTTTGGATGGGATTTATTTTGTGATGAGTAATGAAAATTTAGTTCATTTTTTATTTTAAACAACTTATTCATTAAAATAAATAAAGTGTGAAATAATATTTTTTATTGGTTTTAAATTAAAATTAGATCATGTTTTTATAATTTATTCCAATTTTAGTAATTCGAATTAATTTTACCAATCAATTGGATATTAAAACTTAGTGAACATTTTACATGTTTATTTTGACAACTTGTTTTTGTGATAAATAAATTGGATTGATTTTAAAAAAATTCCTATAAATTATATGTTTTGAATTTTGAAAAAGGTTTCCATATATGAAATAATAGGTTCCAAATTTATAAAATAGGTATCTTTTTTTGGAATTATAAATATTAAATTTAGTAATTTTGTTATTACCACAGTTAATGTTAAATCATTTATTAAATGTAAGGGTAATATTATAGATAATATAAAACTAACATAATAATTTTAATAAGTTTCTTTGAGGATTATTTTCGACCAAAGTCATCCTTTTTATTAAATTATAACCTCAAGAAGCTACTTCGGTGTGCTTAGGACATTTATAATTTTTTATTTAAAGTAAAGTCAATGATCATAAACTCATATATTTAAAAACATTAAAAAAATTATGATTGGGATATTCAGAATATAAATACAACTATTAATAGTATTTTAAAAGGTAAATTTATATCTAAATCATGATAATTTATGTTTAAATTTTAGTGGTCAAATAATTATCTTAAATTCTGACACAGAGATGATGCAATAATTGTTTAGTTAATAAAAGTATCATATATATGATAATAAAAATATTTAAATAATTATAATATGAATTAATTAAGGTACTCCCATAATTTTATTTAAAAATATGACATATTATAAGTTTTTTATGAAGTTATCGTGTTAAAATGATATTTTCTAAAAGGAAAATATTGAATAGTATCAAAATTGAAATAAATGATACTTTAAAATAAATAATAATTTATAAAATGATATAAAATTTTTAAATTTATTTAATTCATCAAATAAAATATAATACGGTTAAATATTTCACCCATGATCTATTTTGGGTTTGTATGAGATTTTATAGTAACCATATTAACTCATAAGTTTTGAGAACACATGTTGTCACAATAAGAGGTAAAAGGATTAATTAAAGGTTAATTCCCAAAAAAGGTTAATAATATTACCTAAACGTGTCTAAAAAATCTTTTTTTAGTATTTAAAACAATCCTCATCTTATAATTCATATTATTCTCTTTTTAGATAATTTGAAATAAAAATTAATTTATATTTATTTAATATTTTAGGAGATTCTAATAATTCTCCTCCCCTCTCTTATAAAAGGGAACCCACCATCTCTTTTATTCACATTTCTAAATCCATTTGATGTAGAATAAAATATACCAATTCTACTCCAAAATTCCGTCCATTAATCATATAATCCATAATTTGGTGATAAATCCTTCTAAATGAGTCATTTTGTGGAAATCAAAAATAGATACCCATAGAAGTGTTAATATTCATCAACATGACTTTTTATTTAATATATTTCATGAAATGCTGGTATATATTTTTAGTAGTAATTATATAAAAAACCTATTATATTAAATATACTAATATTTTTTTAAATTAAGGGATCATATTATAATTACAGAAACCTTCGTCTAATGGGAAATGAACTTACTTTTGCTTTGTACGGCTTATTACCGCCTCACAAAACAATGATGTTCAATCATCCATTACCATAAATGGTGTGTGGTTATTATAATGGATAAAAAAATTATTTTATATATATGATATGTATAATGTATTTATTCTTCAATAAATGGTATATTATACATACCTTCATACTTCCCATATTGTGGATATATGATAACATCGTTTCTGGACATGTGGAGTACCATCTCCTCAATGTGATGTGATTCCTTCACACTTCAAATGGAATGTATTATGGATTGTTATAGTAAAATCTATAATTTTCATTAAATTTTTATTATTCTTTATTTATATAATATATATTTACATTTTTATATTCAATTCTTCTACTTTCGTTCATTAGTTATGAAAATAAGATGAAAATAGTGTTCATGGGTACATACGACCTAGCGCCTCAATGAATAGTGTTTTTCTTATTTTTAATGATTATGAAAATTAATTATAAATTCAATATATATGATATTTATGTAAATTATTATATTCTAGAAATAAAAAATATCATGATAATCAAGACTAACAAAACAAAATATGTATGATTAACATTGAAAATATCACCCAAAAATGTAACATAAACATGGAGTGAATAAAAAACATGTAATATAATGTATTAATTAAATAGTATAAGTTATTTTACATATGAATATTATTCTTCTATATATTAATAATATACTTATATGTTTTAGTGATTATTTTTTATGAGTACAAATAGACTCAAGGAATCAGGAAACTTAATTTCATCTAACTTTTTTTTATGTGAGATACATGTCATTTCACCACTGAATTCATTATTGTGATGTATAAAATTAACATAATGTTATAAAATTTATTTTATAATTTAATTTTTGGGTATTTATATATCCATTTTATGATATATATGAAATGGTATTTTGTGGTTCAAAAATTACAAAATGTGTAAGTTCGTTTTTCACAATTTTCCTTTTTTCAAAAACATGTGTTTTTTGTAACTATGATCTTTTAAAAGGATTATATAATGATATTTGAAAAGTTATATCGAGAATATTTTTCATTTTATTATATTTTAAGATTAATTTAATATAATTATTTCTTGGTTATTTTTCCTCAAATGTTTCGAACTGTTATGGGACACTTTGAAATGTTTGAAGATTATATTCACCCAGAAATTTATTTTATGATATCATAAGCCCATTTTCAAGGACACTAATTAAAATCAATTTTTTTTTGTTTTAAAGTGTTTTTAAATTCTTAATTTACATATTTTCAATGCTAGTTTTAAAAAAACGATGTTTTTAATTTTATATGTTTGGGAAACTATTTTTTCTCTAAAACATGATACTTTCTCACGATGTGTATTCATGTGGCCTACCAAATTATTCTTCCATATAAGATAACATTATTTTGTGTTAAAAATGTATTTATATGGATTTTATTCAATTTTTATATTATTATCATTTATATTAATTGTTTAATTTTAATATGGACTGATATTTATGAATCCCATTTCCATTTCATGGGTTATGTTATGATTGCATGATGTTTATGTAACAAATGTCATTAACAATGTTTTTATATAATAAATGATTCATATTAAAATGCAGAACATATGTATGATTTTGTTTTGACATGGGTGGGACCTATATCTACATCTAATGCATTGGGTAATGATTTATATCTCATGATATTGACATAATGTATGCTGTCTACCAAGATGGTTATGAGAGTTAACCATGACTGTCATCATGGTTATGAGAGTGAACCCTCAGTACCATGATGGTATGGGTGTGAACCCATACTACTAAGATGTCATATTCAATGATGTTTATTGTAACACCCCAGGTAAATAATGAATATGAAATGTTCATATTTATCCATATTTTTGAATAAAATATTAATATGACTTTAAAGGGGATGCTATGCTCGATGGCGTACCCAACACGCAACAACGAGTTTCTTGAAATTCTTAAATTGCTCACTTATAATAAAATAATTTTATTTTAAATGGTAGTTAACATGTAGCTGTTATATTGGCGGGAATGGATAGAAATAACTAAAATACGATTATATATGTTTTTAAATGTTTTTACATTTATCCAATAAAAGATAACGGCTTAAAATACGGAAAGAATTCAATTTTAGGCGTATATGCCCTAGTTTTCACTAAAGGTTCACATATCGCCTTTTGATGGTGAAACGTCATTAAATATAGTTTTGTTCACTCTTATACATTCTATTGTACCAAATAAAACTCTTCTTATGAATTGGGACATCAAAATTTATTTGTGTAAATTTTTGGTATCTTTTTGATAAAGTTAATTTTTCTAATGAATAGTGTAAAATGTTGTATTTTAATTTAAAACCTCTTTTTAATCTAATTTATTTATATGATTAGATTATCTTTTGAATTGGTTTTAAAGTGAAATTAGAATATATTTTTACCATTAAATCCAATAGTGGTCGTTGGAATTCATTACACTTTGAAATCAGACATAAACTAGTGTCAATCTTTTGATACTTATTATTTCATAAAAACACGATATTTGCTCTGACAGCGGGAATAAATTATTAAATTAATTAATGTGACATATATGTTTTTAATTTTTTTAAAATAGACTTCATTTTTGAATTCGGAATATGAAATATAGATTAGGTTGAATTTTTGGGATTTTTCTGAAAAACCTCAATTTTTGATGAATAGTGAAACCACTATGTGGTACTTGTAAAAACTAATTTTTTCCTTTTAAATGAAAATTTTCCATCTTTGTGTTTTGAATTAAAAAAAACCCGACATACATGGTTGTCATTAAAAAGTAAAATGTGGTTCAATGGGATAAAAATAATTTTTTGATGAATAGTAACTTATTAAGTTTTAATCACGATTAGAGGTAATTAGTGTAGTTTATGGTAAGAATAATGTTTTAATAAAGTGAAATGACCTAGACACATGTCCTACCCTCATTTGATTTGTCAGGTCCGACCAAGACAATCCATGGGTCATGTTGGGGACCCCATGGAGCCACTTTGGTTGGGAAATGACATAAATATTATTTTATTTACTGTTAAAGTAAAAATGACACAAACATGAGATGTTTTACTAAATCTATTTTTACATTGAGTTATACAAGTCATATTTTTGAATATAAATATTCATTGGAAATCTAAAAATATTTACCACATCATAGTATTTTTTTTATAATTTTTAGACATTAAATAAATTAAATTATTTATGACATCATGATGATGCAGCGATGACCTCATTATTTAATGATTTATATAAATTGGAAATATAATTTAATATCTAAGACCTAAAATTGTCCAATACCTATTGGATGAGTGTATTTCAAACCCTTATTACCTTATCATCGAAATATATCAATGTCGGACCATTAAAATCTGAAACTCATTAGAAAATAAAGTAACATTTTGTATCTTTACAAGAGTGCCCCTCCTCACCTCTTATAAACGGCCCCCACCTCTACCTCCTTACCCACACTCCCAAAGCCTTTGGCTCGGCCAAAACCTGCCCCTTTTGTCTATCCACTTCCTTCTCTTACTCCTTGAAGCCTCACATTGGGTAGAAGTCTTCCCAAGGAAGCCTTTGAGCTCAAACCAAAGGGAGTTACCCGATTTTAAGGTAATGTCTTCACTTGAGTCCTTCTATTTTTTTTGCCTCTCCAACCCCCAAAACTCTTTTTATTCATTTATTATGTAACAGATCCTGTATATTCAATATACTAGGATGTTGTTATAAGAAGGATTCAAGCTACACTCATACACACCTACATCTAATGGTTAAAGAACATATTGTTTCCGTAGATGGCGAATTAATGCCTCCCGAAAAGATGATTGTTCAACATTCGTCTAACACCTTCAAAGGTGGCCATTAAGATGAAACTATATTTATATATGATATAAAAATGTTAATGTTTTACTTGAGATTCTGTATTTTTCATTTATGGCATACCTTTATGGTTTCCATTATGGGAAAACGTGATATCTTCATTTAAGGAAATGCGGACTACCTCCCCCTTAAAGTGATTTGATTCGTTAATACCATATGTGGTAGGTATAAAGGATATATTTAATGATATTATATATGATACCATACTAGAATTAAAATACTGTTATCTAACATTATGTTTTAATTCCATTAAATATGAAATAAAAATGGAAGCAACGTTCATGCGTACGTACGGCTTACCGTCTCCATAAACGGTACATTTCATTTCTTATCTCAAAATGTTATGTAATATTATAAGTACATATATATAATGGATATATATGTAATATATTACATCTAAATTTTGGATATCATTCTCGAATTATAACATATATATATCTCTCATTTTTTTAATTCCATTAATATGACAAAAAATGAAAGTAGCGTTCATGCGTACGTACGGCCTAACGTCTCCATGAATGGTGCTTTTTTGTTTTTTATCCCCAATTGATAGGGAATAGTATAAAATGAATATTAACTGGATATATATAATATTTTAATCATTAATACTATTCTGGAAATTATTTATTTATAACTACATGGGCAACCTTTTTTCAAACAAGTTCATTTTTGACTCATGTACCAAATATCGGCAAAAACGTCTAATATGAACTAACAATTTTGAACAATTATTATAAAATTATAATATGTGATATGAACTGAATAATAATCTCTAAATGAGGTACTTAGGAAATTATTAATTGACCAATGTTTATTATTCAGGAATATAAAGAAATGAACAAGACAATTTGGACTTGAGGTAAGGGATCCTAATCCTCTCTTTCTTTTTAAGTACACTCTTTTATGTAATTCCTTCTAAGATCATCTTTCTTGTTATTGGGATGTTATTTTATATTACTCTTACTGTAATTTTTATGTTCATATGATGAGAGACCCAATTCTCTCTTATCAATCCATTTTGGAAGTTTTGAGTGGCGCCGTTAGGCTGCCGAATTTTCGTAAGAGATCTAACCTCTCTCTTTCTCGTTAAGTACTCTCCTTTATGTCACTTCTTTTAAGCTCTTAATTTTTATGTTGGGGGATTTTATTTTATATTGCCCTTTCTATAAACTTTAATTTAATATGATGAGATACTCTATTTGATCTCATCAATCCATTTTTGTAAGTTTTATGTGGCGTCGTTAGGCTGCCGAGTTTTCGTAAGGGATTTTTCATCTCACTTATTTTCCAGTGAGATTTATGCTACATTTGCCACGATTTCCTTTTAGTGGTGTATGTACTGACCATTATTTTACTCATTGTGTAATATTCATTCATTTATGAGTATTTACATCAATTTTTTATTGTCCTTCTTTCACAGGGCGTATGTTTCGAAAGATACCCATGTCGGTAAGGGAACCTTTCACCCTCCAATTTTTAAAAGACATATTTTGTTATGTCTTTTAATTCACATAATGTTATTTTGGGATATTTTCTTCTATATCATTATTGATGTAAATTTCATGTCCAAGTGATGAGATACCCTTTTTATCTCTCATCAACTCTTTTTCTGAATTTTGAAGTGACGTCGTTAGGCTGTCGAATTTTTGCAAGGGAACTTCTTAACCAAATTTCGATTCTTTGGGATAAACTTGTACACCTTGAATATTTCGTTCTATGATTGTGTGTGAATGTCCTCTGATTTTTTTACACTCAATACCCACTTATATTAAGTGTATTCGTTTGTCACACATAGTTATGTAGCTGATTTATCCTTAATCTAAGGATACCATCTTTGTATGGGACATCGTCTCAATCTCCTTTCATTGAAGTATATTTTGTTTTATACACAACTTTCTTTTATACTGTGTATAAACCCCTTTGACTTTTACGTTTATCCAAAAGGAATATTTTTATACGAAGCGTTTTACTAAACGACAAAAGGGAATGTTTTTGTCGTACTTATGCGGCGACAACGACCTTTCCACCGCCATGACAATTATTTGAGATTCGGCATCCTCTACAAGCCATACCTTCTTTCTAAAAGAAAAAAAATACCATGTTTTACTTTTCTTTTATCTTGGTATTGAATATGGTTTTCATAATGTTTTTATATCAATGTGTTGTATTGATATCTCGTGATTGAAAGGTGGGAATGTTATGTTTCCTTTATGCATGTTTTATGTGATACGATTATGTTGAGGTTCTTGGGAATTATTATGAAGACAGCTGGTTCCGTGATAATCTAAGGGCGGGTGAGCCCGATATAGCTCTCCAATGAATTGGGTAACGTGAAGCAGTGAAACGTTAAGGTTTCTCCGAAAAGAGTTAGGGAATATACTGTGATGGGTATTCCAAACGTAACCAAGAGTGTTACTCCCTACGTAAGAATGTTATTAATGCCTCAAGTTACCTTTATGTCTTATGATTTTTATGATTTACTCATGATTTGATGAGGTATGTTAAAGTGCCAATGTTTTACGGGTAATGTATGATTTCATTCTTATGTATATATGAACTCATGTTTCCTTTCCAAATTTTTATAACCCTTACTGTGCTTTTTATGCTCATCCCATGTTTTTTAAATGTTTTTCACAGGTCAGTGGAAAGGTACATGATGTGATGATAGTGTCAAGGATGTGTCAAGAAAGAATCCATGTTTTATTTTAAATATGTTTCCGTTGATGGGATGAATGAATACTGTCTTTTATGTAACCACATTGTTTAAATGTGGAATGTAATGCAAGTTTCATGATCTAATTATATAAACCTCTAATCCTGAAAATATCCCCAATGTTTAATCGTGTAATAACTCAAGATTAAGTATGGTTTAAGGTTGGGGCCTTATAGTTGGTATCAATGGTCGGTTTAGATAACTTTAGAGGTTAGGGTATTCTTTAAGCATAAGTGACATTACCATAATGGTTAGGATTTCATAAAGTGTCCTAGTTTTAGATAAAGTGAATGAGTATGTATATATTAGTGTTTATATTCCTCATTAGTACATGATGGTTATGTTTTTATACTCACACTGACCTTTTTGGTTTTAGTAAATGGCTGGATCTAACAGGCACCAAAGTGACAATTGGTTTGAAGGAAACTGTGGTGGTTCTCTGATTAAGAGACTAGATAAAATGGGGGATTCAATAGGGAAACCCATGGTTGTTCTAAAACAACTATCAAGGAGTCATGATCAACCACTTAAACCATGGTATGTTCTGTAATGCATCATGTACGAGATGACCAATCGATGTGGAAGTTCAGGTAATAATTATAAAGGTAACCATTAGAGTTTATATGATCCTTACTTTTGAGGTAATTATGGTTTATTATATGATATGCTGGATAATGAAAGGCATGAGATAAACTTGATGTTAAAATATGTTATGATCATTTTTGAAGATTTTATCTGGTTTTGGGGAATGTTTTAAAATTATATAGTTTTGGAAAAATGACAACACGCAGACCGTGTGACAACCCGTCACGTCGAACAAAGTTGCAGGAATCGAACCCGCAACCAAAGTGAAACTGGTATTTATCACCTACCACTGGACTATGTAAAGTCCCTGGATAGTTTGACTGATTCTTTTTAGTTATATTATTTTATGAATTAAGAGTAAGTTTATTTTGGGTAATTTATGAAAATGATTAACCTATCATGGAGGATATGTGATTAGGTTAATTACTTTTCAATACGAGGCTTTAGGAGCAACTGATGTTGTTTGGAGATAAATGTTATGATTTAACATGGAAGACTATGTGACTAAATCCTTAAAATATTTGGGTTTCAATATTAGATTGGTTTACTTTGAATAATTTTATTGAAAAATTGTTGATCGGATGGTCCTCGTTGAACTTTGGGTTTTGTTGGACAAATTTTGGAGATTAAGCATAGATTTTATTTTTAAAGGGTTATCCTTTTCTGGATTATCTGACCATGTACTAACCTTTTTGGTTTTGGTTTTGATTAAAGCCTAAATATATGGGAAGTATATAGTTCTCTTTGGTGGATTAGGTGATTCTCTAGAAGTTGATTATAGTACTCTTAATGCTAACAAGTCTCACTAAATACTTGTCTTTTGGAAAAAATATGAGTTTGATTAAGGAATCTAGTAAAAGTTGAATGTCAAAATGATAAGTTATTATGCATCCTTATGAATAAATTCCTCAATAGAAAGTATCTTAAAACAAAAATGTTGTCTATTAAATTTTCCTACTGGGGAATCGAATATCGTTTAACCCATCACAATTTTGTGATTTTCTTGTGGTTAAATTTCTCCTAATCATGTTTTCTATCACTCTCCATCAGAACATGACCCTTTGTTTTTTTTCCTCCATGTCCATACTTTCATACTTGGAATCCTAGTATGGGTTAACTCGGGTGACCTTTGTACTTATCTTTCATTATTTTAAAGTGATTGTTTTACCAACTCTTGTTCTGATGTGGGACGTTCAAGGATGTTTCCAAGCTCAATTTTAAAAATTGCGAGGACGCAATTCCCAAAAGGGGGGAAGGATGTAACACCCCAGGTAAATAAATAATATGACATTTTCATATTTATCCATATTTGTGAATAAAATATTAATATGAATTTAAAGGGGATGCTATTCTCGATGGTGTACCCAACACGCAACAACGAGTTTCTTGGGAATCTTGCGTTGCACTCTTATAATAAAATAATATTATTTTAAATGGTAGTTAACATGTAGCCGTTGTATTGGCGGGAATGGATAGAAATAACTGAAATATTATTATATAAGTTTTTAAATCTTTTTACATTTATCCAATAAGAGATAAAGGCTTAAAATACAGAAAGAATTCAATTTTAGGCGTATATGCCCTACTTTTCACTAAAAGTTCACTTATCGCCTTTTGATGGCGAACCATAATTAAATATAGTTTTTTTCACTCTTATACATTCTATTGGACCAAATAAAACTCTTCTTTAGAATTGGGACATCAACTTCTACTTTGTGTAAATTTTTGGTATCTTTCCGATAAAGTTCATTTTATAATGAATAGTGTAAAATGTTGTATTTTAATTCAAAACCACTTTTTAATATAATTTATTTATAGGATTAGATTATCTTTTGAATTGGTTTTAAAGTGAAATTAGAATATAATTTTACCATTAAATCCAATAGTGGTCATTAGAATTAATTTCACTTTGAAATTAGACTTAAACTAGTGTCAATCTTTTGATACTTAATATTTCATAAAAACACGCTATTTGCTCTGAAGTGGGAATTAATTATTAAATTAATTAATGGGACTTATATTTTTTTAATTTTTTTAAATAGACTTCATTTTTTGAATTCGTAATATCAAATATAGCTTAGGGTGAATTTTCGGGATTTTTCTGAAAAACATCAATTTTTGATGAATAGTGAAACCACTAAGTGGTACTTATAAAAACTGATTTTTCCGTTTAAATGAAATTTTGACTTTTTTGTGTTTTTAATTTCAAAAATCCTACATACATGGTTGTCATTAAGAAGTAAAATGCGGTTCAATTGGATACAATTTTTTTGGTGAATAGTAACTTATTATGTTTTAATCGCGATTAGAGGTAATTAGTGTAGTTTATGGTAAGAATAATGTTTTAATAAAATGAAATGACATTGAAACATGTACTACACTCATTGGATGTGTCATCGCCGACCAAGAAAATCCATGGGTCAACTTGGGGACCCCATGCAACCACATTGGTTGGGAAATGACATAAATATCTTTTTATTTAATGTTAAAGTAAATATGACACAAACATGAGATGTTTTACTAAAAAAAATTTACATATGGTTATACAAGTTATATTTTTGAAAATAAATATTAATTGGAAAGCTAAAAATATTTTCTACCTCATTGTATTTTTTTTAATTTTTAGATATTAAATAAATTAAATTATTTATGACATCATGACGATGCAGCGATGACCTCATTATTTAACGATTTAAATAAAATGAAAAGATAATGTAATATCTAAGACCTACACATGTAAAAAACCTATTGGATGAGTGTATTTAGAACCCTTATCACCTTATCTTCGAAATACATCAATTTGGGACCTTTAAAATCTGAAACTCCTTTGAAAATAAATTAACATTTTTTAACTTTACAAGAGTGCCCCTATTCTCCTCTTATAAAAGGCCCCCACCTCAACCTCCTTTCCCAAACACCCAAATCCTTTGGCTCAGCCAAACCCTACCCATATTGTCTCTCCACTTTTCTCACTTACTCATTGAAGCCTCAATTTGGGCAAATGTCTTCCCAAGGAAGCCTTTGAGCTCAAACCAAAGGGAGTTACCCGATTTTAAGGTAATGTCTTCACTTGAGTCCTTTTGTTTTATTTTTCCTATCCAACCCCCCTAAACTATTTTTATTCATTTATTTTGTAACAAATCCAGTATCATAAATATACTATGATGTTCTTATAAGAAGGATTCGAGCTACACCTACACACACCTACATCTAATGGTTAAATAACATATTGTTTCCGTGGATGGTGAATTTCAGCCTCCCGAAACGATGATTGTTCAACGTTCTTCTAACACCTTCATAGGTGGCCATTAATATGGAACTATATTTATATATGATATCTAATATGTTTATGTTTTACTTGAGCTTCTGTATTTTTCATTTATGGAGTACCTTTATGGTTTCCATTATGGGTAAACGTGATATCTTCATTTAAGGAAGTGCGGACTACCGCCCCCTCAAAGTGATTTGATTCGTTAATACCATATGTGGTACGTATAAAGGATATATTTAATGATATTATATATGATACCACACTGTAATTAAAATAATATTATGTATCATTATGTTTTAATTCCATTAAATATGAAATAGAAATGGAAGTAGCGTTTATGCGTACGCACGGCTTACGCTCTCCATGAACCGTACATTTCATTTCTTATCTCAAAATGTTATTTAATATTATAAGTACATATATATATTGGATTTATATGTAATATATTACATATATATTATGGATATCACTCTGTCATTATAAAATATATATATCTCTCTCATTTTTTTTAATTCCATTAATATGACAAAAAATGAATGTAGCGTTCATGCGTACGTACGGCCTACCGTCTCCATGAACGGTGATTTTCGTTTTGTATCTCCAAATGATATGGAATAGTATAAAATGAATTTTTAAAGGAAATATAAGATATTTTAATCATTAATACTATTCTGGAAATTATTTACTTATAACTACATGGGCAATCTTTTTTCAAACAAGTTCATTTTTGACTCATGTACCAAACATCGGCAAAAACATCTGATATGAACTAACATTATTAAACAATTATTATAACATTATAATATGTGATATTAACTGAATAATAATCTCTAAAGGAGGTAATTAGGCAATTTTTAATTGACCAATGTTTACTATTCAGGAATATAAAGAAACGAACAAGACATGTTGGACTTGAGGTAAGGGATCCTACTTCTCTCTTTCTTTTTAAGTACACTCTTTTATGCCATTCCTTCAAAGCTCATCTTTATTGTTATTGGGATGTTATTTTATATTACTCTTACTGTAATTTTTATGTTCATATGATGAGAGACCATATTCTCTCTCATCAATCCATTTTGGAAGTTTTGAGTGGCACCGTTAGGCTGCCGAATTTTCTTAAGAGATCTAACCTCTCTCTTTCTCTTTAAGTAGTATCCTTTATGTCACTTCTTTTAAGATCCTATTATTTTATGTTGGGGGTGTTATTTTATATTCCTATTTCTATAAAATTTATGTTAATATGATGAGATACCCTATTTTATCTCGTCAATCCATTTTTGTATGTTTTATGTGGCGTCGTTAGCCTGCCGTGTTTTCGTAAGGGATTTTTCATCTCACTTTTATTCCCGTGAGATTTATGCTACATTTTCCACAATTTCCTTTGAGTGTTGTATGTACTAACCATTATTTTACTCATTGTGCAATATTCTTTCATTTATGAGTATTTACATCAATGTTGTACTGTCCTTCTTTCACAGGGCGTATGTTTCGAAAGATTCCCATGTCGGTAAGGGAACCTTTCACCCTCCTATTTTTAAATGACTTATTTTGTTATGTCTTATAATTCACATAATGTTATTTTGTGATATGTTATTCTAAATCCTTATTGATGTAAATTTTATGTCCAAGTGATGAGATACCCTTTTTATCTCTCAACAACTATTTTTCTAAATTTGGAAGTGACGTCGTTTGGCTGTCGAGTTTTTGCAAGGGAACTTCTTAACCCAATTTCGATTCTTTGGGATACACTTCTACACCATGAATATGTCATTCTTTGATTATGTGTGAATTTACTCTGATTGTTTGACACTTAATACCCACATATATTTCATGTATTCGTTTGTCACACATAGTTATGTAGCTGATTTATGCTTACTCCAAGGATATCGTCTTTGTATGGGACATCGTATCAATCTCCTTTCATTGAGGAATATTTTGTTTTATACACAACTTTATTTTATATGGTGTATAAACCCCATTGAATTTTACGTTTATCCAAAACGAATATTTTTATACTAAGCGTTTTACTAAATGACAAAAGGGAATGTTTTTGTCGTATGTATGCGGCGACAACGACTTCTTCCCCGCCATGACCATTATTTGAGTTTTGGCTTCCTCTACAAGCCATACCATATTTTCAAAATAAAAATAAATACCATATTTTTCTTTTCTTTTATCATGGTATTGAAAATGGTTTTCATAATTTCTTTATATCAATGTGTTGTATTGATATCTTGTGATTGAAAGGTGGGAATATTATGTTTCCTTTATGCATGTTTTATGTGATAAGATTATGTTGAGGTTCTTGGGAATTATTATGAAGACGGGTGGTTCTGTGATAAACTAAGGGCGGGTGAGCCCGATATAGCTCTCCAATGCATTGGGTAATGCGAAGGAGTGAAATGTTAAGGTTTCTCCAAAGAGATTTAGGGAATATATTGTGATGGGTATTCCAAACGTTACCAAGACGGTTACTCCCAACGTAAGAATGTTATGAATGCCTCAAGTTACCATTATGTCTTATGATTTCTATGATTTATTAATGATTTTATGAGGTATGTTAATGTTCCTATGTTTTATGGGTAAAGTATGATTTTATTCTTATGTATATATGAACTCATGTTTCCTTTCCATATTTGTATAACCCTTACTGAGCTTTTTATGATCATCCCATGTTTTTGAAATGTTTTTCACAGGTCAAGGGAAAGGTACATGATGTGAAGATAGTGTTAAGGATGTGTCAAGAATGAATCCATGTTTTATTTTAAATATGTTTCCGTTGATGGGAAAAATGAATACTATCTTTTATGTAACCACTTTGTTTAAATGTGGAATGTAATGAAAGTTTCATGATCTAATTCTCTAAAACTCTAAACCTGAAAAGATCCTCAATGTGTAATCTTGTAAAAACTCAAGACTAAGTATGATTTAAGACTGGGGCCTTATAGTTGATATCAAAGGACGGTTTAGATAACTTTAGAGGTTAGGGTATTCTTTAAGCATAAGTGACATTACCATAATGGTTAGGATTTTAGAAAGAGTCCTAGTTTTAGATAAAGTGAATGAGTAAGTATATATTAGTGTTTATCTTCCTCATTAGTACATGATGTTTATGTTGATATACTCACACTGACCTTTTTGGTTTTAGTAAATGGCTGGATTTAGCAGGCACCAAAGGGACAATTGTATTTAAGTAAACTGTGGTGGTTCTCTGATTAAGAGACTAGATAAAATGGGGGATTCAATGAGGAAACTTGTGGTTGTTCTAAAAAAACTATCAAGGAGTCATGATAAACCACTTGAACCTTGGTATGTTCTGTAATTCATCATGTACGAGATGACCAATCGATGTGGAAGTTCAGGTAATAATTATAAAGGTAACCATTAGAGTTTATATTATCCTTACTTTTGAGGTAATTATGGGTTATTATATGATATGCTGGAAAATGAAAGGCATGAGATAAACTTGAGGTTAAAATATGTTATGATCATTTTTGAATATTTTATCTCGTTTTGTGGAATGTTTTAAAATTATATAGTTTTTGAAAAAGGACAACACGCAGACCGTGTGACAACCCGTCGCGTCGGAAAAAGTTGCGGGAATCGAACCCACAACCAATGTGCAACTGGTATTTATCGCCTACCACTGGACTACGTGAAGTCCCCGGTTAGTTTGACTGATTCATTTTAGTTATATGATTTTATGAATTATGATTATTTTGATTTTGGGTAATTTATAAAAATGATTAACCTATCATGGAGGATATGTGATTAGGTTAATTACTTTTCAATATGAGACTTTAGGAGAAACCGATGTTGTTTGGAGATAAATGTTATGATTTAACTTGGAACACTATGTGACTAAATCTTTCAAATATTTGGGTTTCAATCTTAGATTGGTTTACTTTAATGAATTTTATTGACTTATTGTTCATCAGATGTTCCTCGTTGAACTTTGTGTTTTGTTGGACAAATTTTGGAGATTAAGCATAGCTTTTCTTTTTAAAGGGTTATCCTTTTCTGGATTATCTGACCTTATACTAAGATTTTTTGTTTTGGTTTTGGTTAAAGCCTAAAGACATGGAATGTATATAGTTCTCTTTGGTGGATTAGGTGATTCTCTAGAAGTTGATTATAGTACTCTTTATGCGAACAAGTCTCCCTAAATACTCGTCTTTTGGAAAAAATATGAGTTTGATTATGGAATCTAGGAAAAGTTGAAATTCAACATGATAAGTGATTATGTTTCCTTATGAATAAATTCCTCAATAAAAAGTAACTTAAAACAAAAATGTTGTCTATTAACTTTTCCTACTCGGGAATCGAATACCGTTTAACCCATCACAAGTTTGTGATTTTATTGTGGTTAACTTTCTCCTAATCATGTTTTCTATCACTCTCCATCAGAACATGACCCTTTGTTTTTTCCTCCATGTCCATACTTTCATACTTTGAATCCTAGTATGGGTTAACTCGGGTGACCTTTGTACTTATCTTTCTTTATTTTAATGTGATTGTTTTACTGACTCTTGTTCCGATGTGGGACGTTCAAGGATGTTTCCAAGATCAATTTTAAAAATTACGAGCACACAATTCCCAAAAGGGGGGAAGGATGTAACACCCCAGGTAAATAAAGAATATGAAATTTTCATATTTATCCATATTTGTGAATAAAATATTAATATGACTTTAAAGGCGATGCAATGCTCGATGGCATACCCAACACGCAACAACGAGTATCTTGGGAATCTTACGTTGCACTCTTATAATAAAATAAAATAATTTTAAATGGTAGTTAACATGTAGTCGTTGTATTGGATGGAAAGGATATAAATAATTAAAATATGATTATATAAGTTTTTAAATGTTTTTACATTTATCCAATAAAAGATAAAGGCTTAAAATACGGAAAGAATTCAATTTTAGGCGTATATGCCCTTGTTTTCACTAAAGGTTCACTTATGGCCTTTTGATGGAGAACCGTCATTAAATGTAGTTTTTTCACTCTTATAAATTCTATTAGAACAAATAAAACTCTTCTTAAGAATTGGGACATCAATATTTACTTTGTGTAAATTTTTGGTATCTCTCCTATAAAGTTCATTTTTTTAATGAATAGTGTAAAATGTTGTATTTTAATTCAAAACATTTTTTTATTCTAATTTATTTATATGATTAAATTATACTTTTAATTGATTTTAAAGTGAAATTATAATTTATTTTTACCATTAAATCCAATAGTGGTCGTTGGAATTAATTTCACTTTGAAATCAAACTTAAACTAGTGTCAATCTTTTGATACTTATTGTTTCATAAAAACACGCTCTTTGCTATGACAAAGGGAATTAATTATTAAATTGATTAATGTGACTTATATGTTTTTAATTTTTTAAAATAGGCTTAATTTTTTGAATTCAGAATATCAAATATAGCTTAGGGTGAATTTTTGGGAATTTTCTGAAAAACTTCAATTTTTGATGAATAGTGAAACCACTAAGTGGTACTTATAAAAACTGATTTTTCCATTTAAATGAAAATTTTCCATCTTTGTGTTTTTAATTTCAAAAATACAACATAAATGGTTGTCATTAAGATGTAATATGTGGTTCAATGGGATAAAAATAATTTTTTGGTGAATAGTAACTTATTAAGTTTTAATCGCGATTAGAGGTAATTAGTGTAGTTTAAGGTAAGAATAATGTTTTAATAAAATGAAATGACCGAGACACATGTCCTACACTCATTGGATGTGTCATGGCCGACCAAGATAATCCATGGGTCAACTTGGGGACCCCATGGAGCCACTATTGTTGGGAAATGACATAAATATCTTTTTATTTAATGTTAAAGTAAAAATAACACAAACCTGAGATGTTTTACTAAGAAAACTTTTACATGGGGTTATAAAAGTCATATTTTTAACTATAAATAGTCATTGGAAAAATAAAAAGATTTACCACATCATAGTATTTTTTTTATAATTTTTAGACATTAAATAAATTAAATTATTCGTGACATCATGGTGATGCAGCGATGACCTCAATATTTAACGATTTAAATAAAATTGAAAGATAATGTAATATCTAAGACCTAAACATGTCCAAAACAAATTGGATGAGTGGATTTCTAGCCCTTATCACCTTATCCTCGAAATACATCAATTTGGGTCCTTTAAAATCCGAAACCCTTTTGAAAATAAAGTAACATTTGGTAACTTTACAAGAGTGCCCCTCCTCTCCTATTATAAAAGGCCCCCACATCTACCTCCATACCCACACTCCCAAAGCCTTTGGCTCGGCCAAACCCGGACCATTTTGTCTCTCAACTTCCCTCTCTTACTCCTTGAAGCCTCACTTTGGGCAGAAGTCATCCCAAGGAAGCCATTGAGCTAAAACCAAAGGGAGTTGCCCGATTTTAAGGTAATGTCTTCACTTGAGTCCTTTTGTTTTATTTTGCCTCTCCAAACCCCTGAACTATTTTTATTCATTTATTTTGTAACAAATACAGTATATTCAATATACTAGGCTGTTTTTATAAGAAGGATTCTATCTATAATTACACACACCTACATCTAATCGTTAAATAACATACTGTTTCCATGGATGGTGAATTTCTGCCTCCCGAAACGATGATTGTTCAACATTCTTCTAAAACCTTTAAAGGTGGCCATTAAGATGACACTATATTTATATATAATATCTAATATGTTTATGTTTTACTTGAGCTTATTTATTTTTCATTTATGGTGTACCTTTGTGGTTTCCATTATGGGTAAACGCGATATCTTCATTTAAGGAGGTGCAGACTACCGCCCCCTCAATGTGATTTGATTCGTTAATACCATATGTGGTACATATAAAGGATATATTTAATGCTATTATATAGGATACCATACTGGAACTAAAATACTTTTATGTATAATTATCTTTTAATTCCATTAAATATGAAATAGAAATGGATGTAGCGTTCATGCGTACGTACGGCTTACCGTCTCCATGAACGGTACATTTCAATTCTTATCTCAAAATGTTATGTAATATTATAAGTACATATTTATAATGGATGTATATGTAATATATTACATCTAAATTATGGATATCATTATGGAATTATAACATATATATATCTCTCTCATTTTGTTTTAATTCCATTAATATGACAAAAAATGAAAGTAGCGTTCATGCGTACGTACCGCCTACCGTCTCATTGAACAGTGCTTTTTGTTTTTTATCTCCAAATGATATGGAATAGTATAAAATGAATATTTACTGGATATATATGATATTTTAATCATTAATTGTATTCTGGAAATTATTTACTTATAACTACATGGGCAATCTTTTTTCAAACAAGTTCATTTGGGACTCATGTACCAAACATCGGCAAAAACGTCTGATATGAACTAACATTATTAAACAATTATTATAACATTATAATATGTGATATGAACTTAATAATAATATCTAAAGGAGGTACTTAGGAAATTATTAATTGACCAAAGTTTATTATTCAGGAATATAAAGAAACGAACAAGACTAGTTGTACTTGAGGTAAGGGATCATACTCCTCTCTTTCTTATTAAGTACACTCTTTTATGTCATTCCTTCTAATCTCATATTTATTTTTATTGGGATGTTATTTTATATTACTCTTACTGTAAATTTTATTTTCATATGATGATAGAACCTATTCTCTCTCATCAATCCATTTTGTAAGTTTTGAGTGGCGCCGTTAGGCTGCCAAATTTTCGTAAGAGATCTAACCTCTCTCTTTCTCTTTAAGTACTCTCCTTTATGTCACTTCTTTTAAGCTGCTATTTTTTATGTTTATGGATGTTATTTTATATTCCCCTTTCTATAAAATTTAAGTTAATATGATGAGATACCCTATTTGATGTCATCAATCCATTTTTGTAAGTTTTATGTGGCGTCGTTAGGCTGCCGAGTTTTCGTAAGGGATTTTTCATCTCACTTTTATTCCCGTGAGATTTATGCTACATTTTCCACAATTTCCTTTGAGTGGTGTACGTACTGACCATTATTTTACTCATTGTGTAATATTATTTCATTTATGAGTATTTTCATCAATGTTGTATTTTCCTTCTTTCACAGGGCGTATGTTTCGAAAGATACCCATGTCGGTAAGGGAACCTTTCACCCTCCTCTTTTTAAAAGACTAATTTTGTTATGTCTTTTAATTAACATAATGTTATTTTGGGATATGTTCTTCTATATCCTTATTGATGTAAATTTTATGTCCAAGTGATGAGATACCCTTTTTATCTCTCATCAACCCTATTTCTGAATTTTGAAGTGACACCGTTAGGCTGTCGAATTTTTGCAAGCGAAGTTCTTAACCCAATTTCGATTCTTTGGGATAAACCTGTACACCATGAATATGTCGTTATATGATTATGTTTGAATGTACTCTGATTTTTTTACACTTAATACCCAATTATATTTCGTGTATTAATTTGTCACACATAGTTATGTAGCTTATTTATCCTTAATCCAAGGATACTGTCTTTGTATGGGACTTCATATCAATCTACTTTCATTGAGGCAAATTTTGTTTTATACACAACATTCATTTATACGGTGTATAAACCCCTTTTACATTTACATTTATCCAAAAGTAATCTTTTTATACGAATCGTTTTACTAAACGACAAAAGGGAATGCTTTTGTCGTACGTATGCAGCCACAACGACTTCGCCGCCGCCATGACCATTATTTGAGTTTCGGCTTCCTCTACAAGACATACCTTCTTTTTAAAAGAAAAATAAATACCATGTTTTAATTTTCTATTATCTTGGTATTGAAAATGGTTTTCATAATGTTTTTATATCAATTTTTTGTATTGATATCTTGTGATTGAAAGGTGGGAATGTTATGTTTCCTTTATGCATGTTTTATGTGATACGATTATGTTGAGGTTCTTGGGAATTATTATGAAGATGGGTGGTTCCGTGATAAACTAAGGGAGGGTGAGCCCGATATAGCTCTCCATTGAATTGGGTAATGTGAAGGAGTGAAACGTTAAGGTTTCTCCGAAAGGATTTAGGGAATATACTGTGATGGGTATTCTAAACGTAACCAAGAGGGTTACTCCCTACATAATAATGTTATGAATGCCTCAAGTTACCTTTATGTATTATGATTTCTATTATTTATTCATGATTTGATGAGTTATGTTAAAGAGCCTATGATTTATTGGAAAAGTATGATTTCATTCTTATGTATATATGAACTCATGTTTCCATTCCATATTTTTATAACCCTTACTGAGCTTTTTATGATGAACCCAAGTTTTTTAAATGTTTTTCAAAGGTCAAGGGAAAGGTACATGATGTTATTATAGTGTCAAGGATGTGTAAAGAAATAATCCATGTTTTATTTTAAATATGTTTCCATTGATGGGAAGCATGAATACTATCTTTTATGTAACCACTTTGTTTAAATGTGGAATGTAATGCCTGATTCATGATCTAATTCTCTAAGACTCTAAACCTGAAAAGATCCTCAATGTGTAATATTGTAATAACTCATGATTAAGTAAGGTTTAAGGCTGGGGCCTTATAGTTGGTATCAAAGGTCAGTTTAGATAACTTTAGAGGTTAGGGTATTCTTTAAGCATAAGTGACACTACCATAATGGTTAGGATTTCAGAAAGAGTCCCAGTTTTAGATAAAGTGAATGAGTAAGTATATATTAGTGTTTATCTTCCTCATTATTACATGATGGTTATGTTGATATACTCACACGGAAGTTTTTGGTTTTAGTAAATGGCTGGATCTAGCAGGCACCAAAGTGACAATTGGTTTGGAGGAAACTGTGGTGGTTCTCTGATTAAGAGACTAGATAAAATGGTGGATTCAATGAGGAAACTTGTGGTTGTTCTAAACCAACTATCAAGGAGTCATGATCAACCACTTGAACCTTGGTATGTTCGGTAATGCATCATGTACGAGATGACCAATCTATGTGGATGTTCAAGTAATAATTATAAAGGTAACTATTAGAGTTTATATGATCCTTACTTTTGATGTAATTATGTGTTATTATATGATATGATGGAAAATAAAAGGCATGAGATAAACTTGTTGTTAAAATATGTTATGATCATTTTTGAAGATTTTATCTCGTTTTGGGCAATGTTTTAAAATTATATAGTTTTGGAAAAAGGACAACACGCTGACCGTGTGACAACCATCACGTCAGACAAAGTTGCGGGAATCGAACCCACAACCAAAGTGCAACTGGTATTTATCGCCTACCACTGGACTATGTGAAGTCCCTGGTTAGTTTGGATGATTATTTTTAGTTATATGATTTTATGAATTAAGAGTAAGTTGATTTTGGGTAATTTATGAAATTGATTAACCTATCATGGAGGATATGTGATTAGGTTAATTACTTTTCAATACGAGACTTTAGGAGCAACAGATGTTGTTTGGAGATAAATGTTAGGATTTATCATGGAAGACTATGTGACTAAATCTTTCAAATATTTTGGTTTCAATCTTAGATTGGTTTACTTTAAAGAATTTTATTGACAAATTGTTCATCGGATGGTCCTCGTTGAACTTTGCATTTTGTTGGACAAATTTTGGAGATTAAGCATAGATTTTCTTTTTAAAGGGTTATCCTTTTCTGGATTATCTGACCTTGTACTAACCTTTTTGGTTTTTTATTTGGTTAAAGCCTAAAGACATGGGAAGTATATAGTTCTCTTTGGTGGATTAGGTGATTCTCTAGAAGTTGATTATATTACTCTTAATGTGAACAAGTCTCCCTAAATACTCGTATTTTGGAAGAAATATGAGTTTGATTAAGGAATTTAGTAAAAGTTTAAAGTCAACATGATAAGTGATTATGTTTCATTATGAATAAATTCCTCAATAAAAAATAACTTAATTTTTTTTTGTCTATTAACTTTTCCTACCTGGGAATCGAAAATCGTTTAACCCATCACAAGTTTGTGATTTTCTTGTGGTTAACTTTCTCCTAATCATGTTTTCTATCACTCTCCATCAGAACATGACCCTTTGTTTTTTTCCTCCATGTCTATACTTTCATACTTGGAATCCTAGTATGGGTTAACATGGGTGACCTTTGTACTTATCTTTCTTTATTTTAAAGTGATTGTTTTACAGACTCTTGTTCCGACGTGGGACGTTCAAGGATGTTTCCAAGCTCAATTTTAAAAATTGCGAGGACGCAATTCTCAAAAGCGGGGAAGGATGTAACACCCTAGGTAAATAAAGAATATGACATTTTCATATTTATCCATATTTGTGAATAAAATATTAATATGACTTTAAAGGGGACGCTATGCTCGATGGCGTATCCAACACGGAACAACGAGTTTCTTGGGAATCTTACGTTGCACTCTTATAATAAAATAATATTATCTTAAATGGTAGTTATCATGTAGTCGTTGTATTTGCAGGAATGGATGGAAATAACTAAAATATGATTATATATGTTTTTAAATGTTTTTACATTTATCCAATAAAAGATAAAGGCTTAAAATTCGGAAAGAATTCAATTTTAGGCGTTTATGCCCTAGTTTTCACTAAAGGTTCACTTATCACCTTTTGATGGTGAACCATCATTAAATATAGTTTTGTTCACTCTTATACATTCTATTGGACCAAATAAAACTCTTCTTAATAATTGGGACATCAAAATTTACTTTGTCTATATTTTTGGTATCTTTCCGATAAAGTTCATTTTTTTAATGAATAGTGTAAAATGTTATATTTTAATTCAAAACCTCTTTTTAATCTAATATATTTATATGATTAGATTAACTTTTGAATTGTTTTTAAAGTAAAATTAGAATATATTTTTACTATTAAATCCAATAGTGGTTGTTGGAATTAATTTCACTTTGAGATCAGACTTAAACAAGTGTCAATCTTTTGATACTTATTGTTTAATAAAAACACGCTATTTGCTCTGACAGCAGGAATTAATTATTAAATTAATTAATGTGACTTATATGTTTTTAATTTTTAAAAATATACTTCATTTTTGAATTCAGAATATCAAATATAGATTAGGGTAAATGTTTGGGATTTTTCTGAAAAACATCAATTTTTTATGAATAGTGAAACCACTAAGTGGTACTTCTAAAAACTGATTTTTCCGTTTAAATGAAATTTTTCCGTCTTTGTGTTTTGAATATCAAAAATCCGACATATATAGTTGTCATTAAGTGGTAAAATGTGGTTCAATGGGATAAAAATAATTTTTTTGTGAATAGTAACTTATTAAGTTTTAATCGCGATTATAGGTAATTAGTGTAGTTTATGGTAAGAATAATGTTGTAATAAACTGAAATGACCTAGACACATGTCCTACCCTCATTGGATGTGTAATGGCCGACCAAGAAAATCCATTGGTCAACTTGGGGACCCCATGGGTCCACTTTGGTTGGGAAATGACATAAATATCATTTTATTTAATGTTAAAGTAAAAATGACACAAACATGGGATGTTTTACTAAACCAATTTTTACATTGGGTTATACAAGTCATATTTTTTTCTACAAATAGTCATTTGAAATCTAAAAATATTTAATAAATCAATGTATTTGTTTTATAATTTTTATACGTTAAATAAATTAAATTATTTATGACATCATGATGTTGCAGCGATGACCTCATTATTTAACGATTTAAAAAAAATGGAATGATAATGTAATATCTAAGACCTACACATGTCCAAAACCTATTGGATGAGTGGATTTAGAACCCTTATCACCTTATCATCGAAATACATCAATGTGTGACCTTTAAAATCCGATACCTTTTTGAAAATAAAGTAACATTCTGTAACATTATAAGAGTGCCCCTCCTCTCATCTTATAAAAGGCCCCCACCTCTACCTCCTTACCCACACTCCCAAAGCCTTTGGCTTGGACAAACCCTGCCGATTTTGTCTCTCCACATCCCTCTATTACTCCTTGAAGCCTCACTTTGGTCATAAGTCTTCCCAAGGAAGCTTTTGATCTCAAACCAAAGGGAGTTACCCGATTTTAAGGTAACGTCTTCACTTGAGTCCTTTTGTTTTATTTTGCCTCTCCAACCCCCTAAAATCTTTATATTCATTTATTTTGTAACAAATCCAGTATCATAAATATACTAGGATGTTGTTATAAGAAGTATTCGAGCAACACCTACACACACCTAAATCTAATGGTTAAAGAACATACTGTTTCCGTGGATGGAAAATTTCTGCCTCCCGAAATGATGATTGTTCAACATTCTTCTAACACCTTCAAATGTGGCCATTAAGATGGAACTATATTTATATATTATATCTAATATGTTTATATTTTACTTGATCTTCTGTATTTTTCATTTATGGAGTACCTTTATGGTTTCCATTATGGGTAAATGTGATATCTTCATTTAAGGAAGTGCGGACTACCGCCCCCTCAAAGTGATTTGATTCGTTAATACCATATGTGGTACCTAAAAAGGATATATATAATTATATTATATATGATACCATACATGAATTAAAATAATATTATGTATCATTATGTTTTAATTCCATTAAATATGAAATTGAAATGGAAGTAGCGTTTATGCGTACACACGGCTTACCGTCTCCATGAACGGTACATTTCATTTCTTATCTCAAAATTTTATGTAATATTATAAGTACATATATATAATGGATATATATGTAATATATTACATATAAATTATGGATAAAATTCTGTAATTATAAAATATATATATCTATCTCATTTTGTTTTAATTCCATTAATATGACAAAAATTGAAAGTAGCGTTCATGCGTACGTACGACCTACCATCTCCATGAACGGTGATTTTCGTTTTTTATCTCAAAATGATATGGAATAGTATAAAATGAATATTTACTGGATATATATGATATTTTAATCATTAATACTATTATGGAAATTATTTACTTATAACTACATAGGTAATCTTTTTTCAAACAAGTTCATTTTTGACTCATGTACCAAACATCGGCAAAAACATCTGATATGAACTAACATTATTAAACAATAATTATAACATTATAATATGTGATATGAACTGAATAATAATATTTAAAGTAGGTACATAGGATATTATTAATTGACCAAAGTTTATTATTCAGGAATATAAAGAAATGAACAAGACAAGTTGGACTTGAGGTAAGGGATCCTACCCCTCTCTTTCTTTTTAAGTACACTCTTTTATGTCATTCCTTCTAAGATCATATTTCTTGTTATTGGGATGTTTTTTTATATTATTCTTACTTTAATTTTTATGTTCATATTATGAGAGACCCTATTATCTCTCATCAATCCATTTTGGAAGTTTTGAGTGGCGCCGTTAGGCTGCCGAATTTTCGTAAGAGATCTAACCTCTCTCTTTCTCTTTAAGTAGTCTCCTTTATGTCACTTCTTTTAAGATCCACTTTGTTTATGTTGGGGGGTGTTATTTTATATTCATATTTATAGAAAATTTATATTAATATGATGAGATACCCTATTTGATCTCATCAATCCATTTTTGTAAGTTTTATGTGGAGTCGTTAGCCTGCCGACTTTTCGTAAGGGATTTTTCATCTCACTTTTATTCTCGTGAGATTTAGGCATCATTTGCCACAATTTCCTTTGAGTGGTGTATGTACTGACCATTATTTTACTCATTGTGTAATATTCTTTCATTTATGAGTATTTACATCAATGATGTATTTTCCTTCACTCACAAGGCGTATGTTTCGAATGATACCCATGTCGTTAAGGGAACCTTTCACCCTCCTCTTTTTAAAAGACTTATTTTGTTATGTCTTCTAATTCACATAATATTATTTTGTGATATGTTCTTCTATATCCTTATTGATTTAAATTTTATGTCCAAGTGATGAGATACCCTTTTTATCTCTCATCAACTCTTTTTCTGAATTTGGAAGTGACGCCGTTAGGCTGTCGAATATTTGCAAGGGAACTTCTTAACCCAATTTCGATTCATTGGGATAAACTTGTACACCATGAATATGTCGTTCTATGATTATGTGTGAATCTACTATGATTGTTTTACACTTAATTCCCACTTATATTTCGTGTATTCGTTTGTCACACATAGTTATGTAGCTCATTTATCCTTAATCTAAGGATATTGTCTTTGTATGGGACATCGTCTCAATCTCCTTTCATTGAGGCATATTTTATTTTATACACAACTTTATTTTATACGGTGCATAAACCCCTTTGACTTTTACATTTATCCAAAAGGAATCTTTTTATACGAAGCATTTCACTGAATGACAAAAGGGAATGTTTTTGTTGTACGTATGCGGCGACAATGACTTCTCCACCGCCATGACCATTATTTGAGTTTCAGCTTCCTCTACAAGCCATAACTTCTTTTTAAATGAAAAGTAAATACCATGTTTTACATTTCTTTTATCTTGGCATTGAAAATGGTTTTCATAATGTTTTTATATCAATGTGTTGTATTGATATCTTGTGATTGAAAGGTGGGAATGTTATGTTTCCTTTATGAATGTTTTATGTGATACGATTATGTTCAGGTTCTTGGGCATTATTATGAAGACGGGTGGTTCCGTGATAAAATAAGGGCTGGTGAGCCCGATATAGCTCTCCAATGCATTGGGTAACTCGAAGGAGTGAAACATTAAGGTTTCTCCGAAGATATTTAGGGAATATACTGTGTTGGGTATTCCAAACATTCCAAGAGGGTTACTCCCTATGTAAGAATGTTATGAATGCCTCAAGTTACCTTTATGTATTATGATTTCTATGATTTATTCATGATTTGATGAGGTATGTTAAAGTGCCTATGTTGTATGGGTAAAGTATGATTTCATTCTTATGTATATATGAAATCATGTTTCCTTTCCATATTTTTATAAATATTACTAAGATTTTTATGCTCATCCCAAGTTTTTGAAATGTTTTTCACATGTCAAGGGAACGGTACATGTTTTGAAGATAGTGTCAAGGATGTGTCAAGAAAGAATCCATGTTTTATTTTAAATATTTTTCCGTTGATGGGAAGAATGAATACTGTCTTTTTTGTAACCACTTTGTTTAAAAGTGGAATTTAATGCAAGTTTCATGATATAATTCTCTAAAACTCTAAACCTGAAAAGATCCTCATTGTGTAATCTTGTAATAACTCAAGATTAAGTAAGGTTTAAGGCTGGGGCCTTATAGTTGGTATCAATGGTCAGTTTAGATAACTTTAGTGGTTAGGGTATTCTTTAACCATAAGTGACATTACCATAATGGCTAGGATTTCGGAAAGAGTACATGTTTTAAATAAAGTCAATGAGTAAGTATATATTAGTGTTTATCTTCCTCAATAGTACATGATGGTTATGTTGACATACTCACACTGACCTTTTTGGTTTTAGTAAATGGCTGGATTTAGCAGGCACCAAAGGGACAATTGGTTTGAAGGAAACTGTGGTGGTTCTCTGATTAAGAGACTAGATAAAATGGGGGATTCAATGAGGAAACTTGTGGTTATTATAAAACAACTATCAAGGAGTCATGATCAACCACTTGAACCTTGGTATGTTCTGTAATGCATCATGTACGAGATGACCAATCGATGTGGAAGTTCAGGTAATAATTATAAAGGTAACCATTGGAGTTTATATGATCCTTACTTTTGAGGTAACTATGGTTTATTATATGATTTGTTGGAAAATGAAAGGCATGAGATAAACATGAGGTTAAAATATGTTCTGATCATTTTTGAAGATTTTATCTCGTTTTGTGGAATGTTTTAAAATTATATAGTTTTGGAAAAAGGACAACACGCAGACCGTGTGACAACCCATCGCGTTGGACAAAGTTGCGGGAATCAAACCCACAACCAAAGTGCAACTGGTATTTATCACCTACCAATGGACTATGTGATGTCCCTGGTTAGTTTGAATGATTATTTTTAGTTATATGATTTTATGAATTAAGATTAAGTTGATTTTGGGTAATTTATGAAAATGATTAACCTATCATGGAGGATATGTGATTAGGTTAATTACTTTTGAATACGAGACTTTAGGAGAAACTGATGTTGTTTGGAGATAAATGTTACGATTTAACGTGGAAGACTATGTGACTAAATACTTCAAATATTTGGGTTTCAATCTTAGATTGGTTTACTTTGAATAATTTTATTGACAAGTTGTTCATCGGATGGTCCTCATTGAACTTTGGGTTTTGTTGGGCAAATTTTGGAGATTAAGGATAGATTTTCTTTTTATAGGGTTATCCTTTTCTGGATTATATGACCTTATACTAACATTTTTGGTTTTGGTTTTGGTTAAATCCTAAATACATGGGAAGTATATAGTTCTCTTTGGTGGATTAGGTGATTCTCTAGAAGTTGATTATAGTAATCTTAATGCGAACAAGTCTCCCTAAATACTCGTCTTTTGGAAAAAAATATGAGTTTGATTAAGGAATCTAGGAAATGTTGAAAGTCAACATGATAAGTGATTATGTTTCCTTATGAATAAATTCCTAAATAAAACCTAACATAAAACAAAAATGTTGTCTATTAACATTTCCTACTGGGGAATCGAATACCGTTTAACCCATCACAAGTTTGTGATTTTCTTGTGGGTAACTTTCTCCTAATCATGTTTTCTATCACTCTCCATCTGAACATGACCCTTTGTTTTTATTCCTCCATTCCCATAATTTCATACTTGGAATCCTAGTATGGGTTAACTCGGGTGACCTTTGTACTTATCTTTCTTTATTTTAAAGTGATTGTTTTACTGACTCTTGTTCCGATGTGAGACGTTCAAGGATGTTTCCAAGCTCAATTTTAAAAATTGCGAGGATGCAATTCCCAAAAGGGGGGAAGGATGTAACACCCCAGTTAAATAAAGAATATGACATTTTCATATTTATCCATATTTGTGAATAAAATATTAATATGACTTTAAAGGGGATGCTATGCTCGATGGTGTACCCAACACGCAACAACGAGTTTCTTGGGAATCTTACGTTGCACTATTATAATAAAATAATATTATTTTAAATGGTAGTCAACATGTAGCTATTGTATTTGCGGGAAGGGATATAAATAACTAAAATATGATTATATAAGTTTTTAAATGTTTTTACATTTATCCAATAAAAGATAAAGGCTTAAAATACGGAAATAAATCAATTTTATTCGTATATGCCCTAGTTTTCACTAAAGGTTCACTTATCGCCTTTTGATGGAGAACCGTCATTAAATATAGTTTTGTTCACTCTTATACATTCTATTGGAACAAATAAAACTCTTCTTAAGAATTGGCACATTAAAATGTACTTTGTGTAAATTTTTGGTATCTCTCTGATAAAGTTCATTTTTTAAATGAATAGTGTAAAATGTTTTATTTTAATTCAAAACCTCTTTTAGTTCTAATTTAATTATATGATAAGATTATCTTTTTAATTGGTTTTAAAGTGAAATTATAATGTATTTTTACCATTAAATCCAATAGTGGTCGATGGAATTAATTTCAATTTGAAATCAGACTTAAACTAGTGTCAATCTTTGTATTCTTATTGTTTCATAAAAACACACTATTTGCTCTGACAGCGGGAATTAATTATTAAATTAATTAAATTGAATTATATGTTTTTAGTTTTGTAAAATAGACTTCATTTTTGAATTTGGAAAATCAAATATATCTTAGGGTGAATTTTTGGGATTTTTCTGAAAAACATCAATTTTTGACGAATAGTGAAACCACTAAGTGGTACTTATAAAAACTGATTTTTCCGTTTAAATGATATTTTGCCATATTTGTGTTTTGAATTTCAAAAATCCGACATACATGGTTGTCATTAATAAGTAAAATGTGGTTTAATGGGATAAAAATAATTTTTTGGTGAATAGTAACTTATTAAGTTTTAATCGTGATTAGAGGTAATTATTGTAGTTTATGGTAAGAATAATGTTTTAATAAAATAAAATGACCTAGACACATGTCCTACCCTAATTGGATGTGTCATGTCCAACCAAGAAAATCCATGGGTCAACTTGGGGACCCCATGGAGCCACTTTGGTTGGGAAATGACATAAATATCTTTTTATTTAATGTTAAAGTAAAAAATAACACAAACAGGAGTTGTTTTACTAAAACAATTTTTACATGGGGTTATACAAGTAATATTTTTGACTATAAATATTCATTGGAAATATAAAAAGATTTACTAAGTCATAGTAGTTTTTTTATAATTTTTAGACATTAAATAAATTAAATTAGTTGTGACATCATGATGATGCGGCGATGACCTCATTATTTAATGATTTAAATAAAATGGAAAGATAATGTAATATCTAAGACCTACACATGTCCAAAACCTATTGGATGAGTGGATTTAGAACCCTTATCACCTTTTCCTCGAAATACATCAATGTGGAACCTTTAAAATCCGAAACTCTTTTGAAAATAAATTATCATTTTGTAACATTAGAAGAGTGCCCCTCCTCTCCTCTTATAAAAGGCCCCCACCTCTACCTCCATACCCACACTCCCAAAGACTTTGGCTCGTCCAAACCCTGACCATTTTGTCTCTAAACTTCCCTCTATTACTCCTTGAAGCCTCACTTTAGGCAGAAGTCTTCCCAAGGAATCCTTTGAGCTCAAACCAAAGGGAGTTACCCAATTTTAAGGTAATGTCTTCACTTGAGTCCTTTTGTTTTATTTTTCCTCTGCAACCCCCTAAACCCATTTTATTCATTTATTTTGTAACAAATAAAGTATCTTAAATATACTAGGATGTTGTTATAAGAAGGATTCGAGCTACACTTACAGACACCTACATCTAATGGTTAAAGATCATATTGTTTCCGTGGATGGCGAATTTCTCCCTCCCGAAATGACAATTGTTAAACATTATTCTAACACCTTTAAAGGTGGACATTAAGATGAAAGTATATTTAAATATGATATCTAATATGTTTATGTTTTACTTCAGCTTCTGTATTTTTCATTTATGGCGTACCTTTATTGTTTCCATTATGAGGAAATGCGATATCTTCATTTAAGGAAGTGCGGACTACCGCCCCCACAAAGTGATTTGATTCGTTAATACCATATGTGTTATGTATAAAGGATATCTTTAATGATATTGTATATGATACCATACTGTAATTAAAATACTAATATTTATCATTATCTTTTAATTTCATTAAATATGAAATTGAAATGGAAGTATCGTTCATGCGTATGTACGGCTTACCGTCTCCATGAACGGTACATTTCATTTCTTAACTCAAAATGTTATGTAATATTATAATTACATATATATAATATATATATATATGTAATATATGACATCTAAATTATGTATATCATTCTGTAATTATAACATATATATATCTCTCTCATTTTGTTTTAATTCCATTAATATGACAAAAAATGAAAGTAGTGTTCATGCGTACGTACGGCCTACCGTCTCAATGAACGATGCTTTTAGTTTTTTATCTCCAAATGATATGGAATAGTATAAAATGAATATTTACTGGATAAATATGATATTTTAATCATTAATACTTTTCTGGAAATTATTTACTTATAACTACATGGGCAATATTTTTTCAAACAAGTTCATTTTTGACTCATGCACCAAACATCGACAAAAACGTCTGATATAAAATAACATTATTAAACAATTATTATAACATTATAATATGTGATATGAACTTAATAATAATCTATAAATTATATACATAGGCAATTAATAATTGACCAAAGTTTATTATTCAGTAATATAATGAAACGAACAAGACAAGTTGGACTTGAGGTAAGGGATCCTACTCCTCTCTTTCTTATTAAGTACACTCTTTTATGTCATTCCTTCTAAGCTCATATTTCTTGTTATTGGGTTGCTATTTTATATTACTCTTACTGTAATTTTAATTTTCATATGATGAGAGACCCTATTCTCTCTTATCAATCCATTTTGAATGTTTTGAGTGGCGCCGTTAGGCTGCCGAATTTTTATAAGAGATCTAACCTCTCTCTTTCTCTTTAAGTACTCTCCTTTATGTCACTTAATTTAAGCTCCTCTTTTTTATGATGGGGGATGTTCTTTTATATTCCCCTTTCTATAAAATTTACGTTAAAATGATGAGATACCCTATTTGTTGTCATCAATCCCTTTATATAAGTTTTATGTGGCATCGTTAGGCTGCCGAGTTTTCGTAAGGGATTTTTCATCTCACTTTTATTCCCGTGAGATTTATGCTACAATTGCCACAATTTCCTTTGAGTGGTGTATTTACTGACCATTATTTTACTCATTGTGTAATATTATTTCATTTATGAGTATTTACATCAATGTTGTATTGTCCATCTTTCACAGGGCGTATGTTTCGAAAGATAATCATGTCGGTAAGGGAACCTTTCATCCTCCTCTTTTTAAAAGACATATTTTGTTATGTATTTTAATTAACATAATTTTATTTTTGGATATGTTCTTCTATATCCTTATTGATTTAAATTTTATATCCAAGTGATGAGACACCCTTTTTATCTCTCATCAACTCTTTTTCTGAATTTTGAAGTGATGCTGTTAGGCTGTCAAATTTTTGCAAGGGAACTTCTTAACCCAATTTTTATTCTTTGGGATAAACATGTACACCTTGAATATGTTGTTATATGATTATGTGTGAATATCCTATGGTTGTTTTACAATTAATACCCACTTATATTTCGTGTATTCGTTTGTCACACATAGTTATGTAGCTGATTTATCCTTAATCTAAGGATACCATCTTTGTATGGGACTTCGTCCCAATCTCCTTTAATTGAGGCATATTTTGTTTTATACACAACTTTATTTTATACGGTGTATAAACCCCTTTAACTTTTTCATTTATCCAAAAGTAATCTTTTTATACGAAGCGTTTTACTAAACGACAAAAGGGAATGCTTTTGTCGTACGTATGCAGCGACAACGACTTCGCCGCCACCATGACTGTTATTTGAGTTTTGGTTTCCTCTACAAGCCATACCTTTTTTTAATGAAAAATAAATACCATGTTTTACTTTTCTTTTATCTTCGTATTGAAAATGGTTTTCATAATGTTTTTATATCAATGTTTTGTATTGATATCTTGTGATTGAAAGGTGGGAATTTTATGTTTCCTTTATGCACGTTTTATGTGAAAAGATTATGTTGAGGTTCTTGGGAATTATTATGAAGACGGGTGGTTCCATGATAAACTATGGGAGGGTGAGCCCGATATTGCTCTCCAATGCATTGGGTAACACAAAGGAGTGAAACGTTAAGGTTTCTCCGAAAAGATTTAGGGAAGATACTCTGATGGGTATTCCAAACATAACCAAGAGGGCTACTCCCTACGTAAGAATGTTAAGAATGCCTCAATTTACCTTTATGTCTTATGATTTCTATTATTTATTCATTATTTGATGAGGTATGTTAAAGTGCCAATGTTTTATGGATAAAGTATGATTTCATTCTTATGTATATATGAACTCATGTTTCTTTTCCATATTTTTATAACCCTTACTGATCTTTTTATGCTCAACCCAAGATTTTGAAATGTTATTCACAGGTCAAGGGAAAGTTACATGATGTGATGATAGTGTCAAATATGTATCAAGAAAGAATCCATGGTTTATTTTAAATATGTTTCTGTTGATGGGAATAATGAATACTGTCTTTTATGTAACCACTTTGTATAATGTGGAATGTAATGAATGATTCATGATATAATTCTCTAAAACTCTAAACCTGAAAATATCCTCAGTGTGCAATCTTGTAATAACCCATGATTAAGTAAGGTTTAAGTCTGGGGCCTTGTAGTTGGTATCAAAGGTCGGTTTAGATTACTTTAGAGGTTAGGGTATTCTTTAAGCATAAGTGATATTACCATAATGGTTAGGATTTCAGAAAGAGCCCTAGTTTTAGATAAAGTGAATGAGTAAGTATATATTAGTGTTTATCTTCCTCATTAGTACATGATGGTTATGTTGATATACTCACACTGACCTTTTTGTTTTTAGTAAATGGCTGGATCTAGTAGGCACCAAAGTGGAAATTGGTTTGAAGGAAACTGTGGTGGTTCTATGATTAAGAGACTAGATAAAATGGGCGATTCAATGAGGAAACTCGTGGTTGTTCTAAACCAACTATCAAGGAGTCATGATAAACCACATGAACCTTGGTATGTTCTATAATGCATCATGTATGAGATGACCAATCAATGTGGAAGTTCAGTTAATAATTATAAAGGTAACCATTAGAGTTTATATGATCCTTACCTTGGAGGTAATTATGGGTTTTATATGATATGCTGGAAAATAAAAGGCATGAGATAAACTTGAGGTTAAAATACGTTATGATCATTTTTGAAGATTTTATCTTGTTTAGGGGAATGTTTTAAAATTATATAGTTTTGGAAAAAGGACAACACGCAGACTGTGTGACAACCCGTCACGTCGTACAATGTTGCGGGAATCGAACCCACAACCAAAGTGCAACTGGTATTTATCGCCTACCACTAGACTATGTGAAGTCCCAGGTAAGTTTGACTGATTATTTTTAGTTATATGATTTTATGAATTAAGAGTAAGTTGATTTTGGGTAATTTATGAAAATGATTATCCTATCATGGAGGATTTGTGATTAGGTTAATTACTTTTCAATATGAGACTTTAGGAGAAACTGATGTTGTTTGGAGATAAATGTTACCATTTAACTTGGAAGACTATGTGACTAAATCCTTCAAATACATGGGTTTCAATCATATATTGGTTTACTTTAAAGAATTTTATTGACAAATTGTTCATCGGATGGTCCTCATTGAACTTTGGGTTTTGTTGGACAAATTTTGGAGATTAAGCATAGATTTTCTTTTTAAAGGGTTATCCTTTTCTGAATTATCTGACCTTGTACTAACCTTTTTGGTTTTGGTTTTTGTTAAAGCCTAAAGACATGGGATGTTTATAGTTCTCTTTGGTGGATTAAATGATTCTCTAGAAGTTGATTATATTACTCTTAATGCGAACAAGTCTCCCTAAATACTCGTCTTTTGGAAAAAATATGAGTTTGATTAAGGAATCTAGTAAAAGTTAAAAGTCAACATGATAAGTGATTATGTTTCCTTATGAATAAATTCCTCAATAAAAAGTAACTTAAAACAAAAATATTGTCTATTAACTTTTCCTACTGGGGAATCGAATACCGTTTAACCCATCACAAGTTTGTGATTTTCTTGTGGTTAACTTTCTCCTTATCATGTTTTCTATCACTCTCCATCAGAACATGACCCTTTGTTTTTTTCCTCCATGTCCATACATTCATACTTGGAATCCTAGTATGGGTTAACTCAGGTTACCTTTGTAATTACCTTTCATTATTTTAAAGTAATTGTTTTTCCGACTCTTGTTCTGATGTGGGACGTTCAAGGATGTTTCCAAGCTCAATTTTAAAAATTGCGAGGACGCAATTCCCAAAAGGGGGGAAGGATGTAACAACCCAGGTAAATAAAGAATATGAAATTTTCATATTTATCCATATTTGTGAATAAAATATTAATATGACTTTAAAGGGGACGCTATGCTCGATGGCGTACCCAACACGCAACAACGAGTTTCTTGGAAATCTTACGTTGCACTCTTATAATAAAATAATATTATCTTAAATGGTAGTTAACATGTAGCCGTTGTGTTGGCAGGAATAGATAGAAATAACTAAAATATTATTATATATGTTTTTAAATGTTTTTACATTTATCCAATAAAAGATAAAGGCTTAAAATACGGAAAGAATTCAATTTTTGCGTATATGCCCCAGTTTTCACTAAAGCTTCACTTATCGCCTTTTGATGGAGAACCATCATTAAATATAGTTTTGTTCACTCTTATAAATTCTATTGTACCAAATAAAACTCTTCTTAATAATTGGGTCATCAAAATTTACTTTGTTTAAATTTTTGGTATCTTTCCGAAATAGTTCATTTTTTTAATGAATAGTGTAAAATGTTGTATTTTAATTCAAAACCTATTTTTAATATAATATATTTATATGATTAGATTATATTTTGAATTGGTTTTAAAGTAAATTTAGAATTTATTTTTACTATTAAATCCAATAGTGGTGGTTGGAATTAATTTCACTTTGAAATCAGACTTAAACTAGTGTCAATCTTTTGATACTTATTGTTTCATAAAAACACGCTATTTGCTCTGACAGCGGGAATTAATTATTAAATTAATTAATGTGACATATATGTTTTTAATTTTGTAAAATAGACTTCATTTTTGAATTCGGAATATCAAATATAGCTTAGCGTGAATTTTTGGGATTTTTGTGAAAAACTTCAATTTTTGATGAATAGTGAAACCACTAAGTGGTACTTCTAAAAACTGATTTTTCCGTTTAAATGAAATTTTTCCATCTTTGTGTTTTTAATTTAAAAAATACAACATTCATGGTTTTCATTAAGAAGTAAAATGTGGTTCAATGGGATACAAATAATTTTTTTGTGAATAATAACTTTTTAAGTTTTAATCCCGATTAGAGGTAATTAGTGTAGTTTATGGTATGAATAATGTTTTAATAAAATGAAATGCCCTCATTGTATGTGTCATGGCCGACCAATTAAATCCATTGGTCAACTTGGGGAACCCATGGAGACACTTTGGTTGGGAAATGACATAAATATCTTTTTATTTAATGTTAATGTAAAAATGACACAACCATGAAATGTTTTAATCAGACAATTTTTACAGGGGTTTATATAAGTCATATTTTTGACTATAAATATTCATTGGAAATATAAAAAGATTTAATACATCATAGTTTTTTTTATAATTTTTATACATTATATAAATTAAATTATTTATGACATCATGATGATGCAGCGATGACCTCATTATTTAACGATTTAAATAAAATGGAAAGATAATGTAATATCTAAGACCTACACTTGTCCAAAACCGATTAGATTAGTGTATTTAGAACCCTTATCACCTTATCTTCGAAATACATCAATTTGGGACCTTTAAAATCCGAAACACCTTTGAAAATAAATTAACATTTTTTAACTTTACAAGAGTGCCCCTCTTCTCCTCTTATAATAGGCCCCCACCTCAACCTCCTTTCCCAAACACCCAAAGCCTTTGGCTCTGCCAAAACCTAACCATATTGTCTCTCCACTTTTCTCACTTACTCCTTTAAGCCTCACTTTGGGCAGAAGTCTTCCCAAGGAAGCCTTTGAGCTCAAACCAAAGGGAGTTACCCGATTTTAAGGTAATGTCTTCACTTGAGTTCTTTTGTTTTATTTTTCCTCTCCAACCGCCTAAACTCTTTTTATTAATTTATTTTGTAACAAATACAGTATATTCAATATACTAAGATTTTTTTATAAGATTTATTTGAGCTAAAATTACACACACCTACATCTAATGGTTAAAGAACATACTGTTTATGTGGATGGCGAATTTCTGCCTCCCGAAACTATGATTGTTCAACATTCTTATAACACATTCAAAGAAGGCCATTAAGATGATAGTATATTTATATATGATATATAATATGTTTATGTTATACTTGAGCTTCTGTATTTTTCATTTATGGCGTACCTTTTTGGTTTCCATTATGGGTAAACGCGATATCTTCATTTAAGGAAGTGCGGACTACCGCCCCCTCAAAGGGATTTGATTTGTTAATACCATATGTGGTACATATAAAGGACAAATTTAATGATATTATAAATTATACCATACTGAAATTAAAATACTATTATGTTTCATTATGTTTTAATTCCATTAAATATAAAATAGAAATGGAAGTAGCATTCATGCGTACGTATGACTTACCGTCTCCATGAACGGTACATTTCATTTCTTATATCAAAATGTTATGTAATATTATAAGTACATATATATAATGGATATATATGTAATATATTACATCTAAAATATGGATATCCTTCTGTAATTATAACTTATATATATATCTCTCATTTTGTTTTAATTCCATTAATATGACAAAAAATGAAAGTAGCGTTCATGCGTACGTACGGCCTACCGTCTCCATGAACGGTGCTTTTCATTTTTTATATCCAAATGATATGGAATAGTATAAAATGAATATTTAATGGATATATATGATATTTTAATCATTAATACTATTCTAGAAATTATTTAATTATAACTACATGGGAAAACGTTTTTCAAACAAGTTCATTTTTGACTCATGTACCAAACATCGGCAAAAACGTCTAATATGAACTAACATTATTAAACAATTATTATAACATTATAATATGTCATATGAACTGAATAATAATCTATAAAGGAGTTACTTAGGCAATTATTAATTTACTAATGTTTATTATTCAGGAATATAAAGAAATGAACAAGACAAGTTGGACTTGAGGTAAGGGATCATACTCCTCTCTTTCTTTTTAAGTACACTCTTTTATGTAATTCCTTATAAGATCATCTTTCTTGTTATTGGGATGTTCTTTTATATTACTCTTACTGTAATTTTTTTGTTCATATGATGAGAGACCCTATTCTTTCTCATCAATCCATTTTGGAAGTTTTGAGTGGTGCCGTTAGGCTGCCGAATTTTCGTAAGAGATCTGACCTCTCTCTTTCTCTTTAAGTACTCTTCTTTATGTCACTTCTTTTAAGATCCTCTATTTTATGTTGGGGGATGTTCTTTTATATTACTCTTTCTATAAACATTACGTTAATATGATGAGATATCCTATTTGATCTCATCAATCCATTTTTGTAAGTTTTATGTGGCGCCGTTAGGCTGCCGAGTTTTCGTAAGGGATTTTTCATATCACTTTTATTCCCGTGAGATTTATTCAACATTTGCCACAATTTCCTTTGATTGGTGTATGTACGGACCATTATTTTACTCATTGTGTAATATTCTTTCATTTATGAGTATTTACATCAATGTTGTATTGTCCTTATTTCACAGGGCGTATGGTTCGAAAGATACCCATGTCGGTAAGAAAACCTTTCACCCTCCTCTTTTTAAAAGACTTATTTTGTAATGTCTTTTAATTCACATAATGTTATTTTCGGATATGTTCTTCTATATCCTTATTGATGTAAATTTTATGTCCAAGTGATGAGATACCCTTTTTATCTCTCATCAACTCTTTTTCTGAATTTTGAAGTGACGCCGTTAGGCTATCGAATTTTTGAAAGGAGCTTCTTAACCCAATTTCGTTTCTTTGGGATAAACTTGTACACCTTGAATATGTCATTCTATGATTATGTGTGAATGTCCTCTGATTTTTTTACACTTAATACCCACTTATATTTTGTGAATTTGTTTGTCACACATGGTTATGTAGCTGATTTATCCTTAATCCAAGGATACCGTCTTTGTATGGGACATCGTCTCAATCTCCATTAATTGAGGCATATTTTGTTTTATACACAACTTTCTTTTATACGGTGTATAAACCCCTTTGACTTTTACGTTTATCCAAAATGAATCTTTTTATACGAATCGTTTTACTAAACGACAAAAGGGAATGTTTTTGTCGTACGTTTTCAGCGACAACGACTTCTCCGCCACCATGACCATTATTTGAGTTTCGGCTTCCACTAAAAGACAAACCTTCTTTTTAAAAGAAAAATAAATACCATGTTATACTTTTCTTTTATCTTGGTTTTGAAAATGGTTTTCATAATGTTTTTATATCAATGTGTTGTATTGATATCTTGTGATTGAAAGGTGGGAATGTTATGTTTCGTTTATGCATGTTTTATGTGATATGATTGTGTTGAGGTTCTTGGGAATTATTATGAAGACGAGTGGTTCAATGATAAAATATGGGCGGGTGAGCCCGATATAGCTCTCCAATGCATTGGGTAATGCGAAGGAGTGAAACGTTAAGGTTTCTCTGAAGAGATTTAGGGAATATACTGTGATGGGTATTCCAAACTAAACCAAGAGGGTTACTCTCTACGTAAGAATGTTATGAATGCATCAAGTTACCTTTATGTCTTATGATTTCTATGATTTATTCATGATTTTATGAGGTATGTTAAAGTGCATATGTTTTATGGGTAAAGTATGATTTCATTATTATGTATATATGAACTCATGTTTCTTTTCCATATTTTTATAACCCTTACTGAGCTTTTTATGCTCATCCCATGTTTTTGAAATGCTTTTCACAGGTCAAGGGAAAGGTACATGATGTGATGATAGTGTAAAGGATGTGTCAAGAAGGAATCCATGTTTTATTTTAAATATGTTTCTGTTGATGGGAAGAATGAATATTGTCTTTTATGTAACCACTTTGTTTAAATGTGGAATGTAATGCATGTTTCATGATCTAATTCTCTAAAAATCCAAACCTGAAATGATCCTTAATGTGTAATCCTGTAATAACTCAAAATTAATTAAGGTTTAAGGCTGGGGCCTTATATTTATAATACAATGTAAATCAATTATATATATATATATATATTTGTCTGCTACAAATTTCATTTCTTATTCCTATATTATTGATTCACGAATTTTGTTCTTTAATTACTTATTATTCAACTATTATTGACTAAAAATATTTACCCCATGAATCATGCATGTTATCTTTTGATATACATGGTATGATCTTCAAATGTTACACACATGATGACATACCCTTATTTTCATTATTATTCCCTAGTATATTCCTGGTTTACCCTTAGTCAGTATCAAAGCTAACCACTTTTCTTATGTTTCCCCCCAGTATATAATGAAAATTTTTAGTTAGTGATACAAATTGGGAAAGTATTTATCAGAGATTTTTATGATCTTTCAGAAAATTAAGAGAACATGTTTCAAGTTTTCTAAGGCACTAAACTGATAATATCTTTAGGGTATATTTTTTTAAATGTATTATGTAGTCCACAAAAGTGATGTAATATCCATATATTGAAAGTAGGGGACATTATAGTTCGTATAAGATACAAGGCTTAGTTAAACACTAGAAACTAGGATGATAAAACATTAGTGAGATCCCTAATTATATTTATAAGTACATTTCTTGGGATCTAACTAATGATACATCTATGTGTAGGTTATAATAATTTAATAAGTGTAAAGATCATTAATAACATTGGAATAAACCTAAGGTGTCATTTATTGACCTATTTTATGTAATTTCCCTTGGTAACATGATTTTCAACAATTATAATTGTTTCTCACACTTTTCTTTCTGGTCTTAGTCAATAGTCATAACTAGATGGAACATAGTTATCATTGAATGTTTTATGTGTGGAATGTATGATAAATATAAAAATCTATTTCTTCTGTGGAAATCTCATGAGTAAAAGAATAAATGAGGTGAAAATATTGGTTATATAACTGATGCAAAATAGATTGTGAATGACAAGTTAATGGTCTAGAATGATCTAACCATATTTCCTACATTAAACATAAAAATAATGATTTGATTGAGGTTATTTATCCTCAATACATGATTCATATTTCATATATTATGAATGAATAAGATGGAGAAGCATGTGCACTAGGATAACAATAATGTTGGATGATTTAAGGATATAAGTATTGGAATTCTAGTTTTATGTAATATGTGTCATGACATATCTAATTAAATTCATTTTAAAATTTTCATTAGGGATTGGAAACAATATTTTTAATTTTTATAATGACCTTGAAATTTCATTTATGGGTCGGTGATATATGTTGAAAACACATGATGAAGGAAAATATAACCCATAATATGTCACTTATGATAAGATAATTATTATTGGATATTTATTGGTTGGATATAAAAATGTAAATTAGATGATAAACTTTTCATGGAATGTAATTATGTATAATTTGACAATATTGTTATGCTATGAATCATGAAGTACAACATTTCCTTTTATAGTTAAAGAATATATCCAATATTCTTTAGAATAATGAAACATGTGTGTTTTGTATAAACATTTATGGTAATTCATTTTATTACCATGCTCTAAGAAAATAATTGTTAAAGGTAACCATTTGTTTGGTTTGTGAAAAAGTCGAGAGACATTATAATATATAGGGGATCGATATAAGTTTAGACCTTATTTATAATGTCTTAGACTTTCATATTTTGTGAGGGTTGTAAGGTTAACCATTAATGGATTGGGTTACATTTAAAATCTAACATGGTTTTAGTGATTTAGGTATTATCTCACTGTATGAGGACGTATGCATATTTGATAACGTGTGATAACCTTTTTTGTGGGAAACATTGATGGAATGACTTATCATTATAATTATGGATCTCAAGATCTACAAATTCTTTATGAATTAAAAAATCAACTTAATTTCTTGGAATAAGATATGAAGTGAAAATTGATAAAGGCACCAAAAGAAATCATTTTTCATGAAAACAAGTAAGTATATATTGTCATTAAAATTATTCAACCTTAGGAAAAGGATTTTAAAATAAAATTTTGTCTTGATATCATTATTATTGATAATATCAATGCCCTATTTAACAGTAAATTAGTTAATGGTTTTGTGATTATTAGATTTCTCTAGATAACCATCATTATTGTGATCAATGATCCACATCAATCTCTGTGATTATTTATGATTCTCTGCTATGCCAAAATTTTCTCCTATGTTCCCATAGATAGAGACCTAGTTATGATTTACATTGGTTAAAATATATTTTTCAACATTCTTATTTAAAATTATATTTTCATATTCATTTTTATAATTCATGTTTCAATAAAAGAAACTGTGAAGGATCTATTAATAAACAATCTGAATTTTTTTCTATAATTTCATTTCCATAGGGGTAAAATGTAACACCCCAAAATTTTGTGACATAATTTTTTAAATTAAATTGATTTTTTATATATTTTTAATTTCACACGATACTGAATTTAGATTTTTCTATACAAAAGCAAAAAAATATTTTTTTTATTATACACAAAACCAATATAATCAATCACTAAATGAAATATTTTCTTAAATTTCGGTATGTAGAACACTCTGATTGACCTGTGTTAGGAAAATTGTGTAGTTCTTTGAACAAATTTCATTACACTAAAGACCATGTTTTACCAAATATTAATATATTTTTAAAATATTCCAATTTAATATAGTAAGATACAACCTAGATGTTAAATTAGAAGTTATTAATATTATTAAATAAATTATTATAATTTATGGTTTATAATATAAATTTTCTTGTTATTGATTCATTAGAAATAAAAATATATACCAATTTATAATAAACGAAATATTAGTATTTTTATGCTCCCAAAAGATTTCTATTTTAGTAAATATATTAAATTAAAAATTTTATTTATATTCATTAAATATATATGTTAGATATTAAATAAAATATTTTTTATAGTCTTCACATATATTTTATCGACATAAGATATGAACTAACTCAATCATACAGATAAAAAGCTAAATGTTTCAAAAGAGTAATTTTAATGTCTTTTATTGGAGAACCCATTCTGAATCTAATTTTTGATAAATTTATAATTTTTTTGTGAAATATGAAACATCTTGTTAGAAATATGAATATAAAAATTAAAATTTGTTGAATATTTGGTATTTTTTGTATAAGATTTTTTTTAAAGTAGTTGTTAAAAAATAATACAGTTTTATTTGGAGAGGCTTCTCCATTAAAATTATTTATGGTGATAAATTATATATTTTATTTTTCTAAAAGTATAATTATATCATTTTTTATCATTTAATCCAATATAATTCATTGGTATAAATTTAAAATTGAAATTAGATATAAGGACATGGTTAACTTCTGAACGTTTTTAATTTAAAACACTTATTTTTCCATCTATCAATATGATTATAGTTTAATTAATTTCTGTGAAATATGTGTTATGAATTTAAAAAAAATGGATTCATTATTATGAATCATAGTAGGAAAATTAAGTAGGGTCTTCCCTTTTTGGTGTTAGGAATCCTAAAATTAGTAATTTTATTGTTACCACAATTATGAATAAATCTGGTAACTAATGGTATTAATAGTATTATAAATGTTATAAAATTACCCTAAAACCTGTAATAAAATAATTTTATGAGTTTTTATATATATAAATATTCATTGGGTATAGAATATTATGTTATTAATCCACATTGGTTTGATAATGAAATTTATAATATTTTATTAAAGTAATTACAAAAAAAGTTATAATAATATTTTTATTAACTATATAATTTTTAATATATAGTTATATAGAAGATAAATTAAAATATAAATATTTATTTTAATTATAATATTTTTATATACATCATGATAATTTATTTATAATTTTTAGTTATATTATAATTTATATAAATAGTGACACAATGATGATTCATTAATTGTATAATTTAAAAAGGATAAATTAAATGATTTTAATAATATTGAAATTATTATAACTTGAAGTAATTAAGGTGATAAAATACATTATAGAAACTTATGACGTATTATTTAGATATTATATGTTTCTTTAAATGTTATCATGTTAATTTTATATTTTTTTAGAAGACATATAATTAATTATATAAAAATTCACATAAATGACACATTAAAGTAAATAAAATTTTATTAAATGATATTAAAATTCATAAAAATATAAAATGACTAAAAATAACTATAATAAGGTTAAGAATTTAATTTATGATAAATTTGGAGTTCTTTTGGTAGTTTATAGTAACTATATTGACCCATAAGTAGTAAAAACACATGTCATCGTGGTAATAGTTAATGGGGTTAATTAAGGGTTAAAGCCATCCGATTAGGGTGATAATATAACATAAACAAGAATTATAATTATTGGTCGATATAATTTCAATATTTACACATCTAATATCTTACATAACTCACTTTGGTTCCATTTGGAATAAAAAATTAATTTATATTAATTTAATATTAAAAGAGATTCTAGGAATACCCCTAACATATCATATAAAAGGGAACCTCTCCTTCTCATTTATTCCCACCTCTAAAAAAATTTGACTATGAAAAAAACATTACATTAACACAAATATTTTTCCATTAAACCTAGGATCTCTAATTTGATAATAAGGCCAACCACATGAGTCATTTTGTGCAAATAAAAAAGAGATACCCAAAGAAGTGGTTACATTCATCAACAGACATTTTATAATATTTATTCCCCGAAATCCCCCAATTATTTTTATTTCATCTTTAAATAAAAAAATATGTAATATAAATATATTGATATATATTTATATTAAGGTTTATACTTACACTTATACACACTTTCATCTAATGGGTAATGAACTTACTATTTTTGTGTACGGAGAATTACCACATCCTGAAACGATGTTATTCATTCATTATTTAACACCTCTCATGTGTGGTCATTATGATGAAAAATATGTTTTTTATATCATATATAATTGAAATTTTTTATTTATTTAGGCTTCTAGAAATAATTTATTAAACATAAATTCATGATTACCATATTTTGAATATATGATAACATCGTTTGTGGAGGAGTGGACTACCACCTCCCTCAAGAGATGTGAATAATTTACACTTCACATGAAATGTAATAAGGATTTTTGTAATAAAATTATATGATATTATTTAAATATTAAATATAATTTAATTATAATATACAATTTTATACATATTTACATACAAGTCATTTACTTTTTTTCCTTCAATATAATAGGAAAATAGAAAAAGTGTTCATGCGTACATATGACCTACCATCTCCATAAATTGAATTTTTCATTAATCATTTTATATTAATATAAATAATTATTTATTTTATATAAAGGTTATTCATATGAATTTTTATATTTGGTAAATAATTAAATATTGAGGACCAAGAATAAATGTCAAAACATGTAAGATTAACCACGAAAATATCACCTAAATGTATCTTAAACATGTAATCAATTATAAAAGGGTAAAATAATAACTTAAATAAGACATATATAGGAATATAAATATGAATATGGTTCTGTTATATATTAATAATAAACATATAATTATTATATAGGTGGTTTTTATGAGTATGAATAGATTCAAAAAAATAATGTAAAGGAATTCCATCTCACATTTTATTTATGTGAGATATAAGACTTATTTTCCATTAATTTATTATGTTAGATGGAAATAATACCGATGAATTTATTCAATTATTTTTAGAAATTAATTTATGTTTATATACATATTTATTTTATGATCTATATTTCATGTCGTTTTATAGTTCAGAAGTTACCAATTGAGTAAGAGAATTTTGTCTCAGTTTTCCTTCTTTGAGATACATGTTTTGTTATGAATCTATTTTCTTTTATGAGTTGTATATACTACCAATTAACATGTTATATGAGTAATATAATTATTTTTATAATTTTTTTTCTATAATTATTTTATTATATCATGGATATAATTATTCAAATGTTTCAATGTGGTATGGGAAAATTTGAAATTGTTGAAGATTATTTTCTACAAGATTTTTTTTTAAAGATCAATTATAATAATTTTAATGGAAAATAATGATCAATAAATAATATATTTTTTTATTAATTTTCCAAATATTGATTTATATATTTTAAAATATATTTTCATTGTAAACATTTTTTAAAATAAAATTATCTACTAAAATGTTTTTATATTTAAAAGAGAATATTTTCTTCATTATTTTTTATCAAGTGATCATTAAAAATTATTTTCCATCTTAGATATAATTACATTTTGTTAATTGTGCATTAATAGGGATATTATTTAATTATTCTATTCTTATTTTTCTTATTTATGGTTTATTTTTATGATGGAATTATTTTTATGTAACCCATTTCTTTTTCAAGGATTATGTTAAGAGTGAATGATGCTTATGAAACCTGTTTAATTCATTGTGTTCTTGCATGATAAATGATACATGTTTATATAGAAGAAATATCTAAAATATCATTATAAATTTTTTTGGACCAATATCTAAATCAATTGTGTGGGGTAAATATATATAACTAATGAAATAGACGTAATGCATCTTGTTCACCAAGATAGATACAAGATTTAACTGTGACTACCAAGATGGTTATCAGAGTAATCCATGATAAAACATAGGGTAATAGGGGTTAATATTAAATGCCAAGATGATATGGGAGTGAAAAAAACTAATTATATGACTTTTTATGTGATTCTAGACAAATATGGAAATAATTATTATATGCTTATGTGTCTACCAAAAATTTCATTTCCTTTTCTTATTTTATTCGTTCATGGATTAAGTTCTTTAATTCTATATGATTAAGGTCATATGAACTCACCATATTTATTCCATGAATCATGAATATGATCTTTTGATATATATGGTATGATAATCAATTGTTAAGATCATTTTTTCATACCATTATGGGCATATTATGCTTATATCCCTTCCTAGTTTACCATGACATATCATCCACGCTCACACCATTTGTTATGTTTCCCCTTAGTTATAAAGAATGGTTTTAGATAGGGCTACTAAACGGGAAGATCATTATGGGAGATTTTGAAGATCATTCACTATATTCTAATAATTTATTCCATGATTCCAAAGGCACTAAATTGACACGGTCTTTCGGAATCCTTTTGTGTAATGTATTATGTATTTGAAAAATGGGATGTAATATCCATTTATGAAAAGAATGGATTTTTATAATATAAAAAATTAAAATTTTTTCAACTATGTAATGATCAAAAAATAATTTTTAGGAAATGTGATAGTTATTAAATTATTGTGGTCAATATATTTATACATAGTTATTTAAAATTGTCTTAAAAAGGGCATGCTATTTCATATTTAGTTCCTGAATGTTTAAATTTATAGAAGTTTTAATAATTTTTTTTGGAATCATTTATAATTACAATTTTTTAATATAAATGAAATAGATTGATAATAGACATTTAATTAATGATACCATATAAATATCATGTGATGAGAAAATAATTAATCAATTTTATTATATTTCTTATAAAAACATAAACTCTACACATCATGTCAAATGATTCCAATCTTGTTGTGATTAACAATGTAATATCTGTTTAAACTTTTCCTGTACATATAAATGAATTTATCATAAAAATAATGATAATATTAATAATTCCTTGAATTAATATTTAAAAATAAATTATGATTTCATCCATCTATAAAAAATAAAATATATGACCTCACATAAAAGTTTGTATTTTGGGTGTTCTCATTAAAAAAATGGTCACATGAGATATTAGAATATTTTAGTTTCTGATGGAAAATATTTTTTTTAGTAATGTTGTGAAATTGTTTCTTGTGTTTTAATGATTACTATAGCATACACTAATACTGAAATAGTGATTCTGGAAAATGATGGAAAACTTTGTATTTAGGGTCTTGGATTTATGGATTGTGGAATATGTTTATAAAAACATTATCCACTATTTTATGTCCTTTAGCATTTTTTTATTTTTGTGTGGTTGGTATAACTGGGAGTCGGTCATCCCATAGGGGGGTGTCCCATTAGAAGGTTCTATGTGTTTTTTTCATGGATATCAATGGGGGTTCAATCATTTTATTTTATAAGTATCACATAATGAAATTGTAATGTAATGCTAATATGGATTGATTCCCCTTAAAAATTAAATATTATAGGTTGAACATTTGTGAAAATATATGGTTTTAGGTTTATTATACATTAATTTGTAATGATATCTAGATCAACATTTTTTCCCTTATACGATGTCTTGAATCAGTATGGGGGGACTTCATTAAGTTCTATAAAAATATATAATTTGTAGTTTTTCATTCTTAGAGGGAGTAAAATAGTGTATTGTTCACCTTTAATGATATTGGGTAGTTTTTTGTATTTCATTTTAGTGTTTTATTATTCGTATATTAATGGAGGATTCCTTGTAAAATAATTATTAAAAAATATCCATCTTAATATTTTTTATAAAATTTATGAACTTTACTGATATTCTCTAAGTGAGAATTTCTAAATTATTAATATTACCTTTATTATCTTTTCTACTACTATTTTTGTAGTTTTTTCTCTTTTTATAAATATTATTTTCAGCTTGACCTGGAAATATAATAGGGCGGATAATTCCATATAATTGAATTCAATATGAGTTATTTCATTATTTATTTTATGGAGCGTGGTTTAAATACATTTAAATGAGATATAATATATTTATAAGAATTGTAATTCATTAAATATAAAATTAAAATGGGATAAATAAATGTTTTTGAGATAAATTATCTAATAATGGTTTGCAACATGATTTAAAAACCCTATCAAAAATTTCAGTTAAATCATTAATTACCATGTTTCCATTTTGATAATCTAAATAAACACTATCAATCCTCATTAAACGCTATATATAATTTAATTCAACCATACATATCTATATAACGAGATTAATAATATCTTCCATCGTGATTTTAGTATTTATTTTGTTATTTAATTGATTCATCCTTGGATCTAAGACTCAACATTAATCAATATTTATGTATATTTTTAATAAATTCAATAAATATCAATAGGAAATTACAACAGTTTTTTTTGTAATCCAAAATTAATTTGTTTTTTTATAAATGTTTTAGAATTATATTAATGTTATGTCATGACACATCCCCCGGGGCCCCATACGTGACTTCCCCAATCCGACCTTCCATAGGCCAGGGACTGGCCACTAGCACATAAGGCATAAATCCCTAAATAGAGAGGAATTTCATTTATAACTAAAAACACACACAATAGAGTACACATCTGGATACAAAACACTATGTAAAACTCTATAACAAGAGAGTTTTGAAATGTAATGGGGTCGGAAATACTAGCCCAACTGAAAGCACACATACAAAAGAAAAGGGAAAACAACTGAAATGTGAAAAGAAACTTCTGGATCATCCACAATGGATCCAAACATAATGGTAGGTATAAATAGCCTGCACAACATTCCACATTTGTCTATCTCCTCTATGTACCATCATGCCCTGTGGTCCACCTCCAGGTACCATCCAATCCTCGTACACTCATCCTCAGTCAGCGATGTCCATCGTCTGTATCCAACACAACGAGGTGTGGGCATAGCCCATGTAGGGGTGAGTATAACGATACTCAGTGGGACCTTGATACCCTCATGTTACCTCAAAATCCACAACGGATAATCCACAGAGTATGAAATCAACAAATAACCCCACTTTGGTATATTCCCAAACATATACCAATGTTATCAATTAATCCATCTCAATCATGAATAAATCACAAAATTACGGACTCAGCTCCCACATGTATACCACTCTTGTAGAGAGAGTTTAGAGATGCTTAGATGTAGCCACTAAGTCATCTTTTATGTCAACCCCACAAAAGATCATGTAACATAATTTAGAACCGTCGAACCCACACAAAATCTTGGAACAGTAAACAGAGATGTCAAACCCACATAGAATCCTGGAACAGTTCACGAAGCTATCAAACCCACAGAAGATCCAGGAATAGTCATCAGTGCTATTGAACCCACATAGGATCTAGGAATAGTCGTCAGTGGTGTGGAACCCACATATTATATAGGTACAGTCTTCAGTGCTGTCGAACACACATAGGATCTAGGAACAATCGTCTGTGCACAACCAGCCAAAGGGATCCACACAAAGCATGCTTTATTCTAGGAGGGTCTACTCTTCCAACCAAGTTTCTACACATAAACTACCATGAGGTCCCATGTTTATGTATCCAAAAGATCATTCTTTCCATATAAAACTCAATGCAATGAACGGTGCATCAATCAGACGCCTGGTTTGAGAGTTATTGGCATTTTCATTCTGAGGGCTCGGTTGGATTTCCGTTCGATCCAACTCGGCTCTACCCCAATTATGTTCAAAACATGAGTGGGGTATACCAAAATAACTATCTCTGTCTAAGGTATCTATCACAACAGACGGTTCATCTATCAAATACATGTAGCTCATGTTACGGGCAAAAGTATGGAACCCTGCTAAAATGGGTCTGGTTCTGGTCCAGCCCAGACGGACTGACTTGGTCCGACCCGGGTCTGGACTGGGGTCCGACTTGGTTCGGGGATCCAACCCGATCCATATGTCTGACCAGGTCCTCAGGGATGACCCGACCCATGACGGAGGCACGGCCTATGGTGGCGGCACAACCCGCGCTAGTTCGGGCCTGGTGGCCCGCGCTGGGTCCAGCCCTACGGCCCACACGACTGGCGACCCGCGGGGTCTGTCCTTACCACATCCACAGGGGAATCCACACCCCTAGCTCCCGAACGTCTTATTCATTTTTGTGATTTCATAAAAAAAGTGCCAGGTGGTGCCGATCTGCGTCACGCGGGGCCCAGCGAGGGGTCCAGCTCTTCCTGGCTGGCCGAGCGGGCAGCAGACTTCAACACGTCTTCATTGTGCCGCATCTCCTTTGGCATCCTGGTGGCTCGGGACATCGGTCTTACTCATGGCCAGCCTTGTGATGGCCGATGTTGCACCACTACGGCCCCATTGGGATCCACCGCGTGGCGCGGTTGCGTCATGTCTTCTCCGGCCACCCGATGGATCCGGTCGCCGGTATTCTTCATGAAGGGACTTGAGCCAGTCGCTGCTGCACCGTCGTGGTCTGTTGGACTGGGGATAAACCTCCGGCTGTGTGGTTGTGCCGCCGCCATCCATACAATGATGATTGCTGCCCCATCCATCAGAGAACATTCGGCAGGTCACCAGTTGTGTTTCGGTGGCCCAATTGTCATTCTGGAAGAAGCCATGCACATCTTGGGGCATCTCCTTTGATTCGAAACTATTGTTGATGAGAGTTTCTCATCACGGTATCATTCTACGTTAAGCATCAAATTCCAAAAAGAAGGTGGAGCGGTCAGGCTTTGTTCGTTCATCCCGCATCGTCCGTGTCAGAGTGATAGCAAACAGCTTTGATTCTTAATCCTAGAAGCAAGGACAATAACATGCAATAATTTACCAAGGTTGAACACCTACCTTAGATACATTGTCATTGGAAAAGAAGATGAATAATTTGAGGATGACATCGTCGGTGTTCTTCAAGGATGTCGCTTCCACTCTTGTTCCGGTTGGAGATCAAAGAAGAATATTCATATCGTCAGTGGATGAAGCATTCTTCATTCTTTAATGGTCGTTCTTCGTTGGGAGGAGCATTCTTCATTTGGATCATCTCCCAAAAATCATCTACTCAAATCAAAAAATTAAATAGATGTTCCAAATAATAGATTAAATTATATGTTATTTCGTTGGCATGAAATTCATAAAGAATTCCTAATCACATGGTTGGAAACATTAATGTGAATGGTTGTGGCAATATTAAATTGGAAGATCAAGAGGTTTCTCCCCACATAATAGAGAGTTCAAGAGGTTATAACCTCAGGTGGTCCCACCAAATAAATCCTTACATGGGAGGTTTAGTTCGGGTGGGCCCCACCACCATAACCACTCATCGGAGGTTAAGGTGTGGCAGTCCCCACCTGCAACTTCCACATTGAGGTTTTAACCAACTAATAAAAATAATGTTTACACAATATGATTTTTGTTTAATTCATTAAAAACCCAAAAAATATCTTTTATTTCCGACCAACTACCGTCATGGTGAAAGTCTTGTTATGCGAATACCAGTGCAGAGTGTTCAATGGTGCCCTCAAATTTCAATTCTGAGCACTAGTTCAAATGTTTTAAAAACTCATTCGTACGTTTACTGAATGTACCCAAACAAAACATCAGAAATTTATTCTGGGAACACAGGGCCTCAGAAATCATGTACTGTTAGTTTTTGCGGACTTGTAAAATTCCCATTTATTTAAGGAAAAAGATTCCACAGAATTTTTGGGTCTTTACATTATCCCCACCATAGGGCTTAAATCCCCATAAGCTGCAAATCGATCTAAGGGAACAAATGGGGGTACTGAGCATGCATCTGATCCTCCCACACGTATGTGCTCTCCTAGAGGTTACCATTCTTCCAGTGAACGTGCACCATTGGTATCGACCATCCATGTAAAACCCACAGCTGTCGAGCCAAAATCTCTTCTAGAACCTCCATGAATGTTTCCCCATTGTCGATGTCCAGCTCCCCATGGTCGATGATGTGAGAAGGATCGTGCATGTATCTCTTATGTTGGGATACATGGAAGATGTCGTGCACCCAGTTCAACTAAGGTGGAAGAGCTAAGTGGTTCGCCACCTCGCCAACACTGCTGAGGACCTGAAATGTTTCAATGAAACGTGGAGATAACATGATTCCACGACCAAATGTCCATAATACTCATCTAGGTGAGACCCGTAGAAAGACATGGTTTCCATCCTCGAACTCTAGAGGTCTTTGTATCCTATCGTCATACGACTTTGGTCTGCTCTGTATAGTCTTCATCTACTCTTGGATGACCTTCACCTTCTTCGTGGTAGCTCATACCTTCTTTTGTCCCACTAGTTCCGACTCCCTTGGGTCTATCCATCATAGTGGCGATCTGAATGGTCGACTATACAAGGCCACAAAAGGTTCCATCCTGATTGTGGAGTGATAGCAGTTGTTTTAGGTAGAATCCACCAAATGTAATTGATCCTTCCAGCTGCGACCGAAGTAGAGGATAGAAGCATGAATCATGTCTTCAAGGGTCTGAATGGTTTGCTCAGTCTGACCATCTATTGGAGGATGGATGGTGGTGCTCAGATCATGTTGTGTCCTGAAAGCCTCCTGCAACCCCTTCCATAGTCGTGATCTAAAACGCGGGTCATGATCAGAAAATATAGAAGAAGGTACTCCATGTAGCCTCACAACCTCCTGCACATACAGACGTCCCAAGATCTCAACTAAACCCTTTACTCTTATCAGTAGGAAGTGAGACGACTTAGTGAGTCAGTCGACGATCACCCAAATTGATTTGTTAATCATGGAGTGGATGTACTGTCACAAAGTCTGTGGATAACCCATCCCTCTTCCACTATGGGACCTCTAAAGGCTGAACCAAGCATGCTGGTACCTAGTTCTCTACCATTACTTGCTGTCAAGTGAGGCATCGAGAGACAAACTCTACTGCTGACTTCTTCATTCCTAGCCACCAGTGCTATCGTCAAAGGTACTAGTACATCTTCTCCACTCCCAGATGTACTGCTAATGAGGATATGAGGAACTCCCTTATCACTTCCTATTGAAGTGACACTGGTACCATAGTATGTCTTCTGAAGATAATTATGTGCTCCCCACCTTCAGAAAATCCATCAGGTGTCAACCCTGTGGATATATGAGCACGTCATTTCTCGCAGTCAGCGTCCCAATGATGCGCCTCCCTGACTCACGGAATATGTGGGGAAGTGACTGTAAGGGACTGAAGGGATGATGCTCTATCCTTATCCACCAACGATATCTGCAAAGCGATCATATGCTCTGTCGTTTCACCTAACAACTATATACCAGATCTTCTACTGAGTGAATCAGCAATAACGTCCCCCTTCCTAGGATTATAGACTATCTCAAAGTCATAGTGCCAGAGGAACTTGAGCCAACATTGTTGTCTCAGGTTCAGTTCCTTCGGAAGGGAGATATAACTGAGACTCTGGTGGTCGGAGTAGACTGTGAAATTATCACCCATCAGATAGTTCCACCACATCTTCAAGGTGAATACCACTACTTCTAACTATAGTTCATGTGTGGAGTAGGTTTTCTCACACCGTTGCAACTGACGAGAATGATAACTGATCACAGATGGCTCCTGCATCAGGACACATTTGAGTCTAGTCTTTGACGTGTTACAGTACACTACGTACAGTAAAACTTACTCTAGAAGCATCAATATGGGGGAAATAGTCATCCTCAGCTTCAGATTCAGAAAGCTCAACTAGAATCTCTCCGACCAAATGAAGGGTTTCCCCTTCTTCATCATGGAAGATAGTTGTGCCGCATCTCTGGAAAACTATTGCACGAACCTCTGATAGTAACAAGCCAAACCCAGGAAACTCCGTACCTCCATCACAATCCTGGGTGGCCCCCAAGAAAGTATCGCCCCAATCTTTTCTGGATCCACTGCAACTCCAGCCTCTGAGATGACATGTCCCAAAATTTGAACCTCTTGGATCCAAAACTGGCACTTCGAGATCTTACCATAAAGTCGGTGCTCTCAGAGTGTGTTTAGTACTACCCGCAAATGGTAGGCATGATCCTTCTCCATACTCAAATATATTGGAATGTCATTGATGAAGACTACAACAAACTGATTGAGGTAAGGATGGAAAATCTGGTTCATGAGACCATTGACCACTTCTGGAGAGTTGGTTACACCAGAAGGCATAACCAAGAACTCCTAGTGGCCGTACAGTCATCTGAAGGTCGTCTTCTTCACATCCTCATCCCGAAATCTGAGTTGGTGATAGCCTGATCTGAAGTCTATCTCCGAGAACCACCATTCTCCCTTTAGCTAATCAAAGAGGTCGTCAATCATCGAGATTGGTACTTTTTCTTCACGGTCACCTAGTTCAGGCAATGTTAGTCGACAAAGATCTTTAATCATCCATCCGCCATCTTGGAGAACAGAATTGGGGCTACCCAGCGAGAAACACGGGTCCAGATGGTTCCCTTACCCTACAAGTCCCCCAACTATACCCGCAACTCACGAAGCTCAGTGGGAGCCATATGATATGCTGGTGTAGATATTGGTGTCATCCCGGGGTACAGGTCAATGTAAAAGTCCACCTCTCTATGAGGATGTGGACATGGAACATTATTAGAGAAAACATTCATGTATTGGTCCACCACTACAGGATAAGTCGAACTTTCCACATCAACTGCTCTATGGGTAAGGCATGCCAACTGATGGGTGATTGACTAAACCTTCCAAGTAAGTCTGTCATGTGCTGTAAAGGCTCCCTTCTTGCTGGAGATGGTGAACCTGGTCCCATATGTGCGGACACACATCACCTTGCGCCTAATATAATCGATCTGAGCATGTACTATAGACAACCAGTCCATACCCAGGATGACGTCTTAAGGCCTTGACGCCACTACTAGAAGATCCTATTTAAATATATCACATCGTAGAGTATGCTCACACAACTAGAACCAGTGCTTAATCATCAAATATTCACCCGTAGGAATCTCTAGACTTAATGATCGAGGCAACGACTCCATCGGATTCTTTGGTCTCTGAATGAGGGAAGTTGCAATGAAAGAGTGACTGGAACCTGTGTCTATAATATCTATATCTAAGGTGGAGTAGACATAGATCATACCCTGAATAATCTCCAGAACTCCCTGATTATAAGCCTCAGCTGCAGGAAGCTCAGCTCCCACCTGGCCACTTGCTCCCTCCAGTCAGGATGGACCTCCGAGTGGTGGTGGTGGTGGTAACACCTCGTAATGTCATCCACTGCCTATTGCACGACCAGATCCTATTCCACATCCACATGCACCATACATATACCATTAATCTAACCTATTACTCTGCCTGTGAGGTCCATTAACATGCTGTTTATCATCCAAATGATGGGTCAGACTATCACAAGCCATGTGACCCCGCCCGCCGCATGTGAAACACTGTTACTTCCTCGAATGATCGGCTCTGTCTCATGTACCTCGCACAACCAAACCCGAGTCATGAAGTCGTCCACCACATGTTCTAGTCTGCTTGGACCTCTAAGACATCTGTTTGGTGCCAGTTGTAGAAGACTCTGGTACGTGATGCCCGGTTGTGGGTCTCGCTACTGGTGACTTCTCAGCAAGGAAACTATCCATGAAGAGGGCTCGCTCCAACACGCCAGTCTACATAGGGATGCTGAGGGAGATCATCGAAGCCCCAATCTCTTCCTTGATCCCATGCTCGAAGTTCCAGGAACTAAAGAATGGGTCTCTCACCACATCAGTTGAGTAGAACAACAGGTCGGCGAACCTCGTACAGTATAGTACCACCATCATGCTACCATGATGTAGATGAAGTAGCTCTTATATCCACACCGAATGTTGGGTGGCTAGGACAAAATCCGCCTAAAACAGGGTCTCAAAATCTACCCAGAGAATATTTTCCCCATCATGCACCTAGAGCATCAGGATCCACCATCTGCATGTTGCTGCCTGAAGGAGACTCACGGAAAGGATTACCATAAGGTCTGCTGGTGTCCCTACCAGTCTGAAGACTGTCACCACAGCCTCCAATCAATCCCCAGCTGCCTGCGGGTCCATCATGACCCTGTAACTAGGTGGCATCTATTTTTGGAACTCTTGAAATGCACTCATGCAGAATTCACTCTCTAATAATGGGGCTGGGGGAATCGGTGGCCCAACGGGTAGTGGTACTGCTGGTCCCTCCGATGTGATAGGGCCCTCCACCGAGGCCTCGTCGCTTGGTGGGTTTCCATATCGTACAAATCCTGGAACCCTGGCTGGCTGTCTACATGTTGGGATCCTGTAAAGAAACTGGTGAGCCACGTTCAATAATTTATACCTGGTGAGCTTACTCCAAGAGACCACAAATAAGACACTTCAAAAGACACATGCAATCAGTTTTTTCAAGCATAGAGTCTGAAATCTGAAGTCAGGGTCTGAGTGTTTGGATATTTCGTCCACCGCAACAACAATGGACTCCTTGAACTAAAAACCACACTCAATACACTTAACACTATTGCATCAGATAAAATATATGAGTCCTAAATTCTAAGGTAGAACCATCTCCTATGATACCAATTTTTCATGACCCATCCCCTGGAGCCCATGCTCTGACTACCCCATGCCCGCCTTCCATAGGGCAGGGGCTGGTGACTAGCTTTAAAGGCTTATATCCCTAACTAGGGAGGCATTTCCTTTATAACAGAAAACACAAACAATAGAGTACACAAGTGGATACATAACACAAAGTAAAACTGTATAACAAGAGAGTGCGGAAAAGAAAGGGGGTCGGAAATACAAGACCAACTGAAATCACAAGTAAAAAAAGGAAAAAATAGCAAAAATATGAAAATAAGCTCCTGCATCATCCACCATAGATCCTACATGAAGGGTAGGTACATATAGCCCCCACCGAACTCGACGTACATCCGTTTCCACCGTGTACCGTCTCGCTGTGTGGTCCACCTCTAGGTATCATCTAGTCCTTGTACACTCATCATCGGTCAGCACTTTCCATCTTCTGCATCTAACACAATGAGGTGGAGGCATAGCCCGTGCAGAGGCAAGTATAACTATAATCAATGGGGACCCTGAGACTGTCAAGGTCTCTCAAAATCCACAAATGATAATCCACATATTATGAAATCAACAGATAACCCCACCTAGGTATATGCCCATACATATAACTAAGTTATCAAGTAATCCATCTCAATCAAGAGGAAATCACAAAATTACTGACTCAGTTCACTCAGTTATAAAACTCTTGTAGAGAGATTTTAGAGATACTTAGATGTATCCACTAAGTAATTTGTTCTGTCAAACCCACATAGGATCTAGGAAAAGAATTTAGAACTGTCGAACCCACATAGGGAAAAGAATAGTAAATGGAGCTTTCAAACCCACACAGGATATAGGAATAGTCCTTGAAGCTGTCAAACCCACACAAGATCCAGGAACAGTCATCAGTGCTGTCGAACCCACACGGGAACCGGGAACAGTCGTCAGTGCTGTCGAACCAACACAGGATCCATGAAAAGCCGTCAGTGCTATCGATCTCACATAGATCTAGGAACAGTCTCTATTAATGTCGAACCATCATGGGATCTAGAAACAGTCATAAGTGATGTCAAACACACACAGGATCCAGGATCATTCGTCAGTGAATAGCCAACCACAGAGTTCCACACAAAACATGCTCGATTCCGGGAGGGTCTGATCCTCAATCCATGTTTTGATATATCAACTACCATGAATTATCATGATGATGTATCGAAAATATCTATCTTTCCATAATAAACTCAATGATACAGAAGATGCATCAATTGAATGCCTGGTCTTAGATTTATTGGAACTTCCATTCCGAGGGCCCGGTTGGATTTACGTTCGATCCAACCCGGACGTCCCCCAACTATGCCCAAACCTCGAGTGTAGCATACCAAAAGAACCATCTCCTTACATGGTTTTCATTGCCATAAATGGTTCGTCAATCAGATGCACATATCTCATGTTATGATAAAAAGTATGGAAACATGCTAAAATAGGTCCGCGTCTGGTCCGGCCCTGGCGGACCAACCTGGCCCGACCCGGGTCCGGACTGTGGTCTGACACGATTTGCGAGTCCGACCTGGTCTACGAGCCTGACAAGGTCTGTGGGGATTTCCTAGCCCACGAGGGCGGCTGAGCTCGCATTGGGTCCGGCCAGACGGCCCACACGGCTGGCGGCCCGTAGTGTCCTCCCTAGTCGTGACCGAGGGGGAAGTCGCACCGCCTGCGTCCCAAACGGAAAAGTCATTTAGGTGATTTCCCAAAACCAGTTCCACGTCGCACCTGCCTTTGTAACGCAGGACCCAGCGAGGGTACCAATCCTCCAGCATGGCCAAAAGATCATCCGCCTTCCACACGGTGCTGTTAAGCCGAGTCTCCTCTATCGACCTGGCAGCTCGGGCCAATGGTCTTCCTCGTGGCTGGCCTTGCAGTAGCCTCCGTTGCACCCCCTCAACCAGGGGTCACATCCCCCTTGTGCTCCACCACGCGGCGTGGTTTCTCCGCACATTCTACGGCATCCCGAAGGCTCAGGCCACAGGTTTCCTTCGTGGTTGGGATAATGTCGGCCCCTGCTTCACTTTTGTGGTCCGTCGGCCCCGGGTTACTCCTCTGGCAGCACAGTTGAGCCACGACCATCCATGCGGTGATCAGTGTCACTCCATCCATCAGAAAACATTGCGTGGGTCACTAGTTGAGTATTGGTGGCATGATTCTCATTCCATAAGAAGTCGTGCACTTCTCTAGACGTCGCCTTTGATTCGCAACTATAGTTGATGAGATTTTCTCAGTTTGGTCTCATGTTGCATTTAGCTTCAAATTCCTCAAAGAAGGCCGAGGGTCGGTCCATGTTCATTCCACCCACACCCTGCATGTCAGAGTGATATAAAATGGCTTTGATTCTTAATCCTAGATGCAAGGAGAAGAACGTGAAACAATTAATCAAGCTTGAACCCCTACCTCATATTCGTTGTTGTTGGAAAAGTAGATGAAGAAGTCGAGGATGACATCATCAGCATTTTCCAAGGACAGCTCTTCCTCCCTTCTTCCGTTTGGTTATAAAAGAAGAAGATGCCAGTCCTCGGAAGATGAAGTGTTTTTTGTTCTTCGATGGTCATTATTAACTGGGAGGAGCATTCTTTGCTGGGAGCTTCTCCCAACAACCCTCCACTAAAATCACCAAAGAGAATAGACTTTCAAAATAATAGATTATATTATCTATTATTTCATTGGCAATAAATTCAAAATGAATTACTAAACACTTCGTTGGCACAATTAATATAAATAGTGGTGGCACAATTATGTGGGGAGATCAAGAGGATTCTCCTCACTTAATGGAGATTTCAAGAGTTTATAACCTCGAGTGGTCCCTACTAAATTAATCCTCAAATGGGAGGTTCAGTTTGGGTGGACCCCACCACCATAACCTTCCATGGGAGGATAAGGTGTGGTTTTCCCAACCTCTAACCACCATATTATGTTTTTAACCAACTAATAAAAATAAATATTACAACAACCTTATTTTTATTTAATTTTGTAAAAACCCAAAAACTATTTTTATTTCTGACCAACATTATTTGAGGTGAAAGACTTCTTAAGCGGATACTGGCTCTGTGAGTTCAACGATGACCTCAAATTTCAATTTCGAGCACCAGTTCAAAATTTGTAAAAACCCATTCGTATATTTACTGAATGTACCCTTACAAAATATCAGAAATTCATTCCTAGCACACTGGTCCTTATAATCATGCGCCGTCAGTTTTCACTGACTCGTAAAATTCCAATGTATTTAAGAAAAAAAATTTCATGGAAATTCCGGGTTTCTGAAATGTTATTATTATTAAAAAATATAGATACATAGAAAAATATATTTTTCGTAACATGGAAAAAAAATTATATATTTGATAGAAATGCATGGTGAAATTTTCCCTAGAATAATTTGTAACAGAAATAAATAATATTCTATTAGTGGTTGAAAATAATTTATTTGTGAGTGTGTTATTTTAAATTTTAATGTTTTATGCATGATTATATTGTATCTATTATTTTCAAATTACCATCTCTTAAAATCATAGCAATTTCTCATATTTTTATGATATTATTAATAGATGTTTTTTAATAAATATGAAATTTTATTATAAAGATACATTTATATTTATGAAATGATAATCCCAAAAAATATATGGATTTTAGAAAATAATGTTAATAAATTTTAGATATCAATGGTACATAGATGATATGTTATTCTTTAAAATTATGGTGCTGAAGATTATTTAAATTTATTAGAGTTGAATTAATACATATAAATGTAATTTAATATTATATGTGCTATGTTATATTCTATTAAATCCGAAAACATTTTGGTAGAAGTAAAAGTTGTAATATAATTTGGGGGTGTTTCATTAGGGATTGTATTGTTTCTAGTTGACATCAATGAATTATTATTTGATATTATTATAATTATGTATGAATCATTTTTATTTGGTATTCACTTTCATGTTTACATGTAGATATACATGGCTGTAATTGATTTATCATAGTAGGATAATGTATCTCATTTGTAATATTATATTTTCAGTGCAAATCATAAACTAATAACATATAAATTTATTTCATATTGATTGGGAGAACATAAACATTAGAGAAATATTTTTAGAAATTCTCAATTAATATTTTCTCACTGATCTGTTGTGTATGTATGCTAGAATCACAATCCCATTATTTCACTAACTATTAAAATTACTTAAAAATAATAATATCATAAATAACTAAGACTGTAGAATTTATAATCATAGTATCTTAATCAATTTTCCCTAAATTAGTTCATTAGATGATGATTTATGAAAAAAATAATGTTCATAAAAATTTATTTATAATTCCTTCATTAAGATAATATATATGGGTTGTGATGATATTTTATGACTTCCATGATTAGTGAACTCATATAGACATTCAACGTTCATTCAGGATTTGTCACATGAATCGTTGTTTGCCTAATTTATAAAATTTTATTAAACAAATAATGATTAACTATATTAATAATCATAACCAAATCATCGTTATTCAATCTATAAAATGAGACAATGATAATTAAATAAATACCAACTAATTAAAAAATAAAGATTCATTGTTTAGTTTGATGATTTATTTATGATCATTGATTTATTGATAATGAATTATTGAAGGAATAATGAATATTGATTTATTGAAAAGGATAAATCCAATTGTTATTTAAATAATTCATACGAAATCATTTAAAAAATCCAATTGATGAAAAAAATATCTTCCTGACCAATCTAAAAATGAAAAAAAAATTATTTATAAAAACAAGTGAACAACCAATAATATAAACAGACGACTAGGAAAACCATTGATAATTTTTTATCCTGTGAGTAGAACACTTGAATGAGAAACTATAAATCATATTCCCTAACAATATTTTACATTCCATGAATTTTTTAAAACCATAACCACTAAAAATACTTCTTACTATAGGATCATTGGACTCTAATTCACCATGACCATCCAATTAACTAAAATAAAAAATGAATAGAAAGAATATCATCATATAAACCCCATCCCAGTTTTATGAGCTCAAAAAATATAAATATTCATATTGATATTGATACTCCCCAATAGTTTTCTATAAAAAGATCAACCAAATAAATTTTAAAGATAAAACCAAAAAAATTGAATGAAATTTGAGTATCAACCATCAATTTTATAAGGGTTTATAGTAACTCCATTTGGATTGATTATTAAACCCTATGTTTTTATAAATCTAGTTATCGATGTGTTCACGGAATTGCATGATGAGTTTTTTTCATATTCTTTAATGATATTATGGTTTATTATAAATAATATGAGGATCACAATAGTTATATATTGAACATTATCAAGACTCATAAAAGGGATGGTTTATATGGTAAATTTAATAACTATGATTTATGGATTCAGGAAGCTTATTTTCATGTCTATATTGATGCAAATGAAGGAATATCAGGTGATTATAAATCAAATGTATTTAGTGATTGAACAAAATTAATGAAAATAAGTGAGGTATTTAGTTTAGTTGGTTTGGTAGGATTATAACAATGATTCAATAATAATTTTTCCGTAGTGAAAAATGCATTATTGAAGCTTGCACAAATATCAGTAATGTCGGTTTGGATAGTTGACTGTGAATAATGTTCTGATAAAATAATGATGTGATTGGTCAATGCTCTGATTTTGACATTACAAACTGGATTTTATGGTTTTGTGATATATAGTAAATAATCATATATGGGACATGATTGTGTCCTGATGAATAATGATAATGTTCTTTCATATACATCAAGACAATTTAAGATTCATGAATAGAACTAACCATCCATTGACATTAAGTTATCATCTACACTATTCTGTTTAAAAACATAGAGTCAATATCATTATTAGGAAAGATATAGATTTAGAAGTATAGTTAAATCAAAAAATATATCTTTTCACAAAAAATATATGATTACGAGACAAAGATATTTATAAAGATACTCAAGGATTATGATTTCTCAATAAAAACCACCCGGTGATATAAAATATTGTAGCAGGTTCCTTGACTAGGAAATATCATGGAATTATAAACTAAATAAGGATTAAGGGGGACACTATGTGGATTGATATAAAAAATATGTATATGGTAATTGCTAAAGATGTTGAAAAATCAATAATTATAAAAATTATAGAAAAAATATTTTATTATGGAAAAGAAATAATTATCATTATGAAAATAATAAATTTCAGAAGAAAATTAATGCTGTGAAGGAAGAGAAATTAGGAGACATCATTTGTAATGATGGTGTAATGAAATTTAGAAATAGATTATATGTTCCATATATAACTGATCTAAAATAGAATTTTCTTGATGATACTCATATCTCAAATTTCATTAAACTCAAAGATAGCACAATGATGTATAAGGATTAGATGGAATTTTTTTGGTGGGAGAACATGAAGCAATAAATTTCTTATTATTTGTCTATATGTATGGTTCATCAACAAGGGAAGAATATGAGGGAAAATATTATAGGAGACATATAGACTCTTCTTATTCTTATATGGAATTGGGATGATATTTCTACGGAATGTTTCATTGAAATACTGAAGACTCCTATAAATAATGACACAATATGGGTTATCATAGATGTATTAAAGAAATATTCACATTTAATCTCTATAAGAGAATATTTACCACTTGAGTTCTGCAAAATTATTAATATTAATGAATTTTTAAGACTTCATTGTATTCCTATTATTATTGTTCTTAATCAAGATCATTGTTTTAAAATAAATTTATTGAAGCATCATCAGACAAATCACAATTCTGAGCTACATTTGACTAATAACTACCATCCTCAAAATGATAGACAATCCAAAAGGTTAATTCATATAATAGAAGAAATGTTTAGTTCCTGTCACATGATTTTCAGCGAATGTGACATCAATATTTACCTCTAGTATTGTTTTCATATAATAATAGGTTCCATTCAAGTATTAAAATTGAATTTTATGAAGCATTATATAAAAACACATGTCATACTACAAATGTTTTGGATGAAGTTGGTAAAAGAAAACTCACGAGGATAGAACTTTTTGGGAAGAAAATAAAAAAGGTACAGAATATTGAGGATCACATTAAATAATATAAAATTATGAAGAAGTGTAATGTTGATAATTAGGGGAAATATTTTAAATTACTTGTGTCAGATCATGTTTTTTTAAATTTAACTCCATGAAAGGGTGGTTTATCATCAATAATAAACTATAACTAAGCCCTAGGTATATAAGACCCTTTTGAAAATGTTGAACGATTTAGTGTTCTTTCTTATCATTTGAAAATTCCACAAAAAACTCTAAAAATTACACGTTGTGTTCCACATATCATTGAAAAGGATATCTTTTCTGAACCAAACCCATATGCTCACAACTGAGGAAATGAATTTTGAACTGAATATTTCAAAATATGATGAAATCATCTAGACTATTGATACTAGAGAACAATTATTTAGTTATTAGATAACTTTTCTATTAATGTTTCCCTATATAAATCAAAAAATGGGCAAAGAAACCTAGAAACTAAAACATATTAAGAGGGAGAACTACCATATCCATTTAAAAGAAAAAATACATAAATTTAATAGGAGAAAAATTTGGATTAAAGGATGTAGCAGCCCAAGACTTCAAAAAAAATGTGTTTTATAAAAAATTAATTTTTCTAACATCAAACTATAGACATTGTGGTTAAGAAAACATTGTTTATTTATACTTTATAATCATAATTTAAATGTAAATTGAGAATAAATTATAAATAATATTCCATAAAATATAATTCCATTTTTAAAAAATGTATAAATTTTTTCTTAGATTGTGTTTTTAGTAATTTTATGAAATATTTTGTTTTGTAGATGAATAATGAAAATGATGAAATTTAATTGAAAACTATCATTTAGTTTAAAAAATTTATAATTTTAAAAAATATTCTAAAAATTTTATAATTTAAAATTGGTTCAATTATGAAAATATAAATCCAATTTATGCCACTAAAATCATTTTTATATTCAATTTTTATTTAAAATGTGGAATCATTTTTAAATTTTTTTCTTTTAAAATACATGCTTTCTCATCATGTCTGTGAGATTAGTTTTAATTTTTTTGAAAATTATATCTATTAAAATTGAAATGTTGGAAACCATATTCATTATAATTTATATTGAGGACATCTTAATTTTTCTCCCTATAATTATTGTAGAATAATTTTGAAACTAATTTTAATGATTAAAGTAAAAATGAATTTACATAGTGATTAAACATAGAATATATTGTGTTTGAGTCACCCAAAAAATGTTCAAAACCATTTAGGATGGACATATTTCCCCAATATACCTTCTATATATTGGGGAAAATAATGAATATATTATGGTGATAGGAAAAAACATGGGTGAAATTCACACTTATTAAAAATTACTGTTGTCCCTAGACCATATATCATTTTAACATTCGATGATTACATTAAGATGCATTTGATTTACTAGGTAAATATTGGAAAATTTGTATCCTTTTATTAATATGAATATATTATCATAAATTAGATTTTATTATGAATTAAATATATTTTTTGATATATGTGGAATTATTTGGAAATGTAGTGATTGGAAGACCTGAGAAATTATATAGCCCTTCGATGCATCAACAGGTCACATGAGAAAAATTGGATAGAATTATTAAATGAGTTTCTACTAGTAATATAAAACATAATAAAGGATTTATATTGACTGTATAGGATTTCATGTTCCTGAGACATGACATTCAATATTTAACCTTTTCCTTTATTATGATTTCAACAATTATTTCCATGAGGTTTTTGATATGATATTATCAGTGGATTATTTTTATTAACAAAATATTGATTAAATGTAATGTTTTTTATATTAAATACATTGAAATATTAATTTTTCATTATCTATTCATGCAATCAAGATTTTTAAATGGAATTTGGGTACCATTATTTATATTTCCATATTGATTATAATTATTAAATCATGATTGATTCTTTTTCATGTATCACTTAATTAAAATTTAATATCCAATTTTTTTTCCTTTACATAGGATATGATTATGAATTCTAGGAATATTTATGAATAATGCTGATTTTTTACATCTTTATGATTTATTTTTAATTTACATGGATTAATAGGTATCATTTATGTATCTTGTTTTCTATATCTTCAAAAATAATTTTTCCTTCAAGAAATGAATGTAGAATATATGATAATGTAATAATGTAAGGCACCGAAACATGGTTATTGGGATAAAGTTCATTACACTCATCACATGGGATGAATACTCATGCTTGGTTCATAGGAAAACATGTGTTTCAAATTTAAAGTCATTGGAATTTGAACATTTTTCTAACATATATTATAAGGGTCTTCTAATGGACTTTTATAAAGATTATAATTGAATTTTCTACTTTTATTATTTATTTTATCATTTTATCGTTGTAAAAAAATTTAATGTTACAGAATGTTTAAGTAACTATGTCTCTATGTTTTGCATATTCATTTAATAAGGAAATAATGTATTTATTTAGGATGAATGAAATGAAATGATCATAATTATTTGAATCCAAAGTGCATAAAATAACTCTATAGAAATATTTTGAATGATATATATCATGATATATGATTTTTATGACAATGTTAAACTATACAAATTCTATATACCTTGGAAATAAACTTCAAATATTAACTGAAGTACAATTTTTTGATCCATTGTAGCTAGAGAGAAAAATAATACATCAATAATTAAATCCATGATTGTTTATCTGGTCGTATGATTTTAATTATTTCTATTCATTTCTACATTATTAAATCTCTTCTGTTATAATAACCTTAAAAGGTATGATAATCCATTTTTACTCTCAAATAAAAGATAGAGATCTGCTTTTTTCATAATTGCAAATGTATAGGGAATTGGTTGTTACTTGGACCAATTAAATGGAATTTTTAGATTCTTTCACCCTTTTAAAATGTAGCATATGGTTTGTTCCTTTATGTTTAAATAATATAGGGTGATTGGTTTATAAAATTATGTTTGAAATGGTTTCCATAGTGGATTATTCCTTTAGGGTTCAAAAATAATTTATAAAAGGGTTGTGATATCCCATAAAAATATACAGTTCCTATAATAGTGGGGTATTTATATTTATCGTTACATGAGAGAGGTGGAAACATGAGTAGTATAATTTTGATCTGATCTTCTATAAAAATATCTATTTTTTTCTCAATATTTTTTTATTTCATTATTTTAAAATTGATAAGTGGTAACAATTAATTCAAAAGGTTTATTCATGTAACGCCCCGACCCCAACTACCCAGAGTCGGTGCATTACTTCGTAACATTGGCATGATCACAAAAGGTCAAGTCTCGAAAGACCGATTAGTTTAGTAGACTTGGAAACACTAGATACATTCATAAATGTTACATTACATCATAAAGTGAAAAACTAATAACAAAGTCTTCATAGTCCAAACTCGTATCCACTTCTGACTATCCCTGCAGGTCATTCATAAAATACTTCTTCACATCCTGGAAAATATTAAAACATTGAAAGGGGTGAGCTCAGATGCCCAGTAAGGATAACAACATAGCAGAAGCTTTCATCAATAAACATAATCATTTAAGGCAAAGTATAACTAAAACAAAAGCCTTTTAAACTTGAGCTTCAACATAATATGGAAAATGTAAAATGAGATAATGCCATTCACTTCTTCACATGGATATTATACTGGTCGAATAATCACATGCAATATCAATAACCACTTTCATAATGATGGAATTCATAATGCCAGACATTCTGAAACATTTTGTCAAGGCCTCGGCCAAGACGTCTAAAATGATTAAGGCCTCGGCCAAAACCATAAATCAAATTGGGAAAGGGCCTCGACCAATTCCACGTCTAGTTGTCTCATGAGATCTACCGATGCATCGAGGAGCTATAGCAGGCGCCACCCATCACATGTTAAGTCCAATGCATTCCTCATATGAATAGGTTTAAACATATCATAAACCATAACATAATTGTATCATATAAAACATGCATAAAGAAAACATAAAATTTCCACATTTCAATCAAAAGATATCAATACAACACATTGATATAATAAAAACTCTTTCAAAACCATTTTCAATACAAAAATAAAAGAAAGTTAAAACTTTGTTTTTATTTTTCACTAAAAAAATGATGGCTTGTAGAGGAAGCCGAAACTCAAATAATGTTCATGTCGGTGGAGAAGTCGTTGTCACCGCATAAGTACGGAAAGAAAAACATTCCCTTTTTGTCGTTTAGTAAAATGCTTCTTATAAAAAATATTCCTTTTGAATAAACGTAAAAGTCAAAGTGGTTTATACACCGTATAAAAGAAAGTTGTGTATAAAACCAAATATGCCTCAATGAAATCAGATTGAGATGAAGTCCTTAAAAAGATAATTTTTAAAATAAAATAGATCTATTATGTGTATTCACTATATGTACACATAAATAAATTAAAATTACAAAATAATACATAATAATATCATGACATAATTTGAAAGTAAGAGATTAACCCAAAGAATGAAAGTTGGGTTAAGAAGTTCCCTCACCTCGTGTCTGACTTGACTCAAATGTTCTTTAACCTCCTGAATAATAAACTAGAGTTAATATCTACCTTATTAAAAACCATTTTCAATTTCATTATCCTTTTTATATCACTTATTACAATGTCATGAACATTATGTAATTATTTAAGTTAATAACGGTCGTTTTGTCGGTCTTTGGTACTTGAGTCAACAATAAACTTCTTATAATTACAAGTTGTTTATGTGGTAGAATATCCATTATCTCCAGAATTATATTCATGATGTAGATATATAATATATATAAAGTATATACATTCATTTATAATATTACGTAACATTTAGAGGTAAGAAATGAAATGCACCATTCATGGAGACGGTAAGCCGTACGTACGCATGAACGCTCTTTCATTTCTATTTCGTATTTAATGGAATGAAATCATAATGATATAAATGTATAACATAATTCCAGTATACTATATTGTATAATACCATTTACTACATCCTTTATACATCCCACATATGGAATTAAGGATTCAAATCACTTTAGGGGGCGGTAGTCCGCACTTCCTAAAATGAAATTATCGCGTTTACCCATAATGGAAGTCAAAAATTATGCCCTAAATGAGAAATACAGAAGAATAAGTAAAACATAAACATATTATATATCATATATAAATATAGTGACATCTTAATGGCCACCTTTGAAGGTGTTATATGAGTGTTGAACAATCATCATTTTGTGAGGCAAAAATTCACCATCCACAGAAACAGTATATTGTTTAACCATTAGATGTAGGTGTGTGTAAGTGTAGCTCGAATCCTTATTATAACAACATCCTAGTATATTGAGGATACTGGTGTTGTTACAAAATAAATTAATAAAAAGATTTTAAGGGGTTGGAGAAGTTAAATAAAACAAAACAGCATTAGAGAAGACATTACCTAAAAATCAGGTAACTCTTTTTGATTTGAGACAAAGGCTTCCTTGGGAAGAATTATGCCCAATGTGAGGCTTCTAGGAGTAAGTGAGGGATGTTGGGAGAGTATTTTGGCAGAGTTTGTCCGAACCAAATGGATTGAAAGTGTGAATGTGGTGGTAGAGGTGGGGGCCGTTTTTAAGAGGAGAGGAGGGACACTCTTGGAAAGTAATGAAATGTTATTATATTATACAATGCCTTTCGGATTCTAAAGGTCCCACACTTGTATAATTCGAGGATAAGGTGATAAGAGTTCGAAATCTCCTCATCCAATAGGATTTGTACAAGTGTAAGTATAACGACCCATACTTTACACACATTGTTAATACTTCAAAATTGAAGCACACTTATTACAACATATGACAAAACCACAAAAGACCGTATAGGTATAGTGTCTTTAGAAACTGGGAAACATAAATAACTGGTTCATAAATCTTCTACAGTGTCTCCCATTTATATCATCATATCTAGGGTGCCTTTTATCATATTCTACTTAATATCAATCTTCCTGACCCGGGGAAAAGAAAACATAAAAGGGTGAGCTCAAATGCTCAGCAAGGGCAAATAAAGGAAATAAAAATCATATCATATCTTTTTAAAAATCATATCTTGAAAAACAGATCATAATATCTTAACATGGAATAAATCATAGAATTGAAAATGATATCCCCATAATCATAACATGAAACTTGAAAACTTTGTGTCATGCACACATAATCATGGAAAATAATTTCTTGTTAGTCATGACTCATTGCCAAGACTATCTTAGTGGACAGAGTCCCTTTCTGAACCGAGTCACCCTCGTTCCAGTCCTGTTTCACTGAACCAGTATAACCTACTATTCCAGCCATGTCTATCTCATGAGATATAAATCTTTACCCAATGCATTGGAGGGAGATATAGGTCCCACCCATCTTATAATGAGTCCTTTCTTATGTGTGCCATATAATCATAAATCATACATCATCGCATAAAACATGTAACAAAAATTGGATTCTTGAAACATCATGACATCATTAAACAAATCATATAAGGTAAATTACTTCATAAAAATAATTCCCTCACAACATAATCAAATCAATGTAATAATAGGGATAAAAACAAAACCCTATATTATCTTAGATGGAAAATAATTTTGATAAAACATTTGAACTCCATTCTTGAGGAAAATATCCTTTCTACTTCAAAAACACTTTTCTTTTCATAACATGTCATACAATTATAAACTAAAAGAAGTTGATTAAAAATAAACATGAAAACATATAAACGAATATTCTTGGAAATAATGTTTTAAAAATCCATTCATGCCGTATAAGTTAAAAAAACATTCTTCGTACTTTTGTCGGAAAAGTCAAAAAGTGCCTCGTATGAAAAAAACGACAAAATATTCCGTTCATATTCTTTACTAAAAACTCACCGAAGGGTAAAATTGGATTTAAAATATTGTAAGTGGATGGAAACAATATTACATATTTAGGTAACATGGATGTGGATGATAAAATACATCCCAGTAAATACTTACGAATAAACAATCTCGGATAAAAATGAGATTGTGATATTTCCCTTACCTTAGGTCCGATTTTCTTTGTACGTGTCTGAAGCTCATGTATAATGGTTTAAATAATATTATTGACTTATTCCAGAATCATACATATTGATATTATATCATATATGGTCATATTCTTAGCTTCTTCTTAGTAATATTTCATTGTTACTTGTTACTCGGGTCTTTATTTCCTTTTGTTCTTATGCGTGTTTTTCCGAATAAATACTTATTCTTATTTTAAGGTTATAGATACCTTATATCCAGAAAGGTATTATTTTAACATATATTATATTTATTCACTCAATTCATTTATATAATTACTATGTAATGATCATGTAGAACGAGTCGCATCACATCGTGGAGACGGTATTCCGTACGTACGCACGAGTGATGATATCGTTCCTATGATCGTGGAATTGTATTGGAGTATATATATATTATTTCAGTATCAACATTACTTTATAATAATCATAAATAGTTACTCATTACACCCTTATACCCATCCTTGTAAGGTGATGGTGGAAAATAGATTACACCACGGCGTGGTGACGGTATTCCGTACGTACGCACGCGCGGTGATTTCATTTTTCAGTAGTATAGATAGAAGGTGAATTAGGGTTGTTTCATATTTATAATAACATATCAGTATGTAAGTAATATTTATGTTATTACTTTATCATGAAACAACTAAAGAAGAAGAATTTGAAGAAGAAATAAATTGAAAAGATCGGTAATGGATATTACCTCTTCTTTGGAACGCCTTTTGGAATCCTCCACTTAGGGAACTAAGATTGGTCTTTCAAGATGTCCAGGACCTCTAGGATTATTATAGGTAAGTGGAGAGGAGAAAATGGCAGGGTTTGGCCGAGCTTGAGTGCTCAAATTGGTGTGTGGAGGAGGGGGAGGAGGTGCCCTTTTATAAGGGAGGAGAGGGGCACCTTAGGAATATCTCAAAATATTATTTTATATTAAAGTAAAAATCGGTTTATAATGGTTCCAAAGGGTTTTATTTCGAAGATAAAGTGGGGGTGGGTCGAAATCCTATAAACCAATAGGATTTATACAAGTTTAGGGTATATTTTAACCTTATCAATTAGATTTAGCTCTAAGTTAAATAATTTAGCTTTTACCGTGTCTTTTTGTTTTCTTTCACTATATGGTTAATACACTTACTATAACATGCCAAAAGAACCCCAAATTGATTATTATTAATATATATACCCTTATCTATGTCAGTTGGCCAAACCATAGATTTTTAGGAATAAAATAACAATTAATAATAGAATATTTGATTTAAAAACTATTTTGTGTCAATTTTGACACTATTTGATATATGATTTTTTTGAAAGTCATAACAGAATTATATGTTCGAACCAAGTTGATTAAATCAACCCTAATATATCATAGTAAGGTATAAAATTTGTGTAATTCATAAAAAGCCTCAAATTACATTTATTTTGGTGTTTATAACATCAATTATGTCAATATTTCATAAAAAATATAATTACTGCATCATAATTGTGTCATAAATAAATTTAATTATTTAATGTCTAAAAATTATAAATAAAATACCATTATGTAGGAAATCGTTTTAGCTTTCTAATTAATATTTATAGTCGAATTTATCTTATGTATAACTCCATATTAAAAATGATTTACTTATTAAACATTGATTTTAACTATTTTAACCCTTCTTTAAATAAATTAATAATAAATGTCCTAATCTAACCCAAGTGGGCCTAAATGGTCATATTTTATTCATAAGGTTGTTTTTGGTCGAATTACACTTATCCAATAGAATTAGGACATGTGTTAGGCTAATAGTAATATCATATATACCCCTATTTACTATTAACCGCGGTAAAAAAGTAAAAAGTTACTATTCACCAAAAAATTATTTTTATCTCATTGAACCACATTTTACTTACTTATATCAACCGTGTCTGTCGGATTTTCGAAATTCAATTCACAGAAGCGGTAAAATTAAGTTTTATGCAAAATTCAGTTTTTAACCTACCACTTAGTGGTTTTACTATTCATCAAAAATCGAAAGTTTTCAGAAAAATACCAAAATTTTACACTAGGATAATTTCGGTATTCCGAATCCAAAAATGAAGTCCATTTTGAAAAATAAAATTTATAAAATTTCAAAAAGTGGTTATTACTACTCATAATGACTAGTTTTAATAATATTTTAATAGCATATCGTTTTTTAGTGAAACTCGGTATTGCGTACGATGCAAGCTATCGAGGAAGGTCGCGATTGTGTGTAAAGTAAGCCAAGCTAGTATGTAGTGAAAGATTCCTTTGATGATATATAAAAACAAAATATTACTCATAAAAATCTCGGGTGTTACATTCTACCCCCCTTAAAAATAATTTCACCCTTGAAATTCGTAACTTTTAACAAACAGATGAGGATACTTCTCCCTCATCATATCCTCATTCTCCCATGTAGCTTCTTCTAATTGGTGGTTCCTCCATTAAACATTCACCAATCGAGTGGTCTTGTTTCATAGTACTTTTTCGCTACGATCCAGAATATCTATCGGTTGTTCTTCATAAGAAAGATCTTTCTCCAACGGTACAACTTCTGAGCTGAGTACATGTGAAGGATCAGGTATGTACTTTCTCAGGAGAGATACATTGAACACATCGTGAACATGAGAGAGATTTGGTGGAAGCACCAATCGGTAAGCTACCTTTCCAACACGATCCAGTATTTCGAAAGGACCGATATATCTAGGGCTCAACTTCCCCTTCTTTCCAAATCTCATAACCCTCTTCCAGGGAGATATTCGTAAGAACACTTTATCACCCACTTCAAACTCTAGGTCTTTTCTTCGGTTGTCGGCATAACTTTTCTGTCGACTCTGAGCTGCTCTTATGTGTTGTTGAATAGATCTGACCTTTTCTGCCATTTCATCAACGAGATCAAGTCCTAATAGATTTCTTTCCCCAACTTCATCCCAGCAAGTTGGAGTCCTGCATTTCGTTCCATAGAGAGCTTCATAAGGAGCCATCTGAATACTGGAGTGAAAGCTACTATTATAAGAAAATTCCACCAAAGGTAGGTTTTGATCCCAACCTCCTTTGAAATCCATAGAGCAAGCTCTCAACATATCTTCTAGGGTTTGAATTGTTCTCTCAGACTGAACGTCTGTCTGGGGATGATAAGCAGTGCTGAAACTCAACTCTGTATCCAGAGTATGCTGAAGACATCGCCAGAACTTCGAGGTAAATCTCGGATTCCGATCAGATATAATAGAAAGTGGTACTCCATGAAATCTTACGACTTCCTTTACATATATCCTGGCAAGTTGATCTAGAGATAAATCCGTTCTAATAGCAATGAAGTGTGCAGACTTTGTAAGACGATCAACTATGACCCAAATAGCATTATTACCTTTGGATGTTTTAGGAAGTCCTGTGACAAAGTCCATAGTGATGTTTTCCTATTTCCATTCAGGTATGGGTAATGGTTGTAACATCCCCTTAGACTTTTGTCTCTCAGCTTTAACTTGTTGACAAACCAAGCATCAAGAGACATATTCAGTAACATCTCTTTTCATGCCATCCCACCAGAAGTACTCCTTCAGGTCCCTATATATCTTTGTGCTTCCAGGATGAATAGAGAATGAAGAACTATGAGCCTCATCCAGCAGCTCCTTCTTTAATTCGGGGATGTGAGGAACACAAACCCGATTCCTGAACTTTATTATCCCATCACAATCAAGGTTGAATTCAGGAACATTTCTCACCTTCTTTTGTAACTCGACATCTTCTTTCTGTGCCTCTTTAATCTTCACATGTATAGATAGTTGAACATTCATTTGATAAAGATAAGATTTTTCCCCTTCCATTATAATTCCATGATCTATCCTTTGTAAATCCATAAATATTGGATCTTTTGTGATCCTCACCATGGATAAACTAGCATGGTCTTGTCGACTTAATGCATCTGCCACCTTGTTTGCTTTCCCACGGTGGTAATGGATTGAGCAGTCATTATCCTTAATCAGCTCCGACCATCTTCTTTGACGCATATTCAACTCCTTTTGTGTGAAAATATACTTTAAACTTTTATGATCAGTATAAATATCACACCTTTCACCATAAAGGTAATGCCTCCAAATCTTTAATGCAAAGATTACCGCAGCCAACTCCAAATAATGTGTTGGGTAATTTTGCTCATGGATTTTCAACTGTCGTGAGGCATAAGCTATCACCATATCATTTTGCATAAGAACACACCCCAATCCCTTCTTGGATGCATCACTATAGATCACAAACCATTCTCCACTACAAGGCAGTGTGAGCACAGGTGCACTAGATAACCTTCTTTTCAACTCCTTGAAATTCTCTTCACATTCCTCTGTCCAAACAAACTTAACTCCTTTCCGAGTCAACTTGGTGAGTGGATTAGATAATCATGAAAAATCCTTTACAAAACGTCTATAATATCCATCCAAACTAAGAAAACTTCGGATCTCAGTTACTGTTGTTGGTCTTGACCATCTTTCGATAACCTCTGTTTTTGCTGGATCCACAGATATCCCCTCTTTTGAGATTATGTGACCCAAAAATGCAACTTTTTGAATCCAAAATTCACACTTGGTAAATTTGGGATAAAGCTTCTCCTTTCTCAGGGTCTTCAATATAATTCTCAAGTGATCTTCATGCTCTTCCTTACCCTTTTAAAAGACAAGAATATCGTCTATAAAGACTACCAAAAATTCATCAAGACTGTCTCTAAAGACTCTATTCATTAGATCCATGAAGATAGCAGGGGAATTAGTAAGACCAAATGGCATCACTATAAATTCATAGTGTCCATAACTTGTACGGAAAGCCGTCTTTGGTATATCCTCCCTTTTGACCCTTAATTGATGATACCCTGAACGAAGATCAATCTTGGAAAAGTATTGAGCTCCACGTAGTTGGTCAAATAAGTCATCAATGTGTGGGATATGATATTTTTTCTTGATAATGATCTTGTTATGTTCTCCATAATCAATGTAGAGTCTCATTGATCCATCTTTCATCTTAACAAATAGAACAGGTGCTCCCCAAGGTGACACACTAGGGCATATGAATCCCTTATCAAGATTCTCTTGGAGTTGCTTCTTCAATTCCTGCAACTCAATTGGGGCAATTCTATAAGGTGTCTTTGAAATAGGCAAAGCACCTGGTACGAGTTCTATTGAAAACTCAACTTCCCGATTTAGTGGAAGACCCGGTAATTCCTCCGGAAAGACATCATCAAACTCCCGTATGATGGTCATATTCTTAATCATAAGTTTCTCACCAACCATTTCAGAAAAATAACCTTCATTTAGTGGAATCAAGACCCATAAGATGGAAGGAATTTCCACTGGAAGGTTATATTCATCCTTGCATCGATAGACGATCGTAGATTGATCTGGAATATAAAATGTGACTTCCCTTCTTTCGCAATTGATATGAGCTCCATAGAGAGAAAGCCAATCCATGCGAAGAATCACATCAAATTCCACTAAAGGAAGGATCACAAGATTTGCATGAAGCACTTTCCCACAAACATCTATCGGAGAAGAATTATAAACTTTTGATGCGACTGTTGTTCCATTAGGTGTTGTCACAGCTAACTCAACATCTAATTGTTGAGGTAATACGGTGATACCCTTAGAAAATTTTTTAGAAATAAAAGAGTGGGTGGATCCAGAATCAAATAAATCATTTGGTACTTTAGAGTGGATGGTAAGTGTACCTTTCACCACTTCGTTATCGTACTCCACATCACAGATAGAAATTGCATGTGACTTTCCTTTGTCTTTAGCCTTAAGATTTTTTTGACGTCGACCATCATTACAACCCTTGGATTTGGGAATTGATTGGCATAATTCCCCATCTCCTTGCACTTGAAACATTGATGTGTTGTAGGTTCATTCTGTGTATCCCTTCCTTTGTTTGAATCATTAGACATCTTCTTCCCATTATCGCGGCATTCAAATGCCCGATGACCTTCGTTTCCACATTTAAAACATTTACTTGTCCCTTTAAGACAACTCCCTCCATGTTTCTTTCCACACTTTGAGCATAAGGGAAAGCTCATCTTCTTTTCAGTGTGCTCTTTAGATTTTCTTTTGAATTCAATCTTCCTCTTCTTATCAAACCCATGTGACTGATGGGTTACTCCAATCTCAATCTCGACATTGAGAGCACATCGAATGATTTCCTCGTAGCTATTGAAGTCCCTTATGGCTAACGCCCTTCGAAGATATGGTTTTAAGCCACTAAAGAATCGATCGATCTTACTCTCAAGTTGGATAATAATACCAGAAGCGTACCTTGCAAGTCTTGTAAAATTTGCTTCATAGGTACCAACATATTCATCATCCTTTTGCTTCAGTTCAAGAAACTCTTTCTCCATCTTTGTTCAGAGAATACGTGGGAAGTACTTATTGAAAAATAAGTTCTTGAACTCGTCCCCTTCTATAGACTCAATTTCATCCCTTTGCCTCGTATTCTTAATAAGATTCCACCATTGATCAGCATCTCCTTCCAAACGATACACTGCTAGGATGACATTATCATGTTCAGAACATTGAAGAACTGAAAATATCTTTTCAGTAGTACTAATCCATTGTTCAGCAACTAATGGATCAGTAGACCCACTGTAAGAAGGTGGATGCTGCCTCATGAAGGATTCAACAGAATGTTGCTCCTTCCTTTGCTCGTTTGGAAGTCCTACATGATTCATAGCTTGAGAAAGTTGTGTGAGCATGGCTACAAGATTTTTCATTCCAGCTCCCATATCGTTTGGTTGCTCAGGGGGAAAATCATTGCATTGCCCATCGCATTCCGCATTAACACGGTTCCTTCGGGTTCCAGCCATTGACTAAAACCAAGAAGAATAGTGTGAGAAACACTAATTATAATAGGAAAACCACATAATCAAAGACAAAATTTCACACTTAAGGTCTTATCCTAGGGTATTCATGGACATTTCTAAAACACAAAGATTGTGTTCTATGCTTAGACTTATCCTTAGGGTTCTTACTAAGGATTTCACATCCTAGTATCCAATGGTTGACTATACCTTTCCTCTGATACCAACTATAATGACCCATACTTTACATACATTGTTAATACTTCAAAATTGAAGCACACTTATTACTACATATGACAAAACCACAAAGGACCGTATAGGTATAGTGTCTTTATAAACTGGGAAACATAAACAACTGGTTCATAAATATTCTACAGTGTCTCCCATTTATTTCATCATATCTAGGGTCCCTTTTAGCATATTCTACTTAATATCCATCTTCCTGGCCTGGGGAAAAGAAAACATAAAAGGGTGAGCTCAAATTCTCAGCAAGGGAAAATAATGTAAATAAAAATCATATCATATCTTTTTAAAAATCATAACGTGCAAAAGAGATCATAATATCTTAACATGGAATAAATCATAGAAGTGAAAATGATATCCCCATAATCATAACATGAAACTTGAAAACTTTGTGGCATGCACACATAATCATGGAAAATCATTTCTTGTTAGTCAGGACTCATTTCCAAGACTATCTTAGTGGACAGAGTCCCTTTCTGAACCGTGTCACCCTCGTTCCAGTCCTGTTTCACTGAACCAGTATAACCTACCGTTCCAGCCATGTCTATCCCATGAGATATAAATCTTTACCCAATGCATTGGAGGGAGATATAGGTCCCACCCATCTTATAATGAATCCTTTATTATGTGTGCCACATAATCATAAATCATACATCATCGCATAACACATGTACCAAAAATGGGATTCTTGAAACATCATGACATCATAAAACAAATCATATAAGGTAAATGACTTCATAAAAATAATTCCCTCACAACATAATCAAATCAATGTAATAATAGGGATAAAAACAGAACCCTATATTATCTTAGATGGAAAATAATTTTGATAATACATTTGAACTCCATTCTTGAGGAAAATATCCTTTCTACTTCAAAAACACTTTTCTTTTCTTAACATGTCATACAATTATAAACTAAAAGAAGTTGATTAAAAATAAAATTGAAAACTTATAAAGGAATATTTTTGGAAATAATTTTTTAAAAATCCATTCATGTCGTATAAGTTAAAAAAAACATTCTTCGTACTTTTGTCGGAAAAGTCAAAAAGTACCTCGTATGAAAAAAATGACAAAAGATTCCTTTCATATTCTTTACTAAAAACTCACCGAAGGGTATAATTGGATTTAAACTATTGTAAGTGGATGGATACAATATTACATATTGAGGTAACATGGATGTGGATTATAAAATACACCCCAGTAAATACTTACGAATAAACAATCTCGGATAAAAATGAGATTGTGATATTTCCCTTACCTTAGGTCCGGTTTTCTTTGTACATGTCCAAAGCTCCTGTATAATGGTTTAAATAATGTTATTGACTTATTCCAGAATCATACATATTGATATGACCTCATATATGGTCATATTCTTAGCTTCTTGTTAGTAATATTTCATTGTTACTTGTTACTCGGGTCTTTATTGCCTTTTGTTCTTATGCGTGTTTTGCCGAATAAATTCTTATTCTTATTTTAAGGTTATAGATAGCTTATATACAGAATGGTATTAGTGAAACATATATCATATTTATTCATTCAATTCATTTATATAATTACTATGTAATGATCATGTAGAACGAGTCGCATCACATCGTGGAGACGGTATTCCGTACGTACGCACGAGTGATGATATCGTTCCTATGATCGTGGAATTGTATTGGAGTATATATATATTATTTTAGTATCAATATTAATTTATAATAATCGTATATAGTTACTAATTACACCATTATACCCATCCTTGTAAGGTGATGGTGGAAAATAGATTACACCATGGCGTGGAGACGGTATTCCGTACGTACGCACGCGCGGTGATTTCATTTTTCCGTAGGATAGATAGAAGGTGAATTAGGGTTGTTTCATATTTATAATAACATATCAGTATGTAAGTAATACTGATGTTATTACTTTATCATGAAACAACTAAAGAAGAAGATGTTGAAGAAGAAAGAAATTGAAAAGATCAGTAATGGATATTACCTCTTCTTTGGAACACCTCTTTGAATCCTCCACTTAGGGAACTAAGATTTGTCTTTGAAGAAGGCCAGGACCTCTAGGATTATTCTAGGGAAGTGGAGAGGAGAAAATGGCAGGGTTTGGCCGAGCTTGATTGCTCAAATTGGTGTGTGGAGTAGGGGGAGGAGGCGCCCATTTATAAGGGAGGAGAGGGGCACCTTAGGAATATCTCAAAATATTATTTTATATTAAAGTCATAATCGGTTTATAATGGTTCCAAAGGGACTTATTTAGAAGATAAAGTGGGTATGGGTTGAAATCCTATCAATCAATATGATTTAGACAAGTTTAGGGTATTATTTTAACCTTATCAATTAGATTTAGCTCTAAGTTAAATAATTTAACTTTTACCGTGTCTTTTTGTTCTCTTTCACTATATGGTTAATACACTTACTATAACATGGAACACGAACCCCAAATTGTTTATTATTAATATATATATCTTTATCTAAGTCATTTTGCCGAACCTTAGATTTTTAGTAATAAAATTACAATTAATAATATAATATTCGATTTAAAAACTATTTTGTGTCATTTTTGACAATATTTGATATATGATTTTTGTGAAAGTCATAACAGAATTATATATTCTAACCAAGTTGATAAAATCAACCCTAATATATCATAGTAACCTATAAAATTAGTTTAATTCATAAAAAGTCTCAAATTACATTTATGTTTGTGTTTATAACATCAATTACGTCAATATTTCATAAATAAGATAATTAATGCATCATAATTGTGTCATAAATAAATTAAATTATTTAATGTCTAAAAATTATAAATAAACTACCATTATGTAGGAAATCTTTTTATCTTTCTGATGAATATTTATAGTCGAATTTATCTTATTTATAACCCCATATTAAAAATTATTTACTTATTAAACTTTGATTTTAACTATTTTAACCCTTCTTTAAATATATTCATAATAATTGTCCTAATCTAACCCAAGTGGGCCTAAATGGTCATATTTTATTCATAAGGTTGTTTTTGGTAGAATTACACTTATCCAATAGAATTAGGACATGTTTTAGGGTAATCTTAATATCATATTTACCCCTATTTACTATTAACCGCGGTAAAAAAGTAAAAAGTTACTATTCACCAAAAAAATTATTTTTGTAACGCCCCGACCCCAGCTACCCGAAGTCGGTGCATTACTTCATAAAATTGGAATGATCACAAAATATCATGTCTCAAAAGACAGATTAGTTTAGTAGCCTTGGAAACACTAGATACATTCATAAATGTTACATTACAACATAAGGTGAAAAACTACAATAACAAAAGTCTTCATAGTCCACACTCATATCCTCTTATGACTATCCATGTAGGTCATTCCTAAAATACTTCTTCACATCCCAGAAAATATTAAAACATTTAAAGGGGTGATCTTAGATGCTCAGTAAGGATAACAATATTGTGGAAGCTTTCATAAATAAACATTAACATTTAAGGCAATGTATAACTAAAACAAAAGCCTTTTAAACATGAACTTCAACATAATATGGAAAAAGTAAAATGAGATAATTCCATTAACTTCTTCACATGGATATTCTACTGTTCGAATAATCACATGCAATATCAATAACCACTTTCATAATGAGGGAATGTATAATTCCAGACATTCTGAAACATTTTGTCAAGGCCTCGGCCAAGACGTCTAAAATGATTAAGTCCTCGGCCAAAACCATAAATCAAATTGGGAAAGGGCCTCGGCCAATTCCACGTCTAGTTGTCTCATGAGACCTACCGATGCATCGAGGAGCTATAGCGGGCTCCACCCGTCACTTATTAAGTCCAATACATTCCTCATATGAATAGGTTTAAACATATCATAAACCATAACATAATCGTATCACATAAAACATGCATAAAGGAAACATAAAATTTCCACATTTCAATCACAATATATCAATACAATACATTGATATAATAAAAACGCTTTCAAAACCATTTTCAATACCAAAATAAAAGAAAGTTAAAACTTTTTATTTATTTTTCATTAAAAAAAGTGATGGCTTGTAGAGGAAGCTGAAACTCAAATAATGGTCACGGCGGCGGAGAAGTCGTTGTCTCCGCATATGTATGGAAAGAAAAACATTCCCTTTTTGTCGATTAGTAAAATGCTTTGTATAAAATAAGATTCCTTTTGAATAAATATAAAAGTCAAAGGGGTTTATACACCGTATAAAAGAATGTTGTGTATAAACCCAAATATGCCTCAATGAAAGGAGATTGAGACGAAGTCCTTAAAAAGTTAATTTTTAAAATAAAAGAGATCTATTATGTGTATTCACTATAGTTACACATATAGAAAGTAAATATACAAAATAGGACATAATAATATCATGACATAATTTGAATGTAGGAGATTAACCCAAAGAATGGAAGTTGGGTTAAGAAATTCTCTTACCTCGTGTCCGACTTGACTCAACCATTCTTTAACCTCCTGAATAATAAACTAGAGTTAATATCTACCTTATTAAGAACCATTTTAAATTTCATTATCCTTTTTATATCACTTATTACAATGTTATGAACATTATGTAATTATTTATGTTAATAACGGTCGTTTTGTCGATCTTTGGTACTTGAGTCAATAATAAACTTCTTATAATTACAAGTTGTTCATATGGTGAAATATCCGTTATATCCCGAATTATATTCCTGATGTAGTTATCATATATATCATATATATCCAGTATATACATTCATTCATAATATTACGTAACATTTAGAGGTAAGAAATGAAATGCATCGTTCATGGAGACGGTAAGCCGTACGTACGCATGAACGCTACTTTCATTTCTATTTCGTATTTAATGGAATGAAATAATAATGATATAAATATATAATATAATTCCAGTTTAATATATCATATAATATCAATTACTCCATCCTTTATACATCCCACATATGGAATTAACGATACACATCACTTTGAGGGGGCGGTGGTCCGCACTTCCTAAAATGAAATTATCGCGTTTACCCATAATGGAAATCATAAAGTATGCCATAATTGAGAAATACAGAAGCATAAGGAAAACATAAACATATTATATATCATATATAAATATAGTTACATCTTAATGGCCACCTTTGAAGGTGTTTTATGGGTGTTGAACAATCATCGTTTCGTGAGGCAGAAATTCGCCATCCACAGAAACGGTATGTTCTTTAACCATTAGATGTAGGTGTGTGTAAGTGTAGCTCGAATCCTTATTATAACAACATACTAGTATATTGAGTATACAGGTGTTGTTACAAAATAAATTAATAAAAAGAGTTTAGGGGGTTGGAGATGAAAAACAAAACAAAACAACATTAGAGAAGACATTACCTCAAAATCGGGTAACTCTTTTTGATTTGAGCCAAAGGATTCCTTGGGAAGAGTTCTGCCAAAATTGAGGCTTCTAGGAGTAAGAGGGCGAAGTTGGGAGAGTATTTGGGCAGTGGTTGGCCGAGCCAAATGTCTTGAAAGTTTGAATAAGTTGGTAGAGGTGGGGGCCTTTTATAAGTGGAGAGGAGGGGCTCTTTTGGAATGATTGAAATGTTACATTATTACACAATGATTTTCGGATTCTAAAGGTCCCAAACATATATAATTCGTGGCTAAGGTGATAAGGGTTCTAAATCTACCCATCCAATAGTCTTTGGACAAGTGTAAGCCTTGGATTTTGCATTATTATCTCATTTTATTTAAATCGTTAAATAATGAGGTCATCGCCGTATCATAATGATGTCATAAATAATTTAATTTATTTAATGTCTAAAAATTATAAAAAAATACTATGATGTAGGAAATATTTTTAGATTCGTAATGAATATTTATAGTCAAAATTTGGACTTGTTTAGCCCCACTTAAAAACTATTTTAGTAAAAAAAACTCATGTTTGTGTCAATTTAATTGTAACATTAAATAAATATATATTAATGTCATTTTCCAACCAAAGTGGCTCCATGGGGTCCCCAAGTTGACCCATGTGTTGTCCTGGTCGGCCATGACTCATACAATAGGAGTAGGACAAGTGTCAAGTTCATCTAATATTATTAAAACATTATTTTTACCTTAAACTACACTAATTACCTCTAATCGGGATTAAGAACATAAAAGTTACTATTCACCAAAAATTATTTTAATCTCATTGAACCACATTTTACTTCTTAATGAAAACCATGTATGTAGGATTTTTGAAAATCAAATCACAGAAGTGGTAATATTTCATTTAAACGAAAAATCAGTTATTTAACTTCACTTAGTGGTTTCACTATTCATCAAAAATTGAAGTTTTTCAGAATAATGCCAAAATTTCACCCTAAGCTATAATTGATATTCCGAATTCAAAAATGATGTCTATTTTACAAAATTCCAAACATATATGTTGCATTAATTAATTTTATACTTAATTCACGCTGTCACAACAATAGCGTGTTTTTATGAAACAATTTATATCAAAAGATGGACAATTGTTTATGTCCAATTTCAATGTTAAATTAATTCTAATGACCACAATTGGATAAAATGGTAAAAATATATTCTAATTATACCTTAAAACCACTAAATAGTATAATTTATCACAATAAATTATTTTGATTAAAAAGTTGTTTTAAGTATTTTTCACTATTCATAAAAAATTGGAAGATCTCAGAAAATTACAAAAAATTCAACATAGGCTAATTTCGATATTACCAATACAAAAATGAAGTCCAATTTTAAATATAAAATTTATATAAATTTAAAAAGTGGTTATTACTATTCATAACGGCTACTTTGATTAGTTGCGGTGTGTAAGAACTCGAAGTTGCGTAAAATGCAAGCTATTGCATTATTGAATGATAAGCGTATCATGGAAGCTCGGGGTGTTACATTCTCCCCTACATCAATAAATTGCGTCCTCGCAATTTGAAATTTTTCTTTGAAAACAAAAGGATGAAAATAGAAAATACCTTTGTGGAAAACCCACATCGGAAATAAGGTTAATAAATATATAACATTAAAAGAAAGCATGATTAGTAAAAAGGTCACCCAATATAGCCCATTCTAGGATTCTATGAAAATATGGATATGGAGGAGAAACAAACCATCAAGGTCTGATGGAGAGTTATAGAAAACATGATTAGGAGAAAGTTTAACTACAAGAAAATCGCAACCTTGTGATTGGTTAAACGATCATTGATTCCCCAGTAGGAAAAGTTAACCGACAACATTTTTGTTTTGAGTTACCTTTTATAAAGTTGAGGAATTTATTTAGGAGATTTACTAAGAACGTAAGGGAATATACATACTTGTCATGTAGACTTTCATTCTTTAATAAATTTTTACCACAAACCCATCTTTCACTCTAAAATGTAATAAAACTCAAAAATATTCTATTTATCCTAATTTTATAAGGTTCCAAATGTTAACACATACCATTTAGATTAGTAAAATTATTTTGTAATAACCAGGGACATCCTGTAGGCTAGTGGTAGGAAATAAAGGCCTGTCACACTATGATTGTGGGTTCGATTCCTGCAGCTTTGTCCGACGCGACGGGTTATGCCCCACCCTGTAGGTTGTCCTTTTCCTAAAACTATAATATCATAATATTCCAAAAATAATCTTCAAAAAAAATTTAACCTTAAACAATACTATCCAAATATCATCTTAATCCACTCCAACCTTTATAGTTATCCAAAATACTTCTGTCCAACTCACAGTCCAAATTTTATAAGGAAGGTAAACATAATGAAGATCCTTTATTTCCACGTAACAACATGTGAACACCTTCATCATGTATTCTTTTTAAACCTACTGAATTACCATGATCCTTTATTCCTTATAGAATACTAGATATACTCCTTCTATCCAAAAATGTATACAAATCATCAATCAGTTTCAAGGAAGTTAAGAATATCCAATATTATTTATCCAAATCAATCACGTCTTATTCCAAAGTCACTATCTCGGTATCAGAACAATATTATGGTTTATCTTTCTCTCAACCATATATTTTCCAAAAATTTAACCTACTTTGGAGTCACTTTTCTTGGTTCCACACAATCTCAAGTCCTTGATGAAATAGTACTGCAGTACAATCCTTATATACTCCATAATTATTATAACCAGTACATCATTGATACAACACTCAAATTACAAAATTCTTTAATAAAAACATAAGAACTCTAATCATTACTCCTCATCTGTGGTAGTATCATAACTTGATTATTATCCAACAACATCATTTGGGGCATACTCTGATGATTTGGACATTGGTTTGCGTAGTGTCCCCAATCCTTGCAGAAGAAGCATTGTACATTTGAAACCATTTTCTTACCCTTGCAGTCACGCACTTTGTGTCCTTTTTCTCTACACTTATAACAAACTCCCATTCCCTTTAGGCAAGTTCCATGATGTTTCTTCCCACAATTACCACATATTAGAAAATTCCTCATTCCCATCATCCCTTTATCCATCAATCTCTCTTCCATTCCTTTCGTCTCTTGCTTCGCTTCAAAGCCATAGGACTCAGATAATTCTTTACTTATCTTATTAACACATGATACTATTTCTTCATATGTCGATAAGACATGGGAGACTATTTCCCTTCGAAATGTTGGCTTAATACCGTGAATGATACGATACTTCTTACTCTTTGGATCATACGTATTGCTGGAGTTCACGTTCCTTCTACTGGGCACCATTTCTATACAATGGCATAAAATATATTAGTTTATATATCAAAATACATAATTCCATACTTATAAAATACTTAACATAAATTGAACAATTTATGGATATAATCCATAATCATAAAAAGGTTTTCTTTGAGGAAGTATATACTCATAACCGTTCATAGTGGTTTGTAAAGAAAATGAGAATTATCCTAAGCATATCCCCCGGGAGTGTCGTAACCAAGAGTGCAGCAAGGCCCGTTGTCATGCACCAGTTCCCGTTTGAGTCTAGCTCAAAGCGGTGTTTTCAGGTTTTACACCTAGGTACATCTGTGCTAGGCCGCCTCTACCTGCTCGTATCCAGACAGGGATGTATTGCTCGGAAAACTCACAACATCTCTATAATACCAAAATTTAAGGAAGTTATTCTCTACTAATCCCCAAAGTCTATCTTCGGGCTATGTGCTCTAATCAGAGTTTATCTAAATCTAGCATCCAAGGTTAGTACTAAACTGCCTCTGATACCAACTGTAACGCCCCGACCCCAGCTACCCGAAGTCGGTGCATTACTTCATAACATTGGCATGATCACAAAAGATCAGGTCTCGAAAGACCGATTAGTTTAGTAGCCTTGGAAACACTAGATACATTCATAAATGTTACATTACAACATAAGGTGAAAAACTACAATAACAAAAGTCTTCATAGTCCACACTCATATCCTCTTATGACTATCCCTGTAGGTCATTTCTAAAATACTTCTTCACATCCTGGAAAATATTAACACATTGAAAGGGGTGAGCTCAGATGCTGAGTAAGGATAACAATATTGCGGAAGCTTTCATAAATAAACATTAACATTTAAGGCAATGTATAACTAAAACAAAAGCCTTTTAAACATGAAATTCAACATAATATGGAAAAATTAAAATGAAATAATGCCATTCACTTCTTCACATGGATATTCTACTGGTCAAATAATCACATGAAATATCAATAACCACTTTCATAATGAGGGAATGTATAATTCCAGACATTCTGAAACATTTTGTCAAGGCCTCGGCCAAGACATCTAAAATGATTAAGGCCTCGGCCAAAACCATAAATCAAATTGGGAAAGGGCCTCGGGCAATTCCACGTCTAGTTGTCTCATGAGACCTACCGATGCATCGAGGAGCTATAGCGGGCTCCACCCGTCACTTATTAAGTCCAATACATTCCTCATATGAATAGGTTTAAACATATCATAAACCATAACATAATCGTATCACATAAAACTTGCATAAAGGAAACATAAAATTTCCACATTTCAATCACAAGATATCAATACAATACATTGATATAATAAAAACACTTTCAAAACCATTTTCAATACCAAAATAAAAGAAAGTTAAAACTTTGTATTTATTTTTCATTAAAAAAAACTGATGGCTTGTAGAGGAAGCCGAAACTCAAATAATGGTCACGGCAGCGGAGAAGTCGTTGTCGCCGCATATGTATGGAAAGAAAAACATTCCCTTTTTGTCGTTTAGTAAAACTCTTCGTATAAAAAAAGTTTCCTTTTGAATAAACATAAAAGTCAAAGGGGTTTATACACCGTATAAAAGAAAGTTGTGTATAAAACCAAATATTCCTCAATGAAAGGAGATTGAGACGAAGTCCATAGAAAGATCATTTTCAAAATAAAAGAGATCTATTATGTGTATTCACTATAGTTACACATATAGAAAGTAAATATACAAAATAGGACATAATAATATCATGACATAATTTGAATGTAGGAGATTAACCCAAAGAATGGAAGTTGGGTTAAAAAATTCCTTTACCTCGTGTCCGACTTGACTCAACCATTATTTAACCTCCTGAATAATAAACTAGAGTTAATATCTACCTTATTAAGAACCATTTTCAATTTCATTATCCTTTTTATATCCCTTATTACAATGTTATGAATATTATGTAATTATTTATGTTAATAACGGTCGTTTTGTCAATCTTTGGTACTTGAGTCAATAATAAACTTCTTATAATTACAAGTTGTTCATGTTGTGAAATATCCATTATATCCCGAATTATATTCCTGATGTAGTTATCATATATATCATATATATCCAGTCTATACATTCATTCATAATATTACGTAACATTTAGAGGTAAGAAATGAAATGCACCGTTCATGGAGACGGTAAGCCGTACGTACGCATGAACGCTACTTTTATTTCTATTTCGTATTTAGTGGAATGAAATCATAATGATATAAAAATATAATATAATTCAAGTATAATATATCATATAATATCATTTGCTCCATCCTTTATACATCCCACATATGGCATTAACAATTCACATCACTTTGAGGGGGCGGTAGTCCACACTTCCTAAAATGAAATTATCGCGTTTACCCATAATGGAAATCATAAAGTATGCCATAAATGAGAAATACAGAAGCATAAGGAAAACATAAACATATTATATATCATATATAAATATAGTGACATCTTAATGGCCACCTTTGATGGTGTTTTATGAGTGTTGAACAATCATCGTTTCGTGAGGCAGAAATTCGCCATCAACAGAAACTGTATGTTCTTTAACCATTAGATGTAGGTGTGTGTATGTGTAGCTCGAATCCTTCTTATAACAACATCCTAGTATATTGAGGATACTGGTGTTGTAACAAAAGAAATGAATAAAAAGCGTTTAGGGGGTTGTAGAAGAAAAATAAAACAAAACAACATTAGAGAAGACATTACCTCAAAATCGGGTAACTCTTTTTGATTTGAGCCAAAGGATTCCTTGGGAAGAGTTCTGCCCAAATTGAGGCTTCTAGGAGTAATAGGGGGAAGTTTGGAGATTATTTGGGCAGAGGTTGGCCGAGCCAAATGGATTGAAAGTGTGAATAAGGTGGTAGAGGTGGGGGCCTTTTATAAGTGGAGAGGAGGGGCTCTTTTGGAAAGATTGAAATGTTACATTATTACACAATGCTTTTCGGATTATAAAGGTCCCACACTTATATAATTAGTGGATAAGGTGATAAGGGTTCTAAATCTACCCATAAAATAGTTTTTGGACAAGTGTAAGCCTTGGATTTTGCATTATCTTCTCATTTTATTTAAATCGATAAATAATGAGGTCATCACTGCATCATAATGATGTCATAAATAATTTAATTTATTTAATGTATAAAAATTATAAAAAAAATACTATGATGTATGAAATCGTTTTAGCTTTCTAATGAATATTTATAGTCAAAATTTGGACTTGTTTAACCCCACATAAAAACTATTTTATTAAAAAAACCTCATGTTTGTGTCAATTTAATTCTAACATTAAATAAATATATATTAATGTCATTTTCAAACCAAAGTGGCTCCATGGGGTCCCCAAGTTGACCCATGGGTTGTATCGGTCGGCCATGACTCATCCAATAGGAGTAGGACAAGTGTCAAGCTCATCTCATATTATTAAAACATTATTTTTACCTTAAACTACACTAATTACCTCTAATCGCGATTAAGAACTTAAAAGTTACTATTCACCAAAAATTATTTTAATCTCATTGAACCACATTTTACTTCTTAATGACAACCATGTATGTCGGATTTTTGAAAATCAAATCACAGAAGTGGTAATATTACATTTAAACGAAAAATCAGTTATTTAACTACCACTTAGTGGTTTCACTATTCATCAAAAATTGAAGTTTTTCAGAATAATGCCAAAATTTCACCCTAAGCTATAATTAATATTCCGAATTAAAAAATGATGTCTATTTTACAAAATTCCGAACATATATGTTGCATTAATTAATTTTATAATTAATTCCCGCTGTCACAACAATAGCGTGTTTTTAAGAAACAATTTATATCCAAAGATTGACAATTGTTTATGTCCAATTTCGATGTTAAATTAATTCTAATGACCACCATTGGATAAAATGGTAAAAATATATTCTAATTATAACTTAAAACCACTAAATAGTATAATTTATCACAATAAATTATTTTGATTAAAAAGTTGTTTTAAGTATTTTTCACTATTCATAAAAAATTGGAAGTTCTCAGAAAATTACAAAAAAAATCAACATAGGCTAATTTCGATATAACGAATACAAAAATGAAGTCCATTTTGAAATATAAAATTTCTATAAATTTAAAAAGTGGTTATTACTATTCATAACGGCTACTTTGATTAGTTGTGGTGTGTTAGAACTCGAAGTTGCGTACAATGCAAGATATTGCATTATTGAATGAGAAGCGTATCATGGAAGCTCGAGGTGTTACAATTTTTATCTCATTGAACCAAATTTTACTTACTGATATCATCTGTGTCTGTCGGATTTTCGAAATTCCATTCACAGAAGCGATAAAATTAAGTTTTATGCAAAATTCAGTTTTTAACATACCACTTAGTGGTTTCACTATTCATCAAAAATCGAATGTTTTCAGAAAAATACCAAAATTTTACCCTAGGCTAATTTCGGTATTCCGAATCCAAAAATAATGTCCATTTTGAAAAATAAAATTTATAAAATTTCAAAAAAGTGGTTATTACTATTCATAACGGCTAGTTTTAATAATATTTTAATAGCATATCGTTGTTTAGATAAACTCGGTATTGCGTACGACACAAGCTATCGAGGAAGGCCGCGATTGCGTGTAAAGTAAGCCAAGATAGTATGTCGTGAATGATTCCTTTTATGATATATAAAAACAAAATATTACTCATAAAAATCTCGGGTGTTACAGTAAGCCTTGGATTTTACATTATCTTCACATTTTATTTAAATCGTTAAATAATGAGGTCATCGCTCCATCATCATGATGTCATAAATAATTTAATTTATTTAATGTCTAAAAATTATAAAAAAAATAAAATAATTTAGGAAATCTTTTTATATTTCCAATGACTATTTATAGTCAAAAATATGACTAGTATAACCCCATGTAAAAATTGTTTGAGTAAAACATTTCATGTTTGTGTCATTTTTTACTTAAACATTAAATAAAAGGTATTTATGTCATTTTCCAACTAAAGTGGCACCATGGGGTCCCCAAGTTTACCCATGGATTGTCTTGGTCGTCCATGACACATAGAATGAGGTTAGGACATGTCTGAAGCTCATCTCATATTATTATAACATTATTTTTACCTTAATCTACACTAATTACCTCTAATCGCGATTAAGAACTTAAAAGTTACTATTCACCAAAAATTATTTTAATCTCATTGAACCAAATTTTACTTCATAATGACAACCATGTATGTCGGATTTTTCAAAATCAAATCACAAAAGTTGTAATATTTCATTTAAACGAAAAATCAGTTTTTATAAGTACCACTTAGTGGTTTCACTATTCATCAAAAATTGAAGTTTTTCAGAACAATTCCAAAATTTCACCCTAAGCTATAATTGATATTCCGAATTAAAAAATGATGTCTATTTTACAAAATTCCAAACATATAAGTTTCATTAATTAATTTTATAATTAATTCCCGCTGTCACAACAAATAGCGTGTTTTTAAGAAACAATTTATATCAAAAGATTGACAATTGTTTATGTCCAATTTCAAAGTGAAATTAATTCTAATGACCACCATTGGTTAAAAAGGTAAAACTATATTCTAATTATACTCTAAAACAACTCAATAGTATAATTTATCACTATAAATTATTAAGATTAAAAATGTTTTTTTAAGTATTTTTCACTATTCATAAAAAATGGAAGTTCTCAGAAAATTACAAAAAATTCAACATAGGCTAATATCGATATTACGAATACAAAAATGAATTCCATTTTGAAATATAAAATTTCTATAATTATAAAAATTGGTTATTACTATTCGTAACAGCTACTTTGATTAGTCGCGGTGTTTTGGAACTCGATGTTACGTACAATACAAGCTATTGCATTATTGAATGAGAAGCGTATCGTGGAATCTCGAGATGTTACATTTCAGCCCCATCTTGAGAATTCAGCCACTATCATTAGGACATAAACCTTGGAATGAAAGGTGTTTCCTATGATTTTGAATATTTTTCAGTATTTTTTTATTAAATCATAAATTAAATTTATAAGGGAAAATATTTTTTTATGTTAGAAATAAATTCTAATTATAAATGGAAAACTCAAATATCATTAATCATTCATGGAACTTGTTATACCTATTGACTGTCTTTTGTAGATGATGTTATTAACCACCCAATAATTGAGATTTTTTAAATCATAGTGAAACCATCTATGATATGAAAATTTGATCTTAAAATATTTTGTATTAATGATTCTGTGAAGTGTGTTCTAAATTAAAGGGTGATTCATATTAAATAATTTAATTTAATTAAAATTATTATAGTTATACTTATTCATCAAAAATATTAAATGAAATTTGGAAAATACTTCATGTTTATAATTTGGTTTCAAACAATCATTTAATGATTAAAATATGTATAGTTATATCTTGATACCACAAATTCAAAATGGATGAAGAATAAAAAGTTAATGCAATGTTACATAGATTTACATGTTCTTTAAATGACATGAGTAATTTGGGAGAAAATATAATAAAAATATTCTAGTTGAAAGGGATTCAATAGATTTACCATATAATGTGGTTGTTAGTGATATTTAAATTGATGAAAGTGAAAAAATTTCAAAGATATATGTTAGATTAGATTAGAGGTTCATCATTGCAACATTAATTGAAATTAACCAATATTTTTCAAAAGGATAGTACAAATATGAATGATATTTATTTTAAATAAAAATTTCATGTTACTATCTATTTTAGGTTTACTATTAAATGATTGAAAATGAATAAAATGTATAGGTTTTTAATGATATATAAAGGTCTCTCATGAAAGAAAAATAAGAATTACACTTGAAATAAAAAAATAACAAAGTTGAATAGTGACGAAGATGAAGTTATCTTCCATGAGTGAATTGAAAAAAAGAACATCATGTATAATAGATCATGTCTTAAAGGTTACCAAATATATTTTAAACAATTAAAAAATTAATGAAAAGAAATGGTAGTTGGATGATGTTACACACATGACTCATATTCTGTTAATAATTATTATATTGAAGATCGAATAAAAACACTTTGTTTGATAGCTTTTAAAATCAATGTAAGTGAATCTAAATGAACAACCTCTTATGCATCTAATTTTTATAAATATGAGTTTTCTTAGTAAAATTACAAGATAAACCATTATGTAGAAAAAATTGTCATATTATTCAAAAAATTGAATATAAAATATAAGGACGTTTTTTCTAAAATTGAAAAATTGAAAAATATTAATTTGACCTCCAAATATAGAATATATGAAAACATGGAATGTTTTTATCATGTAAATATAGAACATAATTTTTTTAATACACTTATGAATAAGATAAAATAATTATGTTTTTTACCATTTTGGACGATAATGTTTGGATAAAAAATGATATTGTATCATTAAAAACATATTTTTACATATTTGTTATAGGATTGGGAATATAATGAAAAAATTGTTATAATTAAAAAAATTCAATAAATCAATTAGAATTATTAGTATTATCAATTAATTAACCAAAATTTTATTGGACCATAACTGTTAATGGTTTAAGTGGAAATAATTTAAGTGTTTATTTTTTTTTGATTTAACGTAAAATGTTACAATCCAAATGAATATTCGTTAATATTTATATAGCCTCTTTGTCATTCGGTGGTTTTTATTTCAAAATCATCATCTTATTGAATTTCTATATAATATTTCAGGAAAATATTTTTGATTTCCAAAAACTATTTTTCTCTTCAAATTGGACCCAAATTTGTATGTTAAATTTTTTTTATTAAAACTATTTCTATAAGAATATTTTCATGGAAAATAAAAATATATGTGTGGTATATGGATAATGGATGTTTATGATATAAAACAACAGATATTTACAAATTTATATCCTTTGATATGAATAATCGTGGTAGTGTTATTTTAATGATAATAAAATTTGAAAAGTAAAAGGTTTTAGATAAGTGGGATTCCCAAATTAAGATGGTATATTAAAATGTTTTCTCTTGATGTTTTAAAAAATAATTTAACATGTACCTCCCAAAATTCTAATAACAATGATAATGTATAATATTAAAATGAAAAATGTATTTTTTATAGAATAACCTATTTTTTCTGAAAAAATAAAAGGAAAAATAAATTATAATAATTGTTTTGAATTGACTGAATAAAATTTAAATTTTTTTATAATGTGATATCTAAATATGGTGTGTGGAAAAGATGATTGGGGAATGAAAATTTGAGGTTATTATATAATCTTTAAAAATGACAAATGGTGTTAGATATTCCTTATTTGAATCGAGATAGTATATATGAATGTGATTTATTCTTAAAAGGTATGAAATATAAAGAGTCGTTGAATAATTTCAAATAGGTATAAACATTTTAAATACATAAAATATTAAATTTGGATTTATTTAGCCCACTGAAAACTACTAGTATTCAATGTAAAAGTTATGTGTTTGTTATTTTTGATGACTATAGATGATTTAATATGTCTTATTTTCTTAAACATAAATTTCATAACACATCATTCTTTATTTTTTTTAAAGGTAATGCTTTGGTCAAAGACCAAAGCACAATTTATTGAAGATCAAAAGATTACAACTTGCGAAAAGAAGGGATTTTTTTACAGTCTCTATCAAACAAATACAATAAGTCAGGGGGCAAAGTGTCCATCCAATTCATGCTTTGATGAACACCTTTTTTGGCAAGAGCATCAGCCACAGCGTTCGCTTCACGGTAGGCATGAGTAGCAATGTAGTCAATCTCTTGAAGAGAGCTCAGACATCTCGACCAAAGAGCAGTAAGAGGCCAAGCAAGATTGATGATACCATTCCAGATGGCATGAACAATAGTAGTGGAGTCACTTTCAATCCAGAGCTTCCTCCAGCCCCATTGGAGGGAAAAGTTAACCGCATGGATGACTCCCAACATTTCCGCCTCAAGATACGAAGAGTTCCCACAACCAGCATAGAAGCAACCCTGGCACTGGCCATCTGAGTCTCTGAAGATAGCACCACAACTGGCGGGGCCAGGATTTCCTTTAGAAGCACCGTCAACGTTCACTTTGATCCATCCTGGGATGGGTGATTGCCAGAATACTTCAATGGGATGTTTAGTCTTTGGAAAAATGCCAGGCACACGGATGCGACGAAGAATCTCAAAGTCGCCAATCGAGTTGTTGCAACATTCTTTTTGAATTGAGGCAGCTTCGTGAATCGCAATCAGAATCCGAGATTTTCCTGCATTGAGACCAAAAGAGCGATTATTATGAATAAAATCATTTCTTGCGTACCAGATTTCATGCAGGAGTTCCGCCACGGCCGCAAGGAAGAGATTTTTGATCTGCAAAGAAGTGTCATATCTAATGCAATTTTTGAGAAACAAAAAAATAGAATCAGTTAAAGGCCATCTGCAGCTAAAAATATCAAGAACATAATTCCATAAAGCAGCAGCCGTCGCACATGACAAGAAAAGGTGGTCAGCATCCTCCCTATGCTGGTTACACAAGCAACATTTCGAACAGAGTTGAATATTAAAAGCTTGGAGACAGGCTTCCGTGGGTAATCTATTGTGAGCAATACGCCAAATGAGAGTGAGACGAGAAGGTTTAATCCACGGCTTATTAAATTGACAGAACCATTGTAGGTTCGAGTCATTTCCAGAAAAATTATGTCTGTAAAAGTTTTTGGAGTCAAGAATGCCATTTGGAGCCGGCTCCCAAAGCAGGAAATCCCCATTAGAGGAAAAGGGGTGATTATCAATGATCTGAGCGATGTTGGCAGGGAGGGCTTGTCTATGTGAATGGAGGACATCCTTAATGGAGAGGCTAGCATCTTCAGGAAAAGTGTTAGTCGGTAACAAAGTAATCAAGGGATTGCCACACCAATTTGCACACCAAAAATTGATGGAAGAGTCAACACTAACCATCCATCTAGAGTTTTCAATGATTTTGTGGTACGAGTCTCTAATCGAAGGCCAGATCGAAGAGTTGATGTAGTTGAAATTACTGTTTAAGAGTTTAGCGCGGAATCTAGAATTCAAGAATTCAGAAGCTTTTGAAGAGAAATTAATAATACGCCAAGTGAGACGAGCTTGGAGAGCATCGTTGAACAACTTAATATTTTTAATGCCAATGCCACCTTTGTCTAGAGGTTGACAACAGGAATTCCAAGGGATAGTAACAAGTTTCCTCTCCATGATACATCCCGTCCAAATGAAATTTTTTATATAGGTATTAATTTTCTTGAAAATGCCTATAGGCCATTTATAAATCATGAGGGAGTAGACCATTTTGGAGACAATGGTCGATTTAACCAAACATATCCTACCAGCCATGGATAGGGATTTTCCTTTCCAAGAAGCAAGCTGAGTTGTTATTTGATCAATGATATTACCAAAATAGCTGGCCTTGGGGCGACCCCAGAATATAGGAACGCCCAAATAAGTAAAGGGGAAAGAGCCTTCTTTAATATCAAGGTAGTTAGTAATGCTAGATTTTCTCCTAGCAGGAAATATTTTACCAAAGAAAACAAACGATTTATTCCAGGAGATCGCTTGTCCGGAGACTTCTTCATAGTGTTGAAGAGTTTGTTTAAGGACATGCATGTTCTTTTGATCCCCTTTTAAAAACAGAATTATGTCATCAACATAAAAGAGATGGGTGGGGGTATTTAAGTTTCTGGAAGCTTGGATAGGCCTAAGTTTGCCTTGAGCGACCAGATTATTGAAAAGGCGACTTAAGTAATCTTCAGCAATGACAAAAAGGATGGCTGAGAGAGGGTCTCCCTGCCTGACTCCATTAGAACACTTACAGTAACCTCTAGGGACACCATTAATCAATATAGAGATGAAGGCAGAGCGAAATAAGGTTTTAATTCTGTCAATGAAAGACTCATGAAAACCAAAGATTTTTAGGACTTTGAATATAAAATTCCAGTCCATGGTGTCAAAAGCCTTTCTGATATCAAGCTTAATGGCCACACATCCACCTCTAGCGATTTTATTGAGACTATTCGTACATTCCGAAGCAAGACAGATACAGTCCTAGATGGACCGACCTTTAATAAAGCCAAATTGATTCCAGGAGACTATTCTATTGCAAATAGGAGCCAGTCTATTCGCAATAATTTTGGTAATGATCTTATAAAGAGTGTTAATGAGAGCAATTGGCCTAAATTGTTGTATCTCCGCAGCATTTTCAACTTTAGGAATTAAGGTATGAAATTGAGAATTGATACCATGAGGCAGGGTTCCATGAATAAAAAAAGACTTAACAAGGGAACAAACATCATTGTGGATAGTGTCCCAATATTTTTGGTAGAAACCGTTATTGAACCCATCAGGACCAGGAGCACTATCTGGGTTGAGGCAAAAAACAGTATCTCTAATTTCATGATCAAGAGGGATGCATAAGAGAGATTCATTGTCTTTTTCATCCACAATTAAGGGGATAACATCAGATCTGAGGTTAATATTTATCTCTGGGCCATTGAATATATTGTAAAAATACAAAGTGACATGATCAGCAATTGCTTCCTCAGAATCAATGATCAAGTCATTATGAATCAGTTTAGACAGAGGACGATTGGCCTTTCTTATTCTTTGGAGAGAGTTATAGAAATTTGTATTACGGTCACCATCCGCAAGCCATTTAGTCTTAAACATTTGTTTACGAATATTATCCTTAAAAGTGAGCAAAGAATTAAGCTTGAGGGAGATATTGGTTTCCAATTGAGGATCCATATTAAAATCTACCATCGTGCTTTGAGTTTGAACTCGATTGAGTTCATTTTCAAGGGAGGAAATTTCAATGTCCATTTGAGTTTTAGAGGATTTTCACCAACCTTTGAGAGCATTTTTTAAAAGTTTCAATTTAGACAAACAAACAAAAGAATCCGAGTGATGTTTAAAATAATTACAAGTGTTGTGTATAAAAGCAACACAGTCATGGTTCAGAGACCAAGCATTATTAAACTTGAATGGAAGAGCAAGCTTACGGTTATTCATGAGGAAGCTAACGAGAATAGGGTGATGATCAGAATTGAGCCGAGGCAAAGTTATGTTAGTTATATTGTCCCAAGTATCAAGAGCTTCCATGTTAACGAAGGCTCTGTCAAGCTTACTGGCCACAGTTTTGTTATAGTGCCTTCTATACCAAGTATATCTGGCACCAGAAAGATTGACTTCGATGAGGCTACATTCTTCAATGCACGACCTAAATTCCCTTGTGGAAATAGAAAGGGGCGAGGGACCAATTTTTTCACAGGGGCTGAGGATGGAATTGAAATCACCCATAACAATCCAAGGATCACAAATGACATTGGCCATATCAAGAAGCTCAAGCCATAAAGCCCTTCTATCCTGATATCTATTTTTGGCATAGATCATGGTGAAAAAGGTATGACAGCCATTAAGCAAGAAATCACAGGTAAGATGTTGATCAGTGTTTTTAAAGATGTTGAGATTATGGAGGTTATTGTGGTAAAAGATCCACATTGAATCAGTTTGAGTGGAATTTTTACAAGAACCAAGAAAATTGTAATTAGCAGCACCAAATCTCATAAAGTTCATTTTGAAATTAACTTTAGGTTCCGAGATGGCAAAGGGATGAGGCTTGTGTGTGTTTAAATACCTCCTAAGAGTTACGGAGGTATCATTGTTGGCTATACCTTGGAAATTCCAATATATAAAATTCATTTTCGTTTGTGTTTTGGGTTAGAACCCTTCTTTTTTTGATTTTCCAGATTCTGGTTTCATATGGGAACGCGTCACCATAGGGGAGGGAGTAGAGTTTTGTTTATCCTGATGTTCCTGCAAGGATGTGGAGTCAACAGATTGTAGGAGCAGATTTGTGGAAGGTTCTGAAACCGCAGTACCAACAGTAGGAGCACTGTTGATGGGAGGAACAATCTCTGCTAAATGGGGAGGGTCTGCTGGTGGAATATTGTGATCTAGGTACTGGACAGAACTGCCACCAAGTGAGGCAGGAGTGTCAAGAGTAGCAGCGGATATAATAGAAGCAGAATGTGAGACATGAGGAGGGAGAACCGGACTCACAGCAGGAAAAAGGATTACATTTTTCAACAGGATTCAGAGACAAATCAGAATTCAGATTGGTAACAGGGGCAGCCGGTACCTCCGTGTTGTTTGGAATAGCAGCCAAAAGAGTTCCAGGATGTGAAACAGCAACATTATTTGATATGTGGGCAGGGTTGGAGAACACAGTGACAGTAGAGCCAGAGTCAACAGCAGAGGGAACCGGTGACTTGATTTCAGAATCAGAAATGCTACATTTAACATTCAAATCAGGTTGCACACAAATAGAATCAGGAATGAAAATATTTTGATCAGTAGTATTAGATTTAGAATTGGAAACATTCACAGCATGGGGGCCCAGGTCATTTATAGGAGGTACAGCAGTGGTAAGATTGTCATTGGGAGAAGGAGGCACCAAGTTACCATGTACAGAGAATTTATCTAGAATAACTTGATCCTTGAGAGTTGGAATAGAGGTATCCTTCTGAACCTGTTGAGCCAAGGTATTAATATTATCCAGCAGAGATAGAGAAACAGAGGAAGAAGCAACATGGGCTGAGCTGGTATTATTAGAAGGGGGACTTTTGTCCAAATTTTTTCCATTAGCCTCAACCACAATTGCTTCTAAACCAGTGGGAGTATTGTCTTTAATATGAAGAGATTCCTCTTCTTCAACTAAATCACTCCAGGATTTGCCCTCAAGAAAGGTAAAGGCATTGGATTTTTTAATCCAAATGTCTTGTTTTCTCTTGTTAAGGATTTCAGATTTTTCTGTATTGTTCCATCCTTTTTTACCAAGCTTTACATCTAGCCAATCAGTATGGATTGGGGGATCCATTTGTTTCCGAACAACTCTACAGTTGGCAAGGTTGTGGCCAATCAATTTGCACACCTCACAAAATGGAGGCTTTTTTTCATATTCGATTCGAAGTTCAGTTTTAAATTCAGGAGCATTAAAACCTATGCTAGAAGGCAGATCACTGGTTAGATTGACCTCGACCATAATTCTAGCATAAATGCCAATATCTCCATTTAAAGTCCTATGATCAATTTTAATCGGAGTCCCAATACAGGAGGCAATGTCATTAAGGATCTTTGGGTGCCAATAAAACCAGTTAAGACCATGGATTCTGACCCAAATTTGAGCTAAGTAGTTCTTGTGTGTGTGTGGATTAAAAGAAGCATCCCAATTTAGAATTCTATGAAAACCAGGTTTAAGCTGGAGGTTTCCAAGTTTCCATACCTAATCAAGTTCTACCTGAGAGCTGAAGAGAATATGATAATAACCTTTTCCGATAGGAATCATTTTCCAAGTCGACGAACCCCAACAGTGGGAAATTCGAGCTTTGAGTTCAGATAGTGGCCATGGCCGATCACCAGAACTGTAGGAGACTCGGCCAAGGACCGAGAATTTACAAAGATGTTCTCTTTGTTTCAGCGCTTCAGGATCGACATCAACAATGAACGCACCATCTTCTGATTTCTTAAAAGACGGTTTCTTGCCAGAGATCGCACTATTAAGTTCGGATTCTTGCAATGCATCTCGGAAAGACACCGGTAGAGTACGAAGGGGAACCACAAGATTTCCGACCTCAATTTTGGTAGAATCAGATACAGGAGCAGCCGGTGAAGGCAGAGGAAGCTCCCATGCCGGATCAAAGCTGGCCATACCCGGAAATCAGAGAGTTACAGCGGAGGCGCTTAGGGTTTCAAGGCACCCGTTCCAAAATAAAAAAGATCATATAATATTATCGAATAGAAATAAAATAAAAGGTGAGTTTTTAAAGGTATAATATGATAAATTCAATGATGAAATTGGGTATAATCATAATTTTTCATCCCCAGGGATTGCACAAAAAATGGTGTGGTAGAAATGGAAATAATGACATAAAATGATATGACAGGAAAAATGTTAAATGATCACTCCTTACAAAAATATTTCTAAAAAAATATTTTATCACTATTTTTTATATTTCTAATTGAATCCTACATTGTCCAATTTTTAAGATTACATATTATGAAATCTAGAAAGAAAAGAATAATAGAATCAGGTTTTCTAGTGTGTATAGATTGAAAGTTCAACTTTTTAATACCAATAATTAACAATAAAAATTAGATTCAAAATTAGATGATGTTATTTTTATATGTTATTCGAGATTATGTAAGGTGTAAAGATTTTAGAAAAAAATAGTATTAGTAGTTGATGAATCAGTCTGTGTTAAATTTGATGAAAATAATTTGATTGAATATAAATATAATTTAGAATATACAGATGAGGAGATTAGAGATTTCACCATTTGCGGACCTCAAAATTCAATGTTTTATGAATCCTTTGAGGGGGGGGGGGGTATTACTTATGTTGAAAAGTGTTTAAATTTCCATAAATATGATCACATCGAATAAATTAATGTTGATATAACTACTAGTGCTAATGCTAAAAATTCCTTAAGAAGTTTATATTCTAATAAATATTTTATTTCTCATTTATTACCGAGAAATATTAATGATTCTTTGTCAAATTCAAAGGGAATTAAGAAAATAAATGAAAAATTAAATCAATTAGATTTTAATAATCATTAGGACTTTGTTAAACAACCAAAGGATCAAAATATTATTGGAAGGATGTGGATATTTTGAAATAAATTATTTTATTCCTATTAAATAAGTATAAATAATGCCAGTTTAGTGGATCCAAGTTACAATATTGATGATAGAAATGATTTCTAAGGATATATTCCCTTAGTTTCTCGATTATGATCTTGGAGGATAATTTTTGAATTTTTATATCCTTATTAAATTTTTCATTTTAAAATGAATGTTAAAAGTAATTTTTTTGGAAGGATATGTTTTTAAAAATTATAATATAAAGAAATCATCCATTTTTTAGAATGAATAATAATAAAATAATCTATTGAAACAGTCAATAAATCTATTGGCCTAAAAACTGCCTCAATATTGGTATTATAGGGTTTTATTATTTTTTGAAATAATGGATTTTAAGAAAAAAAATTATCTAACATTATTCATCAAATTATCATTAAAGGATATTTTGAAAATACAAAAATATATTAATTATAATATATTTTGATCATCATGTGATAAAATTTGTTATGATTTTACAAATTTAATTTTACTAGAATTTTAAACGGTCCTTCTTTGTAAACTCAAATTTTTTAATATTGAAAATTGATCACAGAAAATATGATATCATTATTAATCACCAAAAATATAATAAATAATTTTTTTAAGTGATTTGATCTTGATACTAATAAAATTTCAAATATTCCAATTGGTACATATTAAAATTCAAACTATGATAATGCTTGAATATATATTGATGATAGGATTTTTAAATCTATGATTGATAGATTTCTTTATTTGAAAATATATATACTATATTTCATGAATCATGTATATATTTGTTCTATATTATAAACCAATACTAATTAAATTTATTTATCATAATTTAATAGGTAATTTATTATATTAAATGATTTTTGAATCTTGGGTTATTTAATCCTTCACATAATTCAATTGGGATAACTACTTATTTAGATTCATATTTTGGTGGTTTCAAAACATATAGAAATAAATAATTGGTTTCATTCACTTTCTTGGTAAATTCATAATTTCATAACGTTTCAAGAAACCAAATATAGTTTATTTGTCAATTGATGAATGATATTATATGTATTATTGTTGTTATTATTTATAATCATTATAGATTAAAAAATCACATTCTAATTATGTTTTGAATTTTCAGAAGATAACAATTTGTTATGATAATATTTCAATAATTTCTATTTCATAAATTTTAGTACAACATTCAAGGACAAAAAATTTTAATGTCAGGTAAATATTTCTTTCTAAGAGATCTTGTTCAAATAAGATATATTATTTGAAAATATATTTATATATATGAAAAAATAATAAAACTCTTACCAAACCCCAATATTTTTCAAATTACAATAAAATAAAATTTGTACTTTGAATTATGGAAATTCAATCATACATTATATATTATGCGTGATTTTTGTCTAGTATTAACATGGTTTATTATATGAAATGTAACCAGATAGGATGGTGAAAAGGCCTCAAGTGTGCCTCCCCATACAATAGAGGATTCATAGTAGTTGTGATGGTATAAAGGTGGTGTGCTGGTGAGACTACACCATGTGCTTTAGTAATTAACATAGTAGAATATTAAATAAATGAATTGGAAATGGAAGTTAATAACAACTGACACATGACAATAATAGATATCTGGCCCAGGGCCAAATAATCTATCATATATGGAAACACTTGTTCATAAATACATGATGTCCACATAAAATTAGCAATCCATACAACATGATTTGACTGGAAAAAGAATAAATAGATAATATACCCAAATTCTGTAGGCATCATGAGTATGTGATCCTCCCCATATTCATCTCATGTCATAGATAAATTTAAATGAACAACAAAGACGCATGATCTTGGGTAATATGATATATCAATCTGATTTGTCATAGTAATAATCAGTGGCCCAAATAGGTTTGGAATAAAACTCAGTTGTCCCCCACTACTAATTTATAATGAAATCTCGACCATTATTATAAATTGTAATGTGTGAAAGGATAATATATATAGATGAAAAATATAGATACCATATTGGACATGGTTCTTTACTCAGGGCCACATAGTAAATATCTATGGAACCCATGTACAATGATTAACAAAAAGTTTGTCATATCTAAATAATAAAATTCAATCAAAAAATCTACACAAAGGTGTAGTGGGAATAATGTGAATCAATTTCCAATAATTTATAAGGGCCTCCATTTCAAATCATTTAATTCATGTTGACAATAATAATAATGAAAAGGTCCTCAATGTCAAACATGTTCAAATAGAAGTAATGTTTAGGGAACTATGCCAAATAATTCAAGATGTAATGATATGTGAATATATTTCTAGAATCTTTATTAATAAATAATAAGGGTCACCATGCCTAAAATGATAAATAATTATTATAAAGAACATTGTGTCTAGAATTTCCTAATAATAACAATAAATAAAATCTTGTCCAATAAATTCAAATAAATATAAAAGTGGAAATTATTGTCTAATAATTTCAACTAAATTATGATGAGATCCATGTCCAACACTAAACAACCATTTATAATTCATTAAATTTAATTTTACATATGATCAAATTCGTTTAAAACTCATGAAATTAAATATATAGGTACAGATCCATTAATAACTAAGAAAATTACCTAAGAAATGTCCTTGTCAATTTAAATGTACAACATAGAATTATTCGAATTATTTATGAGTTACATGAAGGTAAGGAGACATGGTCATACAATTATCATTTCTTTTCAGTCATTTAATGAAACTAATTATAGGAGAAACATATCATTCCTCTAATGGTGGTTTAATTTTATAATAAGAAAATGTTCATAAGAAAACATCACATTTAAACAAGGGACATGTAGGACTCCATGAAAATATAGAATTCATATTGATAATGTTAATTAATCAATGGACATTTTAATTCAGTTAATAATACTAACCAATTCTATTTTAATTTTCCATAAGGGTTCAATTGAATTTATTCATCCATTTAAGAGTTCTGTAATTCAATTATGATTCTCGTTAATCATTTGAAAACATGAAACATCTCATGAGAGGTTTAATTACATAATAAAGACTGAAGTGCACTGTGTTGCATTTTTTGTCAATAAGGTATGTTGTTGATCACAAGATGTCAAAGAATGAATGGATGTCAAGGAGAGTCAATATGTGAATGAAAAAGGCTATGATGGTGTTGGTGATGAATGGAGGATGGCCATCATGTTATGATGAATGTCACTTAGGAGATTCACTAAGTGGCATAAGTGTTTATGGTTGAAACATTCATCCATGTTAATATCAAACGATTGTAGAACTGTTCTTAATGTTCCAATACTTGTATCAAGGTGATACTAAGTGATGAAACATGAAGAATGATGATGGAGCATCATCACATCAGACGATTGTTGAGCTGATCTTTAAGTTTCAAGAACTTGTATCAAGAGGATACAATGTCACACCATTGTTTGAAGACGATGCATTGGATTGACAATGCATGAGGAGATGAGGAGAACCATCCACAACTCCTAAGTGGATGAAGTGGTGCTAATGAAGTCCATGCACTATAACTTAGTGCATGTGAATTTGAAGAAGATCCAACTTGATCTCTGATTGGATCAATGAAGAACATTGAAGATTATGTGATTCAAGAGCTTCGGTTGAAGGAAGGAACCTTCAAGAATTTTCCTCCTAAGTAATGAATATATGTTGAGGAGATTTGAGGAATTCTAATGAAGAAGAAGAGAAGAGAAGAGAAGAGAAGAGAAGAGAAGAGAAGAGAAGAGATATAGAAGAAGAAATGGCTTAGAGGTTGAAGTGGCATTTAGCATGTTGAGCTTGTTACATTGTTTTTAAACAAAAACAAAGTATTTGTTCAATACTTAAGAAAAATGAGATCCACCAAGGAGGCCAGCTGAGGGTCATCACCCAAGGCTCTTGTGGGACTCAAGGTCACCACGCCCATGGGGAACCCTCAAGGCCAAGGCGGCAACCCTGAGGCAGGGGCGCACCCGCAGGACGCAGCGTGGGTGCCAGGGGCACGCTCGGAGGAGCGCATGGTGGGCGCATAGCGCGCCCATGTGTGCATAGTAGGCGCCAGTGGTGCGCTCGCAGGGAGCAGAGGTGGGCGCAGAGCACGCCCGCAGAGAGAACACGGTGCGGGGCGACACCATGAGGGGAGAAGTTCAATTGTGGGATGGATGGCAGCAGATGTTTGATAAACCGCGGAAAAACCGTCCTCCGTTTCGATGTGGGATGCGGGATTTTGTCGCGGAGCGAATCCTAGTCGCTCGATCGATCACGCGCCAGATCTCTACCGCACGATTGATCCCGCACGAGATCTTCTGATCGCAACCGTCCGATGTCTTTTCAACTCCGGATTTGACTGTTGAGGAGTCGTCCTCTACCTTGAGCTCGCCCGAGGCCACCCGCGACTCCTCCTTCGAACCAGGCGCCTCCCGAAGATGGAAATGGAGCCTCCGGCCACCTCCGATCGATGTAATGGCTCCATTCAGTTCGTATGGCCACACTGAACATAATCATGCTATAAAATGAGCATGCATTCAACTTAATGAGGATTTCGAAGTTCGGCTGAGGCAAACGAAGTGTCGAGGCCATGTGGAGTTGATGTCGTACATGGATTGGAAAAGAACAGAGGCTTTCATGCGTTTTTAGTCGCATGTACGTGAAAAATAATGAAGGAAAATAACCTATGTGAACAGAGGAGATAAAGGAGATTTCAAAGAATCTTGAAGATCCGAAATCATTGGGAGATCAAAGATTTATCGCACGCGGATGATCCGAGAAGTATCTGCCTATAAAAAGAGAGGTCGAGCCCTCGTTTAGTTTTGATGAAATTTTGAGACTCGCGAGAGCTCCTGAGCCTCGTGAAGAAAGAAGCCACCGCGCAACCACTTGTGCGGCTGATGTTCCAGAGCCACCCGAGGCTCCGAAGGAGGTCCCTGCCCGCGTATTTGCGCGGCAGAAGGAGCCCTCCGTTCCCGATAATTTGCGCGGCAGGAAGAGCATGTGTTGCCGGCTTGTGCCTTTCACTTGCGCGACCCGAGGCCGCATCACTTGCGCGCCCCAGGCTTGGTAGATGCTTGCACGGCAGTAGGCTGTCTTGCACCCGAGGCTTGCGCGGCCCTTATGGCATGTGACCCTTGCGCTCCCAAGACCCATTGGACCCTTGTGCGGAGTTTGAAGAAGGAAGTGAGAGGTCGCACCTTGCGTGCCATCCCATTGAAGAAGGAATTCGGGTTAAGTGTTATATACACTTGGTTTTGTGTGTGCTAAGTGGAGAAGGAGAACCAAGGCCTTGTGTGCTTTACAAAGGAGAAAGTTCGTGGGTAGTAGGTGTAAAAAAAAGAGGTCATTTCCCTTGGTTGTGCCAAATTGAAGAACACACTTTGTGTGTGCATTTGAAGAAGAGGTCGTAGCCTTTGGGGTGTGTAAGAAGAGGAGGAGGCCAAGCTTACTTGTGTGCAAAGTGAAAGAAGTGTGTGCAAAGAGAAAAGAGGCCGAACCTAGTGTGTGTGCACTAAGTGAAGTGAACACACCTAGAAGAAGGAAGAAAGAGACGACTCTAACACTAAAGTAGAACACACTCTTAAGTGTGTAACCAAATTGAATAAAGTGTGTGAAGTTCGAGAAGGTGTGTTCTAAAAAGAATTACACCCTTTGAGCGTTTACTGCCCCAAGAAGAGAAGAAGGGGAGTGCATGCTTGCATGCATGCACGTGCACACGTAAACAAGTCAAATCTGCTTGTGTGCATTTGAGTTGACCAAGACCAAGAAGATCTTGAAGAATTTGAGGGGACTTGCAGTCTGTGCATGAAGAAGAAAAGTTTCCATGCACTCAGTGCATGAAGTTGTTTTGAAGTGAGACTGAGCCAGACTGAAGTTAAAGAGATTTGTTGTCTGAGTTTTCAATAGATTGAGAAGAGCCTGATCAACAGAAGTGATCAGAAGTTGCTGAGCAAGACCAACGGACCTTTTCAGAGGCTCTTGAAGATTCTTGAAGAGAGAGGCCATGTCATCCTAAGAGAAAGGAGATAAATCCTGAGCAAGACGAGAAGACCTATTCATCACAAGTGAGTAGAGGTACAGAGTAAGGCCAGCAGCCTTTATCCTAGGCTGCTGAAGATACTTGAAGCACATAAAGTGAAGAAGTGCTGCTCATGTGACTCGAGGAGCCAGGAGAAGCCCCCAGTGAGACTCAGGGCGGAAGAAGTCTTCAGTAAGATTCTGGAGCAGGCCAGTGGAACTCTGGTAACACTGTGGGATGCAGTATAAAGACCCTCCTGTGGGACTCAGGAGAGATATAGTGGGACTCTGTATCGACCATTGTAATTTTAACAGGTTATAATGGAGAAACCATGTTGGTGCGTATAACCAACATGGCAAGGACGTAGGCCTTTGGTGTCGAACCTTGTAAATCCTTGTGTCTAGTGTCTTTACATTTACTGCATCATTTGAGGAAAGGCTGAGAGATACAAGAAGAGTGGATCGAGGCCTTAACAAGTCATAGTGGTTTAATTGATTAAGAATCAATTTGTAAAAAGTTTTAAAGGATCGCTGATTCACCCCCTCCCCCTCTCAATGATTCACACTGATCTGGGAACTTCAATTGGTATTAGAGAGAAGGTTGCCTCTAAAAGATCCAAGATAGTCTATATGGAGTGCAGATTTGAGGAAATAAAAGAACAACCTCAAATGGAGATATATTCCATGACTCTGAAAAACAGAATGAAGAAACAGGCAAAGAAGATGAAGAAGAAGTTTGCTGCAATCAGAGAAACTCCTTATATGGAAAGAAATGTGAAAGTCACATCAGATGACAATTCCTTTTATCATTCTTCTGATGAAGCCTGCTCTAGTTGTGATGAAGATGGAAGAAACAATGATCTTCTAAATGCAATCAAATATATTCAGAAGACAGTCCCCAAGGAAGTGGCAATGTGTATAGCTACAGGCGTCCATGATCTTCAAGAAGAAAAATTACAGCTAGAAGATGAAGCCAATTCTCTGGAAGTCCAATTGGCAAAAAGGGCTGGCATAACCAACACTCTCAGAAAGCTGGTGAATGCCAAGGATGAAATGGTTTCCCTTTGCAATGAAAGATATGGAGACACTACTAAAGAATTGCAAAGAATCCTTTCTGAGAAAGAATTCTTTAAGATAATGGTTAAAGAAGTTTTTCATGCACTGGAAAACATGCACAACGTTTCAATGATTGTCAGAAATGCTCAAATTGAAGACAAAGTCAAAATGGTGAAGGAGCTTGACAAATAATTGCATGAAATAAAGAAGGTGCATGATGACCGGATGGAACAGCTGAAACAGAATTGGGAATGTAGGCTAATATTGGTTGAGGATGAGAAGAACTCCCTCAACATGAAATGCTTATAACTGGAGGTGATATTGAAAAATTAGCAATCACCTAAATTCGAAGCCTCCCAGTCAGCTAGAAGTAGAAATGTTGCTACTCAAGTATGCATTGAGCAGGATGATTCCAAAAGAAGGACATCCTCTAATAAAACGGCAACAACTTCTAAGAAGAAGGTATCATCCATCCCATCTTGTATTGATTCTTCTAATTGTGTTTCCACAAAAAGTGCAGGATGGAAGAATAGTTACAAACAAGTATGGATGAAGACAATAAAGACAGAGAGCTCTCTTGAAACAACACAGCAAGTCAAGAAAAGTACCCAACAATCAGAAGGACTGAAGAGGTCAAGATTTGTGGGTCATTGTTGGTGTTGTAATAAGTATGGGCACTGTGCAAAGGATTGTTGGTACAATCCACTGAATGTCAAAGCACAAAGAAAGCCCATGCCAATGGGGAGCAAGCCAGAAGGAAAGAAGCAACATCCACAGGTCCAGAGACATCTGTTTACTGCTAACAGATTTGGATTGCTTGATAACATCTGGGATGTGTGAAAAAGTGGTCAAATAGATACATGTCAATCTCCAACTGTATCCAGAGCACAAAAGAAGAAAATATCACAGAACCTGGCTAAAATGGAATCCTTGGGAAGCAAGAAGAATAAAGTTGAAGATGCTCACAAGATGATTTTGTCAAAGGAAGAGAAGTCCTTGGATTTTAAATCCAAGATGGGTGATGCATCCAGAAGGACCACCAAGAAGAAAACATGATTCTACTGTGGAAAGGAAGGACATATCATGGATCTTTATAAACAAGCCATGAAATTCAATAGAGGCAGACTGGACTCAAACAGACAATCAATCCAGATGAAGCAGAAGGGATTGGTTGAAAACAAGTTTCCTAAGAAAGGTAGCCTAAAAGAATCAAAGGAACCGTGTGGAATATCCAGAACTAAGGCCACACTTCCAAGTGACTTACTGGTCATATGGCCAAATCAGTTGCAACTTTCCAAAGATCTGCAAGGAGCTAAAGATGAAGTTCTGGCAATTTCTAAGGCAAAAGGGAAGAAGAATATTTCACATGAAGATGTGTTGAAATCCACACCATCACAATCATCATTGAAGATCAGATGTGCAAGTGTGAGGAATGGTGAAAATGGGGCATCTCGGTTGAGAGAATCTTCTCAACCTTGTTGTTCACATTTATGAACCAAGGAGGTTCCATATTATTCCCTAATCACATGTATTTACATGTGCTAACACTGCAGGGAATTGAAGATGATGATCATTCTCAGCTGGAGGATGGTTTGGAAGGAATGGAGTGCACCCCTTGAGGGGGAGCCAATCTGGAGAAGATGGTATTCTAAGATTTAATACCATCTTGAGAAAAGCTGAAGGTATTCCAATCATACTTTCATACCTTGTTTCTTAATTGTATTCATCATGACAATTAAGGGGGAGTATTGATTGAAGGAAAATGGTTGAAAGGGGGAGCCTTATCTTTGCACCTGAACTTTCTAATGAGTTTTGTGAAGTTGTGTAGGATTTAGCAAATTCATTGTTATATCTGAAAAATTTCATGCCCCTTGATGCATGATCTCACTTGTATAGTGAATGTTGGACAGCATTGAGTACCTTGGTTACATCACTCTTGTTTTCTACACTGGGTTAGCCCAAGTAGACTTAGAGTTGATTTACTAAAGGTTCTTTGATAAAGAGAACACGTGACATCATCCCTCTCTCAGTGTTTTTCAATAAAATAATTTTCAAAGGGAGGAAGTGATATTTTGAAAAGGAACCACACCACACCTTTGCCTTTGGTTGCCAATAAGGGGTAGAAAAGCTGACATATTTCCCCAGAAATGTGTGGCACACATATTGACCCATTCATATGTGTTCTACTGATTGGATTGACAATATGTGATCTAGTGGTATTGAAAACAAATACAAAGGGGGAGATTGAAGTGAAATGTGTTGCATTTGTTGCCAATAAGGTATGTTGTTGATCAGAAGATGTCAAAGAATGAATGGATGTCAAGGTGAGTCAATATGTGAATGACAAAGGCTATGATTGTGTTGGTGATGAATAGAGGATGGACATCGTGTTAAGATGAATGTCACTTAGGAGATTCACTAAGTGGCATAACTGTTTATGGTTGAAACATCCATCCATGTTAATATCAGACAATTGTAGAAATGTTCTTAATGTTCCAATACTTGTATCAAGGTGATACTAAGTGACAACACTTGAAGAATTATGATGGAGCATCATTACATCAGACGATTGTTGAGCTGATCTTTAAGTTTCAAGGACTTGTATCAAGAGGATACAATGTCACACCATTGTTTGAAGACCATGAATTGTATTGACAATGCATGAGGATATGTGGAGAACCATCCACAACTCCTATGTGGATGAAGTGGTGCTAATGAAGTCCATGCACTATCACTTAGTGCATGTGAATTTGAAGAAGATCCATCTTGATCTCTGATTGGATCAATGAAGAACATTGAAGATTATGTGATTCAGGAGCTTTGGTTGAAGGAAAGAACCATCAAGAATTTTCCTCCTATGTAATGAATATATGTTGAGGAGATTAGTGGAATTATAATGAAGAAGAAGAGAAGAGAAGAGAAGAGAAGAGAAGAGAAGAGATATAGAAGAAGAAATGGCTTACAGGTTGAAGTGGCATTTGGCATGTTGAGCTTGTCACTTTGTTTTTAAACAAAAACAAAGTATTTTTTCAATACTTAATCCAAAAGAGAGCCACCAAGGAGGACAACTGAGGGTCATCACCCAAGGCTCTTGTGGGACTCAAGGTCACCATGACCATGGGGAACCCTCAAGGCCAAGGCTGAAACCTTGAGGCAGGGGCGCACCCGCAGGACGCAGCGTGGGCGCCAGGGGCACGCCCGGAGGAGTGCATGGTTGGTGCATAGCGCGCCCGTGTGTGCATAATAGGCACCATTGGCGTGCCCGCAGGGAGCAGAGGTGGGCGCAGAGCGCGCCCGCAGAGAGAACACGGTGCGGGGTGACACCGTGAGGGGAGAAGTTCAATTGTGGGATGGATGGCAGCGGATGTTTGATAAACCGCGGAAAAACTGGCCTTAGTTTCGATGTGGCACACGGGATTTTTCCGCGGAGCGAATCCTGGCCGCTTGATCGATCGCGCGCCAGATCTCAACCGCAAGATTGATCCCGCGCGAGATCTTCTAATCATAGCCGTCCTATTTCTTTTCAACTCCGGATCTGACGGTTGAGGAGTCGTCCTCTACCTTGAGCTCACCTGAGGCCACCTGCGACTCCTCCTTCGAACCAGGCGCCTCCTGAAGATGGAAATGGAGCCTTCGGCCACCTCCGATTGATGTAATCGATCCATTCGGTTCGTATGGCCACACTGAACATAATCATGCTATAAAATGAGCATTCATGAAACTTAATGAGGATTTCGACGTTCGGCCGAGGCAAACGAAGTGTCGAGGCCATGTGGAGTTGATGTCGTACATGGATTGGAAAAGAACCGAGGCTTGCATGCGTTTTTAGTCGCATGTACATGAAATATAATGAAGTAAAAGAACCCGCGTGAATAGAGGAGAAAAAGGAGATTTCAAAGAATCTTGAAGATCCGAAATCTTCGGGAGATCGAAGATTTATCGCACACGGATGATTCGAGACGTCTCTTCCTACAAAAAGAGTGGTCAAGCCCTCGTTTAGTTTTGCTGAAATTTTGAGACCCGCGAGAGCTCTTGTGCCTCGTGAAGAAAGAGGCCACCGCGCAACCACTTGTGCGGCTAATGTTCCAGAGCCACCCGAGGCTCTAAAGGAGGTCCCGGCCCCCATATTCGCGCGGCAGAAGGAGCCCTCACTGCCCGTAAATTTGCGCGGCAGGAGGAGCATGTTCGGACGGCTTGTGCCTTGAACTTGCGCGACCCGAGGCCGCATCACTTGCGCGCCCTGGGCTTGGTTTAGGCTTGCACGGCAGTAGGATGTCTTGCACCTGAGGCTTGCGCGGCCCTTGTGGCATATGAACCTTGCGCTCCCAAGACCCATTGCACCCTTGTGCGGCGTTTGAAGAAGGAAGTGAGATGTTGCACCTTGTGTGCCCTCCCATTGAAGAAGGAATTCGGGTTAAGTGTTATATACACTTGGTGTTGTGCGTGCTAAGTGGAGAAGGAGACCCAGGGCCTTGTTTGATTTACAAAGGAGAAAGGCTGTGGGCAGTAGGTGTAAAATAAAGAGGATGTTGCCCTTGGTTGTGCCAAATTGAAGAACACACTTTGTGTGTGCATTTGAAGAAGAGGTCGTAGCCTTTGGGGTGTGTAAGAAGTGGAGGAGGCCAAGCTTAGTTGTGTGAAAAGTGAAAGAAGTGTGTGCAAATAGAAAAGAGGCCGAACCTAGTGTGTGTGCACTAAGTGAAGTGAACAAACCTAGAAAAAGGAAGAAAGCAAGGACTCTAACACTAAAGTAGAACACACTCTTAAGTGTGTAACCAAATTGAATAAATTGTGTGAAGTTCGAGTAGGTGTGTGCTAAAAAGAATTACACCCTTTGAGGGTTTACTGCACCAAGAAGAGAATAAGGGGAGTGCATGCTTGCATGCATGCACGTGCACACGTAAACAAGTCAAATCTTCTTGTGTGCATTTGAGTTGACCAAGACCAAGAAGATCGTGAAGAATTTGAGAGGACTTGCAGTCTGTGCATGAAGAAGCAGAGTTTCCATGCACTCAGTGCATGAAGTTGTTTTGAAGTGAGACTGAGCCAGACTGAAGTTAAAGAGATTTTTTGTCTGAGTTTTCAGTAGATTGAGAAGAGCCTAATCAACAGAAGTGATCAGAAGTTGCTGAGCAAGACCAACTGACCTTTTCAGAGGCTGTTGAAGATTCTTGAAGAGAGAGGCCAGGTCATCCTAAGAGAAAGGAGATAAATCCTGAGCAAGACGAGAAGACATGTTCATCACAAGTGAGCAGAGGTATAGAGAAAGGCCAGCAGCCTTTATCCCAGGTTGCTGAAGATACGTGAAGAACTTGAAGTGATTAAGTGCTGCTCGTGTGACTCGAGGAGCTAGGAGAAGCCCCCTGTGAGACTCAGGGCGGAAGAAGTCTTCAGTGGGATTCTGGAGCAGGCCAGTGGGACTCTGGTAACACTGTGGGATGCAGTATAAAGACCCTCCTGTGGGACTCAAGAGATATACAGTGGGACACTGTATCGACCATTGTAATTTTAACAGGTTATAATGGAGAAACCATGTTGGGGTGTATAACCAACATGGCAAGGATGTAGGCCTTTGGTGTCGAACCTTGTAAATCCTTATGTCCAGTGCCTTTACATTAACTGCATCATTCGAGGAAAGGCCGAGAGATACAAGAAGAGTGGATCGAGGACTTAAAAATCCATAGAGGTTTAATTGATTAAGAATCAATTATTAAAAAGTTTTAAAGGATCACTGATTCACCCCCTCCCCCTCTCAGTGATTCACACTGATCTAGGCACTTCAACGACATATCATTCAAAGGAATTAATAAAAACACACCCAAAAGGGGTTGTAAAAATTGAGGTACACAACCACCAATTATGTAATTGGATATCAATGATATCCAATTCAAGCTTTTGACTATTAATTATGATTAATTTAACATTTATGAATAAATGTATATTGAATATTGTATGGGACGCAACATCACATTTTATAAATTATGAAAATTTTATGGAAAGGAATACAGGCTAATTTGCTCATACCAATGAGACTTCACCAATACATTTTCATCCATAAATTTAGGGTTGAATTATAGACAATTTTGAATCCAACATAAAACCAAAAAATAGTATACATGATCTCTCATGGAAATAAAATATAATAATGAGAGATAAATTGGAAAAAAATCAAGATGATTTATAGACATACTGAGGGTGTTAAATAATTACTAAATACATTCCATTATGAGTTTTCATGGGGGATTATCACATAATCCTAGGTGAGGTTGTGGGGACACCTCTTGGGTCTCTACATTATATGAAATTGTGGGAGATTGTGGTGATTTGGGTTAAAGGAACCATGGGTAAAATTAACATTTCTAGCACTATAATGGGACACATTGTTTCCAAGATTATAAAAATCCCTCTATATATAATACATAGCCCATATAGTGTAGGTTCCCAATTTTACCAACCACGCACAGTCTATGCTCTTAAAACCAGCTCACCATTACACCCTGAATGAGATATGCACATATTTAGGAAAACTGTGTGTATTCTACATGGTGCACAAATGTATTTTTCTATAAAAATATCAAATTTATGTGTAACATCATGAGAACTATATTAAAACACATTTTATACCTCTATAGAGCATCATGGTTGAGCGGAACAATTAGAACTAACTATGCAGTAACAATGTACCTTCTTTTAATTTCAAAAAAATGGGCTCTCAAAACCCATTGATCTCAAAAGTCCTTTGGGATTCCAAGACACATCTAGGGTATATGAAACACATATAAGAAACCATCGTGTGTTAAAAATCATGAAATTACATTTTGAATTATAATTTAATCTTTTTACAATCCACCAAATGAAAAAAATTAAATTTACCTTGTAATTTTTAACCCGACAAAAACAGGCTCTTACAACCTCCCAACCATAAAACATATCATCCCCAAGAATGCATGTGTACAATGAAAAAATTAACAAACCTACATGGGTTTTGAAATACTATTCATATTTTAGTGTTTAATTTTTAAATGACCAACACTCCTCGATGTGGCACATTATGCATACGATACATAACCCACTAAAACTATATAAAAATTCATATCCAATTTTGAATCATTGAGATGATTCTTACACAAGATTGTCCAGCCTGAGACCAGATCACATCATCATCTCTTTAATCATCCAACATATGGTTATTCCTAAGATACTCTATAGAATTTAATGTCTAGTTCAAGATCATGACACTTACGCCATCATAATTTCTTGTTAAATAACATCCATTGAATCATAGAGACAATTATAGAATGTTTTTAAATTTAGAAAATTATTCAAATTCCAATAGACCCAACATATCTTGGTTTTAAATACCCGTAAATTTCAAGGAAATGTTTTTCTTAATTTCCTTTGGAATTTTACAAGAGCGCAGTTTCTGACGGCACCTGATTCCGAGGCCCGGTGTGCCCGGAATCATTTTCCGAAGTTTGGCTCGGGTACGTTCAGTGAACGGACGAGCGGGTTTTTCTAACTTTTGAACTGGTGCCCGGAATCAAATTCTGAGGGCACCGGTGAAATCGCAGCACCGGTATTCTCTTAGAAACGCCACTTCCAGAGTTGCGTTTGCTCGGGTGTGGTTTTTAATTTTCGGGCTTAAAGTTAAGAAATAAAATAATTTTGCGACAACTTTATTTTATTTCATTTAAGCCACTTAGAAGCCACTTGAAGCCACTTATTGAAGGATTGAACTGAGTTGAACCAGATAGGATGCTTTCCAGAAGTCTCCTACCCCCTTGGTAGGATATTTGTGAGGTGGGGCCCGCACGAGCCCCGCCATTTCTTTCCGCTAATAAATGCACCCGCGAAAACCCGTCTTATTGAGAGTCAACTGACGCGTTTCTTAAAATTTTAACAGACCATTTAATTGGGTGGTTAATTTCATGAATTAAATGGGATGTTTCTTTTGTTGAATTAATTCAACGAATTAATTCAATTGTTTCTTAACCTTTTTTTGTGTGTTGGCATATTAATAAAATAAGACCAACCAAAATCTTTTGGGGGATTACACGTTGAGACAGAATCCTTGTTCCTTCTTCCTCCTTCGCGAAGAATGCGAAGAACGCGAAGAACGCCGAACCCGGAAATCGACGACGCGACATCGTGATCCGCATCACCGACAACGTTCTTCTGCGACTTCTCTTCCTCTGCGACGAATCTTCGATCGGCTGCTTGAGGAAATAGTCTCGGACCTTCCTTTTTATCTCCTTCGTGGTTCTTAACCAAAAACACTGATTTAATTAATTAAATTAAATCTGTTTTTTCATGGTGCATTGAGTTCGCCGACTCAACACCAGATTCCGCGATGATGCGACGCCTCCTCGCGATGACGCGACGATCCCTCTCTTCCGCGACGAGCTTTTCCGCGAAGAACGCCCGCCCGCGACGATCGACGAGGTAGGGATTTATTTTGGGAATTACCCCTTTTTATTATTCCCGTCAATGTTTTTTTAAAGAAATTAAAGTACCGAATTGTGAACAATTTTAATCTTATTAAAATTGTTGCTTCCTGTGTGGAATAAATTTCCCCCGTTTGTTTATCTCTAACGCGGAGGGTGCAGGCCAAACGAACACGGCCCGACGACCCTCTGTCGTTCTTCGTTTTGTGCGGATTTGACGGGCGATGACGGAACGTGCCGCAACGGATGTTTGACGATCCCGTAGTGACGAACTAGTCCCGGAAGGAGCAATAGCGCAGACGGGAAGAGAATCGGACCACCAGAACGATCCCAGTGGCCCGTGGAACTCGCCGGCGGCGCCGGCACCTGCAGACCCGCGGCCGCGCAGGTCCGGTGCCCTCGGACGCGGCTGAAGCCGCGTCCCGACTCAGCGCGGCCCCACGCGGGGGGCCGCGGCACCACCAGGCCGCGGGGGCGGCGCCCCGCGTGCCTCGGCCGAACCGGGCCCGGCCGGTCCGCCCGGCCGGGCCGTGCCCTGGCCGGACAGGACCGGGTCGGGTCGACCCTGTTCGGCCGACTCCCGGGGGGGGTCAGGCCGGGTCTTCCCGGGCCCGTACCCCCCATCTTCGGATGGTCTTCATTCAAACGCTCATAACATGAACTACGAGCCTCCAAACGACACGCCTTCAGAGGAAACACGATCCTTGGATCGAGACGGTCATTTCGGTATATCGCACTCAAGGTTTCGGAGTACTTTGAGTTCTGCCGGGTTGGTTCGTACACGAAACCAACCGGGCCCTCAGAGTGGAAACGCTCATGTCTTGAGCTACGAACGTCCGATTGATGTGCCGTCAGTATTGTTGTTTTCCTCTAAGTGAGACGGATCTTTTGGCATACTCTAACCGAGGTTTGGATGCAGGTGGAGTGCGGTCGGGTTGGTTTTGCCTCGAAAACCAACCGGGCCCCTGGGACGAAAATGCCAATAACTCTCAGACCGGGCGTCCGATTGACGCGCCGTCTACGACGTTGAGTTCCTGTTGACGATACAGAACTTTTGGATACATCAACTTCGGACTTTGTGTCAGTATATGTATCAGCCTCTCGGCTCATGGAGTGGACCCTCCCGAATGATCTTGCTGTGTGCGGGAACCCTAGGCTGGCTGCAACTACTACTTCGACAGCGACAACTGTGCATAGATCCTCCATGGACTCCGACGACGACCGTGCAGAGATCCTCAGTGGACTGCGGCGACGACTGTGCAGAGATCCTCAGTGGACTACGACGACTACTGCACTCAGTGATCCTCCGTGGATCAGTGCTACAGGTCCTGTGTGGGCCCGGTCCTGTGTGGGCCCGGTCCTGTGTGGGCACGATCCTGTGTGGGTCCGATCTTGTGTGGGTCCGCGCTCAGCGGTTCTGTGTGAGCCAGCACCTACATGTCCTGTGTGGGCGCAATCCTGTGTGGGTCATGGCGGGGGTTAGATACCTATCGATCCTTCATGGGTCCGACAACATTGATGGATCAGTGATCATCTTTATCATCATCCGAAGAAGTATACCAGTGTGAGCTGAATCTTGCGTTACTCTCCTTTGTGGATTGTGTTGAGCTATCCTGTGTGGATTTACTGTTTACTCTCCTTTGTGAATTGTGTTGAGCTATCCTGTGTGGATTTACTGTTTACTCTCCTTTGTGGATTGTGTTGAGCTATACTGTGTGGATTTACTGTTTACTCTCCTTTGTGGATTGTGTTGTTCTATCCTGTGTGGGTATACATTTGCTTTCCTGTGTGGACTGGGTTGTGCTTGGGCTCAGACGTTGGAGCCGAACGGGAATTGAAGTCTTAGGTATATGTATGGGCATATACCTAATCCATGTCAGATGTTACTTCGTGATTGTATCTTTCCATTGTGTAATATCCTTTATGGATTTCGGGAGACCTTCGGGGGTCTCGGGGTCCCTACTGAGTAGCTTATACTCACCCCAACACGGGCTTTGCCCGCACTACGTTTTGTTGGTTGCAGACGACGGATAGTGCTGATTGTGGTGGAGGCGTGTGGAGCAGGACGGTACCTGGAGGTGGACCACTGGGCGGGACGTACTCGGAACGGTCAGGTGGACCCGAGGAGCAGTGGAGGCTATCTGTACCCACCCTTCAGGTGGGATATCAGAGGACGGCTCGACGCTACAGTTTTCCCTTTCAGTTGCTGTTTTTCCTTTCAGTTGTACTTTACTGTTGGGCTTGTATTTCAGGCCCCTTTTACTTTTAGCACATCTTGTACAGTTTTTACATAGTGTTTACTTTTCTGCTTTCTTACTCTGTGGTGCTTGTTTACTTTTCAAAGGCAATGCCTTCCCTTTTTGTTGGGATTTACGCCTTGGTGCTAGTCGCCAGCCCCTGGCCTATGGAAGGCGGGCTTGGCGTAGTCACGGCACGGGCCCCGAGGGCGGGTCGTGACAAATTGGTATCAGAGTTGGTCGGTTCTACCACAGACTCTGATCTTTCTTCTATGTGAAGCAATAGTGTTTAGCGTATTGAGTGTGGTTATCAGTCCAGGGAGTCCAGTGTTGGTGCGGCGGCCGACGTATCCATACACCAGGACCCTGACTTCTGATTTCCGACTTAATGCACGAAAACATTGATTTCATGTGTGTTTCAAGTTTTCTCTATGATTACTTGTGTCAGTTCACCAGGTATACTGTTCTGACCGCGGTGAACTTGTTTCCTTTTCAGGATGGCATGATGACAGCAGCCATCTAGGGTTCTTAGAGTAGAGCACGATGACAGCCCGCCGAGCGACGAGGCCTCGGTACAGGGCCGGTTGATAGCAGAGGCACCGGCGGTACCTTTACCCGCCGAGCCCCCGATGCTTCCAGCACTGGCAGCTGATGACGCACGATGCCTCGGAGCTCTGCACGAGTTCCAGCACCAGCGACCACCCAGGTTCCGTGGGGAGTCGGACCCCCAGGCAGCCGAGGACTGGCTGGAGGCGGTCGTCCGAGTTTTCAGGCTAGTGAGGACACCAGCAGACCTCATGGTGATCCTCGCGGCGAGCCTACTGCACGCAGCAGCAGGGCGATGGGGGAGCCTGATGCGCTATGTACACGATGAGGCCTCCCTCATCTGGACGGAATTCGAGAGCCTCTTCCGCTCAGAGTTCATCCCGTCCACCCTTCGCGCAGTGTGCATCCAGGATCTTCTTCAGCTGCGGCAGGACAGCTTGACGATCGCCCATTACGCGACGAGGTTCACCAACCTATCTCGTTACTCGACAGACATGGTACGAGACCCCTTCTTCTGGGCCCGGACCTTCGAGCAGGGTTTGAGACACAAGATCGGGGCATCGCTGATCTCCCTCAGCATCCCGACCCAGGCAGGAGTACTGGAGCGAGCCCTCCTGATCGAGAGCTTCCTGGCTGAGTCTACAGTGAGACCTACCGCAGGGCGGCAAATAGCGGAGTCTTCGGCAGTAGGTAGCCGACAGATGACTCAGGGTTCCAGGCAGAGCAGGCCTTCCGGCAGATGACCCCGGGACACTGGCTCAGCGATGTGGGGCACACAACGCAGAGTCAGCCTTCCGAGAGGCAGACAGTGCTACGAGTGTGGCGGGCAGGGCCACATGGCTCGTGACTGCCCGACCCGTCGTACCGAGGGGCAGAAGACGGTGGAGGGACCACCCAGGTAGAGGCAGAGGGTCGACCGTGGCGGTCCGCAGGGAGGAGGTGGACGAGGCAGAGGAGCTGGCTGAGCAGCAGGTGGTGGGCGATGCATTGTGGCTCTGCCACCACCACCACCAGGAGGCCCGCCCCGACCACACAGAGCTGTCGGGCAGAGACAGGCGCAGCTCCAGGCAGTTGAGGCCTACGACCACGGCGCGCCAGAGATGATATGAGGTACGATCTGTGTCTATTCCACCCTTGCTGTAGTTCTGATAGACACAGGAGCAAGTCACTCTTTCATAACCACTGCCCTTGTTTGGAGCTCGGAGATTCCGACGGAGCCGTTGGCTCGATCTTTACGGCTAGAGACTCCTACGGGAGCATACTCGATGATTACGCACTGGTGCCGGCAGTGTGAGCTTACTCTAGGAGGCGAGAGCTTCAGCTGGGATCTTCTTGTAGCGGCGTCGAGGCCTTACGACGTCATCTTGGGCATGGATTGGTTATCTATGGTTCATGCTCAGATTGACTGCATTAGGCGCAAGGTGTGATGTGTGCGCACCGACGGGAGCAGGTTCACCTTCACCGGCGAGAAGGGAGCCTTAGCAGCAGAGGATGGACTCACGCAGAGGAGAGGTCAGCCCATCACTCATCAGTTGGCTAGCCTCATCCTGGGAGAAGTCAACGTGCGGAGTCCCAGTTTTCCTGCAGTGGTGGATCAGTACGCGGACGTCTTTCCCGAGGACGTTCCAGGACTACCTCCTCACAGAGAGGTAGACTTTTATATTGACCTATACCCTGGGATAGCCCCGATATCAACTCCAGTATATTGGATGGCCCCCACTGAGCTTCGAGAGCTGTAGGTACAGTTGGAGGACTTGCAGGGCAAGGGGTTCATCCGACCCAGTGTTTCACCTTGGGATTCCCCGATATTGTTCGCCAAGAAGGTGGACGGGAGCTTGCGACTATGTGTTGATTATCGTAGCTTGAACCAGGTGACAGTGAGGAACAAGTATCCGCTACCCATGATTGATGACCTATTCGATCAGCTCAAGGGAGAACGGTGGTTCTCGAAGATAGACCTCAGGTCAGGCTATCATCAGCTTAGAGTTCGAGACGAGGATGTGAAGAAGACAGCCTTCAGATGTCGGTATGGCACCTATGAGTTCTTGGTTATGCCTTTCGGTGTGACCAATGCTCCAGCAGTGTTCATGAGCCTCATGAACAGGATCTTCCAGCCATACCTCGATCGATTTTTCGTAGTCTTCATCGACGACATCTTGGTGTACTCGACCACGGAGGAGGAGCACGCCTACCACTTGCGTGTTGTACTAGACACACTCCGAGAGCACCAGCTTTATGGCAAGCTCTCGAAGTTTCAGTTCTGGTTACGTGAGGTCCACTTCTTGGGACATGTCATTTCTGAGGCGGGAGTTGCAGTGGATCCCGTGAAGATAGAGGCAGTGCGAGCTTGGGAGCCACCCAAGAGCGTGACAGAGGTGTGGAGTTTCTTGGGCCTAGCCGGATACTATCAGAGATTTGTGCCGGACTTCTCCAGAGTTGCGGCCCCACTCTCAGCGTTGACGAAGAAGGGGAAACCCTTCGTGTGGTCAGACAGATGTCAGCAGAGCTTCCAGGAGCAGAGGCAGAGGTTCACCAGCGCACCTGCCTTGAGGTTTCCTGAGGAGGGAGTTGGATACGTAGTCTACTGCGATGCATCAGGGACCAGACTCGGGTGTGTCCTGATGCAGGAGCGGGCCGTGATTGCATACGGATCACATCAGTTGAGGCCGCATGAGCAGAACTACACTACCCATGACTTGGAGTTGGCAGCAGTGGTCTTCGCCCTAAAGACAAGGCGGCACTATATGATGGGAGAGTGCTTCACAGTCTTTTCTGACCACTAGAGTCTCAGGTACATCTTCTCTCAGAAGGACCTGAACCTGAGACAGCGGCGATGGCTCGATTTCCTCCAGGACTATGACTTTGAGATAGTCTATACTCATGGAAAGGGGAACATGGTAGCCGATGCCCTCAGCAGGAGGACGGGCATCCAGCTGCTTGAGGAGGCGACAGAGCAGCTAGCCACCTTGCAGATATCCTTCGTGGATAGAGATGGAGAATCCTTCCTTCAGTCTCTCACAGTCTCTCCTCAACTTCTACAGCGGGTCAGAGAGGCACAGCGTGGGGACGCTGACTGTGAGACACGGCGTGCACAAATATCCTCGAGACAAGAACCTGATGGTTTCTCCCTTAGAGCAGAGCACGATTTCCTTTTCAGAGGACGTACCTTGGTACCAGTTTCTTTACAAGAGGAGGTGCTGAGAGAGTTCCACACTTCTCCTTTGGCGGTACATCCTAGAGTGGCGAAGATGTACCAGGATCCCAGACGTCAGCACTGGTGGCCGGGCATGAAGAAGGCTGGGGCAGAGTTCGTTTCACGGTGCCTCACCTGCCAGCAGGTGAAGGCAGAGCACCAGGTACCAGCAGGCTTGGTACAGCCCTTGGAGGTCCCGGAGTGGAAGTGGGATGGAATATCTATGGACTTCGTGACTAGACTTCCACGCACTTCCAGAGGTCACGACTCCATTTGGGTGATTGTTGACCAACTCACCAAGTTGTCACACTTCTTACCCATCCGAGAGTAGGGCTCAGTGGAGAGCTTGAGACATCTCTACGTTCAGGAGATTGTACGGCTTCACGGTGCGCCATCGACTATCGTCTCCGGTCGGGATGCTCTCTTTACTTCCTGGCTTTGGAAGGGTTTGCAGGAGGCGTTCAGGAAGCGGCTACGTCTGAGCACCGCCTTTCACCCACAGACGGATGGTCAGACGGAGAGGACCATTCAGACCCTCGAGGACATGCTTCGTACATGTGTCCTCGGCTTTGGTCGCAGGTGGGAGGACCACCTACCCTTGGTGGGGTTCGCATACAACAATAGATACCACTCCACCATCGGGATGGCACCCTACGAGGCGTTGTACGGCAGGCCTTGAACATCTCCTTTGTGCTGGACAGACCCTGGGGAGTCAGCACTTGTGGGACCAGAGATGGTCCGGGCCACGACAGAGAAGGTCCAGGTCATCCAGGAGCGGATGAGGATAGCACAGAGCCGGCAGAAGTCATATGCTGACAGGAGGCGGAGGCCACTAGAGTTCGAGGATGGCGACCACGTCTTCTTGCGTGTCTCACCTCGACGTGGGTTGCGGAGATTTGACCGGGGCGGCAAGTTGTCTCCACGCTTCATTGGGCCTTTTCAGGTCCTCTGCAAGATTGGCGAGGTGGCTTATCGCCTGGCTCTGCCACCTCAGTTGCACCGGGTGCACGGTGTCTTCCACGTATCCCAGCTGAGGAGATACGTGCAAGACCCGACGAACATAATTGACTATGGGGAGCTAGACGTGGATGATGGGGAGACTTTTGCGGAGGTCCCAGTGGAGATAGAGGATCGACAGGAGCAGGTCCTACATGGGTGATCGATTCCTCTTGTGCGCATCAGATGGAAGCACAGGAACCTCCAGGAGAGCACTTGGGAGCGGGAGGCTCAGATGCGTGCTCAGTACCCACATTTGTTTCCCTAGTTTATGATGTATCTTTACGGGGATGTAAAGTCCTGAGGTGGGAGTAATGTAAAGACCCGTGAATTTCAAGGAAATTTTTTTCTTAATTTTCTTTGGAATTTTACAAGAGCGCAGTTTCTGATGGCACCAGATTCCGAGGCCCGCTGTGCCCGGAATCATTTTCCGAAGTTTGGCTCGGGTACGTTCAGTGAACAGACGAGCAGGTTTTTCTAACTTTTAAACCGGTGCCCGGAATCAAATTCTGAGGGCACCGATGAAATCGCAGCTCCGGTATTCGCTTAGAAACGCCTCTTCTGGAGTTGCGTTTTCTCGGGTGTGGTTTTTAATTTTCAGGCTTAAAGTTAAGAAATAAAATAATTTTGCGACAAATTTATTTTATTTCACTTAAGCCACTTGGAAGCCACTTGAAGCCACTTATTGACGTCTTGAACTGAGTTGAACCGGATAGGATGCTATCCAGAAATATCCTACCCCCTTGGTAGGATATTTGTGAGGTGGGGCCCGCATGAGCCCTGCCGTTTCTTTCCGCTAAGAAACGCACCCGCGAAAACCCATCTTATTGAGAGTCAACTGAAGCGTTTCTTAAAATTTTAACAGACCATTTAATTGGACGGTTTATTTCGTTAATTAAATGGGCTGTTTCTTTCATTGAATTAATTCAACGAATTAATTCAATCGTTTCTTAACCTGTTTTCGTGTGTTGGCATATTAATAAAATAAGACCAACCAAAATCTTTTGGGGGATTACTCATTGAGACAGAATCCTTGATCCTTCTTCCTCCTTCACGAAGAACGCGAAGAACGCGAAAAACGCCGAACCCGGAAATCGACGACGCGACGCTGTGATCCGCATCGCCGACAACGTTCTTCTGCGACGTCTCTTCCTCCGCGACGGATCTTCAATCAGCTGCTTGAGGTAAGAGTCTCGGACCTTCCTTTTTATCTCCTTCGTGGTTCTTAACCAAAAACAAGGATTTAATTAATTAAATTAAATCTGCTGTTTCATGGTGCGTTGAGATTTCCGACTCAACATCGGATTCCACGATGACGCGACGCCTCCCCACGACGACGTGACGATCCCTCTCTTCCGCGACGAGCTTTTCCGCGAAGAACGCCCACGCGCGACGATCGACGAGGTGGGGATTTATTTTGGGAATTACCCTTTTTATTATTCCCGTCAATGTTTCATTAAAGAAATTAACGAACCGAATTGTGAACAATTTTAATCTTATTAAAATTGTTGCTTCCTGTGTGGAATAAATTTCCCTCGTTTGTTTATCTCTAACGCGGAGGGTGCGGGCCAAACGAACACGGCCCGACGACCCTCCGTCGTTCTTCGTTTTGTGCGGATTTGACGGGTGATGACGGAACGTGCCGCAACGGATTTTTGATGATCCCACAGTGAAGAACGAGTCTTGGGAGGAGCAATGGAACAGACGGGAAGAGAATCGGACCACCGGAATGATCCCGGTGGCCCGCGGAACTCGCCGGTGGCGCGGGTCGCCGGCACGGCGGCGCCGGCAGCCGGGAGCGGCAGTGCCCCGGCGCGCCGCCGGACAGGCCGCTGTGACTCAGCGCGGCGGCGGCGGCACCCGCGGACCCGTGGCCGCGTGGTTCCGGTGCCCTCGAACGCGGCTAAAGTCGCGTCCCGACTCACCGCGGCCCCACGCGGGGGGCCGCGGCACCCCCGGGCCGCGGGGGCGGCGCCCCGCGTGGCTCGGCCGTTCGGCCGCTCAGCCGAACCGGGCCAGGCCGGTCTGACCGGCCGGGCCGTGCCCTGGCCGGACCGGACCGGGCCGGACCGGGTCGGGTCGACCCGGTTCGGCCGACTCCCGGGGGGGGTCGGCCCGGGTCGGCCCGAGCTCGTACCCCCCGTCTTCGGACGGTCTTCGTTCAAACGCCCATAACATGAGTTACGGGCATCCAAATGACTCGCCGTCAGCGGAAACACGATCCTTGGATCGAGACGGTCGTTTTGGTATATCGCACTCAAGGTTTCAGAGTACTTTGTGTTCGGCCGGGTTGGTTCGTACATGAAACCAACAGGGCCCTCGGATAGGAAATGCTAATATCTTGAGCCACGAACGTCCGATTGACGTGCCGTCAGCTTTGTTGTTTTCCTCTAAGTGTGACAGATCTTTTGTCATACACCGCCCGAGGTTTGGACGCAGGTGGAGTGTGGTCGGGTAGGTTTTTCCTAAAAAACCAACCGGGCCCCTCGGACGAAAATGCCAATAAGTCTCAGACCGGGCGTCCGATTGACGCGCGGTCTGCGACATTGAGTTCTTGTTGACGATACGGAACTTTTGGATACATCAACTTCGGCCTTTGTGTCAGTTGATGTATCAGCCTCTCGGCTCGTGGAGGGGACCCTCCCGAACGAGCTTGCTCTGTGCGAGAACCCTAGGCTGGCTGCGACTGCTACTTCGACAGTGACGACTGTGCAGAGATCTTCCGTGGACTCCGACGACGACCGTGCAGAGATCCTCAGTGGACTGCAGCGACGACTGTACAGAGATCTTCAGTGGACTGCGACGACTACTGCACTCAGCGATCCTCCTTGGATCGGAGCTACAGGTCCTGTGTGGGCCCGGTCCTGTGTGTGCTCGATCCTGTGTGGGTCCGATCCTGTGTGGGTCTGCGCTCAGCGGTTCTGTGTGAGCTAGCGCCTACAGGTCCTGTGTGGGCCCGATCCTATGTGGTTCATTGTGGGGGTTAGTTACCTATCGATCCTTCGTGGGTCCGACGACTTAGATGGATCAATGATCATCTTTATCGTCATCCGAAGAAGTATACCTGTGTGAGCTGAATCTTGCGTTACTCTCCTTTGTGGATTGTGTTGAGGTATCCTGTGTGGATTTACTGTTTACTCTTCTTTGTGGATTGTGTTGAGCTATCCTGTGTGGATTTACTGTTTACTCTCCTTTGTGGATTGTGTTGAGCTATCCTGTGTGGATTTACTGTTTACTCTCCTTTGTGGATTGTTTTGTTCTATACTGTGTGGGTATACGTTTGCTTTCCTGTGTGGACTGGGTTGTGCTTGGGATCAGACATTGGAGCCGAACGGGAATTGAAGACTTAGGTATATGTATGGGCATATACCTAATCCGTGTCAGATGTTACTTCGTGATTGTATCTTTCCTTTGTGGAATATCCTTTGTGGATTTCGGGAGACCTTCAGGGGTCTCGGGGTCCCTACTGAGTAGCTTATACTCACCCCTGCACGGGCTTTGCCCGCACTACGTTGTGTTGGTTGCAGACGATGGACAACGCTGATCGTGGTGGAGGCGTGTGGAGCAGGACGGTACCTGGAGGTGGACCACTAGGCGGGACGTACTCGGAGCGGTCAGGTGGACCCGAGGAGCAGTGGAGGCTATCTGTACCCACCCTTCAGGTGGGATTTCCAGAGGACGGCTCGACACTACAGTTTTCCCTTTCAGTGGTTGTTTTTCCTTTCAGTTGTACTTTACTGTTGGGCTTGTATTTCCGGCCCCTTTTACTTTCAGCACAGCTTGTACAGTTTTTACTTACTATTTACTTTTCCGCTTGCTTACTCTGTTGTGCTTGTTTACTTTTAAAGGCAATGCCTTCCCTTTTTGTTGGGATTTACGCCTTGGTGCTAGTCGCCAGCCCCTGGCCTATGGAAGGCGGGCTTGGGGTAGTCACGGCATGGGACCCGAGGGCGGGTCGTGACATTGGTCATTTGGATTTTGCATTAAAAGCCTCCAAACCCTTACGCATAATCCATATCATCCTAATTATGTAACTGATACCATTTCCCACTAGCCTGTTTTACTATTTGAGATAATTAAATTATACTGTCCTCCGATTCACTACTTGTAAATAAGTTCAGTTTCACCAGCCGAAGTTTCACCAATTACATAATAAAAATATTTTATCCATATGTGTGATACGATCATTTCAAGAATGATCATCGATGCCTCTAATTGAATTATGGTGACATCCATTGGACAACAGATCATTTATCTCAACATTAATTAGAATGAACATTGGTCATTTATTGATCAAACATTTATCGATTATCAAAATAAAACCATCAACTGATCCTGAATGCGAGTCTGGGTATCGTCAAAATCAATTTACATGAGTCTAATGTGGTCATACAAAATTTACCAAACTCTAGAGCTTATAACCGATTTTTTTGTGCATAGGCATAACTTCTACACATGAAAACCAATATGTAATTCCCAAGGTGGTATCTCAACTTGAATTTATTAAGAATACATTTGTACATTTTTTAATTTATCTAATGGATAAAAATAGAGAAATGATAGTCAATCAACCGGTCTCATGATCTCCTGACCACTCTCACATGGGAGTCTCCCAATAGTGTATATAATCCCACTACCTACCTTATGATACTCCATTTTATCATACTCATGAATTTTTTTTTCATATTACCACATCCTATTCTCAATCGATCACAATAAATACATCTTGTCTGGATAAGAACCTGATCATTCTTGAGCACGGAAAAAAAAATCATTCCATAACAATTCCCGCATTACATCTATAATTCCATGATTATTTATGAAATTAAACTCACAATGAAGGTCATCGCCCTCAAAGGGATAATTCTGTACTCACCACCCTTTGGATTACCCTAAACTACTTCTCAATACTGACTCCCAATGGTTAATTGGTCAACAATAAAAATATGATTATATCAGCTTGACCCAGGGACGAAACTATGTCAGTTTAATCATGAGGATGTCATGATATTGGGCATCATTTTCTATAAAATATAAGATTATTATGAATACATAAATTTTCACACAACACTATCACAGTCCATTATCATAACCACTAGATTGTACATACCATAATCTACCTCAGATGCCACATCTCTAGAAAATTAATTCCATGGCTCCCCCATGGGTCAAACAACTCATGGTACCAGGTTCATTTTCAAGATGGTCATTATAAAAAATCATCATTTAATCTACCTAATGCTCCTAGTTTCCATGCTGTCATGTTACATATATGAAACTGTCAATACTTGTCCATTATATGGTTTCTCACCAATGTTTTATATCAAAACGTTACCTACTTTCACCAGAATGAATTAAAATTATTATATCTATTGGGTGCACACCCAATACCACATTGTTCAATTCCTGTATCATGCTCTCATAAGTCATGAATCATTAGGGTCAAGCAGACTGTGCTACATGGTACATTTTTTCAATCATATGAGGTTCACATTTATAACTCCTCTTCAATGTAAGAAACCCACCTATGCTATAATTTTTCAATGACCACCCACCACATGATTTTTTTAAATTAATGAATCAGAAACCTAACCAAAGGTAAAAACGGACATAAATGAAAATAGTATTATCCATCTAAGAAAATATCAGCACCCAAGTATCATATTTTCTCCCTTAAAATAACATACTTCACCATGACTACATTGAAAACCCTATCTCGTACTATGTATTGATCTCAACGATAGTTTACTTATAATCTCATAAGATAAAAATTAATCTGTATGAATCTTTTATAAACCCCATTTTATTTTTACCTTGATCAAGATAGCCATTGAATCATGATGGTCTAGGTAAAATCTGAGGGCCTCTATGTCTTCCACGAATCCCTACTTATGAATTCTTATAATATGGCCACTAGGTCTATCTTCCTAGCCCTAAGATCTCAAAGACAAGAACTACATCCCACACAAGTGAATCTATTACAATACATCTAATCCACCTATAAATTCATTATCCAATAGGTAAAAATAGATTCTAGTAAATTGTATTCTATTTACAACGTTCAATCCTTTTAAACAGAAGAGAAATCAAATACCCCAAAAATCATTGGTGGACCGATCCTTGATCCTCTCCATGTATCTTTATTAATGAATTATCCTTTTAGGGTCACAAAATAAATATAAATGGATTTGGTTCATAAATTCACCACTTATATACATATGGTAATACCTCTTTGAGGTTACACTAACAATAAAACCACACAATTACCCATGAGTTTCTTTTCATTAACAACGTTTCATACCAAATTCAAATGATCATGTAATGGAAGCTACTGTAACTATATAAATTTCGTAATAGTATTCCACTTTGGCCTCTCCACAGGTGCTGCAAAAATGGTTTAACCCACACTCTAATATATGGAATAATCCTTTAAATTAGATTAATTCGAAAAAGGAAAATTATCCCTACATCATAACCTCCAGGATTAAAAAATATCATAAGATAAGATAACTAAGACTCACGAACAACATACACATTATTGTTCAATACATCTCTAAAAAAATAGTATAATTTTCCTCTATTTTGGGGTTTTCATGTTCTATAGCCATAACAGTTTTCTTTTATCCCATTTAACAACTTTAAAATTATTATTAATATTTTATAGGCTCTGATGCAATAAATTTAAAGCACCAGTGATCGGGGAAACATTACATTGAACTCTATTTCGATGATTCCTTAAATAATTCTATGAAAATTATCTAATGATTTATATTAAAAATTTTAGTTATCCATATGTTCTCAAAGAATGGATCAGTTAATGAAACGTTTTGTAGTAATCTATATATTAAAACAATCATTAGGATGTAACCAACATTTTATTTTATTGACATCTCATATTACTAATCTTAAAAGGTAGACATAATATATTTTATCATTTCATGGTGCAATCAATTTAGAAATATTCCCCCATACACTTATACGAATCACCATATAAGTGGCTGACATATCAATAAATATCTATAATCTATAACATTAATATACCCCCATGGATTTTATCATACATAATGAAAAAACATTAAGGAATAATTTTATGTCCCCTAAATCTAATTATGGTTCAGTTATATGGGTATCCATTCCCAATTTTTTGATTCAATACTACATAAATTACAATTGGCATCCTATTTTTGTGAAACCCATAAAATTTAATTTTTTCAATATTCTAACATAGCATAAAAAGGTTTGCATCATTGGCATGTGATGTTGATACTCACCTATAAGGGTCGAGTAAAGCGTAAAACTATTCAGTCATGTTGTTCTTTATTCCAAAGTTATATTGGAACAATAAATTATAAGAATAAATTAGCACAAAATTTAACAAACATACATAAAAAATAACTACTATCTATTGAATACAAAACAAATTCATCGAAATTTAATTTTTCCTACCAAGATAATTTATTTATTAATTTAAAACCAATTAATTCTGTTAATTCCCTCAAGGATGGTTAAATAATATTCTTCTAGCATGCTATGTGGGAAAAAAAATCTCGTTTTATTCAATAATATTAATTATCACACTATAAATCGTATATCATAGCTATATCCTGGAGATATATCCCATTTTTTATGAATATGTGTATATAAGGTAATAAATAACATTATCATGGTATATAGACAATCATGGTCATGACATGTGAATCCAATGTAACTGAAACGATTCATGAACACACCATATCTTTTTACATGATTATAGAGACCCAAAGCATGATGTACATGGAAATTACCTTACTTTTGAAGAATATTTGACACAGGACAAAAACAAACAACAAAATATCATATTATATTAGTGTCTTTGGAAACTCGGAATATAATATTCTAATCATCGTGAAAGATCTTCAACATATTTCATAAAGATCTTACCATTTTGGTTTTGTTACCTAAAACCATTATTTTTATCATGGGGAAAATAAAACATAAAAAGGGTGAGCTCAAATGCTCAATAAGGGTAAACATATAGAATATACAACAATCAATAAACATTTAAATTAAAAAACATGAACATAAAATCTAAACATCAAAATCTTTAACAAAGACATAAATCTTGGAAGTTTGTAAGGCATATATCATAATGGATCATCAATCATGATTAAATAGAATAGGAATAAAGAATGTAATTGTGGCAACCATTAAGCACATGTTATGATTCTATAGTAGCCAAGGCAATACTGCCATGACCATCTTAGTGGACAAAGTCCCTTTCTGAATCGATTTCACTCCTCATTTCAGTCCTGTAACACTGAACCAGATTAACTTATTGTTCCAACAATGTCTATCTCATGAGATATAAATCTTTAACCAATGCATTGGAGGGATATATAGGTCTCACCAATCTTATAATGAAATAATTATTTTTTGTGACACAAAATCATAGATCATTCATCATAGCATAACCCATGTAACAGAATGGGATTCTTAAACATCATGAAATCATAACATAATACATATAAAAAAATGGATATCATTTCATCATAATAAAAATCAAACCATGTATGTAATGGATACATTATACTTGAAACATAAACATATAAAATAATGTCATTTTTATATAGAAAATAGTTTTGATAAAACACTTGAAATGAATTCTTGAGAAAAATATCATTTCTTCTTAACAATCATTTTATTTTAACAAAATACCATGCAATAATAAATGAATAGGGGTTTGTTGAAAATAATTATTCAATCTTGTAGTGTATTTTCATGAAAATGAGGCGTTATGAAACCATAAAAATCTGTTCACTCGTATAAGTTTAAAATAACATTCTCCTCGTACTTTTGTCGGAAAAGTCAAAAAGTTCCCCATGTGGTAAAAAAAGTAAGATTACATTCATAACATGTGGTAAAATAAAAAAATGGGTAAAAATCTCATTTAGCATACATGAAAACATTTTTATAAAATAGGGACATGGATGATTACAAAAACCTCAGTAAATACTTACGAATAAACAATCTCTGATAAGAGCGTGATTGTAATAGTTATCCCTTACCTTATGTCCGATATGCTTTGTATGTATCCTAAAATAATGTATAATGAGTTAAATAATTTTATAGACTTATTACAGAATAATATTCATTTTCACAATATTATATATAGTTTAATTATGATGTTATATTACCCGTTCTTTTGTCAATTCGATGTAAAAGCAGTGATTTGGGTAAAATCTTTTTATTTGTTGTACGTGTTTTGACTTTGTATACTTGATATTATTACTTATATCATGATTTACATAATTCCAGAATGTAAAACATGATTTATATATATAATATTTAGTCATCAAATACATATATATATGATAGATCGATAAATGGAATGAAATACACCGTTCATGGAGACGGTAGGTCGTACATACGCATGAACGTTGTTTTCATTTCCTTATTGAATTGAACAGAATTAAGTAGATGACATACCTATATCTATTAAAATAAATCCTGTATAATTATCATGTCATATATTTCATTATTATTCATTATATATACATTATAATCATTCATGAATGGTTGATATGGAGAATGAATCTCATCGTGTCGTGGAGACGGTAGTCCGTACGTACGCATGAGCGATGATATCATTACCATGATCGTGAAATTGTATTTAAGTGTATGTATAATATTTCAGAATCAATATCACTTTACAATAATAATATATAGTAATTTATTTATACCATTATACCCATCCATGTACGGTGGTGGTCGAAAACAGATTATACCACGATGTGGAGACAATATTTCGTACGTACGCACGCGTGGTGATTTCATCTTTCGTATGATGGATAGAAGATGAAATAGGGTTGTTTCATATTTATAATAACATATAAGTATATAAGTAATACTGATGTTATTACATTATAATGAGACAACTAATGTTGAAGAAGTAGAAGAAGAAAGAAACATCTGAGAATCAGAAGAAGATATTACCTCTTCATTGATGGACCTCCTTTAAGATTCCTCATAAGGAAGTAGAGTTGGTCTTTTCAGAAGACCAGAACCACCATAATGTTGCTAAGTAAGTGGAGAAAATAAATGGGCAGGATTTTGTCGAGCTTCAAAGCTCAACAGGGTGTGAATAAAAGAGGTAAGGGGTTCCCTTTTATAGGGGAGGAGAGGGGCACCTTAGGAAAAACTGAAAATATTATTTAATAATAAAGTTATATTCGGTTTATAATAGCTCCAAATTGATTTATTTCTAAAATAAAGTGAGGATGGGTCTAAATAATCTCAACCAATAGGTTATAGACATGTTTAGGTAACTATTTTATCCTTATCTTTTATACTTAACTCTAAGTTAATTAATTTAACTTTTACCGTGTCTTCTTGTTTTCCTACACTATATGGTAAATAATCATACTATAACCAGAAAAACTAACCCCAAGTGGTTCATTATTAATATATATAACCTTATCTATATCATTTGACCAGACTTTGTTTTTTTAGGAATATAATAACAATTAATAATATAATATTTGTTTTAGAAACTATTATATGTCAATTTTGACACTATTTGGTAATTGATTTTTGTGAGAATCATAAAAGCATTATTAGTTATATAAAAGTTAATTAAATCATTAGTAACATGTCATGGTAACCTATAAAATTTTTGTAATTCATAAAAAGTCTCAGATTTTATTTATTTGGGTATCTATAATATCAATTATTTTAATATTTTATTATTTAGGTAATTACTGTGTTACTATTGTGTCATAAATAACATAAATTATAAAATGTATAAAAATTATAAAAAAATACCACTATGTAGGAAATATTTTTATATTTCTAATAAATATTTATAGTTGAATTTATCTTATTTATAACCCTATATTAAAAATTCTTTAGTTATTATACTTTGATTTTAACTGTTTTAACTCTTCTTTAAAGAAAATAATATTAAATGTCCTAATCTAATCCAAGTGGACCTAAATGGTAATATTTTACTAATAAGGTTGTTTCTGAACGAATTAAACTTTTCCAATAGAATTAGGACATGTGTAAGGGTAATAGTAATATTATTTTTACCCTTAATTACACTATTTACTTTTAACCGTGGTAATTAAAAGTACAATGTTACTATTCACCAAAAATTATTTTTATCTCAATGAACCAAATTTTACACCTTTATATTAACCGTGTCTCTCGGATATTCAAAATTCCACTCACATAAGTGGTAAAATTAACTTTTATGTAAAATTTTAAATTCTCCTTGGAGGTGTTTAAAAGACAGTGAAAAGTTCAATTAAATTTTAATATATCTAAATTTATTATAAAATGACTCAAATTAATTACATTGAACTTATAAAGATATTATGTATCAATTTTGACCTAAAATAAATTTAAATAAAATAATTAATTATTTAAATAAAAAGTCAGTTTTTAAATAGTAACCTAGTGTTTTCACTATTTATAAAAAATTGAATGTTTTCGGAAAAATACCAAAAATTAACCCTTGGATAATTTCGATATTCGAAATCTAAAAATGAAGTCCATTTTGAAAGATAAAATTTATAAAATTTCAAAAAACTGGGTATTACTATTCATAACAGAAAGTTCATAATAATATTATAATAATATCTCATTTAGTGAAACATGGTATTGCGTATAACATAGGCTATCGTGGAAGGTCATGGTTGCGTGTAATGAAATCCATGTTAGGGTTGCATGTAGTGCTCGATTCATTTGTTGTTGCGTATAAGAGAATCCAACCATATTTCATTTATACATTGAATATATATATATATGCACACTCAATGTTGCCTAAAATATCTTCTATCAAACGACCATTAAATTGTGTGTAACACGATCCAAGATTACTGTTCTGTATACTGCAAGCTAATACGGTGTTGCGTGTATAATAAGCTAATTTTGGTGTCACGTACAACACAAAACACCAATAAAATTAAAAACAATATATCACATAAAATCTCTGGTTGTTACATTCTACCCCCCTTAAAATGAATTTCACCCTCGAAATTCGTCAGGGTTATAAATCGTTTATTACAGGAAATTTTCATTAATAGAAACCCACATCATAAAAAAGAATACTAAATCTTAATTTCAAAAACTAATGTATGAAACGTAACGGTTCCCCAAATTAACTTATCCCTAGGTTTCCACATAGAATAACAAAGTTGAAAATATGGATATGGAAGAGAAATATAACCATCATGTTCTGATGGAGAGTGGTAGAGAACATGGATATAAAAAATCCAACAATCACAAAGACTTAAATTTGTGATGATCTAAGGTACTATCTGATTCATCAGATATGAGAGTACTTTAACAACATTTTTGCTTCCCAAGATCATTTCCCTAATGTTGATGAACTATTACATAAGGATAAATACTTACCTGATTTTAGTGTAATATCATTTTTGGTCATTCCATGAACAATTTCCACTTCATCTCTATTTAAAGAAATGAAGCTGAATTTTTTATTCATGAAGTGTTAGCAGATCATTCGATATAATGATAAGTCATCCCATCTGTTTATATCACAAAAATGTTGGCATAAGTTATTAAATATACATAAGTCCATCTATGGTGAGATTAATCATATATGATTCCAATAATGGACTTATACATTATCTATCATACCGCTTAATAAAATAAAACCAGTTTCTAATAACCAGGGACTTCTTGTTGGCTAGTGGTATGTGATAAAGGCCTGTCGCATTTCAGTTGTGTGTTTGATTCCCAAAGCCTTGTCTGACGCGACGGGTGGTCGCTCGTCCTTCCGATTCTCCGTTATCTAAAACTAAATTATTATAACATTCCATAAATAATATCAAAAAAAGTTCTAGCCTTAAACAATTCAATCTGATGTCTAACTTAATCCATTCAAACCTTTACGCTTATCAAAAATACTTCTGTCCAATCTTATAGTATAAAGAAAACGATTAATAGAAATTTCATCAACCGAGCATGTGAATACCATAACTTATCCCCCATATAAGACATATCTTGTTTGTCACATTCCAAACATGTGAATACTATAATCATGTATTCTCTTGAAAAATGAATACCCATTAAACCTTAGTGAAAACATGAATTCTTTCAAAATTTAACTCTTTCCACATACCAAAATCGCAAAATTTTATATACTCAATCCATGATATCACATTGTCTATATATCAGCCATGAGCTCATAAATACTATAAAACATCTCATTATCTCCAAATCTCATCATTATACGCATATCATCTACTTTACAAAAATATGTGAATTAACCTTTCATGTTTTCTGGTACCATTCAACACGTACATTCAAACACTTTAGGAAAAACTATAGTGTAACAATCCTTAGATGTGTCGTTATTCCACAGTACCATTAATTTACCTATACAACATAACTCATGATACACATACAATCATTCCCCTACCATCATAAAGAATTGACTGAGCTTCGTCATTTCTTTCATCTCATATAACATTTGTAGTCTCTTCATCATCATCAACATAAATAATACCCATACAACCATGCAAATTCTCTTCATGAGCTTTTACCATAGGGCATTTGTTTTCATAATTCCCATACATTCCACATTTAAAACATTTAACCATTGTCGATATCATTGAAATACCATTGCCCTTGTCCATGGTGTTAACTGAACCTTTTCCTTTATAATTAATAGCTTTGTGTCCTTCTTTTCAACACCCAAAGAATCTTCTGGTTCCTTTGAAATGTTATCACTGATGCCTCTTCCGACATGATTTACATGAGGTAATTGAACTTTTTTCCCCTATGATCATCACGAAACATCATCTTTATCTTATTAGCTGAGCTGAGATACCTTCCAAAGTTGATATTGTTGATCATATTATGAGATTTTTGATTAGGTATAATAACGATGTTTGGACTTCCAGATCCAATTTCATTTGGTTTCTCATGAATAATATCTTTCCATTGTCTATCATATCCTCTATTATTGTGAATCTTCTTATTTCCAGCCATTTTCTAAAACCTAAAAAGAATAGTGTGAGTGGACAAAATAATTCAGGGAAAACAACATAATAATGGGGGAGTACCTTCAATATATTACACATTAGGTTTAATTATAATATCATTACCATAATTGTAGGACTATAACCAATATGTATACATATCCTTAGAGACATCCCAAGATATGACATAGAAATACCTCTAGAGATCTCACTAAATTTTTCGCATCCTAGTTTCCAATGGTTAACTAAACCATCGTTTTGATACCAACTGTAGAGACCCAAATCTTGACGTACATGGACATTACATTTCTTTTTTAGGAATATTTAATACATGACAAAAACAGACACCCAATGATAGTATTTTCTTACAGTCTTTGGAAACTCGGAACGTAATACTCTAATCATGATTAAAGATCTTCAACATCTCCCATAATGATGTTCCTCTTTTTTTTATCACCTAAAACCATTCTTTATATCCTGGAGAAAAGAAAGTATAAAAAGGGTGAGCTCAAATCCTCAGGATGGGTAAATATAGAGAACATAAAACAATCCATTAACATTTTAATGCAAAAACATGAACCTTAAATCTAAACATCAAAATCTTGAACAATGACATAAATCATGGAAGTAAGTAAGTCATATATCATAATGAATCATCGATCATGATAAAATAGCATGGGAATAAAGAATGTAATTGTGGAAACCATTAAGTACATATTATGATTTCCATAGTAACCAAGGGATTACTACCATGACCATCATAGTGGACAAAGTCCCTTTATGAATGGAGTTCAATCCTCGTTTTAGTCATGTAACACTGAATTAGATTAACTTACCATTCCAGCCATGTCTATCTCATGAGATATAAATCATTACCCAATGCATTTGAGGGAGATATAGTTCCCAACCATCTCACAATGAAATCATTCTTTTGTGTGCCACAAAATCATAAATCATACATCATAGCATAACTCATGTAATAGAATGGGATTATTAAACATTATGCCATCATAACATAATCCATATAAAAAATGGATATCATTTCATCATAAGAAAAATCAAACCATGTAAATAATTGATAAATCATACTCGAAACATAAACATATAAAATAATGTAATTTTTTGATGTAAAATAGTTTTGATAAAACACTTGAAATGAATTTTTGAGGAAAATATCCTTTCTTCTTCAAAAACATTTTATTTTCACAAAATGCCATGTAATCTTAAAATAAAAGGGTTTTTTTTGAAAATAATCATGCATTCTTGTAGAGGAAGCTTCATGAAAATGAAGCGTTATGAAACCAAAAAAATATGTTCACCCGTATAAGTTAAAAATAACATTCTCCTCATACTTTTGTTAGAAAAATCATAAAGTTCCTCATGTGGTAAAAAAAGTAATATTCCATTCATAACATGTGGTAAAATTTAAAAATGGGTAAAAAGGCCATTAAAAATACATGAAAACATATTTTTAAAATAGGGACATGTATAATAACAAAAACCCCAGTAAATACTTACGAATAAACAATCTCAAATAAGAGCGAGCTTGAAATAGTTATCCCTTACCTTATGTATGATATGCTTCGTATATATCTGAACCTCCTGTATAATGATTTAAATAATTTCATTGACTTATTAAATAACCATATTAATTTTTATGATATTATATATAGTTTACTTATGACTTTATATTACCCGTTCTTTTGTAAATTTGATGTAAATGTAGCGATTTGGGTAAAATCGTTTCATTTATTGTACATGTTTTGACTTGTTGTTCGTGACATTTTTACTTATATAATTATTTACGTAAATAAATAATGTAAAAAATGATTTATATATATAATATTTATTCAGCATATACATATATATATGATAGATTGATAAATGGAATGAAATACACCATTCATGGAGACGGTTGGTCGTACGTACGCATGAACGCTGATTTTGTTTCTTTATTGAATTGAATGGAATTTAGTAGATGACATAAATATATATATATATATATACATAAATCCAGTACCATTATTATGTCATATATTTCATTATTATTTATAATATATACTTTATAATAATTCATGAATTGTTAACATGGAGAATGAATCTCATCATGTCACGGAGATGGTAGTCCGTACGTACGCACGAGCGATGATATCATTCTCATGATCGTGGAATTGTATTGAAGTGTATGTATAATATTTCAGATTCAATATCACCTTAAAATAATAAAATATAGTTATTTATTTAAACCATTACACCCATCTAAGTAATGTGGTGGTCGAAAACAGATTACACCACGGCATGGAGACGGTATTACGTACGTCCACACGCGAGGTGATTTTGTCTTCCGTAGGATGGATTGAAAGTCAATTAGGAATGTTTCATATTTATAATAACATACCATTATATAATTAAAACTGATGTTATTACATTATAATGAGAAAACAAAATAAGAATAAGTAGAAGAAGAATGAAACTTGAGAGAATCGGAAGAAGAGATTACATTTTCTTCGATGCACCTCCTTTAAGCATCCTCTTAAGGAAGTAGAGTTGGTATTTGGAGATGACCAAAACCTCTAGAATGTTTCCAGGGAAGTGTAGAAGAGAAATGGGCAGGGTTTGGCCAAGCTTCAAGGCTCAAATGGGTGTAAAGAGAAGAGGGAAGGGGATCCCTTTTTATAAGGGAGGATAGGGGCACCTTTGGAAAAACATAAAATATTATTTTACAATAAAGTTATATTTCGGTTTATAATAGCTCCCAATTTATTTATTTCGAAGCTAAAGTGAGGATGGGTCAAAATCCTCTCAACCAATAAGTGTTAGACAAGTTTTTGTTACTATTTTGATCTTATCTTTTAAATTTAACTCTGAGTTAAATAATTTATCTTTTACCATGTCTTATTTTTTTCTTACACTATATTGTTGATAAACATACTATAACCAGCAACAAGAACCCCAAGTGGTTCATTATTAATATATATAACTTTATCTATGTCATTGGGACGAACCATATATTTTTAAGAATATTATAACAATTAATAATATAATATTTGTTTCAAAAACTATTTTATGTCAATTTTGACACTTTTTGGTAATTGATTTTTGTGAAACTCATAACAGCATGAGTAGTTTGATAAAATTTAATTAAATCAATACTGACATGTCATATTATACTATAAAATTTGAGGAATTCATAAAAAGTCTCAAATTACATTTATTTGGGTATTTATAATATCAATTATTTTAATATTTCATTATTTAGGTAATTACTGCATCACCATTGTGTCATAAATAACATAAATTATTTAAATTCCCCTAGGAGGTTGGTAAAAATTATGCTTTATGTAAAATTTTAAATTCCCCTAGAAGGTGGGTAAAAAACGGTGAAAAGATCAATACAATTTTAATATATGTAAAATTATTATAAAATGACTCAAATGAATTAAATTGAACATATATAGCTATTATGTATCAATTTTGACCTAAAATTAATTTATATAAAATAAGTAATTATTCAAATAAAAAGTCGCTTTTTAAATAGTAACCCAATGGTTTCACTATTCATAAAAAATTGAATGTTTACAGAAAAATTCCAAAAATTCACCCTAGGCTAATTTCGATATTCCAAATCTAAAATTGAAGTCAATTTTGAAAGATAAAATTTGTAAAATTTCAAAAAGTATGTATTACTATTCATAACGGCTAGTTGATAATAATATTATAATAATATCTTGTTTAGTGAAACTTGGTATTGCGTATAACACACTCTATTGTGGAAGGTCGTGGTTGCATGTAATGAAAGCCAAGTCAGGGTTGCATGTAGTTCAAGATTCATTTGCTGATGTGTATAATATAATCTAACTATATTTCATTTATACATTGAATATATATATATACACACACTCAATGTTGCGTAAAATAACTTCTATCAAACGAACATGAAATTGTGTGTAACACGATCCAAGATTTGTGTTGTGTATACTGAAAGATAATACAGTGTTCCATATAGAACAAGCTAATTTTGGAGTCACGTACAACACAAGATATCAAGGAAATTAAATATAATAATTCTCAAAAAATCTCAGGTTGTTACAATGATGATTTTAGAGGTAAATCCCAAAAATTTGTTGCCTTTGAGAAGACATCAATCACTCGAGGTAAAATAAAAATCAATTATGAACAATATAAAGAATAGTTCCATCCATAACAATATAATTTTTTCCTCGTGAATTGGTAGAACATTCCAAGACACGAGTTGTTTAGCAAGTGATAACACATAACTAATCTCCTTTCAACCATCCCAAAATATTAAGAGAAAGGAGAACAGAATATTTGATTCGACCATTTTATATCATGTATCAATTATATCTATGAATAATAAAAAGAATGATTACTTATAAGGCCCCTTTCACAACTCCCCATATTCCATATCCTTCCAACTAGCTGTGAGGGTCTAAAGGTTTTATAGTGGGGAGACCGCTTCATTTTGTTTATTAAGAAATTCAACATAAGCATAAATAAATGAAAGAGAATAAAACGATAAAAATAAATGAAAATTTACAAAATTATGTAACTAGGAAAATTCCAAATAATACAACTATGGATGAACATTTTGAGTCCTAGATACATTATGTCAACATTAAATTGATAAAAAATATAATAGGTAAAGAAAGACTTGAGAATAAATAAAAAAGACACATTTCCTTTAGGCTTCCCCAGTACATTGTCAACCAAGTGTCCATGTCACGTTCTATTCCAATAAAAAGAAATATCAAGGAAGAATGATAAAGTTTACTATACTATGACCAATAGATTTATTCAGGTACCAATCAGTGGACCCAATATGGGTTGATTTAATCATAATAGGACACCACCTGTAGTTTCTATTAGAATTTAGCTTTTACGTATAATATTTTATATCATATAGCTATAAATAATATAATAAGTAAAATAAATAAATTATGTCAGATTGGGTTCCTCATGAGATTCCTATTGGATACCACTTACTTCCCCCTAATCCCAGATGTCTCTGAACATTCACATTTTTAATAATATACTTCATAAATATGGAATATATCTACAGAGACCAAGTATAATGATAAACATAAATTGATGTATATATAAAGTTGGGGAATAAATAAAAAAATATAATCCAATGTAAAGTGGGTTTCTTGTCCTAAAATTAAAAATAATTAATTTGGGGCACCATTCTAAACCATGTAATTTGTCATAAAAATAAAAATGATGAAAAATAATTCCTTGCACAACATGTTTAATTAAATGTAATGATAATGGTTTCATAATAATTAATTCAATAAGTAATGATATGGGGAACAATCCCAAATAACATTAAAATGAAACGAGAAGGGGAACCATGCCCAATAAATTATAATAATAATTACAAGGAACACCATGTCATTAATTTTCTAATAATAAAAATAAGGAATGTCATGCACAACAAATATAAATAAATATTGGTCATCGTGTCAAACAATAGCAACTAAATGGATATGAGCACCATATATTACACCATTAAACCATTTATAATCCATTCTATTTAATATGAATTATGATCCAATCAATAAAACTCTAAGGGAAATAAATATACCTGCATGTTTTATTTATTTAATCACCATAGACCATGTTAATTATTGATTCTTATTTACCCTTCCAATATATGTTTTATCATATTACTTATGAGTTCCAAGAAGGGAATTTGACCTGGTCCTACCATTCACATTTCATTTATGTCAATTAAACATTCCAATGAAAGGAAAAATGTACAATAAAACTCAAGGTGGATCAAATCCATATTAGAATCGTGGTTATAAACATACATCATAATTAAACAATTCCCTAGTAGGACTCCATTCCAATATAGAATTCATCAGGACACATTTAATTAAATGATTCAAATTTCTATTAAATTAAGACTACTAACCAATTATCTTTCAGTTAGACCTATTTAGTAAATTGATTTTATTTAACCAATTAATAGTTACCTTTATTCAATTTTGAGAACCACTAATCATGTGGAACCTCAGGACCTAAGAATGAAGAGTTGATTATGTAATCATGACATAGAGTTCATGGGAATTTATATCATCACAAAAAAAATTGTGCTTCGCATTAAGGTATAAAGACACCAATTATTGAATTTTTCCTCAAAGAAAACCAATTCACAGTGTTAATAATTTATTCAGATTAATTTAACATTTTAGAAGCAAGATATATTGAATCTAGTGTGCAACACAACGACCCATTTTATAAACGAAGATACTTTAAGGGAAACATATATTGACCACCTACCTCTTCCCTTGGATGATTAACTCATCCATTATCTTCGTTTTACTAAATTTGGAATAATATAAATGTAGAATTAGGGAAATAAGCTAAAAATGGAGTATATGATTTCTCTTGCGAATAACAACCAATACATTGAGATGAACTGGAAAAACAATCAAGCATAGTATTAGACTTATCGAGGGTGTTCAAATGTGAGTGTATAAATTCGATTCCAAATACATATGAAGGATATCTCCCAAATCCATAGATATAAAGATGGGACAAATAATATACTACAATTTTTCATGAATGAGAAGGATAATGGGGTGATTTTGTGTAAAAGTCACCTAGGAACAAATATAAATTTCTTGAACATTAGTGGGAAGAATGATTTGAACGCATGGTTTTCAAAATATTACACATGAAGATACCTCTATAGTGTAGCCTTTCCATTCATGATCTGGGGGCACAAATTTTTATACTGTGTTCACAGTATGTACTCTATACTATCTCAACCCCACACCCCGCACAAGCTTGGTGAAGAATTAGAATTATGTGTGAAAAAGATGAACACTTCACATCTTAGATTTTTTATAATTATATCATGGTCTTCTATCCTTTGGTTCATGGTTTTACAAACCATGAGACAACCATATATGACAATATTTTTGAGTTTCATGGTTATCACTAACCATGCACTTCCATCGGTCTTTCAATAAACAGGGATCTCAAAACCTGATGCTGTTGAAACTCCTTTGTGATTTTAAGACACCACTTCGGAACAGAATCCTAATATAATATTGAAACTTTAATTTTAGAAATTCATGTAATTCAATTTTAAATACCATTTCAAACATTATCTTATCTAAAAAATAACAAAAAATCTAATTTCATTAGAATTATTAGATGGCTCAAATCTTTAGATAATTTATGTTTGAATAAGACTTGGACATAAAATGTTAAATATGTTCAACATTACTTGTGTACACACTTCATCTGTTTTAGTTTTGGGATTACCATAATGTGATTATTTAACTGAATACTATATTTTTCGTTGATAAACCTTAAATCGTTAATTTAAAATCATGTAAATTTTTCATGGCCCATTATTTCATAAAAAATATACACCCAAATGAATTTAAACTACTATAAAAATATTTCATTTAATTTTTTCACATACTATTTTAAAATGTATAATTTTATGGGAATCTTATGTATGTTTTTTGGTAATATTTTGGATTAGTTTATTTCTTTTTCATAATTCATGAATGGTTTAATTATTAGATACATAAAATCATATGGGTTAGTTTATATACTAGTAAGGAAAGTGTATCTTAATAATAGAATATTTAATATAAAAATGATTGTACATTTAAAGATTCATATATTTCAACTTTTTGTTCTATCATTAAATGGGAGAGAAACATTGGAATTTTCATTTTTTTAATTAACAAAAAGGGATAAAATATTGAATTGGATCTTTTATATAATTTATTTATTAGTTTTTTTTATAATTTTAAAACATTAACATTCTCATACACAACTTTATGTTTTTATTTTTTTTTTATTTTTAGCTAAATCCTCTACTTACCACATAAAGAATATAAGGTAATCATATGTGTGTTGAACTAACCTTATTGAGTGACATTGTGATGTGACCTTGTGAGGTGACTGTATGACGTTCCCTTGTGATATGAACTTGTGATATTACCGTATAAAGTGAAAACATGAACCAAAATAAAGTGCCTGATTAAATAAATGAAGTGATAGAATGAAAAAAGTAAGGACCATAATAAATATGAATTGATGGCATGTTCAAAAATAAAGTGACCACATGATGAAAAATGAATTCAAAATAATAGAAAATAAATTTTGAATATGATATTTAGAAAACTATTTTACTTTTCTAATGAAACATGGTCACATAATTTCATTATCAAATTTTATCTCAGAACATGATATATTTTTTATATATTTATTATATTTCGAATAACTACATCTTTGTTTCATATGATTGTATTTACCTAATCAATTACTAAATAATTGTTAATAATTTAAATGTTCAGGAATTATTTTTGGATGAATTATATACATTATTATATTTTCATAACATATGTTGAAGACTCATAATTTATTCTTGGGAAAAGATGAGTTTTAAATTTAATATGGTGGGATTTTGAAATGTTCAAATCACATACAATGTGTGGGTTTTCAAAAAGACTATAATTTAGATTATTGTTTTTAATTATAGTATTAATTATTTTATTTTGATATAACTATTTAAATGGTTTAAAATATTATATATTATCCAAGTGACCCATGTGGTTATGTTTTTCATGAACATTCAATGATGAAATGGTGTATTTCATTATGAAAGATAAAACGAAATGGGTTCCATTGTTTAAATATGATGTGGACGAAAACCTATTTGTACTAGTTTCATATATTCAAATAATGATAGAAATGATTAAGGATAATCAGGAACTATAAAAGTGTTTAATACATTGGTGATTAGCTACAACTCCTAAATGAAGTATAATCATTTTATCCTTTATTGTTGTGGAGAAAATTATTACTTTTTCACCATGATTATAAAATAAATGTCTAGTTATTTGGTTTTAATTATTTTTATTTTTTGGTATGGTTGTGTAATTTTATGAGGTTATACTAACCATTGTAATGTAGGATAATGGACTAGGAATCTCACAAAAAGTCATATTTTTGGTTCTTCCATAACCAAAAAATGATATAGAATTATTTTATCCATAGACTAGGTAAAAGACTTGTTTGTTTTATAAATCCACATTAAAGGGTAACTTATAAGTTGTGCCTCCATATGTGCAAAATTTATGGTGATTAGGTTAAATCACCATATGTGAAAAAGGTCTTCCTCACATTTTCTTCCTCTAGCTTTGAAAAAAGAGTTTTAAAATCGTTGTGATATCAATTTAAAATATATAGAGTCTATTAGAGTGGGTCACATCTATATCAGTACATGAGAGGAGAAAAACGTAGAGTGTGATCATTTATATTTGAACTTCTATAAAAATATTATGTTCATTTTTATTATTTTATCTTTATTAACATAGCTTAGATTACTAGTTAAAATTATTTGAATTTTTATACTCACCACCTCCTAACCATTCAAACGTCATACGTAGGACCGAATAATATAAGACATTGTTATATATAAGGAGTCCCACTTCACTTTAATATATAGAATATAATCAATGGTCATATCCACCACCTATATATAGTCCTCAACCTTCTATATTTAATGAAATAAATCACAAATAAACATACACTTGAGCTAGAAACTTCAGAGTGCCCTGATTTATATTTCATCGTTATTAACCTCTTCTGTACATTGATTTTCTGAAACATCCCACTAAATTTGATCAACAAAAATCTAATGGAGAACAAGGGTAAATATGTAAAAATGAATATACACTATGAACTCCTAAACATAGGAAAAAAGAAAATTTTATGAATAATTAATTAATTTCCTTTTAATCTCTATTCCCTTTGTCTATCCAATTTAGTCATAGATGCTAAATTTTGATATTTTTGATACATACCTAGGTATATAGCCTAAAGAACAATCACTTGAATTATAATGTTTTCTAAATAATTATTTCCATGTGTCAGATCCTAGTTTCTAAGCATATTTAATTTCAAGGCCAGTATCCCCTATTTGCAGCACATACTATTCCCCATTGATATTGTTTCGATAAAAAACAATGAAACTTCAGCAATTTTGAACTCCAATTATCATCCCATCTCTCAAAAAAATTTTTTAACTCCATCCCAAAAAACCCCTCACTCTAGGGGATCACCTCTAGTGCCATCAATGGTGAAATATAGATAATGACACCTGAAGCCTACCAAAAGTAGGCCACATATTGTTGACTAGTATTGATGGAAAATAAATCATATAAATGAGAGGTAATACCCTCTATATCATTTAAATAGTAAGAGATAAGAAAAAAAGGACCATCAAAAAAAACATTCAAAAAATATATAAGTAACACCATTTCATGTAATGTTATATATAACTAATATAATTGAAACTAAAATTGTAATTTCCGAAATGAAATCATTGGAAACAACCTCAATACTCTAACAAGTAATGAAAAACTTCTACTATTATTACAACCCAACATTATCTCCATCCTACCAATATTATCCTAAAAATAGAATATATTTATATAAATAGGATGGTATTAACATGCATACTCAGTAGGATCCTCCCTTATACCACTCATGAATAATATTTAAGTAGTATGCTAAAGCCTATTGAATAAAAAAAATTAAATTTACTTATTACATATATAGTAACACCACTTTTACCACATTCATCATGAGACACTCCCCAAAAAAGAAGATAGTGGTACAAAAATAATTATCAAAATCAATCACACACATGTGTACACACAAAAATCAATATATAATGAAGGTACCCAACTTCCTCTTCTGTGTTGGTTTGTTTCTCTCACGCCCTAAAAAATGATGTACTTATCCTTTCTATAAGTCATGTTGAACCTTCTGTAACTTCATAACCAACATTATTATATCCTATGTATCCTTAAATAACTCATCATCATCATATCCAATTATTAACCATGTTTTTACCTAAAATAATCTACAACTTGTGTAAATGAACAATATCTCAATACATAATAGCCCATGAATGAACACACATATTAAGTCAAAACCACATTGTATAGATAAATGTATATCTTATACCTCATGAGATATTATTTTTTTAATATTTATATTGTAAATCACAGGCATACACCTCCTTGTTAGGAAAACGACCTATTTAATAAGTCAATATAGTGTGGGATATGGATTATCATATATGTCCTGAGGGATAGAGGGGGAGAGTGTGAATTCATCTATCCATTACCTCATCATCATAGAAACTAGATAAAATACCCCTAAAACATTTGTGTTTCTGATTCCACAATATCGTTGAAGGAGTATATGAAAAATTAAAATATAAATAATTTCACACACATCCACAGTAAGGAAAACTACATAGCAGTAAACACATATTCCATAGTCATTACAGTGGATCCATGAGTGCCTTTACCAAGAAATATGTCTCAAATTAATATTTAGTAAATTAAAATTCCTATTAATATATTTATTATCCATTAATCAATAAATATTTCTACATTCCATTCCAGGATTAACATTTTAATGTTCTAAGAAAATATCAAAAAACACTATTAAATTATTAATTATAACCTCCAATGAATCATTATCATATGTGAACAAAATAAACAAACCCAATAAATTTATAAGTTCAATTACAAGCTCAAGAATAATTAGGGTACTCTTGAACACTTCTTGAGGTTTCAATTAAATGTTTCACTTATAGTTCATGGAATCAAACTACATCCCGGAGTTGGAAACATATTATAAAAATAACATCCAATCACTCTACCAATGAGTAAGAATCAATATAGAGGTATGAATAAATGTGTATGCCTTGTTTTTGAGCTCATCTTGACCACCCATGTGTTCCACACAATGACATATAATATCAGTATTTGTAACATCATTACTTGTACCACCTGGTCTCAGTCATTAGGTCGCATGATCTCATGCTTTTCTCCCAGTACATAGGAGGCATCAAACTATCTTTTAGGGTTTATGTTGGATATTGGTGATACATTACATTCCATATCTGGTCATCGCACAATAATAAATAGATAATAAGGACAAATTTTCAGAGTAATAATTTGGAATAATAATGATGGAATTCATGTCAGATAATAAATGGTTTTTCAAGGTTGAAATCCTCAAATTTTTTTAAACTAGTTGATAAAGTAAATAAATAAACAGTGGGTCCTCCAAAATCTAACCTAGTTTGCTACTTTATCTATGATCTTCTTCTCACCTATCCCCTATAGGGATTATTTCCTTCACCATATCCCTCAAGAAATATGTATGTGCATAAAAATTCATATGTATGTTGTTAGTACAAGTCTCATTAGGTCACGACCTACACATCCTCAACCTTCTGTTCTTAGTATAATAATGAATTTGTAACATGAAAAAACATATAATCCAAAACTGAGTGGTAGTGTGCTAACAATGTCACAATAAACTTCGACCATACCTGCTTCGATTCCATAACAGAAAATATCGGAACAATTATGAAATCATCTCAACATCAGTTCTAGACACAATATACTCAATATCCATATATTACTTAGGTCAATAGGTCATATAAAAAACTTTTTATCATGCCCTGATATTATCTCTATGTGAGGACACAGATACCATTGTGTCCCACTATTTACATGTTGTTCTGGTTACTCATGATCGTCATGCCCCACAATTATCTCATAAAGGTGTAATCACTCAAGATCTTTATGCCCCCTGGTTAGGAAACACAAGGCCTTTATTAACGATCTTATATCATAGTCTCATCGTCAAGGCACACACAATGTCTCAACATGTTCCACCTCTTAGGATATCGATATATGATGGGCCCACATGTCACTTTGGCACCACTCGTAACACAACAATATAACATATAACAGGAATATCATAAGAAAATAAATTGCATCATACATAATATATCACGAGTGTGAGAAAATTTGTCAATGCATATATGTAAGCAACATAACGTGGTATAAAGCACATCAACTTGCATAATCAAAATATTCCCATAAATCATGTTTAATGGATTCAATTCTAACAACCGTTCTCATGCACCACAGAAACCCACACTGACTTGCGAACACAATAAAAAAGATGATACAAATGAAGCCAGACATAAATCATAACTTAGATATATTCATGTAATGAGATACCACAAATGTGATGAAATTATCACCTCAATATTCATTAACAAAAAAGTAAAAGGTAAACCACCCTTTTGTGGTTTAGTAGTTGGAATAGAAATCTCAAAAGTCAAGAACACCTCTTCATTCCCATATTATCATGAATATATATATTTCAAATCATGAGGTTTTTCAAGGGTTCTAAGAACCAGAAGCAATAATTTTATTCCAAAATAATATTTCTTGTGATGATACATTCTTTATCATGGATAATTTTTGAATTATTGTTGTAGTCCAAGACACATTCTCACAATAATAACCATATGAGGTAATATCATTTTATCATTTATTACAAATTATACATTTATAATTATATTTTAATAATTTCTCAAAAATTAATCTTCCATAATTATATCTTTAAAATTTCCCACAAGTTATCCTTTAATAATTATCATTAGATAGAATTCCTAAATTATCATTTTATAATCATCTTTTGATAATTTATCATATATTATCCATTTTAAAAAATCTATTTATAATTTATTATAAACTATCCTATATAATTTTTTTCATAATTTATAATAAAATATTGTTTTTATAATTATTTTTTAAAATTTTTTTTAAAAAATTACCCTTTTATAAAATCAGAATTATAATTTGCTAATATTAATAATTGTAATGTGTCATTTCAAAGTAGTGTTCATCTAAAAATTATAAAAACAATATGTGGATAAATCCATGAAATTATAAACTGATAATATTTATTGCTGAATATTTTTTTGAAATTATAGAAATTATCATGTGATAATTATAATAATTATATTTTCATAATGTTGGAATTATTGTTTCATAAATTCAATAATTTATCCCTTGGTTAATCAAATGGTATTTTCTATTGATATGATTTTATTCTTTATGTAATACATTGAGAATCTAGAAATTATAGTAGGGTAATATTAATACTAATATTTTATTTTTTCATAATTTATCCTATTGTAATATCACAATACCTGTTTTGTGATAATGTTTTGTAGATTACCCATGAAAATTAAATGCCTTTATTATTTGATAATTCTATATAATTATACATTGATAAATTCAAAATCATATCATTTGATTGTTTTTTTATAAATTACAATGAAAATTCATGTTCTATAATTTCATTTAATGTAAAATATTTTCAACTAAATTAAGATTTAATATCTATGAATTATCCTTTGATATTACTGTGGATTATCCCTTCATAATTCCAAAATTTATCCTTTAAATTTAAAATAATCAATTTCCATATTATATCCAAGTCTTCATATGGTAAATATAAAATGTAATCAAATAAATTTTTATAAAATGATTTTTAATTTAATTGATATTAATATAATAATAAAACATTTATGTAACATAACATAATATGACATATGACTAAAATTCCAACTCTAACAAATTATATATCCTACTTAGGGTAAACCCCACATCCTAGACATAATAGTGTTTATAGATTTCTCATACCATTTAATTCATTGAGAGATAATTAATTTTTTGTCAAAATAAAATTTAAAAATGTGATATAAGTTATCCTCACATGAAATCATGAAAACATCAAACAAATAAAAATTTTATATCTCGTTCGTGAAAAAACAAGTATCTAGGACCTATCGGTGGTACTAAATTTCTTAAACGATAAATCATATTGGAAATAATTGATTATTTTTCGAAAATAATGCATGCATAATATAATATAATTAATTTATGTATCCTATCTGTGATGAGGATTTACAAGCCTCAAAATCCCATTCTATCTGAGCACATAACTCTGAAAAACATTCCATAGAGTATTCCAATGTGTTATCCTTTATTTTATCATATTTTATACCATTAAATCATCTAAGAAGTTATTTTTATTAAAAATATAACATTTCCACATAATATAATCATATATTATTATTAATGATGGTTTTTATTATCAATAAATTTTTTGCATTATACATTTTCTTCCATCAATCAACATCTAATGCTCAATAAATATCTGAAATGATATTTAATGAATATCACTGGTTAATGAGTTTGAAATTTAGACTGACTCTACTACATCTCCTCTTGGATATGTCTATGTTCACAAAAAATTAAATTATTATTATTGTATTCCATGAATGTAAATTATCACTCTCATCCTTAGTTTTCTCCGGACACTTCTCATAATATGATTTTGAATCCAACTCAAAATCTTCTCAATCTATAAAATTAGTAGGATTAGATATTTAATTCATAATCTAAGAAATGTGGAACAAATAATTCATGACCTAATAACATTAAGGATGATCCAAAAGGTATGACACTATAAAAACTCAATGAGTGATCTCAAACGGACCAAAAATCAAGGGTGATTTCTTTCCATTATACCTAAACGTCAGTTCCCTAACCGAGGCCTCACTCTTATTCATATATGATCTCCTACAATGAACTCCATGGAATATTCCTATAGACACATATAATTATTTTCTACTGTGATCGGTGGTCAAACTCTTTCGTATATGCTGCAGTACCTTGATGGTCTCATAATCCATGATAGCAACAAAAGCCTCATTCTTTCCTGTCCCTACGAAAAGGGCGATGAGCAACATGTCCCTCTATTAAGAACCTCATAAGGTTCTATATGAATCGAATCATTGTTACTATTATTAAAATAAAACAAAAATAAAGATAGGTGAACATCCCTAATTCCATTGAGGTCTAAAACATAAGAAGATTTAATATCTTAAAATATGTGTATAGTCCCCATAGATTATACATCTAACTGAGGATGATATGTCCTGATCAATCATAGATAACTCCCTAGGTATTTTTGAAATCAATTCCAAAAGTGTCAGTTAAACAAGTGTCACTATTTGATATAATTATCAAGGGAACACCATGTCGGTGTACAATATCTCAAACAATAATATTTCATAGTTTCCCCATTGAGTGAGTCTCTATGATCGGTAAGAAGAGAGAAGTCATTGTTATCCAAACTAAAATCAACTAGACTACATCTCAACACATCAAGGACGGGGGTAACTCCAATGAAATTCATTCATGATGTACTCTAACATTCAAATGGACATATGATTTTAGTTGAGTAATCCATTTGTTTGCTGGGGTTTGGCCTTTAAACCATGGTTGGTAAGGCATCAACACCCAAACCATGTAATGTCCCTACACATTCACAACCACCAAAACATATTCAAGATGTCATGTAACATTTTTTATAGAATGATGCACCAACCATATCATTGTATGGGGATATGTAATCATCCCCTCTATGATGGAAACATGTACTGTAACTCTACCATGTGCCATGATAACAAAATCCTCATCCATTAATCATCCTTGAATCAGGTCACCACCATATAGTTATTCCATAACTATAGCACAATATGTTATTGAATCCTACCCAGTATTCACCCAGTACAAAACATCACTTGTAATAAGTAACAGATTATGATTTATTTATCCCTAATCCTCTGAAGCACCCATATTCTAGTCATCCAAATTCTCAAAATGTGACACTTCATCTATAGAGACCTCTCACTGAGATCCTACTCATTCAATTCCTTATGGGTGAGGGAATTCACAATGAAATTATGTTTTCCATGAGGATACATAAAATCAAAATTGAATTTATGTAGATTCTCAAACTATTTCCTATGTATCTAATTTATGTTTTTTCTTTGTGTGAAGATATAAAAAAGGGTTTTATGGTTTATAAAAATAAAAAATATATCACCATTGAGATACTTAAACAAACACTTCATAGTGTTGAACACAACTGCATGCTATAAGTCATCTAGTTATATATTAAGATACTTTAGATCATTTGTAAACACATGATATTGGGATATTGGATTGGTTGTTCCCCCAACATGATTTTTATCTCATATTCACATAACGATCATTTAGAATCTATACTATATCAAAGATTCTATCAATTATTTCCCTTAATTATTTATTCTCATGGGGATCTATGGTGACCTGGTAGGATGGATAAGGATGATATTTAAATTCATGACATTTTTGAAAATATATTTGGATTACTATGCCTAGGTCCAACACTACATGAAATACTTCTGGATAAAGAGTACCTAGAACAATAAATAATATCTATTGAGGGAGGATTCTTAGCTACATTCTACTTCATGTTAAGTGGTAAAGTAGAAATCCCCTCCCATGAAGAAATATTTTGGACTACAAACCAAGTAGCCCCATAAGACTATATTGAGTGGAATCCTCCTATAAATTGATTGATGAAACTCATGAAATAAATATATTAATTATTATAAACCCTGATTAGTATATTGGATCACACCGGGTTTCTCTTAAACAATGTATGGGATCACGCTTGGTTCTCCTTGGATTCCACCAATATTACAAGGTATACCCCTCCTAGAACCAACCTCCAATTCCGTGACAACATTTTAGACAGAATCATCATATATATAAAATTAAAATAACATGATGAGTTAAATTAATTACCTTCAATAACAATATATCACAGTCATGGAAATAGATACATCACAAAATGAGAATCTATCTCAAACAGAAAAAAACCAATACATTAAATTGAGAAGTATAAAAACATGTATTTACATGGAATGTGAACCATTATTCTTGGTAATGATGAATTAATTAATTAAAAATAGAATAAATAACATATAACATCATTTTCATCAGGAGAGAAGAATTTCTTCAATAAAAACAGCAAAACATAATTTCTTCCACTTCATGTAAACTCAGTTGTCTAGTATACCATGCTGGCCTGACAATATAATAGTTCCTTGACTCGAGTTACAGTCATCCTATCTCCTATTTAAATATTCCCATTCCTTGAAATATAGAAGAACATTTTACTGAATCCTTAATTTTAGTTCCTTTTAGTAACACATCTACCTACACAATCAGTTCTGACTCTGTAGGTAAAATGACATCATGTGCACCTCCATTAATGTAATAAGCTACTACCTAAATGAAATGATATATTTATAGTAGTGTGGATCGTATACCCAATGTATTCATCGATACTAGAATAATAAATAGAAATTAGTAACAATTAATCAGAGTAATAATTTATAATAATAACGATGGAATAAATTTAAGATAATAAACCTGATCCCAAGGTGGAAAGTGTATCAAATTTACAGAGAAAAAAATAATGTAAATAAATACTGGGTCCTCTGCAGTATATATTGTTCTTACTACATGCTCTTCACTCTTCAATTTAGTTTTCCACTTTATGGATCGTACCCTTCATTGGATAGCCCATGAAATAGACTTATACAAATAAATTCCTTAGAATGGTGTGAGTAAAAGACTCATTATAACACCACCAATTCGTCCTCAGCCTTATGTGATAAAATATAATCATTTATTCTATAATAGTTGTAATAATAAGTTAGTAAAATGTATAAAAAAATAATCTAAAACTGAGTGGTAGTGTATTAGCGAAACAAAACCAACCCCAGGCCGTACCTACATCGGTTCAGTGTCGGATGAAATCAGAATAGTCATGAAAACATCTTGACATTAGAGCTAATTCAACCTTCCCAATAGTTTTATAGGTACAAATCCTCCATGTAAAACCCCACAAGGTCATAAAGCATCATCATTATCTCTATGTCTGAACAAATAGACCTTCTTGCCACACTAATACAATGCATTCTTTATCAATCATGATCGTTATGCCCCACATTCATCACATACGAGTATAATCTGTCATGATTATCTTTTCCCCAGGTGAGGACACACTTGGCCATCGATCCCCATCATCCATCTTAGTCTTCTCATCATGTCACATGCAACTTCTGAACATGATCACCATCTAGGGATTCCACGATACGATGAGACATCATGTCAATTTGGTACCATTAATAACACAAAATAATATCATATACCATGAATATCAAAGGGAAACAAGTGACATCATACATAACATATCAAAAGTGAGAGAAAATTCAATCATACACACATGTATGAAACATCATAAAGTCTATAAAAAATCAATACGAATAACCATAATATACCAATCATGAAATTTTATGGTCTATTATTTTCACAATAGGTCTCATGTGCTAAACACACCCAAATGTGATCTCGAGTCAATAATGGATACCAATTGTGACACACATAAATCATAACATTGATATTTTTTTGTTACTAGATCCCATGAAGCTAAGGAACTTCCACCCTCAAAATGTTTCTATGACAATGACAAGGATAAACCATGTATGTGGATTACTAGATGTAGTGGAATCCTCTCCATATCAAAACACATATATAAGACCTTATTGTCATAAATGTAAAAAAAACATTGATAAAGGCTCATCACGGGTTCATTCACCCAAACCGAATTATTGTATTTCGAAAAGAAATAAAATATTGCATGTGATGATAAATTCCCTCTCTAGGATATTTTATTAATTATCCTTCTCAGCCAATGCATGTTCATGAAATAATAAACAAAATATTAATTATAATATTATAATTACATCTAAATTTTCTTTTAATAAATTCTCATAAATTATCATTTAAGAATCAATTATTGATAATTAATCATAAATTGAACTTTATTAATTATATTTTAATAGTTTATCATAAATTACCTTTTTATAATTATCTTTTGATAATTTATCATAAATAAAACATTTATAAATATATATTTATAATTTATAAGAAATTATATTTTATAATTATCTTCTGATATTTTTTTAAAAAGTATCCATTTTGTAATTAACTTTTGATAATTTTTAATTTTTTTGATAAACATAAAATTTTGTCTTCATAATTTTGATAATAATTTTGTGAAAAATCAATGAAATTATAGTTTAGAATCTCTAAAAATAATTCATTGATTAATACACATGATTATTCTTTTATAATATTTATTCTATATATTATCCTTGGATCATCCGGCCATTATCGTTTGATAATTTTAATAAAAATACATTAATATTATCGAAATTATTCTATAAAAAATAAAATAATTTATCCCTTGATAAATACATGATATTATACATGGATAATGATTATTCTATAAATTATCCTCAGATAATCTCTAAATTATCATTTTATATATTTAATATTTAACTTCTGATAATTTTTGTATAAATTATCCTTCTATAATATCTAAAAAATTATAATTTCAAATTTTTTATAGATTACCCCTAAAAATTAAATTTATTTACTATTTGATGATTCAATATAATTTTAATTTGTTAATTTCACAAAAATTATCATTTTATTGTTTTTTTATAAATTAAAATTTGTAATTCATGCTAAAACATTTAATTAAATAAAACTATTTTCCCAATAAATTATTATTTGATAAATTTTTTTAATTTAGATTTGATAATTGAGTGATGTATACATTAATAATTCTATTATTTATCACTAAAATTTATAATAAAAAATTTCCATTTTTCAAAGGATTTAATCTGGGAAAATGGAAAATGAAAAAAGAAAATCATAATTTTTTTTAATAAAGATACATTAATATTATAATAAAAATATTATATAATATTACATTCAGAGAAATTTGAACAAATGATCATGATATTAAAATTTCATATCCCATATATGGTAAACCCTGCGTCAGGGACCTAATGGTGTTCTCAAATTTCTCATAAGATTCCTGATTTGAGAGATATTAAAATATTTTATGAAAATTATGTAATAAAAATTTTAAATTAGTAATCCAGGCTTGTGATCATACCAATCATTGGATGCCCAAAATAGTTATGTTCTTCATAGGATAAATCCTTCGTCTCTGACCTATGGTTCATCTTAAATTTCTCAAATGAAACCCCATTTGGTATTTATTCATTAAGTTTTCAAAAATTACATGCTTATAATATAATGAATTTAATTTTCTATTTTCCATCTGCGCTATGGCTCTTTGGGAACTGAACCCCTATTAAATCATAGAAAATAACTCTAAATATATTCCCTATAATATTCCAAGGAGTTTGTTGGGCTTTTACACTTGCACGGATCCTTTAAATCATCTATTAAATTATCTGTGTTTAAATACCAACATTTCCATATAAAAAGTTTCATAGGTATTTATCAATTATATTATTTAATTATCTTCAAATTTTAGGATGCTAAAATATATCACTTCGTCACTAAAATTTACCATCTCAACATCTTTGTCTCCCATCAAATTTGTTATCTATAAAATCAATCATCTCTTATAATATCCCAAAGAATCCATTCCATTTCCCATCAGGGAATCCAACCACACAATTTAATCAATTAATATCATAAAATATATAAAATCCAATTGTATTAATTTATTTTCAAATATATTTTCATCCTTATTTGGTGGTAATAGGTCTATTTCATTAAGACATTTAATCATCTAAAAACAATTAATGGTCTCATTCAATCCCAAAAATTTAAAATTTAACAAATGACCATATTAATTCTGTATTGACTGAATAAGTTAAATATACATAGTTTTCAAACAATAAAAAATCCTAATAAAATATTTAATAATGGATATAAAACCAAAAACAGTCTTCGTACATTATATCATTTTATAATAAGTTACATCAAGAGTAATAATTATTTTTCTCAATAATATTCCATTTAATCATATCAATACATCGATCATTATATAGGGTAACAGTTTCTAGTAATTATTCATGATTAACATCAAAAAACATACATTCAAACACATTTCTGACATCCTACCAAGCAATACGAGTTAGAATTAATAAAATCATAAGGAAAAATGATCACAAACTGAAATTTTACTTTTAAAAAATACTTATTGAAGTATTTGTTATTCTTAACATGAGATACTTCACATATTATTTCATTAGTAACCATAATTATAATAATGAATATTTTTATTAAATATAAGGAATATAAAACTACAGACTTTAATTATTTGTTATCTATATCCTAGATAATTTTAATAATGAAAATAGTTTATCATTTATTAGTATGTCTAAATATTAATTAAATAATGATAAAAGAATATTGAAATAATAAATCTATTTAAATACATCGAATAAAAAAATATAAATTATGAATATTCAATAGTAATGAATTCAAAATAATATTAAATAATTTAATTAATATTATAAAATTAATAATATTTCATTACATGTGATAAATTCCAACAAATAATTAATACTGTATCATACTTTAAAAATTCAAAATTTCTATTTTCAGAATTTCAATATTATTGAATATATTTATTACATGAGATTATTCCTAGATTATTATTTGATTTGGTTAATTCAATCTATTTAAAATATGTATGAAAATGAATTGTTCAAACACATATGAAAAAACATCAATATAAAAGAAATTGTTCTCATACATGGAATTGATGACTCCAAATGCACAACAACAAAAATAATATAGGGAGGTAATAATTACAGGTTGGAAAATAAGAAGAAACTTTGATAAATTTTAAAGAGGATTTTAGAACTCAAATAAAATGATTGGAGGGAACAAACATGATGGAATAAGGAAACTAAAACACAAAAACAATTATTATATGGCTATAAAAACAATAGAGAATTCCATAATTTCATCCAAGAGACTCACATAAACATTTTATTTAATTCATAATTTAAAATATTTCCATTTTAATTCTTCAAATGACTCATTTTAGGACTCATAGATTTAATAATTATTAAAAATAAATAATTCCATTTGATTTATATTTTAATAAAATGATTTTAGGTAGATATTTATTTATTTATTTTCATTAAATTTTCAGTAAATGACAAAATTTTTGAGATTTTGTAAATTTAGTTTAAAAACCTAAACCCTAACACTTAATGGGGTTCTGTTGATAAGGTAAGTTGTGTTAATTTTATGTAGAGAATAACATTTAAGATGAACCATACATATTCATTTAAAATCTATGTCTACCTTTATGTGAGCCTTATGAGACTCTATTAACATTTCCATAAATTAAAAAATTCTTGGGCTATCCTTACATAGTCCATAGAAAATCAATGTTACATTTTTCCGAATTTTTGAATATATAAGGGTACTATTATATAACTATGAATTACCCTTTACGTAGAAAGAAAAAAATTAACATAAATTTATTTAGAGTCCTATATAGACCCTAGTAACTATAAACCTATTTACCTTTACATAGGAAGGAAGTTATGTGTTTGAATTATTAAATTTTAAATAAAAATTATTATCAATAATTAAACCTAAAAATTAATAAGGTAAAAGGGTCAAATAACCCTGTAAAAATCACTATGCCACAATAAAAATATAATTTTAAGGTATGTAGAATTCAAGGACCCTACAATTATCACCCATGATTTGTGGTGGACAAAAAGTGTATATAATAATATGTGTCATAATGAAAAAAATAAATTATATAAGAATACCAATGCAAACACTCCAATTTAAATGTTATACCTTTGAAGAATATCAATTAACCATTTAAATTTAAAATTTTAAAATTAAGGAATATAAATATTCTAAAAATCTATATAGTAAAACTAAACTATCAACATGAATCTATTTTTCTTATAACATATTATCTGATCTGAGACTCTACGAAAAATTTAATGGGAAAATTAATCAATCAATCATCTTATCAGAATAAAAAACATTAATAAAATCATCTTCAAACACTAGTCCATCCTATAATCATTCATAAAGTCCTATAAAACTATCTTGAAACTTTTTTTTGGGGGGATTAACATTTTTCCCTAGAGTATCACTCAACTAGAAATAAGTTAAATCTCTCACCTCAATACAATATCCAACCCTCTGAAACATATCATATTCTAGAACCATTCATTCTATAAAAAGGATCCTCCCTGAAGAACTTTTTTGAAGAACAAATTTAGCTAAAAAAATCATACATAGAAAATAATTTGATTTCTAGTCTTATGAAGATATAAAATAATGATTTTAATGTATTTTACATCCCACTTCTTCAAGAAGAACATCATTAAATCAAAACATATTCCAGAATCTGATTCTTCTAGTGTTTTTGGGCTTAAAAAATATTATCACATGACTACCAATGTATTTTTTCATTACCTATACATTAATCTACTATATTTTTTTTAGAATGATTGGATGAAATTCATAGTGTAGTATATAAGAGTAAAAAATAACATAATCTAGATAATGATTAATTTTAATTGAAATTTGAGGAGTATTTTCTTTATATACTAAAAAAAATATTTTAATCCTCCCATATGTGAAGTTTAATTTCAACCTTACTAGTATTAGATATGAAAACCCTTATTTTTTCATATAAAAGATTGGGTTCCCTTGAATTTTTTTATGAATTTTAAATAATTTAATCTTTCAAATAGTATAATGATATATTTTTCATTTATGTAAACCCCCCCACCCTCCAATTTAAGGAGTCTTAGGATATGTTTAAATTACCATTTTATGTCATCTCCTTTTAAAAATTCTCATTAATATTAACAATGGAATGGTATTATTCTCTCATTTTTAAGAAAATACGATGCTATAATAAAGATATATCAAGTGAAAAATTCCCGAAAATTTTAGAACATCCATGGATCAATGGACACCCAACGATAATTTTCACATGAAATTTTTCCTAGAAATGTATTTGATACCAAAATAAATAAATCTGGAGATATTGGGCCATCTTCTCCGAAATCCATGGATGGGAACATTTAATGCAACAACTCAGCATTATTATTTATTATATAAGACACTATTGATATACATTTTATTATAATATTAATCCAAATATATTTCAAACATAACTTTTCCATATAAATTTCTAAAAACATCCATTAAATATTATCATAAGATTTTATCATGTCATTATTTATTTCCATAATTATTTTTCTTACTAATTTGTGAGTATTGATAGAATAAATTATTTCATGTTATATAAATTCATTATATAAAATAAAATGTGTATTCCCAAAAGCACAATTCCCCTAAATTATTATATTTTGTAAAATTGTGCACAATCTATTGGTAAAAATCATGGAAAAATTCATATAAATAACATTACAACGACTAAAAGGTAAAAATTATATAATATACATGGGGTTTTTGGAATTCATGATTAGGGCGATTAGGGTATTATTAAATCACATTTGATAGGTCTTCCTCTCCAAATTCTCCTCTGTAATATTGATGACATCACTCCATTGTATATCACTATTTTCTTAATACAAGGGAGAATGGAAGATAGCCAAATTGAGCATGTAGTAGAGTTGATTTACATGTTTTCATTCACTCTATATTTCAAATTAAATCATTAATTCAATAAATCACTTATATATGGATTTATGAAATTTTAAATTCTATTATTCACTATGGATGAAATTTTATATTGACCATTACAAAATGTATTTCCTAAAAACATTATAAAATATCAACTGAGGATTACTTGCGAAGGAGGAGAAATCCGGAGATGATGCTCAAGAAGAAGGGAGAACTCACTGATGTGAGTCCAACACAATCGACATAGTTCAATTCGAGGAAATAATGGTAGGTTGGGGGCTCAACAAAGATTTGTGGTCGTACGGTCGCTCATAGATGAGAGAGACAATGAAAAAATGGTTCTATTGATTAGATGTGACCCAGGTCAGTTTAATAAAATATAAAGAAAGTACATGACTTGTATTTTAAAAGAATAGGGAGTGTACATTCTTTTTCCGTCCTCATCTTTAGGCGGTCTCCAGGTCACCACAAAAATCCATGTACATGGTCAATAAACTACCAACACACTACCGCCTGTAGTAACCTGGTACACGACATGTATTTAAAAGTACACGACATGTACACCTAAAATTTCTATATACACAAATTTTTCTCAAAAATAACTAGAAAAGAAACACATACCTGAATAGTAGAAACAGGTTCGTACAATATTCCCTCCTTAAATAATTTTTTCACTGAATTCCCCTAGCAAGGCAGCGTAGAAGAAGAATCCTCAAACAGCTCTGGCAAATGTGATCATACATCAGCCCCCTTCTTCCATGTCTCATCCTTTACTCACTTGTGCTACCGTAGCACTAGTACCAGAGGAAGAGACTGACCCTGGAGAACCTTCCCACATCGATCAAATATCTAGATAGAATGATCCTAGAAGGATACTTCCACCTCTAAATCAACCTCCTTAGGTTGGAAAACATGAGACAGGACAGAGAAGTAACGTTAGAGATGAGAAATCTTGAAGACATCATGTGTAGCCAGGTACCACTTAGGTAACTACAACTGATAGGCAATTGGCCCGACTCGCTCCAAAACATCAAACCATCCTACGTAGCACGGTGAATTCATATATTGAATCTTAATCCTCTTATGTCCCAATAGAGGTGTGACACACATGTAAAACTGATATCCCAACATGAACTCCATAGGTCATCTTCGTCGATCAACATCTGACTTCTATCGTGACTGTGTAGTATCCAACCTTTTCGGAATCAACTCTATCGGCTCTATGGCCTCATAAACTAGAATAAGTTCCATCATAACTCCATCCCTTACCTCCAGAAAACTTATGGATGATCAGAATGGCCTACCATACAAAGCCTCAAAAGATGTCATTTGAATTGTTGCTTGAATACTATTATTGCAGGCAATCTCCCTGAGAGGAATGTGCTTCTCCCAAGAACCTCTAAAATCTTGGATGCATGCTCGAATCTTGTCCTCAAACACCTGAATCATATGCTTGGATGAGACATATTTATGGGGGTGGTATGCTTTACTCAAAATTAATTGTGTACCCAAATACCTCTGAAGTCCCTACAAGAACCAAGAATTAAAATGTGCATCCTTGTTTGAAAAAATGGAGTGTGGAACCACATGTAGATGAACAATCATTCGGATGTATAACCATCATATCTCATCAACCTTGAAGGACTCCATGACTACCATGAAGTGAGAGATATTCGTGAGTCTATCAATGTAAACCCAAATAGCATCCTTCCCTCAATGCGACCTCGATAAACCCATCACGATGTCTATTGTGACCACATTCCATTTCTTCTCGGGAATGGATAACAGCTTCGAAATCTATGCTGGTCATCGATGCTCTATCTTCACCTGATGACATGTGGAACATCTCATGGAAAACCCAACAACATATCTCTTTATACTAGGCCTCCAATACTGATAGTGTATATCATAATACATCTTCGTGAACTGCCCAAGCCATGGAACAAACTTCATTCATCAGCTCCTTATATATGCTTCTTGGGACCAACAAGCATCCATGAAAAATAAAGATCTCATCCTCACCTAATGTTCGTCATGGAATATGGTCTTCTGCTGACACACACTCCCATAGGACTATGCTTTACGAATTTGATACCTACCACGTCCGCACATGATCTAGACGATTATAGGAAACGACTCTAAAAGATAGAAACTTCTACCTATGTCTAATGTGCACCTCCAAATTCATTTTAGATAACATATCCATAAGCAACCACCCACTCCTGGCCTCATGAACTGTCTATTTCTATGTTCTTCTGCTCAACGCATTGGCCACTGTGTTTCCCTTCCCAAGCGTGCCTGTAGGCTCAATGTCAAAAGACTAAAGGTACTCAAAACACCTTCACTATCTTAAATTCTATTCACACTGAGTGAAGATATATGGGGGAATTTTGGGGTTGGTGAAAACCCCAAAATGCTATCCCAACAGGTAGTGTATCCAACATCGTAGATCTTGAAAAACTGGAGCCAACTCGAGATTGTGCATCAGTTAATTTCTCTCATGTGTCCTTAAATACCGAGACCCATATGCAATGACTCATTCTCCCAGCATTAGAACTGCTCACATCTCGATACCTGCTGCATCATAGTAAATAGTATTGTTCTTGACGGGTTCTGGAAATACTAGTATCAGTGTGGAAGTCAACCACCATTTCATCTATTGAAAGGCTGACTCACAAGAATCTGACCAGAAGTACTTCGCACCCTTCTCTGTTAGCCCAATAAATGGTGTTGATAGGCATGAGAAGTTACATATAAAATGACTATAATAACCAACCATCCCTATAAAACATCATACCTCAAATAAATTATTTGAATGCTCCCTTGAAACTAGTACTCTAACATTATCTGGGTCTACTGATACTCCTCTCCCTAAGATAACATTACCCAATAAGTGAATATGGTCCTTCCAAATGTGGCATTTTGAGTTCATAACAAATAACTGATGCTCTATCTGTGTACTAAAAAACAATCTCAAGATGTGTGGAATTGTCGTGTCGAGTGTAAGATTACCCCAAGATATCATCCATGAAGACTACCGAGAAATAATCCATGTATTGATGGAACACTTTATTCATCACTGCCATGGAACCTCTTGGCATGTTTCTGAGACTGAACGACATTAACACATACTCGTATTGACCATAACCACTTTGAATGCCTGTAAAAGGTACATTGGATTGTCTAATGCACAACTGATGATAACCAGATCTCAATTCAATCTTCGAGAACACCTGGACTTCTTGAAGCTGACCAAAGAGATCATCAATCCTCGACATGGGATATCGGTCTGTCACTGTTAACTGGTTCCACATTCGATAATCCACACAATGTATGAGGGTACCTTCTACCTTCTTCGTAAATAGGATTGGAAATCTCCAAGGAGACATACTGGCTCTGATGAAACCCTTTTCCTGCAACCCCTCCAATAGATTCTTGAGCAACTACAACATTGTTCTAGACATCCTATGAGGGGTAAAAGACACTGGTGTAGCTCCTAGCACAAGATCAATAGAAAAGTCTCCCTCATGCTATGGGGGGAAACATAAAAATTCATCAGGAAATATATCCCTAAAATGATCTACCACTGGAGGAAGGTTCATCAGTGAAGTCCCATGGTCATCTAGATATAGAGTAGCTATCTGGCCTGTAACTCATCACAACCCATGATGCTCAGGTCACTCTCTACATGCATGAACATCCCATTCTCCATAATGAGGAAATGATATGACCTTTGGTGATTTGAAACTCACCCAATGGTGATAGTAGTCGACAATATCTGGAAAGTGAAATAACTAGTTCATTCCGAGAATGACATCATAACCCATCATCTATAATGCATAATGGTACCAAAAGAAGTGACACCCACCAACCTCTCGGAAGAACTCATTACACTGTCGTACACTTGTCATTCATGTCCCCAATGGAGTTTCTAATATGAATATATCATTTGAAAAAATTACAAAATACAGAAGTCTCCCCACAATAGAAACATATATAAAGCTATCGAAATCCCCTATATTGAAAATGGATGATGCTAAAACTGAGGAAAATAGGATCGTAACTCGAACTATAGAGGGTCCGAGATCCTACTCATGTTGGGTATCCTCCACTACAAAAGTTAGACTGGCACTGTGGCCCTGTGATCCTACCTGTTCACCCTGAGCTGATCCACCCTGATGTCACAAATTGTTGGGTGACTGACCATCACGATTGTGACCTCCACCTTGGTCTGAATGACCTAAAGAACTCCAGTTCCATGACAGATGGGAAAGTGGTGGCACTTCTCTTGAACAAATAGTAATTGAAGAAACCATATCACCAGCTGCTGGTGAGAATATTTGACCAAAGCACTAAAGATTACCCATCTTTACCCATAATTGGCATTCCACTGTGTCTCTAGGAGAATGTGGCCCCATATTCCTACTCTTCTAGCATCAGTAGAACTACACCTGGCTACCAAAATATGTATCTCTCAAACTATGATCTCTATTGGTGAACTCCTTGCGGCGCTTCATGCTGTAAGTAGGATGGATTCCAACTCTGGATGTCAAACAACCATGAATCATCACTCCATAATCCCACAGATTGTGCACCGTGATTAGTGTATAGTTGACTATAGACGTGAAGGAATTCAACCTGCAGATGTTCACCGGAGATCTGATATAGTTCCCTAGACCATCCTCAATCTTCCTTTCCAAAAACAACTCATCACCTCCATGGATAGGCGTGAATTACATTAGTTCAGTGAAATGAGAAGAGTACTCCATGACTAATAGAGTACCTTACTACAGACTCGCGAACTCTCTGGATCGATCTTCCCTCAATATCCTTGAGTTGAAGTAGTCATAAAAGGCATGACGATACTCATACCCTGATATAACCTATTGGCATCTCTCCTGTGAGATCCCATACCACCATATCTTGGGGGAGTCTTGAATCATATACATAGTGAGCTTCACCCTCCTCTCTGGAGGTGTATCCATATGCTCGAAGAGAGAAAGCATGGCTTCTAACCATGACTTTTCAGCCCGAGGTCCTATTTCCCCTATGAAGGTGGGAGGATGATATTTCTTGAAAAACCACGTCAACTCTGCCATAGAAGGGGTAGGATGTGATAATCCTCAGAAGGTCTCCATGAACATCATAAATCCATCTCAGAACTATGCATCAACACCTATGTCTGGAATGGCGGCTACTGACTCGACTGACACAAATGGAGGATTTGCTGGTAGTCCTTGATTTGCCATATCTGGTGTCTATTCAATACCCTATAACTATCATACAATTAGTGTACATCTTGGTGGAAGGACTCTTAAGGTTAAATCACACACCTTAGGTCATGATTAAAAGGGACAGAAACTTAGAAGTGCAAGAAGGTAAAATAGTGAAAGAAAGCAGTTATGTATTTTTTCCAAACATGGATACCCGGCGTGTCTAATTCCTAAACTTCGAGTTCCATTAAGAAATAACATGGGATTGTACCCCTGCCAACTCAGTTAATGTAACACCCAATAGACATATAGTGTTTTCCTAACACACAACATGTACCTGAATCCAGTTTCCCTGCACGAGTTCTTCTACACGGCTAAGCCACACAGTTCTAATAGAACTAGACCACATGGCATGTCATTTCTAGAAATGGTGTGCACTAGACAATATTCAATGACCCATGTTGTTAGTCACATGGTTGGTTACAAGGATCACTCTACAGGGTGTGTTTATGCTAGACACAGCATGTCCTATGATGATTTCACTGACCTGTGTTGTTCGTTACATGACTGGAATCAATGGTTACACTACACGACATGTTCAAGCATGACACGACATGTATGACTTACGTTTTCACCCATCTGTGTTATTGGTCACACTGGTGGACACATATTCTACAAAACACGATGTGTTCGTCCAACACATAGCGTGTTCGACCAAGATTCCCCAACCATGTGTCTCTAACCACATAGCTAGTGACCCGGTTTGAGACTGTATTATCTTTTCTATTTACATGTGTTATCTACTCCTGGGATTTTTTTTTGAAAAGTACCTATTCCATTATATCCCAAAAAGTAGACTAAAAACATTAAGTCAATAAGAAAAGAAAAACCATTGATACCAATTTGTAACATCTCGGTTTTAGGTGCTGCATAGAGATTCCCCTTACCTGGTTGGTCACATGGCCTCAAATGCATTTCCCCAAACGCTGGAGGATTCCAACTAGCAGCGAGGTCCTTGAGTGTGATAGTGCTGAAACTATGTCCTCATTGGCATAGTAACATAGTAGATGTAAAACAGATACCAGTAGTTGTATAAGTGAAACATGCAATAGGTAAACAACATAATTAATAAAAAAAATGAAACACACATATATAAATGATGACTGATACATATGTCTAGGAAAGCATTAAAACATATCACCATTCTATAATACAGTACTAAAACAAATTATTAATGTAAAATTAGTAAATTTCTCCATAGCATTACAATCATAAGCTTGTTCCCATGCTCCCCATCTCCACAATAATCATGTAACAGAAGTGGATGGCACTTTCCCTTATATATACCTACAGCAATATAATCTGATTGGGACCAAATTCCTGACCCAAACTAGGTGTGAGACTAATCCTAGTAGGAATCCACCCATTGATCTGTCCATAACGGTCAGTGAATATATTGGATAGGAAATAATTAAAAAATAAGTAGTAAACAAGGATGTACTCAAATTAAACAATCATATAGTTCAGTTGCATTCAATTTCATATCTCAGTTATGAATGTAATCACAAATATGCAACCCTATAGGAAATATGCACATCCTTACCACTCTTGTTCAACCTAACAACACAAGAAACCCTCTTGGAAGTAAACATATCCTAACCCCACTGGTTCATTTTCAGAGAAGACACTCTAAGGAAGCACTCACTGTCAATTCCCCATGTGGTCTCTTATCGGTAACTAATAGGAACTCTGAGGAAGCACTCAACATCCAATTACCCCGCTAGCACATATTGAGGAAACTAGAGACACTCTGAGGGAGCACAAAGTCCATCCCCCCTATGGTCTCAGAACATAATAATAAATATACACTATAAAAAGCCCACAATGTCCATTCTCCATATGGTTTGCTACACTAGGTTCTCACGACCCTGTGTAAGTCTGTCGTGTATAATGATATGTGTCAGCAAAATTAGAACTCATGAACTAAATGGCTAAACAATCTACATCATATATTACCGTGTTAGATAAAATCACTCCATCCTAAAGTACATGGCATGGATATAAAGCAGTTGCCTAATAGGAAAAGCTAGACCAAATGGTCAAAAATAGAAAAAAATGGGAAATACATCTATAACATGGAAAATATAAAACTATTCACAAAAATTAACATATATCTAAAGAAACAAGGCATAACAGGTAATAATAGGGCTAAAACTATAAACATGAAATACCTCGTTCATCTGAATTGGTCATTTTTTAACATACAATTCAAAGTCTATATATGAAAATTCACAAACCAGAAACCTCACTTTCATGAGATTGATATATGAGAAATACATGCTCGAAATCGCCCTAGGATGCCATATATATACAAAAATGTTTAAAACATTCAACTGAGGATAACTCATGAATTAAGAGAAATCGGGATATGATGTTCAAGAACAAGGGAGAACTCACCGATGTGATTCCAATGCAATCAAAGAGGTTCAATTTGAATAAAGGATGGTGAGTCAGTGGCTCGGTGAAGATATGTGGCCATATAGTCTATCCTGGATGAGACAAATGAAGATAAAAAGGGTTCTATCGATTATATGTGGCCCCATTCCATTTAATGAGAAAACAATAATGTACACTGCGTGCATTTTAAAAGTACATGGTGTGTAATTACCATTTCTAGCCTCCTCATTTGGTGGTGTCTAGGTCACCACACACGGCCATGTACATGGCTATTTCTGTTCGAACACAAGGTCACCAGTAGAAATCGGGTACACGACGTGTACTTAAAAGTACATGTCATGTACTTATAATATTTCAAGACACTTATCTTTTTCTCAAAAACAACCAGTGAAAAAAACATACATGGAAAGAACATAACGATTCGTACAATTGGGTTGAATGAAATCCAGTACTTCCCTGAATTGTTTTATCAAAATACACCAGATTTTGTGTATATAGAACCTCACATGACCTAAAGGATTTCAAAATATTTATAAACATCACACATTATATTAAAAAAACATTGAAAATTTAAAATTAATTTAAATTTCAATTATCATTTGTGATTCGATGTAACCATTTTTTCTAAGTGAACATTTACCTAGAAGTCAAATTAAGATCTAAAAAATAATATATATATATATATATATATATGTCTAATTTGATAAATCAGTCATTTAAAACATCCAAATATAATATGGCATAAATAACTAAAATAAAATCACCAAAACACATACTGATGGAATTCAATGATCATGTGGGAGTGATCCTGTATTCATTGCATTCAATGATGATCACTCAAACAAGGATGTATGTAACCCCGAAAACCTTAAAAAACAATAATGAAATATAATAACCATATTTAAAACCTAATACAAATATATCATCCCTTTTGTTTTTTAGAAGGAATAAATGACAACTGGAAAAAAGAGAGTGAAAAAAAGGAATGACAGATATTAGGGAAATAAGGGATTAATAAAATAGATCCTTAAGAAATCGAATGAGTGAAGCTTGAAATCAAAATGAGGGGATTGGGGTATCCATTTTGTGTGGTTAGGTTTGGGATAACAATTTTTGTGGAGAACAAGGGTAGATAATGATAAAATTAGGAAATATATAATTTTGGAAATCATGGCAAATTTAATTTTGGTATCTCATATAGTATGAAATAATAGTTTTTAAACTATACACGAACCATATAGGCTCATCCAAAGACCCAAAATACACATTAAATGTTCTTCCACAATGATTTAAATAGTATTAAAATATTTGACAATCCATTTAGAACCATCTACAACACTAAATTATCATTTATGTATGTTTCAGCAGACAATGAATTTTAATTGTGAACCTCCCCACAAAAAATGAAATGGGCTCAAATAGTTTCACCTAGGGATCACACTGTTTGAGCTAAACAATTTTATACAAAATAAATTTTAAACAATGATAAAAGAGAATTATTTGAAAAATGTTTCATATGACCCCATATGGATTATCTTACCCTTGAAAAGAAACTGTTCAAATAAAAAAGAAATATATAATTTTAATATTTAAATACAAAAATCCCTTAATACTCAAATTACACAAGAATAAATTTAAATAAATAAACACATATAATACAAGGTATTAAACTCTCCAAACTATAACAATTTATTCTAAAAATATTTCCTCAGTAAAATATGTTTAATGAAAATAAATCAATGAAAAAGATTTATTAAAAAACTATAAAAAGAGTAAACTCAACATGACACATAACCATAAATACCAGAATTAATCCCAATGAATAGGAAGATCATACAATCATATTTACACCATTTTAGAGATAATTTTAAAATATAAAAAACCAATAAGGAACACACCAAAAGGTGAGATACCATTAACAATATCAATTTCTCTAAAAATAGAGAATATGCTTACCATCACTTATCTTAAAATCCATGAATGTACTATATTTAATCCTATTAAAGAATCAAAACATTTAATAACACCATAATAATACCGCCATGGGTATTATCCCCATTTCAATATTCTCTACATTGAAAATCTAGGACCTCAACAACATGTGTTCCACCACTTGAAAAACCAAAAGAAATAATCACCCTTAGCTGTCCACATAAAAAACAATGATTCTATTCACATGAACCTAGAGACCTATGTTTCCCATTTACCATCCACTAAGAAAACAAACACCAATAGGAATGACCAGAAATGAAAACCATAATAAAAATAGGAAATAATGATATATAATAATCAACCCTATTCAAAATTGGACATGCACAAACTACATTACATGAAATCAAGATAATGAAACCAAAAAAATTTTAACAACCTTATAAAGAAATTCCCAACTAATAATGTTCAACATTTAACAACAAAATTATCTTAATATATCGTCTTACAATACCCAATGAACACAAAAAAATTATGAATCCCCAAATAGACACACCATTCAAACACATTTGAATCTCTCAAAATAGAATTCACAGTCTCCCACATAGAACCAAATATAACATTATGAAAGTAATTATATAGTATAGATAGAGTCCAAATTTAATCAAGAAGTCCTATATAAAGTCCAAAAAATTGAATGAACATGGATTCCCCACTAAATCTTGAGTCTTATTTGATTCAACACATGCAGAAAATAGTTCTAAATGAAAAATGTAGTCATCCTAAATAATTAATTGATGAAAAAATGAAAATATTATTACTTCTAGATCCACCAGATGTCCTAATATATGTATAAAAAAATTTCCTCAAATCAATTTCCAAAAAAAAATCAACAACATTAAATAAATATAAAATTTCAAATGAAAAAACCATCACAAAATGTTATAAAAAATCCCATTCACATCACATCATTTTATTAAAACCCCTAATCAACATTATTTAAACTACCATATTCTATTTTAAAGAAACATAGATCCCATATAAAATATTATTTTAATTTAAAATCAAATTTTTTTAATAAAAATATATCATTACAAAATTAAAAATTCTTTTTCAAATAAAACCATACATCTATTTTTCAAAATCCTCAAATCAAAAAATTATATCTTCATCAAACCATATCATTCTAAAATATTATAAAAATTAATTCAAAATAATTATATATATGCACATATCAAATATTATAAAATTATTAATTTTAAAATATAAGTAACATTTAAAACACAATATAAATTTTATAAAACATTTGAATAAAATCCATGAGAACTATGTGGGGGTGGAATGCACCCTACATACAGTCTTGGGATTAATATATTTTTTAGTGATTTATATAACATGTAGAAAAAATAATGAATCATGAGATAGTTATATTCATGATGTGGGATTTAGTTGAACTGGACTACTCATCAAACCAAGTTATAATGTAGAAAAATATATTAAAAAAACTCAAAATGTAAGAGAATAATACCAAATTAAAACTTTTTTTTGATCTGAATATTCCATTTATTATCCAGTCCTTTTAATTTTTTTTGGGATTCTACTATACTACACTACTGGGAGATGTTGATCATTCCATAATCTAGAAAGAGAAGAATTATTACTTGAACTAGGAGGGGACTACATCATGGAGGGAAATTTTATTGTAATGATATGGTAAGGGTTCTCAAAAATACCATTCAAATTTTTTCAATGAGTTTGTGTTATATTTCCCAACAAGTAATAACATTTCAAAAATGATAATTTAAAACAATATTTTCAGACATAAGAGGACTATATTATGGTTTAATTAAAGGTTTACATAAACTTCCAAACCACATTGATAGTGTGGGAAGATTTTAGATGCTAGTTGATTACATAAACATAATAAAATGAAATTTTTTAATAAAATTAATATAATTTGATTGAGGAATTTAAAAAGTGTGGATTCAAAGTATTGAAATTTGTAATTTATTTATAGTTTCAATTTCTAATAATTCTTAATAAAGAAGAATATTCCATGTAAGAAAATGCAATCAATTATAGAAAAAAATTAAGTGGATTATATTAATATTATTAATATTTGAATATAATTATATATATATTTGAGAGACGATATTGTTGAAAATACTTGAGTTTATTGAATATCATGCTTAAAAGAATAAATATCATTTTAATGATCTGATAAATCAAGAAGTTAATTCGAGTTAATCATAGTGGAATAAACAAATAATTTTTTTGTTATATTTTATAGAAATATTATAAGATCAACATGATATTCATTTTTTAGTTATATCCCTCATTACGTAAGTGAGATGAAGATATAAAATTTCAACTATTGTTGTTGAAGTACAAATATCTTCTTAAAGTTATGGTCACATAGTAGTGAAGAAGTTATTAAATATCATATCAACTAATAATTTATATATTCTACAAAGAGTAACCTTTTATAGGAGAACCATGAAAAATTAATTTGTAATTCCTATTAATATTTTTTAATTTTATTTAAAAGAAAATTTTAATTCAAATTATATTTTCCAACATGGAAAAACGATATAAGTTGACATAAACTGAAGAAATAAATTCAACACCCTAATTCACCCCTAAAGTGTTATATAATGGGAACATAGTAAAACAATGGTTTTAAAGACATTGGTTGGTTATTGAATATGTTAAAAGGTAGAAAGTGTTTTGGGGAACCCTATTGATGAAATGGGGGTACCATTATTTGGAAGATAAAATTATCAAATATAGAAGAACATAAAAAGATCTCATCTGTGATATCTTGGGATTGATGTAGATTTTATAGTATAATATGGGATATAAATAAGTGATCCCATATGAAGATTAATGATCGAAGATAACATAATTTTTTTGAATGATTATGATAAGGTTCATCATTACTTATCATGAGTAGATTATAATTATATAAATCTTATGTTGATTGATTGATATATGGACAAAGGTATTTCTGAAAGAATTTCTAATATAGTTGATGGTGACACCAATGTGAAGGAAGAACAATTCCTAGATTTGTACAATAGATTTTATGATCTTAAAATGAACTAAAACAAAAATTTGTTTCATTTATTTAATAATATTGTATAATACATAGGGTATATTTGATATTTTTTAATATATAAATTATTCAAACATAGTGAGGAATATTTTCAAAAGAATTCCTGTTATGAACAACATTCCATTATGATCACTTGAGAAAATGAATCATTGTGAGCGGTATCTTTATAAATTACGTAGAAGTTTTTTTTATTATTAAATGAATGTGAATCTAGAAATATATATCCTAAATTATTGTAATGAAATATCATTCAAATATATTATGAAGATTGATTTTCAGGAGGATTAAAATGAAGATGATTTAATTGATGATTTCATATCAGATATATAAAGGAAGATTAAATTATAAGAATAAATATTATGATATAAGATACCTCTATCATAAATTTATTAGGGAAATGTTTGATACATAATTGATATGTGCCGACATATATTTGATGAATATGGTGAGTATAGTTCTGTCCCAAAAAAAATATTCTTCTATCTAGAATGACCTTTAATTCTACATATTCTAGTTCAAAGAAATTTCAAATGATGGTTCTTACTATAAAATAAAATATCATGATAATGAATATCTATTGTAAGGTATTAAAACTATGAAAATGTCATATGTATAGCTTATTATAGTGGATTTAGTAGAGAAATATTATACTGAGGAAGAATGTGATAATTAAGTGGAATTATTTTTTAACCTTCATGTTGAGTTAGACTGATATTTTAAAGACCATTAGTTACAAAATATGAAGAATAGAAAATTTAGAGTTATTCGAAAGGAATATTCAAGCTATTCTGATGAACATTAAATTGAATATAATAATCAAATAAATTTAATAAATATATATATGAATATGTTTTAATAAAATATAAAAAATTTGTGAATTATATATTTAATATATAATTAAAAACAAATATCATTAATTTTCGTAACATATTTATCAAATATAAAATAATAAATATAAAAACTATTAAAGGACAACTTGTTTCATTGTGAATAGTGGATGAATAAAAAATAAAAAATATATTTTTGAATAAAAAAGCCATATTTTGAAAATTATTTCATCAAATATTGAATGGGATGGAAGAATGAGAGACAATAACATTTAAATTAATTCATAGTACTCAAAGGCCAAATGAAATTGGTATAATTATAATTATAATTGCGGGTGAAATATTAATGAAAAAGTATTTAGTATTGAATAAAAATTGGAAATAGTTTATAGGATAAAATTATAAACTAATAAAAACATATCAATAATTAAGGAATTATTCAAATTAAAGAGATATGCAGAGAGGTGATAATAACAAGATATTTTTATTGTTGAAATTCATGTTTATGGGTTTTTTAGGCACTATATGTTTTATTATGGTTTCGATGAATGTTATTTAATAGGATAAGATATTAGAAACCATAAAAAGAGATTTTAAAACTACTATTCATACTACAGAATAAATTAGTTCTATGAACATAGTTTTAATTGTTCAAAACCGAAACATAATACATTCTATTTTACTTATATATGTGATATATATTCTTATAGAAGAATAATTAAACTATCTTAAAGGTTATTTAATTCAATTTCTATGAAGATCATGTTTTATCATCTTGAATAAGAAGAATTAGATTCAATAGATTCTACTAAAAATGATAGGAAGAATCTGAAAATTGTTAAAAATCAGAAAAATATTATCAGATGGAATATGGGAAGAATGAAAAGAAAAGCAATGTAGAAATTGGTTTCAAAACAACAAAGAATAGTATCCCCAATATTTGTGATAGTGATTTTCATCTCATAATATAGGAAAGATAAACTTATTGTAGAGTATTGAATATATATTTGATGGTACTATAAACTAAAACATGATGGGAAATTAATTACTAATGAATATTGAGGGACTCAATTGTCCTAAGATGAGTTTAGAAACAGTGATTTACATTATGTTAATGGTTTAAGACACGACTTATTTAGTTTTATTAAACATTGTGACATAGGTTTGTAGGTCACATTCATTCAAAAGGGTTTTAAAATCAATGAAAAAAATTAGTAATACTTTTTGAAATGTTGAAGAAAAAATTGAAATATATATTTTGTTGATAAAAGTTAATTTCTTTTGTATTAAAATAATAAGAAATTTTTTTTGGTAATTATATATTAGGAAATATCAATCAATAATGCATAAAGATGTTTTCAATATTTAGAGAAGTGGAGAATATTTAAAAATTGAATCATGATTGGGAAAAGAATTTTGAATCTTGTATGTGAGTAAATATGGATTAGAATCCATTTCCTAAAAAGAAAAATAAAGCATAATGTTTTCTGAATATTATCTAAACCAATGTGAATTATCTGATTGATCAGTTAGGAACCCAGGTTTAGAGGTATTTCATCCAAATCGGGGATGATTATCGATGTTCTGGACTGTATAAAAATGTATCTAAGAAGATTAAAAAATGCAACTACAAAAACTATGAGAATGTTGAGATTTAATAATGTAATGTAGTGTATATCTATTTAGGTAGACATTTATCTATAAAATAATGGTATTAAACATGAAGTATCTTCAGTGAGAAACTCTCAATAAATTATCAATATAGTATGTATAAATATAAATATCTAAAATATAGAAAAGGTTTTGTCGATAGATAGGGGCATATCATGTCATAACTGGAAATTAGTTATTCTAATGGATTTCTATTCTAAAAATAGTGTATTACTTAGTTCAAATGTTGTGAATAAAATTTCCACGAATTTCTATATAAATTTTATATTTATAAAGAATTATTTCAGGGAAAATAAATTTTAAGTCATGTGATTCTGATACCCATTGTTCCTGGAATGATCTGCAGAAAAATGTTTTGTTTTAAATAGAGCTTGTGATGGGTTTTCCGGAAAAAGAGGGACTACAAATTAAAAGGGTGTCTGAATCAGAAATATGAGGTCACCATTGTGTTTAGGATAGCGGGTTTCCCTAGGCACAACATATGTTTAGTCAGTGGAGGCCCCCAGGGAGGAAACCCGAAAATGGCATAACCATAAATTAAATAATTAAATATTTTTTTTAATGTTTTTATAACTCATTTACAGAGACATAGATTAAAAATCTGAGACCCCCGCTAAACTCGTGAGGGTATTCTTTCCTTATGCAAATCCTAACATTGGAAGAAACATATTAATAGGGGAAGTTAGTTTTTGCCTGTGTATAACATAATTATTATACAATATTTTTTTGTCAAATACAAATAACTCCTAAAAAGAAATTAATATTGGAAATACAGGAGTACCAATGAGCTTGTGATGGAGTGTTCCCCTTAAATGTTGCCTAACCATGTCCTTCATGGATCTTTGGTGACTATTAATAATTTTGGAATATTATTTAAGGTACCTTCATTAAACGTGCGAGCATGGATTTCAATATTTTGAAAAGGTTCTCTGATTAAAAATTTGAGGGAAACGTTAAATTCACAGTGCTTGTATTGGTATAGGAGAATCTTAACATTGACTAAGAAGGGTCACATGAAAAATAAAATTTTGCAGTTTTTATAAAAAATATATTAAAATAACAAAATGGGGTGCTTTATTCTTTCTATAACCATTGAGAGGATGATGGCGGGACCACCGTGTAAGGGGAGAAATTATATAAGAGTCATTTAATGTCATGTCCATTTGGATGGGTAACTGCAAAATTTTTGAATTAAATATACATTATGTGCGGTTCATTAATTAACTATATTAATGAATGCAGTGTGGTGTTGTTTCATTTATTGAATCAATCCATTGGCATGGGAATTGGGGATCCATGGAAAGAACCTCTAACAAAACCTCAAGGAGTTTTAACTCCAATGAAGAACGGTGGAAATATGATGACAATTGGGGGAAATGAATCTAGAGATAAACGGACAACGATGAATAACATTGAATAAATTTTTCTTCCCTAGTCCTCAATGGTTTCCACCGTACCCATGTAGGGGTTTATTTGATTTACATGTTTAATATCCATCATTCCTTATTCTTGGGTAATATGTAGAATGTAGATCAACTAACCAATAGTTTGATGAACCAATCATTACTTATATTTAGAGGTAAATGATGGGTTTCATTATTGGGTTATAATTATAATTATTCATCCCCATGTTTAAGCAGTAACGCATAAGGTGCAGGCCAATCCGGAAAATGCCTGGACCATGCACCTTTCTTTGTTAATGTTTTTTTCTTGTGTGTGAGTGGAAAATGTGGAGGAAAGTCAATACTAAGGGCCTCACAGGAAAGTCAATGACCCAAGAGTCCCATTGGTGTACACCGATTAGAAAACGGACCATCGGAGCATCTCTGGTGGCCTGTGGAAGAAACCGCTAGTGCAACACCATTATGGAGGCAGTGTTCGGCTATGCCAGCCGCATGGAGGACCGGTGTCTGCATTCACCATGATGGTTGGATTCATGGATAACCAGGATCCGGAGGTGGAATGGTGTGGCACAGACACACCTCGCGGGGAAAAGAGTGGCCGACTCTGGCTGCTCGGCTGGACCACCGGCCGGCTCCTACCCGCCGCTTCGAAATAAGGGTCGGCGCCCCGCTGGCACCACATTCTAGCAACTCTGGTGGCACCGCATCTGATCAGTGCAACCAACATGTGTGGATGTGGTCTTGGTTATTCCACACGGGCTGGACCGGTCAGTTAGGACGAACCAGCATGTCGGGTCCTCCAATCCACCCAGACTCATGGGCCCAATGATCTGGTCAAGCAAGACCACTACTAGACCGAGAACCAACCTAACCTATTTTGATAAATTGGGTGTATCTTCAATACCGGGTGTATGTTTGATGAGCATTAAATGGCTCTAGAACCCTTAGGACCAGGTGAGACTTTTATGATACACCAAATGTGGTTTAGTGGATGTTGGCGAACAGACAGGTTTTATCCAACTCGAATCCAACAAGACCCTATATACTATAAAAGATATAACTTACAGACCCAATTTCTAATTGATGTGATGTCTATCACGTTTGGACCCATATGAAAAGCCAATATTTCGGGGTACTTATTTATGATACTTCTTGGATGTTGGGTATGACTGATGTTTTGAGGAGAATAATGTAATAAACTCATGTGCACCAAGTGTAGGAATCTTATGGCTGGTTGTCATGTGAGGAATGACCCTTTATGGATAGGCATTAGACAGACCTAGTCTGGATAAACAGTAAGGGGATCCGATAAGGAATTGACATAAATAGTCCCATCATGGATCATCCACATGAAACCATGAGTGGATTAAAGACCGATAAACCTATGTGGATCAACGAATTACATCCTTGTGTGGATTGACAACTTATGACGATGTGTGGATCAACGACTTATGACCCTATGTGGATCAAAGACTTATGACCCTGTGTGGATTAGTGACATATGACCCTCTATGGATTGGCGACATACAAACCCATGTGGATCAGTGAATTAGCACCCTAAGTGGATCGACAATAGAATGATGTCTTCATGGTTCAATATTGTATCTTCTTAATAGAATAATAAGATTTATATTTAAATCTAATCATCATTATTCATCCTCATTAGTTATATATGTGGTGTGATCCATATTTTACTTTTGGATTTGTGATTGAGATCGTGCATTGTGGTTTCTATTAGGTGGTATTATGGGATACCATTAGGGGTCTCGAGGTCCGTATTAGGTATTTTTATACTCACCCCTGCATGAAATTCGCCCGTACAGTGTTCTGTCTTGTGTAGATGATGAACAACACTGACTCAGATTTGGGATCCATGACTAGTTGGTGTATGGAGATGATGGGTAGACGCGGAGAGCCGTAGTGATGAGTTGTACCTACCCTTCAGGTATGATCCTTGGAAGATGTCCTCATGAGAAGTTTTTCATTTTTTTGTACTTTCATTTAGTTTGGATTGTATATTGGACCATTCTACTTCAGTTAACACATTTATTTTTAGATGTTATACAACCTGGTTTTCTCTTGTTGTGTACCTAGTCAGTGTGTTTGTAGGTCTAAGGAAATGCCTTCCCATTTTATCGATATGCCTTTTTGGTGCTAGTTTCCAACCCCAGACATATAGAAGGAGTGTTTGGGTAGTCATGGAATAGGGCCAAAGGGACGGGTCATGAAAAAGTGGTATCAAAGGGAGGCCAGTTCTACCAAAGAACTAAGAGGATATGTTTTCAAGGGAGAAATTATGTTAAATGAATTGAGATTGGATTTTAGTTTCGGGAGTCCAGTGTTGGTGCGGAGGCAGAAGTATCAATACACCATGACCCTGAATTCTGATTTCTGGCTGGATACACACAAACACTATTTCCGTGTGTTTTGTAAATGTATTTTTATCTTTTTTGAGTTATCTCACCCGGTATATCTTATTTACCATTCTGATCATGTTTCATTTTAGGATTACACCATGTAGAATGTCATCTAGGATTCAAATGCATGACCATGTGAATGGTGACTATTTCCCAATATGGTATCTTTGGTCATTGTGCCTGTGATAACACAACCCATTGGCCAGATGTTACTAATGGTGCTACCAGTAGAGGACACATATAGGCTAAATGCCTTACCTGAGTTATAGTGATAGATAACACTAAGGATCTGAATTTAGTCCGACTCACAGGTGATTAATGACTACCCTGAGGTGGTGACTGAGTTTCCATCATTCCATGGTACCATTAGATCAGATGACAGCCCCGACAGTGAGCATTCTATGTGGTTCAATACGGCAATGACATTGTCTAGATTACCCCTATCATATGATGAGGTGATTCTTTTGTCAATAGAGCATAAGAACCATTCTTAGAGAAGGGGTTTCATTCCATAAAAGATGATAAGGGGTATGTTTTACCAAGACCCTCAATAGCGTTGATATGATGACATGTTGGTATCTAATTATTCTTCATGGTGTACCAACCATTCCAGGTACTCAATGAATACCACACAGCTAGTGTTTTAGGGAACGAACCTCCAAGAAAGATGTGTATAGGGACATACGATCTAGAAAAATTCCTCTCTAAATTCCTACTTATGTTAGGGTTCTAGCGAGAACCGTTTTTTGTTGAATGTTCTTGGGATGAGCAGATACAACCATGAATGTCAGCCGTGGGAAAGTTGGAAACCGACATTAGTCTGATGTACCTATAAGTGTAAAATGATTCAATAAAAAGACATGATAAGGATTGATGAATCTGTAAAACAATAGGAGGTTGTATATATTTCTACATGTCACAACCAACACCCCAATGTGTCCCCCACCAGGCTTAGGGAGTAGGAGGACAGTGGAATAGAGTAGATTCATGCAGTCAAGGAGTGTGAACCAAGGGATACACAATTGACTCGTGGTACAATATATATCTACTAACTATTTTCATAATAATAAACATATATACAAATCATTACTTCTTATCATGAATATTGTTCAAGACCTAGAGTTTCTGGTAAATCCATTGACTTTACCCTTACGTTAGGTGATACCTATGGGAGTAGATTCCATAATCTCACTTCTGTTGATGGTGTGCTCTGATCCTTTATGTGAGAGTTTCAGTTGGATCCTCATGGTGGCAGCATCGAGGCCTTATGTGTTAGTATGGGTATGGACAGGTTATCCATAGTTCATTCTCAGATTGACAGTTTCAAGAAAATAATGTTGTATATTCAGAGTGTTGGAATGGGGTGTTACTTGCTCATCGAAAAAGGAAGCCATGTAATAACAAGATAAAATCATGCATCAGAGGGTGAAATCGATCACTCATGAGTTGGCCAGACATAACCTCATGGCATAAATTTTTTTTAACATTTTAGTTCCCAAAAGTAGTGGCAGAGTGTGATAAAATCCTTTCAAAATATATTTCCAGGATTACCGCTTCGTAGGGGGAGGGACATCTGTATCATTCCACACCCCAATATGGCACCGATATCGACATAATTTTTTTGAAGCACTATAGTAGAGCTTCATAAGAAGGGGGGAATAGGTGGAGGTCTTGCAAAGTAAGGGCTTAGTAATACTCATTGTTCATGGTTATGTCTGGAAAACTGATACCTATATAAAGTGGTAATATGGAGAAAGTACCCACTACGAAATTATCAATGGGGACATCAATCAGTTAAAGGGTGTAGCCTTTCCCATAGATTGGAAGGTTCTCATAGGTTCTTATGTAGTTGATAAAGAGTTATGTTTGGAGTTATTCTAGAACAATGAATTTGAGATAGTCTAGACTCATGGGATTGGATATTTAGTGGCATATTCTCTCAGTAGGAGGTAGGGTTTACATATAATGAGATATGTAATTGAGTAGCTATCCATGTTTCAGAAAACCATTGGGTATTTAGATGGAGAAACATACCTCTAGTCTATGACTTTCACCCCCCACTCCTTCATCATGTTTGGGAGGCACAACATGTGGACAATGACTAAAATACCCAACATGCATAGATATCCTTGGTCCAAGATCTTGATGGATTTTCTAATGGTGGAGTGAATGTAATCTTTTTCAAAGGAAACACCATAGTATTATCCACTCTATGAGGGGAGGTGTTGAGGGTGTTTTATACATCCCCTTTTCCTGTACATCTTGGTGTGGAGAAGATGTACCAGGACCTCCGACATTGGTACTGGTTGTCAGGGATGAAGAAAGTAGTGGCAGAGTTTGATTCACGATGACTCAATTGTATGAAATTGAGAGATAAGAATTACGTTATAGAATGATTGAGAACAACTTTTGACCCCCATAAAGATAGTCTGATAGAGCAGATCATACAGACTATGAAGTACATGCTTCGTGCTTGGGTCCATAATTTTAGTCACATTTGGGAGGACCACCCACAAATTTTGAAGTCGTGTAAAGAAATAGCAATCAAACCACCATTGTCATGTCACCATTTCAGTCCTTGTTCAAGTGAAATTGCAGTTCACCCCTTTGCTGGACATACCCAGGTATGTCAGAACTCAAGGGTCCAGATTTGATACGTGATACCACAGAGAAGATTTGGATCATTCGAGAGAGGATGAGTCCTGCACAGAGTATGAATAAATATTCTGTTGACAAGATATTGACATTGTTGATGTTTTAGGCGGGCCATCATTTTTTACATAGGTTCTCACACACATAGGGATTATAGAGTTTTGGTTGGGGCAACAGGCTATCTCCAAGGATCATCAAACCTTTTCAAAATCTCATCATATTTGGTGAGGTGATGTACCACATAGCTTTTCCCCCATAGATGCACTAGGTGGATAATGTTTTCCTTATGTAATAGGTGAGAATTCACTTGCATGATCTGTCACATGTCATTGACTATGGGGGGATGGACATGGGTGATGGGGTGATTATTGCAGAGTTTGTAGTGGGGATAAAGGATCAACAAGAGCGGGTACCTCATGGACATTTTATTCCTATGATGAATTTTGAATGGAAGCATGAGAATCTCCCAGAATCACAACAGTACGATATTCCCATATTCTTGCTCGGTACCCCAACATGTTTGATTTTAATTTTTTTTGGATTTCAGGGATGTAAATTCCTAATGATGGGAGATTTTATTGTCCCACAATTTCCGTATAGTTTATTTACCTGTAATTATTTTGACAATTTTAAATTTGAATCCATCTGATTCCAAGGCCCGGTGTTCCTGGAATGATTTGTAAAAAAATTCAATGTTTTTAATAGGATGTGAGAGGGGGTGTCCATGAAAAGTTGAATATCTATTAATTGAGTGCCCATATCAGAAATCTGAGGGCACTATTGTATTAAACATGGTAGTTTTACCCTAGGGATGACTTATATTTAGTCAATGTAGGCCTCTAATGAGGAAACCTGGAAATGGAATAATGGTAAATAGATTTATTAAACAAAATTATTTTATTTTTCCAAATGCTTTATACTCACAAATTGAGACTTGGAAAAATAATATCACACTACCACTAATCTTGCGAGGGTCTGCTTTCATTAGGAAGATCTTAATAATGGCTAACACAGGATAAAAGTGGAAGTTAGTTTTTTGTCGTAAAAAAATAATTAAATTAAAATTATTTTACATAAAAGTCCTTATGAATCATAAATAGTAAATAAGATTGGAAATTGGAGAGTACTGTTGATCTCATGACGACATGTTCCCCTTATGTGGATCCTAACCTCGACCGTTGTGGGTTGAGGGTGACTATTATTAAATTTTGAACTTTTTTAAGTTGCGTTCAGTAAACATGAAGCATGGATTTCTCTCTTTTAAAAATGTTCTTGTAATGATAATCAGAGGGAAACATTGAATTCACAGTTCCAAAATTTCTTTTGGGGATTCTTAACTTCGACCAGAAAGGGTTAGATGAAAAAGTTACTTTTAGGGATTTTCAGAAAGAATAATAATAAAATATTTAAATGAGTTATTTTTTTCAATTGATGAGTGGCAGATTATCGGACCTATGTGTAATGAAAGACATTAAATAATATTCTCTTAATGACACATCCCATGTAATGTGTAACCACAACATTAATTGAATAAAGGTCCATTAATTGTGGTTCATTAATTAAGCATATTAATGAACACAACATGGTGCTGTTACTTTTATTTAATCAAACTATTTTCCTTGTAATCGGGGACCCACGAGAGGGAACTATAATGAAACGCTGAAAACATTCCACTCCAACAAATAATAGAGGATGAACGATGACCATTATGGGAAATCAATCCAAAAATCGACAAAAAATAGATAATGACTATGACCACATTTTCCTTCCCCCAACCTCCATAGATTCCAACGAACCCAGGTAGGGGTTATATATTTTTTTTTAATTTTTAATATCCATATTTACCCTGTCATTAGTAATATGAAGAATGCTCATCAACCGACCAACTAGTTGATCCGCATTTCTTTATTCATTATAAAAGGATGATTTGAGGATACATTATGGGGATTTATTTATTTTTAATCTTCCACATGATTAAGAACTAATTCAGAGGGAATGGGACATTCCAAATAAGGCCTGGACCCTCCACCATTCATAGATTATATGATTTCCTTGTACGTGATAGGGAAACATGGTAGAAAAATGAAACTAAGGGCCTCACATTGAAGGCAGAAACTCGGGAGGCCAGTAGGCATAACCGAGAAGGACATTGGACCGCCTAAGCATCTCTAGTGGCCCGTGGAGGAAACCACTTGAGAGGAACCACTGGCGCAGTGGCACCAGCAATAGGAGGAGATGGATGGCCGAGCCAACAGCATGGATGAGCGGTGCCCGCAGGCGACCCGATGGCAGGAGCTGCGGCAAGCCGGGCCGCGATGGTAGGAGTGGCTGCCAGCAGGGCTATGGAGGCATGAGACGCTACAAGCAGGACCATGGTGGTGGAATGTAATAGTGTTGATGCGCTGTGCTGCAGGGGGTGTGTTCCCCTCAGGACACTCGGCTGGACCAATGACTGACTTCAGCTGACCGTTTAGGAACATGGGGTGGAGCCCTGCCGGCACTTCCAACAGACTACATAGGATGCATCGCATTCAGTCGGTATGAACAACCTATGCAGATGTGGGCTGAGTTTTTTCCGGAAGACCGAACGCTTCGGTCTAGTTAGACGCGTGAGCCACACCAGACCCGCCAGCTGGGCCAGACCAGCCCAGTCCCATTACACTAAATTGGGTGTATCATCTAAAACAAACCTCCATTTGGAGAACCATCTACTGTGCTGGAAGCCATTGGAAGATGAGTTAATTTTGAGATAGTCCAATTGTGTTTTTGAGAATGTTCATGTATGGATGGGTTGGATCAAACAAGAATCCAACTGGGCACTCGGTACAAAAATGATGATAACATACACACAGGGCATCTGATTGATATCCCATCTCTTTCATTGGAACCTATATGAAAAGGCGGTCCATTGAGTTACATTTTCTTGAGATTTCCTGGTAGTTAGGGTATGGCCATTGTATTTAGGGTAAGAACCTATGGATGTCATGTGCACCAAGTGCGGGAATCCTGTGGCTTGTTATCAAGTGATGATCAACCCTTTGTAGATCTTCATTAGAGTGACCAAGTATGGATCCACAACAGTGCGACCCAATTTTGAAAATACTTAGAGTGGTGCATTGTGGATCAGCAACCTTTTTTGGATCGACGACTTAAAACCCTCCGTGGATCGACAACTTACGACCTTGTTTGGGTCGATGACATACGACCATTAATGGATGTACGACTTATGACACTTGTGGATCAGTGACTTACAACCGTGTGTGGATCGTTTATTTACGAACATGTGTGGATCAACAATAGAAGGACTTCTTCATGGTTCATTAGTGTAACTTCTCATCGGAATAAAATTAATTAATTTATGAATAATCACCATTATTCATGTTCTTAAGTTATATACATGGTGTGTGTGGTCTTTTACTTTGTGCTTTGTGAATGAGATCAAGCTTTGTGGTTTTTACATTGAATAATTAAGGAATAAAATCAGGGTTCCAGGGGTCACTACGAGGAATTGGTATACTCACCCATACACTGGATTCACCTGCACCTTTTTGTGTCTCCTTCGGACGACAAACCTATTAGACCAATATTTGGGAGATAGGATTAGTCTGTGTACAGAGGTGACTGGTTTACATGGAGATCCGGAGTGATGAGTAGTACCTACCCTTCTTATAGGATCCTTATAGGATGACCTGATGATGTGTGTTTACTTTTTCTTTTACTTTATTAGTTAGTTTTGTAATATTTCCCATTCTGCATCAATTCACACTTTTACATTCAGTAGTTATACTACGTGGTTTTCTCTTGTTGTGCACATGGTCTCTGTGTTTGCAGTTTTAAGGAAACTCCTTATCAATTTAGGGACATACCTTTTCAGTGCATGTCTCCAACACATGGAATATGGATGGTGGGGTTGGGTTGTCATGAGATGTGCCCTAGGGGATGGATCATGACATAAAAGATTTGAATAAATGCATCACATATAGTAACCCTATTTGAAGCATCTTATAGTATATTGAAGAAACTAATCAATCCATCATAAATAAGAAAATCAGTGAAAATATGGTGAAATGGTGGATGATGGTGTTTTTTATATTTTATTGAAATATTAATGCCTATAAATGTTTCAATATGAGACTAAAAAATAGTATTTATCACATTAATGTAAATTTGATTGATAATGAACCCAAAGTATATTGTTAAATTTTTATTTCTAAGGTTGTTTTTGAAGAAACAAAATAAAAAAAATTAAACATAAGAGAATCCCAAACTGAACACGTGAATAATTATTCTATTATTGAATCTATAGAGGATCAATGTGAAGTTATGAGTTTACCCATGACTCATATAAAAGATAAATGGTTAAATTTGATCCCAGAAATATCATTGGACCAAATATTTTCTAACTCAAAATAGAAGGATATATAGAGTATATCTTATTGATCTATTATAAGTGAATGAACTCGATTTATTTATATAAGAAGAAAAAAAAGATTCATGAGTGAACTATATGAATGAATAAATGATAAAAATAGATAAAAATAGACTTGGTGAGACATGGATATACTAAAAACCCATAATGTGATTGGTATGAAAAGGGTATTAAAAAATAAAAATATAGAATGTTTGTAAAAAAGATGAAATGATGGTTTTCAAGGGATATAATAATATAGATGAAATTTATTTCAAAAAGTGGTTTTCTCTAGTAGAATGAATAGATTTTTTTTATAGTTATTGGAAGTGGATGTGCAAAGATAGTTCCAAGTGTTTCATATTACTAAAATTATTGATTTTTTGAATTGAATCATAAACGAAGATGTATATATCAAAAAACCACATGGATTTGATTAGGGAAAGGATGAATATAATTTCTTATGTATATAAAATGATTAATTTACCTAAATAAATAACATTGTTTTAAGTAAGAAAGGATAGATACATTCAAGAGGAAGTTTGAGTTCAAAATATGACGGAATGGTCACTAATATAATGTAAAAATATTTTAAGGGGATCAGATTCTAGTGTTGTGGTAAATAAAGGATAATAATGATTAATCATCAAAATTCAGTTATTTTATGTAAATAGGTTTATTATTAGAGAGATAACAATTTTAAGGGGATATATGTTCTTCAAGATAAATTAATGAAAATAATTTCGGTAATGATGTACACTAATCATCATGATCTTTGGATATGGAGAAAAAAATCGATGAACCAATGAATATTTATTTAAAATTAAAAATAATATTTACATTTGCGGAATAAAAGTTATTATTTACCCATAAAAGGAAAAACCATACCAAAAATTGAAAATGCCAACAGAAATAAATAACATACCCTAAAAATTCTATATTCCTATAAGTATCCATTGACAAATTATTCTCAATAAAAAAATACAGAGACACCAATATATAAAATGAAAAATTATAGCCATAGTTCCTCACATTTTCTATCCTCTCTCCATGAAACAATGGAGAAACATATTAAAGAGAATAAAATAATTACCATATGTTGGATGTCAGTGTCTCTAAACATTATTTATTCCATTCATAATGTGTATTTCATTCCCTAATCCATTCTAAGAATACATTCATCTATATGTCATCATCAAAGATTCATGTAAAGGATATATTTAATAAATATAGAATAGAAGAGTGTAATCTTGTTCCCACTTCAATAGTTGTTGAAACTAATATTGTTAATGATAAGTATAGTGGGGGGATGGATTCAAATATTTATAGAATATTCATTTGTTGATTACTATACATTATTGTGACCATGATAGATATTTTATGTCCTATATTCTTAAGAATGATTATTTACAATTTTCCTAAGAAAGAATATGAAATATAAGTACGAATAATAATGAGGAATATTCAAGTAACGTTACAAAATAGTTTTTTGTCTAAATATGATATGAAAAAGAATTTATTGTAATATATAGACTCCTATTGTGCTAGTTATATTGTGTATATAAAGTCCAAAATTTGAAGAATGTATTACATTTTAACTAACATTTATGTTTGTTAATAATGAAATTAGATTATATAAATTTAAGTATATTTTAGGATAAATTTTATTTATTGACCAAAGCATGTACACAAAAAATTGGGATGAATAATCTATTTGAAGTAATAAGATAATTTCTAAAACAATAAATTATGATCCAATGTGACAACAAAATTTCCATTGAGTTGTCTAAAATTAATGGTCAACACTCTCTCCTGAATAAAATAAAAATATGGTATAATTTCTTAAATGAGGATGTTGAGGATTTTTTAATGAGGATAGTATTCATTAGAAGTCAATATCAAGTAGATATATTCAATAATAAATTTCTCTCTCATATTTTTGAAATTCAAATTTTGAAACATGAGGATCAATAGATATCATTAAACTAAGGTGGTTCAAAATGTTACCTCTCCTCATTTAATCTTATGATATAAATGGAATTTGTGTGTTATTCTAATATTTAATGTTTTATTTTGTGTTAATACTGTTAGTGATACTATCTAGTGGGAGGGGTAGAAAATATGGAATTATTTTTAATAAATTATAGAATGTATTATAGAGCGTGATATTTTATCTTATTTTACAAAATGAGTTTGTCTAATGCAGGGTTAGAGAAATCATTAATGTAATATCTATGAAATTTGAACCACCATATTATTTAATAACCCATTTAATTTTATTATAAAAGGGGGTGGGAAAAAATTTTAAAGTGAAATAGTGATTATTAACAATATTTTTAGAAAATGAAAAATGTTTGTTTCTTCAAAAAAATGGAAAGGGGGTACTATGGGAACAAATGGTGTGTGGATAATTATTGTATTAGATTCCTATTAGGATATGTTTCAGGTATTTTTGAATGTTTTCTAATGAAACTGTAATGAGCTTTTGTTTTGTAAGAGGCATACCAAAACCATGATTCTTGAGAACAACATGTTTTAACCATAGTAAATGTTAAAAAAATAATGTATATTTAATCTCATATTCTTTAGTAGGATTGTGGGTATAGATATTCATTACTCAGGACTAATTCCCACACTATAGTGGAGAATGAAGTTATTAATAAAAAGCTGGCTATCCCTCATGAAAACATACAGATTTATCTTCCATTTATAATGGTGGATGAACTCAAAGATTCTAGCTGAGAGAGTGTTGAAAGAGAAAATAACCCATCATGGGTTAGTGATAGGAGAGAAGTGGAATATTGAATTAGGATACATCATATATGAAGGTCCCATGTGTGTATGAATTGATCTAATATATTTTTTATTTTTTAATTAATTAGTTTGGGGGAATTATTGAGCATCCCAATTAATAAAGGATAACTCACCCAATTATATTTTTGATGTCGAAGTCAGTTTATGTGCCCTATGCCATAGGCAAGGTGAATGTGTGATATAATATAGATATTAAATTCCAAAAGTAAGAGGTTAAGACCACACCTCATCATATTCCATATTATGTAAAGGGTATTTTTCAAATAGAGCGATGTTTCAGTTCTTTTAGTGTTTATAGAACTCTACTCTATACAGATGTAGTCCACACAAAAATTAGGATGGACAAGAATTTTTCCACATTATTGGGGGATATTGAGTTATACATGATATTTATTTAGATTTGATATGTTTAGTGTTATTCTACAGATCATAATGAGTTTCACCATGAGGTTATGCTACCCCAAAAAGACCATAACTCCTACAGAAAAATATTTATGTAGAAAATTTTTCATCTTAAAACAAAGGGGTATACTACAACATATATTATGAATTCTAAAAAATTTAACAATAATGAAGATGTCCCAATATCATGGTCATGTTGTTGTTTAATAAACATGTTAAACTGACAAAATGGAATTTAATAAAATGTATCTTATTAATGAAGATCCCAATTATGATTTTTTTTGAAGATCTAATGAATAATTTATAGTTTAGATTTAAAAGTATTTGTATAAATTATTAATAATAATGTAGAATCAACTCTTTCAGATAATAGTAAGACCAAAAGAACATAAACTAATAGATATGTATATTAAATATTATATACATCAAAATATAATTTAATATCATTATTAGCATGGTGAATTTTGTGAATACTATATTTCATGGAATATCATGCTTCATAGAATATTTTATTATCCTTAGTTATAAAAAATCAAGAAGTTTAAGCGGGACCATCATGGAAGAAAACCTTTGCAATTTGGATTTCATATATTCGGTAGAAATATTTCATGATCCACCATTGATTCTATTTCATCGTTGTATCCCTATTCAATGAAGTGAGTTGTGGATAGGAAGATTTCATAGGACTTAGGGGACCTTTGGTCTATTATAAAATTTGTAATCAGATAATAATTATGTTGTGATTAATCACCATATCCAACCATTATTTATATCTTCTCCATGGATAATATTTTTATATTTGAACCATGTAAAATCAATGTGTTCATTAATATTATATAGGTTAATTTTATTGAGAATAAAAATTAGATATAATTTTTGTTTTCCAATGTGAAGGTAGGATCCAATTTAAACTAATACAATAAAGAAATTCCATCACCATTATTCTCCCCATTAATTGGGTTTATAGTGGGACAAGGGGGAATCATGGATGTTGAATGAAAAATAATATCCTTAAATAGAATGTATAAGGTGAATAATCCCACCATAGTAGGTTCATTAATAAGAAGGCAGAGAATTTCAACCCAATATTCAAGAAACAATATTTAAAAAACATAATAGAAAAAATATAAATGATTCCAAATGAATGTTATAATTATAGTTCTACATTTATGAAAGATTGAGAAACACTATGAGTGATTATAAAAAAGAAATCGATATCAATATATGAGGAAGGACTAAGATAATAAAATCTCATCCTATTTAATTCTACATGAGATAAAATTTCTCATGGAGATTTTTATTTCTCTCAATCATGGTTGTATGGTGGGGTACAATACAATATACTGATCTAGGATAGATATCCAAACTAGAACATAACCTAGCTTGCCACTATTCGCTAAGGGAATTCATAGTCCACACATGCCATAATGTATCACATGTGGGTCAATATTTCTCTTAGTGAAACATTTCACCCATATTAAAAATATAAATAAAATAGTAGTAGAAATAAATAAATAATCATATGAACAATGGAAAAATAATAAGTATTTATAAATGGATAAAAACATACACTAATAAAAATTGAATAATATTGATATAATCATCCATGGGATAATGGGTGATAAAACATCCCAAAATAAAAACACTAGATGAATGGATCCAAAAAAACATCAATAGCACCACTACTGACCGCCCACCACTCATTACATCCCATAAACTATCCATAGATCAACCCATACAACATGAATTGAAATAAAACTAGATTTTAATACCTAATACACATATATGCATGATCTAAATTGTATATGATTTCACCAACCATTTAGATTTTTGTAATATTGTACTAATATAGATCATAAAAATCAATTTTGATCCTAAGATATAGAATCGGTCTTCTATATGTTCTATAGAATAAGATAATTCACCTCACACATGCAAATTTACAAACATAAATAATTTTCTAAAAATAAAAAGGAATGGGTAAATATTTGAGTAAAATATTTCACATTAAGAAAATAGGGTCCTTAAAACCATAAAAACAATCCAAACCATTTATTCCTTTATTTTACAATCATCTTATAAAACTCTTTTTTCATTAAAAAAAACAATAAAAAACATTTCCCATTTAATGAATAACCTACTAATTTCTCATTTTATATAACAATTTTAATTAATTTTTTAAAAACCCATTGGAATGTAAACCATAATTAACTCATTGTGATACTAAAATCACACATATACACCATAGTTTAATGGATACGTAGTTCAATAATAAAACTATAAATGATCTATATAATCATATGAACTAGTGGAATATACTATAGTGATGAAAATAAATCCCAAAAATAATTCTGATAATGACGAATACATAAATAGAATCCTCTTATGACTCACATTTTTAGATTCTGAAATAGTGATGAGGAACCCAGTCCAACACAAATAAAACTATCATGTTCTGTTAGTCTAAAAAAACTAACCAATATATATCCTAGTAGGGGATATATAACAGAATCCCTCTATACATCCATTATCCTCCATGAATGTAGGGGACATTCATTTAGATCACTTGTTCTAAACAAGTCCTTACATTATGAATCATTCTACACACTAGTGGTTTCACTTATATATATCCCTACTAGTATACTACATCTCCCATTACATGTCAATAATTGATGTGAAAATTAGTATCATATATACCAAATGTAAATCATTTAAACATTTCAAACATATCCTCTTAATCCATTGAATGAAAAAAACTCTTTTACTTCCAGACATAAGAATAAAAATATGGTTAAAAATATACAAATATGACTTAAGGGGAAAAAATCAACAACATGAATAACGAACACAGGAGGAAAAACTGGGGATCACACACATTTAAAAAACTACTTCACATAATGTGAAAATAATAATTTCATAAAACAACTTGAAATGTAATCCATTTTCACACCATTTAAAAAATTACATTAATAATTTCTTTAAAAACCATATATACAATTTTAATTAATATCAAAATTGTAAACACAAATATTTACAATAATTAAAATTTAATATAACACATCCAATATTAAAAAATGTCAATGAGTGCTAAGAATCCTTTCATAGAATTGCACTTCACTTTTCCAAATCATTGAGGTATACATCAAGACACAATGATCTTATACACATAAAATTAATGAAGTTCAAATTCATTCATTTAAAAAATGTTTCTCTTAAAATATCAAACACCCATTTTTGTAATGCGATTGTAATCATACATGATTCTAAAAAATTTAAATCCCATTATAATTTCCACTTGGTCATTTTGGAATACACTTAGCATGTGACCTAAGATAATGACATGTGTTTAAACAATTTTAAATACATTTAAAATCTAACAATGGTATGAAGTATCAACTTAATTCGATAATTAATTTTTGAAAAGACATTAATCATTTAAAAAGATCCACATGGGCATTTTAAAAAAATATCCGCATGTGACATGACTATACCAAGAGAAATATCAATTTGAATATAATTCCAAGCCTAAACAGGAATAATATATGATTAAAAATTAATAAAAGAATATAAAAAACATACAATAATTTAATAACATTTATTACTTGGTAATTAAAAAGAAATACCTACGACATTTGAATAAGAACCATATAAAACGTTTCAAATTCAATGGAAAATGCACAACTGACTAAATAAACAACCTCTTACACTATAAACAATAAAAATAATTATCATTTGAATAATAGTAGACCATAATACCCACATTTACAATTAATATTTTTTATGTATGAAATGAAAATCGAGATATAAGGCCGGGGAAGAGGATTAGACAAGAAATAATGATGAAATATTTTATATTATTATTGTAATTAAGATAAAGGAGACCCAAAAAAAAATGTAGGGGGAGGGGTGAATGTCTGAAGCATACCTTTTGGTTTAGATGAGTATGGAGAAGGAAATAATGATCCAAATACATAAATCAGAAAACAGAAATATAAGAACTTACTATTTTATTAAAATATAGGTTAACCCAAAAACTTTCCAAACAATTTGAGAGCCACTACGTAGATAAATGTATGTTGCATGGTTACTTTGGGGAAACTCAACATAGTAAGAAATATTGTACACAAACAATAGATAATATCACTGAAAATTTATAAACCCTCATTTTCTTATTTTAACATGGTTACCTAACCATGGGTAATTCACATTCTAGTAACTCATGCTCAAATTCAACCCATATAATTTTCCCAAGGTTTCACTTAATTTGGAACAAACAATGTGTTACCCAGTTAAAAAACAATGTGATTTATAAAATGAACTAAAATCCTTATATTATAATGGTGATCATTTGGTTACACCTATACTATGTGGTAAAATCACTCATTGATGGAAAAATTATACATTTTCACGGTTGTTGGTTGAAACGTCTCAGAAAAATAAATTTTCCCACATCAAGTTACAATAAGAAAAAATTACAAAGTAATATTGAGATGTTGGTGTCATATTACTGCCATGATGAATTGTTTCCCCTAGATATTTCATATTCAAACAGAAATAGTGGATGAATATAAGGTTAATCATTACATCACGAGAAGTAGAAAGTGTTATTGAAAACTCAAGAGGATCAATCTTAATGTAACCATTAATTCAGAAATGATCCATTAAAGACCCAAAAAAATATGAGAATACTCAATACATAATCAACTATGAACGCCCAAAAAAGAAATTATAAAAAATGGGAGGCCAAATGAATTATACCCACCATTTATAATTATTCAATATGGTGAACAAACAATAATTTATCATATAATGAGGGAATGTGATACAACTATGATGTCACAGATTAATGAAATAATACAACTAGATTCCCCTAATTCCAAACATAAATAAAAACTAAATCAACTTCAATGGGGTGGAATTGTCCAAGAGACACAGATTAGTTCATCAAAATGACCCAAAACTATATCATCCTAAAAGACCACACAATGAGACAAGAAAAGAACCCAAAATCCTCAAGACCCAAGCGATCAATATTGTCTCATGTCAAAACATACCAATCATGCCATATCATGAAAATACCACAATTAAAAAAATAATTTAGTAAGTAACCTTTCATCTGTAACAATATAAATGTGGCGAACTATGACATCCTTCTCAAGTTACCCATTCATGGTATACCCGTTGAGATGAATACATAAACTAGAAAGGATACACTCTCAATTGGAACCATTCATGACATAGTCACCCAATGCCTATACAATCTAGTACATCCCATGTTCAAACAAAAGACCAAAAACAATGAATAACCCTAACCCCATTGACATCATTTTCATGTGTGAAAACATAAGTTATAATAAAAAATTTTTATTCGAAAATTAAAAATAAAATTATATCAAATATGATAAACCAAGGTTTCGAAAATACATTAAATACAATTTTCAACTCAATTCTACAATCTCTATTTCAATGAGCACAAAACCTCAGGATAGACAATTTTACAAAACCAAAAGAGATTGATCCTCACTAAAACAATTTAGTAGATATCAATTACACAACCAACTTAGTCTCTGAAAAATCAATAACTTAAGTGATACTACCCCAAAAAGGGAAATAATTCGTTCTAATCCACTTAGATTCAAGAAAATAGTTGTGAACTGAAAATGAACCAAACCTATGGATGAAATACACACACACACACAGACACATATAGTCATGAATTTTTTGAGGCACAATATTTATAAAATAGAATTTGAACTCAATCCTCTCATGTTCCCTAAATCAAATAAATCTGTCCTAACCTTATAATGTGAAAACATCCTAAAAAACAAGACCTACAACAAAAATCAAATGAAAAAAGTTCAATTCCATTTAAAACCCCACACATTCTGGAATGAATAAAAGAACTAATTTTTAAAAAATAACCCAAGCTTTTAAATAAACACAACCATTTAAAAAACAATTCATTTACAATCTTGATTCCTTAAGGAAATTCCTAAAAAGTTTTACATTTAAAAAATCAAAAATCCCTATGTAAAATAAGGAACCCACTCAACATTCCCATATATCATCATTTCAAATATAGTAAAACAATTAAACCCTTTTAGAAAATGATTTTAAAACTATTTTTTTAATTCATTTTTATTATTTGAAAATATAATTTTTTTAAAATCACATCTTGATATTAAAAATATATATTCACAGAAACGACCAACTAGGTTAGAAATCAATTTTTTGGTTTATATAATAAAATAAATCATTTATAATAATAGAAATCCTAACTTCATTCAAGGAAACCTATTCAATTTCAAAAAATATCTATAAGGATTATATTTTTCTGACAATTGTTTTTATAAAAAACTAATACAATCTCATAAATAATCCCTAATAATTACTTCATGCCAAAAATAATTTTCCTTAAAAACTATATTTTTCTCAGATTTATTTTTCTAAATAACCTCACTGAAAGGAGGAACAACATAATTTTAGGCAAAACAATATTCCATCTTCAATATATCACATGACTCCTATGATATATTTACCACGATGGAATATTATTAAACAGTTGTATAAATTGTACAACAATCTAAATATAGAAAAACAAAAAAATACATACATATTTAGTCCTAAATAATTTAAATTTACGTTTATATTCTTTATTTTAACATTAAAATCCATTAGTTAAAACTCAAGGATCATGAGCCCAAGTGTATTTAGAAGGCTTGGTACATAATACATCATACTAAAAATAACATATATAATTTTTTATTTTTTCTACATAATGATATCATAAATAATTTTGATCTCCAAAAATACATAGGATATCCTAGTTAATAAATATAAAAAATGGATGAACTAAAATCCCTGTAAGGGATTAAAATTTATAAGCATGCATAAAAATAGTGTCAAAGGTATAACATGATATCATAAAATATAAGGATAAATACTATTCACAATGGAGCCTAACATAATGAATTTTTTTTCATAATTTCATATTGACATATGAAATATGGAAGAATTATATAACAAGACATAAACATGAGTAATGGATAACTTCATAGAAAATATCACATTGTTGGAAAAGTAACATAATGAATTAGGTTTACTCCCTAACCACATACACGATTTCTTATGAGAATAAATATTTTCATAATGTATTTGAGAACTATCAGGATTCACATATAATATCATGTTTGTGATTATTTGTTCCAAAATAAGAAATAAATCTTATGTAATAAACATAGGAATTACACAAGGAAAACATCTGCTTCATAATCTCATCTAACATCATAGCCAGAGGAAATTTTATAATTAGAGAATTTGAGAGATAATTGTAACATCCCAAGTAATTAATGAATAATATTTATATTTATATATGTCTATTAATTAATTAGATAGTGTTTTAGAGGCTTAAAATGAAAATAAATCCAATCTTAAGCATTGAATACACTTATATTTTTAAAAGATTGTTTTACTGCCTTATAATGGAAACCCATTTTTAAATCTATCTTTTGAAAATTTTATAAGCTATTTTTGTCAAAAAAAAATTATTCTTTATGATTGGGACATCAGAATTTACATTGTGTGAATTTTTGGTAATTTTTCGATGAAGTTCATTTTTTAATCAATAGTGAAAGTGTTGTATTTTAATTCAAAACCTCTTTTTAATATAATTTATTTATATGATTAGATTTTCTATTGAATTGGTTTTAAAGTGAAATTAAAATATATTTTTACAATCCAATCTGTTAGTTGTCAATGGAATTAATTTCAATTTAAAATTGGACTTAAACTAGTGTAAATCTTTTGATATTTATTGTTTCATAAAAACACGCTATTTGCTCTGACAGCGGGAATTAATTATTAAATTAATTAATGTAACAAATATGTTTTGAATTTTTTAAAATAGACATCATTTTGAATTCGGAATATCAAATATAGCTTAGGGTGAAGTTTTGGTATTTTTCTGAAAAACTTCAATTTTTTATGAATAGTGAAACCACTAAGTGGTACATAAGAAACTGATTATTCAGTTTAATGAAATTATACCACATCTGTGTTTTGAATTTAAAAAATCAGACATACATGGATGTCATTAAGAAGTCAAATTTGGTTAAATGGGATTAAAATAATTTTTTGGTGAATAGTAACTTTTATGTTTTTAGTCGCGATTAGAGGTAATTAGTGTAATGTATGGTAAGAATAATGTTTTAATAATATAAAATGACCTTGAAACATGTCATAACCTTATTGTATGTGTCATGGCCGACCAAGACAATCCATGGGTCAACTTGGGGACCCCATGGAGCCACTTTGGTTGGTAAATGACATAAATGACTTTTTATTTAATGTAAAAGTAAAAATGACACAAACATTAGTTGTTTTACTAAAACAATTTTTACATGGGGTTATACAAGTAAGAGTTTTGACTATAAATATTCATTGGAAAGATAAAAATATTTCCTAAATCATGATATATTTTTTTATAATTTTTAGACATTAAATATATTAAATTATTTATGACATCTTGATGATGCAGTGATTACCTCATTAATAAAGGATTTAAATAAAATGAACATTTAATGTAAAATATATGATCTACACATGTCCAAAACATATTGTATGGGTATATTTAGAACCATTATCACCTTATCCTAGAAATATATCAATGTGGGACCTTTAAAATCCGAAAATCATTTTATAATAAAGGAACATTTCTTTACTTTCCAAGAGTGCCCCTCCTCTCCTCTTTTAAAATGCCCCCACCTCTACCTCCTTACCGACACTTCCAAAGCCGTTAGATTGGCCAAACCCTACCCATTTTGTCTCTCCACTTCCCTATATTAATCCTTGAAGCCCCACATTGGGAAAAAAGTATTCCCAAGTAAGCCTTTGAGCTCAAACCAAAGGGAGTTACCCGATTTAAAGGTAATGTCTTCACTTGAGTCCATTTGTTTTATTTCGCTTCTCCAACCCCCTAAACTCTTTTTACTAATTTCTTTTTTAAAAACACCAGTATCTTCCATATACTAGGATGTTGTTATAATATGGATTCGAGCTACACTTACACACACATACATCTAATTGTTAAAGAACATACTGTTTTCGTGGATGGAGAATTTCTATCTCAGGAAACGATGATTGTTCAAAATTCTTTTAACACCTTAAAAGGTGGCCATTAAAATGAAACTATATTTATATATGATATATAATATGTTTATGTTTTCCTTATGCTTCTGTATTTTTCATTTTGGGCATACCTTTATGGTTTCCATTATGGGTAAATGCGATATCTTCATTTAAGGAAGTGCGGACTACCGCCCGCTCAAAGTGATTTGATTCGTTAATACCATATGTGGGACATATAAAGGATGGAGTTATGATATTATATATGATATTAAAATGGAATTATTATATACCTTTATATCATTATGATTCCATTCTATAAAATACGAAATAGAAATGAAAGTAGTGTTCATGCGTACGTACGGCTTACCGTCTCCATGAACGGTGCATTTCATTTCTTACCTCTAAATGATTATTTAATAAGTATATACTGGATATATATGATATATATGATATATACATCATTTTTATAACACCGGATATAATGGATACATGAAAAACTTGTAATTATAAAGAGCATATTTTGACTCAAGTGCCAATGATCGTTAAAACGACCGTTATTAACTAAAATAAATACATAGTGTTCATGACATGGTAATAAGTGATATAAAAGGAATAATGAACTTGAAAAAGGTTCATAAGCAAGTAGAAATTAACTTAAGTTTATTATTCAGGACATTAAAGAATGATCGAGTCAATTCGGACCCGAGGTATGGGACTTCATCTCAATCTCCTTTCATTGAGGCATATTTTGTTCAATACACAGCCTTCTTTTATATGGTGTATAAACCCCTTTGACTTTTACGTTTATTCAAAAGGAATATTTTTTATACGAATCATTTACTAAACGAAAAAAGGGAATGTTTTTTTCGTACGTATGCGGCGACAATGACTTCTCCGCCACCGTGACAATTATTTGAGTTTCGGCATCCTCTACAAGCCATAGCTTCTTTTTAAAAGAAAAATAAATACCATGTTTTACTTTTCGTTTATTTTGGTATTGAAAATGGTTTTCATAATTTTTTTATTATATCAATGTGTTGTATTGATATCTTGTGACTGAAATGAGGAAATGTTATGTTTCCATTATGCATGTTTTATGTGATACGATTATGATATGGATCTGGGGAATTATTTTGAAGACGGGTGGTTCCATGATAATCTAATGGCAGGTGAGCCCGATATAGCTATCCAATGCATTGGGTAACGTTAAGGAGTGAAAAGTTAAGGTTTCTACGAAGAGATTTAGGGAATATACTGTGATGGGTATTCCAAATGTAACCAAGAGGGTTACTCCCAACACATGAATGTTATGAATGCCTCAAGTTACCTTTATGTCTTATGATTTCTATTATTCATTCATGATTTAATGAGGTATGTTAGAGTGATTATTTTTTATTGGTAAAGTATGATTTCATTCTTATGTATATATGAACTCAGGTTTCCTTTCCATATTTTTATAACCTATACTGAGCTTTTTTATGCTCATCCCAAGTTTTTTTTGAAATATTTTTCACAGATCAAGGGAATGGTACATGATATGATGATAGTGTCAAGGAAGTGTTAAGAAATAATCAATTTTTTATTTTAAATATGTTTCGGTTGATGGGAAAACATGAATACTATCTTTATATATCCACTTTGATTAAATGTGGAATGTAATGCAAGTTTTATGATCTAAATCTCTAAAACTCTAAACCTGAAAAGATCCTCAATGTGTAATCATGTAATAACTCATGATTAAGTAAGGTTTCTGGCTGGGGCCTTATAGTTGGTATCGAAGGTCGGTTTATATAACTTTAGGAGTTAGAATTCTATTAAATGATTATCTAAAAATATTTTTTTGGTCAAATTGAAGGGATGTAGCATTTGATGATTACCATGTTGCTTCATCTAATACATGTTTTTTCAGAATGTTTTTCCACAGAGGAAATAGGGAAACAGTTCTAGGAAGGCATACAAGAGGAAATAACCTTCCGAATCAGCATCATATGATGGTCGGAATTGGAACTGAACAGTTTGTTGCAGTAATGGCACAGTTGAGTCAAGCGATAAATGGAGGTGGTATCCATGCACGAGATCAGCCAGATCAACCGTAGAGGAAGATGTCTGTGGTGGAACATTTCATGAGGAAACATCCACCATCATTCAGAGGATCATCTGACCTTGTGCTATCTGAATAGTGGATTAAAGAACTGGAGAATATTTTCGATGTCATGGGGTGTTCAGAAAATCAAAAGGTTAGTCTTGCTATTTACTGTTTGGAGGGTGCAGTAGATCAGTGGTGGTCGATGGTTATAAATATCAGGGATGCTGATGATATTGATACTCTCGACTGGGATGAATTTAAAGGTATGTTTCTTGAGAAGTATTTTCCTAAGGATTTTTGACATAGGATGGAAAAGAAATTAATGGAATTGAGGCCAGAGGAAGACTTAGTGGCTTCCTATGAAGAAAGGTTCACTCGATTGGCAAGGTATGAACCAAATTTTATCCGAGACCTTGATAGTAAAACCAATCGTTTTTACTCAGGATTAAAGCCAAAATATTGAAGGGCATTAGCTTCCCGTTAGTTTAAAAGTTATGAACAGCTTTTTCGATGTTCTAAAAAGGTGGAAATGGAGTTTTTCGATGATCAAGTGTTCCATAACAACTAGAAGAAGAATAGATCGAGGTGGCAGGAGAAAGGAAAGAATTCCTCAAAAAGGGTTGACGGTAAGAAAACTAAGTTTCCAGTTTGTGATAAATGAGGTAAAAGGCATGCTGGGGAATGTCTTATGAATTTTGTAAAGTGCTACCGATGTGGTAAGATAGGGCATAAGGCTCGTGATTGCACTGAAAAAGATCAAGGTGATTTTAAGACCAAATTTGATTCATAGTTAGTGAATTGTTTTATGTGCAATGAGATTGGTCACTATGCAAACGAGTGTCCGACAAAGGGGTGGTGAAATCCTTTGAAACTACTTCAGCAGATGTCGGGCCGTCAAATGAAGTTGTATCAGGTACTTTGTTTGTTTTTTTAGATTATGCCAGTGTGTTGTTTGATTCGGGGTCTCCACATTCTTTCGTCTCTGAAACCTTTTCAAGTAAAATGGGAATACCATCTCAAGAAATGACTCAAGAACATTGGGTAAAAACACCTGGGGGAAATGTTGAGGTAAAAAGACTTTATAAGAATCTTTCTATCCTTAACCTTTGAAAGAGCCTACTTCCAAACCTTATTGTTTTACCTCTAGTAGAGTTTGATGTTGTCCTGGGTATGTATTGGCTCTCTATTTACCATGTTATGATTGACTGTAGAGCTAAAGAATTTTCTTTTCAGAAAGACTTTCAGTTTGTGTACAAGAATGAACCCTTACTATTGATAACATATCAAGTGGCTGAGGAACTTGTAAAAGATGGAAATGAATGTTACCTTGCACATGATGTTGAAAATAAAGGAACTATTCAGAATAATGATGTGCCAGTGTTAAATAAGTATCTTGATGTTTTTCTTGATGAGTTTCCTAGAATAATACCAGATCAGGATGTTGAGTTTACTGTAGACTTAGTTCCTGATGCTAATCCAATTTCAAAACCCCCTTATCGAATGGATCAAATTGAACTTCTAGAGTTGAAGGAGAAATTGAAAGATTTATTAGATAAAGGTTTCATTCGACCTATCACATCACCATGGGGTGCTCCTGTTTTATTTGTTAAAAAGAAAGATGGTTCTATGAGACTTTGCATTGATTATGGAGCCTTAAATAACATCAGTATTAAGAACAAATATCATTTTCCTCATATCGATGATTTGTTAGATCAGCTCCAGGGAGAATAGTATTTTTCAAAGATTGACCTGAGATCGGGGTACCATCAGTTGAAGGTAAAGGAAGAAGATGTTCCGAAGACTGTGTTTCGTACAAGATATGGCCATTATGAATTTGTAGTAATGCCTTTTGGGCTAACCAATGCAGCTACTGTATTCATGGACTTAATGAAATGAATTTTCCATGAGTTATTGGATTAGTTTTTGGTTGTTTTCATTGATGATATTTTGGTGTTTTCTAAAAGTAAAGAGGAGCATGAAAGACATTTAAGGGTTAGTTGCAAACCTTGAAAGAAAAGAAATTGTATGGAAAATTCAGCAAGTGTGTGTTTCCTTTGCAATAAATTTCTTTCCTTGGTCATATTGTTTCTAAAGATGAGATAACTGTTGATCCTGCAAAAAAAAAGGTTGTGGAAGAATGGACAAGACCCACAAATGTAACTGAGATTCTTAGCTTCCTTGGTTTGGCAGGCTATTACCGAAGGTTTGTTAGAATTTTTTCACGGTTATCTAGTCCAATGACTAAGATAACTCAGAAGGGTGTTATGTTTATCTAGACAAAAGAATGTGATGATTATTTTCAGGAGTTGAAAAGAATATCGGTGAATGCTCCAGTTTTGGAACTTCCTTCTAGGAATGGTGAGTTTGTTATATACAGTGATGCTTCATTGAAAGGTCTTGTTTGCATCCTAATGCAGAATGATTAGGTAATTGCTTATGCTTCATGACAGTTGAAAACTCATGAGGTAAATTACACTACAAATGATTTGGAATTAACAGCTGTTGTTTTTCCTTTAAAAATTTGGAGGCATCAATTGTATGGATTAAAGATTGAAATATATACTGATCCCAAAATTTTAAAGTATATACTCACTCAGAAGGAATTAAACATGAGATAGAGGAGATGGCTGGAATTAATCAAGGATTATGATTGTATAATTCATTACCATCTGGGAAAAGAAAATAAAGTGGCTGATGCTTTGAGTCAAAAAAGCAATGCTTTATTAACAATGTTTAATTTGGAACGTGATCCTTTGGTTAAGGATTTGATGAACTTTGGAATATAAGTTGTTGGTGTAGGATGTTCTTCTATTTTGTTTCAGGTATCAGTGAGATCATCTCTATCAGAATGAATCAAGAAAGCATAGAAGCAAGACAGTGAGTTGTAGAAAAATGTAGAGCTGGTTCAGAAGGGTAAGTTTCCTGAATTCAACATTGATAATGATTGTGTTTTGAGATTTTGGAAGAGATTGTGTGTTCCTTGTGATTCACAGTTGAAGAGAGAGTTATTATGTGTAGCTCATAGTTCTCCGTTTTCAGTTCATCCTGGCAGTACTAAGATGTACAGAGATCTGCGGGTGTATTACTGGTGGGATGGAATGAAAATAGATATTGCTGATTTTACTGTGAAGTGTTTGACTTGTCAACAAGTTAAAGCAGAGAAAAAGTTACCACAAGTGATTCTTCAACCTCTACGAGTGCCAGAGTGTAAATGGGAGAATGTATCCATGGACTTTTTTGTGGGATTACCGAAGACATCTCGAGGTAATAATGGAATCTGGGTTATTATTGATCGCTTGACTAAATCTGCTCATTTCTTTACTATTGAAGATACTTTTTCCCTAGATCAACTTTCCCGTTTGTATCTTAAAGTGATGGTCAGGTTAAATGGAGTTCCTCTATCCATTGTATCTGACCGTGATCCCAGGTTCACTTCTAACTTTTGGAAAGGCCTTCAGAAGTCATTGGGTACTGAATTAAATTTTAGTACATCTTTCCATCCTCAATCATATGGGCAGTCAGAATGAACAATTCAGACCTTGGAGGATATGCTATGAGCTTGTTCGATTAATTATCAGGGAATTTGGTACCAACATCTTTCTTTGGTTGAATTTTCATATAATAACAATTTTCATTATAGTATACAAATGGCAGCATTTGAGGCGTTATATGGGAAGCGGTGTCGAACTCCAGCATTCTGGGATGCAGTGGGTGAAAGGAAGCTGATGGGACCAGAATTGGTAGAAGAGATGGCAGAAAAAGTTCAGCCGATACAGAAACACATGAGAATAGCTTAGAGCAGGCAGAAGAGTTATGCGGACAATAGGAGGAAGGATCTCTCTTTTGAGGTAGGTGATCAGGTTTTTCTCAAAGTATCACCATGGAAAAGTGTGATGCGATTTGGTAAGAAAGGAAAGTTTTGTCCAAGGTTCATTGGACCATATAAAATTATTGGGAGAGTTGGATCAGTTTCTTACCATGTGGCTTTACCTCTGAGGTTATCTCAGGTAGACAATGTTTTTCATGTTTCGATGTTGAGAATGTATATGTCAGATACATCTCATGTTTTGAGTCCATAGGTAGTCCAGCTAGAGGAGAACCTATATTATGAGGAACAACCGGTCTAGATTCTTGACCACATGGAGCAAGTGTTACGGAATAAGGTGATTCATCAAGTAAAGGTTTTGTGGAAAACCACATGATTGAAGAGGCAACATGGAATCTGTAAATGTCATGAGGGATAAATACCCCCAATTATTCGATAAGTAAATAAATTGTGGGGATGCAATTTTCTAAATGGGGGAAGGATGTAACATCCCAAGTAAGTAATGAATAATAGATATTTTTATCTATGTCTATTAATGAATTAGATAGTGTTTTAGAGATTTTAAATGAAAATAAATCCAATCTTAAGCATGGAATACACTAATATTTTTAAAAGTTTGTTTTACTACCTTTTAATGGAAAAACATTTTTAAATCTATATTTTGACAATTTTATAAGCTATTTTTGTCAAAATAAAGTTATTCTTCATGATTGGGACATCAAAATTTACTTTTTATGAATTTTTGGTATTTTTCCAATAAAGTTCATTTTTTAATGAATAGTGAAAACTGTTGTATTTTAATTCAAAACCTCTTTTTAATCTAATTTATTTATATGATTAGATTATCATATGGATTTGTTTTAATGTGAAATTATAATATATTTTTACCATCTTATCCGATAGTGGTCACTGGAATTAATTTCACTTTGAAATTGGACTTAAACTAGTGTCAATCTTTTGATACTTATTGTTTCATAAAAACACGTTATTTGCTCTGACAACGGGAATTAATTATTAAATTAATTAATGTAACTTAAATGGTTTTAATTTTTTAAAATAGACATCATTTTTGAATTTGGAATATCAAATATAGCTTAGGGTGAAGTTTTGGTATTTTTCTGAAAAACTTCAATTTTTGATGAATAGTGAAACCACTAAGTGGTACTTAAGAAACTGATTTTTCGGTTAAATGAAATTTTAGCACCTATGGGTTTTGAATTTCAAAAAATCCGACTTAAATGTGTGACATTACGTAGTAAAATGTGGTTCAATGGGATTAAAATAATTTTTTGGTGAATAGTAACTTTTATGTTTTTAATCGCGATTAGAGGTAATTTGTGTAATTTAAGGTAAGAATAATGTTTTAATAATATAAAATGACCTAGACACATGTCCTACCCTTATTTGATGATTAATGGCCGACCAAGACCATCTATGGGTCAACTTGGGGACCCCATGAAGCCACATTGGTTGGGAAATTACATAAATAACATTTTATTTAATGTAAAGGTAAAAATGACACAATCATGAGTTGTTTTACTAAAACAATTTTTACATGGGGTTATATAACTCATATTTTTTACTATAAATATTAAATAGAAATCTAAAACGATTTCCAACATCATGATATTTTTTTATCATTTTTAGAGATTATATATATTAAATTATTTATGACATCATGATGATTAAGCAATTACCTCATTAATAAAGGATTTAAATAAAATGAATAGATAATGTAAAATCTATGACCTAAACATGTCCAAAACATATTGGATGGGTATATTTCTATCCCTTATCACCTTAGCCTCGAATTATATCAATGTAGGACCTTTTAAATCCGAAAATCATTTTAAAATAAAGGAACATTTCTTTACTTTTCAAGAGTGCCCCTCCTCTCCTCTTATAAAAGGCCCCCACCTCTACCTCCTCACCCACACATCGAAAGCCTTTGGCTAGGCCAAAACCTGACCATTTTGTCTCTCCACTTCCATATATTACTCCTTGAAGCCTCACTTTGGGCATAAGTCTTTCCAAATAATCCTTTGATCTCAATCCAAATGGAGTTACCCGATTTTAAGGTAATGTCTTCACTTGAGTCCTTTTGTTTTATTTTTCATCTCCAACCCCTAAACTCATTTTATATATTTATTTTTTAAAAGAACCAGTATCTTCCATGTACTAGGATGTTTTTATAAAAAGGATTCTAGATACACTTACACAAACCGTCATCTAATGGTTAAATAACATACTGTTTCCGTGGATGGCGAATTTCTGCCTCCCGAAACGATGATTGTTCAAAATTCTTTTAACAACTTCAACGGTGTCCATTAAGATGACACTATTTTTATATATGATATATAATATGTTTATGTTTTCTTTAAGATTCTTTATTTTTCATTTTGGGCATACCTTCATGGTTTCCATTGTGGGTAAATGCGATATCTTCATTTAAGGAAGTGCGGACTACCGCCCCCTCAAAGTGATTTGATTCGTTAATACCATATGTGGGATGTATAAAGGATGGAGTTATGTTATTATATATGATATTACAATGGAATTATAATATACCTTTATATAATTATGATTTCATTCTATAAAATACTAAATATAAATGAAAGTAGCGTTCATGCTTACGTACGGCTTACCGTCTCCATGAACGGTGCATTTCATTTCTTACCTCTAAATGATTATGTAATATGTATATACTGGATATATATGATATATATGATATAAACATAATTTTTAAAACTCTGGATATAACGGATACATGAAAAACTTGTAATTATAAAGAGAATATTTTGGCCGAAGTACTATTGATCATTAAAACGGCCGTTATTAATTATAATAATTACATAGTTTTCATGACATGGTAATAAGTGATTTAAATGGAATAATGAACTTGAAAAAGGTTCTTAAGAAATTAGAAATTAACTCAAGTTTATTATTCAGGAAATTAAAGAACGATCGAGTCATGTCAGACCTGAGGTTTGGGACTTCGTCTCAATCTCCTTTCATTGAGGCATATTCTGTTTTATACACAACCATATTTTATACGGTGTATAAACCCCTTTGACTTTTACGTTTATTCTAAAGGAATCTTTTTTATACTATGCCTTTACTAAAATAAAAAAGGGAATTTTTTTGCCGTACGTATGCGGCTACAATGAATTCCTTGCCGCCGTGACCATTATTGGAGTTTCAGGTTCCTCTACAAGCAATACCTTCTTTTTAAAAGAAAAATAAATACCATGTTTTACTTTTATTTTATTTTGGTATTTAAACTGGTTTTTATAATTTTCTTATTATATCAATGTGTTGTATTGATATCTTGTGATTGAAATGTGTAAAAATTATGTTTCCATTATGCATGTTTTATGTGATACGATTATGTTATTGTTCTTGGGCATTATTATGAAGACGGGTGGTTCAGTGATAAACTAAGGGCAGGTAAGCCCGATATAGCTCTCCAATGCATTGGGTAACGCGAAGGAGTGAAACGTTAAGGTTTCTCTAAAGTGATTTAGGGAATATATTGTGATGGGTATTCCTAACATAACCAAGAGGGTTACTCCCTTCATATGAATGTTATTAATGCCTCAAGTTACCTTTATGTATTATGATTTCTATGATTTATTAATGATTTGATGAGGTATGTTAGAGTTCTTATGTTTTATGGGTAAAGTATGATTTCATTCCTATGTATATATAAACTAATGTTTCCTTTCCATATTTTTATAACCCATACTGAGCTTTTTTATGCTCATCCCATGTTTTTTTGAAATGTTTTTCACAGCTAAAGGGAAAGGTACATGATATGATGATAGTTTCAAGGAAGTTTCAATAGAGTATCCATGTGTTATTTAAAATATGTTTCCATTGATGGGAAAAAGTGAATAACATCTTTATGTAACCACATTGTTTAAATGTGGAATGTAATGCAAGCTTTATGATCTAATTCACTAAAACTCTAAACCTGAAAATATGTTCAATGTGTAATCTTGTAATAACTTAAGATTAAGTGAGGTTTAAGGCTGGGGCCCTATAATAACAATAAGGAATGTATTAACTAGTTAATTTAATGGATATTATTCTAGGTTTTTATGTGATAAAAATATGTACATATTTTATGAGTAATCCATAACATACACGGTTTGTTTTGTTGAAGAAAATGCTTTTAAAAAATTACTAGAAATAATTATTGAGGATATTACTCATTTCTCTATGAAATCACATCATGGAAATATTTTTTTTTGTAAAAATAATACTGAAAATAATGTCTATAACAAACCATGGATTAATGTAATGTAATAATCTAATATTTGAGTGGTCAAGATGGTGGTTATTTTTCTACATGTTGTACATGTTAAAAAACATTTCGTTTATACTTTTTTAAAAATGTTAAAAAGTACCAGGTTTGGAACAATGAAAGTAATTTTAAATTAAAATAAAAATTAAAAAATTACAAAAATGGTAAAAAATTCATTAAAATTAGTTTTTATAGTCATTAAAATAATTTAGAAATAATATTTATAAAATATCGATATGGAAGAAAAAAAATCGACCGAAGAGAGGAATAAAGTCATCTTTTCATAATAAAATATTTCAACCATTTTGGTACTGTGGATAACAAATGCGGCCTATTAATTGAAAATTTCGTTAATAAATATAGGATAATAAAATTTAAGGGTTTATTATATAATTATTAGAAATTCCTATGATGGAAATTCCATCATAAAAAATCTCCATTAAAATGAGACTGAAACATAAACACTGTCAATTAAATGAATTTTAAGTTAAAATATCATCAATTATGAATAATTTATGATATAATATATAATGGGTTAGTATAAAAAAAATTTAATATAATCTAGGTGCATAAAATAAAATGTTTCCTAACGAAAAAACTATTGAGAAGAAACTATTATCTCTAGTCTAGGATTTATGATGTATGCATTTTTCCCCAGTACAATAAACATATATAAATTATTATTTTTATTAGTAATAGTTTAAATTTTTAGTCCCTTTTACTTGAACCATTTAATTTATTTATTTTAATTTCATTTTTAATTACATACACAGATATGTCTTTGTGGGCTATTTTGAGGACGCTTGGTTAATAAATCGAAAACAATAATGGTTTGTTGACTATGGTCAAAGGGTTCATTGTTCCATTATATATTGGATAATAATAATTAAAAAACTTTAATTTTAATACCTTATTTTTACGTTTAAAATCATCCATGAAATATTGTTATAATAAATGAACTATGTTATAATCATAAAGATGGTAGGTTATACATTTGCGTGTGCAAAGATTCTATTTTTAAATGATTATAAGGGAAATAAGGTAAGTATTATTTTATATTTAAATAATTCATATTAAATAATAAATATCATAATATTTATTTAAATTAAATTATATATACCTTTCATATGATGTGGTAATAAAAAATGAATCCTATTGTTTCATGAGACGATAATATGCCTTGATTATGGGCAATGTTATCATTTCCAAATAAATGGTAAGGTAAAAATATACGTGATATGATATTTTTAAATATTTATTAATATTTAACTAATATAATATATAATTATAAAAATCTATCAACATGAATATATGTAATATGTTATTATGAAAGAAATATTCAATGGATTGTGAGGATGTAGTCCACTGTATACACGAACGATGGGTTCTTTTACAATTTGATGGAATAAGAGATGGATAAATATGATTCCATAATAATAATTAAATATAATTATATTTCATATACTAGTTTTATTATATTTTAGTTTTAACACATATTTTAATGTGTAAAAATAAGAAGTAAAAAAGGAGGATCTGGATGAAGATGATCACCTTCTCATAGAAGAACCTCCTTTGGTTTTCTTATTTTGAACACAAAATAAATTATTTTGGGAATAAAATAATGTATATAAGGTTGATTGGAATTTTTGGGAGAGATTGTGGTTAGGTTTTTTTTATGAAAATCTCCTTGTGATGTGTTAATAAGTGAGTGTATGGGTATCTTTTATAATTAAAATGAACTTGCCATTTTTAAAATACCTGACACTATTCAATAATATGTATTCACTAGCATTATCAAAAAGATACAAAATTATATAAATAATCGACTGTATGGGTTATAAGGTCAATAAGAACCTCCATTATTTCAAATTAATCATATATTAAAAAATTTATTCTATTTACATTTATGTATACTAATTGTTACCATTGGAATTGTTTATTTCAATATAAAGTTTTTTATTATTTTTTACAAATAATTTTGAGAAATAAATTATTTAAAATTATTAAATAATATAAATTACTCATATTAATAATATAGAATACATTTTCAAAAATATAATTTATAGAATTTTTCTTAATTTCATTTAATATAAAATCAATAAGTGTGATGAAAAAGAGCTTTTATGAGAAATGTATTTTCATGGGAAAGTAGATTTAAAATAAAATCTATGTCTATAAATATTATATAAATGGATTTTAATTAATTAAGGTTTATGTATAATCTATAGATTTTCTTTAATTCATTACTCATTAGCTTTTACATTGAAATATTAAAATCGAGAAAAAATATTCACATTAAACCATTTTAAGCCTACCAATAAACATAGACTAAAAGTAGACGTAAAGATGATTACAAATTAATTAATTGGAGTAAATATAACTAAATAAAAAATTAAAAAATTTATAGAAAAATTTTAATTTTAATTTTAATAATTTATTAAATATTATTGATAGTTTTACAAAAATCGATATTTTTCACTATTCACAAAAAATCATAATTTTCCAATAAAAACCCAAAAATTCAACTTCAAATTTTTTTGACCTGTTTATTTAAAAAATTAAATTAATATAATAAAATAAAATTTTTGAATGTTCCATACATTTATTATTATTTTCTCTTGAAAAAATATATAAACTTTATTTGAATGAAACCTATTTTTAGTAAAATAAAATACATTTATGAAAAATTTTCTAATTTGTAAATAATTTCAGTAATTTAATATAGGACATTTATATATATTAAATAAATTATTTAATATTATTAATACACTCTAACTTAATAAAAATTTTAAATTGGTTATGTTTATATAATAATATTTTTACACTATATTGTTGGTTATTAAAACTCGATGATGGGTATTAAATAATCTATCTAACATATTGTTCTTTTAAAATACTACAGTGTATCCTTAAAATAAAAAAAATAAAAATAAATTCACGTGGAATAAGATGAAGATAAATTCTCTTTAGAGTATGAATTATGAAATAGTTTTTGGATATAATGTTTACCTTCTATAGTGATGTCTCAAGTGTTACACATTTGATTTATCCAAACACATAACAATCTAGAAACTAGAAATATTTAATATTTATAAAATTCCATAAATGTCTTAAAAATTTAAATAAATAAGGATTTAGAATATTTTATGAGTTATTTTTTCTCCTAAAAGTCACAGTCCCACACAAAAATATCTTTTTAATGATATCAATTTCTCTAATATCAAGGAAAAAAACTTGTTCTTAAAACCGAATAAAAACCCTCTATTCTAAGTTAAATATGAAGTAAAATATCCTTTTTTAAATATTTGATGCAAACTCTCCATTTCCCATAAAAATCCACATGATAAGGTATTTTCAATAATATTATAATAAATCCATCCATAGATTTCATTACCATGATTGGAATCCATCACTGCTAGACTAAAACTAACACCTTTGTGATTGTAAAATTTTGGAACATTTTACAATAATTTTTTTTCTATATTTCATGAAATATAAGACACTATTTTACCATTTATATGATAAAAATATACCTCATAGGGTTGTTAAATCACATGGGAGAGTTGAATCATCAAGCGTTTATCTTTACCTCTAAAAACATCATCATTTTTTACCTTATCACCTGCATACAGATTATATTTTTCAATTAATATTCTTATATTATCATTTGATAATTTTAATGTAGTTGTGGAATATCAAATAAGTAAAAGATAAGAATATGATTATTTAAGTTATTTTACTCCATAAGGACAAATACATCCCTAATATATGAGTGTTATTATTCTTCACACACACAACATCCATCTAATCAACAAGGAAGGCAGGTGAAGTGTATGGTCATGAACATGTTATCCTTTCATAGACCAGGTAAAATAGAAAGATGGATTACAATCCCTATGTATGGAACATTTATCATGTATAACCTTGAATTATGATCACCTCTGTTGACTCAAGTCCATCATATACTATATTAATTGATCATTTTCTTATCATATAACAATATTATTACATTCCATAGTCTTCATCAGACATCAAATATAGAAATATATTCTATTATGGATACTAAGAATATTGGCATGTGATTGGTAAATTTTATTATACCACTATCATTATATTATTCTATTCTTCTTATTCAACTTCAATGAAAAATAATTTGTGATGATTAACATAGGATCCCATTGTTTTTTGACTCTCAAAATAATCCTAAAAATATTACTTTTGAATCAATATCTTTATTTCCTCCTATCTCTCAATTTATATCACTATAAACCCTATAATAATATTTCATCTATGGATAATGATTTTCATTAAACCTGGGGATTATTTATATCATAGATAATATCTCCATTTTTTTCACGCTAATGTACCATTCTTCAATATCATTTAGAAGATATGTTTTATTTTGGACAATGAATTACTTTTAAAATAATACATATGAATTTTGATTTAATATCTTATTTGAAATATATTTATTCATGTCTGTGTTATCCTCAATGAACTCAAATGCAGAATCAACTTTTAATTATTTCTTGTAACATTATTTCTACATCAGATCTAAACAATACACTTCATTAATTCTTTTATATTTGAATACAGTATTTGAATACCCATAATCATATATTCCACAAATATCTCTATATTGAAATTTTAATTAATGAATTTTCACTATGAAAACTCCTAAATTATGTTTCTCAAATAATCCTTCAAATTCTTCATTTTTTAAACCCATTTCATTACATATTACATGAAAATGAATTAATATTATAGAAGATACATGAATGAATCACACATGGTCATGATATATATTAATTATCTACATTATTGCTCCTAATTATGGGAATGTTTTCATTGGATTTTGTCCTCCATTGATCATGAATTTACAGTTTAAGAACACATGCATTAACCTTTCTCATTCATATTTTGGAATAATGTTATTTCTCATCAAGATGTTTTGATCATGAGGTCACAAAATATGAATCATCATACATATAAATCTAGTTCAATAATTTTAAATATTTTTTTGATGATATTTCATGCATGAAATATCATAACCTATTTCTAAATTTAACATGCATGAATATCTTATTGATTGAATCAAGATTCTCATAATTTTAGAAGATCATTTTTCTAGACAAATTTCATTATAAAAATATCTTAAATTTAACAAAACTATTGTGATAATATTTTTGTTTGGAAAGGGATTTTATATCGAACACAAACCTCATCCCTCATGAATATTTTGAATATTACTTTTTATGTGTAGAGAAATCATTATAAATCTAATATTTTTTTGATATACATTGGAATACATGACAACTTATACTTCATGTAATGATTAATCACCCCTCGACACATCCTCAACCAGTATGACATCAATTATTTTCTTAATAAAATTTTCATGATGTCATCATATTATTTTCCATCATTGTCACATGCCCTATTATTAGTCAAAAAATATAGAAACATCCTCTCCGATATCTTTTTTAATATAATTTTTCCTATGTTTACATCTAACCACATAAATCACATATTTGAATATTGTATTTTTTACATGGTATCATTATAGGTATAAAACAAGATTCGTAGTAAAATTTATATATGGACTTAATCCTTCAAGAAGATCTGTGAAAGAAATCATTATTTACTCTGAAGATATGACTATAATTCATAAAAACTATTTACTCTTAGATGGTATGTGGATGTTCTCATGGAAGAACAATCCAATCATCAAATATTTATACTTATATAAGTACATTGTAATATGTTCGATCAATATCAAATCATAGAAGATCCTTAATTTCATGAATGATCCATGTATTATTTATATAAAAAGTTTATCTTACAAGTATATTCTTTAGGGGTATCCACTTATTCTTTTAGAATATCATTTTTATCATTTCATTGATCATACTGATAACTCATAGGAAATTATAATATATTCTTGTGGATGAACTAAAGGGTAATTTGAGCTCAACTTCTATAGTAGATTAGAAAACACTTCATGTGATGATTTTAAAATCAAGTTCAATCAACATATATCACGTGGTAAAGTAATCGAATTTGAGATGATAAATAATATTTTAATATGGTATCTAATGTCAAAACCATCGGGTTAATCATATATATTCATTTGTGTTTTATTTCAATATTCACATGGTAGGATCAGTGCAACTGGATCTATGAATCCCCAATAATAAATATGTTTAGTAATACCTTAATAGAGTTCATTCCATATAACCCAGAACATTAAATTATGTACAATATAATTCTTTTGTATGTCATACATCAATATATTTTTATGATGATACTCTTTAATAATCTTTTTCCATTCTTTCACTATCTTTAATGCAACTTCACTTGTGATCAAATCCTAGACACACCTATCACACATTTGAAAGCACCAACATCCCTTTGTATAGGGTGTATCCTTATCCCTATTCATGATGTACATACTCTTTTGGTTAACCCATGAGTTATATTCCGTTAATATGAAACTACCTAACTTGAAATTCCCTTTACCAATTGTGATGTCTACATTGGGTCGGGTGCAAACCTAAGTGGTGGATGGTTTTAATCTTATATATGGCCCATATAAGACTATATTTTTTATAAATACTATCATTAAAGAATTAGAAATATTCATAGAATGATATAAAAATTTTGTATTATAATTTCAATTCAATCCTTCTTAAAAATGATTTATCCAAGGTTTATTTAAGCTATCTTTTTTTTCTTCACAAGGATAGAACAAAAAAACCTATTAAAAAATTATTTTACAATTATGAATCAGTTAATATTAATATACATTACCAGTACCTAAAATTATTAATTTTGTCACATGAATTAGTTAGATTAACATCAAGATATAATATTCAACGCTTAACTTCAAAACCAATGTTTAATATTCCATTCATAATATATTTTCATATTTCCATGACATAGTAATCACATATTCATAATTCCATGGTTATATAAAACCAACATTTAAGAACATATTCTCTTTCTACATTATTCTTTAATAAATAATAATCAAATAATCCTTATATATTGACAAAAAATACAACACACAAAAATTTGGAACAATAATCCCCCAACTGTATTTGTTGTAAATTTCATTTGGATAATTTCATGTTAATACATTCTTAATTGTTTCATGTAGGATTTCATTATTCTCTCCAATTTCTCATTAAAATATTATTTTTATTCTATCTTCCTCATTAATAAAAAATAAAAATTGTTAAAAAACATAGTTTAGTATTAATTTATTATTAGAAGTGTACAATCATTCATACCAACCAAAGTCTAGATGATTCATAATGTATGTTTAAAACATGATAGATTTAGTTAGATAACAATGATGTCCATTTAATAAATGAAAATCATAAAAAACAATACTTATTAACATTTATTAAATTTTAACCTTAGAGTATTTTTAGGTGTATTCTGGTAGTAACAAGTTTATTTCAATTGATGTAAATATTTCTAGATATTTTCAATTAAATATTCTTGCACCACATCACATAAATAATGAAAAAAATCAATTAAAAATAGCATGGTTCAACGTATAGTACCTATATACTTCCGAAAATATTCTCATTATCTTATCATTAAAGAAATTTATGTAACCCATTATTTTTATAATAAATTATTGAAAATTTGTATTAATAGTGTTTATTTCATTCAATTTTATGAAAAAATTAGGTGGAAATTTCAAAATTAAAATGTGTATATATTATCAACACTATAGGCTTATTAAGAACCCCCTTCAAGGATTCTATACTTCCTCAAAACATAAAGGTGCATATTTTCATCTGGAATTTTTTATTTAACATTTGATTTATTAAAATGTAATGATGGAACATTTTTCAGATCTAGAAAAATTATTCTTGATTACTTTTAATTAATTATCTATTTGATAACTATATTCACAATAAATTTACTATATGGTTAGTAGAAGAATACAAATAATGTAAAATAGAAATTATGTATAACCTTCTTCTTTATTCAATAAGAGAAACAAGGATGAGAATTTTTTAACAACCATGAAACTCCTCTAATTTTTTGCTACATTTCTAATAGATATATTAATGCATTCATCACTAGGTTTCAATTTTTTTTCTTCGATATTTACTTTTTGGTTCTCATTATCTATTATGTTCTGTTTTACATTATCCATCAAGGAAAATGTATCACTACGTGAAGTACTTATTTCCTTCATGATTGTATATTGGGCTAGTGTGATTGTTATGTAATTATGATGAATAGGTATAGCTAGCTTTTAATCCCAAATAAAACCGCCACAATTTTCTAATGATAATTTTTGGACAACCTTCCATGAAACTAAATTTATTCATGTATAATAATTTTATTGCATTTGGATTTTTCATTCTCTTCTTCTATAATTTTATATTGTTCTTTACTATTTAGTTGGCCATATAATCACGAAATATTTGAGAATGTGTTCCTCTAGATTGGTTGTTAGACACAAAATATTTGGAATTTCTTCCACTATATGAATCCTCTTATTTCTTTTTCTGATTGATACATTCCTTTGTTTCTTAGTATCACTTCAAAAAATGTTCTATTACATGTATTTTTGGTTAAATAAGTGATTTACATTCTATTTATAGAAAATTAATAACTTTTACCACTAAACAAAAAAATCTTCATGGACTTCATGTGTGTTCTTTATTTTAAATTATTAATTTTATATTCTCCCAATGACAACTCATCATATATCATTATTGAACTCCTAATAGATTAATTTTCAACATATTTCACATAATCATTTCCCAATAAATAAATTATTATTTTCTAATCTTATAATGTAATATTATTATTTCATTTAGTTATATTTATTGATTACTAATATTCTTATTTATTATGAAAAAATCACATGGAAATACCACAAAGATATCCATTTATGAAGAACAGTCATGGCTGAATGATTGGTTAATTTTTTGTCATAATTTTCCACACCTCAAAGTTTCACTACCTTTATATCATCTTACATATAAATTCATAGTTGATGTATCTTTTGAAAATAAATAGTGTTTTGACAAAAACATATAACATCATGAAAATGCCTCAATAATCATGATAATTTTCTATTTGAATAACTATATCCATAATTTCATGAGTACTATTTTTTTACATTATTTTCAAATAAATTTTTAGTTTAGAAGAAAAAATACTTACATATTTTCTCACGCCCCATGATATTGTGTTGGATTCCACACCATTTACTTCATATAAACGTATGAATATTTCTAATTTAAAAGCAAATTATTCAATAAAATATAATTAAACATAAATTAGTTCCATAATTGAATGGAATATTTTTTAGATGGATATATATTGATTAATAAATGATTATATGATTTTTATTTAACAAATATGAGGTATTTTATGATAATAGTACTATTTTTTTGTTTTTATGGGAGTAAATATCCTTCAAATTTGTTGTGATGTAAATGAATGAATAATTTCTGAAGAATTCAATTTAGTTTCAAGAACCAAAAATTTAATATTGAGAATATATTTTTTCAATCCCCAGTATATTTAGTATATCATCACTATATTTTTATTTTTTTCGACCACATCAGCATTCATTTTTTTCTTATATTTCATTAAGATTTAAATTTTTTGTGACATGGTAACCATGTCTTCCATATGAATATTTTTTACTCTAATTATTTAATATTTATTCTCATATTGAGCACAAAACAATTCTTATAGTATCTAAATTCCATGATCATTAATTATGATTTCCTAAAGCTAATCATTACCAAATATAGATACTTCCAGTTCATTCCCCCTGATTATTTTACTTTTTGAAATTAATTTTTTAGATCTACACACATCATTACCTTAGATGATATTGTTTTATTTTTTATTTGAATCAATAAGATGCCTGACCTTGTTTTGAACATTATATTAAAAAGTTTTACACTGATATTTCCCAATATTCCTGTGTTGGATTTCCTAGAAAAAACATATTTGAAAATACTTCATCAAATTATGAGGCATAGTGGTATTCTATTTCATTGGATTTTTTTTAACCAACACACAATCTTCATCTATATATTAATTATATTTTATTTAATCAAAACACGGAAAAGCATCTTCTTCATCCTCCTTATATAGGAGGGACAACTTTTTTCATTCTAATAAACTACATTATTATATTCTTTGAGAGTTTTTAGAAACAAAAATATTATTATTTATATATATATTTACAAAAACATTTTATTTAAATTTTTTATTAAAAGATAACATAGAATCAAACAAAGGTGTTAACTATGCTCCAATATCAATTGAGAAGGATATCACAGAGTTATGTCCACATATAATGGGGGTGAATATGTATGGTATTAATTTAAACCTAATAAAATATATAGCTCTTTGTTAACCCACAAATTGTTCATTTATTAGATTTATCATTTAGTATTTTTGTCCTTTCTTTGTTCAGTGTGAATGTAGATGTGGAATAAAAAATTATTACAATATAAAATAATGCTTGTTAATGAGGCTCACTAGTTTAAGGATGACTATGTCATCAGTGAATTGTTATTTACCCCCCCCCCCTTCCCCCATAGAATTCTTTCTTATAATTAAATAAATATCAAAAAATTGTATGACCTTAAAATCATTATCTTAGATTATACAAGGTATAGACAATTATAAAACATATTGTAAAGACCAAACCCTAATTTTCCATTGCCGGTTCTATAATTCATTAAATTGGTATGATTACAATAAATTTGACTCCAGAAAGAATGAATGGTTTAGTAATTTTTTAAAAGTATATACATAAATAATTACATCATTAGAACTAGGAAAAAATATATAAATTCTAATGACAACATCCACAACTCCTAGGTTTTCCATGCATGTCATTCATAATATACAACTTCATATCCATGGATAATGATATATATGAAAGCTATGATCTCATATGATCATTAAGGTTAATAAATAGAGTCTAAGATATAAAAAACAATTAGGCATGGTGAATATTTAGAAACACATAAAATTCGAAATAGACATAAACAATTGATGGAATAAATAAGAGTGGAATAAATAAATACACAATAAAGTATAATCATGGGTATTTAATTAGTATAAAAACCTCATGAACATTAAATTACAAGTTTCACAATGAGGGAAATCATAATTCAGGATATCATAACTATATTCTTAAGGCCTCATGCGAAGACAATAAATTACCATTTTTTAAGGCCTCGTGTCAAGACTGCATTTTATCATGTTTGACCTATCGATGAATCAAGGGGATATAAAAGGCCCTACCCCTCACTTACTTATTCCAATGAAGTAATCATATTAATGGGGAAAAATGAAAAGAATATATAAAATCATATTAGAAGTAAAATATTAAATTTTGATAACTTTCCCCTTATAATGAGCATAAGTACAGACCATCCGAAGTAAAATGGTGAGTGGTATGACGATAGAACATACATAGTCAAAATAATAATAAAATATTAAATTATATATGGTATATGGCTTTGAATAATATTAATTCAAATAATACTTAATAATAAACCAGTGTGTTGAATAAGCTGATGATACTCTTATAAAATAATCGAGTACTTCATGATATAAGTACTCTATAACTTGGAATAGAATAGTTCTTTTGGAAATGTTATTATATATAACATCAAGTGATGTAAGATATTATATTAAAATAAAAACTATTTATTTTATAATAATATTTGTTAATGAAAACTGATTCTAATGTTCCCTTTAAAATAGGTAAGACATTGATTAATTTCATTGAATCGAGCATGTATTTCGGGGAAGATTTTTTATAGCTCATTTTAAAGCATTCAACTCCCCATGAATCAAATGTAAGAATATAGTTCTTTAAAATGTATATAACATTCATAAAGAATTTAAGAGGAGTAAATATGACTAAATAATAATGTAATTGGGTTAAATATATAATAAGACTAAAACAATTGAAAATGAGGTTTGGGTAGAAAATCCTTACCTTAGTTCTAATGGTGTTTTTCACTACATCTTTGTGTCCTAGATTACCAAATTAAATTAATTAATTGATATTTTTTTAACCACCTATTAATGAAATTTATTTATTAAATCCATATTATGTTTATTCAAGTCCATAATGATGGGTTTAAGAGGTACAATTTTGTTGTTTGGGAGTGTTCTCTTCCTTGGTAATTATGATTAGTTTACATATATACATGTAAGGATAAAAAGGTGTATAGAGAATGCTTTTTTACGATAGGTGTTTTATTTTATTTTTTAAAATCAAGATGATTTTATGTTTATTAAATTAATATGGTTATTAGGTGTGATGATGAATCAGTATATAAAACGATAATGATAACTGTTTGGGATAATTGTTGGTTTTTGACCACGACGAACTAATTTTGATTTATCAATTAATATCATGTCTACAAAACAAATTCCAGAAACATACATAAGTTTTAATTAAAATTTTATATTATGGTTCAACGGACTGATCACTATATTTTAATATTGTAATATAAATTGAAAACCGGTTATCCTTAAATGTTATAAATTAACACATATATTATGGTGTTTAAAGTTCTAGTATAAATGAAGGGGAATAGAGATAGGATGATGAATTATACAGTTATAATAACAACAATCAAGTTAAAGTTCGGTTAAATATTTATCATAACATTAGGATGAATGGAGGTGAGGAATGAAACAGAAGAAATGGAACTCGAAATAAACATAATGAAAAGATTAATTTTCCTCTTGACGTAATCTAACTTGAGAGGCTCTTTATAGGGGGAGGTTTTATTCTTTTTATGAGACCAAGGGATTCTAGAGTTAGGGAATTAGACTGGGATAAAATTCTATTAGAATTTAGACAAAGCGCATGGATTGATAGGAGTGAATAGAAGGGAATGTTATGGGTTATAGTGAATGAGATGGGTGATTTTTATATATCTTATTCATTATTTTATTATTTCCCGCATGAAAACAATTATAGTGAATTCATGTGACCCATAAGAGTAATACGTGAATTTTATTCCAAACCAAGTGTGATTACGTTATCCATGATCCATAGAATAGTATATTTTACTAATAATGTATATATATTTTAAATTACCTAATATTATTGTTCAAAAATAAAATTGAGTATTTAAATAAACAACATAAAATTCTGCCAATGAATTTATGATGTGTAAATTACAAAAATGAACTTCATTGTTTGATTTTTTTTCTGAATATGATTTATATGAATTTTTAATAAAATTATGTATTAATCAAAAAAATAATTTTGGAACTATAATTATTTTTGTATCACATTAAAAAATTAATCAAGATAAAATTATCTTATATCAATTAGAATGTAAAACAATATTATTATTCGGTACTCATAATATTCATATTACAATTCATCCTACTATTCAAAATGGTATGTTACCATTGTCCAAAAATTATGTTTATCTTATCATACTCTAAATATCTTATTGAACACAATGGTGTATGTCAGTATTTCAAAATTCAAATCATAGAGGTGGAAAAAATATATTTACCAGATATGTTATGAAAAAGTGGATTTCTTAGAGACTCAATGTTTCATGCGTTCAGTATAAAATTTCTTAAAAAATCCATGTTGTGTTAATCATATTGTATATTTATACAATAGATTTATCTTATACCCTAATGAATCAAGATTTCATGTGTTTATTTGAGTCCCTCATTGAATATAATAATTGATTTTATGATCCTCCTACAACATTATGATAGGATACCTTGATGTTCTCTGTACTTATAAAATATAGAAATATACTTTAGTCTGGATACATGGAACGTTTTTTCATTCTTGATCAACATTAAAATTCATTCTCTATATATTCTTCCCTTTTACTTCATCAATTAACATGAAATATTATATATGTGAAATAATATTTATCACTGTTTTTTAATCCTAGAATTTTCATGATATATATGTTTATCAAATAACTACCTTTATTTTCTTCTGAATCACTATTTGTATCACACTAATCAAGGTGATTTTATTTTCTCAATATTTATTGAATCTTCATTAAACTCAAATATTTTTTATATCAAAGATAAAATCTCAATTAATTTCTCCTAATTATTTGATCTTCAATGTCAATTAAATTACATAACAGATCTTAGGTAAATCACCCTTTTAAAATTCTTCATAATAGTTAATATTCAGTCTTCTATATGAAATAAAATATACACACTATTTTTCTCCTTATTAAAATAAATCATAGTCTTAGATTTAAATTTTTTATGTAGAATTATTTAAACCATGGATCCAAAAAATCCTATTAATTAATTACATTATTTTTAATGAGGAATTTTAATACATGTGATCAAAAGTTATTAAAAACTAATTGTATTCACATTCTTATAAGTTAATTTACCATATGTAAACACCTAAAATCACATCATAAAATAATCCAATGAATTCATCATCATATTAAATATCCATAATTTCATAAGAATTAAACATGTATGAGTATTCCTAGATATTCATGTAAGGGTCAAACTTGATTGTGCTATATCCTACTTGATCATGTCTATGATCATATCATTATGAAAGATTATGTTGTATCATCTTTCACTTCCATCCTAAAATTACAATTTGAGAAAACATATATAAACCTTTCTCATTAATGATTTGGATTCAGAGTTTTTTCATCATGTTATTTTGATCAATAGAGCATGAAATATTCTTCGTCATACTTCTTAATCCTCTATAATAATTCTCAAAATATAGGTCCTAATATTTCAAGTATAAAATATGCTACATTTTTTATTTTTTTCATGGATGTTTGAAGCCTAGATTCAAAATTTTCACCCATTTAAACTCTCATGATTCTTCATTCATGTCTTTATAAAAATCTCTCACATGTATGAAAACTATATAGTGTAATATTTTATATCATAAATGGAATTTATATCAAAATTACATTTCCCCTATCATGCATATATCTTATAATATATTATTAATTTGAATGAAGATATCATTGTTAAAATTTTTCCATGAACTAATTTGAATCACGTGGCTACTTGTTCTTCTTTTGTTGAGTAATTAAACATCAACTAATCCTCTTTATGTATCACATCACTTTTATTCATTATAATGATCAGAAGAAAGGAATCAAAATATTTCCAATCATTATAACATATATTTATTTATGTTTATATATATGAGAGAAACATCATTTATAGATCTTATTTTTCTAATCCAATTATTCTTATCTTTTTTATTTACTACATACCTTGCATATTTGTTCACATTGTTTTTCAAATGGTAGAAACAAAGTAAGAACAAATTCTTATTACTACACTTCATAAAAGAACATAATTAGGAAGAATATGTAACCACCAATTTTTTATGAACATTTTTCTGATAAATTAATTTTTGATGGATTTTTTTTGCTTGATATAAAAACCTAATCTTGTGTTACAGGAAACAATGGCTTTGATTTAGTTACAAGTGACACTGGTTGTTTACAAAATGATGATATGTTATTAGTATAATAATTAAAATGAAACTATTAGAAACATGAAATTAAACTATGTAATATTAATATTGTTAATTTATTTTCAAATACTTTGAAAACTGGTTTTACATAAATAAACAATATTGATAACAAAATATATATTTTTTAGTATTCATATTTTTAAAAAGAATATTTTCACAAAAATGGTTTTACTGCTTTTCGAGGACCATAATAAAATTAGTTTCTGACATTTAAAGAAATTAATTTGATATGATCATAATTTTATTGATTTTATAATGTCAAATTAGATTACGGGGAATTTTCATGTTTTTTTTAAAGCATCAATTTTTGATGAATTGTGGAAATATTGAATTTTGATAAAAACAGTATTTCTGTTTAATTTAATGATAAAGAAACAATATATTTAAAATATATTTAAAAGTATAATTAGTTATAATATAAATAACATAATCTAATTTGATTCATATTATGTTATTTAACATTTAAATGTTATATAAAAAAATATAAACTTCTAATTATTTTCTAGTTAAAAACATCTGTTCTCATTATGTTTACAAGATTAATTTTAATTTATTTTTTTAATCTTATGTGAATATAATTTTGAAAAATAGATTCAATATTTGGAATCAATATAATTTATAATTCCGATTATGTCCAATTTATTTTTTTGACCAAAAATGAAAAGTGAATGTAGTAAAAATTAATAACAACAATTAAAGAAAAAATAGGTTTACTGGGGGTTAAACTGAAATGAAAATGGTAAAATTTTATAATAAACATGTCCAAATGGTTTGTCCATATTTTGATGAAATCTAGTCTATTATTCAAATTTTATCAGTTTTGGACCCTTTTCTATGTGAAATGTTTTGGGTCTCCAAACTTTTTTCAAAAATGCTAACGTGTCCTCTCCCACAATTATATATTGTCACCCCATATCCTATATTATTAATTAGTTTAAAACTATTTTTTCTACCATAACATACCCAAATATCCTATCAAGATCCATCACATTATCCTTTAATAAATACATTCTATATAAAATTATATCATAGGAAGTGTTTTAGTGTATTACATAAGAGGATACACAAAGAAGATGTTACATTCTTCAACGGCTTTTTTGTTTTCTTCCATCCGCAAACCCATTAATTTTTTTTATATCATGCCTATATAACAATATAATAATCTTCCATATTATTTGATATTTTTGTGATAAGTTCATTACCTGAAATAATCTCTAATTCCATCAAATGGTTTACAAAATTATGATTTCTGTGTAAGACAGTCTACCCGCTCACAAACCAATATCGTCCGTTTATCTATTACCACCACTTAAGGCTAGTCATAATTATTCGTTAATTGATTATATATGATATATATTTTTTTATAATTTTATAATGATTTTTGAATTTTTATATTACACCGACATTAATGCTATCAATTTTCAGAGAAGACAATAATATACTTCATGTTTAAGGAGGACTACCACCGTGAAAATAGATGTAATTCATTATTGATTTATATGGAATGTATTAACGAAAGAGTTTAATAATAATATCTTATATATATGAAATAATAATTAATCTTTGATTATAAAATATCATATGCTTTTTCATTATTTCAATTTGATATGAAAATGGAAACAACATTCGTGTCAATATATGACATACCCTCTCCATAAACGATGTATTTTGTATCCTCTTTCGATTATTTATAGATTATTATAATAATGTTTAAATTAAATATATATGATATTTATATCATTTTTATAATCGTATATATAAAGAAAACTTTATTAAAATAATAAATTAAGAATTATAAATGATAGAAACATTTCTAAAAAACAAAGTGATTATTACATGAAATGTAAATTTAACATCGAATCAATTAAAATATCATATATGGTATGATATATATGAATATTATTTTGGTAATATATATATAATAATTTTTGTTTTCTTATAATGGAGTATTGAATAGGTACGATATAATTGTTGGCTCAATGTATGGTATTTTTCTCATAATTTTCTTTATTTGTTACCCACATTATGTTATGAACCTATATTACATTATGATGTGTATACACATCACCATTGACATATAATATCATGAAATTATTTATCATAATTATTGTTTGAGTTCCATACTACTTAATTACATCTTAGTTATTTTAATTCAATGTTACGAAAGTGGCAACAATTTTATGATACAATCTCATCATCTATCGAGAATGATTGTGATTAAACATCCTATAATGAAATATCATATATTACCTCTAAATATTTCTCATGAAGTATTAATTTTTTTTATTAAATGTATCATCAGTTAACTGGACTATTTATTTACATATTGGTACATATAACTAGGAAAATAATGTTATGAAAATCTAACATCATTTATCTCTTCAGTGAGAAATATATTTTCCTCTAAAAAAATTAATTCTAAAAATGTTTTAAATTTATATTACATCTTATAATTTTTAATGTAAATATTTTACAATGTTTTAATTTTTATAAAAATGGTTTAAAAGGAAACTTCATGTCATTTTCCAAAACAATGCATATTTATATTTTTCATCAAATGTGAAAGGAACACTCGTTTTATGGTTTATGGAATGAATAAAAATTTACAGTGACATGACCAACAATTTATTCATATATTAAAATATATGATTTCATGTTTAATCTCTATGAAAATTCAGTATCAAATGTTCTATGTTTTACAAAATATTTTATAGTTAAATGATATTTTTTTCATGAAATGTTTTAAATTATATTTTTTTAATTATTTTCCATCTTTGATGACATATATTAGTGTTACATATTCTTTAATATGGACATGAACCAATATTATCATTAATATTATTTACCTAAATTGTTTATAATTTTATGGAATTATGATTGTGAAATCAGGTTCTCTTCCATGGTTATTACTATATTAAAACTCTTATAAAACTAGCTTCTCTTTATGGTTTATGTTGTGATATAATTATTACAGAACCATTTAATTTTACTAAGGTTATTATATGATAAAATGTGTTTCAAAGACTTTTCATTACATGGGATATAATATGATGATTTTATATGATATTATAAAACACAAATGTATAGTAAGGGCCCATATTCACATGGATTAACCCATTAGTGCCTTTTTTAAGACTAAGGTGCTCAGAGGGGTCTCAGATGTTGTCTAGATGACTTCAGATGCTCGAAGATGAAAGGATGGTGACTTCAAGACGTGTAATAATTTTTTATTTCAAGAAATTTTGTTTCATGACATAAAATAAATTAGGGTTTAAAAATAAATATAAAGAATGATAAATTCATTTCTCGGCTAAAACCGAACCCTGTGGCATTCATGAAAAAAAGGTTCTTACACATAATGTAAATCCCTAGTGTTGTATGTTTTGAGCATTTTCATTACCTCTTGATTGTCAAACCCTGTAGTTAGAGCACCTCTCTCTAAAACATAGGGGATCTGTCAACCACGCATCTTCGACATTGTAGATATTTATTCATTAGGGATTGATCTATATCTTCAATCAATTGATACGTATCAGGATATATTCATTCCAAGTAATGATATACCTCCGTTATTTAGGTTTAATTGATCCATTTATTCATGTTCCTCTTTTTCATGTGATGTAACTTTGTCTCTAGGTGTCTAATATATGTTTTTTGTTTTTTGTTGGCATGGTTGTGGCGTGACAACCTCGTGTGGATGTAGTCATCTTCAGAGAGGCGAGCATGATATGAAACATTGGTCCATTCTCCTAAAAATAAAAATGACAACCCTTTGAGGAAATGCATTATTTACATATAAATATATTTATGTGTGGTCGAAGAGATAGGTTTAAGTTAAGCCCTAGACCTCAATGAGATCATCCTAATGATTACTTGAACTAGGATAAAAGAATTAGTATTGACCCCATGGTGATGTTATTGGTTTTTATTGTGATAATGGTTTGTTTCTTGATTTTATATATAGTGTGATACATATGTCATTCTTGGATTAGAATTTTTTTACTAATTGAAATTTGTTAAAGAACATAAATCCAAAATTAAATGTTAATTAGTTGGTTAAATTATAAAATAGTCATGTTCAATGAATCGATTGTGTTGAAATATTAATTATGAGATGATTTAAAATATTATTTGAACGTACACGTATTAATGTAGGTGAATAAATATGTGAATAATGTTTACTCTTATTGACGAATGAATTAAATGAATGGTAAATTAATTGTTTTATTAGTTTGTGATAGCTTGTACTATCTTATTTTTTAGGTTTCCCACAGTTGGAACATGTAAATAATAAACCTCTTAATTCATTATGGAATAAGAATTATTTTCATTATAAATTATAATTTTTTATAGGGAATGACTTTCAAAATTTCTTGTAAAGGTCAAGTTCCTTGTAGTTTGTATCCATGAGAGCTCGTTGTGTGTAAGAACTATATTTCTTGATTTATGACTAAGTTCCAAGTTTCGATTTATTTTCATGGTACATGTGGGGTGACATGTGTTTTTGATAAATGATTCTGGAGGGTTATTGCCTTGTGTGGGGTGATGAGGCCCATATATTATATAATCATGTGATGGTTGGGCCTGGAGGGATGTCTTAATATATGCGGTGGGTAGGAAAAGTTGATATGGTAGAAGTTGATACATGTGATGGAGTGTTCATTGAGATATAAAGGTAAGTGTAGAGAGGACACCATATATGGTGGAAGAAGATGAGGCTCAGATTTCCTATTGTGATGAATGTAGGATGGTTATATAAATCTATTGTTTGGCTGATATATGGGTTTTTTGTTTATATGGATTCCATTAACTACAGTTTGAGGAAGATTGATGAACTTTTTTTACTTGTTTTTTGGTATCTTATGATGTTTTCCAATATTTCCTCTAAATATTTAATGTTGTGATCATAAAAAATAAATAAAATTTTACCTCATGGAGATGGAGACAACACAGATGCAATGCTAAGGTTGTAATTCAAAGAAGTCATCGACTCAGTTTTCTTATTTTTTGAGGGATTCAGACATTATTCACTAGCTTTTGTAAGGTACTGTAGAAAATCATAATTTTTATTAATTTGATTATTATCAAGTACAACTAATAAAAATAAAAAAGTTAATTTAATATATCTCTTTAAATGGTTTTGTCTTTATTGGATATTTAGTTTTAGTAGTGTAATCTAGGAGTAAGAGAGACATTATATATAGTTTAGTATGGGTCATGGTTATTCCGGAATTATGGTAATGAGATATATTATAAAATGTACTTTTTTTCTCCATATGCTACCCCAGTACATCAGTTAAGGTAAATGATACTTAAATGATTCTGAAAACTAGCGGTGTTTTCCACAACATCCACATGGGAGGATGTATGGATGAATATCCCCTTTGGCCTTACTCTCTTCTCTTGGGAGTTTCATATTATGTTATCCACGATGGTCAGGTTTACACATGTATGTTGGAAGTGGGTTATAATTTATTTTTTTATTTTACACACATGTATTCTGCATATAGTTTCCTATGAATAGAATAGGTATAATGTGTAGAGATTTTTTTGGGATTTATTATACTTAATGAATGTATGGGTTGTTATGTCATGGGGTATATTTCCCTATTTAGGATACACCATATACAAGTATTGGTGGTGCATGAAAACTACCTAGAAAATATATTTTTGTGGACATAGTGTTAGGTCTAACAATGTGCATATTGTGGTGTTTTGCCTAGGTGTCTACCGGAAAGAATTCTAGTAGAGAGATGCTCAAGATGTGAAACGTTGGGGATTATTGGAAAACCATTGGAGAATAAGTAATGGGTTAACCTTGCTATTTTGTATTATATTATATGTTCTTATATTTCATACGTGGTGAGAGTATCCATGGTTGGTCTAGGATCTAAGTATACCTAGTTATGTGATGAGTTAGTTTCTATTTTTGGATCACTGTGAATTCGCATGATTTCAATCCATTTTGAATAGGTGGATTTAGGGAGGATTATACGGATTAAATTTTTAAACATAACCTAAACATATAAAAATAGTTTTTTGGTTAGATGGGTCATTTTGGAGGTTAGACTAGTTATTACTAGCTTATGGGTTTTCCAAGAGCAATTTTGTATTTGTGGTCACTGTTCCATTTACCTATATATTGGTACCTGAAGTTTAGATTTCATTTATAGTAATTCTTTATGTCATTACATATGTGAACATTAGATTTTTTTAGTTTGAGAAATAGTTGGATGTTTTCTATTTTATTTCCCTCATTCGCATGTGTTCTCATAGAGGGTAATTCCTTCCATATTTGTGTTTAATGTACCCTCGGTGCTAGTTTCCATCCATTTACCTACTAGTGGTGGTACTTCAGTTTCACAATATATCTCATCACATTGCTAGCCCCGGAGGGATACACATTGAGTGGAAGGCATCCTGATAGAGTTGTATCAGATATCTGGTTGATGGATAGGATCGAGATTGGGGATAGTCATATGTTAGTCTATGTTGGATGATAGGTAAACAGTTTCAAGAAACCTTTAGAAATGACTATAAACATGATATATTTTCTTATAAAATGGTCCCATAGGCCCCCCTATGGTCAACACATTGAATTTATCGCTTACATTAGATACAAAATGAGGTTATAATAGTTGTTGGATAGAGTCCTAGGAATGGATCATAAATCATACTGCATTATGCCTATGTTTGAATTGTATACCCTAGGATAAGTGAACCATTAATGAATAAAAGAAATAATATAATTAATGATACGATCTTTCATATACCATGGTATGGACCACTAACTATTGGTTTTTTTCAAGAATTACTCTAGGTCGACGTCCTCATCAGGTTCGTGAATATGATGTTCGGTAGGTTAGACCATCATACCATCATAGAGTTAAGGTTGTAAATGAAGAAACATGGAGGATGACACTCCCATAGTATCATCACCAGAGTCTATAGATGTCTGTGGGATCCATTTTAGATGCATTCACTAAACACTGGTTAGAGGATGATGATATATCCTTCAGTTCAATCTGTGTTCATATGGATCAGTATGTATCATTGGCTGTAATGATTTTTCATGGGGAAGAATGGTAGTGGTGGTTCATGTACCTACTAGACATTGAGTGGTGTATACACTAGTGGAAGGAGTTATAAGAGTAGTTTAGAGTTGAGTTTCATTAATTCGACTATGAAGATGAATATTTCCAATGATATTCATGCCCTTCAATAAGGGATATCCATTTTGTGAGAGTTCATGATATGTTCCAAGAACCTTTTGTGATTTGATTTATACCAGTTTCTAGATGAGTAGGCCAGTGATGGATATTTAAAGGAGGCATTTTTTTCCAAATTTCATGTTCCTGGTCACCCCTTTTATGATTAAGACTTATCTTAAGGTACTGGAGAGAGTATAATTCATCGAGAGAAAATTATCCAGAACCATATCATCATGAGATGGGAGTCATCATGATTCCTCACTATGTAGATCTAAGGTATGAGGTTACCAGTTGTTAGGATAGAAGACATTTTGATCACCTGAGTGTAGGTCCCAACCATCAATTTCATTTTTCTCTTGGGGTGGTGTCTCTCTTGACAAGGATAAGGGATCAGATGTAGGTTTTTCATATATTGGTATATAAATCAGTGGCGAGACTTCCCGAACATTCTATGTCGTCTACACATGATATTTTCTCCACGTTTATTTCCTCAATTGTGGTAGTTACATTTGAGGAAGAAGTAGCAGTGTTATCATTTTTGGGATTAGTATAGAGTTGATGGAGAATGAAGATGGTATCCCTGTGATGCTCCCTATCCTCGTAGTGTAGATATGGCCACGATGGTGGTCATCATCTTTATCAAAGGGGTCATAGAGAAGATTGTGGCCATCTTCATTAATTTTCATTTCTACCACCAGGTGATCACGATGGCATTGTAGTTACTCATTTTTTGTTTTCCATAGGGGAACATTAATTTTTTGATCTAGTACAGACACACTCCTTTTAATAACTATACCTTGTCCACGAATTAGGACTTGAGGTAGAGAGGTATCAAGTGCTATTGGAGTTGACTATGCTATTTTTGTGAGCTGACATGATTTATTAATTTAGAGACTTTGATCTAGTCCTGGAGCAATAATGTTCTTGTTGATATTTCTTATATTTAATGATCTAACTAGATGAAATCATCCTCTACATGTCTTGGTTTTACTCACATCAAGCAATTATGGATTTCATTATGAGGAAGGATGTGTTCTTGGAAGATGATAGAGTGCCAGTAGTGTTTGATAGAGAGGAATACCCTTAGTTGAGTTAAAGGCATGTTTTTTTCTTTTCAACCATGATGGATGAGTTCATGTTGAGTTCATCAAATGTTCATCTTTCAACGTTTCCTATGGTTATATAAGTGTACCCATATTTCATTCAAGTGGATGTTGTAGCAGTAACCCCTCAACGAGAGATCGAGTTCAGGATAAAACAAATGCCAGACCTGTCACCTTTTTTGATACCTCCATATATGATGGAACCTTAAATGTCGTGATATATATGTATACAGATCAATTATCTCTTTCAATGTGGTTGTTTTGGTCGAGTGTTACACCATGGGGTACACATGTTTTGTTTTTAATGAATTTTGATGGATGTTTACAGATGTGTATTGATTATCGTCACATGAAATAAGTGACACTAAAGGACTACTATCCTCTTCCACTGATTGGTTGTTTATTTGATCTAAATAAGTGTTCATGTTGGATCTTGAAGATCAATTACAGGCATGGTATTATTAGATGCATTTGAAGAATGAGGATATTTTGATGATTACTTTAGGTTGGCTTCATGGGAATAATAATTTTGTTGTGATGTTGTTAGGTTTGATGAATGATCTTGATGTGTTTTTGGGGTTAATGAATGTTGTGTTCCGTGAGTTCCTAAATAAGTTCATTGTGGTTTTCATCGATGAAATCCTTGTGTACTCCATGTCCATGGAAAAGAACAGAGAGAATCTCTGTGCTATTTTGGGAGAACAACATCAGGATATTCTCTTTTTGAAGATACTAAAGTGTGATTTTTAGTCTCGATAAGTCAGTTTATTGGGGAATGTTGTACACAAATAGGGAATATATGTGGATCCATCAAAGGTATATGTAGTGTTTTCTTTAGAAGACCCCTAGAAAATGACAGAGGGCTAATGTTTCCTTGGTCTTGCATGCTATTACAAAAGGTTCATATCTGATTTCTCTTTGGTTGTGAATCCTCTAATAGTGTTGACTATATTGTATTATGCATTCTTTCAGAATGATCGATGCCATATTTCTTTTGTGTATCTGATGGAGAATTTGAACAAATCTATAGTTATTTGTATGCCAATTTAAGGAGTTCAATTTGATGTTTTCTATGAAGGATTTCATAATGGTTTGGGATGAGTTCTGATGCAACAAAGTTCATTCATTTTTTATGGGTCTGAAAAGACACAACCCCATTATAATAACTATCCCACCAATGATCTCAAGATGAAGGCATTGGTGTTTTACTTAATTTTGTGGAAACATTGCATCATGGGTGAGTGTTTTGTGGTCATTGTTGATAATAATTACCCCAGGTATGTTCTCTACCAACGTGACATGAAAATTAGCCAGGGTTAGTGGATGTAGGTCATATAGTATTATGAATTCATGATATTGTATACACATGGTAAGGGTATTGTCATGAATGATCTATTGAGTGTCATTTCATGTAGTGGTAAAGTGCGCGCATCAGGGGATTCCAGGAGGCTGATGGAAGAAAATTCAGTATTTCATATTGATATGGGAGATGTTTGGGGAATATGTTCTGTTTTTAAGAAGATTGTGTTGTTATATCTGTTGTACTAGTATTGGAATCCCAATTAGGGGATCTTGAGGTAGAGGTATAGAAAGACCAGGTTTTTTATGGGGAGGCCCATGATGGATGGTATGGGGATAAATAAAATCATGTGTTTTTTTAGGGAATTATTGTTTTTTTCAAGAGAGATGTGTCAGATGGTTCTTAGTGTTTCTATAGTTTGCATATGGTAGTACATCCTGGAGAGATATAGATGATCTGAGGGTTGAGAGTTTATGTTTTGTGTCCTAGGTTAATTAATGTAGTTTTAGAGTTTGTGTCTTGATTTTTATTCTTCAATATGTTTAATGCCAAACAACATGTTCAAAATGGTTTCATCTAGAGAATAAAATTTCCTCAATGAAGGTGGGAAGGAATCTCGATGGATTGTTTTTGTTGGTTAACTTGATCTCAGGGTGGATATAAATCTATAAGGGTGGTAGTTGTTTATTTGATGAAATCAAGATATTTTATTGAAATAATGGAGTTAATCCCCATAGATTATTATTAAAGGAATTATCTAATGAGGTGGTGAAAATCCATGTATTCCCAATAAAAATCATTCTTGATCGATATGATTTCACTTATTTTAGGTGGTGAAAATTATTCAATATGATTTTTGTTCTTAGTTATTTTTTTCCTTAATTTTAATTTGTATACAGATAATTTGACTGAGTAGACCACTCGTACTATTGAAGACATGTTGTGCCCTTGTGTTAATGATTTTGGAGGTTCATCGATGAGGCCGCATCCATTTGTATAATTCACAAACACTGATAATTTTCACTCCAACATCAGTATGTCACCATTTGAATCCATATTGGGAAGTCCTTTTAATTCTATGTGATGATAGACAAGGTTCAAAGAGTCAATCATTTATGGGACATAATTGGTAAAAAATATAGTATAGATGGTTTTGGTGATTCATGATTGGATGAAAGGAAAGATGGATGGTCATAAATCTTATACTTATCATTGGTGAAAACCTACAGAGATTGACATTGGGGATCATGTTCTCCTTAAGGTGATTCCCTTTCACAAGAAATGATGGGGTTTTTCATGGGAGAAGCATTCTCCCCATTTTTTTATCATTTCAAGGTGTTGTCTAATGACATAAAAATGGTGAAACATATAGCACATACTCCACGGGCGAGTCAGTTACATGATTTTTTCATGTGTTACAACTCTATAGTAACCCTCATAATTACTCTAAAATCATCGATTGGGGTGAGGTCGATGATGATGGGGGTTCAAACTTCAATGACCATCCTATAGAGATTCATTTATTCCATGAGAATGTGATGTCTGGTCATGATATCCCCTTGGTTTGTGTCTTTTGGAGGCAGAATTCCACAGTGGAGAGAACCTAGGAACATGAGTTGTAGATACACATCCAGAACACTGATCTATTTTTTGTTTATATATTATTTATAATGTTGTTCATCTTTTTGTTTTAGATATTTTCCAGTTCATGAAATAAATTTATGTTGTTTATTTTTTGTGACTTACACTCCTTCAATGTTATATCTCTCTAGATAGTTTTTAGGTGATGATTGTGGTTCTATCAGGGTTTCTCATTATTCCTCAGATAAGGTTGTTGATCCCCAATAGTGGCAAGAGACATGAGAGGTATCTCATGCTGCAAATTTTTTGATTACCACTTTTAGTTTTCCAATCATGGTTGGTTTATGGATTCCTGAGGGAGATAATTTTTTTATAGGTATCTAATGTAAGGTTCTAGATCTGCATGGATCAAATTTTTTCATGTTTCTAAAGAATGATGTTCTTGATAGAGGCTCAGGGGATGTCTATAAGTGTTTGGTATATAGAATTTGGAATTATGGAATTTCATTATGTGTAATAATTTTACATGATTTAAAATAAGGTTTCTTGGTGTGTAATAATTTTGAGTTTAAAAATAAATAAAATGAAAGGGCAATGTTTTTATAAGAACCCAAATTCTAAGGATTCCACTATGTGAAAGGGGATGAAACTTCATTTAAGATTCAAATGCTGTATATTTTAAACATTTTATGTTGCTTGGGATTGTAAAGCCCATCAACTACAGAACCTCTCTGATGAAACCAAGTGACCTATCATCCCCCACTATTCATTGTTTTGTGGATTCCTTCATTGGGGATTGATATCTAGCTTCTTTAAAATAATATGATGGAATCCTTCTTCATTACAATGTTTGTTTTTCTAATATTCTTACAGTTTCATCAATCCTTTTCCACTCATATCTCTTCTACATGTGATAGATCATGATCTACATGTGTCTAATTTAGTTTTGTTGTTTCATTTTGTGAGGTTGTTGCACATCATCGTTTTTTAGATCATGTTCTTATGTGGGAGGTGATCGGGATCCACAATTTTGATCTATTACCATGTGTAGAATGTTAACACACTTTTGAGGTAGGGGATTTATTTATTTCATATTTATTTATATGAAACCATAGATCTATCATGATTTATATCATTTTATCATAATGAAATTATCATAATAATTACATGAACCATGTTTAGAAAATTTGTATATATCATATGGTGATGTTTACATTGTACCATCATAATGATTTGCCTCTAATTTTTCTAGAATTTGTGAAATCTATGACTCTATGGGATTAAAATGTTTTTCTTGATGAAAATTTGTAAATAATATGAAGTCATAATTAATTGATAATTAGGAGGACGAAATATTAAAGAGTCATGTTTAATGAATCTGGTGTGTTAAAATAGTAATGGTGAAATCATTTTTAAATGATTTGACCATACATGTGTTTGTATAATTTAATAATTATGTGAATCATGATGATTCTTATTGATCAAATAATTAAATTCATATTAAGTTACAAATATAATTAGTTTCGGATAGCTTATGATCGCTTATTGTAGAGGTTTACCATAGTTAGAACCTGTAAATAAACATTATGTCAAATAAATATAGAATAAGTAATGGTTATATGATAAAATATTTTTCCTTTTAGGGCATGAGTTCCCTCATTCTTATACTGGATAGGTTCATTGTGCTTTGGAACCATGAGAGATCGTTGTGTGTGAATGTTGGACATCGTACATTAGGGCTAAGATCCCAGTTTCTATGTTTGTTTCCCGCTACTTGTGGTGTGACATAAGCCAAGGATGGTTGAGCCTAGAGGGTTATTGTTGTATATGTGGAAGGGATTCCCAGATGTGATGTGAGCCTATAATGGTTGATTTGTGGTGGATATTGTAGTATATGGGGTAGTGTGGCCTAGTTTGTTTCGCAACAGTTGATACTTATGATGGAGGGAAGTATTGAGATTTTCATGTGGGTGTCAATGAGGACACTAAAGATGATATAGCAGGTGGAATATGTGATTTCTTGTTGTTATGAATGTCGTATTCCTGTTTGAATATGTTTTTTGGATGATTTTCATGTTTTTTATTTAAATTATTTCTATTACCAAATACATGAGGAAAATGGATGTTCTTGGTTGTATACCTTGTTTGGCAGCATAAGATTTTTTCCTAGAGTACCTAGTAATACAGAATGTAATGATGTTATTAAAGGAATTAATATTTAACTCATTGTTTTTTGGCTAACTAGGTTGCTATTCTCATGTTTAATTCTGGAATGTCGTGGACTCAGTTTTCTTATGCCATAAAGGAATGAAAATTTGTTTTGATGCTAATAAGATTTAATGATGAAAAACATAATGGTTAATTATTGGTTAATTAATTAATGGAAAATGAAACTAATAAATATCAATAAGATAAATTAATGTAGCTCTTCAAGAGGTTGTGTGCTTATATGATATTTAGTTTTAGTAGTCATAGTTTGATGTCCAGGTGACATTATCTATAGTTGAGTTAGAAACTAGGTTATTCCCATAGTTTGGTTGTGAGATATATTATATAATGTAATTTTTTTTCTTTTATAAACTACTACATCTAGTCGGTTCAAGTGACTAACAAACTAGGGATTCCGTGCTTTGGGGGTTGTTTTCTCCAACATCCCCTATGGGAAGGTAGATGGCTGACTACTCCCTTTGGCTGAACTCTATTCCCTTTGGAGATACATGTACTAGTATGGATGATGGTTATTTTTACCCATATATTTTTGAAAGGTGTTTACGGGCCTTAGGTTATTTCACACACATGAATTATTGATATAATTTACTAAGGACTACTATTGGTATAACATGTATAGGCTATCTAGACTTGTGTTTCCTTACTTGGCATATGTGATGTGATGACCTGATGTATAATACCCAACATATGATATACATTATATTTCATATGGTGGATCTGTATAACTACTGATATACTCTTTGTTGCATGGAAATTGTGGTTTGATTCAGGAGGTTCATATTGTGATTCTTTAAATATGTGTCTATGATATATCCTTTTTAGAGAGAGATGCTCAGGATGAGTGAAATTGGTGCAGAGCAGAAAACTAGAGAGTATGAGGTATTGTTGTATACATGATATTATTTATTAATTTATTTTATCTTTTATGTGATAATTAGTGAGAGTATCCATGGTGAGGATGGGAAGGGTTAGTTGAAATGTTAGTTTAACTTAATTTCCATCGTGCTTTAGAATGAATTATTTACCTTTTCTAGAGAGGTTCCAAGGAGGATCCAGCTATATATATTTTTATACTCACCCTAAAAATATGTAAAATATATTTTTAGGTTAGTTAGATCAGTTTGAAAAACATGATGGTTATGAGTAACTTGTGGGTTTTACAGGAGATTTATGGGATACGTAGTGATTTTCATCTTTACCATTCTTTTGGTACGTGTAGTTTTCCAATGAGTTGTAGCCGTTTTTATATATCATTACATATGTTGAAATTTTATTTGCATATATATTTGAGTCGGGGTAGTATTTTTTGGTTTCATTCATTTCTCTGTATTTTTCATGTTTTCTCTTATAGGGTAATGCCTTTTATCTGTGTTTTTATTATACCCTCTCTACTAGTCACCAACCCTACTCTATTGCAGGTGGGACTCTAGTTTCACTGTCTATATTATCCCATTGATGACATATGAGAGGTACAATTTGAGGGTATGATTCATGACATGGATTATTTCATTATGTGTTGAGTGGGACATATATTTCTCTCCAATGCATTGGGTGAAAATTTATATCTCATGAGATAGACAAAAATAAAATGGGGAGTGATCTTGATTCAGTAATATAGAGATATAATAGGGTGTGAAATTGGTTTTTTAAAAAAGTGCGGGAATGGGACGTGATCCCAGTTTAGAAAAGGGATAATTCCAAAATTATGGTCTTTCTAGTGAGCCTTGAATAATATGGATATAATTTTCTTTGATTATGTGTATGCCAAAAATTCATTTTCCTTGTGGCAATTTTATTCTCTCACGGATCATGTTCTTTTGGTTCCTTATGATTTTTGCATTATAAACATCCAATAATTATTCCATGATTCGAGATTATGATCTTTTTAATTGAATGTATTGTTCTGGAAATATTATTTTTATGTTCTCATGAACTTATGATCTTGTTATGCTTACGTTTCTCCCTGGTTTACCATTTCTGAACATCTTATCTCTCAATTTAATAGGTTTCATTACCCCATGATATAGAGATGTGTATTTTGTATTATATGCCTAATAAGGGTTATAATTTATGAAGAATGTACTAGGAGACGACATATCTCACTTATAGAGGATTGTTTATGTTTCCATGTTTCCAAATTCACTAAGATGTTTTAGTTCTCAGCTGTTTATTTATGTAATGTAGAATGTATTCAAAAAAAAATGATGTAATATCTGTGTTTGAAAATATTGGGTTATTATAGTCAGTATCAAATTAAATATTTTTTTCACCTTTGGAATCTAGGATGAGAAATCCATAGAGAGATCCCTGAGGACATGTATATTGATACATATAAGGATGGGTCAAAATAAAGATAATTCACCTAGAATTTAATTTAAAATATAATGAGATGTTTCCTAGAAATATAACCCTATCTCGATAATATAAGTTGATGTGTATATGGTATAGAAGTGCCTCAGTTTGAAAACCACAAAAAGACTGTATTGAGATAGGATCGATAAGGAATTGATATGTTACAGTAGGCCTTACTACACACCTGGTTTGGAACTCCTAGGGGATCCCCATTGGAAATTAAAAAACTATTAATTAACAAAAAATTATGGATTTAAATAGTACAAGATAATGAATAATTTTTTATAATCTTAATGTGACATAGTGTAAAAAGAAGGTGTCATGATTTAGACATACTATAAGTCATTTTTCATGATTATGTGGTTATACACTATGATTATTGTTAGTTAATATATTATGTTTTATTATAGTCAACGGATGGAACCCAAAAGAACCGTATTAATGTTGAGTGAAATGTAAAATGCAATGATTTTTCACCCAATAATCCAATTGTTAAGGGACTTGAATTGAAAATTGATGTATTTATTCTCACACAAATATCATAAGATATTAAGCATGATATAGTTATGATTGAACAATGGAGGGAACACCATTATATTGATTCCTTCTTCAGGTAACCTCTAACTCCCATTGGTGAGTCTTCTAATCCACTAGTTTCGGTATAATGGACTAGTAGCACAAAATTTTTATTTTCTGTTCTCCAATGTTCAAAACATGAAATGGTTATTTTTGTTGTATACTATTTGGATGGGGAATGGAATCAATGGGGAAATCATATGAAGAACATATGAAAAAATAAAACATTAAATCCACGTATTTGGATGAGTTGAATAATTTATTTTTCAGAAAGTACATTCTTTATATTTTACATATGAAGATGGATAAGGTCTTTTTTGAGTTATAAACAAATGATGTTGATTTGATTGGTACTAATGTAAACAATTTTAGGATACTTGTGAAGTTAACTTATGGTATTATTATCCTACCTATATATAAGTATGATTGATTATTCAGTCACATAAAACCTTTTCTCTGAAGTGTTTTAGACTTAAGAGACATCAGTAGTTACAAATATAATTTTGTATTTGAAATCAATATAAAAATATTTGCTGGAGTTTTGTATCATGATTCTGGATTTGGATATAAAATATAAGATAGATTTCAAAGGAAAATATAACAAAATAAAGAGAATAATATGAGCTTCCCTCTATCTGAGAAGTGTGGGAAAAAGAATGGTGGAAATTTTCTTAAGGGGACTAATAAATTATTTCCGGGTGGAAGGGGAGGTCATCAGGAAATTTATTTCCAATGTGATGGGAAGAAATTAACTAACAATGAATATAGAGAGAATGTTGCACTAAATGAACCCCCCACACTTCAAGGATAAATGTGTGAGGATAATGAGAATTATTCTAACCATTGACCAAATCCGAGGGTTAGTGATGCTGACTGATGTATGAAACCTCTCAAGCTGAGGGAAAAATGAAATCCGTTAATATCACTATTTTAGCCAAGGGATATGATAACAACTTTGTTAATGGTATACTTACCATATCATGTATAACATCTAATTTCTTATTTGACACTAAATCAACCCATTATTTAATATCTAATAAATTTAATATGTGAATAAAAATTCCACTAAAACAGATAGATGTGAAATTAAAATTAAAAAATTGTAGCAACCTGAAATTATACTGGAGGAACATTTTATTCGATAAAGTGCATGACATGTGACACCAAGCGTGTTAGGGGATATACTAAACTAATAAATTAAAAAATATTTACTATTTTAAAAAGAATCTATAGATTTTTTATTTTTTAAAGCAGGCAAACTTACACACAAGAGAGAGAGTTATTGAAATCATACTTTTCACGCTAGACCAATTTTTTACTATACAATAACATATTAATAAAGTATTATTATTTAATATACTAAGACATAAACTATCCATAAAATTAAAGAATATGAATATAATTAAATATATTATGAAAATATACGTTTTTCAAAAATATAAAGTGAATTAATCGGTGAAAAATTTATTAATAATTAATATAATAATCAATTGAATATAATGGAAAATATTATTTTTTATTATCACAAAGATGGTTTACCATAATAAATTTAATTAATTACAATTAGAGGGTGAAATTAATGTTATATATATTATATATAAATATAAATATTTATTTTATTCATGAAATATATTTGACAGTAATATGATATAATCAACCCTATATTTATGCATAAAATATGATATTTTATTAAGCCATCTCTACTTCCATTTAATAGAAAACAATGTTTAAATCAGATTTTTGAGAATTTTAAAATTTTAATATTTCGAAATAAACATATTATTTTTAATATAAACATAAAAATTATCTTTGAGGGAATTTTTTTATTTTTTCTGTGATGATTCATTTTTTATGAATTGTCAACAGTATTTAATTTTTTGTCAAAACAACATTTTCTTCTAATTTAATTATAATGATAAATTATGTTTTAGAGTGGTAATAATTTTTGATTACATAATAGTTTTATAATTTTATACAAATTAGGTCATTGCGATAAATTTCACTTCGAAAATGATTATATAAACAAAGAAAACTTTGGCGCATTTTTTACCTTAAAAACACGTATTGTCATACAGAGTTCTGGAAAAATTTAAATTCATTTCATCTACTTCAGTTGTTCGAAGGTGAAAAAATATATTCCTTTTTAGGAATAATTATTATTTATAATTTATAATAATTTGAACAATGTATTAAAAAAATATTAGTAAATGTAATTAAAATTAATTTAAATTATTATGTAAAAATTATGCTTAACAAAGGACTAATACTTTAATTTTAGGTCCCAAATGACCTATATAATTATAAAAAATCAATTATAATGACATATTTATACCATAAAATCCTTTTTATATATTTTGTTGAATTTTTTGTTCCACTTGAAATCTCAAAATCGTGTATGGAATTCCGTAGTGAAAATATTACAAGAGTGTAACTCTGCCTCCACTATAAATGGCCCTACTCTCCTCCCACTTCCCCAAATATATCAATACACATTACCTTGTCCAAGATTTACAAAATTTATCCTAAAAATACCTCCCATAATCCTAAAATCCCCCCCTTGATATGAAATCCATCGAAGGAGCATTTGGGTACAAAACAAAAGAACTTATCTGATTGAGAGGTAGCATCTTTTCTTAGGTTCTGTAGTTTAATTTCCATTCTCCAAAACCACTCATAGTATTATTCTATTTTTGTTTAAAAATCAAGTATAATAAATTTGGATTAAATATTTTGTGAGAATTTTGAAATCTAATCTCACACAGACATCCATCTAATGGGTAACAAACAAACTGTTTCTGAGTTTGGAGAACTATTGTCTCACAAAATGATGATTGTTCATTCTTAATTTACCATCACTCATGGTGGATGTTATTATGGAAAAAAGTTTATATATGATATTAAGGATTTTTATGATGAATTTATTCTTCATTAAAATTCATTTAAAATTTACCTTCATGCATTCAATCTTCTATAAACACGATAATTCCATTTGAGGAACTGTAAATTACCTCCCCCTCAATGTGATATTATAACTTCACATCATACATTATATTTATTAAGGATAATTTAAATATATAGGATACTGGAATTATTATATAAAAATTTATCAATTAATTTTTATTTATTTAATATGAAATATAAATGAATGTAGCATTCATGCATTTGAACGGCCTACTGTCTCCACCAATGGTGAATTTCATTTATTATCTCCACACATTATACATTATTTTAAATTAATATTTAATGAAAAAATAAGTTAATTATTCCATGTCATGAACTCTCAAAATGATGAAACCATGTTTTAATTGTTATTAGAATAAAAATCACATCTAATATTTTTTAGACAACTATGCGAATAACACCCAAAAAAGTGAAAATAATGAAAGAATGGTAAAAAATGAGTAATAAGCTTCTATGAGAAGATGATATATTCCATTATAATAAATATTAGTGTTATTTAATAATTTACCAAAATATTATAGACATATATACATGTGGATAAATACCACACAACCTAAAATTAAGGTTAGGGTAAGGGATTTCATCTAAATTTGCATTCATGAATAATTATTCTTAGTTATTCACCTAGTTCTTTTTATATGGTCTATATAATACCATTGTAATGTAATATAATGAATCTATTTTTCCTTATTTTATTATAAACTTATATAAATATTATTTATTTTTGGGTATTATTAGTTAAATGTCTCAATGATTTGTGGGACACATTGGGATGTTTAATGAATATTCTTCTCGTGAACGATATTACCGGCTATCATTGTAATCAAACATACATAGAGATTGTATAATATATCTTGAAACCAAAACATTATGGAAAATGATTTTCCCCTATAATGTTCCTTCAAATCCATAATTTTATATGATAGGTATTATTATTTTCAAAAATCATATACCATTCATCATACAATGTTTACTTTGACAGTTAATTGATTAACTGGGGAATAATTGACAAATATATATAATTCATTCAATACAGATATTTTATACTACAAACCATTTATTATTTAAATTGGATATTAGATATGGGGGATTATTTGGATAGGAATGAAATGGGTGTGTCATGATTAGTTATATCCCCTCGATGCATCAGTAGTTCCAGGAGATGAAATAGTTGGCTAAATAGATGGGTTTTTACCTAATAGTAAAATTGTCTTATGAAACATCTTGGAGTTACTAGTTTTATATACATGGGAAACATTGAATACAATAATTAATAATTTAACTCATTTATTTTCAGTTATTATTTATCGATGATATTTTTTTATTTAAGTATCCAAGGATAAATTTCATTATCAGTTTATTGAATTGGATGGAATGAGTTTCTGTTTCTTACATTGCAATATTGATATTGCATTATATTGTTATTTTAATGGAATTTGGTATCAATTATTTACCTTTATATGTTAATTTTATCATATTTATTCATATTTAGTATACTTAAAAACCCCTTATAGGGCATTTGAGCTGACCCTTATTGTCTTCCATTTCATCTGGTTATAGAGATGATTTTTTAGTAACTGTTCAAGAATGAAATTTATTCCATTTTATTAACTATCAGGATTTTATTTTATATTTCTTAATGTATTATGGGTATAATGTATGGAAATTGATTTACAATAAATCAAAATTGATCATTCATTTAGGATTTTATTAGTTTTAATCATGATAATGTAATAAAGTAATGCACCAGCTCTTTGATTTTAGGGTAGGGGAATTAAAAAAACCTAATGGTAAGATAATCACATCTCATGTCTATGATTCTAAATTAGTTTATGTTGATTTGAATGTGCTTATAATAATTTTATTTCTTCCATTTGTTAAATTTAATTTCATCCTAGTCATGTATTTTCAACCTCTAAATAAATTCCACATCAATTGTGGAGGAGGCGAAGTTATGTTTGATATTAAAAAATCACATATGATCATCTATCAATTTGATTATAAGTATTAAATTTTATGAATATTTAATCCATAGAATGGGTCATAAAAATCAATTTTATGTGGTGTTTATCTCAAATGATTAGGGATAAACTGGACATCGATGACATTCCTATTGTTTGGAATTTTGTGCTACCTTTATTGAAAATATTTTTATCCTTCCACCAAAATGGGAGGATTAGTTCTCAATATAATGCATATGTAGTTCCACACCAATTTCAATGAGTCGCTATAGAATAGTCTCTATTAAATTTCACTAAATAATTCAGAAACTCTAATAAAACCATGTTAATGGACTCATTCGGTCAACTGTATCATGTTAGGGTACACCAATATATTTTATGAAAAAAAGATTATTCAATGTGACACTATATTGATTATCAAGAGATGAACAATATCGCAATTAAGGAAAAGTTTACTCTTCCCTGAATTAATGACTTGTTTGATCAACTATACAGATCCAAACACTAATAAATGACTAATCTTCCTTATAGATATCTTCCATAGAGGGTTATGTAGGAGGATATACCTACGAAGACATTATAGACATGGTTTTAACAAAATGATTATAGAGTGATTTTGGACTTTCTAATTTTCTATATATGTTCATGATTTTGGTGAATAAATTCTTAGGATATTCTCTTTATTAATGTGTGGTATTAATTATTGATTATATTCTTATCTATGAACAGAGTGTGGAAGATCATAAAACCATATAAGAATTTTACTAAGACCACAAAAATTGAAAAACTTTATCCAAAATTCTCTATGTGTGAACATTGGATACAAAAGGATTCATTTTTTTAACATAATCATAATATAGGATAAATCAGTAGATACATCAAAGAAAGAGGCTATTAACTGTTATCACAAACCATCCATGGTGAATAAGATCCACAGTTCTAATGATTTAGATGATATTATCAATGATTAAGGATAATTTATGATGAATATATAATCCATTAACCATGTTAACTGAAATGGGAGACAAGTTCCACTGGACATATGAATGCGAGGAAATTTTCATGAAAGTAATGAGATGGTTACTTAGCACCCTATTATTTACATTACCCAATAGTTGATATGGTTTTTTAATATATAGTATTTCTTCAAATAAGGGATTTTAGTTCTTTAATATGAAGAATGAAATCACTATAGATTAGGCCTCATGAAAACTAAAGATTCATGAGAAAAATTACCAAATTAGTGATTTGAAGTCAATTGTGGTAATTTAATCATTAAATTTTAGAGGAATTTATTTATATATTAATGTTTGTTATACATATAGGTCATTAAATATTGATTTATATATTCATATATAAGAATATGAACATGAGAAAAATATTATGGTAAGATATTTTTAATGATTGTGACTCCTCAATACATACCACCCTAAGAAATTGATCAAGATGGATGATGCTATGAATGAAAACGATCATTATTACTTATTCATGATGATGATCAAAAAAGATACAATATATTTGGATTTGAAAAGGATAGATCAATATGTCTTGAAGGAAGGGGTATAATATTATCATTACCAATTGAATGATCAACCACATATCTGTGTGACGCTTAAATAGGCACAAAATAGGGATTTACATATACAATAAAATGTTATAAATGTTCCTGATGTTATAAATGATCAAAATAGAATTATATATTTCAGTAAATGTGTATGTGTTATTTCCATAAGATTATGGGAATTTATTTATTAGAAATTATTATAGATCTTTATTCTCTAATCATCCGGGTAGTATGAAGATGTTTAGAGATTTTAATGTATACATTCAATGGCATGTAATTAAGGGAGATATACATGATATTGAATCTCAATTTTAGGTATGAAAACTATTTAAGGATCAATGATAAGATTCTAAGGGTATGCATCATCCATTACTCAAACGGAAACTGAAAAAGGCAGACATCCCCATGACTGTTTTTATTGGAATCCCCAAAATATATAATGGGAATAATTCTATTTGTGTTTTAGTCATTCAACATATATATGGATCATCATTCCAAGATATACATTATGGAAGTGATATTTTTATATATATTGCCACGTTTCAATGCATCTGACCTAGATTTTAGGATTACCTCAAAGTTATTGGCGTGTATTCAACAATATCATGATACAAAATATAGTTTTATCCCTAAAAAAATTCTATAATGGATAGTCTATATGAAGGAAAAATTATAATACAAGAGTAAATTTTGAGATATTGATAGATATATTTAAAACTTGTTGTAGATGAGTAACATTATCTAGTTCATTTTTCTTACAATAGTTTATTTAGATCATGAATTTAGAAGGATCCTATTGATACCCTCTATGAAATGTAATGTAGAGATCCAACATGTTATAATGATGATTGGGAATGAATGATTTTGGGAACTGAGATAGAAAAAAATGGAATGAATCTTAATACATTCAATGTCACAGCCAGGAAGCTTAGATTCAATATAAAAGTTATGCTAACAAACATCGATGTGATCCTTCATATTTTGTTGGTTAAAATGATTCTATGAATTTCCCCAAGGAATGTTTTAATGTGATTCAGGAAGGAAAAGTAAACCCTGGGTATATGGATCCCGTTGAAATTCATGATCCTATCAGGATAGTAGCCTATCACTTGGAAATTCCACCAAACCTGTCTTCTCAATTCCACAATGTGTTCCATGAAAATTTCTTGAGGGTATCATACATGACCCTTCACAAATACTAAACACAATAGTCATACCACTGAAGGAATATATTTCATATAAGGAAAAATAAATGGAGATTTTAGATCATATGGAGAATATCTTTTAGAATAATACCTCTAATCTGGTCAATGTTTGTTAAAAAATCACCATTTTGAAGAAGCGACATGGTTACATGATTATATGATGATCCATAAAAATACTTATTTTTTTGTATCATTGTAAATAATTTCAAAGGAGAAATTTATTTTAAAGTGGGAATCATATAACAACTTGAGTTTTTCTGAACCTTTTTTGAATAATTGAAATTTTTTATCGAATGTGTTGTACACTATATAATTCTAATCATTCACTACACAAAACCCAAGCATGCCTAGCGTTACACATGATACTGAGTTTTATAAAAATGATGAAATACTATTAATAGTGTTATTTATGCATGACTAGTAAACATTTTACCTAAAAATTTGTAATAATACTACTTATAACAAAATTTTAATTATTAGGTATAATTGTTTTAAATAAGGAAAATAAAATGACGATAAAATTCATCATTTTCAGTAATTTCATTACATGTATTAAAAATAGTATTTTCTAAGAAATGTTTATATATTAATTTTTTTGAATAATAATAAAATTAATTTTTTAAATTTAAAAAATAATATTTCATAGAATAAACCATGTATTTCTAAATATAATTTAAAAATTTTCGTATTGTTTTTTCAATGATTTTTAATAAAATTTTCATTTTTTATGTGTATTGAAAATAATTTATTTATATTAATAAACTGAAATTTTGATTAATTTACATATAAATAAATTATATTTCTAAATTTATGAAATTAAAACTAATTAAATTATATATCTATTAATCGAAATTATTTCATTGGAATTAATTTCACATTGAAATTCGATATAGCATCTTTGAAAAAATTTTCTCATTTGTCTCATTAAAAACTTGCATTATCGACATGTATGTGGGATAAATTTTGTATTCTTTTACTTCAATTCAAAAACATTAATTTCATAAAATTGGTTCCATATATGGAATAATCATAATTTGTAATGTATAAAAATACAAATTTTGTTTTCCAAAATGAAGAGTGAATGTGGTACAAATTAATTATCATGGTTAAGGATAAAATTGGTTTATTGGTGGTTATACTAAAAATCTAAGGGTAAAATTTACCTATAAAAATATCGTAAAATATTTCCTAGACATATATTTACCTTATCATTTCAATGGTTCAAATATAAATCATTTTATATTCTGTTTCCATATGTTAAACAAGGGATCACAATACTCTTTTTAAAAATGCATATTCTGCCCTCTCAAAACATATAAAAGTACACACCCTTTCTTATCTTATTCACAAAGCCTAAATTATTTGGTTCTGTCAATACCTACCCAAATAAATTCTCATAATTTCAACCAATTTAATATAATCCATATTGTATATAAATCCATTCAAAGAAGGCTTTTAGTCAAAACAAAAGCATGATACTCGAAGAATATTCACCGTTAATCAACAAACACATTTGATTTATTTTTTCTCCAAACCCATTAAATTATTCATATATTTCGATTATAAAATTTACTCAGTATATTGAATATAATTATATGTTTTTCTGATATGTTAATAACAAAAAAAATTCCCCACTTCCATTTAATGGTTTATAGAATCATCATTCATGTGTATGGAAACCTGTTGCCCCACTAACCGATGTCATTTGTTTTCCATCGCCATCTCTTAAATGGGATGATAATGATACATTAATTGTATATATATTATATATATTATTTTTATGATTAAATTATTATTTTTAGTTTTTTATATCACAAATACCTTCTATCCTTCCATTTTTAAGAATTTTTTATCGTCTTACGTGTGCACAACAGACGCCGCCCCGCAGAATCATGTGACTAATTCACACTTTATATGGAATAAATTATGGATGGGTTTAATAAAAATAATTAATATATATGACATAAAAACTATTCATTAATTATAATATATCATATAATTTCATTTTATTCAATCTGACATAAAAATGGAATCAACATTTATGTATATGTAAGAACTACCATCTCCATGAAGGGTGTGTTAAATTTCCTATATATGTATTATATGAAATGTTATAAATGATATATAATTATTATATATAGTACTTAGATCATGGTTTTTGTAACATATGATGTGTTGAACAGAACGAAAATGTAACTCCCCGACCCTAGTTACCTAGAGTCGGTGCATTATTGCATAACATTGGCATGATCACAAAAGATCATGTCTCGAAAGTCCGATTAGTTTAGCAGCCTTGGAAGCACTAGATAAATTCATAAATGTTACATTACATCATAAAGTGAAAAACTAAAATAACAAAGTCTCCATAGTCCAAACTCATATCCTCTTCTTACTATCCCTGCAGGTCATTCATAAAATACTTCTTTACATCCGGGAAAATATTAAAACATTGAAAGAGGTGAGATCAGATGCTCAGTAAGGATAACAATATTTTGAAAGCTTTCTTAAATAAACATTAACATTTAAGGCAATGTATAACTAAAACCAAAGCCTTTTTAAACTTGAACTTCAGCATAATATGGAAAAAATAAAATTAAATATTTCCATTTACTTACTCACATGGATATTCTACTAGTTGAATAATCACATGCAATATCAATAACCACTTTCATAATGATGTAATGCATAATTGCAGACTATCATAACCACGTATCCAAGGCCTCATTCCAAGACTACAAAAATATTTTGTCAAGGCCTCATGCCAAGACACTAGTTTGTCTCATGAGACCTAGCGATACATCGAGGAGCTATAGTGGGCTCCAGCCATCACTTATTAAGTCCAATGCATTCATCATATGAACAGGTTTAAACATATCATAAACCATAACATAATTGTATCACATAAAACATGAATAAAAGAAACATAACATTTCCACACTTCAATCACAAGATATAAATACAACACATTGATATAATAAAAACGTTATCAAAATCATTTTCAATACCAAAATAAAAGAAAAGTAAAACATGGTATTTATTTTTCTTTTGAAAAAAGTTATGGCTTATAGAGGAAGCCGAAACTCAAATAATAGTCACAGTGGTGGAGAAGTCGTTGACACCCCATATGTAAGAAAAAACATTCTTTTTTTCATTTAGTAAAAATGCTTCGTATAAAAAGATTCATTTTGTATAAAAGTAAATGTCAAAGTGGTTTATACACTACATAAAAGAAATTTGTGTATAAAACAAAATATGCCTCAATGAATGGATATTGAGAAAAAGTACCTTATAAAGATCATTTTTTAAATAAAATAGATCTATTATGTGTATTCACTATAAGTACACATAATGAAATTACAATTACAAGATATGATATAATAATATAATGACATAATTAGAAAGTAGAAGATTAACCCAATGAATGGAAATTGGGTTAAGAAGTTCCCTTACAATGATCAATTTTTTTAAATAAAATAGATATATTATGTGTATTCACTATATTTACACATAAAGAATGTATAAATACTATATTGGACATAATAATATCATGAAATAATTTGAAAGTAGGAGATTAACCCAAAGAACAGAAATTGGGTTACTAAGTTCCCTTACCTCGTGTCCGACTTGACTCGATCGTTCTTTAACCTCCTAAATAATAAACTAGAGTTAATTTCTGTTTTCTTAAGAACCTTTTAAATGTTCATTATAACTTTTATATCACTTATTACCATGTTATGAACATTATGTAATTATTTACGTTAATAACATTCATTTTGTCGATCTTTGGTAGTTGAGTCAAAAATAAACATCTTATAATTACAAGTTGTTCATGTGGTAAATATCCACTATATCCAGAATTATATTCACGATTTATATGTCATATATATCATATATATCCAGTATATACATTCATTCATAATATTACATAACATTTAGAGGTAAGAAATGAAATGCACCTTCATGGAGACGGTAAGCCGTACGTACGCATGAAGTCTACTTTCATTTCTATTTCATATTTAATGGAATGAAATTATAATTATATAAGTGTATACTATAATTCTAGTATAATATAATTTATAATACCATTTACTCCATCCTTTATACATCCCACATATTGAATTAACGATTTAAATCACATTGAGGGGGCAGTAGTCCGCACTTCCTAAAATGAAAATATCGCGTTTACCAATAATGGAAATCATAAAGGTATTCCATAATTGAAAAATACATAATCTTTAAGGAAAACATAACCATATTATATATCATATATAAATATAGTGTCATCTTAATTTCAACCTTTGATGGTGTTATATGAGTGTTGAACAATCATTATTTCGTGAGGCAGAAATTTGTCATCCACAGAAACAATATGTTCTTTAACCATTAGATGTAGGTGTGTGTAAGTTTAGCTTGAATCCTTTACATAACAACATCCTAGTATATTTAATATACTGGGTTTGTTACAAAATAAAGGAAAAAAAAGAGTTAATGGATTGGAGATTCAAAATAGAACAAAATAACATAAGAGGAGACATTACCTTAAAATCGGGTAACTCATTTTTGATTTGAACCAAAGGCTTCGTTGGGAATAATTATGCCCAATGTGAGGATTCTTGGAGTAAGATAGGAAAGTAGAGAGAGTATTTGGGCAGAGTTTGGACGAGCCAAAATTCTTTGACGGTGTGAGTAAGGTGGTAGTGGTGGGGGCCTTTTATAAGAGGAGAGGAGGGGCAGTCTTGGAAAGTCAGGATATGTTACTTTATTATATAATGAGTTTCAGATTTTAAAGGTCCCAAACTTATATATTTCGAGGATAAGGTGATAAGGGTTTGAAATATATTCATCCAATAAATTTTTGACAAGTGTAAGTCTTAGATTTTTCATTATCTATTCATTTTATTTAAATCGTTATTTAATGAGGTAGTCACTGCATCATCATGGTGTCATAAATAATTTAATTTATATAATGTCTAAAAATTATAAAAATAAATGATGATGTAGGAAATCTTTTTATATTATTAATGAAAATTTATATTAAAAAATATGACTTGTATAGCCCAATTTAAAAATTGTTTTAGTAAAACAACTCATGTTTGTGACATTTTTATTTTAACATTAAATAAAAAGTTATTAATGTCATTTTCATACCAAAATGGCTCCATGTGGTCCCCAAGCTGACCCATGGATTTTCTTGGTCGGACATGACTCATCCAATAGGGGTAGGACATGTATAAAGGTCATTTCATATTATTATAACATTATCTTTACCTTAAATTTCACTAATTACCTGTAATCGTGATTAATTAAACATAAAAGTTACTATTCACCAAAAAAACTATTTTAATCCCATTGAACCACATTTTACATCTTAATGACAACCATGTATGTCATATTTTTGAAAATCAAATCACAAAAGTTGTAATGTTTTATTTAAAATAAAAATCAGTTTTTTAACTACCTCTTAGTGGTTTCTCTATTAATCAAAAATTGAAGTTTTTTAGAATAATGCCAAAATTTCACCCTAAGATATAATTTATATTGAGAATTCAAAAATTATTTCTATTTCACAAAATTCCAAAAATATATGTTTCATTAATTAATTTTATAATTAATTCCCACTGTCACAACAAATAGCGTGTTTTTAAGAAACAATATATATCAAAAGATTGACAATTGTTTATGTCCAATTTCAAAGTGAAATTAAATCTAATGACCACCATTGGATGAAAAGTTAAAAATATATTCTAATTATACATTAAAACCACTCAATAGTATAATTTATCACTATAAATTATTTTTATTAAAAACGTTGTTTGTAAGTATTTTCACTATTCATAAAAAATGGAAGTTCTCATAAAATTACAAAAAATTCAACCTAGGATAATTTTGATATTATGAATACAAAAATGAAGTCCATTTTGAAATATAAAATGTCTATAATTTTAAAAAGTGTGAATTAAAATTCTTAACTACTACATTGATTAGTTGCGGGGTGATAGAACTCGAACTTGCATACAATGCAAGTTATTTTATTATTGAAAGAGAAGCGTATCGTGGAATCTTGGGGTGTTAAATTCTCCCCTCCTTCAATAAATTGTGTTCTCGCAATTTGAAAATTTTCATTGAAAGTAAAAGGTTGAAAATAGAAAATTCCTTTGTGGAAAACCCACATCAGAAATAAGGTTAATAAAAATATAACGTTAAAAGAAAGACAGAGAAGTACAAAGGTCACCCGAGATAGCCCATACTAGGATTCTATGAAAATATGGATATGGAGGAAAAACAAACCATCAAGGTCTAATGGAGAGTTTTTGAAAACGGCATTAGGAGAAAGTTAACCACAAGAAAATCACAAACTTGTGATTGGTTAAACGGTCTTTAAATCCCTAGTTGGAAAAATTAACAGACAACGTTTTTGATTTAAGTTTCCTTTCATAAAGTTGAGGAATTTATTTAAGAGATTTACTAAGAACGTAAGGAAATATACTTACTTGTCATGTAGACTGTCATTCTTTAAAAAATTTTACCACAAACCCATCATTCACTCCAAATGGTAACAAAACTCAAATATATTCTATTTATCATAATTGTATAAGGTTCCAAATATTATCACATACCATTTAAATTAGGGAAACTATTTTGTAACATCCAGGGACTTTCTGTAGGCTAGTGGTTGGTAATGAAGGCATGTCACACTATGGTTGTGGATTCGATTCCTGCAGCTATGTCCGATGCGACGGGTTATCCCCCGACCTACAGGTTGTCCTTTTCCTAAAAATATAGTATTATAATATTTCAAAAATAATATTCAGAAATGTTTTATCCTTAAACAATACGATCCAAGGTTAAACTTAATCTATTCCAACCTTTATATTTATCCAAAATACTTATATCCAACTTACAGTCCAAATTTTATAAGGACGGAAAACATAATGGAGATCCTTTTTTTCCTTGTAAAAACATGTGAACACCATCATCATGTATTCATTTAAAACAATGCAACATCCTGAATTACCAGGATCCCTTATTCTTTATAGAATACTAGATATACTTCTTCTATCCAAAAATGTATACAAATCATTAATCAGTTTCAAGGAAGTTAAGAATATCCAATATAATTTATCCAAATCAATTATGTCTCATTCCAAAATCACTATCTCGGTATCAGAACCATATTATTATGTTTATCTTTCTCTCAACCATATATTTTCCAAAAATTTAACCTGCTGTGGAGTCACTTTTGTTGGTTCAACACAATCTCAAGTCCTTGATGAAATCGTACTATAGTACAATCCTTATATACTCCTTAATTATTATAACCAGTACATCATTGATACAACACTAATATGAAAAAATTATTTAATAACAATATAAGAACTCTAATCATTCATCCTCATCTGTGGTAGTCTCATAACTTGATTATTATCCAATAACATCATTTGGGGCATAGTCTGATGATTTGGACATTGGTTTGCGTAGTGTCCCCACTCCTTGCAGATGAATCATTTTACATTTTATTCCTTTTTCTTACCCTTTCAGTCACGCACTTGGTGTCCTTTTTCTCCACACTTATAACAAAACCTCATTCTCTTTAGTCAAGTTAAAAGGTGTTTCTTCCCATAGTTATCACATATTGGGAAATTCTTCTTTTCCCTCATCCCTTTATCCATCATTCTCTCTTCCATCCTTTTCTTCTCTTTCTTCCCTTCAAAGCCATAAGACTTAGCGAATTCTTTACTTATCTTATTAACACATGATACTATTTCTTCGTATGTTGAGAACACAAGGGAGACTATTTCCCTTCTAAATGTTGGCTTAATACCATGAAACATATGATCCTTCTTACTCTATGGATCATACGTATTGATGGAGTTCACATTCCTTCTACTGGGTTCCATTTCAATACAATGGAATAAACTAGGTTAGTTTATGAATTGCAATGAATAATTCCATACTTGTAAAATACTTAATGTAAATTGAATGGTGTATGGATATAATCCCTAATCATAAAAAATGTTTTCATTGAGAATGTATATACTCATAAACCCTTCATAATGGTTTGAAACAAAATGAGAATTATCCTAAGCATATCCCCTAGGAGTGTCATAACCAAGAGTGCAGCAAGACCCGTTGTCGTGCACGAGTTCCCATTCGAGTCTAGCTCAAAGTGGTGTTTTTGGGTTTTACCCCTAGGAACATCTATGCCAGAGCAGCCTCTGCTCATATCCAGACAGGGATGTATTGCTCGGAAAACTCACAAAATCACTATAATACCAAAATTCTAGGAAGTTCTTCTATAGTAATCATCAATGTGTATCTTAGGGCTATGTTCTCTAATCATAGTTTATCTAAATATAGCTTCCAATGTCAGTACTAAACTACCTCGGATACCAACTGTAATGCCCCGACCCCAGTTACCCAGAATCAGTGCATTATTGCGTAATATTGGCATGATCACAAAAGATCAAGTATCGAAGGACTGATTAGTTTAGTAGTATTGGAAACACTAGATACATTCATAAATGTTACATTACATCATAATGTGAAAATCTACAATAACAAAGTCTCCATAGTCCACACTCATATCCTCTTCTGACTATCCATGCAGGTCATTCATAAAATATTTCTTCACATCCTGGAAACTAATAAAACATTCAAAAGGGTGAGCTCAGATGCTCAGTAAGGATAACAATATTGCGGAAGCTTTCATAAATAAACATAAATATTTAAGGCAATGTATAACTAATACCAAATCCTTTTTAAACTTGAACTTCAGCATAATATGGATAAAATAAAATTAAATAATGTAATTTACTTACTCACATGGATATTCTACTAGTCGACTAATCACATGTAATATAAATAACCACTTTTATAATGATGGAATGCATAATGCCAGACTATCATAACCACATGTCCAAGGCCTCGTGCCAAGACTACAAATAAGATTTTGTCAAGACCTCGTGCCAAGACACTAGTTTGTCTCATGAGACCTACCAATGCATTGAGGAGCTATAGCGGGCTCTACCCGTCACATATTATGTCCAATGCATTCCTCATATGAACATGTTTAAACATATAATAAACCATAACATAATTGAATCACATAAAACATTCATAAAGCAAACATAATATTTCCACACTTCAATCACAATATATCAATACAACACATTGATATAATAAAAAATTTATCAAAACCATTTTCAATACTACAATAAAATAAAAGTAAAACATGGTATTTATTTTTCTTTTAAAAAAAGTTATGGCTTATAGAGGATGCCAAAACTCAAATAATAGTCACGGCGGTGGAGAAGGAATTGTCGCCGCATACGTAAGAAAAAACATTCCTTTTTTCATTTAGTAAAAACACATCGTATAAAAAGATTCCTTTTGAATAAAAGTAAAAGTCAAAGGTGTTTTTACACTGTATAAAAGAAATTCGTGTATATAACAAAATATGCCTCAATGAATGGAAATTGAGACAAAGTACCTTACAAAGATCATTTTTAAATAAAATAGATCTATTATGTGTATTCACTATAAGTACACATAATGAAATTACAAATACAAGATATGATATAATAATATCATGACATAATTAGAATGTTGGAGATTAACCCAAAGAACAGAAATTGGGTTAAGAAGTTCCCTTACAATGATCAATGTTTTTAAATAAAATAGATATATTATGTGTATTAACTATATTTACACATAAATAATGTATAAATACCCGATAACACATAATAATATCATGACATAATTTTAAAGTAGGAGATTAAGCCAAAGAACAGAAATTGGGTTATGAAGTTCCCTTACCTCGTGTCCAACTTGACTCGATCGTTATTTAACCTCCTGAATAATAAACTAGAGTTAATTTCTATTTACTTAAGAACCTTTTCCATTTTCATTATTCCTTTTATATCACTTACTATAAGGCCCCAGACTTAAACCTTACTTAATCGTGAGTTATTAAAAGATTGCACATTGAGGATCTTTTCAAGTTTGGATTTTTAGAGAATTAGATCATAAAACCTGCATTACATTCCACATTTAAACAAAGTGGTTACATAAAGACAGTATTCATTTTTCCCATCAAGGGAAACATATTTAAAATAAAACATGGATTCGTTCTTGACACTTCCTTCACACATAAGCACTTTATCATACCTCATCAAATCATGAGTAAATCGTAGAAATCATAAGACATAAAGTTACCTTGAGGCATTTATAACATTCATACGTAGGGAGTAACCCTCTTGGTTACGTTTGGAATACCCATCACAGTATATTACCAAAATATCTTCAGAGAAACCTTAACGTTTCACTCCTTCACGTTACCCAATGCATTGGAGAGCTGTATCGGGCTCACCCACCATTAGCTTATCATGGAACCACCCGTCTTCATAACAATGCCCAAAAACCATAACATTATCGTATCACATAAAACATGCATAAAGGAAACCTATCATTTCCACATTTCAATCAAAAGATATCAATACAAACCATTGATATAATAAAAAATTATGGAAACCATTTTCAATGCCAAAATAAAAGAAAAGTAAAACATGGTATTTATTTTTATTTTATAAAGAAGGTATGGCTTGTAGAGGAAGCTGAAACTCAAATAATGGTCACGGTGGCGGAGAAGTCGTTATCGCCGCATACGTATGACCAAAACATTCCCTTTTTTCGTTTACTAAACGCTTCGCATAAAAAAGAATCTTTTTGAATAAACATAAAAGTCAAAGGGGTTTATACTCCGTATAAAAGAAGTTTGTGTATAAACTAGAATATGCCTGAATGAAAGGAGATTGAGACGAAGTCCCATACCTCGGGTCCGACTTGACTCGATCATTGTTTAATGTCCAGAATAATAAACTTGATTTAATTTCTACTTGATTAAGAACCTTTTTCATGTTCATTATTCCTTTTATATCACTTATTACCCTGTCATGAACACTATGTAATTATTTTAGTTAATAATGGTCGTTTTAACGATCATTGGTACATGAGTCAAAATATGCCCTTTATAATTACAAGTTTTTCATGTATCCATTATATCCAAAGATATAATAATGATGTATATATCATATATATCACATATATATCCAGTATATACGTGCATTTATAATATTACATAATCATTCAGAGGTAAGCAATGAAATGCACCGTTCATGGAGATGGTATGCCGTACGTACGCATGAACACTACTTTCATTTGTATTTCATATTTTGTGAAATGGAAGCATAATGATATAAAGGTATATTATAATTCTAGTGTAATATCATATATAATATCATAACTCCATCCTTTATACATCCCACATATGGTATTAACAAATCAAATCACTTTGAGGGGGCAGTAGTCCGCACTTCCTTAAATGAATATATCGCATTTACCCATAATGGAAACCCTAAAGGTATGCCCAAAATGAATAATACATAATCTTAAGGAAAACATAGACATATTATATATCATATATAAATTTATTTTTATCTTAATGGCCACCTTTGAAGGTGTTAAAAGAATATTGAACAATCATCGTTTCAGGAGGCAGAAATTCACCATCCATGGAAACAGTATGTTCTTTAACCATTAGATGTAGGTGTGTGTAAGTGTACATCGAATCCTTATTATAACAACATACAAGTATATGTAAGATACTGGTGTTGTTAAAAATGAAATGAATAAAAAGAGTTTAGGGGGTTGGAGAAACAAAATAAAACAAAAGGACTCAAGTGAAGACATTACCTTAAATTCGGGTAACTCCCTTTGGTTTGAGCTCAAAGGCTTCCTTGGGAAGAGTTCGGATAAAATTGAGACTTAAAGGTGTAATAGAGGGATGTGGAGAGACAACATTGGAAGGGGATGGAAGATCCAAGGTCTTTGGAAGTGTGGGTAAGGTGGTAGAGGTGGGGGCCTTTTATAAGAGGAGAGGAGGGGCACTCTTGGAAAGTAAAGAAATGTTCCTTTATTTTAATATGGGTTTCGGATTTAAAAGGTCCCACATTGATATAATTATAGGAGAAGGTGATAAGGGTTCTAAATATACCCATCCAATAGGTTTTGGACATATGTAGGTCATAGATTGTACATTATCTTTTCATTTTATTTAAATCCTTTATTAATGAGGTAATCGTTGCATCATCATGATGTCATAAATAATTTAATATATTTAATGTCTAAAAATTATAAAACAAATATCATTATGTAGGAACACTTCTAATATTTCTAATTAATATTTATTGTTAAAAATCTGACTTGTATAACCACATGTAAAAATTATTTTAGTAAAACAACTCATGTTTGTGTCATTTTTACTTTTACATTAAATAAAAAGTTATTTAAGTCATTTCCCAACCAAAGTGGTTCAATGGGGTCCCCATGTTTACCCATGGATTGTCTATGTCGGCCATGACACGTCCAATAAAGGTAGGACATGTGTCTAGGTCATTTTATATTATTAAAACATTATACTTACCTTAAATTACACTAGTTACCTCTAATCGCGATTAAAAACATAAAAGTTACTATTCACAAAAAAATTATTTTAATCCCATTGAACCAAATTTTACTTCTTAATGACAATCACGTATGTCGGATTTTTGAAATTCAAAACACAGAGGTGGTAAAATTTCATTTAACAAAAAAATCAGTTTCTTAAGTACCACTTAGTGGTTTCACTATTCATCAAAAATTGAAGTTTTTCAGAAAAATACCAAAACTTCACCCTAAGCTATATTTGATTTTCCGAATTCAAAGATGATGTATATTTAAATAAAATCAAAACATATAAGTTACATTAATTAATTTAATAATTAATTCCTGCTGTCAGAGCAAATAACATATTTTTATGAAACAATAAGTATCAAAAGATTGACACTAGTTTAAGTCCAATTTCAAAGTGAAATTAATTCCAGTGACCATTATCAGATTAGACGGAAAAAATATATTATAATTTAACTTTAAAAACTATTAAAAAGATAATCTATTCATATAAATAAATTATATTTAAAGGAGGTTTTGAATTAAAATACAATTTTTTTTCACTATTCATTAAAAAATGAACTTTTTCGGAAAAATACCAAAAGTTCACACAAAGTAAATTTTGATGTCCCAATCATAAATAAGAAGTTTATTTTGACAAACATAGTTTTAAAATTTTCAAAAGATAGATTTAAAATTGGTTTTCCATTAAAAGGCAGTAAAAAAATCTTTTAAAAATATTAGTGTATTCCATGCTTAAGATTGGATTTATTTTCATTTTAAGCCTCAAACACTATCTAATTCATTAATAGACTTAGATAAAAATATCTATTATTCATTACTTACATGAGATGTTACATCCTTCCCCCCTTTAGAAAATTGCGTCCCCGCAATTTTTTTACTTATCGAATAAGTGGGGGTATTTATCCCTCATCGCATTTTCAGATTCTCATGTTGCCTATTCAATCAGGTGGTTTTTCCACAAAACCCATAACTGATGAATCACCTTATTCCGTAACACTTGCTCCCTGTGGTCAAGAATCTGGACCGATTGTTCCTCATAAGATAGGTTCTCTTCTAGCTGGACTACCACTCGACTCAAAACAAGAGATGGATCTGGAATATACTATCTCATCATCGAATCATGAAAACCATTGTGTACCTGAGATAAAATCGGAGGTAAAGCCACTCTATAAGCAACTGATCCAACTCTCTCCAGAATTTCATATGGTCCAATGAACCTGGGACTCAGCTTTTTTTTTCTTACCAAACCACATCACACTTTTCCATGGTGATACTTTGAGAAAAACATGATCACCTACCTCAAAAGAGAGATCCTTCCTCCTATTGTCTGCATAACTCTTCTGCATGCTCTAAGTTGTTCTCATGTGTTTCTGTATCAGCTGAACTTTTTCTGCCATCTCTTCTACCAATTCCGGTCCCATCAGCTTCCTTTCACCCACTTCATCCCAGAAAGCTGGAGTTCGACACCGCTTCCCATATACCGCATCAAATGGTGCCATCTGTATACTGGAATTAAAACTGTTATTATATGAAAATTCAACCAAAGAAAGATGTTGGTCCCAAATTCCCTGATAATCCATCGAACAAGCTCGTATCATATCTTCGAAGGTCTGAATTGTTCGTTCTGACTTCCCATCTGATCAAGGATGAAAAGCTGTACTAAAATTTAATTCAGTACCCAATGAATTCCGAAGGCCTTTCCAAAAGTTAGAAGTGAACCTGGGATCACGGTAAAATACAATGGAGAGAGGAACTCCATATAACCTGACTATCTCTTTATGATACAAACGGGAAAGTTGATCTAGGGAAAAAGTATCTCTAATAGGAAGGAAATGATCAGATTTAGTAAAGCGATCAATAATCACCCAGATTTCATTATTACCTCGAGATGTCTTCGGTAATCTCACAACAAAGTCCATGGATATATTCTCCCATCTCCACTCTGGCTCTGGTAGAGGTTGAAGCATCCCTTTTGTTAAATTCCACTCTTCTTTAACCTGTTGACAAGTCAAACACTTCACCGTAAAATCAGCAATATCTCTTTCCATTCCATCCCACCAGTAATACTCCCGCAGATCTCTCTACATCTTAGTACTACCAGGATGAACTGAAAACTGAGAACTATGAGCTTCACATAACAACTCTCTCTTCAACTGTGAATCACAAGGCACACACAATATCTTCCCAAAACTCAAAAAACAATCACTATCAATGTTGAATCCATGAAACTTACCTTTCTAAACCAGCTCTACCTTTTTCTGCAACTCACTCTCTTGCTTCTGTGCTTGAATGATTCTGTCTGATAGAGAAGATTTCACTAATACCTGAAACAAAATAGAAGAACTTCCTGCACCAACAACATCTACGCAAAATTTCATCAAATCCTTAACCAAAGGATCACATTCCAAACACAACATTGTTAATGAAGCATTACTTTTTTGACTCAAAGCATCAGCCACTTTATTTTCTTTTCCCGGATGGTAATGAATTGTACAATCATAATCCTAGATTAATTCCAGACATCTCCTCTGTCTCATGTTTAACTCTTTCTAATTTAATATATACTTTAAACTTTTGTGATCAGTATATATTTCACACTTTACTCCATACAAATGATGCCTCCAAATTTTTAAAGCGAAAACAATTGCAGATAATATCAAATCATGTGTAGGGTAATTTACCTCATGAGTTTACAACTGTCGTGAAACATAAGCAATTACCTGATCATTTTGCATTTGGACGCAACCAATTCCTTTCAATGAAGTATCACTGTATATAACAAACTCACCATTCCTAGAAGGAAGTTCCAAAACTGGAGCATTCACCAATCTTTTTTTCAACTCCTGAAAACAATCATCACATTATTTTGTCCAGATAAACTTAACACTCTTCCGAGTTAGCTTAGTCATTGGACTAGACAACCGAGAAAAATTTCTAACAAACCTTCATTAATAGCCAGCCAAACCAAGGAAGCTACGAATCTCAATTACATTTGTGGGTCTTGTCCATTCTTCCACAACCTTTTTTTATAGGATCAACAGTTATCCCATCTTTAGAAACAATATGACCACGGAAAGAAATTTGTTGCAACCAAAACTCACACTTTCTGAATGTTCCATATAATTTGTTTTCATTCAAGGTTTGAAAAATAACCCTTAAATGTCTTTCATGCTCCTCATTACTTTTAGAAAACACCAAAATATCATTAATGAAAACAACCACAAACTTATCTAAGAACTCATGGAAAATTATATTCATTAAGTCCATGAATATAGCAGGTTCATTGTTTAGCCAAGAAGGCATTACTACAAATTCATAATGGCCATATCTTGTACGAAATGCAGTCTTCGAAACATCTTCTTCCTTTACCTTCAACTGATGGTACCCCGATCTCTGGTCAATCTTTGAAAAATACTGTGCTCCCTGGAGCTGATCAAACAAATCATCGATATGAGGAAAAGGATATTTGTTCTTAACAGTGATGTTATTCAAGGCTCTATAATAAATTCAAAGTCTCATAGAACCATCTTTCTTTTTAACAAATAAAACAGGAGCACCCCTTGGTGATGTGCTAGGTCGAATGAAACTTTTCTCTAATAAATTTTTCAATTGCTCCTTCAACTCTAAAAGTTCAATTTGATCCATTCGATAAGGGGGTTTTTAAATTTCCTTAGAATCAGGAACTAAGTCTATAGTAAACTCAACTTCCCGATATGGTATTATTCCACGCAACTCATCCGAAAAAACATCAGGATACACATTTACCACTAGCACATCATTAATCTAAACAGTTCCTTTATTTTCAACGACATGTGCAGGGTAACATTCATTTCCATCTTTTACAAGTTTCTTAGCCTCTTGATATGTTATCAACGGTAAGGGTTCATTCTTGTACACAAACTGAAAGTCTTTCTGAAAAGAAACTTCATTAGCTCTACATTCAATCTTAGCATGGTAAATAGAGAGCCAATCCATACCCAGGATAACATCAAACTCTTTTAGAGGTAAAACAATAAGGTTTTCAAGTAGGTTCTTTCCATGGATAAGGATAGGAAGATTCATATAAATTATTTTTGGCTCAACATTTCCCCCATGTGTTTTTACCAAAAGTTCAGGAGTCATTTCTTGAGATGGTATTCCCATTTTACTAGAAAAGGTTGCAGAGATGAAAGAATGTGTAGACCCCGAATCAAACAACACACTGGCATAATCTGAAAAAACAAACAAGGTACCTGATACAACTTCATTTGATGGCCCGACATCTGCTGAAGTAGTTGAAAAGGATTTCACCACCCCTTTCTGCTTGTAGTCTAATTGCTTCCCATCACTCAAGCTCTTTGTCGGACACTCGTTTTCATAGTGACCCATCTCATTGCACTTAAAAAATTTCACTAACTGTAAATCAAATTTGGTCTTACCATCACCCTGGTATTTTTCAGTGCAATCACGAGCCTTATGTCCCATCATACCGCATCAGTAGCACTTTCCAGAATTCAGAAGACATTCCCCAGCATGTCTTTTCCCACATTTATCACAAACTGGAAACTTAGTTTTCTTACCATCAACCCTTTTTGAAGAATTCTTTCCTTTCACCTGCCACCTCAGTCTCTTCTTCTGCTGGTTGTTATAGAACACTTGATCATCGGAAAACTCCATTTCCACCTTCTCAGCACATCGAACAAGCTTTTCAGAACTTTTAAACTCACGAGATGATAATGCCCTTCGATATTTTGGCTTAAATCCTGAGTAAAAACGATTGATTTTACTATCAAGGTCTCGGATAAAATTTGGAGCATACCTTGCCAATCGAGTAAACCTTTATTCATAGGCAGCCACTGAGTCTTCCTCTTGCCTCAATTACGATAATTGCTTTTCCATCCTAAGTCGAACAGCCTTAGGAGAATAATTCTCAGGAAAAATACCTTTAAATTCATCCCAGTCGAGATTATCAATCTCATCAGCATCCCTGATATTTCTAACCATTGACCACCACTGATCTACTTCACCCTCCAAATGGTAAATAGCAAGACTAACCTTTTGATTGTCTGAACACCCCATGATATTGAAAATATTCTCCAGTGCTTTAATCCACCCTTCAGCTAGCACAGGGTCAGATGATCCTTTGATTTATGGGAGATTTTGTCTCATGAAATGTTCCCCCACTGAAATGTTCCTCTGCGGTTGATCTGGTTGATCTCGTGCATGGATACCACCTCCATTTATCGCTTGATTCAACTGTGCCATTACTGCAACAAACTATTCAGTTCCAATTCCGACCATCTCAGGATGCTGATTCGGAAGGTTATTTCCTTCTGCATGCCTTCCTAGCACTGCTTCCCTGTTTCCTCTGCGGAAAACCATTCTGAACAAACATGTCTTAGATGAAGCAACATGGTAATATTCAAATGCTACATCACTCCAATTTGACCATAAGAAAATATTTTTGGATAATCATTTAATAGTATTCTAACTCCTAAAGTTCTATAAACCGACCTATGATACCAACTATAAGTCCCTAGACTTAAACCTTACTTAATCATGAGTTATTACAAGATTACACATTGAGGATCTTTTTAGGTTTAGAGTTTTAGAAAATTAGATCATAAAACTTGCATTATATTCCACATTTAAACAAAGTGGATACATAAAGATATTATTCATTTTTTCCCATCAACGGAAACATATTTCAAATAAAACATGGATTCTTTCTTGACCCTTCCTTGACATTATCATCATATCATGTACCTTTCCCTTGACCTGTGAAAAACATTTCAAAAAAAAAACTGGGGATGAGTTTAAAAATGCTCGGTATGGGTTATAAAAATATTGAAAGGAAACATGAGTTCATATATACAAAAGAATGAAATCATACTTTACCCATAAAACATAATCACTTTAACATACCTCATCAAATAGTGAATAAATCATAGAAATCAGAAGACATAAAGGTAACTTGAGGCATTCATAACATTCATACGTAGGGAGTAACCATCTTAGTTATGTTTGGAATACCCATCACAGTATATTCCCTAAATCTCTTCGGAGAAACCTTAACATTTCACTCCTTTGCGTTTCCCAATGCGTTGGAGAGCTATATCGGGCTCACCCACCCTTAGTTTATCATGGAACCACCCGTCTTCATAATAATTCTCAAGAACCATAACATAATCGTAATACATAAAACATGTATAAAGGAAACATACCATTTCCACATTTGAATCACAAGATATCAATACAACGCATTGATATAATAAAAACATCATGAAAACCATTTTCAATACCAAAATAAAAGAAAATTAAAACATGGTATTTAATTTTTTTTTAAAAAGAAGGTATGGCTTGTAGAGGATGCCGAAACTCAAATAATGGTCACGGCGGCGGAGAAGTCATTGTCGCCGCATACATACGACAAAAACATTCCTTTTTTTCATTTAGTAAATGCTTCGTAAACAAAATATTCCATTTTAATAATTGTAAAAGTCAATGGGGTTTATACACCGTATAAAAGAAGGTTGTGTATAAAACAGAATATGCCTCAATGAAAGGAGATTGGGACGAAGTCCCATAACTCAGGTCCGACTTGACTCGATCATTCTTTAATGTCCTGAAGAATAAAGTTTAGTTGATTTCTACTTGATTAAAAACCTTTTTCAAGTTCATTATTACTTTTATATAACTTATTACCATGTCATGAACACTATGTAATTATTTTAGTTAATAACGGTCATTTTAAAGATCATTGGTACTTGAGTCAAAATATGCTCTTTATAATTACAAGTTTTTCATGTATCCATTATATCTAGAGTTATAATCATGATGTATATATCATATATATCATATATATCTAGTATATAATTGCATTTATAATATTACATAATCATTTAGATGTAAGCAATGAAATGCACCATTCATGGAGATGGTAAGACGTACGTACGCATGAACGCTAATTTCATTTCTATTTTGTGTTTTATAGAATAAAATCATAATGATATAAAGGTATATTATAAATCCAATGTAATATCACATATAATATCATTACTCCATCCTTTATAAGTCCCACATAAGTTATTAACGAATCAAATCACTTTGAGGGGGCGGTAGTCCGCACTTCCTTAAATGAATATATTGCGTTTACCCATAATGGAAACCATAAAGGTATGCCCAAAATGAAAAATACAGAAGCTTAAGGAAAACATAAAAATCTTATATATCATATATAAATATAGTGTCATCTTAATGGCCACCTTTTATGGTGTTAAAATAATGTTGAACAATCATCGTTTCGGGAGGCAGAAATTCGCCATCCACGGAAACAGTATGTTCTTTAACCATTAGATGTAGGTGTGTGTATGTGTAGCTCGAATCCATATTATAAAGACATATTATTATATGGAATATACTGGTGTTGTTAAAAAATTAATAAAAAGAGTTTAGGGGGTTGGAGAAGCAAAATAAAACAAAAGGACTCAAGTGAAGACATTACCTTAAAATTGGGTAACTCCCTTTGGTTTGAGCTCAAAAGCTTCCTTGGAAAGACTTCTGCCCAAATTGTGGCTTCAAAGAGTAAGAGAGGGATGTGGAGAGACAAAATGGGAAAAGGTTGGCTGTGCCAAAGGATTTGGAAGTGTGGGTAAGGTGGTAGAGGTGGGGGGCTTTTATAAGAGGAGAGGAGAGGCACTCTTGGAAAGTAAAGAAATGTTCCATTATTTTAAAATTTGTTTCGGATTTAAAAAGTTGCACATTGATATAATTAGAGGCTATGGTTATAAGGGTTCCAAATATACCCATCCAATAAGTTTTGGAAATGTTTAGGTCTTAGATTTTACATTATCTTTTCATTTTATTTAAATCCTTTATTAATGATGTAATCACTGCATCATCATGATGTCATAAATAATTTTATATATTTAAAGACTAAAAATTATAAAAAAATATAATGATGTAGGAAATCCATTTATATTTCTAATGAATTTTAATAGTCAAAAATCTGACTTGTATAACCCCATGTAAAATTGTTTTAGTAAAACAACTCACGTATGTGTCATTTTTACTTTTACATTAAATAAAAAGTTATTTATGTCATTTCCGAACCAATGTGGCTTCATGGGGTCCCCAAGTTGACCCATGGATTGTCTTGGTCGGCCATGACCCATCCAATAAGGGCAGGACATGTGTCTAGGTCATTTTATATTTTGAAAACATTAATCTTACCTTAAATTACACTAATTTCCTCTAATCGCGATTAAAAACATAAAAGTTACTATTCGCCAAAAAATTATTGTAATCCCATTGAACCAAATTTTACTTATTAATGACAACCATGTCTGTTGGATTTTCGAAATTAAAAACACAGAGGTGTTAAAATTTCATTTAACCGAAAAATCGGTTTCTTAAGTACCACTTAGTGGTTTCACTATTTATCAAAAATTCATGTTTATTAGAAAAATACCAAAACTTCACCATAAGCTATATTTGATATTATGAATTCAAAAATGATGTCCATTTTAAAAAATTCAAAACATGTAAGTTACTTTAGTAAATTTAATAAATAATTTCCGATGTCAGAGCAAATAGCGTGTTTTTATGAAACGATAAGTATCAAACGATTGACACTAGTTTAAGTCCAATTTCAAAGTGAAATTAATTCTAGTGACCACTATCGGATTAGATGGTAAAAATATATTATAATTTCACATTAAAACAAATCCATATGATAATCTAATCATATAAATAAATTAGATTAAAAAGAGGTTTTGAATTAAAATACAACAGTTTTCACTATTCATTAAAAAATGAACTTTATCGGAAAAATACCAAAAATTCACACAAAGTAAATTTTTATGTTCCAATCATAATTAATAAGTTTATTTTGACAAAAATATCTTAAAAAATTGTTAAAAGATAGATTTAAAAATGGTTTTCCATTAAAAGGCAGTAAAATAGTCTTTTAAAAATATTAGTGTATTCTATGCTTAAGATTGGAATTATTTTCATTTTAAGACTCTAAAACACTATCTAATTCATTAATAGACATAGATAAAAATATCTATTATTCATTAATTACTTGGGATGTTATACTTATTACCATTTTATGAACATTATTTAGTTATTTATGTTAATAACAATCATTTTGTCGATCTTTGGTACTTGAGTCAAAAATAAACTTCTTATAATTAATAGTTCATCATGTGGTGAAATATCCATTATATCCAGAATTATATTACTGATTTATATATCATATATATCATATATATCCAGGATATACATTCATTCGTAATATTACATAACATTTAGAGTTAATAAATGAAATGCACCGTTCATGGAGACAGTAAGCCGTACGTACGCAAGAATGCTACTTTCATTTATATTTCGTATTTAATGGAATGAAATTATAATTATATAAATTTATACTATAATTACAGTATAATATAATTTATAATACCATTTAATCCATCCTTTATACATCCCATATATGGCATTAACGATTAAAATCACATTGAGGGGGCGGTAGTCCGCACTTCCTAAAATGAAAATATCTCGTTTACCCATAATGGAAACCATAAAGGTATGACATAAATGAAAATTAAAGGAGAGTTAAGGAAAAAATAAACATATTATATAACAAATATAAATATAGTGACATCTTAATGGCCACCTTTGAAGGTGTTATATGAGTGTTGAACAATCATTGTTTCGTGATGCAGAAATTTTCCATCCACAGAAACAGTATGTTCTTTAACCATTAGATGTAGGTGTGTGTATGTTTAGCTCGAATATTTCATATAAAAACATCCTAGTATATTCAAGATACTTTTTTTATTACAAAATAAAGGAATAAAAAGAGTTTAAGGGGTTGGAGAAGAAAAATAAAACAAAATAGCATAAGAGGAGACATTACCTTAAAATCGGGTAACTCTTTTTTGATTTGAGCCAAAGGCTTCCTTGGGAAGAATTCTTCCCAATGTGAGTCTTCTAGGAGTAAGAGAGGGAAGTTGAGAGAGTATTTGGGTAGAAGTTGTCCGAGCCAAAAGGCTTTGAAAATGTGAGAATGGTGGTAGTGGTGGGGGCCTTTTAAAAGAGGAGAGGAGGGGCACTCTTGGAAAGTCAGGAAATATTACTCTATTATATAACGAGTATCAGATTTTAAAGGTCCCACACTTATATATTTCGAGGCTATGGTGATAAGGGTCATAAATATACTCATCCAATAGGTTTTTGACAACTATATGTCTTATATTTTACATTATCTTTTCATTTTATTTAAATCGTTAATTAATGAGGTAACCACTACATCATCATTGTGTCATAAATAATTTAATTTATTTAATGTCTAAAAATTATAAAAAATATTTCATGATGTAAGAAATCTTTTTATCTTCTTAATGAATATTTATAGTAAAAAAATACTACTTTTATAACCCCATTTAAGTTTTTTTAGTAAAACAACTCATGTGTGTGGCATTTTTATTTTAACATTAAATAAAAAGTTTTTAATGTCATATTCCTACCATAGTGGCGCCATGGGGTCCCCAAGTTGGAACATGGATTGTCTTGGTCGGACATGACTCATCCAACAGGGTTAGGACATGTGTAATGGTCATTTCATATTATTATAACATTATCTTTACCTTAAATTTCACTAATTACCTTTAATCGCGATTAATTAAACTTAAAAGTTACTATTCACCAAAAAAATTATTTTAATCCCATTGAACCACATTTTACATTATAATGACAACCATGTATGTCGGATTTTTGAAAATCAAATCACAAAAGTGGTAATGTTTCATTTAAACAGAAAATCTATTTTCTAACTACCTCTTAGTGGTTTCACTATTCATCAAAAATTGAAGTTTTTTTAGAACAATGCCAAAATTTTACCCTAAGCTATAATTGATATTCCAAATTAAAAAATGATGTCTATTTTACAAAATTCGAAACATATATGTTTCATTAATTAATTTTATAATTAATTACTGCTGTCACAACAAATAGCGTATTTTTAAGAAAAAATATATATCAAAAGATTGACAATTGTTTATATCTAATTTCAAAGTGAAATTAAATCTAATGACAACCATTGGATAAAATTGTAAAAATATATTATAATTATAATTTAAAACCACTCAATAGTATAATTTATCACTATAAATTATTTTGATTTAATAATTTGTTTTTAAGTATTTTTACTATTCATAAAAATTAAAGTTCTCAGAAAATTACAAAAAATTCAACTTACGATAATTTCGATATTACAAATACAAAAATGAAGTCCATTTTGAAATATTAAATTTTAATAATTATAAAAAGTCTGTATTACTATTCATAACGGCTACATTGATTAGTCACGGTGTGTTAGAACTCGAACTTGCGTACAATGCAAGATATTTCCTTATTGAAGGAGAAGCGTATCATGGAAGAATGGGGTGTTGCAGCAAACCCCACAGAATTTGACGATTTTCATTTACTGCTAAGATCGTTTTTAAAACAGAGCATCGTAATTTAATTACGAGAGTTGAGACATTTAAATATGATGTTTTTGGACTTGGTTGAAGTTTTGATATGTTTTTCGAGTTTCCTAAGGGGTTTCATGTGCACCTAATCTGGAGGAATCAATTTGTTTGACCTATAGAGGGAACATAGTTTGTCTAAAATTGTGCGGCCCATAACAAGAATTTGTGAGTCCATATCAAAGTGGATAGAATCTATTTCATGGGGAGCACATGGTTTACCAAACCACATTCTTACACAAAATTATTATTTTTTGGATGTTCCAAAACACTATTCACTGCATTGTTGGTGCATAGTTTCCAAACTGTATGGGAATCCCATGCGGGGCCCAAGGTTCCCAATAAAGGGTGCATGGTTTGAACATCGTTTTATTAAAATTGTGGCCCTAAAATTTCATGTACAACTACATTTATAAATTTGAATAATTTATATTATATTTAATGAATCTATAACAATAACAAACACCCCCTCTCTGCCCACTCATTCTTGGGACACCATCCCCCGGTTCCCTAGCAAAACACGACAAACCCCCCACCTTCTTCCCTCTTATCATCACATTCTCTCCAAATTTAATCATTTCTTATCTAATAAACTATGATTTTAGACTCTACCCCTCCTTATCCATTTATTTATCTTATTTTGGTCTCCTATTAGTTAGTTACCACACTTCCAATCCTAGGGTTTTAGGATAATGCTGATTTTTGGTTTTTCAATGAAGTTAGGGCATGTGAAGGGACTATCAGGACCCCTTAATTCATATTTTGGAAACCAAAATTAAAGGAAATGGGGTTCATAATGGTTTTTATTCTACTACAATGGTTTATGGTGAGTTATTCTAAATCATTCCTATGAAATTGTATCTATATTCATGGTTTTTTGAGTCCTGTCTATATATTTTAATGGTTTTTGATCATATTTGAAGGAAGAAACCCATATACATAGGTATATATATATTTATATTCCATTTAATTAAAATAAAATGGATTTTGGAATATGTGCATTTGGTTAAGGGATATATATATACAATGGTATGTGCATGCATGTGTGGATTAGTTCCGAGTGGTCGTCAATAACTCTACCAAGTGTGGATTGTTCAGATTGGTTTGGTTTACATTTGAGGTACTGTCCATTTACATGCACTTTTTAATTTAATGATGCAATAATAAATTAATTTATTTCCTTAATATTTCATCTTTTTATTATAGAGTCTGTTAATGGGTAGTATATTCTAAAATGATTCTTCATAAATTCAATTAATATTCTCTAATATGATTCATGTTTAACCAGATAAGTATTTTATTCAACAATGTCATGATTTTAATAATAATACAGCACCAACAGAGGTGTGTTAAATTCATGATGAAGAAAATTATTATACTTGTTTGATTTCCAACCTTATTTCCTTGGATATTATTTAATTCCTTGTATATGAGTTTAAATGTTTTTGAAAATTGAATGAGTTGGATATTTATTGTATGGATCACGCCTGATGGATAGCATTTTCCTCAAAACGAATTAAATGGTTTTAAACATATAGTATTGATTAAACCATGATTTTTTTAATAATTTTCAAATTGTTTTTGATAAATATATAAAATAAATGTAATTGACCTAATAAAATTTATAATAGCATGCGTGAGAGGTTATTTCCTTATGTGTTGAATTATTATAATAACATTCCCCTTTTATGCCTTAAAATTCATTATTGAATTGTAATGCCTAAAGTGGTTTTTTATTGACAAAAAGATTATATGAGAAGTAATGCATAATATTTTGAAATGATTAAGCTAATTATGTATTTTCTATATATATGTAATATATCAATGATTATGGATGGAATATAATGTAACATCATGTTTCCGAAATCCACTCAGAGGTGCCCCGTACTCTGATGGTCACGTGGCCTCAAGTGCATTTCCCCGAATTCCATAGGCTGCTGACTAGCAGCGAGGTCCTTGGTTGTGATAGTGGGGAAACTATTCCCACATTGGTAGAGTACACAATAGAAATAATGAATACATTCAATAGTAGAATCGGTAGATATCATAAAACAGTAAACAATGGAAGAGTGGAATAATAAACAACTGGAGCACACATATATATATATGAAATGATTCATGATACATAGGTTTAGGAAAGCAGCCAAACAGGTCACAATGCCTGAAATACAAACAGTGCTAATGAAAATTACAAAAATAGTGATAAACATATCCTCAGTATAGCAAGCCATAGCTTGGTCCCATGCACTCCATCTCCATATCAAGTCAATTACCTGAAGTATATGGACGCTTTCCTCTATCTATACCAGCAACAATATAAACATTACTGGCCCAAAAGCATGAACCAAAAAAGGGTGTGTGCCTAAACCCTTGTAGGCAACCACCCGATGATCTGTGCCTAACAGTCAGTGAATATCTGGAAGGTAAAAGTATAAAATGCAGTAAACAAGAATGTACTAAATAGTAAACAACCCACAGTTGGAAATCAAGAAATAGTGAAACAAACAACAAAACCATAAACCCGAATCCCTCTAGAAAGTACTCAGAGCCATCCCCTTTGGTCCTACCTAAGAAGTACAGACAACCCTCTAGTCATTGCACTCAGCCTAACCCCTATGGTTCTGTCATAATAATATAATAAGAATATATGAGGATGTGGTCATAGTCCATTGACCAGATATCACTAATGTAAAAATGACCTATACCCACTGTTCAAAACCGTGGGTATAGCCCCCAAAACTGTGAGTATAGCCTATACCCACAGTTTTGGGAACCGTGGGCTGGAACGACGTCGGTATAAGGGTCACAGCCTATACCCACAGTTTTGGAGAAATGTGGGTATAGGGGGGTCAAAGTGTGCCAAACTGTTGTTCTAGCGACCCACATAGCAGACCCCACCGTTTGAAAATCAGGGGGTATTTAAATTCCAAAAATGGGGTAGGGGGGATTCGAACCTGCAACCTCGCACATCGCCTCAATCCTGCGACCCAACAAGTGACCAACTGATCTAACACTACTATTGACTTATATATATAATTTCATTATCTTATATTAATATAAAATCTATAGTCAAAATTAAAATGTCGTCGGGTTTCGAACCCGCGCATCCTGTTTCCTACAAAGTCACAGTGACCAACCGAGATAAGTCGATATCTAATATATCAGTATAATTTTGTTCTAATATATTAATATAACTCGTATAATATAAAAATATGATTCTGGGAGTTATTGAACTAGAAAACTGTGCTGAGGGATAACACGGACAAACCAACTAAACTAAAACCATTATTGGTTAATATATATATGTCTCTTTACTTATATTCATATAAAAAATATATTTGAAAAAAATGTAGCTGCGAGATTTTATCTCAGGGTTGCCTCATACAATCTAGCGTTCTAAACCAACCAACCTAAAATCTTCATACGATTTAATATTTTTTATCTGTTAATTTATATTATTCATCATTTTCTTTTCATTAAAAAAAATTTCCTCTTCAGCAGAATTTTTTGTCCTCGCCATAACGCAGGAACAATACACCCACAGTTTTGAAAAACTGTGGGTTTAGTTCTTTGAAAATAATACCACCTATACTATTGGTTTTTAAAAAACGTGGTTATAGGCCAGAAGAACAACACCTTTACCCATGGTTTTTGCAAGACCGTGGGTATAGGTCTTAAAAAACCTATACCCATGGTTTTTTCATAAACGGTGGGTATAGGGGACCTATACCCACGGTTTCCTAAACTATGGGAATAGGGGGGGCCTATACCCATGGTTCTCCACAAAACCGTGGGTATATACCAATTTTCCAGTAGTCTAGTCAATAGTAAAGCATGTATCCCTAGGGAAGCTCACATATTCCATTATCTGCATAGTCTAGGGTATTTAAGAACTCTTTGAGGAAGCTCACCCGGTCAATTTCCCTTATAACCCCATGGTCTAGGACTCTCTAAGGAAGCTCACTCGGTCAACTCCCCTTATAGCTCAGGTCATACTATTCAAACAATGAATCTCTGAGGAGGTTCATGTGGTCATTACCCATATAGTCTAAATCAATCATGGACTCTCTGAGAAAGATCACTTGATCAATTACCCTTATATACCCTAGTGGTTCTAGGATCTATGAGGATGCTCACTCGTTCAATCCCCCTTATAGACTAAGTTCTCAAAGACTCTCTAAGGATTCTCACTTGGTCAATTCCCCTTATAGTATACTACACCAGGTTCTCACGATGCTTTGTAGGTCAATGAGCATAGAAGAGTAATATGGCCAATGTAAACCAATAGAACTACTTTTCTAATAGTCTATAGCAATAGGCATGGAAACCATGCAAGGTATACAAACTGGCTAAAGAAGACTAAACCGTGGCAAACAGAACATGCAAGGGAAAAACATTCAATGCATAGTAATCATCCCTATTCATATAAAATTTTACCTATATATAGGCATACAATCATGGAAGACAATCCAAAGTGAAAAAATGGTAAACACGCAATATCCCTTTCAAGGGTATTGGTCTAATTTGCACATAATACTCAAAGACATAAAATGGAAAGGCACAAACCACCATCCATGGGGATATTATATTACTATAAGTAAACCTAGAAGCTTTAATCTCCTTATAATGTCATAGATATAAGAAAATGTCTAAAATTATTAACCCATGATAACATGTAAAATAAGAGAAATCATTAAATGGTGATCCAGCAGAAGAGAAAACTCACTGATGTGATTCCAATGCAACCTATGTTGTTTGATTCGAAGGACGGACGGAGGCTCGGGGGATCATCGAAGATCCATAGCCGTACGGTATCTCGTGGATGAACGAGACCTAGATGGAGGGTTATATGTCTTTTATATGTGACCCCTGTGCGTTTAATGAAAAAAACAAAATGCACAGTGTGTAATTTTGGAGTACACGAAGTTTACATGCTATTTTCTTACACTGCATTGGGCAGCCTCCTAGTCACTCCCACATGGTCGGGTGTGTGTCTACTACATGGACAACACACGACCTACTAACAAGGAATTACAAAGGGTGTACTCATAAAGTACACAAGGCGTACTTATAAAATTTCCATAATTTCCTCCTTTTCTAAAAAATGAACAGAAAAGGAAAACATACCTGAAAAGAAGGCATGGGTACTACATAATCCCTCCCACTTAAAGAAATTCATCCCCAAAATTCTCTATTGAGGCATAGAAGAATAAACCCCAAATATTTTTGTCCACTATGCTCATACATCAGCCTCCCTCTCCCAATTCTCTCCCTCTACACGCCCGTGCTTCCACAACACTCGTACCAGAGGAACAGACCGGCCATATAGAACCATTGTGCTCTAATCCACAATCTGAATAGTATTATATTTAAACGACACATCCACTTAATGCTCAACCTCCTCAGGATGAAAGGCATGAGATGGTACTAAGAAGTAACATCTAATTTGTGAAACGTGGAAGACGTCATGCATATCCCGGTACCTCTAATGTAGCGTCAGCCGATATGCAATCGACCCCACTCTCTCCAAAACCTCAAATGACCCAACGTACCTCGGCCAAATATTACCCAATATCCTATGCCTATTGTGCCCCAACATCGATGCGACACAAAAGAAAAACCGATCCCCACCCTCAAACTCTAGAGGTCATCTCCCCTAAACAGCACTAGACTTCTGTCGAGACTGTGCAGTAGCCATCTTCATCGGAATCAACTCATACTCCTCTGTGGTCTCTTGAACAAGACGAGGTCCCAACAAAGCTCCCTCTCCTTCCTCCAACCAACATAAGGGTGATCGCATGTCCTACTGTAAAAATCCTTATAAGGTGCCATATGAATAGTTTCATAAAAACATTTGTTGTAGGAAAACTCCACAAGAGATATATTCTTCTCCGAAGAACCTCCAAAATATAGAAATCATGATCAGTGCAAGTGCTCAAGAACCTGGATCGTACACTCAGACTGGCCATCTATCTAGGGTTGGTAAGATTTACTCAAAAGTATCTGTGTACCCAAAGCCTTTTGACTCCCCTTCTTGTCCTGAGATGTTAAACATTCATCCCTATATGAAATTATGGACTGTGGAACTCCATGAATACGTACCTTCTCACGGAAGTATAATCGTCCCAGCTCATCAACACTAAATTTCTCCTTGATCTGAAATAATTGATAAACCTTCATGTGTCTTTCAATAAAAACCCAAACATCTTCAATCCCTCGAGGCATCCATGGAAAACCTGTCACGAAATTTATCGCAACATCATTCCACTTCCAATCAAGAATGGTTAATTGCTGCAAATTCCCGGCTAGTCGCTGATGATTTTCCTTCACCTATTGACAAGTGGAACACCTCAAGAAAAAACAAGCAATTTCCCTCTTCATACCTAGCCCCAAATACTGATGGTGTAGATCATGATAAATCTTGGGGACTCCAGGATGAACTGCCTAAACTAAGGAATGAAATTCCTACATTTTCTCATCGCGTTTTTCTGGTGGTACCCATACATTTCCCTAGAAACACAAGATCTCATCCTTCCTATGGTCTATCCGGGAATATGGTCCTATCCTGACACACTCTCCCTTAGGACTATGCCTTTATAATCTGTTATCATCTTCATTCAAACTCAATCAAGAAGAGTAGAGGTAACAGCTATAGATGATAGAAAATTCTTCCACAAACTCTCGTGCACCTCGAAATGCACCTCAGAGAACATAGCCATTAGATGCCACTCACTTCTGGCCTCCTGAACTGCCTAAATATGAGTCCTCCTACTCAACGAATCAGGAACTGTGTTTCCCTTCCCAGGCATGTAGGAAAGATCATTGTCAAATGAGAGAATATACTCGACCCCCATGTGCTATCTCAAATTAAATTCATCATGAGTGAAGATGTACTTGAGACTTTAGTGTTTGGTGAAAACCACAAAATGAACTCGTAGAAGATAATTTCTCCAACAGGGTAAGGCAAGAACAACATCTACCAACTCCTGATCAAGCCTCGGGTAATTCCTATTATGTGGTCTCAATTGCCAAGACTCGTACGCAATGACTCCATCTCCCTGCATTAGCACAGCTCCAAACCTGACAACTGATGCATCACAGTAAAAAATATAGCTCTAGATCGGCTCTGGCATGGCTAGTATCAGTGCTGAATTCAACCTCCCTTTGATACTACTTTGTAACATCCCGGTTCCAGAAGCCACCTAGAGGTGACACGTACCCAGTTGGTCACAAGACCTCAAGAACATTTCCCCAAATGCCTAAGTCAGCCGACTAAGAGTGAGGGAATTGTGTGTGATAGTGGGAAACTATGCCCTCATTTGTAGAGTACACAGCGGAAGTAAACAATACATACAATGACGGAAGCCGTAGATACCCAACAATAGTAAACAATAGAATATAGGAATAATAAACAATTGGAGCACACATATATATGAAATGATGCATGATTCATATGTCTTGGAAAGAATCCAAATAAGTCACAATTCTGAAAAAAATAGTGCTAAAGAAAAATACAAAAAAAAAAGACAAACAACTCCTCATCATCGTAAGCCATAGCTTGGTTCCATGGTCTCTAGCTCCACATCATGTTAATTATCTGATATAGAATGTTGATTACCCTTATATATACCTTCAACAATATAACCTGTTTCGGCACAAATGCATGACCCAAATAGGGTACGAGAATAAATCTCCATAGGAAACCCCCAATGTTTTGTGCCTAACAGTCAGTGAATATATGGCAGGTTAAAGGATAGATATAAGTAAACACGGAAATACTAAACAATAAACAATCCATAGTTTCAAATCAGCCATCATTGAAACAAATAACTAAACCTCAAACAGGAAACCATCTAGGAAGTACACATAGCCATCCCCTCTGGTCCTACCTAAGAAGTACATACAACCCTATGGGAAGTGCACTAAGCCTAACCCCTATGGTTTGTTCATAAGAATATAATAGGACTCTCTGATGAAGTGCTCACAGTCCACTCCCATTATATTCAAAGGTGAATCAAGACACTCTGGGGAAGCTCACATAATTCATTCCCCGTATAGTCTAGGGTATTCAACGACCCTCTGATGAAGCTCACTCAGTCAATTCCCCCTATAGGCCCAATGTCTAGGACTCTTTGAGGAAGCTTACTTAGTGAATTATCCTTATAGACAATGTCGTACTATTTAAATAAAGACTCTCTAAGGATGACCAAATGTTCAGCACCCATATATTCTAAAGCAATAAAGGACTCTCTGATGAAGCTCACTTGGTCAATTCCCCTTATATCCACAAGTGGTTCTAGGCTCTCTGAGGATGCTCACTCAGTCAATCCCCCTTATAGCCAATGTTCTCAATGTATCTCTAAAGAAAAGTCAATCAGTCAATTCCCCTTATAGTCTACTACACCTGGTTCTCATGGCCCTATGTATTTCAAAAAGAATAGCAGTGTAATATGGCCAAATTAAACCTACAAATCAACTTGGCTAACAGTCTACAACAACAGGCATAGAAAACTGGTGAGGTATCCAAATAGGCAAAACAAGTCCAAATCATCGAAAGCATTACATGCTAGGTAAAAAATCCAATGAATAGAAATCATCTAAATTCATGTCAAATTTTACCTTTACATTGGCTTACAAGCATTTCAGACAGTCAACAGTGGTGAAACAGTAAACACGCAATACCCCGTTCATGGGTATTGATGGAATTTGCACATAATACTCAAAGACATCAAATGGAAAGGTACTAACCAAATACCATGGGTTTAGGAGATTTCTATTAGTGAATATAGAATATTGAATCCCCATAGAATGTTGTAGATCTAAGAAAATTTCTAAAAAGGTCAACCCATGATAACATGGAAAACAAGAGGAATCATGAAACGTGGTTCCTGCAGAAGAGAGAGGTCACAAATGCGATTCCAACCCATCTGATGATGTTTGATTTGGAGGAAGGACAGAGGCTCTATGGCTCGTCGAAGACTTGCGGTCGTACGGGCTCTCTCGGACGAACACGTCCAAGAAGGTGGGTGCCCAATCCATCATACGTGACCACGATTCTCTTAAAAAAACAAAATACATTGTGTGTTCTTTTGGAGTACATGGAGTGTACTTTCAATTTTTTTACTCAAAAATAGGTGGCCTCTATGTCACTCCCACATGGCCGTGTGTGTGGCTATGACACGGCCAGCACACGGCCTATTACGGCAAGGAAGTACACAACGTGTAATCATAATCTACAAGCCATGTAATTTGAAAATTTCACAAATTTCCTCTTCTTCTCAAAAAAGACCAGAAAAGGGAAAACATACCTAAAAAAACGTATGTGTTCTTACATATAATACCCCATGAGAGATTTATATATCATATTATATTAAAGATGTTGATAACGATGATAAAGTGGGACTGATGAGTATGAAGACTATCTATAATTTTACAATAGTGTATAAAATTGATGGCAAGTGATGTATGATGAACATGGTAACTCAACACTACTTAAATTAATATGGAGAATGATGGTAAGGGAGGAACAATGAGAATTGGGAATCTAAACTCCATTAAATCGGTACAGAAAATTATTGTAAGGGTGGGATGATGAGCATTGTGACATGGCACTCCTTGACATCGGGATGTCATGATTACAACCCCATGAGTAGATTTTTTCATGTCATAAAATGGTAGAGGATGCAGGTTAGCTACGCCCAGAAAAACTCAAATATATATATATATAAATATATGCTATAAATATTTAATGATGAAATTTATATAGTTATTTGATTTTTGAGACAATGTAGGAATATCATTCTAGTGTACATTTAAAACATGTGGAACCAGTTGTTTTTTTATTCAGATTTTTTTATTCTTCGATACCATCCTTCAATTAAATTTATACTTCAATATCTAGATTAAGATAGACCCCATCGATTCTTTACTATTGTTATTTATACCTCACACCCAAATCGGACATCCATTTCAGTGGGGTACCCATATAAACCTTCCTTTTCATAGGGCCATAGACCATGCTTGTTGTTGTGTTTTCGTTCCATGAGTTAGAAGAAAAGGACTAAGTAAGATCTCATGATATTCTTGGAGAACACCTCTGGTATTTTTAGTACTTTTCTTCTATTGAGTCTTGTATTTGTAATATTTTAAATATCTTGGTGTATATTTACGAATTAGTTAGACTATCATCAATGTGCATGAATTTTTGGTAAAACTGATATTGGACACTTTTATTATGGTTGTTATACTATTTGTATTCCTTTTCATTGTCTTTGTTTATTGACTAATTTTACTATTTTATAAAGTTTTTCATCTAATAATATTGTTTTGATTCTCATATAAATTATTATTCTATCTCTACTATAATCTCCCAAGGCCCTCCCTGGTAGTCAGCATCCTTTGGTGTATGGTGATATTCCCTTGAAATAATGTGGCGACTCGTTCAACTACCAATTTAGTGGTCAGTGGGGGTCAGGATGATACCAATTGGTATAAGAGTGTTAATTTTTCCTTTTCCTTAACATTTTTAGCTAGTATATTGCAGAAAAAAGAATGTTTTTGACCTTGGAAGATAGATAGGCTTGGGACTAATCACCCCACACATGGGAATTGACCTAGTGGCCACATATGTGATTATTGTTCATTTGTTTTAACATTACAATTGATATAATTTCACATTGAGTGATTATTCTACTTCCCATTACATATGATATATGTCAATTATGGAATTTCATCATTTTCTTGATTTGTAAATGATGTTTTATTTCCTGCATCATATAATCATATAATAAATTCACATCCAATTCATAGTGTCATTCCACTAGTTTCATATGTAGGTTGCATGATGATTTGGATTGTGTTACTTGCGTGTTATTCCATGGTCTTATTATAATTTTCATGTCTGATTATAATGAATGCTGCCAAATCAATATATAATCCCTGTATGTTTAGTTCTAGAAAGGTAATGCAAGATTACTTTTAATATATAAATGGTTTCATGGGACGACAATGTATGGTTTGTGAATAAATGGAAACTAGTTATTGATTGTAAGTTGTATGGGTAAATTAAAAATGTAAAAGGGTAGCATGTAGATTCAAACCATATTTAGAATAATGTAATTGTTTTTTAAAAAATTTAGTTAATATGAAAATTTAGATAATTTTTAAATGATAAGGTAAATTGGTTAGTAAACAACAGCCAAATTTTATACAATAATTTGAATGGGTGCTTTATAGGTTGGTAGGTGACCACCCATATAATTGGGCCATTGAATAAAAGAATTTTTAATTTTATATGAATTCTGTTTCAATCAATCGGAGACAATTTTCAATCCATGATGCATATGGGTGGTTTATGAATTGGAAAATGAAAACCCATATTAATAGTAAATAAATCATTAATTTTGATCTAAAATATAATTGTTAATTTCTAAAGGCACAACTGGACCCAATTAGTTTAGTTGGGTATTTTATAGATTATATTTCCTATTATGGGTTTTTGAAACTTATTTATTTCAGGAACTGATATTGGGTTTCTATCTAGGGAACCTAGTTTGTCTCGGTAGGGCCTTGATGAGATTCAATTTATATTAAAATTAATTTAAATGTTAAATTTACTAAAAAATAAGGGATATTTATAAATATTTAATGTTTTATAAGTAAAGTTTTTTAATCATTAGTGTTTTACCTGGGGGTGTTAGCTAATGTAACTACCTTGTGTTTATATTTAAAAAGGGTATATGTTTTGGATAAAATCAATTATAGATTAAAATATAAAAATTTGAATAAATGAAAATGTCATGGAAATGAAACACTAGGAGGTTTACTCTATTTAAAACTCGCGTCTGATGGTGTTTTGAGTTTCTCCTTCAGTTTCATTTGAATGTTAATGTATATGTTTTTCTGCAGTTTTCACCTTTTTAGAAATGCCTTGGTGATTAGATTTTGTGCCTAGTGACATCTCTTTACTGTGTCCTAGTGTTTAATCTGTTATTATGCTATCATTTTGGGGTTATCCCATGTTTTTTACCACCCTTATAGGTCTTATCTCATTCTCATATTTTCAAATTTTTTATACATGGTGTCGTTCAGGTGTGATTGTCCCTTGTTGGACTCTTTGATTTCAAATGACACCTGTGTTTGGATGGGTGGTCATGGTATCATTGAATTTTGTTTTGGACTTGATCATAATGTAATTATTGGTTTTAGTTGGATATAAACGCAAATGGCATGGTCGATTTCTTCCTTGGTTTCTTGACCCTTTCTTTTCCTCAGTGACTGATGAATTTTTATCATGTCATCTCAGCAAATGGTTTTATGGTGAAATATGATGTAGGGATTAATCTTTGGTATAGACCATACAAAACATGAATTCATAAGAATGATAATCCTATGGGTATAATTTATGACTTTCCATTTCCTCATGTATATTTAAGGTATAATGTATTGATATTCTCATTACCTTTTAGTTATAAATGTGGTAACGAACTGGTCGAGTTTGGTGAATTATTTAAGACTTGATATTTTAGTATAGTCTCGGTTCATCTTCATAGTAGTGTGACCTGGATGTTAAAATAAATAAAATACATCCCAATGATCAGGATGGTGTCTCAAGAGAATCAGTCTGTTATGAAATGGTAGTTTATTTTTGTTAGGGTTTTCATACCACATGATTTAACCTTGTGAGCACAAATCAGTGAAGTTTTACTCATCACTTAAAGTGATTATGATCTAGAATTATTTTAAGAGACTACTTTCCATTCATTTATAGGACCAAGAAACTTCTGTGGTGGGGAACATCACATCGGTTCCATGGGTTATGTTACCTCCCAAATATAAGTAACCCAACGAATGATGACCATTTAAAAAATGGTTAGCATGTTCTGAATGCCATTGATGATAGATTGATTCAATCGTGTAATTTCATTCTTGGATGAACAAAATTGTTTAGTTTTTTGGTGTATAAAGCCCCTATAAAGAATCATCAGTATTGGATGGACACTGATGGTATGTTTAACGATCCCATAATTCCATTGAAAAAAAACCATGTGTTCGGTTAAATATTGGTTCGTCAACATGTGATTTTGAGTTCATTTCAAATCAAATTGAACAGTGGTGGTTTGACCATTCTTCTGTCTAGTGGTTGGCTAAGATTAATTAAAAACATTTCAATCCTCTTATTATTTTCTACTCAGGGATGAGAATGTCCCCTATCATGATGTTATCCAAACTTCTCTAATAGATTGTCAAACTTATAACGAAATAATAATTTAAATGTTTTTGATCTATTTGGGTGGTTCTCCTTGAGTGCTTCATAATGTATTTGTGGTTTCCTTCATGGTATGTTTAGGAAATTCACCAGATGTTGAGTGTGTAATTCAGTGGTTGTGTTTTGGGTAAATTCGAGATGCATTGGTAGGCGGAATCATAGTTCTTCTTGTAAAAAACAATCATCTATTCCAATTCTGTAATCATAAAAGGATACCTATAGGTGGAATGATACATTACATATATTGATTAACGAATATTCTGGTTGAATAACCATTTTATGGAATGTCATTACGGGAAGATGATTAAGGTTGGTGTCGGTCGAGGAATTTCAGGAAATATTGGCTCGATATGGGCTTTTAGGATAATGGGGAATCAACCGTCTGGCAATTTAAAAATAACACCGGGAGCATCTCCTATATTCTTAAGGTTGTACATTGTAATTCAATTTATACTATGTAGATATTGTGACTTGTAATTGGCCACTTAAAATTAAATCACAAGGTTGGAAGTACCATTGGATATATTCTTAATAAGACGATGATGGGATCATTTATCTATGTAATTGGGAACAAGTATGAGAAGTCTCAATTTTTTCATAGGAGGAAGGGCATAGTATAAAGTCTGGGTGAATTAAATTTCATATGCTTAAATTAATAAATAATGGTTTGTTGGGTGTTCAGAAAGGAAATGTGGCTTTTTAAATGAGGATTCATGACCTCAATAGGTTAGGTTGAGTTTTTTTTCCCTTGAAGGATTCTCAGGGTTGAGAGGTTCCAAGGTGGGGAAGGTGTAACTTCTCTTGTCTTGAATATAATGAAACACACAGGGAATATGATCTTTGGATTTATTATTCCTAAAAATTTTAAAACTGAGCATTAGAATTTAATTCAAAGAGTTATTCCCATTAAATATAATATTTTTGGACATCGGTGAAGGCCTGATAAGATTCCTGAGTGTATCGAGTAGTTTCAATATCTTAGTACCTCGAGGAGTCATATTTTTAATAAACATGCATAGGGAACAGAGTTTTTATGAAATCATATGGCCCATACTATGAAAATGTGAAGCCATTTTCAACTCGATATAGGTTATCACACGAGCTGGTAAGAGTTTACCAAACGGTGTTCCTAGCACGAATCATTAGTTGTTTGGTAAGTACATAAAAATTATTCACTGCAAGGTTTCTAGATGGTTTCCAAACCATACGGCCACCCTATATGGGGTGCCCATCTTTCCCAGTAAAGGGTGCATGGTTAGAGTATAGTTTTCTAAAGAATGAGCTCCGAACACTGTGGGGTGACATAATTTAAAGAATAAAATATTTTAAATTAATTTATATTAATATAATACAAAACAAAACAATTCATATCCTCTCTATCATTCACGAGATACCCTTCCCCTAGTCCCCTAGCCATGCATGATGAACCCCCATATATATACCCTCTCATCATAGTGTTATATCTGGATTTCATCCTGGATTCTCTCCAAAACATAGAGTTAAGACCTTATCCCCCCTCATCCTACTTTTATTTGGTAAATTATTTCCCTTCAAACGATTTTCACTTTACTGAACCTATTGATTTAGAATAATTCATGTTTTTGGTTATCCATTGAATTTAGGGTATGAGTAGGGTCTTTTGGGGATCCATTCATTCGAATTACAACAAATTCTATAGAAGGAGAGGAATTTCAAATTCATGTTTTCTTACTGCCAATGGTTTGAGATGAATTTTTCTTCCATCCTTAAATGTCCTTGATTTTATAGTTTGAGGTTTTATAAATTTTTAGTGGTGTTTATATTTTATAGTTGGTTTTTATCATTTTTGGAGGCTTGCAAGCATATATATAGGTAATTATATATGTCTCCCATGTATGTATTCCGATGTGGAATTAGGAATAAATGCATTGGGTTACAGGATATATATATATATATATATATATATATATATATATATATAATGTTTTTGTGTGCTTGTGTGGATCAATTCATTATGGTCACTAATAAATCAATCTGGTGCCATGTGTTCAGCTTTATTTGGATTAAATTGGATGCATGATCCATTTCCCTTCAATATATTATATTTAGAAATCATTAATTAATTAATTAATTTCCTTCCAACTATTTCTTGTTTACATTGTTTTCACATGAAGGGTAATTTATTCAGAAATTCACCTTGATAAATACAATTATGATTCTTTAATATTAAGCATGATTTACCAAACAATTTTTTTATTCAACAATTTCACGATTTTAATAATAAAATACCTCTAATGGAGGTTCTCTTCATACATGTTAAAAATTAGTGATTATAAATATATTTTTTCATGCCTTATTGCATGTTTCCTCTATTATGACTTGTATATAAATTTTACATGTTTAAGGAAATGGACTGACTTTTCTTGTTATAGGATTTTCCATACATGATGGATTGTATTTCCTTGAAATGGGTAATTTTTTTGGACACATATAGGATGGATTAATCCATTAATTTTTCATATTCATAATAATTTACTTATGAATAATATAATTTTTAGATGAAATTGGACAAGTGGAATGGAAAATTGAATGCATGAGAGGATCTTACCTCATGTACATAATTGTTACAAAAACATGCATATGTTTATGCCTCAAAAATTCATTATAAAATCTCTATGCATAAAATGGTTGTTTTTCTACCAAAATATATAATTAGAGGTAATTCGTAAATTTTTTAATTTATAAATATTTTTTTGCATATTATATAGATATGTTCTTGGTGAAAGATTATTGATGATTGGTATTACACCATACTAGCTATATATATGATATGGATTTACAATGGATGTGAATGATTGTAATGGAGGTTCAAGAAGAATGTATACTCTATGATGCTTTACATTGGACATGAGAACGATGGTAAGAGATGTTTTTAAACATGGAAAATATATGCTTCGTTACATCTATGATTGAAATTGATGGTAAGGGAGGAATGATGAGCATAGTGACTCATAATACGTATGTCTAAATGGGTAATGATTGTAATGGAGGTCTGATGAGTAGGAAGACTATATGATATATTACACTGGTATTTTATAATGATGGTAAGGATGGTATGCTGAGGATTTCTACAAAACACTACTTTACATCAGGATTTCAGCCTCACAACCCTATGACTAAATCATACCGTCTACTAGATTGATTGTAGATGAATGTGTGTTACATCTTGATCCACTGGAGGATTAATATATATATATATCTAAATATATTGTTTGAATATATTTAATGATGATGTATTCAGAATAATTCCATCGAAGATATGAAGTAATTATATCTGTTAGGTGTCCCTTAAGAACATGGATGTCCAGTTATTTATTTATTCATATTTGTTGTTATTCATTCATACCTGAACAAAATAAAATTTATATTTAACATTTTTTCTTTTTCTTGAAATTGTGGGTGCCATCATAATAAGATTTCAATATCAGCCCCAAATCTGATTTCCATTGCACTAGGGTACCCGAGTAGATCTTCTTGTTTATAGGGCATTGGACCTTTCTCATTGTTGTGTTAAAGTATATGGAGTTAGGAGAAAAGGATTGAACTTGAGATCAGGATATTCTTGGATATCTCCCATGGGATTTTTAGTTATTTAATTTTCTTGAGAATAGTATTTTTTCAATTTTAATAATCATAGTGTATGATTACTATTTTATCTTTGATATCATCGTTGAACATAGATGCATTGTAAATCTGTATTTTTCTACATTTTTACAATTATTATAATATTTATCTTCTACTATTTACCATTCATTATTTAATTTCTTCAATACTATTTTTTGTTTTTTAACTGATATTATTTTAGTTTATCTCTGATAATAGGGTATAGTTTCCACACTATCACCTCCCATGACCCTCGCATCTAGTCAACAACCTCTAGCATATGGGGAGATGCACTTTAGAACATGTGGAGACTAGTCTAGCTATGAATTTTGTGATCATTTGTGCTAAGATGATACAATTATCATTCTAGATATTATAAAATCATGATTTATGTAAAACAGTACAAATAATAAAAAATCAAAACATTTATGAAAAGACAAAATGGTTATTACCTGTAGCGTATCATTAATAAGGAATCACTAATTAGTGAACAATAAAAGGTAATAATAAAATAATTGATAGTATAATATATATTATTATCATTATGTAATATATTTATAATAATCATATATTTTTAATAATGTATGTTTGACAATGTATGTTGGATGTGAAGGCATAGGGATATGGAATTTTTCTCAATTTTTTTTCCTTGAGACACGCGTTATATTATGATTTTAAATTCCTTTACTTGGTGTATATGTAGCACATTTGATGTGTAATATCATGAATTCATTTGTTATAGTGATATTTTAGGTTCCATGATATGTTATTCCATATTGGTGATTATGATTCAATGTTACCAATTTTTTTTGATGATTTTACTTTATAATCTCTTCATTTATCATGATTGTTTATGATCAAGTCTCCAATGATGAAATCGCATATTCTACCTCTAAATAATTATAATAAAAATTCTCCTCCTCTAGTTATTCATGAAATAATCATTTAACAGTGCAATTTTTTTACAATTTGGTACTTAATATAATTAAGAAAATGTATTTATGAATATATAGACTTTTTTCTCTCTTTATTCAGAAATCTATTTCCCTTTAAAATAATATTTTATAAAAATGTTTTCAAAAATGTATTATTAAAAGCATCTAATTTTGGAAATACATATTTACCCATGTATTAATTATTAAAAAATGTTTTGAATGAAATATTCATGTTTTTTTCAAAACAAGGATCATTTGGATTTTATTGCAACTATGAAGGGAACCTTGCATTTATTGTGTAAAATATAAAGGAATTTTTTTGATTTCATGTAGGTTCATTGCAGAAAAACTTCCATTATTAATTTTAATAATTTTTTTATATATAAATTTATTGAAATATTTTTATAATTTAATGTATTTTTTCAAATGGAAAGGAATTTTTCCTCATGTAACGTTTTAAAAGATCATTCATAATTTTTTTCAATCTAAAATTAAATCTGTTGGTGATACATATTCCTAACCAAGAAAATGATCCAAGAATACAATTCATATTCTTTTGTTGCATGGTAGATGTTTTGATTGAATGATGTTTATGAAACATGTTTCTCTTTCTCCGATTAAAACATGAATGATGATTTTGAAATCCACTTTTTTAATGTAGTTTGTTTGAGAAAGGATTATGAAACCTATATCTTTTCTATAGTTTCACAACCCCTCCCCTGGGGCCTGTTTCATGACGGCCACAAGCCTACCTTCCATAGGAAAGGGGATGGCGACCAGCACCAAAAGGAATATTCCTTAAAATGGGAAGTCATTTCCTTTTAACATGTACTAACACACGGTCCGACAACACAACAAGAAACAACTGTGAATAATCTTCTGTAGTAAATGATTGCTGAAAGAAAAGGGGCTGGAATACAAGCCCAACTGGAAAAGTAAAAGTTCAATTAAAAAGTACAAAACAACTTAAAAGGAGAAAAGTAACACCTGGATCATCCACCGGGGATCCTACCTGAAGGGTAGGTACAACTCACGATCTTTAGTCCCTACGTCGAGTCACATCAAACTGTCCACTCCGGATCCTACCTGAAGGGTAGGTATAGCTCACGATCAGTAGTCCCTACATCGCGTCTCACCAAATGGTCCACCTCTGAGCACCATCCAGTAATGGATCCCTCTTCCTTGATAAATTCCATACATCGTATGCACAAGTCACAACAAGGTGTGGGTGAATCCCATGCAAAGGTGAGTATAACGATACTTAGTATGGACCCCGAGACCTCGTCGATCTGCAAAGGTTCCATAAAGGAAAATCAACAGAGCAAGTCATCAACTCTAATTAGGTATATTCCCATATATATACGTAATTTACCAATATATACGCATCTCAAACATGAGGGAGGTATATAGAAAAGTTAAAACCACGAATGTTGAAGTACCACACAAGGTACACCGCAAAGATAGTACCATGAAGGTAAAAGAATTAGTTAAAACAGAGCCTCAGCCAATACTAGTTATACAACATAGGGAAATAGGATTATGATGTTGACCCACACAGGATCGCTATGAATGCTGATAGCCAGTCACAGATTCTATTGGCTTAGGAACAAGAATCATTCCCAGTCACAATTTCGGACACCTCAACAGCAGGGGAACCTCTACTATATCATGTTCAGTGAGCTTTCTACATCATACAAGGGTACCTCCCACTAACCATGAACTGTTGAGGTACTCCTCCCTATCGCATATCGTGTGTCTTTCAGGTCACACATAGCTGCTCCCCCATTTTGGCCTACTGAGGTACTCCTCCCCATCGCATACCATGGCCACTCCCCATTGTGTCTTTCTTAGGTACTCCTCCCAATCATGTACTGTGACTATCGAGTCACTCTGAGTCGAATAGCTAGCAGTCGTCATGTCTAATCCATTTGAAGGGTTCTGTATGTATCGCCCTTCGGAGAATCGCTCCTCAAACCAATGGTCAGATTTCAACCTACCCAAAGACTCTCAAAAAAGTAATCTACGGACCATCCATATCATATTGATTCCAAAGCAGTATACGGCGTGTATATCAGACCCCCGGTTTGTGCGTTATCGGCATTTTAGTGCTGAGGTCCCGGTTGGTTTTGGGTGCGATTCAACCTGGCCACACTCCAAGATTCTCAAAAACATTTGAGGATTAATTCAAAATGGTAATCCCACTGCAAGGATTCTGGTTCTATAGATGGTTTGTCAAATGGACTTATGGTTTAGAAACTAAGGACCTTTTAGTGTAACTGGCCAGTTCTAGGTCCGGGTCCGGCCCGCCTGGGTTGGACCAGCCCGACCCAATTCAGCTTGGGCAAACCCGGATCGACCCGTGGTGACCCGTCCTGACACGAGTACTACCTGAACTGTGTCATCCTAGCCAGATGGGGCTAGCCTGACCCGATTGGGCCACGAGTCAGGCCAGTTGGCCATGAGTCGGGACGCTGAGCGGCGGTTCGGTCCACTGGGCTAACCTGTCAGTGCCACCCGCCTAGCAGAACGGGCCACCAGAGATACACTGACACAGTGCGTTTGGGTGGGGTTGACATGGTGTTGTTCTAGGTCAGCAGGTGATCTTTTGGTGGTTGACCCAACATGGTTCCCCATGGCGACATGGGACCTCTGTGTTGTGACTAATGGGCTGCCACATTGCTGTCGGGCGCGCCGCTTGCACGCGCCTTATCCCCCGACTGCTGGTCGAACTAGCGGCACCCTGCTTTCTCCGCAGCCCTAGTATCCCACATCCTTGAGGCCACTTCATCGCGCCATTGGGGGCATGCCCCACCTATGCTCCATTGGTTCCGTTGCAGCCAGCCACCATGCGTGCCAACCACTTCCGCGGTGCGCAATAGCCCACCGCACCTTCACCCGCGCCTGGCTGACATCCTCCGACCACCACGGCTGACGAGATACAACCTCTACTGTTCATCGGCAGCACGTGATGGCATGTCGTGCCTCCTCTGTGGCTGGTCTATGCCATTCTCTCTAACAACGATAGTAGATTTCTGTTACGAACTCTTCTACTAGCGTGCGTCGACACGTTGTCCCTAATGTAGTCAGTCTGTATTGCCACATTGTCAGTGTTTTATTGAGTTGAAAAATTAGCAATGTAGTGGAGGGTTTGAGCGGTGTATATTAGGCCCATTCCCTCCACATTATCTCACAAACATGAGTGGGTTAAGGGTTTAATAATCAATTGAATACAACTATAATCAAAAACCCCAAAAGTTACACCACAACAACCTCCTGCAAAAAATGAATGAATCGCAGACCAATCCGTTAATAAGTTAGAAAAAATTCTTCAATTTATTCCACAACATGGAGGATGAAATAATTAAAAAAGCGTAAAAAAATAAACCCCCCTACCTTGTTTCTCATAGGAGAGCATTGGTGTCTTGAAGGCGGATCATGTACTTCTTTTCCGCAACTGATTCCCAACGAAGGCACTTCGGCGTCATCCTTCGGTTCGTGGTTCGGTGTCACTCTTCACCTCCTGCTGGGACTTTCACCATCCTCTAAGGGTCCGGCTTCATGGTTCTCCTTCATCACTTCGTTTCTTGGTGATTTTTTTACAGTACCTCTCTCTAAGGTCCATATATATTGGAGAGGTGCAGGGTAAGTAACGATGTTGGAGTTTGATGCGGCTCATCAATTATGAAGATTCCACATTCACCAACGACATCGTTACATAGGGATGGCAGGTGAAGCCATTTATTGGCTTGGCATGTCACTAGCACCACCCCTTTTCTTGTCCGATGTAGGATATGAAACAAAATACTAAAATTATGTAATTTCATTTCTTTTAAAAATATACAAAACATAAAATTTTCACTAGACCAATTGTGGTCAATGTAATGCCTCCCATAAGTGAACCCTGGAACTATGGATTCAACGAAGCCTTAGAGTTTTAATCCGAGAAATGTTTGAAATGTTATAACCAAACAGTACTCTTGGATTTTCAATCTGATATACCATTTAGATGTTATGGATTTAATAATAAAATATTTGTCACTTAATTATTTTATTTACGGGAAAACAACAAGTTTCACTGGTGGCCCACACTGGCCAATGTTACTATCATCCCAAAAGAAAGCATACCCACAAGAGAACTGTGATGGTCTCAGATTCTCAATCCATGTTACTGTTCGTGAGTTATGATTAATTGAAAAATATAATAATTTTATTATATAATTTCATTTACGGTTGTGCCATTTTAGGGTTTTCTCACAAGAGGCTCATGCCGACTAAACTTAAGACATGCCTAGGGTTAAACCGCCATTCTGAGCGCAACAGTGCCCTGAGATATATTGTCTAGGAAAAAATTTGAGAGTTATCCATAATTTTCACGAAAAATTCTTAAACGTGCTAATTATAGTTTGCAAATAATTTGATGGATCATTCTGGGCACTCTGTGCCTCAGAGCCAAAGGCCATCAAATTTAGCGGTCTCAAAATAATTACATATAAATAAAAAATTTATACAGATATTCTGGGACATTACATTCTTCCCAACATTGGTATTTAAGTCCTCGGATGTCAAAACAAATGCAAATCAAACAAATGAGGGTGCTATGATTGAATCCGAGTCTCCCACTCCCATGTGCTCTCATGGAAGATCCCATGCTACCAACATACGCGCACCAGAGGTTTTGATCACCCACAAAGGATTATCTCATGCCGATTGTCAATATCTACCAGAACCTTAGTAAAAGTCACCACGTCATTAATGTTCAACTCGCCATAGTTGTTAACTAGCGATGGTTTATGCATGCATCTCATGAGCTACGACCCATGGAAAATATTATGCACTTGGTGAATTTGTAGGGAAAGAGATAGATGGTAGGACACCTTTACCACTCTACATAGAAAATTAAATGATTAGATGAACCTTGGAGATAACATGTCATCCCAGCCAATCTCCACCAACCTCGACGAGGTGAGATGCATTGGAAGACATGGTCCCCCTCCACATTTCGGCAGAACACTTCTATCGTATTTGATCATTTCTCACATGATAACATGGGAGGCATAATGTTACAAACTCTTCTTCTACTTCTTTCATCCCATGACATTAGTACTGATGCTGGAGGTCCTTGTACATCTTTTCCTCTCCATGATATACCGTTAAAGGGGATGTATGGATCTCCCTCAACATATTCTCTTGAAGCATCACTCGTACCATGGATCATCTCTCGAAGAGGATGATGTGCTCCCCACCTCCAGTTAATCCTTTTAGGGAACGTCCTGAGGATATCTGATCACATAATGCCTCACAGTCAATGCCTCATGTTGTGCCCCCTGAATATTCTGATGAATTGGTTGAGTGACTGTCATAGACTAGAGTTAAGCTGGTCCATCCTTATCCACAAAGGGTATCCATAGCGTGTATAGCTGCTTTGATGTCTCACTCAGCATTTGTAGACCAGACCTCCTATGGAGTGCATCTGTTACCATGTTCCCCTTCTTAGGATTATAAAAATTCTCATGGTCTATGTCCTGGTTGAACTCTAGCCATGGTTTTTGTCTCATATTCAGGTCCTTCTGAGAGAAGACATACCTGAGACTCCTATGATCAGATTAGATTGTAAAATGTTCACCCATAAAGTAATGATACCACATCTTTAGTGCAAATACCAATGCTGCTAACACCATGTCATGGGTAACGTAGTTCTACTCATGTTGTCTCAGCTGTCATGATCAATTGGAGATCACTGCTCACTCTTACATCAGGACACACCCAAGTCCACTCCCTGATGTGTCATAGTAGACTACATACCGAACATCCTATTTTAGTTACCTAAAGATGGGGGCACATGTTAGTCTCTACCATAGCTCCTGAAGGATTGGCTGGAATCACTCTGTCAACATGAAGGGTTGTCCCTTCATCGTCAACGCCGACAAGGGTGCCACAACTATGGAAATGTCAGGCACGTATCTCTAGTGGTACCTAGCCAGGAAGAATTCCATCTCCCTTCAAGGATGTAATGTTGGTAACATCTTTTGAAAAGATGTCCCCAAACTCTGACACTCTTACTAGGTACTTAAAACAAAAAAATTACTACTTCCATGAGGGTATGTCTCGCCACCTCAATAGTGATCAGCTGAACCCTCCTATGCATGAGTTTATCTTGTGATGTATAGGTTTCCTTTTTCACCTAACAAGGAAATACCCATTCAAAAATTGTAGATATAGAAAAATATTTTTGTCTATTACTGTCAATATGAGTATGAACTATGGATGTCTAGTCCATCCCGAAACAAACATCGTAAGGCCTTGATACTACCACCATGTGGATCTAACCGAAACTCTAGCCCTAAGGGTCAGATGACATTATCGGAGTTTGTGTGACTATCAAGACTCATCCCAATGGTATCTCCATACATGATAGTCATTTCAATGGCTTAATCGGAAACTCTAGGTCTTGGAAAAGATTCATGGAAGGAATGAATGATGGGTACCTTTGTCTATTAATACGACAGCTAGTAGTAGACCCAAACTATACCTCGAATCATTACTATATCTCATGGGTCGCACCACTTAAATGCATAAAACTACTCCCTTCCCCTGCCCTCCAACTCCCTGAGCCTGGTGGGGACCACATAAGGGGTGGGTTGTATCATGTATAACTGTAAACCACCTCATACTACTCTCCTATATCTGCTTCCACAGCTTCAGCCCAGCAGATTTGTCTATCCTTATCACATCCTCTTCACAAAACATTTTACATTCCCAGGTCATTGAGATGGGTTTCAGTTTCCTACTTTCCCACTGTTAACATTCACAAGATGAATTCGCTAAGACAAAAAAACATTCAACCAAAAAGGTTCCCTCTATCACCCAAACATAAGTAGGAATGCATAAATGAATAGTGATATCTCAGATGTCCCTAAACACACCTTACTCGTAGGTCTGAGCCCTGTAGCACTAATTGAAATGTATTCATCGTGTACCTTGGATGGTCGGTACACCATGATGAAGACTCAACTACCGATATTCCATCCAATCGAAGCTATATAATATCTAGGGTCTACTCATCTTATAGCTCTTTATGGCACCAGACCCTCTTATCAAGGGAATGTTCTCAAGCTTGTCAACTAAAAAAGTCTCCTCTTCACAAGATTTGGGCAATCTAAACCCTATTATCATTATGCTGAGCCACATATAATTCTATCTAAAAGGACAACCCTCAAATTGAATTGTGCCCTGGTTAGATGGATACTCCACCACCTCCTCAAGAAAGTCCTTATCTACCTGTGAGTATGAATCGCCTAGGAACCAGAGGAATATCTGATGATATAAAATGTGTATGTCACTAATCCTACATGTATCATCTACCGGTACATCCTATTTTAACTACTAACCAATGGGTTGTGTTATAGCTGGCACACTACCTGAAGGTACCATCTCGGGCAACGATCCAAGTATTAAATCCTCATTACCCAATGGACAATCCTCGTGTTCAAATACTGCAAAATACCAGTTTCTAGGATCACCATCTACTCAATTTGTGTCCCAACAAGGCCGAAAACGCTAGCCACAACCTCGAGGTAGTACGCAACTACCTGGGAATCTGTCTCACCTCAAAACCTCGGAGGCCCCTTCCGCATGAACTCGAGTAACATGCTAAGTCAACGTAGACCATCTGCTGGTGGGGCTAGTGGTATCTGCTTCCCAATAGGTGGTGGTGCTACATGTGTACCACCCGAAGGTGTTAACACCCTAAGAGGGACCTACACTGAGGGCTCATCACTCAGTGGGTCTTCATTGTGTACTCCCACAGGAATCCTGGATGGCTGTTTGCGCAGCGGAATCCTACTAAAGAATAGGTCACCAAGGTCATTATTTTTTCCCTAATGAGATTAATCCAAATATATCATAAGAAAAAACTCTTCAAAAACACATGAAATCATTGCTTCCATGCATTGAGTCAGAATTCAAAATTTAGTGTCCTGGTGAATGGATACGTCATCAGCAGCACCAACACTGGATTTCCAAAACTAAAAACCACACTCATAACACATAATACAATTCCCAAATAGAAATGATCAGAGTCCCAGTTCATTGGTAGAACTGGACTCCTATGATACCACTTTTTCACATCCAGTCCCGAGTGGCCCGTGACATGACTACCCCAAGCCCGCCTTCTATAGGCCTGGGGATGGAAACTAGAACTGAAATGCGTATTACCTATAACAGGAAGGAATTGCCTTTATACCTGTATATACACATGGTCCAAGAACATAATAAGAAACAAAATTGAAGTAATCTACTGTATTAAAATAGTGATGAAAGAAAATGGGATAGAATACAAGCCCAACTGGAAAAGTTCCAGTACAACTGAAAATTAAAAAACAACATAAAAGATGCAGAGATGCTCTTAGATCATCCACCACAGATCCTACCTAACGGGTAGGTAAAAATCAAGATCAGTAGTCTAAACGTCATGTCACATTAAACAATCCACCCCAGAACATACCTGAAGGGTAGGTACAACTCACAATTAGTGGTACCTGGATCGCGTCAAACTAAATGGTCCAACTCGGAGCACCATCCAGTCCTGGATCCCTCGGCTTTGATCAATTCAATACATCATCTGCGCAAGACACAACATGGTGTGGGAGAATACCATACATGGATGATTATAATGATACTTAGTAGGGACCTCAAGACCTGGTAGGTCTATTAAAGTTCTACAATGGAATATCCAAAATGCAAAACATCAAATCTATTATGTTATATTCCCATACATATAGATTTGTTATGAAGATATACTCATCTCATACATGAGGGAGGCATACCACAAAGGTAACACTACAAATGTTGATGTACCACACAAGTAACACCACGAAGATAGAATTGAGAAGGTAAAAGACTTAGATCAAATAGTGCCTCAACTCAAACCAGGTATACAACTCAGAGAAACATGATTATGATGCTTACCGACATAGGATCACTATGAATGCTGATATCCAGCAATAGAATCTCTAGGACTAAGAATAAGTAACATTCCCTGTCATAATTTTAAACTCCTTGGCTGCTAGAAAACTACACCCCTATCGATTACAGTGGGCCTTCCTTGTTACACAAAGGTGCTTCCCACTAATGTGGAACTGTTGAGGTACTCTTCCCCATAACACACCATGGATTTGCATGGTAACATAGAGCCACTGCCCCACTGTGTTATGTTGAGGTAATCCACCCCATCATGTATGATGACCGCTCCGCACCATTTCCTGGTGTGGTACTCCTCCCCATCACGCACTGTGGCCATCAAGTCACTCCAAGTGGAAAAGTCATCAATCGTCAGGTCTGAGCCATTCGCAGGGTTCCGTATGTGGTGCGCTTGGGAGAACCAATCCTCAAACTGTTTGTTGTTTTTAAACCTACACCAAGTATCACAAAGAATTAACTCGATGATCCACCATTTCATTAGGGTTCTATGGAATAGACTGCACATTAATTAGACGCCTGGTTTGCGCATTATCAACATTTCAGTGCCGAGGGCCCAGCTTGATTCGAGTGCGATCCAACGAAACCATACTCTTGGTTTCTCTAAAACTTTAACGGAATAAGTCAAAATGAATTTATCTCTCCCAGGATCCCGACACCATAGAAGGTGCGTCAAATGGACATCAAATCTAGTCTTATAAAAATTTATAGGACTGAAACCGTTACATAGATTATCAATTATGATATGTTTTCTATTCCTTCCATTAGGTTCCATTTCTAAACAATCAAATAAACTAAATTACCTAATATCATTATATATCATAGTGAATAATATTATGTATGGTGTAATACAAAACATAAATAGAAAACATAGGAATAGATAATCACATAATCATAGTAGTACTATGGTTCAAAATATAATCAAATATAATTAATATTTTCAAATCATTCATAATGGTTTGTAAATATCATGTGAATAAACAAAAGAATATCCCCTATGAGTGTCTAAACAAGAGTTTATTCATAGGCCCACCCATCATACACATGTGATGGTCAAGATAATTAACAATATAAATCATTAAATGTGGTTACCTATAGGTTTATCTATATTACAACCACATACACTTTCTAGTATCAAGATAGGGATTTATTTTCAAGGAAACAATACATTCTCTACCTTAAAAAACCTTCATGACATTATCATATACAATTAGTTATTCCCAGAGACTATTATAGGATTAAGTTCACTAATATATTTTGTCCCAAATCATGTTGACATGGAATATTCTAAACATTAACTAATTAATACTCTAGAAACCCAAACCCCTGTAACGTGTAGCTAGTTTTATTTATTTATTTACATTTTAAGTAAAAAAGAAGCAATCACATCATAATGGATCAAATTGTTTCATAGTTTTTAAAGACTATATTAATATACATGATTCTCATATTGGAGTGGATAAAATAAAATACCAAATATTATTTTATATTAGAACATTACTATTCACTCTAGATTATACATTCATACCAATGAATCTACACATCCTAGAATCCATTGAAAGGAAAAAATGAAATAAAATGGTAATATTGGATTCTCATTAAGGTAATGTGTATAACATAATCTATCATATTATAAATAAGGAATAAATAATATGTTAAGAAAAACTTAAGATCATATATTTGCAAGTAAATAATTACATGATCATGAATCTTATCCATGTTTATCATAATAATTCAAGAAATCATAGAGTCATTGATAACTATTTTTACAATGATATAATATATAATTATGGACATATAAAACTTACCATCGATGCCTATTGTCAAAATGTCCTTGTTTTTTATTTGAAATACTTTTGATTATTTTAAGGAATTTTTTTGGATCCATTTGCAGAGATGAAATTATTTATAAGGCCCGAGGACCCAATTTTGATATTATAGTAATTATAAAAATAATAAAATTAAGAATGAATATTTTTCCTGAAAGAGTGTATTAACTCCCTAAAATGTCATAGATTATAAATCTGAAACCACAATAGATTCTGGAACATAGGTTATTCAATAGGTATGAAAAACGTTTGTTCGACACACCATACCTATGATATATAGTCGTTGGCAGTGCATTTAATTAAAATAAATTTTTAAATTTAATTAACTTATTTCTAAAATTGGTCAACCAACATCCCTCTATATATACCTAGTAATACAATTTATGAACGTTTATACATATAATACCAGGGAGAATTTAGATGGTTATAGAGCATTATCCATTAGGGGAACATGGTTAGATGACAATGCGACATCATATCATGTTATATTGAGATGAATCATACACATACTAACATCTCAATAAATATTGAAAATATTATTCACCAATAATTGATACAAATAAAATTAGGGATATTTAATTTTTGTTTTCACCTTATTGATTAATTTATTAAATAATGGGGTTGATGTGTGGTTATTATCCATTCACAAGATCCCATTTAATAAATTGAATTATGGATTAAAATTTATTTACAATTTCACAGATCGACCCTAGATAATCCATTTATATGGTCATTAGATGAAATTTCATGGACAATGATGGTTAAACCTTTATTTTAATTCCCACATACTCTCGTTCATCATGTTGAACATATATGGCCATTGGGTTCATGATTTGACATAGTTGGAGTGGGTTTTAGTGTGATTGAACACTGAAATTAATGGTGGTTGTGTTCGTGATGATTAGTTCCATGTTTTACATAATGATCATGACTGATTATTGGTGATTCATCATGGACTTGTGATTCGGAAGTGGAAATGGTTATTAATAGGAACATGGAAATAAATGTGGAGTTGAGGGGTTGATCAGATTCTATTCTTATGCCACTAGAGGTTGAGAAAATGATGGAAAAAGGCATATTTATTTGAATAAGTGTGGACAATGGAAAAAATAATGACTACGAGTGTATATATAATAAATTTTTTATGGTTTGGATTCTATAGAAAAAATTTAAGGGAATGTTGTGTTGTATAGAGGATCATACGACATATAATTCAATATCTATGGTAGATCAGATTTCAGTATGACTTTAGGATCACATGTCAGGTTGTCAGGCCCATATTCCATTTGACCCACCTTGGGTGGGCATTCCATGTACCAGTTGATACACTCCCAGGATCATGTGCATTTTCACACACACTATACTATATGAGTACACAGAGAGAGCTAGTGGTACATTGGCAAGGCTTGGTACCGATGAATCACCATGTATATGTCTAGGAACACGGGTAGGACCCGAAGTGCTATTTCATGGATAGTTATACATATAATTACCTTGAGTGGCAGAGGAAGACTATGTACAACATTTACATTCAATTTAGTATGACCTAGAATCCAAAGCAATGTCCACAGGAGAATACGACCAATTTATGAGGTGGGTCATACACAGTGTGGACCCCCATATATGCCATGTGTTCCCTTTAGAAACTTTTTCCACACTTACCTCTTTCAATTTTACCTAAATATTTTCCCACAAGTGTATAATCCTAAGTATTTCACTATATAAAACAATGTGCTGGCCTTTTTTGAATAATATATACGATGCGAGGTTTTATGAGTGTGATACATATTTATGAGATTCATGATGATAGCATAGATCATAGTAGGATCATCAGAGAGATGTCATGATAGTACTCTCTTATCACACATGATAATGGGTTACCCATACAATATATATCAATAGATATGGTAAAACATTACTCAATGCTTTAATCCTTTATCAACATAGTGGTACTCCCTTATTGTTGATCCCTGATGATGTGAGGGTCCTCCAAAAGAGTTGTGTCTTCCTCGGCTATGGAGCAAAATAGTGAGGAGTGGGCCATTCCAATCTTATTTTTGTGAGGTTTCACTAACGCTGGGAATCAATGATGGAATTTTGGAGTTGCAGGATTACTCATTGGGTTTGGATGTGTTATGAGATCGAGTTCCTCATTCCCAATAATCTGGGGTTTTTATCAAATTTGTATCTAATGGGTTCTTATTTCATGTCTTGGTGTGGGTTGATCTGACCTCTTGTAGTATCTTTTTATTGATCACTCTTTTGTTATTAGTGTGTACTAGTGGGTATGTATACACTCACCCTTATAAGGGATTTTGTCACATGTATTGTGTCTTATTGTGTTGGGGGAAATATGTGAAATAAATCTATTGAGTCTTAGTGACACCTTGGTGAATTCACCTTGTGTGGTGGTTGTTCCATGAATTCCAGGAGTCGGTCCCTCTCAATCCTCACACATTCTAGCTTGTTTTAGTTTGGGAATTCATTTTTACTTGAGCATTTATTTTTCCTCTTTCATTTTAGTTTTTTTATCGTACCCTATTTTATTTTTCATAGAGGTTATTGATTTCTAGATTATAAATGAGATGATAATGTCTTTATTTATTTCACTAAAATATTTTACGGAGATTTCATGGTGGATGCATATATGAATATTTGGAAAATTCATCCCATTTAATTTATGCTTGATTGTTGGTTATCACAATCCCCTAGCCTATTAGAGGTTGACTTGGGGTTAGGGAGGCCTGACCTCTTTCTGGTTAGGTAGGTCCCTTTGGTTCGGGTCATTATAGCGTTGTATCAGACATGTTAATTCATTAGGGTGGTATATATAATCATACACTTAAATGGATTTGTTGAGACATTTTGATAAAGTGTCAATGTGTCTCATGTATATCTTTCATTATAATGAACCTCGTGTTTGTTTGGCGGTCAATGTATCTGTACACCAGGTCTCTGACTAACTGATTTTCAACTTAGAATTATATGAAATTGGATACAAGGAATAATGGTACATTATTCATATTGGATTCTGTTTTTATCTTAAATTCATGGGTCATCTTCCCAAATATATACTCTAATATTTCTGTTGTATTTCTTGATCAATTCTTGGATAAATCCATAAAGACCGCCTACTATGTTTCTAATTTATGATTTTATCAAAACTGATATCAGTGTTGAGGCATCAATTTGATGGAAATATCATAAAATGAATCCTCTATGATGACAGAGATTACTTCCACCACATTTTGAGTATTTTTTAGTAACAAAAGAGTTGGATGAGGATACATGCATGTTTAGTGTGCTATGTGAGATATAGTGTTAGATGCTAATAAGGTTCCTTAGTGATCTAAATCCAAAGGTAGTGTAGGATTGAATTTAGGAAATGATCTAGGTTTTTAGAAATATTTAAATCATAAATTATTATATTTTTTCATTAGAATATAGTATATTCCATGGATAATCTGTTCAATGGTGGGGTTTTATGAAACCAAACAATGATAATGTGACATTCTCTTGGTTTGAATTTTTTATGTTGTTTCATATATATTATTATCATTTGTTCTTATTCTACATTTAATTCATGTATCTTATTGAGAAAAAACATGGAGATATGATAGTGGAAAATTTTTATTTGAGGTTAACTAACCTCATAAAATACTCCCTTATCATGGTGCGATATGGTTTACTCTGGGAGATGAAGTTTGAGCATGGTCTCTACAATGACATATGGTCCTAGGTAGTATACTTATATCTATCATCCTACGATGGAGTGATAGAGAGGGATTTATGGATTGATGTATTTTTAGAATAGGAATGTGAGGTAGTTGGAGTTAATGATGGAAAACATGAGGCTAAAACATCTACAACATTTATCATGTTTCAGAAATTTATGTGTCATCAGAGGAGGTATACTCATGACAAGAATTATACATGTTAATCATTGACCTAGAGAACATGTAAAGGATCTTGTCATCCAATTGGGGAATGATTCAATACCTTATAATAATTGATTCCATATGGTTCATGATTTACTGAACCATCATGTTGAGAAATATTGGCAGAAAACTGATAAAACATCATTCTAGAGGAAACACAGTGATAAAATGACTCCTAGGCGTGGACAAGATGGAACATAGGGAGTTGGTTCTAGTATATGAACATGGGATTATGTAGAGGGAGTATTAGTTGGTTTAGTATAACACTATATGATTCCACCAACACCCCAACCAGGTGGTCCATGTTCGGCTCAGGTAGCTGAAGATCAGGGAGCTTGGTAGTTCATGTTATTGAGGTATATGACCAGACTGAACATGAGAAGATCCAAAGTATAATACTTCTATATTATTATCTTTCATAAACAATAATTGAAATATTTACGATTTATCCATCCATCAATTTATTAATTTTTCGATAGTTATATCTTGTAGTTGAATGTTTTCCCATAATCTGTGGCTAGAGGTTTCTATAGGGAGGGCTTTTTAGATATGTCATATCTTCTAACAGAGTGAGATATCAATTGGTGTAGATAGTTTCACATGATATGTTTTCTTCATCCGTATTTAATATTTTGATTTCATATTGAATATTGAGTGGTTACTGATGGTTATATCCTAGGCTTACAATCATTGATGATGATTTAGATGACTTTAGATAGATCGTACAAGATTCACTTTTGTTAGAGAGTGATACCACATGGAAGAGTGAGTGGGTTTTGGGATTAAGATAATGGAACCTGTTACCCATCAATTTGTGAGTTTATTCAATGGCCTAGTGAAATAATTAAGCTTTTGGTTTCCTTTTTTGGGAATACTATATGGATGTCCTCCTCTGTGATGTTCTGGGACTACCTTCATTATGGGAGATATACTTCCATATTGAATTTCACCCTAGGAACATAATGATATATTTAGAGTCATATCAGATGGAAGCTATCAAGCCCCACTATATGGGGGTGTATTTAATGGTCCTTTGTAAGAAGGGTTTTATTTGGCAAAGTGTGTCTCCTTAGGAAGCATCAATTTTATTCAACAAAATGTTAGACACGATCTTGAGGATTTGGTTTGATTATAATTACTCAAAAATAGTAATGAAAAAAACATGTAACCCTTATTTTAGTATTGATGAACTATTTGACGAGGTACTAGGTTTGAGTTGGTTCTCTAAGATCGAGCATGGTTCTAGATACCAACAATTGTGGTTTTTAGTAATGTATTATAATGATAGAACTATGATGTCACTACGAACACTATTATTTCCCACTAATAAATTTCTATGTGAAAAGTTATATAAAAGATATTATGGATGTGATGGATTAGATCTCGCTGCCATACATCAAAAAAATTTGTGGCTATCTTCATAGATGACATAATCATTTACTCTGTGTTAAAGGATGAGAATTCAATGCATTTGAGGATGGTCCTAAACCGACATTGGGATAAATTTCATTATTGTAGGCTATAGAATATCTTGATTGGGATCATAGAGGTTCTCCTTATTAATGAATTCATCTATGAGAATGGATTAGCAATGGGCCTGGTGAAAATTGATGTAGTTCATCCATAATATCCACCCCAGAAAATAATAGAGGTGTAGGGATTTCTTGACTTGGAGGGGTACTACAAGAGGTTTTTTCCGGACGTTTTCATATTACTTGATTTTATTACGACCAAAACATGGAAATAGTGTCCCCTAACATCGAAAAGGTTATATTAAAGAGCATTTGAGTAGTTGAGTCAGAGGATTACTATATATTCTATTATATATCAACCATAGGAGGAAATGAATTATGTAGTATTTATTAATTCTATTGTATTTGGACTCTATTTTATGTTAATCCATAAGAAACAATAGTACGTATATGGGTTGCAGAAATTAGGACATCATGAGATAAAGTTGTGCTATTATACTCTCTAAAAAAATAGAGGCACTCTCTTCATAGGTAATTATATATTTTATACTCAGACCACCAAAGTCTTAGCTACATCATCACTTAGAGGGATTATAACATGATATATAGGTTTTGGTTGAAGTTACAGTAAGACATTTACATAGAGATAATATATACTCCATAGAAGGAATATTTGGTGGATGTTTCTTTGAGAATGCAGTCATGTTCTCACTTGGAATAGGATGTTTCAGAGTATTTGACTTATTTGCAGCTGACCCGGATGGGGGAGAGGGTTGAAATTTTTTTTTTCTGGTTGATAGTGTTGAATCCTCTAATTCTCCATTGTGTTAGGGATGATTACATTATAGAAATTTACTGTGATGTTATTCATGCCCATATATCCTTAAGGGATACATAATTTGGATTTTATGAAAGTGGGTAGATGTCATCATTTTATAGGGATGGATGGTGGTTTTGGTCATGCTGCAAGAGGGTTTTAGGAGGGATTTTTATCGATATAACTTTTCTATACATCCCATAGTTGAAAACATGTTCAAGGATCATTATTGGTAGTTTAGGTGATCTGTAATGAGGTATAGTGGCACTGAGTTCCTCTCTAGGTGTCTCATATGTTAGTAAGAGGAAGTAGAGCACCTGTTTTCAGTAGATATAATGTAACAATTTATGATGTTGATGTGAAAATGTGATGAAATACCCATCAAATTTGTGACATTGATTCAATGGACAATGAGAGGCCACAATGTGATATGGGTGTCAATTGACCAAATTACTAATTCCAAACACTTTCTTTCTATTAGGGTGAGAAATTAGCTACATAGTATAAGGTAGTTGTATAATTCGGAGATAAAAAAAACTCCATAGGGGTATCCTAGAAAATTTTCGAAGGACTGTGATTCACAGTTTATAGCATGTTAGTTGAGAGGCTTGTAGTAGGCCTTCGAGACTAGGTTTTGGATGAGTAATACATTATTACTCAAAATGGATGGGTAGACCAAGTATAAATAATGGTGTTTGAGGATATGTTAAGGGATTTCATTTTGTACTTTAGTTTGAGATGGGAGTAGTAATTTCTACTCATAGAGTATTCATATAATAATTTTTATCACTATAATATTATAATGTCATCATTCAAGGACTAGTACGAGAGACCCATCAGGTCACCATTGTCATGGTATGATATTGTCAATGCTTTTATTTGAGGACCAAATATTGTACATATGATGAAAATGAATAATTTTCTGATCCATAAGAATTTGAGGATAACATAGAGCAAGAATAAATCATACACGTAGAAACATCATACACCCTTGTATTTTGAGATGAGGGGCCATGTAATCTAGAGTGTCTCCCCGTAATAAAGAATATGGAAATTTTTCTAGGGTGTAACCCTGTACCAGAGGTTCACTGGTCCATTAAGGATCCTACAAGGGGTTGTTGTGGGGGATTAACACTTATTCCTACCATCATATTTGGTTTAGGAATATGATTTATTGCATGTTTCATAGTTGAGGAGATATTTTCATGACCCAACACACATTTCTGACTCGGGAAATCTAGAAATTAAAGTTGAAACCACCATCACAAAGTACTCGGTGGTTGTCAATTATTGATGGGAGAGGATCCTTCAGGGAAATACAATTCCATTATTTTTGTGTTGTGGCAGCACATGAGCATGCAAGTGAGATACTGAGATAGAGATCCATATGCAGTCATAGTATTCTCAAATTATAGTTTAGAATTCAATTTTTAAAGTGAAAATAATTGAAGGAGGGTATAATTTTGTGACGTCTTTCTTTCCTTGTATGACATTGAAATATTTTATGGTATTTTATATGAGCTCGATGAGGAGATGTCATGATATTTCAAGGAATGATGAGCCAAATATTAATAGTATTAAAATATTAAATATATTAATATCGTGTGAATATAGTTATCATGAAATATTTTGATAACTCCTAAAATATGATTGGATCAGAAATGTGAGACCATAATTGAGTATGGAAAAAGGTTTTTTCCATAGTCACAACCTACAATTGGATGGCGTCACACATCTATTTGTGAAGGATTTTGATGGTGCATTTATTTAAAATAAATAATAAAATAAATATATGTTATATTTAAATTATCCTTACCTAAATACTTATATATATTTATATAATAATTTACAAAAATTTACTATAATTATTAACATAAGACATTAGATAATTGAGAGGATCTCAAAGGGTTCATTGATGGTGGATTGAGATTATTGGATGATGGGTGTTCAAATCGAGGAGGATCATGGGGATGCATAGGCAGTGGGAATTATCAATTGATGAAGAATTAACTATACCTTGAAAATCTGACCAATCAATGTATGACACTTCTATGTTTACCTTCGCGTTTTGATTAAATTGATAAATCATAGATTGGATATCTTTTATTTGATCTTCGATTATTAACTTCTTTGTATGAGCCCATATTAATAAATTGAATTTTAGATTTTCTTTTATTTATCGTTTCCATGATCAAAACATGGATATAACATTTGTAATATTGTTATATGAAATCTGTAGTCCAATTTTGATTACACTATTATTCTTGTGCTCCCACGCCAGCTCTTTGTGTTTTTTGTAATTAGACCATGAGGTCAGGAGTCGACATTACGGGGGTGGGTTTGAGCATGATTGACCCCCCCTGATTTGTAGATATTCTTGTCATGATGAACATATTGGGGTTTTGAGATGGATCATGATATATTACAGGTTATAAAAGTTTTATTTGGGATACATGAGAGGAAATGATTGAATGGAGGTCCACAAAATGCACGATGTCATCAATAAAATTATTGTATTTTGTTTTATGGACTCTAGTGGCTATGGAATGATTGAAAGTGGAATTTAACATTGATAATAGGTATCCAATTGGTTGTATTAATGATTGGAATCACATATCTAGAAATAGTGTGATGTTTTTTGAATTTCAAAAAAAACAATATTTTACTTTATGTAGATTGAAGGAAAACACATTGTTTACTTATAATTCTGTGATGGATAGGGTTTTCGTATGGGTTCAATGTCACATGCCATATAGTAGATCCCACAAGACATGTACCACTCCCTGAGTGGCCATGATGTGTGCCAGATGGCACATACCCAAAAACCCATGGGGTCATACATGGTAAGAACTGTGGGAATATATAAGCATTCCCATGGGTACACCTACATGTTCTTCTAATAATTCATGACCTAGTCTATTACTAGGTAAATGGTCATGACCCCAAATTACTGAGGTAAGTCTAGAAATTTATCTAAAGTACCAGAGTAGTTGAGTAATGATGTGCATCACCTATAAATTCTAGGAAGTATGATATGGATTCCCAAGCCATGTACAATATAGCAAATGGATAGGCGTATAGGTGGGATCAAATTTCATGTGGACCCCCAGACACATCTTATATTCCGTCAAGAAAATTATCCTTATCATATCTCCATTATTTGGAATATAATTTTGGCTTGTTAGAATCCTAACTTCAGTTTTTTCAATTTATAATTTGATTGTGGTCATCATTGTTACAGAAAAAAACATTGTTATATTTTGTAAGAATGATGGTTTTTTAGGAGATTCCTTACATTGGTAGTGATCAAAGTAGGATCATCAGAGAGTTTTCGATAATGGGTTACCTCTATCACACCATGATGAATGTTCTCCATAACATTTATACGTATAGGGATATTAATAATACAATCCAAGATATATTACTTGATCCACATATCAGTACACCTGCTTCATTGAGATCTGGTTGTGGTAGGTCATCAATATGATTTGTCTCTCACTTGGACATTAAGAACAGTGGTGAGTATTAGGCCCCTCCACACATATTTTGGTGATGTTGTATATGATGTTGGGAATCATTGATAGAGTTTTGGAGCTATAGGTAAACACATTAAATTTCTTTGTTATGTGATATAGAAATATACATTATCTCTCATATAGATTTCCTTTTAATAATATTTTTATCTACTGGGGTGTCATTCCGCCTTGTTGTGGGTTGACCTAGCCCCTTGTTGTATCACATGGTTTCTCACACTTTGGTTCTCGAGGTGTCCTACTAGGTATGTATATAGAAATACATGTATTGGAATTTCCTACACATGTAATGTCTTATGCCGACAATAGAATAATAAACACTTAATTTGGTGGAGCTTAAGAATACATTGGTGCATTGATCATGTGTGGTGGTTGGGACTATGAGATGAGGACCTAGGCTATAGAGACCCCAAACCCAATAACATGGAGCTTGTGTATTAATTATTTCATTGGAATAAGATACATGGAATCAAATCTCAAAGGAACAAATAATTTAGTAGTCATGATAAACTAAATACATACACTATTCCAATATTACATTTGAAACCAATAATTACAACATAATAGTTTTTCAGAATAACATTATTCACTCTAAATTAATTAAAGTATAATCAAGAAGGTGTGAATAATAATACATGATAAATATTTCAACAAGAATGTCATTTAAAAAAATTTCTATATTAATTAGTGTTGAAAGGTATAAAATTGAAAGCACATTATATTTAATTGATAACATGACCATCATAACAAGATATGGAGCCAACAATGTGGAATGGAAAATAACTGGACTCACATTCCATTTAATAAATATAATAAAAATGAAATGAGTCAATAAATATTTTCATTATTAAAATATCTTGTATAATATAAATTAAATTCATTAAAATTGAAATTCTTAATCAATGGTTTTCATGATATCAAGCATCGTGATACTTCCACCATCAGGACCTTCTATAATAGGTTTTAAACTATAGGTAGATTGGTGTTTAATTTGGAAAACTTATTCTTCTCATGATACTTATGAATGAAATAAGGTGATATATTATTCAAATCCCCACTCATCATTTTTTGTCAAAAAATATCCTCATATATTGAAAAATCTATTTAATTATAGAGAAACGTGCCTTATCAACAAATATCTGTTTTGAGTAAGGATATAAATTCATAAATATTTAACCAATTAATAGAATGAGTTTAAATGAATACCCTATATGTGTAAATGGTATTCATTTTTTGAAATAACTATATCCAATATACTAGAATATTGATATTTATATAAATTAATTTTTTCAATGGAGAATGATTATTTCAATGGAATGTTAATAACTATAAAAATGAATCATGGAAGTGAATGTCAGCACCATCCTTGTTCAATGTGATCAAAAACCATAGATAAAAATAGTAATGATAATATCAATCAAAATTATTCCCATTAGATTATGAATAACAGGTTTTTTGTTGTTTAATAGGAATACAAAAACAATATCATTAAAAACAGTATTGAGGAACATATCCTACATTTTTTTTAAAACCACCATTCAAATATCAAATTACATAATATAATTTCATAATAGTTCACATTGATGAAAAACCATTAATAAATTCTATGTTATTCTTTAAAAATTTGAGTGGTCATGAGGGAAGAAAATTCAATTTATATTATACATGTTCAAACAATAACACTATTCACATTTTTGTAAAAATACACAGGTGGCTCATTTTAACAAACTACATAATAATTCCATTTAATTTTTTATAAAATGAAATCTTGGGTGAAACATTAATTAATAAATAATATATAATGTTTTGAAAACTTTTTTGTAAACATTTGTGGATTACATTGTTTTATAAGGAAACAAATTTCTGACTAAAGAGATAAGTGAAGTCGTATTTTCATAAAAAAAATTCTTTGATAATTTTAAGTACTAAAGAGTGGGAAAATTGATCTAATACATGAAAAATTAATGATTAGTCATATTATAATATATTTATTTGGGATGAATATCCATTTATAAAATAATTCATTTCAATTGAAATCTATGTATTAGCAATCCAGATTAAAATGATATTGTTATATAAACACTTACAAAGGTCATAACTTTGAAATCATTCTTAATTAATGTATCAATTATGGGAATAAATTTAAAAATAACAATTTTTTTTAATAAATTGATTTAATGTAAAAATTAATGACACACCTAATCATAGAATATCAAATACAACAAAGGAGTAATATAACTCAATGAAATGTAATTGAGATATGAAATTCATTACAACTCTGTAACATTTAATTCAAACCCCATTAGAAACAAAAATTCTTATATAACATTATAATATAACTAAGTAAGAATTATTAAATAACTATATGAAAAAGGGGCAGTATATACACTGTATAAAAAAATTATGTGGATAACATTACAACATTCCTTAGTGAAATGAAATTGTGGATAAATCACCCACCTTGTACATCATCTTGGTTAAAATGAGTTAACAACATTTATAGTGGGTTTAAACATGTTATTAATTTATTATAGAACAGTATTAATATTTATTATACCATGTATGATCCTTTTATAACATTTTATCAACCGTTCAATAATAATATTTCTTTATTTAATTTATTTGGTGATAATTTCCTTGTTTTACCATTTATGCTTTGTCATGAATGTTTTGGTTCTTATGAATAGTATATAGTAAAATAAAATCCATTATAATAATAATGAAATAAGTATATATTATATATATCAATTATATATTTTATAAAAATCATGAATGATGGTTCTGAGAAATGATGTATGTTACAATCCTGGAGAAGTTAGACCAGACATAGATATTACTAAAATTCCAATTTTTAAATTTCATTATGGAATGACGGTATGTAATATTTTATCATTAAAAATAGATTATAATATCATATATACCATATTAAATAATTATATATAATTATATATATCATACATTAGTTGTGGTGATGAGAAGATAGACACATCACTTTGGGAATGTGGTATTCCACACATACACAAGTGACATTATCAAATTTTAATGATTGAAAATGAATAAAAGAAAATAGTATCCATTATTTTTAAATAGTTTAAAAATATTAAAAATATAAAATTATTTAATTTATATTTCATATAGTAATAAAATTTATCCTTATATACCTCCACGTAAAGAATTTGGGAAAAACAAATCACATATCTTTGTGAGGCGATAGTTCCATGTACAAATGAGCGTTGTTATCATATATCCTAAGAAATTTATTGTAAAATATATTTATTATTTCATGACTAAATAGGTATAATTATGGTATAAATATGATACATATACTTTATATTCACCATTATACCCAACCACGAGAGGTGGTAATTCAAACAATTAAGGACATCAGTTTGTGAGGCGGAAGTTTATTATACATTCGAATGATGATTTTGTAAGACATTTGATGGATGTATGGATTGTTTTTGGACATTAAAATAAAATAAAATCGTAGTATTTATACTATATTGAAGATATTATATATTCATGATTTATTAATATTTTATAGAGGTAGGAAAAGAAAAAAAACCACTCGATAAATTACATTACATATTCATCAACTATCCTCATTGGGTTTGCACCCAAATCCTTCAAAATATTTATTTTAGAAAAAATTAAGTATTATATGACAAGATATGGAAATTTGGTAAGTTATGTTTTTAGGTATTTAATGGAAAAGTTGTTTTCATGTGTGAAAATACTGGTGAGTGGGGGGCATTTAATATGTGAGGTGAGTGTCACACTTTTAATTTTTAAATGAAAAATGTGTACCCATGTGCTTCAAAAAATAAAATAATCCAAAATTTATTATTAATTATAAATAAAAATTATAAGTTATAAATATATCCAAATTATACATTATAGTCATGTTTTTATTTCATTTCAACCCTTATATTTTAATTTTAACCCCTAGTAAACCCATTCTTACTTTAACCATGATAATTAAATTTTACTGTTTTTACTATTAATTTTGGTCAAAACATTAGATTTGAAAATTATATAATATAAATTATTATGATTAAAAATATATTAAACATTTTTACAAATTAAATTCACTGAACTAGAATATTTTTATTTAAAATTAACCCCGCAGATGCGATGAGAAACCAGGTTTACAAAGAAAATCATTCAAAAAATTATAATATTTAATAAAATAATATAATATAAAAATTATTTTAATGAAAAAATGGATTAATATATATTTAATTAATGTTATTTTACATCAAAATAAACAAAAAATATCTTTTATATTTATAAATAATTTAAACGAAAAATAGTTTTCAATTAAAATTCAGTGTTTTCACTATTCATCGAAGAATGAAACTGTTTAGAAAAAACAAAACAATCATGCTAAGAAAATTTGGGTATGATGTTTTATAAACCAATATCAGTTTATCAAATAAATTATTGAAATGTTTTCTGAGTGCTTGTAATTTATATACCCAAACTATGATTAAATGTTCTTCTATAGGAAAACAATTCTTCAAAAAACATTTATTATTTATAATTGACTCTATTTTTATTTATTATCAATAGAAAAAAAATGTTTGTGTGAAAAATAAATATTTTTCATGATTTTTATTTTTATTATAATAAACTAAAAATTAATGGGTACATTATAATGTTATATCATTTTACGGTTCATTTAGGCTAAGTGTTGGGTAATACACAAGCTATCTAAGATAATAAACAAAAAGAAATATATTTCTTGTGTTCTTTAAGCTTGATGATATGTGTCACATGATCTATCAAAATGTTTTCATTTATAATATTAGGGTGTTACATTTTGACCACCTGAAGTATATTACATCCTCAATAATGGATAGTCTCCTAATAAATTAGGGGTCTGTTATTTGAAAATTCTTTTGATAAAACACCAAATTGTAAAAAAATTGAAAAAATGTACACATAGTAAGGGGGAAATGGATGTATAAACATGATATATTTTTATGTTATGAATAAAATATCATCATTTGGTTATACTCTAATCAATTTACAATTCATCAATTACTCAAAGAAATGAATATCCAAAAATTAATTTAATTATTCACATATTAATTAAATTAACTATTAATTGATTATAAGATCCATAATATATAGATAAGAAATTCCTTTTATCTATAGTCATCATTATAACAAAATTGTTAGTACTGGTTATGAATTAAACATAAATCATTAAATGTTACGATTATAGATTAATCTCTAAAACCTCATATATCTGTCATATTAGAAAACATTATAAATGGATAACCTTATGAACCATACAAAATATTACGATCAAATATTTTAGGAATAAGGTTACTAATTTTGTAATAGTAACTTATCATTAATCAATTAAAAACATGAGGTCTCTCTTAATCGCCACTTACAAAAAATGTGAATTCCTATATCATGTATTATTTGAAAACAAGGTATTAGCATGAATTACCATACATTTATGTAGAAAAATGCATAATTTAAAATTAGATAAATAAAACACATATTGTGGTAAATGATCATTAAATCTAGAAATGTTTTTACCGACATTATTGATTGAATAAAGCTCCTTTTCGCAAAATCATTAATAAATTCCTTGGTAATCATTACAATCCTATATTATTTATCGTTGTCCATCATCACATTATTTCAAAATCCTTATGTCAACATAAAGAACAGAATAAGTATAATATTTCTATCAATCATGTGTTTTAGAATATGTTATAATTTCACTAAATAGATTTTCATTGTCATCAAAACTGGTCAACATATGTTCTCAAATAATTTATGAAATACTAAAATAGCACCATCAATATAATGATCATTTTTTATTTAATGATAATATCATTTATAATATATTCCTACACCATAATTTTTGAATACAAAACCAATCACATTAATCATTCCACTTCATCTGTGGTAATAAAATACGATTTACCATGATCCATTGTCTTCTTTTAATGTATATCTACTGGACTATTGGGACATTTATTCTTGTAGTTTCTCGTTTCCTTAAAATTGAATTATTTAACATTTCAAGATTCATTAATTCCCATGAAATCATGTCCTTGGTCTAATTTCTCTCCACACATGTAGAAAATTATCATTCCCCTAAAGAAAGTTCAAGTTTCTTTCTTTCCTAAATTATTATATGTTGTAAAAGCCATATTTCCCTTCTCCACATATCAATATTTCTCTATATTATCCTTTCCTTATCATATTCTAAACTATATTATATTAAAAGAAATAATATTTAGAAAATTAATTCTTTGTCTTTATATAATAAGATTACATGTCCTTGTATGATGTGATTGTTTGTTATAGTAGTTTAATTTGAAATATTGACCTAGGGTGACCAAAGAAATTATCATTATTACTCATATGATTACATGTATTTATTTGCTTCACATTCCATATTTGTGGTGTAATTTCTAAATTATGGAATAAAAAAGAGTATATTATATCACTATAAATCATAATTCAAAATCCAAAAACTACTAAAAACAAAACATAAATTGAAAAATCTATGCATATATAATACCATAATTATAATAGTGGTTACATTATGGATATAGTTATTCTAAAATCCATTATAAATTTTAATAATTAAAATATTAATTATCCTAAGAATATACCCCCATGTGTGGCATAACAAGTGCATAGTATGGTTTGTTTTCATGCACCATGTGACGATCTCGACAAGTCGAATGTGTACATTTTATATTTATTACCCCGATGGTTGCACAACACTAGAACCGTCCCTAATTTTAATATCTAGATACATATTTATTTCTTGTAAAACCCCAAAATCTATACCTTAAAAAACCATAATATGTTCTTCTATAATTATACTCAATGTTTTTCATAGTGTTTTGTTCCCTAATAGATTTTTTCATAAATCTAGTTCGATGGTTTATACTAAAATTCATTTGATACAAAGTATAGTTACCATGACCCCAATTACCCAATGCCAATTCTTGAATTATTTCATTAGAATAAGATATAAGGATTCATATCCCAAAGGACTGAATAGTTCAATAGACTTTGAAAACTAAATACATAAAATATTCATATATTACATTTGAAAAAAAATTAAAACATGCATTTTTTAGAATAAAATTATTCCCATTATCATATACTTGAATATATATCATAATACACTTAATGTATTCCTAGGAATGGGAAAAAGTGTGAGAAATAATTCTTAGTAAGGGTTAGGTACAACAGAACATATCAAGAACAAATATAGCATTATTAATAAAGTATAAACAATATGGAATGGTATATATCTGAACAAACATACCCTTAATATAGTTTGGATTACATAATCAATATTGACTGGTAAATATTTGAAAAAAAATACATTTTATCAATAAAATGACTATCATAATTGGATAATGAATAATCAATTTGACAACATAAATAACTTTAAACAAACTCCATTTAATCAACAAATTCATAATTAAATGAATCCGGAAATAATATCATTGTTAAAATTTAATGGATAATAATAAATAAAATCCTAATAGAAGAAAACATTAATTGTATTACATCATGATGACAGTCATCATGATACCTCTACCAGAAAGGCCTATCATAAGTCGATTTATAGTACTAGTGGATTTTTTTTCATTTTTCAAATGATTTTTCTCACGATACATGTCGATGCATCGAGGGAATACAAAATTCTAGGACCCATAAATCATTTATTTTCCAAATTATTTCCCATTTATTGAATAATCAATTCAATTCATAAAAAATGATTCATATTAATAGAGATCTGTATTGAGTGAAGGATACAAATTTATTAGTATTTCTACATCTAATAAAATAAATTTCATAGTGTAAATAATATGAAAAACAGAATGAATTTTAGGAAATTATTTTATCCATAATTAAATAATAGGGATATTTATGTGAAATGAAATTTATAACAATGAATGATGACGTGAAAGTGATTAATTCAAGGAAAAGTTAATGACTACAAAAATGAATCTTAGAATTGATGTCCAATAAAATACTTCATGATAATTATGATAAACCATCCTTAGAATGGAAAATTATAATATAAATCCATCATATACCCATTTGAGTATGACAAAAGGTTATTTATCATTTACGAATAGAAATACAATAAAAATTTTATTATATTTGTTATTGGGGAAAATATAAATTTTAATCAGAAAAATACAATTTAAAAATAATATTTTAAAAAAACTAAAAATAATTTTATTTTAAAATTATCTATTAAAATAATAATATTACATTTAATATATTTAGTGTAAATGATAGTAAAAAAATCCATTCAGGCCATTCATGTTATAATAATAATTCCATTAACGTTTTCAGTAAAATACAAACCATCACAGTTTTTAATGTGACAGAAGTATTCCTTTTAAAAAAATTTCAAAAAAGGAAAAATGAGTTAAAATGACATTAATAAAAAATTTGGTAATTGTTAAAAATAAATTAATAAGATTTCTTCATAGCATGTATTTGGAAAAATCTGATTTCTAACAGAAGAGAGTAGAGAAGTCAAATTTCCATGAAAAACTTTTATAAATAATTTCATATACAAAAGAGTTGATTAAAAGTACAATATTTTTAAGAATTATTCATTAAATTGATCATAAAAAAATTAATGTTTTTTATAATCTAATTATTAAATAATTTTCTACAATGGAAACTCCTGAATTATGAATCTCGATTTGAATGAGATTCTAAAATAAACCATTACAAATTTCATAATTTAGAAGTGAGGATTATTAAATGAATCAATTATGGTTATATAATTTAAATCCACATAAAAATATATAAATAGTTCAATAAATTGTCAAATGAAATTACAAATATAATTTTATGATATCATAGAAAACAAAGGAGTAATATAACCCAAAAAAACCAAATTAATTTTCGAAATTTATTACCACATGGTATCTATTAATTCAAATCACTATATATGAAATAATTCAAATATAAACATAAAATATCATGATGTCAAATATATTAATGATATGACATGAAAAACGGGTATTATATAACTCATGTAAATAAAATTGTGTTCCTAACATTTCAATATTCCTCAATGGAATGAAATTGAGATGAAATCAAATACCTCAAGGTTCATTTTGGTTGAAAATGATATATCGTCTTATATAGTTTCATTAAACATGTTATTAACTTATAAAATAACTATATTGATATTTATGATATGATATATTATCATTTTATATGTTCTCATCACATCAGGAGTACTAAGTATCAGATACCATAAACATTATCTTGGTTGATATCTATTGCATATATCCTCCTCCCTGTGCTTCTTTTTTTTTATTCAACAAAGGGGATACCGATTAGTTCCTTTTAAAAAATGGTGTCTTTAATTATTTTCATTATTTCAGATATTAATTTCTTTGTTTTTCCCATTCATTTTTAGTCATGACTTTTTTAGTTATTTGATATTTTATATAGTTCCATCATCTATCAAATATTAATAATAACATAATCTTAATCCATATACATCATTTAAAAATATAATATTAAATATAAATTTTGGTTGTGATAAATTATGTACATTACAACCATACAGATAGTAGGCCATACGTATGCTAGAGTGACGTTTCCATTTTTCAATTATCAAAATAGAAAGGGGTTACGTATTAATTTATATGTACATGGTCATAATAATATTAAAAAAAATTATTTAAATAGACACACACACATATATATATATATACATCATCCATGTGGTGTAGTTATTAAAATAGGTTTACATCGCTTTATGAATGTGGTAGTCCACATGTACAAGAACAACATTCTAATTTTTCAATGAGTCAAAAGTTAAGAAGGAAGATGGTTTAAATTATATTTTTATAATAATAAAAATTTAATAAATAAAATTTCTATGTATTTTATATCACATATATTCATTAAAAATATATTTATTAATATCAATGTAAAGAGTTAGCGAAACAAATTTCATCCCATCGCGAGGTGCTAGTCTCTCGTACACATTACTGACAACATCTTATCCCTTATGGAATAGAAAATAATAAATGTATTTATATGATATAATGACTCTAGTTGAATTATTACTCTATGAATATAACATATAAACTTTATATTCATCATCATACCCATCCATGAGATGTATTAATATAAAAGTGAATAAAATAAGTTCGCAAGACTGTAGTCCACCATACATACAAATGGTGATTTCATAACCCATTTGATTAATGTGGAGATTGTTCTTGTTCATTACCATAAAATAAAGACACATAAATATATGAAATATAATTTGTATAATATTATAACATGTTTTAATAATAATTATTGGAGTTGGAGGATGAAATTCAATAAATTTTCTTGATGAAGAACATAACCTCATCTTCAGGTAACCTCCATAGGCTTGTTCTGAAAGCCTTGAAAGGTTGTTTTTATGACGAAAAATATGGATTTAAATATTTGAGGATGGATGTTTTGAGTTTATTTTTTTAGGTATTTAATTATTCAATAAATTTTATGGTTTGAGGAATAAAGGAGAGTGGTTGACCTTTTATAAGTGGGGTAAGTGGTTCATTTGTAATTTTTTAAAATAAAATTGATCTCCCATGTTATTAACATCCCATAAAGGTCCAAAATGAAGAACTATCATGGATTAGACATGATAATGTTTAAATATATTTTAATATATAAACATGATTATGTCTTTTTATCCCATATCATTTTATGTTAACCCTTGGTAATCACATTTTTACATTCACCATATTAATTAAATTTTACCATTTTCACTTTTCATTTGGGTAAAGAATTTAGTTTATGTTACATAATTTAATAAATTATTCTTATCACAAAAACATAGTCTGTTTTTCAAATAAATTTCAATGAAGTGGGAAAATATATTTCAATATTTTTCCCCATATGGGATGATAAATGTTGCTATCAAAGAAAAAATGTAACATAAATTACACGGTTTTAATATCAAAGTTAAAAATGAAAATGATACTAATGACTAATATTGAATTATTAGACATATAATAGAAATAATATTGAATTAAAACCAATTCTACATATAAATATTCATATTAATAATTTCTACAAGAAGGATGTTTTTAATTACAATTTATTATTTTTCACTATTCCTTGAATAATGAAACATTTATGAAAAATGGAAAATAGTCACTCTAATATATATTTGAAATGATGATTTAGGAAATGAATTTTATTAAAAAAAATAAATTTTATAAAAGGGTAAAAAAGTAACTTTAAATTATCTATGAAAATTATCACTGAATTTTCTTTTAGAAAAACTACAGTTTTCCATAAAACATATATTTTTCATTTAATAAATCAATATTTTATTTATAATCAATAGATACAAAATGTAAATTTATAAAAATGTTTTCAAATACAATTATTACTATTCATACGCTCCTATTTAACGTCAAAATAATAAATGCATTCAATACACTAATAAAAAATATGATTTTAACACACAAAAAATTGGCCTTTATCTAAGCTAGAGATACACAAAATTCTTGAGAGAGATTAAAAGCTCGAGTATTTCATCTATGATAAAAATGCATCTATAAATGGGAATACTACGGTGTTCTATGGAAACACAGTTCCCATCCAATGATGTGTGTTGTGATAGCACACCACATCATCAAAACACCATGATATCAGTCAAATAATGCATGATGTAAAATTTAAATGAAGAGAAAAAAATGCTTCCTCACTTGATCATTTTTGGGGATGTTTTGGGAAATTAAAACTAAAATAATAATTATATATTAAAAAATCACATAGATTAATAATGGTAAAACATGGAATCAGATTGAAGTTCGACTAATTCTTAAACATATCAAATGACTTATGGATCATTTTACTACAATTTAAAAATAATCTGAATATGTTCACACGAATTTTAGTATGCCGCTTTTCGTTTTTATGTAAATGTCATCTAAAAATGTATACATGAACTTTGACTCATACATTCCATATTGTGTGTTGGATTCATATGATACTGACTCTTACACGAAAAAAATTACATATTAATCATTATCCAAATTTATTATGACAATATGATCATATTTTACCAGTTCCTAGTGAGTGAAATTTTTTTAACAAAGTTTTTTTATTTTAAACTGATAATAGAGACATTGAATCATACCAAACACATTGTGACATGGATTAAGTTGTAGCTAATTACTACCTGATAAAAATTACATATTGATCATTGAATAAAAGTATCAAAATAATGTGAATGCCTTTACACTATTTTGAGTAGCCGAGCTGTCATTTTTACTAAAATTGATGTCAATTTTAAGTAACAAGATTCAAATTGAGTCATTTTAGTCACATCGTTTGTTAGATTGAGGTGAGTGAAAATCGTACTAGTCTGAAATGTATTTTGAATAATTTTCATCTTTTATCAAAACAACATGAATACGTATACTCGATTTTGAGTATGCCACATGCCTTTTTTACTAGGGTGTCATTTAAACTGGAAACACACACTTTGACTCATACCAATATCATCGTATATTAGTTTGATGTGAGACTGATTCCTACATGTCAGAAATTACATATGAATAAATTTTCTAAATTAAGAAGAAAATACGATTGTGTTTACTATAGTTTCGGTGGGTGACCTTTTTTAACTAACATTTCAATTTCAAACTAATATCAGAGACATTGAGATATACCATGTACAATGTGGTACAGATTGAGGTGTAGATAATTCATACACATAAAAAATGACATATGGATAATTTTTATAAACTATCAAAACAATATTAAATTATTTTCAAAATTTTGAGTAGGTGAGTTATCCTTTTTATTAAAAATAATAATTTTTTGGATAACAATATGCACATGAAGTCATTTTGGTCACACCATGCATTGTATTGAGGTAAAATTGATTTATACATGTCTCAAATGACATACAGGTCTTTTTTTCATATGTATCAAGAAAATCTAAATGTGTTTTCTTGGTTTTGAGTACATGAGATGTTTTTTTAACTAAAATGTCATTTTAAATTGGAAACAAGCACATTGACCCATAATGATCACGTTGTATATTAGAATGATGTGAGACATATTTCAACATTTCACAAAGAAATTATGAATCATTTTCATAAATTATAAAAAACATGAAATTGTGTTTTTCATTATATGTTGTTAGTTACACTTTTGAACTAAACTGTCAATTTTAAACTGCTAATAGTTACATTTAGTCTTAGTGGTCACACTATGTGTCGAATTGAGGTCTGGCTGATTCATACGCATATCAAATGTCATATGGATCATTTACCTAATGTATCAAAAAAACTATATATATTTCCCTTGGTTTTGTGTATATCGGATGGTCATTTTACTAAAATAAATGTCAATTTAAAATAAAAACAATAAAATTGAATCATACCGGTCACATTGGGTATCATATTAAGGTGTTTCTGATTCCTACAAGTCACAATGACTGAAAATATACAAACTTCCAATGATAAAACACTTATATTATAATTCTACGTCAACTATCCAATACTGCATGTTGGCTCGATGTTTTAACAGGGGAACCTTTCTCATTGATGAATGAAATAAGAGAATATGCATTTATCAATGGTAATGGTTTCTCTGATATTAATAATGAATCAATATAAAATTTTGGTAATTTGACAAAAAAATCCAATGAAAATATAAATCATGGAAAATTTGGGGGAAATAATCATTTTAACTCTTTCGTGGAAAAGTGTAAATCGTTGAATGACAAATATGATTTTCCAAATGATCACTGAAAGAAAAATAAAAATTTATTATTTAAATATGATAATGAAATTAAATTAAAAATATTAGATAAAATGGTGAATAAATTAATTTAATATGTAGTATTAATTCACTTTTTTCTAATTCTTGTATACATTCTTAGTGGATTTCCTTATAGTCATTATCTTAGTTGCATGCTAAAATAAATAAATCCACCTATACAAGTGAGAATTATTATATGTGTAATACTAAAATGGAATATATTAAACCATAATTATGAAAAAAAATTAATTTAATGGATAATAATTTTACAGTGATGTCATTGTTGATGATAGTGATATACTAATGGTAAAGAAAAAATGATGTTAAAAACACAAATAGATCTCTCCAAACAATCAGTCAAAGAGTTAGTAGGATGAGGATAATTTATCCACTTTGTTCGGTGTTATCCTCTAAATTTATTCAATGGTGAATGTTATAGAAAATTTTAATCCTCACGTTCTCATGTACAAATCATTTATCATTTCATTTTCTTTTTTGACACCGATAATTCAATTCTTGTGGACATGTACCTATGATTATGTTAATACTAAAATAATTAGTCATCCATTGGAATACTAAAGCTTAGAGTAGTATAAGAAACATGAAATATATATGATATGACTATCAAGGTAAAAACCGAAATATTTTCTATTTGGGAGATAATGTAGATGGGGATTACAATTGTATATCATTATGTTCCCTAAAAGTTGAAATGCAGCCCATTTGTGAGAATTACACCATTGGAACTAGTTCTTATCTCGACACCTCATTTAGCTCAAAATCATTCTAGATATATTCTCCACAAAGCCAGTGAAATGATACAGTGAACGTTGGGAATGAATTGGGGAGGGCAGAGACACAAGAATCAGAATACGTAATTGTAGTGTTGTACAGCACTAGGGGTCATAGGTTTCTGAAAATGTAATTTTAGTTGAGGAGTAAATTTCAATTAAATTAATATATTTTATTTGACGTAGAGGTAGGGTTAAGGTTGAATTATTTTCAATTTTATCCATAAATTTATAAAACAGGATCCAAAAAATATTAATAATGTAATTGGTAAATAATTGTTTTCATAATTTGTTTTTTCATAAAATGTGGATTTTTTTTAAATTTATTAAAAAAATGATATGGTTTTATATTATTTCAAAAATAGGACAATGGAAGAGTATACATTGTTAACACATGCCTCAATTTTCAATAAACCTGAATCAGGATTAGACCTTCCACATGCCAAAACTATAAAAAGGATTTCGGTCCACAACCAATACATAGATACATAGAGTGAATCAACATAAACATTTCATATATTTGTAATATATAAAAATTTCTTTTATTAGTAACATTATTTTAATATGACTATATTTATATTATTTATCGTATTTAAATTCACTAAAATATATAATATATATTCAATATATTTAAGATTATTCTTTCTAATAAAAAAAATCTCTTAATAATGATCTTTAAATTTAGTATATTATAAATAATTATTATTCAGGGTAATTTTTTATAAAATATATTTATTTAAACTTTGGGACTTCTAATTATTTCAAAAAAATGAATATATAGTTACCTTACTTTATTATTGTGAATGTAACACGACGTTACAATATTTTATTAGTAATTTATGTATCAATTATACTACTATTAATTATGTGTATATATAGACCTAAATTGTATAAATATATATAAAATGTTGAATAACTAAAAATAATTTTGATCATATAGAATTTGACTAATTAGATTCTATTTTTTGGAATAAATGATGTAGCAAACTAAGGATTCAAGTGAGTTCATCTAATATGAATTGACCCATACTTGATATTTTAGGGAGGTGCATAAAGAAGTTGGCATAAAGTAATAAAGAAAAAATATTTTAAGAAATATATGTATATATTACAGATGAATATCACAAGATAGTACCACAAATCCAACTCTATACTAATTTTTAAATTTGATATCTGTGGAATATAAATATATATGGTATCACAATTAATAATATTTCTCTCAAAATAATACAACAAAATTATGAGAAAATAAATATTTACGAAAAAATATTTATACAATAATATTAAATCTGAATTTAAATATATAAATTCCATTAAATGAATTACATAAAATCAACTTATCTTTAATCTTTTCAACATTATAAAATTGATAATTGGTTTGCTGAATCAATTTTCTCATTTTTTAAGGTTATTATATCCAAAACATCAATAGTTTATAAAATGGAATAAATATTTATTTAACTAGTAAATCGACGAACTAGTGGTGATTCACTATGATTTCCAAATAATGAAAAAATTAATCTTGCGGAGATATATGGGGTATAAATATAGATAAAAAAAGTAAATCAAAAAAATTAATAAGGCAAAAATTAGATATCCTAAACAATAATAAAAAAATTTGATCATAAGAAATATAAAAATATTATAAAAAAACATGGGCAGAAATATATAACGGAAATGTGAACCAACAATAATAAATCAGAAAACCTCTTATCCCAATCTCAAAATGAAACAAACAGGGAAAATAAGATCATATAAAGGAAAACACAAGCCTCCTTTACTAGGTTGATGAAAATACAAGAAAAAGGGATCCATATTTCGATGTTTTCATTAGAAACACTAAATCTAATGGAACCATTGTTGTTAGAAGATATATGAGAAAAATGATAAAGTGGGTCTATGTGACTCAAGTTTCGTTGTGTGATTCATGGTTCGATTCACCGAGGAGGAGTGTCAGGATTGGGTGGATTCCACAAAACGCTTCTAAAATCATGATGGGTTCACATCAGGTTATGATTTTATATTTAGATAAGGTAACATTGGAAAGTTCATTTAATGAATTACTGATAAAAAGTTCATTTTTCAGCGCTTATTATTTAGGCACATAAAATATTCATATTTATCAGTGCTTTTTTTGCACTGATAAAGGTCAGTATTTACCAGTGCTCATAAAATGCTTACCAAATCCATATTTATCACCAATATTGATTTATAATTGATAAATATTAATTTTATCTGATATTTTTTTAGCCGAAATAAAACCTCATCATTATCCTCGCTGATATATATTTCTTTTATAGGAATGTAATACAAAAGTAGTGGAAATTTATTTATAATTAAATTTATACATATAAAAATTTGAAAATATATATATACAATTAATTACAATATATAAATATAAACATAGTATATATATTCCTTATTTAAATATATTTATAAAAATTTTATAGTTATATTAATATATTTCAATTTTTTTATAATTATGTATATATTTTTAAAAATTAATATTTATATCATCACATATATTTATATATATAATATATATAATTAAATATATAGTAAATATTTTCATTATTTATGTAAAATTATTATAAATGTAATAAAAATTAATATATTTATAATTATATAAATACTTTTAAAAAATATTTTTTATTTATTAAAAATTATAAATATATAATCTTTCAAATATATTATGTATACTTTAAAATATATTTATTTATAAATATGTTTATTTATAAATATGATTATTCATATATATGTGAATTTATAAAATATTTTATAAATATGTTTATTTATAAATATATTTTTTTTAAATGATTATTTATAAATATTATTTTATAGATAATTTTTTTATAAATAATTTTTGTCAAATATTTTCATAACATAAATAATGAATATCGAATTTTAACTCTATCCATATTAAAAATGTGGGAAATTAAATAAATTAAAAATTTGTACACTTTAATAATATTGAAAAAATAGATACATATAGTGTGTGAGAATTATATATAAAAAATATTAAATACAGAAATGTTAAATTTATAAATTAAATTTCATTCAAGTATATGTCCATTACTAAATATGTGACTACTTAATTTAAAGCACATAAATACATTGTAATATATAAATCACATTTTTATACATTAATATATATATATATATTAAATATATTATATTTATTAAACTTATCAATAATTATATAAATAATGAAATTATTAATATTTCTCTTAATTTAGTTAATATTTATTTTTATTTTTTAAAATTTTAATTTTTTATAACAATAGATTTAAAAAATATTATTCATTACTATTTATAAATTATATATAGTATAATAAATTTAATCATATTTATCAATAATTATTAAATTAATAAAATTTGAATTATTTTTTTAGAAGTGAATTTTAATTTTTTATTTAATTAATAATTTATTTTTATTTATTTGGATTTTTATCAAGACTATATTAGTACTGATAAAGGACTAGGTTATGTGCACGAAAAATATATCACAGATAAAGGGAATCCATAATAAGGGGTACAAATAAATTGTTAACAAAGGGACAAATTTATCAATGATATCTTCAACACTGATAAAGATGACATTTATCATCACTTTTTTATAGCGCTGATAAATACCAACCGGTGAACACCAATTGTATAGTAGTGATAATATGATTCATTTATATATGGGGTTTCATGTTCCTCTTCTATTACAGATATTACATTTAAAGAACTATTTTTCATGGGTTTTTCAGTCTTGGAGTATTGTATCACATACGCTATCGAATAAAATTTTCTTAATTTAAAATTCAAGGGTGTTATACACGATTTTTTAGTTTTTATTCATTATAGTTGATGTTAGGTGGGGACTTAATTTATAGTTCGATTTGTAGTTCCCCCATTTAGTTTTGGTTTATGGTTTATAATTTTGTTTTTTTAAGAAGATATTTCTTGTATGTTTATACACTACATGTTAATATGTTTTATTATTATTATTTAGTGTTTCTTGGAGATGGATGGGTGTGTGCATACAAGTATAATAAGCACACAGATCCCATTAAATTTATTCCTTTTTAGAACCTATCAATCTCAAAATAAATACTATAGTAAGGCTTGCAGTAGGGGTGGCAATAACATCTGTCGTCAATGCAGGCCCCAGGAGGTTAGTTCGCTATACATTATAAGACATCTATCAAAATAGTTAATGCATGATCCATTCAAGAAACATATTTTCTCTTGTGATAGCTACTGAATAATTGAAGGGTTATTTAATTCTTGACCACACACATCACATAATATGTATAATTCATTCATCATATTAATAAACAATAAACCGTAATCAACATGACTTAATAATAAATAACAATCTATATTAGAATAACACGAATCCAGAATTATAATAACCCCCCCCCCCCATCAAAATGATCATAATCCTTCCAGTGAGATTTGATGGATGTGATAAATAGAGTATATCATCAATAAATTATAATATTCATTAAAGGATGATGAAATATATTAACAATATTTTAGCATGATCACTATAAAATATTTGGAGGGAAATACCATATTCATTTTTAAATAAGTTATTTAATATAAAAAATACCAAAATATTAGGAATTCAATTTTCTTCAGAAATAATTATGTAACCTTATAATGAATTAATCAATGGAAATATTATTCACAGTGGAGTGAAAATACATTTATGTTGTGTGCATTATAAAAATTATTATAGTTAAAACTTCTGTAAAAATAATCCTCATTGAGAAAATGATATGAATATTCCTTTTAATAAATTTTATTGAATGTCAAACATGGGTAAAAAAATAGTTCAATCAATCATTGGAGAATAATTAAAAATCATAAAAATATTTTGAATAAAATTTCGACAAGGAAGAACATCATTACTTACTAAATAAGAAAATAATGTGGTACTTTTCATAAAACAATTCTTTCATATTTTCTATTAGTAAGAGTGAAGAAAATTATTAAAAGGAAAATATATAAAAACTCTATCATAGTTAATTTTATTTGAAATTGAACTTCCTGAATGGTATGAGATAATATTTTTTTATCAAAAAATCAATAAATCATTGAAAACATATAATGTAGTTATATAATTTGATATAGAATCAAACATCAATCAACGATAATTTAGAGAACAAAATTATTATCGAATAAAAATTACTTTTCATTATATATTTTTTTGAAACAAATTAATTTTAATAGATTAATCCGTTGAAATGGTATTAAAAAAATAATTTTGAAAATAGAAAATAGAAATGTGAAAATTTAAATTCATTTAAAAATTAAAAAATTAATATTAAAAAACCATTTATAACACACTGAGTTAAATAAATAGATAATAATAAACGAGTCATAGTGGAATATTGGAAAAAAAGTACATCACCAGGATAAGAAGTGAAGTCCTCCATAAACAACGAGAATGTTTTTTCAAAACCTCAATCACCTATTATGTCTAATAATAATGCTATTTCCACTATTACCACTCCTATTTCAAATTTTTTATGGTCCCATCCTATGATATAAACCATTAACCATAATATACTACAAAATAAAATAATAATCATGCATTATTTCCTCTTCACCTAGTCAATGTTGCATTATAATAACATATTAATAATTGAATGATATTGATTAGAAACCAATAATGAAGACAAAATATTTATTACTACCATCCATATTATCCTGAAGCCAGGTTTCCTTTCCCAAGTTTTATTGAAATGATCATGATCCATTATAATATATATGCTTAGTCTCTTCTTGAATCTCATAGATGTGAGAGGATTTCAACTCTTACATCTCATACAAAAGGTTATTAATTAGAAAATAATTTCAAAAAAATAAATAAAATTTTCTTATGTATATTAAAAATAAAAAAATTAATACTAACAATGATATTTCATTTCCTCTCACCAAAAATATATCATGTAGTATGATGCATATGCTTCCTCTTGTACACATCATATTCTATAAAATTAAGATCACTCATAGGGTGACTAAATTTAACATATGAATTTAATATTATAAAAATGTTAAAATTTATAATTAATCTTACGTACCATATTCTATTGTAATAGACTAAAATTCAGACTCCTTGATATATGATTGAAATCCTTATTCTCCCAACTCAAACAACATGCATATGTTCTACTCCCAAATGTCTCACATATCCAGTGAGTTGAAATCCCCCCCACCCAATCTAGAGAGAGGATATAACTGCCTAGAAAATCCTGACAAGATCCATTATATATAGTTTCCCATGTACTCCTCTTAATATAATATAAAATTAGATTAAAATGAATGAATAAAAAATCTTCCCATTCCACTTAGATAGAGGGATTAATTTTATTATAAATAATGGATCATAGAACAGAGAAAAAATAAATTATATATTATGTAAATTTTAAATAAAAAGGATCTTGATTTGAATAACACGTAGTGAGTGGAAATTAAATTATTTATTTCATTAGTATCTTGAACACATGAGAACTATAGAGCATAAAAGTAGTTCATTATTATTAAAAATGATTATTTAATTATTATTTATAAAAAAAATTCCATATAAGAAACATGCGTGAAAAAAATTAATTAATGAAATAAAATAAATTTAATTATATAAAATATATATATTAACTTACTTCCTTAAATGAGTATTAAAATGAAAAATATCTACTTTGGAATATGGTCTATAATCAATAATATGAAAGTTCCTTGAACCCTCTATGCCAATAATGCAATGGTAGAAATCCAACTATGTAGATTAAATGATAGAATAAGGGGTCATCATTATGATGATAATAATTATAAAATCTATAAAATGTCTTACACATACTCATATTTCATTTTTTAAGGATCAGACATCTCCCTCGCTCTAAGGTGTTTTGTTACCAATACTCACTTGAACAGTGGTTCTAAAACATCTTAATGAAAATGTATGTTTTATTCATTGGCACAATAATATCTCAAAGATTACATATATAGCTCTTGAAAAGGGTAACGTTAAAAGAGGAACACCATTAAATATATAATAGGGTCATTAATTATATACTTTATTTAATTTCATGGACAAGGGGAATCAATATAATCTGAAGTGACTACAATAACCAATGATCTATCACTTTCCAATAAGCTCAATCATCATCTATCGGTATGAGTAACTGATTTACCACAACATTCTATATTTTTTCAATTTAGTGCTCTAATTCCATAGTTCATAAAAAATGAATTTAGTGCTTCTATGATTTTGATAGGTCAAAATGTTATGATATATCAATTTTGGAGGGATGATAATATGGATATCAATGCCTTGAAATCCAAATAAAGGAAAGAAGAAGACTACATAATCTATGCTTCCACTGGTTATCAACCAATGGATTGAAACAATGTAGTTTCTTAGTAGGCGCTCAATGTCCACCATTTTAGACCACTATGACTATTTGAAAAGGTTTTTGTTTCTTTCAGTACATTTATTACAATTTTAATTTTGAGATAACTACTATAAAATGATAGTACTATAATCATATATTAAAAAAATATTTATTAAAAATAACTAAAAAATACTCACTTTGATTATATTAGCAAGTGGATCCTCATTCATGTTTTTATCTTATTTTTCATCACTATCATAATCATTATTTTCTTCCTAAACATAATCAATTTCTATAGGATATATAATTTCATCATCTTCAATTATCTCAAATACAAAAAAAAATTACATCAACCACATTATCATTACCATCATCCATTAATTGTAATTATCCCTTAGTGATATTTGTGTATCATCGGATAAAAATATTATTCAGTTATTTCTATTCATAAACACCATTATTTTATGTCTCTATATAACTATTTCTATTTTAAATAAACTGATTTTGAATACATTTTATATTTTTTACAATCTATCAATCATTATAATCCCTCAATGAATCATAGTAAATTTAATTATAAACATGATCTTCTTTTTATAAGAATATAAAAGGTCCATGTAATATGATATTTATTTTATATTTTATATAAAAATATTCATATCATAGTCAAATTTGAAATCCTTGATCATTATCACTCTAATTATATTTTAACATTGATTCATTGTTCTATCCCATATAGGATACCTCAATTATTTCATAAAAAATGTCATAAAATTCAATTTTACTATCTATGTGATATGATTATTTTAAAAAAACAATTCTTTAAATTATTTTATAAAATAGAATTTGTAATTTAATTAATTTTATACACCTTTATCAGAGACGAATTATAATATTTCACCAATTTACATAGAGGATTACATATTTTATATAATCGCTAATCAATTATATTTCCACGATTCATTACCTAAAAATTTTAGATTAATTATCATTGTAAAAAATATCATATTTAATTAATATATATGGTTGAAAAAAACATTATTGACTAGTTTTTCAAACTGAAATAAAAAATTATATTATCTATGTACTTTTAATAAGTAGACATAATTTTTGTAAATATTTTTTGATATACTGATAGTAAAGTAATCTTCAAAACTAATAATAAAATATTAAAATAACACGAATATAAATTTCCAATCAATTTTTAAATATATTTCTCTCCAATTGACATTAAAATTGATTATCCGTAAATTATACTTTCTCTTTAATATATCAAAAATTTATATCTATGAAAAACATCAACGAGCTTTTCAGTCTACATCATATTAATGATTTAATATTAAATATGTCAATGAATAAAAAATTTGATGACAATATTTTAAATCATATTATCTTATAACTATATTTGAATAAAGTTCACTATTTACATTGTGTGGGAATAAAAAAACAATCTTGATAAAAAACCAAAAAACATTGTAACATGCATCATTAACCAATTTAAACAATACCATACCAATAAAAATATTAATCTTTTAAAAATTTTGATGAATATATCACTCCATTTAAATCTAAAAAAGGACTTGCTCCTACCACATCACTTTTTGAACCATATGTCGCATGAAACATGAGACCACAACACATATTGTCACGAAGCAGCCCAGGTTGGACCTAAACCACTCACTCGCAACTGTTTGCAACATTACCTAAGGGGATTTCCTAATCCCCATGGATAGGAACTACTGTTGAGCATCAAAATAAAGTTTCTGGAAGGAATTGGTTCTATAAAATCTATATAATAAAACAATAATAATCATAACACAAAAACTAAACACTAGTAGTGGAAGGAGAATAAAATTTAATGGCTAAAAAACCTCAAGATGACCGCATGGTTCACCACCAACCATCGAACCACACATACTCCTAGAGCAATCCAAAACTGGGAGAACCTGAAACTGTAAAGGTGGAGTAGGCATGATCACCAAGATTCTTAGTAGGGATATAGAATAAACCCCACACCTTATACCTCACCTTTAATGTGAAAACAATATTTCTTATTTTGAAAATAGTATAAATATAAATGAGGTTTTCATTCTTTTACCCAAACAATTAACAACATTTTACTTTTATAAAAAGAAGATTTTTCATTTTACTTTCTGAAAAAAAATTTAATTTAATTTAAATCAATAAAATAAATTTCATTTATAGAAAATTAATTCTTGATAAGGGGTTATAAATATGAAATGGACAGTAAAGGATCCAGGAGTAGAAATAACCAATAGTGACATCACATAAGCAAGAACATATAATTTTTTATTCATGGAAATTTACAAAACATCACTTGAAGAAATCCATAGGTGGAATAGGTTCCGAACCACCAACTGGATTATGGTGAAGCCCCAAAGTCAATAACAAATTTTCATCCCTACCGTGACCCCACCATAGGTATAACCCACCAATCCTATCAATAAACCCATGAGGGTACCAAACCATCTTATCTTGGATGATAAGAAACCGTCACATCACTCTCTAGATGACATCTAGGAACAACATTATGTAATTAATTACAACAATAATAATTGGAAAAACAATATCAAGACACCATTTCCAACCAAAATATCACACACAAACACTTTCCATAATCATCTAGAGAGGATTGGAACCAATGTTCTAGTGGTCTCATTATATAATCCAAACATCAGATGAGTTTTAAACAATTTTCTAAAATATCTTAATGTGAAAACTCGGGATTTAACATTTTCAAATAAATTCCTCTTTCTAAAACCATTTACAAATCCAATATAAAAATACAAAACATGAATTAAAGGTTCCATATGGGCCTTCATGTCATTTATTTTTCAACCCTCACATAGAGTTGATAGATAAGGCGTGTTTTAAAAAAACGAAATCATATAATTATTTATATTCCACAAAATGAACTTTACATATTTGGAATAATTTGGTGAATTATTTTAAAACATTTAGGATTTTCAACTATATAAAAAACTTATAAATAAGCTTTGATTTGTTACATAAACAAATGGAAAAACAATTCCAAGAGGTGCAATTTTTTTATCGAACACCTCTACCTGTATATGTTTAAGTGAATACTATCTAAATATAACAAAACACCCTTATTAGTATACCAAGAAATTAGAAAACTCATATAAAAGGTGTGCTCATAGAAAAACTAATTTTAAATATTTATCATTTGAAACCAATTGATCATTACGAGGGAATTAGATTTTTTAGATAAGGTTGAGAGCATGTATAAACAAGAAAAACACACATTGAAATCATAGAAAAATTATGAAAAACAATATAGAACTATTACTAACATCACAAGAATATTTCTTATATTACAAATATACTACATAAATAAAAAATTTATTTTTAAAACAGTTAGTTTATTTTGGAATTAAAATTAAACGGCATCAAATACAGAACCTACCTCAGGGTAGAAACAAACCAAACTATTTATTATTGGTATATTTTAACTAGAAGCTATTACACCCCCACTGAGAATATGCACCATCACATACATATATGGACACATAGCCCATATGCACACACCCACATGGACATGAACATCTGCAAGGGGAACCTTATATATATGTTTGAATCTATATACTTGTGTACACTGAACTACATGTGCATTTTCATATATCTATACTGCAATACCTAGAAGCATACATGTGTATCCACTGCCATATATGATTATACACATAATAGTGGAACCCACACACACACATTGATATATATATATATATATATACATAGATATGCACACACAGGTGTGTCGCCATAGACCTGGAAACATGAAACCATCAAGGAGGGACCAATTCACTACACATTAATTATACAGATCCTTAAATCATCTTAAGACCCCAATTTGGACATTGAGAAACTAAACAATAAAAATAAAATAGACCCCAAAACAAAGGTGATAGAACAAAACCACCCGAACCGCCTCGCACTCGCATGCACATACATCCTAATATATATATATATGTAAAATGTGTGTATCCACCGATCCCTGATAAAGTATGTATGAGGGATATATATATATAGATACATACCTATGCTTGTGTGTGTTCACCACCAAAGATAAATGAAACTCCATATAATCATGTTTATGGACTCAATAAACCATATGATTATCAAATTATTGGTGGGAAACAAAAATATCGAGAGAGAAAAGATCCCCCAAAGGGACATTAACAAGGATAGATGAGACAATCAGTTTTCATTTGGAAGGAGATGTTGGAACACACCCAATGATGACCATAGAGATATTGCACGCCCTAAAAACAAGAAAAGAATAAAAAACCGTGCTATCCAAAACCATGGGGTTTGGCTGAGACATAATGGGTGACGAATAGATGGAAAATCGACGAAATCAAAGAGTGGAGTTGGAGAAAATCATACCTAGATGTTCTGACAATGAAACCGTAAGTAAACTAGCTATTTAGCTAGATGAAGAGGGGGCTGAATGAGGGGGTGTCATGCAATATATCGGTCAGGCCATGCGAGAAGGAGGTCACCTGAGGGAGGTTTTTCAGATTAGGGAGAGTCATTAGAGGAGGCGTGGCAGATAGAGGGAGGGTGTGACAGTTGTGGATTAGAGAGCATGGATAAGGGAGATGGTAGAGTCACACTACGTGAGGGTAAAGGGATGTAATAAGACGCAGGAAGGGGAAAGAGGGGGAAAGATAAGAAATTATGAATAAAAAAATAAATGAAAACTAACTAAAATAAAACTAAACTTTATAATGATAATAATAATAGTAATAATAACTATAGTAATAATAATAATTTCAATAAAAATAATAATGATGATGATCATTAATAATAATATTACTAAAGATAGGTAGCCCAAATAGTCACCGCAGAATTATCACTAACCGTTTGAGCTAACCATGCAACGATAAAAATATTTACAAAATGTTTTAAAATAGTTAACCCACTAGCTAATTAATACCCAAATAAATTTTAAATATAACTAATATGATTAAAATAGTTGATATATATGTTTAGGGTGTGACAATACACCCCACCACAAGAACATTTCCCCCTAGAATGTCACCCAGCAAAACGATACACCAAACTCATATCCTTACCTAATAAAAACAGAGAGAAACAAGGAAACTCAGGGAAACCATTCATTTAAGATGCCACACCCGACCGATCGGGATGAAATCACAACATAATAATAAGAGGAGAACACAATTGGGTTTCTCCCAAACCATAAAAACTGAACAAGCTTAAGAACTTTAAAAACACTGACAACACTAAAAGGAAATAAACATGAATCCCCTACAGAGCGACCTGAAATACCGGGACATCAAGAAATAACTAAACCTCTCCACACATTCTCAAAATACCATCATGAAACCAGAAACTAGGGAACCCCCAAAAGAACTCATCTCACTTCGTCATCACGAGAAAAACAACACCACAACTAGTACTATGTATTCCCCATACAATCTAGGGTCCAAATAGATAGGGATAAATACAAAAAAAGGAACTCGAATATATTTGTGACAATGAGAAAAAAATAGAGACATCAATTTCCACAAGAACATGCATCCACAGATGAGCAAAAGAAATCAACACGAACCCACACGAGGTCTAAGGACACCCATAACAAAGGAAATCATTTAATGATCCACATTCAAAACAAAATGATGAGATTATCAGAAGATAATATTTTTAGGTCACCTATATAGATAAAAGAAACTCACAATAAGAAGGAAATTACCCTGGAGACTGGAATTGTCTCCACTCCAACACCGGAGGAAAACAATCAAAGAAGGGTTTTCTAATCCCCTATAATCTTTTTAACAATGTGCGAGATTAAATCTATACATCTTTCTGGAGCATTGATGACTAAAGCATATCCTACCTTACAATCCGGTGATAACATCATCCAGCGAAGACTATCCCTTCTAAATGACATCATTTGAAGAATTTACCCTTGTTAAATAGACTTCCACATCATTGATAAGAATTAAATGGATTTTCATATGACGAGATTCAAATTCCTAAATTACCCACCCTAGTGTCAAAAAACTAAATGGTCCGATGCACTTGAGATCAGACTCAATGAATGATACCGTTCCAAAATTGGCTCTTCTTGGACACTCCTCTCATTAGAAAGGGAACCATCATGGGAAACAAGAGAAACTAGATTCACAACTATCCATGATCTGCAAACCAACTTAGTAAAAAGTAATTAATCCACCTACTCCCCAAAGGTATCATCTGACACTACCTCTAAAGAAATGGAAACCAACATCACATTTTGTTTAACCATATACTTTGTAGTCCACAGTCCTTTCTGAATGCTGATGAGCCCCATCACCTTCCTAGACTTTACCTCCTCGAGAACACACCACTAGATGAATATGGTATTAAACACTCCCCCTGACCCCACAACTGGCTACGGTACATGGATGACCACCCTCCTATAGTCCAAAATAAAATCTGTAAACAAAATCAAAATAGCTTGAACCCTCACCACATCAGGAGTTCCGGTAAACACAATCAACATCCTTGATCCATTCCATTACTTCTATAAATCCTTGATCACCACATAAATGGGGTAACAAAAAAATGAACTCAATCCCACCACTACACTAAGAGTATGATCATATCCAATGTAACGCCCCGACCCCAGCTACCCAGAGCCGGTGCGTTACTTCGTAACATTGGCATGTTCACAAAAGATCAAGTCTCGAAAGACCGATTAGTTTAGTAGCCTTGGAAACAGTAGATACATTCGTAAACGTTACATTACATCATAAAGTGAAAACTACAATAACAAAGTCTCCATAGTCCACACTCATATTCTCTTCTGACTATCCCTGCAGGTCATTCATAAAATACTTCTTCACATCCTGGAAAATATTAAAACATTGAAAGGGGTGAGCTCAGATGCTCAGTAAGGATAACAATATAGCGGAAGCTTTCGTAAATAAACATAAACATTTAAGGCAATGTATAACTAAAACAAAAGCCTTTTAAACTTGAACATCAACATAATATGGCAAAAGTAAAATGAGATAATGCCATTTACTTCTACACATGGATATTCTACTGGTCGAATAATCACATGCAATATCAATAACCACTTTCATAATGATGGAATGCATAATGCCAGACTATCATAACCACGTAGTCAAGGCCTCGTGCCAAGACCACAAAAAAGATTTTGTCAAGGCCTCGTGCCAAGACACTAGTTTGTCTCATGAGACCTGCCGATGCATCGAGGAGCTATAGCGGGCTCCACCCGTCACTTATTAAGTCCAATGCATTCCTCATATGAATAGGTTTAAAAATATCATAAACCATAACATAATAGTATCACATAAAACATGCATAAAGGAAACATAACATTTCCACATTTCAATCACAAGATTTCAATACAACACATTGATATATAAGAAAAATGCTTTTAATACCATTTTCAATACCAAAATAAAAGAAAGTTAAAACATTGTATTTATTTTTCTTTTAAAAAAAGGTATGGCTTGTAAAGGAAGCCGAAACTCAAATAATGTTCACGGCGGTGGAGAAGTCATTGTCGCCGCATATGTACGGAAAGAACAACATTCCCTTTTTGTCGTTTAGTAAAACACTTCGTATAAAAAAGATTCCTTTTGAATAAACGTAAAAGTCAAAGGGGTTTATACACCGTATAAAAGAAATTTGTGTTTAAAACAAAATATGCCTCAATTAAAGGAGATTGATAAGAAGTCCTTAAAAAGATCATTTTTAAAATAAAATAGATATATTATGTGTATTCACTATAGGTACACATAAAGAAAGTAAAAATACAAAATAGTACATAATAACATCATGACATAATTTGAAAGTAGGAGATTAACCCAAAGAATGTAAATTGGGTTAAGAAGTTCCCTTACAAAGATTATTTTTTTAAATAAAATAGATCTATTATGTGTATTTACTATAAGTACGCATAAATAAAGTACAAATACAAGACATCACAGAATAATATCATGACATAATTTGAAAATAGGAGATGAACCCAAAGAATGGAAATTGGGTTAAGAAATTCCCTTACCTCGTGTCTGACTTGACTCAGACATTCTTTAACCCCCTGAATAATAAACTAGAGTTAATATATACCTTATTAAGAACCATTTTCAATTTAATTATCCTTATTATATCACTTATTACAATGATATGAAGATTATGTAATTATTTAAGTTAATAACGGTCGTTTTGTCGATCTTTGGTACTTGAGTCAACAATAAGCTTCTTATAATTACAAGTTGTTTATGTGGTGAAATATCCATTATATCCAGAATTATATTCATGATTTAGATGTCATATATATCTTATACATCCAATATATACATTCATTTATAATATTACGTAACATTTAGAGGTAAGAAATGAAATGCACCGTTCATGGAGACGGTAAGCCGTACGTACGCATGAACGCTACTTTCATTTCAATTTCATATTTAATGGAACTAAATCATAATGATATAAATGTATAATATAATTCCATTATAATATAGTGTATAATACCATTTACTCCATCCTTTATACATCCCACATGTGGCATTAACGATTCAAATCACTTTGAGGGGGCGGTAGTCCGCACTTCCTAAAATGAAATTATCGCGTTTTACCCATAATGGAAATCATAAAGTAAGCCATAAATGAGAAATACAGAAGCATAAGTAAAACATAAACACATTATATATCATATATAAATATAGTGACATCTTAATGGCCACCTTTGAAGGTGTTATATGAGTGTTGAACAATCATCGTTTCGTGAGGCAGAAATTCGCCATCCACAGAAACCGTATGTTCTTTAACCATTAGATGTAGGTGTGTGTAAGTGTAGCTCGAATCCTTCTTATAAAAACATCCTAGTATATTGAGGATACTGGTGTTGTTACAAAATAAATGAATAAAAAGATTTTAGGGGGTTGGAGAAGAAAAATAAATCAAAACAACATTAGAAAAGACATTACCTCAAAATCGGGTAACTCTTTTTGATTTGAGCCAAAGGCTTACTTGGGAAGAGTTCTTCCCAAAGTGAGGCTTCTAGAAGTAAGGGAGGGAAGTTTTGAGAGTATTTGGGCAGAGGTTGGCCGAGCCAAATGGCTTGAAGGTGTGAATAATGTGGGAGAGGTGGGGGCCTTCTATAAGTGGAGAGGAGGGGCACTTTTGGAAAGATTGAAATGTTACATTATTTCACAATGCTTTTCGGATTCTAAATGTCCCACACTTATATAATTCGTGGATAAGGTGATAAAGGTTCGAAATCGCTTCATCCAATAGGCTTTGGACAAGTGTAAGCCTTGGATTTTGCATTATCTTCTCATTTTATTTAAATCGTTAAATAATGAGGTCATCACTGCATCATCATGATGTCATAAATAATTTAATTTATTTAATGTATAAAAATTATCAAAAAAATATTATGATGTATGAAATCTTTTTAGATTTCTAATGAATATTTATAATCAAAATTTGGACTTTTTTAACCCCACTTAAAAACAGTTTTAGTAAAACAACTCATGTTTGTGTCATTTTTTTTACTTTAACATTAAATAAAAGGTATTTATGTCATTTTCCAACTAAAGTGGCTCCATGGGGTCCCCAAGTTGACCCATGGGTTGTCTTGGTCGGCCATGACTCATCCAATAGGAGTAGGACAAGTGTCAAGATCATATCATATTATTAAAACATTGTTTTTACCTTAAACTACACTAATTACCTCTAATCGCGATTAAGAACTTAAAAGTTACTATTCACCAAAAAATTATTTTAATCTCATTGAACCACATTTTACTTCTTAATGACAACCATGTATGTCGGATTTTTGAAAATAAAATCACAGAAGTGGTAATATTTCATTTAAACGAAAAATCAGTTATTTAACTACCACTTAGTGGTTTCACTATTCATCAAAAATTGAAGTTTTTCAGAACAATGCCAAAATTTCACCCTAAGCTATAATTGATATTCCGAATTCAAAAATGATGTCTATTTTACAAAATTCCTAACATATAAGTTGCATTAATTAATTTTATAATTAATTCCCACTGTCACAACAAATAGCGTGTTTTTAAGAAACAATTTATATCAAAAGATTGGCAATTGTTTATGTCCAATTTCAATGTTAAATTAATTCTAATGACCACCATTGGATAAAATGGTAAAAATATATTCTAATTATACCTTAAAACCACTAAATAGTATAATTTATCACTATAAATTATTTTTATTAAAAAAGTTGTTTTTAAGTAATTTTCACTATTCATAAAAAATTAGAAGTTCTCAGAAAAATACCAAAAATTAAACATAGGCTAATTTCGATATTACGAATACAAAAATGAAGTCCATTTTGAAATATAAAATTTCTATAATTTTAAAAAGTGGTTATTACTATTCATAATGGCAACTTTGATTAGTCGCGGTGTTTTAGAACTCGAACTTGCGTACAATGCAAGCTATTGCGTTATTGAAAGAGAGGTGTATCGTGGAAGCTCGGGGTGTTACTTTCTCCCCTCCTTCAATAAATTGCGTCTTCGCAATTTGATATTTTTCATTGAATATAAGAGGTTGAAAATAGAAAATACCTTTGTGGAAAACCCACATCGGAAATAAGGTTAATAAAATTTAGCCTTAATAAGAGGGAAAGGGAAATGAAAAAGTCACCACCCAATTATGATCTCAATTAGGAGAACATTGGTGGAAATTAGAGACATATAATTGGAGGAAAAACGTAAATATTCGTAGGGAGTGATTCAGGTCATCAATCACAATCAACTGTCAAATTGAGGGCCTCAAAGCCTTCAATCTATGTTGATTTAAAATATCATCAGTTCAACAAGACATAAGGTATTAGGATAACGCATTTTTTTGTTTTAATATCCCTTTACTAAAGTTTAAGAATTAATTTATTCATTGAATAATAGATAGGTATATATATATTTATGCCTAACAATTAGAGTTTCAACCTTCAACTCACCTTTCACTCAAAAAGATAATAGAACCCAAAAATATTATATTTTTCCTAATTGTATAAGGTTCCAAATGTTAACACATACAATTTACATTAGTAAAATTATTTTGTAATAACTAGGGACTTCCTGTAGGCTAATGGTAGGAAATAAAGGCCTGTCGCACTATGGTTGTGGGTTCGATTCCTGCAGCTTTGTCCGACGCGACGGGTTATTCCCCACCCTGCAGGTTGTCCTTTTCCTAAAAATATAGTACTATACTATTCCAAAATTAATCTTCATAAATGTTTTAACCTTAAAAAATACTATCCAAAGTTCAACTTAATCCACTCTAACCTTTATAGTTATCCAAAATACCTTCATCCAGACTTTCTCTAAAAGGTCTCTAAATTCCAAAATCAATTGTAACATCAGATTTCCCCAAACAAAGAAAAGTTTCTCTTATTGTCACATACTAATAATATGATTACCTTCATCATATTAAATCTTTAATGAAAACAACATGTACTGCAGTACAATCCTTATATATATCACATTATTCTTATAACCATAATCTAGTTCTTGAGTCCAAAAACACAAATACAATAATTATTCCTCTTCAACTGTAGTCACAGCATAAGATTGGCCTTGATCCCTTGGCCTTTTCTGAGGTAAGTTTCCTTGACGCTTAGGACATTCATTTTCATAATGACCCATTTCTATACAATTGTAGCATTCAACATTTATAGCCTCTTTCTTTCCCTTGCAATCACGCGCCTGGTGACCTTTTTCTCCACATTTATAACAAACTCCCATTCCTTTTAGGCAAGCACCGGGGTGATTCTTCCCACAACTATCACATAATGGAAAATCCTTCTTTCCCTTTTTTCCTTTATATGTTTCTTGTTCCACCATTCTCTTCTTCTCTTGCTTTACATTGTTGTCATAAGACATAGAGAATTCCTTTTCTGTCTTGATAGCACATGAGACAATATCTTCGTATGATGAGAAGGTTTGTGATACTAAATCTCGACGGAGAAATGGTTTTAACCCATCAAAGAAACGATCAATATTACTTCCTGGGTTACGTATATAATCAGAAGCATGCCTCGCTAACCTTGTAAAGGTAGCCTCATACTTTGCGACATTCTCATCCTCCTTCTGCCTCAGACTCAGAAATTGCCTTTCCATATCTGCTCGATGGTCACGAGGAAAGTATTTCTCTTTGAAAAGCTCTTTGAACTCCCTCCATTCCATATTCGATACGTCATCATCTTCCTTTGTGTTTTGAATCAGCGACCACCACTGATCGGCATCTCCAGTGAGGCGGTAAACTGCTATGACAACCTTCTCCCTTTCACTACTCCCCATGGCATGGAATATTTTCTCTAAGGAATTTATCCATTCCTCAGCTACTATAGGATGTGTACTCCCATTGAAGATTGGTGGTTGTTGCCTCATGAATCGGTCTAACATTGATCCTCCACGCTGTGGATCAGGGTGTTCCATACGGGTAAGGTTATCATTCATAACCTGAGTATGTTGTCCCAGTATGGTGATTAGCTGATCGGCACCAGTTGCATCACCAGCCCCACTATAATTATCTTGAGCAGGAGGGCAATCCCTACATGGAGTGCGTGCATTGATACGGTTTCCATTCCTTCCACTAGGTGCCATTTATAAACAATGGCATAAACTAGATCAGTTTATGAATCAAAATACATAATCCCATACTTATAAAACACTTAACATAAATTTAACTATTTATGGATATAATCCATAATCATAAAAATGTTTTCTTTGAGGAAGTATATACTCATAAACCCTTCATAATTATTTGTAAAGAAAATGAGAGTTATCCTAAGCATATCCCCCGGGAGTGTCGTAACCAAGAGTGCAGCAAGGCCCGTTGTCGTGGACCAGTTCCCGTTCGAGTCTAGCTCAAAGCGGTGTTTTCGTGTTTTACCCCTAGGAACATCTGTGCCAGAGCCGCCTCTACCTGCTCGTATCCAGACAGGGATGTATTGCTCGGAAAACTCACAAAATCTCTTACAATAACAAAATTCTAGGAAACTCTTCTATACTAATCCTCAAAGTCTATCTTTGGGCTATGTGCTCTAATCAGAGTTTATCTAAATCTAGCTTCCAAGTTTAGTACTAAACTGCCTCTGATACCAACTGTAACGCCCCGACCCCAGCTACCCAGAGCCGGTGCGTTACTTCGTAACATTGGCATGATCACAAAAGATCAAGTCTCGAAAGACCGATTAGTTTAGTAGCCTTGGAAACACTAGATACATTCGTAAACGTTACATTACATCATAAAGTGAAAAACTACAATAACAAAGTCTCCATAGTCCACACTCATATCCTCTTCTGACTATCCCTGCAGGTCATTCATAAAATACTTCTTCACATCCTGGAAAATATTAAAACATTGAAAGGGGTGAGCTCAGATGCTCAGTAAGGATAACAATATTGTGGAAGCTTTCGTAAATAAACATAAACATTTAAGGAAATGTATAACTAAAACAAAAGCCTTTTAAACTTGAACATCAACATAATATGGCAAAAGTAAAATGAGATAATGCCATTTACTTCTTCACATGGATATTCTACTGGTCGAATAATCACATGCAATATCAATAACCACTTTCATAATGATGGAATGCATAATGCCAGACTATCATAACCACGTAGTCAAGGCCTCGTGCCAAGACCACAAATAAGATTTTGTCAAAGCCTCGTGCCAAGACACTAGTTTGTCTCATGAGACCTGCCGATGCATCGAGGAGCTATAGCGGGCTCTACCCGTCACTTATTAAGTCCAATGCATTCCTCATATGAATAGGTTTAAACATATCATAAACCATAACATAATCGTATCACATAAAACATGCATAAAGGAAACATAACATTTCCACATTTCAATCACAAGATTTCAATACAACACATTGATAAATAAAAAAAAATGCTTTTAATACCATTTTCAATACCAAAATAAAAGAAAGTTAAAAAATTGTATTTATTTTTCTTTTAAAAAAAGGTATGGCTTGTAAAGGAAGCCGAAACTAAAATAATGGTCACGGCGGCGGAGAAGTCATTGTCGCTGCATATGTACGGAAAGAACAACATTCCCTTTTTGTCGTTTAGTAAAACACTTCGTATAAAAAAGATTCCTTTTGAATAAACGTAAAAATCAAAGTGGTTTATACACCGTATAAAAGAAATTTGTGTATAAAACAAAATATGCCTCAATGAAAGGAGATTGAGACGAAGTCCTTAAAAAGATCATTTTTAAAATAAAATAGATATATTATGTGTATTCACTATAGGTACACATAAAGAAAGTAAAAATACAAAATAGTACATAATAACATCATGACATAATTTGAAAGTAGGAGATTAACCCAAAGAATGGAAATTGGGTTAAGAAGTTCCCTTACAAAGATCATTTTTTTAAATAAAATAGATCTATTATGTGTATTTACTATAAGTACGCATAAATAAAGTACAAATACAAGACATCACAGAATAATATCATGACATAATTTGAAAATAGGAGATTAACCCAAAGAATGGAAATTGGGTTAAGAAATTCCCTTACCTCGTGTCTGACTTGACTCAACCGTTCTTTAACCCCCTGAATAATAAAATAGAGTTAATATATAACTTATTAAGAACCATTTTCAATTTCATTATCCTTATTATATCACTTATTACAATGATATGAACATTATGTAATTATTTAAGTTAATAACGGTCGTTTTGTCGATCTTTGGTACTTGAGTCAACAATAAGTTTCTTATAATTACAAGTTGTTTATGTGGTGAAATATCCATTATATCCAGAATTATATTCATGATTTAAATGTCATATATATCTTATACATCCAATATATACATTCATTTATAATATTATGTAACATTTAGAGGTATGAAATGAAATGCACCGTTCATTGAGACGGTAAGCCGTACGTACGCATGAACGCTACTTTCATTTCAATTTCATATTTAATGGAACTAAATCATAATGATATAAATGTATAATATAATTCCAGTATAATATAGTGTATAATACCATTTACTCCATCCTTTATACATCCCACATATGGCATTAACGATTCAAATCACTTTGAGGGGGCGGTAGTCCGCACTTCCTAAAATGAAATTATCGCATTTTACCCATAATGGAAATCATAAAGTAAGCCATAAATGAGAAATACAGAAGCATAAGTAAAACATAAACACATTATATATCATATATAAATATAGTGACATCTTAATGGCCACCTTTGAAGGTGTTATATGAGTGTTGAACAATCATCGTTTCGTGAGGCAGAAATTCGCCATCCACAGAAACCGTAAGTTCTTTAACCATTAGATGTAGGTGTGTGTAAGTGTAGCTCGAATACTTCTTATAACAACATCCTAGTATATTTATGATACTGGTGTTGTTACAAAATAAATGAATAAAAAGAGTTTAGGGGGTTGGAGAAGAAAAATAAAACAAAACAACATTAGAAAAGACATTACCTCAAAATCGGGTAGCTCTTTTTGATTTGAGCCAAAGGCTTACTTGGGAAGAGTTCTGCCCAAAGTGAGGCTTCTAGGAGTAAGGGAGGGAAGTTTTGAGAGTATTTGGGCAGAGGTTGGCCGAGCCAAATGGCTTGAAGGTGTGAATAATGTGGGAGAGGTGGGGGCCTTTTATAAGTGGAGAGGAGGGGCACTTTTGGAAAGATTGAAATGTTACATTATTTCACAATGCTTTTCGGATTCTAAAGGTCCCACACTTATATAATTCGTGGATAAGGTGATAAAGGTTCGAAATCGCTTCATCCAATAGGATTTGGACAAGTGTAAGCCTTGGATTTTGCATTATCTTCTCATTTTATTTAAATCGTTAAATAATGAGGTCATCACTGCATCATCATGATGTCATAAATAATTTAATTTATTTAATGTATAAAAATTATAAAAAAACTACTATGATGTATGAAATATTTTTAGATTTCTAATGAATATTTATAATCAAAATTTGGACTTGTGTAACCCCACTTAAAAACAGTTTTAGTAAAACAACTCATGTTTGTGTCATTTTTTTTACTTTAACATTAAATAAAAGGTATTTATGTCATTTTCCAACTAAAGTGGCTCCATGGGGTCCCCAAGTTGACCCATGGGTTTTTTTGGTCGGCCATGACTCATCCAATAGGAGTAGGACAAGTTTAAAGCTCATATCATATTATTAAAACATTGTTTTTACCTTAAACTACACTAATTACCTCTAATCGCGATTAAGAACTTAAAAGTTACTATTCACCAAAAAATTATTTTAATCTCATTGAACCACATTTTACTTCTTAATGACAACCATGTATGTCGGATTTTTGAAAATCAAATCACAGTAGTGGTAATATTTCATTTAAACGAAAAATCAGTTATTTAACTACCACTTAGTGGTTTCACTATTCATCAAAAATTGAAGTTTTTCAGAACAATGCCAAAATTTCACCCTAAGCTATAATTGATATTCCGAATTCAAAAATGATGTCTATTTTACAAAATTCCAAACATATAAGTTGCATTAATTAATTTTATAATTAATTCCCGCTGTCACAACAAATAGCGTGTTTTTAAGAAACAATTTATATCAAAAGATTGGCAATTGTTTATGTCCAATTTCAATGTTAAATTAATTCTAATGACCACCATTGGATAAAATGGTAAAAATATATTCTAATTATACCTTAAAACCACTAAATAGTATAATTTATCACTATAAATTATTTTTATTAAAAAAGTTGTTTTTAAGTAATTTTCACTATTCATAAAAAATTAGAAGTTCTCAGAAAAATACCAAAAATTCAACATAGGCTAATTTCGATATTACGAATACAAAAATGAAGTCCATTTTGAAATATGAAATTTCTATAATTTTAAAAAGTAGTTATTACTATTCATAATGGCTACTTTGATTAGTCGCGGTGTTTTAGAACTCGAACTTGCGTACAATGCAAGCTATTGCGTTATTGGAAGAGAGGTGTATCGTGGAAGCTCGGGGTGTTACATCCAAAAATTGAAATACGCAATAAACATATGGGAACTTTAATTGATGCATACCATGAAGAACAAAAGAATAAAAAAAATAGTCAACACCCAACCATATCCCAACTGAATGGAACATCAAAAACCAAACTCTAAACTCACATAATAACACATCATAGCCATATAAAAGACTGATCAAATAACAACCTTAATAACACCCCAACAACATCCCAAAACATTCCATGATTTCTATTTTGAAAATCACTATTTTTCAAATTCATGAACATTAAAATTTAACCCCCTTTTGGAATATAAAAATCATATTTTATTTCCAATATAATTCCAAAACATACACTTGAAAATTAAAAACATCATCACACTTTTATATTTAAATCCAAAAATATCTTATAAATGATCAATTTTTTTAACAGAAACCATTTTTTCTTTGCATAAACAAAATTGCAAAACCAGATCAATCTTTCAATTTCAAATACTCACCCATGGTATCTTAAGAAACATCACATATGTGTTGTCCCCAATTTTACATATATAATTCACACATATATACCAACATGAACAATCCATACACATTAACATATGTAAACCTCCATAAGAATCACCAAGTGTTACACATATCCGTTATCCATATAAACCAGGAATTTACAGTTTAATTATCATTTCACATTTCATAAAACAATTTAGTTTTCAAAATTGGTTCCCTTATATTATAAAAAACCCAATGTTTTTAAATTTTATAATGAAACCATTTCAAATAAATTCTCATTTCAAAACTCAAGAAACCACACTAAAACCAATTTAATATACTACCATGAAAAAAAATCAGGCAAAAACTATTTTAATTTCACTCCTACTAAACGATGAACAATCTTTATTAATGCCAAAATAAAAAAACCGGGAACTATTAGTCATTCATAACTCAAAAACATGGATTAAAATACCTCGATCCAAAAACCACCCACCCTTAGGAGTGTATCAAACCATACCCTCATGCTCCACATGGGTTGCAACTATATGTCAGTCCATCCAGAAACACCAACTCACTACCTTGGTCATCCACCTTCCACACAAACAAAAACTAAAGACATAAATCATAGCCTACCCCTGGAAACTCGGCAATTAGAATGAGAAAGTGTTTTCCAATCTCTTTTCATACATACCACCAGAGTCTCAATAGTCCTAGTTTCCAAAAACATGATATACCAAATAAAAAAGTGACTCTTTGATACCAATTTTTCATTAACCAGCTTAGGTTGACCCTGAACGGCTCACCATAGCAGGTCTACTAAATGTCCCGAGGCGCATTCTAGATCCCCTTAGGATGGAAAATACTGTCATGCATCAAAATAAAGCTATTGAAAGAGATTTTCTCCATAAATGATAATGAAGAAAACATGAATAAACAGAATAATAAAATTACACACTAATAGTGGAAGGAGTGTAAAACAATATGACTAAACATACCTCTAGATAATCTCATGGTTCACCACCAACCACTAAACCACACACACTCATAGTTTGATCCAGAACTGGGTGAACCTGAAACTAAAAAGGTGGTGGTATGTGTGAGCATTGAGATGCTCAGTTGGGATGCCAAAGATAATCCACGCCCTATAACACACCATTAATGTTAAAAAAATACTTTTTATTTTGAATATAGGATATATAAAAAATGGGTTTTGATTCATTTACCAAAACAAGTAGCAAGATTTTACTTGTATGAAAAACTGTTTTTTTTTCATTTTGGTTTCAGAAACCAATTATCAAGGCAATTATGTCATTTCAATAAATTAATTTTAATGAAAATTAAATCTAGAGTTGTAATTTTAAATATGGAATGAAAATTAAGGATTACATGAGTTCAAATACCCAAAAGTTCTATAAAATAAGCAAAAATATATATGTTTTTAATCATGAGAATTTCCTACACATCTCTAGAAGAAATCACTGGGCATACTCAGTTAGGAACCACTAATCAAATTATGGTGAATCCCCTATGTCAATATCCAACTGTCTACCCAATCCTAGCCGCACCAGTGTAACAACCATCACATCTTATCAACAGGTATATGAGGGTACCTACCCATCTAGTCGAAGATGATAATCAATCGTCACTCGACTCTCCAAATGAAGCCCATGAACACCATGTTGTAAAAAATAGCAACAATAATACTTCAAAAAACTTTATCTAACCACAAAAACAAACAAAAGTTTCACAAACGAACACAGTTCACAAGCCACTATTGGGGATATATTCCACATTTTCAGGTGGTCTCATGATATAAGCAAAGAATAACATGAATTTCAAAAAAAATTCAACAAAATCTCAATGCACAAACTGGTCAGTTACCTTTATTATAAAAATTACACTTTCCAAATCCATTTCTAAATCATTGAAAAAAATACACCACACCCATTAAAGGTTCCAAATGGGCACTCATATCGTTTATTTGTCAATCCACACATATAGGTTCCAAACAATCCATGTTTTGAAAAACACATTTAATTAAAAGTTTTAATTTCTACAAAAGGAACGTCAAAAGATATGAATCATTCAATGAACTATTATAAAACAATTAGAATGTATCAATCTTAAAACAACATATTAACAGGATTTGACAAGGTACATAAAAAAATAGAAAAATAATTACAAGAGGAGAAGTTTATTTTTACCAAACACCTAGGATTATATATTTTCATGTGAATACTACCTATATATAAAAAATACCATTTTTAAAATACCTAGAATTCAGAAAATCCAAATTAAACATGTTCGAATATGAAACCATGATTGAAATATTTATCATTTGAAACCAATTGTGAATTAAATGTGTATTACATTTTCCATATATGGTCCATATCATGTATCAACAACAAAAACATGCATTTGAAACATATATAAATTATGAAAAACAATGTATAACTATTACAAAGAATTAAAATAAGATTGCATAGTTTATTCATATACTACATAAAAAATATTTTTAAAATAATGAATCAATTATGGAATTAATATTAATGGGATAGACATATGGAACCAAGCTCAGCGAGGAACCAAAACAAACATTCTGCTCTTCGTGCTTTATAAATAGAAGCTAATGACCCCCCACTATACATATACACCTTCACATACATTTATAGACACATACCCTATATGGACTGGCCCGCATGACCATGAGCATGTGGAAGAGGATCCTTACATTTAGGCTTTACATATATATCTCTCTCTACTCACCTAAATTATGTATTTTTATATATATACTTTGGAACACCAATCCCTATACCATTATATCCAATGCCATGGATGATTGTACACATAATTTAGGAACCCACATTTATATATATATACATATCTATTCTAACACATACAAGTCTCTTTCTACCTGGCGACCGAAAACCATGGTGCAAGGACTGACACACTACACGTTAATTATATGGATCCTTTAATCATAAAAAGAACCCAATTTGGATAGAGTGAAACCAAACCATGAGAATTAAATGTACCCCATTAAAAACCGACAGTCTGAAACTACCTGATCCCACTCCCACTCGCACTCACATAAATCCTTATATATATATATATATATTAGTCCATGTTGTGTATCTCCCATTCCACGAGGGAATAAAATCGAGGGATATATATATATATATTCATACCTATGCATGTGTGTGAACAATAAATGAAAATTAAAACTCCATATAAAAACGTTTTAGGACTCAATACACCATAAAATCATCATATTCATTGTGCAAAAGAAAACAGCATTAGAAAACTCTTACCCCATGCGGCAACATAAATATGAGATGAACCAATCCACTTTTCCTTTGGCTACGGTTATCGAAACACACACAAAGATGTCCTATGGAGACCATTGATTTCCCTAAAAACAAGTAGAGAATCAAAACTCACCCCATATGAAGCCCTAGGTTTTTTGTCGAGACATACCGGGTGACGAAGAGATGGAAAATTGACCAAATATGTTTTGAGGAGTGGAGAGAAAATCTTACATTGAGTTTATAACAAATAAACTTAGAGGAATCAAGTTGTTTAATCGAAAGATTTGAGGGCCTAATCAAGGGGTGACACACCTGATCAAGGTCCATCCATATGATAGAGAGGTTGCATGGGTGTGGGTCATCGCTTGGGGGAGTGTTTCTAAAGGTGGAATGCCAACCAGTGGGATAGTGCATCAGTGGGGGATTAGTGAGCATGGAAGGGGAGATGGAAGTGTCTCACAAGGAGAGGGGAAGGTAGAGCATCACAATGCATGAAGTGGAAATAGAGGGAAATAAATAAAATAGAATAGAAAAAAATAACGGGAAAATAAAAATAAAATATAAAAAAACATAATAAAAATATTAATAATATCAATAATAGTAATAATATCGATAATAATAATAATAATAATCATTAATATTATTATTTTTAAATAGAGATATCCATCATGGACACCTCATAATTATCACTATCAGGGGGAGATAGCTGTGTAACGATAAAAAGTATTCCAATTTTTTGAAAAGTAACACAAAAGCTAACTAATATACAAATAAGGACTAAATATAATTAATATGATTAATATAATTTATATAAAAGGTCAGGGTGTGAAACTTATGATAAATACTTCCAATCACAATTCCCATACAATGAAAATTAAAAAAAGTATACATATAACACAACATTAGCATAAATGGATAGAGCTAGACCAAAAAAACATCTTCATTAACTATTACGTTAAATAAAAAGCCACCATCATAGAGCCTCAATCCCCATGGATAAGAAAAATAAATGATAGTAAAAAATAAAACCTCCCACGAATATGAATCTAACATTTTCCAAAAAAATAAACCTATAAACACAAAACCTCCCTAAAAATGTTGAACCATATTCCAACCATAGTACTAGGAAACCAGATATAATTTAATAAATCCACAACCCATATAAAAACATCCATCAAAATATATTTACTCAATGAAATTTATACATAATAAAAGATGTGAAAAAAATGATAGAAAAACCCTCTAATGGATGAATGGTATAGTGTCAACCACACCCCCAACATCATTTTCCAAAACCATTCTAAACACCACTATTTTTGAACAAGGTACAATATTACCCAACTGGTTTGTAATATTTTTCTATGGAATAATAGGGTATACAATCCACATGATGATAAAACACATGCATACACACAAACAATTATGGGATAATGAATAAAAATAGAATGATGTTATAAGAAAAGCAAACACATGACAATACAAATCCACAATTCAAACCATGACACTGTATTAAATGTGGGATCAAGAAAGATGGGATAGTCCAAAAGGGTAGATGGAAGTGTTTTGTATCTTATCGATCAAACTAAAAAATATCTTTCAGTTCCATAGATGACAAAAATCGAATTCGGTGGAACCCAAATTTATAAACCCATACTGAGATAGTCAAATAATATAATATCTATGGAAAACCACACAAGAATGAGAATTAGGACTAGATGTGGCTATGCACAGAATGTATGATGGTGGAGAAACCATTATTTCCTCAGCAATGGGTTTTATGAAGAAACAAAATAATTAATTTTGAATATTATAGGGATATAAATAGCATAATAATATATCATACAATGAAAATATTTTATAAATGTTTTTTAGAATAACAATTTTTCTTGTATCTCAGTCAATGTCTCATATAATGATATTATAGAAAACAATTCCAAGGAAAATCATTTTATTTTGACTAAAACTTTCTAGGAAGAAGTATTCAACAAACCACTAAGACTAATTTGTAATAATCATTATATTATGAAATTAAAATTAGGAATTTATTAACCAGTAATAAGAAAAACACATAAAGTAAATTATAAATTAAAACATGGTTATCTTGAATACAAAAATACATAATCCATTTATATAATAATAAATTATTTCATTTTAAAATTTATTTCATTTATAATGGATTCATTAATATTTTAAATACATCATCTTTAAATAACAAAATTTCATGATACTACTGAATTAGGGCATGATCTAAGCATTAATTATATATATATTTCATTTTTAGAGTGTGTTTACGATGGTAAAAAAATCATTAAAAAAAATTCTTAACATAAATCATATATAACATTTAAATAATATATAATACTAAACCACTATAGTAAATCATACAAAATAATTTTTTTATTGTGTTGTAATCTATACTAAAAAACATATTTTCTATTGGTTTACAATTCACCTAAAAATAATAGGATGTGATAGATATATGGCAGTTTTCACAAGAATATCTAAGTGAATTGATAGAGGTTGAACGTATTCAATTAAACTAATTATAAAATTAGTTATGTATCATTAAAATAGGTTAATAATCTGAATACATATTTGATGGATGTCAAAAAATAACTCATTATTCAATTAAAATGATTAAATTTTTTTCCACCACTCATTTAATTTGGACTCCATTTGGGAACATACTTACACCATCAATATTATAATTCCTTATGCCCTTACTCTTGGATATACTTTCATAAACACAAAGATTACAAATTGAATTTGATTCTATCCATAAGTTCCTTATTCATATTTATCATTTAATTACATGGCGTAAATAAAACATTTTTCAAATGACCATTTTGGTATATTGTTTCATAGAATGATATAAAAAATATAAAAATAATTTTCTTTCTCAACATATAGATATATTATTTCTACAATTTAAGAAACTAGTAAATCTATAATAATTCTTTAAAATCACTTATCAATTATCCATATAGGCTATTCTGTTAGACATATTATGTGTAGTACTTTTCTTATTATCCCAGGATAATTAAAACACAATATAACGTGATATTAAAAACCATTAAGGGAAACATAGAAATGAGGAAATCACAGGATAAACCAAGAATATGTTTTAATGATTAAATAAGTATTCACCATAATGACAAAATCAACTGAAAATGAGAGAATAATATTTCCATGAAACATAATGAAAATAAAATATCTCATGGATAAAAATAACTGAATTCATGGTGATAGAATAAAATATTCTAGACATCAAGATAATATTATAAATTCCTCTGATAAGAAATCACCCTTTACATTAAGGTTCTATATATGAAAAAAAATTGTCACTTATACCATATTAAATACATTTTGCTGAATAGGGTTGGCATACACAAAATACCAATACATGTTTTCCTCATAATACATACTGAAGCATCAAGTTGATATATAATATTTTCCACATCCCATCACTTTTTTATGTATAATGAATTCATTGTGTGAAATATGAATACAAAATTCTTAATCGACTTTTACAAAAATCATCCATGTTGGTATAACAACACACGAATCACTAATAATATTTCCAATGACATTAAAATGGAGAACATTATCATAACCCATATGGAGTATGAAGGTGGATAATGAAAAAATTAATCATCAAATTTCAATAACAATCCATATTGGAATAAAAACATGCCAGAAGATAATTAATTTCCCCATATAAAAATGAGATAACATGATCAAAACCAAATTGGAGGAAGAAGGTATATTGTTAAAGAGTATATAATAATTTTTTTAATAATCACCCATATTAGAATAACAAAATATAAAATAATAATACTTTAATAATGTCAACATAATAAAATTATTTATAGGTGAATGTTATTTTATATGTATGATTTATAGTTTTATGTTCACACCATATAGATAGACGATTGTAATACTAATTCAACAGTTGAATAAATTTATTGTTAGACATCTAGAAAAAGAAAATGGATTGCTTCAAAAGAAAAAAAATCCCACAATGTAAGAATAATATATCAATTTGTATCAATTTATGAATTCAAAATCCACAAAAACAATCGTAGAATACAATATAATATAATATAAAAGTGGAATTACCCCTAATTAAATTACATATAATAATGAAAATTAATAAAACTCAACAAATTTAATTAGAGATTCCAAAATTCATTACAATAAGGGAAACACGTTAATCAATGGAAACATGAATAAGTGAAAAATATTTTTCTATAAAATTCCATAAATTCAATGTTTATGATTAAAATAAATCCATTGGTAGTGAATTAAACATTCCAAGAAAAGATGGTCCAAATAATGTATTATGTCATAATGAATCATAATTGAGACCAATAAAACCCTTATAGATTTAATAAAATTCCAATAAAAACACTTTTAAATGGGGGATTTTAATATAAATTAGTATATAGTGATTAATTGTTACTCCGAAAATGTTACATAAAAAATATTGTATATACACCACATAAAATAAATTTTGTTTACAAAATTGAACTTGTATCAAAGAGATGAATTTGATATGAATACCTTTACCTCGGTCTGATTCACTTTGTAAATGCATTAAAATTCTTGTATAATTATGTTAATTTCAATAAATACATTCCCCAAAACCAGGTACATAACTATAACAGTTTACACTTTTCATTTACAATCTTTCTTTACGTATAATTATTAATTATTTTTTTCATATTTTCAATTAAAATTATTTGTAATATTAATTTATAATGACTAGATTTCTAAAAATGGTGATGGAATCTAGTATTTCCCTAAAGTACATCCTTAGTAAATCATATAATGTAATAGAGTATATTTGAAAATATATATTATAATGATATAATCTCTTTGCATTATCGTTTTAGTTACAAACCATGAATATTAAATCCATGATGATCATGTATCAGTGATTCTTAATGAACAAAATTTGTTTTATTAATTAATTAGTAAATTATTAATATAACCATAACATAAAAAGAAAAATATTATATACTAATTTTATCTTATTATATTGATAAATAAGTTATCATAGTCTCACATGCCATAAATGTATTATATTGTTCACATAGGTGGTTAATTTGAACCAAATATGGACCTACCATGTATAATGGATACTAATGAGTTGTTTTAGATGGAATATAATCATAATATATGAATAGTGATATATGTTAGTGTTTATTTTAATATATATCATAAAATAATATAATTATAAAGAGGAGATAATTTTTATGAATCCATTACATAGAAATAGGGATCATTTCGCACTTATTTCAATTGTTTTAAACGATTGAATTAATGATTCTCATTTGTTGTTAATATCATTAATAGGCTCTAAAATATATCAAACCAAAACCATAATGATGTTATTAAAATCATATTTATTCATGTGAAAATTTGTGTAACCATATATTATTGGTTGTGATGAAAAATTAATTGTTTTACATATTGTTGTGGTAGTCCACATATACGCTTGAATGATGATTTTTTTCATAATGATTGTTGTGGATGAATTACAAATGACATTACCATTAATATAGTAAATATAAATAATATAACTTATACTAATATTATTATACTATCATGTATGTAATAGATTTTATTGATCATAAAAAAATGAGAAAAGATGTAGTTAATAAAACCCGTGTCAGGTACTAGAATTTTATTTCGAAGTATCCTATGATATAAAAGGCATATGATAACTATTTTTTACGAAAACAATTACATTTTAATATAGAATATGGTTATAAGAGGAAATATTTTTCAAAATTTCATGTATATGTTAAATGAATAGGTGGTTTTTACTTTTAGGTAGTTTTCCATTTTTATATTTGATAAGACGATAACTTTTCGAAGATCATTTAGAATTATCAATAATGTGATGTAACTATTGCATGTTCAATCTCCAAGAAATAAAAATTAGAAAATATTAATATTATTTTGGATAAAAATTCACCTAAAACCCCATTTTGGAAACAACTGGGATAATTTTATGGAATTTAGTATTACATGTAAACATTTACCAAAACACACTTTTGTAGTGGTAAATAATTTTTATCCTTATTAATTATTTTTTAAAATAAATTATTTTTTATTTTTTATTAATAATTTTAACATTATGAATTAAATTTTTTAATCATTTTATCATTTATATTGTTTATTTTATTGTTTTTCAATTTTATGATGAGTATAAATAACACGATTTTTTTTGGAATGTGGTGTTTTTATTAATTAATTTTATGTGTTATACAAATTTATTAAAATTATAAATAATTGTGAAAAAATTAGATTATTTTTTAAATATAATTTTTTTAGGATTTTATGGAAATTATAAACTAGATCTCAGTATGAAAATACTTGATTTACAGAAAATTCTGGAATCATACGTTATTATGTAGACATTTTAATTCAGTACTAAAAGTATTAGAAATAGAATTCATGAAATTAGTGAATATTTTAAATTGAATTATTTTACTCTATATACTTATATTTATTTAGGTAAATGGTTTGTAAATAATATAGATAAATATTATTAAATTATTCAATAATTAATATTACTTGTATCCTGAATACTGTATTTTTCTTTTAAAAATTACCCTTCTTAGAAGAAGTTAAAAATTTTATAAGATTTAAATTTTGTGTTTATGAATTAATAATTGAATAATATTTTAATTTATATCAGTTTCAAAATTTTATATATTCAATTTTTTTATTAAAATCATAATATATAATGAAAAAACCATTTTTATTGGAAAATGATATTTTTGAATATTGTTTTTTATTATTGTAATTTTATTTAATTTACCAAATCTACTTTTCTTCACACTTTATTAACAATAAAAATAATTTATCATTGATTATATGAATCATGAAGTATAAATTGATATCAAATAAAATATAAATTTATTGATAAACACTTTTCAAAAGAACAAATGATATATTAGTAATTTTGGGTAAGCTTATTGATTTTCATTTATATTTAATGTAAAATTTAATTTCATTATACATATATTTAATAAATTGGATACTCCCCTTCATCCATACTAATTCTGTAACTATTTTTAAATGGGAATACATAATATTTGTATTTCTATCTAAATATGTAACAATTTAATCAGTGCATAGAGTTTCATGTGAAGAGATATATAAAAAACTTTCATTTATAGAAATGTAAATTTATATTAAAATATAAATGTGTTAAATGATTCACGCTTTAAAAAATACATACTTATATGTTTAATTATCAATTATTGAATAATTAGGTGTGGTTATTATTAACATATTCTTCATTTTGATTATATCAAATAATATGAAATCTACCCTACTCTCTCTAACTATAAAAAGTTACTTATCCATCTTCATGAAATATTAATCATTACCATAATAATATATCCAGGTATATAGATACCCTAATCAAATATTTTATATAACATACCAATGACAAAATCATTTGGTCCTCCAAATCATTAATCTATATTGATATTATATATTTTTCAAATAATTTACTATATAATTATCACTATAATTTATTAATCAATAATTCATATTTTTGAAAACTAGTCCATATATTTCAAACAATAGTAATTTAGTTAAAAATCCTAAATCATATCATGGATAAATTTTCATATTAAATCAACAATAATTTTTAGGCTATAAATACTACCTAAAACACTTTTCTCAAAATCAATCAACCCATAATTAGATCGATGTTATAATCATTTTAGATATACGAGTCATCTATACCACAATCATATTTCTGTCAGTATTTACCACCGATATTATAACATTGTCATAAAATCAATTTTCATTTTTATTTAATATATGTTTCCATACCATTGAAGCGAAAGTAATGTAGATAAATCCTTATATGTTTCACATAATCTTCATAACTTTTAGAATATACCACAACATCATTGATAAATATCACTCACTACAAAGACTTTGAGTTTTAAAAAATATCAATCTCACTACCTTAGTTAAGAAAAGGAAACTCAAATTTTCTTTCATAATAGTTATATAAAAAAATTTATAATCATATACAAAAAATCCATTATTTTGTAAAAAGACATAGTGGTTTGTAGATACATACCATTCTCTTCTAAATCATCATTATAAAATTTTAATCAAATTCTAAAACCAAATGGTTTTGATAATATCAAATATATATATATATATATATATATATGAGAAATAATCAATCCAAACTTGTATTACCTAATGAAACCATGGGTTTTAACATATAATAATTTATGTTAAACTTATGGCTCTCATTGTACAATCCTCAGTAATCCTTGGTCATTTTTTCAATTAGTTTTATGACATAATTCATTAAAATTATACTTAAATCATTTATAATGGTTCATAAAGATAACATGATTAACCAAATCATACCCCATTGGAGTTTCAGATCGTATGTGAAGATGAAACTCTTCATCATGAACCATATAATGATCTATTTAATAACCAACACACCATATTGAGAGTTATTTCCCTTAGGTAAATCTACCTTAGAGAATTCACAATGTTTTAGAATCTATTTAGAGATATAATGTCTTGGTGAACAAAAATATATGTAAATTAATAAAACAACCAGATATCTGTAACTAAATGTAATTTTTTTAGACATATCCCAATAGTTTTTACTGATGTTATCTTTCTCAATCCATCAAATAAAATGTGAAATATTACATTAAAAAATCATAAACCATCTCAAAATGTTAACAATGAGTTATAAATTTTGATTGATCAAATAAAATATCTTTAATTTATCCTAAAAACACACCATGACCAACAAAGTTACATTCACCATGCTATGATAATATTTCAAAAATATTTTTGTCGTACTGCATTATATTGAGGGTGAGATGGTCCCACTAGGATTGGGTATTATATCATTTTTATGTTTTGAAAGAGGTTTATACATTCTTATGATAAATGCTTCATAAAGTTGAAGTAAAAAAGTTCTAAGGGGCGAGAAGAAAACTTGTTTGTCATCCATGGATAGTTGTATCCTCATGATCAATGTAATATGTTATTCATTTTACATGTATTAATCTACTTGTTGTGCCAGATATGGAAATTTTTAAATGATTTCAACATGTTTGGCTGGAAAATTATATATTTCATTGATGCAAGAATGGTTATGTGGTTGCTCAAAGGAGATGTGTGGCCCTGGATTGTCTCCTAGATGAGAAAGTATGTCACATGTCCTTGATAGTGTATCTAGTGTATCCAACCATTCTCGTCCAAGTACATAAGAATATGAGGGCATTATCATATTTAGACCATTGGGGAGAAAAACATCTTTCTAGTGTGAAGTTTGACTATGGGGAGATCCATAAAAATTATTTCTATGATGGAGAGGACTAAAATCAGGGATTGATGCCCAACTGCAGAGTTACTTTTATATTGTATACACATGGGGGGTCCTTTAAAGTGGACCACATCAAGGGGATGAACTAATATCTTCCCAACGTCACTGAGGGGAAAACCATCACAATGACTTCTATTCTAGAGAAGACTACAATCGTAGCTCTGGTTGTTGGGAGAATAACTAGTGTTTACATTCTATATAGGAGCTTCATAATGAAACTAGAAATTGTCGAGGACATTCTCATTGCTTAGTGTCACTATGGGGAGTGCCTTCATAGTGACATCCATCGTTTTGAGGACCACCATGAAAAATTCATGTATAACTATAAAGAGAATAATATATGTATAATATACCAAGGAAATGACCATCAGGGTGGAAAAAAACAATAGGATGGCCTTCTTGATATTAATTATTCTAGTCAACAGGAGGTTTACCCTAATTGGCATTAGGAGATAGGCTATTTCGATCGATAGTTTCTGTCCAGAGGATTAAGACACAATGGGTTCTCCGAGGTTGTCCATCAGTGCTACTGATGGCATCATTATGTGGAGGACCTTCAAAACTGCTTATGTCACTTCCATAATTTGTAAATGGATCGGAAGTATCATGAGCCTCAATTGACATATTTCTTATGGAATTAAGAAATCCATCATCCAGTGGAGCATGATCCAGAGTGTGCTCTTCATTTTATGGCTTCCTTTTTTAACCCTTCATTTTTGGGTGCTCACTTGAGGGAAACAATGTATGCCTTCTATAGATAATATCCTTCAAATATGGGTCAGTGTATGGTTGGTTCCCACGATGTCACTCGGATGTGATGATGAGCATCATGAGTTTTGTAAGGGGTATTTACCTATCTAGGAGTGGCCACTATGTTGGACCGGTAAACCCCATTAGGAATGAGTGATGGTTCCACATTCAGTTTTCCATTAATAGTTAAATATTTCCATTGAACCTCCTTGACTATAGACTGGATTAAATTATTATCCAGAGTAACCCTATTATTTTATGGATGAATCACCCTACCCGAGATGACGGGATAGTGGGCCTGAATTCACCCTTTTTCTACAGAAGTGATGACCACTTTCTAGATTTTGTGGATATGGTATGGAATCAACATTTGATCCAACATTTTTTCCCAGATGTTCTAGGATACTTCATTAGATGGGACATGTATAAATACTAATTCCAATATTGGAGAAAGAGTTTGTGTCTGATTCGATCCTCCATGTATTTCCAGTGGCTACTAATAGTACTCATATTTCAAGGGAGTGGAATGAGTCTCCCTCAGACTAATATCATGGATATTTATGCTATGTTCTCATATTACAATTGTATTTAACTGGTGGGCACTATATTTTAGAGAAAAAAATTTTGTATGCTCGTTTTACACTATATTTTTCCCATGGTCCGGACGTGAATCTATAATAATTTTACTCTGGTTATATTTTCCAGCCATCGTATTAAACTGTTGGTAATGATATTGGTAGGTAGGAATTTTTTCAGACAATTTTCTCAGACACCCATAACATTTGAAACCCATTAATAAATTTGCAAGGAAGGTGGAGGAGTCATATTCTTTGTTGTGGGCCCGACCGATTGTTTGGTCAATGACATTTGTGTCTGAGAGAAATTTTAGGATACTGGTGCATTGAAGGTAGCTATGCATAATTCGAACCTTATATATGAAATTTAATGAAAAGACAACCCTATTAATGAAGCATCTCTTGGTCACCCATATAATTTAAAATCATTCTTGGACCTCTTCCTTTTGAATGAAAAAAGTGATTGAGGTAGAGTAACCCTCAACCATGGTAAAGAATTCATGTCAGGTTCATCATTATTGTTTCGACCTGATTTATGACGTACATCATTTAGGTGATGGTGACATGGTCCCACATAGACTGGGTAGTATATCCTTTTAATGTTGTGAAGTAAGTGCACCATTTCCATTAGCCCGATAAGTGATTACTGGGGATTAAGTGATTGAGTAATCGAAATGTGTTTGGTATGAGGTCATCAGATGGTCTCCAATGGGTTTCCAGAAACACCAAATGACCCTTTAATCCATTATTGATTGTACTACATTCTAATGGAAGACACTCATTGGATCACTTCACCAATGACACTTAATGACTCTAATGGTCAAGATGATGCGAGATTGGGCTTATCGCATCTCTGGGTGGGGGGGATTTTTCTTATTTTGGGACACTCTTATAGATTTAAGAAATGTTAATATTTCTTTATTCATTGGTTCTTTTCCATGAATTCTTCAATGGATTACCCCTAGTTTGAAAATTCAATCATCGATATAAATATATCATGAATTACTAAGAAAATACCAGTTAAATCCATTTGATGAGGCACTATGGTGTTTATCACAATTCAGGGGGGGAATGAAGGTTATTTTCTATCAGGAACGAACCCATATAATGATATTCCTACATATCGTCATCATTGGAATCAATAATCACGTAGTCTAGTTTCTCTTAAATGGACACGTCTTATTTTATGGTCATGCAATTAGTACACATCCATGCAATATAACATCTTTCGTAAATGTTAAATAGGAAAAAGGATCAAATTCAAGAATTGATATTGGGATTATGCTGAGGTGGGATCAAGATATCCAAAACATATACGGTCTCCTAGGTGAATATGTCCCTACTAGGGATATGGAGTGATGAACAATAGGGTGACTCATGTGTGAGGATTCAACCTTAGTGGAGGAATCCTACATATCTAAATTGGTTAGGAATCAAAGCCCTCATAGTTCCGTTTGATTTGGGACTTAGACCCTTGATGCGGCCCATTTGTGTAGGGCATGATTCAGGATTACACCTGGGATTGGCCCATTTTAGGGAAATAAGTCAATGCAAAATATTGAAGAGTAATCCATAGTGAGTCTATGTGAATTTTATTCGTACTAACTTCTACGGAGAACTCCCCTTTAGCTTTGGCCTTAGACAGTTGTCCCACATATACTATTTTTGGTGGTAATTAAAGTTCCCGCCGTTTATGAAATTTTGGGATTATACCAATGTGTTGGTCAATGCATTGGGGGTTATACAAATTTTATGATCTCAACCATCCTCTAAGACCATGCGAGTCATGCTCTGTGTGAGAAAAAAGATGGGTAAGTAGATCTAATGAACACATAACCCATATCATCGACTAATAGATTGTACTGGAATCCAATAGAGATAGTGGGGGAATTGAATGTTATAATTTCCTCTCTTGTGTTGATATATAGTATAGCCATGTTTGATTAACTCTCCATAAATGTCTCAGGTAGTGTCTAAGAGGATAAAAATATCCACCTCACTTGGAATGTTCGAGGACATCCCTCAGGAGGGGTGCCCTGAAATGATTTCTGGGAAATCATAGAAGCATCACTCCCTATAAAAAGAAAATGAATTCATGATCACTTTGAACTATTACTATCTCTCATTAATTGAAAAATCCAGGGACTTCTTGCAATCCCTAGAATGAGGAGGTTCATGTCTGTATCCCATGGTTGTACTTTGGGTTTTTAAGGGATAGTATACTTAAAAAGATTCATGTCTCATGTACCGATGCAGGGATTAAATTCTTGATTCCACTTACCATGGGTTGGTAGACTGAAAAGGAATCACAGATGCACCAAATGGTCTCATTTTTCTGCTATGATGGCCAAGGAAGAGGATTTTGACTGATTCCAATGGACTGGATTGGATAGGGGTCATAGAGGATGGGATGTAAACAAAAAGGCATAATCGGGGCCTGAATGTGGACAGCCCAAAGGTACCACATTCCACATACCATTATTCCATATGGTGTGGGGTACCATTTTCATGGACTATTGCTATGTGGGAGTAGGGTCCATCTATGTACTAAGGTGGTACATAGACGTGGATTTGGACACCATACCATAGTGGTATTCTGTAGAGACCCGAAGCCTGACGTACATGGACATTACATTACTTTTGCGGAATACTTAGTACACAAAAAAAACCCACACACAAGGATCGTAATAGTTTAGTGTCTTTGGAAACTCGGAACATAATCTTCTAATCGTGGTGAAAGATCTCCAATATCTCCCATAAAGATCTTCCTTTTTTTACCTAAAAACTTTCTTTATATCCTGGGGAAAAGAAAACATAAAAGGGTGAGCTCAAATGCTCAGTAAGGGTAAACAAAAGAAATATAAATCTCATCGTATACACAAGCACATAACTTTTGGAAATCTTAACCTGCAAAAGAGATCATAATTTCATAACATGGGATAAATCATGGAAGTGAAATGTAATCACAATAATCATAGCTTAAAACATGAAACTTTGTGGCATGCACACATAATCATGGAAAATCATTTCTTGTTAGTCATGACTCATTGCCAAGACTATCTTAGTGGACAAAGTCCCTTTCTGAACCGAGTTCACTCCTCGTTTCAGTCCTGTATCACTGAACCGAAATAACCTTCCGTTCCAGCCATGTCTATCTCATGAGATATAAAATCATTACCCAATGAATTGGAGGGAGATATAGGTCCCACCCATCTTATAATTAATCCTTTCTTATGTGTGCCACATAATCATAAAACATACATCATTGCATAACACATGTAACAAAAATGGGATTCTTGAAACATCATGACATCATAAATCAATTCATATAAGATAAAGGAATTCATAAACATAATTCCATCACAACATAGTCAAATCAATGTAAAAATATGGATAGAAACAGAACCCTTTATTATCTTAGATGAAAAATAATTTTGATAAAACACTTGAATTGAATTCTTGAGGAAAATATCCTTTCTTCTTCAAAATCAAATTTCTTTTCACAAAACATCATGCAATTTTAAAAGAAAGAGATTTTATTGAAAATAGTCATGAAATCTTTTAGAGGAAGCTTCATGAAAATAAGGCTTTATAAAAAATTAGAAATCCGTTCGTGCCGTATAAGTTAAAAAAAACATTCTTCGTACTTTTGTCGGAAAAGTCAAAAAGTACCTCGTACGAAAAAGCGACAAAAGATTTCTTTCATATTCTTTACTAAAACTCACCGAAGGGTAAAATTGGATTTAAACTATTGTAAGTGGATGTAAATAATATTACATATTGATGAAACATGGATGTGGATGATAAAATACACCCCAGTAAATACTTATAAACAATCTCGGATAAAAATGAGATTGTGATATTTCCCTTACCTTATGTCCGACTTGCTTTGTAAATGTCCGAACCTCCTGTATAATGATTTAAATCATGTTATTGACTTATTCCAGAATCATATTCATTGTTATGATATCATATATGGTTCACTTATGACATTATATTACCCGTTCTTTTGTAAATTCCATGCTAAAGAAGCGTTTTGGGTAAAATCGTTTCATTTATCGTAGGTGTTTTGACTTGTTGTTCTTGACATCATTATTACTTATATCATGATTTACTTAATTCCAGAATATAAAATATGATTTATATATCATATATATTCAGTATATATATATATAATAGGTAGATAAATAAAATGAAAAACACCGTTCATGGAGACGGTAGTCCGTACGTACGCATGAACGCTGTTTTCCTTTCCTTATTGTCTTGAAATGGAAGTAAGTAGATGACATACATATGTATATATATACATAAATCCAGTAGCTTTATAATGTCATATATTTAATTATTATTTCTTATATATACATTATAATCATTTTTAAATGGTTAACATGGAGAATGAATCTCATCGCGTCGTGGAGACGGTATTCCGTACGTACGCACGAGCGATGATATCATTTCTATAAATATTGAATTGAATTGGAGTGGATTATACAATATATCAGAATAAATATGATGTTGTAATAACTATGTATAGTTATTCTTTACACCATTATACCCATCCATGTAAGGTGGTGGTGGAAAATAGATTACACCACGGCGTGGAGACGGTATTCCGTACGTACGCACGCGCGGTGATTTCTTTTTCCGTAGGATGGATAGATTGTGAAATAGGGTTGTTTCATACTTATAATAACATATCAGTATATGAGTGATACTGATGTTATTACTTCATAATGAAACAACCTAAGAAGAAGAAGTGGAAGAAGAAATAAAGATGAAAGAATTGGTAACGGTAATTACCTCTTCTTTGAAGTGCCTCTTTGAGACCTCCTCTTAGGGCACTAAAATTGGTCTTTGAGAAAGACCAGAACCTCTAGGATGTTTCTAGGGAAGTGTAGAGGAGAAATTGGCAGGGGTTGGCCGAGCTTGAGTGCTCAAATTGGTGTGAGGAGGAGGGGGAGGAGGTGTCCTTTTTATAGGGGAGGAGAGGGGCACCTTAGGAATTCTTAAAAATATTAATTTATAATAAATCTAACCCCACTTAAAAACCTCCAAAAATGACTCATATTCGAAGCTTAGATGCGATAGGGTTGTAATCTCATCAACCAATCAAATTTAGACATGTTTGGATCTTATTTTAAACCTTATCAATTAGATTTAACTCTAAGTTAAATAATTTAACTTTTACCGTGTCTTTTTGTTTTCTTTCACTATATGGTTAATACACTTACTATAACATGCCAAACGAACCCCAAATTGTTCATTATTAATATATATATCCTTATCTAAGTCATTTGGCCGAACCTTAGATTTTTAGGAATAAAATAACAATTAATAATATAATATTTGATTTAAAAACTATTTTGTGTCAATTTTGACACTATTTGATATATGATTTTTGTGAAAGTCATAACAGAATTAAATGTTCAAACCAAGTTGATTAAATCAACATTAATATATCATAGTAACCTAGAAAAATAGTGGAATTCATAAAAAATCTCAAATTACATTTATTTTGGTGTTTATAACATCAATTATGTCAATATTTCATTAATAAGATAATTACTGCATCATTGTTGTGTCATAAATAAATTAAATTATTTGACGTCTAAAAATTACAAATAAAATACCATCATGTAGGAAATCTTTTTAGATTTCTAATGAATATTTACAATCGAATTTATCTTATGTATAACCCCATATTAAAAATGATTTACTTATTAAACGTTGATTTTAACTATTTTAACCCTTCTTTAAATAAATTAATAATAAATGTCCTAATCTAATCCAAGTGGGCCTAAATGGTCATATTTTATTCCTAAGTTTGATTTTGGTCGAATTACACTTGTCCAATAGAATTAGGACATGTGTTAGGGTAATAGTAATATCATATTTACCCTTAGTTACCCTATTTACTATTAACCGCAGTAAAAAAATAAAAAGTTACTATTCACCAAAAAATTATTTTCATCTCATTGAACCACATTTTAGTCCTTGATATTAACCGTGTCTCTCGGATTTTCGAAATTCCATTCACAGAAGCGGCAAAATTATGTTTTATGAAAAATTCAGTTTTTTTTAACTACCACTTAGTAGTTTCACTATTCATCAAAAATTGATGTTTTTCAGAACAATGCCAAAATTTCATCCTAAGCTATATTTCATATTACGAATTCAAAAATGAAATCTATTTTACCAAATTAATAACATAGAAGTTTCATTAATTAATTTTATAATTAAATCCCGCTGTTAAAATAAATAGCGTGTTTTTAGGAAACAATATATATCAAAAGATTGACACTTGATTATGTCTTGTTTAAATGTGAAATTACAACCAATGACCAACATTGTATTAAATTGTAAAAATATTTTCTAAATATACTTTAAAACCACTCAAATTAATAATTTATCACTATTAATTATTTCGATTAAACAAGTTGTTTTTAATTATAATTTAGTAATTTTTTACTATTCATCAGAATATGAAAGTTATCCGAAAAGTACCAAAATTTCACCTTAGGCTAAATTCAATACTCCGAATCCAAGAATGAAGTTCATTTTGAAAAATAAGATTTACAGAATTTTAAAAAGTGGTTATTACTATTCATAACGGCTAGTTTTAATAATATTTTAATAGCACATCGTTGTTTAGTGAAACTCAGTATTGCGTATTACACACGCTATCGAGGAAGGTCGTGATTGCGTGTAATTCAAGGTAAGACAAGGATGCGTGTTGTGCAAGCTCCTTTTGGTGTAGCGTACAACACAAGACATTAATAAAAGATTATTTTTTTTATAAAATCTTGGGCTGTTACATTCTACCCCCCTTAAAATGAATTTCGCCCTCGAAATTCGTCGGGGTTATAAATGGTTTACTATTCGAAAGTTTCTTTAATAGAAATCCACATCGTAAAAAGGAATATCAAAACCAAACTTTAAAAACAAAATTATGAAATGTAATGGTTACCCAAATAAACTAATCATTGGGTTTCCACATAGGTGAAAATATGGATATGGAAGAGAAATCTAACCATCATGTTCTGATGGAGAGTGGTAGAGAACATGGCTATGGAAAAGCCAGTAATCACAAATCCATAGATTTGTGATGATATAAGGTATCATCTGATTCATCAGGTATAAGATCACTAGGACAACATTTTTGGTTTTCAAGATCATTTCCCCTAAAGTTGAAAATTTGAATTAGAATAAATACTTACTTTATTTTGGTACAATCTCACTGTTGTTCGTGCCTTGAACAATTTCCACTTCATCTCTTAAATAAATGAAGTTGAATTTGTTATTTGTGAAGTGTTAGCAGATCATGTGATAGAATGACGGGTCATCCCATTTGTCTCAAACAAAAGGTTAGAAAAAATTATATGCATAAATCGATCTATAGTGAGATTAATCATATATGGTTCCTAAAATGGACTTATACTTCATATATCATACTGCTTAATATAATAAAACTAGTTTCTACTAAACAGGGACTTCCTGTAGGCCAGTGGTAGGCGATAAAGGCCAGTCGCACTTCGGTTGTGGGTTCGATTCCCACAGCCTTGTCCGAAGCGATGGGTTGTCACCCATCCTGCAGGTTGTCCTTTTTATAAAACTATATTACTATAACATCCCATCAATAATATCGAAAAAACTTCTATCCTTAAACAATACTAACTTATGTCCAACATAATCCATTTCAATCTTTAGGCTTATCCATAATACTGCAGTCCACTCTCATAACATAGTGAAAACGATTACCAGAGATTTAATACCATCGTTGATCCCCATATATCATAAGATATGTTTTGTTGGTCACATTCCAAACATTCAAAGGCCTTAATCTTGTACTCTCTTGAATACCCATTGAACCTTAGTGAAAACTTGAATGCAGTTAAAAGTTAACACTTTTCACATACCGAAATCCTCAAAATTCTATATACTCAAACCATGATATCACTTAGTCCTTATATCAATCATGAGCTCATGAATACTATTAAACATTTCATTATCTTCTTATCCTTTCATTATGCACTTATCATCTACTTTCCAAAAGTATCTGAATAACCTTTCATGGTTACTGGTAACATTAATCAGACAACAATGTAACAATCCTTACATGTCTCTTTATTCCATAGTACCATGAGATTACTTATACAACATTACACATGATAAACATGTAATCATTCCACTACATTCTTAAACCATTAACCGAGCTTCAACAATTCTTTCATCTCACATATCATTTGTAGTCTCTTCATCATCATCCACATAAATACTACCCATATGGCCATACTGATTCTCTTCATGAGTCTTTCCCTTAGGACATTGGTTTGCATAATGCCCATACATTCCACATTTAAAACACTTAACCATTTTTGATGTCGTAGCAATACCATTATCCTCATCCATGGTGTTAACTGAACCTTTTCCTTTGCACTTACTTGCTTTGTGTCCTTCTTTTCCACACCCAAAGCATCTTCCAGTTCCTTTGAAACATTCTCCTTGATGCCTCTTCCCACATGAATTACATAGGGGAAATTGAACTTTCTTTCCTCTATGATTATCATGAAACTCCATCTTTCTCTTATTAGCCGAGTCAGCAAACTTACCAAATTTTACTTTATTGATCATATTATGAGATTGCTGATTCGGCATAATAATTATGTTTGGACTTCCAAATCTCATTTCATTATGAAGAATATCATTCCATTGTCCATCATATCCTCCATTATCGTGAATCATCTTGTTTCCAGCCATTTTCTAAAACCCAAAAAGAATAGTGTGAGAGGCAAAAATCATGCTAGGGAAAACAACATAATAAAGGGGGAGTACCTTCAATATCTAACATCTTAGGTTTAATTCTATGATAATTAGCGTAGTTCTAGTACTATAACTTATACGTATACTTAACCTTAGGGACATCCCTAGAAATACCGTAGAAATATCTCTAGGGATCTCACTAACGTTTTCGCATCCTAGTTTCCAAAGGTTGACTAAACCTTTCCTCTGATACCAACTGTAGAGACCCGAAGCCTGACGTACATGGACATTACATTACTTTTGCGGAATACTTAGTACATAACAAAAACACACACACAAGGATCGTAATAGTTTAGTGTCTTTGGAAACTCGGAACATAATCTTCTAATCGTGGTGAAAGATCTCCAATATCTCCCATAAAGATCTTCCTTTTTTTTACCTAAAACCATTATTTATATCCTGGGGAAAAGAAAACATAAAAGGGTGAGCTCAAATGCTCAGTAAGGGTAAACAAAAGAAATATAAATCTCATCGTATACACAAGCACATAACTTTTGGAAATCTTAACCTGCAAAAGAGATCATAATTTCATAACATGGGATAAATCATGGAAGTGAAATGTAATCACAATAATCATAGCTTAAAACATGAAACATTGTGGAATACACACATAATCATGGAAAATCATTTCTTGTTAGTCATGACTCATTGCCAAGACTATCTTAGTGGACAAAGTCCCTTTCTGAACCGAGTTCACTCCTCGTTTCAGTCCTGTATCACTGAACCGAAATAACCTTCCGTTCCAGCCATGTCTATCTCATGAGATATAAAATCATTACCCAATGAATTGGAGGGAGATATAGGTCCCACCCATCTTATAATTAATCCTTTCTTATGTGTGCCACATAATCATAAAACATACATCATTGCATAACACATGTAACAAAAATGGGATTCTTGAAACATCATGACATCATAAATCAATTCATATAAGATAAAGGAATTCATAAACATAATTCCATCACAACATAGTCAAATCAATGTAAAAATATGGATAGAAACAGAACCCTTTATTATCTTAGATGAAAAATAATTTTGATAAAACACTTGAATTGAATTCTTGAGGAAAATATCCTTTCTTCTTCAAAATCAAATTTCTTTTCACAAAACATCATGCAATTTTAAAAGATAGAGATTTTATTGAAAATAGTCATGAAATATTTTAGAGGAAGCTTCATGAAAATAAGGCTTTATAAAACAGTAGAAATCCGTTCGTGCCGTATAAGTTAAAAAAAACATTCTTTGTACTTTTGTCGGAAAAGTCAAAAAGTACCTCGTACGAAAAAGCGACAAAAGATTTCTTTCATATTCTTTACTAAAACTCGCCGAAGGGTAAAATTGGATTTAAACTATTGTAAGTGGATGTAAATAATATTACATATTGATGAAACATGGATGTGGATGATAAAATACACCCCAGCAAATACTTATAAACAATCTCGGATAAAAATGAGATTGTGATATTTCCCTTACCTTATGTCCGACTTGCTTTGTAAGTGTCCGAACCTCCTGTATAATGATTTAAATCATGTTATTGACTTATTCCAGAATCATATTCATTGTTATGATATCATATATGGTTCACTTATGACATTATATTACCCGTTCTTTTGTAAATTCCATGTTAAAGAAGCGTTTTGGGTAAAATCGTTTCATTTATCGTAGGTGTTTTGACTTGTTGTTCTTGACATCATTATTACTTATATCATGATTTACTTAATTCCAGAATATAAAATATGATTTATATATCATATATATTCAGTATATATATATATATAATAGGTAGATAAATAAAATGAAAAACACCGTTCATGGAGACGGTAGTCCGTACGTACGCATGAACGCTGTTTTCCTTTCCTTATTGTCTTGAAATGGAAGTAAGTAGATGACATAAATATGTATATATATACATAAATACAGTAGCTTTATAATGTCATATATTTCATTATTATTTCTTATATATACATTATAATCATTTTTAAATGGTTAACATGGAGAATGAATCTCATCGCGTCGTGGAGACGGTATTCCGTACGTACGCACAAGCGATGATATCATTTCTATAAATATTGAATTGAATTGGAGTGGATTATACAATACATCAGAATCAATATGATGTTGTAATAACTATGTATAGTTATTCTTTACACCATTATACCCATCCATGTAAGGTGGTGGTGGAAAATAGATTACACCACGGCGTGGAGACGGTATTCCTTACGTACGCACGCGCGGTGATTTCTTTTTCCGTAGGATGGATAGATTGTGAAATAGGGTTGTTTCATACTTATAATAACATATCAGTATATGAGTGATACTGATGTTATTACTTCATAATGAAACAACCTAAGAAGAAGAAGTGGAAGAAGAAATAAAGATGAAAGAATTGGTAACGGTAATTACCTCTTCTTTGAAGTGCCTCTTTGAGACCTTCTATTAGGGCACTAAAATTGGTCTTTGAGGAAGACCAGAACCTCTAGGATGTTTCTAGGGAAGTGTATAGGAGAAATTGGCAGGGGTTGGCCGATCTTGAGTGCTCAAATTGGTGTGAGGAGGAGGGGGAGGAGGTGTCCTTTTTATAGGGGAGGAGAGGGGCACCTTAGGAATTCTTAAAAATATTAATTTATAATAAATCTAACCCCACTTAAAAACCTCCAAAAATGACTCATATTCGAAGCTTAGATGAGATATGGTTGTAATCTCATCAACCAATCAAATTTAGACATGTTTGGATCTTATTTTAAACCTTATCAATTAGATTTAACTCTAAGTTAAATAATTTAACTTTTTCCGTGTCTTTTTGTTTTCTTTCACTATATGGTTAATACACTTACTATAACATGCCAAACGAACCCCAAATTGTTTATTATTAATATATATATCCTTATCTAAGTCCTTTGGCCGAACCTTATATTTTTAGGAATAAAATAACAATTAATAATATAATATTTGATTTAAAAACTATTTTGTGTCAATTTTGACACTATTTGATATATGATTTTTGTGAAAGTCAAAACAGAATTAAATGTTCGAACCAAGTTGATTAGATCAACATTAATATATCATAGTAACCTAGAAAATTAGTGGAATTCATAAAAAATCTCAAATTACATTTATTTTGGTGTTTATAACATCAATTATGTCAATATTTCATTAATAAGATAATTACTGCATCATCGTTGTGTCATAAATAAATTAAATTATTTGATGTCTAAAAATTACAAATAAAATACCATCATGTAGGAAATCTTTTTAGATTTCTAATGAATATTTACAATCTAATTTATCTTATGTATAACCCCATATTAAAAATGATTTACTTATTAAACTTTGATTTTAACTATTTTAACCCTTCTTTAAATAAATTAATAATAAATGTCCTAATCTAATCCAAGTGGGCCTAAATGGTCATATTTTATTCCTAAGTTTGTTTTTGGTCGAATTACACTTGTCCAATAGAATTAGGACATGTGTTAGGGTAATAGTAATATCATATTTACCCTTAGTTACCCTATTTACTATTAACCGCGGTAAAAAAATAAAAAGTTACTATTCACCAAAAAATTATTTTCATCGCATTGAACCAAATTTTAGTCCTTGATATTAACCGTGTCTCTCGGATTTTTGAAATTCCATTCACAGAAGCGGCAAAATTTTGTTTTATGAAAAATTCAGTTTTTTTTAACTACCACTAAGTAGTTTCACTATTCATCAAAAATTGATGTTTTTCAGAACAATGCCAAAATTTCATCCTAAGCTATATTTCATATTCCGAATTCAAAAATGAAATCTATTTTACCAAATTCATAACATAGAAGTTGCATTAATTAATTTTATAATTAAATCCCGCTGTTAAAATAAATAGCGTGTTTTTAGGAAACAATATATATCAAAAGATTGACACTTGATTATGTCTTGTTTAAATGTGAAATTACAACAAATGGCCAACATTGTATTAAATTGTAAAAATATATTCTAAATATACTTTAAAACCACTCAAATTAATAATTTATCACTATTAATTATTTCGATTAAAAAAGTTGTTTTTAATTATAATTTAGTAATTTTTCACTATTCATCAGAATATGAAAGTTATCCGAAAAGTACCAAAATTTCACCTTAGGCTAAATTCGATACTCCGAATCCAAGAATGAAGTTCATTTTGAAAAATAAGATTTACAGAATTTTAAAAAGTGGTTATTACTATTCATAACGGCTAGTTTTAATAATATTTTAATAGCACATCGTTGTTTAGTGAAACTCGGTATTGCGTATTACACACGCTATCGAGGAAGGTCGCGATTGCGTGTAATTCAAGGTAAGACAAGGATGCGTGTTGTGCAAGCTCCTTTTGGTGTAGCGTACAACACAAGACATTAATAAAAGAATATTTTTTTATAAAATCTTGGGCTGTTACATATTCAACCTCATGTTCAGTCCACATAGGGTGGTTCTACACAACACTAGATTCCATTTGTGTATCAAAGAGCTACACGGTGTAGGATTTCATCTTTATAGTGATTCACTAGGTGGACCTCCATATAAATGAATGGGAATTGATCATTTGGTTCACAGGAAGATCATCCAAAAAGGGAATATGGTTTGTGGTTTTCTAATTAGGTTCACGGTCGGTTCATAATTAGTTTTATTTTTTCCTTCACTTCATTGATTACGCATATGCTTATACCGACTTCTAACATTCTGTAGTTCCATACATCATCTATTTTTTTCCTTAAATGTATTAAATATATAAAATATACACACTTCTTATATCATATTCCCTATTCAAGATCCCCTTTAGATATAATTATAAAATTCCAATGAGGCTATATCTTCTATTCACATGCTCCCTTTTATAGAATCGTATGGAGAAATCATCCGACCCATGGATGACTCTGTCAACATATGTTTGTGGGGATTAGGTTCGTAGCAGGTGTGATTTGTGACCATTTTTTTAATCACTACCTCAATCCCTTGAATGAATTTTATTTTTTATGGGTTTTTTTTGTCTTCACATCACCCATAAACTATTTTGGTTGGTGGGGGTAGTTCACAGTAGCATACCATGAAATCTCGTTTTCACGAATAATACAGTTTGTGGTGGAGCTGGTGCTAGAATATTTAATCACATACTGTGGTTTGCGGTTGATGATTTCTGAAAGTCACCCTAGAAATAAGTACATGGACAATTGTATGCCATTTTCCATATTTTGGATTCATTGAAATTATTCATTACAATTTCATTCAAAAATGAATTTTTTAGCTTTTTTTAATATTTGTGGGAGTATTCATTTTCCCATTACTATCTTTTAGGGACCGTAAAAATGCCGTCTTCAGAATGGGTTCTGATTGGGGTGAATAGGAGGATATTCTAATGTAGAATGAAGTCATGAACTGGAGTAGTTTGTGGTAGAATGGTGGACCCAATTAGAGACTATGAGAATATATATGGGGTCCATGTCATTTGAATTGTACGGGATTTTTGGAAAACATTGTGTTTTGTGTTTTACTCTTGAATTCTCTTCTTCCGCGTACCACTCCATTTGAAAAAATCTATTTACCTTGAAAAATTATATTCATTAGTTGAACTATAAACCTTTCACAGTCTCTCTCATCCATGAAATAAAATTTATATATACAAATTAAAAATAAATTTTGTGAATGGTGATTTTGATCTTCCACGTAGAGAGTGCCTTACAAGGGTCATCTGCATCTACGTACATAATTTTGAACTCACAAACTGAACATTAAATATCCAACAATGAGCACAATATCTTTTATTACAAGGGTAATACATGGTTTTCTTACTCAATAAAATTTTTAGTTCCTAGGAAAATTACCCATGGGCCAGCACCTCATGAGTTTCAAGAATTATTGGTTCATTGGAAATTCCTTCTACGCACTATTCCTAAGGATTAGTACATGGAACATTTTTCTGGTATTCAGTGAGACCATTGATAATTTTAATATTTTTCCTAGATAATTCATTAAACACGACTTCTTCATGGTCTATCTATTTGAAAAAAAATGGCTCATACAAATAACTCATTGTAAGTGACAATGAGGAAGGTAGATATTGTAGAAAATATAGATGACAACCTTTAATCCTACATTGTTCCTCAAGAGGGTATCCACATAGTTCTACTCTCACAAGTGCTTATATATTATCTACTATCATTCCAATTTCCACATTTAATCTTTTTCAACCCATAATTTATTCCTTTCAACTGTTTTATAATAGAAGCATCACCATTCACCATGAGACATCTCACAATTATTACAGGATGAATATTCATTGCATAGGGGAGATCACGATTTCCTATATCTAGGATGGAATATTTTTTCTAAATTGATTTATTTGGATGTAGGGCACTCAATTTAAGCACACTAATGCTTATAAATCATTCATTCAGTATTACCAGACTATTGTTGAATTGTCACTTATTATCCCCAATGAAGGGTGGAGCTCCAAATGGGATATTTGATGTGTAGGGTTCTTTTCTGCCATGTGGTTTTGGGCCTTCTGGGTGAACCAAAACATCATGGAGTTCCATAACTAGTTGGAATATTTCATTATGCATCAATAATTATGTATCTCTCATTTTTAAATCAATTTAATAGGTGAAATTATTTTTGAGCTACCTAGTCACTAATGTTCGAGCACTAAAACCTTTTAGTTATATAATTGTGAAGTGGGGATCAATTTGTGGGATGTATTCTAGATATTCGGACATACTATCCTTGGCAACATGTACATTGAGATTCATTCTTTGACCAATTCATGGAAAAATATTGAACTACTATCTTTATTTGAGGGGGAACTTACTTGTCATAGCAATGGTATTTCATAGTCATCCACTTTATGTATGATCATTAATGTCATTTGTAGACTAGATAAAATTGTTCATGTGGAAAATAATGCCACATTAAATAGTCATCCATATCCTAACTCATCCAACTCAATATAATTGGAAAATTTTGGGGATTGACTCAGCTACCCTCATTGTAGGATAATACACCACTTGGGGTTTTGATATTCGGTCAGACGTAACATCCAATCTCAGATTAGTAGGAATTTTTTATATGTTTCCTAGTGGATAGAACCTTCCCTATCGCAATTTATATTGTATTATTCTAGAATGAACTATAATAATTTATGCCCCATTGGTGGAGGGAAACTCATCAATTTATCACTCCCTACCCATTCACGATTCTATAAACTATTTATCTGATACAAGAAGGGAACCCTCTACATCATTTGAGAGGCCCATTTCAATTTTTATATTGCTTGATGGAAGAGAATTTCTATACTTATTAGTATCACCATACCTCAATATATTCTCAATATTACATCCACCGCACTCTTTTTGGCGTTGTTATCATTTTACCACGATCTCTCAATGTTGACAGCGTTCTCTTACTAGTCATTGAAATTTATCGGTTTTTGTTCGTACCTAACCCTATACCTTTCTAGGAAATAACATGTGATGTGTAGGGGTCTTTAGAAGCTCGTTCAAAATTTATTGAACATTGGGATAAAATATTAACCACTCTTATATATAGAATTTCTATACATGAACCATAAGCTCCCTACTAGTTTTCTAGGTATTTTGGATGACTTTATCAAGTCACACTCCTTTTTGTTACCCTTGTTAATAGGGAATCTCAACAAAAAAACATCATCATCTATGATTGATTATGATGTCGAAGGACTCTAGCTTGAATGACTATATCCATCCCAAATCAGCCTATAATAACTTTTCCTTGGAGTATTCCCAACTATTAGCATCATGTTATCCAAACAATATCATATATAGGACGCCCCGATGGGGGAAAAGACACTCTACTGCTTCTAGAACCATATTAACTATATCATAAGTTCTATCTTCTTCCATTCCAATTTTATGAAGGTACTCAGTTCATCAATTTAGTCGATCAAAGTTGGATTCATCTACTAATCCTAAATTTGTGTATAGTGATTCAGACTATGTACATTTTACAGATACATTTCATTGTCCAACTAAATCTGGTCTGAGCTAGTCATCACTAAATACCCCAAAAGTTTCAGTTGACACACTTAACGTAGTTCTAGTTATTGAAATTATTATACAGTGGAAAGGATACCCTACATGGGTAACTTGGCCTATGGTGGCACTATTAGTCCTGATTCTATTTCCTGAAAACATACATATTGTGGTGAAGGAATAGAATCATTGATCCCATACTATTATGAGACACAGAACCACGAAGAGGTGGGAGTGGAATCAAATCGATGTTATTGTTGCTAAAACAACTCTTCAAGTGTTTTTGGATGAGGTGGAAACCATTCAGATTCTATTTTCTATCATGGGATTCAGTGGCTTTAACTATCCACATATGTACTAACATGAACACCAAATTATCGTAGTTCGAGAGAATATAGGTGCTATTAAAGATAAAATTTATCAATTAATTTCATTACACAATACGAAAAATAAATTTTTGGGTTCTTATTGAATAGTTGCATCACCTAATGGCTGAGGAGAGAGACACTCATGAAAAAGATATTTCCAAAAAAGAAGAATTACAAGAATACAAACCTCATCTTTCAAATCTAGATGTGAAACTGGAATCAATGAGTGTCAAAATTGAAGACATTAAACGAAAAAGGACAATTTTGGTTCCATACTCAACAATGTGTATCCCTAATTTGAATATAAAGGTACACATAAGAATAAATTACAACAAGCTTTTGAAGGTCTATGATGGATAATCGTCATCCCGTTTGAAAGGGTCAGGCATGATTCATTGTAATCATTTTAAATTTTTTTGTTCCATTATTTTAATTTTCTATTAGGTAGACTCTCAAGGTTGAATAAGTCTTCCTCTTAATCATTTAATAAAAATAAATCATTTTCACCCCTATGTTTTCCCTTTACCCTTTCTTACAGCTTCAATCCATCATAATCAACTATATGTTATACAATAATTTTAACTTGATGTTAGTATGAATTCTAATTCAAAATAATGAAAATAAAAAAATCATGCTCTATTTTTTTCCTAAGATATGGTGATCAGTGATGGTAGTTCAACTCCTTCTATGTATCTATTATAAACCCTAAAAACATTGCTTCATTCCTTTTATTACCATAAATAATATTTTTTCTTAGCCCCATTTTCAATGGGACTATCGTGCATAACATGAATTTTTCTTAGGCTTCTCTTAATGATTTTCCATTGTAAGAATATTTCTTTCTCATGAGTTTGTTCTCTAAATACATTCACATAAACAGTGAATGGCATGGTATTAGTGATATGGAACTTAGAAATTGTCCATGATACCCTTTGACTATTTTCATCATATATAGTGTTGTCTCATTCATGGTAAAATTAATGTCTGACAAATGAGACTGTCATTAAAAACATTATAAGTCTAAAAACATTAATCATAATTTTCAATGTGACGGCCCCAATTTATAACTCGTTAACCTAGAATTCCTTGATAGTACTCATAAATGGATGAGGGATTTTTTTGAACATGATTTAGTGATTTTTGGATATGAAACATGATATATGGTATGGAGACCACTATGAAAACTAAAATACATAAATCATATCTTAAAGCTTAATTTCTCTTACTTTAAGAAGCCATTTTTGTGGGTCTTTTATACAGTGATATCAAGGAATTATGTGAATAGCAATAAAATGGGGTCCTTACTACATTGCCATATCACTTATGATGGACAAGAATTTTCATGGAAAATTGTATTTGTTTCGTTGTTGCATATCATAGTGGGAGGCCTATATAGGGAACAATGTTTGAATTTATAGGGAAAATTTACATTGTTTCTATTCTAGAAACTACTATCACAAGAATTTAACTTGGGAAATAGAGGGATAATACATGTTATAGTTTAACATTGCACAACCGGTAATTTTTAGAATTGTGTTTTCAAGAAATTTTCCCCATTAATGATATGGGTTAAAAATTAATTCATCCACAACAGTAAGACAAGAAATGAAATATCACATTCAAGCATGAGGATATAAGAAATATGTAAATTATAATCTGATGGGTGGTCCAAAACTGGGGAATCAGGAGAGACATAAATATCATCGGGTCATACAAAGATAGGAAAAGTCTCTATTGAGAATGAATTTCCTTTCTTTTTTACATTACATTTTTGTGGGTAAAATATGCAGAGCCACATGGAAATTATGGGAATAGTCCCAAAAAGGTGTCTACATGAAATTAATCATCCATTTTTGAAGGCACTGGATGAGTATGGGGGTTCAGACCATTCAGGATAGAGAGTGTGCTATGTGGAGAGGGGTTCTTGAACATGAAAAATTCGACATTATAGGCCATGGTATACGAGGAATGGATGAAGACATGATTCCCATAATAGTGTGAGAAGGTTCTCAATGTAGGAATGACTCGTTCAAGGGAAAGAAAGAGATTATTATTTTCCCCTAGATTGGCCTAAAATATTATTCTTAGGTGTCATTATGTAGCCTAGGTGGATATGAATAATTTCATACATAGATCATATAATTTTTATCATTTAGAATATTTTTTTTACACATATCAATGGGGTGGTTCACACATATGAATGGGGCATCTTTGTATTATTGATGGGGTCACAAATGAGGTGGGACTCATGTTGGACTATCATATCAGAATTAATTTCATGCATATTAACATGGGGTAAGACATTCATAGGTATTTAATGATGGAAGAATGAAAATTTAACATCACTCATCATGATGTTTTAATGACATTATATTATAAAATTAATATAGAATCTCTGATTAACTAGATGTCGATCAGGATGAGCTGTTCCAACATGTCCAAGAATTGGATTGGATGGTAAGTGTAATCTGATTATTCATGGTATGAATGATCATGAATGATGATATTGAGCTTGAAAGATGTTAAGAGTACATAAATAGGAAATTCAACCCCCAGGTAATAATTTTCCATTTGTATACAGGACATTTTATAGGGAAATATAAACAGAGCTACTGGGTAATTGTGTGCATAGTCAAACATAGGTGTCTGTAAGACACTGGACTTCCATTTTAGATGAAATTGGAAGTATATGAGGATATGAAATCAAAATAAGGTCAGATTTTGATAGATAGATAATATGTGTGTAGAAATGTTAGAAATGTTCAGCCCGTGATCACGCAGAATTGGGAGCACTAATATACAAGTGTTGCTCACATGCAGGGTGAGAAATTTTGATTCCCTTGCCAGAGCAGGTCTAATTTCAAAGACCATGTTTCCTAATATCAGGATCCATTCATATATATATCCCACAAGTAGGAAGTTGCCATCTTAGCCTCTTTGTGGGGTATTGTGTTGTAAAACATCATATGGTTATAACTCTGTATTCTTATATATAAGGGAGAACATTAACATGACATTTAATGTTTAAAAAATATGAGCAGTGGATTGATTTTACATTATTTTTAGAGGAATCCCCTTTCCAAATTCCAAATCACATGTGATCTATGATTGGTGGGATAATCAATGGGTTTCAAGGGTTTTAATTCACCACATAGGAATGATAGAATCGCATAAGGGAGCATTGTATGCTCAGGATGGTGTAGTGTAGTTTAACGTCATAAAAAAGGAAATAATATTTTGTATTTTGACATCATTAGATTATTCTGAATACAAGGAACATTATCATAATCTGCTAAGGATATGAGAAAGGGGACATATTTTTTAGTATATTCATTATGTAGAATAAAAAAATTCAATGCATTTCACAGCTTGGTCTGGGTTATAGGACACACAAATCACTACATATCTCTTGTGGTATGAATCAAACCCCATGTATTTAATCATAGTGAACTAATCCTATGTAGGTCATTCCTGAACATAGAGGGGGAGGAATTTGTTTCTTTTGGGGGTGGTTGATAAGGGGTGAATATTTTGATACACCTACGCATCTAGAGAGGGAAGTAATAATATAAATTGAACGATGTTAGAGGGTAACATATTCTCTTTTAAGAATAATAGATGGTCATACAGTTTAGTGTCATGCAACAATGATGTTGATAGAACTGTTTAACTTTTTTTTGGATTACTAATGAATGGAATCATGTGTAAATATGAGCTAATCAAGCCCGGATATTCTTGTATGCATCAGATGTGATCAGGGGTAGAAAGTGTAAGCCACAATTACAGGAGCCACCATACCAAGAGATATGATAAATGTTTTGAAATCCAATGGATGGACGTAATTAGGAACAACCTCTACCATGAAATAATTTTCCTTTAGTTGATAATCGATTTTTGTGGGCAACATATGCAGAGGCATCGGGGCATTGTGTATATAGTCCAACAATGGTATTTTTCAGACACTAGCATTCTATTTCAGATAGTCGTTGGTTATTATGGATTTCTTATATTTCCTTTTACATTGAGTTTGATGGATGAAAAAAGAAATATATGATTATGTTACAAATATTCATAATATGTTTATTTATGTGGTACAGAATTCTCTACATTAATATTACTAGTATGTAAAGGGGGAATGTATTTTTGACTAATTCTGACTGTTCGAATCAATGTTGGGAATATTCCAAAAAAATCTTTTTCAAAAAGGGTTGGGTTATTTTGTTTCCATCACAGAGAGAAAAAGTAAATCCTGCATTTGACTATGTATCATTTCATAATGAGAATCAAGAAACAAGTAGTTATTGAGCTACCATAATGTTTAATGTTGTGTGTTTTAGACTCTTGAATTTCCAAGTGAATGTATAAATTATATGTAAGGGAATTATTTCCATGGATGTTATGCTAGGATATAAGATTGTGGAATCAATATATATCCATAAAAAGAAAGAATTAATCCACATGTAGTTATTGTATCTAATGTATTTTTTCATTATACGGTAAGGATGAATGTGAACCAGCATAAAAATGATGAGGAGGGGGAAGTGTCAATCTTGAACCTTAGGGGGGCTTTTAAATATCCTAGTTTGTTGGAAGTCTATGTCAATGTTGTTCTGACACCATGTTCTCTATTCAGATCTAACTCTTATAAAGGGAGGTGCATTTTTTAATTGTTTGAAGACCCGGATGAATAATCCAAGAGTTATTGTGTATCCTACTAAAGTAGGAATAAATACATACATTGTTATAAAAAATTGTTCCCTGTATTGGACATACACATATATTGGTATGAGAGAATTTTATTTTTGATGGATAGATGGGGATAGATACGAGATCCAAGTATAACTTTGTATCCCTTGGGTGCCGGAACCAAGCCACGCGTAGTTATAATATGTTAATTTCGTGTAGAGGTCTCGTCCATACATAGGGAAAATGGGCATTTTGAACCCTTATTTTGATTATGTGGCCTTGTCAAATACCTTTTTTCTTTGTTAGTGTGGGGAAACCCTTGGCACTATTCCTAATATTATTCGACCTATACTTTGTCTGAGAAACAATGAATACTACATATTTATCACACAATCTTGGGGAGACCAAAGGAATGACATAGGTTATATTAATCCGGATGTGGATGGATCATGATATAAAATCTGGTAAAATCAACATATCCCCCTGATGGATGGGAAATTAAGTTGTAGATAGTTTTATGAACATACCTTTGTAATTTAAGCCCATACACATTTGAGGGGCCATGTTTTTAACATCACTTGTCCATTTTTCTTATGGTTCATGAACCTCATACATGGGACCTATGTGTAAGTACATATCCTATGAAAGAAGGAATCAAGCCATATAGAGTTTTGAAGGGAGTGAATTCTCATGGGGATCTAGCCCTCATCGAGACAATGGAATTTTTGCCTAATTTACACAAAGGTCTGAATGATGTGTGATAAACCATGGAATGGAGCATGTTGGTCACTGTACAGTTCAATTTCATGTTATTAGGATGGTTTTACCATTTATTTTTATGTCAATTTATTAGGATGAAGTGATACAAATTTTTGTATCATTCATCTATGATGAATATCAACTATATTTGATGGAATGGGAACCTGTATACTATAGTTTTATGTCATATGATTAATACATTGGTCCTTTTAGTTTAACGTTGTGTAGAGAGGACGTAAATGGGTATATGTAGTTTACCATTGTGAAATTTAGATTATTATTTCATGGTTACACGATGTATTCATCCAAAACCTTGTATTGGAGGGATTTATGATGAGAAACACATATACTGATATCATGGAATACACTCCATTAGATTAGATCTTACAAATGACTTATGGTTATTCAATTTTTTGTTCCAATTTTTGGGGATTCTTCACAAGAATCATTATTGTCATTTGGACCAACCCCAATTATCCTTTAATGAAAAATCAACAGTGAACCATTATATTGAATGCTTTCACAATATCGTTTATGTAGACTTCCAAATGAGGCAATGTGTGCCACCATCTATAATCCAATCTCTCTAACTAATCTGGTAATTTTTTTTAATGGTCATCATTGGAAAATTGAATGTAGATGACAACATGGAGTAATGGTATTAGATCATCAATGGGTTAAAAAACCTCAATCCCATATACTAGTGTGTATAGGGTCACATGAGCGGTGGTGTACATTGTGGTCTAGTAAGCCCACATAGAATAGATGAGCTTATTCACCCATGATTTGTTTTCCTTATCTTCTATATTATGGAGATCATTAGATATAGACATATTAAATTCCTATATCTGACCGTTGGCTGCTCCATAGTATCGGGATGAATGGTTGGCTTGGATTCCATACTCCAGATATAGCTAATCCAATTTATTATATTTGAAATTGGTGATTTTTTCCATCAATACTATATGAGGGACACCAAATTTTTTGATTATATTGAATTTCAGAAAAATAATAATGATTTTTTCCCTGACGATGTTAAGTTGTATAATTTCATCCCATATGGAAAAGGAGTCCATTTCTATAAGAATATAATTGGAATGTTTAGTAATGGTGGGAGGTTAAGGTCCCATGACATCCATTCAATATATATAAACTGGAAAGTAATGCATTCTTGTGTGTAGTAACAATGGGGGTTGATTTATGAAATTTACAATAACTTGATAGGAATGGTGAATTCATCAAAATACTATTTCATAGTGGTAGTATTCAATACTCTGAATTTTAATATATATATATATTGGATGCTAAATGATTCACTACACCAGTTCTTTAATGCACTTCTTTCATGAGGACTTCATTCCCTTCCACATTGATGCACCTCTGGAGGATCTCATCAAGGCCTTTGTTTTATAGGACACTATACTTGTTTGTGTCATCATACATTGGGAAGATGATTTCTCATTTCAAGATTTGATCCCTTCTATCCCTATCGTGTGGGAGTTTCCCATTTTAGAGGTAATTTACAATTGGATTAATCTAAATAGATGTGTGACCATAAGGCTCAGTCATAAGACTAAATTCATTGATTTCCACTGCCTTAATCTAACCAAATAATAGGACTATTGGCTATGGGTAATGTAGATAATTGTTTCATCCAGGCCTGGGTTTTCCAAATCTATGGCTATATTTTCTAGTGCATCATCCTACACATATTTTTAGTAGTGGAGATAAGTAAATGATGGATATAACCAAAATTATTTCATCAGTTCTCATATATTTTCCATTAAATGGATTAGCTCCCCTTTCTTGATGTCATAGTCACTATTAACATGCACAATGAATATGGTTGAGTCAGATATCACATTCAAGTGCTCTAATTGTGCTTAAATGATGAGTTCAAGAGCTACAATGAGAGCCCGCTATTCTTTTTCATTGTTTGTTTTAACTACCAATGGTAGATATTAGTAATGATAAAATTATATTTCCAGATAATAATGCATGAGTCCAAGGCCAAATTTGACGAGTTTGGGTTCTTCCATTCTTTTTCTTGTTGGGCTAAAAATGGCACTTTCAAAGTGTATATCCCACATATTGGTTTCCCATGAATAGAGGACACTTTCAAATTAACTAATTCGATATCTAAAAGGGACACGTATATTGAGGGATTCTCTTCCAAAAAATCATCTAATTTCAAGAAATTGATGTATTTCTTCACTATGAATAGTATATAAAGATACTACATGACAACTTCCCACCTTTATATGCATCCTGTTAACATTGGATGGTTAAGAATATATTTGAATGGGTTTCTATGTGAGGGAAATTGGACATCATGGTGCTGAAAGTAGAATCACAGCTCTTGGACCACAAATATTAATCCAAGGAAGCACTTATTGATATTCTACTAATGTGTATTAGCATCGATAATGGTTTGGATGAGGTAATAGATACTATTCTCATTTACATCTTCATTCTTCTATGTGAGGAAGAAACCTCTGGATCACTCCAATGTGGTCCTATAAAGAATGAATGGTCTTCCTTTGACATGAGGCATTAGTAATGGTGGGTTAAAAAGATATTTCAAGCGGATTTTTAATGCTTCATTATAGTCTTTTATCTATTTATATACAATATCTTTTTTCATTGTCCATATAGAAAGAAAGAACTTACCTATAAGGTTGTATATGGTATACTAAATCTAGGAAAAAATTTAATTAAATTATCTACACACATTTAGGTTTAAAGGGGTGACATGCAAAGGATGTCCCTTTTCATCATAGGGATGATTTGATGATGTGATGATGTACGACGATGATAAGGAATTTCCTGGAGGTAACACCAAAAGCACATTTTATGGGCTTTATTTGTAGATTATGTTTTCATAGTTTGGATTAGAATATTTCTGGATCTGACTGCTGATCTCAGTGTTGTCACAACATGACCACAAAATCATAAACAAAGCATTAAATGAACATTCCCATGAAATGTTTTAAAAAGTAATGCATAGTTCCCTGATTTGTGGCGTCGACATTTTTCAAACTAAAGGTTGTCACTTTATAGAAAAACCCCATGGTGAGACATGAAGGTGGTGTCTTATTCATCCTAATAATCCATTTTGATTTGGTTATATTCATTATAATTTTCCATAAAAGAGAGGCCATCTTATCATATAGTTGCGTCGATCATCAATTCAAGGATCAGGATCACAGAGACTTCTTTCATGTAATGCCGATTGAGATCCCTAAAGACAATGAAAACATTAATCTACTTATTTTCCTTTTGATAGGGAAAATATATTCCATAAATATGGGTAATTTGACTTCCCAATGATGTTTTCACTAACGATATTAATGAATTCATCATCTATTTTGGAATCATGTGTCAGCTGTGTTCTTCTAGCAGCCTTATTATAACAATTATGGTATTCTGGAAAACCATTGTGGTGACCAGATGCCTCTGGATCATGGCCTAGCATTTTTGTATAATTCAAGGTAAAAACATCTCAATATTTTATCCATAAGGAGGTATTTACCTCTTTCCCTTTGGATGTCATGGTCACACTAATCAGTGTAGGTTTTATGTTATCATTTATTCCTAATTTGATTACGTTGAGTTCATAAATATTTTTAGAGAATCCTTCCTCAAATTATAGAGGGGAATCTCTCAAATATTATTCTTCCTCCCAAAAAACTTCATCATCTTCCTCTTTATTTTTTGATGTGTAATCATTTCTTGAAATGATTTCTCCATAGTTAAGGGAAGATTCATTCATTCAGTACTTGGGTGCTGATTCTACCACATCTTTGCTGGCCATCTGTGGGGGGATTTTCATGAGAAGATGTAGTGATGGGTAAATTATTTCCCTCATATTCAAATAGTTTATAGACACTTCCAGCTACCTCATTTTGTGAGGTAGAGATTTCAAGGGGTTCTCAAAAATGATTGAGGGAATTTATATATGAAACCCCACATTTATCTTGGGAGGCAGTGTCCTTTTAACCATTATTAGGGTCTGTGGTCTCAAAAAAATCATGAGGACCATTTAATACACATTGTAATTTGAATATGTCCACTTAGTAAGATTGATGGACATTGTATATTCATTTTTGAGTTGCTTGATAGGGTTTCCAGGAATTGTTTCATTACTGATTGGCATCGAGAACCAATCAATTCATTCAGTAGGGGGTTTCTTCCCCTTCACTTCATAGAACCATGCATCAATATTGTTTGATTCACTATAGATGAATGGGTCCTTATCAACAAGAAATGTCCCACACTATCCATTAATTATATATTTGATGCATAGATGGTAAGAGGGGGATTTCTATGTGTTGATGTTTTCAGGTCCTTCATATTAGGGAATTGAAGGTCATATTATTTTAGACCACCATAAATTCTGGGTTAGGAACGAAGTCACAGAATTGGGTTATGAGTTTGTTTTCGCCAAATGGATTATACTCATATTTTTTGTATCCAAATAGGGTTTGGGTATATGGAATTATATCATCCACATTGTAGCCTAGCCAGTGAAGTGTCCTTACTTGGAGGAGCATTAATCCAGATCCATTATCAATAAAGACGTTTTCGATATCGAAACCATTTATACTTTTAGACAAATATAGGGGTTTTATGTGTCCTTGCAAGATGGTTTCATCATCTTTAACTATTAATAATATAATTTCATTGAATTTTTAAGGATTAGTCTCTATTTGGTAGATTTGAGTGGCTACTACATGGCCTTCAAACTCATATAGACTTTCCTAAGCTTCGATGACCACTTGCATGAGGTATTCATATAGATTTAGTGCATACATGATTGATATCATGGCTTGTACTAATGATGACATCTTCAAAATATGTAATTTTCCATATAAAGTACATCGCTTCCCATCCTAGTGATTCCCTTCCACAAGTGCTTTAGTGGCTTGACCATACAATGAAGATGGGTTGACCTTTAGGGTCTGAGCCAGGGGGAACATTGATCATATATGGATTGGGCTAGATAGGTCTACCCACATGTTGATGGAAATTAGTCATTTACTCCTTCTATGATGTATATTCCATAAGGATTGGAGTGAGGTGGCTTCTTGTGAGGGAAAGAGAACTTTCCTATCTTTGTTGGATTGGTTTGAGGGTCCATTCATAGGTTTCAACAAAACATGTGGATTAAGAGGGTGACCAACCATAAGCATGATTATTTCCATGGCTATGTCCCCCTTGACATCCCTATCCCCTATTGGATCATTCTCCATCCACCCTACTGGGTGAGGTAAATTATTGTAGATAACCACATTCATCATTACAGAATTGGTCCATAAAGTGGAAGAAACTAGAGAAGCTAAAAATCATCTCTTCATCAGACGGTGACAATGCCACATAATTGGCCTCTAGTGGTTCTGTTTGGTCGGGTGGTGCCCATACTATCAGATTTAATGGAATGAAATATGATAGTGTCAAATAAAACATCATCTATGGTGAATTTTCATTGTCTTTCACATTCATTCTTCTATTATTATTGGAATGCTTTTTGGTGGTCAGCCCTCATAGGATTTTGGGATTGAGGTTGTCAGTTGTGATGTATCAGGAGATATTGGAGGTATAGTTTGTTTATGTATCATTTATTAGTGTATGCAATGGTATGGATTTATCATTTTCTGAGTCAACGTACTATATAAATATTTCTACCGTTTTTTGAAATCTATTTTCCACTCCCCCATCCCATTCATATAGGTCAGCTGTGGAATCCTATGCCACTTGTGCCTGCATTTGTCCCAATTTTGACGTGTTTTGAATCTGTCATATTTTATAGGAGGTCATTTATGAAAAACAACTCTTCTATGTTGTGTACCAATATTCCATGGAAGGGATAGTTTTCTAGGCAGTCATTATGATCTAATTCAATATCCATCCTTGGTTCCTATAGCTTATGAATATTGTAATTCATAATGGTTACAAAGTAGCCAAATACATGGTATACCTGAATAAATAATATTTATTTATTCATTACTCAAATTGATTTATCTTAGAACCAATTCACTCATCTTATAGTGGAAGGGTAATCTTTCAATATCCTAGAGGCCCTACATGGTTAGGTGCTGGCCTTGGTGCTCGGGATAACGCAGAAGGTGGCTTAAGCATGACAGAAGCTACATTAGCTCTTCCTGATCATTTTACTAGGGGAGATGGGGATTCCTGGGATTATAAATTATTCTATTTTATGGAATGTTATATCCATTGAGTGATGATAGGAAAGACCTGGAACCCACTTATATAGTTCACTGATATGGGTGGTGTGTGCAACTCATTATAGAGTTTATTGATGGGCATATATAATTTCTCATTTAGGGGAGTAGCTGGTTCATGGATTTGGTCATAAAATTACATCTTACAATGATGTATAAAAAACTCTCATTATCTCAGTAGTTTTAGTTTATATGGTCACTAACTAATGTTCTTGGAAATTGTGAGATGAACTAGAATAGGTACTTCCATCGATGGTCCTCCAAAAATGTTATTGAATTAGAGGGAAGCTGGTATACCACATGAATGTGGGACCTTTGAGGGATTGTGTAAATTATTTGAGCATCACTGGTTCTTGTTGTTCCAGGGTTCCCATTATGACATCACATTAATACATTTAGAAAATAATATATTGCTCATGATCACCTGAGCCGTTGAAAATTTGGAATATCAGGTTCTTAAAATTTGGCTACGGCAGGAAATTTCTCAACCAGTTTGGGTAAGGCTTCCATTCTAGTTTTATAAGTGTACTCTATATTTCTATGGATTAAAATAGAGACATTAATGGATCATTGGTACACATAATCCCTTCATTGATATCTTCTTGGTCTTGAGCATGAGAAATTATTGTAGTGGAATGATTGGATGTGTTGGCTCTACTGGTACATGAAGTAAATACTATGTTGGGGGGATAATTTATGGATTCTCCTAAATCTATTCTGATTACGTCCCCAAAGGAGGAAAATCAGGATATCTTATCAGGTCTCATTTTAGGAATACTGATGGTCCGGGAACTTCCTTTAATGAGCTTTTATTCCATTCTTCTTTTGTCATAATGTGTCCTAGTGGTAGTGGAATATCAATAGGAAGTGTGTGATTACACTCTACTTGAGAAACATATCGGGTAAGACAACTTTCATGAAGTAGTTCAGTATGGAATCTCCATATATCATTCATTTATTCTTTTTGTTGTGTAAATATATAATCTAGCTCCCTGGATGCATTTTTCATATGGAAGATAAGTTGGTTCACATATCTAGCTATTATGGTTCTCCATATTGGGGATTCGTGAGGGAGTCGATGATATATTGGCATATGGAGCTCCCATATTTAGGTATGATTTTTTGGTTTTAGGTTTTGAAGAAATCATGGTTGATCTGGACTGCCTCCATGAGGGAACCATCTTCTTTGTAATTCTCATCATTATTATGATTTTTTGTGTGATCTGTGGGACTGACCTCCACAACATTTAGTAATGCATACTACATTACTGTTGGTGTGCGAGGTGCTAAATGTTTGGGGAGTTTTTTGTGTCATTTTCGGAATTTTATCCCTCTATTATGTAGTACCCATTGGGATTCTTGGTGAAGAGTGACTCAAAGGGATCCCACATATGACCTTTCAATACACCTTCATCATATGGTACATGAATCATTAGATGGGGAAGAACGATTGAGCTCCCTACTTGTCATTATCTCTATACAAGATGGTACACACTCCCAATAAGAGGTAATTTGAAGGAATAAATCCCCCAAACATATAGAAGGGGTTTTATCACATTCCTTTATCATTATACCGTGTGGGTGATTTTTTTGTTAAAACTTTCCTCAATGCATATGGGATGGGGTTGATCCCTTACTATGGTGGTTGTTGTGTCTATTTATCATTCATGGTCTCATTAATGCCGATGTGGGCATTATCCGGATATGGTTCCAAATATAAAATTGAAATTATTTCTTCTAAGTACATAATATGTGCTCACTAACTGGACCCCCATGGGTCAAAATCTCTCTGATATTTTTTAGTGTCATGGTTTATTAGATTTTTTATGGCTTGATTTCTTTGGGGATGATGATTTTGAGAATTAGGTACTACCGTGTTTTTCCATTCATGTCATACTTTTTAAATAAACAATTCCTTAGAATGCTGTTTTGGGATAATTAAATTGAAGTATTCCATATCTATTGGGTTATAATTGATGGAACATGGGGTGATTTGTGGAAATCTATACCCTCCCACCCATTGATATGAACAACATATGGGGCATCGTCAAGGGGGAAACACAATTTGGGAAGCCTGTGGAGGAAATAAAATTTGACTTTTTTATTTCATCTCTCTGATTGTGGACTCTGTAAAAATGAGAGGTCTTCCAGGTTGATTAGATGTTGATGTAACCCTACTAAATTGATGTGGTCTTCCTACCCTTCATAGATTATTTTTTTATCTATAGGAGATTTTTCTAGACATTAAGGTGAATGTTGTGAATACATTCTTCTAATAACACCATCATTTTTCATAATAGAGAAGAGGATGTAGGGATGAACATAATTGTTATGTCATCACAACTAGATCTCTACTCATGAGAAATATATCATGTTCTTCTTCTTCAAGGACCTCATCTACATGTTGTTCCCAATGTGAATCCGTTGTGATGATTTCATCCAGAGTAGAAGTGATATTAGATATTTCATTAATGCATAAATAGAGTTGGGGTGGCTCAGATTATGAGCATGGCCCCAGGCCTTCTCTTGGATAATAATGAATGTCACAATTAATTGATAGAGTTTATAGAATATCTAATCAATACCTTCCTTGAGCAACTGAATATGTTGGAATTCTCATATTTGGAATATAAGGGGGACAACCTTCTATCCAGTTTGAATTTTTACTATATTGAGGGCCTTCACAATCGATGTTGATATAGAGATCACTACCATTACATCTTGGTTTCTCACTATAGAGAGATTTTCTGTGGTGTATACCCTAGGTAGAGCCTTCAGGGTGGACCATACAATGTTGATTACATACTTGCTACCCATCGCCATTAAGGGACGACCTTCACAACAACCACTATTATGGTGAGGAATACCAAAGTAGATTTTGATATACAGAGAATATCTACATTCTACATTTTGTGGAGGACCATTAGGATGTAAAGAAATTAAGGTAGAAACATATCCATTCATGGTGTCACCATGGGTGGGGCCATCACAGTTACTTCCATCATGGTGATGACAACCATGACTGCTCAATGTCCGACTATAGGGAGAATAATATCTACATCATATTCCACGTGGATGACCATTAGGGTGGATGAAAGTATTTAGAGGACCATATTCATATTCAATCTTCTTGTAAAGCAGATAAATACACTAACATGCATCATGATATTGTCTCTCATGATCTCTCATTTATGGCCCATAGAGTAAACCCTTGTGAGTTCTCTATGGATGACATTCAGAGTAGTTGGTGGCTACATTGAATTGTGGACCTTCACAACTCTTATAGCCGCTACAATAATTTTTTAATGGATAAGTAGGATCTTAAGCCCTTATTGATAGATATATTATGCTGTCTCGAACTACGAATTCTAGCAGTGTAGGATATTAATCGTGCTCTTCATTTTCAGGCTGCCTTTGGCACCCTTAAATATTTTTTTCTATCTTATGTGAAATTGGGACTTCCAACTATTGATAAAAACCTTCATATATGGGTTTTTTAAATCTCTTGATGTCACTGAGATATTCTAACGAGAATCATGGGTTATAGAAAGGATATACACATCCCCTGGAGAAACTACCACATTAGATCGGGGTCCCGAGTTATAACGAGTGTTTGTTCCCAAACCGGTTGTCCTTGTATCACAGAATATTGTTGTCGACCCTCCTGAACTGTAGAATGGATGCATTTGTGATTTAGAGTGACCTTTTTTTGTATGAAACACTTTAGTAGATGAGATTTCATAGTGGTCTAGACTCCTCACTTTAACGAAAAAATAAATGACATGTTGAAAGGTTTTACAATATATTCTGGAAGCAACATTAGACCCACCTTCATTTCTAGGATGCGTGGGGATGCATGAATAAATACCAAATACAATGTTGTAGAATGAGTTTTTGCATCTTATGGTTCTCCATGTGTTCCTAGTGGGTATGGTAAGTTATCCTTTATCGGGGTAGAATAATTATTCTGCCTCTAACTCATTGTCAGGATACACCAGATAATTTCTCCGGTTTCCACTATATATAAATAGTGGTATTTTTATTGGAGATCTAGAATTTGAGTATGATAATTTTCTACTATATGTGTCTCTTGGTCTGGATGTTCATCTATAAGAATTTGACTCTACTTATATTTTCATACCACCTTATTTGGTAGTGGACTGGAAATTGGTAGGGTGGAATTTGTGTATTCATGTTTATTTCCACTATATTTGACTAGTGGGATTTCTCTACAATGATTGTGTCGTATAACTCCCATAAATTTTCACCATATTTAGATGGAAGTCTTGGTTTGTTTAAGTAGTAATTTTATTATTCTTGTATCTAGTTTCAATCCTATATGTATGAAGAGCTTCTAATTCATCGATTGAGATTTGAATCTTACTATAATTAGCCTGTCTAACTGCTCTACGGAACTGATGACCACTACTCGGGATGTTGTTATTATTGAACAATGTCTCCCTATTTCAATGGTGGGATTCATAGGAGTGAGTGGGGATCTGAAACATCTCATAGGTTTCCTATTTATTTCTGTGGTGGTATTTATCTTAAGGGTAATAATTATATATCTTACCATTGTATGCCACAATGTTTTTATGGAGTATATCTTCTTCAGAAATAAGGGTGACGACCTACCCCTGATTTTCCATTTTTCACCATTATAAGGCATATTAATTGTCTTCTGTCCATTGGACGTCAGTAGGTTCCCTCAACATTAGATCCTCTATAGATCAAGGATATTTCATTTTACTCCACATATGGTGATGTCCTCTAGTAGAATCCCATGAGTGGGGTTCCAGTGTAGATGGGATGAAATAATTGGTGTGACGTCATCTGCCTCCCTCAGCTATGGAAGGTATTCATTGTCTCATTATGAGGAAAAACTCCTAAAAATATTTGAGATATCCAGTGGGGTCAACCTGTACTAGATTTCCTACCACATGTGAAGAGGCGGCTAGTGATATTTCCCAGATTGGGGGTACTTCCTTGTAGCCTCCACCATGGGGAGAGTACCATTTTGGTGGTACTTTTTGATTAGAATTTTTAAAACACAGCATTTACAATGTTCAGTTTGTGAGGGAGTCGTGTTCTTTGTTAGGGACCAAGCTGCCATTATGGTCTCTGACAATTTTTATTGTATAAATTGTTAGGTTCCATTGGATTGAAGGTACCTCTGCATAATGCATGAAACATATATGACATATTCAAACAATAATACACATCAATGTATCATCTCTTGGTCACATGAATAATTGATGATATTTCTAGGACCTCTTCCTATTGAATATGAATGTATATTGAGGTGTAGTAACCCGGAAAAATTGATAATGATTCACATCAAGTTCACCATTTTTTATAACCACATTTACATAATACCACTTTTTGGGTAGGGAGAAACGATCCCATAGGGGCTAGGTAGTACATCCTCCTTATGTTAGGAAGGAGGTTCCAAATTTTCATGATCTCAAAGGGATATTTAAAGGGTTATGTGTTAGTGAAATTGGCATGTGTTCGGTTTGAGGTCTAGAATAGTCTCCAATAGGTTTATTTGTAGAACTAGAATCACCAAATCACACTTTAATCCAAGATTAATTGACCTTCACACAAAAGGTAGGTTCTTGATAGATGTTTTTCCCAATGATAATGAGGGACTCCATTTGTCAATAGGATGGTAGGATGGTCTAATCACACCCTTTTGGGGGATTTATTGTGTTTTATTGAAATCTGTTATATATTTACGAATTTCTTTTACGTTTTTGTGAATTATTGGTTTTTCCCTAAGAATGAGTCCATGGACCAATGGGTTGATAAAAAAATCATGGATATACATGGATCAGAAATTATTGAGACTTTACTAGTTTAAGACATTTGATGAGGCACTCTAGAGTTTATAATCATCCACGTGGATGGAAGTTGTATTTCTATTGGGAACGAACCCATATGATTGGATTCCTATGTATCTTAGTTATATGAATCAGAACCCATGTAGTTTGGTTCTGCTTAAATAGACACATCGCCTTATAAGGTCGTGCGACAAGGGCCCATCCATGATACTTAATATCATAAGGGAAGATTATCTAGGATAAATGGGACTACTTAGGATTCAATGTGGGGACTATGTTGAGGAAACCTATGATGTTCTGATGAGATATGGTATCCTGGTTGAATATGGACCTACTGTGGATATGGCCTAGTGAACATTATATAGACCCTAGTGTTATTTTTAGAAATTATATATTCTTCCTACATATTTATGTTTGTTAGGAATCGATTCCCTCATAGTTCAGTTTTAGTTAGTACATAAACCCTTGAGGAGGCCCATTTGTGGGGGGGGGATGATTAGGAATTACACATGGTGGTTGACCATTTGAGAGAAATAAGTTCAGGCTTACTCATATATAGGATTCCCTAGAAGGTATTGGGTAATTATATTGGGGCTAAATTCGAATTAGAATGTTCCTTGATCTCGGTCCTTCGACCGACATCCTATATATCCTATTTGGGGAAAGAATCAAATTTATCATAGTTCATTGCATTTGGATCTTATACCTACGATGAGGCCCATGCATTAGGGTTATGTAGATTTCACGATCACCACCAACCACTAATCTGATGTGAATCATCCTCGGTGTGAGAAACAAGAGGAGGTAGTGGATCTGAAGATCACACATCCGACATAATCTACGGATAGTTGGTACTAGAATCTAATGGTTGGTAGGGGGATTTGAATGTGTTGATTTATTCTACCATGTTTATATACAAGATAGCCATGTCTGATGATCTATTTAGGAATTTTTCTTGAATAACCTAAGTGGAGATAGAGCCCCAACTTATGTGGAATGGTCAGGGACTTGCCTTAGGAGGGGTGCCTTGAAGGATTTTAGGGAAATGGGATAATCATTACTCTTCATCTTAAGGAACAACATGCATTATCCATTTGAATTGTCACTATCAATCATTGAATGAAAAAAGTATGTAATTACCCTCAATAATGAGAATTGGGAGGTTCAAGTCAGTATCACTTTGTTGGAATTTGAGATACCATGGGAATGTACAATTCAAAACCTTCCAAGGGCTTATACTAATGAGGGCATTAACATTGTGAATTCACTTACAATCGGTATATAGACTCAAAATGGCGTTTTGATGTTCTAGATGGGCTCATCATACGGGTGTTCTGGATTCTAAAGAGGCTTCAGACTGATGCCATTTTACAATCATGATGAGGGGACACAGAGGAACGGATGGAAACAGAAGTACATGACTGGGGATGTAAGGTGGAAAGTGTGAAGGTTCCACATTCTAGGTACCATTTTTTCATGCAGGGTGGGGTAACCTTAGCATAGACTATTTATATGCATGTGGATGGGTCGTATGTGTACTAAGGTGGTTCGGGGACTATGATGTGATCCACCTACCATAGTTTAAATAGGACTTAGTTTCCATCCACATAGTGTGGTGCTACATGACAATGGATTCTATCGGCATAGGGAAATACTACATTGTGTAGGTGTTCATCTGAATGGTGATTATCTACTTGATATGCCATCTGGAATAAGGGGCATTGATCATGTAGTTTATGAGAAGATCATTTGTAAAATTAAAATGGTTTTCAGATTACCAATTAGGTTCACTGTCAATTCATTATTACTATTATGTTTCCTTTTTTTCATTGTATGTGGTTGGTTTATACCTAAAAAAACCAATCATGATTCTGTACATATTCGATTGTTTTTCTTAGAAGTCTTCAATCTGTAAACATCACGCTATCCAAAAACCTAATCCCATTTTAGCTCCCTTCAGGGTCCTTTTATAGAATGTCAATGAGATTATATGTAAACATCACATGGTACGATTTTTTGATCCCCATTTTGAAATCATAAATACCGTGGATGACTTGATCAACCATGTTTTGTGGGGCTATCATTCTCAAAAGTTTCGGTTCACATTGGAAAATTTAATCATGACCACAATTGTATGATCAAATTGTCTTCTGTGTGGGAAACCTTCAGATTTTCCCCACCCACAATTCAATTATGTTTTTGGTGGTAGATTGAAGCGATGTATTATTCCACATAACTTTTTCCAATGACACCATTTTCAGTGCAGATTCCATCTATATGAACATCTGTGTATTGTGGTTCGTGGTCGATGCATTTCGTAGAAAATTCCCAGAACTCTGTACACTAACTATTCTGGTTCATATTCAATACTTTTTCTTCTTCAAAATATATCTTCAAATATTAAATTGAACATGAATTTTTCACTTTTATCATGACTATGGGAGTTTTAGAATTCACATTTTCATGTTTTCATGACCCTGTATATACCGAATGTAATTCCCCAAACTCATATTCCAAAATCTGGTAGAATAAACACATACATTAAATATTATCTTTGATAATAGAAATTAAATTCTTAGTACTAATTGTCCCATAATTACATGAATTAAAATAATCTTTACAGAATTCCCAAGATCATTTAGGTTTAGAGATCAATATAAATTGGAAAAACGTAAACCAAAAAATTCCCTGTCTATCTCAAATATTGGATACACATTCCCAAGTATATAATAAAATACTTAATCAATAAAAACTCGTCAAAATATCCAATAAATTCTATTGTATGTCCATCCTATAAGAAATACCATGTTTAATACATATCTTTATAACATAGGGAAATGGAAAATTGAGATAGGGATATCTCAAAAATTCAGTATGGAAAACATATAGAATAGAAAATCATGGAAAAAAATGGAATTATTATTATGTAATGAATACGTAATAAAAATTAATTCCATAATAAATTAAAAATGATAGAATACTATATCTATAAAAAATAATATCAATAAATAGATCACATATATAATAATAAATTAATTAATGGTGACAGAATACATAATTTTGGATATCATGATCTTACCCTAATCACCTCATCCAATTAATATAACTTGTTTCCAAGGAAAAAATGAAGATCTAATTGTTTTATTCGATACTATAGTGAATACATCTTTCTGAATTTGGAGTCCATACACCAACTACATAAATATGTTTGTCTAATAATACGTATTGATTCATTGAGGTTCTACATAATGTAGGGTCATTACATCACTTTTGTAAGCACAATAAATTCACAATATGGATAAATTAATAAAAAATTCATTATCCACTTTTACAATAATAATCTGTATTGGTAATAAAATATATGGAAGACGAATACATTCCCTATGCTAATAAAAATTATAAAATGATCATAATCATTCATACGGATGAATGTGTATAGTTAAACAATAAATAGAAAACATGATGTTAATCATTTGAATTGGAATTAAAACATATGAAATTCCATTTATTTTAACCATGTTTATTAAATGGATAAAATGACCATAACACATTCTAAGGAAGGTCATGAACGGTTATTAAATATATGGTCAATTTTCTAATAATTATTTGTATTAGAATAAAAAAAGGAAATGAAAAAAATTACCTATGCCAATTAAATTATATTATTTATAGGTGAACATCATTAAATTTAAATTATGTAAACTGTGATGTTCAAAAAATATATAGTATTTAATTTACAAACAATTCAATACTTAAATAACATGGTTATAATCCATATAGAGAATGAATGTATAGAATTAAAAAACAACATATCATACGAAGTGAGAAATATTTATTCAAGGATTTCATTATTAAGAATTTGTATCTATAAAAACCAATGGTAATATAAAAAAAATTACAATCAATGATAATAATTTACCCAACTTAAAGGAATTATTTTTAGTGGAATGATAACGCAATAAATAAATGTTGAGTTTCCAAAAATCCTTTATAATAGAGAATAAAAATAAATCAATAGCCACTTGAATAAGGGAACATGATTTGAATAGTGAATACCATAAAAAATAGTACAACAAAATATATCCATGGTTATTGAGTACACCATTTAGTGAAAACATGGTTCACAATATATATAATGTTTCATAGATTCATACATGCGACTAAGAAACCACTTACATATTTAGAAACATTCAAATTAAAATCCCATGAAACATTGGGATTATAATTGAACATAAAATACCATTTATAAAATATAATTGATTATATTATTTCTCAAATATTTAGTTTATACATAAAAAAATGTGATTTGGTGGATAATACTGATCAAATCCTACATGACGGATTTTGAGACCAATACCCTTACCACAGTCCTAATTCATTCTCCATATAAACCAAAGATAATAAATAATTTAAATAAGTTCATTTAATACACAATTAATAAACTTATTCATAACTATAACCAATTATACACATTTATAATCATCAATAAGTATAAATGTTAGCTATTTTTTACACATTTTCAACAGTAGGTGTATGTATTCTTTATCACTTTGAACTAGTTTTCTAAAAAAAATGTTGATGTATATTATTTATCAAAATTAAATCATTGTTTGATCATATTTGTTAACATAGTATACATTTAATTATTTTTTAAAATTCTATAATATCATTTCATGATAGTATTAGTTATGAACAATGAAGATGAAATTGATAATGACCATGTTGTAGAGATTTTTAACGAAAAAAATCCGTTTTCATAATAATTGAGTTATATTTTGATATAAAAATTCCATATTTTTTACATATTTATGTCATATTATAATTTTAAATAAGTTCTCATATTCATCTATGGAATGAATTTATAGAATTATTCTTGTGGGTGGTTAAAATGATCCAAACATGATCCTACAATGTTTAATGGATAATTATAAGATTGTTTTGTTAAAATATAATTATTACCAAAGTAAAATTATATTATTTAGTGTTTATTATTCATATATATAATAATTCAAACGAAGTATAAATGTAATATATTTTATTTAAATACATTACATATAAAAAAGACCATTTTCCCCTTAGTTCACTTTTTTGAACTATTGAATTAACAATAATCATTTCCAGATCATATCATTGACATATATTAAAATATATCATCGATAACATAATTATGTAATAAATGTAATATTAAATCATTAAATATTAATAAGAACCATCAATTATGTATAGTAATGAAAAATGAATTTCATTGCTCATAGTTGTGGTAGTCTGCATATACACATGAACAATGATTTCTTTTTTCTTAATGGATGGGTTTAAATAAAAGAATATGATAATATTCTTTATATTGCATCACTAAAGTATATAAATTAGATTAATATCATTATATTATTACACATGTATGAAAAAATGATGAATATAATTAATAATAAAAGACATGTAATTTATAATAATTATCATGGGAACTTGAATTTTACTTGTAATTATCCATGGAAATGAAGGCCTTCTGTACAATAATGGTGTCCAAAAGACTCTTAATGACGTGGGAGGTTATATGAGGATAAAATTAATATATTATAAAGGATAAATTTGATGAATATTTCACTTTTAAAGTGGTGGTATTGTTACCTTTTTTGAGTGAGGAGAATGGAACTTTTGGAAGCATATTTAATATTTTCAATAATCATTTGTTACTATTAAATGATTATTGACTAAAAATAGAAAACCGAAGAGGTTAATATGTGTATGGGTCGAATCACTCCTCAATAACTCTTCTAGGGTTAACATTTATGTGTTTTATGTCTTTCAATTCTAATTTTAACCTTTTACCCTATATTTATTTTACTATAGTAATTAAATTCTAAACATATTAATAACTTTAATGAGAAATATTAACTTTTATTACATAAAAAAATTCTTATTTTAACATTTTAATTAAATCTATTATATAAATGTTTTTATGTCTTTGATTTTCTATTTTAATAATATCATACAAAATATGTTAAAGAAATTTTTTAAAAAAGTGTTTTTTTAATCATAAAGTTTTTGTGTATTCCGTATTTATTTTGATTATAAATTACAATGAACTATAGTTTCTTATTATAATTAAAATAATATGTTTTTCTGGAAATTCAAAAACTAATCAAACCTTGAAAATTCTAGATTTAAATAAAATACATAAAATATTTTATATTAATCAATCTTTATAATTTACATATGAAAATGTTTCACCAAGGATTTTTAAGCTCAACGAATATATTAAAATGTATAATTTCATTCCATAGATTAATATTTTAACACTTAAATGGATTATTAATGTTATTTATCAATCATATAAAATGAAAATTTTATAAAAATTATAAGTTTCATGAACGAAAAAATTTCAACAAAAACCCAAATATTTCAGAAAAATCACAAATAAATATATTTTTATATGAAGATTTTTAAAATGGATTTAATTTTAATTAATTTAAATTATAAAATTTCTAAATTTACTTTTTGAATAGAATCATCAAATATAATGAAAACCCTTTTTATTTGAAAATAAAATTTTCAAATATTATATATCTTTTGTTTTTATTTTATATAGTTTTATGAATAAATAGTTATTAATAAATGATTAATTTAAAAATTAATGTGTCATATGTCATATTTTTATTCAAATATAAATGAAGATCATAAAAAATTAAATTTTTTAAGTAAAATGTTTCAACATAATAAGTGATCTTATTAGTCATCTTAGAAAAAATAATTTAATATCATTAACATGGAAAGTAGAATTTATTATCATTATACATATATTTCCTTATATTTTTACTCGTATTAATTTTCTTTAGATCATGGTCAGTTAATAGACAATTCAATGATAACATGGGGCTCAAAAGTTATTATATCTCAAAGAATCATAATTGTGATCAAGAAAGCCTTATGACTTAATATACATTTGAATCAAAACACCTTGAAATAGATGGATTGTAATAAAATTTAAAATTTCATGATTATAAAGCAATTCAAGAAATTATAACTCAAATAGTTAGAATATATTCCAGATAAATGAAAATAGGTACATAACAGTAAAAATTTCTCAAAGAGTGGAATTTGAGAGGGAAACCCTTACCTAAGTCATAATTCACTGTCCACATGCTCAAAAAATTCCAGACAATTATATTAATCTCATTAAAAAGATAACCAAGAGCCTTATTCATATGTACTACCATTTTTATTCATTATATAAAGTCATTCTATACAGATAATGTTTATATAATATTTACCTATTATTATAACCTTTTTTATGTAATATTTATCAATTTGAACTACTTTTATAAAAAAATGTTGGTAACTATTCTATTTCTAAAGTTAGTCATTATTAAAATATATATAATGTACATGAATATAGTTTTTATCATATTTTCTAATTCTATTATTTCATTTCATGGTAGTAATGGTTACAAGCCAGGAAGATGAAATCGATGATGTTAATGTGTAGGTGATTCTTAAAGAACAATAGTTGTAATCTTAAATAATGAGTTGAGTTCTTATATAACCCTAGAAATTATTTTGAATATTTATAAAATATTATACATGTTAACAAAATTATCATAGCATTCCAAGATATAAATGTATATTATTGTTCAAGTATGTGGTTAATTCGATCCAAACAAGATTCCACCAGGTTTAATGGATAATTATAAGATGGTTAAGATTTAATATCATTAAAAAAATTAATAATGATATTATATAGTGTTTAATATTTTTATATATCATAATTTCAACGAGTTATTAAAAGAATATTTTTTTAAATCCATTACTTTTAAGAATGAAATCTTTTTCCGCTTAGTTTTCTTGTTTTAAAAATTCTAAATTGACAATAATAATTTGTTGTTCATACCATTAACATGATCTCTTATTTTTCATTATATAACCATACTTATGTCATAAGATATTTTACATACTCACTAAACTCTTCTATGAAATGTAAATTATCTGTGAGGTAGTGAAAAATAATTTTATTGCTCATGGTGAATGTAGTCTGTATGATTTCACAATTGATGATTTCAGTTTTCGTAACATATGGAATATATTAATGTAAAATAGTAAAAAAATTATAGTAAAATAGATGTATATAAAATATAATAATATTATTATACATGTTTGTCCGGAACAAATTCCATTGAAGAATAATCTGATGAAATGATAAGTATTTGATAATAATCATGTTGATTAGATGAATTTTCTTTGGAATAATCCATAAAAATGAGTGTCTTCTGACAAATAATGGTGGCAAGAAGATTTAGAATTTGTAATAAGCTTTTAGTGGGTGAATATTGGTATATTTATAAGGAATAATTATATGAATATGTGAGTAATTAATTGGACGGACTATTATATTTTTTTAAGTGAGTGTACGGTATCATTTTGAATAACCATTAACATCATTAATAACCTTATTTTTATATTCCAAATGTCATTGAATAAAAAAGGTGAAAAATACAAGGGGACATAAAGTGGGGGTCAAAAAACCTCAAATACTCTTTTTGAAATTAAATTTGTTTGTTTTAGGTCTTTTTGTTTTAGAATTAACATTTTTACCCCAAAAAAATTCCCAAGGTAATAAATTTTTAACCATTGTAATTAATTCGAAAGAAAAAATTAATTTTAACAATTTATATAAATAAAAAAAATTATTAAATTTATTTAAATTCTACCGAAAAAAAATTCTAACGTTTTGGATAGTGAATATTAATGTATTAAAACATAACATGGAAAGATAATTTTTTTTAAAAAGATTTATTTGATGGTTCAATATTATGTGTAAGGAATATTTGTTAAAAGTACGAGTTTTGATGATATAAATATGTTAATTGAAAATAAATAAGGGGTATAATATTTTCATTACAATCCCAAACTAAAGCTATACATAAGAACACATTATATAAATAATTGACTGAAAATAATCTTTAATGAACTATCATTTTTAATTTGTTCTAAAAATGTTGTACATGGGTTTCGAATGTTCATATAATATTTTAAAATGAATAATTTTATTCCATATATTCATATTTGATACCTTATAATATTTTTTAATCTTATATATCATAATTATATGATGATAATGTCATAAAAATTACAAATTTTTTCAAACCATTATTTTTCAAATAAAAACAACCATTAAAAAAAGATAAATAATACATAATAAGTCAAATTTGGTTTTGATAATTGAACCAATGAATTTTATATTTAATAAATTTTAAAAAAAATATTAATTATCTTTTTGAATAAAATACTATATTACAATTAAAACAATATGAGAATCATAATTATACAGACTTATCTCTGATGCGATTTTTGGATCAAAATGTATATCAGGATGGAATAATCCAAGAGGGGAGAATTGAATGTAATTTTTTTTATTATACATAGAGGAAAAATATTATAGTAGTACTAAATTAACCATATTCACTGACCTCTTTTGTTTATAAACTATAATCGGAGAGGGACCTATGTTTTATGTATAAAATATCGTAATAAGTATTTCATGATATGTTTTCCACATGTTGTATATAAAATTAATCATATTCACCATATGAAATGGATTTAATCATAGTAAGGGTAATATGGATCCTAATCACAATGGATATGATAAACAGAGTGAACAAATTAATGATTATATCCCGAAGCGTATAGAATCGTATTGAGTAAACGAATTGATCGTAATCACAAAAATTGTAATAATAAATATTGTAATAAAATAAAAGAGTACAGAAAAATGAATATATATAATGACTTAGTTTCTATTAAAATGTAGTGCAAATAAAAATAAATAAAATGAATACAATTTATTTATCCCAACGATAAGGGTATACAATAACATTGCATAGAGTTCCATTGATTTATACATTCATGTAGGTCTGACTCAACCGAAATATTGTAATCCCTTTATATGATTATCAGATTTGGTATTCCTGCCTATCCCTAGTGACCCTCAGTCAAGAGGGTGATCAACACCTCTATCTTATTAGCTGTAGAAGATTTCAATATGAAAAACATAAGTATAACTATTTTACTATTAATAGAATCCCTCAATCATATTCATATTGACTGGCATCACACACAAAAAACTATTGAGGAATAAATGTATATGGAACTAGAAGTTCTCAACATGTTAACTGTCAGTTTTTTCCCACATAACATATTTTGTAGAGCTCTCATATGGTGTCTCAAATAACAAGCTACGATCAAATTTGATCTCATTCAAATGATCTGGTATTTATAAGTGTTGTCGTGATGGTTAACCTAGCCTCCAACCATCATATTTTAACATAAAATCTCATAGGGAATTCGAAGACTAACACTCTAATAGTCATATTATAGATGAGAAAATTATATTATTTTCTAATTTATATTGAAATATAATAAAAGACATTGTTTTTATTTAAAAAATTTCCTTTCATTATAATATTGTTTTCTTCATACAAGAAAACTACATATAAAAGGGTCTGAGGATTTTTTATTTGTTATATGTCATTATGAAGATATTGTCATTACGAAAAAGGATAGTGTGTAGTATAAAATTTTCATTTGTTGTGTATGATATAAATCATATGTGAGTTCATTACAAATATCATTGAATGAATCATTTCTAAAAAACTCAAGAGTATGATTATAACTTTTTTCATATTGGAAAAATAGTATTGAGAAAATATGAATCAAATGTTTTAATTAATGTTTTGTAAAATAATATATGAGTATATTCTGAAACTAATTTGAATATAAAGGAGTGAGTAATTAGGTATTTTAGAAATAGTTTGCGATTTCCAAAAAAAGGAATACATATGATAAAAGAAGACTTTTAACTCAACAATATCCCACATTTTGGAAATCACCAACCATAACTCTAAAATTTAAAAAACTATATAAAACTTGATCGAATGAAAATATTTAAAGGTATTTCATATTTATAATTAAACCCTTACACTTGTCATCCTTTGAGTTTTATAACACTTCTGAATATGATGTCTAATACAACTAACTCCACTTTAGGATAAAAAATTCCTAAGGATCATATTCTATTAATTTTATAAAAAATTACTCCACCTTACTAAATTCTTCTCATTATGATATTTTATTTCTTCCATTATCCCTTTATAAAATATATTCTACCCCTTTATAAATCATTATACCTCTTCGTGATTTACCAAAAAGAATAAGGAATGTCTTTTTTTACCTAAACTATGGATAGAGAAAACAGATATATGAATAAATAATGAATTTTATAATTTAAATTTTATGGATGAAAATTCATCCAAAATGTTGCAAAACAATAAATCATTACATGAATAGATTAAAAAACATTTCATTGTTGTATTAAAATAAATAAAACAAGTGTTAAAAACAAATCTATTATTCTATTTCTCATATTCATTCTTTATGAGGTCTATGATGAATTTTCTCATCTTTGTGAATTAATTCCTAAAATACTTCACCTTATCAAGAGATTCCTTCCGGGGTCAAAATATTTATTCCTATTCATCGAACAAATGGCCCTAGGTAAAAATATTTTCCTCCTTTGATTGAAACATGCCTTCTAGTGCACGAATAATGACAACTTGGGATATGATTGTCATATCCTGATCTTCAACTGTATCGCTATGACTTACATTTTTATTTTTTTAATTTGATTATCTCATTATTATAAATTAACAACCTTAAAAATTATGATTTCTTAAAAATATTCTTCTCTTGAATATCATTTTATTATTCGGATTAAGAATTTTTGGGCTTATAAAGTCTTCTGTTTTCCAAGTAGTATCACTATAAACATTATCTAATGCTATTGTAAATTCATTCACCATCCATATTATATATTCAATTGAATGTTCATGATATTTTATTCTAGAATTAGAATTTTGTGACCACATCACCGCTTTATTAAAAATATTTCTATATTCCTTAGTACATTCATCAATCAATTTGAAATCATTCCGTAGACTTATTAGTAATTATTTTAAAAGAATGATTGAGTCCAATATTTTTTTATGGTTATAAATAACCAAATAAATCTTACCTTCAATCCGTGGTAAATATGGGATTGTATTTTAAATTATTATAAGGGCTTTATAAATATACTGATATCTATTCAATGAGATTGTATTGTTGAAATCACTATCTTCTTCATAATTAAGGTGTTCTACCGATTGGCTTCATAAAACCTCAACATCTAAAATATGATTATGTTGTTCATAATATCTAGTCTCCTCCACATTATATGATATATAAAATATTTTTTTATCTTGGGTTCACTAATTATCTTTTATCAAAGAGTATAATACATGAGATGGTATCTTGAATGACATTTCATGAGAATATTTTACTAGTATCGTGTCAGATTGAGTCTATAGTTGTTGATAAGATTATTTTTCATGCCCATCATCCTTCTTTTTTTTATTTTTCTTCTTGTTTATATACATCTTGTTCATTTCTAGCATCTTATTCACTGAGATACTATTTAATATCTCTTATATTCGTATCATATTGTAATTATTAATTATTTGTTTGAGCAATTTTTGGTGGAGCCAATTCTTCACCACATTTTTATTTATTCATTCCATTATATGGGATATTGGGAGTGATTATTTTTTTTTCATGGTTTCACTGATAAAATTTTTAGTTGATTCTATTTCTACTGCTTTTAGAAACTTATCAAAAACAAAAATATCAGACATTATCTTTTTCAATTTCATTATCTTCTCATCATATTTGAGTGTTTCTTCAGGAAAAAATTTTATTTATCTATGGAATTTACAAGATTAAAACATGATTGTGGGTCTCCATATTTTGTTTCAGTAAGATCATTTATCCATTTGTTAGCTATTTCATCAGTTGGATTATTATTTTTCTATGGTTAAAAAAAATTGAATGTTTCATTCTATACGTTCATGGAATTAATCAGCATAGATTGTTTTAGAATACACTAAATTATTAAAAATATTTGTTTCAAGGATTCATCTTCACAATCATACAGAAAAAAAATTGATTATGAATCAAAATTATCTTTCAAAATCAATATCATATTATTACTAATCCAATGAACATTCAAATATGATATCACTGATTTGAGTGGAATAATATAGAACCTCAAACATTGTAAAATGATCTTTGTCAAATATGTTGGAGACATAATCCGTAGAGACTTAACAACAATGTTCTTAAAATTTTTGATAGTTTTTAAAATGTAATCCATTACATCCTTCTTTCTCATATTCACTAAATAATCAATAATAAACACATCTTATTCCGTAAAAATTTCTCTATCATAATTACTAAGAACTATAAAATCATCAATCTATTGAGTTATAAGGATATTTTATAATGAATGATGAGTGGTTTTTCTTTTTGGATCATAAACATAAAAATTTTATTTTAAGAACAATTTATAATGAATATCCCCTTTTCTTTTGGTAATTTGGGAGAAGGTAAAAACACATATCCATCTATTGGTACACCTAAGTGGTTTTTACATTATTTTTCAGTCATTCCTTTCTCCTTATCATATATGGAAAGGATAATTTTTAATCATCATCAACATTAGCAGTACTATGAAACAATTTAAATTCATCCAAATGAATATGATCATGATTGGTGTTGTTGTTTTATTGAAAACCATACTCGCATCCTTGAAACATAAAAATTCATTTCAAAGAAGAATCAAACATATCATTGAAATTTAATCATACTAACATTTCACAGAAGAATTTCCTCGATGAAAAATATTTTGGAACCATTTCTTTGGTACATAGTTGAAGATTCTAACGAAAGTGTGATTAAATCTTTTTATGTAAGAAAATCTATCAGACATAACATGTTGAATTCCTGTAGCGGTTCAACACAATGATGAAGAAATTCTATGTCTGACATAGTGGGGGTCCCTTTATATAGTAAAGTAAATCTAAATATTGTGATTATATGACTCATATTTTATAAAAATGATCCATCCATTGAAAACATATGAACTCTTTATTATTTTAATAAAAATAATTATCAAATATATTTTTCAAAATCATCATGAATCTGATTATGTTTTAAAACAATGTAATAAATTGAAATAACAAAAATTGGGTTTGTAAAAGATAGTTTATGGTATGAAATTGTACCATTTGATGTATCGCAATAGATCTATTTTTTTAAATATACTTTTCCATTAAAAATTACAATATTAAAACAATTTAAAAAAAATTATTCTGAGTAATAGATTAAAATAATGAATACAATAAAATTTTGAGTATGAAAAATTATATGAGTATGAGTAGAAAGAAATTGAATATGATAATAGTTGGAGCACATAAAATTTTACGAGTATGTGTATAATGAAATTTAATATGAAATTTTTTTTAGTAGAAAACATTTTATGAGTACAAAAAATTTTCGTATGAAAAACAAAATTCACATTTTTTATAAAACAAAAATCAGATGTAGTCCCCCTTTGAAAACGAATAGATTAATGTAAGGTGGTGGTTTAGAAATAAGTAGATATTAGGGATTAAATTACAGGGTTTATTCCTTACTTATGACTAATGTAATCCAATATATTGAATGGTAATGGGTTAATAAATATATCAAAAATTTGTTCTTGTGTTACAATAAATTAGAAAATGATATATCCATTATGTATGAGATCTATAAAAATGTGATACCTAATATTGATGTGTTTTTTATGATAGTGACCTATAAGGTTTTTGGATAAAGTGATAGAACTAGTTTTATAACATCATATTTGTTTTTTAGTAAAAATCATTTCGTAATCATTTAGTGTGTGTTGTATCCAAAATAATTGAGAACAAAAACATCCAACTACCACATATGTAGCTTCATTAGTGGAATGTACTAATAGGTGTTGATTCATACAACACCGTGAAACTAATGAATCACATAATAAATGGAAATATTAGTATGTAATTTTCTTATCCCATATGAGACCACCAACGTCAGCATCCAAAATAATTTTCAATAAAATAAATTCTAGAAGAATATAATAGTTCTGAATACATATTTCCAATTATGTAATGAAATTATTTATAGCTTTCAAACGATATTATTTGTAATTTTTTGATATATTTCCAATAATGATAATTATAATATAATGTTTTTATGGTTATCTATTATGTATAGTATACTTGATATCATTCCTCTAAAAGATGTTTGTTCAATTGGTTTTCCATCTTCGTCATGATAGTGTGTATTTGAGGTACCGATTAGAGAACTAATACATTTAGTACATTCATATCCATAAATTTTATGAATATCTATAATATAATTACATTCTGATATATAATCCCCTTATGGTTTTTGAGGAATTTGAAACATAAGAAATAATGTTAACTCCATCATCATATTCATTTTTGACTCATATTTCATAATATTTACAAAAGAATTTGGTAATGATTTTTTATTTGATAAAAAAAATAATTTCATCAAAATTAATTTGAACCATCAAAACATTTTTTATATTAATTATTAAAATAGTTGGACCAATAGTTCTTTTAACATATTGTTTTATGAATAATATCATATTAAATTATCTTACCCACCTTTAAGGTCTTGTTTAAGTCTATATAATGCTTTGGTATGTTTTTAAACATATGGACAATGTTTTCTCTCTTATAAACTATGAGGCTGTTCAAAAAACATCATATTGAACATATAAATTATTGAAATCACAATTTACATCCATTTGAAAATGATTGAAATTAAATAATGCCGCAAAGACTAATAGGATTAGAATAGATTTCTGTTTAGCTACACGAGTATGGTTAATTTATAATATGTCCCCTCTAGTTGATAATAATAATTAACTACAAGTATTGATTTAATCATATTGATTATTCCATTTCCATCACATTTGTTTCAAGAGAACCATTTTACTCCAATTATAGTTTTTTCTATGGATCTTTCAACCAAGTTTTATTCTCTGTTCATTTTCAATTATTTTAGTTTCTCTTGCATAGCCTTAATCCGATTGTTATCACATAAAGCCTCATCAAGAATATTCTGTTCGCATTGAGAATGGAATTATATATGTTCTATATTATTTCTCAAATAACTCATATTCCATAAAGTTTTATTTACATCACTAATGATACTATCACTTTCTTGATAGCTTTGAAAAAACTGATTAAGGTTTTAACGACCTATTCATCACCACAAGGTATAAACTATTTGAGAGCGAATACTTCAACAATATGTTCTTGAGTATTATTCTTATTACTAGATTCATCTATTATAAACTGATAATAAATTTTTGGAAACACATTAGATAATGCATGTTGGGAATGTTTAAAAATAGAATGAGTAGTTTTATCAAATTGGACATGTATTGTATCATCAATAGTACTATGTTTTTTTAGCAAAAACTCTATATTCATTAAAATAGTGGAATATATGACGAAATTACATTCATCATATTTTTGTGAAAATTTATTTAAATTATCTTTATTATCCAAAAAGAATATTTTTATCCAATTAATTTTAAGAATGAAACTATTGGTTTTTGGCCAATCTATCACTCATAAGGTGTTTTATAAGGAAATGATATAATTAAAACTAGATTTAAATATAGAAAGTCGTATTCAAAACTTCATCCCATAAATAATGTTACATATAAGATTATATCAGCATTGTATATGTTATCTATAAATGAATACAATTTATTCTTTCAACAAACACCATAATGTGGAGGAGTTCTTGGAGCTGCAAATTTATATGTAATGCCATTCTTCCTACAAATATTTTCATAATAAAAATTAAATAATCCTCCCCCATTATCGCTATGAATAAGTATCAGTATAAGGGTTTTCTCATTTTTAAATTGGCTATAAAAGTTTTTGATTAAAAATAGGATTTATATTTCGTTGTTAGAAAATAGACACATGTGTATATTGTGAAAACATCAAATACAACAAATAAATAGTACTTAAATCCAATGCTTCCAGTTTTTGTAGTAACGGATATGTCCATGTGTACTAATTTCAAATTATGAGCAGTTGAGACTTCACTAATAGAGATAAATCCTAGTTATGTTTCTGACCATATAGAAAATGGTCACAGTCATGTGAATAATAAAATATTTGATCATGTAGATCATTAATTAGTCTTTTCTTAGATAATTTACATATGATCCGAGGGTTACAGTGTCTTAACCATCTATGCATGAAAACAAATTGATCTTCCATTGCATGAAGGCAAGTTAAGTTTACATGACCTGACACAAGTTGGAGCTTAGGCTGTAGTTACCCCTAGACCACCACCACAATGTCAAAGGAATACCAAACTAAGGGAGGAATTTCCCTAATAACCTATACTCACACATGTATCTAACTCAATGAAAATTGTGTAGAGGGAAAAAGTAAATAAAATGCAACACTGCTATATATATACAAAAAAAACATGCATCTACCTCAAAACAATAAATGTACAAAAAATAAACTGAAAGTTAAATAAGAAAAATACACACTAAACCAGAAAATTACCTCATCTTGAACATAGTTGGAAATGTGGAATAGCTGGGAGATCCCCAATCTAGAATCCCAAGTCACGGCCACAGGACATAGTCCAAGCACCCCATATACCCAACTCCTTTAAAGTCCCGTTCTACTTGTCCATCATCTTCAAGGGTAAACTATATACGAGTAAATCCCTAGTAGGGGTGAGTACAAATATACCAAATAGGATTCCCCAATGGATTATGGGAATGGTAATACATGTACATAAGAATAGAGTAGTATAGAGAACAAGGTACCATAAAAGAATAAATTAATGGAGTGCAGCTCAAACAAACAATAGAGTGATGTATGATATTCCAAACACAAGGATCTAGAAATGATGATAAGATAAATCGATCCTCTTGTTTTTTGGTACATATATTAGGATAGTTGACTCATCCTATCATGATAATCAAGACATGGAATTCATGTTGCATACCCTGTGCATATTTGCCTCTCTTGGATGTTGAGTAAAAAAAACCCAAATAGTGGGTATATGAAATAAGATATATACATATATTCTATCCAAAAACACAAATGATAGTGTGGGGGGATCTCCATATCGCAAGATCATCCTAGGAAACGAGTGGTAGTAGTGAATATGTAACCACCATCAATTCCCAACAACCCACATGTATTCTTAGAACTGAATGTCAATGGGACTCAACCATCTCACCTTCATACTATCCACTTTTTGTGGTTTTGTCTCACCCAAATGGTTTCAGGTCACATTACAAGACGTTTCTTGGAGGGAAAATCATCCCTCATTATTGAGGGTCCAATGTCACGTCAAAGTACTCATCATCATTGATTCACAATAGAGATTTTGTGTATCAATGCCAGGGACCCATGCCCAACCTAGCTAAAGGATGCCACTCTGGTATTATTGAGGACCCATGCCCAGCCCAGCGAGAGGATTCCACCCTAGTATAATCGAGGACCCATTACCATCCCTACTAGAGGATTCCACTATAGTGTGCTAGAGGATCCAAGGCCGAACACATTATAGGATGCCACTCTACTCTCTTTGAGGTGAACATCCCATCCCCACGGTGGATGCCACTCGAAAAATCAACAAGGAACACTTGATATCCCTATTGGATAGTATCTCCTTGAAAAACAAGGATGTAGTCTTCAAATGCCACCCCAGATATGTTTCCCACATGGAACATCTCGCATCGTAAATCATAATCTAATACAGATGGAATGGTCTCATTCGGTGTATAAAGACACTCAGAATAGGCTACATACATCCCAAAATCAACGCCCAAAACAAATCAATGTAAGATATTTAAGATTCTAAAATTAGTACAATGTGGGTGTAGGGCCCACACATTGTGTGTCCCCACCTCATTGCATGGCCATGTACCTATCCATTCTCGAGAACAAAACTATGACCAAGTACCCCCATGTGTGTTGAACTACTTCTATAGTACCTAACACACTAAATCAAAAGGCAAATGAGTGGACAACGCCCATCGTTCATCTAGGTGGACAACATACTAATTATGCTGACACACCTCTTCAAATGGCTCACGAACATTTCAGTACTTCTCTTCATACATCTTCTCAACTATAACATGTTTTGAGGTTGACCCCGACCATCGGTTCTCTTCGAATACTACAAAAGGATCTACCATCGATATTCCTTTATTCATTATATATTTAATGATTTCACAAATTAGGATATTCATATACCAATAGATTACACTATTGCGATAATGTTGAAAAACATGCAGTAATGAATATTTACCCTCATGAAATGGATATATGATAGAAAAGTTTCATGTCCTTGCATCTCACTCAAACAATGTCCCATGGGCCCTATTACATGATCCTTAAACAATTATATGAACATCACCATTGTGATCCTCTCATAAAAACCTATACAATGGACCACTCATTTTTTTAAAGGAAACCCAGTGAAAAAGATTAACAGCAACATGTATGATCCATCCTTTGTGGGGACCACACCTCAAACTTATATTAAACACTTAAATGTGTTCCTGATAATTCAACATAGAGTTTAGGGTCACAATGCCTCTAACGTCGTGTCAAATGGACAGTCCTTTTAGAAGATATGTTAGATACAATATCTCAATATAAACATAATTATACTATTCTTATTATTTTATATAAGACTTTTGTGCACCCAATAAAGGAAATGACACCTTAAATTTCCCATAAGATACTATGAAAATTAGTATTGGTGAGAGGGATTTGTGGTCGTAGATAGTGTGTCAAACAGACACTCCATTTAGGAGAAATGATCATTTAAAGGTTTTGTGGTCCAAATCTGGCATGTCCGGCCCAAACTGGCTGTAACCCCTCCTCTCGGGCTGGCCTGACCAATCAGCTCATTGCCCAGTTGTAGGTCATCCCTCTTCTTTCATGGTGTGACTCACTAGTAGTGGCCCGATGTTCCCCCAGGCCTCGTGTCCATCTTGATGACAATGAACGAATGAGTAGGTTGTCCTCCCCAGATCCCCTCATCAACATGTGACCTACGTGATATGGGTCACTACCGGCAGGTAGGTCATCCTCCAGACCATGAAACAGTTTCACCGGCCACCGAAACCACATATCTAGCCTATGCTCCGATGTTCTTGGTCTCCACCTCGCATGCCCAATTCGTCGTGTCAACCCCACTGGACACCCCTGCCCCCAGCCGTAGTGCTCCTCCCTCACAACCCTGGCCCATGACCCCTAGTAGACCCTGCTCGCCGCACCATCCTACTCTATGGCCTACCAAAGTCTTCATACCCAACCAGCCTCCCCCATTGGTTTTTCTTTAGTGGGCCCTTTTGTGGGATACTGCGACCAAAATAGTGGTCTGAAAAAACATTACACCCAATTTTGGAAATATCCAGAAGTGATCTTCACTACTATGGGTTTCACTCAATAATACATTGGAGCTTTGTCCTGCCCAAAATTAAACATATGTAAACTTGAAGAACGATTGAAAAACACAAAACCCCAAAGATATTTTCAACGATGATGGATGGAAATGTTTGTGTTGCCATAAATGGAGGTAATCCAATGATGAATGAAAACTACAAAAAGAAAATCATAAAATTAAAACTCCAATTGGAGGAAAAAAATGAAGGATTGTATCTTGATTCGACTATTTGACATTGATGATTCAATCATGGCACTCCTGGTTTAATCTGATGAATTTAAAAAGGAGATCAATCCTCAATTCGAGGAAGAAAAATGAAGAAAAATGAGCGAGGAGATAGATAGTAAGATTAGGGATAGGCCTAATCCAAATGAGTGTTTATATATATATATATAAATCACTCAAACACTGCCATTTGTCATGAAATATTAATCTTTCATGCCCGCTAATTTTATTTAGAGCCAAGGAAAAACACTCCATCCCAAACTCAATGACGGTCTCATATTTGTAATCTGAGTTATAATTAGAAATTTATTCAACATGGGGTTTGAGATAATCAAATTAAAGTTAATTACTATTTTTATGATTTTCACTTGGTGAATTATCTCACAGAAGTCCCACACTGAAATAATATAAGAACTGCCTTGGGTAAATGGCATCTTATAGACTCAACTGTGTACCCAAATTTCTGATCCAATATACCATTTAATATATATCCAATATCTGACACATTTATAGTAAGAAAAAACAAAAAAAATTGTTATAGTTTATTCTGGGAACACCAGGCCTCGTAATTGCACACCATTTTAGCGCCTAGCTCTGGAAATATATATAGAAATATTCCAGAGTCCTACGGGGAAAGAACTGAGTCTCTATATCATTCCACCATCAATATTTACATCTTAGAAAATAAAAACTAGGGAAAACATATCGGGATACTATGCCATCACCTGGTTGTCCCACCCTAGGGAATGTCATAGACATTTCCATTCTGGAACAACACATGAACAAAAGGGATAGTTCATACTCATAAGGTATTCTCATGATGAAGACGCGCATGAGAACAAGCACACACATCCTCTTTTATGAAATATGGAAGACATCATGCAACCACTACTAAAATTGGGGGTGGTATATGACATTAATAAACCTCTTCATCTCCATTAATGGTCTTGAATGACCCAAAGAAACTCAAGGGATAGTTTAATTCCATGACCAAAACTATATAACTCACGTCATGACTGCATGCACTATTTGTCCGTAGAATCGTGTCTCGTGAATCCCTCCTTCGGAATATGCATCTGGTAAAACACTGATTGTTATCTAGTGACACTATATTTCACACTTTATGGATCAAAACCAAGACACTCTAACACTCTTGGAAAGAAAATGATTCCACATCATCGACTAAATAAATGTTGACCCATCTTTCTCCACTAGGATTAGCTGCGGGGAAGTTAACTGATATGAAACATTCCTCACTAGGAGAGAGTAGGACTGCCTACTAAGATAATATTTTACAGCATCGCACATTCCCGGTGTATAGACTATCTAAAATTCATAGTCTTAAATAAAATCAACATGCATTACAACATCATGTTAAGTAACTCTTGGGGAAGACAAACTTGAGAATATTTTGTTCTAAACAAACAGCAGTGCTCTATCCCAGAAGAAAACGTCCCCACATTCTCAGAAAAAATACTACCATTTAAATCACTATATAGTGAGTCTCAATGTTCGGTTCATGGTGTCTCCCACACCATAACATTTTCATGATAATTGTTAAAACACAACTGTTGTTGAGCACACAAGGTACCAAAAAACAGGGCATGTAATAAAACACATCCAACATCAACAGGATAGACATAAAAATCATATGGCATATCCTGTTCAACTTATCCCCCACATGGATGTTAAATAATCTCCAAAACATGTACTCTTACGATCCCATTAGTGGACGTCCACAAAATTGGAAGTCAAGAGAAAAATAACCATAAGTAATTCCAAAACATGCTTCAAAACTCTACTACCCAACTACACCCATAAACGCAAAAGCCAAAGGGACTCATCCACAACACCTTGATACTTTACCTTTTGGATGGAACTAACTCACCTACATGCTTTTTCTCCCATAAGAACAACACATCTCAGTGGGAAAAGTACCCCTCTTCCTCATGTAATAGAATATATGTCGAACAACACTGACATAAGGTTACACTTACGCCCCATGTCACCCTGGTAAAACCACAAACAAGGAGCATGGATAATATAATACATCAAAAAATTCATAATAAGTTCTAGGGAAAATAGTAGATAAGATAGAATGCACACCTCACATCATATCTTATTCTATTGGATCGTTGACTTCCAAATCATTTGTCTATCTTTGTTCCCAGCTGCCAGCTTCCTGATCCTGACATGGGATTCATGGAGGGGTGGAAATACCGCATAAAATTATCCCCAACCACTAGAAAATCCTACTCCACATACAACATCATCTCTCTGCGAACCACCATAATCCCGAAGCTACCTCATCCATGGTGGTCCACCTAAAAACATTACTTCTATTCTTCACATGCCTGGTTGTTCTGTCTCATGCCATGCAGTGTTTCCCATAACAAGCATAACACCAGCCCTCTCCAAGATATCTCTACTCTCTGCATTGCCTCATCCCCATACAGACTATATTAATGTGACTGATTATGTGTAGGCCTTATGCATCTAGATCTTGTTGATCAATTTATTCTTTATGTGGAAGATGTATCCACTCTTTTGTGCTCACTACCACAAATAGTTATATAGAATCCCTATGAAATATAGATCCATCTCAGTTGTTCCCTATCTAGAACTTCGAAATAAGTAGGGTTTCATATGTCTACTATGATAGTAAAAATAACTCTATATATCTTAGCTCAATATTCTATGATTCTAATTAGACATTAAAGATAATGACTACAGAGTGTTCAAAATGGTCTATGATCCTAGCCGCATACTAAGTCACATTAACGACCCAAACATTTTCAATGGATATTCTATCCTTATAATTATGTCCTAAAATAACATGAAAACACAACATAATTAACTACTAAGTGATAAGTAAATTTTAATCATAATTTTTCACTTCTGTGATTAGAATTTTGAAAATCTAACATACACGGTTATTTTCAAGATGATTTTTGGAGTCTAATAAAACAAAAATAATTTTTGGTGAATAGGAACCCACATTTAAGAATAGTAACATAAGCTTATTAATAGTGATATACCCTAATTAATAATTACCTTACATATGATAGTATAAAAATTATATTCATGTGAATGTATGATGTACCAATATTTTAGACTAATTAAATTAATGTTTCAAAACTGTTTTTAGTAATAAACCATGATTTTAATTAAATATTAAATTATTCCCATTAAAAAAAATTAATTTTTAAAAATGGAAATCATTTTGGGATACTAAATGTCGAAAAATTATTGGGGTTAATTTTTGGTATTTTTATGGAATACTTGATTTTTTTATGAATAGTGAAATACTGTAATTTACTAAAAAAATCTAAATAAGTTAATTATAGAGTCATGTGTGATGTTATGATGATGTAAGTCCACTTGTTTTAGGATCAAATGATTAAATTACTATTATTTGTCATTCAAGACTCACTATTCCTTGTTTTAGGGGAAATTAATTTACCAATGAGTTTTATATTACGGAAACCCCTCTCCCATCCACTATAAAAACCACCCTTCACACCCTCATTTCCCTATAGCTCTCAAGCTCCATGTCTTCACAAAACTCTGACGAAACATCTTTCCTAGCCCCTCTCCCACATTCAAGAGCTACTGGTCTCATCAAAAGATCAAGCCTAGCTTCCTTAAGATCTCAAGATGAGGATTTAAGAGGTAATTTCTCTCCCTCTTCTCCCTTAGTTTCCTTTAATGTTCAAGTCCATTTCTTGATCTCTCCCCACCTATCATCATCCAAATGGTATTTTAACTCTAGTATTATACATAAACTGGAATTGTTTTATTCCAATGGTATATTATATCATCCAACCACCTTTCCCTCTTCTTTTTATTTTTTTAAAGAGAACATTGTTTGTGAGTTGTTAATTTATCACCATCAAGAACGACATGCTTTCTTCTTCCATTTCTACGTTCAGATCTGATCATGAAAAAACAATTATGTGTTAACAATAAATTTTTATATGTATTATTACCTATTTAATGATCTGTAAATAACTTATGTCCATATTACTAAGTGAGAAATTAAAACAAGATCATTGTGATCGAAAAACCGCCCTAATTATACTAAATAATAATCATTTAATTCTTATCTAATGGTTCATCCACATGGATAAAATATGACTCATTATAAGATAATTAAATATTTGGTAATATCTTTAATAACATGTAATATCAGTTCAGGATGTTTACCCATGTTCTACCCAAACATCAATTTTAGAATAGAAGTGAACCACTCAAGAAAACCATAAAAACAAATATTCCCGAATAGTGTTTTTAAACTCTATAACTCATACAAAGGAGCCTAAAATCATATAAGGAAACCTTAATGAACCATATTAATTTAAAATATGTTCTAGATTTCTTATTAATTAATATAATGTCAATATACATGACATTAAATAGAATTAATCATTCAGATACAAGGTAAACGGAAATTCTGGAACCCAATTTTCTTTCTTCGGGTTCTCCCACTTTCATTAAATATTTGATATGGTTAATCCTTATAAATAATTTTTTCATCATTATATTTTCTTTTTCTGGGATATAAGTTTTCTCCACCCTTTTTTATGTCAAACATAATGTTTTCCAAAAGATCTTTCTTCTAAGAACTCATCATTTACTTCTCATTTAGGGTTGTTGGTTCTTGTATCAAGTATATTATTCCCTCTCTGTTTTGGGAACACAATGTTTATGAATGTGTTATTATGAGATGAAACCCATTCCGTTCTGTGGGTTATTTATGTTCATCGTTGATTTATGTTATATTTGTATTTTATGATAATGATAATATTATGACGTGACAGGAGCACCATGAATTATATAGCGCAATATGAATGTTTGAATGTGACAGGTGCTCCTGGAATTATAAAGCACTCCAATGCATTGTGTAAAGTGATTAATATAATTATTATATGTGAAATGATGTGTTAACAATATTATAGATTGGTTCACAATTATGTATTGTATTGAACCACTAAGACATGATGTTTTATTTTTTATGCAATACCACATTTCAAGTATTATATTTATGCTTCCTATCATGTTAATGATCTCTTTAACATGTAATTATTATGCTCACCCCATGCAATTTTGTTCTTATATATCCTCTAACTATGCTTATATCTCACACCTTTTGATTTATATCCTCAAGTGGCTACATGTACTAAGGAGAGGACAAGTGGCAATAAGAATATAGTGACGAGGAAATTAAATAATCGTTTATGGTCGATTATGTAATTGTTTTGTATGGACCTAGTTTTCCCAAGACACAAAACATTTTGATCCTCTATGTGTAATACAATTATGTTGTTTATATTTGAAATGATGTAATAGTTATGTTAGAAAAGTATGGGTCGCTATAGTTGGTATCAAAGTAACGGTTTAGTTAATTTGGGAATTAGGATTAGTGAACCCTAGAGAAAACCTATAGAATGTGACTACGTATAAATAGGAACACAAGAATATTTATATAGGGATCACATATGTTATGTTTTTGGTATAAATTTTTTAAGTAAGTTAATAATTTATTGTTTACTTATGTTTTGTTCTAACCCTTTTCAATTTTAGAAAATGGTGGGAACTAGGAGAAATCAGTCCAACAACTCATGTGTGGGCCAATGCAACGATTGCCCAAAATACATCCCCAATGATTTTGGATGTGGAGTTAAAAACTTCGTGCTGATTATTACCCAATTATCTCAGGTAATGAACAATAACCATAATAACAGGGAATGTTCTCCTTCACTAAAGAGGGAGCAACTGGCTATCGAACTTTTTATGTGGAAATGACCACCGACATTTAATGGATCTTCTGATCCACTAGTTTTAGAACATTTTGACAACTCCATGTAGAATATCATTTCTATGCTTCACTATTCTAAGGTGTAGAAGGTGACTCTAGCCGTTTATTCCCTTGATAGAGAAGCCGATCAATGGTTGGATTTGATTAAGAACACCAAGAAAAGAAGGGAAATTGAATGGATGGAATGGGAATACTTTAAGATAATGTTTCTTAATATGTACTTCCCATGAACTCTTCATATGCAGAGGGAGATAGAATTAATAGAGCACAAAAAAATGATGGAGAATCTGTCACTACCTATGATGAAAATTTCACAAGACTAGCATGGTACGCTTCGAGTTTTTTTATCAACAATGATAGAAAAATTGATAGATTCTATATTAGATTAAAATAACACATTCGAAATCCACTTTAAATTATAGAGTTTGGGATTTATGAAGAATTTGTTTGATGAGATCTCAATGTGGGGATAGAGTTTGGAGAATGGTCCCATGGCTATGCTAATAAGAAAAAAAGATGGAGTTTCAAGCTGGAGGGTCTAATGACAAAGGTGGGAAGAAAACTCAACGACCCACATGCCAAAAATGTGGGAAGTTGCACCATGGGAACTACCTCAAAGGAACTGGGATGTGCTTCATGTGTTGGAAAGGAGGACCCAATGCTCAAGAGTGTCGGAAAGACATGAAAACGAATGAAAATGTGGCCGAATAAAGGAGAAAACCACTCATGGTTCAATTTTACAACTATACGGAGCTATGGAACTATGCATGTTAGTGCACTAAACCTCGAGTTCTCGAGGGTAATCAACGTCAACAACCACCAAATACAAAGGAACAAGGGAAGGCTTATTCCATCACTACTATGGAGGTGGATCAGGATAATGATGTCATATAAGGTACATTTCCTATTCACTCAAGAATGAGAAAAGTATTATTTGATTTTATGGTCTATACACTCGATTATATCTTTTATTTTTTCTAGAACTATAGAATCAAATCTCCGAAACCTTGATGTAGAGATATCTGTAAAAACACCAAGTGGTTAAATCATTGCAACCCAAGTGTTTCAATCCTCTCATGTAGGTGTATTTGTGAAGATTATTCCAGTGAATCTTGTAATACTTCTTTTGGTAGAGGTTGATGCTATAATGGGAATTGATTGGCTCTCGTGATATAGAGCACATATCAACTGTCAAGAAAAATAAATATATTTTCATATTTCGAACCATCCCATGCTTCTATACAAATTCAAGGAAGATCATTAATATCCTTTGAAAATTCCTTCAATGGTCTGAGTGTTGATTCCCTATGAAGAAGCATATCTCATCCAAACGGTTGAGTAGAAGGAATGTTCCAACCTTGACGAAATTCCCATCGTGAGGGAATATGGTGATGAATATACCGAAGAGTTGCCCGGATTTCCCCCATATCATGAGGTTGAGTTCTAATTGAACTCATACCTGGAGCTACTACTATCATGAATTGTCCCTATAGGATGTATCCTATCGAACTGTAGGAGTTAAAGATGCAGATGAAAGAGAATCTGTAGAAAGGGTTCATACGCCCTCGTGTATCACCTTGGGGTGCACCAGGGATCTTTGTGAAGAAGAATGGAAAAATGCTGTTGTGTATCAACTATCGAGAACTCAACAATATAACCATAAAGAACAAGTATCATCACCCAATGATTGATGAATTGTTATAATAGTTATGAGGTGCTCAATATATCTCAAAGGTGGATCTTCGTTCTGGATATCATTAGGTAAAGATGAAGAAGAAATATATTCATAAGACTACCTTTCGAACAAGGTATGGGAACTATGAGTTTTTGCTGATGCCCTTTAGACTTACTAATTCCCATGAAATTTCAATGGATTTGATGAATAAAGTCTGTAGACATTAGCCCGACAAATTTGTGGTAGTGTTTACCGATTATATTCTCATTTACTCCAAGAGAAAGGAGGAACCTGGAGAACATCTATGACATGTGGTGGTGACATTGAGATTGGATAAGTTGTACGTCTAGTTCAGAAAGTGTTAATTTTGGATGAAGCAAGTCACATTCTTTGGACATGTGAGCAAAAGTGATGGAATTTCTGTAGATCCTTCAAAAACAAAGGCTATTGAGGAATGGACGAGGACCTCCAGTGCCAAAGAAAACCATAGATTTCATTGATTAGATTGGTACTACTGTTTTTTTGTGAGAAAATTCTCACGATTGTCAAGCTCTCTAACTATGTTTACAAGGAAATGGGTAATGTATGTTTGGAAAAAAGAATGTCAGGGAAGCTTTAAGGAACTAAAGAGAAGGCTGATCACTGCACCTATACTCATACTACCGAAAAGTGGAAAATGTTTTGTGATATATAGTGATGCTTCATGGAAAGGCTTGGGTATTGTACTCATGAAAAATGATAATGTGATAGCCTATGCCTCACGACAATTGAATATCCATGAGAAGAACTAACCAACATGTGATCTAGAGTTGGAATCCCTGATTTTTGCCCTGAAAATCGGGCGGCACTAATTTTATAGAAATAAGTGTGACATATACACCGACTACAAGAGCCTAACGTATATATTCACACAAAACATGCTCAACATGCGTCGAAGGAGATGGTTAGAGCGAATCAAGGATTACAATTGAACTATTCACTATAATCCTAGAAATGAGAACATGGTAGCTGATTCTATAAGAATAAAAGCACCTACTACTCTAACCATGTTGCGGATTGAAAAATACCCCATCTTCTTGGATATAGAAAGAATGGATTTGGAAATCATAAGTGAGGGAGATACATCCTACCATTCCCAAATTATTGTGCAACCATCCATCCAAGATAATATAAAATAAGAACAATGTGATGATGTGGAGATAAAAAAGTGGGTGAATGCAGTAAATGAAGGGATGCCTCCAAAGTTCCATATCAATGATGATGGTGTGATTCGGTTTGGAACACGGCTATGTTTGACTTCATCACCTGGAATAAAAAAGGAGCTATTGTATAATGAACATAGCTTACAATTCTCTATCCATCCTGGTAGTAACATGATGTACTGTGATATCCTAGAACACTTATGGTGGGATAACATGAAGAAGGAGATTTCAGAATATATATCAAGGTGCTTGGTATGTTTTAAAGTTAATGTTGAGCGAAAAAAGTCCAATGTTATGAAGCAAATATTGCCTATACCCTTGTGGAAATGGTAAAATGTAACTATGGACATTCTCACGGGTCTCTGAAATACGTCAAAGGAAAATAATACAATATGGGTTGTGGTTGACCGACTCACCAAGACTTCCTACTTTATTACTATTCGGGAAGATCTCTCACTTGAACAACTTGAAATGATATATGTGAAGGATGTGGTGAGACTGCATGGTGTTCCACTCTCAATTGTCTCTGACCATGATCCAATGTTCACAGATAAATTCTATGGGATCCTTCAATATTCTTTGAGTACTGAATTAAATTTTAGCATGGACTATCACCCAAAAACATATGGAAAATCTGTAAGAACAATTCAGACGCCTTAAGATATGCGAATAGACTACTCTCTATATTTTAAAGGATGATGGGATCAATATCTCCCATTGGTTGATTTCTCAAACCACAATAGCTTCCACTAGAGTATTCAGATGGCTACATATGATGCTCTGTATGGAAATCATTATAGAACTCCAACCCGTTGTGATAAAGCTGGGGAAATAAAGCTACATGGACCTGATATTGTGCAAGAGATGACAAAGAAGGTTCAAGTCATCTAGAAACACATCAAAGATGCTCAATGTTGGAAAATGAGTTATGCTAACAACCGTCAAAGGGACTTGGAGTTTGACATTGGAGATAATGTCTTCCATTAAATAACTCTATGGAAGAGATTCATGTGATTCGGAAAGAAAGGGATGCTAATCCCAAGGTATATTGGCTCATTTGATATCTTTGAACTCATATGAGATGTTCCCTATCATCTTGAACTTCCAAAAAATATGGTCCAAGTTCATGAGGTGTTTCATGTATCACTACAGAGGAAATTCATTCCTGACCCCTCACATGTACTGAACTCATAGGTGGTGCAGCTAGAAGATGATATCTCTTATGAGGTGTAGCCAGTAAAGATGGAAAAATTTCATAAAGGGGGAAAATATAAAGAACCATGGTTTTTCAATGGAAATTATCTGCTTATAGTTATGTCAAAAAATAATATGAAAACACAACATAATGAACTACTAAGTGATAAGTGACCTTAGAACATAAGTTTGTCACTTTTTGTGTTTGGAATTTTGAAAATATGACATACATAGTTGTGTTCAAGATGATTTTTGGAGTCTAATAAAACAAAAATAATTTGTGTTGAATAGTAACCAACCCTTAAAAATAGTAACACACACTTATGAATAGTCATATCCATAATAAATAGCAACCTTACCTATGATAGTATAAAAATAATATTCAAGTGAAAGTCTGATGTACCTTTATTTTAGAATAAGTAAATAAATGTTTCAAAAGTATTTTTTAGTAATAAACCATGATTTTAATTAAATGTTAAAATATTCATATTTAAAAAATTTGTTTTTAAAATTGGATTTCATTTTTCGATTCTCCACGTCGAAAAATTTTCGGGAAAATAATTTTTAATTTTATGAAATAATTGAATTTTTGATTAATATTGAAATACAGTAATTTACAGAAATAAGCTAAATCAGCTCATTTTAGAGTCATGTGTGATGTTCTGCTTATGTAATCCAACTTGGTTCGGGATCACATTATAAAATTACTATTATTGGACATTCATGAATCAATATTCCTTGTCTTAGGTGAAATTAATAAACTAATTAATTTTATAATAAAGAAACCCCTCTCCCCTCAACTATAAAAACCACCCTTCACACCCTCATTTCCTCACACCTCTCAAGATCCAACCCTTCTCTAAACAATGCCCAAACATCTTCCCTATCCCCTCTCCCACTTTTTAGAGATACTGGTATCATCAAAAGACAAAGATTATCTTCCCTAAAGAGAATATCAAGAGGATGTTTTAAGAGGTAATTTTTCTCCCACTTCTCCTTTAATTTCCTTTCATGTTCAAGTTCATTCCTTGGTCTCTATGAACCTATCTTAATACAAATGGTATTGTAACTCCAGTATGATACATATAATGGAATTTTATGATGATAATGGTATATTATATCATCCATCCGCCTTTCCCTCTTCCTTTTATTTTTTTGAAGAGTGTGTTGTTCGTGAGGTGTTAATTTATCACCTTCAAGAATGACATGCATTATTCATCCATTTAAACCTTCAAATATAGTCATGAAACCATTTTTATAGTTGAACAATATTTTTTATAAGTATTATTATCTATTTAAAATTCTGAAATTAACTTATGGCCATATTACTAATTGGTAAATTAAACCAAGTTTGTTTTGATCGAAAAACCTCCCAAACCAACTCAAATAATCATCATTTAATTATTATCTAATGATCCATACACATTGATATAAAATTATTCATTATAGGATCATTAAATATCCTATAATATCATTACTAACATGTAATATCAGTTCTGGATGTTTACCCATGTTCTAACCAAACATCAGTTTAAGAATACAAGTGAACCACTCAAGAAAACCATACAAACAAACATTCCTGAATAATATTTTTAAACACTATAACTCATCAAAAGGCACATAAAATAACATAATGAAACCATAATGAATCATATTAATTTACACAGGGTTTTTTATTTATAATTAATGAATATAATGTCATTATACAGGTCATTAAAGAGATGGAAGCATTCGGATACAAGGTAAGGGGAAATTCTCAAACCCAATGTTCTTTTTTCAGGTTCTCCCTCTTTCACTGCATTTTTTATATGGTTACTCCTTAAAAATAATTTCTTCATCATTTTATTTCGTTTTTTGGATATACATGTTCACAACTATTTTTAATGTCAAAAAATGTGTTTTCCAAAAGAACTGTTCATCTAAGAATTCAACTTTTACTTCTCATTCATGGTTGATGGTTCTTGTATCAAGTATGTTATTCACTCTTTCTTTTGGGAACCCAATGTTTATCAATGTGTTCTTATGAGATGAAACCCATTATTTTCCAGGGGTTAGTTATGTTCATCATTGATTTATTTTCTATGTGTAATGCATGATTGTGATAATATTATGATGTGACGGGTGCACCCGTAATTATATAGTGTAATATGAATGTTTGAATGTGAAGAGTGAACCCGGAAATATACAGTGATCCAATGAATTATGTAAAGTCATTAATATCATGGGTAAATTTGAAATGATGTGTGAAAAAGATTCTAGCTTGGTTCACAAGTATATGTGGAATTTAACCACTAATACAAGATGTTTCATTTTTTATGCATTCCACATTTCATGTCTTATAATTATGCTTACTCTCATGTCCGTGATGCCTTTCCCATGTTATTATTATTATCACAAACTTATATATTGTTCTTATCTATCCTCTTACTGGGCTTCTATCTCACCCCTTTTTATTTACATCCTCAGGTGGCTACATGTTCTAAGGATAGGACAAGAGACAATAAGAATCTAGAGAAGAAGAAATTAAATAAAAGTTTATGCTTGATGTTGTAATTGTTATGTATGGTCGTCTTAGCAAACCTCTACACTCTGAGGGTCTCGATCACTCAAGAACATTAGTCGTATCTATATATGGAACTCAAAACGTGCACTCAGCCAACACATGTCCTACGCCTTCTCTATATGGTAAGTCTTTTAATCAATAGATGGGGTGAAGCTACCTACCCCCCTGAGAAAGGGAATCAAATGATGGGTCCTGATATGTGGTCTCGTCGCTCACATGGAATCATCACAAACCAGAGAAAGTATACTAGATGGTTGTCATCGCAGAGACATCCTAAATGTTTTGAAAGTGTACTGTAGTCACTAATCAATTAGAATTATGAATAAAATTATAGCCATGTTAGATGTCAAAATTAGAACCAATCCCTTTGATAACGATCTTCCCAGTGTACTAAGTTTGATAATATTGATAACTACCACCCATATTTTGAAATATGTACACAAACTAATGAAAATTATAATTTTACAAGATATGTTCCCATAATGTAATAAAAATATTAATCTATTTTAAAATAAATAACACCCCATATATGAAGAACCTAGAAATCTATAATGAATATAATAAGGTATGCTTGAATAAACTACAACCCATGGAGTCCAAAATAATAAAATAATATATTTAAAAATTCATCCTAGGACAAAGTTTTATGTAATGGAGATCCAAGGGGTTTGATATAATAGATTCATTGCAGGTTACATTAATATGAATCTAATATACAAAAAAATAACAAAATTATTGTCTTCCAAATCTCATATTTTAAATTGTAAAATTATATGTAGACTTGGATTCAATAAATAATGGGAAATTTCCTAGTAAAATAGAAGAAAATCAAAGGAATAAATTGATAATTTTTTCTACTTGGATTTATTTGAATTCAAAAGATAATTAAAAGGAATCCTAATTGGATATGAAACCTAAATTTATTTATAAGTCTATAGAGAGAAATCAGGAATACATAGATTCCATAAATATTGGAAATACGTAAATAATTATTAAAATCCTTCTATCCCTTATCAATATTAATGTGAATTTTTTTTGAAAAAACAAAAAAATTAGTGGAAGTGAGGTGTTAAATAAATACTTTATTACCTAAATATAGAGTTTAAAAAACATTCCCCACCCATCATTTTACTTCATAGAATTAAATAAAAGAATCAATAACTTGAACATCTCATGTTCCTTATGATTTTCAACAAGATCCATGTGAACACCCATTTCATCCAAGATATAATTCAAAAACCATCATACATAAAAAAATTATTAATAATTGTTCAAATATTAATTTTCATTGCAATTCACAACTAAGAGCCTCACATAAGAGTAGTTTTTTTCACTCAAAAGTATCCCTCTTATGCTCAATGATCATAGTAGATTTTTAATCCCATTTGCTTTAAAAAATAATGTCCATATCAAATAAATTTTTTATATAGGTTATAAAATGAATATTACCCATTTTTTAATGTTTCAAAAATTGATAATTATATATTTGGAAATCATAGAGTTGTTTAGTAGTTCGATATTTTATCTATCACCCATACCATTGGATGGAAATATTACATTTTTTATATTTTTGAAAATTATTTATACTTATTGATTTCCTAATTCGGGATATGGTGTATGAAAGGGGAGTCCATATCATCCTTGTTAGGACTTTTCTATCCATTTGTGAAGGTATAATTTATGCTTCTAATGGAAAATGAATTGGTAACCTTGGGGAAAAATGTGATGTGTCTATTCATTTAGAAAGGCTATGAAAAGGAGACATTGAAAAATATACTCTATACATGAACTCCTATATCATGAAGAACCTTTTGGAATAGAAGATGAATACTTTTTGGATCATCTAGATTTTCAAAAATAAATAAATCCATATAGAATCAATAATTTTAATGTATTATAAAAATGAGGAAGTTCGCATAGATGAGATTGAGGATGATTTTTTTAAAAAAAATATGAGTTTTCTTATTAAAATGTCTGCAAAAAAAGATCTGAAAATCAGTATATATAAATATACACGGAGAATATTAGTGATAAAATAGTTGATTTATTCATCATCAACTCTATATTTAAAAAAATTGAGTACCTTAGAACTCCTAGGACCCAAATTGTTCCCTTTAGTAAAAAATAATCAAACAGGAAATAAATATACTTCCATATAATTTGAAATATTACTTTTTTAGGAGATATTTTTACACTGTTGGTTTTAATATCTTCTAATATGGAGTTTATTCAAGAAGAAGTATTGTTGACTATCTTAAAATTTATTAAAAGTGCTATAGTCTATACCATTTTGTACTTAAAGTGAAAATGCTTTATTTTTCATTCATATGTCCCCATAGAGACTGATAGAATAACCAAGAGTTGATGTTCATTGGAGAATTCAAAGCAATCATCAATAATCTTTTTATAAAATAATTGATTTATATTTTAGATCTTATAATAATATAACTCATATTACTAATCCACTTGGTCAAACTTGTTTGAACAGTTCTAAAAAAAGAGATTCCATGGTCATAGTAATCAGAAAAATAAAAAAATCTATAATATATCAGTGACTAAGTGGAGAGTCTACATTGATTATATAAATATTAATTTCGTCATTAGGAAATACCAATCCCCTTATGTTATTTTTAGATAAAATGAATTATAGGTTGGTGCTATATGAATTATATTTTTTTATTAATATATAGTAAAGCTTCATCCATCTTTTTATAGCCCGTAAATATTAATAAAAAACCCCAATGACATATATCTGTAGAATATTTACCTACCATAGAATGTAACACCCTTTGAAAATTAGTAATTTAAAAACTAAATAGTAATACATATGTCAAGAGGTTTTACCTTTAATTTCAATATAATTTATATAAATAATTATATATTTAAGCATTAGTTTGTTGGATTAATTTTAGGTTGAGTGACCTCTTGGGAATATTCCAATAGTTTTTGTGTATAAATAAAACATATCATCAAATGAACATGGGTTTTCATTTGTGGAAAGTAATTTATTGGAAAAGTTAATGATTATCCACATAAGGAGACTAATAATAATTTTTAATGATTTAATATTCATGTTATTAAATGACTATAAACATCAATTTTAGTGTATTTAATAAATTTATCTTCATTTCTCATCAAATGTGCAATTCGTGTGTAAAGTGATATTTTGGGCATAATCAATCATCTATTTGTGTAAATAATCATTCAAATTATTTTTATATGATATTTTGGCTTATAATTTTTCACATTTATAAAATATTTTATATTTTAAGATAAATTTATCAATTCTAATGGATGATGGACATTTGTTTCCAAGAATTCCGAAATTACTGGACAAAAAATAAGGGGCCTTATACACATTAAATAAATGTGGAGTGCATATTTAAAGCCCTATGAAGATAAACTATTAAATATATAGGTAAATTATGGAGATAATTTCAGTAAACTATGGAAAGAGCTAATTATGTTATTTTTAAGGATATCCAATGATTTCAAATTGACATTTAAATTGATGGCTAGATTTAAAGGCCAATTAAATCAACCTACCATTTCGAGCATAACATCTAATTGGAGGATCCAAATGGTATGAAATTATGATAGATATTAGATGACATGATGAAGAAGATATTTCTCTTATATTACTCTCCCAGATTTGGTAATCTTTAATGATGTATTCGAACTCAAAAAATGCTGATGAATCTAGGATAATATTTGTGGTCAATATTGAAAAGTTAAATTTTCATTGAATAATTTCTCTCATTTGGACTCTCTTAAATAATGGGGAAGGAGTTAATTGATATGTGATCAACACTAAAACCCAAAATTACCTATATAAGGATATTTTTGTTAATATATTTAGGAATCCATTATTTATTTCATTAAATGGTATTATTATTATATCATTTTTTAATCGCAATTCATTTTTCTCAAGTAAATTATTTGACTCACATACAATATTTAACAAAAGTTCTGAATCATCATATATTATTTCATTCCCCTCAATATAACATTGAAACATTTTAATCAATATGTGAACTTATTCACACCAAAACTTTTTAATTTCTTCATACAACGGTGGAGTGATTGTTATTTCACATTTTTTTCATATGCAATTCAACCCTCTGGAGTCTAATACCTTCTTCCATTGTTAGAATAGAATCAATTAAGGGATGTATATATTATGGAATGATCTATGTGAGTATAAATGAAATTAATTGGATTCTATTTATAATTTTAATAATTTTTAATCAACTCGTTTCTTGATATTTTCAGTCAATGATTTTCATTCTCCAATGATTTCAACAATATTATGGTTAAACATCATGGGTACTCGAATGGTCATTAGAATTGGAGTTCCCATGAATATGATCCATTGAATTTATAGGTATTTTACATAATCTAGTGAAAAGGAAAAATTGGTGTGTAGTTTGGAATGACCATATTACATTGAAATAAAATCTCTCATAATTAAGACATTGAAACCATTAAAATAAAATTATTCAATCCACCACTGATAATATGTTTATATCAACTCTTTTTATTTAATATAATTCAGTTAATTCATTAAAAATATTAAATAATCAAATAAATTTAAAAAAATTTCCACTTCATTGAATAATTAACTCCATAGAATGTAAGTTTTATTTAGTTTCTTCCCAGGTCCCTAATGATTGAATTAAAATATCTATTCTACTAGTGACAGATTACAACATATATTTTGGGTAAATTTGGGTGTCACAAGTGAACATTGTGGGTAATAAACTATGGTGTTTTGGAAAGAAAACAAATGTATTAAATTAGACCCATGAAGTCAAATTAGTGGGTCTGTGGTCTATGGAATCCAGATTGTGAAAAATTATATCAAATTTTATACCCATCTAAAAGTGTATATATACTACCTCGAATTTAATTTAGGGAATTCTAATTTAAAGGGTTTTAATGTAGCATCCCAAGAAATGGGAGTCTTAAAATAATATATCTTACTACCCATGTCTAAAAGGTATACCATTATTTGAGAGTATGTATGATAATATCGTTATAGTTTTGAATGTTTGGATTGATGTAGTGGCGAGATGGCTGAAATATTCAAATGTTTTATAGGGAGTGTTTGGGTGTAGAAAAAGCACACTGAAATGAAATGTTAATTATTTGGATAATCATTAGTATAATATGTGACACTAATGGGTAATGTATAATAGTCTGTTGGGAAGTATACTAAGGAATTATTATACAATAATGGTTTGGATTGACCATGTTTATGGCCTAAGGTGGGTTTGGTGTGAATGTGAATTCACTTGGGATTTAGTGGTTCTATTCCCACCATTAAAATATTTAGGATGTATATATTTTTTAATACATTTGATAGGATAATAGAGGTTTTCATAAATGATTTATCTGTTATTTGGAATAAATTGTAGAACTACATAAAGTGTTTCTAGTTAGACTTAAAAATATATCAAGAGACTAAACTTATCATGAAATTAGATAATTATAATTTATGGTCACTTGGGGGATTGTTAATAGCCACAAGGTCTCTAGTTGGGAAATATATGTTGAAAAACATTAAGATTATGGTAACTAAATTGTTGGACCATCTTCAAAATTTCAAGGGTGTTAAAATAGATTTAAGGTCAATAGGTTCTAGTGAAGATTTATTAATTCCTTATAAAATATCAAAGTTTCAATATTCTCCCTAAGGGTCAAAGATATACCCATTATTTGATAAAATTTCTTTGAGTAATTAATTTTCCCATGAAAAAACATAACAATTCATCTATTTTCACAACACTTGATTGGAAAACATCCTTTTAAATTATTTGTAATAGTAAGGAAATTATAGTTAGTTATGTATTCGGTAAAATAATGTAGAGGGGATTTCATGTAGATTATTATAAAAATAGGTTTCTAGATGATGCTAAAATTAGTTACACCCTTACTATTATGGAGTTGTTAGTAGTTTTTTTAATTGTTAGAAGATAAAACAAAATTTAATTGGATCTAAATTACTTGGATTCACTTACCCTGCTGACATAAAATATATTCTAGAAAAAAGAGGCTAAGCCAAAACACATCATGTATATACATATATTATAATAGTTATATTAGGAAATCATTGATAAGAAAGGTGATGGAAATGTAATTATTGATCACATATCACGGAAATATAACACCCAAAACAATTACTAAGAGAGATTATTTTTTTTACAAATGATTAAATTATCATAGTTTTGACAATAATGATTCCATAGCATTATGATTTTGTTAATTTCTAAATAGAAGGGGTCATTATTATTAATATTACCCTGAGTCAGAGAACCTTTTTTTTAAACTGAACATACACTTTTGAATGATATTGTAATTTTCATAATGTGTGATTATCATATCCATAGAATGTTTATACCTAAGGAAAACTGGTTCTTATTTAATAGGAATATAAATCTTCACTTTCTTAAGGACACAATGGGGGAGAGAGTAATATAAAAAATGGACACAATATACTTCTTTAGCATACTTTCTTAAAGGATGATTAAATTTTAGTTTATTATTTTACAATGATCCAAAGGATGGGAAATTGAGGTACAAGGAATGAAATTCCCTAGAAAATAATTTTATATGTATAAATTTTTTATCTTTAGTGAATGATATTTATGTGACCATTTCTATAAGTTCATGGGAATGGATAAATTTTTGTTACAATATACTATGTCTCTATATATGTATAATTAGATTCCCTTATAAAAAATAAATCAAGTAGTGTTATAAATTAATTAGGAAATTTTTTACTATTAATTTATAATAGTAAAATATTCTACCATTGATAATCAAATTAAATTTATCGACATATAATTGAAATTATTTGTTAATAAATTTATGTGTGTTGATAAAATTTGAAGAACATGGAATCCACAATCAATATTATAATAAAACATTCTAACATGGATCTCAACTAAATTTTTTATAATTATATTGATTACTATATAAGGGACTGATATTTAAAATTATATAATAAAATTTGGTCCTAAATTATTGTACTAAATAATTCAATAAGAATATATCCTTAAAGAATTATCTTTTCAATATTATGTTACGTTTATGTGGAGATATATCCTAATTATTAGTTTGTTGTGGATTCTTTAATGTATAATTTTTAAACTGCTGGTGAAAGAAGACTACTAGAAATGAGGGAGTTCAGTGAAATTATATGTTAATATAATGGAAATAAATGAATTTAATAGGAATTATCCAAGGATTTATATTAATCAATAACATAATATAGATAATAAAATGCTACTTAAATTTTTTATAATATTTAATTGCATACTAATGTTATTTTTTGTAAAATTATGTCCAAATGGTTTATACCATTCAAAAAACATTGATTTTTAGTAAATATGTATATTTAGTGAGTTAGTGAGGAGAATATTGAATTAATGGATAATCTATATGGAGTTAGTTATTATTTTTAGGGGAATTCAAATATATTTTTTACATTCTTTGTGGTTGAAACATGATAATTATTTAAGTCTAACATAAGACTGAAAATCAATTCTTCATGGGGGTCAACCAATGTTTTTTATTCTTGTTATATTCTTTTATTACATTTATTTAAATCATAATAAATCTTCTTGCGTAGATATTTTGATCTCATCTTAGTAATTAGTATTTTAATTTAAAATGTATGTTATGTCACTCACTGCATAACCTTAGATCTCTCTCTGAGTTTTTTATTTCATGTTCACTATAGCTCTGTTATTCCTTATTGATTTATAAATGTTTAAACTTTTTTTGTGAGAAATTAAATAGAATAACATGAATTTATTTTTTCTAGATGTTGAATATTCCTCAAATACTAATAAGGGTTTCATATTGGGAAAATTTGAATTATTTTTTTTAACTAATAATGTTGTTTCACTTCCTTTTATTTTAAATCTATTTGAATCTTTTTATAATTTATTTATTCTATAGCAGTTACAACTTAGTAAATAGAGGGAACATTATAAATAGTTTAAATATGAAAATTAATTTTTATTGAATGTAGTTGACTGACATTCTATATTAGTCAAGTTTGTTTAATTCAAAATTGTTTTCATCCAATTTACATTATGAAAAAATTTATATTTTTTATGAATCATGTGGATGAAATGTGTTTTGAAGTATTTCTTTAATTATAAAATCAATAGTAAAATTATTCATATTTCTTCTATTCTTATAATGAATTTATTTATGAGATCATGGTATTTCACGCTTGTTTGTTTAAAATTTGTAAAAATATTTTTGAAACATCACGTCTAATAATGAATTTTTATGAAAATAATTTATAGGCATTAAATTCATAATATAGAAGAAACTAATAAATCATATTAAGTTATTTTATTATTTTTATTAATTTTATATACTGAAAAATATGTATTTTTACATTTATTTTGACCCTTAATAACATGATATAAATGATTCAATCTGTAAATTATTTTGAACATAAATAGTTTTAATAGTTTCTTCCACCATTAGGACCACATTTTAGAAAATGTTGCGATTGAAATATGGGGGAGTTGTCTCGATTTTTTTAGTAAAACCAATTTCATATATTAAATAATTGAAAATACACTAATTTTTTTAATTGTGTATTTTTATCGTTAATTAGAAATATTAGTGGAAAATATTTTTCCTTACGATTAGTGGATATTTTGTTATATTGAGTGGTATTATTTTAAATATTTATCAGTGGATTTAATTAGTTGAAATTTTTTTATTTATATCATGAAAATACTATTCTATAGGGATATTTTATGAGTAATGTTTACCTATATAATTGAATTTTTACTTATTGATTGGATTTGGAATGATAATATTTAAATTCAAATTATTTGAATATGAACTATTAATCTTGGTTTATATTTTCATTTCCTTCCCTATTTTTTCATGATTTTTATTATTCTAATTTTTTAATTATTAAATTCACAAATCCAATAGTTTCTACTATTAATAAAGGAGAAAAATATATTCTATTAATAAAAAATTAATGATAAATGATGTCCGTTGAAAGCCTTTAATATTTTTTAAATTTCATATATTTATAAAATTGGAACCCATATTTATACCAAGCCTGGTATATTTGAGAGGAAAATCAGACATTCTTACTTGATAGAGCCCATGGGTGTAAACACTTTTCAAAATAAAAGTTTTCTAGGATTATATGATTTCTTCCTTTGCATTAAGTTATAATAACTGATAGTGAGGAACTAATTGATTGAGGAAAACAAATACACTACATGTGGGGTAATTTTATGTTTCTTTATTTTAATGCATTTTATTCAAGATCTTATCTTATGAAATTCATATTTTTTTAAGATAAACTACATATTTATTTAAATTGATTTTAATATGTATCTTTATTAGATGAATCTTCAATTTATTTAAAATTTTAGTGAATATTCCAATTCATATCTCTTAATTAACAAAATATAGTTCTCTTTAATATTTTTATGGTTTTATGAATAAATATTCCATTATGTTATGAAATTATAATGGTAATATTATTAATATCAAGGGTAATAAATCATTTTGGGTTACTAAATTTAATTATTTCAAATTTCAATGATCACAATATATATATATATACATGTGTGTTTGTGTGTATGTGTGTTCCTAGAATAATTACTTAATTCATTTTATTATGTCTTAATATTCCTATTATTTCTATGTGTAAGATCTATTGAAGTTCAAATTCAATATTTTTCACTTCAATAATACTTCCAATGTATCTAGTAATTCATTGTAGAAAAATATTGTAAAAAGTTTTAGTCTATAACACACTTATAACTCACTAAATATGCCATTTTCTAATATCACGATGATTCATTTTTGTCATAAAAAAATAAATTCATAACACATTTTTAGAATTTTATAAGATATATAGTTACAAGTTATTTTTTTGGATAAAATATATTATATGATTTAATTTTCATAAGATAAGAAATGTGTAATATAGATGAAAAATTTATTTATATAGATATACATTACATATGATATTTGTTAAATCAGTTTTCCATATTATTTTGTGGAATTTTCATAAGATATATCCCTCTGTAATTTTATAACTTGTATATTACAGTGTATGGTCTTTAACTAGTTACCTTTTAATTGATGAGGACCAACCAAAAACAGATCTTCAATCTATATTACATAAAGGTAGATAGGTTATTTCAAATGTTTGAATGAGAACTACTCAGGATGAAATGATGAGTTGAAATTAATATGATGATAATAAGGGATGACTACTGTAACACCTGAACCTTAAGCTGCTGTAGTTTTTCATTTTTAAGTGTATATGGTTGCATGTTTTAGTTATTTTCAAATTGATTGTGGACCTATAAAGTCAGTAATTATATGACTATTGTCAATTTTGAATGAAGATGGGTCAGTAATATTATATCAAAGGTGTATATTCAATGTTGAAGACATTTAATAAGGGGTAAATTTTTTTAGGTATTGAATCGTTGAAGAATCAAGAAATTTTAGTTCTCAAATTAAATATCTTCAAGGGAAATGGTAATATTTCACTAAATGTTTTGTAAATTGTTTTTAAGGAAATGGTTGATTATGTTGATTGAGTTCATAAAACATGCATGATTAATGAGATTTCGACTCCATGAACTCATTTATAGATAAAATAACATTAAGGTTGATTAGTGATTTAAGGAGACCATCAATTTGGTTACACTTAAATATAGACAAATAAAGAAATTAAGACAAGCACAAAGGCATTTATATCAAATCCAAGATCTGATAGTGATGAATAATGTTAGGTATTTGATAAATTGAGATGGAATATTCATTCAGGAAATTATTTATATAATGAATCATTAAGATAATGATGTGATATAAATTAAAAATAAAAACCTCTTAGATGGTTTGGGTTTGTGGATTTTTTGGATAGGTCCCCTTATTTGATTAAAAATTATATAGTTTCTTAGCTAAGATGATGAGCTCCTACATAGTCTGAATTTGGTGATTCTTGTGATTAATCACCAATTGAACCAGTTTGAATAAGTCCATCTATACAATCATGTTGAAGAGATTTTTTGGATGTCCAAACAATATATAATTAAATAAATGTATGAGGAATTAATCATCAGAAAACCAAAAATATTAAGGTTGTGAATTATTTTTGATATTTCTATAACTGATGTATTTAAATTCATAAATTAATGTTGGGGTAATGAACACTTTAAAATAGAGAGGATGCTATTTCAGATGATGAAATTTACACACTCGAGGAGGTATAAACAAAAAGATAAGTGGAATCCAAAACAATATGAGGGTGATTTTGGTGAAGGATAGTTATTTAATAGAAAATTATTTTTCCCTCCTTCAAATATCACTCCATTTATTATTTTATTATTTATATAATGTGATTATTCTAAATATTATTATATTATAGATTATATTTACGGAAGAAATTTTTTTATAATCATCTATTTTTAAATAATTTTAATCCATATTTCATATAGGTATCTCTTATTTATTAATTAATTTATATAAATCAATTTCTATTTCAATAAAATATTAAAAGTTGTTAAATTTTATTTTAAAAATATTACTTTTATGAAAAAATTATTTCCAAAATCACATGACAAATGTGTTTTTATAATTCATTAAATAGCATCCTACTAGATTTAATTGATAGTTTGAATTGAAAAAATTATTTCATTCTCTTCATTTTTGAATTTTCATTTGTTGTAGAAAAATATCATAGCATAAATCATTGAAATATAACCCCTTTGAATAATAGTTTTGACATTTGAACATGGATGTTCACTTAGTTAATATTTCTTTTCTATAAATAGATGATAATTATTTCAGGGTAAATCAATAAGCATTTTCCATAACCATTTATAATTTTTTTAATGGAACTACTATTTTTTATGTTTTCATTCAGATAAATTTTAACACAACATTTGGTAATTGACTTGTTTTTATTTCCATTCACTACAACTTACACCAATAATTACTACCATTTACATCTGACATTGGTGTTATTTATCTTTTTGTACTCTATATTTCTTGGTTTGTAAATATTTTTTTCCTTCAAAATGGTTTTTACTTAATTTCTACTATAATATGGTTATTAAGATAATTTATATATATTGTAATAATTCAATTCTCATATTCACCTACTAACTTATTTTCATATTATTCATCAATTAATTTTCGTAGAATAGATTATTCATTGAACATAGTGAGTTTGTATGTGAAAATCACTATTTATATGGAAATTAAAATGAATGTGCTATATTATTTTCATGCATGTTGAAACAAATCAGGACCCTCTAGAAAATTTCATAGTATCTTTTAGGTTTTATATGAGTCTAAAATGCTCAAAGGATATTTTTAAAATTTTTAAGATAGTTTTGAAATAAAATTATATATTAGGAAGTAATTTATGCTTGGAAGCATGGGTTGGATTTTATTGATTAGGATAGAGGAAGTTATTTTTCTATGGCATGTTTTATCACACAATGATAGATGAGGTTATAGTGTGGTGATTTGTTCTATAGTGAAGGTTGTTATTCATGAGATTTGTTTTGTCGGCCTTTTTGGATGGATTATTTTGGTTGTGTATTGCAGTGTTTTTTCATGGGGTAGACTATCTTTGGAGGTTTGGAGTTAATTAAAATAGGATATTGAGTTTATGATAGATGAATTATGTATCTCTATGAAAAAATAATCCATTCCACACCTAAACTGGGTGACTAAACTGGATCAAGGAAAGGCATTTAGAAAAAAATTTATCCTTATAATTTAGAATCTACTTCAACTTCATAAAATCATATAAAATGGAAGATTATTTTTAAAATAATAAATATTCAGAAAAATGAATCATTTTTATAATAGAACTCAAAATTGGTGTGTCAATAAATTATACATACATGCACAAAAAATAAATATTTTTAAAAATAGTTAACCAAACAAGGAATAATAATTAATAAACATTTGACTCACTATAAAAATAATAAAACTAAAATGTATGCCCAAATATTGATATGGTCAAATAGACCGATACATAAACAATACTAATGTAAACAAAAGGATATTCATAATTCCTTATGATGACCACCTCATAACCCAAGGTCACTATCGAAGACCAATCACAATCTACCTCAAGAGTGACACAAGAGAATTAGTAAACATGATGAAGATCCTTTCTACCCAAATGGGATATTAAAAAAGGAATAATGTTCAATAAAAACTGAGTTTTTATGTAGGCCATGAACATAAACAACCAAGTAGGAATTCACCAAGTGTCATTAGTTTTTTATTATAAAAAAACACAATAAATTCTAATTTTATAGAAAAACCGAAAAAAATATATTTTTCATGTCAATTAGAATATATCATAATACCTTCTAAAGTAATCATTCGAAAATTTTTGATCAATATTTAATAATGGGTTAATATTTTACTAAATAATATATTTTAAATTTGTATTTGAAATCTACTTCTTTAAAACCCACTTTTACCGCCCCATAAACGAGAACATAGAAATAAAAAAATTAAAACTTCAACTAAATAAACATAAATAATATATATTTCATAATAAATAAAATATTATAGGCCATATAGGCACAATGTTTAATAAATTATAAGAATTATTTATGTATAATATATGAATGAAAATCTAACTAACTCACAATGTAAAAAATGAGATAAGAAGAACATATATAAATTGAACAACAATAAATAAATATTAAATTGAATTTAAATCATGTGTATTATAGAAAGAACTAAAAAATATATACATAATCATGGTTAATTACTAAAAATATAGTGATGTGTTTCTCAATGAACTCAGGCAGAACCATCCACCGGTCTATCAATACATTTTTCGACAATAATCTATATCTTAATATAAATTTCCCCACAAGTAGAACTTGTCTTAGTTAGTACATGATTGTTATATTGGATTATATTTCTTGAACATATAAATTAATAAAATTGTCTCTTAATCTCTATATAAACCACATAGGATCCCCATGATGTTAATGATTAGAGGTGGGGAAACGTTCTCCACATATAAATCACAAAACAATGCATATAAGTAACTTATCCTTATACAAACGTCTTATATTACATGATTTAAATCACATAAATATAATACATAATAGCATTATAAATCACATAAAATCGCATCTCCCTTGTACCGTAAGAATAAGGGGCATATAATGATGGTATATCTTACTTTAGGAATAATCATCCGTAAAAGGGGAAACTAGACCTTGAGTTTTAAACTCGTAATATTATTTCTTAATCTGTTTTTAAAAACCTACTAAAAAAATAATGTTCCCAAAAAAATTCATCGAGCTACCAAATGTACCATTAAATTTTAAATATTATATAAAATGATAAAATAATTTTTTTAAACTATTTTAAAAATCATTTATCCTAGTAAAACCTCTTGAATTTTGAAAACCCAAATATAATATTAAATATATATATACACATCAGTAAATATCATGTAATGACATGAATAGTATGATAAAAGCTAGTAGCATAAAAATCATATAATAACCAATACTACAAACACATCATTGTCTATAAATAACACCATTCCAATTAATCAATTTCTATAACTTTAAATTCAACACATGGAATGACATGTGAAAGGGAAAAATGTTTTTTAAACACCCAAAATTCCAAAAAAACCCCATTATGAATTTTATCAAACCATCAACCTAAATAATATTTATTGAAATTCGTAAATAAGATAATAATATTTAATATTTATTTATAAACTCATCATATATTTCCAAAATAATAATAATTTTAAAGGAAAAATAGATTTCAATGGATAAGGAATGAATGGTCTGTTTAGAAAAAGAAAATGAATATTGAAAAACTACCTCGAATGTGTGAAGATGAATTGAAATAATTGAATATATGAACTGTTAGGGTAAAGGAACAATACATACACTATTATCATTAATAATCACAAAGTGTTAGAAAAACCATCCCCTTATAGTTTGGCCGAAAAATCTACATGGACTGAAAATGAAGTTAGAACATGAGAATAAGGAGAAAGGGGGTAGTATAGGGTCAATCAATGAAATAATCAATTAAAATTAATGATTTTATTCCAATAATTTAATTGTTTTCACTATGGAGTTATCCTTATGGATCCCTAGAGATTAATAAAACGAATGACGGGAATAAGGACTCTAGGGGGTAACTTATAACGGGTCAAGTTGAAATGTGTTATTTTTTTTGAATATTATTAGAAACACCCATAACATGAAATTTATTTTCACTATATAGTTCCATTATACATTAAGATCTACAACATGACCTACATTGATAAAATATAGGAAACCTCTTGTTACTAGAACCATGTATCTTGATCCATTGGTTTCATGAGGAATATTTACTCCTTCAGGGAATACAGTACCTACCTTGATTAGCTCCCATGAATAGTGATATGAACCATGATATGGTTCACAAATATCAAGAGGTGCCCAAATATTTGAGAGACCACAAGTATGTTTCTTATATAATATTTCACATGATGTTTTTCATCATTTTATAAATGAGCATCACAAGCTCCAAAGAACCATGGAATAAGGCTATCCACCACATAATGGTTAAATATAGATGTTCAAAATCACAGATCGAAAAAAATATAAATCGAGTTAAATAAGGGAATAAAAAATATTAAATAAATAATAAATATTATGCATGAATATTTCTATGTGGATATGACATAATCTAGGAAAACAAGGAGACAATATGTATATTTTATTTATATCTCAAGGAATCCTAGATTAATCATATGAATGAATTAGTTTCACCATAATAGGTTATGTCATTTCATGATAAGTATTGAGGACCCCGGGGTTAGTCGTAAATTATATATTTGTTAATCCTATATTAGGTTAATTGAAATGGTCTTCTACATGTGATTTCATGTAGCCATGCTTGGTAAATTTCATTGTTCTATTTGTTTATGGTTTATTTCACCCTAGTGTCTTTGGTTACACCATTGTTTTCTTATTGGTTTTCTAGTTTTAATGTATAATGGTTTGGATATAAACTATGTTCCCCAAAGGAAAAATGAATTACAAAATCGCTAGGGGAGTTCCCTTATTTTATAAAATAAAATAACTGAGTTAAGGAAGTTTGGGATTGATATTTGTGGATATCATAGTCTGATTTCATGATTTTAATTTGAATCACACACATTATAACATCACCATAACCCATCATGTCACGACACTATTTTTTCTTGTAATTATTTTAAATTTTACATCTTGATTGAATTAATTCTTTTTTCCTTGAATTATTCCAAACCCTTGGTAATCAGGGGGTTTCATTAGAGATAATGTATCCCACATTGGTATCTTTTGTCACAAAACATAAAGACACCAATATTATTGAGATATAAGGTTATTAATATTCCTCTTCATCATTATTAGCACTTTTTATTCTTTCACATGTAGTATATGAATGTGTTCTCGATTTAGATTGTGTTTTTTTGGATCATGTGATTGATTGGTCTTGATATGTAATAGGATTTTTAGGGGTTTCCAAGGGTGTTTTTGTTGCATGACCATACAATCAATCTTAGTCTAATGGAATGATCCTTAACAATCTATTTGAGGTATTGTATTCAATACATAAACTGATTTATTTATATAAAACTAATAATTTTCATGATTTTTGGTAGGATTATACAGATTAACCAAAAAAATGTAATATTCGAGAATAAATAATATTATAGGGATGTGGGTAAATCAACATGTGATTTACATAATTACTTCTTAATACATATCTTCATGTTGAACTTAAGTGGTCTTATTACTAAAAATGATAGATTTAATGATTTTATAAGTTGTAATTTTTCTGAAGGAACTGTAATTTTCAATTACTAAATGGATCAATATTTTATTAGAGGTTTGGAACATAATTATGAAAGTTATAACATCTCTAAATAATTTTTTCTTACATGAAAACATGAATATAAGATGGATTTTATGTTTCAATGATGTATTTTGCGATTGGTACCCTAAAATAAATTTTAAATAAGGTGCAACATATGGTGCACAATTGCTGATTACAATTTGGACTAACCATATGACACACATTCCATAAGTGCACAGGATGGGGAAACCATGAAATAGGATAGGGAAAATAAATAACGTATATTCATCTTTTTACAGACATTTCACATTGTTGGTGCATGGTATGTTAAAATATTTTCCATTCCTATTTGTGGAGTATTGTGTTTAAGAAGTACTAACCACAAGGTTCGTGCAAAGTTTGGCGAACCATGGGACAAAACACTGTGGCCCACGAAATATTTTGAAATTACCTTTTTTTCCCTCTGTGATCATTTAGATGATGACCCCAAATATCTTAATTTCCACTCCCACGTAAGATCTATCAAACATCATACTTCCTCTATGAGAATTTTCCCTTCTTCATGGTCTGATTCAGACACTCATAGGTTCATTAGAAACATTGAGGTAAGCCTTCGACTATGTTTTCCTCTATTGTGTTCTTTATCTTATTCATCTAACCTTTTTCCCTTGATAATGGAGTTTACCCATAATTCAACTAAATCATGGTAAAATTACATTCCAGTGTTGGGGGTATCACTCTTCATTGGAAGAGGGTGAACTAAGAGGCCACCTTCACTTGGTCGTGTGTTATTTTAGGATGATATACCTTCATTATAATTATTGAAAATGTATTTATGAAAACTAATTTAATTTCAAAAATTCATGACACCATTGGAAAGGTAATTTCTCTAGGAATGTGTTAAGGTAACCATGCAGACCATCTATAAGAGGTTTCATGAATTTTAATTCAAAAATGGGAGCCCGGTGAGTTATCATATGTTATGTATTTTTTGGATTTTATTTTATATTTCATTAATTAATTATGAAATTTCCTTTTATGACTATTAATGATCTATAAAATGATAAATAGGGACCTGAAAGATAATTAGTGTTGAGTAGGACATCAAAAATCATGCATGTAGTTTCTAAGATCAATTTATAAGTGGTATGAAGATTTCTAAAGGTAGGTAGTCAATCGTACCATCCCAAGGTATTTATGAATGTTTCAAATGTTATGTGTAATACTGGGCTTATGTATGAGGGATATTACAAATATATATACTCTTTATAATGAACTATTTAAATTAAATAAATTCAATTTATGTAATGGATAAATGTCAGGGGACACTAACAATCCTTGAGCACTGGTTTCATACTTTTAATTAAGACTATCACAACGATTTAAGATCCCCTATAGTATTCCTTATATTATAAATTGCCTATGAGGATCCTACATAGGATTTATACTCATTCATACAAATTTTTTGGATCCCAATAGGGATTACCAAACATATATATTTACATATAGGATTCCAAGAGTGATATCTCTATTTTCATGTGAACCTAGATATTCTTGAGTAGGATTCCCCCCAAAGACGCAACCTAAGAAACCAAGGGGTATCCCTAATCATTAACATACCCTAATCTAGCATGACATGGTTCTACGTATATATGGTAGTAGGTTTCACCATAGAACATGTACCATACTTGTAAGCCAATGTGGATGTGTTAGTAGTGGTGGGTTTAGGTGTTCGAACACCCTTAGTATTTTATTTAAACGTTCACCGTGTTAGTGCTGATGAATACTTTATGGTCATAGGTTATTGTTGGTGGTTAGCTATTGAATCATATAATATTTTATTCTATAGTGGTTATTACCAGATGTACTTCTAGGAGATTCCTCGTGGAATTTCATATTGAAGATTACCATAATCTAATTCATATTCTCTCAAAGAGGTTCTTCTTTATTTTGTGTTATTTTGATGTAGATTTCAAGTTTATCTAAGTATTCCTTTAAATGGGGTTTCAATATAGTTTCCAATTCCCTATGATATAGTGGTTACCATATTAGTTTAGTTAATTTGGAAGCATTGAACTCAATCTTCTATTATTGAGTATGACCTGAATTGTTTCCCACAAAGATCATCGCCTTTATTAGACCTACATAAATCCATTCCTTATAACCTGGGTAAATGAAACATAAAATGCGGAGACATCAGATTATCTTTAATGGTAAAAAAGGGACAAATGTAATCATATCATGGGAATAAGGCTATTAGGACATGATAATAGAAATATAATATCATTCACAATATATAATGGATTATTAAAAAGATTAATTTCAAAAATATTGGAAGTTCACAAGACATGTGTTGTAAACAAATTTAAATCACAATTAATTATATCATAATATAAGAATACAACATGGAATTGTGGCATACATCATCTTAGAAAATTGTGAAAATATAAAAGTATAAACTGGTTCAATCATTAAGTTATATAATGAAATTAGGCCCTCAAATTAACTTATGGAAATGAAACCAGGTCTGTGAATAACATTATAAACATGTAAACAAGTTGACACATAACATTGTGTATATGAAATAAGGTTGAATCAAAATATTGTGAGCATGTAATCAGGTTCTCTCATAATGATGTGACCTTGTAATTAGGTTCACACGTACAAATATACTGATGTGTCATCCATTCTTACCAAATTCGTTTTAGGTAAATATAGTTTCCCCTAATCAAATAATGAAAACCATACATATGTGTTCCAAAAGAACATAAATCATATCAGACTCGAAAAAATGAGAGTTAAAAACAATTCAACATAAAAAATTTAGAAAAGAATGAAAATTAATAATAATCAATCCATCATAAATATATTACATTTAGAGGAAAACAATATTGTGTTATTGGATCATATTTTCAGTAATAAATAAATAAGATTAATTAATGTTATCTTATAATGAATTTTTTTTGAGAGATCACATAAAATTAATTCTTGAATAAATTATCCTTTCTTCTCTAAAAGAATATTATTTTATTGAATTGATATAAAATTTATAAAGAAAAATTATTATTTTAAAATAATAATTTAATATATTATAGGATGATTTAAGGAAATAATACATCATGAAAGAAACAAAATTTTCATTTAAGTTCAGATAAAAGATTATTCTAGTACATTTACCTAAAAAGTAACTAATTAATTCATTTGGGAGAAGACAAATGATTCCTTTTATGAAATGTAGTAAAAAGGTAAAAAATGGGTAAAATTACAATTATAATCTATAGGAAAATAATAAAATCATTATTGAAATCCTGTATAGAAAACTTGTACATGGATGATAAATATTCCTCAATAGAGGCATAAAACAAACCAATCTCAAATATTGAAGAGATTGTTAGAAAAACACTAATCACATTATAATCAGTTGAATCATAATTATCATGAAATTATTAAAATTATAAGGATATTAAAAAAAAATTTGTATAAGAATAAAAATATACATTTATGGGAAGTATATACACTATATAGAATAAATTAGTGGATAATATCGCATAATTCTCGTAGAAATAAATGTGAAACTAAAAATCCCAATACTACATGTCTTATTTCATATAAAAATATTGAAAGCTCATATATAATGGTTTAAAAAATTTAATTAACTTATTTAGGAACTAAATTTATATTTTTTATATCATATATTATTATCTTTTCACATTTTTTGATAATAACATTTCTTTATTATTATTATTACGGGTGTTAATTGCTACATTTTCTTATAATTTTTTTGTCATATGAGTCTGTGATAATGTAGATATTAGATATTTATATGATATATATAATTCAATTAAGTTATTATATATCATTTTTATTCCAGTCGTATATATAATCATTATTTTATTTTGATAACGTAGAATGCATCGCATCACATCGCGGAGGCCGTAGGTTGTGCGTACGCATGAGTGACGATATAATTCCCCTAATTGTGAAATAATATCGAATTGGATGGTATATATTTTTTAATAGATTAAATATCATGTTACTATTATAATATATTGTTATTATTTCCATCATCATTCCCATCTATATTAAGTGGTATTGAAAAACAGATTACACCTTGATATAGAGATGGTAAGACTTATGTATGCCCATGTGGTGATTTCATTGTTTATATAATGTATAGAAGGTTGAATATGTTTTATCCATAATTATAACAACATATAAAAATATAATTAAAATGCAAATAATTAATATATAATTAAAAAAATAATATGAATTAGGAAAATAAATAAAATTGAAATAGTTGGTGATGGAGATTAAATATTCTTCAGTGAACTCCCTCTAGATCTCCTATAAGGGACAATAGAGTGTGTCTTTTCATAAGATAAAACCCTATAAAAAGATAATAATGTCTTTTTAGGATAACATTATAGGGGATGGTCTACATTCAAGGATAAAATGGATGTAATGAAGTAAGGGAAGAGGCTACCTTTTATAATTGAAATGAGGGGCTGTTTTGGAATTTTTTATAATATTTTTTATAATAATTTCAAGGTCAATAAAAATACCTCTAAATGGTGATGGATTCTAATATAATATTATATAATGTTTTAATTTATTAAACCAATATTTTTTTGATATATTTAGGAATTATTTTAATGTATTTCATTATTATTTACACTTAGTTAGCCAATTTTACTTTTAATTACAATTAAAAATTATTTAATATTAAAAATTAGTAATTTTTACTTATATTGATTCAATTTTCCAAAATTACTCAATTTATGAACATTTATAACTTTTGAATCTAAATTTTTATAATTTATTTTTTTTAGGGTATTTAAATAATTTAATATAGTGTAATGTTCATTAAATATATTGAGTGCCAATTTTGAAACAATTCATTATATGGACATTATGAAAAATATAAAATTTAAGATAACTTAGAAACACAAAATTTAATAAACTCATAATATTTAAAAGTCACCTATAAAATTTCTATAGAATCTTAATTATCTATCATTATATTTATTTCGGTCTTCTTAATGAATTTGTTTTGAAATTTCCATTAATAAATTAATTAATACATTAGAATTGTTTATTTATTTAATATACACAATTCTTCACAAATAATTAAAAATAAAATATAAAAATAAAGATAAACATTTAGTTTTCATAAATGATTTTATAGAAGAATATATTGTTTAGTTGCACATATATTTAAAATGATACACTATTTAAAACATGAATGTGAAATCATTAAATTTTCAATAGATAAAATAATTTAAAAAGAATAATTTCATTAAATTGGATCAAAAGAACAAAAATAAATTTTCATCATGAAAATATATTTATGATGTTAAAAAATTAAAAATGGTATTCATTCATAAAATTATTTTTACCCATGTGGACACATAAGAGATATTAAAGACAATGAAAATGACATTTTGTTTTTATCATTGATTTAAATATTATGTAATTAATTCTCTTTGATATGTTTCCAATAATTGAATTTATTTTTATCCTTATATAATAAGGGTTTAATTTTATTTAATCAATAATGTTTTGTTTTTTTAGTGTCATTTTATGGTCTTTATAGTTTCATTCCAATCCTAAATAACCCAATTTACCTTTTATAGTGTTAACAAAACTTACCATGCTTACTATTATTATATTCCAAAAATAAAAAGAATCTATCAACTAAATTTGGATCTTATTAATATAAAATTTTCATCCATTCTTTAATATTAAAAAAATATAAGTTATAGAAGATAATTTAAAATATGACTGGTAAAATTCTCTCAAACCCGTTTCTCAGAAAAATTCCATTTTAAAATATAAAATGTTATTATAATATCATTAGTAAAAATTATTTTTTAGAAACCATAATTGTACAATTTTAAATTCCAATTAACTAGTTAATATTTAAAACTAATTTGAAACATGGCATCGTTAATATTCAAAATTAAAATGCAGTTTCATTAATAAAATATTTTATTTCACTATTCATCAAAACATGAACTGTAACATAACAATGCCATAAAAATTATCCAATGTGAATATAGACTTATAAAAATCAATTATAAAGTTTAATTCTTCAAATATTAATTATAAAGGTGTAAAAAAGTATTTAAAATGGGATACCCACTAAGAGATGGTAAAATTGCCTGTTGAAAAATATATCTTTCTATTCATAGAATTATATTAATTTTTTATTATTATGATAAAATATAATGGATTAATATAAAAAATATTGTTTTGAATATATACTATATATAATTCATTATTATAATTCAATAATTATAAATAAATTAAATCATATAGAGAAAATGATTTTGGGAGCCTAAAAATAAATATATTTCCTTAATATTGAATTAGTATGTATTTTTGTTTCCAACTAATTGGTAAATAATAAATTCATCTATGAACCATAAATTTTTATATGTCAGTAAATACTATTAGAACCCTCTATTTTAATGGAAAGTACGTTATCTTATTTAGATACAAATAAAATTATGTTTCATAGAAATTCAGTGATGCATGTAATTGAAGCTAAGACAATGTTGTGTGTATCATAAGACATCCACAAAATAAAATATATTTCCTAGAAATCTTGGGGTGCTACATTATACCCCCTCAAAGTGAATTTATCCTTCTAAATTCATATCGTTTATCAATTTCTAAATACTTGAATGTTTTTTTCATAGAAACCCACAATGTATAAATGAATACTAAAACAATCTTTTAAAAATAAACATTTGAAACAATAAAATTACCACATAAGAGAACATAGCTTTGATTAAAATCATATATAACCATAGATAAGTATCAATAATCACATTAGTATGGGGATCCATAGAACTTTAATCATAAAAAAATCATGATCTAAATAATCATGAAAGATCACATTGCTTCCATAAATAATGATGAAAATAAAACAACAATTTATTTCAAGAACAATTTCCTTAAGTAGAATAATTTTCAAGATATGATACACTTACATGATTTTTGTAAAACCTCACCCTCTATTGTGCTTTGATCAATTAACACTTCAGATCTTATTCCATGAAATTATGTTTAATTAGTCATTCCTGATGAATTATGAGATCATGAGATCTTTGAATATAATTATTAGTAATTACATCTATCTTTATAAAAACAAAAAAGTTATAAAATATTATCAAATATTCATAAATTCTCATATGTAATGATAATACATTAATCTCAAAAACCACATCGGGTGAATAATATACACCATTCCGTTAATGGTTAACCTTATAATCCTTCTTAAATATTAATGTCCAAAATGCTATAAATATGGTCCTCAAATTCCTAAAATAATACCTTATCATTTGATCATCTATATTTCAAATTTTAGATATTATTTTTCAAATACGTAACATGTGAATACCTTCATCTAGTACTCTCTTTTAGCATTGTAATAACATGAATTTAAAAAAATCCTAATTGATAACATGCATGTTTCCTTACTCCAAAGTGTATTTTATGTATTCCTTAAGTAGAAAATTTGTAAACTACATTCATGATAGCATAACCCTCTTATCAACAATCCAAAAATTATTACAAGGTAATTAGTATGGTCAAATATTAATATTCATATCCAACATATCATTATCCAAAAATCAGGAACTTGTTAAGGGTTATTTGCCCCATAATCATGTGTTCTCAAATAATATCACCTTATCACCTCAACCACTTTTCATGGATACCAGTTCCATTCATCATATAATCTTAAATACTTATGTGGAAAACACTATAGTAGAAAATACATAGTTGTTTCATAAATCCATAATTCTATAAATGTACTTGTATAACATTATTCTTTAATTCTATTACAAACTAATCAATGATTTGACCACATTGTTGTCATACTCAACATTTCCAACAGTGATTTCATGTTAGTTTTATTTATCATGGATTTAAGTGGTTATTGGGTCTTGTGTTCCATGTTAACCCATGGATTGGGACATTGATTTTAATAGTATCCAATATCTTATCATTAATAACATTGAAGTGTGTTTGGTTTATCTTGTTGAGATATACCACTATTAATTTGATTGATTTTCGTTTTTACGTCACTCTAACACTTTTTTGTTCATTGTTCTAGCATCAGACAATGGAAAAATTTGGTTGCTTAATTCATGAATTCCCATGACTTCTCTTTTTAACATTTTTTGAAAGTATGAGGCTCTATATTTTTCTTCTCTCCATGTGGAAAAACATTATATTTTCTCTTTAGAAGTATCTACCTTTTCTTATCATTAGAACTTTGAGGGTTAATTTATTCTATTTCTACTTTTAGTGCACACAGAACAATTTCTTTATAGCATACAAAGTCCATTGTAGCTAATTCATTTCAAATGTTTTTCTTCAAGGCAGTCAAGAATTGACCAATTTTACATTCAGGATGAATTATAATACCAAGGGGTACCATCTAAGTCTTGTAATGTTTTATTCATTGGAATCTATATATTCATCACCCTTCTTCTCATGCTCAAGTAATTCCTTCATTATATTAGTATGAATATTATAAGGAATTTACTTATTGAAAAATATGTTTTTAAAAAGATAGAAAACCATGGATTCGTTTTAAAGTTGTCATGCCTTATTATTGATATGATTACAACATTGTTCTACCGCACCTTATGGATATTAAACAACCAAAATGACCTTTTCATGCGCTGATAAATGGATAATAGAAAATATTGTTTTAGTGGTACCGATCCATTGTTTTGATACTAACGGATCATAACAAACCACTCAAAGAAGGTGGAAGATACCTCATTAAGGACTCAACATTGCAAAGTTACCTCCATTGTTCTATGGGATTTTCACTATGATTTGTATCTTTTGAATGAATAGAAACTATGTTTCTCATTTCACCTATCATAGATTTCAGTTTCTCAGTAATACTACCATTGCATTGAAAATTAACTTCCTCATTTACACATTTCCTCTCTATTCCATTCATTGTTGAAAATAAGAAATTATAGTGTGAGAAACACTAATCATTGTAGAAAACCACTTAATAATGAAAAATAACTTATGGGGATTCTAAATTATGAAATATTCCGATGACACCTAAGGTTTATCCTTATCGACTTCCCTAGGCATATCCTTAGAAACATCACTTGGGATCTCATTAAGGTTTTATTATCCTAGTTTCTAAATTATTACTAATATTTCTCTTTGATACCAACTATAATTACCTGATCTTGACATATATGGATATTATGTCCTTTTAGGGAACATTTCATACAATACACAAACACAATACCCTAGACCATATTTGTTTAGTGCCTTAGGAATTATGGAACACAAACTACAAGTCTGCAGGAGGATATTAATTTTTTACCACAAATATCATTCCCTATTTTACACACTCAAATATCATTCCTTATAACTTGGGGAAAGGAAACATAAATGGGATTAATCACAGATGCTTATAACTGGTAAAACATTGAAAAATTTAAGTATATTAGGATTATAAGAGTTAGAGAACATGATCATAGAAATAAATGATAATTTTATACTTGTCAAATATTTCTATCATGAGTAATGGAAAAATATTGGATGTTCAGAAGACGTGAATCAAAATTCAATCGAGAGAATATTCTATTAATGTATAACATAATAATAAGACATGGAGTATTTGAATACATCATTTTAGAACATTTCGAAAACATTCTTGTATAAAAGGTTTCACTCATTAAGTTAATGACCTAAAATTAGGCACTCACAAAAACTTATGTAAAATAAATTAAATCCAAAGATATAATTGTGAACCTATAATCAGTTTCACTCATAACATTGTTTACATGAAATAATGTTCCCTCATAACATTGTGAAAAAGTAATTAGGTTCACATATAATGTTATGAACGTGTAATCATTTTCAATCATACATATATACTCACTAGTTATATATCATTTCCCAATTAATTATAGGGAGATATATTTCCCATATGTCATAGAATGAAATCCATAAATATGCATTCCACAAGAACAAAAATCATATCCAATTCCAAAAAAGGAATTTATAAACAATTCCTCATTATATATTTCATAATAATGAATCAAATTACATAAGTATTAATTCTTCATAAACATATCCATATAAAGAAATAATAGTAATGTTATCATTAGATCATATCACCAACAAAACAGAAGTAAATTAATGATTATTTATCTTATATGGAAGATAATTTTGAGATATCAATAAAAAAAAATTCTAATGTAAAATTTTATTTTCTAATTTGATGAAATTTTCTCTTCTTAAAATTTATGGAAATAACAAAAATAAACATGTTATTTTTTAGGGATAATTATGAGAAATAATATATACTGAATGATCAAAATCAATTCATGATGTATACGGTGAAATAAAATAGTCTTCTATCAATTTTATTGGAAAAGTGAAAATGTACCTTATTTTGAAAACAATAAAAGATTAATTCAAAACTTGTAGTAAGAGGTCAAAAATGTGTACAAATGACTTTTAACTTCTATAATACTATATTGGACACATTTTATGAAAATATTTTCCTAAAACAAGGACATGGATGATAGATACTCCCCAACAATGACTTATAAAGAAAATTTCACAAATACTGAACGGATTGTGAAATAAATACTCATCACATTATAACCCGTAAAATCATATGCCTAATAAATGAAAAAAAATTATAAAGATATGAAAATATCATAACATTCGGGATAATACTCATAATGTTCATTAATGTGTAGTATATACACAACATAGAATAAATGAGATATTAATATAGAGTATGTCTTAATGAAATTAAAGAAAGACTATAAATATATTTTCCTTAGGTCGGATTTCATTTGAATGTGTCCAATACTAGTATATAATGGTTTATGTAATGTTATAAACTTATTCCATAACTATATTTATATTTATCATATCATATATGGTCTCATTATTAGCCGTTTATTTATGAAATTTCATTATAACTCTTCTTTCATGTGGTAATTGCTTCATTTTCATATGCTATTTTTGTCATGTTAGTCCCAGTTCACATTAGTGGAACACTATTATATAATATAAAAGTTTTTTGGAATTAATATTTTTCATTTTTATTTATTATATGAATTTAAATAATAATTATTTTATGTTTACAATGGAGAATTAATTTCATCACGTCTTGTTTATGGTATATAATATGTATGCATCCCTTAATGGTGAAATTTTATAGAAGTGTATTGTATATATTTTGTACTAGAATCCATGAAATTTTATAATTATCATATTTTTTATTATATTCAATATTATTCCCATCCATGTAATGTGTAATTGAAAAATATATTACACCACAACATAGAAATGGTGATTTATACGTAAGCCCACATAGTGAATTCAGTTTTTGAAGGATGGATAGAAGGTGGAATGTGGTTGTTTCCTAACAATTATAACATATAAAAATATAATTGATATTAAATTTTTTAATTTATAATGGAAGATACACAGTAAGTGGAAGTCATTTAAGAACAAATAATCTTGAAAGTTCCAGTGAAAGATATTATCTCTACTTGAGTGATGTAACGCCCCGACCCTAATTACCTAGAGTCGGTGCATTATTACATAACATTGGCATGATCATGAGAAAGATCAAGTCTCGAAAGACCGATTAGTTTAGTAGCCTTGGAATAACTAGATACATCCATAAAGTTTTACATTACATCATAAAAAAAACATCTTGTCTTCATATCCCCTCATACTATCCCTGCAGGTCATTCATAAATTACTTCTTCATAATCCTGGGAAAAATAAAACATTGAAAGGGGTGAGCTCGGATGCTCAGTAAGGATAACATTATAGCAGTAGCTTTCATAAATAAGCATAAACACTTAAGGCAATTTATAACTAAAACAAAAGCCTTTTAAATTTAAACATCAGCATAAAATGGCGAAGGTAAAATGAAATAATTCCATTTACTTACTCACATGGATATTCTACTAGTCGAATGATCACATGCAATATCAATAACCACTTTCATAATGATGGAATGCATAATACCAGACTATCATAACCACATAGCCAAGGCCTCGTGCCAAGACTACAAATAAGATTTTGCCAAGGCCTTGTGCCAAGACACTAGTTTGTCTCATGAGACCTACCGATGCATCGAGGAGCTATAGCGGGCTCCACCCGTCACTTATTAAGTACAATGCATTCCTCATATTAATAGGTTTAAGCATAAAATAAACATTCGTATTAAAACTAGCATACGAAATTTCAATACTTTAACCACAAACCATGAATGGTATAAAAATAGAACATCCACAGTCAAACATAACTCATTTGATACAATATGGAAGATTGTATTGTATCACATTAACCTCAATCATGAATAATTAAGGATGTTGACATAGATGAAAATAATCATCAAAACTATTTGAGAGAAATATCCCCCTTTTCTTGAAAACATTTAAAAGTCACACTATTTGTCAAGAAGCCATTTAAAAGTAGACTTTTGAATCAAAGTGTCCCATACCACTTTGAAACTTTTAAAAGGAATTTTAATTTTAAAACTTTAATGTCCATATAAATAAATCCTTAAAACCATTTTTAAAACATGGACATTAATGAGCAAGATATAGAAGAATAAGTCTTTTAAACATTTTAAAATGGTATTTTGGTTAGAGGTTCTAACCAAAAGAGAGACACTTGAATACAAATAATTGAGGTAATAAAAACATTGTAATATCATGAGAATAAAGGGATTCATGATATACTATGTCAAGTACATTATATACACCGCATAAAAGTGATTTGGTGTATATCAACAAAGAAGTCTCAGTTCAATGTAAATTGAGATGAAATCTCTCATAAAGGCCGTATCCATAGGTTAAGGATAAATCAATGACATAATTATGTGTGACAAATATAAATACACTAAATATGATTGGATATTCAGTGTAAATCAATCAAAGGATATTCACACATATTCTTGTAAAAACAATACCAATGAATTGGATGTTTAACTCACCAAATGGAGAATGAGTTAAAATTACTGTTATCAAATTCATATCAATGACATGAGAATTATAAATGGAGTGATTATGTGTATCAAACTTATATCCACAGGAAGGGGAGTGGAAATTATGACATAATCAAATGAATAGTGATTCCACACATAATCTTGGGGTAATATAATCAATGAAATATGCGTAAAGCCAAATGAGTGGAAATTGAAATCTCAAATTCCCTTATTGACTAGGTAACTTAAGAAACATACACCCATGAAAGAAGTATCATACCATGATTATTTAAATACCCATAAATAAAAGTATATAACACAATGAATACAATCATGGGCAGTACACATACACCACATGCAATAATTAAGTGGTGATCAATGGAATTCTCACGGGATTAAAAGTGAGATAAGAAAATCCCTTACCACGTTAATCAACTGAGTCACATGGCCAAAAGTTAATAACCACCAAATGATTTACAGAATAACATGAATATAAAGTGAATCATGATAATATATATCAAATGGAAGTACACAATACAACACTTTCAATAATTTAGTAGCGAACAATGGAAATATCACGGAATTGAAAGTGAGATAAGAGAATCCCTTACTTTGTACTTTTTCCTTGGTCGATGGTAGGTTTACCTCCTTTATAATGGTAAAATAATTGTTATTGAATAATACAAGAATCAGTTACTTTAATATGATATCATATATGATCTTTTAACATTGCTTTATTAATAATATCTTAGTATTATCGTCGTTTCGGGTGATAATCGATTCGTTCTTCTTAAATGTTTGGTTACGTAAGACATGTTTGTAATGGATAGATTATATATTATTCATAATAAGAATGATATTAACATTATTTTTAACCCCAAAATGAGAATAAGACTTTAATGGATACGATGGAGAATGAATCTCATCGCGTTCGTGGAGACGGTAGTCCGTACGTACGCACGAACGCTACTTCCATTTAATTTTTATTTTAAAAGAATCGAATCCAAATGATACATAGGTATATTACTATTCCAGTATAATATAATATTATATATATGTTACTTAAGTTCATTAACACCATCCTTTATACGTTCCATGTGTGGTATAAACGAGTCATATCATTTTAAGGGGGCGGTAGTCCGCACTTCCTCAAATGAAATTATCGTATGTATATACAACATGAAACGAATAATGGTATGAAATAAAATGGAATTACAGAAGCTTATATATAAAATATATATCATTAATATCATATTTAATTACAGTGCCATCATAATGTCCACCATGAGAGGCGGTAAGATGTTTTTGAACAATCATCATTTCGTGAGGCGTTAGTTTGCCATCCACAGAAACATTATGTTCATCATCCATTAGTTGGAGTTGTGTGTATGTGTAGTTTGAATACTTCTTATAACAACATCCTAGTATATTGAGGATACTGGTGTTGTTACAAAAGAAGGGAAATAAAAAGAGTTTGGTGGTTGAAGAAGCAAAATAAATGAAAATAATTTAAGAGAAATCGTTACCTTTAATTTAGGTAACTCACTTTGGTTGGAACCAAAGGACTTGTTGAAATGCTTTCTGCCTAAGGGGAAGCTTCAAGGAGGAGGAGAGGGATTTGGGGAGCTTAGTTGGGCAGAGTTTGGACGAGCCAAGTGGCTTGAGAGGTGTGAGGAAATGAGAAGGAGGAGTGCCCTTTTATAAGAGGGGTGAGGGGCACCTTTGGAAAAGCTAGAAATATTAATTTATAATAAATTCATATTCGGTTTCCAATGGCTCCAAAGTTGACTATTCAAAGTTTGAGGTGGGGATAGGTCGAAAACAACTCATCCAATAGAATTTAGACAGGTTTGGGTACTTATATTAACCTTATCTTTAAGTATTAACTCTAAGTTAATTAGTTTCACTTTTACAATGTCTCTTTGTATTTTTATATAATATGGTTAATAAACTTACTATATACATCAACAAGACCCCCAAGTGGTCCATTAATGATTAACCTATCATTATATAAGTCTCTTGGTCGAACCTTAGATTTTTAGGAATTTAATATCAATTAATAACATAATATTTGTTTTAAGAACTCTTTTATGTCAATTTTGACACTATTCACTAGTTGATTTTTGTGAAACTCATAACAGATTGATTACTTCGAACAAAGTAAAATAAATCAATCCTAATATATCATATTATCCTAGAAAATTTGTTTAATTCATTAAAAGTTTCAAATTATAATTATTTGGGTATTTATAATATCAATTATGTTAATTTTATACTATTTTAGTAATTACTGCATCATCATTGTGTCATAAATAAAATAAATTATTTAATGTCAAAAAATTATAAATAAAATATAATTATGTAGGAAATCTTTTTATCTTTCTAATGAATATTTATAATCTAAATGCCAACATATATAACCCTATGTAACAATTGTTTTTCTAAAAGATATATGCTTGTGTCATTTTTGTATTCATTTTAAATTAATTAATATAAAGTGTCATTATCACTTACAAGTGGATCCATGGGGTCCCAAAATTGACCCAAAGATGCCCATGGTCTACCATGTATCAACCAATAGGGTTAAGACACATTTTAAGGTAATTTAGTATTATTATAATATTATTTTTTAACCCTTATTTACCGGATTTACCCTTAACCACGGTAAATAAAATATTTACCGCAGTAATTATTCAAAATGTCTAAAAATTAAAGTTACCTATTTACACAATTTGGACATCCTGATTCCAAATATGGAATCCATTTTTCTAAATTCAAAACACAGAAGTGGCAGAAATTAATTTAAAATTAATTCCCGCTGTCAAAACAAAAAGCGTGTTTTTAAGAGATAATAACTATCAAAAGATTGACATTTGTTTATGTTCGGTTTAATTTTAAAATTATGTTCAATGACCAACATTATATTAAATGGTAAAACTATATTCTAAATATACTTTAAAACCACTCAAATTCACAATTTATCACTATTAATTATTTTGATTAAAAAAGTTGTTTTTAATTAAAATTTAGTAATTTTCACTATTCATCAAAATATGAAAGTTATCCGAAAAGTACCAAAATTTCACCTTAGGCTAAATTCGATATTCCGAATCCAAAAATGAAGTCCATTTTGAAATATAAAATATATATAATTTCAAAAAGTAGGTATTACTATTCATAACGGCTAGTTTGATTGGTTGTGGTGTGTTAAAATCTCGAAGTTGCGTACAATGCACGTCATTGCATTATTCGAAAGAAAACATACCGAGGAAGCATGGGGTGTTACATTCTCCCCTCCTTCAATAAATTGCGTCCTCGAAATTTTTAAAATTTTGCTTGGGAATATAATGGAAAGTCCCACATCGGAAAAAGAGTCAATAAAACTATCACTTTAAAAGAAAGAAAGAGAGGTATAAGGGTCATCCAAGATAACCCATACTAGGATTCCATGTAAGAAAACATGGATATGGATGATAAACTAAGTGTCAAGTTCTGATGGAGAGGGATAGAAATCATGATCAGGAGAAAGATAACAATGAGAAAACCACAAACTTGTGTTGGGACAAACGACCATTAGTCTCCTAGTAGGAAAGTAAACGGACAACATTTTTTTAAGTTACATTACATAAGGAAGAGGAATTCATTTATGATATTGACTAAGAACATTATGAGATATGCTTACATTTTAAGTAGATTTTCATTCTTTAATAAATTTCCACCACTAACTCATTTTTTTTAAACGATGAGTATTCAAGAAGACTTGGTCACACTGGAAGAGATAGAATAAACTTCTATAGAATCACATGATCCATGAAGGATAAACCATATATTTACATTGTCTTTGAAGATTAATCAAAACCAAAATGGTCAGTGAATGATCTAATGATCCCCTAAAAGGATATTCATTGAGATAAATATGCACTAATATTAATTTCTAAAATTAAACCAACAATACCCCAAAGTTAAATAGATACCATTCAATAACCAATTGTCCTTAAAATCCTTTAATATAATCCAAACTAATATTGAAACCCAAAACATAGAAGAATTTGATTATGTAGTCTCCCATGTTAAATTGTATCTCCAAATGACATCAGATACTCTTAAAGTCACATACTCAAAATTAATTAACCTAATCACATATTCTCTATTATAGGTTAATCATTTCCATAAATAACCCAAATCACTATAAATCCACAATAAAAACGTAGATAAAAATCTATCATTACTCCACAAATGAAACCCCATAGTATTCTATTTTCCTTGGGCATATAGTGTTCCCAACAAAGCGAACATCTTCCAAAATAACATTTATCACTTAATCACCAAATTATTTTCCTATACCAAGGGTATTCTTTTGATATGAAATAAGAACCCAAATCAACTTATTATTGATCAATAAAATCACTTAACTAAAAAAAAAGTCACACTAACCAGGGACTTCACATAGTCCAGTGGTAGGCGATAAATCCCAATCGCACTTTGGTTGTGGGTTCGATTCCCATAGCTTTGTCCGACGCGACGGGTTGTCACACGGTCTACGTGTTGTCCTTTTTCAAAAACTATATTTTATAATATTGCCAAAATGAGATAAATTCCTCAAAATACTATATCATAAATTTAACCACAAATGTTATATCATACCTTGAATCTTCATCCCAAATTAGAATAACTTATAATTCTCTCAAACCCCAATGATCATATAAATCCAAATGGTTATTTATACCCATATCCACAAGAGAAGAGACAATTCTTCCTCAAATATCATTCTCACATGGCAAACTGCGGGGTTACAAATACAAGAGAAAATTATTCCATAGTACCCATCAACAAGGAGTGCTAATACTTTTTAAACATTTCTCCAACCATTTATTCCCACATAGCTTCTTCTTTGACCAAAAAAATATCCTATAGAATAGGACATTCACTCGGGTAATGGCCAGGTCCCCTACATTTACGGCAAATGACTGTAAATGGACTCTTGGGACCATTTTTATATTCTTCCATAGTACTCTTCATTTTTCTTCGGCAATTCTTTACTTTATGTCCTTCCTTCCCGCACGTAAAACATTTCGTTGTCCCATTGAGACACTTTCCTGGGTGTCTCTTTCCACATTTCCTGCATGATGAAAATTGAGGGTTCTTTTCTCCATGGTCTCCATTGCTGGAGCTCTTATCATTTATCACCTTTCTCTTCCTTGTTGAGTCTGGGAGTTGGTTAATATATATGTTGTTGGTCTTATTTTTGGAAAACTGATTTGGCATAAAGACGATATCTTTTACGCCTATCAACATTCCATTTTGTTGCTCATTTCCACCACCGTTCCCATCTTGTACATCATTCTCAAAGTCACTATGACTTCCTTGGAATCCAGCCATTGACTAAAACCATAAAGCATTGTGTGAGTAATAGTAGTCGTAAAATCATTTAGAGATTAAAATGTCACCATATTCTCAATTTGAAACATATTAGGATTAACCAAGGTCATTTACTCTCATCTTATATATATATTACTTAAATTGGTTTGTAAAGAAAATGTAAATTATCCTAAGCATATCCCCCGGGAGTGTCGTAACCAAGAGTGCAGCAAGGCCCGTTGTCGTGCACCAGTTCCCGTTCGAGTCTAGCTCAAAGCGGTGTTTTCGGGTTTTACCCCTAGGTACATCTGTGCCAGAGCCGCCTCTACCTGCTCGTATCCAGACATGGATGTATTGCTCGGAAAACTCACAAAATCTCTACAATACCAAAATTCTAGGAAGTTCTTTTATACTAATCCTCAAAGTTCATGTTAGGTCTACGTGCTCTAATCAGAGTTTATCTAAATCTAGCTACCAAGGTTTGTACTAATCTTCCTCTGATACCAACTGTAACGCCCCGACCCTAATTACCTAGAGTCGGTGAATTATTACATAACATTGGCATGATCATGAGAAAGATCAAGTCTCGAAAGACCGATTAGTTTAGTAGCCTTGGAATAACTAGATACATCCATAATGTTTTACATTACATCATAAAAAAACATCTTGTCTTTATATCCCCTCATACTATCCATGCAGATCATTCATAAATTACTTCTTCATAATCCTGGGAAAAATAAAACATTGAAAGGGGTGAGCTCGGATGCTCAGTAAGGATAACATTATAGCAGAAGCTTTCATAAATAAGCATAAACACTTAAGGCAATTTATAACTAAAACAAAAGCCTTTTAAATTTAATCATCAGTATAAAATGGCAAAGGTAAAATGAAATAATTCCATTTACTTACTCACATGGATATTCTACTAGTCGAATGATCACATGTAATATCAATAACCACTTTCATAATGATGGAATGCATAATGACAGACTATCATAACCACATAGCCAAGGCCTCGTGCCAAAACTACAAATAAGATTTTGCCAAGGCCTTGTGCCAAGACACTAGTTTGTCTCATGAGACCTACCGATGCATCGATGAGCTATAGCGGGCTCTACCCGTCACTTATTAAGTCCAATGCATTCCTCATATGAATAGGTTTAAGCATAAAATAAACATTCGTATTAAAACTAGCATACGAAATTTCAATACTTTAACCACATACCATGAATGGTATAAAAATAGAACATCCACAGTCAAACATAACTCATTTGATACAATATGGAAGATCGTATTGTATCACATTAACCTCAATCATGAATAATGAAGGATGTTGACATAGATGAAAATAATCATCAAAACTATTTGAGAGAAATATCCCCCTTTTCTTGAAAACATTTAAAAGTCACACTATTTGTCAAGAAGCCATTTAAAAGTAGACTTTTGAATCAAAGTGTACCATACCACTTTGAAACTTTTAAAAGGAATTTTAATTTTAAAACTTTAATGTCCATATAAATAAATCCTTAAAACCATTTTTAAAACATGGACATTAATGAGCAAGATATAGAAGAATAAGTCTTTAAAACATTTTAAAATGGTATTTTGGTTAGAGGTTCTATCCAAAAGAGAGACACTTGAATACAAATAATTGAGGTAATAAAAACTTTTTAATATCATGAGAATAAAGGGATTAATGATATACTATGTCAAGTACATTATATACACCGCATAAAAGTGATTTGGTGTATATCAACAAAGAAGTCTCAGTTCAATGTAAATTGAGATGAAATCTCTCATAAAGGCCGTATCCTTAGGTTAAGGATAAATCAATGACATAATTATGTGTGACAAATATAAATACACTAAATATGATTGGATATTCAGTGTAAATCAACAAAAGGATATTCACACATATTCTTGTAAAAACAATACCAATGAATTGGATGTTTAACTCAACAAATGGAGAATGAGTTAAAATTACTCTTATCAAATTCATATCAATGACATGAGAATTATAAATGGAGTGATTATGTGTATCAAACTTATATCCACAGGAAGGGGAGTGGAAATTATGACATAATAAAATGAATAGTGATTCCACACATAATCTTGGGGTAATATAATCAATGAAATATGCGTAAAGCCAAATGAGTGGAAATTGAAATCTCAAATTCCCTTATTGATTAGGTAACTTAAGAAACATACACCCATGAAAGAAGTATCATACCATGATTATTTAAATACCCATAAATAAAATTATATAACACAATGAATACAATCATGGGCAGTACACATACACCACATGCAATAATTAAGTGGTGATCAATGGAATTCTCACGGGATTAAAAGTGAGATAAGAAAATCCCTTACCACGTTAATCAACTGAGTCGCATGGCCAAAAGTTAATAACCACCAAATGATTTACAGAATAACATGAATATAAATTGAATCATGATAATATATATCAAATGGAAGTACACAATACACCACTTTCAATAATTTAGTAGCGAACAATGGAAATCTCACGGAATTGAAAGTGAGATAAGAGAATCCCTTACTTTGTACTTTTTCCTTGGTCGATGGTAGGTTTACCTCCTGTATAATGGTGAAATAATTGTTATTGAATAATACAAGAATCATTTACTTTAATATGATATCATATATGATCTTTTAACATTGCTTTATTAATAATATCTTAGTATTATCGTCGTTTCGGGTGATAATCGATTCGTTCTTCTTAAATGTTTGGTTACGTAAGACATGTTTGTAATGGATAGATTATATCTTATTCATAATCAGAATGATATTAACATTATTTTTAACCCCAAAATGAGAATAATACTTTAATGGATACGATGGAGAATGAATCTCATCGCGTTCGTGGAGACGGTAGTCCGTACGTACGCACGAACGCTACTTCCATTTAATTTTTATTTTAAAAGAATCGAATCCAAATGATACATAGGTATATTACTATTCCAGTATAATATAATATTTTATATATGTTACTTATGTTCATTAACACCATCCTTTATACGTTCCATGTGTGGTATAAACGAGTCATATCATTTTAAGGGGGCGGTAGTCCGCACTTCTTCAAATGAAATTATCGTATGTATATACAACATGAAACGAATAATGGTATGAAATAAAATGGAATTACAGAAGCTTATATATAAAATATATATCATTAATATCATATTTAATTACAGTTCCATCACAATGGCCACCATGAGAGGCGGTAAGATGTTTTTGAACAATCATCGTTTCGTGAGGCATTAGTTTTCCATCCACAAAAACATTATGTTCATCATCCATTAGATGGAGTTGTGTGTATGTGTAGTTTTAATACTTCTTATAACAACATCCTAGTATATTGAGGATACTGGTGTTGTTACAAAATAAGGGAAATAAAAAGAGTTTGGGGGTTGAAGAAGCAAAATAAATGAAAATAATTTAAGAGAAATCGTTACCTTTAATTTAGGTAACTCACTTTGGTTGGAACCAAAGGACTTGTTGAAATGCTTTCTGCCTAAGGGGAAGCTTCAAGGAGGAGGATAGGGATGTGGGGAGCTTAGTTGGTCAGAGTTTGGACGAGCCAAGTGGCTTGAGAGGTGTGAGGAAATGAGAAGGAGGAGTGCCCTTTTATAAGAGGGGTGAGGGGCACCTTTGGAAAAGCTAGAAATATTAATTTATAATAAATTCATATTCGGTTTCCAATGGCTCCAAAGTTGACTATTAAAAGGTTGAGGTGGGGATAGGTCGAAAAAAACTCATCCAATAGAATTTAGACAGGTTTGGGTACTTATATTAACCTTATCTTTAAGTATTAACTCTAAGTTAATTAGTTTCACTTTTACAATGTCTCTTTGTATTTTTATATAATATTGTTAATAAACTTACTATATACATCCAAAAGACCCCCAAGTGGTCCATTAATGATTAACCTATCATAATATAAGTCTCTTGGACGAACCTTATATTTTTAGGAATTTAATATCAATTAATAATATAATATTTGTTTTAAGAACTCTTTTATGTCAATTTTGACACTATTCAATAGTTGATTTTTTTTGAAACTCATAACAGATTTATTACTTCGAACAAAGTCAAATAAATCAATTATAATATATCATATTATCCTAGAAAATTTGTTTAATTCATTAAAAGTTTCTTATTATAATTATTTGGGTATTTATAATATCAATTATGTTAATTTTTTACTATTTTAGTAATTACCGCATCATCATTGTGTCATAAATAAAATAAATTATTTAATGTCAAAAAATTATAAATAAAATATATTTATGTAGGAAATCTTTTTATCTTTCTAATGAATATTTATAATCTAAAATCCAACATATATATCCCTATGTAACAATTGTTTTTCTAAAAGATATATGCTTGTGTCATTTTTGTATTCATTTTAAATTAATTAATATAAAGTGTCATTATCACTTACAAGTGGATCCATGGGGTCCCAAAATTGACCCAAATATGCCCATGGTCGACCATGTATCAACCAATAGGGTTAAGACACATTTTAGGGTAATTTAGTATTATTATAATATTATTGTTTAACCCTTATTTACCAGATTTACCCTTAACCATGGTAAATAAAATATTTACCGCAGTAATTATTCAAAATGTCTAAAAATAATAGTTACCTATTTACACAATTTGGACATCATGATTCCAAATATGGAATCCATTTTTCTAAATTCAAAACACAGAAGTGGCAGAAATTAATTTAAAATTAATTCCTGTTGTCAAAACAAAAAGCGTGTTTTTAAGAGATAATAACTATCAAAAGATTGACATTTTTTTATGTTCGGTTTAATTTTAAAATTATGTCCAATGACCAACATTATATTAAATGGTAAAACTATATTCTAAATATACTTTAAAACCACACAAATTCACAATTTATCACTATTAATTATTTTGATTAAAAAAGTTGTTTTTAATTAAAATTTAGTAATTTTCACTATTCATCAAAATATGAAAGTTATCCGAAAAGTACCAAAATTTCACCTTAGGCTAAATTCGATATTCCGAATCCAAAAATGAAGTCCATTTTGAAATATAAAATATAAATAATTTCAAAAAGTAGGTATTACTATTCATAACGGCTAGTTTGATTGGTTGTGGTGTGTTAAAATCTCGAAGTTGCGTACAATGCACGTCATTGCATTATTCGAAAGGAAACATACCGAGGAAGCTTGGGGTGTTACAAGTGAGCTCCCTTTACATCACCACTAAGGGACACTAGATTTGGTGTTTTGAGAATACCATAACTTTTACAACACTAATACAGAATATTAGAAGTTAAATTGTTAGAGTATGGTCAATATTAATGGCTCAAATGGGTGTGATGATGTGAGGGAGGGGATCCATTTTATAATTGAAGTTAGGGTCACTTTTGGAGTTTTTGAAGTTATTAATTTATAAAAAATTCATTATAAATAAAAATACAATAAATGGAAATTTACTCGAAGATAATGTGATATAGTTTTCTAGTATACTAAACCAATATATGTTTTATAAGATTTACTATTTTTTTAATACCAAACATTTTCCTTAAAACTTAGTTAACCCATTCCACTTTTAATTATGATAATAAATTAATTAATATTAAAACATTATAATTATTACTTATATGAAATAAAATATACAAAAATAGTCAGTTTATAAAAATCATAGAACTTATCATAATTTCATTGTATTTTTAAATTATTTTTATTATTTTCTATAATTTAATAATATTTTATTTTCTTTAAATATCATAACTGTCAATTTTGACGCAATTCATTATATTGACATTAATAAAAATATAATCAAGATAACATTGAGAAACATAATTTAATATAATCATAATATGTCATTGTCAACCAGAATATTTGTGGAGGAGCTTAATTTTGTAAAATTATATTTATTTATTTATTTTTAAAATCCATTATTTGATATTTAGGATAATAATTAAATTACTACAACATCATTGTATAATTATTTAATATAATTATTTTTAAAAAAAATTATATATATAATGAGATGATTAAGATAAATCATATATATTTAATGAAACAATTTAGAGTTGAATATATCTTTTTCATAGCCTTATAAATAAAATGACATCATATTTGAAATAGGACTGTGACATCCTTATGTTTTCTTTAAAATAAATATTAAAAATATAATTATATCATCCTAGTGGATAATAATTTTAAAAATATTTTTATATCATGAAAATATTTTTATTCTGTAAACAATTGACTGTGATATTTGTTCATTACAATTATTAGTCCCTATGTGGACACATAATTGATATTAAAGAAAAAGAAAATGATATTTTGATTCTTTATTTAATTTAAATATTTTAAAATTCATTTTCATGGAAAATATTCCTATAAATCAATTAATTAATATTCTTAAGTTTTAAGGATCTATTTTAAATTTTCAAATAATGGATTTAAATTTTTATGTTCATTTTTCGTCATTATAATTTTATATTTATCCTAAATCACTCAATTTACCTTTTACCTTGGAATTTTTTTTGTCATGGTTATTATTCTTATTAGCCAAAAAATAAAAGGAACCTAATCACAAAATCATGTTCTTCAAAATCTAAATTTTCCTTTTATTTTTTAAAATTCAAAACATAGAGTTTGTATACCATATTTAAAATAAGATGAATAAAATCCCATTAAAATTATTTTATTCAAAAAATTACATTTTGAAAGAGGAAATATTATTATAATAAATTCATTTATAAAATACTTTTTAGAAACCAAAATTGAAAATTTTGAAATTAAAATATATTAATAAATTTTTGAATCTAATATAAAATATGTCCTTATTCAAACATTAAATTGAAAATATAGTTTCTTTATTAAAAACTATATTTCATTATTCATCAATACATGAAACATATCAAACAAAATACCGAAAAAATAACCAAAGAGAACATTGATATCCCACTTCCAATAAATAAACATAATTTTTCATATAAATGATATAAATGCGTCAAAAACTATATTTAATATGGTTCCTCCATTAAAAGGCTGTAAAATTACTCTTTAAAAAATATATTTTTTATTCATAGAATTATATTTATTCTAATATTATGCCTATAAGATTTATTATATGAATATCAAGAATATTTAATTTAATATATAACATATATATTTGATTATTTTCATTCATTAATAGTAATTAATTTAATTTATTTTAAAAAACATCTTTGGGATAATATAAATAAAAATATTTCTTTTATATTAAATAGGTATGCATTTTCTATTTTATTTAATTGGTAAATAATGGATTCATCAAATAAACCTAAATTTTATTATGTTATTTAATACTATTCAAAACCACTAGTTTAACAGAATAGTTATTATCTATTTTAAATAATTATAAAATGATGTTTCCTTTAAACAGATTATTACATGAAATGAAAGCTTATTCATTATTATGTGTAATGTGAGAAATCAAATAAATACAATATATTTCATAAAAATCATGTGGTGTTACAATATGTCCCTATATTGGAGGTCATTTTTAGACTCTTATGGGAGTACTTTTTTCTGTGCGGTCAACTATAGTTTTGTAACAACCTATATGGATTTTCACCATCAAGATTATTACATTATTTTAATTAATGGACCTTTATTTATTTTGACCTAGTCGATTCCTCTTGTGCGATACCGATAGGCACCTAATGATTTTGGTGAACTAGAGACCCCATGTGGAATTACATTATATGGATTGACGGTGATGGATAGTTACTTTTCCATTCTATGTACACATAAATATCCTTCAAGGAGAATCCCCTTATTGGGATGCTTGGAGATAATCATCGTCTGATAGGCTGATGATGGATGTTTTGACCCTCATATGACATTTTAATATTTTCCTCTTCCCCAAAGGGATAACATTAAAGATAAATGTTGTGTAATAGTTTATATGGTTCTATGGGTGGGGACCTATTAGTTAGGATCGTGGTTAGTGTTTTGACCTTATGTTCTTGGTTACATAGTTACATTGTTCTGAGGCTTGACCAATAAGGAATTATTGACGACTTAGAGACCCTTAGTTAACGTGAAGCGTATTATTTAATCTTTTAGTTGGATCATGGTGAACCTAAAATATGGGTTGAAAAATGTTTAAATATGTATAATTAGGAGTCAATTTTGGATATATGCACATGTTGTGATCAATTCTTAGTAAGTGAAAGAGGCTTTCCATTTAAGAATAACGGTTCCATTGACTTTGTAAAATTAACCTAGGGTTGATGGGAATCCAGATTGGATATTATGGGTAGTTATATCTTAGTTAATATAGATTTTAATCAGTCCTTGTTCTCTTAATTGCATGGTTATTGAATGGGTAGAAGTTTCTGACATGAATGACATTGGGTGATGGATAGTCTGGGAATAAATCAATGCATAATTGATATGTCTAATTTTTAAGAGGAGTTCGACGAGAGATTCTAGATTAGTGGAAATAACATTATATTTTAATCAAGATGCTTATCTATGTGATGAATGACTCGTGGAAGTGTGAGTTCGGTGGTTATGCTACATGCTCATTGATTATGGAATGATTTAAGTCATAATTCTGTGAGCCACAATTTGAGATTCAAGGATTAATGACTTAAAATAAATGATGCGGGTAGGGATACCTAAGAGTTATGATAAAATGTGAGACTTATCTCTATGGTATAGGTGACATGAGAATAAATAGTTTGAATAGAGTCATTTGACCCATGGTTGGACCGAGATACACATTGTTAAGAGATATGGTTTCAATTGGTGGTTAAATGAATGAATATACTTATTCGATTTTTGGATGGATTTGGGTGGAGATATAGGCCTACAAAATAAATTTATGTGTACTTTTTCAAAAAAGAAAAAAATATCTTTACATCATCTTGAGTGTTCTGAGAGGGAAAAGACCATATGTTAAGATAATTTTATTTTTAAATATTCATTTAGAGTTAAGATGGACTAACTCTTTAAAAGATGTCCTTAGGGAGCGATATTAGGTAATACATATGGTTTTGAGTCCACCATTAGCTGTTTGAGGGTGGTGACCCTTTTTCTGAGTTTGAACTTGGATAATTCCATGGAATCCAATTCCATGGAATAGGAATGGATGAAAAGTGATTTTTATGTTGTGCTCATGTATCAGCGGGTTCCGAGCCATGGGATTTGTAATTTCCTAATATAAAACCATCATGGGTGGATATCATCAATATCTTGTTTCATTAGTATAAAGATGGGGATGATCATAAGGTTGGGAGAAAGATATCATGTGATGTATAGACAATCCATTTTATGTTCGTTTAGGATTTTAGATGTATTTTGATAGAAGAAACTATGTAATACTAGAATCCATGGTGAATTTTTGGAATATGTTCAAATATAGACATGTGTTGAGTCTGAACACATTCATTAAAACATAGATATTTAAAGACTATACAATGGTATTGGACTAAGAAAGTGTTAGTTTTTTTATGTTGAATGATGTTATTTGTGTACAAGGGATGGTTCAACCATGAAACATCAACAGAATTCCGGTGCAGGATTTAATTGGAATGCTTGGAACAATCTTGGTATGCCTTGGGAGATTTTTTTGGAATCCATTACTAGAGGCACATAAACTAATAATGTTGTTTGTTTCCAATAAAAGTCATCTATTGTTGGTTAAAATTGAATTTTGTTGATTATATGGATGTAGTAAATGAAGAAGCTCATTTTGAATTCCATTGGGAAGATATGAGTGTAGATTAATTTTCTGTTAGGGATTTCTAAGGAAAATCATGTGTGACCTAGTTGAGCATGGTCAAATTATTTTTATCAATTATATCTTTGTGAGGATCGGGGATAGTGTTCTCATGTCTGATAAGATGCTAAAATTTAGGATACGTGATGATAGAATCATTAGAATTCTAAGGTTGGGTTTTGGTAATAAATGTCAACGCTGGAGGTACCATGGTTCAGTGTTGGTTATTGAAAGAATGATATTATGGTGGGGATCCCGATATGATGGTTGAAGGATCATATGATAATATGATAATAGTTTATTTTAGATGGGATCAGGTGAATTTTGTCTAGATTTTTTGATAATGGTTTTGATTTTTTCCTGAGTTTTGGTGGGTTTGGTGTTGTATGATTGAAGATACATTTTAATGTGTATTTGGTGTTCATTAACACAATCATGCCATATGAATAGAAACCATAAACCATGTAGGTTATGTTACTCATTTTCATGAAAAGCATGACTTAGTAGAGATTAAATGTTTTAAGGTGGGGAGGTTATATGAGCTCTTATTTTTTAGATTTTTTTATTTTATTAAGGAATTAGTTTTTTTAAATATTAGATGGGTTGAACATTGATTGGAGGTTAATAATAAAATTACTAGAGTTATAACATCTATAAATAATGTGTTTAGATGTGAAAATATACTTGGACTGTCAAATTTTGGGTTTTTATAGTTTGTGGGGTTCAATAGCCAAAATCTAATTTTAAAAAAGTACAACTTCAGGCTCGTGGTTGGCACACAGTTAATAAAAACAATGAAAACTGTTTTTATAGGATCACATGATGGGTATGTAGTACTGTATAATAAGGAAAACAATGAAGGTTCCAGTAGTTTATTGTGAAAACATCACATGTTTGGCACATGTTCTATTAAACCATGCAGCATTCTCGTATAAGGGATGTGGTGTGTGGGAATTTCCAACCACACGGTTGGCACATGATTCCGCCATCCACGTGGGCCAACCATGTGGATCATTAAAAGGGTACAATTACCATTATTATCCAAATATATTTTAGATAGTTGCCTCTATTTTCATCTTTTTTCCTACCCTTGATTCACCACACCATTTCTCCCTAACTCCATGAGTGTTATCCATTATTTTTTGTCAGAATTAGATATCATTTGGTGCATTAGAATCCGTAAGTTAAGACTTAGACTCTATTAGACACTATTGTAATTCCTCTCTTATTCATCTATCCTTATATTCATTAGATTAGAATTTTTGTACCAGTTCCACTAGATCGGGGTATAATTTAGTAAAATTGTTGGTGTATTCCCACAATATATGAAGATGGTGACCTGAGAGGGCTTTTGTCCTTGGTTGAATTCTATTTCATAGAGGTATATATTTGTTAAAATTTTCTAATTGTTTTAAAATAATGATATTTAATTAATTATATGTGTGATACCATTGGTAGGGTAGTCACTTAGTAAAGGTGTCTTGGGATCCCTATAGTCCTTCTGCATGTGGCTTCTCCAGTACACATTTTGTAATGATCACCTGGTGTGTTATCACATGTTATTTCAATTTTCATTTGATTTTATATATAATTGTTCAATTTTTTAATTAATGCTTATATAGTATGATTGATCAATATAATGACATTTAGGGACTCGGAATCTAATACATCTTTACTCAGATATCATAAATCATGGATGGAGCTTTTGAGAGCTTCTTATTAATAGTTAATTCTTACTAATGGTATGTTGTCTTCCATACCATCCATGTGTATTTATACATTTTTATGGTATTATTGTAAGATTGGGATTTACTATTAGGGAACCACTTTATATTTTAAATATTTATAATGAAATATTTAAATTAAATCTATCATGTAGATTGAATGAATGAATTCAATGGGTCACTAACAACCCCTATATGATATCTTCATACTCCAACTTGAGAATATCACTATGATAAAGGACCCACTATGTTACACCTTCAATTATAACATATACTATAGGATTCCATGTAAGAAACATCCACATTTAAAATCCTTATAAGGATCACAATAGAAATTCCATTACTTATGCATTGACATAGAGTTTCCGAAAAAATACTACTTCCACCTACATGAGAATCATGAGGATCTAATGTAGGTTTTCTATCCTGAACATAGACCTAGTGGACTGATTGGTTGTCCAAATGATTGAAAAACCCTAAAAATGTATGGTATAGTCTTATCTAGAGATAGTATAAGGTTCCATCTTAAATCTTATACCATATATTTCTTCCCTTAGGGATATGGTATTGGTTATGTGTTTGAAAGTTCATCCACCCTCAAATTTAACTTTTAATGTTTTTCCTTCTTATTATTGATGTTGCAATGATTTACATAGGTGATTCTGGATTCTTTCCCATTGATCTTGATGTGATTTCAAACTATAGTGGGGATTACCATATGTACATCATAAATATTATATATGTGAATTTTTGTTGATGATTAATATAGTCAAAATTCCCTTTTTTCTCATAATAGATCATCATAAAAAAGGTTTTTTTGGTGTATTAGATGTTTATTATGGAAAAAATATACATGGTGTCACCCTATGGATACCAATTCAATTAGATGTTAGAGTTTACCAATTGTTTTCTTGTGGGATTCATTCACCCAAGCTGTGGATGTTGTTGAAAACCGTGGGTGTATTGATGTGGATCTCATCTATTGATGCCAATGATACTACCAAGGGACAAGCAGAAACCATATTATTTCATTTAATAGGGGTGTTTGTGAATGGGGTTTTTTATCCTTTTATTAAATGGATTCTAAATGACTTCTTTGATTTGGGGAGTATTAATTTCTTCCAAGGGCCACCACCATTAGGTGTGCCATCCACCATAAGAACATCCATGTCACAATATATTACTTGCCTATATACCAGGACTATGAAATTGATATTTAATTGGATCACATGCTAGATGAGTGATTGGGGATCCAGCTTAGTGCCTTGATTTTAGGGTGTCTAATATTTACACATAATCCTAAATTTTATCTATTAGATGTGAGAACGAGTGATCACTTGGATATGACATGTATCACACTATGGTGATGTATCTATATCAGAGATATTCCTGAAACTAGTTAAAGATGGTATTTTCAATCTAGATTAAAGTCTTATTGATCACTTTAATTATACACATCTTGGGTGGGAAAAAAACATGCTTAATGACTTACTCATATGATATGCAGACAATTAGTTTCCAAATCCAAATGATCGTATATGGACTAGTTTTATTCATTTTATTTATTCCCTAATCATATTTATAAATATAAATTATATTTATGGGAATTAACATACATAGATACTCACATATATATTTATATATGAGGAAACCTGTTTCTTGTTGTGTCTCTTCTTATTTGAGAACATCCCAGGATCATAACATGTTACAAATTCATTTTTAGTTAAAATCATGGATTAGAAATAATTTTTTTTGTTATCATAATTATTATCCCACAAACGCCCACATTATATTAAAAGAAAATTACAAAACAACATTGGTGGTTCCCTATTGAATTTTGTATTGACTCATGCTCACGCCAGCATTGCACTGGGGTACCCGACCATTAGTTTACATGGTTATATGAATATGATACGTTGAGAACCATGATTGATCTAACAAGATGGATAAAATGTGTATGTTCATATTTGGTATGTGGTTAATATTAGAGATAGTAGTAGATCCTTTTATATTTATTTATTCTCATTTTATGGACTCCATTATATGTTTGCAGTTGGCCTTTGGGGTGACCAGTGTTCTATATTTGATATGGTTTTTCATGACCGTACTACATTATAATCTATATTAATTCCTTTTTTACAATTAATAAAAAATACAATAATTTTATACTTATATAGATGATTATTTTTTATTTCTTATGCTTCTCTAATTCTGATATAAGTACATACTCTCCCCACTATCTGACTATAGGACTTCACTACTAGTCGGTGGCCTCTAGTGTACAATGAAAAATTCTTGATGAATTTTACCCAACATGATAGGGAACCATTTTAGTAGATCCTAGAAAGGGATGTGACATTAGAACCATTATTTAATACTAGTGAGATATTTAAATTACCATTCATAATTTGTTAATGACATAAATATGTGTTGAAATGATGAGGGTGGAAATTTAGAGTTATTCATGTTCTTATTTATCTATAATGTGTTATATAAATATGTGTGGATTCTTAATGGAATATGATATACATGGTTCACTACAATGTTCTTTATTTTTTACTATTCAAAATAAGATTTATTGATTTTTTCAACTATGATAAATAAGCTTCTATCATTTAGTTGGTTTTATAATTCATAAATTATAAATCACTTAAAATTTTCAATGAAATAGTTGTGTGTAAATATATAATAAATGTATTAATGTTTAAATATGATTCTATGATTAAATATGAATTAAACATTCACAATTCATTCATCAATATGATTTTCTACTGTTTTTAATAATTTTTTGTAATAAATTATGCCTTTATTTCTGTATTAAATTGGGTGCTGGTAGGTTATTGTAACTAATTAGGTGTATGTGGTGTTCTTTGTTTTTGATAGTGTTATGTGGTTATTATTGTAGTGGTATGGATGTTTGGTGGGAATGAAGGTTCTTGTGTTTTTATTTGGGTGGATGTTGGTTGGGGCTATGTGGTTGATTATAAGATAATGGGTATTGTTTTTCTGTGTTCAATTTTAGTTCCCATTATAATATAAAATGATTGGAAAAAATAAAATTGGTAATTTTTAATGGGGTTGAAATGGATAACTGATGTGTGGTAAAATTAATAGAAATTTGGGTAGGAATATATGTGGAATATGAATAAATGATGTCTGGATGTGAGAATATGTTTAATGTTAGGTTTGGAATTAATAATTGATAAATGATTGAAATAGTTAATAAAAATTTGGATACAAAAAAGGTAATCCTATAACTGTATTAATGACATGATTAAATAGGAACATAATGTGTATTATGGATGTGTGGAGATGATCAATGTGACTAGTTATTGGTCTAGTGATGGAAGATATTATTTAGATATGGTATGAATAACATGATATATGATATGTTTTGTAACATCCCGGGTAATTAAGGAATAAATAATTTTCATATTTATTAATATTAGAGAATTAAATATGAATTTTAATTAAAAGGGATTGCTATGTTCGATAGCGTACCCGGTACGCAACGATGAGTTTCTTTGAAACTTACGTAGCACACTAGTAATATAATAATATTATGTTAGTTAACAAGTAGCCGTTGTACTGGAGGGAATGAATAGAAATAACTAAAATATGAATAGATATGTTTTTAGATGTTTTTACATTTTCCCAATAAAAGATAAAGGCTTAAAATACGGAAAGAGTTCAATTTTAGGATTTTATACTCTAATTTTCACTAAAGGTTCACTTATCACCTTTTAATGGTGAACCGTCATTAAATATAGTTTTGATCACTCTTATACATTCTTTTGGACCAAATAAAACTTTTATTAAGAATCGGGACATCAAATTTTACTTTGTGTAATTTTTGGTACCTTTCTGATAAAGTTCATTTTTTTATGAATAGTGTAAAATGTTGCATTTTAATTCAAAACCTCTTTTTGATCTAATTTATTTATATGATTAGATTATCTTTTGAATTGGTTTTAATGTGAAATTAGAATATATTTTTACCATTTTATCCAATGGTGGTCATTGGAATCAATTTCGATTTGAAATTAGACTTAAACTGGTGTCAATCTTTTGATACTTATTGTTTTGTAAAAACACGCTATTTGCTCTGGCAGCGGGAATTAATTATTAAATTAATTAATGTGACTTATATGATTTGAATTTTGTAAAATGGACTTCATTTTTGAATTCAGAATATCAAATATAGCTTAGGGTGAATTTTTGGTAATTTTCTGAAAAACTTCAATTTTTGATGAATAGTGAAACCACTAAGTGGTAATCAAGCAAACTGATTTTTCGGTTAATTGAAATTTTACCACTAATGTGTGTTGAATTTTGAAAATCCGACATACATGGTTGTCATTAATAAGTAAAATGTGGTTCAATGAGATTAAAATAATTTTTTGGTGAATAGTAACTTATTAAGTTTTTAATCGCGATTAGTGGTAATTAGTGTAGTTTAAGGTATAAATAATACTTTAATAATATAAAATGACCTAGACACATGTCCCAACCTCATTGGTTGTGTCATGGCCGACCAATACAATCCATGACCTAACTTGGGGACCCCATGGATCCACTTTTGTTGGGAAATGACATAAATTACTTTTTATTTAATGTTAAAGTGAAAATGACACAAACATAATATGTTTTACGAAAACAATTTTTAAGTAGGGTTATACAAGTCCAAATTTTGATTATAAATAGTCATTGGAAAGTTAAAAAGATTTCCTATATCATAGTATTTTATTTTATAATTTTTAGACATTAAATAAATTTAATTATTTATGACATAATAATGATGCAGCGATGACATCATTATTTGACGATTTAAATAAAATGGAAAGATAATATAAAATCTATGAACTACACATGGCCAAAACCAATTGGATGAGTGTATTTCGATGCCTTATCACCTTATCCACGAATTCTATCAATGTGGGACCTTTTAAAACCGAATCACATTTTCAAATAATGTAATGTTTCTTTACTTTCCAAAAGTGCCCCTCCTCTCCCCTTATAAAAGGCCCCCACCTCTACCTCATTTCACACACTCTTCAAGCCTTTGGCTCGGCCAACCCCGGCCCATTTGCTCTCTCCACATCCCTCTCCTCAACCTAGAGGATTCCCTTTGGGAAGAATCCTTTCAAAGGAAGCCTTTAGGCTCAACTCAAAAGGAGTTACACTTTTTAAGGTAATTCATTCTCTCATGTTCATTTGTTTTATTTTGCTTCTCCAACCCCCTAAAATCTTTGTATATACTTCTTTTGTAACAAAACCAGTATCATAAATATACTAGGATGTTGTTATAAGATTTATTTGATCTACACTCTCACACAACTACATCAAATGGTTAAAGAACATACGGTTTCTGTGGATGGCGAAATTCTGCCTCCCGAAACGATGATTGTTCAATACTCATTTAACACCTTCAAAGGTGGCCATTATGATGTCACTATTTTTATATATGATATGTATTATGTTTATGTTTTACTTATGCTTCTGTATTTTTCATTTGTGTCTTACCTTTATGGATTCCATTATGGGTATACGCGATATCTTCATTTAAGGAAGTGCGGACTACAGCCCCCTCAAAGTGATGTGATTCGTTAATGCCATATGTGGGACGTGTAAAGGATGGATTTAAAGTTATTATATATGATGTTATACTGGAATTATAATATACCTATATATATCATTATCATTTATTTCCATTAAAGTATGAGATAGAAATGAAAGTAGCGTTCATGCGTACGTACGGACTACCGTCTCCATGAACGGTGCATTTCATTTCTTATCCCCAAATGTAATGTACTATTAAAAGTACATGTATATAATGGATATATATAATTAATGATATATCTAAATGATGAATATAATTCTGGAATTAAAATATACATAAGTCTCATTTAGTTTTAATTCCATTAATATGACAAAGAAATGAAAGTAGCGTTCATGCGTACGTACGGCTTACCGTCTCCATGAACGGTGCATTTCATTTCTTACCTCTAAATGTGATGAAATATTATAAATGAATGTATGTACTGGATATATATGACATATATGAAATCTACATCATGAATACCATTCTGGATATAATGATCCTTTGACCAAATTAACAACATGTAAGTGTAAGAAGTCTATTTTTGACTTAAGAACCAAATACCGACAAAATGAACATTATTAACTTAAATAATTACATGATGTTAATAACATGGTATAAAAGGAATAATGAACTTGAAAAAGGTTCTTAATCAAGTAGAGATTAACTAAAGTTTATTATTCAGGAGTTTAAAGAACGGTCGGGTCAAGTCAGATACGAGGTATGGGAACTTCTTAACCCAATTTCCATTCTTTGGGTTAATCTCCTACTTTAAAATTATGTCATTATATTATTATGTCGTATCTTGTATTTGTACTTTATTTATGTGTACTTATAGTGAATACACATAATGTATCTATTTTATTTTAAAAATTATCTTTGTATGGGACTTCGTCTCAATCTCCTTTCATTGAGGCATATTTTATTTTATACACAACTTTCTTTTATACGGTGTATAAACCCCTTTGACATTTAAATTTATTCAAAAGGAATCTTTTTTATACGAAGCGTTTACTAAACGACAAAGGGGAATGTTTTTGTCGTACGTATGCGGTGACAACGACTTCTCCGCCGTCGTAACCGTTATTTGAGTTTTGGCTTCCTCTACAAGCCATATCTTCTTTTTTTAAAAGAAAAATAAATACCATGTTTTACTTTGGTATTGAAAATGGTTTTCATAATGTTTTTATTTTATCAATGTGTTGTATTGATATCTCGTGATTGAAATGTGGAAATGTTATGTTTCCTTTATGCATGTTTTATGTGATATGATTATGTTATGGTTCTTGGGCATTATTATGAAGACGGGTGGTTCCGTGATAAACTAAGGGCAGGTGAGCCCGTTATAGCTCTCCAATGCATTGGGTAACGCGAAGGAGTGAAACGTTAAGGTTTCTCCGAAGAGATTTTAGTGAATATACTGTGATGGGTATTCCAAACGTAACCAAGAGGGTTACTCCCTACGTAAGAATGTTATGAATGCCTCAAGTTACCTTTATGTCTTATGATTTCTATGATTTATTCATGATTTTATGAGGTATGTTAAAGTGCCTATGTTTTATGGGTAAAGTATGATTTCATTCTTATGTATATATGAATTCATGTTTCCTTTCCATGTTTTTTTTATAACCCATACTGAGTTTTTATGCTCATCCCAAGTTTTTGAAATGTTTTTCACAGGTCAAGGGAAAGGTACATGATAAGATGATAGAGTCAAGGATGTGTCAAGAAATAATCCATGTTTTATTTTAAATGTGTTTCCATTGATGGGAATGAAGAATACTATCTTTATGTAACCACTTTGTTTATATGTGGAATGTAATGCAAGTCTTATGATCTAATTCTCTAAAACTCTAAACCCGAAAAGATCATCAACGTGTAATCTTGTAATAACTCAAGATTAAGTAAGGTTTAAGGCTGGGGCCTTATAGTTGGTATCAAAGGTCGGTTTAGACAACTTTAGGAGTTAGAAAAGTGTTAAATTATAATATGATTTAAATGATATAGCATTTACAGATTACCATGTTGCTTCGCCTAAGATATTTCGGTTTTCAGAATGGTTTTCCGCAGAGGAAACAAAGCATCTATGTTGGGACGACATCAGGAGGAAGACAACCTTCCAAATCAGCAACCTGAGATGGTCGGAATCGGAACTGAACAGTTTGTTGCAGTAATGGCACAGTTGACTCGGGCTATAAATGGTGGTGGTAACCATGCACGAGATCAGCAAGATCAACCGCAGAGGAACATGTCAGTGGTGGAACATTTCATGAGGCAACATCCACCATCATTCAGAGGATCATCTGACCCTGTGCAAGCTGAAGGGTGGATTAAATCACTGGAGAAGATTTTTGATGTCATGGGATGTTCAGACAATCAAAAGGTTAGTCTTGCTATTTATCGTTTGGAGGGTGAGGCAGATCAGTGGTGGTCTATGGTTAAAAATATCAGGGACGCCGATGAGATTGATGCTCTTGACTGGGATGAATTCAAAGGTATGTTTCTTGAGAAGTATTTTCCTAAGGCTATTCGTCTTAGGATGGAAAAGCAATTCTTGGAATTGAGGCAAGAGGAAGACTCAGTGGCTGCCTATGAAGAAAGGTTCACTCGATTGGCAAGGTATGCTCCAAATTTTATCCGAGACCTTGATAGTAAAATCAATCGTTTTTACTCAGGATTAAAGCCAAAGTATCGAAGGGCATTAGCTTCTCGTGAGTTTAAAAGTTATGAAAAGCTTGTTCGATGTGCTGAGAAGGTGGAAATGGAGTTTGTCGATGACCAAGTTTTCTATAACAACCAGCAGAAGAAGAGACCGAGGTGGCAGGAGAAAGGTAAGAATTCTTCAGAAAAGTATGATGGTAAGAAAACTAAGTTTCCAGTTTGTGATAAATGTAGAAAAAGGCATACTGGGGAATGTCTTCTGAATTCTGGAAAGTGCTACCGATGTGGTAAGATGGGACATAAGGCTCGTGATTGCACTGAAAAGGATCAAGGTTAAGGTAAGAACAAATTTGATTTACAGTTAGTGAAATGTTATAAGTGCAATGAGATGGGTCACTATGCAAACGAGTGTCCGACAAGGAGCTTGAGTGATGGGAAGCAGTTAGACTACAAGCAGAAAGGGGTGGTGAAATCCTTTGCAACAACTTCAGCAGATATTGGGCCATCGAATGAAGTGGTATCAGCTCCAGAGAGCTCAGTATTTTTCGAAGATTGACTTGAGGTCGGGGTACCATCAGTTGAAAGTAAAAGAAGCAGACGTTCCGAAGACTGCGTTCCATACTAGATATGGCCATTATGAATTTGTAGTTATGCCTTTTGGGTTAACCAATGCACCTACTGTATTCATGGACCTTATGAATAAAATTTTCCATGAGTTCTTGGATAATTTTGTGTTTGTATTTTGAGGTTTGTGAAGAGGTTATGTGTGCCTCGTGATTCACAGTTGAAGAGAGAGTTGTTATGTGAAGCTCATAGTTCTCCGTTTCCAGTTCATCCGGGCAGTACTAAGATGTATAGAGATCTGCGGGAGTATTACTGGTGGGATGGAATGAAAAGAGATATTGCTGATTTTACTGTGAAGTGTTTGACATGTCAACAGGTTAAAGCAGAGCGGCAGTTACCGAAAGGGATGCTTCAGCCTTTACCAGTGCCAGAGTGGAAATGGGAGAATATATCCATGGACTTTGTTGTTGGATTACCGAAGACATCTCGAGGTAATAATGCAATCTGGGTTATTGTTGATCGCTTGACCAAATCTGCTCATTTCCTTGCTATACGAGATACTTTCTCTCTGGATCAACTTTACCGTTTGTATCTTAAAGAGATAGTCAGGTTACATGGAGTTCCTCTATCCATTGTATCAGATCGTGATCCCAGGTTTACTTCTAACTTTTGGAAAGGCCTTCATAAGTCGTTGGGTACTGAATTAAATTTTAGCACAGCTTTTCATCCTCAATCAGATGGGCAGTCAGAACGAACAATTAAGACATTGGAGGATATGCTACGAGCTTGTTCTATGGATTATCAGGGAAGTTGGGACCAACATCTTTCTTTGGTTGAGTTTTCATTCCAGTATACAGATGGCACCATTTCAGGCATTATATGGGAAGCGGTGTCGAACTCCAACTTTCTGGGATGAAGTGGGTGAAAGAAAGTTGATGGGACCAGAATTGGTAGAAGAGATGGCAGAAAAAGTTCAGCTGATTCAGAAACACATGAGAACAGCTCAGAGCAGGCAGAAGAGTTATGCGGATAAACGGAGGAAGGATCTATCTTTCGAGGTAGGTGATCATGTTTTTATCAAGGTTTCTCCTAGGAAAAGTGTGATGAGATTTGGTAAGAAAGGAAAGTTGAGTCCAAGGTTTGTTGGACCATACGAAATTCTAGAAAGAGTTGGATCAGTTGCATTCCGAGTGGCTTTACCTCCGAGTTTATCTCAGGTACACAATTTTTTTCACGTTTCCATGTTGAGAAAGTATATGCTAGATCCATCTCATGTTTTGGGCCTAGAGGTAGTTCAGCTGGAAGGGAACCTATCGTATGAGGAACAACCGGTCCAGATTCTTGACCACAGGGAGAAAGTGTTACGGAATAAGGTGATTCATCAGGTAAAGGTTTTGTGGAAAACCCATGTGATTTAAGAGGCAACGTGGGAATCTGAAAATGCTATGAGGGATAAATACCCCCACTTATTTTGATAAGTGAATAAAATTGCGAGGACGCAATTCCCAAAAGGGGGGAAGGATGTAACATCCCGGGTAATTAAAGAATAAATAATTTTCATATTTATTAATATTAGAGAATTAAATATGAATTTTAATTAAAAGGGGTTGCTATGTTCGATAGCGTACCCGGTACGCAACGATGAGTTTCTTTGAAACTTACGTAGCACACTAGTAATATAATAATATTATGTTAGTTAACAAGTAGCCGTTGTACTGGCGGGAATGAATAGAAATAACTAAAATATGAATAGATATGTTTTTAGATGTTTTTACATTTACCCAATAAAAGATAAAGGCTTAAAATACGGAAAGAGTTCAATTTTAGGCTTTTATACTCTAATTTTCACTAAAGGTTCACTTATCACCTTTTAATGGTGAACCGTCATTAAATATAGTTTTGATCACTCTTATACATTCTTTTGGACCAAATAAAACTTTTATTAATAATCGGGACATCAAATTTTACTTTGTGTAATTTTTGGTACCTTTCTGATAAAGTTCATTTTTTTATGAATAGTGTAAAATGTTGCATTTTAACTCAAAACCTCTTTTTGATCTAATTCATTTATATGATTAGATTATCTTTTGAATTGGTTTTAAAGTGAAATTAGAATATATTTTTACCATTTTATCCAATGGTGGTCATTGTAATCAATTTCGATTTGAAATTAGACTTAAACTGGTGTCAATCTTTTGATACTTATTGTTTTGTAAAACACGCTATTTGCTCTGGCAGCGGGAATTAATTATTAAATTAATTAATGTGACTTATATGATTTGAATTTTGTAAAATGGACTTCATTTTTGAATTCGGAATATCAAATATAGCTTAGGGTGAATTTTTGGTAATTTTCTGAAAAACTTCAATTTTTGATGAATAGTGAAACCACTAAGTGGTAATCAAGCAAACTAATTTTTCGGTTAAATGAAATTTTACCACTAATGTGTGTTGAATTTTGAAAATCCGACATACATGGTTGTCATTAAGAAGTAAAATGTGGTTCAATGTGATTAAAATAATTTTTTGGTGAATAGTAACTTATTAAGTTTTTAATCGCGATTAGTGGTAATTAGTGTAGTTTAAGGTATAAATAATACTTTAATAATATAAAATGACCTAGACACATGTCCCAACCTCATTGGTTGTGTCATGGCCGACCAAGACAATCCATGACCTAACTTGGGGACCCCATGGATCCACTTTTGTTTGGAAATGACATAAATTACTTTTTATTTAATGTTAAAGTGAAAATGACACAAACATAATATGTTTTACGAAAACAATTTTTAAGTAGGGTTATACAAGTCCAAATTTTGATTATAAATAGTCATTGGAAAGATAAAAAGATTTCCTATATCATAGTATTTTTGTTTATAATTTTTAGACATTAAATAAATTTAATTATTTATGACATAATAATGATGCAGCAATGACATCATTATTTGACGATTTAAATAAAATGGAAAGATAATATAAAATATATGAACTACACATGGCCAAAACCAATTGGATGAGTGGATTTAGATGCCTTATCACCTTATACACGAATTATATCAATGTGGGACCTTTTAGAACCGAAACACATTTTCAAATAATGTAATGTTTCTTTACTTTCCAAAAGTGCCCCTCCTCTCCCCTTATAAAAGGCCCCCACCTCTACCTCATTTCACACACTCTTAAAGCCTTTGGCTCGGACAACCCCTGCCCATTTGCTCTCTCCACATCCCTCTCCTCAACCTAGAGGATTCCCTTTGGGAAGAATCCTTTCAAAGGAAGCCTTTAGGCTCAACTCAAATGGAGTTACACTTTTTAAGGTAATTCATTCTCTCATGTTCATTTGTTTTATTTTGCTTCTCCGACCCCCTAAACTCTTTTTATATACTTATTTTGTAACAACACCAGTATCATCAATATACTAGGATGTTGTTATAAGATTTATTTGATCTACACTCTCACACAACTACATCAAATGGTTAAAGAACATACGGTTTCTGTGGATGGCGAAATTCTGCCTCCCGAAACGATGATTGTTCAATACTCATTTAACACCTTCAAAGGTGGCCATTATGATGTCACTATTTTTATATATGATATGTAATATGTTTATGTTTTACTTATGCTTCTGTATTTTTCATTTGTGTCTTACCTTTATGGCTTCCATTATGGGTATACGCAATATCTTCATTTAAGGAAGTGCGGACTACCGCCCCCTCAAAGTGATGTGATTCGTTAATGCCATATGTGGGACGTGTAAAGGATGGATTTAAAGTTATTATATATGATGTTATACTGGAATTATAATATACCTATATATATCATTATCATTTATTTCCATTAAAGTATGAGATAGAAATGAAAGTAGCGTTCATGCGTACGTACGGACTACCGTCTCCATGAACGGTGCATTTCATTTCTTATCCCCAAATGTAATGTACTATTAAAAGTACATGTATATAATGGATATATATAATTAATGATATATCTAAATGATGAATATAATTCTGGAATTAAAATATACATAAGTCTCATTTAGTTTTAATTCCATTAATATGACAAAGAAATGAAAGTAGCGTTCATGCGTACGTACGGCTTACCGTCTCCATGAACGGTGCATTTCATTTCTTACCTCTAAATGTGATGTAATATTATAAATGAATGTATGTACTGGATATATATGACATATATGATATCTACATCATGAATACCATTCTGGATATAATGATCCTTTGACCAAATTAACAACATGTAAGTGTAAGAAGTCTATTTTTGACTTAAGAATCAAATACCGACAAAATGAACATTATTAACTTAAATAATTACATGATGTTAATAACATGGTATAAAAGGAATAATGAACTTGAAAAAGGTTCTTAAGAAAGTAGAGATTATCTAAAGTTTATTATTCAGGAGTTTAAAGAACGGTCGGGTCAAGTCAGATACGAGGTATGGGAACTTCTTAACCCAATTTCCATTCTTTGGGTTAATCTCCTACTTTCGAATTATGTCATTATATTATTATGTCGTATCTTGTATTTGTAATTTATTTATGTGTACTTATAGTGAATACACATAATGTATCTATTTTATTTTAAAAATTATCTTTGTATGGGACTTCGTCTCAATCTCCTTTCATTGAGGCATATTTTATTTTATACACAACTTTCTTTTATACGGTGTATAAACCCCTTTGACATTTAAATTTATTCAAAAGGAATCTTTTTTATACGAAGCGTTTACTAAACGACAAAGGGGAATGTTTTTGTCGTACGTATGCGGCGACAACGACTTCTCCGCTGTCGTAACCGTTATTTGAGTTTTGGCTTCCTCTACAAGCCATATCTTCTTTTTTTAAAAGAAAAATAAATACCATGTTTTACTTTGGTATTGAAAATGGTTTTCATAATGTTTTTATTTTATCAATGTGTTGTATTGATATCTCGTGATTGAAATGTGGAAATGTTATGTTTCCTTTATGCATGTTTTATGTGATATGATTATGTTATGGTTCTTGGGCATTATTATGAAGACGTGTGGTTCCGTGATAAACTAAGGGCGGGTGAGCCCGTTATAGCTCTCCAATGCATTGGGTAACGTGAAGGAGTGAAACGTTAAGGTTTCTCCGAAGAGATTTTAGGGAATATACTGTGATGGGTATTCCAAACGTAACCAAGAGGGTTACTCCCTACGTAAGAATGTTATGAATGCCTCAAGTTACCTTTATGTCTTATGATTTCTATGATTTATTCATGATTTTATGAGGTATGTTAAAGTTCCTATGTTTTATGGGTAAAGTATGATTTCATTCTTATGTATATATGAATTCATGTTTCCTTTCCATGTTTTTTTTTATAACCCATACTGAGTTTTTATGCTCATCCCAAGTTTTTGAAATGTTTTTCACAGGTCAAGGGAAAGGTACATGATAAGATGATAGAGTCAAGGATGTGTCAAGAAATAATCCATGTTTTATTTTAAATGTGTTTCCATTGATGGGAATGAAGAATACTATCTTTATGTAACCACTTTGTTTATATGTGGAATGTAATGCAAGTCTTATGATCTAATTCTCTAAAACTCTAAACCCGAAAAGATCCTCAACGTGTAATCTTGTAATAACTCAAGATTAAGTAAGGTTTAAGGCTGGGGCCTTATATGTTTTATTGTACTATAAGCATTGTATAAACCCTTATGATTTGATAATGTGGAAATATTATATTATTTATATTTTCTTGGGTTTCATACACATGACCACCCGAGTAGGATAAGCTTAAAGAATCCAATAAAGTTTTTTCCATGAGATAGTTTTCATAAAAAATTTCTCTCTATAGGTAATAGATGTCTTATAAATCCCTCATAACTTCTATATCATGTGACATATTACACGAAATGATGTCTTCTTGTTTGTTTATATAATCCTGTTTTAATTTCCTCGGGATATAGTTTGTATGATCTATATGAAATATATGAGATGTGATGGTTCATGATAACAATATATATAAATTATAATGGATTTTGGACTCAGTATATATATATATATATATATTCTAATTTGGTTATGTTGTTGGAGTTTGGTTACATTGTGGGGATGTGAATGGTAAAAATAGTGGAGAAGTTTGATATTCATTTTTTTATGATACCCAACAATGATGAGGATTTTATATTACATTGTAATGTTGTGATGTTGTATGTGCCTATAGATACGTTGTTTTGGATGTCACATGGCATGAAAATATGAAAACATATGAATATTAAAGATATTGAAGAATGAGATATATGAAATTATGTATTGAGTGAGACTAGATAAATGGGGTAGTGGTTACATGGTACTATATTGATATATTATTTGATATTTTGTTACTATATTTGGGATTTGATATTGGTTGAGTGAACCTCTATGAAGTTACCCGTCAGTTAATATGATATATGTGAATGTTGGTTGTAATGATTATTCACTAAGATGTTAGTATGTTTCTTTTATATTTTCATTAGTTTATTATGTGATGATACTTCTGAATATAAATATATACTCACCCCATCATATATATGGTAAATTCATGATGTAGTTGGTGGATGACCCTATTATTACTAGCTCAAAGGGATCATCGTCGGTTTTCATGAGTTATTTCTAGAGGATCCAATGTCCATATCTCATTAATGTTTATTATATGTATTTTTTTCTATATTAATTGATAAATATTAAATTGCATTGATAAGGGATTTTTCATATATTCCAGGGTTCATGAGGGTAATACCTTCCATTTATATAACATTATACACTCAATTATAGGCCCCAACCCTTAAAATATTGGAGGTGACCATTGTGGGACACTGTAATCCACATTACTAGCCTATGATGAGTTCCAAATATGACAGGGTCATAAAAAATGGTATTAAAGCTACAGATTATATTTATGATAGTTTTTGGAGTTAGGTACCAATGATATTTTCATGGGATTTTTGGGGGGAAAATATTGATCAGACATAGTGTTTGATTAGTAAGGGTTACCAATAAGAAAATTGGAACTTAGTTCTATCAATGATCTAATTCATAGGGTTTTAGATTACTAAAATTACTATGAAATATGATAAAAAAATTGGGGTTGAATCCTGTGTGTGGTACATAGATAATGATGATAGTCCTTGTGTTTGAATTAGAGTTATTTTAGGAAATAAAAATGAAAGAACAAAAGTGGTCTTAAGTGGAATTCCATATTCATATATTAGTGATTAATTTATCACATGAGGAATATGTTAATTTGTAAATTATTCAAAAGTGGATGAGGGGATATTTGAAAAATTAGTATTATCCCTTATGTTTCCAAAAGATGTTTCTGGTTTAGTTAATCCTATATTGTAAGTAAATTGTTATATGTATTGACTATAATATATAGTAACTGAAAAATTAATTGAAAAGTGAGAATTAATTGGACAAATGTTACTACCCTTTCAAACAAAGATAATCGTTCTATTTTGGACCCTACCTAATTAGAACTTGACAGTTATGTGTGTATTAATTGGACTAGTGATAAAGATGGAGACCTCCTAGGATGGTTCCTGGGGTGTGTGTTAGTCTAGAAAAAATAAACTAGAGGAACTCGTGTTTGTCTACAGAAACCATATTTACTCCAATATGTGACCCTGATGGGTAATAGCATGTGGTGTCATTGGAATGAAACCATTGTATTATGGAAGGTAGATTGGGCCTGTTGATTAGGTTTTCAAACTAGGGATGGTCAGGCCTTGAAAATTTCTATTAGAGTAAACACATACCTTGTAGTGTTTAAGCACTACATATGATTTATGTTAGGTGTCCATACTTAGGTTGTTTTTAATCAATGTGGTTGAGAGTGTAACACCCCTAAAAACACACTAAAATAAAATTTTTTGACCTGTGGGGACAATCATTACTTAGATAAGTTACCCAATTGGGTTATAGATAGTTGTTTCCTGGCACAAAAACCAATGTATTGTAGGATACCCATGGGGTCAAGTGTCCAAATTCATGGCTTGGTGAATACTGGGTCATAGAATGTTTTATTAGAGCCAATACCCTGCTTGATGTTCTTAGAAACAACCCTGGAATAATTTATGGGGTCTACAATGATATATTTTTTATTTAAAGGCGCGGAGAGTGTAACCTCGTGAAAAAAGTGAGACTAAATTTTTTTAAAAGTCAATGCTAATGTCAACAAGGTGCACTATTATTTTTGGGATCCTAAAGGAATATAACACCAAAATTAAACACTCTTTCCCTTGATTATTATTAGGATGGGTGACCTCATGTGATGTTTCTTATGGTGTGTGTGAGTGGGGAAGAAACACCATGAGAGAACATGTGTTATCTGGTGGGGATATTCATTATTCAGATAAGTTACCCTGGTGGTTAATATCATTTTATATGATAGTAAGGCATCCAAGGAATGATACGAGACCCATTGGGTTAGATGACCAGATTCATGGGCCAGGGATGGTTGTATTTTGATAGTAACACTATTTATGTTGATATATTTGGGATATTGTAAGATTAATAAATTTAAAGTGATATATATAAAGTATTAATAAGTAATTATAATAAGTAATAACATTTATCTGAACTAAATGGTCAATGTGTGAAATTATAAATCTTGATAATTATGAAATTGACATCATGATTTATTGGTTATCTTTATAAAATTAATATTTTCTTAATTTACATTGGTAAAATTTAATACATATATTATATGACAGTATCCTTAGGGCCATATTAATAGGGTAAGATCATTTATTTGACCTCTATTTTTATGTGTGTTAATAAAAATGTATGCATTCATAGATAATTTTTGATTTGAATGTCAGTTGTGTTGATATTAATTACATGAAAATCAAATAAAAACTATATGAGTCAAACTAAAAGGGTGATAAATATCTATAATATTTTATGTGTGGAGGTATTTTATTTTGTAAGGAAATCATGGTTAATATAATTTGTTTTCAATCATAGACTTAATATTTCAAATTTCATAGAGTTGTTAGGTGACATACCAAAAAGCATGTTAAATTTTATTAAATTATGGACAAGAATATTAATATGTTTTTATGCATAATGAGTTAGATTTAATAATTTGGGAATTATATCTATTTGACTAGTTATTAAATTTCTATAGATATTTTTTTTAATTTTTGTAATTCTTCCTATGTAGTTTGAAAAATTGCTCATCGTTTTTTTTAAATTTTTACATATATATATATATATAATATTCTTTATTGGGAATATTTTTAGTTAAATTAATTATGTATTTGCATATTTAAATAATTTTATTTTTTAAATTACATGTGTTCATGATTTTTTTTGACTATTTTAAAAAGTTTTTCTATTAGAATCTTCATTTAAATAAATATCTATTAGATTTTCATTTTAAATGGGATATTGAGAATGATTTTTTTTGGAAAACATGTAATTTAATAGGGAATTTTAAATGTGTGTTCATAGATGAATGTATGTGTATTTTAAAATAATTATTTTTTGATTTTTTCATGAATGAATTTTGGTGATAAAATTTATAAGGTTAATTTTGTTTTTCATCAGAGGGTATTGTTGAGGTACTTTCTTCATAAGAAATTATTATGACTGTTATGTGGTATAAATGATTAGTAGGGAGAATAATGGAGTTGTTTGAATGATAGATGGATTGATGGATAATACTATGTGAGTGATGAGATATGTCGTGTTGTTAGAAAAATGTTTGGGATTTCATTTAATGTATGATGATATTTTCCACTAATGATAAGTAATTTAAGTGAAATGGGGTGTTAGAGTAAATGGGATTCGTACATTGTATATGTGTTTTCTCTACTATTGGTGTGTTATTTATTTTTTGGACATAACCATATTGATATGGTTATTTGTATTGATGATGTGAAAATTTTTTATTCCTTATAGGTTATTTCGGATGTTTATTATTTAAATAGTAATTTATGTGTCCATTAAATTTTATAAAACATTGAAGGGTGAAAAAATCTATAGTTTGAATGGGGAAAGAATGATGTTGATTTAAAAATATAATGACATTTATTCATGGAGTGTTAACTAGTTTAGAAAATTTGTGGTTTCTGAATGAATGTTATTCATTCAATATGTTAAGTGTTTCTTTAATTTTGGTGGGTGATTTAGTTTTTTTGAACTATACATTGATTTTTATGGTTAGGATAAATATACGTCTTCAGAGAATTTCTAGGGTGAATTTCTCATGATGTGAAAAAAATATCTATTGGATAAGGAGTTATATGTATAATAATTATAGGAAGGTATAGAGTTCCTTATTCTGAATTTTGGCCTCAATATTGATGATTATCTAGATGAAGTTGGGGTTTTCGTCAAATTAGAATGGACACTATATCAATTCCTAGTTTCCTTAGTAGTGGGTTTTCATTGGGAAGTTTTCTATGTGAGGTGGAAGATGAGTCATGGTTGGATGGATGAGGCTTCTTGCACTACTAAAAAACATGTGTTTAGTATTGTTGTTAACTATTAGAACTAGGAAAAGGTGCATATAAATCGATGCATTATCAGTACAAATGAATGCACAGAAAAATTTAACCCTTTATCAGTGTTTTTAGCGTTGATAATGTTTCCCTTTATCAGTGTATTTTTTTAGCACTGATAATGTGTACCATTTATTAGCGCTTTATTATTAGCACTATTAATGGGTACCAGTTATCAGTGCTATATTTTTTTCACTAATAACGGAGTCCTTTCTCAGCAATATTTCTACACTGATAATGGTCTAGACAAATAAAATGAAATAAAAAAATTAATAAAAAAATCATTTTATTTCAGAAATATTTAAATTTTATTATTTAAATAAATATTTATAATAATGAATGCAATTATGATACTATATATAAATTATAAATTCCAATAAATATTATTTATAAATATATAGATATACAAAATGAAAAATAAACAAATTAAAATAAAAATTTAGTAAATATAAAACAATATTAAACATTTAATTAAATAGATGAAAAATGATAATGTTAATCAATATTATATATTAAATATATTATTGTATATTAATGAATATAATTTTGATATAAATATATATTTATATATTATAAAATATTTATGTTCTATATATTAAATATTCATATGGTGAATAACAGTTTATAGTTAAAAATTAATATGAATTAAAAATAATGACTAATTTCCTCGAATAATGGTCATGTGATTAAATGTCCTTTGATCTTTCAATTTTACATAGATCAAATTTGTATTATCTTGATTTCACATATAGGTGATTAATATATTTTTATATACAATGCACAAACAAAAAACTTTTCTATTTTTTTAATATTAAGAAAGTATATTATTTTTTATTTATTCAATTTCCCCAATTTTTATTATGAAAACACCTAAAATTTTATATTCACTTTTCATTTTAAAACATATTTAAAAGAAAATTTATACAAATAAGTTTCAAATAAATATATTTATAAATAATTATATTTAAAAATGTATATACTATATTATAAAATTTCTATATTTACAATTATAAATAAATATTTTTTAAACTATTTATATAATTAAAAGTTATTAAATAATAATTAAATTTATAAGGAATTAACATAAATAATGAATATATCTACTATATTAATATTAATATTTATTTATTTTATATATAATTATATAAATATATTACATGATATAAATATTATTTTGAAAAAAATATTTATATAATTATAAGTAAATAATTATATTTTAAAATAATAATGGAATTATAAAAAATTATTTCATTAAGGAATATATTTACTATATGTATATTTATCTATATTATTTATGTCTATATATATATATATTTACTCATTTTTTATATATAATTATATATATAAATTGTTTATCATCACTGTTAAAAGAAATACTTATCAGCGCTTTTCAGTGCTAATAAAGATACAGATTTAACAAAAATTAAAATAGAATGGATAAATACCTTCATTTATCAGCGGTAATATATAACTGATACTTATTCCTTTTATCTGTGCTTAAATAATATGTGATGATAAATCTACACTTTATCATAAAAATTTTAAAAGGATTGATAAATGTATCATAATCTAATAAAATAATACTAACTTTATGAGAACCCATCACAATCTCCATATCATTCCACAGAATCCACCATTTGTCAGGGCTCCTCTTCATTGAATCAAAGATCGAATCACAAAAACCAACTCGAACCATAGAAAACCAATTCCTCTAGTTTCTTTAACAACATCTGGTATCTGGTGTTCAGTTGTAGTAAGTGTTTTCATAGAAACCCCTGAGATCTAGATCTGAGGGTCTTATATTTTCTTTATCCCAGAGAGGTATCCCTATGATTTGATTTATAGGTTCTGATTTTCTTACTATATACTTCATTTCTAGATCCGATGTAACGGTTTTCCTTTAAAAAGTATGTTGAAAAAATTATTGTTTTTTAAGGGAAATCATAGAAATGGTAATACCATATTTATTTGTCTTCAATTACTCTCTATGTTAAAAATTAGAATGGGGTTGTATTTATTTTACTATGGTGTGACATTTAGCAGTAAGGGTTACATGTATTGCATAAATTTTGTTTTGTTATTTATCTTTGTTGTATTATTTGTAGATCTCTTTAAAATATCATGGATGGATCCATGTGTATTATATGGCCTACCTAGAATCCTTAGGTTTCTAAATCATTTGTTCTGAAAAACAGAATGGATGTTATTAATTTCTATATATTAGAAATTATTTTTAGGTATTCATCATTTTTGGTGAATATATACATTTAAGGTCTATCTAGATAGTAAATCTACTTTAATATAATTTACATTTAAAACCCCAATAAAATATTGTAAAATCATTTTACTTTCAAAATAATAAAATTTGGTAGTAATTTATACAATTTTTTAAATAATTCAAATTGAAAAAATTTAATTATTTATATTTTTTACCCAATTAAACATAGTAATTACTATATATAATTATTATAAATTAAAATTATTATTACTATAACTATGTTATTTCAATTGAAAAATAATATTATATATATCTGTATCAAATAACATATTTCATTTTAAAATAAAATTAAATAAATATAATATTATAAATAATACACATATATATAGTTAAAATCAAATAATTTAAAAAATACGATACACACACACATATATATATAATATTTTGGTAGATTCACTTTATTTATCTATGTACCGAATGAGTTGTGAACTCCATTTTATAGTTTTTGGTGGTGGAAGGCCTAAACACGGTATAGGATTATTTCCAATCGGGGTAAGCGTGAATGAAGTAAATACCTTCATCAACTTCTTTTTTAAATCATATAAAACCTTATCATTTTTAATGAAATAATACATATTAAAACCCCATGTTTTATCGGAAAAAAACATTATAACAAATCCTCAAGAAATTGTTTTATTAATTTTTTCATCAGATCCTTGTGGAAAAGTTTAATGACAAAAATGAATGTAATTAATCATTAACTCAGCCTCCATATCAATTCAAATAAATTATTTTCCGTAACATTATTTTATTATTTAAATTACACTATATAATCCCAAGACCACTGAGTTTCACATCACAACAATTATGTATTCTGATTCATCCATCTTCACCCTTTTCAATTCATTACCACGATTCAATATATGTTTTTTCAAGTTTCATGGAGCATTAATCTCTTAAGAGATAGTGTAAATATATTTAGAGAGTTAATAACTAGTTCTAGTGGTGTAATTCTCACAAATTAGATGAATTTCCCCATTTAGAGGCCATAATGAGGTACAATTGTCATCCTCCTCCTCATTATCTCCTGAATAATTATTATTTATTTTTTTTCTTAAATACTTACACCCATCTCATTTATGATTATTTTACTACTCTGACCATTAGTCATCCCATGTATTACCACAATTTAGATTATTTCGAACAACATAGGTCCATGTATAAAAGATATGGAGGATGTGTGTCAGACAATAAAATGTAATGATGAATATTTAGTGATATGAGATGATGAGGATGAATGATCACTATAGGATTCACCTTTTAATGAATTAAAAGGATAACAATAAACATTGTGGAGAAATTTTTCTCATCCTCCTCACACAATGATTGTTTTCTTGGAGATATCTATTTGGGTTTTTTATCATCATTCATGGTTTAACCTCAGCATATCAATGTCGCCAACAATTTATTCACACTGAAATCATTACCAAAAGAATTAACATATTGTTTCATATTTATGTTCAATTTTTTTTTCTTTTCAGTATTAATCATTTAATAATTTTTTTCTTATAAAAGTGGATTATTTTTATCGATCCTGCAACTGAGATAATGACAACAAGGATATTGGTCACGAATACAATAAACCATCTAAAAAAGTCAAATTCATAATACTTATTTAATTATTATTTTCATCATTTTATCTAATATTTTTATATTAATTTATTTATCATTTTTATCTATTAATTTTTTAAATTTTTTAACTGATATTTTGGAAATTCTTATTATTCATTAAATTATCTACAACAATTGAAAAAAGTTGTTAAATGTTTTTTCTTCCAATTATTCCGCTGAACCTATTTTAATTTCATTTTTTATTGTTATTGCAAGACATAATATTTATTTTATATTATTAGTCGAGAATCCTTTATTATTGTTGAAATCTTCTTCTCTTCTGACATTTAATAATGTGAAAGGTTTTTTGGCTATGAAAATCAAGTCAATATTCATTGTTTTATGTTAAACACTAAATGATAATGGATTAGTGGTACCATTGGAATTCAAGGTTGTCTTTATACATCGGGTTTTGTAGGAATCATCCACACCTCAATCTAACACACAATGTGACCAGTACGACTCTAAGAACATAATTTTTATAAAAAATTTACATAAATTTTTGTAAATGTGGAACTAACATACTCAAAATTGAAAAAATGTATTAATATTCCATTAATAAATTAAGGACATGATCTATATTTAATTTCAGATGTGTAGGAATCATTTGCACCTCAATTCGATGCATTATGTGACTGATATGTCTAAATGTGTCCATTATTTGATAACAAATCAATGTTTAGTTTACTAAATTTCACTCAATGAAAATAAATAATCCAGGATAAAATTTTCCTTCTTATTAAGTAAATTGATTCAAATGTCCATTGTGATGTGTAGGAATCAATCTCACATTAATATGATACATGATGTGATTAGTATAGGTCAATGTATTTGTTTTTCGATTAAAATGGAATTTTATTAATGGAAAACGTGTTGTAGTAAAATCCATGGAAAAAATTAATTTTGTTATGATATGTTTCGAGAATAATAAATAAGCCCTTTGAGAAATGTAGGAATCAATTTTACCTCAATATGACAAAAGGTATGACTGGTACGTCTCTAACTGCTTATTTTTATTTAATAATGACATCAATTTTAGTGAATGGGATAACCGACCATTCCAAAAAATAAAAAACATGTCCATTGGTTTCATTAATTTATTTTAATGATCCATATGTCATTGGGGGCATTTAAGAATCATCTGCACCTCAATCTGATGCATTGTATGCCCAATATGATTCAATGTGTCCATTATCATTTTAAAATTGACGGTTTAGTTCAAAACAATGTCACTCACTAAAATATAAGAAAACACACATAAGGTTCATTAATAATTTTGGAAATTGATTCAAAATTATTTTTTTATGTTTAGGAATCAATCTTATTCAAACTGATACACGATGTGATATATATGAGCTAAAGTGTGTGTTTCCATCATAAAATGACATTTTAGTAAAAAGGAAAAGTGATGTACTCAAATAAAATAAGGCACATTAAAATTTTCTTATACACAATGAAATTGATCCATAATATATATGGGAATATTTAGATTTATAGACACATCAATCTAAAACATGGTATGATCGATATGATTCAATGTGCATCTGTTTATATAAAATAGACACTAATTTTAGTAAAAACGATAACTCACCAACTCAAAAAAGAGAAAAACACATTCTTATTGTTTTGATACATTATGGAAAAAGACATAAGTAATCATATATGAGAATGAATCATACAGACCTCAATAAAATACATGATGTGTCGAGTATGACTCAACTTGTCTATTATTAGTTTAAAGTCAACATCATTGTTCAAAAAATTTCACTCACTAATAAAAAATCAATCATCTTTGGATATATCTTATACATTAGGAAAAAGATTCACTTTTAATTTGGGATGTTTAGGAATTAATATAACATCCAACCAATGCATGATATGACTTGTATGAGTAAAATTACTTTTTTGTAATGTCTCAGATTTTCTGTGTGTCATTTTTAAATATAATTAGAATTATTATGAGACCAGGCATAGAGACGGCACATCATTCTGAGGTCCGATGATCTTGGAAAGGTGGATTAAATATTTTTTATGTTATGTAAGTTGACACTTGTGAGTGGTTGTGGCATTTTCCCAACGGATTCTCTAATTAAAAATATGAGGGCACCATTGCATCCGGGATGATGACTTCACCTAAGACCGAGTATAACCTCTAACGACGTAGGTTGGGTGAAAATGATAATTTTCGTACGTTTTCAGTAATATAAAATAAAAGAAATGAAAATGTTTATTTTATTTTTATTTGGAAACATTGGATGTAGTACAACGATGGGGAAACTTTTTAATAATAAATTCTAGGACAAAATGACTCTGAATGAAAAATTGACTCATTAATGTCACAATGTGATGGAATTCCAAAACGCACTTCCCCTTTTTAATGGGTTTATTGAATGATGGTCATTGTCAGAGAATTGAGAGAAAAATCTGGACAATCTATGGAGCCTTTGAGAAAACTCCCAACAACGAATGACGATGAATCAAAGCTGAGAATCGCTGCACCACAGAGTTGAAGGATCTCGACGACGATAGTGGAATGACCTCTTCATCAGCGATCAATCAATTTTGAGGTAAGTGTTTTTTTTAAATTCTTGTTCCTCGTTTTTGATTTAATCATCAAACGTGGATGAATCAAGAACAAGTAGATCCGCAGATTCGTGCATTCATGTAGAACGGTTTCTATTTTGTTGTTTTTGGGTATTGATCCTAGATTATTTTTTATTGTTTGGATCTTGCACCATTTGCTCCTACTAAGGGGAGTGTATCCACCCCATGACGAACAATGTCGGAGGTTTGTCCCTCAATTTCTTTTCTTGATTTTCCATCCCCGCTCTTCTCTAGTGTGTTCTTCGCGTTCTTCATGGGGTGATGAAAAACAGATCGTCGCGCGTCCGTTTTGTGACACAGCGATCCCAAAGTAGAGATACAACATCACGATGACCTTGAAGAGGTGCGACTGTCACTACGGCAGATGAATCGAAAATGTTCGAGAATTACTGTTCTAAATGCTGTTTGATCAAATCACATTCTCGGGGCCAATCACAGGCCTGAAACAAATGAAAACGACTTTGGGACATTGAGGTGACCAAGATTATAGAATTTGGTGGTGATCGGATGGCCGGATAGATGAAGGGGAAGCACCAGAGGCACTCTGGTGAAGAGCGTCATTTCTGGAAAATTCTGAGATACACGACGTGTACTTCCGATGAACACGCTGTGTAGTACTAGAGGAGGCAGTGGCTAGGGTTTTGGGGGTCATAGAGGAATCACATGGCATGTGACCTCGGTCACATGGCATGTTGGACTTTCCTTGAACATAGGAGTGTATCCAGGGGATTCACAGACATGGGGTGTAGTACATAGTTGTTTACTACACCACATAGCCAGGTGAGGCCAGTAGCACGGGTTATCCCATGTACCGATTACATGGGATGTAATAGATGGGTTGAGGCTATGTATATACACATATCCAGCATACACAGAACCGACCCTAGATACTTGGAAAAATCGTGTAATATGTACCACACTCCGTGTACTGACTATTTCTTCATGACTGACCTTATGGAACATGCTGTTGTACACAAGCAGTACTCGGGGTCAGAAGACACGTCGTTTTACTTTTCTACATGCATTGTACTTTTTTGAAAATGGCTTGGTCTTCTTGTCCACTGTGTCTTAGACATGTTTCTTTTCGGTTAGTTCCCCTTCCTCTTGTTCCCCTGTAGGTCAGGCATCATTTCCTTTTACAGAAGTATGATCACTTCACCATGACTTTATATGATAGAGACAGGAATCCCTTCCAGAGGCCTGAAGCGAGATCCTCTATACATTCCAGACCCTAGTTAGAGTCAGGCATCGACATGACCAACTCTACCAGGCCTGGATCCTCTACCTATCTGGTGAATCTGGATGAGTCACGGTATCCTCCATGGCCCTGACAGTGATCCTCATCTATGTATCATGATCATTCCAACTCAAGAGACTATCTCTCGTAACGAGTGTATGTATCTATCGTGATCTTCCCACATAGGAGTGTATATCCCGTAATGAGTGTAACTACCACTCGTGACATTTTCCGAAGAACATTAAATCTCAGACGAACGTCATCAAATCTACAAGACTCGTTGAATATGTTCTCCTATAACGATTCCTTCGTGGAATCATTAAATTGAATCCCTAGACGGGGGTATGCGGTTGTGTGACTTGTATCTAAACTACGAGTCTAGGTTTTTAGTATATCTGGTTTTTGTTTCTCCGTTATATGTTCTGTAGAAATATACTATGTAGAGATCAGTGCACCTTTACTTTGTGTATTTTGTTGTGATTTTTCGGCGTCTTCTGGTGAGTATTGTTACAGTCACCCCTACAGAAGATTTTCGCACATGTGTCATTTCTTGTGCAGAAGAGAGGCCATTTGATAGGGTCCATGGTAGACTAGGATAAGACCGAGCATTCTATGTTCCCTAGAGGATGAGGTGTTCCTACGGCTACGAGCAGCTGTCACAATACCTTGTTGTGTTACATGTTGTACTTTTTGGGTATCATACTCGTGTTTTGGTGGTCTTGTATTCTGGACCAGTTTACTTTTAGCACTTTACATTCCATCGTACTCTGTTAGTTTGGTTTAGTTGTATTCATGCTTTTTGTTCCTTAGGGGATTTTACATTTCATCATTTGTGGGATTGGATATCTGTGTGCGTGTATAGGTTCATAGTAAATGCCTCCCATGTTATTGATATTCCAACTCGATGCTAGTCACCATCTCATGGCCTTTTGGTGGTGGGTGTGGGTAGTTGTGGTGTAGGACCCACTGGGATGGGTCGTGACAGAGTGGTATTAGAGGTAGTTGGTTCTAACCTAGGACAAAGAGACTTTGAATTTGTGTTTGGGGGAAACGGTGTTATGTGTTTGGATCTCGGCATTCAGGCCACAAACTCCAATTTTGGTGTGGATGGCCTACGTATTGATGCACAAAGACTCTGATAACTTACTTTTAGACTTGGTATAAAAAAAACTAGTTGTGGGGAAATAAAAGAATGGTTCAAGCATCATATTAGAATGGGTTGTGTTTCCCATGTGCATTGTGTTAGTTACCCAGATATATTTATTAACCCTAGTACATCTTGTTTCCTTAAAAAATGCCTCTGAGATGCATACCCACTAGGATTCAGTAGAAGGATCAAGGGGATGGCCCCCTCAGTGACGAGGCTTCGATACATGGACTAGTTCCCCAGGCATTTCCACCAGGTGGTGCACCTGCTATGCAACCAGGAGTGGAGCAGCCCATTGTACCTGATGTACTGACCGACGAGGGGCGCAGACTGAGCGCGCTCTATGAGTTACAGTGATAAAGACCCCTCAGGTTCTGATGCGAGCCCAACCCTCAAGCGGTAGAGGATTGGATTGAGGAAGTGACTAGATTTTTCGTAATATTGAGGACACTAGTTGACCAAATTATGATCAGAGAAGAGAGCCTTCTTCTGGGTTCGGTGGGACGAGGGTGGAGTCTGACCACACAATCTCGCGATGAGAAGACTCTTTCATTGAATGATTTTGATCAACTCTTCATGTAGGATTTCACTGCTGTTACACTGAGAGCAGTACGTATCCAAGAGATTCTTCAACTGCAGTAGGGCAGTATGATGGTAGCAGTCTATTATTTGAGGTTCACCAACATCGCTAGGTACATGATGGATTTGGTCAGCGATCATTACATTAGAGATCATAACTTCAAGCGAGTTCTATGATGGGTCATACGAGATAGTGGCGTGACTCTATTCATTTCAATTTATGTTTGAGTTCTCATGAGAGGATTGGTGATCAAGAGATTCTTGGTGGAGCACAGATAGTCGGTGACAGTCAGGTGTAGGCAGATCGGTCTGGAGACCTCGGCAGCAGGGAGCCGACGTCAGATGTAGGGATTAGGACGTGAGAGACTTCAAAGGAGGACCCAAGACTCGGGGTCAATAGTGAAAGGCTCTTAGGGTAGATCCAGTCATCCTAAGGAGAGGCGGTGCTACACCTGCGACGGTATGGGACATCTCGCTAGAGATTGTCCAACCTGTCAAGCGGCTGACAAGGAAGTTGTGGATGGATCACCGAGGAAATTTCAGAGAGTGGAGAAGACATACCTCCTATATAGAGGACGTGGCAGAGGAGGAGGGAGTGATGTAGGTGGTGGTATACACTTCGACTTTCTTCCACCACCTCCCCCAAGAGGTCCGCACCTGGCCTATGGAGCTTGGGGACAGTGGGGATAGCTGAATGTGGTCGAGGCGTAAGACCCACGGGCACCTTGGACTATACATGGCACGATCTATGTCATATCTACATTAGCTTCTGTACATATATACATAGGTTCCAGTTATACCTTAATAGCCACATGTCTTGTGTGAAACCGTGATATTCTGGTAGAACCGATGACTCGATCGTTATGCATGGAGACATCTACGAGAGGAGAATCGATGATCACACACCTTTTTAGGAAGTGTGATATTACCCAAGGAGGTGAGAGTTTTGGTTGTAACCTCTTAGTTTTAGCTTAGAGGACATACGATGTAATCATAGGTATAGATTGGTTTTCTTCGATCCATTCCCAGATTGATGGTTTTAGGGGAAGAGTGAAGTTTGTCTGCAGAAATGGTAAGAGAATTTCCTTTGATTGAGAAAAGGAGACCCAGGTAGCACAGAATGGGATCTAGCATAGGAGGGTGAAACCAGTCAATCATTAGTTGGCCAGACATTCCCTCAAATCATTAGATCTGATGAGCTCCTAGTTCCCAACAGTAGTGGTGGTGTATGAGGACATCATTCCTGAAGAATTTCTAGGACTACGTCTCCGTCGATAAATCGACTACTGCATCAACTTACACCCTAGGATGACACTGATTTCATCATCAGCATATCAGATGGATCCCACAGAGCTTCGCGAGCTGACGATGCAGTCAAAGGATTTGCATATAAAGGGTTTCGTGAGACCTAGAGTTTCACCCTGGGCAGTCCCAGTCTTGTTTTCCAAGAAAGCAGACAAACGTTTGAGGTTATGTGTGGATTACCAACGTCTGAACCAGGTGACGGTGAGGAACAGGTATCCACTACCACGAATTGAAGAACTCTTCGATCAGATGATGGGGGTACCATGGTTCTCGAAGGTTGACTTTCGATTAGGTTATCATCAGTTACATGTACAGGATGAGGGTATTCCAAATCTAGGTTTCAGATCCCGCTACGGTCACTATGAGTATTATGGGATGCCTTTCGGCGTAAAAAACTCCCCAATAGTGTTCATGGGGATGATGAACTGGATCATCCTGCCGTATGTGGACGAGTTCATTGTGGTCATCATCTAAGACATCCATGTGTACTTAGCTTCCGAGGAGGAGCATGGGAGACACATGCAGATAGTTCTAGATGTACTCCGAAAGAACTAGCTTTATGGGATGCTTTTTAAGTGCCAGTTCTGGATTCAGGAAGTCCACAATTTTGGGCGTGTCTTCTCAACAGATGGAGTGGCTATGGACCCAACCAAGGATGATGCATTGTTAGAATGTGAGCCACCTCAGAGCATGATGGATGTGCAGATCTTCCTTAGGATGGTAGGATATTACCAGAGATTCATTCCTGATTTCTCCCGAATATCAGGACTGATGAATACCTTGACCAGAAAGGGGAAACCATTTATATGTATGGAGAATTGCCATTAGGCTTTCGAGTAGTTGAGACAGAGTTTGATGAGAATCTCAATCTTGAGACTTCCAGAAGAGGGTTCTGATAACATATTTTTATGCGATGCATCAGGGACTGGTCATGGATGTGTCCTGATGTAGAGGCAGGTAGTTATTGATAATGGTTCACACCAGCTTAGGCCGCATGAGTAGAAAAATGCAACCCAGGATCTCGAGTTGGCTGTGGTAGACTTCCCATTGAAGATGTGGAAACACTACCTTATGGGCGAGTGTATTATCTTTTACTCTGACCACAAGAGCCACATGTAAATATTCCCATAGAAGGATCTGAATCTAAGGTAGATTCATTGTCTAATGTTTTTATAGGATTATGATTTTTAGATCATCTATAATCATGGGAAGTGGAACAAGGTTGCAGATGCTCTTAGTATAAGCTCATGCTCACATTTGTTGAGTGAGGAGATATAATAGTTATCCATGTTGTAGTTATCCATCATGGATGGAAAGGCTGAAACTTTCTTGTAGTTGATGGCTTTCACCCCTACACTCTTACAATAAGTTAGGGAATTGTAACTTGGGGATGTCGGCAGTGAGGAATTTAGTGTTATTTTTTCAAAAGGACATGCTATTGAAGGATATTCAAATGGTCTGGAGCACATACTTCATTTTAGAGGATGCAATGTTGTACCAATAGATTTGTAGGAAGAGGTCCTGAGGGGTTTTCATACATCCCCTTAGAAGTACATCCCGGAGTGGCAATGATGTACTAGGATCTCTAACAGTAGTTCCGGTGGTCAGGCATGAAGAAGGCTTTATCTGTGTTCATTTCTTGACGCCTCACTTGCCAGCAGGTGAAGGCTGAGCACCAGATTCCAGCGGGATTAGGCCACCCCCTGGATGTTCCAGAGTGGAAGTGGGATGGAACATTGATAGACATCGTGAAAGGATTACCATGGACGTCCAAGGGGCATGAACCCATCTGGCTGATCATTGACCGACTCGCCGTGTCAGCCCTCTTCCTTGCTATCAGGGAGCACAGTTACCTAGAGATCATGGGATTCCTCTACGTGAAAGTGATAGTTCGACTTCATGGCATCCCTTCGATGGTAGTCTCGAACTGAGACACGTGCCTTACATCCCGGTCGTGGAAGGGATTGTAGGGGGACTTTGGGACTCCGCTATGGTAGAGCACTGTGTTCCATCCCCAGACTGATGGTCAGAAGTAGATGAACATTATGGTTCTAGAGGATATGTTGTGGGCCTATATCTTGAATTATTTCAAAATTGGGAGGACCACCTACCATTGGTGGAATTTTCATACAATAACAGCAACCACTACACCATTGTTATGGAACCTTTCGAGGCTTTATATAGGAGACCAATCTGTTCACCGCTTTGCTGGACCGAACCCGGAGATTCAACACTCATGGGTCCAAAGTTGGTGTGAGCTACCAGCAAGAAGGTGCTGATCATCCAGGAGCAGATGAAGAATACACAGATCTGGCATAAGAATAATGGAGATAGGTGATGGAGACCCCTAAAGTTTGAGGAGGGAGATAATAAATTTCATAAAGTCCCACCTCGACGAGGGTTATGGAGATTTGGATGAGGCGGCATGCTATCTATAATGTTCATCGGTCCATTCCAAATACTGTGTAGATTTTGCAAGGTGGCATAACACCTGGCTAAAACATGCATCAGGTATATGATGTCTTCCATGTGTCGCATCAGAGGGAGGTACATGCATGACCCATCTCATGTCATTGACTGCGGTGTTCTCGACATCAAGGATGGAGTTACCTTTGCTGTGTACCCAGTATAGACCTACGATCTGTAGGAGAGGATCATTCATAGTTGAACTATTCACTTAGGTTGTGTTCAGTGGCAGAACGAGAATCATTAGGAGAGTATGTGGGTGTGGGAGGCTGAAATCCTTTCCTAGTACCCACATCTTTTTGAGTGGTCTAGTTTTGGATATTTGCGGAACCAAAAAACCAAGGTGGGGAGAAGGTAATAACTCGTATTTTCCATGTTTTATTTTTAAATATTATATGGAATTATTATGATAACAGGAGGAGATAAGAAACATCATTCAAAGGTTTGATGATCCCAAAATGGTGGATTGAACTTTTTTCAAGTTAACTGAGTCAGAACTTGTGCGAGGTTGTTGAAGTTTCTAAAAGGAAGATCAGATTAAAAATATGAGGGCCCCATTGTGTCCGGGATGAAAAATTTACATATAAACAGATCAAACCTTTTCCGATGCAGGTTGAGGGAAAAAATTATTTTCCATACGTTTATAGAAAAATAAAATAACATAAATGGAAATGTTAGTTTTATTTTTGTAGAGAAACATTCACTGTAGCGCAATGATGGCAAAGCTTTTTAATAATTAATGCCATGTCATAATGAATCAGGAATGAAAACTTGACACATTAATGCCACAATGTGATGGAATTAATATAAGTGCTTCCCCTTCTTAAAGGGTTGATCGAACGATAGTCATTGAAGGAAAATCGATAGAAAACATAGGAGAATTCGTGGAGCCTTGGAGAAAACTCTCGGCGATGAACGATGGTGAATCCAATATGAGAATCACAACACCAATGAGATGAATGATCTCAATTAAAATGGTGGAACAACCTCTTTGTCAACGATCGATCCATTTTGAGGTAAGGGTTTGTTATTAAAATTTCTTTTCCACATTTTTTATTTAAACGATGCACGCGGATCAACCACAAACATGTTGATCTATGGATTCATTCATTCTTGAGGAAGGTTTTATGTTGGGATGTTTTTTGTGATTGATCCACTATTACTTTTTATTGTTTTGATCATACACTGTTTGATCCTACTAATGAGAGCAGATCAACACCGTGACGAACAACAGTGGTGGTTTGTTCCTCAATTTTTTTTCTGGATTTTCCATCCCATTTCTTCTCTTGTGTGATCTTTGTCTTCTTCATGGGGTGATTTACAACGGATCTTCATGGGTACATTTTGCGACATAGTGATCCAAATGTAGAGATCTAACTTTGCGACGACCTAGTAGAGGTGCAACGGCGACGACGACAGGTGAATCGACACAGTTCATGAATTACCATTCTTCGACCATTATTTGTGTGGGTGGATCAAAATGCATTCTCTAGGTCGATAAGAGGCCAAAAAATAGTGGAAACAACTTCAGGATGTCAGGGCGAACTAGATTATTGTGTTTTGTGGAGATCTGATAGCCGGATCAACAAATAGGGCAGCACAGGAGGCGCGCCAGTGAAGAGCGTTGTTTCTGGAAAATTCTGGGATACACGACATGAACTTCCAAAGAACACACCGAGTTGTACCTACAGCGGAGGTACCTAGGGTTTTAGGAGACAAAGAGGAATCACAAGGTGTGTGAACCTTGTCACCTAGTGTGTTGGACTATCCCAGAAGCTCGGTGTCTATCCAGGGGATACACGGACATGGGGTGTCATACACAATCATGTAATACACCATATGGCTAGGTGAGGATAGTAGCACGGGTCATCCCGTGTACCAATTACACAGGTTGGAATACACTGTTTAAGTACATGTACGGGCACATTGCCAGGGTACACGCAACCGACCCCAGATACTCAGACACATTGTGTAATCTGCATCACGCACTTTATATTATCCTTTTCTACATTAACATCCATAATACATGGGCCATTGTACGCTGGAAGTACATGGGGTAAGAAGACTGGGTGTGTTACAGTCCTACATGTCATGTACTTTTTGGAAAATCGCATGGTCCTCTTGTTCACCTTGTCTTGGACATGTCTCATTTGGGTTAGTGCCCCTTCTTTTTGTTCCCCTGAAGGCCAGACATCATTTCCTTTTACAACAGTATGATCCCTTCAGAAGGAATTTCTGTGATAGAGTCAGGAATTCCTATGAGAGGCCCAGAGTGAGATTCTCTACCCATTCCTGAACCTAGGTAGAGTCAGTAATCAATGTGACCAACTCTACCAAGCATTGATCCTCTGCATAGCTAGTTAATTTGGATGAGTCTCGGTATCCTTCATGGACAATGAAGGTATCCTCATCTGTGTATCATGATATTTCCTACACATAATTAGTGTATCTATCTATCGTGATCTCCACACATAAGAGTGTGTCTCCCGTAATGAGTGTAACTACCGCTCCTGAAATTTCTAGACGAACAGTACATCTCGGACGGATGTCATCAGAGCTACCAGACTCATGAAGTGTGTTCTCCTGGAATGTGTCCTTAGCGGAATCTTCGAATTGAATACCTAGATGGGAGTATGTGGTTCTGTGGCTTGTATTTTGATTACGGGACTAGGATTTAAGTATATCTGGTTCTTTGTTCTCTACTATATGTTTTGTAGATATATATTGTGTAGAGATGACTATACCTTGAAATTGTGTATTTCATTATGGTTTATAGGGTCCTCTACTGAGTATTGTTATACTCACCCCTCCACGGGCTTTTCCCGCATGTGTCGAGTCTTGTGAAGATGAGAGGCCTTTGGATAGGGTACAGGGAGGACCAGGACATGATCTAGCTTTCCGAGTCCCCTACAGGATGAGGTGTTCCTACAGATATGACCAGTAGTCCCAGTACATCTTTTTGTTTAGGATGGAAATTATATATTTCAGACTAATTTTAGTGGGCTTCTATTTGGGCCCAGTTTACTTTCACCACATTACTTTCCGTCGTACTCTGTTTTTTTGGTTTAGTTGAATGCATGCATTTTGTTCATTACTGGTTTTTAAATTTCAGTATTTGTGGGCTTGGTGATGTGTGTTTCAGTGTGTGTAGGTTTTTTGGAAATTCATCCCATGTTCGTGATATGCCTACTCAGTGCAAATCAACATCACCTGGCCTATTGGAGGCTGGCTTGGGGAGTAGCAGCATAGGCCCCACTAGGACTGGTCGTGACAATTTTTCCAATTTAAAATGACATTTTCAAAAAAAGTCAATCGACGTACTCAAAACCATGTAAACACATTCAAATTATTTTGATATTTTAGAAAAATGATCCTTAAGTAATTTGAGAAATGTTAGAATCATCTAAACCTTAATATGATTCATGGTATGACTGTTATGATTCAATGTGAATTTTTTGAATTTATAAGTATTAATTTAGTTTAAAATATGTGTGATAATTCCAAAACAATTAAACCGATCCTAGATTGTTTTATATTCATTTAAATTAAGAATAGATTCATTAATATTCTGATGACATGGTGTTTTTTATATTTTGTTTTACTCTTACAACACACTTACCAAGAGGGGTAGTGTGCAGTATAAGTATTGTACACTAGTGGGACAGTTTTATGTAGCATCACATGGTAGTATCCCCCTTTAGCGGGACTTATAGAATCCCTGATAAATGGTCCTTCATTTGTGCTTCTATATGAACTCATAAATAGTCCATTATAAGTGCCTGAAAAAGAACTGATAAATGATTCTTTATTCATCTCTTCTATAGCACCATTAAAGGTCATTTTTTGCTATTAAATTCCATTTTAGTTATAGTGTAGGTATGTGTTCCATGTATTTGTTAAGAAGGCTTTTGTTCCCCAGGTTTTGAGGGTTGAATGCATTTATGTGCTACTGTATTTGTAAAAAGTGGAATACAGACTATGTTTCATCATAATTAGATTTTTTTTATTTATTTATATGGTTTTAGGACCTCTCATCTATTAAATTTTTATGATCATGAGGTTTTTACTCTATTTTGTGGCATGAGATTAGTTAAAAAGATGAATGTTTGCAGTTTCAGACATATATTGAGATGATGAATCATGATGAGATAATTAATGGAGATTATCATCTGGATATTGAGAAACCAATCAATGATTATAAATTTTTTTGTTCTTATAATATGAAAATGAAGAGAGTGATCTGTTCATTTGAGGTTTTGATTCTATCGTTGTGTTTTTTTGAGTGGATCAAGGTGTCCCGTATCAGACATGCCAATATGTTTTCATTGTCATGTGTCATGACAATGTCATTAAAGGTTCTCCAAGGTTTTCTGTGTTCCGTATTTTAGGTGTTGTATTATTTTAATTTTTTGTTGTTGGATTTAGGTTGGTATTTAGATATAAATTATTGAGTATGATTTTGGAATTTAACTGTAGAGGTTTTTTGAGATAGTGACCAAATTAATTTTATAAAATAATACTAAGATAATCATTATAATTCCTATTTTATTTTTTTGAATATTATCATTCTTATTCACATAAGGTGGTTCTGAAAATCTAAATCTTTATCATTTTAATAATATAATTTATTAGTAATTGAATGATTTAAAATTAAATAATAATTATTTTTCTTGAATACAGAAAAAACATAGACAATTTTTGTAAATATGGTAAGTCTTCATGGACACAATAAAACATGGTTATTAAAATAAAGTATTTTAAAAACATAATTCCATGATCAGTTTTTCATTAATAAAGCGTTAATTTTTAGTAATAATTTTGAATCCTAGATTAAAAAAAAATTATTTTATTCTTTTTTTTCACATTCATTTTCTTTTATACAATGGAATTAGTACTCGAGAGAAATATTTCATAACATTTAAGTTTTTATGAATATCTCATAATAGTGGAATTATCGAGTAATGGCCCCTATATATATAGTTGAAATCATCAATATATATTAAATGGTGTCTCTCTATATATTATAATATTTCTTTTTATTTAATGATTAGTACATTGGATAACATTGGTTATGTTTGAGATGAATATTTTAGGGTTGTTAGGTTCAAAACATGTTACCTTTTTCATTATGTATTAGTTTTGAATCTCAATAATGAGAATCATTTAAGAGATACTAATATTATTTTCTTGCATCCCTCCAGAGCATTAATTGGTATCTTTTTTGTTGTTGGAGGAGTAGGTAATGGCTCAAATGAGGTTTCATGCATGTTAAAAAGGGTTTTGGGTAGGAATTTCATCTATGGGGTGTGATGTAGCATGGCCCCAAGCACCGAACTATGACTTCGTGGATTAAAGAAGTTAGGTTTCAATGACTATTGTACTTTTCCATGATGAATATTATTACAACAAGATGATTCATATTTAAATATAGGGAAAACATTTTTATATTTCTGTGTTGGATAGTCTATCCTAATATTATTGGATGGGAGATGAAGTGTTTTTCCACAGTGTATGGAGTCTTAGAAGGACTAGAGTTAATTGTACACAATTAATTTAGAAAGCATTGTTTGGAGTCTATTTCCAAATGATGATGGACTTGTGATGTGAAAACTCTAATTTAATCTCACTTCAAATCTAAAATTAATCTTATAAAAGTATTTCTCATGTCTTCATATGTTAAGTCGCAACATGGTAGGTCATGATATACTTAGTGTTAACATTATTGGATATCCGGGTTAATTATATCTAACGGTCATTTTTATTGGGTATACTTATTGTTACATGTATTTTTGAGTGTTCAATTATTTGAATCTATTTATGAATGGTTAGTTATTCCATGGAATATTTTGTTATATCATAGATTTGTCTGAGATTTATTTGGTATGAGGTTGAAAGGACAACATTTACACTATTATTTTTGGAGGATAATGTATTGTGGTATGGAAATGTAGTTCAAACCATTTCCTACATTAATTATTTTTATTAAATGTGGATTCACTAGGATATTAGATGATAAATGAAGTGAGAATAAGAGTCATTTTTATAGTATTATTTGAATTTAACTTGTTACGAAATGAACATAACCCATCATTCCAAGACACTATGTTACCTATTTTATTTATAAATTATATGTTTATCATTAAATAATTTTATTTTCCCCGATTTAACCGAAACCCTAGATGATACGAGGTTTACATTCAAATATCATTTATACACCATTGGTAAATTTTTCCTTTTATTCTTTAAGAAATCAATATTTTTAATAAAAAATTAGATTACCATTCATCTTAATATTCATTCTCAATTATTATTACATCATATTATATAAATATTTTGGAAGTGGTGTATGTTTGGTTTTAGTAATTCTTGGTTTATTGGTTTATTTAACCTGATGAGTTCAGTGTTTTTGATAATATCTCTTATTTTCTTTCAGTGATGTAATAATCATATCCTTCATTTCCATAAACTGAAATAGTTTATTATCTAGTTTTGGTAAGGGATTATATACATCTATTGAATTATTGAAAACAATTATGTAATTATCATGATTTAATTCATTATATAGATGGTGTTGATTTTATTATATAAGATTATAAACCCAAATACAATAAATTTAAGAGATGAAATTGAATTCACATGCACGTTACTTAATTCTATTCAATTTATTATGTGTGTATGCCTCTCATTTGATTTTACTTCAGTGGAAGCCTTATTTTCTACAGATGAAATGTATGTATTACCTTCCTCAATGGAGTAAACAAAAATAAGATAAATTATTAGAGAAGGTAGAGAATTGTAGTTTTAATGTTATTTTTAATACCAAGAAAAGGTACATAGATGATAAAGGATCCCTAAAGATTTTGATGGTCATATATCCCTACTTTGTTCATTTTTTTAAAAATTATATTTGATTGAAATTCACTCCTTTTAAAACATGGATCATATGATTTATTAGATTTAAACATCAATAATTTTCTAGATGACATAATTTTGGTAATGAATCAGTTGATTAGATATTTGGAATAACATTGATGATGTTTTTGAATAAAATATTTAATAAATGTGAACTGATTATTGTTAATATGTTCATTAATTTGATTCATTACATTTTTTACTCTTCTATTCAGTTATAAATAGTGTCTTTCTTAATATATGAAATGGGGGATTTTTTGTCATTGTAGTTGATTTGGAGGAAGTGGTCTGGTTACGGTAGTAATGGATGGGATTCTATTTGGTTATATAAGTGGTGGAATGCCTAATTAAATGAATATAAATTTGTTTTATTACTTTTATGGTCAATACTCATATATATTTTGATGAATACAATGCAATGAGGGGTTTAGTAATTGTGGGGTTGTGTTATTGTTTCCCAAAGTAATGGAACATGGTTATAATAAATGAAACTTTTAAGAGATAAAAAGTCTGAAATTATTGAATTATGGGTAATAAAATGATATGTATTAAAGCAATGAATAAATGTTATATAAAAATGAATAACTATAATAAGTGTGGTGTGGTTTTTTGAATATTTAGACATTATGTATAAATAAAAAAGGATATAATGAATATAAATATTTGTGTTAAATGGTATGATAGTAATTTAAGGGATGATTTGATTAAATTAGAAGATAACATATATTTTTACACCATTTTTTGGATTGGCGGGGTTGGTTTGTGGTGTAGAAATGGAAGTAGTTGTTAACATGTTATTGAAGAGATGTTATAAGTGTTACTGGTGATGGTAGTATATGTGTGGTGTGAATCCTTTTGATGGGATTTAGTGGATATATTATATTTATTATATTTCTATATGATTTATTACACATCTCTAACAGAGTCAGATAACTTTACAGACACCGATATATTATTTGGTTCATTGTTTTTTCCTTAATATCTAGGTTATAGAGGGAAAACATGGCTTATTTATTCCTTTTTCATTATCTACCTATATATGTATTATAGGTTGTGATGGTTCATGTTTGTTCATACATACTAGCTATAATGGCTCATTGAAATAGTACGTATATTTCATTGGTTTCGGCCTTCGGGCCTCGAAAACGCCCAACGGCTCCGTTTCCGATGATGGACAGACCTGCATTCCAAAGGCAAACGTTCGTCGGATGGTCCGACCATCAACTGTTTAGAACTCACATCGGTCGAGAGGATGGGAAGTCAGGCTCATTGCACCCTTTGGGGGGTGGGTTATTTCCCATTCCGGGACTCTCTTATAGATTTAAGATGTATTCATATGTTCGCGAATCATTGGTTTATATCCAAACATAGTATCCACGGATTTAACCCTGGTGGGAAATGGTCAACTGGACGTAGGGGTTCAGAATCATTTAGGCATGAGGTTTACCACCCCTCGTTGGATTAATGACCCCATGGTGTATGGACACATTGAGACGGTGCTAGGAGGGACGTGGTGAACCGATTTGAAGATGATCAGATCAACTGGTTGTTGGGATTAATCCTAAGGGAGGCTTCCTACGTACCCTGCCTAGGGGACAGGGATCAATGTCCACGTAGTTCGAATATACAGTTTAATGTCGTGCTGGACGAGGGCATATAGTTTAATCTCATGTTGGATGGGGGCATACAGTTTAACGTCATGGTAGATGAGGGTGGAACTCGACGTGAAGAAACGACTGAGTGGTGGGCTTGATCCTCGTGGAGGCTTCCTATGTACCACTCCTTGACATTGATCAAAGTCCCCGTAGTTCTCTTAGTGGGGCTTACACTCTGAGGAGTACCAAAGCGATGTATTGGGGTTTACACTCTGAGGAGTCCCATAAAAGGATATCATTGTCAATGCTTACTCTATGTCCACGTGAGTCATGCTCGGTGTGAGAAACAAGAGGCAGCAGGGACCATACGATCATGTCATGGAAGGTGCATCCATGAGGAATAGAGTGGGGATTACGTGTGGAGTGGCCTAGGAGGTTTGGGCTTACTCCGAGATGGACGCCCATGGTGTCATCTTCATGTCTGACCATGAGAGCATCCCAACCCCTTGGTGGGTTGAGGAATATAATGGGGGACAACTCATATGCGCAAGTGCACAAGGGGGATAACGCCAAGGGAATTGGAATCGGTCCAAACAAAGGGAGATGAAAAGATTGAATCACATGCCCAACATTTGGAACACAGTGAAGGTGGCATGATGATGGAGGACAACTAATGACCTTGTTCGAAACACAGCATCCATATCACATTATCCTGAAATGGGGAAAAACAAATGAGGGATGACTGGTGACCATGTTCACAAGATAGGACCTATCTCGAAGTGTTGTCAAAAGTCATCCGGGGCGTTGGCCCATGACGGTAGGTGAGCCAATGCGGCATGAGGCCAGGCGTTAGGGGGTCCCTTCAGACATGAAATGGGATGGAGATCCAAATGAAGGACACGCAAAATGTGGGCTGGAGTGATGGAATGTTTGAATGGATTCCAGCGCTGTTGATATTATTCCACTGTAAGCATGGCATGAGTCATCTTATGCTTGGAGCATAAGGAATCACTTTCATGGAGAAACATATATCCAATTATTGAATGATATGCAATTCTACAGTTTATAGTCATCTAGAGAGGACTGTTTCCATACAATTTAACGTCATGTGGTCAAGACGAGGACCATAAGGTTTAATGTCATATGGTCAGGATGAGGGCCATACATTTTAACGTCATGTGGTCAGGACGACTAGGTAGGGGAGACCTACCAATGGTTGGTGTGGGACTCACGCAAGGGCGGCCATTTCTAGATAAACATAGCAAAAGGAGCTAGGTAATGGGGTTATAGGAGTGTCATGAGCTGTAGATCGACTCAAGTAATGTATAAGAGAGATGTTGGGGCGGCATAAGGGTGCAATGTAACATACTGTTGACCCGGCCCGAAAAGTTCACGGTGCGACTCTCCATTTTCAGGGGGGTCAGTTACAGCAGCGAAGGGACCGACCCGGAGGGCCGGGACAATAGCCAGGCACTGAACCCGAGCAGGGTTGCTAGGGCGTAGCCCCCACAGTATAGAACAGCAAGTGCATGGTTTTTTTTTCATGGGTCAGACCGCGAAGGATCTTTCCGCGAGAATACGACCCTGAGGGACTGGCCGCAGAGGAGCTGTCCGCGAAGGGTTTGCGGTTTGGTTGTCCACGAAGGCTGTCCGTGGAGGGGCTCGTCGCGGAGGAAGCAGGCCATGAGGGAGCTGGCCGTGAGGGAGAAGGCCACCTATGACGTTAGTGAAGGAAATTTCTGCGAAGGGCCAACTACAAAGGAAATGTGCGTGAAGGGTAGGCCACATGTGGTTCGCGGTTTAGTTGTCCGCAAAGGGTGTCCACGGAGGAGTTGGCGCCCATCCTACATCCTGACCGTGGAGGTATTATCGGCTTCATTTTGCAAACGATGCCGGTCTATAGAGGGGGTGGCCGTGAAGGAAATATCTGCGAAGGAAATGGCTGTTGAGGTTTGGCTGTGGAGGTGCTGGCCGCATGTGGTTCGCGGTTTGGTTTCTCTTCTATGCAAAATTGTGTATCCGTGGATGATATGGGGTCTACATATGGTCGTAGGCCACTAGAAGCGTTTTCTCCAGCATCTCCCCATGGGTTTTCACCCATCCTTACTCCCCTTTTCGTTTTTTTACCCCTCGGTGACTATTTATAGAGTCACAAAGGAGGCGGTATCGATGGGCTCGTTTCACTCTCTGCGGAAGCTCATGAAGGAATCCCCACCCGCGGATGACTCGGTCAACTGGGAATTTTGATGAATCAAAGAATGCGGGGTCTCTTTGCGGTGGCACACCAATCCACCTCTATTCCGCGAAGGATGAGGTTCACGGTGGCATATGTCTTCTGCCTCCATCTCACGAGTGACGCGGTTCGAGAACGCATCCGTCTTCTGCATCCGTTTCGCGAACGACGGCGCGCTTGGCAGGGGCCGGTTGGTGCGGTTCGTGGAGGTGGATCAGCCTGGCGTCCATCCCTCTTCGGGCCTGTAGATGAACTCTACCTCTAATTCACAGACAACGCTAGTCAGTGGAATTGAGGTTCGCCGAACCGGCCGCGTACTTTTTCTAGGAGCCGGTGCGCGGACTGGTTCGATCCTTTCCCAAGCCTTGGGGTAATTGGATTACCCCCTTGCAGAATTTTTGGGACCCTACAAAATACATGTTAGATTATATATATTTTGTGATAGTTAATAGTAGTTATATATATACATATGTGATAAAATGGATTTATGTTTTGGTGTAAATATATATAATCATTGATCTTGTTATTTGGTTGTTGTGTGCATACAATATGGAGGTTATGTATAGTAGGAAGAAGGAATGGGCTTTATTTCATTCAATTTCACAATACCATACATTGAGGAGGATGTGGAATGAAGTTGTGATGTGGTGTTGTTGGGTATGGTTTGGGATATGTGGGTATGGATGTGATTCGTTATATGGAATTTTGGAAAAGTGGATATGGAATGGAATAAAGGAAAAGACCTTTACTGTTAGGGTGAAAGTGTGACCAGATGAGTGGAGAAGTGGTTTTGGTGAAACTTCTTGATAAAATATTTAATATTATTTTTATATACCTTGGAATATATATTAGTCAACTGGGCCTTGGTGAGGATGACCGGTTGTTAACCCAATATAGTTATGACTCTGTTCTATTTGTTGTTCTGTATGGTATTAGTATATTTCTTCAATATTAATATGAGTTTTTTTAGGATGATCCTACTAAGAAAACATGTATAATAACACCAATATATATATATATATATATGTGTGTGTGTGTGTGTTTTCAAATTTGCATGATATATTGGTTCATGAGTTTGACATTATTTTCTCGTATTGTTCTTGATAAGAGTTTGTGTGGTACCACCATAAGAGTCGTGGTTTTTAATTTTGAGTTTATATTTTTTAAGATTTCCTGTATTTATTGCGGAACAAGATTTTTTCTATTCGAAATATATTTAATTTATGTTTTTTTATAAATTATTATATTATGATGTTAACACAACCTATTAATTTATAATTATACCCTCTTTTCTAGTCGCAAACCCACATACTATAAGATATGGACTTTGAGGGTCACTCTTATCTCTACTATAGGCCTAAGAAGGATTCTATGTGAGTGTGAGTTATAAAACACAAGATATATATTGGAGGTATATATATGTTCTATATTAATTGTTCAATTTATTTTGTTTTATTTGTGATGATGTTTTCATTCATCTCAATTAATAGTACCCAAATGTGTAATTTGTGATGTCTCTTTATTATATAAAACATAATTCCACAAAATTAACTACATTTGTTTTTATGATGAGATGTTTTATAGGATAATTGTGTGTTAAATAATGAAACAATGTCACTTTAAATCAAATACATCATGTAATAAACCATACATTCCTCAATTTCATATGATTTATGGAATTCATATTCTTTAATAATGGTCTCCAACTCATTATAAATTTATATGTAAAACATTCTACTCCCAAATATTTAGAATGCGCATTCTCTTGTACCATGTAGGTGACCTTGAAAACAAAGAAAAATCAATATTAACTATCCTTAAAATTTATGATAATAAACAATCGACATATGTGGTAGGAAACCCATTCTAGAACAAATGTATAATAATAATTGATTTCGAAGTTATCCAATCACCTATACTCCAAATATTACATGTTAATAGCTTATATTATGCAATGAAATAGAAACAAAAACTCAACTACTAATCATTGAATATTAAAATTAATATATTTATTTTTAATATTATACAAATATACGTTTTCCTTAGAATATAATATTCTATAGAAAAGATAAATTAAATAACATGGTTTGAGTAAAATATTCATACTTAAAAAATGGGTTGATGATAGGAATGGAATATAAATGTTGTAACATATTATGAAAATATATTTTTTTTATAAATATATTTTTTTAATATTATTATTTATTAAATAATATTATTATAGTGATTATTAAATAATGAATATTTATTATAAGAGGTTAATCGTTAGTTAATTATATATGATTTTAAAAAAAATGAGTGATAAAGATCTTAAAATATTTATCTAACTGATAAATTTTATTTAAAGTTTATGAATCTTAAATAAATCATAATATGGTGGGTGAGACTTTTGATTCTTAATGATATTTTTTATTTTTTACTGAAAGATCATTGTTATGTTTTTATGTAAATAATTAAACTAATATAAAAATGATAGTAGTTGGTATATATATTATGAATTTATAACATATAGTATTTTTCTGTGATTCTCTTCGGTTTAGATTGATTTAATTATCATTCCTTTTTGTTGTTGTTTTTTTCTCCATTAGTATGAGAGTCCATGGTGTGAAATGAGGGGCAATTTGGTGAAAAATGTAGAAATATAGAGAGATTCAAACACTTCATGGTGCGACATGAAGGATCATGATGTTACACTATATAATCAATTATTAATCCAATTAGAAGGAGAAAACCTTGTCCTATTTTATGATATGGAAGTGATATTCACATTATGATTTTCAAAATCACATTGTGAAATTTGTGAGAAATCTATTCATGCATTGAACAAGAGGCTAGAAGTGGAGGAAACTTACTGAAATCTAGGATGAAAGGAATCACATAGTGACACATGGGTCACACGCCATATTTTCAATAGTTTTTTAAGAAATATTTTTTTCCACCAATGATCAAACCATAACATGATTAAGTAATTTAAAATATTAAATATAACTCCCCATGTGAATATGAAATTCAAAATTTGTATTTACAATGTTGGATGTTATAGAAGAAACAATTTGGAGACAATTTTTTGGAATTTAATGTTGTTTGGAACAAAAAATAGTAAGAATTACTTCTACGAAATTAAATTTTCGAGTCCTTCCAATATCAGTCATTAATTCAGGGAGAATTGAGTTCATCTATGGGAGACTGCCACTAGGTTTCTAACTTGATGACCATTTTCAATAGATTAGTTTGTATTTGTTTTTTTATATTTACTATTTTTCAATCATATTGGATGATACTTATTTTTATTCAAATATATTTTCTTTATTTTTTTGATGTTCTTACTTGTTTAATTTTGTTGTTATGGCTTTTGGTCTATTTTTCTTCAACAGTCACCTGATTCTGATTTGTTAAACCTCATTGGGGAGAGTGGAATTGGTATAATGGGGGGTGTACCAAAAAATATTGATTTTTCTTCATTAATAAGTTGATTTCACTCTATATAATCATGTCATTTTATAAATATTATTTTATTGTTAATATATCCATTGAATAAATTCTTTCAACTATAAATAATCACCAACATGATAGGGATAAATAATTCCGGATAATTGAAATGGATTATTTTTATGCTTTTATAAATTTAATAATAATTCAATTGAATTATTTTGATCTGTCAAGCCATGAGGAGTTGAAATACTTGGGTATTACTTTTAGAGTTTACCCGACTTCAATTAGTTAATTTTTTTTGGTTTTCACAACAATTTAATATTGTTTTTTGAAAGCGATGTGGAATTTATTTATTAAAATCAACCCTATAAATTGATTCCCATCTCATTCAAGTGTTTTTGTACGTGTTCATGGTCTTTATTTATATTATTACATTAGTATATAAACAAAAATAAGAAATCACAACATTTTGTTGAGTTCTGTCATTACATTCCCTATTCTATCAGGGATCATTATCTTACTTCCTCTATTAAATGTATTTATTAATAATAAATTTTTAGTTCATAATTTTTTAATTCATCAAAATGAATATTTAAACTCTTTACAATATTATGATATCCTATTTTCTATGAAGAATATTTTTTGAAATATTTTTTCTATTATAATTTAATAACAAATGAAGTATTTCAGTTGTTATAATATATTTATATATAGTAAATAAATTTTTTCATTTGATAGCCATTTTTTAATTAAAATAAATTTTTTTACAAAAGTTTCTAATTGAAAATGATTATGTGATCTGGTTCAATAAGTATAAATGTTGTAATATAATGATATAAATTATAATGGATTGAGATGTTTATATTTTATAGTTTCTAATTTTAAATAATTTATTATTCTTATTGATGTTCTGTTTGGAAAAAGTTAAGAATAAATGGAAAGGTAGATCTATTTTATGTTATGGAATCAATTTATATTTTTAAATTTTATTACAATTATTTAATAATAATAATAATATATTAATTTTTATTATCTACTGGAAATATATGTGATAAAAAATTTAAATTCTATAAGTTACTATAAATTAAATTGAAATAATAATAATAATAACAATTTTATACTAATAATGATTAATTAATTATAAATATATTACAATATAGTGATGGGGGGGAAATAAGTTTTTCTCAAACATTGATATATTTATTTAAATATTTGTTAAATTTTTCATAATTATGTGCATCGAGGTGGAATGAATAAAAACTATTCAATGGGAAAATTAATTTTTTGATCAATTTCAAGTATTATTTTTGTGTGAGGAAGTTATTATATAAGTGATATATTTTAAGAAATCTGTGGAAATAAAAAATTGGGAAAAATTAATGATTCATTTTCTAAATTACAATTAATTGAGTGAAATTAAAATGTGAGGGAAACTGTAATAGAAAATTAATCTTGTAATGTCAATATTTAATAAATTTTTAAAAATAGCAGATATTAATAAAATTTTCTAAAATATAAAATATATTTAAGTGAATTTTGTGGTATAAAATGCATTTTTCAAAATGAGAATAAATTTATGAAGGTAAAATTTTAAAATAAAATTTTATGGAAATGGATAAATTAATATATGATTGATGGGAAAATATGTATTCAATGATATTTGAATATGTTCTTCAAATGGTATGTTTATCATTATTAAATTTTTGAAACATAAAATTTTTATATATCTAAAAATATTTATATGAAGATTGAGTTGTAATTATTTATATTATGAATAATTAAATCTAAAATATGTGGACATTAAAATTTTAATCAATAGAATTAAATAACTATCTTTTGATAGAATAAGAAAATTTAATATTAAATTATATATTTTTATGGAAACCACAACCCACCATTACAAGTATTTAATATTAAATACAATAGTCAACCAATGGTAAAATGGATAAATATCCATAGACTAGCCCTTTTCCATGTAATTGAAACTGGGTCAAACTGCTTCTAACCATCCTCCCCTGCATGGGAAGGATGGTAAAAGCATCTTGTATATAGTTGATATCATTACGGACTACCAACATGAGTCAATCACCAACCATGAGGAGACCAAGAGAGTGGCCTACCACTGGAGAACTCTAACAGGTGAATAATATATTATAATTATAAAAATATAAAATATATTTTTTGATATAATATTTATAGAAATTTTAAAATATATATTCATCTGTTTTGGAAAATAATGATCATATCCACAATTAAATAACTATGATATATATATATATATATTATTTACTTTGTTCATATATAAATAATAACTCAACATCTTATAGAGGTATGTATTATGGTAATTCTCCACCTATAATCGGTAACATGTGATATTAATATTTTAGATTTTCTAAACAATGAAACATTTTAAAAAAAAATTTATTAGTATTGTAGAACTCTTTATTGAGATTACTATAGATGTTGAATGTAATATGAAAAATTAAATCATAAAATGATAGAAATACACTAGTTATGGGGCATAGTTATTAGGCCTACAAGTGATATATGCCTATAATTTGTGACTTTTTGAATTCCTTTGATTATTGTATTAGTTTTTTTAGTCCAATTGAGGGTGGGTCAACCCTTGATGGAAAGGTCTGTTGCCCAGTCCAATCAACAAAGACTATGATATGTCTTCTATATCAACAAATTAAATATCTATTTTCTAATTATTTATTGAGGAGGTATGAGGTTACTATATATTTAAATCGGATAATATATATTTATTAATAATAGTTTCTTTTAATTATGTTATTAAAATGTAGAAAATATGTTTTTAGAGAAACATGGTTCAAGAATGATTTTAATCATGATTTAAAAAAAATATAAAAAATAATGTTTAATCTATTGGTCAGTGTTGATATGTTTTAAAAATCAAATTATCTTTATTAAATCTCTTTAATATCTCATTTACATTTTTTCTGACCACATGGGTCTATTTTGGGTAATTAAGAATCTCATAAACTATGGATTAACACTAATTTTTTTTATTTAATTAATGAAAACTAAGATCCATCATTCAAATAAAATAACTATATATGTCTTATTTATATAATATTATATAAATTCAAATTTAAAATTCACTCACTTTTCATAATTTATTTATCATATGTTATAATGAATGATATTAATTAAGAAATCTAATTGAGGCATTCAGGTTGACAGGATGAATATTAATTTTTTTCAATGTTGTTAAGCATTGTTTTTCTTTTAGGATACCTATATAAATCAATATATTTATATAGATAAATATTAAGAGTAAAATAAATTAAAATGAGGAAATATGATAAACATTTATAGGTAAATATTTTATTAAATTTTTTTTTTGAAAATTAATAATGTACGAATAACGGTAGATAATAATTGAATTTTATGTTTTATATTTTGAAAAAAAGTGTTTTGTGTATATTTTTTTGGAATTAGCATTTTTTAATAGTAGGTGAAATTAGTTTATTGATAGAATAATATTAATTATGATTTTTATTTTTAACAACCATAAAAATGATTAGGTTGATATAACTGTTTTTTTATTATGATAATATAAAAAATAGTAGACTATTATATAGAATTTTTGATAATGTTTATTAAGGAATGGTCAATATATTAGATGTTATTAATATACTTGACTCGTACTAAATATTAAAATAAAAATTTCAGTGGGGGATTCTAGGAGATTAGTGTAATTTTTTATGAATGAGATGTGTTATAGGATATTTTATTTGAAAAATATTTGAAAAAAAAGCATCAGAAATATTGGGTGTGTTTCATTGGGGATTTTTTTAATATGGTTGGTTGATTGTATTTTAAATGGTACAAATTCTAGAATTACTGCGAGATATTTTTTTACTTACTCAGAAATCATGATTATTTGGAATGTTTTGTTATGTTTTTATATTATTACTTTTTGATTTTGAAGATTTAACATTTCAAGATAATGTGTGTCATTTGTAAGATGTTGTTTTCAATGATAATTGTAAACTCAAATCCCAATAGAGTTATTACATATTGAAGAGGAAAGATGAATCTCAGTAAATGTTTTATATACATTCTCCATCAATAATATCTTTTTGATTTATTGAATTAGTTTAAATAAAAATATGCATATTGGTTCACTAACAATACATAATATATAACAAGAATCATATCTTATACATATGCTTTTGAAAGAATTGTAAGATGGAAATTTTGATTCATTCTAAAAAAATCCATGCATTATATGATGATTTATGAAATGTATTATCATCTATAAAAAATAATTTCTCATTAATTTCATGAAACGAAAATTCATTATAGTGATGATATTTCATGACAAACATTAGTGGTGAATCCTATACAAAAAAGAAATTCATTCAATGTTTATCCATGAATTCTTGAATATGTCATTATTTATATGAGATTAGATAAATTTTAAATGATTTTGTTATTAATTTTAACATAATCAAGGTCATCCAGTCTATAAAATGAATCGATGTTGATTAAATAAATGATTATTGATTTTTTAATTTAATTGTTGATTGATTATTATTGGGGATTTATTATTTATTTCATTTTATAACTGTTGAAATATTTATATGATAAAGGATTTATTATTAGAAAAAGAAATTAATTATTATTAATGACTTATAATTATATAAAAAATTATTTATCTTTGATGATTGATAATTGAACAAATAATGATTGATAATAGTGTCATTTATTATTCTTTGTTTGAAATATATTACATGGGGTATGACTTTATTTTTTAATAAAAATAAATAAAAACTAATAATAAATATCAAATTCATTTAGTATTCATCACATGAATCCATGTACACATCATTGATGAAATTGGAATAATCAAATTATCATTAATGTTTTTATTAATCATAAAACATTCTTGGTAACATGACCATAAAATGACATATTAACGATTTATACAAAATTATTGATTCTGTAATCTTACGATTGGTTTATGATGAATTATGATGATTGATTAATGATAATTGAAGTGGGATAGTGATGGAGAATTGATGATTATTAATCGGTTATTGATGGTATCTTTTCATTATTTATGATTGTGTCATTTGATGATTGATTTGTTTAAAATGATAATGAATAAACAATTAATGAAGATTTATTATTGATTAGTTCATTTATAATTTATGATCAAAGAAATTATGAATGATGATGGATGATTTTTTTTTATTTTAGTAATGGGTTATTTTAATGATTTTTCATTTGATGATGATTAAAGATTAATGGGTATAAAAATAATGAGTGATAATTTGAATTTGTGCCATTTTATGATGATTTATGGTTGATGGATTATTCATTGATAATGATTGATGGTTGACTGATATGTAATTTTTTGAATATTTATCGAAAATGTTTGAATCATTAGTAATGGTGAAATGATTGAATGTTTCATTTTAATGTTGATTATTGTGTCATTAAATAATTCATTGACTAAATAAATTATAATTTATGGATTGACGATAATGATTTAATTAAAAAAAAGTGGATTTAATATGTTATATTATTATTAATGGTTGATTTATTTATTATTTCATTTTATGATTGAATATAATTTCACTTAGTTACATATAAATGATTATTTATTATGTTATTTGTCTAAAGAAATGATGGTTGATTGTGGTATTAATCCTAACAAAATCGTGGTAAACATTAGTAAAAACTCCTACAATTAATTTTTTACATCCATATGTTATTCTTCTAATCAATAAATTTGAGATGAATTCATGGTTATCATATCCATATATATCACCACTGAAAATGTGAGAGTCAATGGGGTTATCACCTTTACATTCATGATGATGTGTTTTAAAAAAAATATATTTCAACATAACGTTTAACTAAAGGTTAATAATCTAATAACCACTCGCAAAAAGAGAAATAACATCTTGGTTATATGGTCATTCCTACCTAACATACATTATATGTAATTATCTATTTAGACTGTCTTTTTAGTCATATAACAACTATTAAATATCATTTTAATCGGATTACAACATCACACATATCTTGATGTATGAATTCAAGTTACAATTTTATAAAACATTTATATATATATATAGGTGGTTTGGGGAGTTATAAAAGTTAAATGATTGGTATTTTGGGATTTATTCAAGGTTTGAGACAAAATTATACTATATTGAAAGGGTTTTACAAAATATAAAGACATACATTCTCATGAGGGCCTATCTTAGATTAATTTTTTGGACCTATGGTTGATCACGGTACATATTACGAGTTTGTGTCATGAATCCTTGGATCACCCCATAAGTATGTGTCTAGGATCTTTTAATGATACTTTGGTTCTGGTCTATGTGACATGATCAAATGGGGTTACATCACAACATGACCCTATGAAGTGGTGATTGGGTTTTAATGATATTCTCTTATAAGGGGAATTAGTCCATGATAATAATGGACATGTTACAATGTGAATTTGGTTACGGTCATTACAGAGTAACCCATGTGGTAACACTATAATGTCACCCCTTGGTATATTTTTATATAAATATAATTAATTATATACGATAGTGATGTTTGTCAAAATTGATTCAATTATTTCTCAACAAGGTCACATTGAATATATTCCCACTAAATTATTTATCCCTCTCAATGTGATGAATTTTTTTTGTTAAATATTGAAAACATATACCATCGATTTCATTGAATATCGCTTCGCTTATATATCACCCCTATTCTATTTAATATTTGATTCTACTGCTGGATGACAATTTACATTGAATTATACACTAATTTCGGCTTAAATTTTAAAATGATTGGTTTATTCCCCAAGATGTAAAATCTTCTAAAACAATAAATTATGAGTTCCTATGTGTTTATGTGGTATGTGGTCAATAATAAATCCTAACTACTAGTATGACTGGAATCTATTTTATGACAAGTTCATTCCACTAACATGATTAGAATCTCTATAATGAAGCTACCTAAGGGGTTTTTTAACATAATAAATGAATTTATAAGGAAAATATATGCAACTCTCTTCCCTTGAGTTGGGTTTAACAATGTGGTTGTATGTAGAAACACATTTTTATTATGATATATTAAATAGAATAGGGTAACCCATAAGAATTTGAATGATTGGGTTATAATCTAGTGGATCATGATAGCTACCCTATATTTGTTCATTGTGATGGAAAGTGTAATAAAACAAGGAGAAAATAAAGGTAGTGGGAAGTGTATAATTGGGTTGTGTGTGAGAAATACAACCATATGTGATGCGTGGGAATTGTTATTGTTGAATTCATAAAAATGTTTCTCCCCGTAAAACATATGATTGTTTTATGGAATGTTATATTATCCTTTTTATACCTTAAATGAGTGACAATAAAATATAGATTTTTATACTTATAATAATAAGTATTTTCCATTTTGGGATCTGTTTGGGTTTAATTCCAATAAGGATTTTCAATTTGGATATAGTGGTATCTAATGAAAACATAGTCATTTGATGGGTTCAAATTTTTTAGTTATTCAAATCTATGAAGGTCTTTGATGTTAAATTTGGTTTAATAAAAACAATTTCATATATTGAGATATATTTCATTGTAATTCTATCTTGCAGATAATTCTTAGAAAATGGATGAGTGAAATAAATCCTTGGATAATATGGGTTTCTTTCTAGGTGGTTGGTTGTAATTCCATCCTAATGATGTTATTTTTTATGTGGTTTAATGTAATTAAATCTTGGTCATTATGGGGATAATTTGAACAGGGTGGGGTATAATTTGGAACTTGTTTGTTCAAATGATGTGGTTTGGGTGGAATTACAACCTTGGACAACATTTAGAATTTAGTTGGGTGTAGTATCCGCCGATGATATTTCTTCAGTGATGGTCAAGTGTACTAATAAAAATATAACTATAGGTAATAAAATTAGGTTCATTAGTAGTTTATTTTAATGATCCTTGTTTGAATATTATATGCACATTAATCTTGTAAACCCTTGATATTGATATATGACATGTTCAAATTTGATTCAAGGACTATCCTAAATATGTATTTTCATTCCTTTATGTCACAATAAAACCCTAGGATGGAATTATTATTATTTAAGATATATTATTATTATCATTTATATGTCACATCAACATCAAAATACATATTCTATATTATTTTAATGGAAACCAATGGTGGTAGCTCACTACGTATGAAACACACACTATAGAAGAATCTATTTGTTCAAGTGTATTTCAGGGTTCATGAAAGTGGTGAGGTAAAAGGCCATGTAGTGGATGTTTAATCCATTAAAATAGTTCCAGATTATTGGGATAACACATATCCTATACCTGGGACATTTTTTTTGTGGATTTCTCTTTTATTTTTCTTATTTTGGACCATGTTGTGTATGAACGTCCAAGGTATGATATTTTTAATCATGTATTTATATTGTGACATCATAGTAACTCATTTTGATATAGAATGTATGTTGTGATTTATATCAGGTTGGATCATAACTATAACACCCATATTTCATCTATTCATTGTTGATGACTCTTTATTATTATCCCCTTTAATGTTATTTATGACTATCTATACCAAAGATAGTATAATTTTAACATGTTATATGTAGAACGCTAATAGTAGTTGGTAGCCTCTAGCATATGGTGGGGTGTGCATTAGGTAAATAGTTCTCATGTTTGGTCATAGTGGAGGTCAACTAGGCTGAGGTCGTTATAAAGTGGTACAAGATCCATTATTACATTTTGTTTTAATACATGTTCATGATAAATAGAGGTAAGATGTTGTTGAAAAATGGGTATGGATATCGTTTGGAGTACATAATATATATATATATATATATATATCTATGTGTGTGTAAAATTCCTGGTTAGAGAGAAGTGATTATTGTTATTAGTTTTTTTTTATTTTTAGAATTTAATGGTATATACTGTGAGGTTTATAATTTATTGAATTTCTATTTTATTGGGGTGGAAAGATGTGTTATCTCAGACGATATATTTTCCATGTATTATTCACATTAAATTCAGGTGATTAATTATGACTGAGCACCATAAATGTGGAATTTCATCTAATCAGGATTGTGTATTATTAAATGTTATTGTCTTATTAATGGTTACCAGAATCATATATTTATTTTTTGATCCATAGGAGTGGTTAGTTATGGGTAGTATAAACACCTAGGTTATAATAGTCATTTTTGTTATTGTTCATGTGTATATAGTGTAATGTCACAATATTCTTACTAATTCTTATAATAAATCATGATATCATGATCTATGATATAAATTGTTATATGTTTTTCATTTTTGAATCATACTGACATGCTACGATGATGATAACATTGTGTAAACATAGATGGAGGGGATTTGCATGCCACATTGGTTGTAGATTTATTCACCAATGTTGTTCATAAACCTCCAATTGACTAGTATAATTTATATTGTATACATTATGTTATTAATTCTATGGGGACTTGATCCATAAGATAATTTCATCTGATCATTAAATTTAGAATGTACTTTTAGATGTAGCATCCACATATATTTTTTAAATATGCTGGACCACAATATTCTAATTTTTCGATTAATTTATTATATATTATCCTTGAACACATTGATACATCCTTATATAAGAAGATCAGGGTTATCAAATATATACTATGAGTACCAATGAAGCACTGATGGGATTCCTTAATATATAATAATCAATATTAGATGATGTCCTGGAAGAAATTTTTGGATCATTTTTATCGATCAGTTCATTCGTAAGATGCTAAGGGAAAATTTTTATCCACTATTTATTCATATTGTTTAGGTATGAATATTATTGATAGATTATACTACCCATATTACAGATTTTATTGAATTTGAGCCTATATTGGTTGGTGATGATATTTTCATGCTCATAAATTTTTAGAATGATTAAGTCATTTAATATGGGTTTATTGGAACATTATATTCCTAACTTATATTTTTAAGTGTAATTTCATAATCCCTTCCGAAATTTTGAGTGACCATATTAGGAGTGTGTTTCACCACTGTAAATGTCCAGTTGAATCAATGGTTATTTTTTAAAATTAATTTTCTTATAAAATCAACCACTTCGACCAATTATGTAATTCCATAACCCCAGAAGCCATGAGTCAGTGCATTATTTTAATACATTGGCATGATTATAAGGAATAATGTTCCGAAAGACCGATTAGTTTAGCAGTCGTGGAATATAGATTGCATGCATGAATGTTACATTACACATTAAAAAATAAAACACAACATAAAAGATCCTTTGAGAACACCATCAATCCCCAATCTTAACCTCTCTTATCAATCATAAAAAACTTATTGGAATCATGGGATAAATAAAACATAATAAAGGGGTGAGCTTAGATTCTTAGTAACGATAACAATATTGTGTAAACATTCATAAATAAGAATAAATATTTAAGGAAATTTTTAATACTAAAACACATGACTTTCAAAATTAAACATTATCATAATATGGAAATGATAAATCAAATAATCCCATTTTCTTATTCACTTGTATATTCGACTAGTTTAATAATCACATGTAATATCAATAACAAAATTCATATTGATAGAATGCAAAATGATAGACTTCATAACCACATAGTCAAGGCCTTGTTCCAAGACTGCATATAATATTTGGACGTGGTATTATTCCAAGACATTAGTTTGTCTCGTGATACATACTGGTGCATCAAGGATCTATATCGAGCTCCACCCGTCACTTACTATGACCAATGCATTCCTCCTATGAATGGTTGAATCATAACATAAACATTCGTATTAAAAATAGCATACAAATTGTTAATACTTTAAACATAAACCATGAATGGTATAAAAATAAAACATCCAAAGTAAAACATATCAAAAAACCTTCAATACAATATTGAAGATTTATATTATAATGAATCAACATCAAACAAGTGTAAAGCCATCAAAGGATATTGACATAGATGAATTCGAAACTATTTGTGAGAAATATATATTTTTTAAATCATTTAAAAGTAAAATAATTAATAAATTAAGGCATCTAAAGAAATTTTTTAATCAATATGTACCATACCCTTTGAAACTATTAATGGTATTATTATTTTAAAACAATGATGTATAAATTAATAAATCATTAAATCATTTTAAAAACATGGACATTGATTAAATTGATTTAGAAGAATAAATATTTAAAACATTTGAAATCATGATATAGTTAAATATACATTTATATTAAACCTTAATATATTTCTTTTGAAAACATTTTTATAAAATTTGGATATTGGTGATAAATCTGTTCCAGTAAATACTTACTACTAATCAATCTCGGATAATAATGAGATTGTGTAATTTACCCTTACCTAGTACATTCATTGGTTGAGTGTACGTTTAAACACCTGTATATTGACCATATTATTCTATTAAATTATACCAGAACCATATTCATATTTATTATATCATTCATGAATCATTTATGATTTTATACTACACATTTAATAATTATTTCCATGTTAAATTAACATTTCGGGTAATAATCGCTTTCTTTATTGTACATGTTGTAACTTTTTATTCTTTACCATTTCATTTAGATCATGATTTAAATACATCCTGAATATTAAACATGAATTATATATAACAAATATTTAGATTATAAATATGTATAATAGATAGATATATAAAAATTAAAACATCATTTATGGATACGGTTGGTCATACAAACGCAAAAACATTATTTTCATTTTCATATCATATTGAATGGAAATAAGTGAATAAGATATATATGTTGGTACATAAATAAATATATATATATATATATATATTAAGTAAAATTATTATTTCATATATTAAATACTTATTAATAATATATATTTTTATAATCATTGTTGAATGGTGAATGTGGAAATGAATCTCATCACGTCGTCGAGACGGTAAGCCGTATATACTCCTGAGCGACGATGTCATTTCATTAATGATTAAATGATGTGGAATTGGATGGTTTATTTATTTTAAATAGCCATTATAATGTTATTATCATTATTTATATACATATTACTCTTCATTATATCCATACAAATAACATAGTGATGAATATCAAATTACACCATGGCTTGAAGACGGTAAGTCATACGCACGCACTGATGGTGACATTATCATTCATTAGGTGGTAGAATAGTGAATATGGTTTTGCCATATTTATAATAACATCCCAGTATGTATATGTTACTGGAGTTATTATTTTGGTATGGAAATAACAATGAACGAGAAATTGTAAAATTAAAAGAACGTGAAAGAGGGTGGTGATATTATTACATCTTACTCGGTTGTTTCCTTTTGAGTTGATCAAAGGAGATCCTTCCATTGGAATTATGGTTAAATTATGGACTCCATGTTGATGTGAGGTATCTTGGGAGGATATTTGGGTAGTTTTTGGAAGAGACAAATGGCTTTGGAGGAGTGCTTTTGAGAGAAGGTGGTGTTTCCTTTTATAAGATGGGTGAGGGTCACTTTAGGAAAAGATTATCATATTAATTTATTACACTGTCATATTAGATTTACAAAGGCACCAAATAACTTTATTTTGAGTCATAGGAGGATATTGGTGGAAATAATCTCAACCAATAGGTTTTAGACAAGTTTAGGATACCATTATAACTTTATATATTAGATTTAACTCTTAGTTAAACAGTTTATCTATTATCGTGTCTTCTCGTATTCTTATACTATATGGTTAATAAACATACTATAAACATCCAATAGAACTTCAAGAGGTTCATTAATGATATATAAAATATAATTTATTCCCTTTGGATGAACCATATATTTTTGTCAATACCATACCGACCAATAATATAGTATTTTGTTTCAAATAAATTTCTGTCAATTTTGAAACTTTTTGGTATTTTGTTTTTGTGAAAGTAATATAAACATTATTACTTCGAAAAAAACTTATTTAATCAACCTAAAAATTTCATATTGACCTATAAAATTCATTTATGTTATCTAAACATTTAAATTATATTTACTTTAATTATTATAATATAAACTATTTTCATATTTCATTAAGAAGATGATTTATGCATCATCGTTGTGTCATAAATAAATTTGATTATTTAATATCTAAAAATTAAAAAGAAAATATGATTATTTATTAAATTATCTTATCATTATAATGAATATTTATAGTCGAATTTATCTTATATATAACCCTATATTAAAAATCGTTTTTTAAATAAATATTGAATTTAACACTTTTAACACTTCATTAAATAAAATAATAATAAATTTATTAATCTAATCCAAGTGGACCTGAAGGACAATATTTTATTCCAAAGGTTGTTTTTGATCTAATTAAACTTATCCAATAGAAATAGGACATGTTTATGATAATTATAATATAATATTTATCTTTAGTTAACATATTTACTTTAAACTGTGGTAATTAAAAGTAAAAGATATTATTCCCCAAATATAATATTCATATTATTGAATAAAATTATACTTTCTGATTGTGAACCGTGTCTCCCAGAGTTTTGAAAATAAACTCATAGTGGTGGTAAAATTATGTTTTATGCGAATTATCTAACGTGCCTAGAAGGTGGGTAAAAAGAGGTTAAAAATTTCAATAAACTTTTATACACCAAATTTTATTATAAATTGTCTCCAAATTATTACATTGAACTTATATAGGTATTTATATCTACTTTCATGTAAAAAAATTTAATTAAATAAAAAATTATTTAAATAAAATGTTTGTTTTAAATAATAAACCATTGTTTTCACTATTCCTCAAAAATTGTTTGTTTTCATAAAAATACCGAAAATAAATGTTAAGATAGTTTTGATATTAAAAATTCAAAAATGAAGTCTATATTAATATATTTATTATATATAAGTTCCATTTATTAATTTGAAATCAATTCCCGTTGTCAAAACCAACATCAATTTTTTAAAAAGATAAAACTATCAAAAGATTGACATGTGTTTATGTCAAATTTAAATGTGAAAATACTTATAATGACCTAAATTGTATAAAATGGTAAAAATAAAATCTAATTATACTTCTAAACTATTCAAATGAATAAATTATCACTATAAATTATTTCTATTCAAAAATTTGTTTCCAATTAATATTTAGTAATTTGCACTATTAATCAAAATATGAAAGTTATCAGAAAAGTCCCAAAATATTATCCAAACTAAATTTTTATGTCATGATTCTAAATAAGAATTTAATTTCCTTAAAATTTTTATATAAATGTGTGATATATGGGTTTTAAAAAGTGATCACCATTAAAAGGCGGTAAAATTGTATTTTGATAAAAATACTTATATTATCGGATAAAATAATTTTTTTCATATATTATGTCAAAGAAACACATAATAAGGTTGTTAATATTATATAGAGTATATATCATTAAAATTGCAGTTAATACTATTCATAACCACTTTTTGAACAGCTAGTTTGGTATGTTGTGGTGCGCTCGAACTCGGTTTATCATGTAGCGCAAGCTATTGAATTAATTTAATTAGATAATGTACTATGAAATCATGGGGTGTTACATTGTCCCCTCCTTAAATAAATTTAATCCTTGGAATATAAAATTGTTCTTCAATAATATGTTGTTAAAAATAGAAAAATTTCTTTTGTGGAAAGTGAAATTGGAAATTGGGTTAATAAAAGTTTGTCACAATAAGAGGGAAAGGGAAATGAAAAAGTCACCACAAATTATGATCACGATTAGGAGAACATTTTTAACAATTAGAAGCACATATTTGGAGGGAAAACATTAATATTTATAGGTAGTGATAGAGGTTATCAATCACAAACATGTGTAAAATTGAGGGCATAAAAGCCATCAATCTATGCTGATTTAAAATATTATCCATTGAACAAAACCTACGGTAATATGATAACACATTTTTGGATTTAAGACCGATTCCCTAATTTTTTAGAACTTATTCATTCATAGAATAAGTGGAAAAATATACATTATAAGTAGAGTTTCATCTTTCAACTAGTTGTTACCATAAACTCACATTTCACTCCGAAAGATAATAGAATTCAAAAATATTCTATTTATCATAATCATAAAGGGTTAAAAAAATAATGAATCTATACTTCATTTGTCAAACAATTTAAAAAAATAAATTACACAAACCATGATATCACATAAGATAGTGGTAGGTGATGCACCCTTGTCGCCCTTCTGTTGTGGATTCATGTCTAGAGCCTTTGTCAGACGCGAGGGGTTGTCCTCTGACCTCTGGGTTGTTCTTTTTATAACAATACAAAAAATAAGCATAATAAATAATTTAACCTTAATAATTGTATCCAACGTAAAACAGAATCCATTAAATCCTTTATAATTATCCAAAATACTACTGTCCGAACACACAGTCCAAAATTTATAAGAATTGTAATCAAAATGAAGATCTCTTTCTCCACGTAATTATATATTAATACCTTCATTATGTATACTTTTAAAAAATGTTAACACCCTGAATTACCATAAAAACTTATTGGTTAAATTATTTCTTCCTTATTCTTTATATAATACTTGATATATTCCTTATATCACAAAATTTTGAGTAGTCCAAAAATAATGGATTAAACAAACCATTAATGAATTCCAATGTAGTCAAGAATATCCAATATAATTTATTCAAATCAAACATCTCTTATTCCAAAATCACTACCTCAGTATCAGGACCATATTATAGTTTTCCTTAAATTCACCCATGTATTTTCCAAAATGTTTAACCTGAAACTATGTCTCTTTACATGGTACCATACAATCTGAAATCCTTAATAAAATAGTAAATTAGTATAATCCTTATTTATTTCCATAATTCATATAACTAGTACATTGTTGTTAAAATATTAAAATGAAATAATTCTTTAATAAAAATATATTAACCGTAGTCATTACACTTCATCTGTGGTTGTATGATATCTTTTTTATTATCCAATAGCATCATTTAGGGAATACTCTAATGATTGTTTCGTATAGTGTCCCAACTCCTTACAGATGAAGCATTGTACATTTGAAACCTCTTTCATACCCTTGCAATCACGTAATTGGTGTCCTTTATCTCTACACATATAACAAACTCTCATTCCCTTCACAAATTTACCAAGGTGATTCTTTCCATAGTTATCACATATGGGAAATTCCTTCTTTCCACTCTTCCATTTATCCATCTTTCTCTCTTCCATCCTTATCTTTTCTTTTTCCCTTAAAAACCATAGAACTAAGAGAATTATTTACTAATCTTATTAACACATGATACTAATTCTTCATACGATGAGAATACATGGGTGATTTTTTCTCTTTTAAATAATGGCATAATACCATGAAATATAGGATCCTTATTAATCATTCGATCAGGAATATTGCCAGAATTCACATTCCTTCAACTAGGCACCATTTAAAAACAATGTCATACACCAGGTTAGTTTATGAACCACGATGCATAATTCAAATAATGTAAAATACCTAATGTAAATTGAAAAGATTTTTCATATAATATGTAATCATAAAATGTTTTTCTTAGAAGTATTTACTCATAAATCCTTTATAATGGCTATTAATGAAAATGTGAATTATCATAAGCATATACATTGGTAGTGTCCTAACCAAGAGTGTAGCAAGGCCTGTTGTTGTGTACCAGGATACCCCAGGTCAATCCCAAAATTCCATGTTAGAGTTTTCACTCCAAGGTAAATTTTTACTAGAGCTTCCTCTACCTGCTCATTTCTAGACATGGATGTATTGCATGGAAAATTACAAAATCTCTATATTACCAAAATTATAGGATGTTCATCTATACTAATCCGCAATGTCTATATAAGGAAAATTTTCTCTATTCAGAGTTTTTATAAATCCAGTTTACAAGGTATGTAATAAAACTCCCTCTGATACCAACTGTGACACCTAAAACCTAGAATCCTAGAGCTGGTACATTATTTTATTACATTGGAATTATTGCATGGAATGTAGTCTTGAAATAACGATCAATTTAGCAGTTTTGGAAAATATATTACATACATAAATGTTATATTAAAAATTAGAAAACCACAAAAAAATAAATGATACTTTGGGAATTTCGATTAATCCCCTAGATTTATCCTACTTATCAATCATAAAACACATCTTGGGATCATGGAAAAATAAAAATAAGAAACGGGTGAGATCAGATGCTTAGTAAGGATTACAAAATATATGAATCTTTCTTAAATAAGCATTAATATTTAAAGAAATTTATAAGAATGATAAAAATTCCTTTTATACATAAACATCTTCATAATATAGAAAATATAAATCAAATAATTCCATTTACATATTCACATGGATATTTTAATAGTTGAATATTCCCATGTAATATCAATAGCCAATTTCATAATGATAAAATCCATGATTCCAGACTTCATAACCACATTGTCAAATCCTTATTCCAAGAATATAAATAATATTTCTCCACGTCCTTATGCCAAGACACTAGTTTGTATCATGAGACCTACTGATGCATCGTGGAACTATAGCAGGCTCCACCCGTCACTTAATAACTCCAATGTATTCCTTATATGAAAGTTTGAAACATAACATAAACATTCATATTAAAACTATCATAAAAAATTATAATACTTTAATAATAGATAATAAATGTTATAAAAATAACACATACACAACCAAACATATCAAAAAACTATCAATACAATATGGATGATTTCTATCATAATGAATCAATTTCAAACAAGTGTAAAATCTATCAACAGATGACGACATAGATGAAATCAAAACTATTTGAGAGAAATATTTTTTATATGAAATCACTTAAAATTCACATAATTTAAAAGTAATGATTTTATGTACTTTTTTTAATCTAATTGTCCAATAACAATTTGAGTCTTTGAATGGAATTATAATTTTAAAACAATGATGTCCATATATATGTATCCTTAAAATCATCTTGAAAACATAGACATTAATTAAAAATTTTTAGAGCAATAAATATTTAAAACATTTAAAATGATGATATAGTTATATATAACATTCCATAAAACCATAAAATATTCCTTTAGAAAACATTTTTATTAAATATGGACTTTTATGACAAATACATCCCATTAAATACTTACTCAACATCAATCTCGGATAATAATGAGATTGAGGAATTAACCCTTACCATGTACATTCCTTGGGTCAAGGGTACATTTAACATCATGTAAAATGAATATAGTTTGTTATTAATGTATACCATAACCATATTTGTATTTATTATTTCATACATTATTCCTTTATGACTTTATAATACCCATTTAATAATGATTTCCATGTTAAATGAACATTTTGGGTACTAATCTCTTTCTTTAACATATGCATTTTAACTTGTGATTCATGATTGTATCAATTAGATTAATATTTACATACATCCAGAATATAAAACATGATTTATATATCATATATATTTATAATATAAATATGTATAATAGATAGATATATGGAATAGAAAGCAACATTTATCGAGACGGTAGGTTATACGTATGCATAAACACTGATTCCGTTTTTATATCATATTTAATGGAAGTAACTGAATAAGATATATGAAAATACAAACATATATATATATATATAATTAGTAGAATTATTATTTCATATGTTAATTACTTATTAATAATATATATTTTTATAATCATCATTGAATGGTGAATATGGAAATGAATCTCATCACATTATGGAGACGGTAAGTCGTATGTACACACGAGCGACGATGTCATTTCCATAATGATTAAAAGGTGTTGAATTGGATGGTATATTAATTTTAAAGAGACATTATCATGTTATTTTCATTATTTATATAAATATTACTCATCATTATATCGAGACAAAAAACATTGTGTTGAATAACAAATGACACCATGATGTTGAGATGGTAAGACGTACGTACACACGCATGGTGACATTATCATTTATAGGTTGGATAGAATAATGAATATGGTTGTACCATATTTATAATAACATCACATTATGTAGAATATTTTGGAGTTATTATTATGTTATGTAAATAAAAATGAAATAGAATTTGGAAGAAGAAATGAACTTGAAAGAGGGTGGTGAAATTATTATCTCTTCTTCATGTGTTTCCATTTGAGTTGATCGAAAGGGATAATTTGAAGGATTTAAGATGAAATTAAGGTCTTTAGATTGATTTGAGGGAATTGGGGAGTATATTTGGGTAGGGTTGGCAGTGCCAAATGGCTTTGTAGGTGTGATTTTGAGAGAAGGGGAAGTTCCCTTTTGTAAGAGGGGTGTGGGTCACTTTAGGAAAAGATTACAATTATAATATATTATACAATAATATTAGGTTTATAATTGCTCCAAATGATTTTTTCTAGCCTTATGTGGTTAAGGGTCGAAAACAACTCAAACAATAGGTTTTAGATAAGTTTATGTTACCCTTTTAACCTTATCTTTTAGATTTATCTATTAGTTAAATAGTTTAACTTTTACTGTGTCTTCTTGTATTCTTTCACTATATGGTTAATAAAAATAATCTAAACTACAAAAAGAACCTAAAGAGGTTAATTAATTTAATATATAATATTATTTATTCCTGTTTGATGAACCATAGATTTTTGAGAATATTATATCAACCAATAATATGGTATTTGTTTTGAAATTTAATTTATGCCTATTTTTACCCAATTTGGTGATTTGTTTTTGTGAAAGTCATAAAAACATTATCACTTAGAAAAATATTTACCTAATGAACTGTAATGTGTAATATTGACATAAGTAATATGTGGATGGAATAAAATCTTTTAAATTCCATTTATTTTAATGATTATAATATAGAGTATTTTAATATTTTATTGAAAATGTAATCACTACATAATCATTGTGTCATAAATAAATATAATTATTTAATCGATAAAAATTATAAATAAAATCTAATTATGTAGAAAATATTTTTATCATTCTAATGTATATTTATAGTTGAATTTTTCTTATTTATAACCCTATATTAATTTTTTTTGTTAATAACCAATGAATTTAACACTTTTAACTCTTCTTTAAATAAAATAATAATAAATGTCATAATCTAATCCAAGTGAAACTAAAGGACCATATTTCATTCCTAAGGTTGTTTTTGGATGCATTACACTTATCCAGTAGAATTAGGATGTGTGTTAGGATAATTATAATAACATTTTTAACATTAATTTCTATATTTACTTTTAATCGTGTTAAATAATAGTCCAAAGCTAGTATTCACCAAAAATTCTTTTCAACATATTGAATCAGATTTTACTAACTAATGTCAATTGTGTCTCTCATATTTTTGACATTAAACACACAAAACAGGTAAAATTATGTTTTATGAAAATTTTCTAATGTGCCTAGAAGGTGGGTAAAAGAGGTTAAAAAGTTCAATAAAATTTTATACATCTAATTTTAGTATAAAATGACATCAATGAATTAAATTGAACATTATTAGGTAATATATATATATACTACAAATAAATTTAAATAAATAATTAATTATTTAACTAAATAGTCATTTTTAAATAATAACGTAGTGTTTTTTACTATTCATCAAAAAACTGTATGTTTTCGGAAAAATTCCAAACATTCACCCTAAGATAATTATGATACCCCGAATTAAAAAATGAAGTCTATTTTACAAAATTCAAATAATATATGTTTAATTTATTAATATAAAAATAATTCTCATTGTCAAAACCAAAAGGGTGTTTTTTAAAAGTAAATACTATCAAAATATTGATATGTGTTCATGTCAATTTTAAATGAGGAATTACATATAATGATATACATTGTATTAAATGATAAAAATTTAATCTAATTATACTTCCAAAACAATAAATTTCAAAATATATCACTATAAATTATTTTGAATAAAAAAGTTTTTTTCAATTGAAATTTAGTAATTTTCACTATTCATCAAAATATGAAATTTATTAGAAAATAACCAAAAATTTATCCAATCTAAATTTTTATGTCCCAATTCTAAAGAAGAATTTTATATCATTAAATATAATAAAATTGTAAAAAATTGGTTTCAAAACAGGTTCTCCATTAAAAGGTGGTAAAATTGAATTATTTGATAAATACTTATTTTATTTGAAAAAATGAATTTTTTCGAATATTATATCTAATAAACACATAACATTGATGTTATAATTATATGGAGTATATAATAATTTAAATAAAGCTAATACTATTCATAACCTTTTTTTGAAAGACTGTTTTGGTAAGTTATGGTGCGCTCGAACTCAGAGTTGCGTGTAGTAGAAGCTATTGAATTACATTAATGAGATAACATACTATGAAATCATGGGGTGTTACATATTAGGATTCAATACACTTAGATATAATTTTTTAGAGTCACCCATGATACATAGGAATTAAAATATCACCATGAAAACCAATTTTTACATGTTTTGTCCTCAATGTGATAGACTACACCTTATTGTGACTGGTAATAGAACTCATATCATAGATTGTCCACTACTAGAAAAAGTTTTTAAATTATGAATCCCGTTGAACACTTCATACATCTTCTATTACCATTTTTTAACACTATCATTCTAATAATTCCACGAGAATCAGAGATCTCATCTTCTTGTTATTGAATAAATCCAAACAAAATGAGAAATATAACTTCTTGATCATAACGCATCAACAATAAATGAAAAATATATTCCTCTCTAGGTCAAAAAAATTAAAAAATTTACAAATTTAAACTTATTCAATAATATAAATATCCAATATTAATTATTATATCCTCTTTCATTCTCATTGATTTATATCTTCACATATCTAGTTTTCTTCCATAAAATTATGATGGATTGAGCTCTTTGTATTTTTTATTCACATAAGAAAACTCCAGAATTCAATAGCAATATCTATATCCCTAATAAAATAATTCTTCAATATTGTATAATTTTAACGTAATTTATCAATTCTTGAAAAAGTAACACCTTTTCATTACTCCCATTTGGTATTCATAGAAAAATCCATGAATAATATGTCCATAATAATTCTTTAATACATGGTAATATATTCTTCAAATACATTATATGATATAACAACATTGGTATTATTTTTTTCAAAGATAAACATTTGAAATCACAATGAAATTATATCTATGATCATTTATATTAATGTATAACTTCATATCTATAAATCCTTTATTGGATCGAGGATTTGAAAAATAGATATGATATTTAATAATTTCATTATAACGAAGATACATTAGAATTAAAACAAAGTTTTTTTATTTTTAGAAAGGTAAGGATCTTTTAAATGACATCATATCATCCGTACAGTCATCATGATACTTAGAAAGAAAAATGGTATCCAAATGATGTAATTAATCATTCATATGAACCATACAATATACCTTATGGAATGTTGAATTATCCTTAAGAAATGTTGAATCATCCTTACAAAATGTACACTCTTACATATAAAGTGGAAAAGACTCTAAAATTTTATATCAAATGTCGGTATCATTCCAAAAAAAGTCTCAGTAAACCATACTAGATCCTAGAAAACAATTACATAATAGATTTGATCCTTATGAATATTAAAATCATCCATCAATGTTGCAGGAATATTCCAAATTCTCTAAATAAACATAATTCAGAATTCTTCAAATAACCACTAAACAACATATATCCCTTCATAAACATCTCCGAACACCAAAAAAATCACATCAAATATTCCTCCCAACCTCTAAAATATTATTTAAAACAGAAACTAAATTCATCCTCAAATTCAATAGATACAAAAATGTTCTTCTTTGAATTTATTTTCAACATCCTTCAAATCATTCAAAACTCAAATATACTCAATAGATATTAAATAAAATTCATTTTTTCATGAGATATATATTGATATTATTCCATAAAATAATATAGATATGTTTAGATACCTCCATCACTTGATGATAATAATATTTAAATGTAATTTGAATTATCTCCCGCTTATATAAAGAAATATCCTTTGAATTTTAGACCACTATTACTATAAAAATATGTCATAGATTTATGTTCATGAATGTGAATTAGTACCTTCATCCACATGTGTTGTGAATATGATATCTCCCGTTGATAAATATACTCAAAAAATGTGGATGATGATATCTACATTTCATCAAGTGATTATGTAGGGGTAAACATGATGTTCCTACATTAACATTGAAATAATCTATCTTGGTATAACATGGGTGATGATATATCTTAATTTTTATATAGTATAAATGTATTCTGATTTTACATCTGGATTAAAAAAAATTAATTTTCTGAAATGTTAACTGATGTCAGTGATCTTAGATATTAAGTAATATATATGTCTCTGTAGAAGTTCAATTAATTTATAATTGTTATAAGTAATTTTAAGTAGACACTGAGTGTCAACTATCAGATATTCAAATTATATTCTCATCGATAGATTCTTTTTACAAATATGTGAGACATATATATTCATATATATTTTTTGTAGTAAATCTCACTAAATTATGATTTTTTATGAAAAACTCATCCAACCCCAAGTAAGAAACAATGTTACACCTGAAGTTTATTTTTTTAAATTTAATCACTTATCCATTTTTCATCAATGATTCAAAGAAGATTCAATTCTATAATATTTCAATAAAACCACCCACTACTATGTGTAATTTTTATATATATAAAAATTATTTTTTGTACCATCATATGAGACTATATTCAGTCACTCTATATTTTAGCACAATGTGTCACTACATAATATATTTTTAGCCTTGATGTTGTTATAAAATATGGAATTTCAATGATTACTATGAATATATTTTTATTAATAATGTTTCAAGTCTCATCATTTTATAGATCAGTTATAATGGTTATTGGAGCTGAATCATCAGTTCGGTCATCCTTTCCAAAATTTTCAATATTTCTAAAGCTTATAACCCTTGATATAAGAAAATGTAATCATTTATCTGGTTAATTTTTAGTCCCATAAAAATTACCATCTCCCGGAGTGTGGAAATTTGAGAATCCATTTCAGTAAGTTAAGTAAAATCCACAGATATTCAATTCATTTCACTTAAAAAATATTAATTCCTTTGACTTATTCTACGGAAATGAAAATACCTATGGACTTATATTTCTCTTATTGTTTTATATAAATTATTTAGTTTAAAAATTTTATCTATATTAAACTACCATCCAAATAATAATACTAGTCTATAGGGGAGTTTTAATTCTATTAAAATATTTTATTATCCAATATATTGTGAATTCATCATTATCTAAGGTAAAACCATCAATTTTATAATAATAATAACTTCATCTATTTCACTGTTTGGAATGGATTATCTCACGCATATTCAATAAAACATATAATTTGTGTGTGTTTCCACTATCATGACAAATATAATAATTTATATAATTCACATTGGTGAAAATTTACATTTGAAATAATTTTCATCCATGTTTGACACTCCATTACAGGGCACACTAGCTGTGTTGGTTGAAACATGAACATTCTCAATCAATTTACTCCAATATACCCACATTGTTCAAATAATTTTTCTTAGTTACTCAATATATCTAGAAGGAATATTTATTCTTAATTTTATCAAGTTATAGAACTATTTGATGGATCTAATCCTTATACCGAAGTACATTGACTACTTTTGGTGGATCAATATGTGGGATATCTATTGTGTAATATTCAATTTTAATTTACCTTTTTGTTTGAAATAGAACAAATTATCTAAAAAAATATTTATTCCTTTAAACATGTTTTTTCTACTTTTGATGTTTTATTATACCATGTTTAGCACCATAATATTTATTACTAGTTTCATTGGAGTCCATACAAACATTTATTGACTACTTCCATGATCCTTCTTTATTTGTGGTTTTATGAAATATTCATGTTGTCACTTCTAGAATAATCTAATTATTTATTAATTGTCACATCTAGTTTACTCTGATTTTTAATAAATGTTACATAAAAATAATCTTCTAGGATATCAAATATTTTATTCCAACATTTTTATCCACATCCATTTGATAAATCTCCCTTGAATATTTTTTAACTCTCTTTTATAATTTTCCTTAATATATTTTTTGATATAAATAAAATAAGTGATATAATAAAAATTCATTTTAATAATGTAGGATTCCAATTGTACCAGATCCTACATGATATCATATGCATATTTTTCATTAGGAAAAACATATTCTATGTTATTATAATAATATATACATGTTCACTCTTTAAATATTTTTAGATATTATTTTTATTTAATATTGTTCATTACATCATAAATATAATTATGTCCACCCACTCTACTAAACCACTATTATACATAGTATATTTTGTAATATATTCATTATTTATTTCACATTTATCAAGATAAATTTCAAAATAGTCACTTTTATACTACGTTCCATGATCTTATATTAGTTTTGTATTATAGTGTCCCGACCCTTTCCCAACATGTCTTCTATTGATTTTAAATATCTAAAGATATTTTAATTCATTCTTGATGAAAATTTAATTATTCATCCAAAAATAATCATAAATAAAGGTAAATTGTTATAGATATGATATGGCATACATCTATCTCATGGGTACAAAATCAAATCATGTATAAGATGATGTTTTCTGGTGGATTTAATTTCAACTTCCATATGAGAACCTTGATTATTTTACATTTATCAAAGGTTTTAATAAAATATGACCTCTTTCTCTCATCATATTGGAGAGATATCTCACATAATCATTTTTTAAAAAATTTCATAATAACTTTTGTCCAATATGAATGAGCAACTTATTCAATAACATGTTTTCAATTATGGATCCCACATAACAAGGGTTTGTTGGATCACCAATTTGAAACAGAATACAACTTGTTATTATTCTTTAAGTGATGTAATTATTAAAATTAATATCGTATAAATCATCACATATTTTACTAAAAGTCAAAATATTGTGCTTAAACCCCTCAAAAAATAATATATTATTTGATTTTAGTCTCTGTGATTATATTTTAACTGAACTAAATCCTCTTATTTTCAGAGATAAATCATTTCCAAAAGTCATTACTCCCCTCATTTATTCTCAATGTTGATCAAAATTGTTGGTTTCATGGATTCTGTAGGAGGAAAAACTATTATCTTGTATCCATGAATTAGTTACCTTGTAGGATTTCAAAGAACCATCAGCATAGACTAACTTGTCTCCCTTAACCTTCTGAATTTACTTTCAATTCTCATCATAATAAATTTATATAGGTAGGTTATAATTGTACTCATTAAACTATTTCATTGGTAATCCCACCTAACAAATTTTTATTCTAAGTAATAAAATACATTTTTATTGAAAATATGAATTCTTTAACACCTGATATTTTATGAGATGTATTATTTTTAATTTGTTTGATAGTGTTTCCTCACGTATTTCGGGGATGACCTCCTGGACGGGAGATTCAAACGTTCCGATCAGTTTCTAACTGGTTTGTTCGTAGAACCGGAAACATCCAATGATTCCACATCCGTTTGGACCTACTTTCCAAAGGTAGGCGCTCATTAGCTTGTGGACTGATGAGGCTTAGGAATTTGCATTAGTCGAGAGGTTGGGAGGTCGGACTCATCACACCTTTTTGAGGGGAATTATTGTCTACTCCGGGACTCTCTTTATAGATTTAAGTTATGTTCGTGAATCCTTATTACATTACCAAGTATAAAATGTGATTTCCTTTAGTTTTAACAATCAATGATTAACTATGCAAGCAATTTAGAGAATCTTTTATATGTATTCGTGGTTCTTCATCAATAGAGAATCATCTGTTTAGAGATTCTTGGTCAATGGTATCCTTCAAAACATTTATATAAAAGTCTCTTGGTCATTATGATGACCAGGCTAGTTATAAAGCCACTCAGTGGGGCACATGAAGTTTATCGTCATTCAGAAGGACAGGGATTATTTCAAAGTTGGGATCGAGCCCATAAATGGGCTACCTACGTATCCTTTGTTTTGGAAAAGGAATCAGAACCCACGTAGTTCGAGTGATGGAGTATGATGTTTATGATTGATGGCTCAAAGAAGAATGTCATAAATACATTTACACTCTAAGCTCATGTGAGTCATGCTCGGTGTGAGAAACAAGAGGTATTGGTAAAAATTAGAGAAATGTGCCATGAAAGATGCAATCATAAGAAATTGTTTGGGGCTTATGTATGTATGACTGCCCAGATAGATGAAGGTTTAGGATTCACTTTTAGGGAGAAAATCCATGAACAGGGTCCATAAAGTTATATGTGCTTCATGGAGATTTGAATACTCTAATCTTGGGGCATACTCCTAAGGAGGATTCCCAAGTTAGGAGGGGACTTATGATTGGGTTTTACTCCTGAAAAGGAAACCCCAATCAAGGGTAAATTAGGACTGGTTAAGAGAAATTTAAGGGGGCTTGGGGTTTACTCCTGAAAAGGAAACCCAAGATTATGACTGGGACTTACTCCTAAAAAGGAGACCCAGGTTAGGAATTAAGGTTTGGGGCTTACTCCTGAGGATGATTCCCAAGTCTAAGGAATTATGGTTTGGGGCTTACTGCTGAGGAGGATGCCCAAGTTTGGGAACATTAAGAATTTGGGGCTTACTCCTAAAGAAGAATGCCCAGATTAAAGGATTTATAACTGGGGATTATTCCTGAAAAGGAGACCCAGGTTAAGGATTATCTCATCTTAAAGGATGAGGTTGAATGAATGAACTCTATATATTTAGTGACATAAGGATATTTAAATCACTAGGTTTTGAGAGATATTCCACAGAATTCCTTTCAGATAAGGAAGTCAAATCAAGAAATCATGCCATAATTGGCTTTGAAGAGTGTCTTGAAGACTGAATCTTGAATAGGAAAGGTGAAATGGCTTAAGAGGGGTAAAATGGGCAAGATGGGCACCCAAAAAGATAGGGGCGCACATGTCTTGAAAGGCGCGCAAGTCTTCCGTGGTCGCGCAAGTATTGGTCGCGCATGTATACCTGCGCGACACATGGTGTACTTGCGCGATTTTCAACCAGCATTGAAATATTTGAGTGACTCTTTTTTAAACCCTTTATAATCCTCTTGAGGTTTTTCTAGAAAAGGGAAGCGCAAGTTATATTGAAGGAAATAAGTCGGCGTGCAAGTGTTGATAAGTTTCAACACTTAGGCCTTCCTTCTTCTCTTTAGATCTTCCATTATAGGTAAGAAATTACCTTAGAAGTGTTCCGGAAGTTTTGAGAAGAGACTTGGGCGTTGGGAGCTTCAATCCGAGTTTCTGGAAAAAGATCCTCTCGAATGGGGGGCCCACAGGGTCTATTTATAGGCAAAAGAAGACCCCGGGCGGTTACCCCTTAGGTCGCGCAAGTCACTTGCGCGACCAAGGTTGTCGCGCAAGTGTACTTGCGCGACAGTGAGATAACTTGCGTGGTGAAGTTGTTGTTGATCCTTTGTTCATGCCTTTGTCGATTTTTTATGTTTTCTTCAAAGGTTGAATCACTTTGACCTCAGATATTCCCTTTTCCGATCTTTAGATTCTGTGACGAAAGGAGCGTCAACAAAAGTTCCCCCTCAAAGTTGGATCCGGAGAGAAATAAGGATTTGACTCTGAGGAAATAGAGTCCATTCAAAGGAAAAGGGGGCGCGCAAGTGTTCAGTGCACAAAGGGCGGCTCGCAAGTTTTCGTCGCGCAGGCCTTAAGCGCTCTGGCTACGGCGCGCAGATAGGCTTCCTGGCCTATAAATACATGGCTTTTGGCCGTGTGTAGCATCTGATCCCGAATTTCTCGAGCTCTCGCCGCGCAAGTCACCTAAGCCGCGCAAGTCTCTTTTCCACTGTTTCCTCGCGGTCTCGCTACTGTAAAGGTAATAAGGCTTGCGCGGTAATACATGCGCGACAAAAACTTGCGCGGCACATGTAACACTTGCGCGACATCTCCATACTTGCACGCCTTAATGCCTTAGCCATTTTTTTTCAAAATTTCTTTCACAAATTTTATGAAAAATAAACCTATTTAAGAGTTAGTTTATTCATCTTTTGTGCAGATTTAGTGGTTCCCAAGGGAATTGGAATGGATGATGAACTGGCTAGCAAGCGGATTGATGACATGATGAACATTATTGGACATGATTACTATGATATCAGCGACAGCACATTCCCAGATTTGGATAAGTACATGAAGAAATATCATCTAAATTTCCCACAGAGCATCTACATGTCTCTGTGTGGTCATGGTCATCTGCAAGGAGTCAATGTTCCAAATGCAAACAATTATACACCTGAGATGCAGCTGCACTGCTACTTCTCTATTTCGGTTATGTTGTGCATTAAGAGTAACAACAATGGTGTGAACTTTCAAATTCTTCCTCCATGTCATTTCCTTGCAGATATGAAAATGGCAAACCCATGGGCTGAAATGTTTTCCACTGCCAGTTGGTGGAGAGAATACAAACATGGCATTAGAGAAATATCTGAAAAGAGTACTCTCTCCAAATGGATCTTTACTTCCAATGCTCCATTCTTAAATCCATGTATCTATCTTCCAAGTCTCTTGGACAGAAACAGAGTCACTGTTTGATCAGCAAGAAATTTTCTCAAACCGCACTCAAGAACATCCTCTTACAATTGTTCCAAGAAGAGCTGGTATCACTGCATCTCTTTTTGTATCCAGTTGAATGAATGAATTCTAGGTGGTTGCTGATGAAGCTCGGGATGCCGTAAATCAAATGAAGTGTTATGTTGAAATCCTCTTGTAATTCTCGAAAAAGAGAAGAGACCCAAGTCTGTGGATGTCCTTCTAACTCTTGTGTATCAATGAAAAACACTTTTGTCTTCAATAATTTCTACCTGCATTCTTTTCACTACCTGCTTCAAATTTACTTAAGCCAATGGGCCCAGTAAGTATAGTTTGATTTTTACTAGGATTATTACAAATAATCCTACAAACTTTGAACCTTTTAATTGCTCAATATTACCTAAATCATACAAAAATGTATATTTATTGAGCTGGAACTTGACTTTTATTCAGAGTTCCTTTGTCTTTTGTGGGTAGTTTAAAGTCATGCACGACGGACATAAAGGGGCTAATGATTAAGGTCGAAAATAGCTTTGACCAAAATGGATTAAAATTGATTCAATTTCTTGAAAATTTATCTGAAAACAAATTACTATACTCAAGTATGAGAGAAAATATGTAAACTATGGCTTAAGAATATTTGAATCTGATGAATGATATGAAAAAGAGCCAAAAGGTATTAGAAGAAGTAGTTTCCAAGAATGAAGTTACTATTATTTTACAAAACCCGTTAGGGGGTTGAAATATGCAGGGCCACCTATGGGTATTGGCTGCATGGTCAAATAAATAGTATCTTTCAGCTGACAAGTCTATTATGTGGACTGTTTATGCAAGGCCACCTATGAGAACATGCTGCATATTCAGGCAAAAGAACTCCCAGAAATTTACTTTCCTAGTGCTAAAAGTCAGTGAAAGTTTATGGAGATTCAAATTTTCTAAAGTATAGAGTTTGTTGTATGGAAAGAGGTTCTTGAATATGGAGAAGATATATCCGAACAAGAATATCGAAGAACTGGATGAATATCACTCCTACGAAGGTCTGACCCAAACGTAAGGAAGAAGAATAAACCAAAGACTTGAATACTTTCAGATCATGAAAGAAGATATGGGATAAATATGTTAAGGATTGCTATTTTTTGCGGATCCCTACATACTGCCGTTTAAGACAAATAAGGAAAAAAGAGGCATTCTTCCCAAGAATGAAGTTACCATTATTTAACAAACCTGTTAGGGGGTTGAAACATGCAGGGCCACCTATGGGCATTGGCTGCATGGTCAAATAAATAGTATCTTTCGGCTGACAAGTCTGTTATATGGACTGTTTATGCAAGGCCACCTATGGGCACGTGCTGCATAGTCAGGCAAAAGAATTCTCAGAAGTTTGACATTTTTGTGACTAGAAGTCATGAAAAGGGTTATGAAGATCTGAAAATATATTAAGGTTAGGATTATAACACAGAAATATGGGTATAGTCCAATGTATGTAGAGATACATAGGTCAATGATAACCATAATCATGTTGTGGCTGGGTCCTGAATTGAAATTTTGGACTTCACTACGTATCTCATAAGAATGAGAATAAAGCCATACGTAGTTCTTGAAATGCAGTTTAACGTCGTGCAGGACGAAAGTATGAGTGATCTTAGTTTAGGTTCATAGAATTCGGACCATAATAATGAATACACAGTGTGTGTTTTCATGAGGACTTTTCAGCCAAGGGACTGAAAGTGAAATTTGGGGTTAGGCCCAAAAGACATGGGGCTGGATTCGAGGGATACTCGAACGTTCCTATGTATCCCATAAGGATGGGAATCAAGCCCACGTAGTTCTAGAAATACCCTTTGTACAAATTTGGGTTCGTACATGTGAAGGGTGAAAGGGGATTTTAGTGCAATGATGGTTTAACCTGAGATAAAAAATTTAGGCATTACCATGTATGCACGTAGACTTTTGAAATGAAACATGATTGAAAAAATCAATGTCAATAATGGTTCCTTCTCAAATGAGGAAATCAAAGAATATTGTAGTTTATTGTCGTACCAGACAAAAGTGTTGTATAGTTTAACGTCATATAACAAGGAAGAAAGTGAATCAATATAAAGATATTGATTCCAGGGGAGGTTTCACAAATCAACATCATATGAGATGGTGGTGAACCGATGTGAAGAGATTGTTTTTGGGCTTGAACCCTGGGAGGTTGCCTACATACCCAGCTTGGAGGGCAAGGATCAAAGTCCGTGTAGTTCAATTAAATAATGAATTAATGATCAAGTTGTTCTTGTAGACAATGATCTAATAAAAAAATGTTGTTGGGACTTACACATGGTTAGTGGCCCAAAGGGAGTGTTATGGTTGCTGTTCACTCTAAGTTCATGTGAGTCATACTCGGTGTGAGAAACAAGTTGTAATAACAACCTTAACGATGCACAGTTTAATGTCATGTAGGACATAAAAAAGGGACTATGCAGTTTAGAGTCTTGCAGTTAAGACTATTGGTGCTGCATAGTTTGGTGTCATGTAGCAGGGACAAAATAACAGTTTAATGTCATGTAGGACATATTAAGGACTTTCTGTACAGTTTAGCGTCATGTAGTTAGGACGATGGGGACAATACAGTTTAACGTCATATTGGACGAAAGGGGGATTGTGCAGTTTATTGTCATGCAGTAAGGAAAAAAGAGTGTACCATTTTAACGTCATGTCGGACGAAAGTGTGAATAGTTTAAGGTCATATGCATGGACCGTGGATGGTGCAGTTTAATGTCATGTTGGACCTTTGATGATTATATAGTTTAACGTCTTTCCGGACGTGAGGGACTTTTATACAGTTTAGCGTCATGTAGTTAGGACGTCACAGTTTAACGTCTTGCTGGACATAAGGGATTTTCAAATAGTTTATGGTCATATACATGGACCAGGGATGATGCAGTTTAAGGTCATGCTGGACAGTTTATGGAACTTTTTCACAGTTTAATGTCGTGTGGGACGAAGTTGCAGTTTAAATTCATACTGGACCATTGTTGTATAGTTTAACGTCATATAGCAAGGATGAACTGGTGCTATACAATTTAAAGTCATGTAGCTAGGACTAAGGTGAACCAATATGAGGATATCAGATCTGGGGACTTTTTACAGTTTATCATCATGCTGGACGATGAAAGTGCCACACAGTTTAATGTCATGTTGCTAGGACACAATATAGTTTAATGTCATCTCGGACAAAATATAGGAACTTCTGTACAGTTTAACGTCATGTAGATAGGACATAATATAGTTTAATGTCATCTCGGTCATAAAAAAGGGACTATGCAGTTTAAAGTCTTGCAGTTAGGACTATTGGTGCTGCACAATTTAGTGTCATGTAGTAGGGACAAAATAACAGTTTAATGTCATGTAGGACATAATATAGTTTAATGTCATCTCGGACATAAAAAAAGGGACTATGCATTTTAAAGTCTTGCAGTTAGGACTATTGGTGCTGCACAGTTTAGTGTCATGTAGAAGGGACAAAATAACAGTTTAATGTCATGTAGGACATAATATAGTTTAATGTCATCTCAGATATAAAAAAAGGGACTATGCAGTATAAAGTCTTGCAGTTAGGACAATTGGTGCTGCACAGTTTAGTGTCATGTAGCAGAGACAAAATAACAGTTTAATGTCATGTAGGACATATTAAGAATCAATTTGACTGTTTTGGATATGGGAACAATATTTTGTGTTTATACAATATACTTCTTCAGTAATCTGGCATTAGTTGGAGTCGTGATGTGTTCTTCAGCCATTGAGATTAGAGAATATGCTCCATTGGAGTAGACCTTATGTATTGAATAAGGTCCTTCCCATTTTGGTTCATGCTTGGGAGGCTTCTTTCCTGGTATCATTGGTGCTCTGAGAACCAATACCAATTCTCCCTGAATGAATGAACGAAGAAGAACCTTTTTGTTAAAATATCGTGCGATTCGATTCTGATAGATTTCCAAGTGGTGCAAAGTGCACAATATTTTCTCATCTAAATGTTCCAATTCATTCAACCGCTTTTGGGATTTCTCATCTGTAGATAACTGATCACAAATGGCTATTCTGAGTGAGGGAAATTGAACTTCAATTGGAAATACTGCTTCTGTTCCATATACCAATGAATATGGAGTTGACCGCATTGCATTGCGAGTGGTAGTCCGATAAGCCCATAAAGCATGAAAGAGTTTATCAGGCCATAACCTCTTATCTTTATCCACCATCTTTTGCAGTATATTTGAAAGAGTCTTCTTGAATGCTTATATCTGGCCATTAGCCGCTGCATGATATCGAGATGAATGGTTGGACTTAATGTTGTATTCTTGATACAATTTCTTTACCTCAGAAGAACAGAACATGGTGCCGTTGTCTGTCAATATGGTATGAGGGACACCAAATCTAGTAATGATGTTAGACTTGATGAAGCTTACAATGCATTTAGAACTGACTTTTTGAGAGGTACTGCCTCTGCCCATTTGGAAAAGAAATCAGTAGCAGTAATAATGTACTTAATCTGATTGGCCGTAGCTAAAGGGTAAGGTCCCACCACATCCATTCCCCATGTGGAAAATGGCCATGAGTATTTAGCTGTATGAAGAAACTCTGGAGGTTTATGAATGAAGTTGGCATATACTTGGCATTAATGACACTTCTTTGTAAAATTAACACAATCTTGTATCATTGAATGCCAAAAGTATCCAAGCCTTCGAATTTGATCAGACAGTCTATGTCCAAACTAGTGAGCACCACAGACTCCTGCATGCACTTCTTTTATGACAGCCATTGTCTCTTCACCGCCAATACATTTGAAGAGAACTCCATCAAAACCACATTTGTAGAGAATTTTCTCGAGGTGGTTTGGGCTATCATAAAGAGTAAAATTGACCACACGTCGCCGAATTTGTTCTTTCTTGGCTCTATCAGGTGGAAGTGTTCCATTTTGAAGGTATTCCCTGATAGGTGACATCCATCCTGTAGTATGACCATACGGTTCAGGAATGGGACTAATTTCATTTATTTCCTCTATTCTGAATTGAACATAAGGTGAAATTGCACGACGATGGGCAATATAGATGATTGTCTCATCCCGATTTGGATCTGCTAAAGCTGTGGCTATATTAGCCAGTGCATCATCTTGAGCATTTTGTGATCTTGGGACATAATAAAATGTCGGTTCTGAAGGGAATTCCGACATTAACTCACTGACGTAATCATACAAAGGGATTAATTCTTCTTTTCTGATGGCATAATCCCCATTGACTTGTTTGATTACCAGGTCTGAATCACCTTTCACCTTTAAGTGATTCACTTGTGCTTGAAGCGCTAATTCCAAGCCTTTAATGAGAGTTTGGTATTCAGCTTCATTATTGGTACCACCTTCCCACAACACAAAGGAATATGGTAACACTGCCTTATCTGGAGAAATGAGCACAATTCCTAAACCAACTTTGTTGAATTTAGGATTTTCCATTTTCTTCCCTGTTGGACTTCAAGAAGCACCATCAAAATACATTTCCCATGTTTGAGGACTTTTTTGAATAGGGAAAACATCCTCATCAGGGAGTTCGATATCTGAATACATGTCATCCACTGAAGGATGTTTAGCCAGGAAATCAGCCAGAGCTTGGCCCTTAATTGCCTTTTGAGACACATACTGAATGTCGAACTGCTGTATAATAACCTCCCACCTTGCCAGACGTCCTGTAAGCATTGGAAGTCTAAGGATGAATTTGAGAGGATTATTACGAGATACCAATTGGACCTCATGATGTTGTAGGTAGTGTCTCAGTTTCTGAACTGCAAAGATTAATGCTAGGCATCACTTTTCAATACTTGAATACCGTGTTTCTGCTTCAAGCATAGTTCTACTGAGATAGTACAGACTATTTTCATTCCCAGCATCATTATTTTGAGCGAGAAAGGCACCCAATGATCGCTCTAAAGCTATCACATAGAGGATAAGAGGTCTACCCTCAACAGGCATCATGATTACTGGAGGACTCAAGAGGTATTTCTTGAGAACATCAAATGCTTTTTGACATTCTTCTGTCCACTGGTAAGTGACTCCTTTCTTCAATAATTTGGTAAAGGGTAAACTTTTTCCTGCCAAATTGGCGATGAAACGCCGAATATAGGCTAAGGGTCCTTGAAGTCCTCTTAATTATTTCAAATTATAAGGAGGTGACATACCAAGGATTGATTTGGTCTTCTCATGATCGACTTCAATACCACGATGGCATACAACAAAGCCAAGGAATTTTCCTGAGGTTACCCCAAAAGCACATTTTAAGGGGTTCATCTTTAAATTATGTTGTCGAAGCTTGTGGAATATGATTTCCAAATCAGCCAAGTGAATAGAACGTTGTTTGGATTTAACCACCAAATCATCTACATAGCATTCAACAAACTTCCCTAAAAGAGGTTTGAAGATATGATGCATGGCGCGTTGATATGTTGCACCTGCATTCTTCAAACCAAAGGGCATCACCCAGTAACAAAACACACCTTGAGGAGCTCTGAAGGCTGTATATTCCTCATCTTCTAGGGCCATTCAGACCTGATTATATCCGGAATATCCATCCATGAAAGAAAGTACTTCATAGCCAGCCGTCGCATCAATTAAGAGTTCTGTAATCGGAACAGGGAAATCATCTTTAGGACAATACCAATTAAGATCTCTGAAATCAATACAAACCCTAATTTGTTCGTTCTTCTTCCTTACAGGGAAAATATTAGCCAACCACATGGGATATTGAACTTCTCTGACGAATTTGTCTTTGATCAGCTTATCCACTTCAGCTTCAATTTTGGAAGCATAGGTTGGGTGTGTTCTTCTCGCGGCTTGTTTAAAACCTCGATGTTCTTTTGGTAAACCCAAATGATGAGTAGAAACATCAGGGTCATGCCCAGGCATTTCTGTATAATTCCATGCGAAAATATCTTTATTTTTCTTTAGAAAACAAATATACATCTCTTTCTCTTCAAGGGTCATGGCCGCACTAATTAAAGTGGGGCGTGGATCTTTCTCTGTACCCAGATTTACTTCTCTGAGTTCATCCACAGTGGTAGAGATACCCTCTTCAAATGCTGGAGGAGAATCTCTAAGATCTTCCTCTTCCTCTTCATCATATGTTATTTCTTCCGTTTCTACTTGCAAAGTAGATGAGAAAACGAAATTCTCATGATCATAAGAGATGTCAAAATTTTCACATTTTGTAGAAGAAGCATCCATTTCCGACCCTATTGATGATAAAGGGTCTTCTTTGGGAAATAAAGAGGAGATTATGGATTGAGAATCGACATCATTATTCACCTCTGGTGTTGCTATAACTTCTTCTGGCCTGATTAGAGAAGTATAGACTTGTTGGACTTCAGCAGATGAAATGAAAACGTCACCACTTATGCTTTCATCACTACTTGGTAGGTTACCAATTTCTCCCATGTTGTCTGGCTCGATCGTCGTAATTGACATTATGGATCTTTCCATAAGAGTATTTTGATTTGGGCCTATTTTGTCAATTTGACTGATAGGTAACACATAATCTGTACTCACATGTGAAAATGGATTTATTGGAATTTTCTCCAAACCATATGGAGCATTAGCTTTGGTAATTTCCTTCATTGTAGATTTTACTCTTCCCTTCATGTGATAAAATTCTGCCTCAATGTATTGAGACTCACATGTCTTGAACGGGGCCTTATCTCCAAACAATGTTCCAACTTGACCATCGAAACAGTATTTGAGACATTGATGGTATGATGAAGGAATAGAGGCATGCTGATGTAGCCAGGGTCTTCCAAGAAAGATATTGAAAGCTGAGTCTTGATCAACAATCATGAACTCTGAATTGGATACAAGATCTCCAAACTGAGTTCTGAGTGTGACTTCTCCCAGTGGTTCTTGTTCATTTTTATCATATCCTTGTAACATCATGGTAGAAGGAGATAAATCAGATTCTGTGAGGCCCAATCGACGAAGTGTACGAATGGGCATTAGGTTGACTCCTGAACCATTCACAATGAAAGCTCTTCGAACATCTACACCATTGACTTTTCCAGATAAGTACAAAGGTTTTATGTGCCCATGCACAAAATCATCTTCATCTTTATCAGTAAAAGATATCACTGCATGGAATTCTGCAGGATTATTCTCTATGTGATAGATTTCAGCTGCAGCAATTTTAGCTTCAAACACCTGAGGACTTGACAAAGCATCGATGAGTGCTTCTCGAAGATCTTTTGACAGATTCAAAGCATCCAAAATTGATAACTTGTCTGGTACATGGGCCAAGTGTTTCAATATATCATAATTTTTATCTAGAGGACTGCATTTCCCAATATGAATATGCAGTTTAGCAGGTACCTTGGATGTAGATGCTTTGGAAGCTGATGCATCTTGTATTGAAGTTGGAAACATCCTTGGTTTTGGAAGATTAGACTGATTAGATCCATTTACTTGCTTATATAAAGAAGATGGAACCTTTAATCGGTCTTCCAAAATAACTGTGCCAAAAATGAGTTGGCCATTGGCAGAAGAACTTGCTTGTTCTTTTTGATCTCGCTGAAGGGCTCTACCACGAGTTTCTGCTGCATACACAGTGCGAGCAGGGGTAAAATTAGAGTAGTGGCTTCGGAAAGATCCACGTCTTCCCCTGTATCCTGAACCTCTAGAACTTCCTCGGATTCCTTTATTTGATACAAGGAATTCAGGATCATCAAGACTGGAATATGGATCTGTTAATTGAATCATATTAATAGAACCAAAGATTAACTCTTCGTCTGATAAAGACTCTGCCTGGTTATCCTGTTTAGGCTGTGCCGTTTGGTGGGACGGTGCCCGTAGCTTTGAAGTAGATGGCATGAAATCTGCCAGAGTCAAAGACAATTTAGGCTTTGATACATACTCATCTTCTCCTGATTCCTCTTTCTTCTTTGAATTGCGTTGCCCTTTTGAGGATTTATCTTTTGATGGAGGTTTTACTGCAGCTTTTGTAGGAGACACAATTGGATTCTTCAATTGTGTTCGCAAAATGGAATGGGTTCGATTGATTGTCTTTCTGACCATCCAATCATCATATTTTCTCACAGTTTTTCTTTTAACTTCCTACCACTCGCCTCCTTCCTCTGGATCTGTAGCAGTAATACACGCTACATATAACGACCCACACTTTACATACATTGTTAATACTTCAAAATTGAATCACACTTATTACAACATATGACAAAACCACAAAGGACCGTATAGGTATAGTTACTTTAGAAACTGGGAAGCATAAACAACTGGTTCATAAATCTTCTACAGTGTCTCCCATTTATTTCATCATATCTAGGGTCCCTTTTAGCATATTCTACTTAATATCCATCTTCCTGGCCTGGGGAAAAGAAAACATAAAAGGGTGAGCTCAAATGCTCAGCAAGGGCAAATAAAGGAAATAAAAATCATATCATATCTTTTTGAAAATTTAAAACCTGCAAAAGAGATCATAATATCTTAACTTGGAATAAATCATATAAGTGAAAATGAGATCCCCATAATCATAACATAAAACTTGAATTTTTGTGGCATGCACACATAATCATGGAAATCATTTCTTGTTAGTCATGACTCATTGCCAAGACTATCTTAGTGGACAAAGTCCCTTTCTGAACCGAGTTCACTCCTCGTTTCAGTCCTGTATCACTGAACCGAAATAACCTTCCGTTCCAGCCATGTCTATCTCATGAGATATAAAATCTTTACCCAATTCATTGGAGGGAGATATAGGTCCCACCCATCTTATAATTAATCCTTTCTTATGTGTGCCACATAATCATACATCATCGCATAACACATGTAACAAAAATGGGATTCTTGAAACATCATGACATCATAAATCAATTCATATAAGATAAAGGAATTAATAAACATAATTCCATCACAACATAGTCAAACCAATGTAAAAATATGGATATAAACAGAACCCTTTATTATCTTAGATGGAAAATAATTTTGATAAAACACTTGAATTGAATTCTTGAGGAAAATATCCTTTCTTCTTCAAAAACATTTTTCCTTTCATAACATGTCATACAACTTTAAAATAAAAGAAGTTGATTAAAAATAAACTTGAAAACTTGTAAAGGAAGCTTCTTTGAAGTAATGTTTTAAAAATCCATTCATGCCGTATAAGTTAAAAAAAACATTCTTCGTACTTTTGTCGGAAAAGTCAAAAAGTACCTCGTACGGAAAAACGACAAAAGATTCCTTTCATATTCTTTACTAAAAACTCACCTAAGGGTAAAGTTGGATTTAAACTATTGCAAGTGGATGGAAACAATATTACATATTGAGGGAACATGGATGTGGATGATAAAATACACCCCAGTAAATACTTACGAATAAACAATCTCGGATAAAAATGAGATTGTGATATTTCCCTTACCTTAGGTACGATTTGCTTTGTTCGTGTCCGAAGCTCCTGTATAATGGTTTAAATAATGTTATTGACTTATTCCAGAATCATACATATTGATATGAGATCATATATGGTCATATTATTAGCTTCTTGTTATTAATATTTCATTGTTACTTGTTACTCGGGTCTTTATAACTTTTTGTTCTTATGCGTGTTTTTTCGAATAAATTCTTATTCTTATCTTTAGGTTATAGATAATTCATTTCCAGAATGGTATTAGTGTAGTATATACCATATTCATTCATTCAATTCATTTATATAATCATTATGAAATGAAGATCATGTAGAACGAGTCGCATCACATCGTGGAGACGGTATTCCGTACGTACGCACGAGTGATGATATCGTTCCTATGATCGTGGAATTGTATTGGAGTATATATATATATTATTTCAGTATCAATATTACTTAATAATAATCATATATAGTTACTGATTACACCATTATATCCATCCTTGTAAGGTGATGGTGGAAAATAGATTACACCACGGCGTGGAGACGGTATTCCGTACGTACGCACGCGCGGTGATTTCATTTTTCCGTAGGATGGATAGAAGGTGAATTAGGGTTGTTTCATATTTATAATAACATATCAGTATGTAAGTAATACTGATGTTATTACTTTATCATGAAACAACTAAAGAAGAAGAAGTTGAAGAAGAAAGAAATTGAAAAGATCGGTAATGGATATTACCTCTTCTTTGGAACGCCTTTTTGAATCCTCCACTTAAGGAACTAAGATTGGTCTTTGGAGAAGACCAGGAACTCTAGGATTATTCTAGGGAAGTGGAGAAGGGAAAATGGCAGGGGTTGGCCGAGATTGAGTGCTCAAATTGGTGTGAGGAGGAGGGGGAGGATGTTCCCTTTTATAAGGGAGGAGAGGGGCACCTTAGGAATATCTCAAAATATTATTTTATATTAAAGTCAAAATCGGTTTATAATGGTTCCAAAGGGTCTTATTTCGAAGCTAAAGTGGGGATGGGTCGAAATCCTATCAACCAATAGGATTTAGACAAGTTTAGGGTATTATTTTAACCTTATCAATTAGATTTAACTCTAAGTTAATTAATTTATCTTTTACCGTGTCTTTTTGTTTTCTTTCACTATATGGTTAATACACTTACTATAACATGCCAAACGAACCCCAAATTGTTTATTATTAAAATATATATCCTTATCTAAGTCATTTGGCCGAACCTTAGATTTTTAGGAATAAAATAACAATTAATAATATAATATTTGATTTAAAAACTATTTTGTGTCAATTTTGACACTATTTGATATATGATTTTTGTGAAAGTCATAACAGAATTATATGTTCGAACCAAGTTGATTAAATCAACACTAATATATAATAGTAACCTAGAAAATTAGTGGAATTCATAAAAAGTCTCAAATTACATTTATTTTGGTGTTTATAACATCAATTATGTCAATATTTCATTAATAAGATAATTACTGCATCATCTTTGTGTCATAAATAAATTATATTATTTGATGTCTAAAAATTACAAATAAAATACCATCATGTAGGGAATCTTTTTAGCTTTCTAATGAATATTTAAAATCGAATTTATCTTATGTATAACCCCATATTAAAAATATTTACTTATTAAACTTTGATTTTAACTACTTTAACCCTTCTTTAAATAAATTAATAATAAATGTCCTAATCTAATCCAAGTGGGCCTAAATGGTCATATTTTATTCCTAAGTTTGTTTTTGGTCGAATTAAACTTGTCCACTAGAATTAGGACATGTGTTAGGGTAATATTAATATCATATTTACCCTTAGTTACCCTATTTACTATTAACCGCGGTAAAAAAAAGTAAAAAGTTACTATTCACCAAAAAATTATTTTCATCTCATTGAACCACATTTTAGTCCTTGATATTAACCGTGTCTCTCGGATTTTCGAAATTCCAATCACAGAAGCGGTAAAATTAAGTTTTATGCAAAATTCAGTTTTTAACCTACCACTTAGTGGTTTCACTATTCATCAAAAATTGAAAGTTTTCAGAAAAATACCAAAATTTCACCCTAGGCTAATTTCGATATTCTGAGTCCAAAAATGAAGTCCATTTTGAAAAATAAAATTTATAAAATTCCAAAAAGTGGTTATTACTATTCATAACGGCTAGTTTTAATAGCATATTGTTGTTTAGTGAAACTCGGTATTGCGTACGACGCAAGCTATCGAGGAAGGTCGCGATTGCGTGTAAAGCAAGCCAAGAAAGTGTTGTGTAGAAAAAGATTCCTTTGATGATTTATATAACATAAAAGTCTCGGGTGTTACATTCTACCCCCCTTAAAAAGAATTTCGCCCTCGAAATTCGTCACTTTGCAACAAACAAATGAGGATACTTCTCCCTCATCATATCCTAAAGCTCCCATGTAGCTTCTTCAAGTTGGTGGTTCCTCCATAAAACTTTCACCAAGCGAGTGGTCTTGTTTCGTAGGACTTTTTCGCTACGATCCAGAATCTCTATCGGTTGTTCTTCATAAGAAAGATCTTGCTCCAGCGGTACAACTTCTGAGCTGAGTACATGTGAAGGATCTGGTATGTACTTTCTCAGGAGAGATACATGGAACACATCGTGAACTTGAGAGAGATTCGGTGGAAGAGCCAATCGGTAAGCTACCTTCCCAACACGATCCAGTATTTCAAAAGGACCGATATATCTAGGGCTCAACTTCCCCTTCTTTCCAAATCTCATAACCCTCTTCCAGGGAGATATTCGTAAGAACACTTTATCACCCACTTCAAACTCTAGGTCTTTTCTTCGGTTGTCGGCATAACTTTTCTGTCGACTCTGAGCTGCTCTTATGTGTTGTTGAATAGATCTGACCTTTTCTGGCATTTCATCAACGAGATCAGGTCCTAATAGCTTTCTTTCCCCAACTTCATCCCAGCAAGTTGGAGTCCTGCATTTCTTCCCATAGAGAGCTTCATAAGGAGCCATCTGAATACTGGAGTGAAAGCTATTATTATAAGAAAATTCCACCAAAGGTAGGTGTTGATCCCAACCTCCTTTGAAATCCATAGAGCATGCTCTCAACATATCTTCTAGGGTTTGAATTGTTCTCTCAGACTGACCGTCTGTCTGGGGATGATAAGCAGTGCTGAAACTCAACTCTGTATCCAGAGTATGCTGAAGACTTCGCCAGAACTTCGAGGTAAATCTCGGATCTCGATCAGATATAATAGAAAGTGGTACTCCATGCAATCTTACCACTTCCTTTACATATATCCTGGCAAGCTGATCTAGAGAGAAATCCTCTCTAATAGCAATGAAGTGTGCAGACTTTGTAAGACGATCAACTATGACCCAGATAGCATTATTGCCTTTGGATGTTTTAGGAAGTCCTGTGACAAAGTCCATAGTGATGTTTTCCCATTTCCATTCGGGTATGGGTAATGGTTGTAACATCCCCTTAGACTTCTGTCTCTCAGCTTTAACTTGTTGACAAACCAAGCATCGAGAGACATATTCAGCAACATCTCTTTTCATGCCATCCCACCAGAAGTACTCTTTCAGGTCCCTATACATCTTCGTGCTTCCAGGATGAATAGAGAATGAAGAACTATGAGCCTCATCCAGCAGCTCTTTCTTTGATTCGGGGATGGGAGGAACACAAACCCGATTCCTGAACTTTATTATCCCATCACAATCCAGGTTGAATTCAGGAACATTTCTCACCTTCTTTTGTAACTCGACATCTTCTTTCTGTGCCTCTTTAATCTTCACAAGTATAGATGGTTGAACATTCATTTGAGAAAGATAAGATTTTTCCCCTTCCATTATAATTCCAAGATCCATCCTTTGTAAATCCATAAATATTGGATCTTTTGTGATCCTCATCATGGATAAACTAGCATGGTCTTGTCGACTTAATGCATCTGCCACCTTGTTTGCTTTCCCAGGGTGGTAATGGATTGAGCAGTCATAATCCTTAATCAGCTCCAACCATCTTCTTTGGCGCATATTCAACTCCTTTTGTGTGAAAATATACTTTAAACTTTTATGATCAGTATAAATATCACACCTTTTACCATAAAGGTAATGCCTCCAAATCTTTAATGCAAAGATTACCGCAGCCAACTCCAAATCATGTGTTGGGTAATTTTGCTCATGGATTTTCAACTGTCGTGAGGCATAAGCTATCACCATATCATTTTGCATAAGAACACACCCCAATCCCTTCTTGGATGCATCACTGTAGATCACAAACCTTTCTCCACTACAAGGCAGTGTGAGCACAGGTGCACTGGATAACCTTCTTTTCAACTCCTTGAAATTCTCTTCACATTCTTCCATCCAGACAAACTTAACTCCCTTCCGAGTCAACTTGGTGATTGGATTAGATAATCGTGAAAAATCTTTTACAAAACGTTGATAATATCCATCCAAACCAAGAAAACTTCGGATCTCAGTTACTGTTGTTGGTCTTGACCATCTTTCGATAACCTCTGTTTTTGCTGGATCCACAGATATCCCCTCTTTTGAGATTATATGACCCAAAAATGCAACTTTTTGAAGCCAAAATTCACACTTGGTAAATTTGGCATAAAGCTTCTCTTTTCTCAGGGTCTTCAATATAATTCTCAAGTGATCTTCATGCTCTTCCTTGCTCTTTGAATAGACAAGAATATCGTCTATAAAGACTACCACAAATTGATCAAGATAGTCTCTAAAGACTCTATTCATTAGATCCATGAAGATAGCAGGGGCATTAGTAAGACCAAATGGCATCACTATAAATTCATAGTGTCCATACCTTGTACGGAAAGCCGTCTTTGGTATATCCTCCCTTTTAACCCTTAATTGATGATACCCTGAACGAAGATCAATCTTGGAAAAGTATTGAGCTCTGCGTAGTTGGTCAAATAAGTCATCAATGCGTGGGAGAGGATATTTGTTCTTGATAGTGATCTTGTTAAGTTCTCGATAATCAATGCAGAGTCTCATTGATCCATCTTTCTTCTTAACAAATAGAACAGGTGCTCCCCAAGGTGACGCACTAGGGCGTATGAATCCCTTATCAAGATTCTCTTGGAGTTGCTTCTTCAATTCCTGCAACTCAATTGGGGCCATTCTATAAGGTGTCTTTGAAATAGGCAAAGCACCCGGTACGAGTTCTATTGAAAACTCAACTTCACGATTTGGTGGAAGACCCGGTAATTCCTCTGGAAAGACATCATCAAACTCCCGTACAATGGGCATATTCTTAATCGTGAGTTTCTCACCAACTATTTGAGATAAATAACCTTCATTTAGTGGAATCAATACCCATAAGATGGAAGAAATTTCCACTGGAAGGTTATGTTCATCCTTGCATTGATAGAAGATCGTAGGTTGATCTGGAATATGAAATGTGACTTCCCTTCTTTGGCAATTGATATGAGCTCCATGTAGAGAAAGCCAATCCATGCCAAGAATCACATCAAATTCCACTAAAGGAAGGATCACAAGATTTGCAGGAAGCACTTTCCCACAAACTTCGATTGGAGAAGAATTATAAACTTCTGATGCGATTGATGTGCCATTAGGTGTTGTCACAGCTAACTCAACATCTAATTGTTGAGGTAATACAGTGATACCCTTAGAAAATTTTTCAGAAATAAAAGAGTGGGTGGATCCAGAATCAAATAAAACATTTGCTACTTTAGAGTGGATGGTAAGTGTACCTTTCACCACATCGTTATCGTACTCCACATCGCTGATAGAAATTGCATGTGACTTTCCTTTTTCTTTAGCCTTAGGAGTTTGTTGACGTCGACCATCATCATCAACCCTTGGATTTGGGCATTGATTGGCATAATGCCCCATCTCCTTGCACTTGAAACATTGAAGTGTAGTAGGTTCATTCTGTGTATCCCTTCCATTGTTTGCATCATTAGACATCTTCTTCCCATTATCACGGCATTCAAATGCCCGATGACCTTCCTTTCCACATTTAAAACATTTACTTGTCCCTTTAAGACAACTCCCTCCATTTTTCTTTCCACACTTTGAGCATAAGGGAAAGTTCATCTTCTTTTCCGTGTGCTCTTTAGATTTTTCTTTGAATTCCATCTTCCTCTTCTTATCAAACCCATGTGACTGATGGGTTACTCCAATCTCCATCTCGACTTTGAGAGCACATCGAACGATTTCTTCGTAGCTATTGAAGTCCCTTATGGCTAACGCCCTTCGAAGACTTGGTTTTAAGCCACTAAAGAATCGATCGATCTTACTCTCAGGTTGGATAATAATACCAGAAGCGTACCTTGCAAGTCTTGTAAAATTTGCTTCATAGGTACTAACAGATTCATCATCCCTTTGCTTCAGTTCAAGGAACTCTTTCTCCATCTTTGTTCGGAGAATACGAGGGAAGTACTTATTGAAAAATAAGTTCTTGAACTCGTCCCATTCCATAGACTCAATTTCATCCCTTTGCCTCGTATTCTTAACAAGATTCCACCATTGATCCGCATCTCCTTCCAAACGATACACTGCTAGGATGACTTTATCATGCTCAGAACATTGAAGAACTGAAAATATCTTTTCAGTAGTACTAATCCATTGTTCAGCAACTAATGGATCAGTAGACCCGCTGAAAGAAGGTGGACGCTGCCTCATGAAGGATTCAACAGAATGTTGCTCCCTCCTTTGTTAGTTTGGAAATCCTGCATGATTCATAGCTTGAGAAAGTTGTGTGAGCATGGCTACAAGATTTTGCATTCCAGCTCCCATATCGTTTGGTTGCTCAGGGGGACAATCATTGCATTGCCCATCGCATTCCGCATTAACACGGTTCCTTCGGGTTCCAGCCATTGACTAAAACCAAGAAGAATAGTGTGAGCAACACTAATTATAATAGGAAACCACATAATTCAAGAATAAAATTTTCATGCTTATGGTCTTATCCTAGGTTATTCATGACCATTTCTAAGATTGTGTTCTATGCTTATACTTATCCTTAGGGTTCTTACTAAGGCTTTCACATCCTAGTTTCCAAAGGTTGACTATACCTTTCCTCTGATACCAACTATAACGACCCACACTTTACATACATTGTTAATACTTCAAAATTGAATCACACTTATTACAACATATGACAAAACCACAAAGGACCGTATAGGTATAGTGTCTTTAGAAACTGGGAAGCATAAACAACTGGTTCATAAATCTTCTACAGTGTCTCCCATTTATTTCATCATATCTAGGGTCCCTTTTAGCATATTCTACTTAATATCCATCTTCCTGGCCTGGGGAAAAGAAAACATAAAAGGGTGAGCTCAAATGCTCAGCAAGGGCAAATAAAGGAAATAAAAATCATATCATATCTTTTTGAAAATTTAAAACCTGCAAAAGAGATCATAATATCTTAACATGGAATAAATCATAGAAGTGAAAATGAGATCCCCATAATCATAACATAAAACTTGAATTTTTGTGGCATGCACACATAATCATGGAAATCATTTCTTGTTAGTCATGACTCATTGCCAAGACTATCTTAGTGGACAAAGTCCCTTTCTGAACCGAGTTCACTCCTCGTTTCAGCCCTGTATCACTGAACCGAAATAACCTTCCGTTCCAGCCATGTCTATCTCATGAGATATAAAATCTTTACCCAATGCATTGGAGGGAGATATAGGTCCCACCCATCTTATAATGAATCCTTTCTTATGTGTGCCACATAATCATACATCATCGCATAACACATGTAACAAAAATGGGATTCTTGAAACATCATGACATCATAAATCAATTCATATAAGATAAAGGAATTCATAAACATAATTCCATCACAACATAGTAAAACCAATGTAAAAATATGGATATAAACAGAACCCTTTATTATCTTAGATGGAAAATAATTTTGATAAAACACTTGAATTGAATTCTTGAGGAAAATATCCTTTCTTCTTCAAAAACATTTTTCCTTTCATAACATGTCATACAACTTTAAAATAAAAGAAGTTGATTAAAAATAAACTTGAAAACTTGTAAAGGAAGCTTCTTTGAAGTAATGTTTTAAAAATCCATTCATGCCGTATAAGTTAAAAAAAACATTCTTCGTACTTTTGTCGGAAAAGTCAAAAAGTACCTCGTACGGAAAAACGACAAAAGATTCCTTTCATATTCTTTACTAAAAACTCACCTAAGGGTAAAATTGGATTTAAACTATTGCAAGTGGATGGAAACAATATTACATATTTAGGGAACATGGATGTGGATGATAAAATACACCCCAGTAAATACTTACGAATAAACAATCTCGGATAAAAATGAGATTGTGATATTTCCCTTACCTTAGGTCCGATTTGCTTTGTTCGTGTCCGAAGCTCCTGTATAATGGTTTAAATAATGTTATTGACTTATTCCAGAATCATACATATTGATATGAGATCATATATGGTCATATTATTAGCTTCTTGTTAGTAATATTTCATTGTTACTTGTTACTCGGGTCTTTATAACTTTTTGTTCTTATGCGTGTTTTGTCGAATAAATTCTTATTATTATCTTTAGGTTATAGATAATTCATTTCCAGAATGGTATTAGTGTAGTATATACCATATTCATTAATTCAATTCATTTATATAATCATTATGAAATGAAGATCATGTAGAACGAGTCGCATCACATCGTGGAGACGGTATTCCGTACGTACGCACGAGTGATGATATCGTTCCTATGATCGTGGAATTGTATTGGAGTATATATATATATTATTTCAGTATCAATATTACTTAATAATAATCATATATAGTTACTGATTACACCATTATACCCATCCTTGTAAGGTGATGGTGGAAAATAGATTACACCACGGCGTGGAGACGGTATTCCGTACGTACGCACGCGCGGTGATTTCATTTTTCCGTAGGATGGATATAAGGTGAATTAGGGTTGTTTCATATTTATAATAACATATCAGTATGTAAGTAATACTGATGTTATTACTTTATCATGAAACAACTAAAGAAGAAGAAGTTGAAGAAGAAAGAAATTGAAAAGATCGGTAATGGATATTACCTCTTCTTTGGAACGCCTTTTTGAATCCTCCACTTAAGGAACTAAGATTGGTCTTTGGAGAAGACCAGGACCTCTAGGATTATTCTAGGGAAGTGGAGAAGGGAAAATGGCAGGGGTTGGCCGAGCTTGAGTGCTCAAATTGGTGTGAGGAGGAGGGGGAGGATGTTCCCTTTTATAAGGGAGGAGAGGGGCACCTTAGGAATATCTCAAAATATTATTTTATATTAAAGTCAAAATCGGTTTATAATGGTTCCAAAGGGTCTTATTTCGAAGCTAAAGTGGGGATGGGTCGAAATCCTATCAACCAATAGGATTTAGACAAGTTTAGGGTATTATTTTAACCTTATCAATTAGATTTAACTCTAAGTTAATTAATTTAACTTTTACCGTGTCTTTTTGTTTTCTTTCACTATATGGTTAATACACTTACTATAACATGCCAAACGAACCCCAAATTGTTTATTATTAAAATATATATCCTTATCTAAGTCATTTGGCCGAACCTTAGATTTTTAGGAATAAAATAACATTTAATAATATAATATTTGATTTAAAAACTATTTTGTGTCAATTTTGACACTATTTGATATATGATTTTTGTGAAAGTCATAACAGAATTATATGTTCGAACCAAGTTGATTAAATCAACACTAATATATCATAGTAACCTAGAAAATTAGTGGAATTCATAAAAAGTCTCAAATTACATTTATTTTGGTGTTTATAACATCAATTATGTCAATATTTCATTAATAGGATAATTACTGCATCATCTTTGTGTCATAAATAAATTATATTATTTGATGTCTAAAAATTACAAATAAAATACCATCATGTAGGAAATCTTTTTAGCTTTCTAATTAATATTTACAATCGAATTTATCTTATGTATAACCCCATATTAAAAATTATTTACTTATTAAACTTTGATTTTAACTACTTTAACCCTTCTTTAAATAAATTAATAATAAATGTCCTAATCTAATCCAAGTGGGCCTAAATGGTCATATTTTATTCCTAAGTTTGTTTTTGGTCGAATTACACTTGTCCACTAGAATTAGGACATGTGTTAGGGTAATATTAATATCATATTTACCCTTAGTTACCCTATATACTATTAACCGCGGTTAAAAAAAGTAAAAAGTTACTATTCACCAAAAAATTATTTTCATCTCATTGAACCACATTTTAGTCCTTGATATTAACCGTGTCTCCCGGATTTTCGAAATTCCAATCACAGAAGCGGTAAAATTATGTTTTATGCAAAATTCAGTTTTTAACCTACCACATAGTGGTTTCACTATTCATCAAAAATTGAAAGTTTTCAGAAAAATACCAAAATTTCACCCTAGGCTAATTTCGATATTCTGAGTCCAAAAATGAAGTCCATTTTGAAAAATAAAATTTATAAAATTCCAAAAAGTGGTTATTACTATTCATAACGGCTAGTTTTAATAGCATATTGTTGTTTAGTGAAACTCGGTATTGCGTACGACGCAAGCTATCGAGGAAGGTCGCGATTGCGTGTAAAGCAAGCCAAGTAAGTGTTGTGTAGAAAAAGATTCCTTTGATGATTTATATAACATAAAAGTCTCGGGTGTTACACTACATGAGCTAAAGAACCCTTCAATTTGACTTGTCCCAAGTCGACCATCTTTTGCAGGAGGTCTTTAAAGACAAAAAACTCCTGGATGGGATGCCCCAACATTTGATGAAAGGGACAATAATTGGGACGGTCTTCATCTCCTTCCTTGTTTGGCCTCTTGGGCACTGGTAATTGAACCAATTTATTTTCCAGAGCTGAAATGAAGTAACCAGGAACTTTCTCACTTCGTAATGAGTATGTTTTACTCTTTATATCCTCAAATTGTTTTCGTCGTTGATCTTTTAGACAATTTGGACAAAACAACCTTTGTTTTTGGAGTTCAGGAGGTGTAGCCCTTTGAGAAGATGAAGGTTTTGAAGTAGAAATAGGTACAGGTGCTTGTTTAAGCATAACTGTAGCAGTTTCCGCTTTACCCATTATCCTTCCCGGAGCTGATTCATTATACGAGATTTAACCTTAGCCTGTATAAGGGAATCTTCAATCTGTTGAGCGATTGAAGTAAGGTCTCTAAACCCTCCTGTGTATTTCACAGGGATCAGTGGCGTGCGTAATTCTTCACGCAAATTTGCCACACAGATTGGCAACAGTTCCTCCCGAGGGAGTGCTAAACTCAGGGAACACGTTAATCTCTTCCAACGAGCAACGAAATCAGAGACTCTTTCATTCTCCCTTTGCTTGCAGTTTGTAAGATCGAAAACTGTCGTTTTTGGCAACGTTGATCTAAACTGATGAAGGAATTTTTGAAGAAGACCCTCCCATCCGATGACTGACCGGGATTGCAAGCTTGTATACCAGACAAAAGCTGGTCCTTGCAAGGTTCGCACGAAGAATCTGAGTTTCACTGCTTCTTGCTGCTCTGGAGTTCCCATCATAGGATCACAACAAGACACGTAATGCGTCAAATGTTGTTCAGGGTCGTCTGATCCATTGAAAGTAGGGAATACAGGGTTTCCAAAGCTAGATGGAGGAGAAATTGAATCTACCCATTCAGGGTAAACTTTCTTTTCAGGTTGAACGTGCGCCCGTTTCCCGTCCATAGTTTCTAACCGAGCTATTAATGACTCAATAGTAGTTATTAACTTTTGAGAAACATCAGGTTGAACTTGGTTTTGGGTAGGTGCAATGAATGGAGTTTGGACAGACGTGGTGGTTGGTGCTGCAACTGATGGTAGTGCTGCAAACCGTTGTTGCGTTTGACCCATAGGATTAGACCTCTGAGGGTGTACTGATAAAGGAGGATATTCCTGATCCATCTCAGTAGTTACAACAAATTCCTTCGGCTGTCCGACTTCAGCATTATTAAGAAGAAGACTACTCTGAAGTAGTTCTGCATTCAACCTTCTTAATTCATTCATTTCTTCCTCCTGTTGTTCAAACCGTTTCTCTAATGAGAGCGATTGACCTCCTTCAGAGGAAGGGTGAGAAGTAACCTGATTCTTTCCTTTCCCCTTATTGGATCCTTTTTTGGAGAGGGGGAAGTGTGTTACTTGAAGGAATACCCAGATTTTGGGTAAGCCTTTGATTACGTGTGCGCACACCTTCTTCATTTAGGTCTGTGTGCGCAACTTCTTGAGCATGAATCTCTTCGTCTGATCCCTCTGATTGAGCCTCATCTGGTGAATCAACAGCAATGACATTGATGACATTAATGGATGCATATTGCATGGAATCCTTTCTATCAGCATTTCTGTGATATTGTTTTCTTTTATGTCCATGATGAGACATGGCATTCCGTTGACTTGATCCCTCAGGAACTTCTTGGAGAACCGTCACTTGGAGAGAATCTCCTGATAGCTTGGCTCTTCGTTCCTCTTGAGACTTATTCCCTAATCGAGAGAATACTGACTTTCTCTGAGGGAGGGATTGAGGATTTGAAAAAGTCCCCAGTCCTGTGGACTGGGGATGTTCCTGCTGCTTCCGCTCAACTCCTCGAATCCCATTTGTTGACTCTGAGGGTTGGGTTAGAGAAGTCCCAAGTCTGACAAGCTGGGGTGTCTCTTGACATGTTATGTCTGAGATCTTCTTAAAATCTCTCTTGATCTTGCGAATCTTAGTTCAGAAATTAGCTGGATGCATTAACCTATATCCACTTTTATCACCGGGTTCAACAGACCGTTGGATGATTTCCGAAACTTCTGTCATTTGATGACGTGTTTTCTCCAGAGGAGAGGATTGTGAAATATTCTCTCCTGCTTGATGTAGGAGCAATTCAATAACTTTTTCTCTATATACTTGATTTTGAGAGGAACTAGTTGAAGCATGTTCTTGAGAAAGCTTTTGATTATGAACAAAGCCCATTGACTGTGGCCGGCCATGGGCAATAACATTGCATGAGACCATTTTCGGCGGGCTTTGCTGACAGGAAAGCACTGTGAAATGTAGTGCTCCGTGAACACCCCATCCTCTGATATGAACATCAGATGGAGCATTGGGAATTAACTGACGCAATTTTCTTAGTGCGCCAAGGCATGAACGTTGAAGGGTTCTTTGTTGCTTTTTAGCCTTCGGATACCGAGAGACTGATAGAGATGCCAAATAAATCTGGCGTTGTAACCCTTCTATTATCTTAATATGATTTTCATAATCACCGTAAGATAATACTTTCTTCTGAAATTGACAATTAGTCTTCCATATGTTGAGACGAATATCATGGATTCCATCATCCGTCAACATCTTTGGAATGTCGTATTGGGAGTCAGCCAAATGCCAAAACATGATTGGTACATCACCTTTTTCCAGTTTTTCCTCATGTTCAACATTTCCTCTTTATCATTAAATGAAGGTTCTTCTACCTATTTGGACCAGATTTGGTGTTTCCTTGTTGCTTCATCAGATTAAACAAGATTGGTAGAGATATCACTATTCATGCTGGAAGATGAATGACCCTGGGATGGTTCGGAGAATAACATAGACCCCAGGCTATCTTCTGATGGAGAAAGAGTTTCACCTGCCGATAGTAAAGCATCAGACATGACTGGTTTTACGTTTGAAAGTTCCTCGATATAGGAGGGCTTGCTCGTCACTACATTACCTTCTAAAGAATTTTTGAGACAACATGAATCACTACTGCGGAGAGGACATTCGCAGCGAAGATCATCACCATGAGGAGGACCGTCTTGATGGGTTACAGCAAAAGATGAAATCTCTTGCTCCTTGGTCTTCTGACCACACAGAGGGTTCATGTGGCTCTCATCTGAAGAAGAAACTTCAAGATTGACCGAACATTCATGAAGCAAGCCTTCATGAGGAAGTGTCTGTTGAAGACCTTCAAATTAATGTTCTCGTTATTGATAACTGAGGTAGTAGAATCTTGAATTCCGACAGATAAATGTCTGAGGGCTTCAAAAACTCCAGCATCGAGCAAGGCCTTGTTGCAGATTGGCCTTTTGATCTCCTGACTGTGCTGGGCGGATCTTTTTCTTAGATGCCTTCTTACTCACTTTAGAAACCACTTGTTGACGAATGTGGTTACTCTGAGCAGGTGTATGTGCCTGATCAGGAAAGATGGTCAGGTTAGGATGATGATCTCCACTCAAATCAGGTGTATGTGCCTGACTTGGTTGTCCGTTTGATATGGGGGAGTATGCCCCATAACCCTCTTGGACTGGAACAGATGTGTGTGTCTGTTCCGGAGTGAATCGTTGATGTGTCACTCCACTGCTAGGGAAAGATTTATGTGTCTATCCCTGAGATGATGCTGAAGCTGTTATGATATCCTGGCAAGCATCCAGAATATGAGCAGAAATTTGCTTCTGCTCTTTCACAATTGACAAAATATGTTTGGTGACTTCAGCCGCCGGAACGGGGATATACGTCCATTCCGAGCTTGGATTAGGTGTATGTGCCTGTCCTGTCCTCCTTTTCCTGTTAGTGAATCCTGACAGTACTCAAGTGTGGAGGCAGAGAGTTGAGTCTGCCACCTGTTTGTCGTCGGAGCTTTCCGACTGACTTCTCCGTGTGCTACCAAGCGAGACTGTTGGTAGGCTTGATTAGTATTAGCAGGTGTATGTGCCTGCTGATTACACTTTGCCAAACGTAGTTGACGAGATCCATCATATGTAGTAATATGAGCCTGCTGACTAAATGGTGATGTATAAGCAGGTGCATGTTCCTGCCTATGGTACTCCGCCGGAATTGCCTGGCGGGATTGGCTTGATGCTGCCAGACGAGTCTGCTGGACAGCGGAATTAAAACGGACAGGTGTGTGTGCCTGTTCATTATTTTCCACCAAGTTAGGTTGGTGGACTTCTCCGGAGATGGCAGGGATGACAACCTGCCCATTGTTAACCGGATTCCGTCTTTGGCGGTTCATCTTTCCTGCTCGGGTTCGAGGAACCTGAGCTGAATTCCTGGAGTCGGTACCCTCATCATGTTGAGGGCGCACTACCGCACGAGTCTGGCGGCGATTGTTGATGGGAGCCCTTGAGAAGGACTCCTGTCTTTTTGAATTAAGTTCTTGCGGGACCTGCTCATTCACTTCCTCAGAGTAAGAGAGTGAATGGAAATTGCGTTCCGGGGATAACGACCCGAAACGGTTGGAGACGGTAGTCAGCACCGCCTGCTTCTTGATCGCTGGCCGCCGTTGTCTGGACGACCAGGTAGAGTTGTTAACTTGGAGGTCTTGATGAGCGGCCTCCAGAGTTGGGATAGTACCGTTGCGATGGTATTCCTTAACCAGTGCATTAGAAACCCAGCGTTGAAGACGCTGAGTTGGTGATGTCATCCTCAGAGCGGACGATGTTCCAGCAGGAGTAGTAGCATTGGTTTTCACAGCAGCAGACCTCACAGTAGAGGTGTTCACAGCAGCAGTATTCACAGGGGTGAATTTATGGAAAGCCATTTTGTAGAAGATCTTGATAAAAGAGTGCATGTTTCATATAACAGACATAATCAAGATGAATCCGGCCACTGATTCTTTTGGATGAGCACATGTCAATGATTGCTTTGTTGGCCCAAAGGGCCTAACAAAATAAGAATAACATCACTTTAACTTGGTTAAGGATTCACATCGGGTTCACCATTTTTTGTTTCCTCACAGATTTTGGGGATGACCTCCTGGACGGGAGATTCAAACGTTCTGATCGGTTTCTAGCGGGTTTGTTCATAGAACCGGAAACATCCAATGATTCCACATCCGTTTGTACCAACTTTCCAAAGGTAGGCGCTCATTAGTTTGTGGTCTGATGAGGCTTAGGAATTTGCATTGGTCGAGAGGATGGGAGGTCGGACTCATCACACCTTTTTGAGGGGAATTATTGTCTACTCCAGGACTCTCTTTATATATTTAAGTTATGTTCATGAATCCTTATTACATTACCAAGTATAAAATGTTCTTTCCTTTAGTTTTAACAATCAATGATTAAATATGAAAGAAATTTAGAGAATCTTTTATATGTATTCGAGGTTCTTCTTCAATAGAGAATCATCTGTTTAGAGATTCTTGGTCAATGGTATCCTTCAAAACATTTATATAAAAGTCTCTTGGTCATTATGATGACCAGGCTGGTTTTAAAGCCACTCAGTGGGGCACTTGAAGTTTATCGTCATTCAGAAGGACATGGATTATTTCAAAGTTGGGATCGAACCCATAAATGGGCTACCTACATATCCTTTGTTTTGGAAAAGGAATCATAACACACGTAGTTCGAGTGATGGAGTATGATGTTTATGATTGATGGCTCAAAGAAGAATGTCAAAATAACTTTTACACTCTAAGCTCACGTGAGTCATGTTCGATGTGATAAACAAGAGGTATTGGTAAAAATTAGACAATTGTGCCATGAAAGATGCAATCATAAGAAATTTTTTGGGGCTTATGTATGTATGACTGCCTAGATAGATGAAGGTTTAGGATTCAATTTTAGGGAGAAAATCCATGAACAGGGTCCATAAAATTATATGTGCTTCATGGAGATTTGAATAATCTAATATTGGGGCTTACTCCTAAGGAGGATTCCCATGTTAGGAGGGGACTTATGATTGGGTTTTACTCCGGAAAAGGAAACCCGAATCAAGGGTAAATTAGGACTGCTTAAGAGAAATTTAAGGGGGCTTGGGGTTTACTCCTGAAAAGGAAACCCAAGATTATGACTGGGACTTACTCCTAAAAAGGAGACCCCGGTTAGGGATTATGGTTTGGGGCTTACTCCTGAGGAGGATGCCCAAGTCTAAGGAATTAAGGTTTGGGGATTACTCCTGAGGAGGATGCCCAAGTTTGGGAACTTTAAGAATTTGGGGCTTACTCCTAAAGAAGAATGCCCAGATTAAAGGATTTATAACTGGGGATTATTCCTGAAAAGGAGACACAGGTTAAGGATTCTATCATCATAAAGGATGAGGTTGAATGAATGAACTCTTTATATTTAGTGACATAAGGATATTTAAATCACTAGGTTTTGATAGATATTCCACAGAATTCCTTTCAGATAAGGAAGTCAAATCAAGAAATCATGCCATAAATGTCTTTGAAGAGTGGCTTGAAGACTGAATCTTGAATAGGAAAGGTGAAATGGCTTAAGAGAGGTAAAATGGGCAAGATGGGAACCCAAAAAGATAGGGGCGCGCAAGTCTTGAAAGGTGCGCAAGTCTTCCGTGGGCGCGCAAGTATTGGTCGCGCAGGTATACCTGTGCGACACATGGTGTACTTGCGCGATTTTCAACCATCATTGAAATATTTGAGCGACTCTTTTTTAAACCCTTTAGAATCCTCTTGAGGTTCTTCCAGAAAAGGGACGCGCAAGTTATATTGAAGGAAATAAGTCGGCGCGCAAGTGTTGATAAGTTTCAACACTTAGGCCTTCCTTATTCTCTTTAGATCTACCATTCTAGGTATGAAATTACCCTAGAAGTGTTCCGGAAGTTTTGAGAAGAGACTTGGGCGTCGGGAGCTTCAATCCGAGTTTCTGGAAAAAGATCCTATCGAATGGGGGGGCCCACAGGGTCTATTTATAGGGAAAAGAAAACCCTGGGCGGTTACCGGGCGGTTACCCCTTAGGTCGCGCAAGTCACTTGCGCGACCAAAGTTGCCGCGCAAGTGTACTTGTGCGACAGTGAGATAACTTGCGCGGTGAAGTTGTTGTTGATCCTTTGTTCATGCCTTTGTCGATTTTTGATGTTTTCTTCAAAGGTTGAATCACATTGAGCTCAGATATTCCCTTTTTCGATCTTTAGATTCTGTGACGAAAGGAGCGTTAACAGATAGCTTCTATTGTACGCTACACCATGATTATCTTTCACTATACGCAACACCATATTAGTTTGTAGTATATGCAGCAATATTCCTAGCTCGTGTTACACACAATTTAAACATCTTTTAGAATAAATTATTATACACAACATTGAGTATTGATTTTTTTCAATGTATAAATGAAATATTTTTTGAATATGTTATATGCAACACCAATGGAAGCTTTCACTACACACAACCCTGATTTGGCTTATATTACACACAATAGTGACCTTCTTCAATAGCGTTTGTTGTACGCAATACTGAGTTTCACTAAATGAGGTATTATTTTAATATTATTATGAACTGGCCTTTATGAATAATATTAAATAAATTTTTTATTTTATAAAATTTTAATTCATCAGACACATTTTCTAGATCATGGTATGAGAACAAAATAAATTTTCCTCGTAATTAATAAGTATTCATAAAATGGAGTTTTGCCGCCTTTTGGTGGCCCACCAATTTTAAATCTAATTTTTTGACATGTTTTTGAGTTCAATTCTCCAAACTATACTTCTTCTTTAGAAACAAGATATAAAATTTTACATTGGATAAACTTTTGAAAATTTTCTGAAAACGTTCTTGTTTTGATGAATAGTAAAAACACGCTACATTTTATTTAAAAATAACATTTTTCATTGAGATAATTTATATGCTTAAATTATAATAGTAATTTGTTTAATGTATAAATAGAGTATATTTTTACCATTTAATATAATATATGTAATTATAATTAATTTTACATCAAATTCATAGGTAAAATCAATTCAATATTTTGCAATGTTTAAACAAACCCATTTTTTCGACAACAAGATTAATTTTAAATAAATTGTTGCAACTTCAGGGATTTTAATTTGAAAAAATTGATTCCATATTTGGAATATTTAGGTCCAAAATATTTTAATAGGCTTCTTTTTATTTTTGGGCATTATGAATAGTAATTACGGTAAATTTTATTTACCATAGTTAAAGGTATATTTGGTAATTATGGGTAAAAATAATAATATAAAATTACCCTAACACTTTTTTTAATATAATTAGATGCTTATATTTCATCCTAAAATATACTTGGGTCGAAAGGGTATCTTTTTGGAACCCAATTGTATGTGAATTAGACCATTAATTTATTTTATTTAAAGAATGTGAAATATGTCTCACTCCATCATTAATAATTAATGTATTTTTAATATAATGTAATACTGAATATAAATTCGGTAATAAAAACTCATTTAAAAGATAAATTTTTTTTCTTTATAATGGAAATTTTTTTAAGAAATATTTAATTACCTTAAAAGCTTATACATTAATGATGCAGAAATTATTTATTTAGTGAAAAATCAATAATAAAGTATTTATTAAACTAATAATACCAATAAAAGACCCAAATACCAGACCAAAACTTATAGGTTGTGTAACTATTAACCATAATCATCTAAATGTCGAATTTTGGACCTTTATGAGCATTATAAAAGCGATTATGACACTTATATTATTTTATTTTTAATGATATCAAAGATGCCACCTTCATAATTTAATAAACATAACTTTTTAAAAGATGAGTGTTTTAGAAGATAAATTCGATTTGAATAATTTTTATGTAATCTATTAGATTTTATTCATAATAATATTTTAGTTTTGATTTTTATGCAACAAATTAGTATATTGAATAATTTTACAAAAAATGTTGTATTAATTATTTTATTAAGAAAAATATCAAATAAATGGTTTTTAAAATATTAAAATAAATAATATATGAACTAATTAATATTCTCCATGAATTTTATAGATTACTATGACATGTTAGGAACATATTAAATATTTTGGTTCGAATATATTCTCTGTTTGTAGTTTATTTAAATTCAAATAAATGAATAGTACTGAAATTTACACAATTGTTATTTTATAAAAATGACATATTATTAAATTTTTTAAAAATGAAAAAAAAACTTCAAAATTTTAAATTGAAATTTATATGGTCTAAAATGTCATAAAGTATAAAATTATGGTCAATTAACAACACATAAGTAATTATTTATAACAATTTAAAAATTAGATTAATATTACCAACAATAAAACTAAATTTATTAAATGAGGTTAAATCAAGTTGATAAGGTTTAAGATAAAATAAAAACATATCTAAATTTTATTTTTTGATGATATTACAACCCTATATTATCTAATATTTGGATTTGAGTCATTTTGGGTGGTTTTTAAGTTGTGTTTTTGTTTATTATAAATTAATTTGTTAGAGGCTTACAAAAGTGCATCTCTCCTCCCTTATAAAAAAGAACCTCCTCCCTCTCCTCTTCACAACATTTTAAGACATAATGCTCTGCCAAAACCATTCTATTTATCTTATAATCATCCTTGAAACCTACTATAATTTCATCGTCTTCTTCAATGGCCAACTTTAGCACCCTAATAAGAAGTTAAGAAGAGGCGCGTCGAAGAAGAGCTAATATCCTTTACCGATTCTTTTTAACTTATTTCTTCTTCTACTTCCACTATATGTGTTGTTTCATTATTAAGTAATTACTCCAGTATCACTTGTATACTAATATTTTATTATTAATATGAAATAACCATATTCTACCTTTTATCCATCCTATAAAATAATGAAATCACCATGCATGTGTACGTACGGCTTACCGTCTCCACACAGTGGTGTAATCTTTTATTTCATCACTAAAACACTTGGATGAATATAATGATGGAAGAAATAACTATATATTATAATTGTAAAGTGATATTTATTCTGAAATATTATATACCTCACATTTAAATACAATTCTACAATCATGGGAATGATATCGTCGCTGGTGTGTACGTACGACCTACCATCTCCATGATGTGATGTGACTCGTTCTACATGATCTGCATTGCATAATGATAATATAAATGAATATAATGAATAAATTTGATATATATTAAACTATTGAAATTCTTAAAATGAATTATGTATAACCTAAAATGAGGAATGAGATTTTATTCGACAAAACACGCAAAACAACATAAAGCAATGAACACTCAGATAACAAGTAGCAATGAAATATTACTAATAATAAGATAATAATATGACCATATATGATATCATAACAATTAATATGATCTTGTAATTAATTAATTACATTATTTAAATCATTATACAGGATGTTAGGATACATACAAATCATATCAGACCTAAAGTAAGGGATAATTTTTCCAATCTTGTTCTTAACCGAGATTGTTTATTCGTATGTATTTACAGTGGTTATATTTATCGTCAATGTCCATGTTTTCAAAAAATGTTTTCATAAATTTTTAATATTCATCAATGTATGTTTAATGTAAATTTTACCCTTTTTTGAATTTTACCACAAGGTATGGAATAAATCTTTCAATTTTTTACCGTACGAGGTATTTTTTGACTTTTCTAGAAAAAGTAGGAGAAGATTGTTTTTTTACTTTTAGGGCATGAATGGAGTTTTATGGATTCATAACAACTTATTACCATGATGATATCTCTAAAATATTTCATGATTATTTACAAAAAAAATCCTTTTCATTTAAAATTTCATGGAATTTTGAGAAAAGAAAATAATTTTTAGATGAAAGGATAATTTCCTCAATAATTCATTTCAAGTGTTTTATCAAAACTATTTTCCATCTAAGATGAAATTATTTAGTATGATTATGTTTAATGTATAATGTCTCTATTATTTACATGGATTCATTTTTCTTATGATGAAATGATATACATTTTATTATATGGATTATGTTATGATGGGATGATGTATATGAAACCCATTTTATTATTTGGGTTATGATGAATTATTTATGTTTATTTTTGTGGTACATGTAAGAATGATTTAATTATGAGATGGGTGGGACCTATATCTCCATCCAATGCATTGGGTAAATAATTTTATCTCATGAGATAGACATGGATAGAACAGAATGTAAATTCTGGTTCAGTAATACAGGACCAGAACAACATGTAAACACGGTTCAGTAATGAAATTTGTCCACTATAATGGTCTTGGTAGAAATGCCTTTGCTACTATGGAATCATATCATGTTATTAATGGTTTTACACAATTACATGTTTTATTCCCATGCTATTTTATCCTTATTAATGTTTCTTTGTGATCTATGTCTTATGTACTACTAAGATTTATGTCTTGTTCATGTTTTTACAATCAAATGATTTTGGATTGTTTTATGTTCTCCATGTTTATATTACTGAGAATTTAATCTCACCCTTTTTATGTTTTCAGATCCACTGGATATAAACAAAGGTTTTAGGTAGGAAAACAAAAGGTGAAGATCATTATGGGAGATGTTAAAGATCTTTCAACATGATTAGAAGTTTATGTTCCATGTTTCCAAAGATACTAAACTGTTATGGTCTTTGGGAGTCTGTTTTTGTTATTTATTACGTATTCTACAAAATTATTGTAATTTATATATATGATAAGCTTGGGTCTCGACAGTTGGTATCAGAGAAATGTTTTAGTTAAAATTAGGAAACTAGGATGCAAAAACTTTAGTGAAATCCATAAAGATATTTCTAAGGTATGTCTAGGGATGTCCCTAAGGTTAAGTTGAAGAATAAGTTATAGTCCTAGAATTATGGTAATGATCACATTATTAAACCCAATATGTTAGATATTGAAGGTAATAAACCTTTATTATGTGCTTTTCCTAGCATGATTTTTTCCTCACACACTATTATTTTTGGGTTTTAGATGATGGATGGAACCTGAAGTAACTGTGTTGATCAATGTAATGGACAATGCAATGATTTTCCTCATGAACAATCCAATGTGATGGGTGATGGAGTGGAAAATCGTATTTATATACTAATACAAGCTATGTATCATTTTGGACATCCATATGAACAGAAATGGGAACAATATTCCATTGAGTCCTTCATTAGGAAACAACCACCTTCATTCAATGGGTCTTCTGATCCACTTATTGCTGAACAATGGATCATTACCATTGAATAGATATTTTCCATACTTCTCTATTAAAAGCATGAATAATTCATTTTGGTTGTTTACCATTTAGAAGGTGATTCAGACTTGTGGTGGACTCTAATTAAGAATACAAGGCCCCAAGATGAAATTGAAACCATGGAATGGGATGAGTTCAAGTTATTGTTTTTCAATAAGTAATTCCCTTTTATTCTTAGAACAAATATGGAATAGGATTTCCTTGAGCATAAACAAAAGGATGATGAATCTTTTGGTACATACGAAGCGAATTTTACAAGGATTGGATGGTATGCATCTGTTTATATCATCCAACCTGAAAGTAAAGTTGACTGATTCTCCAGTGGATTAAAACCAAGTCTTCGAAGGGAATTAGCTATAAGAGACTTCTGTAGCTATGATGAAATTGTACATTGTGCTATAAAAATATAACTGGAAGATGTTGTTACATATCCATCTCATGGTTTTGACAAGAAACAAAAGATGGAGATCAAGGAAACAACTCAGAACAATGGTGAAAAGAAGATGAATGTTTATTTAATCTCAATGTGTGGTAAGAAGCACGGTGGAGATTGTATAAAAGGTACTAGAAAATTTTTCAAGTGTGGAAAATAAGTTCATTGAGCAGCTGAGTGTTGAAGTAATGGGAAAAGGTTTCTAATGATGTGATTAGTGAAAGGACTATAGATAACGCTCCACCAAAACTTCAATGCTTCATGTTCAAGGAAATGGGGCATTATGCTAACCAATACCCTAATCCAAGGGTTAATGATGATCGACATCAACAACCTATTAAGGGAAATGATAAAGGGAAGTTACATGGGATCACTATTGGTGATATTTAGTATGACAATGATGTGGTGGGATTATTATGTTTTTACGTAAAAAGATTCCAAAATAATGTTGTGTAATTACATTTATAGTATTATGGAATATTAGAATATATATTGATTGGTTTATTGTGGTTTTTAGTAATTTTATGGTACTAGTAACCATGAAAAGTGATTGAAATATTATTGGAAAGAAGATGATATTCACATAATGAATGGATAAGGAGAAAAAACTATGTTTGATAGAATTAATGAGCTCATGAAAGATATAAGGACAAAGTGACATCATGGTTTGACTATATAGAAAATTTTGGATTTTTCTATGAGGAAAGAGTTAACTTTTGACATCATTGATGTTTTCACTAAGGTTCAATGGAATTAATTTTTCAAGATATTAGATGATTAAGGTATTCACATGTTAGTAATATGACCAACAAGATATATATAATGATATATGGGGGATTAATTATGGTATTAACATTCTTGGTATATGGCCTTTCTAGAAATAGTTTTCTGTATACTATGAGATTGGACAGACGTATATTCGATATGCCTAATGGTTGGAATGGATTAAGTTGGACATCAGATAGTATTGTTTAAGGATAAAAATATTTTTTCTATAATGCTATAATAGTATTGTTTTAGAAAAATGACAACCTATAAGAAGGATGAAAACCCATCGCGTCAGACAAGGTTGTGGGAAGCAAACCCACAACCGAAGTGAGATTGGCATTTATCTCCTTCCACTGAACAATATAAAGTCCCTAGTAAGTATAAACTAGTTTTATTTTGTTAACCATTATGATAGATGAAGTATAAGTCCATTTTTGGAACCATATACAATTAATCTCACCATATATGGAGTTATGTATATTTTATAACATTTTCTAACATTATGTTTGAGACAGATGGAATGACCTATCATTCTTTCGCATTATCTTCTAATACTTCAAGAATGAAAAATTAAACATCATTTCATTAAATAATATATGAAGTGTAAATTTTTCATGGAATGACCAACAATGATATTACTGTGAAATCATGTATGTATTTATCCATATGTAAAAATTCATTGACGTTTGAGAAATGATCTTGAAAACCAAAAATTTTGTCCTAGTACTCTCATATCCGATGAATCAGATGGTACCTTATATCATCAAAATTTATGGCTTTGTGATTGTTGGATTTTTCATAGCCATGTCCTCTAACACTCTTCATCAAATGTTGATGGTTATATTTCTCATCCATATCCATGTTGTCACCTATGTGGTCCTATGTGGAAACCCAATTTTGAGTTTCTTGGGGTGACCTTTATGAATCTAAAGTTATTTTATAAAATTGTGTTTTAGAATTCTTTTTTATAATGAGCGTTTCGATGAAAGAAACTATCATGTAGTAAACCATTTATCACCCTGCAGAATTTTGAAGGAGAAATTTATTTTAAGGGGGGTAGAATGTAACACCTCGAGAATTTATTGCATATATTATTTTTTAATTTATTTGATATCTTCTATGGTACTCTTCACCAATATTATCTTTCTCTATACGCAACACCGTATTAGTTTGTAGTATACACAAAAATATTCAAGCTCGTGTTTCAAATAATTTCATGTCCTTTTGGTAGAAATAATTCTACACAACATTGATTATAGATTTTGTTCAATTTATAAATGAAATAAGTTTTTATTATTTTATATGCAACACGAAATGGACCTTGCACTACACGCAACCCTGACTTGGCTTTCATTACACGCAAGAGTGTCCTTCCTCAATAGCGTGTGTTTTACGCAATACTGAGTTTCACTAAAAGAGATATTATTTTAATGTTATTATGATCTAGTGGTTATGAATAGTATTAACTAAATTTTTTATTTTATAACATTTTCATTCTTCTTACAAATTTACTAGATCATTGTATGAGAACAAAATAAATTTTTTGAGTAAAATAAGTATTTTAAAAAAATCAGTTTTTCTGCCTTTTGAGGGCGCACCCATTTTAAATCTAACTTTTGAAAACTTTATAAGTTTAATTTTAAAAAAATAAACATAATATTTTGAATCAGGATATAATAATTTACATTGGATTAACTGTTGATATTTTTTTGACAATGTTCTTATATTTATGAATAGTAGAAACACGCAACATTTTACTTAAAAACAACTTTTTTCATCAAGATAATTCATTTTTTAAAATTATAATAGTAATTTATAAATATAATTTATTTTTATCATATAATATAATTTATGTCATTATAATTAATTTTATATCAAATTCGTAGGTAAAATCACTTCAATATTTTGTAATGTTATAAACAAAAACCCATTTTTTCGACAATGGGCTTAATTTTAAATTAATTAATGTAACTTCTGTGTTTTGAATTTGGAAAAATGGATTCTATATTTGGAATCAATAGGTCCAAATTATGTTAACAGGCTACTTTTTATTTTTGGGCAATATGAATAGTAAATAAGATAAATTTTATTTACCATAGTTAAAGGTATGTTAGGTAAAGAAGTGTAAAAATTTTATTATAAAATTACACTAAAACATTCCATAATATAATTGGATGATTATATTTCTTCCTAAAATATACTTAGGTCGAAATGGTGTCTTTTGTAATCAACTTGGATGCGAATAAAACCTTTAATTTATTTTATTTTAAAAAAGTGAAATATGTATCACTCAAACATTAATAATTAATGTATTTTTAATATAAGGATATACTGAATATAAATTCGGGTATAAATACTCTTTTGAAGGTTAAAATGTTTTTATTTATCATTGTAATATATTTCTAATTTTAAAAAAAATTACCTTAATAGGTTATACATTAATGATCCAGAAATTATCTATTTATTGAAAAATAAATAATATAGATTTTATTAAACAAATAATACCCATAAAATGCCCAAATACCTGACCAAATACTTGTTATTATTGTAAAAAGAAACCATAATCATCCAAAGGTCTAATATGTGACCATTTGGAGCCTTATAAAAGTGATTATGACACTTATATTATTTTATTTTAAATGATGTCAAAGTTATCACCTTCATCATTTAACAAACATAAAATTTTAAAAGTTGGGTGTTTTAGAAGATAAACTAGATTAAAAGTATTTTTATGAAAACTATTAGATTTATATTCATCATTATATTTTATTTTTAATTATAATGAAAATGTAGTATATTAAATAATTATACAAAAATTTTGTAGTAAATATTTGTTTAAGATAAATATAAAATATATGGTTTTAAAAATATTATAATAAATATTATATGACCTAATTAATATTCTCCATGAATTTAATAGATGAATATGACATGTTAGTAACCTATTAAATAGTTTGGTTCGAATATATTCTCTGTGTTTATTTTATTTAAATTCAAATAAATGATTAGTTTCAAAATTGACGGCCTTGTGATTTTATAAAAATTACATATTATTAAATTCATTAAAAATCAAAAAAATATTTGAAAATTACAAATTGAAATTTATATGGTCTGAAATATCATAACATATCCTATTATAAACAATTTTAAACACATATGTAATTTTTTATAACAATTTAAAATTTAGAATATTATTACAACAAATAAAATTCAATAGATTAAATAAAGAAAAATCAAGTCGATAAAGTTTAATATAAATTCCAAACATATCTAAATTATACTGGTTGATGATCTTACAAAGACATCTCATCTAATATTTGGATTTAAGTCATTTTTATTGGTTTTTAAGTTTAGTTTGAGTTTATGATAAATTAATATTTTAGAGGTTTCCAAAAGTGCCCCTCTCCTCCCTTATAAAAAGGAACCTACTCACTCTCCTCTTCACAAAATTATGAGCCTTCAAAATAGAAAAAATGTGTCCATTTCTCTTCTCCACTTCCCTATAAACCTACTAGAGGTCATGTTCTTATTCAAATACCAACATTAAGACCCTAATAGGAGGTTAAGAAGAGGCGTGTCGAAGAGGAGGTAATATCCTTTTCCGATTATTTCAAAATTAATTCTACTACTACTTCATCTATATGCATTGTTTCATTATTATTTAATGACCCAATTATCACTTGTATACATATATTTTATTATGAATATGAAACTACCATATTCTATTTTCTATCCATCCTATGAAAAAAGAAATCACCACGTGTGCGTATGTACGAGTTTCCGTCTCCATGCCGTGGTATAATAAATTATTCCATCATTGACATACATTGATGGGTATAAGGATTGAAGAAATAACTATATATGATTATTGTAAAGTGATATTTATTCTGAAATATTATACACCATAAACTTCAATATAATTCAACAATCATAGGAATGATATAATCGCTCGTGTATATGTACGTCCTACCGCCTCAACAATGTGATTCGACTTGTTATACATGATCTTAATTGAATAAGGATTATATGAATGAATTGAATGAATAAATATGATATATATTACACTAATAAAATTAATTAAATTATGTATCTATAACCTAAAAATAATAATATGAATTTATTTGAAAAAACGTTCATAATAACATAAAGAAATGAACAACAGAATAACAAGTAGCAATGAAATAATACAAATAAGAAGATAAGAATATGACCATATCTGATATCATAAATATTAATATTATTTGGGAATAATTCAATGAAATTATTTAATTCATTATAGAGGTGTTTCGGATACGTACAATTTATATCAGACCTAAAGAAAGGGATAATTATTCCAATCTCGTTCTTAACCGAGATTGTTTATTCGTAAGTATTTACTGGGGTTATATTTTTTTATCAATGTCCATGTTTTCAAAAAAAAATTCATAAAATGTTTTATATTCCTCCATTTATGTTTAAATTCATTTTTACCCATTTCTTGACTATTACCACAATGTCTGAAAGGAATCTTTCTTTTTTTTACCATATGATGTACTTTTTGACTTTTCCGGCCAAAGTACAAGATGATTTTTTTTACTTATACGGCATGAATGGAGTTTAATGGTTTCATAGAGACTTATTCCCATGATGCTTCCTCTACAATATATCATTATTATTTTCAACATAATAATTTTGTTTTAAAATCCCTTGGAATTTTGAGAAAAGGAAATTATTTTGAAGAAGAAAAGATACTTTCCTCAAGAATACATTTAATCTGTTTCATCGAAACTATTTTCCATCTAAGATGACATTATATAGTATGATTAAGTTTCAAGTATAATGTGTCTATTATTTACATGGATTTATTTTTTTATGATTAAATGATATCCATTTATTTTATTTGGATGATGTTATAATGGGATGGTGTCTATGAAACCCATTTTATTCTTTGGGATATAATGGGTGATTTATTTTTATTCTATGGGACATATAAGAATGATTTCTTTATGAGATTGGTGGGAAATATATCTATATAACATTCATTGGGTAATGATTTAAACATCATGAGATAGACATTGATAGAACGACTAGTAAAATCATGTTCAGTAATACAGCGTTGGAACGACAAGTAAACCCGATTCAGTGATAGTCTTTGTCCATTATGATGGTCTTGGAAGAAATAACTTCACTACTATGGAAATAATATCACATGCTTAATGGTTTTCCACAATTACATGTTTTCTTCCCATGCTATTTTATCGTGATTAATTTTTCTTTATGATTTATGCCTCATTTACTGCTATGATTTATGTTATGTTCATGTTTTTACAATCAAATGATTATGGATTGTTTTATATTCTCCATGTTTACCCTTACTGAGAATTTGAGCTCAACCTTTTTATGTTTTCATATCCCTATGATATAAAGGAAGGTTTTAGTTAAGAAAATAAATGGGGAAGATTGTTATGGGAGATGTTGATGATCATTAAGCATGATTATAAGTTTATGTTCCATGTTTCCAAAGGCACTAAAGTATTATGATCTTTGGAAGTCTATTTTTTGTTATGTATTAAGTATTACAAAAAAGTAATGTAATTTCCATGTACTAAAAGCTTGGGTCACTAAAAATTCCCCATCACTACTTTCTCCATTTGATAATGTAATCTCAATAATCATAATAGTTCCACATTGACTCCAGATATTCCATAGTAGTCATATATTAAACCTATATGAGTAAGATTTGTTCCCAAACACCCAAAAAACCAATGGTATCTTTGGAACATTGGTTTATTATAATAATAATAATACTTTTTTTAAATATCATTTTTTTTCTCTTTCTATAATATATGTATATATTTTTTTATGGAGAAGAAATATTCTTAAGATATACTTCCCATATATTGATACAAAAGAGGGTTTGACATTGGTGTTTTTTCTCTAAAATAATATATGTTTGGTTTTAGAACCCATATTTTTTTATTCAATAAAATTACATTGTGATTTATATGGGGTATAATTGAAACAAATCTATGGAAACATCTTTCTCCATCGTTTTATGATTTATATTTGATCTAAACATCTTTCTTGATGTAATATATTATATTATTGAGATCATTCTCAACGTTAAGACACATAAATTATGTATTGATTTTATATTATTATCATAAATAATTATTTTCCTTGTTGTATTTAACTCTATTTTCAAGGTAATATACATTAAATTTATTTTTATTTCATTAATTTATGTAGATTCCCTCTTGAGGCACTCCAACATTACATCAGTTATATTTTTTATTTTTTTATCTACAACGTCTTCTACTTCTTAAGTATTGATTTTTTATAAGACATTCATATAATTCAGACTTCAACATTTTTTTCAAACATTTTTCATTAAATTTATATTCATAAATACTTGAGTTTTTTAAATATATTTAAAGATGAGAAATATAACTCAATAAATTTTCAACTAATTCATCATTTCAATGGATGCTTGTTGAGAAATCAGATTCTTCTTATTTGTTGATAAAATTTATTTATATTATTGATGATAAATTCTTCTTTTTTTCAAAATATATAGTTACATATTTAATTATTTTGTCTTATTTTTTTTGGGATTTATCATCTCATGTTTCTGATTCAAATTCGGAAAACTCCTTTATTTTACAATTTACAATGAAATTATCAAATTCCATTACCATTATAACACCATAGTGGTACATTATCATTATTATTTATTTTTTAATTTTTAATTTCCATAACAGTGAAAAATAATCCTTATTGAATATTAATATTAATCAGGATCATTAGATTCATTTAACTTTGCATATTCATCTCGTTTCATTTTTAGTATTCTCATGGACTCAAAAAAAATTCATCTTTAGTATTTTTTTGGATATTTATTTTATTTTATTTCATAATCAACGAAAATATAATGTAATAAATCAGGATAATATCGTATCTATATTTAAGAAATGATATATTGGGTTCAATCCTTCCTAAAAAGGTCAATTTTTCATTTTATAAATTGTCGAATCATCCATGAATTCTCTATACACTTGAATATTGTTGAATATTTCATTGACTATTTTGAGGCATGCATTAATTGTTTCATCATAAACCATATTATATCTGGAATTAAAATTATAAAATTCAATATATCCCCCTTTCCTTTTAAATTTCAATCACAGAATCCATCCATATTATCATTACCTTCCTTTCAATTTAATAACCATAAATTTACTGTAAATGGTTTTTTTTTCTAAAAGAGACATAAGAATGGAATTTTTATATTTTCCATTAAATTTTGTATTTGTATTTTCCTTAAACATGTTGGATCAACTTTTCCAGGGGGGGAAAATATCACTATTTTTGTATCTATAAATAATTGATGAAGATATAAAATACAGAGCCACATCCAGTTCTTCATACTATGTTTGGTCTTTCCATTTAATATAGGGGAACGAAAATAATTAACTAAATTATGATTTTCTATTATATTACCCCTATCTAATCATTAATTGTGAACCTAGGTTTCCATTGATACCAGTTGATGAGACCGAGTAATTTTTTCACTATTGAGAATGTGGGGGGGTTAATTAGTGGTGCCTTTTTACTATTTTTTCTTATTAAATAAAAAAATATAATCATTTAGGATCTGATTCAATAAGATATATTATCTCAGGTTAAAAATATAAATTGATAATAAAATAACATAAATAACTCCAATTTTAATATGTTTTGGTTTCAAGGTGTAATCATAATCAGTGTTGTTACCAATTATATGAAATTTTTCATAGATTCACCACATTATACACATGTGGATATAAACAATTATAACTGATATGTTAATACATCCTCCATCAGAAAAAATTCAAATTATTCTTTCCATAATCCATTTTTAATCATATCTTTTCACTACTAATTTAAAAATCTATTAGAAAAAAATATAAATGATCACTTATTGATCATTTCTTCTTATAAAAAATTTAATCAGTAAATTCCTCTTATAGTCAGCAAAGTCATCATGTTATCATAGGCTCACATATATAATGACATTACTATCATATTATCATATATATATTTATTGGTACTACTCATTTCTATAGTTCTTATCTGATATTGTGGTCATCCTCAAATCACTGAATTCTTGATAAATTTATGTTTTTTGTTTACCAATATAAAATCTCAGAGCTAGTTTAAATATCTATAGTTATTAAATTCAAATATTTAACAATATAAAATATTATCATAATATATTCTCTATTATCATAAAAATATCCATTATTAATTTCTTGATTTTTATATACATATAGAATATCATGAATAACATTTACAAAATTATTTTTAGAATCCTTCCACAATTCATGAAATTGTGTTAATCCATTGGTCTGTAAAACCCCAAAAAAATCGTATCATTGATCACAATCACTAATTTAAAATATTCATATTTAAAATCATTATTTTTTTGTATGATATTAGAAATTAATCATTATTTAATTCTCCACAAATTTTAGTTGTGATGGAATCATTGACTAATAATGTGATATTTATTAATTTAAATACAACAGAGCGTTATCTGAATGGATTCCACATATTTTATTTTTCGAAAAATAATGATCCTTAGGAACAAATTAAGATAAAATTATAAATTTTATTGTCATAAACCAACCCAAGTCAACCCTAAACCAATTACCTAAGATAGCTCGCAACAATTCCAAAGGGGAATTCTCAATCCTCCCAGTATGAAAACTTGTATCAGGGAATCAAAGTAAATAAATTGTAATTATTTATCACAATAAAATTTATTACACAATGTAAAAAACATAGATTATCCTTAAATACATAAAATTAACCAACTAAACATCATTTATACAAAAACTAAAAATACAAAAAACAAAATAAAAAAACTCAACTGAACATAATAACCATAATGTCTCCCTTTGAATCTAAGTGTCTATCTTTAATGGAAACACCAACAATCATTATTAGAGATCAAAACCAATATAGAACCTACCAAAAAACATAAAAAAGAACGAACTATAGGAAAAATTATTAAAATTTAGTAGTTATTTCAAAATAACCAATTCCCAATGCATTCCATTTAAATAATGGAACATCAATTTTTGGTTTTTAATATGATATCATTTTTTCACACATTTCCACATTAAAATCAAAAAATTTCCGTCTTCCTTTATCATTGAAAACCAAATTATTTTTCAAGAGGAAAAAATATCTTCAAAGACGATAAATATGATGTTTCAACAATAAAATGGGAAAATGTTGTCTGAAATACTTTCAAAACATTATCCACAGGCTCCAGTAAACCAAGACATAAATTTTAACAATGAATCACACAATACATAGAAATAAATGTAATGATCACATAATAATGGAAATTAAAAAATAGAATTCACAAGTATCCAACCAAAAATTCATCTCAGTCATCAACCACAGATAACTAACTATTGAAGGTCATGGAAGAAACTTGGAATTCAAAGGAAGAATATTAAACACATTTAAATTTGATTGATTCTGAAGGCTTGTGTCAACTGGGGACATAAAATCACCACCATGCTTGATCGCACCAAATCATGGCATGAACAAGGGGCCCTATCCCAAAGGGATGAACGTTCAATGGAATGGGACAATAGAAATAGAGAGACCCTCATCTTGTGAATCAACCATTAAAAAAAATCTACAATCAATTTTAGTTTCCAATATTAAGAATAATGTCGGGGTGATATAACATCTTCCAACCAAGCATCCAATCATATTCACATAAATAACACACAAGATCAAACACACAAGTCACCCCCAAGAGACCCCATGGAATAATCAATTTCCTTTCATACAATTCATAATAAGGGATTCTCTTATCTTGGGCCTCCCACGACATTAAACATAACAAAATAATGATACTTATTGAAGTATATTTTTCATGATAGTTTTTTTTACAAACTTTCCAAACAGACCTCAAACACCCTCAATGAAATCACCCATTTCCAAAAGAAATCCAACACCTTCCTCTCACATATCAAACCATATCTTCAAGAACCAAACACATACCAATATAAATTCCGACCCACTTATAAAATCATATTATAAACCCAACAAATTATTTTCATATTCCATAGGAACTTTTTCAAATACAAACAATTCTTTGAATACTAAATTCCACGTGAAAATGCCAAGTAGACAATTTATCAATCACATGGTGTAGATATATCAACAATTAAATAAAATGCACAAAAAAAATTATGAAGACCAAATAATTTATTATAAAAATTTATTCTAAAAAAAATAAATCCCCAATGAACATATAATATAGGTAAAAAATAAGAGAAAAATAATTATTAAATTTAAATGGAATTTTCAAAAGGAAACCTACCTAAAACCACATATTCTTAAACAATTCCCACACTAAACAACCTCTAAAAGGTCAAGGAAACATGAACACCCTATGTGAAACAAAAACACACAATACCCAAAATTTTATACAATCCTAGGAATCTAAACCATCCAAACATTGCCACTATGGTTAGAGGGAAAATGGGAAATAGAATAAAACCGATAGAGAAATAGAGAGGAGACCTAACCATTTCATAAGGGAATAGAATCACCTTGAAATAACCTTAATATACACATGGAGTGGCTTGAATGATGAAAAATATCCATGTGAAGCATCCAAGTTATAGGGGTTTAATGGGAAGGATAAGGGAGGAAATATCAATTAAAAAGTTGGATAAATAACAAATATACCCTTATTCTAGTGGGTTGTATTGTTTACTCTAACAATTAAACAAACTATTTGAAAACTGTGAAACTCACTCCTGTTACGAGTTCCTTGGGCTGTACACTTACGATTCATGGTTAGTCTAATGTGGATCATTAACCATGTGACTGAATCACACATAGGTTTAATGTTTAAGATAATTGTTTACCATAACCATGAAACATGTAGAAAGTACCCAAACATCACACATTTCACCATAAAACACATCTATCTCAGGGGATAAACCATCTAACAGACATACCCCACATAGAAGTTACACTAGGGGTGTCATAACCTTTCAAACCTTCCATTTTCTCCTCATAAATTGGACATTAAATATTAATAAGACAAAAAACCATCTAAAACCATCAAAAGTCAAGAGGGATGCCAAAGATAAAGAGATAAACCGAAAGAAAAGAAGATAATAAAAATTGGGATGTAAAAATTATATACTCAATTATGCTTATTTCCCCTAGAATGCAACAACATATCTTTTTGATCAATTAAGGAAAATGGTTCACATACTCAAATGAATTTATTCTGCATGACAAGGAGAACCTTTACTATGAATAAGATGAAACACATAAATCAACCAAAAAAAAACCTAAATCAATTCCCAAAAAATATTAGAAAACTAAAAAATTAAACCACTCAACCACACTATAAGAATAACCATCAGGCATACATTAAAATCGCAACATCCACATAGAGTAACAAGAAAAATAATGAATCCAATCTGAGTGAGACATCACATATAACTGAATAAAAACAATATGCTAAATCGATTTAGCAATATAATAGGCCAAAATGGACTCCACAAAATTTTAGAGACATATCTACATACCAAAAAAATAAGGGATCAAGGAAGAATTTGGTGTTAACATTTAATGAGTGTAGAAAGGGAATTACACATTTTTAATAATCCTCAGCAATGATCATGGTTAAGGCAAATGATTTAACCTGACCGTGTGACAACTACGAACCCCTTACTAGATTCACTATGCACTCACATGTTTGGATGCTCTATTTTGGAATCTAAGGGTCAAACGTGTGACATGGTTCTATCAAAAATTGATGGACTATAAATATGGGTTCTCCATGGTTTTTCTTTCTGTGGCTAGTCTGTTCACCTTCAAACAAAAACACCCAATGACCCACACGAATTCTCCCATCAGCCACACTGTTTTGATAAAAACATTCAAAACCTATTTGAATCAATGTGTTTTAGGAGAAAATGAAATAAAAAGAAACATATCTATAAGAGGTAGCAAAAATACTGATTAACCAATCACTTAAACTATGCATTATAATAATGTCTCACAAAACAAAAAATTTTAATCCATATCACCAGAAACTCAAAAGGGGAACTAAGAAAAATGTAGAAACCTACAATAAAAACAAATCAACAAACTCCAAACCACAAAACCGGAATGACTTCTCACAACCCCAGATAAAAAAATACTTGACCTGCCACAATCCTCATTTAACACCACTTAGGAACATCCATAAAAACCTAGAATTAGAAGATAAATCATCATCCTCTTTCACCACAAGTGAGAGGTTGAAAAATTTGGGCATGCAATATAATAAACCTCTTCTCAAAAAGGAACTATTTCTAAATTTCTAGATGAAACAAATTCATTAAAATATGAGTTCATAAAAGATACCCAACATCCTTCATTATTACATAGAATAAATAATACCAAATCAATATTGGTAGGAATAATAAAATGGGTAGTGTCCTAACACTAAACCAAATCCAACAGCTAACTCTTGAAAATAGGTTGTGTTGTCTTTTTAAGGGGTGATTTTGGGCCCATGTCTCTTCCAGGAAACACCCCGATATAATTATTTACAGTGATGTAGACCTCAATAGGTTCCAAAGTTCTTTGGATAAATTGAACATGAAAATTTCTTATGATCTATATTTCTGCACTAATGAACATCCATGATCATGAACATTGAAAATGGTAACAAAAGATCTATAGGTATTTTACATCCATGACTAGCAACAACAGCTTCAGGTTGATGACCCATCTCTTTATCCAAATCCCCTTATCCAATTATTGACACTGGGGGAAGGTTGAATACCTCACGCACTCCTAATAACACATCGTCAAATAAACAATATTACCTTAAAAAGTCAAAAAATTATGTTAGATAGAACTTCAACACCATCAACATCAAACTTTGAAAAAATCATTTCTAAAAATGTTGAATCTACATTCAATCACATGAATCCCACTCTGAAATCTAATGAACTAGATACAAAAAACAACAAAAGAACAAAAACTATAATCTATAAAATTGTTGTATAAAACACTCCCCCATCACCTTTCATACCTTTACAACCTCATGGAAATACTTCCAGATGAACGAAGCCTTGAAAAACTGCCATGTATAATCTTCTCGAGGGTTGTTTCGAGAGACTAACTTCCACTATATCCAAATCAGGCCTCTGAGCTTAAAGGATTAAATATTCAATTATAATTATTGATTCAACTCATGGAAACATATTTTACTTTAGATTTTCTACATCCTCACTTCCTATTCAAAAGGATATACATTTCTACAGAAGAGAGGATGAATCAACTTCCAAAACTCATGAAGGAAGTCTATGGGTTGATCAAATGGAGGGTCTGTAAATAGTGAACCACCCTAAGATGCACAATGAATATCCATAAAACCATTTTGGGTGAGTACACTAATAAATAGTAGAACCCTAAAATTATATAAAACCATATAACCAATAAGAATACTAAAACTCAAAATACTTCCTAAATAATATTCCCAAATCACAAGAAAATACACCACATAATCACTAGTTAATAAAACATTATATCTTTTCCATGTAAGGATACTTTTGAAATGAAAACAAAAGTTTGGGATTATCACCCGCACCATTGGAATTATATGGATCCACTAACACACATAATTCCATGAAAATCCAGGAACCCATCCTCTTGTTCTACCAACCATTAACCTTCTCAAACACATCCATGATATTGAGTTCTCATAATAATACCCAATGTTGAAACAACACCTTTTCATTATGAAAAAAATTGTTCAACCCAAAATTCAGACTCCTAATCCAAATTTCATTTCTAATTTCACAAATCCACATAAATCCAATTAATTACATCTCAAACGCAAATTCATCCAATTGAAAAAATATGAAATAATTTAAAAATATCATTCTATCAAAAATGATTTTATTAAAACTCCTATCATAAAAAATTCCTCATTATTTGTAAAGACCCAATGTTTCATTAATTGAAATACCTCTTGATATAATTAAATATCTCTTTATGTAAAATGTTTATATAAAATGTCATGTTCTTTGGTTTTATGTTAATAATTGTGACCGTTGCCTTTATAGACAATGAATAGTGATCACATGATTAGTATAAATATAGGGCTTGTACAAACCCAATTTACTCAGACAAAGGAAGTGATGGCATCATCTAGTATAATTGCTCCATATGAAGCCCATTTGTAGGAGCTCGTAAAAGAGGTGGTGTTTTTTGGATTCTTTCTTGACCAAGCCCATGCTAAGCTTCATCATATCAAGCTCAAACGAGACCGACTATGGGAAAAGTGGAAGTTGACAGAGATTACCACTCGAGAAAAGTTATCTGAGCCACCCCAAGAGTCTTTCACCATCACACACCTTACCCTTTGGTCTTATGCAGCTGTTTTGAGGGGTTATGTAACAAATCACTAGTACTATGTTCATGTACATTATTTTTGTATCTAATAATCAATATACTTTCTTGCCATTATTGATACATTGTAAATAGTTTTTAATGTAACAATAGTGTTTTTAGTAATGATTTAATTAAGAGTTATATTTTATTAAATTAAGGGATTTTTTAATTAAATAGTATTTTAATAAATTATTATTATTATTATTATTATTAAATTAATTTTTAATAAATATAAATTATCTTATAATTTTATGAATTCAATTGTAATTGTTTTTAAGGTTTGAAAGGCATTTTTTTCAAACCCCATGAATTTTCGATAAATGTCGGTTTTTATTTTATAAGTGAAAATTAACATATCTAGAAAATTATTTAGATAAAATAATTGTTATTTATGGAATCAGGATGTCGAAATTACTATATGGTGAATTTTTCATAATTTTTTGAGATAGTAAAATGTTTGGGTAAAAATTAAATACCGTTTAAATATATAATGTGTTTAATGACGTCATAATGACCCAATATTGATTTAATAAAATACTATAAGAATTGTTTTCGGACAATATATGCTTTAACATTAAAATAATTTGATTTTATGTTTTTTTGACTAATTTTACAAAGCATTAATGGACCCCTCAAGACTTATTAAACATCTTGTCTTTTGAAATTATTTTCCATAGGAGTGTGACTGACCTCCACATAAGAAAACCCATTATTTTAAGAAGTTCAGACATTGGGCTTATAAAATATTGTTTCCCTCTCCCCTTTTTGGAAAACCTTAGGAAAAAACCATGAGCTGATTTGTGTTTTGGCTTAGTTTAATGAAAGGGGTCTCAAACCTAAATAATAAAGAATCCACCCACCTTCCCTATATAAACCCACCCAAGCTCCCACTTCCTCCATAATAAAATCCTTTAGAGTTCATCCAAACACTGACCTACTATCTCTATAATCATCTTAAGGTTCCCCAAGATCCCATGGAGCCTCTCTCAAGCCTCTCTTAATCCTTTGGAAGAACACTTCCAAGTAAGGGTTTTTCATCTTTTAACTTATTTGTCCAATTTTATTAATATAGCTATGCCCATTTAATTTCAAATATAAAATTTGGGGTCTTTTTTTGAACCTCTCCCATTTAGCCCTCTTATTGTTTTAATGATGGGAGACCCCTTTTTCTCTCATTAAATTCTTCCCTTGTACACCCGTTACTATTCCTAAATTCTGAAAGAATCATCTCTATCCTCATTTACATTCAAGCAATACATTTGTATCATGAATCTAAATTCCATTACAATTGTTGGGACATGTATCTATATGACCCCCCATACTATCCATTTCATCTAGATATGATGAGACACCCCTTTCTCTCTCATTAACCTTTATTATGAATTCTTATATCACGCCGTTACACTGCTGAAATTGCAACAATTTTCTAAGCCAATGCCATTGTGTAGTGAATACCATGCCCATCTCTCCATCAAGGGTATTCACCTTCATGCACATTTACTTATTGATTATAAAGTTTCATTCCAAATTCCATTGTTGTGGAATAAATGATTGTGTTTTAAGAATCCATGTTTTATGATCAATGTGTCACACTTATGCATGAAATTAAATGTTTAAGAAAGGTGCACCCTTATAGCGCTCCAATGCATTGGGTAATGTATAGTATCATGATACGTCATGTACAATGAGTGTTGACTAATTATAATTCAAGTGAAATGAGGGTTTACTCATGCTTCATGTTCAACGAGGATTTACTCATGCTTCATGTGGAATGAGCCTTGGTTCATGCTAATTCCATGTTAAGTGTTGTTGCAACTTTTCCATGTTATGATTATCATGATTTATCATGACTTTATGTTCATATATCTCTTGTTCTCTATTGATATGCTAATTTTATAACTTGTATTGTACTCCTCATGTATTCCATGTTTATTCCCTTACTAGGATTTATAGCACAACCCTTTTCTAACGCTTGTCCTCAGGTTCTCCCATGCAATGCTAAGTACGAGGGAATGTACTGGTCATGTAAAAGATGTTTTCAATAAAACTTTTGTACATCATGTTTTAAGTTGTTATGTAATGATTCTAATCCCTAAATACACTATACCTCTATATCTTCCTTGTTTTTTCTAGTGAATAGTTTAGATAATAAATCATGTTTGAGTTTGTAATAAAAGTAGGGTTGTGATAGTTTGTATCAGATGATAGGTTTAGTAATTTTTGGGATTCGGATTATAAAACCAATATAAATCCTTAGATACAATACTATGTATAATAAAAACATCCATATGTTTTGTTAAGTACTGAGTGAGTGGTTTATCAAGAAAATACATCCCTGTCTGGATACGAGCAGGTAGAGGTGGATCTATGACAGATATATCCTAGGGGTAAAACTCCAAAACACAGATTTGAGCTATACTCGAATGGGAACTGGTGCACAACAACGGGCCTTGCTGCACTCTTGGTTACAACACTCACAGGGGATATGTTTTGATAATTTCACATGTTTTGTATGAACCCTTATTAAGGGAATTTAAAAAAATTTCCCCTAAGAATATATGTTAGAAAGTAGATCATGAAAATCCTTGATTGAAGCCTATAGAATCATGATTTAAGGAAATGTAAGTTTATTTATAATTCATCAACATTTTTATTTGGATTAAACTTTATGTGTTACCCCCTGACTTTCTTTTTATTCCAGCCAATGGCCGGTAATAGGATGACTCAGTTTAAAAACCAATGTGAAGGACAACGTGATGATTTTACTAATAAGTTACCCAATCCAATGGGAGCAGGAATCACGATCTTTGTCACGCCTCTCTCTCAGCTAACTCATGATTTGAATAGAAACACGGGTCAAGAGGAACCTCCAAACCGTCCTAAGAAGGAACAAGTCACTATCAAGAGCTTCACGAGACAAAGGCCTCCTACTTTTAATCCCACAATATCTGAACAATGGATCAACTCCATTGAAAATATCTTCTCCATCCTTCAATGTTCTATCCAAGAGAACAGTAGTGCAGAAATTGTTTTTTACGTCACCATTTTTTACGTCGGTTATATATAACCGATGTAACAATGCGGCGAGTAGATTTTTCACGTCGGTTATTTTAATAACCGACGTTACAAATCGCGCCTTATATAACCGACGTTATAAATCATTTAAAAAAATTAAAGCTCGTGTTCTGTCATTTACTATTTTTTCGATTGACAGTCACCATCTTGTCTCTCTCTCGCGCGGTAAACCGTAATCGGCTCGTCGATCGCCTGCATTACACTCATTTTGGATTCATTGTTTATCTTCTTCACTGCTCTCGGATCTATCATCTCAACTCGCGACATTCAAGTAAGCCTTCCACGAATTTATTTCGTTCGTTTTTTTTATTCTTGATGTGATTTTCATTCGTTTTTGAATCTCGTGGAATTTTTTTTATTGCAAATGGTTATTATGTTCATTCAACTCGCAACATTCAACTCGCAAATGATTATTAAAACATTGTGGATTAGCTTCAGGTTTTATGATCTATGATTATATAGAACTGTTTCACTTATCTTTTTGATCATGTGCTTTGTGTATGCTCTTATACCCCCATGGATATCTTTTTATGAGATTAGATATTATATTTATATATATCATGTTTACCCATAATGAGTATCATATATCAAAACTTTTATTATTTTCATTCCCTAAGTTATAAAAATAAGTATTATGTAGGATGATTCAAAATTTTAATCTGTGAGATGAGTTGATTTATGTGTGAAACCCATGCCAAACACATATGTATTTTTTTATTGGTTTTACATATATATAGTTCGACATATACTTTTTTTTACATTACCATGATATTAACATTACTTTTTCTAATGAAATATTAATGTCCTTAGATTATATATCGGATCAAAAGGATATAGTAATTATAATATATAATTAGAATGATCAGATAATATGACAATATTATTAAACATAAAACAAATGGTCTATATTCATATTTTTAACATGACACTTACGATGTATAGCTATTTGGTGTTGGGTACTTATGAAAACTACTACTACATTCAAGATTTGTTTTATATTTTAAATTGTTTTACATTCAAATTATGATTTTTTTCATATAAAGATGTTTTGTCTTATCTTAAAAATATATATTTTTTGTTGATATTTGTTATAGGTAATAATGAGTCGAAGTTGGATTACGGCACATCGAATGAGCAATGAATTTGAGGAAGGTGTTGATGCGTTTTTGGAATTTGCAAAACGAAATGTTCCAAGTAGTGACATTTTTTTCTGTCCATGCCTGAAATGTTTGAATATGAAGAAGTTGAAAAGTAGAGAGATAAAAGTTCATCTGATATGTCATGGTTTTAATCCGAGTTATAGCCCTTGGATTTGGCATGGTGAAATTGGACGGAATGTCACTGATGATGATGATACGCAAGATGGTAACTCCGATGGAATTGAAGAAATGATTCGCGATATTGTGGCAGAACAAATTGAGATAGAACCGACAGTTGCACGTCTATATGGTGATGCTGAAAAACCATTATATCCCGGTTGTACAGATTTTACTGTTCTGTCGGCGGTGTTAAGAATGATTAACCTAAAGGCGAAGCATGGATGGAGTGACAGAAGTTTTACAAAGCTGCTAAAATTGATGAAAGACATTCTTCCAAAAGATAACGATCTTCCAGATTCACATTACAAAGAAAAGAAAATATTATGCCCGATGGGATTGGGATACAAGAAAATACATTCCTGTCTGAATGACTGCATTATATATAGGAAGGAATATGAATTTCTGTCAGAGTGTCCAAAATGTGGGACATCACGGTATAAGGTGAAAGAAATATCACAGGGTGATGTAGAGATTACAAAGCTACCTTCAAAGGTATTTTGGTATCTTCCTATAATTAATCGTTTCAAACGTTTATTTGCTAATTCACATGATGCAAAAAGGTTAAGATGGCATGCTGAAGAGCGGGTATGTGATGGAAAAATACGGCATCCAGCTGATTGTCCACAATGGAAGAAAATTGATGCGGAGTATTCTACATTTGGAAATGAAATAAGAAATCTCAGACTAGGGTTGTGCACAGATGGAATGAATCCATACCGAACACTCAGTAGCACACATAGTTCATGGCCTATTTTATTGGTAATTTACAACCTCTCTCCTGAAGTTTGTATGAAGCACAAATATGTCATGTTGAGTATAATGATCTCTGGTCCAAAGCAACCCGGTAATGATATTGATGTTTACTTGTCACCGTTGATTGATGATTTGAAACTGTTATGGGATGATGGTATTAGGGTGTATGATTTTTATAAAATGGAATATTTTCAACTGCATGCAGTGCTTCTGTTCACTATAAATGACTTCCCAGCGTATGGAAATTTGTCTGGATACAGTGTTAAAGGGCATAAAGCATGTCCAATTTGCGAACAACAGACATCCTATTGTCAATTGCATCATGGGAGGAAAACATTGTACATGGGTCATCGAAAGTTTTTGCCTATGGAACACCCTTATAGAAGACTAAAAAAGGCATTTAACGGCTCACAAGAATTTGATACTTCTCCAAATCCTTTATCCCATGATCTGTATTTTGAGAGGGTGAAAAACCTTGACGTGACATTGGGAAAGACACAGAAATCTGGTAATGATAGACATATCTGGAAGAAAAGTTCATTATTTTTTGAGCTACCATATTGGAGGTATCATGAAGTTAAACATAATATTGATGTCATGCACGTGGAGAAGAATATCTATGATTCATTGATTGGAACATTGTTAGACATTAAAGGAAAGACTAAAGATGGGTTGAATGCAAGATTAGACTTACTATCAATGGGAATACGTTTGGAGTTAGCTCCCACTCCTAAAGGAAGACGAACATTTCTTCCCCCGGCTTGTCATACATTATCGAAGAGGGAGAAAATTAGCTTCTGTCAGTGTCTACATGATACCAAAGTGCCTCAAGGTTATTCTTCTAATGTAAAAAATTTTGTCTCAATGAAGGACTTGAAGTTGATAGGTATGAAATCACATGATTGTCACGTCATGATGCAACAAATTCTACCAGTTGCATTGCGTGGAATATTTCCCATTCGTGTCAGAAAGACTATAATGAATTTGTGTTATTTTTTCAATTCAATTTGTTACAAGGCGATTGATGTGAATGCTTTGAACATTTTGGAAAAGGATGCAATTTTAATACTTTGTCAATTGGAAATGTATTTTCCTCCAACTTTTTTTGATATAATGGTGCATTTAATGATTCATCTGGTTCGAGAAATAAAGCTTTGTGGACCTGTATATCTTCGTTGGATGTATCCTTTCTAAAGGTATATGAAAATATTAAAGGGGTATGTTAAAAATCTATATCGACCTGAAGCCTCCATTATTGAAAAGTATATTTCTGAGGAGGTAGCAGAGTTTTGTACGAGCTACTTGGCTGTGGTGCAACACATAGGTTTGCCTCCATCTCGCCATGAATGAGTTAATAATAAGGGAAAGGGGCTTTGTGACATGAAAGTCAAATCATTGTCAGCTGAACAGATGAAGAAGTTAGAATCATACATCTTGAAGAACATAGCTGATGCTCAACCATATATCACATTGCACATTAATGAGTTAAAACAATGTCATCCAAAGAAGAAAGAAATGTGGATTTTGAATGAGCACAACAAAACATTTTTGTCATGGATTAAAAAGACTTTTCTTGTTAGATCAGATGTATCAGAGACATTAAAATGGATAGTGGGTGGTCCATGTTTAAATGTGATAACATGGTCTGGTTATGACATTAATGGTTATACATTTCATACAAAAGCTCAGGACAACAGAAGTGCAGTTCAGAATAGTGGTGTATTGGTGTTTGTAGAAGCAATGCATTTTTCGAGTGCTAAGGACAAAAACCCAATTTCTGCATCAAATGCATATTATGGAGTGATTGAAGACATATGGGAGGTTGATTACTTTAAAATTAAAGTTCCCGTTTTTAACTGTAAATGGTTTAACGGTAACAACAGTGTCAGACACGATGAATTTGGAATGACACTTTTTAATCTGAATAGATTGGAAGACACAACTGATTCTTTTATAATGGCAACACATGCAAAACAAATTTTTTATGTAGTCGATCAATCAGATATGCAGTGGGCTGTTGTTTTATAAGGGAAAAAACAATATGTTGGTGAGGATGAACTTGATGAATATGCTGATTTATGTGAGATCCCTACTTCAATGGAAATATTAACAGAACATAATGACGATCATGTTGAAGACATAGTTTGTGCCATAAGGAATGATCACGACGAAGGAATTTGGGAAAACAATCCATCTGTACATTCCTAAAATTAAAGGTAACATATGTTTATTTCTTGTTTACATTTATTTTTTTCATAAATGTTAGATATTGTAAGTTTTTTATTTATTAAAACATGTTTTAAAAGAAGGCTGAGTCTACCGGCCAACCGGTGGATTCCCACCGGCCAGCCGGTGGTCTCTGGTAGAAACATTGCATTCTGCCAGAGCCACCGGTCAGCCGGTGTTAGCGCACCGGCCAGCCGGTATGGGCATCGACCAACCGGTTCTTGCCCACCGTCCAGCTGGAGGACCAAGGCAGTAGGCTTACCCACTGCCTGGTGACACCGACCAACAGGTGGATGACCACCGGCCAGCCAGTGCTCTCTGGCAGAAGCATTGCATTCTTCCAGAGCCACCGGTCAGCCGGTGTTAGCGCACCGGTCAGCCGGTATGGGCACCGGCCAACCGGCTCTTGCCCACCGGCCAGCCGAAGGACCCAGGTTTACCATTTTTTCCATTTTTTACCATCTTGACCATCTTGACCATCTTGACCATCTTTGCCATCTTTACCATTGTTTAACATGCTTACCATATTACCAATGTTTACTATTATGTAACCTAGTACACTTTTCTATTTTCTTATTATAGTAGTATTAAAATATTTGAATTTGTATATTTGTGAACTGACGTTTGTTTTTTTTTTGATTTGAAGGATAATGACAGATCATTCAGATGATCAACCACATGATTCTAGGGAGGATCATATTACTGGTCATACCTCTAGGGATGAACATTCACATGCTCCTATTACGACAAAGAGTTCAAAGGTTGGTAAACGTGGTTGCACACGTTTACCAAAATTATCACTTGCCCGTACGCTGGATTAGAGGATAGTAGTTGAGTTTGATGATGATGATATTCCTAGAGGTCCGAATGCCAAAGATTTTAAGAGTTTTGTTGCAACTCAGGATAAGACCAAAGTAAGCATTCTGTATGATGATTGGAGAGGTGTGGATAAAGCGATTATCTCTCAGTTGTGGGAGACGATTTTGGTAAGATCTTTTTTCATTGTTTGAGCATTCTTTTAATGTTTCTGATATATATAATATGATTAACCTCTTCTTTATCAGATGACATTTGATATTCCTGATAGTGGAGGAGTCAGGAAGAAATGCTTATCGTTGGCTGCCAGGAGATGGAGGGATTTCAAATCAACCCTCACATCTTATTTTATTTATGGTCATAGGAGTCATGAAAATCCATGTCGTATATATCCTTTTATAGATGAAGACACATGGAGACAGTTTTTTGAAAGTAGAAAAAAAGAGTCATTTCTGGTAAGGGCAATGTAAACTTTTATATACTTTCTTATATAAAAGATTTTATTAATGTTTTGTTAATGATTTCTTATTCTTAAATTACAGAAAACAAGGAAAGCTCATCAGGAGATCCAATCTAAAAATGTATACCCTCGTAGTTTATCTTGGGGTGGGTATACATTATTGGAAGAAAAAATGATAGCGGAAAAATTTCAACAACTAAGAGCTGAGTCTTCAAGCTCTGGAGAGGTGGCCCCTCTATCCCCTCCATCTAGACATGAAAAATGGAAGAGAGATCGGAAGGGAAAAAAGGGCAATATCTTTCGGAAGAATCGAGAATCGTAGCTGAGAGGATTGTAAGATATCTATTTAATTTATTTAAGTTAACTTTTTTCTTCATATAAGTTTCAATCATTACATAAATGTTCAATTAATTAATACAGGACTCTCTTGAGGAGCAAAGTTCAGAGGGGACATTTACAGCTACAGGGAGGGAAGATATTTTATTTGAAGCATTGGGAAGGCCCGAACATCCTGGTCATGTAAGAGGATATCCGACAGGTGTATCGGTAAGAAAAGTGTTTCCAAGTTCTTCAACTTCTAACATTGAGGGGTTTTATAAAAAAAATAGAATCCTTGGAGGCTGAAGTTCAAAATATTAATGCGACGATGGAAGACAAGATTAGAGATTCGGTGCAGTCTATTTTTGCAGAAATGAAATGACAATTTCAGACTGCAGCTCCCACTCCTCCACCTCCCCCTGCAGACCCCATTATTTATCCTCCACCTCCGCGAGTAGCTCCCACTCCCCCACCTCAGCCTGCGGACCCCATTCTTTTTCCTACGCCTCCGCCGTAGCTTCCTACATATTGCGAGTTGTATGTTGATGATTCTCAACATCATATAGTAGCATACGGGTTGGTATATTGTATAGGAGATACAGTTCATCATCAACAATTAGAGGTAGAGAATCAGAGGGTCACTGTACAGGATATTATAGATAGATCAGCGAGGGTACCAATACCTACAGATGAGGTGGCGACAGTTGGATAGAGTATCAACCATTTTTTAGTTTGGCCATCCTGACTTCTTCAACTCATTACCATAGAGGTATGAATATTATATCTTTTATTTTATTTTTTTATTAAAGTTGTTTTATCATTTGAAAACTACTATAATTCTCAATTTTTATTCACAGGAATACTTCAAAGGTAAAGAAATATTGTATAGACAACAACAAAGACAACAGGCTATGAGATCCGATACAGATTCCAGTGGTCTTAGTAGATTGTCAAGATATTCACATTTGTTGTTGGGTTTTTATGAGTTTCCAAAGGAATCTCATGTTTGTGGACGTGAAATAAGTGTGGGGATTTCAAAATCTGATATCATGGAGCTTGTTACTGGAGATAAGTTGGGCATCAACCTGGTGCAAATTTTTTCCATGTAAGTCTTAACTCCTTTTCCCTGCGTTATATTTATTAAAAATGTATACTTATATATGTTTTGTATTAGGTATCTTTATAAAATTTGTGAGAGGAATGAACTGACATAAGTATATGGATTCATGGACCTGCAATTGATTTCCCCTGAAGCATGTGCATTGACTGAGGAACAAATAATGGTTTATATTGCTGAAAGATTTGAAAAGAATGTAATCGAAAAATGTTGGATGATGCCTTTTTGTGAGAGGTATGAAACACATTTCTCTCAAAGAGTTAATTATCTTTTAACATAAAAAACCACTAACATTAAATATCCTTTTATCAGTAATCATTGGATGTTAGGGATTTTTTTCCCAAGGGAGATATCTCTTTATTGGATATGCTATGTTCATGGTGATGTGCGGGCAAGTTTTAAGAATATATTGGAAAAGTAAGTTTCAATTTATCAATAGTTTTATATATTATAATGAATTTTAAATTTACCTCATTCGTATTATTTTCTAACAGTGCATGGGTCTACTTTCGAAAAAACACAAAGAAAAGAAATGAAAAGATCAAATATGTAAATGCGAAGGTAAATTTCCATTTAAAATTTGTAATTTTTGATTTATTACATAAAAATAATATATTGAATTTACACTCATTCAAAACAGAATTGTCATGAACAACAAGGTCTTATCGAATGAGGATATTATATGTTAAGATTTATGTTTGAAATAATAACAACTGGGACAGTTGTGAATTTTGACCTGGTACGATTTCCTCTTAAACTTTTCCATAATATTTCAATTTGATTTATTCATTATACATGTTAACTATCTTCTTTTTCATTTGTAGCTTTTTGATGACCCTCAACCCTATACTGCTGAAGACATCAAACACATACAAGTGGAGTGGTCAAATTATATTACAGGTTTGATTGAATTTTAGTTGTTTGTAATGTAAAATGTAATTTTGAATATTGTCGTTTTAATTGTGTATTTGGTAGTTGTTTAGGTTTGATTTAGTTTTTTTTGAAGATGACAGCGTAAGTTTTGAATGTTATATAAGTGAATGTTTAATTTTGCTCTACTTCTTGTTTTGGTCTACTTTTGATGGTTCTTCTGGTATGGATTTGGGTATGTGGGGGAGGGGTTCCAAGGGTGTGGGGGTGTGTTCAGTGGGGTTGGGGGTGTCCAGCGGTCTGGGAGGGATGTCCGGTGGGGTGGGGGGACAGTCCTGGGGGGTGGCAGGGATGTCCATGGGTGTGGGAAGCCGGTCCAGGGCTGTGGGACTGCTGTACAGGGGTGGGGGGGGGGTTGTCCATGGGTGTGGTGGGGGCTGTCAAGTGGGGTGAGGGGATGAGGAGGTGTTGTTCAGGCGGGTGGGGGGTTGTCGAGGGGTGTTTGGGGGTGTCCGGGGGTCAGGGGCAGTCCAGGAGTGTGGTGGGGGCTCTAATGGGGTGGGGGAGGGTTGTCCAAGGGGTATACATGAGGGTGGGAGCTCCAAAGGGGTGGGGGAGGGCTGTCTAGGGGGTATACATGAGGGTGAAGGCTCCAACGGGGTGGGGGAGGGCTGTCCATGGGGTATAAATGAGGGTGGATGCGGTCTAGTGGGTAAGTTTTATATGTTATCTATGTACATGCTTAATTTCGATGTACTTCTCTTTTTTGTGGTAAGATTTCTTGATTTGTTTTCTGGTTGATTCTGGTGGAGAGAAGATCACTGCATTCTGGTTAAAAAAATTGGGTTTATCATGTCGGTTATTTAATAACCGACGTGATAAAATGCCTGGAAAATAGTTTATCACGTCGGTTATTTAATAACCGATCTGATAAAAGTTCTTCAGAATGGTTTATCACGTCGGTTATTTAATAACCGACGTGATAAAGTGCAGGGAGAATGGTTTAGCACATCGGTTATTTAATAACCCACGTGATAAACCGCCTCCCTCCGGTTTATCACGGCGGTTATACAATAACCGACGTGATAAACCCCCCTCCCCCGGTTTTTCACGTCGGTTTTATATGAACCGACGTGATAAACCACGCTCAGCCCGGTTTATCACGTCGGTTCTTATCGAATGGACGTGATAAACCGCCCTCACCCCCAGTTTATCACGTCGGTTCTAAAATAACCGACGTGATAAACATCGTGATTTTATGTTTTTGACGTCAGTTTTTAAATAACCGACGTCAAAAACCTTATTTATAACGTCTCACGTATTAACGTCGGCTAGAAACTGACGTATAAAATTAAAAAAAACCGACGTAAAAAATGTTTTCTACACTAGTGGAAGGTTCTCCTAGCGGCTTATCGTATGGAGGGTGAAGCTGATCAATGGTGGATGTTGATTAAAAATATGAAGCATGAGGAGGAGGTCGACACGTTGGAATGGAAGGATTTCCAGAAGATGTTTTTTGATAAATATTTTCCTTGCACCCTCCGGCATAAGATAGAAAGGGACTTCTTTTCCCTCAAGCAAAAAGACAAAGAATCTATTGGAGCGTATGAGGAAAACTTTACAAGACTTTCACGATACGCTTCTAGCTTTGTCGTTACCCCTGAATACAAGGCTGACCGCTTCTTCGGTGGGATGAAGCCTAGCCTACGGAAAGCATTAGTGATCCGTGACTTCGACAGCTATGAGGAGATTGTTTGATGTGCCCTCAATGTCGATATAGAGATATGGGAATCACAGGGGTATCATGGGGACAAGAAGCGTAAGGTGGACTTCAATGCTGGTGGTCTGATGGATAAATCCAATGGTGCTTAGAAGATCCATCACCCCACTTTCCAAAAGTGAGGAAAGAATCACCCTAGAAATTGCCTCTAGGGGATAGGGAAATGCTTTAGGATTGGAAGAGAAGGGAACCTAGCTGTTAACTATCAGCAAGAAAGACCCACAGATATGATAGAGGAGAGGAACTCTCCGTTCGAACCTCAATACGTTATTAATTTCTACAACTGCAATGAACCGAGACATTTTTCAAATCAATACCCTAATCCAAGGGTTATCAGAGGAAACCAACAACCTCCAAGGCAGCAAGGAAGAGATTTTTCCACCACTTCTGCCGAAGTGAACCCCAACAATGAAGTAGTGATAGGTATGCTAGTTATTCATTAAATAATAGAGAACATACTTTTTTAATTAGTTTCTAAGCATTCTTTTATATCACGAATGTTTATTAGAACAATCCCAACACCACCACAAATAATGGAGGTGAAGATGTCAATGAGTACAAAAAATGGTGCAATCATTGCATCCCATGAATATTAGTCCTCCCCTGTTATAATTTGTGGATTCAGTTTCCTAGATAATCTCATCAGACTCCTTCTAATGGAATTTGATGCAACTCTTGGCATGGATTGGCTTTCTATATATAGTGACAACATAAATTTTCGGGAGAGGGAAATCACACTCCATATGGAGAATCGACCCCAGATTCATTACAAGTGTAAGGAGGAAGATGAATCTCATTTAGCTCAATCATCTCAAGCATGGATATTACTAACCTATGAGCACATGTATCTAGCTCAGATGATTGAGTCCATGGAAGAAACCACCCATGAAGAAATGCCTATTATAAGGTAATTCGCTGATGTGTTTCCCAAGGAACTTCTTAGTCTTCCTCTTAGAAGAGACGTTGAATTCACAATTGAACATAAACCTAGGGCACTACCAATATCCCAGACTCCATATATAATGGTTGTCATTGAGCTTCCAGAGCTGAAGAATCGACTATAGAAGAATCGGGATAAAGGGTTTTGAATTCCCATGTGATACACCATGGGGTGCACCAGTCCTCTTAGTCGTGAAAAAGGATGGGTCAATGCGCCTTTGCAACGATTATCATGAAATTAAAAAATAACAATAAAGAACATGTATCCTCTGTCATGTATCGATTAATTTTTTGATCAGCTACATGGAGCACAATACTTCTCCAAGGTAGATTTTCGGTCGAGATATTATCAAGTAATGGTGAAGAAGGAAGATGTCCCCAAGACAGCTTTTCATACATGATACGGGCACTATGAATTCATAGTAATGCTTTTCGAACTCAACAATGCTCTATAAATCATCATGGACTTGATTAATAGGGTCTTTAGAGATTACCTAGACAAATTTGTTGTAGTCTTTATAGATGATATTCTAATATACTCCAAAACCAAGTATGATATTGAGGAGAATTTAAGAACTGTTGTGGAGACTTTACACAAGGAGAATATCTATGCAATGTACAACAAGTTTGAGTTATTTTTGATGGAAGTCTCATTAATGGGACATATCATCAAAAGAAATGGGTTATCTATGGATCCCTCAAAAACAGATGCAATTGAGGGATGACTGAGGACAACATCAGTAACGGATATTAGTAGCTTATTGGTGTTAGCTGGATATTATCGACGATTTGTGAGAACGTTTTCACGACTGTCCAACCCTATTTACAAGATAACTTGAAAGGGAGTAATATTTTATAGGAGTGATGAATGTAAAGAATTCATCAAGGAGTTGAATAAAAGGCTTATCACTACTTCCCGTGCTCACTTTACCCACAAGTGGGAAACTTTTTTTGGTATTCAGTGATTCTTCGAAGAAGGGATTAGTCTGTGTGTTGATGCAGATTGATAAAGTGATATCCTATGCCTCAAGGTAGTTGAAAATCCATGAGCGAAACTATCCAACACATGATGTGGAGTTGGCAGCGGTGATCTTTGCCTTGAAAATCTGGGGACATTATCTCTTTGTGGATAAATGTGAGATATATACTGACCACAAGAGTCTTAAATATAGTTTCAAACAGATATAGTTTAATATGAGCCAGAGGAGATAGATAGAGCTCATCATGGATTATGACTGTTCAATACATTACCACCCTGGGAAAGCAAACAATGTGGCAAATGCCCTACATAGAAAGGACACAACGATTCTATCAATGATGAGAATTGAGAAGGATTCAATCTTCATAGATTTGATGAAGATGGACACAGGAATCATAAATAAGGGAACATCATCAATACATTCACAAATTATTTCTCAACCATCTCTTTTAGAAATGTTAAAGGATGCTCAAAAAGATGATGTGGGAATTCAAGAAAAAGTGGAAGCTTTGGAAAAGGGGAAATCCTCAGTGTTTAATGTTAATGAAGAAGAAATTTTGCGATTTGAGAAATCTCTATGTCTTCCATCATGTCCAGAGCTAAAGAAGGAACTTTTGGATGATGCACATAGTTCAAATTTCTATATTCACCCAGGGAGCACAAAGATGTATCGCGATCTTCGATAAAAATTTTGGTGGGATAATATGAATAAGGAGATCTCTATATATACATTAAAGTGTCTGGTGTTCTTGAAAGTGAAGGTAGAGAGGAAGAAGTATAAGGGGATGATGCAACCATTGCCCATACCAGAATGGAAATGGGAGAAAATCACCATGGACTTTGTCACCATACATTCGAGGACATCCAAAGTGAACAATGCAATCTGTGATGTTGTGGATCATCATACAAATACCGCACACTTAATTACTATTCGGGAGGATTTATCATTGGATCAACTAGAACAGATATATATCAGTGAAGTGGTAAGATTTCATGGAGTACCACTATCTATTGTGTCTGACCGAGATCCAATATTCACCTCTATGTTTTGGAATATCCTTCAACATGCTCTTAATACTGAACTGAACTTCAACACGACCTATCATCATCAAAATGATGGCCAATCCTAGCAGACTATCCAAACACTTGAGTAAATTATGAAAGTGTTCTCAATGGAATTTATAGGAGGATGGGATCAAAATATTTCCATTGATGAGTTCTCTTATAATATGAATTTCCACTCGAGTATCCAAATTGAACCATATGAAGCCCTATAAGGGAAAAGGTGCATAACACGTACATTTTGGGATGAGGTTGGTGAACGTAAGCTGTTTGGACCAAAAATGGTTGAGGAAATGGTTTAGAAGTTGAAAACCATTCAGCAGCATATCCAGGAATCCCAGAGTCAACAGAAGAGTTTTTCAAATAATCATCGACGAGACTTTGAGTTTAAAGTTGGAGACATGGTTTTTATATGCATATCTCCATTGATGAATGTCAGGAGGTTTGGAATGAAAGGTAAGTTAAGTCCATGGTACATCATCCCCTTTGAGATTCTTGATCATGTCGGGGCTGTGGCCTATCGACTAGAACATCCACCTACTATGGCCAAATTACATGATGTCTTTCATGTATCCCTCTTAAGGAAGTACATACCGGACCCTTCACATGTACTCTCTTTTGTGGTGGTATAGTTGGAGGATGATCTTTCTTTTGAGGATCAACCAATGAATATCCTAGATCATTGGGAAAAAGTTCTACAAAATAAGATGATTCCCCTCGTCAAGGTGTTGTGGAGAAACCAAAATTTTGAAGAAGAAACTTGGGAATCAGAGGAAATGATGAAGCTGAGTTAGCCACATCTGTTTCTGTGAGGGGAAAGGAAATTTTGAGGCCAAAATTTCTTATGGGGGGAATATTGTAACGACCCAACGTTTCATTAATGGAAATACCTCTTGATCTAATTAAATATCTCTTTATGTAAAATTTTATATATAAAATGTCATCTTATTTGGTTTTATGTTATGAATTGTGACCATGGTTTTTGTAGCCATTGAATAGTGATCACATGATTAGTATAAATATAGGGCTTTAACAAACCCAATTTACTCGGACAAAGGAAGCGATGTCCTCATCTAGTTGAATTGCTCCATATGAACTCCATTTGTCAGAGCTCATAAAAGAGGTGGCATCTTTGGGCTTCGCTCTTGACCAATCCCAAGATGAGCTTCATCATATCAAGCTCAACCGAGACCGTCTATGGGAAATTTGTATGTTGAAAGAGATTACCACTCGAGCAATGTTATCTTAGCCACCCCAAGAGTCTGTCACCATCGCACACCTTACCCTTCGGTCTTATGTGGCTGTTTTAAGGGGTTATGTAACAAATCTCTAGTACTATGTTCATGTACATTATTTTTATATATAATAACGAATATACTTTCTTGTCATTATTGATACATTGTAAATAGATTTTAAAGTAAAAATAGTTCTTTACTTATTATTAAATTACGAATTATATTTTATTAAACTAATGGATTTTTTAAATTAAATAATCGTTTAATTAAATATAATTATTATTATTATATTAATTTTTATTAAATATAAATGATCTCATAATTTTATGAATAAAATTATAATTTTTATTAAGGTTTGAAAGCCATTTTTGTCAAAACCCTTGAATTTTTTATAAATTTCAGTATTTATATTAAAAGTGAAAATTAACATATTTATAAAATTATTTAGATAAAATAAATGCTATTTCTAGAATCAGGATATCAAAATTATTCAACAGTGAATTTTTCATAATTTTCTGAGACAGTCAACTTTTTGGGTAAAAATTAAATACAGTTTAAATATATAATGTGTTTTATGACATCATAATGACCTAATAGTGATGTAATAAAATACTATAAGCTGTATTTTCCTCAAATATATGTTTTTTACATTAAAATAATGTGATTTTCTGTTTCTTTGACTTATTTTACATTGCATTAATGGACCCCTCAAGACATATTATACATCTTGTCTTTTTAAATTATTTTCTATGGGAGTGTGACTCACCTCCACATAAAAACCCCCATTATTTTAAGAAGTTTGGACTTTGGCATTATAAAATACTGTTTTCGTCTCCCCTTTTCCAAAAAACATGTGCAAAAACCATGATCTTATTTGTGGTTTGGATTAGTTTAATGAAAGGGGTCCCAAACCTAAATAATAAAGAATTCACTCACATTTCCTATGTAAACCAACCCAAGCTCCCACTTCCTCCTCAATAAAAGCCATTGGAGTTCGTCCAAAATCTTCCATACTCTCTATAGAATCCTCCCAAGGTGCCCCATGCTCCCAAGAAGCCTCTCTCAAGCCTCTCTCAAGCCTTTGGAAGCACACTTCCATGTAAGGGTTTTTCATCCTTTCACTTATTTGTCCAATTTTATTAATATTGTTATTCCCTTTTAATTTCAATTATAAATGTTGGGGTCAGGTTTCACACCTCCCAAATACATCCCTATTATTGTTTTAATGATGGGAGACCCCTTTCCCTCTCATTAAATTCCTCCCATGTGCACCCATTACTATGCCAAAATTCCGAAAGGAACTTCTCTCTCCTAATTTACAATTAAGAAATAATTTTGTATCATGAATCAAATTTCCATTAAAATTGTTGGGACATGTATCCATATGACCCCCCTTCCTGTCCATTTAATTTAGATATGATCAGACACCCCTTTCTCTTTCATCAACCAATTTTATGAAATCTTATATCACGCCGTTACGCTGCCGAAATTGCAACAATTTTCTAAGCCAAGGCCATTGTGTAGTGAATACCATGCTCAATTCTCCATCATGCATATTCACCTTCATGCACAATTACTTATTTATTATAAGGTTTCATTCCACAATCCTTTGTCGTGGAATACAAGATTATGTTTTATGAATCCATGTTTTATGATCCATGTCATACCCTTATGCATGAAATGAAATATTTAAGAAGGTTGTGCCCTTATAGATCTCTAATGCATTGGGTAAAGTATAGTATCATGATACCTTATGTTCAATGAGTGTTGGATCAGGAAAATTAAAGTGCAATGAGGGTTTACTCATGCTTCATTTTCAATGAGTATTTACTCATACTCCATGTGCAATGAGCCTTGGCTCATGCTAATTCCATGTTAAGTGTTGTTTCCACTTTTCCATGTTATGATTATCATGATTTATCATGCCTTTATGTTAATTTTTCTCTTGTGCTCTATTGATAACAGTATTGTCTAACATGTATTGCACTCCTCATGTATTCCATGTTTATTCCCTTACTAGGCTTTATAACTCACCCCTTTTCTTATGCATGTTCTCAGGTTTTCCCATGCAATGCTATGTACGAGGGAATGTAGTGGTCATGTAAAGGATGTTTTCAATAAAGATGTTGTATTTCATATTTTAAGTTGTTATGTAATGATCCTAAGCCCCAAATACATTATACTACCCGATCTTCCATGTTTTATAATGTAAATTGTTTATGTTATAAATCATGTTTATGTTTGTAATAAAATAAGGGTTGTCATATTATTTCAAATCAATTTTTGAAAATCCCGTTAAAAATTTGTTATTTCCCAAAATAAAAATTCCAGTAAACCAATGGTTTTGATTATAAAAATATAATATCATCAACCAAATACCCTATTTACTCAATGATCATTTTATAATAACCATTTTTTATAAATATTCTATCAAAATTAATATGAAAATACATTTTCAAACATAAAAAATCAAAAATATTTCAACTTAAAATCTACATTAAACAATTTATAAATAATGGTTCTCAGAGGAAAATTCAGAACCAAGAGGTATCCAAATAAAATAACATGGTAAAACTAGTGTTGATGGGTGACAAAGGAATTTGTTTAGTGGATATATGCCAATCAAACCACCATCACAAGGAGTCTTTTAGAACTATATCCCCAGATCCGTAATGAACTATATGCCCTATGAAGTCCTTGAGACCACGTTCCCTACTCCCTCTCATATCACAAACATTACACAACCAACAATAACCAGATAACCTAAATAAGTCTAGAAATATCATTGACACTTTAGGATCAGCATTGAATGTGTTGGCCATACCCTCACGCATACCTACACCCCATGTTTCTTCATTCATAGTCTCTCTCCCTCCACATCCTAAATAACAAAGGGTCCTAAAAAATGGATGTCCCCCCAAATAAACCACCCTTTCCCTAATACCATTTTGTAATTATTTATCATTGGTCAATCCTGACATAGTTACCTTGTCCAACCCGCAGCATGGCCTAAGAGATTTTCATGATCCTCCGAAGATAGAAACTAGTGTTGGGGAATCAATAAAAATATAATGGGTATTATTTTAACAAATAAAATAAACTGAACAACTAAAAATAAATAAAAAATCCCAAATAAATACAATTACTAAAATGGACATCATATATTAAAAAAATAATAAATATTAACAACAAAAACCACATTGAACTTCATGAACATATTAGATCCATGTTACCATGAGAGTCACTCTATGATATTAAAACCACACCCCCCATGTTTATTATAACCAATATGATCCTTCACATAAATAAAAAAAGAGATTACTATAGGTGTGAGTAATAAAACCCAGTACATATGCATGAATAATATATTCTCAATGAATTCCCATTAAATAAATAAACACCAATATTAGGCATGAAATAAAATATACCAATTTAGGTTTCTAAAAAACTTCCACATTGAAGAAAAACATGACCAATTGAAATTTTTCATTCAAACCCAATATATTTCCAATAAAAAAACATTCTCCTTTTAGAATAAAAGGAAGATGTTTTTACTTAGAAATTGAAAAGGGTATTGTGAAACATTTTCAAATCATTTTTTATAATCAGTAGAAAACCAATACATCACTTTTAACAAAGAACCAAACTATAAAATGAAATCGAAGAAAAGATCACATAACAGTTGAAATATAAAAATATCACACACATGTAACCAGGCAATAATAAATCTAAATCAGCCACTATAGATAACTAAATTTTAAGGATATATAAGAACCTATGAATTTAGGGAAATAATCTAGAGCATACTTACATCTAATTCATCCTAAATTCATACCTCACATGATTGCATCAACACAACCACATGATCTGTCGCACCCTACCTGGACTAACTAAGGTGCATTATCCGAAAGCAATGAATAGTCCATGCTATGGTCCACTAGACAGAATGATATAATTATCAATTTCAATAATTGTTAATTGAAAATCTAATAGATATTATTAGTTCCCATTCCCTGAGTTATGTTGGGGTAAGCCAAAAAATTCCAACCCATCATCCAACCACACGATCATACATCACACATTAGTAGACACACAACTAGTCACCCCATGGGTCACCCAATGATCAATGTTATACCTTTCAACCATTAAATCACAAGAAAGTCTCTCAGAATGTACCTCTATTAATTTTAAACATAACCATGGTAAGAGAATTATCCATTTATATTTTTCAAGACACCCATTATTAAAATCGTCTCAAGCATGCCTCGAACACCCTTAGAGAATTGAAAAATTTCCCTATGAAAACCAAAAAATTTCCTTCACATATCAAACAATTTATTCATGAACCAATCCCATGCCACTTTCAAATCCAAACCAATTAGAAAACATTTGAGAAACCCAAACCACAATTATAGATGCCACAAAAAAATTATAAATCCAAACCTTGTTTTAAAAAATACAATTTAGTAATAAAGTCCAATTTGACAATTTATCAAACACTTGGCATGTATAGCTCAACAAAAAATATCATATATTTAAAAGTAATTAAGAAAACCACCTCATTTCAAATAAAAAAATATATAAAAATATTACTATACCAATTAACATATATGTAACATTTGAAAAGCATGAAATAAAATATTCTCAATTTTAACGAGATATTGGAAGGGGAAACCCATATCAAATAACATGCACTTCAAAAAAAGCCACCCAAAACAACCTTATAGTTGTAAAAAATGAAAAAACATCCATTAAGAACAATTAACATCCAAAACCCCCAAATTATGGGCAACCCTATGATTCCAAATCTGCCAGAAATGGCCAATAGTGTTAGAGGATAAATATAAAATGGTTTAAAACAAAGGAGAAAGAAAGTCAATCCCTATCCTCTGGATATAGGTGACCTTGAAATCCACTTACAGGGGCTTCTAGAAAAAAAACTCCCTGGGTGGCATCCTGATTTAAGGGTTTGGAAGTGAAAGTATAAGGGAAGTAATACTAATTCTAAAAAAAGATAAAATCCAAATAAACCTACTTCAATTGGATTGTACAATTATCTCGCATGGTAAAACAAACTATTTCCAAACTTTTCAATTACCAACTATCAATAGTTTCACGAGATACACACTTATTTTAAAATGTTTGTTTAACTCTACTCCAAAAACATCAGACCTAAGAAAACATGGGCTATATAGTTAACCGAATCATGCACCATAACCATAAAACCTATAATAATTCCCCAAAACTAACACTTTTCATACCAAAAATCATCCAACTCAAGGGGATAAACTATCCAAAAAACATACCGCACAGATAATTTCCAATAGGGATGTGACAACCTCCCAACCTGAATGTATTCTCCCCATATCATTAAAAGTAAATTAAAATTGTGATTGTAACCACATAAAAACTCAAGAACTCAAATGAGAATCCCTATACAGATAGATAACCCAAAATAAAAAAAAATAAAAAAAATTGTGGTATAATAAGCTTAAATCATATATACATTTTTCTTTCATTTTATTATGTATTTTCGTGTTACTAAATAATTCACTTTTTTGTTTTATTTTTAATAGTAATTAATATTTCTAGGTTAAACAGATGAAAATTTAGAAAATGAGAAAAATAAGCTATTACACATCATCAATCCTCAATACACAACACGTTGTAGTATTTCACCAATTACTAAAATCCATTAAAAATCATTGAAAACAATTCATGCCATGAATTAAATTTACATGAAATAAATCTAAATTACATGAAATATAGATTCCATAAACTTCATGAACCTCCAGTCTATGACGTAAAGAATTCAAATCAAAGCTCCCACCAACCGAAGGAAGCTTCACGATGTGAAATCTGGTTACACATATTGAAATGAGTCAAATTTTCTTATCATAGATGAGTTTCATGTGAGATATGATTATATTCAAAATTCACAGATAAAAATATGAATTCGAATTACATAACCAGAATTCCTATTACCCATCATCTAATATTCTATAAATATATATGGTAGTAGGGTACCTGATTTAAATCTTTTGGTTGGAAAACCTTTGTTTCTTTCATTATTCTATCATTCCCTACTACTCCTCTCCGTAAACACAAATTTATTTATGTTTATTTTCATTGTTTTACTAAAAAACAAGATTTATGGACTGATTTCAAGTACATGTTTCCTTTGATTTACATTACTAATGTAATTTTTCTAATTTTTCATTTCCGGAAATGATGAGTCGTCATTGCGATTGATCTCATCCTTATTTCATGTAATTAAATAATTGAATTTTTCTTTATTAGATATCAATATTTCTTGTTCTTGGTAGCATTTTGAATAATTGGATGACAATAATCATTGTATGTTTTTAAACCATTTAACCTCAATGTTTTCTAGCATGATATGTGTGATTTGAATTCCTCATTTTTTTCCTACTATCAATTTTACCATGAGTGGATAAACCACATTTGGTAAGTTTCAAATGTATGCATGTTTCAGTTAAATAAATCATTAATTCTCAACAGGTAAGCCATAAGGATTACTAATGAGGATAAATAACAAATCGATATCTAGTTCATTCGATCATACCTAACCATGATTCTTTTGAAAGAAGTACATTATCTTGGTTGTTGTAGATTAGGCTATGATCAATAGCCTAAAACACTTTCTTCCTTAGATGCAATGATTAATGCACTTAGGTAATGATTATATATAGACCAAGAAATAGCCGACTCCTCGGTAGAACTAGTTTGTTTGACTATAGTAAACTATTGACCTCTACTTGGTTCATATCCCATATATTGGGACCTTTCCATGTTAGTATAGAGAATATATTTTACATTAAACCTAAAAATTAAATTTGATCCATTTTCTATCTATGATTTCAAACCATAAATCATAAAAAATATTCTTCCAAAAATGATCCAAATTTATATGTACTTCTACTCCCAAGGATATCAATGATAATGTCTTCGTTTTTCCACCTCAATTCTCCATGTGATCGACCCAAAACTATTTCTATAGTACTTATCAGTAGTATATAAAGCATGGGAAACAATAAAATATTATTTGATTGCAACCTGATAAAATTAATGAAAATATAAAGTCACATATAATATTTGGAACATTGTTGGGGAAATATTTTGATTCATATTAGAATCCTTTTGGCTAAAGGACATGAGAAAACCTCTCCTTTTCCCTATTTATCTTTTTTTTCATATTCTTATATATGCAACTGCATCCAAGCTTCATGCAGAATAATGCATGAATCATGAACCTTCAACCTGTTCGATGACATTTGATGTAAAATAATAGATAAACATTGAGCCTGAAGTAAAATGGTATCACTCTAGATGCCACTGGTCAAACATGGAAAACCAAAACAATCTAGTGAGACCAACCACTTCTAACCCTCCAAACATGGAACATTTATTAAATGTAGAGAAATCTCCACATTAAGGATTCACCCTCATGGATTACGGTTTTACATCAATCCATGGTGTTACATTGAGTATTGCACACCCCCTATTTAGGTACACAACCTGAATATGAAACTAGTACTCATTCATATAAACCCTAACATGGTCTTGTTTAGTGGGATTAAAATTAATGATCCCATTAAATACCATTAAAAATTCAAATAAGTGTGTGATCCATTTCAGAATTAGGGAGTTGTTTCTGATGCTATTAGAATTCACATATTTCCCATCTATCGATGAGATCGAGATAAGGATGGACTCAGAATTCAAGATCCATAGTCAATCCAAGATTTAAATAATATATCTAAGATGATTGTAGAAAAATAATTCCCACCAATATATACATTTAAGCTCCAAAAAGATATATATAAAATCAGTTGGATTAAAGGAGAGCAATCATGGAGGCTTGGGATAGAATGAAGGAACTGAAGAGGAAGTGCATCTATCATATATTGGACATCTGGATCTACCTATGAACATTATTCCAAGGCCTATAACGTATGGAACACACAATAATAAATGTTACATCCAATATAGGATAGGTGTTTAAGATGCATGAGGATGGATGATCATTTCATGATAATGTATAACAGAACTCTAGTTTGTGGAAGACTGATCCTAGAAGACCCTTGCATGCACTTAACCATGTGGATGAAAATACTAGGCAACTAGTTCATGTTGATGAACTCGTTATGTAATTAGATTCATTTGATCAAATTGCTACACCACCCCTCATTTTGTTTTACTGGAGATGACGTCAAGTGAAATGTGAGGTTGAAAGAACTTGTACCGATACTGCAAGGTAGGATTTTGTGAATATATACATATATTGTAATTATATTAATTAAAATCATAGAAATACACCATTCAAATAGAAACAACAGTACTATTATCAATGTTCAGCACATCAACCATCTAAAATTTAGTAGGGATATTATCAAAAGAGTAGTGGTTTAGAACCATTTCTTACCTATAGACCACCATCGTAACTACCAATAATCCATGTTTTAGGTACATAATGGTAGTAGAAAATAGCACACTGCACTCCACACGACAATGGGTCATCACCCCTGAGCCGTCTCCACAACACCACACAATGGAAAGATACTCGCAACTCGAACTTCCCTCACCCAAGGCCTTGACTTTTCTTGTGTCAAACATGATCAAGTATACTTACACCCAAATGTGTATGTAGGGTGTGAGGATAATCCCAATAACATATCACACAAGGATTCCAAGTGATAGGCATTATAAAATAAAAATCTTGCAATAGTTATAAACATAAAAGGGTAGCACTTATTTCTAAAAGAGAAATGTTGAAATGAATATACCTTTCTATAAGGAAAACATTAAAGTATTTGTGAATTTGAATAAAACATTTAATCTACTGATTTTCACATCCAAAAATACCATAAGGGAAGGATAACTTCCAAAATGGCCAGGAGCACCCATCATAAGAACACCCCTAGATACTAGTTAGTTGTGAGCCTTATGTACCTAGTACCTCATTGAAATTAACCATAATAAAATTATATCCCATGAACGATCCACTAGTATGGAGAATTCCCATAAACTAGTGGTTTCCAATCAACTCCATTACAGTTTTTTAGTGTTATCAGTGTCAAACTTTCTACGTGAACCATGGCCGAAACCCCTCCTTTCACTATCGTACTAGTAAAAATTCGCCCACCTAGTTACCCGAGATTCCAGTCTTGTGCTCAAATATTTACCAAATGTTACCAAAATCCATTTTCACATATAAAACTTAGTTCTGGTCACACACATTCAAAAAATTATCTATACATGCTTTTCACCTTTTAAATAACTCAATAAACGACTTATAATTTCCATAAAACCATTTCAATTAAAGTATCCAAATTTTGCACAATAAATATATCTAAAATACCTCTTTCCAAACCCAATGGAGGCCAATATTATACCAAATCAGAAATTTCAGAAATTTCTTTTATAAATCCATTCCATGAATTATTAAACAACACGAAGAGGTACATCATGGGATGTATATGTAAAACACCCCTTTTCACAGATAATTGGAACTTAACAATAATCTACTTTGAAAATGCTACCCAAATCAACTTTCCTAGTCAAAATAATGAAGGATGAAAATAAATGAAACATAAATACAGTACGTAAACTTATTCTAGAATACCTATATATAGAATCACCTACCAAATGTGTCATGAATGGAAAATCCTAGTGCGGAACATCAACCGCACCACCACCGCACCACAATAGAGTTATATAGAACCTAAAACAAGAGTATTGGACCAAGAAAACCAAAATGAAACCTAAGGTATGTAGCCCTAGATTCTGGATATTTGGGGATTCATCAAAAAATGGAGAAATCGTAAGGATAAGGAGGAACACAGGATGATAGACACTTATTTGAAAAATCTGGATGATTTTAGAAACCTGAGAAGTTCGGCCGTAATTCTCGACTATTACGATATCCAAATAGGGGGAAATGAATCTGGGGGTACAGATAGGTTATGTGGGATCATGTGAGATGTGGAATAACCATATAAGAATAAATAATTAAGATGTTACGAAATAATAAAAAAACAATTTTAAAACAGAAAATGGGCTTACGGGTTGGCCCAATATTTAATTAGATCACCCAAATACAAGATTATAATGAATTTTTAAGGGGTCCAAATTACTATGGTGGTTTGAATTATTAAATGGAGGTAATTCTGGAAGAGGAATGGGTGAAAATAGTTGACAAATGAATAATTTATTAAAGAGTCAAAATAAATTTTTAAAACATGAAATAGACTCACGGTTTGGCCCAAATCATGAAAACCCAACATTCACTCCAAACATTCATGAGAAACCCCGAATACAAAGTAATAAAGAAATATAATTGAAAAAACCTTTAAAATAAATCATGTGTGTGAAAATTCTCCACACCATTAATAACTTCCCGCCCTGAAAAGTCATCCCGATGCTTGATCGGAAAACACGTTCGGGTATTCTTCCTCATCCCATGAATTTCAATCCCATTTCTCATGTGTATCACTCCCATTCTTCCAATGAACTTGAAAAAATGGGATAAAAATTTCCTGAAGATCCTTTTCTTGGATGTCCACTATTTTCACAGGCTGTTCGAAAACAGATAGATTATGCTCTATATCCAACTCCTCCCAATTCAGCACATGGGACGAATCCAAGTTGATGTCTTTAACTTGGAGATGTGGAAAACATCATGGACTGATGTAAATTGAGACGGAAAAGACAACCTATATGCCACCTTTCCAGTACACTTGGTGATCTCAAAAGGTTCGACAAACCATGGAGTCATCATTCCTTGATTCCCCAAGCGGTGGTGAACCAGACGAGGGGCCACTTTCAAGAATACCCAATCACCCATTGAAAACACTTGGTCTCGACAACTCTTATCAGCATATTATTTATGGTGACTCTGTGATATCAATAAATATATCCTGGTAAACTTGACCTTCTCAAATGTCCCATTCACAAGGGTCGGTCCCAACAGTGATGTCTCACCTATATCATCCAAACATAGGGGGGACCGACAAGGCCAACCATAGGGATCCACAAAGGGAGCCATTTGAATCGAGGATTGTTAGCTGTTATTATAATAATACTCGACCAACCCCATATGGCTATCCCACGAATCACTGAATTCTAAGACACATGCATGATGCATGTCTTCCAGGATCTGATTTTCCCACTTAGTTTGACCAGCTGTATGAGGATGGTACGATGTCCTCATCTAAATTTGTTACCCCAAAGCATTCTGAAGGCCTCCTCAAAACCGAGAGGTGAAGAAGGGGGTCTCTATCTGAGACAACTGCTGATGGCACACCATGAATCCTTACCACCTCCTAAATATACAAATGACCCAACTCATCCACTTTAACTATATCATTGATAGGAATGAAGTGGGATGATTTGATCAGCCGATCAATCACCACCCGAATAACATTCTTACCTCGAGATGTACAAGATAATCAAATAATAAAATCAATGGAAACCTCATCCCAATAACAGGTAACAATGGGTAGTGACTGAAGCAAACCGGATGGCTTCTGATGTTCTTCATTCACATGATGGCTAGTATAGCATCTCAATACAATGTCAGCAATGTCCCACCTCATACCTGGCCACCAGAATTGTCGACGAACATCATAGTACATTTTGGTGGCACCGGGTTGGACATCCCACTGTGATTGGCAGATATCCTGCCTTACCACCTTCCACAGATATAGAGGCACCACTGAACGATCCATGAAACACATGATACCTTTGAGGGAAGAATAAAAATCAAAACATGTCTCCCCACCATGAAGAATTTGTGTTGACGGCTGAAAAAACTCATAAGATGGATGATTTTAATGAATGAATTCTATAAGAAATGAGTTCAACTAAATGCGTTCTAAGAATGAACCTCTAATTTGCTCCTTGGTCTCCACATGAATCTGAGAAAAGAGTCCCATCAGAGTCCACTCATCACTGGACTTCCTCAAAGCCTGCACCGGTACTCTTCTACACAAGGCATCTCCTATAACATCACCCTTCCCCATGGTATATATAACATCAAAGACAAACCCTATTGGTATTTGATCCAATGAAGTTAAATCAAACTGAGATCTTTCTGTGAGATGTTTTATGTCAAAATTTTATGATCAGAGTACACCACAAACTTCTACCCAAACAGATAGTGGCACCATTTCTTTAAAGAATTCATTACTGTCACTAGATCTATGTCATGGGTTTTTATAATTCCTTTCATGTGGTCGGAGCTGGTGAGATCCATATGCCACCATGTGATCATCCTGTATAATCGCGCACCCGAGACCCATTCCTGAAGCATCACAATACATAACATACCCTTTACAAGACTCTACTAGGAAAAAAATGGGGCGGTAGTCAACCTATGCTGCAACTCTTCAATGTATGCCTAACATTCTGGGCTCCACACAAACATCACCCCCTACAAGGTGAGTGTGGTCATGGGCGAAGCAGGACAAGAGAAATCTCAAACCAACCACAAATAGTAACCTTCCAATCTAAGGAAACCTATGATCTACAACACGTTCTTCGGTTCCACCCATGACATAACTGCACTGATCTTCTCGGGAACCACCAAAACTCCCTACTCCAAGATCACATGCCCTAATAAACTTCACCTCCCTGATCCAAACGGTACACTTGGATAGATTTTCATAATGGTGGTGATCCCACAGAGTTCCCAACAGGATCCACAAATGGTACTCATGCTCCACCTCAGATCCTGAGTAAACCAGGATGTTATCCATGAACACTATGATGAATAAGTCGAGATACTGGTAGAACTCCATACTCATCAGTGAAATAAAGACTGGTAGATCATTTTTTAATCTTAAAGGCATGATGAAGTACTCATAGTGGTCATACTGACTTCGGATGTCTGTCTTCGGGATATCGGCCTCCTTCACCCTGAGTTGGTGATAACCCAAACACATGTCTATTTTAGAAAATCACTTTTCCCTCTTTAACTGATCAAATAATTCTTCTATTCTGGTAAATGGATAATTATTCTTGATGGTTACATTATTCAGCTTCCGGTAATCAATATACAACTGAAGCGATCCATCATCCTTCTTTTCAAAAATAATAGGAGTGGCCCATTGAGAGACACTTTAGTGAATGATTCCTTTTGATTCTAAATCGTCTAGCTATATATTTAATTCCCTCAGCTCAGTGTGGGAAATATGGTATGAGGGAAGAGATATCGGTTGTGTTCCCACTGCCAAATCAATCAAGAACTCCACATCCCACTTTGGGTGAAAGCCTGAAAAATCACTTAGAAATACCTATAAGAACTCATTCATATCATGAGGTAATCCACCCCCATGAGCTTGACCACCATCCTCTATCATGAGAAACAATAACTGGAAGATAATATTCCCAAAATCATTGAGTGGAGGTCCTGCACAACCAGACAGAGGGTCAAATTCCCCAAGAAAAACTTGTGGACTACAATCAGGTTCTATGAAACTCACTCGTCACCTATAGCAGTCGATGTGCACCTAAAAATGCACCAACCGGTCCATGACAAGGATTATATCAAATATGTCCAAATCCAAGACCAAGAGGTCCCACTCTATCTCCACCCCCAACATAGAGAGACCACAATATGGGCACCAGAGACCCTACTCCTTCTTCTTTCCCAGCGACGTCACCAACTCCATTGCGAAAGATAAAATCTCAGTTGGCATGTTTAGTGTGCCGAAAATACGTGTCGATATAAATGAAACTGAAGCACCTGTATCCAAAAGAGATGCAGATAAAGAAGATGAAATCAAAATGGTACCTCGGATGGTCGATGGCCCTACATCCGATCTTGCTAGTGCCTGATCCACATCTTGAAGAATCCTTGTCTCTGCCTGAGAATGGCCACCCGCAAGTGGCTCTACCCTAAATTGGCTCTGCCCAAAAGATGATCTAGCCCAGCCAACATGACTACTGAACTGAGATCTCCTAGTCCTTGATGGCTCGGACTGCGCTGCCACTCTTCTGGGAGCCACATATCCTGCCCCTCTTTGATGTGGATGCGCTATCCTACAAAAGTACTGCACGTGTCTCATACCTCCACACTGAAAACATGTCTTTGGAGGATGAGTTCATGCTAGACAGATGTGCCCTGTCATCCCACACTAGTGTCACATGATAGTACATGCATCTGAAGCCACTAATGAAAACCACCTTGAAGAGTGGCTTCAACTGCCACCTCCCTTCTTTCCCCACGATTCCCGCTTCCTCTTCTTTTCAAATGAGCTACCAATGCCCATAGAAGTTACCAGTCCAAACATCCCAGACTTCCTCTTTTGTTCAATCTATAACATTCAAGAATGATTGACCTCCTCATCATAAGTTCCTGACATGAATAGGAAGACCTGTGAGTATATTTTTGGTCGCAGTCCCTTCTCAAACTTTCAGGATTTAAATCTCTAAATAGAAACAATGTCAGGTGGGTACTACACTAGATCTTCAAGATGGATATCGTAATACATTACTAAATGATCTCCCCTAGAATGATCCATTATTTCTCAAGATCTAGCATAGGATAGAACCTCTGGACATACGACTCATTGAATATGGACTTAAAATCTCTCAAGATCATGTTTTCATACTTCCCATATTGAAGAAATGATTCCCACCACCTACAGCTGGGATTCTCTAGATAAAAATTGGTAAATTTCACCCACACCTTGTCAGGGATGTCCAGGAACTCCAACATATGCTCTATCGTCTCGATCTATTCCTCTGCCTCTTGAGGTTCTGAGCTACCTTGAAAACAAGGAGGTTTATTTTTCATGAACGCATATGCCTTATCTTTATTGGGCCCAGACTCATTCTCTATGACTGGAGTAAGATACATAACCAATCCCTTTCTGAGATCCTGGATAGCTCGAACCACGACTTCTATCATCCTTTGATCGAGTGGTGCCAGAGAACTCTCTCTGGCTTCCTCCCGTGGGTACGCGAGAGCTTTATGGGGAGGAATGTTGCTACAAAAAGAAATAGTCATAAGGGAAAAAATAAGTACAATAGTTATGAAAATTTTAGGAATAACATTATATATAAATAATGAAAACACATTACAATAGTTAAATAAACATATACTTCACCACCCTCGATGTCCACAGGGAGTCTGTAGCCTAGAAGTCTCAACTATAAGTGAAGATAAACAATAAATTCGGACATCCCATGGTGACTCGTAGTCGGTCAACAGGGGTACGAGGCATGCACCCTACTCATGACCGAAAATCCGAGCCCCGATAGTCATATCTATTGTCTGGCCTTACTCATCCCAAAATAATAATATAACTCAAAAACATTAACCTCCATTGATACCATTTTGTCATGAACCATATCTGGTTTCAATCAAACTGGGAAAAAACCTGGCAAATGGAATGTCTCGAAGGGCGTTCCCTATCCCCAAGGGCTGGCACAAGTGCTAGTGTATCATTAAAATGTATGTGGGAATGATTTACATGAGTTTGGATTCATAAAATAACCAAAAAAATAATAAACCAAATCAGAAAAATTATGCCAAACAAGCCTTAATAAAATCTAGAACTGAGTATATGGGTTTAAACAAGACTCAAGGGGACCAAAGGAACCTAAAAGTAGTATAAAATATCCCATAAGACTCCAAATGACAAGGGTTCATAACAAACAATCCGTCTCCACAACACCGCACCCTGGAAAAAAACTAGCAACCCAAACTCCGATCACCCAAGGCCTTGCATTTTCCTATGTCAGACAAGATCAAGTCAACTTACACCCAAATGTGTAAGTTGGTTATGAGATTAATCCCAATAGGATATCACCCAAGGATCACAAGTGATAGGAATTATAAAATAAAAATATTCAAAGAGTTATAAATATAAAATGGTTGCATTTATTTTTAAAAGTAAAACATCGAAATGAAAATAACTATCAATGCGGATAACATTAAAAAATGAGTGAATTTGAATAAAAAAAGTAAGATACTGATTTTCACATCCATAAATTCTACAAGGAAAGGATAACTTCCAAAAAGGCAATGAGCACCACGCATAGGAACACCCCTAGGTAGTAGTTAGTTGTGAGCCTTAAGTACCTCATACATCGGTGAAAGTAACCATAATAAAATCTGTTCCAGTGCACGACCCACTAGTAGGGATCAATCCCATAACCTAGTTCTCTACAATCATCTCTATTATAGTTTTTTTATTGTTATCTATGTCACACTTTCTATGTGAACCATGGTCGAAACCCCTCAATTCACTAGCGTACTAGTACAAATTATCCCACCAAGTTACCCGGGTTTCCCGTCTTGTGCTAAAATAGTAACCACAAGTTTCAAAAATCCATTTTCACATATAAAACTTAGTTCTGGTCACACACATTCAAAATAGTATCTACAAATGTGTTGCACCTTTTATATTACTCCATAAACCACTTATAATTTCCATAAAATAATTTCAAGAAAAGTAACCAAATTTTGCACATTAAATTCATCTAAAATGCCTCTATTAATACCCAATTAAGACCAATATTATAACAAACCATGAATTTAAGCATAAAATATTTTTTATAAACTCATTCCAAGAATTATAAAACTACACCAAGAAGAACAACATGGGTTTCATATGTAAAACACCCATTTTCACATAAAATAGGCACTTAAAAATAAACTACTTATAAAATGCTACCCAAATCAATTTCCGTAGTCACAATAATGAATAAGGGACATAATGGAAACATAAATATAGTAATCTAACTTATTCTAGAAAACCAACATATGGAATAACCTAAAAAAAGTGTCAAGAACCACAAATCCTAGTGTAGAACATCATCCACACCACTACTGCACCACAAGGGAGTGAGATCAAACCTGAAACCAGATTATGGGACAAAGAAAATAAAAATTAAATCCTAGGTACAAAGACATAGCTTCTATAAATTTGGGTATTCATGAAAAAATGGAAAAAGCTTTAGGAAAAGGATGAAACTTAGAATGATACTCACTAACTTGATAAATCTAAATGATTTTAGAAACTTGAGAAGTTTGGCCCTAATTCTCAACTAATAGGACCTCCAAAGTGGGGGAAATGAAAATTGGGTTGCGGATAGGTTCAGTGGGATAAATTGAGAGGTGGAATCACCGAACAATAATAAAAAATAAAAATTTATGAATGAATAAAAAACAGTTTTAAAACAGAAAATTGGCTTACGGGTTGGCCCAATACTTAATTAGATCACCCGAATCCAAGATGAAAATGAATTTTTAAGGGGTAAAAATTTCTATGGTTGTTTGAATAGTTCAATGGAGGAAATTTTGGGAAGTGGAATGGTTTAAAAAAGTTGAAAAAAGAAGATTTTATTAAATAAACACAATTAATTTTTAAAACTGGAAATAAACAAATGGTTTGGACCAAATCATGAAAACCAACCATTCACTCCAAAAATTCAAGGGAAACCCCCAATACATTGTAGGAAAGGAAAATAAATGAAAATAATTTTAAAATAAATCATGTATGTGATATGGAATAAGAAAGGGTAATATAAAATATCCCTGTATGATTATACCTGGACACAAGAAAGGTGTTGATAGACATAAATAATGGGAATTTAATCATTATATTCAGAGAAGATCATGTAGTCCTAAACCACATCAAACCCACTAAACCATCATATAATGATTTTGGTTGAAAAAAAATATCTATTATCCAAGAGATAAATTAATATTTGGTTATAGAATAATCCATTGAGGATACATTCTCAAATGGAAAAGAGGAGTATGATATTGATGAAGTTAGCTTCAATGAACCTTACACAAGGGGTACTTCCCCCTTTCACAACCATAATCAATCAACCACCAACACTAGAGCTGTAATATTGTTCTTGTACCTGTCACGACCCGTCCTCGGGGCCCGTGTCGTGACTACCCCAATCCCTCCTTCCATGGGCCAGGGGCTGGCGACTAGCACCAAAGGCATAAATACCGATAACTGGGATGGCATTGCCTTTTTAAAATTAAGAAAAACACACAGAGTACAAGAGTAAGTAATCACTAAGTACAAAAGAAGTGCTAAAAAGAAAAATGGCCAGAATACAAACCCAAATGAAAAGTATAGATACAACTGAATGAAAGTACAACAGAAAAGGCAAACAGCTGGATGAATAGAAACAACTCCTGAGTCGTCCACCTTGGATCCAATATGAAGGGTAGGTATAGATAGCGCAGATCCTGGATCATCCACCACGTATCCTTCCAGAAGGGTAGGTACAGATAGCGTAGCTCTTGGATCGTCTACTACGGATCCTACCTGAAGGGTAGGTACAGATAGCGGAGGTCCTGGATCTTCCACCACGGATCCTACCAGAAGGGTTGGTACAGATAGCCTCCACAACGCTCTCACCCATCATCCTCCTCCGAGTATCGTCACGTCGTGAAGTCCACCTCCGGATACTGACACTTCGTGAGATCCACCTTTGGATACCGTCGAGTCCTCAAACACTCGGCCTATGTCAGTGTTGCCCGTCGTATGCAACCAACACAATGAGGTGCGGGCATAGCCTGTTCAGGGGTGAGTATAACGATACTCATTAGGGACCTCGAGACCCTCAAGGTCTCACTAAATTCATCAAGGATAACCAAAAATAAATATCTCAACATATAACCACTACTCAGGTATATACCCATACATATACCTAAGTTATCAAGTAACCCATCTCAATCATGAGGAAACACAAAGATTATGAAATCAATGGATAACCACTATCGAGTTATATTACCATACACATACCTAAGTTATCAAGTTACCCATCTCAATCATGAGGTAAACACAATGATCATAGACTCATCTCAAACCAGGATTTTGATTATCGAAACCGTAACTGCTGAAGAGCCCAGCCTCTTGAGTGTACAGTGGTCCTCTCACGACTCCGAGGTACTACCCACTAACTGAAGACTGCTGAGGTACTCCTCCTGTCGAGTACCGCGAGCCGGCCACCCAAACACAGTAGTGCTTCCTGCCGGGGTCTGCCACCCAATCACAGTAGTGCATACCCCCTAATAGCCTGTAGAGGTACTCTCCGGACGAGTACAGCGGGTCTGCACCCAAACTCCGTAGTGCTCCGTCTGCCATGGGTCTTCACCCAAACAAAGTAGTGCTCTGTCCACTGGGCTATTCGACTCACTCCAAGTCGAGTCGGTCAACCAATCTTCAGGTCTCAGCCGTCTACACGGTCTCCATACTCTGTACGCTCATCTCCGAGAGGGTCCGATCCATGAGATACTGTTCGATAATCCAAGTATCACAAGGTTCCATGAAGAAGTATCTCAAAGGATCGCATCGTCATAGGGTTCTCAATGCAACAGACGACGCGTCAATCAGACACCCAGTCTGTGAGTTATTAGCCTTTTCGTCCCAGGGGCCCGATTGGTTTCGTGTGTGATCCAACCTGGCCGTATCTAAACTGTACCCTAAAATCTCATAGGGTATACTCCTCAGGACTGTTTCTCAACATGATCACTAACGCCGCTGACGGTTTGTCAAACGGACGTCCGGTCTGAAAGTTATAAGCTTTTCTGTTCTAGGGGCCCAATTGGATTTTGGGTTCAATACAACCTGACCACTACCCAACTACATCCGAACCTCAGTAGAAGTATGCCAAAAGTTCTGTCTCATCATGAGTAATCCAACAAAGTTGACGACATGTCAATCGGACGTCAAATACTCAAGATATAAGTGTTTCCAATCCGAGGGCCCGATTGGTTTCGTGTTCGAACCAACCCGGCTATTCCCAAACTTCTCTGAAACCCTGAGTGTAATATACCGAATTGACCGTCTCGATCAAAGGATCGTATCTCAAATGACGGTTCATCGATCGGAGGTCTGTAGCCCATGTTATGGGAAAATTACTGAAAACAGTCTGAAAATAGGGGGTTTGGGCCCGGTCCGACCCGGCCCAAGACCCCCTGGGTCAGCCCGAACCGGGTCGACCCGACCCGGGTCCAGGTCCATTCCATTTGGGTGTGGCCTGGCCCATTTGGCGTAGCCCAGCCCGACCTACGCGGCTCGGCCTAGCCTGCGTGGCCCAGCCCGGCCTGGGGCAGCCCGACCCATTCTTCCATGGACCATGGATCCGTATTCAAAATAAAAAAACTTCATCTCATCATGGATTTCTGGCACGGCGCGACGGCGCGGCTGCTTTGTTCGGCCTCCACGGTGTAGTACGACGACACCATGCTTCTTCATCGCGTCCTTTCTTGTTTCCGCGCGGTTCCATTACACCGTGCCACCTTTGTTCGAGCCTCAACGAACAAAACATCAAGGGGGAGGAGAGTCGGCCGTGTTCGTGCGGTCCGACCTCCTCCCGTTTATCCGAAACCAAGAGGCTAAAGGAATTGATGTTGGACGGCATGGAATAATCATGAACACAAATCCAAACCCCTATCCCAAAAAGACGTCGCATGTCGTCGATCTGCGGGAAAAGGAATGCGTCGAGATGATCAGTCGTCGTGGAAGATCGGTGTCGATTCCATTGTTGTCGGAGGAAGAGCCGTCGTCGATGGCGATGTTCCTCGCGGTGTTGTCTCCTCCCTTGATGCGGAGGAAGAGGAAGAGAAGGCACGTCGTCGGTGTCTTCGCATTCTCCGTCAGAGGAGTTCTTCGTCGAGAACGTTCTACGATGAAGGGAAAGTGTTCTTCATCAAAGAAGAACCGTTATTCGTTGAAGATGCGTCATTCTTCGTCGGAGGGATGTTCTCTTCTTCTTCACACCAATGTTCTCCCAAAAACTATAGAACGTTGTTAAGGTTTTCTCAAACCCCAAAAGCTCCAAAATAATATCCAATGATATTTTTTTTATTCACACCTCAAAGATTTTAAAATTCAAACCAAACCACATAATTAATTAAAGTGAGTTGGCATGAATAAAGATAAGAGAGGGGGAGGTGATTGGTCTCACATTAAAGAGGGTTTCAAGGGGTTATGAGGAATGTGAAAATGTGGGGGCTCGTGTGGGCCCCACCTCTCATTTATTCTCCTAGGGTAGTTACCAACCCAACATCCACACAAAGGATAAAACTACTTTGAAGAAAAATAAAATTGGATTACAAATTTTATTTATTCTTCACTTACACCAAAATTTTAAACAACTCCTCCAGAGAAAACACACCTTTGGAAAAAGTCTTATTAAGAAATTACTGGCGCTGCGAGTTCATCTGTGCCCTCAGATTTCAGTTTCGAGCACCGGTTTAAAAGTTAGAAAACCCTTCTCGTTCATTCACTGAACATACCCGAGCCTAACTTCGGAAATTATTTCCTGGCACACTGGGCCTCGGAATCAAGCGTCGTTAGAAACTGTGTTCTTGTAAAATCCGAAAGAAAATTAAGAAAAAATTTCCCTTGAATTTTACAGTTCTTTACATTACTCCCATCTCAGGGCTTTCCATACTCATAAAGATTTAACACAAACTAGGGATACAAAAGCGGTACTGAGCACGCACCTGAGCCTTCCACTCCCATGTGCTCACCTGGAGGTTCCTGAAATTCCAGTGAAAGAAAACCCAAGGAATCGACCATCCTCATAGGATCCACTCCTGTCTATCCTCATCCTCTACTAAAACCCAAAAAATGTCACCCCATCACCAAAGTCTAGTTCCCCATGGTCGATGACATTCTTCGGGTCAAGAACCTGTCAACTCAGTTGAGATACGTGGAAGTCGTCATGCACCCGGTGAAACTGAGGTGGAAGGGTCAAGCGGTAAACCACCTCACCTACCCAGCTGAGGACATGAAAAAGTCCGTTGAACCTCGGAGATTTGTTTCCGCCTTGTCCACATCTCTGTAAACCCCGTCTAGGTGAGACCCATATAAGGACGTGGTCGTCATCCTTGAACTCTAGTGGCTTCCTATCAGCTCTGTGCAGTCTCATCTGCCATGATCCATAGGCGATCACTACCCACTCCTACATCAGGACACACCCAAGACCTATCCCTAATGCCTCATAGTGAACTATGTAACCAACACCCATAGGTTGGGAGCACCGTTCAACCTAGCTCCTGAAAGATCTGCTGAAAGTGGTGCCGCAACTATGGAGAATTCTGGCGCAAAAGTAAGTTTGTCCACCTCCTGAGTGATCGAATGCACCATCTTATGCATGATTCCATCCTGTGATACCTGGATTTTCCTTTTTTCCGACCAAGGAAAACACCATACCAATGTTTTAGATAAACCACAACCTTTTTTCCTAATACAGTCAATCCATGAATGAACTGTGGATCCAGTCCATACTCAGACCAACTTCGTAAGGCCTCCAAGCTGCCACCAAGAGATTCCAACCAAATATCTCGCCTCGTGGGTCAGATCACACTGTCGGCGTAAGTGTGATTATCGAGACTCCTCCCAAGGTATCTCTAAACGTGATGGTCAAGTCTACGGCTTACCAAAAACACTAGGTCTGGGACAAGATTCGTGGAAGGATGGAATTATTTGTATCAACCTCTATTACTACAGCAGCTAGTAGTGGACACAAACTGCCCCTCGAATCATTCATAGAGCCATTGGGTCACTCTCCTTGACTGCATCTAGATACTCTATTCCCCTGCCATCCAGCTCCCTGAGCCTGGTGGGGACAACAATGGTGGGTGGTTGTAACATGTTGAAATGTACACCACCTCATGCTTCTCTCCTAGCTCTGCCTCCACGTCTGCTGCTCTACAGACTTATCTGTCCTTAACATTTCATCTTCTTGAAACATTTTACATGCCCAAGTCTCCGAGACTGGCGCTAGTTTCCTGTTTTTTCATCTTCTAACATTCTCTAGCTGTATTCGTTCAGCCAAAGAACATTCAACCACAAGGTACCCTCTAGCACCATAACGTGAGTAGGAATGCATAGGTGAAAATGTGATGCCTCGAATATCCATTAAAAACACCTCGATCTGTGTTCTGAGCTCTAAAGCACTGATCATATCGTATTCATCAAGTACTATGAACGATCGGTATGCCTCGATGAATACTCATCTACTGAAACATTGTCCTACAGAAGCTGTAAAAGCTCTAGAAAACACTCTGCACCCTCCTCAAGCCAGTTCTCAGCTGCCTGTGAGTCAGGCTCACCTTAGAACATGAGGGTATCTAAAGTTGGAAGACGTGTAAGGAATTAAGCCTCCATGTGTCACCTACCGGCACCACTGGTTGTAACTGCTGACCAACAGGTAGGGATGTATAACTGGCACACTACCCGAACACACTATATCAGGTATCAGTCCACATACCGAAGCCTCATCACTATGCATACCATCCTCATGGTCATTCACTAGAAAACAAATGTAGCCAAGTCAACCATCCACTCTACGGATGTCTCATCTAGGCAGAAAACTCTAGCAATCGCCTCCAGCCAGTGCTCTGCTGTCTGGGAATCTGCCTCGTAACCTCGGAGGCAGCTGCTGCTGGAACTCATTCAACGCACTCTTCCAGCGTACATAGTTCACTAGTACAGCTGGTGTCATCTTCTTCCCATCATGTGGTGGTGCTGCTGGTACACAACACGAGGGTGCCAATATAGAAAAGGGGCCCCGCACCGGAGCCTCGTCGCTCAGTGGGCCGTCATCGAGTACTCTCTCGGAACTCCAACTAACTGTCTGCGTGGAGACATCCGGAACAGATGCGACACGGTCAATGTTTTCAACCTGGTGAGATGACCTAGTTTGAGATGAATTTAAATCTCTTGGGAACACACACGCAATCAGTGTTTTCGTGCACAAAGTCGGAAATCAGTAGTTAGGGTCCTGGTGTACGGAGACGTCGGCCACCGCACCAACACTGGACTCCCTGAACTAAAAACCACACTCAGTACCCATTAAAACTATTTCTTCACAGAAAGTGAATATCAGAGTTATAAGTTCTACAGTAGAACCGAATCCTCTGATACTTATTTTTCACGACCCGTCCTCGGGGGCCATGTCGTGACTACCCCATGTCCGCCTTCCATAGGCCAGGGGCTGGCGACTAGCACCAGAGGCATAAATCCCGATAACTGGGAAGGAATTGCCTTTAGAAAAGTAATCAAAAAACACAGAGTACAAGCGGAAGTAAACACTAAGTACAAAAGAAGTGCTGAAAAGTAAAAGGGCCAGAATACAAACCCAACTGAAAAGTACTGCTACAACTGAACAAAAGTACAACAGAAACAAAAAACAGCTGGAAGAATAGAAATAGCTCCTGGGTCATCCACCTCGGTTCCTACCTGAATGGTAGGAACAGATAGCGCAGCTCCTGGATCTCCCACCACGGATCCTACCTGATGGGTAGGTACAGATAGCGTAGCTCCTGGATCGTCCACCACGTATCCTACCTGAATGGTAGGTACAGATAGCGCAGCTCCTGGATCTTCCACCACGGATCCTACCTAAAGGGTAGGTACAGATAGCCTCCACAACGTTGTCACCTGTCAACCTCCTCCGAGTAACATCACGTCGTGAAGTCCACTTCTGGATACTGACTCGTTGTGAGATCCACCTCTGGGTACTGTCCAGTCCTCAAACACTCAGCCTCTGCCAGCGCTACCCGTCGTGTGCAACCAACACAACGAGGTGCGGGCATAGCCCGTGCAGGGTTGAGTATAATGATAATCAGTAGGGACCCCGAGACCCTCAAGGTATCACTAAATACAACAAGGATAACCACAAAGAAATATCTCAACAGATAACCTCTACTTTAGTATATACCCTTACATATAACTAAATTATCATGTAACCCTTCTCAATCATGAGGAAACACAATGTTTATGAAATAAACTTATAACCAATACCAATGTATATTCCTATACATAAACCTATGTTATCAAGTTACCCATATCAATCATGAGGTAAACACAAAGATCATAGACTCACCTCAAACCAGAATTTTCATTATCGAAACTGTAACTGCTGAAGAGCCCCGTCTCTGGAGTGTACAGTGGTCCTATCACGACTCCGAGGTACTCCTCACTAACCTAAGACTGCTGAGGTACTTCTTCTGTCGGGTACCGTAGGCCAGCCACCCAAACACAATAGTGCTTCCCGTTGGGGTCTGCCACCCAAACACAGTAGTGCATCCTCCCTAATAGCCTGCAGAGGTACTCTCCGGACGAGTACTGCGGGTCTGCACCCAAACTCATTAGTGCTCCGTCCTCAATGGGTATGCACCCAAACAAAGTAGTGCTCCATCAACTGGGCTTATCGACTCACTCCAAGTTGATTCGGTCAAGCAGTCATCAGGTCTTAGCCGGCTACACGGTCTCCGTACTCCGTACGCTCGTCTCCGGGAGGGTCCGCTCCACGTGCTACTGGTCGATACTCCATGTATCAAAATGTTCCACGAATAAGTATCTCAAAGGATCACCCCGTCATAGGGGTCTCAACACAACAGATGACGCGTCAATCGGACGCCCGGTCTGTGAGTGATTAGCTTTTTCGTCCCAGGGGCCCGGTTGGTTTCATATGCGTACCAACCCGGCCGTATCACAACTGTACCCCGAACACTCGTAGGGTATACTCATAGGGACTGTTTCTCAACATGATCACCAACTACTCTGACGGTTCATCAAATGGAAGTCCGGTCTGAAAGTTATCACCTATTCCGTTCCAGGGGCCTAGTTGGATTTCAGGTTCAATCCAACCCACATAATATCCAACTGCGTCCAAACCTCAGGCGAAGTATGCCAATTGTTCTGTCTTATCAATATAATTACAAAAAAGTCTACAGCACATCAATCGGACATCTATAACTCAAGATATAAGTGTTTCTGCTCTGAGGGCCCGGTTAGTTTCATGTTCGAACCAACCCGGCTGTACCCAAATATCTCCGAAACCCAGAATGTAAAATACCGAATCGACCGTCTCGATCCAAGGATCGCATCACAATTTAAGGTGCGTCGATCAGAGGTCTGTAAAACATGCTATGGGAAAATGCCTGAAAATAGTCTGAAAATATGGGGTTCGGGCCCGGTCCGACCCCGCTAGAGACCCCCTTGGGTCAGCCCGAACCGGGTCAACCTGACCCGGGTCCATGTCTGGCCCTTTAGGGCGTAGCCCGGCATGCTTGGCATGGCACGACCCAACCTGCACGGCCCGGCCTAGCCTGGGGCAGCCCGGCCTGGCCTGGGGCAGCCCGGCCCAGCTGGCGGTCAGTTGGCCTGCCGCGTTTCAGCAGCCAACTCGGCCAAAACGGCCGAGCTAATTAAAGGAGGGGGGCGTGCTGCCCCCTGTTTGGAAATTGTTGCCCCCACGTGGGGACTGCTCCTTGCTAGCGGACTTGGAGATCCGCCGCGTCTCCCATCAGGATCCCGCGCGGCCACGGGATCCCTCCTCCACCGTGGCGGCTCCTGTCGGGGGCGAACCGGGGCGCCGCCACCTCCAGGGGGCCGACGGGTGTCGGCCGCCGCCTTTGGCCACCGACGCCTCCGCGCTGGCGGGGCACACCGAAAACACCTTCCACGGATAACTGGAGTTTCTCCGGTGGTCCGTTTTCAATTCTGTCTTCGCCTGCGGTCCTCTCGGGACCTGCCGTTCACTTCAATGTCTTCAAATAGCCCCTACGGCCCGTTCTTCCATGGCCCGTCGATTCGTATTCCAAATAAACAAACCACATATCTTTGTGGTTTTCTGTCATGGAACGACAGCGCAGCAGCTTTGTTCGGCCTCCACGGTGCGACGCGAAGGGGTCGTACTTCTTCGTCGTGTCCATTCTTGTATCTCCACGGTGTCGATGCACTGTGTCTCCTTTGTTCGAGCCGCAACGAACTAAACATCAATGGGGAGGAGAGTTAGCGGTGTTCGTGCGGGCTGACCTCCTCCCATTAATCTGACACGAAGCGGCTAAAGGAATTAACGATGGAAGGCAATGAATAACGGTGAACAAAAATCCAAACCCCTACCTCGAAAAGACGTCGCATGTCATCGAGCCACGGGAAAAGTCAAGAGTCGTGATGATTGGTCATCGTGGAAGATCAGTGTTGATTCTGTTGTCATCGGAGGATGAGTCGTTGTCGATGGCGACGTTCCCCGCGGAAGTGTATCCTCCCTTGACGCTGAGGAAGAAGAAGAGAAGGCACGTTTTCGGTGTCTTCGCGTGCTCCGTTGAAGGCGTTCTTCATCGAGAACGTTCTATGTTGAAGGGAAAGTTTTCTTCGTCGAAGAATAACCGTTATTCATTGAAGATGAATTGTTCTTCGTTGGAGGGATGTTCTCTTCTTCTTCACACCAATGTTCTCCCAAAAACTCCAGAACGTTGTTAAGGTTTTCTCAGACACCAAAAGCTCCAAAATAATATCCCATGATATTATTTTTATTCACACCTCAAATATTTTAAAATTCAAACCAAACCACATAATTAATTAAAGTGAGTTGGCATGAATAAGGAGGATATAGGGGGAGGTGAGTGGTCTCACATTAAAGGGGGAGTTTCAAGGGGTTATGGGGAATGTGAAAAGGTGGGGGCTCATGTGGGCCCCACCTCTCACTTATTCTCCCAAGGGTAGTTACCAACCCAACTTCAACACAATGGATAAAACTATTTAGAATAAAAATAATACAAATTTTATTTATTCTTCAATTACACCTCAAATTTTAAACAACTCCTCCGGAAGAAACGCACATTTGGAAAAGGACTTCTTAAGAAATTACCAGCGCTGCAAGTTCATCGGTGCCCTCATATTTCAATTTCGAGCACCGGTTTAAATGTTAGAAAACCCCGCTCATTCGTTCACTGAACGTACCCGAGCCTAACTTTGGAAGTTAATTCCGAGCACACCGGGCCTCAGAATTAGGCGCCGTCAGAAACTGCGTTCTTGTAAAATCCCAAAAAAAATTAAGAAAATATTTCCCTTGAATTTTACGGGTCTTTACAGTACCCATAAGTATTCATAATTATGATATTAACCCTCCTTACTATACAACATTAACATTGAACTATCTCTACCACAAGAGGGAAAAAAATTTTAAGTGTTAAAAATAAATAATAAATCAATTCTCTTTGGGTTGTTTGAGATTAATGGAATCAGTCATACTTTATGAACTAAAAAAATAATTATTGAGGAAGGTGAAAAACTCAATCACCAACCTAAAATTTCTCTCACACCACCAATTAATGAATTTGTGAAAAATTAATTACAAATAATCATGATATTGAATTAATATTTTTAACTTTAGAAAGAGAGTTGGTGGGACCGCTTCAGGAAGTTCAAAATAAATATGGGCTCACAGTGAAAAAAATGATAATTAATTGATCTCAATACACACCATAACAGGATTTAAAGTTAGTTTGGATTATATAAATTTAAAATTAGAATCATGATTATTTCATTTTCCTTCACCATTTAAGGATCAACTGTTGGAAATACTTGCACGACATGAATTTAATTTTTACCTAGATAAATAGTTAGGATACAATCACATTGCAATCAACGTAGATGAATATTCCAAAACCACATTAAAAAGTCAATTTGAACATTCTTTTACATACTCATGAAATTATTTATTGACAACTATCCAAAAACATTTCAATGGTGAATGATGCATATATTTGAAGATATTGTCGAGGAGTTCTTTGAAATCTCCATAGATAATTAGTTAGTTAATGGAATGTATTTTGATGTCTCCCTAAGTTATCGTGAGTCTGTCTAATGATTATGTTAAGATAAATGGATAGTTTTAAATTAACAATATGTATTTTTATGGTTCTTGGAGGAATATTCCTTGGACAAAAAATTTAAAAATAGCTAATAGATTGAAATTCTTCTAAGATAATGGTCATCAAATATTTACCTGAACTTTCAATATTTAAAGGTATAAGGATATTTTTGGGTAATTTTGGATTCTTGAGGTGATTTTTAAAATAATATTCATTACTTTACAACTATTAGAAACTCCTATTTTCAATATAAAAACATTTTAATTCACTTAATAATGTCGGTAGGAATTCAATACTTGAACTAAAATCCTAAAATTAGGCCCTATAATCATTATACCTAATTTGGAAATAGAATTTTAATTTATGGTTTATTTTAGTGAAATTTTTGTGGTGTTGTTTTAAAATAATGAGTTGGTCACATATTATTTCCCATCTACTATGCCTTCCTCACAATAAATGAAGGTCAATGAAACTATTAAAACCCAAAGAATTAGCTCCCAGAGTTTGAATATGTTTTCAAATAATTTCATTCATATTTGGTCTTGTACAAGGTGATTGTGAACAGTGGTCATGCTACACTATGTAATTTAATGAACCTAAATGAATCCCAAAAAAATTATAATGTAGATATGCATCCTCCCTGAATTTGATATTTACATCAATGATACCCAAGGACCATGGAATGTTATTTCAGATCATCTTTCCCAACATCCTCTTACACTCATCAAGGATGATGATCACATCGTCATAGAAGTTGAATTTTTTGATGAATCCCTTTTCAAAATTAAGGTACAACTATGATTTCTTTAATATCAAAATTTTCATTTACTTTGGATTTTTTCACTATGAATCCTCTTACCAGTAAAGAAGAATATTTTTAGTAGAAGGAAAACATTTCTACTAAGATAAACCACTAGGGTTCAAGTGATATGATGATGGCTTGTTTCGACATTGCATTCATGAATTTGAAATCCCATATCTGATAGATATGTATCATGCGTCACTTACAGGAGGAAATCGTATTCCTGAGTGCCTGGTAGATATGATCATACAAAGTGGACTTTTATTCACACAATAAATAAAAATTAACGGGATTTCAACAGTGTTTTGATATTTTCTTATAAACATGAAACTATTGAAAATCAAATTCAATGCATCAAAATCCAATCAAGGAATTCGAAATCTTCATCATATGGGGCATAGATTTCATGGTACTATTTCCTAATTCAAATGGAAAGTACTATATTCTTATTGGCATTGATTGTGGATCAAAATGGGTGGATGATGAAGCCATATCACATGAGACATTAAAAGAGGTCATGAATTTCCTCAAAATATAATTTTTTCTCAAGATTTGGATTTTTAAATTTAATATTCAGTGAAAGAGGAGCACATTTTACAAATAAAATTGTTAAAAAATTATTAGAATAATATGGAATCCATTATACTACCACCAGAAAAAAAAAGAAATGATGAATTTTCAAATACGAAGATCATGAAAATATTTGAAAATAATCATAAAATAATTCAAAGAGACTAGAGTTTGAAACATGAAGATGCACTTTGGGCATAACACACTACGAATAAAACACCAATTGGTACCACACCATTCAGATTGGTTTATGGAAAAACATTTCACCTCTTCATTGAACTAGATAATCACTCATTCTAGGAAATTAATAAGCTAAATTTGAATTTTCAAAATGTTTGAGAATATAATTTTTAATATATCGATGAATTTTATGAAATGATAAAATATTCTTATAAAAATTTCAAGATCTTCTAAGTGGGAACTAATAAATAGTATGATCAATGCATTGTAAGAAAAATCTTTTTCCTAGGAAATATGTTCCTGTTATTTAGTTCGACGATAAAATTGATCCCTAGGGAGATAAGATATAGATTTTTCTGACACTTGGAATTCATTCAAGGATTCCCCAATGGGACCACGGAAATTCATGATGAAGGTGGAACACCATTAAATGTCCATAGAAAGTGGTTGAAAATATATCAAGAACCCTTTTGTGAAGGCAGTGTCATCATCATGAAACACACAAGAGCCTTAAATAATCATGATCCTAATGTTAAAGTAAGATCTGACTGGGATGCAACCCATGGTAGGTCATCTTATAGTATATTAGGTTTGAAAAACCTTAGGAAATCATGGTACATTATACGAGCTAAAGGGGGGGTTTGAAATAAATCTAAGACAAAAATGTAAATTACACAACGTGTAAACCTGTTACACAATGTTTATCTTTTCTTCCAAAATTTTAAAAACCCCACCAATACAGAGCATCAATCATAGTAACACATCATGTAAAACCATGGGCTAGTTTTTAAAAAAATATGTTCTGAACCCATGGCCCACGACCTATCCCTATGCCTTCCTCCCCAACCCTATGCCTTCCTCCCAAACATGCAAACCCACCATTTCCCCCTAATTCATGATCAAACCCTCCACCCTTATTCACCCCAAAACCCCCTGTTGTCTAACCCCTATCTCCCAAACGTCCTTCCCTTTCCTTCATGACCTACACACCCTTCCATTACCGCCCTATCATCCATGAGCCCCTGACTCCTCCACCCTTCTAACCCTCAAAACCCCCTCCCATATACAACCCTCCAAAAAAATCCATGATGGACATTAAAAAACATTACACACCAAATCTAATGACTCTTATTATGACCATGATGATCCCCCGCCAGTGGAAGGCCCACAAGGTGTTTCACTTCCCACACCCGCACCACATTGGGAAGCATTACCTCCACCTCTCAATGTAGTCAGTGTTGAGAATGCTTCTCAGTATTACTCCTATAAAAGATTCACAGAATCGTATGGGGATAACAACACTCATTTTAATGTGATCATTCATTACCCCATCATGAAGCATCATGTATCCCACAACTTACTATAGGAGAAGCCAAAGAGGATGAAAAAACCCTTGATATGGTTGTTTAATCCCACCATCACACCAGTAATGAGATCACAGAGCTCCTAAACTAACTCCATCATTCATGCATCATTTATGTACGTGAGGAAACATAAATAGATATTTTCCTAAAGTGACTATGTACTTCTCGGCTATCCTAGGTGATCTGGGGCTTCCGTCTATGTGGAAGACTCCATGAGCTCTCATTCACCAAATTTTACATCAGATTGGGAATCTATACAAAGGATTTTCATATGTCTCAGATATTTATGAACCATTACGTTGATCCACATTGTTCCGATTCAAGGTTATTGTGGTTGATGGTCACAGGAGATGCTAATATTGTTCATGAACCAAGGAACAACAAATCAACTCAGCAATGCATCCAAACAGTTCAGATCCTTCATTGGCCATTGTCCAATGCATGGTTTTACATAGAAGAATCTCGTGGGAGTGTGAAATAGGATGGTGTATTCATATTAATAGCTTATTTGTGTGGGATCTCCATCAACAAGTATGCTCAGTTCACATATTAATACTAGGATCATGCACATTAGAACTAAGGAACATTGATGGGTGGTTCATTTATCACCCACCTGAACCACCATCTTAGAGTATTTAACATTGCTCTTATTCACAAATCCTTTGAACCAATGAATTATAATGAATATATGACTAGGCAAAAAATTATACACTAGGTTATAGATGAAAACACTTACCGACGGGCTCTAGGAGTCCATGCAACAGAAAAAGATGCATTAAGGGATCCTGTAGCAGATCCAGATCTGGTTCCACTCACCAATTCCCCTCCGACACCTACCACTCATTTTTCTACCTCTACCAACACTACATAGAATCGTTTTTGCACTACCCATTCCATATTTAATGATATATGGTCCTCAAATCATTCCATCCTAGAGAACCTAAGATAAATCTATTCCCATTCGTATCTTCCCATTGTCATGATTTCCCATTTTACCACCCCTACACTAAAAAATTATATGTTAAGATCTCATCCTCCACCAGTACATTCCAAACCCTCCTCTTCACCAACTCCATCCCCAATCACATCCCAGATCATCTAGCGTTCATAGACATCTGACCCTATTAACTAGGAGGAGTAACATGCAGATTAGGCCCGATATGGCAAGGGGTCATCCACTTCACCATCCAATAAGGTGTTATTTGTTTACACATCTTCTAGAATCACAGCCCCATTGAGTATCAACACCTCCACACCACCTACCCCATTCCATCATTCTAGTTTCCTGACCCCACTCTCCATAGCTGGTCCACCAGCTCCTACAACCATCACAACCACAGACCAGGCTTGATATCCAATGCTATAGCCTACCCAAGAGTGGATACTAGTATAAATTTTTGAGTTTTCTAGATTATATAATTTCGACACCATGCTCATTCTTGTTTTGGATATATGAATCATGGCTGGTAAATTTTGGTTTTTAGTATGTGTACCCCTTCTTTTTGTGATATTAATCATTTTCTATATAATGAAAAATAATTTTTCCCCGCATTAAGTGGATTAAAATTAAAATCTTTATCATTTTATAGTATCTATGTCTTGCTCCTTTCATTATTATATGATTATTGATGTGACTATACAAACATATTTAATTATTCAACAAGAATCATTGTTATTGATTGAGATCAAACGTCAACATCAAGAACCCCAATTAGAGATTAATATATAAAATCCACCACCACAATCTTGGATACCCTTCATTCCACATTTGATCTATTCAGACAATTCGCAGGAAGTCATCAGTCTTTTCAAAAGACCCCATGATCTCAAGACACTTCCACAAATAGAAAGAGATTATAGATAAGACACTATTTTTATGGAAAAAAATCACATGATACTCTTGTCCATCCATCAGGATGATGATGAAATTTGTTAACACTATATGGGAGGAAACCCATATTTTTGGGATGTTCTCATTTTTGTCTTCATGATGATTGAATTTATAATGTGGGTTTTCATGAGTAACAATTAGATTTATTATATAAACGATCATTCAGTTAAATAACATTAGCTACACTGACTACTATACTAGTAACCTACCTATATATCTATATTCCAAATTTTTCAAAGCTGTTAACTAATGTTTTATCTAGGGGAGGATTTGTATTGCAATCCCATTTTGTAGGTAGCCCATTTTCAAAACATAAATAGCCATGTTTTCACTTGGAATTACAAATCATTTAGGGAGCTCCCCATTCCCTTAGTCATAATTTATTAAATTTCCATTTCATTTTCTTGAGCTGCATTGGCGAAGCCCCTCGCACAGTACATCCTCAAACAGTGAAGACACGATCATCTTATACGTTTGAGGGAGTTTTTCATGATTTCAATTTCAATAATGTTTAATTTATACCTCATATCATCTGTCTATGAGATATTTTTCTATTTGGTAGAATTATTTATATCTAAAAAACATTATTCTCATTTAAATAAATGAAAATGTTAGGGTATCAATTTTTGGAAGTCAATGTTTTTACTAATCATAGATTTCAGAATGGTTGTTGAGTTGAGTAATTTAATTAAAATACATCATTTTCAAAATTAGTGTTAATTGAATTATAACATGGTTTTATTGCATTTTTGATATCATGTTCATTATTTACACAAATTCCCATGATAATTTTGATTCTATAATTGCATATTCATTTCTGAGCATATTTCGTTAGTTACACGTAAGGCATGTAAACCTATCCGAACTTGTGTTGAGATATTATTGAGGCTATTTCTAAACAAATAAAATTTTTAAATGATTGGGAAAAAAATGTTAATTTTTTTTTCTAGAGACCCACCTTACATCTTTCCATCTATCATTCCATAGTTTCTATGAATGACCTTATAATATGAAACTATTAATAGCCGAATATCCCTTCCAACCATGTTATTTGAATAATGCTTGATTTTACAATGAATATGTGTGGGTGATTTTTCAACTAGAACAAAATGATTATACTCTAAATAAGTATTATATTTCTTATATGACCAAGTGATTATTATGAAAGTAAACTTTTTATCATTTCACATCTATCCTATTCCTTTTAAAAATACAAAATAAAAAAATTGATATAGGTTGGGTTTTAGGAAATTAAAAAATCATGATTTCAGAATCAATGAGTCCCTTGAAAAATCATATGTGGTTAAGGGATGTATGTGAGATATGTCCTAGACATAAAATACAATAAATAAATATGGAAATGAAAAATTATGGAATATGATACCCTTCTTAAACTCCTATGATATATATACAAGGATAAAACATGGGTCACTAGCATAATAGAATTTTTTAGCTATGGATGATTTATTTCATCACACTTTTTAGGACATTCAAGCATTATATTCCATATAATACCAACTATTTTATGCTTTTATAAGTATTGTTTAACCTTCCCATAGCTAAGATATATTAGAACCTAATTTTTAAAGACATCGTGATTGATTTTGTATTTTATTACAACATATAGATGATTTAACCAATGAAAACCTATGTTTAAGAGCATTTAATCGGTGTATGAGAATAAATCATTTTTCATTTCACCCACAGTATTGATAGGGAATTTTTTGTGAGATAAATAAAAAATGTGTGTAGTGTTTCAAGAACTGTTATGAAATTCATATTGAAATATTATTAATTTGTTCCAATAACTGAGCTATGTGGCATTTTTGATTTCATATGCATCGATGATTCTAGAGAATACTATTTTTCTATATATAGTTTGTTATATTTTCCTTCATATAATGAATTTTCCTTACATTAAAAAATACATTCCATTTTAAAATCCCTATTGTTATATATTTTGTTAACTATAAGAAATTGTTCATGTGTGAGGAAATTTTATGATCTTAAATGATTTATAAATTTTTCATTCATTTTAGTATGCACATTTAAAGATATAATTTATAATTAACATGTCATTTTTTTTATTATAGAATTATGATTTTTAATTCCAAAGGATAAAAATTTAGAAAAGAAGAAAATTATTCAATTTCATGTCATGAACCAACATTAACCATCATTTATTAGCTTTTCAAAATGTACTGTAATCCATGAAAAAATATATGACAAAATTAAAGCCATAAAGATCATTAAACAACATGAATCTAAATTATATGACTTGAACCTTCATTAAAATGTATGAATCACCAGCCCATGATTTAAATAATCCGAACTCGAACTCCTATTAGCCGAAGGAAGCTATATGATTTGACATCTGATTACAAATCATGAAAGGAGTCAAATTTCCAAATCTCGGATAAGATTTTCATGTGATGTGTGAAAATTCAAATTTCAGGGAGGAAATAATGGATTTAAATTATTGGACATGAATTATTATTACATTTAGTGTATAATACTCTCTAAATATATAGTAGTGTGGCACCATATTGAATTCTTTAGGGTGGAAAATTATGTTTCTTTAATTCTTCTCTTGTTCCACTCTAATCCCTCTCTCTATACTCAAAATTCATTATGTTTATTTTGTTTTAATAAATTAATATATTCATTGTGTATCAATTTAAATATTGTTATTCATTCTATTTACATTATGGTTTTCTTATTTCAATTTTTTCATTTCAATCCATGGTGAACCCTTGGCCGGATTTCTTGCTCCTTTATTTTTGGAATGTAGTTAATTATATTTTTATTAATTCCAAATATATTGATTGTTACTTGTCACATGTTTTTTAATTGGTTATCTGGAATCATTTCTTTTTTCATCAATTTAATCTCAATATTTTGCCACCTGAGACATGATTTCTATTCCTCATTTATCTGCAATCAATTTTAGCCCGAGTGGAAAAACCACCAAGCATAAGGGTAAAAAGTAGGGGAGTTTTCATTCAATAAATATTCAATTCAAACCTTATGTATTATTAATCATTATGAATATTAATTTTATATCTGTATCATTTGATCATCCTTTACCACGATAGTTTTTAATGAGGGAATATATCATTATTGGAGTATATTAGGATATTATTAATACTATAAATGACATTCTACATTATAAGATAAGATTAATGCACTTAGGTTGTTATTATTTTAAGACCAAGGAATATTTTTATCATAGGTAGTACTAAATGGTTTCACCATAGTCAAATAAATACCTGCATATCCATGGAATGCTAGATCTTCAGACCTCACCATGCTAGGATAGAGATTATCTTTTATTTAAAACCCCAAAATTGTTCTTCATCCATTCTCAATCTCTCATTCCTAACCTTAATCCATTAGAAATAGTTTCCCCAAAATGATCCAAATTCTTGAGAACTCCTACCCCAATGTGTTGGAAGCTAATAGATTTCTATTTCAACCAATATCCACATGGCATCGACCTTGTACTCTTACAATACTACGTCTCCGTAGTAAGTGATGTTTGGGAAAAATCACATCAAAACTGATTTCATCCCACACAAATAAGACGAAGAATGCCGAAACAACAAGCTGTGACATATACGATCCTTAGGGAGATATAAAATTATCCATATGATGTATTGAATCATCCCTATATACTAAAAACTCATCAATATAAATTATTGAATCATATTTATGAAATTTAGTCTCTTCCTTAAAAATTTTCTAGGTATTTATAAATTTTTAGCTTAAGAGTGGAAACCCATTCATAAAAGGACCATTCTTATATATAAGATATTAAATCATTTCTAAAAAATAAATGTTACATTAATTAATCTCTTCATAACCTCTCAACCTTCTTTGACATGTCATGCATAATATATATCTACATATCCTAGAGAATAGAAAAATAAGAAAGGGAGAGGCCAATTTTTTAATAAGCAAAAATGAGGGAGATACCTGAGAATAACATGAATAAATGGGTATGAGAATGTGATAATAACATTTAAATACCATACCCTATATATCAAATAAAATATTAATGAGTCATGGAAAAAATATTTGAATTCAAAAGTCGGTAATAATAAGGGAATCATAAAACAAGATCAATAAAAGAATAACATCGGCATATGATATGAAATTTTTGGTATACACATAATCATAGAAAATCATTTCTATATTTTTTATGGATTACTTCCAAGACCATCATAGAATACAAAGAAATTTTCTTCATCAGGTTCACTCTCCATTCCATCCCATTATTTTAGATAATGGATGACTTCTTATTCTAGACTTATCATAATAAACCAATATCACTCCTCATTATCATCATTTCTATCACATGAGATATTAATATTTAACCAATACATTGGAGGAAAAATATTGTCTCATACATAACATATAGAAATCAAAAATATGTTTTCCACAAGATCATAAAAACTCAAGATTTCATAATCGATGAATTGAATTTTCTATCATAAACATTTCATTATTTCATAAACATTAGAAAAGAGACGAGTTTTATAATAATTTCATCATAGAAAAACATAATCTTTGAAGTGGGTTTCATAATCATTTTATCATGGTATAACCTGTAGAAGATAAAAGTATTTCATAAACAACATTCCATAAATACATAAACCATTTAGAGAATTATTATTAATGCTATTCTTTTATCATATCCACAGTAAAAAATAGACAAAACCAATGGATTCCATATTAGATATAAAATAATTTTGAAATATCATTTAAAACATTTCATGAAGAAATTATAATTATACATATATAAATATTTTTAATTTTTTTGAAAATAAACATGATAAATTATAATATATTATACAACAAAATTAGTGTTCATTATTTCATATAACATATTTCATATCATACACATTGAAATGATGGTTCCTTTTACATTTTTGGTAAAATCCAAACAAGAATTATTTTAGATAATTACATGAAAAATAATATAATTTTTTTTGTAAAAAATATTAAATGGATAAATAAATATTTTCTAAATAATATGGAATTACTAGAAAATAATAATTTTTATAAAACATGGTCATGAACAAAAACAAAATTCTAAATAAGGAGGGAAATAAAGACAGATTTTCCTAAAAATAGTTTATTAATTATCATAAGAATACAATTACATGAATATATCATGAATAAAAATATGATAAGAAACCAATAATTTTTAATTAGAGGTCTAACATGATATTCAATAATTGGATACTTTAATATAAACAGCCCTAATAAATTCTATGATTTTAACACTAAATATTTATCACTTTTGTGACATTGAATCATAAGCCCCAAAAAAGAAAAAAAATTCACGTAAATGTACAATGATAATAAATAAATCCATGATATTAAATATAAAAGGGGATATATAAACATGTAATAAAAACAAATAGGTGAAAAACATAACTTATAACCCAAAAAACACAAATTGAGACAAGGATCCCTTACCTAATGTCTTGGTTACTTCGTAATAATTCAAATCTCCATTATAATAAATATATTCTTATTATACATCTATTAATGAATATATATATATATACACCATTCCATATAATATTTTCTTATAATCATTTATTACTCATTTATTAAAAATTCCATTATATTGTTATGTTATGGTTAATATCGGCATAGTTTTCATAAATATATGGAGTTGTTATATTTTTTCCTCTTACCTTCATAACAATTTAATAACATCTATAATAATAAAATTGATTCAAATAAAGTATATATTCAATATATTTTTATTTATAATAACCAATGAAATAATGAAATCAGAAATGAAATACATCATTCAGGGAGATGGTAAGTCGTACGTAGACATGAACGATGTTTCCATTGTGATTTTTGATTGATAGAAGGAAAATTATATGATATATTATCATTATAGTATTATTTTTCTGTTATATATATTAAATATTTCTATTAATTCCATATTTAATACATTCCATGGTTCGCTGAATGAATCACATTGCTTTGTGAGGCAATAGATGTCTTTACACCTAAATGATGTTATCATGTTCTGGAAAAATGTAATGAAAGAAGGTATGTGTGATATAAAAAATAAATATTAATAATAAAATCATATATATCATATATATCATATATAATAAAAAACCATCATAATGGATATCTTTAATAGGTGGTAATTGAAAAAATTGACAACAGTTCATGAGGCGGTAATCCACTATACACTAGAATAATGATTTCGTAATCCATTTGATTGAAGTGGAGAGGACTCCATGTCATGATCATTTAAAAAATCAAATTAATATAAAGAATATAATTAATTTATTATATAATAATGATATTAAAATAATTAATGGGGATTGTGGAAGAAATAAATCAAAAATATTGGTTGATGAACATTGCATTTTCTTTTAGTTTCTCTGTTACATTTTAACTAAAAACCATCCTTGGATGAATTTATGCCCAAAATAACATTTCTATGTTGAGGGAAGGTAATTTTAGAGGTTATTTGTACATGTATTTTCATAACTAATTAGGTGTGAGTTTGGGAATAATGTAGCAGAGTTTGTGGCTTTTTATAACAGAGGGAGTAGACAAAGTTGGAATTTCTAAAGAGTTTTTGTGATCCCAAAATTTTCACACGAAAAAGAGTCGAAACTATATCAAATTAAAACCACAAACATGATCAATTAAAAATATGATTAATAAATTATTTTTTATACATTTATAGAAATTTTTTACCCATATATTTTTTGTTTATCCCCTAGTAGACCAATTTTTACCTTGACCGTTGTAATTAATTAATACTGCATTCCCTATTCATATTGGAAAATAATTATAATAAAATTATAATAAATTATATATTAATTTTATTAAAAAATGAATCCATTTTTTATAATTCCATTCACATGAGTGGAAAAAATTAATTTAAAATTAATCCTATATATGTGTAGATAAAAAAATTTAAAGAAAAAATTACAAAAAGTTAATGTGTTTTTATGCCAAATATCAAAATAAAATTTATTATAATCAAATAAATTTATTTATTAGTCGTATAATTTTACCAAATATACTATAAATTCTTTTCAATATATATTTTTTCATTTTAAAAAATTAAACCAAAAATTTGGGTTTTAATTAAAATTCTGTATTTTTCAGTGTTCAACAAAAAACCAAATCATTCAAAAAAATCCAAAAAATTAACCATAATATAATTTGGACATTATGAATTCAAAAATAAATTTTATTTTATCTAATTATATTTTTTAATATGATAAAATTTATTTTTATTCTTTTTCAGAAAAATACATAAAAGAATTTTGCTGGGAAAATAGTATTTTCAAGACATATAAAAATTTTACCAAAATTAATGTCATTTACTATCAATATGTTTTATTTATATAAAATTATTATTGATAAAATTTAAAAATTAATAATACCATTCATATTAATATTTTTTACATCATTTTTATAACGATCATTTTTAAAAGCTATATTTATAAAATTTAATTGTTTTTTAAAACTCAATATTGTGTGTAATGAATACTAAGAGGTTATTGCATATTTCCCAAGATTACCTCAGTGAAGCATGAAAAAAAACCATTAATGTAATTTATTTTAGTAGAAAAAAATTTAACAAAATCTTGGGTCTTTATATTCTACCCCCTATAAAATGCATTTTAGCCTAGAAATTCATCATAATGACTAAAAATTGATTATACTTTTGCTTTATAATATCCTCAAGTTCACTTATATATTATAAAGACTTGTTGATTTCAAATGAATCCTTGAATCGGTTAGTTTTATACTTTAACAGAAATTTATAAAATGTTCCAGAATATCCACAGGTTATTCCTCATAAGAAAGATCTTTCTCAAGTATTATGGCCATTTATTTTAGTACATTTGATGGGTTAGGCATGCACTTCCTCGTAAGAGGAAAACGGAACAGATGGTGGATTTGATAGTGGTTTGGATGATGTTCCAAGTGATATTCTACCATCCCATCATTATAAATAATTTCAAATAGATCGATATACAATATTCTTATTTTCCTTTTCTTCTTGAATCTCATAACCTTCTTACATGGAGAAATTTTCAGAAACACTTCCTAACTAGTTATTATCGGAGCTCACACTGATGATTGTCTGCCTAACATCTCTATTGACTTATTTACATATTGATATGCTACTAAATGGAACAAACATTATCTTTTATTTTTCATCTATTCCATGCCCCTATATTTTTATTTCCCCAAAATAGTTAAACATGATGTATCTATACATTTATTTCTTTTGAGGACTTCATATGAATCCATCTAAATAGACTAGTGAACCCAATTTTTGTATGAAAACTCAACTAGAAGAATATTTTAATACCAACCACTTTTCAAATACAAATAATAAGAACAAAACATATCCTCAAGGGTCTTTATTGTCCTCTCAGAATGACCAACTATTTGAGGATGATACAAATTTTCAAACAAAAATTATTTCATGATCTTAAAAAATACATTTCCTAAATATTGAGGTAAACATCAGATATCAACGAAATACAATGGAATGTGGTAATACATTGAACCTTTCCACCTATATAAAGTATATCTAAGAAATATGCTCCAGAGATAAGTATTATCTAAATGAGATTATGTGTGATAAAATAATAAGTATATTTAACCCAACCCACATAAAATTATTCACTTTTACAGTTTTTGGATGTCCAATGACAAAATACATAGTGTTGTTCATTGATTTCCATTTTGGTATGGGTAATAGATACAACATCCACTTAGAATTTTTCTTTTAATGGTATCTTGTTCGCATAGTGTGAAACTACATAAAAACTCTTCAAAATCTCTTCCCATTTCATCCCTCCAGTAGTTTTCTTTAAAACATTTATAAATTTTCGTACTTCCAAGATAAATAGGCTATTAATAACTATGAGATTCCTCAAACATATACTTATTCAAACCATGTATGAATGTAACACATATATGGTTATCGAACCTTATAATTCCATGATGATTAAGTATACTCTCATCAACATTCCAATTTATATTTCACAACTATATTTCATCCTTATACAAATATTCAAACTTCACATGAATGTGTTGTTAAAATATTAATTAAGAAAGATAATATTCCCCCCTCAATCACAATTTCTAGATCTAATATATGAGTTTCCATAAATATAGGATCATTTTTTATCCTATTCATTGATAAGATATCATAATACTTTCGACACAATGCTTCAACCTCCTTGTTCTCATTCCCAGAGTGGTAGTGTGTTGACTAGTAATAATCCTTAATTAGTTATAACCATCTTCTCTTGGGAATTCTCAAATAATTCTATGTGAATATTTACTTAATGCATTAATTATTAGTATAGATTTCACACTTTTTACTTTAGTTATAATAACCCCATATATTTATTGAAAAAAACTAAACATAACTCCAAATCATGAGTTTGGAAATAGTTCTCCTAAAAATTTAGATTTCCAAATTGATAAGCTATAACCATGACATTACGTATAAGAATATATCCCAATCCATTATAAGATTTATCACTATATATTAGAAACCCATCTCGATTATAAGTTAATATAAGAAAAATTTCAATTACTCACCTTCTCTTTAGTTTCTAAATATTTATTTACATTCATCTGTCTATAGAAACATGGATCCCCCCAAATTTGTCATCGTCATAGGATTACAAATTCTTAAAAAAATTTCCACAAATGATTGATAATATGTAAAAAATCAAACTATACCACAGACCTCAATCAACATGGTTGGACTAGTCTATCATTCAATATACTCATTATTTGAGGGATCAATTGATATACTATCTGTTTAAATTATGTGACCAAAAAATGAAACCCTTTGCAGCCAAAATTGGAGCTTTTTATATTTTTCATCATTCAGTAGGGGGTTTAGTAAAATTATCAAGTTTTCTTCATTATATTCCTTGATATTTGAGTAGATAATAATATCATCTATAAAAATACAAAAAAATATTAAAGGAAATATCGAATGACACTATTAATTAAATCCATGATGATATTAGGGGAATATTAAGAACAAAAGATATCAACATGTAGTCATAGTTACTGTACCACTTATGGAATTCCATATTTGGTGTAGCATTCTTCTTGACACTCAATTGAAGATTTATACAATGAAGTATAATCTTGGAAATGTATAGAGCTCTATACAATTCATTAATGAATTTGTTTATAAGGGGAATAAAATTCATATTCTTAATTGTGATCTTGTTTTTCTCCCAATAAAAAATTCAGATAATCATTAATCCATATTTCTTTATAAAAAATAGTATCTATACCAAAAGGTGACACACATGGATGGATGAAAAATGTATCACGGTTCTCATAGAGTATCTTTTTTAATTTCAAAAATCATATAGCAAAAATTTTAAAGGGTGTATTTGAAATTATTTTGTCCCTAGGTATAAGTTCTATTGAGAAATCGTCATCACATTTTAGTAGACTGATATAAAACCCTTCCAGAATGAAATCCAAATATTATGGAACAATAGATATATCATTTTTCCTGAGATTCTCCCCAACAATTTGATATCAACAACCCTTATGAATCAAAATGAATACCCATGCAATGGATGTGATTTTCATTGGATGTTCATACTTATTTCCTCATAAATAGATGTTCATAGGTTTGTTATGAATATGAATCATAACTTCTCTTCCTCGATAATCGATTCTATTAGACATCATCTATTACCCATATATATATATGAGATCGAGATAATGATTGGATCAAAAATCAAGATCCAAGTTCAATCATAGCTTGGGATAATCTATCTAAAATGTTTGTAAACAAATACTTCCCTCCAATATAGACATGTAAGCTCGAGAAAGATACACATAAAATCAGTCAGATTAAAGGAGAGTCATCATGGGAGGCTGGGGATAGATTTACGGAATAGATGAGGATGTTTTTGTATAAGGGATTAGATATCGGGATATATATCTGAACATTATACCAAGACCTCTAACTTATGGAACACAAAATCATCAATGTTACTTCTGACATATGACAGGTTTTTATGACGCATGAGGATGGAAGGGAATTTCTTGATAATGTATCACTAAAAACTAGTTTGTCGAAGAGTGATCCTAGACTACACTTGCATGGAATATACCATGTGGATGAAAATAATAGGCATGTAGTGCAAGTAAATGAACTCCTACTGAAATTAGATTCATATGATCTACTCACTACACCACCCCTCATTCTGTTGTAATAGAGATGTGGTCATTTTAAATGTGAGGTTGAAAGAACTTATACCAATACTAAAAGGTATGATTTGGTGAAAAATATCTATATTGTAAATACATAAAATTAAATCAGTGAAATCCACCATTTAAATAGCATCACCAGTACTAATATCAGAGTTCATCACATCATCCATCTCAAAATAAATAGGGATACTATAAATAGAGAAGAGTTCAAAAACTATTTCAAACCTACAGACCACAAGTGAACCTACCTATAAACTATGTTCCAAGGAAAAAAACATGAAAAATAACAAATATTCCCTCAAATATCACAACAGCTATTTCAACTAGCTCATCCAATTCCTCAGTAGAAAACAACTCTTCCCCAGAATAACATAGAGAACATTTTATTTTAATTTTTTTAAATGTAGAATAGAGAATGGATACTCAAGATATGTATATGAAAAACAAATGAGCTTACCTACACAATATTGATGTTCTTTTGGGTCAAATATCAAAGTATCTATCAGACATATTACTAAAAACTCTGCCTAGTAATATAGAGATATACCAATTATAGGAAACTAAGGATGTCGTGCTCAAAAGTAATATTTTTTAGAGTTTTATCAACCATGTATAAGTGATGAATGGAATACTATGGAACATTATAATTAGTCGATATTAATATAAGAATATTTTTATGGGTCCACTAAATAGATACACAAAAAGGCACAACTAGCCATAAACAACAAAACCCTTCGGAAACAAAAAAAGATATTATATGATTCCGCACCACTATAAATGTATCCTATTCCTTTTCCAAAATGAAGATGATATTGATGAAGTGATGTACAATATAAGATGTTTATGGAAATGTTCATTAAATTCCATATAAACATACCAATTAGAGAGTCTATTCCTCACATTCTAGTTTATTCCAAATTCCAAAATGATATTCCTTGTATCATATGAAAAATGGAATATCTTAGTGTAATATTAATTAATGAAGAATGATTAGTTGTTTTTTAATATAAAATAAGACATAACATGAGGTATACTTTATTTTTTTCAATTCAATGTTTCATTGTAGATTATAAATATAGAAGGGCTCTGTGTGATCTCAGAGAATGTAATAACCTCCTGGCAATGAGTATATATCATAAGTCGGTTCATCAAGAGATCAAACCAACATGAATTGAACTATATCATGTAAATCAATTACTAAAATTCTCTAGATTTTTACCCAATGATGTGTTAGTCAATGTTAGAAAGTTTATCTTTCCTGTAGATATCATAGTTTTAGACCTTGAATATGAAGGTGACATCTCCAATATCATCGGAATACCTTTCCTGGAAAAAGGAAAGGTGCTGATAGACATAAATCGTGGTCATTTAATCTTTCGATTGAGTGAAGAACAAGTAGTCCTAACCCTCTTCAAATCGACTAAACAATCATATGATGCATTTTACTTCAACAAAATATCTATTATCAAAGAGAGAAACGAATATATGGCTATAGAAGAATCCATTAAGGAGGCATTCCCTAATGAAAAATAAGAGTATGATATTGATGAAGTTAGCTTCAAGGATCCTCCAATAAGGGGTACTTTCCCGCCTTTCACACCCTTAATCTTTCAACCACCAATACTATATATGAAACATCTATATAGTTCTCAAAAGTATTCATAATTATGGGATTATACCTCTATATTATACCTCATTAAAATTGAAATATCTCAATCACAAGAGTGAAAAGTGTTTTAATTATTAAAAATAAATAATAAATGAATATCTATAGGAGTGTCTGGGATTAATGGAATCAGTCCTAGTTTATGTACTAAAAAAATAATTTTTGAGGAAGGTGAAAAAAAAAACTCCAACCTAAAAGGTAGCTCATGCCACCAATGAAAGAATTTGTTAAAAATTAAATACAAAATCATCTGGATATTTGATTAAGATTTTGAATCTATGAAATAGATTTGGTGGGCCCGCATTAGGTAGTTCAAAAAAAATGTGGGCTCGTAGTGAAAAACAAATGATAATGATATGATCTCAATACACACTGTAACAGGATGGAGAGTTAGTATGGATTATATATATTTTAATTTGGAAACATAAAAATTACATTTTCCTTCACCATTTAAGTATCAAATGTTGGAAATACTAGCTTGAAATGAATTTTATTACAAACTAGATGAATAGTAAGGACACAATCAAATTGAAATCAACCCAGATGATTATTACAAATCCATATTCAAATGTCCATTGGAACATTTTCCTAAAATCTCATGTCATTATGTGTGTATAACTACCCTACAAAATTTCAAAGATGAATGGTCCATATATTCGAAGAGATATTGGTGGAGTTATTAGAAATCTCCGTTGATGATTTTTTAGTTTATGGAAGTCCTTTTAAATTCTTCCTAAGTAATCATGTGTTAGTCCTATGATGTTGTTAAGATAAATGTATTGTTTTAAATTTGGAAAATCATCATTCTATGGTTCCCAGATGAATTGTCCTTGGACACTAAATCTCTAAATAGAGAATAAATTTCAATCCTGCTAAAATAATGGTCATCAAATATTTACTTGAACCTTCAACATTTATATGTATAAGGAGTTTTTGGGAAATGTTTTACTATACTGGTAATTTTTAGATGAATTTTCAATAGATTACCTCCATCAGACACACTTATTTTCAATATAAAACACATTAGAATTCACTTATGAATGTCGGTAGGCATTCAATACTTTAAAGAAAATCTTGATATTATCCCCTATAATTGTTAAACCTAATTTGGAAAAGGAATTTGAATTGATTTGTTATGACAGCGACATTGTTTTGGTGTATATTTAGGAAAATGAGTTGGTCAAAAATCTTTTCCCATCTACAATAACTACCTCACACTAAATAATGGTCAATTAAAATATTAAAACACAGAGAAAAATATAACAACATTTGTATATGTTTTCAAATAATTTCATTCATATTTGGTCTTGTCAAAGGTGATTGAGAATAGTGATCATGCTATACTCAGGTATTTAATGGACAAAAAGGACTCCCAAAAAATTGATAAGGAGGATTTTCATCCTCCTTTAATATGATAATTTCATCAAAGATACCAAAGGCACCATAAATGTTACTTCGGATCATCATTCCCAACATCCAATTACACTCATCTATAATGATGGGGATATCGACAACGATGTAAAATTTTATTATGAATCCCTTTTGAATATTAAGGTACAACCATGAATTTTTCAATATTGAAATTTTTCATTCCATGTGATTTCTACATCAATATTCCTCTTACGAGTAAAGAAGAATATTTTTATTAAAATTAAAAATTTATTAATAGGATGATTTGCTCATGATGAAGTTATATGTTGATGGATTTTTCAACGATGAATTCCTAAAAAAGAAATACCAAATGTGATAGATATGTATCAAACATCATATACTGGAAGAAATCATATTCATTAGTGCATAGTAGAAAATATCAAACAAAGTGGACTTTTCTTTCCCAAAATAAATCAAAATGCAAGGGATTTCAGTCAATGTTTTGATAAGTTCCAACAAACTGACAACATTAGAAAAAGAAATTAAATTCATCAAAATCCTATATTGGAATTCAAAATCATCCCCATATGGGGCGTAGATTTCAAGGTATCACTTCCCAATTCACATGGAATATACTATATTCTTAACGGTGTTGAATGTTGATCAAAATGGGTAGGATATAAAACCACACTACATAAAACATCAAAATACGTCATGAATTTCCTGAAAAATAGTTTTTTCTCATGACTCTGATTTTCAAATTAACTATTCTGTGAACATGGAGCACATTTTACCAATCAAACTGGTAACATATTTTTAGAATAATAATGAATCCATTATAACATAAAACCACACTACCACTAGAAAAAAAGTGGTCATGTCGATTTTTCAAATATAGATATCAATAAATTCAGGGAGAAGAATCGGATCATAAGTCAAAGAGATAAGAGTTTGAATCATGGTGATGCAATTTGGGAAAACTGAACTATGCATAAAACACCCATTGCTATCACACCCTTCAGATTGGTTTATGGAAAACCATTTCATCTCCTAGTTGAACTAGATCATCGCTCATACTATGAAATTAGGAAGAAAATTTTGTATTATCAAAAAAGTTATAGAATATCATTTTTTAATAATGGATTATTTGGAATACATTAGAAAATATTCTTATAAAAATTACCATATCTACCAAGTTGGAAGTAATAAATTGTGTGATCAATGCATTCCAGATTAAAATATTTTTCCTAGGAAATAAGATCAATTTAATAAGATCTACAATAAAATTGATCATTAAGAAGATGAAATCTAGATGGTATTGAAACACTGAATCCATTCAAGGATTCCCCAATGAGACTATGGAAATTCATAAAGAAGGTGAATCATTATTCATAGTTAATATCCAGAGGATAAAAATTTATCAAGAACCCTTCCATGAAGGTGGGTTCATCATCCTGAAATTTGAATGTGACTTAAATAATCAATATCCAGGTTTTAAAGGAAGATCATACTGGGATGTAACCCATGGTCAGTAATCTTATAGTATATTAGGTTTTATTAATCTTCATGAAATAATAAGACATTCTAAGAGCTAAATGGAAGGGTTTTAATGAAAACTAAGACAAAAATGTAAATTACACATAGTGTAACCCTGTTTCATGATGTGTAAGTTTTCTTCCAAAATTTTAGAATACACGCCATTACCCGAATTAAATAATAGTTACCAATTATTTAATACCATGTACTATTTTTTAAAAAATAGTTTCTGAACCCATAACCCACGAACTAACCCTCCACCTTCTTCCCCAACCCTCTACCTTCCTCCTAAACACACATACCCTCCCCCCTCTTTCATGAGTGTACCCTCCTCGCTTATTCTCCCCCAAACCCCCTATTTTAGATAAAACTCTCTCCAAAACTTCCATCCCATTCCCTTATGTCCAACACCCCCTTTCCATTCCTACCAATCTGCCATGAGGCCCCCACTCCTCCGCCCCCCTTCTCACCCCCCAAAAACCCTCCCATATACACCCCTCCAAACTCCTTCCACGATGGAGCATTCAAAAATGTGTAACCTATACCTAATGACTATTCTTTAGACCACGATGATACCATGCTAGTGAAAAGACCACATGGAGTTGCACTTCCCACAACCTCACTACATCGGGAAGCATCTCTTCCGCCTCTCAATGTATCTAGTGTTTACCCCGCTACATGTTATTACTACCATATAAGATTCAGAGAATCCTATGGGGATAACAGCCCACATTTTTACACTGTCATTTATTTCCCCAACTTGAGGAATCATGTATCCCACAACTGACTGCATGTGAAGCCAATGAGGAAGAAAAAACACTTCATATGGTTGTTTATTCCATATTTCACATCAGAAATGAAAAACTGGAGCTCATCAACTAACCCCATCATTAATTCATCATTGATGTGTGTGAATAAACATTCATAGATCATTTCTTAAACTATCTATCAACTTATGAGGTATCCACAGAGGGCCTTCACATCCATCTGGGTGGCCGACTGAACGACCTCTCATTCACCAGATTTGATATCAGATTAGGAATCTATATAGAGATGTTTCCTATGTCACTGATACTTTTGTCCCTTCACCTTTATACTCATTATTCCGATTCAAGGAGATTGTGGATGATGGTCACCTGTGATGCTAATATAGTTCATGATCCAAGGATAACCAATTATCATTGAAATGCATCCCAACACATCGAATCCTTCATAGATACATGACCAATTAATTGTTTTACATTAAAGAATCTCATAGGTGTGTGAACAAGGTAGATGTACTCATCTTAGCAGTTTCAGTGGGTGGGCCCGCCCTTAACATGGATGGCCAGTTCACATATTACTACCAGGGTCATGCATAGTGGAACCGAGGTATATCGATGGGTGGTTCAATTATCACACAACTGCCCCAACATCTTAGAGTGTTTGATGTTTCTATTCCACTGAAATCCCTTAGACCATTGGATTCCATTGATTATCTGATGAAGAAGTCCATGAGATAGAGGTAGAGTCACTAGGGGATCCTACAACATACCCTAATCTAGTTCCACCCACAAATTCCCCTCAAACAAATCCCTCACATTTCCCTACTTCTACCAAAAATACATAAAATCTTGTTTTGACCACCCATCCCACACTGAAAGAAATATTTTAATTGAATCATTCCATATTAGAGAACCTAACACATATATTTTCCCATTCACACATTCCCATTGTCGAGAATTCTATTTTTACCACCCATTCACCAACCTCTTCTCCAACTAGATCTCATCAACCACCAATACCTTATGGCCCCTCCTTTTCAACCACTCATCTCCAACCACATCGTATACCAACATGGATTCATAACTATCTAACCCCACTGCCCTATAGTAGTACCAATAGGAGTTGGCCTGGTAAGGAAAGGGGTCATCCACTTCACCATCCATTAATGGGACACTTATTATACATCTTCCAGACTCACAACCCCACTGTGGCATGAAAAATCCACACCACATACTATGGATCATCTTTATAGTTTCATGACCCCACTCTCCTTGCATAACCAACAACTATTATAGACGTCACTACCACTAACTAGGCTTAATATCCACTGACATCAAAATCCCAAGAGTGGACACTAGAGTAAATTTTTGATACTTTCAACTTATCTTAGTTGGAAAAAATGTTCATTTTTGTTTTTTTATATGAATCATGAATAGTATGTTATTGATTTTAGTCTCTATACCACTTGTTTTTGTGATATTAATGATTTTCTATATAAAGAAAACTAATTTCTCCCCACATTACATGGATTAAAATTTAAATCTTTATCAATTTACAGTATCCATGTTTTTGTCCTATCTTTTTTCCATATTTGATGAGGTGTCTATATGAATATATTTAATTATAAAACAAGTCACATAATGTGTGATCGAGATCAAATGTCAACTACATGAACTCTCACTAATGATTCATGTATAGAATCCACCACCACAATCTAGGATACCCTTACATCATAATTGATCTATTCACGCAATTCTTTTAAAGACATCAGTCCTTTCAAAAGGCCACGTGATCTCAAGACACTACCATGAATAGAAATAGATGATAGATGAGACACTGTGTTGATTGAAAAAATCTTCATTATACTCCTTTCTGTCCATCATGATTATTGTGAATCTTTTTAGCACTATATGGGAGGCGACCCATATTTTATCTATGTTCTCATTTTAGTCTTCATGATGTTTGTATTAATAGAGAGTTTTAATTATTTTCGTGAGTAACATTTAGATTTATTGTATAAACCTGACTACATTTACATTAAATATGTTTCATTGAGTGTCATACTAGTAACCCGCCTGTATATCTACATTCCCAATGTTTCAGACCTGTGTACTACTGTTTTAACTAGTAGAGGATTTTTATTTCTATCCCATTTTGTAGGTAGATAATTTTATAAATAAAATTAACAATGTATACCCATGGAATGAAACATCTTATAGGGATCTCTCAACACCATTATTCTTAAATTATTAAATTTAATTTTCATTTTCCTGATCTACATCGGCTGAACCCTTCCCAAAATATATCAACATACAATGTAGACATGATATCAATCTAGGTGTGGGGTAGTTTTTCATGACTTCACTTTCAATAATGTGTAATTTCTAACTCATATAATCTGTTTAAGAGATATTTTTCAATTTGAGATCCTGATTTGAACCTGAAAAACATTATACCCATTTAAATACATGAAAATGTTATGTCAGTTATTTTTGAAAATCAATGTTTTTTCTCTTCTTATATTTTTAGATTGATTATTTAGATTAATAAGTTGATTCAATTTCCTCATTTTCAAAACTTCTTTTTATTGACTTATTACATGGTTTATACCTATTTTGTTGTCTATATCATTATTTACACCAATTACCAAATGGATTTTGCGATAATAATTTCATATTAATTTCTGAGCATATTTATTGAGTAACAGATAGGGAATGTAAACCTATCTGAACATCTATTGAGATCTTTTTGAGGATATATTTTTAAAAATACAATTTTGAAATGATTGAGGAAATATTTTTTAAGAATCCTTTTCCAGAAACCCACCATACATATTTTCTACATTCATCCCACAATTTCTGTGAATGACCATATATTCAAAGATGAATATCACTTCAAACTGTGCTCTTTGTATAATGATTGTTTTTACAATGAATAAGTGTGGGGGAGTTCATCATCCAAAACAGGATTATTCTAATCTATATAAGTATTAAATTTCTTATATGGCCATGTGATTATGATGCATGTATACTTTGTACCATTTCAAATCTATCCAATTCTATTGCAAAATATAAAAAAAATTAACATTGGTTGTGTTTTATGAAAGTAAAAAACATAACTTCAAGACTGATGAGTCCCACAAAAGATCATATGTGGTTATGAGAAGGATGTGAGATAAATACTAGTCATAATATTAATTAAATAAAAATAGAAAATAAAAATAAATGAATAGGATGCACTTCATTGCTTCAAGTGATATATATACATGGATCAAACATCAGTTGCTGAAAGTGTAGAAAATTTTAGCTATGGAGGATTTATTAATCCACACATGTCATGAAATTCACACATTATACTCCATATAATAACCTCCATTTTGATTAATGTTCAGTTTTTAAAAACTTTTTTGATGTACAGATTCATTAGTTCCTAATTTGTGAAGATATCGTGATTGATTTTTTATTGTTTTCCAATGTGTGGATGATAGAACCAATGAAATCCTATGGTTATGTTCACGTAATTGGGGTATGAGGATAAATATGTTTTCATTTCAGCTTTATTAATGATAGGAAATTTTGTGTGTGGAAAATTGCAAATGGGAGTAGAGATTATGTAAGTTTTATGAAATTGTGATTAAAATATTAATAATTTGTTCGAATATTTGAGTTATGTGGCCTGACTAATTTTCAATTCATGGATTATTCAATATATTTTCCTTTTTTACTTACACATAGTTATATATATGTTGATATATTGAATGTTTTATACTTCTAAAAAATGATTTATTTTTTTTATATCTTGAATGATTTATTTTTTGTTAATCATATGAAATTGTTCATGTGTGGGGTTATTTAATAAGCTTAAATAATATAAATATATTTTTATTTCACTTTATTATGTACATTCAATGATTTATTTGGCAATTCACTTGTTATGTTTTATTTATTATAGGAATTGTGATTTTTAGGTTCAAAGGAAAAAAATCCAGAAAAGGAGAAAAATAATCTATTACATGTCATGAAACAACATTACACAACATTTAGTTGCATTACACAATGTAATATTAGCCATGAAGAATGATGTGACAAAATTAAGGACATAAGGATCATTAAAAAACATGAATCTAAAATATATGATGTGATCCTTCCATACAATTCATGAATCACCAACCCACATTATGGAGCATCTAAATCAAAAATCATACGAGCCTGAGAAATCTATATGATGTGACATCTGATAACACATCATGAAAGGAATCAAATATCCAAATCTCATCTTAGATTAGCATGTGATATGTGAAGATTCAAAATTCATGGGGAAAATAATGGATTGAAATTATAAGACATGAATTATTATTACATTATTGTATAATACTGACTACATATACATGTATATATATGTATATATATTTTAGGGAACCATAGTGAAGGATTTAGGGTGGAAAAACACTGTTTCTTTCGTTCTTCTCTTGTTCCCCTCTACTCACTCTCTCCATACTAAAAATTCATTATGTTTATTTTTTAAATACATTAATATATTAATTGAGAATTAATTTAAAGATTTTTATTCATTATATTTTCACATATAATTTCGTTTTTCTCATTATTACTATAAATCCATGATGATCCATTGACATGATTGTTTATACCCTTATTCCAGGTAAGTAGTTAATTGTATTATGATTGATTCCATATCTATATTTCTGGTTCCTTCTCACATGATTGTTAATTGGTTTTCCATAATCTTGTCATTTTTTCATCCATTTAATCTCAATTTTTTTGGCATGTTAAACATGACTTTTATTCATCATTTATTTGTAATCAATTTTAGTTTGTGTGGTAAAACCAACATGCATAAGGGTCAAAAGTATTAGAGTTTTAATTCAACAAATCATTAATTCTCAATATAGAATCCTCAAGGATTAGTAGTCATTATAAAAAAATTAATGTCATTTGAACATCCCTTACCATGATACTTTTTAGTGTAGTAATATATCATAGTTGGAGTAGATTCAACAATGATTAATAGACAAAATGACATTATACCTTATATGCTAAACTTAATGTGCTTTGGTTCTGATTATTTTCCAACCAATGAATATTTTTCAACTATATAGAACAAAATGGTTTGACCGTAGTCCAATAGAGACCTACACTTGCTTTTCATCCGACAACATCAAACCTTATAAGCTAGGATATCGATAATCATTTACTTGAAACCCCAAAATAAGTATTGATACCTTTTCTATATATGATTCCAAACCTCAAACAATTAGAAATACTTTTTCCCAAACTTAAAAAAAATCATGAGGACCCTTACCCCAAAGGGATTGAATCTAAAAGATTCCATTTCCAACCCATTTACCCATTGAATCGGCCCTATAATTTTACTATACTGAATCACAACAGTATGTGATGTTTGGGAAAAATCAAATAAAAGATAACAGAATCCCACATGACTAAAATGATGCATGTTGGCACATTAGGGTGTGACATATATGTTCCTTATTGAGACAATAAAAGATCTCTATTAAGTAATAAATCATCCCCGTGTAACAAAAACTCATCATTATAATGTATGGAATTATACTTATGAAATATAGTATCTTCCTTAATAATTTTCTATGTGTTTATCAATTTTCAGGTCATGTGTGGGAACCCATCAATACAAAAGTTCCTTCTTATTTACATTTTCTTATATAATCTTTATAAAATAAAAGATACATTCATTATGCTACTCATAACATATCACCGTTCTTAGACATCCCATACATAATATATATCTTCATATCCAATAGAAATAAAAAATAAAAAAGAGTGGGGCTAGTTTCATAGTAAGCAGAAATAAGGGAGATACATGATTATAAAATGAATATATGGGTATGGGAATTTGGGAATTACATTTGAAGACCATACCCAATATATCAAATATAAAAATAACGAGTCATGAAAAAAAGTTTTGAATTACAAAAGTTGTGAATAATAAGGGAATAAAAGAACATGAACCATGGAAGAATAACATTTTAATAAGATATCAACATGTTTTTCTTACACATAATTAGAGTAAATAATTTCTATATTATCCAAGGATCCCATCCAAGACAATCATAGCAGACATAGTGCTTTTCTAAACCGGGTTCAATCTCCATTCCATCACTATATTTTAGGACATGGATGACTTCTTACTCCAGCCTTATCGTACTAAATTAATTTCACTCCACATTATCATCATGTATATCCCATAATATATTAATATTTACCCAATACATGGGAGGGATAAATTGGTCCCTACCATCACATATATAAATCATACATATGTTTTCCACAAGATCATCAAAATTTTGATATCATAACCGATGAATTGATATTTTTATCATAAAAATTCCAATGTATAATAACCTTTAGAAAAGAGATAGGTTTTATAATAATTTCATCTTATCAAAACCTATGTTATGAAGTGGGCTTCATAATAATTTTTTCATGGTATAACCTGTAGAATAAAATAGTATTTCATAAAAATCATTCTGTAAAAGCATAAAACATTTATAGAAATAATCTGACTGGTATTCTTCTATAATATGCATAGTAAAATATATGTAACACCAATGGATGTTATCATAGATATTAAATAATTATGAAATATAATTTAAAACATTTCATGAGAAAAATAAATATTTTACTTAAAAAAAATTAATTTTTTTGAAAATAAACATGAAAATTTTAATGGATTTTTCAATAAAATGATTATTAATAATGTCATATAATTTAGTTAATATCCTACACATTAAAATGAATGTTCCTATCAGAGTTTCTATAAAATCCAAACAAGCATTAGTTTGGAGATTTACATGTAAATTCATTTCAATTATTTGTTAGTAAAAAATAATACATGGGTAATTATTTCCTTTATAAATAATATGGAATTAATTAAAAATTAAAACATTTTTAGAAAATGTGGTATTGAACAGAAACTAATTACCAAATCTAGATTGAAATAATGTTAGATTTTATAAAAAAATAGTTAATTAATTATTTTATATATACAATTACATGAAGATATAATGTATCAACATATGATAAAAATATTAATGATAGTTAATTAGAGTTACAACATGATAAATAATCATTGGATACTTAAACATAAATGGTTCCAATAAATGATTAGATTATGACATTGAATATTTATCACTTGGGTGACATTGAATCATATCCCCCAATAAAAGAATAAAAAATGTTACTTAGATGTATCGTGTGAATAAATAAGTTTATGATATTAAATATAAAAGGGGATATAAAAACATCATGAAGGAAAATAGTTTAAAAACACAACTTCTGTCTCATAAAATGAAAATTGAGAGAAAGATCCCTTACCTTCAGTCTTGACTTCCGTCATACTTGTTGAAAGTTCCTTTATAATAAATAAATGTTTATTATACATATATTAATGAATATATATATATACATACATACAAAACATATACTGTGTTATTATAAAATTTTATTAACCATTTATTAATGATTCCGTTTTAATGTAACATTATGAGTAATAACCACTTAGTTTTCATCAATATATTGATTTGATATATCTTTCTACTCCTCCCTTAATAACACTTCCATAAAATTCATAATGATAAAAATTATACATATAATATATATATTCAGTATATATGTATTTATAATAAACAATAAAATAATTAACTAAGATATTAAATTCACTATTCTTGGAGATGGTAGGTCATACAGAGACATGAACGATGTTTACATTTTGATTTTAGATTGATTGATGGAAATGTGAATGATATATTATCCTCGCATAATCCTTTTTGTGTAATATATATTAAATATTTTTATTAATCCCATCTTTAATACATTCCATGTGTAGCGTGAAGGAATCACATTGTTTTGAGAGGAAGTACTCATTTTTACACATGAACGATGTTATCGTATGCTAATGAAATGTAACGAATGAAGGTATGCGTGATATAAAAAATAAATATTAATAATAAAATTAAATATATTATATACAACATATATAATTAAAATAATCATAATTATAGTCATCCTAGATAGGTGGTAATGGAAAAAAATGACATCAGTTTGTGAGGAGTTAATCCACTATACACGCGAATGACGATTTCGTTATCTATTTGATTGAAGTAGACAAGATTTCATGTCATGATGATTTCGAAAAACAATATAAATATAAATAATATAATTATTTTATTATATAATAATGATATTAATGTAATAAATGGGTCTTGAGGAAGAAATAAAAAAAATATTTATTGATGAAAACTACCATTTATTTGGGTATATTCCTTATATTTTCACCAAAAACCATTCTCTAATGAATTTATGAGAAAAATAAGTCATCTAGGATGAGGGGAGAGAAGTTTAAAGGTTCTTGTTTCTGGTCATTTATTATCCAATTAGGTGTGATCATGTGAATAATGTAGGAGAGTGGGTGGTCTTTCATAACTGGGGAGAGGACAATGATAGAATTCCTGATAAGAGTTTTCTAATCCCAAAATATTCAAATGGAAAAAAGTCAAGAATATATCAAATTAAAACCTAAAATATGATCAAATAGATATAATACTATAAAATATTTTTTTATGTTTATAATTAAATTTTATAAAAAATATTTATAGTTTAACCCCATCTAAACAAATTTCTACCTTGACTGTTGTAATTAATTAATACTTCATTAACTATTTATATTGGAAAATAATTAACAGAAAAATATTATAATTTATAAATTAATTTAATTATAAATAAGGAATCCATTTTTCCAAATTCCAATCACATATTTGGAAGAAATTAATTCAAAATTAATCCCATATATGTGTTGATAAAAAGGATTTTTAAATAAAAAATTTATAAAAAGTTTAGAATATTTTTATATCAAATATCAAAATAGAATTTATTAAAATTAAATAAATACAATTATTAGTTATATAATTGTACATATTTTATATTAAATTTATTTAAATATATATTTTATCATCATAAACATGTTAAACAAAAAATATAGGTTTTTATGTTTAATAATTTTCAAAAAATACATAAAATCATTTTGGTGGGAAAATGTTATTTTCAAAGCATATAAATAGTTTAAAAAAATAATGACTTTTAGAATCAATATGTTTTATTTATATCAGATCATTATTAATATAAATTAAGAAACTGTATTACCATTAAAATTAATATTTTTAACATATTCATTATAAATATAATGTTTAGATATCAATATTTATAATATATCATTGTTTTTTAAAAGTATGTTTTTCGTGTAATGATTTCTAATAATTTTTTTCATATTGCACAAGATTACTATAGTGAAACTGTTAGGTACCGGGCGGTGCATCGGATGCCGGATGGCTGGGAATTTAAAATTTTCTATATTTCCAGAGTGACATAACACTGTCAACTCCAGTGATCTTGTCCTGGTTTGGTTCGATGATCATGCAAGGATTAAATAGAGCATGAAAATTAAACTAAACATGTACCTAGTCCACATTAGACGTGTGCATGTGTGTCGTAGAATTCTAGTGATCATTTCTCGATTACTCTAGCATCAAAGCCCTCTAGATATCCACACATTCCCCACAAATTATCATGCGCACAGTTCATCAACATTCGGGTGCTAGCACGGATCTTCGACACTCATTTTAGTGCAGCGACGCTCATCGCAAAAGAAGATACTTCAATCCAAGATAATGAACTTGAAGATCTTCCATCGCTTGAGTGACTCTCTCTTTAGATTCTAGGAGGAGAGAAAAGCCCTCATTATTGACACATGAATAGTATACAAGCAATAGCCTCTCTCTCTGTTATATAGGGAGTGTTTAAAACATGCGGTATGGATTCTTGGCCATCGTGTAATTGATGTTAGTTATATAAGTGTTATAAATAATTATTTATAAAAAATAAAATTATTCCATAAATTATTTTTATAATTTGTCACTTACTTTTAATATATAAATATATTACGTGAAAAATTTGAGTTTTTAACTTGAATCGTACCTCCTTCTAATATTAACCTAAAAAAGGATATTAAAATCCATTCGAATAATATTAATTCTTGTATTTACTATATAACTTGTAAATACATGTTATAAATAAATTCAATGAATTATTATGAACATAAAAAATTAATGAATTTATTTATTATTTGGTGATCCATAGGACATTGATAGTGCTCAAACCCTTTGGTGGGGCCCACGAAGTTCTATATTCTGATTCGAAGAATATTGCATATTCTCAAGGCGCTATTTTATGTGACCATCTAGTCCCTTACCTCAATAGTATTGAATAACATCAACTAACCTAGAGAGGGGTCTAGAAATCCAGAATTGTCCATATAGAGATAATGCAATGTCAAAGTAACGACTACCATCATATGAACATGGTCGGTGTAATATAATATTTTCATCATCGATATCTCAATAAATCAGAATTCACACTAGTGTCATTATTAATTATTTGCTTTATTTTATTTATCATTTGTCTGGATGTTTTTACCTTCCACTACCATAGAATTGGATTTAATGAAGTTGCAACCATCCTAATCCACTAGGACCAAGATATATCTTTCTGAACACAGAAACAACAGATCCTTTCTCAATCATTCAATCAATGTAATGCCATTAATGAGGTACCCAATACAAAATACCTCACCAAGACTTTGTCGCAATAGTTTTTACCTTGCATCAAATGTCCGTAATTAAATTACATCCATTTACAATGATCACAAGTCTCAAGACCATTAAACTTGTACATAGATAGAAACAACCAATGACACCTAAAACATTTGTTGTTTCTATTATGCAGTTCTTTACTCGTGATCTCAGCCACTAGAGATCATAATGTTTGAACTTCATGAGAAGAAGTCTCTATGCTTATGAGCCCACATGTCAAGATGGTTACACATCATATGTGTCCTTTCCGAATGATATAACTAGACCATATGAAGTTAATTTAAGAATACTATCATGGCTTCTCAGGGTTCTCATTATATCATGGGATCTACTATAACCCTTTGATGTGAAAGGTAAATTAAATATATTTCCATAAACAAAGTGGATGCAGAAGTATCTACACTATTATTGAAAGATTAACACATGGATTATAACAAACTGAATACATGTAGTGGTAATCAAAGTACAAAACAAGTTGGGCCTAGGGAGCCCACTTTTGACACTCCCACAGTCACTAGAGCCAACTACTAACGGGTTTCAATCTTCTAGCCCTCACATGTGAAACAAGCTTCTGATGAGAAATTCCATTATTAAGGGGTTCTTCCTCGTTGTCCTTCGTGGCTACTCTGATAACTATTATTTCACCTCTTTGAGTAAAATATCTCATGAGATGAAACTTATAAAGAATACGCTTTGTTCTTTGGCGAGAACTTTGCTCCATGGAAAATAAAAATGCAGTAGTATTATAACAATATACTAGTGATGGGTCTTCAATGATAGGTACAACACTAATTTATGATGGAAAGCTGCGTATCCAGATATCTTCCTTTTCTACATAATAAGCTACAATATATTCATACTCTGCTATTGAATCAGCAACCACACCTTGCTTCGATCTTCTCCAGCTCACGACACCACCATTCAGGAAAAAGATATAGCCTGACTGCGATTTCATACCATCATGATCTATCTAGAAATTAGCATCATTTTATCACACCAAAACTAGTTCCTCATCTCCTCCATACACCAGGAACATATCCATAGTGCGCCTCATGAACTTTAGGATAGTTTTCATAGCTGTCTTATACAGCCCTCCAAGATTGGCTTGATATATACCCACTATGATTAAAGCAAAGGTGACATCAAATCAATTACCTAGCATGGAATACATGATATAACCCACTACTGATGCATAAGGGACTCTACTCATTCGTTCAATCTCCTCCTCTGTTTTTGGAAAAAAATTCAAGGAGAGATTTACACCATGTGACAGAGCGAACCATCCACCCTTGGATTGTTCTATATTGGACCTTTTGAGTGCCTTGTCAATATATGTACTTTGACTTAGCCCAATAATCCTTTTAGGTCAATCTTGATAGATCATGAACCCAAGAATGTAGGCTGCTTCATCTAAGTCTTTCATAGAGAAGAATTAATTTAACCATGTCTTAACTAATAGTAAGACCTGCACCTTATTTCCCATAGTTAATATTCCATCAACCTATAATACTAGGAAATCAATGGCATTACCTTAAATTTTTTTATAGACATATGGCTCGCATTAATTTTTTTACAAACTAAAATCTTGTATGTACACATCAAAACAAACATTCCATGATCTTGATGCCTACTTCAATCCATAAATGTATTTTTGTAGCCTGCATAATTTATTGGCATTCATTGACTTGAAAAACCTTTTGAGTTGAGTCATATAGATGTATTCCAGCAACATTCTATTTATAAAAGTAGGTTTGATATCAATCTTCCAAATTTCATAATCATGAAAGGTTGTTATTGCAAGCAATATTCTGATGGATTTAAGCATTGATAATGGTGATAATGCTTCATCATAGTCAATTCCTTGATGTCGCATGAAACTCTTTGCAAACAATCTTGCTTAATGGTATTAACATCAACATACATACCCAACTTCTTCTTTAATACACATATTTATCCAATGTGCTTTACATTATCTTGAGGGTCTACAAAAATCCAAACATGATTTTTGTACATGGACTTCATCTCAGAATTCATGGCTTCTTTACATTTACCAGCATCATTGCCTTCTACATCTTCCTCATAGGTTAGAGTTTCATCGTCCTGAAGGACTAATGTGTCACCTGACTCGGTGACAGGAAAACCATAACACTCTGGTTCTCTAACCTCTCTCGTAGACCTATGATATATGTGTGTCTGAGGAAACATTTCTTCTTGCTCTTGTTCTTGTGGAGATTGTTCCACTACCAACACTTGTACATCTGGATAATTAACTTCATCGATGTCAATATTGATCCCACTATTTCGAATAGAACTGTGTTCCCTTTCAAGAAATGTGGCATATTTTTTCACAATGACTTATCTATCTAATGGGTTATATAGGTAGTATATTCTAGTTTCCTTAAGATAACCTTTAAAGATGCACATAGTGCTTCTGGATGCTAATTTCTCACTTGGTAGAGTCTTGAAAAATTCCTTGAAACCCCATACACATGTGTGTTCCATGTTGGGTTTCTTAACATACCATAACTAATATGTAATCCCATCTAAACCTTTATTTGGAACTCGGTTAAGGGTATATACTACAATATACAAGTTGTATCTCCAAAACATTGTTGGAAGGGTTGCATGACTCAACATTTATCTGACCACGTCGAGCAAGGTCATATTCCTCCTTTCACTAACACCATTCCATTGTGGTTAATAATGATGATTTTGTTGGGATATTATCCCACAATTCTTCAAGTGATCAATGAATTATTAGATAAGGTATTCTCCACCTCAGTTTGAGAAAAGTTCTTTCATCTTCTTACCATGATGGCTTTAACTTAATTTTGGTCTTCCTTAATAATCCAAAACTAATCTAACATATACCAGATTTAGTAGGTATATCCATAGCTATTATAGTCATCGGTAAAAGTAATGAGGTATAGAAAACCACCCATTGCCTCTACTATAAATGGACCACATACATCAGTATGAATTACTTCCAGAACTGCATTGTCTCTTTCTCCCTTTACTGAGAAAGGTTCTTTGGTCATATTTCCTTGCGAACAATCTTGACAAACTTTTATGAGTTCTAACTGTACCTTGTCTAGATACCCTTCTTGATGCATTCTCCATAATCACTTATCAATAACATTACCATGCCTAAAGGGACATAGGCGGTTGTTATTTGAGTCATGTTGTATTTTTTTGTCATTTATTGGCATTACTAAGTTTTCTCATTCCTTCATATATAAACCATTTTTAAGATGTTCTATAACATAACACATGTTATCACTATAAAAGAGGCAAATTTTATTTCCAAACACGAAATAAAAACCCATAGTGTCTAGACATTACATAGAGATAATGTTTCTGGTAACAGAAGGTACATAATATAAATTGTTTAAGACTAGAACCAAACATGTATGCAATGTAAAGACCCGTAAAATTCAAGGGAATTTTTTTTTCTTAATTTTATTTGGAGTTTTACAAGTGCGCGGTTTGTGACGGCACCTGATTCCGAGTCCCGGTGTGCCCGGAATCAATTTCCGAATTTTGGATCGGGTACGTTAAGTGAACGAACGAGTGGGTTTTTCTAACTTTTGAACCGGTGCCCAAAATCGAATTCTGAGGGCACCGATGGAACCGCAGTGCCGGTAATTGATTAGGAACTCCTGTTCCGAAGATGCGTTTACAAGAGTGTAGATAATAAAAATTGTGGAAGTTTATTTTATAATTACACTACAATTTTTATTATTTTACTCTAAGTGTTAGCTCTTGATGGAAGTTCAGTAACCACCCAACCTCCCTTGGGAGGATATGAGGGTGGTGGGGGCCACACGAACCCCACCTCTTCATATCATCTAAAACCCCCCTCAACTCCCAATTTAATTATCTTAACTTAAGTTATAACCTATGACTTAAATGTAACGAGTTAATGAGGTGAGTTGTGTGTGGTTATTGAATTTCAAACTCTTGAAATTCAATTGTGTTGTTGTGTTAATAAAATAATAAAGAGTCTTATTTTATTTTTGGTTAGAGTTTTGTCACCTTGAGTGAATTTTAGAAGCATTCTTCATTTTCTTCAACCTCGACGAAGAACGCGAAGAACACCGTTCTTCAACGAAAAACTTCTCCGCTGAAGAACACGGTCCTTCCGCGATGTCGTATCTGCGACGCGACGTTCTTCTTCCGCATCGTTTCTTCCACGACGATTTTCTGCGATGAAATCTCAGTCAAAGAACTTCGAATCCTAGCTTCGCGACGTCGACGTTCTTTCCCCGCGACGCCGACCTCCGCGACCCTCATCTTCCACGGGTCATTGACGAACTCTGTTCCAGAACCGAGGTAGGTGTTTATTTGTTAATCTATTAAATTATTTTCCATTCTTGATTCTGGAATGTCGAACATCGTGGTAAATTGACTAAATGTTATCGTTTAACGAGAGGGGGCCGGACTGCACAAACATGGCCTAACCCCCTCCCTTGTTCATGATTGTTTCTTTGTGAATGGAACGAGATGGTATGGTGTCATCGCACCACACGGGAATCGCACGGAAAGTATTGTGTGGCGCCGTCACGCCGTGTCGTGGAAATAAATTCAGGAACGCGACACCGTCGCACCACGTTAAAGGAAATCGAAGGCGCCGCGGCCGGAGCGGGGCCGCGGTGGAGGGGCGAGGTGCCGTCGCACCGCGCCGGACGACAAGGGCCACGGCCGGTTCCGGGCCGCGGCGGAGCAAGGATACCGGTGGCCAGCCGAGCCGCCGGTGTCGGTGCCAGAAGCGGACCGACCACCGCTGGTCCCATTGAGAGGGAGCCGGCCGGCCAGGTCGGACTGGGCGGAAAGAAGAAATCTGGGGGAATTAAATTCCCCCGGCCAGCTCACAGCCCCCATAATGATGGGGGGGTTACACAAGGGGGGGCAGGCGCCCCCCTCTTTTTTTCAATCAGCTCGGCTGAAGCCGAGCTGGCAGCGCACTGGGCGCGCTGCCCCCAGCCGGACCGGCGCCGGGTCGACCTTGTCCAGGGCGGGTCGGCCCGGTTCGGGCCAGCCGGGGGGGTTCTTGGGCCGGGTCGGCCCGGGCCCGAAACCCCCGATACCGAACTGTTTGTGTTCAAATGCCCATAACTCTGGATACGGACCTCCAAACGGCTTGTTTTCTACGGCGAAGGGATCCTTTGATCGAGACAGTCGTTTCGGTATATCGCTCTGAAGGTTTCGGAATACTTTGAGTTCGGCCAGGTTGGATCGTACACGAAACCAATCGGGCCCTCGGAACGGAAACACACATATCATGAGCTACGGATGTCCGATTGACGTGTCATCAGCTTTGTTGAGTTCCTCTTAGTGAGACAGATTTTTTGGCTCACTCCGCCCAAGGTTTGAATGCAGGTGGAGTACAGTTGGGTTGGTTTTTCCTTAAAAACCAAATGGGCCCCTAGGACAAAAAAGCCAATAACTCTCAGACTGGGCGTTCGATTGATGCGCCGTCTATTGCATTGAGTTTCTATTGACGATACAGAAATTTTGGATACATCAACTTCGGACGATGGTACAGTAGATGTATCAGCCTCTCGGCTCATAGAGCGGACCCTCCCAAACGATCTTGCTGTGTGCGGGAACCCTAGTGCTAGTTGCGACTGCTACTGTGACGACGATGACTGTACAGAGATCCCCAGTGGATTCGACGACGACGATTACAGCACTCAGCGATCCTTTGGGGATCAGTGTTACAAATCCTATGTGGGTCTGATCCTATGTGGGCCTTTGCTGGGATTAGTTCCTATCGATCCTTGTGGATCTGACAGATGGTATTCTATCCTATGTGGGTCTTAGCTGTGTTGGTCATGCATCCTATGTGGGTCCTAGCTTAGATGATTCAATACTGGTCTTATATCCTATGTGGGTCCCAGTATAGTTGAATCAATGAAGATAGCTGGTCTTGTATCCTATCTGGGTCCTAGCTGTGCTGGTCTTGTATCCTATGTGGGTCCCAGCATAGATGATTTAATACTGGTCTTGTATCCTATGTGGGTCCCAGTATAGTTGAATCAATGAAGACAACTGGTCTTTTATCCTATGTGGGTCCTAGCTGTGCTGGTCTTGTATCCTATGTGTGTCCCAGCTTAGATGATTCAATAATGGTCTTGTATCCTAAGTGGGTACCAGTATAGATGAATCAATGAAGACAGTTGGTCTTGTATCCAATGTGGTTCTCATCTTAAATGAAACAATGAAGATGGCTGGTCGTGTATCCTATGTGTGTCCCATCTTAGATGATTCAGTATCTATATCTGATCATCCCTTTCACCTTTTTTCGAAGTATTCTGTGTGAGCTGAATCATGTGTTACTCTCCTTTGTGGATTGTGTTGAGCTATCCTGTGTGGAATTACTGTTTTACTCTCCTTTGTGGATTGTGTTGAGCTATCCTGTGTGGGTATACCTTTTGCCTTCATGTGTGGACTGTGATGTGTTTGAGCTCGGACGTTGCAGCTGAGCGGAAATTGATGACATAGGTATATTTATGGGCATATACCTAAGCAAAGTCGGATGTTACATCGTGATTGTATCTTTCCATGTGGTTTATCCTTTTTGGATTTCGAGAGACCTTCGGGGTCTCGGGATCCCTACTGAGTAGCTTATACTCACCCCTGCACGGGCTATGCCCGCACTTCGTTGTGTTGGTTGCAGACGACGGATAGCTCTGATCGTGGTGGAGGCGTGCGGAGCAGGACGGTACCTGGAGGTGGACCACTGAGCGGGACATACTCGGAGCGGATGGTTGGACCGAGGATCTGGGGAGGCTATATGTACCCAACCTTCAGGTGGGACTTCCAGAGGATGGCTCGACGCTGTGGCTTTTCTTTTCAGTTCCTGTTTTCCCCTTTCAGTTGTACTTTATAGTTGGGCTTGTATTTCCGGCCCCTTTTACTTTCAGCACAGTTTGTTACAGTTTTTACCTAGTGTTTACTCTTTCTGCTTGCTTACTCTATGATTGTTGTTTACCTTACAAAGGCAATGCCTTCCCTGTTTATCAGGATTTATTCCTTGGTGCTAGTGGCCAGCCCCTGGCCTATGGGAGGCGGGCTTGGGGTAGTCACGGCACGGGGCCCGAGGATGGGTCGTGACAAATTGTTATCATAGGAGTTCGGTTCTACCACAGACTCTGATCTTTCTTCATTGTGAAGCAATAGTATTTAGCGTTTTGGGTGTGGTTATCAGTCCAGGGAGTCCAGTGTTGGTGCAGCGGCCGATATATCCGTACACCAGGACCCTGACTTCTGATTTCCGACTTAATGCACGAAAACATTGATTGCGTGTGTGTTTCAAGATTTCTTTGTGATTACTTGTGTCATCTCACCAGGTATATAGATCTGACTGTGGCACACCTATTTCATTTCATGATATCCCCACGATGGCAGCCAGCTAGGGTTCCGAGAGTGGAGTGTGATGACAACCCACCGATCAACGAGGCCTCAGTGCAGGGCTCCTTGTCAGCAGAGACACTGGCGGTACCTTTACCTGCCGAGCCACCGATTCTACTAGCCCCAACCCCTGATGATGTACGTCGCCTTACCGCGCTGCACGAGTTTCACCGTCAGCGACCGCCCAGGTTCCACAGGGAGACGGACCCCCAGGCAGTTGAGGACTGGATGGAGGCAGTCGTACGAGTTTTCAGGCTAGTGAGGACACCAGCAGACCTCATGGTGATCCTCGCAGCGAGCTTCCTGCACGCAGCAGCGGGCCGATGGTGGAGCTTGATGCTACAAGTGCATGATGAGACATCCCTTCTCTGGACGGACTTTGAGAGCATCTTACGCTCTGAGTTCATCCCATCCACCCTCCATGTGGTGCGCATTCAGGAGCTTCTTCAGCTGCGGGAGGGTAGCTTGACAGTGGCCCAGTACTCGGCGAGATTTTCTGATCTCTCACGCTACTCCACAGATATGGTATGGGACCCGTTCTTTCAGGCCCGGACCTTCGAGCAGGGACTGAGGCATGAGATCAGGGCTTCGATGATCTCCCTCAATATTTCGACGCAGGAAGAGGTGTTGGAGAGAGCCCTTCTAGTAGAGAGTTTTCTCACCGAGCAGGCTCTAGTGACAGGGCCCTCCGTAGGACGGCCCGTAGCAGGGTCTTCTGCAGCTTGCAGTAGACAGGTGACACAGAGGTCCAAACGGGCCAGACCATCATATGGGCAGTCTCAGGATGAAGATTCGGTTGTGCGGGGCACCCGAAGGAGATCCAGCTACACGAGGGGCAATCATTGCTACGCATGCAGCGGGCGAGGTCACAAGGCTCGAGACTGCCCGAATCATCTTACAGATGAGTAGCAGGTGGTAGAGGGACCTCCTAGATAGAGGTTCGGCCACGGTGGTCCACAGGGTGCCGGCGGACAAGGAAGAGGAGCTGGCCGAGTAGCCAATGGTGGGAGACACTTTGAGGTGTTGCCACCTCCACAACCAGGAGGTCCACCCCGACCGCAGGGAGTTGGGGGACATGCGAGAGCTTAGCATCAGGCAGCTAAGGTCTTCGATCATGGAGCTCTGGGAGAAAATGGACAGGAGTAGAACTAGTGGATATGTCTTTTGTACTTCTAGTTCCTTGTTGCTATTGTGTAGCATCTTTGTATTATGATCTGCAATAATAAAAGATGCATTCTTTTGTGATGTTTTCATTCCTGTCCTCTTTTGTGTTGTTACTAAGAGGTTCCAGTTTTGACTGTTGACTTGACCCTCACTTGTGAGACATCTACTGGAGGAGACCCAGTTACCACACACTGATGCCGACAGTGTGACTCAACCCATGGAGGCGAAAGTAACAGTTGGATCCTTTGGTAGTAGCATCGAGGCCTTACGACGTCATCCTTGGTATGGATTAGTGTCATCCAGGTCAGGATTCACTGTATTAGGCAAAGAATGTGGTTCATCCAAGGGATGAGACAGGATTTCTCTTATCAGAAAAGAAGAAATCATATCAGCTGTTGTGGGACCAGAGGTGGTCAAGGCCACGATAGAGAAGGTCTGGGTCATCCAGGAGCGGATGAAGACAGCTCAGAGTCGGCAGAAGTCATACGCTGACAGGAGGTGAAGGCCACTAGAGTTCAACGATGGAGACCACATCTTCTTGCATGTCTCACCTCGACGTGGATTGCGGAGATTTGGCCGAGGTGGAATCTAATCTTCACGCTTCATCGGACCCTTCCAGGTCCTCAGCAGGATTGGCGAGGTGGCTTATCACCTGTCTCTACCAGCTCAGTTGCACCAGGTGCACGACGTCTTCCACGTATCTCAGCTGAGGAGATATGTTCACGACCCGATGCACATCATTGACCATGGGGAGCTTGACGTTGACAATGGGGCGACTTTTACGGAGGTCCTGGTGGAGGTCAAGGATCGACAGGACCGAGTCCTACGTGGACAGTTAATTCCACTAGTGCTCATCAGATGGCAGCATGGGAATCTCCAGGAGAGCACTTGGGAGCAGGAGGATCAGATGCATGCTCAGTACCCTCATCGGTTTCCCTAGTTTTGATGTATCTTTACGGGGATGTAAAGACCTGAGGTGGGAGTAATGTAAAGACCCATAAAATTCAAGGGAATTATTTTTCCTTAATTTTCTTTGAAATTTTATAAGAGCGTGGTTTTTGGCGGCACCTGATTCCGAGGCCCGGTGTTCCCGGAATCAATTTCCGAAGTTTGGCTTTGGTACATTTAGTGAACGAACGAGCGGGTTTTTCTATCTTTTGAACCGGTGCCCGGAATCGAATTCTGAGGGCACCGATGGAACCGCAGCGCCGGTAATTGCTTAGGAACTTCTGTTCTGAAGTTGCGTTTACACGAGTGTTGATAATAAAAATTGTGGATGTTTATTTTATACTTACACTACAATTTTTATTATTTTACTCTATGTGTTAGCTCTTGATGGAATTTGGGTAACCACCCAACCTACCTTGGGAGGTTATGAGGATGGTGGGGCTCACACGAACCCCACCTCTTCATATCCTCTAAAATCCCACTTAACTCCCACTTTAATTATGTTAACTTAAGTTTTAACCTATGGCTTAAATGAAATGATTTAATGAGGTGAGTTGTGTGTCGTTATTGAATTTCAAACTCTTGAAATTCAATTGTGTTGTTGTGTTAATAAAATAAGAAAGAGTCTTATTTTATTTTTGGTTAGTGTTTTGTCACCTTGAGAGAATGTGAGAAGCATTCTTCATCTTCTTCAACCTCGACGAAGAACGTGAAGAACACGGTTCATCAACGAAGAACTTCTCCGCCGAAGAACATGGTCCTTCCGCGATGCCGTATCCGCAACGCAACGTTCTTCTTCAGCGTCGTCTCTTCCGCGATGGTTTTCCGCGACGAAATCGCCATCAAAGAACATCAAATCCTCGCTTTGCGACGTTGACATTATTTCACCGCGACGCCTACCTCCACGACGCTCTTCATCCGCGGGTCATTGAAGAACTCCGTTCCAGAACTGAGGTAGGGGTTTATATGTTAATCTATTATATTATTTTCCATTCTTGATTCTGGCATGTCGAACTTCGTGGTTAATTGACTAAATGTTATCGTTTAACGAGAGGGGGCCGGACCGCACAAACACGGCCTAACCCCCTTCCTTGTTCATGATTGTTTCTGTGTGACTGGAATGAGATGGCGTGGTGCCGTCGCACCACGTGGGAATCGCACGAAAAGTATTGTGCGGCGCGGTCGCACCGCGCCGTGGAAAGAAACTCAACAATGCGACGACGTCGCGCCGCGTTGAAGGAAATCGAAGGCGCCCCGACCGAAGGGGGGCCGCGGGGGAGGGGCGCGGTGCCATCGCACCGCGCCGGACGACAAGGGTCGCGGCCGGTTCCAGCCCGCGGCGGAGCAAGGTGGCCAGCGGCCAGCCGGGCCGCCGGTGTCAGTGCTAGAAGGGGACCGGCCACTACCGGTCCCGTTTAGAGGTAGACGGCCGGCCAGGTAGGGCCAGGAGGAAAGGAGAAATCCGGGGGAATTAAATTCCCCCAGCCAGCTCACGGCCCCAATAATGAGGGGGGGGGGCACGGTTACACAAGGGGTGGCAGGCGCCCCCCTCTTTTTTTCAATCAGCTCGGCTAAAGCCGAGCTGGCAGCGCGCTGGGCGCGCTGCCCCCAGCCGGACCGACACCTGGCCGGTCTGCCAGGTCGGGCCGAGCCGGGCCGGGCCAGGTCAACCCTATCCGGGGTGGGTCGACCCGGTTCAAGCCAGCCGGGGGGGGGGGGGTATCGGGCTGGGTCGGCCCGGGCCAGAAACCCCTGATACCAAACTTTTTGTGTTCAAATGCCCATAACTCGGGATACGGACCTCCAAACAATGCGCCGTCAGCGGCGATGTGATCCATGGATCGAGATGGTCGTTTGGGTATATCTCACTCAAGGTTTCAGAATACTTTGAGTTTGTTCGGTTTGGTTTGTACACGAAACCAACCGGGCCCTCGGAACAGAAACGCTCATATCTTGAGCTACAGACGTCCGATTTACGTGACGTTAGCTTTTTTGAGTTCATCTTAGTGAGCCGGATATTTTGGCTCACTCCGCCCAAGGTTTGAACACAGGTGGAGTAAGGTCGGGTTGGTTTTGCCTTAAAAACCAACCAGGCCCCTGTGACGAAAAAGCCAATAACTCTCAGACCGGGCGTTCGATTGACGCGCCGTCTGTTACATTGAGTTCTTGTTGACGATACAGAACTTTTGGATACATCAACTTCAGACTATGGGACAATTGATGTATTAGCCTCTCGGCTCGTGGAGCGGACCCTCCCGAACGAGCTTGCTGTGTGCGAGAACCCTAGTGCTGGCTGCGACTACTACTGTGATGACGACGACTATACATAGATCCTCAGTGGATTCGACGGTGACGATTACAACACTCAGCAAATCTACGGGGATTAGTTCTACTGATCCTATGTGGGTCCGATCCTGTGTGGGCCTTTGCGGGGATTAGTACCTATCGATCCTTGAGGATCTGACAGCTGGTCTTGTATCCTATGTGGGTCCTAGCTGTGCTGGTCTTGTATCCTATGTGGGTCCCAGCTTAGATGATTCAATACTGGTCTTGTATCCTATGTGGGTCCCAGTATCGATGAATCAATGAAGACAACTGGTCTTGTATCCTATGTGGGTCCTAGCTGTGCCTGTCTTGTATCTTATGTGGATCCCAGCTTAGATGCTTCAATCCTGGTCTTGTATCCTATGTGGGTCCCAGTATAGTTGAATCAATGAAGACAGTTGGTCTTGTATCCTATGTGGGTCCTAGCTGTGCTGGTATTGTATCCTATGTGGGTCCCGGCTTAGATGATTCAACACTGGTCTTGTATCCTAAGTGGGTCCCAGTATAGATGAATCAATGAAGACAGCTGGTCTTGTATCCTATGTGGGTCCCAGCATAAATGAAACAATGAAGACGGGTGGTCTTGTATCCTATGTGGGTCTCAGCTTAGATGATTCAGTATCTATATCTGATCATCCCTTTAACCTTTTGTCGAAGTATTCTATGTGAGCTGAATCCTGTGTTACTCTCCTTGTGGATTGTGTTAAGCTCTCCTGTGTGGATTTACTGTTTTACTCTCCTTTGTGGATTGTGTTGAGCTATCCTGTGTGGGTATACGTCGTGCTTTCCTGTGTGGACTGGGTTGTGCTTGAGCTCGGACGTTGGAGACGAGCGGGAATTGATGACTTAGGTATATGTATGGGCATATACCTAAGTAGATTCGGATGTTACTTCGTGATTGAATCTTTCCTTGTGGTTTATCCTTTATGGATTTCGGGAGACCTTCGGGGTCTCGGGGTCCCTACTAAGTAGATTATACTCACTCCTGCACGGGCTATGCCCGCACTTCGTTGTGTTGGTTGCAGACGACGGACAACGTTGATCGTGGTGGAGGCGTGCGGAGCAGGATGGTACCTGGAGGTGGACCACTGAGAGGGACATACTCAGAGCGGACGGCTGGACCGTGGAGCTGTAGAGGCTATCTTTACCCACCCATTAGGTGGGACTTCCAGAGGACGGCTCGACGCTGTAGCTTTTCTTTTCATTTTCTGTTTTCCCCTTTCAGTTGTACTTTACAGTTGTGCTTGTATTTCCAGCCCCTTTTACTTTCAGCACAGCTTGTTACAGTTTTACCTAGTGTTTACTCTTTCCGCTTGCTTACTCTGTGATGGTTGTTTACTTTACAAAGGCAATGCCTTCCCTGTTTATCGGGATTTACGCCTTGGTGCTAGTCGCCAGCCCCTGGCCTATGGGAGGCGGGCTTGGGGTAGTCACGACCCGGGCCCCGAGGATTGGTCGTGACACGTAATGTTAAGTGATAGTCTCCCACTACTGAGGCTACCATACATGCACCATTTGCATCTTGGAGATCCACTTGACCATTTTTAATCTTCCTGAATCTACATGGTTCTAGTTTAGAAATACAAATGTGAGATCGACATGTCATATCCAAGACCCAACTTGTAGATAAAGATAGATTGCATTCAATGAAAAAAATACCTCAAGTAGAAGCATTAGCTAGTTTCATCTTCTCAACTTCGTAATTCTTCTTCTAGTGGCCTTTTTTCCACATCCAATGTAGATAGCTTACTTCTTGTTACTTTTCCCCAAAATCATTGGCTTCATTGCAGAATGATGCCTAGGTTTCTTTGTCCTTGACTTCTCCATAGACCCCTTTGTGTAGACCTTGTTTTTCTTGTTCACTATAAGGAAAGATGAATTGGTATTTTCATATCCTTATCATCTTATAGAACTAAACCCAAAAGGTCCCGGGGTGACTTTTTCAAATCATTCATATTATAATTGACAATAAAAGTCGAGAAACTTGATGGTAAATAGGTAAGAATGATATCCACAACTAGTTATTGGTATATTTTGAACACAATGGCTTCAAGCCTCTCAATATACCCAATCATCTTGAGTACATGGGGACATGGATGGTGCCCATATGCTAGCCTACACTTATAAAGTGCACTTGATATCTCATACCTTTCATGCATGGACCTCTCCTAATAATGTTCTTGGAGATGTGAAGGAACCTTGTAGGCGTCCTCATCCTCATGCATATTTTTTTAATTTAATGGACATTGATGACCTCCTGATGCATTGTACATCGTGTGCTTTGTCTACATGCCATCTCCATTTATGTTTTTCCACCTTGCTTTCTCCCTAAGGAGGCTCAGTAGGAATTGTGGATTTCATCACATATAAATTGCTTTCTTGAAGTAGTACTATGTGGAAGATCATTTACCAATTTTGGATGTTATTGTCGGTCAAGATATTTTGTTTATCCAAGATCGATCGTAGTGATAAAGTACATGTGGTGTTGGTGATAATAATTTGGAATCTCAAACAAATAATCATTTAGCAGTTAGTACAATGTCTTGATTACCTCTTGACATTTATTATAAATAAGTCATTATATCATTTTAATGTCTCCCACTATTTTATTCTACACTAATTGCCCGCAATATTAGATTTTAAATACTCTATCGCTTGAGTATTCTAGTGTCAAGGGACATAAAAACATCCCTCGTAGTCTACAAGCTAGGGATATGCCACTACTTGGAGGGTTTCAAGGTAGGCACTAGACAGTCCATCGCCTTGTTCTTGTGATTCCTTGTGTTGTTGAGTAAAGTCCCAGCTTTTGGAATCATAACTTGATTCCCTCAACATCTTTCCACTAAAGTGATAGAAATTTAGCTAAGGATAATCCTTGACTACTCACATAAGTTATGTCGACCAATTTCTCTCATGAAAATGCCCCGATAGTAAGAGGCACTCTCAACATAGGCAGACGAGCACCCAAACAGCAGATTTTGATTACATTTGAGAAATATAAGACTTTTAGACTTAAAATATCTTTGAGGGGTTTTTTATATTTATTGAAGAATATAATTATTCTTTATTTATTATTTTCAAATTGGTTTGTAGTGCTCACAACTGTACATAAAATTTAATTTAATTTGTCACATCATTATGCATTTTATCTTGTTTACTACTCTATCTTATCACGCAATAATCATGCAGATGCATAAAATAATAAACCATACATAAAGTGAATCATGCAATCCGACGGGTCTTGAGAATTTTATAATGATCGATCCATAACGGATCAATATTGACCTAGGGGAATGCATACCTGAGTCCTAACATGACTCACATCGCATCTTTTCTAGTGCAATGTGCTCAACTTCCATCTAGTTTTCATCCTCGAATTGGCGGGTCTGCATCTTAGATCGTAATCATTTAATTACAAATGTACCTGCTTGAAAGTGAGGGGTATAGGGGTTGAAAATACATCTCATTCATTAAATAAGCATGCCCTTATACATATTTGAATTAAAAGAGATGTTTCACATACCGTAAATTATCTAATTAATTGTTACAATAATCGCACGCATTGAATAAATAAGTGAATAAATAGATAAATACCAGAGATACACAGTTCAGTCACTTTATCAAGACTAGTCAGGGTAAATATGTGTAAGAATATTAAATTTCAATAAATTTAAATAGAGAGAGGGTGTACTAATAAATTAAATGAATTTGAATATATTAAAATAATTTATTTTATCGATTAAGTTTGTTTAATTTAATTTTAATTCCAAAATTTAAAATAAACCATTGTTTTAATTCTAAACATAAATTAAATTAATATTCCAGATTAAAACAATTTAAACCCAAATTAACTTTAGTTAATTTAATTTAAAAAACAATATTAATTAAAATTAATATGAAGAAGGTTTACCTCAATCTGGGGAGTCTGATAGGATTGTGAACTGTCGTGGTGTGTCTTCCTAGAGTTGGTCCAATTACAGCATTACTGCGGTGTGACCGTTGTGTGACCAAGTGGTCTAGTTACTCCTGTGGTGGTAGAAACTTCCAGCAAGGTCTGTAGGGAGCAGGATGATGTAGGGAAGAAAACTGCCCAACCGCATGGACAGCAGCCCGCTTCTCCGGGGAGCTAGCAAAGTAGTAGCCTGGTCTAGCACGGCCTGGACCAAAACGATCGATGTGTTTTCTTGGTCAGCGCGAGTAGGAGGTCCGACCAGGGGCCGTACGGTGCAGCCAGTGGGTCCGGCTCCAGCTAGGGGCAGCGGTCTGAGGTGGTGCAGCTTGTCTGACTGGGCTCATGGAGGAGGATGGATGACTCGAGGCTCAATGTGGAATCCCAGTGCGGTACGACCATGTTGGAAGGAGGTGTTTTGGAGAGCTTTGGGAGGCCTGGGTTCAGGAGCGGCATGGTGGTCTGGCGCGGCCCCAGGCGGAGCGAGCAAGCAGCCCAGCGGGGCTCGGGGTGGCGTGAAGGGGACTGGGATGCGGCGCGGTCCGACAATCCAAAGAAAAGGGGTGGCATCTAGGGTTTTCAAGGGGTGCCGCATCCCCTTTTGCGTCGCATAAAGGAGGAGACCCCTTTTGGGTCTTCCATTTTTTTTCCTTAGAAAAAAAATCCTACCATCCTCCCTTTTAATAAAATAAATGGAAGAAGACCCCATTTTGGGGTCTTGGCCTTCCATAATTTTTATTTATTTATTTATTTTAAAAGCAAGAAGTCCCCAGATTGTGGTCTTGGTGTCCCTCCCATTTTTTTGTTATCCAAAATTATTTCTACACACCTTTGTGGAAAATATTTTATAATAAAATATTTTATAGTAAAATATTTAATTATATTTTAAAATAATAAAACATTATATTTGATGTTAATTCTCAATTTGAGGTAAACATCAAATTAACGAAAACTATGACGTCGATCCGTTTAAAATTTTTAAATGATCCTAACTTGATCACTAGGAAATGAAATAATGCGCAGTCGGATCTGAATGAACCATTTTGACACCCCATAATTAAATTTAATGCATCTTTATTTTAATGACTCCAAAAAACCTTGTGATCCCACTGATACCACTGTTGGGTACCCAGACGACGCATCAGAAGCTGGTGCTTCAAGGATTTTACATTTTCTACATCTCGATAGTGACATAACTCTGTCAACTCATGTGATCTTGTCCCAGTTTGGTCTGAGGATCTCTTAAGGTTTAAACAGAGCACAAAAATTAAATTGAACATGTACCTTGATCAGAATTGACGTGTGCAAGTCTTCCATAGGACGTGAACAATTGTTGCTTGAAGACTCTAATGTCGAAGCCCTCTAGATCATCCACACACGCCTCACAAATCTGCTCGTTTTCCATTCGTCATGATTTGGGTGCTAGCGTGGATCTTCGACGCTCACATCAGCACAACGATGTTCACGAAAATGGAAGAATCTTCAATCCAAGATGGATCATCATTAAGATCTTCCTTCGCTTGAGTGACACTATCTCTCTAGATTCTAAGAGTAGAGAGAAGCTCTTAATCATGACACATGAATAGTAAACATGGGAGGGCATCTCTCTCACTTATATAGGGAGTGATTAAAACATGCGGTATGGATTCCCAGCCCCCGTGTAATAGACGACTTCTATATTAGTGTTATAAATAATTTTTTATGACAAATATAATTATGCCATAAATAGTATTTATAATATATCACATACATGTAATATATAAATATATTATGTGATAAATTTTCTTCTTTAACTAGACTCATACCTCCATCTAATATTAAATGAACATAAGATATTAAAGTCAATTTGAATAATATTAATACTTGTATTTACTATATAACATGTAAATAAATGTTATAAATAAATAAAATGAATTATTATAAACTTAAATAATTAATGAATTTATTTATTCATTGGTGATCCATAGAACATGGATAGTGCTATGACCCTTTGGCGAGGACAAGCATGTTCTATATTCCTATTCCCAGAATACGGCATATTCTCAAGGAGCTATTATGTGTGACCCTCTAGGTCATTACCTTAATAGTAGTGAATAATAACCACTGCCCTAGACTGAGGACTAGAAACCTATCGAGACCCCTATAGAGGTAAGTCAATTTCAATGAAATGACTGCCTTCCCAAGAACACAGTCTATGTAATACAATCTCTTCGTCATCGATATTTCAATAAAGAAGAATTCACACTAGTGTCTTCATTCATTATTTGAATTATTTTATTTGTTGATTGAATGGATGGTCTTACCTTCCACTACCAGGGACATGGATTTAATGACGGTACAACCATCATAATCTACCAGGCCCGAGATATCTTTTCCAGAACTCAGAAGTAACAAATCCTTGATCGATCATTCAATCAATGGCATGCCATTAATGATGTACCTGATACTAACTACCTCTCCATGACTTTGTCGCCATTGTTTTCACCATTCATGAAATGTACGTAATTAAATGACATCCATTGAAAATAATCTCATTTCTATAGATCATTACACATGTTCATAGATAGAAACAACCAAAGACCCCTAAAACATGTGGTGTTCCTATTATATGGGTTTGTCCTCATGATCTAAACTACTAGATATCATCAAGTAAGAACTTCATGAGAAGAGGTATCAATGCTTTTGATCCCCCAGCACCTGATGGTCACACGTCATCTGTGTCCTTTCAAAATGATGTAACTGGACCATAGGAAGTTAATTTAAGAATAATTTCATGGAATCTCCAGTTTCTCATTATACCATGGGATCCACTATAACCCATTGATGTGATAGGTAATCTAAGGACATTTCCATAAACAAAGTGGATGCATAAGTGTCTACACTATTATTCCAAGATAAACACATGTATTGTATGGAACTGAATACATGTAGTGGTAATCAATGTACAGAAAAAATTGTCTATACGGCACCCACTTTCAACAGTATCATGAGAAAAACCATCAATGAAATTTATTTTAGTAGAAAAAAAAACAAAAAAACTCAGGTCTTTGTATTATACACCCCATAATTGTATTTCCGCCTTAAAATTCATCACATTGATATAAAAATGATTATACTAATGCCTCATAATATCCTCAAGCTCCCATGTATATTCTAAAAACATGTAAATTACAATTGAAACCTTGACTTGGTGAGTTTTATAATTTAACCTAAATCTTATGAAGGTTATAAAATATAAACAGGTTATTCCTCATAAGAAAGATCATTCTCCACATGTATGTCCACTAATTTAATTACATATTATAGGTTAGGAAAACACTTCCTCATAAGTGACATATGCAACAGATAGAGGATTTGGTAGACTTTTGGGTGATGTCACAAGTGATATTATATCATCCCCTCATGATCAATAATTTCGAAGAGACTGATATACAAGGTTCTTAGTTTCCATTTCATCTTGAATCTCATAACATTATTCCATGGTGAAATTATTAGAAAAACTTTTTAACTATTTATTATCGGAGATCAAAATAGTGATTTTCAGCATAAAGTGTTTATTGAATATAAGAAGTATTGATATGCTGGTGAATAGATCTATCTTTATCTTTTATTTTTCATCTATTTCATGTCCCTATAGATTTCCTTCACTAAAATCATTAAAACATGATGGATCTCTACATTTATTTCCATTAATGTCTTCATAAGAATCCAACTGAATGCTCGAGTGAATTATATTGATGTAATAAAACTCCACTAGCAGAATATTTGGATAGCAACCACTTTTGGAAACCAAATAAAAAGAACTAAACATATCTTCTAGTTTTTTTATTGCCTTTTAGAATGACCATCCATCTAAAGATGATAAAAAATATTGAAACAAATCTTTATATCTTCAGCATACAAAATACTTCTCTTCATCATTAAGGAAAACCTAGGATCTCTATGAAATACAATGTAATTTGGTAATCCATTACACCATACCACCTGATTAATATATATCCAAGAAAAATAATATGGAGATAATTATGATCATAATGATATTATGTGTGATGATTTAGTAAGTATATTTAATACAACAAAATAGAATTATTTCCTTTTGAGGTTCCTATATGTCTAATGAAAACATAAATATTTTTGTTTATTGATTTCCATTTTAGTATACATAATAGATGCAACATTCTTGTAGAAGTCTTTTGTTTAATGTTATTTTTTATCGCATAGAAATAAACTACATAAAAACACTAAAATATCTCTTTTCATGTCATCTCACCATAACTTTTCATTCAAATTTTGTTAAATCATCGTACTACCAAGATGAATGGGAATTTAATAACTAACATATCTTTATTCAAGTCCCATATGGATGGAACAAATATACGGTTCTTGAACCTCATAATTCCTTAATGATTAAGGATAATATAATGAAAATTTCTAACCTTATCTCACAACTCAACGTTATCCATATACAGCTATTAAATCATTACATGGATGTATGGTTGAAGTATTAATTTAGAAATATAATATTTCCCCATCAATTACAATTTCTTGATCAAATCTATGAATATCCAAAAATAATGGATCATTTTTATCCTCATCATGCATAAACGATCATAATCCTTTCAACTCAAAGTATCAACTACCTTTTCCTCATTCCACATGCTGTAGTGTTTTGACTAGAATTAATCCTTAATCAGGTGTGCACATTTTGTCTCATCAATATTTCACTCATTCAATGTGAGTATGTACTTAATAATTTAATGATCAATATATATATATCACAATTTTTACATTAAATATAATTCCCCCATATCATTATTTAAAAAGCCTCAATTATCTCCAAATCATTAGTTTGGAAACCTTTCTCATTAATATTTTGTTTTTATGATGGATAATATGTAACCATGTCATTAAGTATACGAAAATATCTCAATCCCTTTTTTGAATAATCACTATAGATTAAAAACCAATCTCCATTATAAGTTAATGTTCACACAATTTCAATGACTAACCTTCAATTAAATTTCTTGAGATTTAGTCACATTCAAGTGTCTATTGAAATTTGGATCAATTCCAATTTAACTGGGTCATGGGATTATATAGTCTTAAACAATTATCATCAAATTGTTCATAATATGTTGTGAATCAAATAAGACCAAGGCCCTCAATCACCATGGTTGTACTAGGCCATCATTCAACAACCTCATTCTTTGAAGGGTCGATTGATATGCCATCTATTTAGATAATGTGAAAAAATTTAAATCATTTTCAGCCAAAACTTGTAGTTTTTATATTTTTCATATAGTTAATCCTTTTGTAGGGTATTTAGTAAAATTATCAAGTGGTATTCATTCTATTCCCTTATATTTGAGTAGATAATAGAATCATCTATAAATACTACCAAAATCAATTCAAGGAAATCTCTAAGTATGTTGTTAATTAAATCCTTTAAGATCACAGGGGAATAATAAGACCAAAAAATATCAATATGTAGTCATAGTTTTTTATCTCATACAAAATTCCATATTAGGTATATCCTTTTTCATGACACTCAATTGATGATATATACAATGAAGGTTAATCTTGGAAGAGTATAGATCTCTGAACAATTTATTAAAGGAGTCATTAATAAGGGTAAGCATATACATGTTCTTGATTGTGACCTTATTTATCTCCCAATAATCAATTCAGAGAAAAATTAATCCATATTTCTATTCGTCAAAAATAACATTCATACCACAAGGTGACACACATTGCTTAATGAATCCCTTTTCATGGTTTTCATAGATTATATTTTTTAATTTCAAAAACGCAATAGGAAAAAATATATAAGAAGTATTGGAAATTATATTGTCCATAGGTAGGAGTTCGATTGACAAATAAACATCACATATTTGTGGAATGTTAGAAAACACTTCCCGAATGAAATCAAAAAATTATGTAACAATAGACATATCATTGGTCCCGAGCATCTCCCCATCCATTTTATTTCAACCCCCCTATTGAACCAGAATGGAGACACATGCAATGGATGTGATCTCCATTAAAAGTTCAGACATAATGTATCATAAATATATGATCATAGGCTGGTTTTGAATATAAATCATAAATCTTTCCTTGATAATTTATGTTGTCTTAATGTATAGAATGTTGATCCATGCCAAGGATGAATTCAAATTAAACTAGTGGAAATTATATAAATATTTTTTGGATGTACATTGCCAACATCATCAACTAAAGAGGAATAATATAACTATGGTGTGATCATTATAAAATTAGGGGTTTATAATTATAATCCCGCATCAAATTTTTTTTTTTGGGAATCATAATACCCTTATAAAATTCATTAGATATGAACGATTGTGTAGATATAGAGTAAAATAATATATAATTATTTATATTGTGGATTGTATGTGTACCTTTCACCATGTCATTATCACAACCCTAAAATAGTGATCGTCTAAGATTTACCCTTCCCCAAAGATTAATTTGTTGCTGACAGCGATAATCATAATTTGTTATTAGGTTTCAGAACAGGTTAGAATAATTCTATGTCAAATTTCACTTCAAGAACTGATGTTTGTAGGGGAATTCTATCCAAATTTCATTAAATTCACATCATTATCTATCATATTCCCTTCAATTTTATAAATAGTTTCCTGATGACCTTCCCTTAAACACATATAACATTTACTAGTCTTCCTAAGTAAATTTCCTCCATTCTTTATCCTTCATACAATGCATAAAGGAATGATCATATTCTTCTCTTTATGGTTCTTATATTATCCTTCAAACTACATCATACTTCACTTGTGAAAACCAGTAGATTGATATGTATCTCTATCCACTATTTCTATCTTGATTTGACATCGAACAAACTCTTCATATATATTTAAAAAAAAAATTGGATAAAAAAAATCATATTCTTGGTTTTAAACCATTGATGAATTGATCATCCTTAATTTCTGGTATTATAATAGCACAATAACTGAACATTAAAACGCTTGTAAAAAATTTATCATAGGTACCAATATATTCATCCTCCTTTCCCTTTATATGAAGAAACTATTTCTACATTTTGTATGAAGAATATGATGAATGTTCTTATTAAAAAATAATTTCATGAACTCATCGCAATCCATATAGTCAATTTCATCATGTTCCCATTTATTCTTGATAAGAGTCATCCATTAATCCTATTAAGTATCCAAATGATAGGCATCGAAAAATAATTCTCTACATTCCAAAAACTGAAGAATGGAAAATATCCATTAATTGGCACTGATACATTATTCAACAACTTGTATATAAGAAGTCCCACTAAAAGGAGGACACTACATCATGAATAGATCAATATAATGTTTCCCTATGATTTCCCATTTCTTTGTCCCTCATAATTCATATCATCAGGGATTTTTGTGATCATATTAACAAGATTTTTCACTATAGTTCCCATAAAATTTGGATGATTAGTAAGAAAATCATTTAATTTTATATTTCACTCATAATTAATGCGTTTCATTTGGGTTCCCACTATTCACTAAAAGTACAAATCATAGAGTTGGAAAAAATAAATCAAAGTGGGGAACCACACAATATTGGATAATATCATAGAGGATGTCAAAATAATGACACCGTATTTTTTAATATATGAAACTTTCATTTACCCTTTGTCATTCGTATATAGCTTCTGGTTAAATACTTCAGCATGGTTAATAATTTGTTTTTGAATTTTCAAGTCGTATAGTTCTTGTGTATAAAACCATGTGTGTAGAAAGACCCATTATCATTCAATAGCTCCCAATTGATTAGAGTTAAATATGGTGTTTTGAGGGCTGTTACCCTTCGTTATATATATTATAGATCCACAACAACTTATATTTTCCAAAAAAGGATTTTAAGTAATGAAACCAATCATTCCACCATTTACAAAAATTCCATGACATTTTAATATACATTTAATCATCCTTAGACATATCCTTAGACATGTCCTTGAGGATATCACTAAGTTTTACTCATCCTTGTTTCCAAATTTTTCTTTAATCCTTGTATATGATACCAACCATAATAACCCATACTATTCATTCATGGATATTACCTTATTTTTCTTTAATATTTATAGTTGTCATAAATAAATGCCCGAGAACCATAATATATTATTGCCTTTGAAAGCATAGAAACATAAATTTTGTTCCATAAGAGAGAAACATCATACCCCAATATGATCTTCAGAAAATATCACCCTTATAGAAATATCATTTGTAACATATTTCTGTATAACATATGGAATTGAAACAAAATAAAAGGTGAGATAATATGTCCATTAAGGGTTAATATGGGAGATATAGAAGCATAAAATTAATAAAAGGGAATAAGAACATGATAATAACATTTAAAATCCATACCATGAAAATAAAACATTAAAATAATGAGTAAGGAATAAATATGTCCATTTCATAAGACATGAAATACAAGGTAATCAAAGAACATGATCCATGGAAGCATAACTTTGGCATAATATATGGAATTTGTGGAATACATCGATTCATAAAAACTCATTTCTATATTATACAATGATCACTTCCAAGATTTTCATAGAAGAAACTTTCTTTTATTAAACAATGTTTTATCCCCACTCTGTTGTTGTATAGAGAAACCAGGTTCACAAAATTTATTTTTCATCTACAAAAAGATTTAAAACACATCAATGTTATTTTTTCCTTAGACCTTGAAACCTACATCATGCTATTTATGAATAAAAAATCCCAACTAATGAAAAAAAACTCCTCTATATAAAAAATTTAGTTATTAATAATATATCTAAATAAATAAAAACAAAAATTTATTTCCAAACTAATATTTAAAACTAAATTGTTTTTCATACTAGTAATAATGTGTATTGTATTGAGTTTTTGTTGATTCATTCATGTCACACAATTTCATGTTCATCTTGAAAAATTACCCACGTGAAAATTAATTAATTAATTATAAGAAAATAACTGTATGGAAATTAATTTTTTTATTGAAAATAAAATAATGATACAACAATTTGAGATAATTTTCTTTATTTGGGCAATGTTATGCCATTTTAAACTTAAATATAACTTATATATTAAAAAATTTCATATATAGTAATACCAGTCGCCCAATGCATTGGAATAAGGTTTGTTAGATTTATACATGTCCCATGTGATTTATAGATTATTTTACTATAGTATGAGATCAATTGGAATGTATTTTCTCAATTTGGAGTTTTTAAATTGTGTTTGTCTACTAAAATGTAATTTTGAACGGGAGACATGAACTTTGAGTCGTGATGGTCGCATATCATTTCTGTTTGATGTGATATTGATTCTTTAACATATAAAATTAATTATGAATAACTTTCCTAAATTATCTAGATTGTATGAATCAGTTTTCTTGGATTTTAGTGAGTGACACTTTTTGTAGTAAAATGTCAATTTTAAACTAATAACATAAACATTGAGTCATACTAGGAAATAATATTTTTGATTGAGGTTAATATGATTCATAATAATAAAAAATAACATATGGATCATTTTAAAAAAAATTAAAAATAATAAAAATGCATTTTCCCAGTTTTGAGTATGTTAGTTGTATTTTTTAAAAAAGAGTTTCAATTTAAAAAAAATATATATATATGGTGTCATACTAGTATGACCATGCATCGTTTTGAGGAGAGTATGATTCCTACACCAATAAAATGATATATAGATCTTTTTAATAATCTCTCAAATAAATAATAATGTGTTATCTTGGTTTTTAATCTTTCAATTGTCTTTTTTGGTAATGTTTTATTTTAAATTAAAAACACACACTTTGAGTCATTTTAGTAAAATAATCTATCAATTTTACATGAGACTGATTCCTACACATAAAAAATGAATTACTAATCATTTTCTAAAATTATCAATACAATAATAATGTGTTATCATAGTTTTCATTGAGTGAATATTTTTGAACTAAAATGTCAATTTTAAACAAATAATGAACACTTTGAGTCATATTAAGAACATCATATACCAGGATGAATATTGTATGATTCATTCATGTCACAAATCACCAATCCACCATTTTAATAAATTATTTAAATACTTCAAATGTTGTTTAATTTTTTGGAGTATGTTAGTGGTATTTTTTACTAAAATTGTTTCAAAAATTAAATTAAATGACACATTTGGTGTCATACCAGTCACACTATGAATTATTTTTTGGTGAATCATATTCATACAGATCCAAAATGACTTATGGATCATTTTCCTAATGTTTCAGATAAATCTGAATTCATTTTTTTCATTTGGAGTATGTCACTTCTGTGGTACTATAATTTCATTTTATATTGGAAACACACATTTTTATTCATACTAGTCACATCGTGTGTCAGTTTGGATTGTAGCTGTTTCATAAATTTAAATGATGAATTATGATATGTTTTATAAAATTTTATAAATAATGGAAGAATAATTTATTTTCTTTCAATTGGTGACAATTGTTGTACTAAAATATCAATTTTAAACTGATAACACACACATTTTGTCATACAAAGAACACCACGAATCGTATTAAGGTCCTTCAGATACATACCAATATAGAATGACTTATAAATCATTTTAATAAATTATCAAAATAATATAAATGTTTTTATTGGTTTTGAGAATATGTTATATTTTTTAATAAAATTAATGTCATTTTTAATTAAAAAAGACACAGTTCAAGTCATACTTGTTGTACCATGCTTTAGATTCAGGTCTAGATGATTCCTAGAGATCCAAAATGAATTATGGATAATTTTAATAAATTATCTGAAAATTCTAAATGTCTTTACTATGTTTTGAGTAAGTCACCTGTGTTGTTTCTAATAAACATTATTCTAAAATTGGATGCACACACTTTAATTCATACCAGTGACATCATGTATTGATTGAACATGAGAATGATTATTACACATTAAAAATAAATTATGATTCATTTTACTAAATTATTATGAAAATATGATCTCATTTGCATAATTTTTAGTGAGTGACAATATGAAAACCATGATCTTTTATTACACAATTAAACATAAATTATTAAATAAACATCACATGATACAGCATAAAATATCGAGTGGTCTAGTGTCATTCTGGCTTATGATCAATACATATCAACTTAAAACAAGAACTAGAAACTATTTATTTAAATCTTCCTTTACATGACCACTACATTCTCTCGTACTTAGCATTGCATGGGATAACCTGAGGACATGCATAAGAAATGGGTGAGCTATAAATCCCACTATGGGAATAAACATGGAGAAACATGAGGAATAAAATACAAGTTAGAAAATAGGAATACCATTAGATCATAATATAATCATAATACTAAAGGCTTGATAAATCATTATAATAATAACATGGAAATGTGGCGATAACCCATAACATTGAATTAGCATGACCCAAGGCTCATTGCACATAGAGCATGAGTAAATCCTCATTTCACAATAGCATGAGTAAAACTTTTTTCACATGAATTCGCGTGAGTAAACACCCATCTCACATGGATTAGCATGATTAATCACCCATTTCACATTACATATCATTAAACTATACTTTACACAATTCATTAGAGCTCTATAAGGGGCACCCTTCCTAAACATTTCATTTCATGAATAAGTGTGCCACACGGATCATAAAACATGGATTCATAAAACCTAATCATTAATTCAATTTCAAAGGAATGTGGAATTAATATATTAATATATATAATCATTATGTAAATGTTCATAAAGTTTAATACCCTTGATAGTGAAATGCTTATGGTATTCACTAGACAATGGCATTGGCTTTTAAAATCGATGTAATTTCAGGAACATAACGACATGATGTAAGAATTCATAAAAATGGATGATGAGAGGGAAATGGGAGTCTCGTCATATGTACATGAAATTGATAGAAATGGGTAATATAGATACATTTCCCAGCAATTGTAATGGAATTTAGAGTCCTGATACAAAATAATTGCTTGAATGTAAAAAATTAGAGAGAAATTCTTTTTTGAATTTCAGCATAGTAACGAGTCTACCTGGGAGGAATTTAATGAGAGATAAAGGTGACAAAAATCATTAAAAAATAATTATGGAAGTATGGGGGAGGTTCAAAACCATACCCCAACATTTATAATTGAAATAAAAAGGCCATAACAACATTAAGAAAATTTGAAAAAATGAGAAAGGAAGAAATACCCTTACATGGACGTGTGCTTCCAAAGGCTTGAGAGAGGCTTGATATAGGCTTATTGGGAGCATGAGGCACCATGGGAGGATTGTAGAGAGAGTAGGGAAGAGGTAGGATGAACTCTAATGACATTTAGTGAGTAAGAAGTGGGATCTTGGGTGGGTTTATATAAGAAAGGTGAGAGAATTGTTTATTATTTAGGTTTGGGACACATCACATTAAACGAATCCAAAACACAAACAATCCCAAGGTTTTTTTTCATGGATTTCAGATAAGGGAATCGGAAAACAATATTTTATAAGGAAAAATTACGGACATCTTAAAATAATGTGGTTGCTTATGTAGATGCGGCTCACACTCCCAAGGAAAACAATTTAAAAAGACATGATGTTTAATAAGTCTTGAAGGGTCCATTAAGGCTTTGTAAAATAAGGAAAAATAACCCAGAATCACAATATTTTAATGCTAAAACATATATTTTCAGAACATAAAGCCTATATTTTTTTATTAGATCATTATGTGTTCATTATGAGGTCATAAAACACATTATATATTTATATGATATTTAATTTTTACGGAAAAATTTAGCTGTCTCAGAAAAGTATGAAAAATTTACCATTGGATAATTTCAACATCCTGATTCCAGAAATAATATTTATTTTATCTAAATAATTTTATATGTATGTTAATTTTCACTTTTAAAATAAAAACTGACATTTATCGAATATTCATGGGTCTTGACAGAAATGGCTTTCAAACCTTAATAAAAATTACAATTGCATTCATAAAATGATACGATCATTTATATATAATAAAAACAAATTTAATAATAATATTATTATTTTATAATAATATTATTTATTCCTAATATCCATTAATTCGTAAAAATATATTTCATAATTGAACTTTAACTAAAAAAATACTATTTGATATTTAGAAACTATTTACAAGGTAAATATTAATATTAATGTATATTAATTATTATATAAAAATATATTGTACATAACCATAGTTCTAGGGTCTTGTTACATAACCCCTTATAACAATATAATAAGATCGAAGAGTAAGGTGTGTGATTGTGATAAACTGTTGGTGTTGCTCGGATAACATTGCTCGGGTGGTAATATCTATCAACATCCATTTCTATAGTAGGTTGTACCACTCAAGCATAAAATATTCAAGCTCTGATTGGGCTTGGTCAAAAGCAATGCCCAATGAAGCCCCCTTCATTCCGAGATCTGACAAATGTGCTTCGTATGGTGAACGTCTACTGGATGAGGCCATCACATCCTTTGTCTGAGTAAATTAGCTCTGTTAAAACCATATATTTATAAAAATCATGTGATCACTGTTCAACCACTATATTAGAAACGATCACAATTCATAACATAAAACCAAAGAAGTGGAAATTTTATATAAAAATTTTACATAATGATACAATTAATTATATTAATAGGGATTTCCGTTAATGAATGCTCGGGTTGTTAAAATCTCCCCCACTTAAAAAATTTCGCACTCGAATGTTTCCTTTCCCGCACTAAAATAGTTGTGGGTATCTCTAATTCATCATTTAATTTGATTCCAACATCACTTCTTCAAACTTGTGGATTCACCACAACACCTTGATGAGGGTAATTTTCTTATTTTGTAGAACTTTTTCTCTACGATCTATGATCTTCATTGGTTTCTCCTCATAATAAAGATCCTCAGCTAACTGTACCACCTCTGAAGTGAGTACATGTGAAGGGTCTGGTATATACTTCCTTAATAGGGATACATGAAAGACATCATGTACTTTGGCCTTGGTAGGTTGAAGTTCTTGTTGATTGGCCACATCCCCAATATGATCAAGAATTTCTAAGGGGCCTATGTACCTTGGACTATACATCCATTTCTTTCCAAACCTCATGAACTTCTTCCACGGAGATATGCGTAGAAATACCATGTCTCCAACTTTAAACTCATGGCCTCGTCGAGTGTAATCTCCACAACTCTGTTGTCATCTCAAGGCTGCCTTGATATGCTGCAAAATGGGTTTCACATTTTCCACCATTTCATCGACCATTTCAGGTTCATGTATCTTATGCACACCGACCTCATCCCAACACACTGGTCTTCGGCACCATTTCCCATAAAGGGATTTATATGGTTCCATTTGGGTGCTCGAGTGGAAACTATTATTATATGAGACCTCAACCAGAAAAATATGTCGAATACATACTCCTTTAATGTCCATTGAGAGCACTCTCAAAATGTCCTCTAGTGTTTGGATAGTCTGCTCAAATTTCCCATCAATTTGAGGATGATAGGTCATACTGATGATCAGTTCAGTATTCAGTGCATGTTCAAGACTCTTCCAAAACAGAGAGTCGAATCTTGGATTTTGATCGGACACAATAGATAGTGGTACTCAATGTAGCCTTACCACATCCCTAATATTTATTCATGATAATTTATCCAATGAGAAATCCTCCCAAATAGAAATGAAGTGTGCAACCTTTGTAAGATGATCCACTACAACCCAGATTGCATTTTTGTTTTTGGATGTCATTGGATGTTTGGTGACAAAGTCCATGATGATGTTCTCCCATATTTATTCTGGTATGGGAAATGGTTGCATCATCCCCATAGAATTCTACCTCTATTCCTTCACTTGCTGACACACCATGAACTTTAATATATATTAAGGGATCTCTTTCATCACATAATCCCACCAATAATGCTCTTAGAGATCTCGATACATCTTTGTGTTTTTGGGGTGAATAAAGAAATTCAAACTGTGTGCATTATACAAAAGTTCCATCTTAAGCTATGGACTTGATGAAACACACTGTCTAATGCCAAATCTCACAATTCATTATTCATTAACATTAAACTCCGAGGATTTCCCTTTTCCGATAGATTCCACTTTTTCCTGAATTCCTGCATCATCTTTTTGAGCATCCTTTAACAATTACAAAAGTGATGGTTAAGCAATCATTTTTGAATTGATTGATGATGTTCCATTCTTTATGACTCCCATGTACATCTTAATCAAATCTAATAATATTGTATACATGTAAATTTTCATAATTGATAGAATAAATTAGTCCTTTCTACATAGGGAATCTGCCACTTCTTTTTTTCTTTCCCAGGGTGGTAAAGGATTGAGTAGTCATAGTCATTGATCAGCTCTATCCATATTCATTGTAAAATGTTCAACTCTTTTTGTGGTAATATATACTTGAGGGTTTTTTGGTCCATATATATTTTACACTACTCCCAAATGAGATAATTTCGCCAAATTTGCAAAGCGAAGATCACTACAGCCAACTCGAGGTCAAGTGTTGGATAATTCTATTCATGAACATTAAATTTCCTTGAAGTATAGGAAATGAATTTTTCATTTTGAATCAATACATATACCAAGCATATCTTTGAAGTATCGCTAAATACAACAAAAAGTTCTCCACTTGTGGGTAATGTGAGAAAGGGTGCAGTGATAGGCCTCTTTTTCCACTTCTTGATGATTTCTTCATATTCATCACTCGAAGAAAACATTACTCCCTTCAGAGATAGCTTGGTTTGAGGGTCGAAAAATCATGAGAGATTTTTCACATATTGTTGATAATATCTAGAAAACCCCAAGAAGCTACAGATATCCATTATTAATGATGGCCTCGACCATCCCTAAATTGAATCTGTTTTGGAAGGATCACTGATATCCCATTGCATGTGATGATATGGCTAAAGAATGAGACCTCCTTCAACCAGAACTCAAAAATTATGTACTTTTCATAGAGTTTATCCTTCTGCAAGGTCTCTAGTATAGTTATAATATGATCCTCATGATCCTCCTTGGTTTTGGAGTGTATCAAAATATCATTTATAAAGACTATGAAAAATTTGTCGAGGTAATATCTAAAGACTATATTCCTAAATTCCATGATTATTTCTGGAGCATTAGTGAGTCCAAAAGGCATTACTATGATTTCATAGTGCCTGCATCTTGTACGAAAAGCAGGCTTGGGGATATCATCCTTATTCACCCTTAATTGATAAAATACTGACCTAAAATCTATCATGGAGAAGTATTGTGCTCTATGAAGCTGATCAGTCAAGTCATCAATTCGTGGGAGAGGATACTTGTTCATTATCATGATTTTTTTGGCCTCATGATAATCGTTGAAAAAGACGCACAGACCTATCCCTCTTTTTAATGAAGAGAATTGGTGCACCCCATGGTGAATCACTTGGGAATATAAACCCTTTATCCAGATTATCATATGGTTGTTTCTTCAACACCTTAATCTCCACAACTTCCATTATAATCAGTGTCTATGATATTGGGAACTACCTATGTACAAGATCAATATAGAATTCATCATCTATTCTAGGAGGAAGTCCATACAATTCCTTGGGAAACACTTCAGTGAATTACCTCACAATAGACATGTCCTCTAAGATGGTTTCCTCCTTAGACACAATCATCTGAGCCAGATATGTGTGCTCATAGGGAAACAATATCCACACTTGAGATGGTAGAGCTAAAAAAATTTCATCTCCCTCTTAGTTGTAATGAATCGGTGGTTTAATCTCCATATAGAGAATGACTTCCCTCTTATGGTAATTTATGTCGGATATATATAAGGAAAGACAATACATTCCAATAATTGCAGCAAATTCCACTAGAGGAAGTATGATGAGTTTCTACGGGATGTTTAATCCACATATTTTGACAGTGTAGGTGTAATATGCCTGGGATGAAATGATTTCCCCATTTTCCATACTCATCGAGATCTTCACTTCCATTATTTATGGTGGTGCTGGGATTGTTCTTCCAAACCTTAAAGATATGAAAGAATGTGTTGATCCTGAATGAAAAAGTACATTTTCTATTATTGAATGAATAACTAGAGTAAATAACACCTCTACATTTTGGGGGTTCACATTGGAAATAGTGATGGAAAATTTTAACCTTTCTTCCTCGAAGGTTTTTGGTTTCCTCCTAATACCCTTGGCCTCGGGAAATAATTTTCAAGATGCCATGGTTCTTGGCAGTTGTATTAATGAACAATGCATTGAGGATCGAACGGAGAAATAATCTCCTCTGTTTCAGCCGTTTGTTTTTCTTGTCAGTAGTTAACGGCCAGGTACCCTTCTATTCCACCCATAAAAAATTTCATCATCCCATTCAAGCAATTTTCAGGGTCCTTCATTCATCACCTTTGGAAAGTGGGTTGATGGATATTTTTAGCATTGTTGGATTTATCCATTGGACCACTATAATTTAATCCTACCTTAAAATTCTAATCCCTGTGATACCACTGATATTCTCTGATCCCTATTTCAACCTTGGGGGCACATCGTACAATTTCCTCATAGCTGTCTAAGTCACGGATCGCCTGCGCTTTCTAAAGGCTATGTTTCAGTCCACCAAAGAAGCAGTCAACCTTGAATTCATGGGTAACAACAAAGCCGGATTTGTATCATGCATGCCTTGTGATGTTTTCCTCGTACACTCCAATAGATTCATCTTTTTTTTCCAGGAGGTCATGGAAGTACCTTTCCATCATAAGCCGGTGGGTGCACGAAAAATATTTATTGAAAAACATCTTCTAAAAATCCTTCCCTTCCAAATCCTCGATCTCCTCCTCAGTCTTCGTATTTTTTATCAACACCCACCATTAATCAGAATCACCCTCCATACGATAAGAAAGAAGGAGAACCTTCTCTTTTTCAGAACAATGAAGGATGGAGACGATCTTTTCAATGGAGTTGATCCATTGTTTATCAATTGAGGGATGATATAATCCATTAAATGTAGAAGTCCTTTGCCTCAGGAAGTTCTCAATAAGTACTTGTTCATTGGGGGGGGGGGGTTGAACGTTCCTCTTGACCCATGTTTCTATTCAAAGCATGAGTTATCTGAGAGAGAAGCGTGGAAAAGATAGTTATTCACACTCCCATTGGATTGGGCATCTCATTAGTACAATCATCACATTGATCTTCACATCGGTTGTTAGCCCGAGTCCTCCTATTACTGACCATTGGCTGGAATAAAATTAATGTAAGGGGTAACACATAAAGGGTAATCCACGGACCGAAATAACTACTTATAAATAAATTTTATTTCTTTAAAATATGAATCTATTACCTTTAGACTATGTTATCCATGAACTAATTTCTAACATATATTCTTAGGGAATTTTTTTGGTCCCTTAATAATGGTTCATACAAAGCTTGTTAATTTCACAAAGCATATCCCCTAGGAGTGTCGTAACCAATAGTGTATCAAAGCCCGTTGATGTACACCGATTCCCATTCAAGTCTATCTCAAAGTAGTTTTTTTTTCGGGTTTTACCCCTACAATACAATCTGATCCAGAGCTGCCTCTACCAACTCGTATCCAGATAGGGATGTATTTTTTTGATAAACCACTTACTCAATACTCACCAAAACATAGGTATGTTGTTATTAACATAGTCATTTTTCTGAGGGTTCACTGTGGTTTTATAATCCTAATCCAAAAAATAACTAAACCTATCATCTGATACCAACTATCACAACCCTGATATTTTATTACAGAATTAAACATAATTTATTACATATACTTCGCTTGATAAAACATATAATACCGAGAGTTCTAGTGTCTTTGGGGATTATGATAATTACATAACAACTTAAGACATGAAATACAATATCTTTATTGAATAATTCCTTTACATGACCACAACATTCTCTCATACTTAGCATTGTAAGGGATAACCTGAGGACATTCATAAGAAAAGGGTGAGCTATAAAGCCTAGTAAGGGAATAAACATGATGTGACATGAGGAATACAATACATGTTAGACAATAGGAATATCATTAGAGCCCAATAAAAGCATAAACATAAAGGAATGATAGTGGAGGATAATCATAACATGGAATTGTGTCAACAACACTTAACATAGAATTAGCATGGTCCAAGGATCATTGCAAATGGAGCCTGAGTAAATCCTCATTGCACATGAAGCACGAGTAAAACCTCGTTGCACATGAATTATCATGAGTAAACACCCATCTGTCATGGATTTTCATGTGTAAACACCCATTGCACATGAAGTATTCATGATACTATACTTTACTCAATGAATTGGAGTGCTATAAGGGTGTACCCTTCTTAAACATTTCATTTATTGCATAAGTGTTCCACATGGATCATATAACATGGATTCATAAAACATAATAATTTATTCAAAGACAAAATAATTGTGAACTAATACATTTAAAATTATAATAAAAAAGTAAATGTTCATAAAGTTGAATACCATTGATAGATAAATGGGCATGGTATTCACTACATAATGACATTGTCTTTGAAAATCGGTGTAATTTCAGAAGCGTAATAGTGTGACGTAAGAATTCATAAAAATGGATGATGAGAGAGAAAGGGGTATCTCATCATATATATATTAAATGTACAGTAAGGGGGTCATAAAGATACATGTTCCAATAATTGTAATAGAATTTAGAGTCATGATACAAAATATTTTTTTGAATGTAAAACAGTAGAGAGAAATTCCTTTCATAATTTCGGCATTGTAATGGGTGTATATGGGAGGAATTTAATGAGATAGAAAGGGGTATACCATCATTGAAACATAAAGAGGGATATATGGGGGAGGTTAGAAACCATACCCCAACATTTATAATTGATATTAAATGGGTATAACAACATTAAGAAAACTGGACAAATATGAGAAAGGATGAAAAACCCCTTACTTTGATGTGTGCTTCCAATGTCTTGAGAGAGTTTTGAGAGAGGCTTCTTGGGAGCTTATGGAACCTTCAGAGAATTATAGAGAGTGTAGGGAAGAGGTTGGAAGAACTCCAAAGGCTTTTATTGAGGAGGAAGTGGGATCTAGGGTCGGTGTATATAAGAAATGTGACGGAAATCTTTATTATTTAGGTTTGGGGCAACTCAAATTAAACTAATCCAACCAACAAATCAGCCCATGGCTTTTCCCATGGTTTTTGGAAAAGGGATGTTGATAAAAATATTTTATATGTACAAATTCATAACTTCTTAAAATAAGGGGGTTTCTTATGTGGAGGTGAGTCACACTCCCAAGGAAACAAATTTAAAAAGGCAAGATGTTTAATAAATCTTGAAAGGTCAATTAATGCTTTGTAAAATAATTCAAACAAACCCAAAATCAAATTATTTTAATGGTAAAACATATATTGGCCGAAAATAGAGATTAATGTATTTTATTACATCACTATGTGGTCATTATTATGTCATAAAACACATTATATATTTAAAGAGTATTTAAATTTTACCAAAACATTTAATTGTCTCAGAAAATTAAAAAAATCACTTTTGGATAATTTTGACATCCTGATTCCAGAAATAATATTTATTTTATCTAAATAATTTTCTAAATATGTTATTTTTAACTTTTAACATAAAAACCAACATATATCAAAAATTCAATGGTTTTGAAAAAAATGGCTTTCAACCCTTAATAAAAAATACAATTATATTCATAAAATAATACAATCATTGATATTTAAGAAAATATAATTTATTAATAATAATAATATTTCCTTAAAATATTATTTAATTCAAAATTCCATTTATTCATCAAAATAGATTTCATAGTTGAACATTAACTAAAAAATACTATTTGAGCATTAAAAAAATATACAAGTTAATAAAAAGAAATTGAAAGTATATTATTTATTATTTATTAAAATAATGTACCTAACCATAATGATAAGGTCTTGTTACATAACAACTTATAACACTCGTATAAGGCCGAAGAGTAAGGTGTGAACAGTTGATAGACTATTGGGATGGCTCAGATAACATTGCTCGGGTGATAATCTCTATCAACTACCATTTCCCTCGTCGGCAGTCCCGCTAGAGCATAACTTATTCAATCTTGGATTGGGATTGGTCAAGATCGAAGCCCAATGATGACACCTCCTTTACGAGCTCTTAAAAATGGGTTTTGTGTGGGCCACATCTACTAGATGAGGTCATTTCATCCTTTGTCTAAGTAAATTGGATTTGTTAAAGCCTTATATTTATACTAATCATGTTATCACTATTCAACAGATATATTAGCAATAGTCTCAGTTCATAACAAAAAACCATAGAAGTTTTCATTTTATATAAACATTTTATATAAAGATAAATTTAATTAAATTAATAGGGATTTCAATTAATGAATTTCTTGGGTCGTTAGAGACAATTTATTAACTAAAAAGTCATTTTTAAACTAATAATTGACACTTTGAGTCATATCATGTGCATAATATATCAGATTGTGTTGTAGAAAATTCTTACACATAAAAAATTACTTCTGTATCATTTTTAAATAGCATTAAAAAATCTGAAATCATTTAATTATTTTTCTATATGATAGTTTCTTTCTACTATAAATAAAGTCAATTTTAAATAAAAAGACACACTTTGAGACATACCATCACACCATACGTTGAATTGTTGTTAGGATTTTTCCTACAAGTCAAAATTTAAATGAGGATAATTTTAATAATGTATAAAAACAATACAAATATTTATTATCATTTTTGAGTATTTGACTTTTCTTTTCTAGTAAAATTAATTTAATCATAAAAATGAAATTGAACTTGGAGTCATTCTTGTCACACCTTGTGTTGGAATGAGGTGAAGCTGATTCCTTAAAATCTTAGATGATATATGGATCCTTTTTCTAAAGAATAAAAATGATAAAAAATTTCTTCATCAATTTTCTTTATGTTTATTTTCTTTTTTAATAATATTAATATCCATTCTAAATAAAAAGACACACTTTGAGTCAAATTAGTCACATTATTTGTCAGATTTAGGTGAAGAAAATTATAAAAATTTCAATATGATTTAAACATATTTTAACTAAATTATCAATACAATATGAATGTGTTTTTTCAGTTATGATTATATAAACTATAATTTTTTTACTAAAATGACAATTTAAATTTGAAACAAACACTTTGAGTCATACTGGTCACATATTATTTCAGTATGACGTGAGACCAATTTCTATATTTCACAAATGACTTATAATTATTTTTCCCAATTATTCATACAATATTAGTGTTTATTATAGGTTTTAAGTGATAATCACACATCTTAAAAAAATATTATTTTTAAACTAATAATAGACACTTTGAGTTATAATGGGAATACCGTCTATTTGATTGAGGTGTGGTTGATTCCTACCCAACACATGAAACTTATGGATCATTATCCAAATGTATCAAAATATTCCAAATATATTATCTTAGTTTTGTACATCTCGGTAGTTTATTCTGTAACACTAATAATAATTTTAAGTAAAAAAATTTCACATGGAGCCATAAATGCCACATAATGCGTCAGATTAGGATGCAGATAATTATCATAAATGACTTATTGATGGTTATACTAAAGGTTCAAAACAAATTTAATGCATTTTATTTTATTTTAGAATTTGTTAATGATTTTAACTGAAATGTTAATTATCAAATAAAATCATATAGTCTGAGTCATATTGGTAACATTAAGTGTTAGATTGAGGTACGCTTGATAGATTATGTGATATGTTTTTTAATTTGAACTATATGAAAAAATACATAAAAGAGAAAACATGTTTCATTTCGATGGAATAGTAAACCTCATTGTCATGGAACTTTTCCTTCCCCAATATCTTATGTAAGGCCTTCAAGATCTAAGGGGGTGTCCTGAAATACTATAAATTAGTACATAATATTATATAATATTGTAGAGATGAAGGATTTAATATAGAATTTTAGATAACCACATAACTATCCATACTCATCATCATGTGGCGGGACATGGAATCATACTACCACAAAAACATCACAACATTGGTTGAATAGGGTTTCTTCTTCCTTCAGAAGGATACAGGTTCAATCCAATGTATCATAAGAACCAAAATATCTGAACAAACCACCAAAAAATGAGAAACATAATCCACCTCTATAAGAAAAAAATTATTATCTTAGTAACACTATATATAAATAAATTACAAATAAAAATGAAATAATGCATTCCTAGTCCCATTATTTCTCATTTTTGATTGGTGTAAAACCCATATATAAAAATTTTCCATCTTATTTACTAAAAAAATAACATTACACATTATATATTCCATTATTATACTATACATTAGGGTATCCCTTTATTTATTCCTAAAATGATTATATATTACTATAAAACTATCAGCATTAATTAATTTAAATAAAATAAATATTTACACATGAGTTTTTATGAATCAAAATATAATCTATTTTTCCCTTTCAACATTATCGTGAGTAAAAACTCCTTGATAAACCATTTAATTTATTTATTATAAAAACATTAGTGTTACCATTATGTATTTTCATGAGACACTAAACTCCATTATAAATTGCTCACAGCTTTTTATAGTATTAACAATCATTATACCCTATATATGAGACAAATGACACTAAAATATAGTGCATTCATAATGTCTTTCTTGATTTTCAATAGACTAGTATTACCATTTAAATATTTTTTGTGATAATAAAATATTACATAACATCATCATTAATTTTTCATCAAAATGGTAACACACTAATTTAATGTATTTTTTTTTGAGAGTAATGAATATTAATAAATTAATGATCTTGCAAACTTGAATCATTTTACATAATGAAAGTGAAATTCATATCTGTAATGAACTAGTGGAAAACTTTTGATGGAGAGTTGTTGAACAAGTGTCTATATTCATAGTAATGATATGTTAAAAACCTCTACTCATGTAATGATTGGGATACACTATGTGATTTAATGGTCGGTTGATTTAACTTCACATCATGTTCATTCGAAATAATTATTTTTATTCAATCCATTTCTAAAATATAAACCTAATGTGTTACTTTTATGTATTTGGAAAATAATTTTTAGTATTATATCATGCATCTAAATAATGATCGAATATCCTAAATAATTCCAACACCCACAAAAGTTAAAATGTTGTATTGATAATCTCTTTTATCAAAAACCAACATCCATGACAGAACCCAATGGAGGTAATTAACCTATTTTTGCATAAAATTATAGAAAAATTAATTAAAATAGTAGATAAAATGATGCTAAAATTATCAAAATAAGTAGTAGGTAGTCGACTCTTCATTATAGTTATATACATTGTGATAAAACATATTCATCTCATTTCTAAACAATATGATTTTCTCTAATATTATTCCCCTTGGGAATTTTATCAAAAAAATATATAAGTATTTTGATTATTATACTTCACCCCAAGAGATATTATTAAGGTCATATCCTAAACTAGATAATAAACATGGCATGATATCACCTAAATTTATTATTTTCCAACATTCTCACACATTGAATAATCCCCAATCAACTATAAAAATATTTAATTATTAATTTGAGCATGAAGGCTCTCAATAATATTGGTATCAATGAGAAAATATCCTAAAATAAATGATTTAAACTTTTTTTAAAAAAATTGTAATTAAATTAAGAAATTAATTGTTCAAGGATTATTTTCTTTCCCTAGTTTATAACCTCTCAAAAAAATTTATAATCAAAATATCCATAATAATTTCAATAATATTACTTTAATAAATAAAATTCTACCAAAAAAGAAAATTTATTTTAAATATGTATTGACACTCCAATATTTATAAATATACCTTAATCTATTTCAATTTGATCGATTCTATAGGGTTTTTATGTAAAGTCATCGACATCAAGCCATGAACTTGCCTATATTTAGTGACCACCATATCAAAAATGTTTTTTTGTTAAAAAACAGAATAAATCATATAATTAGAATATTATCTATAAAATTATGACTATAGTATTTCAATATTTCAAAATACACATAATTTTTGGATGGATTGTTGCATATACATGCATTCAATTAAAAAATTAATAGTTGGGGTATACATATTTACATTGATCATCATCCACTACATAAAAAAAATATGTAATGAAAATAAAATAAATATATTTTTAGTGAATATATTTAAGTGTTTTAGCCAATCATTGTAGACCTCAAAAATAGTATAGTGCCTGTAATTTTTCACTAAAACACATTATATAAATAATAAATCTTTTTTTCTAATTTATACCTTCTCCAAAAAAGTTTCTTCCATATAAATGAAATATGGATTTATAAATCCAAATTGGGTTTCTCATGGTTATCCCTGTATATAGTTGTGACATAAACCCAAATAGAAAATATGAATAGATATTTACCTTAATGAACATATTAGAACACTATTTTGATTTACATATTATGAAAATGTACCATCTGTATGTATTCACAACCATTACTCGGTACCTTTCAAACTTGGGGATCTCCTTTATTCTATAAATAACTATTAATTATGTAATTAATCATCCAAAATGTTTCTTCTTATTATGTAATTTATTTAATTTGTAAATCTTGAAATGTGATCTCTACATGATTTTGTAATGATTACATATGTCTTCTTATATTTGTTGGAGATAATTTAATCTTGGATGGTGCATTTTTATTTCTGGGATGATTCACTAGATTGTCTTGATTATACTTTTCCTTTCTCCATAACATTATATATTTTTATTTCCAAGCCGAACATCATACCTTTTTCATCAAATATTGTTGTTTTATAATAATATTTATAAAATAAATACCACTTATATCTTTATATGATTATGTTTCCATTAAAATATAGTTCTAATAACATCATTTATTATTTTAATTTCCAGATCATGAATTGGAACATGAAAATCAAACATCGACTCTAGAGAAACCTCATCTATATTATCATATGATACTTTGGTATTTCATTACAATGTTTCATGTCTCTTAGGATATCCTACATTGTACCCCTCACAAATAGGAGGTGTATGCATATTTACAGATGGTCATAACATATTACATTACCTAGAAGTGTTTTTTGATATAATGTTACTAGAAATTTTCTGACTCACATTTAAGAGAACGATTAATGAATAAATTGAATACCTTGGGTAAGGTACCATGTTGAGGGGAATTACGATCCAAAATTCTTTCAGGGTCATTTGGTTCTTCAAGTTTGTGTCTTTCTTACACCCCCATTTAACATTATCTCTTTCTCATATAGTCGTCTTCCAAACCAAAATAAACAAAAGTATCACGAAAGCAATATATTTTTACCTAAAATCATTCCATCATATTATATTCTTTTTATTGTAATTTTTTATTCTCAAAAAATAACTGATAAGACATTCTAAAATTCACTTCTCTATTGTGACAATATTGTTCTAGACACTTTAATTTTATTGAAATTACTTTCCTTCCAGTATAATTATTATCAATTTTTATGTCTAAACCATATAAAACCCATTTGAGAATAAATATATATTTTTATGTAATAATGTAATAAATCAAAACGAATTACCATTCTTCCACACGTACACATGTTTCCAGTAATTATTTTGTGTTTTCATCCACTAGTTTGTCCTCATTATTTTTTCAACACTCCTTAAATATCACATTATGTTTGAGGGAGTGGGTTCATATATTTATACTTAAATATCCACATAAAAAAGTATTATATGCTCTTTCATATCAAAAATGTCTGTATTGATTATTTAAAATACATAAAAATTTATTCTCAAGTGAGAAATAACAAATTCTTGCTATGTGATATGTGTATATTTGTTATAGTGCACATTGTATATTTTAAAAACTATTTGAGTAGTTCGTAAATTAACAATTTTAAATAAAATTGTTTAAAATAAATAATATAAATTATTATTATTTTAAAAAAAAATCACCTGAATTGATTTTACAGTACGATGACCGATGCAATCATTTCATATTTCTTACTTTATAATGTGTGCATATATAACTGGTGGGTGGGGATTTAATTTCCCATCTGCATCCCTACGATGTGATATGGTAAAAAGAGTTTTAAATCCTTTAGGGTAATGTTCTGCAGCCATTAAGACATGTTTCTTAAATAAATCATATAATATAAATGATCTTTCCATGTAATAAATGAACTATTTAATGAATAATAAAAAATATATCTACATTTTGGTATATAAATTTTTGATAATATTGATAAAGTGTATCATAACATTACCATTATAACGTTCCAAATGGTTTCATTCATTATAGGATAGACCTGGAACCATGAGTCCATATCAATTGGCACACTCATTATCACTATAACCCCAACAAAACAAGTGGTCATTGGCTTGTTGGGGTCAACATGTTGACTGCATTGATTCCATCCATCCACAAATATTATAATATTAATTAATGATTTGATAATATTATTAATATTATGATTTTTTGTCATTCATTTTTTCATCAACTAAATCTTGATTGCATAATAGTCATAATGTTTCATCATCAATAGTATGTTCTCCCCCAGAATTGGTAACATCATCATGTGAAGAAGATATTGTCTGGATGAGAAGTCAAATGTTTAAATTAGAATTTCTTAATTCTGTATAGAGTGAATAATATTCATAAGGAAAAAAATTATATATTATAAAAAATTATCCTTCTCTATTAATATTTTGTAGTTCAATGGATATGTATCATATATAAATAATCAAAATCCCCTCTTTGAAGTCCAATCTGATATAAAATACATTTTCTGTATTGGGTCTAATAAGAACTGATTGTTATATCCCAATGAAACGGTCTTCCTCAATTTTGTTTTCATCAATCCCAATAGTATTTATAGTCAATGGAAGGAAAGGTGACCCATTCGTGTTTGATTGATTTGGGAGATAACATAATTACACTACATGCGATTATATTATTAATGGCTCATCTTTTTACCATTTCACACTAATATTCACCTTCACAATTCCTTTTTCATCAACATTCACTACACTACTATTTTAAACACATTTTCAATAGAATATAATCACAGGAAATGTTGTATAAAAAAACTCGAATATCTGTTTGATAATACCAAAATATGAAATATATTAAAAAAATTTAATTGAATCCTTGGAAACAGATATGATCATTTACATTACCACAAAAAAACTCCACAATTTTCACAGTACTATAGTAATACTATTATTCTTTATATAATGTGTAACCATTGATTGAAAAACTATTATAAGAAAAAAAAAATTATATGGTGTCCAAGCAAGCAGTCAATGTAGATCAATAATTGAATTCAGATTTTTAGTTAAGAAATTATATATCCAATCACCGAACCATCTGATAAACTATTAATTATGATTATTGGATATCCATCCTTCATCTCTTGATATATTAAAGAAATATATGGATTTATTTCTGGGCTTCAACATATGAATCAACATCATCACTATTGTTTAAATTTTAAAGGGGCATTTTAGACCACTCTGCAATGGTAATTGTATCCACATGTCATCTAGAAATAAATTTTCCTATAAGGCATCAATTTGGGAAAGACACTGAGAGGCAAATGTTTAAAACATTTGATTGGTAATCAGTATAGAATTAAACATATTTTTCAACAATATATCATTCTATAAGACAAACTTTTGGATAAATTTGATTAAATACACACCATTTCAAAATATCAATATCCAATTTATTAGGGTTATGTCCATCTGTAACGGAATTGACAACAAAATATAAAATCTATAACCAAATGAACCATTGGGTGAACCATCATAATAAATAATTATATTTATTAGAAAAAATCTAACCTACAAAATTTTATTTTATCCAACTTACTCATGGTCCATAACATAACTAAGTCTACCAATTTACAGCATAATGATTTTAAAAAAAAGAAGACCTTGGTTAATGTAAATCATGCATTTTAGAAATAATTCAGTGTAATTAAACAGGAATAAAATAATGAATAAAAAAATGAAATTCATAGTATTTTAGTCTGTTTAACTACTAATTAGTCATTGGAAGAAAATTATTGATATTTGATAATTACCATTCTATATCATTTACACCATTATGTGAAATGAAAAATTGTAAATTTTTTTATATTGAATGAGTATAAGCTGATAAATGAAGAAAATTCCTCTCATTGCACTTCACCAGTTCCAACTATTGACTTACCCATGTCAATCATGTCAAACCTAGTCTTGATTCCATATATTTTTCCACAAACAATTATTAATTCTCCTATCAAACTCTCAATTAAATTGTTTTCCTACATGCATGAAATCAAGTGACTGTATGAAACAAAAAAAATTCAAATCTTGTAATTTAATGAAAATTGACCTTCTATTTTAAACTGATTTCATATGTTTATCAAAAATGGATTACTGAAAACAATGTTAATATCATTTACATTATCTAATAATTGATCATCCTTTAGTGAAGATGATGATATGGCTTATTCGGTATTCCTATTTAATGTTGTCATCCACGATTGGTATTTATGTTGTCGAGGTAAAACATTCTAATGTCCGAAATATAGTATTTGTTATTTTTTTCAACTAAACCAAATGTGTGAATGTTTCATAGATGGTACACCCAAATATTCCTTTAATTATATGGACATAAAAATTTCCATAAACGTTAATTTCCAATATCATATAGTAAAATTTGAAACCCAATATGAATTATTAATTTCTACGAGATTTATACATTATAAAACATGTATCCTACATAAATTTCATATATTGATCAATGAAATCAAATAAGTGTCACTATCATTTCTGGGTTTAATTGGTTTTGATATAAGAATATAAAAAAATTATATTTTCACTTCAAACATAACAATAGAGGAACATTATAATTTAAAATAATTAGGGGTCTTATATAATTGGAATTACTCTATACACCATAAGGATTTATTCTATCTATATATAAAACAAGGAAAACGATTCTTTACTCATTTAGAAATTTAGGATACGTGTAGTCAGTTTTCGTTCACTATGGATAACATAAAAGATGATGCAGTTTCTTATCTTTAATTCTGGTATCAACATGTAATTTCAAAAGAATCATGTTTTCGTATAATTCATATATTCTTCTATACCTTGGAATGAGAGGGAAGTAACACACTACTTTCAATGGACCTGACTTATTTTTCTTATATAAATCTATTCCATAGATAGTTAATTTTTTGGGTGATTCCAGGTTCTTGAAGAACCATATGAAATTATTTTGACAGAGAGGTATTTTTTGGAATTCACTACAATTGAACATAGAATTCATTTTTCATTATATATTTGACATGGATGTTTATTTTATTATGGTATAATAAGATTTAGGAGACAAGGTAGTTCAGTAAAGATGGTGTTGCTCCATCCGCTGCCAGAGTTCAGATTATATAACTTTAAAACAACTGACAATGTAGTGTATTTAGTAAAACTATTATAAAATAGTCTATTATCATAACAATATAACTTCTCAAAGAATATCATGAAATCATGAAAATCCACATAATTTATAATTCTGTATCTTTAATGTGTTATACATCATTATTTACATTGGCATTCATATCAAACAATCCATAAACTGCATTATCATCCAAACCAGTTTGTACATTTAGTTATTCCCCATTTTTTTCTAACATTTATATCTTTGATCTATTAAATGGAAAATAAAATGTTCTTTCAAATTTTCATGTCTAATATTTATTGAATAACAACAACATAAAGATTGATAATGTATTTGGAAAGGGTCGTATGAATGATCCACTTCTAACTTGATGTACTCTTTAACTCCATATTCATACACTTTTTTAATATGATTATCTTTTATACATTTAGTATTCATATACATTGTTTTTTTTCAAGAAATATTCATTTAAAAAAATAATTAATTAAAAATAAGTTATTCGTTAGAAAAGGTGATAATTATTGATAATCCTAATAAGTGGATCATAACAATATATTTATTCAAAATAAAATATACATTCTTGGAATAAAATGGATAGATGAATTTAATACAAGAATATTCTCATGTGGTAGGTTTTATTATTTGAATTCATCCGAAATGAGCATTGATACAATGTATGGGATGACTACTACTCATTGTCTTACAACTAACACAGGTTCATGTCCATAATATATTGAGGGATGATTCTCAAGAAACATAATGTAACAATCACTATTTGAATGATAATGTTGATGAGGGTATCATTTTTCACCACATATGTATTTAAATTACTTAATCTTTGTTGAAAATTACAATTCTCATATGAAAACCACATTCAGAAATCAAAATAATTGATATTGAATTTTTGAAACCCAGATTCAAATCTATTTTTTTCAATTCCACTTGAAATTAGACCATTTTATCAATACATTAAATTGGACTCAAAAAAATTCAATAAACACTATTAACATCAGTTGAATTATTTTTAAAAGAATATTAAAAAAACATTGTTATTATGTAATAATTTAAAAAACTTTTTAATTGAAATAACTACACTTTTAAATGTTTATAACTATTAAAATTTCACATTGAAATCACTTCATGATGTTCAAAGCACTGAAATCGGTTTAGTAATTTCATGTCAAAACTACATTTTTTCTTTTCAAAACCGACATTAACATTTAAAATGAAGAATAATTTTTGAAAATGAAATCAGAAATCTGAATCACCACAAAAATGCTAAATAGGTCACCAGCAATCCCAATGAAATGAATGCTTATTAAAAATTTCATAAAATATTTATAGTGATGACATGTATATAAAAATTTTCAGAACATAGTAGTAAATAAAATATCTAAATCCAAAACATGTTTGTTTTAAACTACCCATATAAATACCAAAGTTACATCATTCTTCTTGAAAAATTCAATCAATGTTCTATTCATTTATCAAAAACCATTTTCATCAAATATCACACAAGATTCCACAAATCCAAGCTTCCCAGTGAATTGTTTTTCGATAATCCACATCAAGAAGGTTTTTAAAATATTCATAACACTAATATATATTTTCCAAAAGTTATTGAGGTGTTAGATAGAGTATATGTGTGATAGAAGACATAAGATTGATAAAAATTTATATGAGTGTGACTAGAATTGTTGGTTCTCTAGTACCCAGTGTGAGAGAAGGATACAAGATTTGTTTTTTTTTGAATGGAACCAACTATAAAGCTACTATTTGTTTAGTTTGAAAATTTCTGGGTGTCTAGAAGTTCATGGGATGATTTTTAATGTATAGGGATCGTGATAGATCCATGAGATAACACATCTATGGGTGAAACTGATCATATTCAGTGACAATTTAGCATGAGGAGGATTAGATAATGTTATTTAATGAGATTGGGTTTGGTGATATTGAATTGACATCATGTGTTTTGATCAAATAATATAATTATGTTTGGTTTATTAGGAAAGTAGAGATTAACATGTTTACTTATTTTTTAATTACTTAATCAATGAAAAGAAATATTTAATGTGTGTTGTTTCATTATTTAAATTCACTCATGTACATAATCTCATGATTATAAATTCTATAAGAACCAAAAAAATATATGATTCATTTAGTAATGTAGCTATTATTTATAAGTTTATGTTTTCCCACATTATTGTGATAAATTTGACTGAATATTAACATGTATTTGACTTTTTGTCAAAAATTGAATTTCAGTTTTGTATATATTTATGTTGTAATACCATGAATAATTTTATTAATCCTAAATTTTTTTAAGTCAACATTTTAAATTTATCGAATATACATAGTTAAGTATTACCTCTTATATATTAAGATCATAACCTCCAAATATATATAAAAACATAAAAAGGAATATATACCCATATGGGTGTGTATGTAGGGTGTAAGCTAAATATTTGTAGAAAAATTTCACCAAATATCCACCTATCAAAACATATAATCATCACAAAATAATAAAAATACAAATCTCATAAAAGGGAATGATATTATAGAAAATAGTAACCCACATGTTTCCTACTATGGGTTATAAAACTATAATGATTCTTTACTTAATAATGTGTCCAAAATACTTTCTTGACTAGATGGGTGAAAATAATTTTTCAAAATCATAGTTTATATTAAATAATGATACAATTTAAAAATCATCATGAAGGATTGTATGAAATAAAAATGAAGAATATTCTTTTATTCTATTAATAAAATATAACCACTATGTTTTTATAACATTGGTATTTAAAAATGTATAATATTTTCGACAATCATTTAGAAACCATTATTAAACTATTTCAATTTTTATTTTATTATAATAGAATCGCATTGAAATCATTTTCCTTTGCCCATTCACAATTTATTAAAAACTGAAATTTATAAATCGATTTTCGACAATTTTTTAACAAAATGTAACTATGAAGTAAAACCATGTAAACATAATTGTATGTAAATTGAAATACATTATTAAAACATGTCCAAGTAAGAAACTAAATCATAGAATATGTATGTGATAAAATAAAATAAGGGTAATGATGAAATCCTTCCATAAAATTAAATATGTGTACCAAAAGATTTATATAATAAATTAATCATAATACACAAAACCTATGGAGGATCTCTATCCTATATCTTATAATGGTAAATGAATTGATCATAGAATATTAGTCAGATATATGACCCAAACATGTTATGAAACTCAAACCTCTAGATGACATTGAAAAAGACCCTAACAAATTCCTCAATAAAGCTTGAAGAGTTCCCATATGTTTACCATCATATCAATGTGAACCCATGTGAAAACAAAAAAAATCAACACATAGATCTCATTCATTAAATTTATAATAAGTACACCTAATTAAGAACATTGTTGAAACCATTCCATGTTTCAAAAACCCATTAGAAAGCTCACTAGAAAAGAAATATTTTTTAGTCCATTTAGAAAAATATTAGTTAAGTCTCAAACATTTTTAAATGAAAAAACCATATAAAACACGGATTTATAAACCAATATAAGAAAATAAAATTAATCAAAAACACTAAATTTGAAATCTTCTCATTAAATGATTTAACATATGAAATTACAAACATATAAATCTAAATAGTTCTTAATAAAAAATTTCAAATATTTTCATGTGATTACCCTCATGTGTCTAATATAAATATATATATGTAAACAACATTACATATGCATATTTTCATATATAATAGAATTTAGAATCCAGAATAGTGGACATAAAAACCCACACAAACTAAATAAAATACAAGAAACTTTTATAATATGAAAACCCCATTAATCAATTTCATGAACTCCTGAATTTCCCAAAATAGATTTCATAATCAACCATTAATAATTTTAAAACAAAAAATAAATTTTTTAAAACAATCATGAATATTGTATTGGAAGAAAATATAAATTTACCTTTGAATGAAGATTAAAAACATGGCCAAATCTAAAAGAATCCTAATTGAAATCACTTATAATCACTAAAAAATATGGAACATAAAGAATACATAAATCCAATAAAAACTAATTTACATTAAATATTTTAGGGAAACTAATTTAAAATACACAAGAACACAAAAAAGTTATGGAATAGAGAAAACATAAATACACTAACCTATGGATATTTTAGATTATCCAAAACCTTCAACAATAGTGGGTGGATAGCTTGAAGAAGAACGAAAAGAACTGCAAACAATGAAGTGAGGAGGAGGAGAAAATAACAGACCATGGATTCAAGATTTTATTTTTCCAAGGAAAATTAGGTAAATAATGAAATCATGGATTTTTTAGATTTGTATATGTTCTATCCTTGATTCGAGAATTTTTTCAGTCCTTATATTTGTGGAGAAGGAGCATTAATATCAGGTGGCTTAGGTGGATGCCTTGACATTTCATGACTGAAATAGTCACGGTTTCCATTTCATAAATAAATGATAGATTCTATTATTAGATCTTCGAAATGAAAGTGTTGTTGGGTTCACACACAATGGTAACCACATGCATTATGTTGGCATCCACAAACATTGATTGGGGAATGACCTTTAATGAGTTATGCAGGTGGACAAAACTATAATGGAGATAGGGGTGGCATGACCTTTAACGAGGTGTGAAGATTGGAGGACCCTCGACTGTGACAGGATATGGTGCTGAAATATACTACATTTTATGATGGTGGGCATGGATATGGTGGACCGATGTGGTGCGGTGAGGTGTGTAGGGACAGACAAGCGACCTGACCTCCGCCAGATGATGGGGGATGGCTTAGATGATCGTCGACTACCGGTGGATTGGTGTTGCCTCGTGAAATTGGAAGGCATGGTGTTTCATACTTTATATTTCTATATATATATATAAATAATATAAAAATAACACTATGCTTATAATCTAGATTACCCTTGAGGGGGGCTTCAGATTGAGTTATACCCTTTGAGTGTGGGTTTGTGTTTGTTTCATTATAATTGTATATCCAAAACCTAATATATATATATATACATATATATACATTTATATATAATTATATATATATACATATAAATATAAATAGAAATATATTAAATTAATTGATTATATAAATTTTATTAATAAAATTTTATAATTTTATAAATATATATAAAAACTTATTTATATGTATATAAATATTTTATAAAAAAATAATATTTGTTTATTGAAAATAATTAATATATAAATTTATAAATATAGTAAATAAAATTTATAAATATATTTATGTTCTAATATTAATTTAAAAAGTCCAACAATATTAATGAATATATGTTCTAAAATTGATTCTTGTAAAAAATGATTGTAGTTGAGTAATTTAAAAGGAGCATATTTAGTGGTTTATAATTAAAAATTAACATTAAGACTTTTTTAAAAGTCTTATCTTTAGTGGTTTATAATATTTCCATTACTTGATTTAAATGGCTAGAATTTTTAATTAATGTTAATTTTTAATTATAAACCACTAAATATAAGACTTTTTTAAGGTAAGCCTAAATTTTTTGAAATATAAAAATTTAATTATGGGAAATATTATATATATTGATATATATATATATACAGACGAATATATCTGAATATATTTAAATATTAAATTTATTAATCTATTATTATGTATGAGAACCATTAAAAATAAATAAGACAATATGTTTTTAATTATTCCATTTATTAAATTTTAATCTTTTTTTGTAATATATATATTTTATTTCTATTTAAAATTAATATATTTAAATTTATTAAAATGATTCTTTTTCATTAATTATTATTTCATTAATAATTTTTTTAAATAATTTTTAATTTATTAATATATAAAAATTTTCTTTAATTTTTATAATTCACTTATTTTTTATTTTTATTTAAATATTTAAATTTATTAACATTATATATCTATATTTAATATCCGATTTTTTTTATATTTATTATCTTCATATATGTGTACCTAATGAATTCATTTATATCAATAATAATTTAATTAATTAAATGCATTATAATTTTCTTAATTTACTCTTTTATATTTTTTTTAAATTAATAGATATTATTAATTTTATATATCTATATATTTAATATATACTAGTTATTAATATTTATAATTTATATATATGTATATTAAATTTATTTATATTTACTAATAATTATTTAAATAAAAAATTAATATTTTTCTCAACTAACTCGTATTTAATTTTAATTTGTTTAATTATTACATTTTATTTAGCACCTTCATCTGTGATAACGAAACACTGATAAATGATAGCATGTATCTGTGTCAGAAATAAAGAACAGATAGATGGTACCCTCTATGAGTGCTAAAAATAAATCCATAGTAAAGGGTTCATTTTAATTGTGCTAAAGAAAAGGTCATATAAATGATGCTTTCATTTGTGTTTTTCTCTATTGCTGGTGAAGGATAACACTATTAATGGCATGTTTTGTGGTTTTTTGACCACTTTCAATTTTTTCTTCTTCTACCTATTTTAAATTCATGGTATCCTTTCTATAAAAAATTCTTTTGTATGTTAAATGTTCTAAATTATTATTATTTTGATGTAAAACCCACATCCCTCATCTTCAAATCATTTGGAATACTTTATCGTCACCTGTGTATACATGTGGGCTACCACCTCCACAAAGTGATGTGATAGATTTTTCATTTATACTTTAAATGGATATTAATAAGGATGTAATTAATGAATATATAATATATATATATGGTATACAAATGATATTGGGAAGGATAATTATTATTTTACCTCCCTTTTTACAATCCATTGGAAAATGAAAACAACATTCATGTATATATACTACCTACCATTTCCATGAATGACAAAATTTATTTTTATAAATTTAGTTTTTATTGATTATTATCCATAAATATATACACATAGTGAATATATTTTTATTTATATCAGGGTTAACATTTATAATATGGTGGAACCATGATCAATGTACATTTATCAAAACTAGAGGACCAAAATTTCCCTGAAAAAGGAAAACAGTTAACACATGAAAAAACAATTTTTAATAAATCGCTGGTCAAATTTTATAAGTTGATGATATATTATTTTATAAGTGCATAAATGATTCTGTGACACAATTATAATAAATTGTCCTTTTATACAAAGGATGATAAATAACCTTCAATGCATGTCAATCGTGTTGTATGTGTTTCTCATCTAACTTCTATTTTTTTGTGGCCAATTCCATACTCATCTCTTTTTTTCTTTTGGGTTGTGCATTTAAAACTAATTAATGAATTTAATTAGTATTACTTAAAAAATAAGTGGATTAAAAAATAAATAAAGTGTTCACTCATTTATGATATTTTGATATAGATATTACCAAAGAAGTAATTTTTTATGCTTCAATCTCATTTTAACAATTATTTTTCATGATTATGTTGATAATGATGATATTTTATGATATACATCATAAGAAACTCATGATTTTGTTATAATTTTTTTATTTCTATATATTTTATATTATCCTTTCATTTTAATCACTTTTAATATATAAGAGACAATAATATTACTTTTTTTACGGAAAACAATGTCACTTTGTCTCATCGGTCAAAATTCCTTTTCCTTCCAAATCACTATTTTTAATAATATTTTTGATAATTATATAAATATTTTTCTAGGATTGATTTCATTAATTTTTAACCATGATTCAATTTTAATAATATTATTAAAAAATAACATGTTTTTTATTTCTAAATGTGGCACTTTGGATTTTTATTGAAAATGAATAAAGAATATTTTTTTAATGTACATGACATGAAACGAATTTCCCTCCATCATTTCTAATCAATGTTTTTATTCTCACTTTAATTTTTCTATATTTCTTTTCAAAGAAACAATTTTTATAGTATTATGTAATTTTTATGGATTTTTGCCTAGGGTTTACGTTGGTAGCCGTGGTGCTGGACGCACGCAGGTTCATGCACTGACTCTGGCCATTCAACCTGGGACCAGTTTGTGCTTTATGGATCTGGTGGAGTTCTGCACCTAGTAGGTTCTGCTATTCTTTAGTTCCCTATGTTATTGCATCCTACTCCATCACACACGACCCCAATTTGGTTGGGATCGATGGATTCCATGATTCTTTAGATTATGCAGGTGGTCATGGTAATATTTGATCATTTCAATTTCTCTTTTGTAGGATATACATATTGAGTTTTTTTGGGAGGATTTGGTTGTTTTTTTTGGGTTCTCTTTTAGTTGGGTCTGGACATGGACGTGGTTTCAAATCCAACTTGCCTATGGTTCACATTGATTTTTCAGTTCTCACTAAACTAAAAAGTGACTTATTTGAAAAATCAAAAGTAAAAGAAGTTTCAGTTCGATGAAATACCATGATTTATTCCCACATTCTAGATTGATATAGATGTTATTTTGGGCGTGGTTTTTAAAAGTTCAACTCATGTTCTCAAACCCTTATTAACATATTATGGAAAAATGATGATTAATATATCCCTTGTCCACCAATACATAGAATTTTATCCCACCATTTTTAATGTTTCCCCTCCCAAGGTTATTAATAATTTATTTATGAATGGTCTTTTTATGAATATTAATCAATGGAAGATATTTTTGGGGGATATTTAAACTCCTTTATGAAATAATTATATTGTTTATAAAGTATCCAAAGACACTCAACCTATAAAGTCATGTTGTGGATAATAATTCTATGTAATGAATGATAATCTATTACATTGTAGTAGATGTGTATGGAAATTATGGGTCACTATTTTTCTATATTAGAGGGAGAGACTTATGATGATCATGTAATCAGTATTAACATTGCCAATGAATGAATCATATTGCACACCCTAGGGTTGGTCTTTTGTAGCCACTCAAAAAAAAACTAACTTTCTATTATATCTATAATAATATAAAACATAATAATATATTATATAATAATATATTATGAGTTTTGAAAAATATTTCTGAATATAAAGATAACGGAATTAAAGAATAATTAATCAAAGATGGAAAATACAAAAAATAGATAGCAAGAAAAAAAAATTTATTTTATAAAAAATTTCACAGGGAAGTTTTAATTTTTCATTTAAAATATATTTTTCAGTAATGTATTCATTTTATAGATGAAAAATTTTCAATATAAAACCTCTTGATAAAATTTTTGTAACCACACACTGAGTCCTCTATAGTTAAGACAAAACCCTTCGTTAAATTTTTCAGGATAACTTTTAACTAATTAACACTATCCAAGTCACAATTCTATATTCAAAAGACATAAAAAGTAATGGGAAGGGATACATATATGTATAAATATATTCATTTATGAACATTGATGAATAAACTGGATTATAGTGAATGGGATCAACTAATCAACCTGAATAGTTTTTCAATCACCATATTCCCAAAATATAATAATAGATAACATTAACGTTTAGGAATCTCAAATATTCCATTAACCCATTTCTTGAAAAAGATATGACATTATCTCTATATTTTTTACAGATGAGAAGGTTCTTAGTGATATCGTGAAATATAAAAAAATATAGAAGAGGGTTCCATAATAAGAGACTAATCTAATATGTTAAAAGTATAGACAATGTTACAAAATGATAACATCAATTAATCCTCATGAAAAATATGAGTATAATATCCATTATAGTGATGGAAAATAGTTTAATGAGTACGATAATACAAGAATAATTATAGGAAAAAATGGGTTTAATTTTCATAGAATTTTGTTTTATCTGAATTGCTTCTTCATACATAATCATTGTTTTCTCTATCATACTTCTAAGTGAAAATGAAAATAGTTTATTTTTCTCCTATTCATGTTATAAAAAAATAAAGATCAAAATTGATTTATATATTTATTAGTAATATTTTAATTCTCTATTAAATCCCATCAATATAGTCTCTTCATATTCACAATAAATGATTACACATGATCTACTATTTAAGAGGTAATATTTTAAAATAATAAACTATGTGATGTTTGCCATAACATAATATATATCCCCATGAAATATCGTATTATTATTCTAAATAAACAACATAATTAAATAATTGACAACAAATAGTTTATCCTAACAATATCCATCATGTATATATATATATAAACTACTAAATTTACCATGGTGAAAACATAAGGCTATTTTGGAAGCATAATATCCTGATAGAAAACTCCGCATCATTGAACCCTTTAAAATTATAGTGAAATTGTATCTCTTCAAAAATAATATCATGGATGATTTATATCATCCATGATGTGAACAACATTATTTATTAATATAGAAAAGGGTAAATACCTCAAAATATTTATTAATCAAATTTGACTAAATACAAAATCACATACATTCTTCTACATCTTGAAAATATATTATTTATGTACAATAATTACCTAAAATATATTATGTATCAAAAAATCCATATGTGGTGTCCTACAAAATATATCATATTATCTTTACCATTAAAACTACAGAATATATCATTTCCAAACATGTTTTAGAAGCCCCGTTGTTAATGTATATGATTTTATGTGTCACATTGTTCATTAGATGAAACAATAGATTTCTGATTATAAAAATATATGACTATTCATAGAAATATATTTTTTGTGTCCTCATTCCTTTTGACAAAAATGTGATGTGTCTATTTAAATATCCAATTTTCAATTTATTACCAAAAATAATCTTACATATAAAAAATTAATTTACTTAATACCTTACACACTATATCATTTAGGAAAATTATATAATATATATTATTAATAATAAATATATTAATTTATTCTAGATATTAATAAATATACTATAAAATTAGAAATTTATATATTTTCAAAATTAATATCAAAATTATTCTTAAAACGAAAAATTAAAATTTTAACCAACATTTCAAAATTGTAGGATTTAAAAAAATAAATTTAGAAACAAAATATATGAACAAAAGAGCATTATTAATAGCCATATTTTTAGAGTTATACTTATATTTTCTCATAGATTTTTATCTCAAATTAATTTATGGGGGTTACTCGTATTACATTTTATTTATTTATTTTTCAATTCTTAATATATTTTTCAAATTTTATTTTGAACATACTATTTGGAAATTAGTTTTTTGTCCAAAAAAATGATATTATAGATAGGTTTGGGAGAAAATTTGATCACATTTTCTAGAAACTAACATTCCTCGTAAATTTGATATTCTTTAATTTTGTAACTATGGTTGATGATTTTTATTAGAAAAATTTTAATAAGATTATAAAACATAATATTTTGAAAATGTACATTTTATACTAATAATGAGTTCTGATGTTTGAGTAATTAATGTTTTATAAATTTAATGAGAATTATTACTCACTATGAAAGATAAAGATGAATGTATTTCAGAAGATATATAATTTTATACCAATAATTTGTTAAAAGCTAATAGGTAAGATGGATGAAAAAATAATGAAATGGATTGTAATGCTAATTCCAATATCAATTTTCTATTGAATAATTTTCTTCTACAAAAAAAATTCCATGTAAATGATATTTTAGGAAATATGGCCAACTATAACTAAACTTTATGAGGATAAGTCACTTAAAAAACTATTAAATATAATTATATACACTCTATAAATGGTAGATTCATCATCTATGATTGAACACATCAATACTATTAATACATGATTCAATCATCTTTTTCTATGATGGGATATAAAATAATTGATTTTCATTATGCGGATATTTTCAATGAAGTTTTATAGATTTATATTATTCTCTCATCATCAACCTCACAAGAAATATCCTCAAAAATATTTTTATCCTAAATTATGTTGCAGATATTATTCTACATAAATAATGTTAGCTAATGAACAATGATAATATATAGAAAATTCACACTAAATTGTGGCTTTTTCAACGAATAGAGGATTGAAGATAGATTATGGTTCTAGTGGGAGCCAAATTATTTAATGGTCCATGTAATGGATTAAGAATAATAAAGCCACTTGATATAATCTTGTGGAGAATGGGGAACTTCTATAATCATTTTTGGATCATGATGAGATATAGTAAAAAATATATAGGAATTGTGGAAACTAATATTTATAACGAAAAGACAATTTTTAGTAATGATGATTCTATTTGTAGACGTAGAAAACACCAAAATTATGCATTGATAATCATCTGGAGATTAATATATCATAAAATTTTCTATAATTAATTTTTTGATCATGAATTATTAACATATTTAATAGTCACATGTTAACAATAATTGAACCTGATTCCATACAATTGGATATTCATAATGGGTTGATATTAATCATGATTGGAGTATGACATGTGAATGGATTAATGAATAATAAATTATATTTGGAATAATTTTGATGACTCAGTGTGCATGAATCGCTTCGATAAAGTGGAGAAATATAATTTAAAGGGTACAGTTGTAGTGATTTAGGCAATGAAGATCTCAATTATCTTTATGTTCTTATATGTTAAATGTATAATAATGAATGTATAGATTTGGTAAAAATTATATCAATATAAGAATTGATGTTTTAATTTCATTAAAATCATAGTCATATGTTTGAATGAGGCACAAAGATTTTTTTGGATATGATGTTTTTATATATGTAGACATAACTATCACTACCATTTTATTAGAATTTTATTTCTAGGAAGAAACAAAATTCTATGATTGGAATATTAAAGGATAAAAAAATTAGTTAAAAGACATTATCCATTCCATCCTTTCATTTTAATATTTTATATCCATGAATAAAATAATTTTGTTTTTTATATTTTAGTGATGATTATTTGATGAAATTTTGGGTAAACACCATAAATTATAAGGAAAATGTTTTTAAATATGTTAAAATCATAAAATTTTGGATGAATAATAAATCTAAAATGAAGATAATGTGTTTTTGGATTGAAAATGGTTGATAATATTCAAGCTATGAGTTTGAAACTCCTTGTATGTAGAAGGTCATAATAAGATTGTATATATTAGTATACACTCCTTCATGTAATAGAGTGAGAAATATGATGAATAGAATCCAGTTAGATAAAACACATGAAATTTTATGGTCTATATGAGTTTTTGAGAAAATAATTGAATAATTATTAAGTACTACTTGTTATGTTATTAGTCAGTCGTGTCGAATAGTGATTGATCTAAAACCACTGAGGGTGATGTGGGATAATAGAATCCTAAACTGCTAATATTTACATACATTCATTATTCCTTAACATGAAACATTTGATTAATAGGAAAGATAATAGTTGGTTTCAAGGAAGATGAATTATAACATATTTGGACTAGTTGAATTTTTTAAAGGGTTTCATTTTTAGAATCTAACTACCCAAAAACATAATATCACTAGGGATGTCATATTTAAAGAATATAAGGAATATATTATGATTTATGGAGTCTTAAATAAAAATAAAAATAAAAATAAAAAAATTATTTTAACAGACAAATAATGGAATAAATAGTTTCATATGAAGAATTACAAGAGTATGATTATTTCTTACCTGTTGATTCTAGTCCACAATGGTCTACTTAGAATAAAGTAACACCATTATGAAGAATATATAATGTCAATTAAAAAAATATTATTTACTCACAATTGACATATGATGCATATCTCAATGTCTAGATGCATTCTTATGGATGATAACATTGAAGTAGGAGCTATGATCCCCTCACTAAAATAATACATGGGATATTATTTTATTTCCTCATGCAAGAAAGGATAACAAAAAAAATACTCCATTGAAATAATTTTGGAATGACACGAATAGATTAAAAATCCCAATTATATTTTCAACAAAATATTATAATTAATAATGATTATTTCATTAACTACATTCCCAAGAAGGTTTTGGTTCATAGTTTTGTAGAGTTGAAAAAAATAATAATTAATAAATCTAATGTCTTTATAATTTAATGGAATTTCATTCCAACTATAGAAAGAGATACATATAGCATAATATGTCTTTAAAATCACTAAAAAATTTCCTTTTCAGATAGTATTGGTGGAATAGAATATATATCACATCTGTAACTGTGGGAAATGGAAACTTAAGGAGTGAGATGAAATGATCAGAATGACTAATACTAAAAAATAATAATCAAATATTAATAGTGATCATAAGACTACCATATGGATATAATGATATAATCAAGGAATATAAACATATTAAATGACTCATACTCATTAAAAGATGGACTCAAAATCCAAGAAACATCAAATGAAAGTTTTATCATAAGTAAATAGATATCATAGGAGCATGGAATCATTGATAAAAAATGTTTGTGACATATAAATGCGATAATAAGAACATAGGTATTAGTTGGAATAAAATAAAGACTTTTATAACATAAACATAAGAACATTAAGAATAACGTTGATGTATGGATATAATATAAAAATGAGACAATTATATTTATATCACTAATGATAATCATCAAGATTTTATAAAATAGTATTACTACTATTTTCACTAGCTTATCATAAAATATTTATGAGGAATAATTCCAATGTATCATAGAAAATTAAATTTGAAGTTTTTCAATATTTGATAATTATTTAATAAATATTGATTATTTATCTACCCAATGAATTGGATTTCTATTTGGGTCAACCCATTTATATTCATAACATGTAAATGTATATGTGTTCAACATAAGAAAATCATACATAAATCCATCAATGAATAATTGAATTAAAAAGGGAATGAGTCACATTATAATATAAAACATGAACATAATTTATATAGGGAAATAAGGTAGATGGTGTTATTATAGAATATTATAGGTACGAATAGACGATATTGACATAGATGGAAAACAACTATTATAGATCATTGAAAACATTAAATATAAAAATAATAGGAAATAAAAATTATATTCCTCAAGGATGTTATCGTCAAATTATATAAACTAGAGAAAATAAAACATTACAATACCTCCCCATACTCTTTTAGAAATTACGTTTTAATGAAATAGGGTAAACAAAATACTAATAAAACCCATTTAAATTTAAATTAAAAGATATTTTTTTCAACTATATATGATATTTATTAATCCATAATAATTATTTTACATCTCCAATTTTTTTACCGATCTTAATAATCCACATATATCACATGTATTAATTTTATTTAATACCTTGTAAAAATGAAACATATTAATGGACGATCTCAAACACCGATAAAGGTTATAAATAAACTATAATAAGAAAAGATTATAAGTGAGCATAAGATTAACATATGGGTATAATAATTAAATAAAGAAACATGAACATAAAATATATAATAAATAAACAATAACACATGGATCATGAGAAAAGAATTATAGAATAAGGATATCTTATAAATAAACAAATTTGAAATTATTTGTGAATATAATGATTATGATGACTATATAGTTCCTGGAAAGATTAACAAAATTCATGTTTCACTCCCAAAACTGTAATCACATAGTGGAAAAGGTCCCATGGTGGATTATGTTCAATCTCAAATCCCATAAATACCATATCAAGATATATAATTATTTAATTTATTTATAATAAGGATATATAATTATGTCCATGCTTATCACATCATATTATTTTCATGAAAAAGTTTTCCTTATAGAAAACAATAATAATTTCATAAAAGAAGTGTTAAACTAAGAATGAAATGTGTTTCATGGTTATTTATAAAGAAAACACCATAATACATTTTAAGAAATAAATTTTACGGTTTTTAATTATAATACCCTATTTAAAAAAAATTAATAATGGATATTAACCTAGATGAAAATACCATTAAAAATATATGTTTCAGATGGTACCTTATAATTGATTATGAATTTGAGATAATATATAACATCAGTTTAATTATTCACGAAAATATAACAGTATCATGTAAATTATATGGTCAATAATGAAAAAAACAAACCATATGGGTAATTACTTAAGAAAATTGGAATAGAATTTGGATTCAAAAATTTAAAACATCTTTAGAAACCAGTTCTGTCTTTTTCCTAAATGACCATGTTATTGTCAATTTTCAAAAATGATTTTAAATAAAGAAGTGAAATACATTTTATTCATTTAATTTAAAAATTAAAATCAATATTACATAATTTAATGTATTATAATAGTCTTTCTTGAGGAATTGTATTTTGAAAGAAAGATGTTATTTTATAAAGTGGGGGAAAACCCACCTTTTATATCTTAATTAAAACCCATCATCAGGAAATTTACAAAAAACATTTAAAATGGGGTAAGGATATTTATGAATGTAATAAGATATAAAACTAGTATCTTTTCCAAAAATTAACTGAAAGCTTATGGTGATGGAGGAAAATAACGATATGGATGATAAATCACCATTTAAGTTGATTCAAATCAATATTAACATAATTAAATTTTCTAGAAGGAAGAAAAGTAATCAATAAGTATTATTTAAAAACATATTTATTTACAAATATAAAAATATAGAACAATGTATAAGATGTAAAATGATACTCATGATAGAACATTATAACTCGATATAATATGTGATATTATAAATTAAGTCTTATATATTAGAGATTGTATAGAAAATTGAAAAAACTCAGGAAAAAAATGAACGAAATTAAATTTTACATGAAAATCCATAATTTAATATATCATAATTTAAATATAATTTGTTACACCATAAAAATGATATTGGATAATAATATCGAAATATGACTCACTAAAAAGTGATAGAGAACAAAACCCTTACGAATTTGGAAGTTTTTTAGTCAAACCACCACGAGATAAACATATTTTCATATAAAATTCAATATAATAATATATAATCAAATAATTATTAAAAAATATAAAATAGTATTAAATAAATCATTCATAATAAAAAAATGGTGTGCAGTAAGAAATATGTTTCAATGGGTGAAAAATGAGACATAAAACCCTTAAATGTAACACTATCATTGAGTTATGAATAATTTGTTAATGGGTTTCTAAGGACTAATTTAAATCCACTATAAAATAATAATGAAACTGAATACAATTTATTCCTTAGGTAATATAAATTGAACTAGCAATAATGAATTTCAATATGAAATTTTGTAACTCAATTGAAGAAAATTTAGAATGCATAAGCCCTTACATTGATCCTGCTTTATTCTATGCATATTCATTACATCCAACGAAATTATATTATGTTAATTATATAAATTTTATCAAATATTATCTTTATATATATAATTAAATATGATCCATTTTTTAAATGTATTTGAGTTTTACTTATACCATATATCGTACCATCAACCATTCTTTTAAGTTTTTTTGAGTTATACTTCTCTTTTGTGATGTATCGGTAGGTTGTTGTTAGTTTTTTATTTTCTTAGAGGCCTTTATGGGTATTCATGGTTTGTTCATGGTAAGAGGAAACCATGTACTTGTCCCTAGGAAACTATATTTCTTCATTAGAGGATAATATTAGAGGCACACGTTTGGCTCTAGATATGAGATTATCATGAAACATTACCCATAAACCATTGCATCTATGGAAATATGTTTCAAAACCTTAAAAAATAGTTTAAAATTAAAATAATCATGATATGTTTTTTAATGCACAACACTGATCTACAAGAAAATTGAGATATATTATAGAAAATTATTACTTAAATATGATTGGAATAACAATGTTATTGAATTGGAAGTTAATAATAGGTGTATACCCATTATTAAATATATGTATAATGGTACTAAATAATATATATTTATTTAACACTTACTACGAAATAAGAACTAAATTTTTAGTAAATTTTTTCTCCTACAAAATGACATTTTACCAAAAACTGATTTTAATGGAATTTTTGTGGGTAAATTATAAATAATTTATAAAAATTTTAGAAATTATATTTTATAAAAAAAATTATTTTTTAAGGGAAAATATCATAATTCAGTTATGGTGATTTTTTTATTTTTTTGGAATGAATGATTTTTTTGTGAATACTGAAAAATTTGATATTTTATATATTATCATTTCTTTACATTACATCACATAATTATAGAGTCCAATTATATTCTATTTTAATTAATAAATTGATATATTATCAATATGATTTTTAATAATCTAATTAATTTCAATTAGATCATAATTATTCATGATTTTGATATAAGTTTATTAAAATGATTTAAAATTCATTAATCAAATAATTGTTTTTGTGGTGTTTTTTAAAATTTTATTAGAAATAGTTTCTTCCACATATTGAGACAGAATATTGAAAAATATATACTATATTTTAAATCATTTGATTTCAATTGTTTAAATATTACCCTTTTATTTTTTTCCATTATGAATTGTTGTGGTGATAAATGATTATCACCTAATTAATAGTAAAATGCATTAAAAGAGGTCAAAAACATCACATTATGTTAAAACTTTTACCCAAAAAATTGACATTATTTCATTAAATGGCTTAATATACCTCAAATGAATTTTTGATTTTAATATATGTAAATTTGGTTCCAATTTCCCTTGAAAATTAAAATTATATTATTTTATGTAATTAAAATTCCAAATTTCTAATCTATTGAATAAAATACCATTATATTATTTTAATAATGATAAAAAGTTAACAAATTTTATTATTAATATATATTTTAAATAATAATTATATTTTATCATGGTAAAATATTTTATTATAGTCATGTAATAATTACCATAAATTCTTATGCAATTCCAGAACAACATTTATTCAATTAATATAAAATTTGACTATTTTTTTAAAAAAAATTAACAGATACATAATTTTTTTGAATTATCATGCTACATATATTTTGTAGAAAAATAAAACAATTTATATGTTTTCTATATTTATAATTGAATTCCATAACTTTTGTGAAGACATTAAATTCAAAGTAAATAAATAGTGTCAAAATTGTTATTAATGAGTTTTTTTAATAAATTATTAAATAAATTTCAATTCATAAAAAACAAGTTAGGCGGTTAGTAGTTTTATAAATGAACTAAAATGTAGTACCTTATAATTTTAGTATATACTTATTAAATTCTATGTAATGTTATAACTTTATGATTTTGAAAAACATTTTTCTCAACATAATTTTGAAATCTATTAATGAAGGGGTTTGACTAATATTTATTTTTTAAAATGACACAATTCATTCTCTAAATTTAATTGTTTGATTAAGATTTTTATCCAATTTTTCTTCAATTATTTTTTCATTTTAATGAAATTTTCATGAGAATAAGTTAATTATATCATATTTTATTATTATTCCAACATCTTGAATTCCATCCCTTATAAAAGGATAACCCTTATCTCTTTTCATTATACCACATTGAGCTATTTAGCTTGACCAAACACATAATGTTTTTGATGAGATTCCTCACCCATGAAATATAGGTGTTTTAACTGTTAAAAATTATTATGGCTTTCCTTAATAAATTATCTAATAGTTGAATTCTGAATAATAGGGGGTTAAAGTGCTTTGGAAGTAAGTCGAACTCATGGTAAGGTAATTTTATCTCAATTTTACTTCTTTTAGACATGTGAAATTTATTTCAATTATTCTAAACATGTGTTCTGTATACTACCAATGAATATCATTTTTGATGACTCTTATGAAATATTTATGGATATACATATTCATCATAGGTTCATTCTGTTATGAGGATTAGTATCCAAAGAACAAAATTGTATGGGGTTTATGTTAAAAGATGATTTTTATTTGGTTTTTCTCTAATTAATTATTTTATGATTAAATTTTATCGTTTCTCACAAACTATTCTCATTAATTTCATTATCCTCTTGTTATTTCACATTAATAATTATTTAATTTATTTTTCCTATCATTCATTATCTAATATATCAAGAGAACATTTTTATTTAAAATTATATTAATTTGAATCGAATATAATTGTTTTCAGATATCAATGTTTAAGGAAAATATTTTTATTATTCTCCAATATTTTTAATTCAATATTTAACAATGCTTGACTTTTACAAAAAAGATCAAAATAAATATTACTATCAATTTCCAAGTAAGGATCTATTTAATTTAATTTTTTTATGGAATGTTTTTTAATATACAGATCATTAAATGAATTTCCATCTATCATGATCAACCAATTATATAAATCTTCTATTATAAGTTCCCTCAAGTATTTTCAAAGAAAGTTATTTTAATAATATTTAGGAAACCTAATAATTTTCACATGTGATTAAAAAAATGATAAGGGTATTCTCCCCAAGAAATATTCAATTAATTTTTAAAGTAGTTTTTCATATTTGATAATATCCAATGATATTACATAGTCATTACTGGGGATATGATTCAATAATACTATATTTATTCTTTTTCTGGAAGGTTTATGATCATAATAATGAAATATCAAATAATAATTTTTTTTCCAAATGCTATGTTATGTTTAATGTTTTTTATGATCACATGATATACATATGAAAGGATTTGGCATAATATGAAGGGTGGACCCGAAAGTATACACAGCTCCAAGGAATACGGGAATGAGTAATGTGTTTTGATATCAAAGGGTTCATAATAGGTTATCTCAAGACAAAAAATTGAGGGTACATTGGGGGTTATCTTAATATAGAATGAGGTTATACAAAAGGATATCCCATGCCCAAGTCAGTTACGTTGGTGTTTAACCCATGAATAACATGTTATAGATGACTATTTTGGAATAATTGACATAAAAATTATATGATTATGATTATTAAACAATTTATAATAATATTTTATTGCAATATCTTATGTCAATGTTAAGCTCACATATATAATGTTGTTTATTAAATTTATTTTTCAAGTCTTATATGTTACCTATCATTATCCAATGAATCATGTTTATATTATAAAAATTTCTGGGAATTATTATCAAAGGATAATCTTATGTTATTATATAATTTATTCTCATGTTATGTTTAAATGATAATTAATATATCCTTTTTACCATTTTCGAGCATATAGTCCCCTCCATTATTATGTTTTCTTACAACGAGATATGAAGAAAAGTTTAAAATATAATTTTTTTTAAATGGTTGCTAGTTGTGAGGTACAATTTCTGGGAAGATTTAGGACATTTATTAACCATTAATTATGTATCTAAATTTCCAATGACACTAAAAATTTATCTTATTGGAGTAGATAGTAATGTTATGTATTGAATTTTATTATAATAGATGTCATATTTATATATGAAAATTAAGGGGTCGCTATAGATGGTATCAAAGAATGTTTTAGTTACCTTTTGGAGTTAGTATGAGAAAAAATTTGTGAGAACCATATAGATAATCCTTTTTAATTGAGATCATCTTAGGTAATGTTCAAATAATGATTGTTGTTTTCTAAATAAAACTTCAATTTCTAGATTTTCTATGTAGTTGTGGTTTTGAATATATTCATCTGGGGGTAATAAACTTGAAAAGTGTTTGTCATGTTTATCTTGAACATCATTCTTGTGCATAATTAATGTTCCATTACTTCACACCTATATTGATACTCTCAGGTTATTTTCTTATGTTAATTCACATATTCATTATAAATCATCAAGGGGGATTTGAATAGATGATATTTTTGGATGGCCAAGGAAAAAACTATAGTGTCATAGATTAAAAAAAGATATTGTGATATATGCATTCTATAATTGATTCATATTGATCTCTTGCAATGATTATTTTCACTCAAACTATGGTTTTTGGTTTTAGAAAAATCAAAGATCTTGTAGGATTCATGTTAATTTGGAATGTGATATATAGTATAATGATTTTACTTATGGCAAGCTAAATGAAATTACATTAAGATAGAGAAACATTGAGATTATTCGTAATTAAATATCACGATATATGATAAAAAAATTAAATTTATACAAGTTTCCTAAAACACCAAATGACAGTAAGATTAACATTTGTGAATGATTATATGTTAACGACTATAGAGTAATGAAATTTCAATTATCAGCATTTCCATAATGTGGAAAGGATAACCCAAGAGACTGTCACAAAGAATGAAGAAAAATATTTTATGTTGAAATAATAATTATATATAAATTAATTTATATGTAATTAATTAACATATGTGTGTTGAATATGGTAATGTTTTGAGTAAATGACTTAATAAAAGTGTTAACTCCTAGAACAAGGAGGGTCTATTTTCATATTGATTATTGAATTGTAATTATTAATGTGTTTATGTTTTGGGATTGAGGAATTATAGTTTAGAATCATTTTATAAATTATATTATAGTTCTAAGAATCCTAAACCATAAAAGGATTCTTCAATAATAGTGTTGATTTAAGGATTTGGAAAAATATATTAAATAGTACAAATAACCATCAAAAGTGATTTAGTGGTAAGGTTATGATTTTGGGTAACACATGATTAACGTAAAGTTAAACCATAATATTTTCTTGGTGTTTAGTTAATAATATTTATTTTTGATAAAGAGATTATTGAAACTCATGATGAAAATGGGATTATATTTGTAACATTTAATTTGGATGGTGATTTTATGACAATGTAACCTATATTATTATTTATTATGTTTATTGATTTTTTTTGGATTCATGGAATATAATTCATAGTTTATGATTTTATTTGATGAATATGGTAAAAGTTAATTTTTTAACTCATATATGTGCTCATTGATGTGCTATGATAATAAAAGTTATTATCATGTTTAATGTGAATCAATGTATTCACGTGTTTATTTTTTGACATTATAAATGACATCAATATGTTTGGTGAAAAATATTATATTTTCCATAGAAAAGAGGAGAAAATATATTTGATAAAATCACTATATTTATAGGTTTTAACTTTTTATACACATTATTTGGAGGTTTTTTATGGTTTATTATTCATATAATAGAATAAGTTAAACATTTGAGGTTATTATTGATATTTTAGCAATTAAGGCAATGTATTTATCCATATTGAATAAATCATACTACCCATTTTTTAATTGAAAATATCTATAGAAAGAAAGAAGGAATTATCATTAATTTATAGATATAATGATTAATTAAATCTAAATTTTAAGGAATTCAACTTGAAAATTTCATCTTGAAAATTAGTTTCATAGAGTAAGATCTGAAGTGAAAATTTGTTCAAGCACAACCATATGATGAAATTTTATTTTAGAAATCGAAATAATTAATGTAAGTATATATTTTCATGTTCTATATCATGAAAATATAAGTTTATATAAAAATAATGAAAAGGATCTTAAAATAAATAATATTATCTATTTAACTTCATTTTTGCTTAATAAATGAACATTTCACCCCTAAATAATTTATGGTTTTATGCAAATTAACATTCTAATTACAATGTTCTCTATCAGTATATCTTTGTCCATATATACTACATTTAGTTTCTATGTTTTTAATTTTATGTCACACTAATGTTCTTTTAATCAAGGAAACAAATTAGATTAAAAAATTTTAAGGCCTTTTTTTACACATTCTATTTTTTAAATTATTTTTTATCCCTTTGTATGATTTGACATTCTGATATATATATATTTTGAAATATTAATCATTTTATTATGATCAGAAAATTGTGATGGGAAATTTTATTTAGTGGTGGGGGGAGTAAAACACCAAAAAAATTATTTTCAAATATTAATATAAATATGTTTATTAACACACATCACTAAGCATTAACTTAATTGAGGCATATTATAAAAATATTATTATTTAAATGTGACCATTATAACATAGTCCTTGAGTTACCAGGTATAAATATGAGAAACAAATTTATTAGATATAAATATAATTTTCCAAATTAATATAAATGTGTTTATTATCTCGCGCTAGTTAAGAACTTAATTGTTAATAATGATGTTTTATGCTTCAAAAAAGTGAATTTTATGGAAAAATTATTATTTGGGAATTTTTTCATGGAAATTGTAATTAATTTTCACATATTCATAAATATAATATTATAAAATATAAAATTATTTTAAAAAAAATAATCCAAAAAGTTTAATATTTTGGGGTTGTTCTCTAATGATAGAATTTTTAGTGAATAGTAAAAATTTATGTTTTTATATATTTTAATTTATTTTCATTAAATAATGTAATATTAATGTCTTATTATACTTTTGATTTGGATTTTTCATGACATATGATCTATTTGATTCAAAATTATATAATTAATTCCATTTTAATAACCTCAATGAATATTTTTTACAAAATATAATTTTTATGCATAAAAATGCATTTGTCTAAAAGTTGTTTTCAAATTCATTTAACAAATTTATTTTAAAATTAATTTCTACCACTTCTTGATTTTAAATATTCAAAATTTGATATGATATTTTGAATAATGTAGTTCTAATTTGGTAAATAGGTCACTTTTTGTGATTATAAATAGTAACAATGATAAATATTTGTTAAGATGAAAATAATGAAATTGTTAAAACATTGTTAAAACCATGATATAATGTCTAAAAATCAACCAAAAACATAACCTAATGTCATTGTGTGGATATAGTTGATCATATAAAACCCAAATTAAAATATATGTAATTTCTAATCTTTTTTTATGATTAAATTTATACTGATTTATATAAATAAATTTTAAAATTTTCATTCTCAATACCATATTGTCACTATTTATTCATTATAATAACAGATGATAAGTTCAAATGTAAATGTTTGTATGAAATAAAAAATAATTTCTTCAATATATAAATTTATTTATAATATTTAGTGGTTCAGTAATTACATTTATTGCTTATGAAATATTGATAGAGTATTTACTCAATTAACAGTAAAATAAAATAAATTATATTAGTAATATAAAAATTGATAAAATATGAATGAATTAATATGTTCTATGAACTTTTTAGATAAATATAATGTTTTAGTGGTGTTTTAATGTTTTATATTTTAAATCCATAACATTCATTAGGAAATTAATGTTACAATAAATAAATATTTTCCAAAATGGTATTAATGATATTTTATGAAAAATAATATATTTTGAAATTATTAGAATACTAAAAGAGGATAAATTGTGTGAGAAATGTTCCACAATTTCATCCCTTTGAGATTTAATATATATTTTTAAAATTATAATTTAAATTATAACTCCTTAATATTGATAAATTCATTAGCTGAATTATGGTTAAAAATAGTTAATAAAGAGGTTAAACCAAATGATATGTTTTATAATAACACCAAAAACTGAATAAATTTTATTATCTTAGTATATATTGACATTAGGCACATACTATTTGAATCTATTTCCATTTAGAAGTAATTATTTTATTATGAATTAGATATATTTTTATATTTTTAACTATTCTATCTTTTTCCTATCCCACCCTTATAAAAAGGACACCAGTTTATCTCTTATATACAACACATTGAGCCATATAGCTCAACCAACCCCATCAAAATTATCTTATAAACAATACTATTCATGATTTATATCGGTTGGTATTCATGAAAAAACATTTCTATGGTTCCTTATGAAAATACCAAATTGATTATTATTAAATAAGAATAGGTTAAATAACTTTCAATGTGTATCAAACTCGAGGTAAGAGATTTTCGTCTTGCTTTTACATCTATGAGACACATGTTATATTCAGTTTTTATTTCAATAATTTGTATATATTCTTCCATAGAATTTTTTTTTATTAATCTAATGAAAATTATTGGGATATATATATACATCTATGGTTCTCTATTTAATAATATTTTAATATGAAAATTTTGAATGTGGTTAGGGACTAATGTTACAATCTCATTTTTATAATTGTTTTAATGATTATGTAACCAATTATAAAATTCAATAATATATGTATCAATTATACTATGTATTTTATTCTTCTTTGGTAATTTCTTAAGAATACAAATTCCCTTTCATTTTTCTCATTTTAATGACTTATGAGATTGAATGAATTTTTTTAAGGAGAATTGACAATATTTCACTATTTAGTAAAAAATATTTGTATTCTAAAATAGTGTCATATAAAAATGATTCCAAAAATTATATTAGTTTTATCTATTTATTGGTTAATTCAATTTTATCCTAGATATAATTTTTAAAAAATAGTTCAAAAAGACTATTAATGTTATTTAGAATGAGGTACATTTGAATTTTTATTGAAAATGTGAATGGAATGGTTGTTTTAACATAAATGACATGAACAAAAAATTGAATCATCTTAACTGCTCAATTCTCTAAATCTTTACATGTTTCTAATGATCTTTTCAATGTATATTTTTTCCGTAATATTTGAAAATATTTATTATAATATGTTATTTAGAAATGGAATGGGTATTTTCCACAACAACCATTCTAGTGATATTTTAAAAGAATTAGTCATATATAATAACATCCTTTGATGTTAATTTGGATTTACTGGTGATATGATCTATTTATGCAGTCATTATTATATATCTGGATGGTTTATATTTATAAAGAAAAATATCTATGTAACCCATTTTATCCATGGGTTACATTTTTATGGATGTATTTGTAATATTATAGGAAAAATTTGAATGTATTTATGATTTCTTGAATGGTATGCTGGGAATTATATATTCCTCCAAGGCATTGGGTAAATAATAATGTTCAACAAGATCAAATGTCACACATGAGGTTATCATAATAATAAAAAACTATGGTACATGGGAGTTTATACTAAGCCCAAAAGGGTACATATGTTGTTACCCCAATATAAAAATTGGTATATGACTATTTTTCCTCGGATTAATATTCTAGGAATGTATTGGTGTGTAGAAATGACAAAATATTTATTTGATTAGGATTATTCCACACTTCATGACACTTTTTAATGACATGATATTATTCAAATGATATGTTTTATTGGATCATTTTATTTGGTCCCCTTATTATTCATGTATTATTAACTACCAATGAAAATTTCATGACTCATTTTTTGTATATATGAATCCCTATATATGATTTTAAAAGGATAATATTTTGTTTTCAAAACTTTTATTCTCATGTTATGATTAAATAATCATGTATATATCCCATGTTCACCCTTAATGAGAATCTAAGATACATTTTTATTGTGTCTTATTTACCCTATTATATGAAAAAAAGATTTATGTATATTTTTTTTAATAAGGGAAAAAGATATGAAGATCAATGTTAGAGATGTTTTATAATTTTTTTGAACAAGTGGTTTATGTATATAATTGTCCAAAGACAATAAATGTGTATGGTTCTGGTGAATATATTAGTTTTTTATTTAATACTTATCTAATAATATATATTATTTATGAATGAGAAATATGGGTCAATATATTGGTGAAAATAAATCTTGGTGCATGGTTAACCAAATTTTGCATCCAGTTTGAGTGGGTGATAGAAAGGGAGGAGAGCCTTACACAGTTAGTGTGTGGATTTGAGAACCATGATACCAAATTATGTGTGCATTAATTAATGATCTGATTTTTTTATGGACATATTTATCCATTTATACTCATTTTCCTAAAAACATTATCTCTATCAGACCTATAGACATCTCAAACTCTACAAAATAATTTATTTACATTCTGACCTTAGTTCTTAGCGACCCAAGAATTTTTTTTATAGAGGAATTAATCTATGTGGTTCACAACCCTATATTATTAATGGTTCTATTAGTAATACACTTGTTATCATAGAAAAAATCACTAATATGACATGTCACTGAAATATCAATTGGTTAAGATACCATAATATAAATAACGCTCAAATCATTATTAGATTGATGAGGGATCTAGATAATTGTTTTGATATCTTTGATAAACCTCAAATATAGTATCACAGGAAGATTCTAATCGGGATTATTTTTTTGTAAACCCTTTTACATTATCATAGAACATTCATGATTATTATTTTAAAAAACAATGATCTTAATTAATAGTCAGTTCTAGGTGATCATGGTGTGTGAGTGTGGTGATAATGGTGCTTGGTTTCTATTTTTGTATCATCTCTGGATGAATCTCAATGATTATCATCTAAAATATAATGGTTGGAAGATCCCTTCCTTGTATATGAATGTTAAATTGATTTTTTTGCACCCTTTTCTTCCTATTAAATATGAATGAGGTTTGATCCAAAGTGTTTGTTTCTGTGTATAATGTGAGATTCTTGTGGTGTTTTATCATATATTTTTGTGTTTATTTCTACTAATATTCATTCATGATATGAATGTTGTTCTTTAATGTATTATGACCTGTAATGTATGATGTTTGGCCGTTGTAGGTTTTCATCTATTAGAAAATGATAGGTAGACCATCATGGATAAGATAACCTTTTGATGTTGAGAATCTTGATATTAGATGATGATGATTAAAACCATTACATAGGGCTTCGGACCGAGGGCCTTTAAATCTACATGGGTATGTTCAAGGATAAGCAAACCATGTTTCTTGAACCAATGTAGAAACAAAGTATGATGGCCTTATGGTATGACTCGTGATATTAACAGAGTCTGATGACCATGTGGTCCAATATAAGAATCCTTTTCCTGGATACTATAGATAGTTGGTAGACCTATGTAAATATTCAGATAAATTTTCTGACCATACTGTTGATTAAATCTCGTTACATCGATACAAATTTTCCTTTTAATATAAAGCCAAATTAGGTATGATCGGGGCTCATGTAAGATTGGTCCACACATGACCACTCGATACATTATTAATTTTTATATTCTTGTGAATTAGTTTTTATTAATTTAATACTACCTTATACATTTTTAATAATGTTTAGGACACAATAGTTGTTTCGTACTATGTTTATACTCACACCAAGATTAAGAATCACGATGCTTGTGCATAGTTTATGATCAATGATCCTGGGATGGGAAGGGTCCCAATGATATGATGTTGGGGGGCTAGTGTATGGTAATATATGCATTATCAAAATTGGATCTGGATAGATCCTGTAGTGCTTACATTTATTTCATATTGTATCTTTTACATTGGATGACATGCCTGATTGGGGTCATTGATTTTGTTGATGTATGACTGGCACACCATGTGTTACTTCATTATAATTCACTTTTATTACATTATAATATTCTAATAAATTATTAAATATTTAATTATATTTTGTGTAGGACTATTTATATAACAAGTATAGTCTTCTCATTTCTTTATTAGGTCCTTCTCTCTAGTTGAAAACTAAAATATTTTGAAAGGTGCACATGGGGTCCTATAGCATCACCACGTGAGTGCTATTTAGGAAATCAGGATTATGGTGTTAAAAATATATAAAAACAGATTTATTATTATTTTCTATTCTTATAGGGTTATAGTAGAAAGGTGATATTAAGTGTAGAACTCAATAATTGGGAGTTTCATTATTCTTGGATAGCTCATGTGTAACATACATATATGTTGCAAGTGATAGGTTTGTTGATACAGTTTTATCTTATTTGGGTGGATTCATGCATCCTGAATAGGAATTTAAGATCAAATTTCATCTATATATATGTTACGTATTGTGTAATAGTTTTTAAAATTTATATATTTATTGTGATACCTATCTGGGGTACAAGTGTATTATATTTTATGATAAATATATATGTTACTGAAATTTTGTTATAACTACGATGAAATTTCTTAGTTGAATTCAAGGATTTTGTAGTTTATGTAAATTAATATATTTGAGACTAACAACAAGGTATATTGGACTAGACATGAGCATTTTGTATTACTATAATGGATATACCTAATATGTGGGTATCTCCTATTATTTTTTCTTTATAAATATTAATAACTGTTCCTTATTGCTTCATAAGATTCCTTATTAAGAATTTTTTAATTGTTGTTCTATACATTATTTTGGTAATTAAGAAAAATAGAACCAGAAATATTTCATAATGACCCCATTAAGGATTACACACATTCCACCACATGTTATGCTAGAGGATGCATTTGAGCATGCTCCTACACCGACTCCAGTGAGAAAAGTAATAAACAAACCCCATCCCAGAGTAATAGAGATTACTTTTTAGGGTGTAATGGTGAAAATAAATATGTTTGATTATTCATAAGACATTCATCTATTTTAGCATCTGAGACGACAAGTCGTCCTCATGATGTTGTGGAATATATTTACATTATTGAGGTACTTTTTTAACTGGTGTAGACTCCTTGAGATATGAAGGTTATGTTTAAGGTATTTATACTTCAGGGATCCTCCTAGAGGTGGTGATGGTGTCAATTAAAACACATATAGATTTAAGGGTATTATTTGGAAATCCTTTAATGATAGATTTATTAAAGATTTATATTAGAGTATTTTGAATCATGACTATACTCAATATTTTATTGGGCCTCAACATTTCTCTATGATGGTTTTTTCATATGCAATAGTTTTCACAGTGTTACTTATGTCTTCAACTCTCTTAAATGGGAATGAGTAATTGAAGGCAATGATGTTCAAGATTAACATTTCTCTAGATCTAATACGCTATGTTAGGAACTTCAACCTGATGACCAAAATAGATGTTCTTGACAATAAGCTAATTTCATAGAATGGGTTTGGAGAATATTGGGTTAAAATTATTATTTTTCCATTAGCGTAACTCATAGTGAAGTAGGTACTTATTGTTTCAACTATATACAATGTATGAATTTTCAGAAAAAAAATCCCAAGGCCTTAGATCATGTGTCGTTTATGTGGAAATATATGTTATCTTCAACATTTGTATGTGGGGTTGTAATAGGTAGGTTCTTGTAGGCGTGCATAATATAGCTGGGATATGACCTAGGGGTCTTGATGGGGTACTCAGTAGTGTCATCAATCTCAACACACATTGGAGAATTAGGAGAGAAATACACTATATCGGAAAGGTCATGGTATGAGAGTAAAATGTATATATATACCAGAGCTTGTTCCAATTATTGGTAGTGAGGTACCATATACTTATCAAGTTATAGTATGGATTAAATTTAATCCTTCTATTTCATATTTTAATATTTATTATTTCCACTTATTTATATCATCTCAAATTTTTACTGGAGTAGACATTCCACTCAAGTAATCTTTTGTGTTACTAGCACATTTTATAGTTATGAAAAAAAAGTACACCATATCTACTGATGTAGGAATAAATCATTATTTTTTTATTTCTATGATAATTTTCTTTACATCATGATCATAGAGATGATTAGTTTTCATGTTGTTGGTAGGAGTGGAAAATCAAGAGGGGGGTTGAATTGTGTTCCTACATAAAATTTCTGTTAAAACCATTATGATAAGGATCCCCCAATTTTCAAACGTCTGGTAGAATTTATGTAGTAGAGATATAAATGTTTACTTGGAAACTGGTTTCTCAAAGGGAGATTATTCCTATGTTGAAGAATTATAAAACACTTCTTCAACATTTGAAACAGGTTTTCTAAATTAAACAGACACACACACACACTCACCAGAACTAACTATCAGAGTTAATTTGAAAATAGTTTTCTAATTTTGAAATTACGATCATCGGAAAATAGAAATTAAAAATAGATCATAACTAAATATATTACACTGAGTATATAAACAATAGGTTCAGTCTGAAACTAAGACCTAATCCCCTACATTTGGTGATAACCTATGACCATGATGTTTATATAAATATTAAACATGACACACAACATGTATTGGGATTTACAATAGTTTAAAAAAATTTCTAGGGCCCACACCCCCTACATTAGTTCTATGTGGGAAAAACAAACAATACAGACCACACATGGTCTATTCCAGTGTTATATATGAGAAATAAGGTGTAAGTGAATTTTGATGTGATGATTTTATGTATTTTATTATTCAATCATAAGAGACAATGTGCAGAACAAACAAACAAAAACTTCTCAAAAATATAAAATAAATGAACCCCAAAGAGAAAATATTATAAGAAAGAGTTTATAAAGCTCTGTGAGTTTTTAGGTCAGCTCTTGAGTCCTTAGAGTTAATAAATTGCAGTTCGAGTCTTTCTTTGTATGTTTTCCTCAAAACAGTGTGTCGCAACACCAGGTCCTAGCTTCCAGGAACTAAGGTCTTCTTCATCTTGTTTGGACATAGATTTAAAGAAGCAAGAAAGAGATACATTAATTTGTTCTCCCAAGATGATCTTAGGGATGTTCATGGGTTCAAAGTATAAGTGTTGGATGGTTATTCCTAGTTTTCTTTGATTTAGCGAGTAAGATCTTTCTTATGTATTCTTCTATCTTCACCTCTCTACCAACTTCTATATTATTCCTCTATATTTTATTTTATAGTTTATGTCTGACAATAGAAATAAGTAAACCTTTTATGGTCCTCCTCATACCTTGTATAATATCTAGAAACAGTCTCATGATATGTCTACAATCAGAATTAATTAATGTCAGAAGCATTATATTTACCATATATGACTGTTATAATAATCACATGAATTTTACAAATTAGGGTGTTGATGAGTGAGAATCAGTAAACTAGAAGTGGTATATTTCTCAATGGTAGGATTCAACGGTATACTTCAAGGGTATCCTTTAATGATAACCTTCTATCTATGACGTTCATTGGTGACCTTTATATCAGTTTCCTTTCATTGATGACCTTCAACAGAGACCTTCATCAGTGGAATTTTTATCCATGACCCACCATCAGTGACCATCATCGGGGACCTTCATTGGTGACCTTCCATCTATGACCTTTCATTAGTAACCTTTCATCGTTGTCCTTTAATCAGCGACCTTTCATCAGTGGCCTTTCATCGTTGACCTTCATCAGTGACCTTTTAGTGGTGAAATTTCATTAGTGGCCGTCATCAGTGACCTCACATTTGTGACATTTCATCGGTGAACTTTCATCAGTGAACTTTATCATATACATCTCATTTGGGACCTACCATACATAGAGAAATTTTGCACTGTAATCTTGAACATGAGAGCATTGGGATAAAAAGTACATAGTTATTACTTTATATAATCTAGGAATATTAGTGAAACATGATTATCATATAATAGAAACTTGATTATCACAAAAATGAAACATTATTTTGGATTATCAAAACAAGTGAGTCCAACAATCTCCCCCTTTTTGATAATCACAAATTATGTCAGTGAAAATTTAGATTTAAGTATTATTTAATCCTCTTTATGAACATTGTATAATATCTTCTGAGGAGTGTATAAGTAAAATTGAACCATTTTTATTTTTTAATATAAAATATATGCCCCTTTGTGATTAACAAAAACAATAGAAGACAGGAGATGGAAAAAGTGGATTTTATTATGAATGAAGCATGAATAAAAGATACAAAAACTGTACAAAAGATCCATATCAACTAATAAATACCACATTCGATCCACATTAGATATGTCCGAGGGATATTTTTTTTTAAATATGAGGAGTCGGGTCTAGAAGATGGAGGGATAGGCAGAGGTATGGCAATGAGTAGTGTTGGAGGAGTTGATACAAGGGCATCAGTAAACCTATAGTGAGTAGATCACTGAGGAATCATATGGGTCAAGATTCTGATGGCCTATGAAGGAGTCATCAATGTTGAAGCACTAGTAGAGCCTATGGTAGATGAGGAAGAAGGTAATTATGGTAGAATAATGATGAGTGAGTATTCCACATGGTGGAATGTTAAAAGAAGATTTCTGAAATCTATAGGAATACTTCCTCCTATTTCTATAGTTGGGATAAAATCATCTATATTATACATGAATTTTTATATGGTAGGATCCAACTCTATTATCCTTCAAACTTGATCCTTAAATGCCTGAGTAATAGGTGGGATCCTCACGTTTTTCAATAGTAGCTTAAAGTAACCATTTACCAGATGCTTAGTGTACACGCTTTTAAATTAGAAATCAACATTATATTTGATGGAATAATGATCTTGAGAAGCCTCCCTTAAATAATCTACAACATTTTTATGAATTTATCAAGTAGTTTAAATGACCTGATTCATAGACTGAGTGTATGCAATATTTCCACTAGATAACTTTTTTACTTCTTCTCTGACAACCGATATGAAAGCTTCTAGATCAATAGGAGGAGCGGCTGAATTGGAATTTGATGTACACAATGTTGCATTGTGAAAGTCATTGTCTCATTAATAGACTTGGTCAGAGCACTGATCAGTCTCTTCACATCATCATCTTGGCCACTCACATGTGCCTCCATAGACTACTTGAATTCCTCAAACATAGTGACTATGTACTGAAAAACTCTTATGACCTAGTTAAGGTATCTGTCCACTAGAAACCTTGAATACGTATAAGTTTCTAAATTAGATATATATTGTTTCATAGATTCCATATACACTAAAAAGGTTTTTACTTCATTCATACATTCCTTCACTTCATGTAGGATATTTGAGTTGGAGGTAGAAATAATTTTTCCAAGGAAGATGCCACCACTTCTAGATTTAATTCCAATGTTCCCTTTATCCCAACAATTTTCTCATAAAAGTGTCTATTAAAATCTAATTTAAATGATTCTAAATCATCCTTCATCACATAGTCCTGAGTTAAAAGCTCTAATGGATTTACAATGGAGGATTCTAAAATAAAAGGAATTGGAGGGCTTTTGTTAGGAATGTCATCAGGGTCTCGATATTATAAGCCCAAGACCACGAATCCATGGTCTACTATCCAATATATAATCCCATGAGAAAAAACAACTAAACCAATGACAACAGGTTCCTCCACCTCACATGGAGAACTCTTTTGATAAATTACATTCATCACTATTATACCTTTTTGTTCAATTGCATCCACAGGATAGTTCACTATCACTTCTTCTATAGAATCTTCAACTACTACCTGTACAATTCTAGCATCAATCTAATAAGTATCCTTTTCATCTACACATTCTACCATTTTAGTATATCCTATTAGAGGACTGAGATATAGACATTACTCTCTTCCTTCATCACTAGATATCTAAATATAATCATTACTAGAATCATTTTCATCTTCATCCTCAAATGTCTCTTGAATGTCTTTTAAGACATTTTAGACCCCATCTTCTTCACTATTTTCCTAATCATCATTGTCCATTAGAACATTCACTCTTCTTGGAAATCATTTTAGTGGTTAGTCTCCTAAAAGGATATATTATTTTCTATAGGATTTGAGGGAAGTTCAGGATCTCTGCTGTCATCTATAGGAGAATCCTCTCTTTCTTACATAACAACATCCTCCTCTTCTTCATTTGAATATACTATCACTACTTTATCGAGCTTTAAACCATGGGATCTTTTATTTTTTTGCCATGTAGGGTGTGTAAAAAGGTTGAATTCATCATACATCATAGCCTCATCATTCACTCATTTTCTATGCCAAGGGTTCTAGTTTATCTTCCTTATCTTGAAAATCATCATGGTAATGAAGAAGACATCCCTTAAAACAACTTTTTCCTAGTTATTTCCAAAAAATAATTTCACTTTCAACGTCTAGGATATCAATATGGAATGAAACAAGGCATTGTATTTAGAACTGGACCTTTTCATATCCTCTAATTGAATCATCAGTAACCTACATAAAATTATCTCTTTTCCTTGTTTCAATAGATACCAAAGAAATATGTTATGATACTTCAAGGTAAAAGAGTAACCTCTACTACGAATCAAGACATGCTGAACAAATTTAAACTTTAACTTGTCTTCTCCATTAATTTTAGTAGCAATCATTTTACTTGGGATCCAATTACCTGTAATTTATACCAATGCTTATTCATAACAGAAGAATTCACAAGTTGGAGGTACCACTAATGATATGTAATAAAAAAATCACTTCATTTGATACTCTGAAACAATCAACCCATTCATGAGAATAGAAGCTCACACTTACTCCATTTACCTTTATAGCCATTTGGTTCTCATCCTCATACTACTCAAACTTTATAGATTCATAAAATTCCATCACTAACTTCATGAAATAAGGTCCATTGTTATTTTCAAAGAATTAGACCCATTCCTGAGCATCTAGTTCCATCAACACCATATACATGATTGATAGTAGACATTATAAAAATAATTCATTTTCAACCTAAATTCCCATAATGGAATTTTTTGGACTGATTAGCTCTTCCACTACCTTGCTTCCACTTCTAGACTCAGCTCAAGGTCTCTTAGGGTTCAGCGCATCTCCTTCATCACTGACCAATGGTCTCTTCAATCATTCCATGAATTCATAAGCGGTTTGAGGGCTTCAGTAGAAGGATAGGTTATAATAATAGGGAGAAAAATGTTAAGGAGATGTTTTAAGTGGATCTAATTGTGGTTTGTACTCTATTTTTATCATTTAGGGATAAAAAAACAAATAGAGTAAAATAAATAAGTACTACTAAAATTGTTTCAAATTCCAACAGAAAAATTCCAAGTCCCGGAAAGGTAAACAATTGTTAAGGTTCCAACTATGAGGTCCCAATAGTGATGACATAATTGTGAGGTCCAATAGTGAGGTTCCTAAGGGTGACGTCCAATGTTGAGGTCTGATGGTGAGGTCTAATGGTGAGGTCTAACGGTGAGGGTTGACGGTGAGGTCCAATGATGAGGTCTGCCAGTGAGGACTACTAGTGAGGTCCAACGGTGAGGGTTGACGGTGAGGTCTCACGATGAGGTCTCAAGGTGAGGTCTGACCAGTGAGGTCCAACAGTGAGGCCTAAACTATGTGGTCTAATGGTGAGGTCCAACGGCGAGGTATAAATGGTGAGGTCCAACGGTGAGTTCTGACTGTGAGGTCTAAAGGTGAGGTTTGAACAGTGTAGTCTAAATGGTGAGGATGGAATGGTGATTTCCATTGGTGAGGTTTGACAGTGAGGTCTCAAGCTTAACATTTTATCATACCTAACTCATGTTTGATGTAATTTAACCTCTCAGAATGAAAATTTTATGTGAATATATCATACAATTGGTGTTCAATGCCAATTAATTCAAGAGTGATATCACATCTTTGATATTTATATCTTATGAAGTTATGTCTTACATCATTGTACTTCGTACTAGCATTAAACACTAGATTTTAGAGATGTTAATAGCACTTGTATTGTCATAGTTTATATATACTTGTTTGAATTGATATCCATAGTATAGTAAAGTGCGTTTCATTCTTAGAATTTGAGAAAAACAACTACGAGCATCTATATATTTAGCTTCGGCAAAAGATAATTCAACATAATTATGTTTTATACTACCCCATGATAATAGTTACATTCCAAAAATGTGAGGTGTTATAGGGGTTCACTTTCTATCTAATATGAAACCAGTAAAGTCCCCATAGGAATAAATTATTTAATCAAATGATTGTCTTCTTGGATAAAATATTATATATGTTTTTAATATACATGAGATATTTAATAATTCTTTTCGCATCAATTAAATGAGACTCTTTAGGAATTTCTTGAAAACGAGGACACATGCATACACGAAACATAATATCAGGTCTACATGTAGTAAGGTAGAGTAGAATCCCAATCATACCTCTGTAATTGGTTTGATCCACTGATTTACAAGATTCATCAGCATCCAACTTACAAGCGGTACTCGTGGGTGTATCACTGCCTTTACTAATATCTATACCAAAATGTCTTAAATGATCCTTATTATATTTACGTTTATTTAAATTAATACCCTTAGTGAAAAATTTTAATTCCAAGGAATAATTTATGTTCCCGTAGTCAAATCATTTCAAATTCATCTGGCATCATTTTTGAAAAGTCAGTAGATAATGAATTTTTGGGGGATCCATAAATAATGTCACCTAAATAAATCTGTACTATTAAAACATCTATGGAAGTCCTTTTAATAAAAATAGTAGGATAATATATTCATTTATAAAAACATTTTGAAATAAAAAATTACGAAGTATGTCATACCAAGCTGTTAGAGTTTGTTTTAGACCATAAAATTCTTTAGAAAGTTTAAAGATGTGATTTTAAAAATGGAGATTTGTAAAAAAAGGGGATTTTTCAATAAATACATCATCTACTATATACCCTTTTAGAAATTCACTTTTAAAATCCATTTAATAAGGATTAATATTCAGATGAGTTGAATAAGAAAGTAGTATCTTAATTGATTCTATTCTAGAAACACGTGAAATGGTTTCCACATAGTCTATTCCTTCTTCTTGAATGTATCCTGTTGCAACTAGTCTAGCATTGTTTCTGATTATGTTGCTAGATTCTTCAATAATATTTATAAACACCCATTTACTGCCTACGGGCAATGTGTCTTTAGGTATTTCTAAAAAATCCCATAATTTACTACCATCAAACTGATTTAATTCCTCATGGAAGTCTACCACCCAAAATTCATCATTGATTGCATGATTAATACTTTTGGCTTCATGTTATGAAAGAAATTCTTGATGTTCAACCTAGTTTTGAAGAGATTCTCTAGTTTGTGTTCTTATACTTAGATCACCTACTACAATGTCTAAAGGGTGATTATTGAGAGTTTTAATACCTCCGTAAAGGGTTGAACAAGAAATATCATGGTTGTCTATAGGATCAGATTCAACATTCCCATATTCATGAAAATTTCGAGAACTGGTTTTGTCACTAAGTGTTCACCATCATTATCATTAAGGTCTCGAATTGACATATCATCCTCAAGTTGTTCAACAGATGTTTTGGTTTCACGTGGATCAGTCTCATAAACTTTTACATGAAATTATTCTTCTACACATTTGGTTCTCTTATTAAATACTCTATAAAATTTACTAGATATTGAGTGACATAATAAAAAATCTTCATCAATATTGGTCGGAAAATATGTCAATATTATCCTTAGTGTTATGAATAAAAACATTGCAACTCAAAACAGTAATGTAATTGACCTTATGCTTCCTATTCTTCTAGATCTCATAAGAGGTTTTCATAAGAACGGTTCTAATTAAAACCCAATTGATGATGTAACAAGTTGTATTGACTGCTGCACCCTAAAAATAGATAGGCACATTATACTCATTTAGTGTAGTATGGGAAATCCCTTAAAGATTCCCATTTCTTCCTTCTACAACTCCATTTTTTTGAGGTGCTCTATGAGCTGATAAATTGTGATTATAGCCATTATATGAGCAAAAAGATTCAAACTCCTCATTTTCAAACTCACCGCCATGATCATTTCTCTTGGTCTTAATTCTACACCCACTATGATTTTCTACAGACTAGGCATTTTTAATGAAGTATGAACATGTTTCACATTTTTGGGATAGAAAGTATAACCATCTATATCTAGAAAATTAATCTTCATGAATCAACTCAAGCGTTTGAGAAGTGGAAAATTCATTCTTTTATTTGAAAGAAACATTGTGTATTTTTTCTTTTTTGACAAGGATTACTGACTTTGTCATGTGGGAATTCTAATTTAGGTATATCTCTAACTAAACCATTCTGAGTTAGTTTTCTAAGTGAGTTCAGATTTTAGTGTCCTAATCTTCTATGCCATAACCAGGATTCCTTATGAAACACATTTAAACAAGAATCATTTTCCATAGATAAATAATTTACATAAACAACACATACATTTTCAAATGTAAGAGTAAGGAATATTAAATCATTTTTAGAATTAAACACATTCCATGAATCATTTTCAAGCATAAAATTGAAACCATCATCCTAGAACTGATTAATACTAAGTAGATTTTATTTTAAGTCATCAAAAAAAGTAAATTTGAAATTAATATAGTATTAGTGGTACCAATTTGTCGTAAGCCAAAGATAATCCCATTAGAATTATCCCTGAATGTGACATGTCCACTATAAACATTAATTAGGATCTTGAAGATTGAATAGTCTCCTGTAATATGTCTTGAAAATCCACTATTCAAGAAACATAGAGTCTTCTATAAGCTCTTTAAAAATATTCCTACAAAAAAGTTTCTTTGTAGGGTAACATTGGTACCCATTTTTTGTGGGTCTTGATTGGTTAGAAAGTATATCTTTAGGAGCACATACTTGTCTCACAGGTTTCCTATAATGAACATATATGATTTGAGGCATGGAAATTTGGATAGGTCATTTTGAGAATTGTTTTTCAAAACATGGTAAAAAACATGAACTATCAGTGAACTATCCTGATTTTAGAACAATTTTGTTTCATAATTATCCTTCTCTGTCCCTGTTGATATCCTAGAACAATTTTGTATTTTAGAGAAATTTGTTTCCCTAGAACCTAATTCAAGGTAACTCTACATCCAATAATCTTTTCAATAACAATTTCTAATTTTCTCACTTGATAATTTATGTTCAGCATTTTATTTTAATAGATTATAATACTTTTTATTCTCAAATTCAAGATCACACTAATAATTAGCATTTAAAGCATGTTGCCTTTTTATTAATTTATTTTTATCCTTGAGTTCGTTAATGTTATCCTCAAGCATTCCACAATATTCAAATAGTTCTTCCTTACTCATATTGTCATCATTATTTGAACCACATTAATCCCTAGAAGAATAAACAATATATATAGGATAATTATGTATTACTTTCGAAGTTTATGTCCTAAAACACTGGTTTATATGTTGGTTCTTCTCAATATAAGAAGTTTTAGATCCACTAGAGCTATCTTCTAAAGCACTCTATGTTCCATTCATAGTGTTTTTATATCCCTTGATCTTGTCTTATTATTTCATCTTAAATTTCATCTTGGGGAAATTATCATTCCCATGGACTTTTAATTTACATTTATTGCAGACAATCTCATTAGTGTTTTCATTTCAATTTATATATTATTTTCATTGTCCTATACATTCATAACTTCATTTATAGTTTTATTTTAAAATGGAATTATTCTTATGGTAGTATTTTTTTAATCTCCTAGCAAGATTAGCTATCCCATCATCACTATCAGAATCAAAGTCTCCGCTGGTGTAAGTGTGCGTAGGATCTTGAAATTTTTCATTATATTTTCTATTTAAGGTTGTATTCTTGAATGCTATAGATTTATTTCTTGGATCTTCATCTGCTTATTGTTTTACTTTAAGCTCTTCTTTGTATATCCTATGTTTTCCAATTAGTTCCTTCTCTAGTATTTTTTCTATGTCACATGATTATTGGATAGAAATAAAAGATCCTCTCAATCTGTCATAATGGTATCGATGGAACCTCATAATATGATCCTTTCTGTCTACTAGCTTCCCATGTAGACTCATGGTATTTAAGATTTTATTTAACATGAGATACATTTCAAATATAAGTACATAATAATTCATTTTAAAAATATCTTACTTAATAGTATAATTATTTAATATCATTTCTATAACATTGGTTGTGACCTCATGAGAAATATCCAAAGTATCTGAAATTTCATAAGGAGTTTTATAGGTAGATATTCTATTGTGTTCATTAGCTCCCAGCTAATAGTAAAATGCATTCATTTCATTACAGTTATTGTTATATGTAGGTTAAGTCAACTGAGACCATGTGTCCCAAGCAGTAACAGGGAATGCATGTTGTTCTTCAAAAATGTTCTAGATTTCAGGACGCATCCTTTCAAGATAAATTTACATTTATAATTTCCACGGATCATAGTTATTACCATTAAAGAATGGTGTCTTGTTTGTAGCAACACCCTCGAATCTATTATCCATAATTAATTTGAATTTTAATGAACTGAAAATGTAGATATGATAGATATTTTATTATTATTATGATACAACTAAAATCAGAGTTGAAAAGAATTTTAAAACATACACCACATTTTATATTGTAGCAATACAAATTTCCTTTGATAACAATATTTGGTCAGAGTGGGAACTCAAGAGGGGGGTGAATTGAGTTACTAAATAAAATTTATGTTAAAAAAATTATGATAATGATCCTGCAATTTTAAAATGGCCCATTTAATTGAGGGATTAGAGATATAATTGATTAGTTGGTGAACAGGTTTCTCAAATGATGATTATCCCCCAGTTTAATCAGTGTAAAACACTTCTTCATATTTTGAAACAGGTTTATTGAATTAAAAACAAGCACACACTAATGAGAACTAACTATCTGAGTTAATTTTAAAACAATTTTTTCTTTATGAGCAGCGAAAATTAGAAAAAAAGTGTACAACAAAAAAAATTATACAGTGGAGTTAAACAAGAGTTTTTGTCTCAAGCTGAGTCTTAATCCACTCCATTTGGTGACCACCTTCCTCCAAGAAGTTTATATAAATTATAAACATGATAGAGAACCTGTATCTAGCTTTACAATAGTTTTTAGAAGCTGTACAGGGCTGACACCCCCTACCATAGTTCTTTGTGGGAATAAAAAACAATATATACTACACAATGTCTTTTCCATAGTTATGCGTGGGAAAAATGTAATTGATGTTTGATGTGAGGATTTTCAGAATTATTCAGTTCAAGTATAAGAGTCAATGTGTGTAATATATAAACACACACTTCTCATAAATGTAAAATAAAAGAACACAATAGAGCTAATATTATTATAATGAGTTTAGAAAGATGTAAGTGTTTGCAGGTCATCTCTAGACTCCTTGGAGTGAAGAAATTGTAGTTCGAATCATTCTCTGTTTGTTGTCCTCAAAACAAAGTGTCGCAACTCCAGGATCTAGCTTACAGGAACTGAGGTGTTTGCCTTCTTGGATGGATAGATATTTGAAGAAAGACAGAACACAGATGTGAATTTGTTCCACCAAAATGATCTTTTTGATTTTCTTGTATTCAAATTATATGTGGTGGAGGGTTCTTCCTTGTTCTATTTGATCTATCGATTAATCTCATTATTATACATACCTCTGTCTTCACCCCTCAGACCCCTTCTATTTTTTCCTCGGACTTTTATTTTATATTTGAGGTCTAAAAAATAGAATAATTAAACCATGTGTATTCCTCCTTGTACCTCATACTGTCTCAATATATGATCTCGTGATATGTCTACAGTCAGTATTAATGAATTTAAGAAGCATTAAATTTACCAAATTTGAACATTATAATAATTTTAATAATTTGAAAATTTAAGGAGAAGAAGAGTGGGAATTAAAAATCTAGTAGTGGTTGCTTTCCAAATAGTTGGCTTCAATGGAAGACTACATTAGTAGTCTTCAACGGTAACCTGATATCGATGACCTTCATCGGTGACCAATCAGTTCGTGACCTTTCATCGGTGACCTTCATCAGTGACCTTCATCGGTGACCTTCAACGGTGACGATTCTATCGGTGACCTTTCATCGGTGACCTTTTTCAGGGACCTTCATCGGTGACCTTTCATCAGTGACCATTCATTGGTGAAATTTTATCGGTCACCTTTCATCTACGGCCTTTTATTAGAGACTTTTCATCAACGACCTTTCATAAATAACCTTCATCGGTGACCTATCATTGGTGACCATTCATATGTGACCCTCATCGGTGACCTTTCATCAGTGACATTTCATCAGCGAGATTTCATCGGTCACCTCCATCAGCAACCATTCACCGATGACCTTCCATACTTAGATAAATTTTTTAATCTAATGATATAAAATAGATATGTGAGATTAAAACTACAAATTTGTTACTTAATAGAGACATGGAATATGAATGAAACGTGATTATCATATAATAGAAACATGATTATCACATAAATGAAACATAATTTGGGATTATCAAAAAAAGTCATTCCATCACATATGATATTTATAATGGACTGATTTAATAGTTATTGTGCTCATATAGAATGCTACCAAAGATGTTTACTTATACCCATGACTATAGGGGATCAGTTCATGTTGACCGGTGTGTGGGATCATTTAGTAGTAAGTATCAGATCAGCCGTGTGTTAGGTTGGAGCACTCATAGTAAAAGACATATGTTTGGATTAGGATTTAGAATCAGTAATATACCCACTTATTTTTCTCTATTTTTGTATAATTATAAAAAAATTAGAAATAACAACTTCTTAGGACTTCTACTAGAAAGATCTTTTGATATTTACATCTATCTTGGTTCTGAAGTGTAAACAATATTTATCCCTCCTTATCACATTACCCAAAATAATTTGAGATTGTTAATGGGGATGATAAATTAATTTCGTAAGGGATTCATCCTACTAGGAACATTATCCTAGTGTGGATCAATATTGTTTTCTAAGAAATAAGATAGTAGTATCTGGATTTATGAAGACTATAGAAAGTTGAGTATAGTAACAGTGATGAACAGGTACCCTTTACTCACAATTAATGATCTGTTTGGCAAATAATAAAGATCATGGTGGCTTAAAATTATTAATATTTGTTTAGAGTACCATCAATAATGGGGAACAATAGTGGATGTTCCAAAGACAATGTTTTGGAGTTGATATAGATTGTATGAGTATTGTTTCATTCCTGTTTGGATTAAAAATGTTCTACATGTCTTTGATGAATTTCATGAATAGGATTTTTGATCCATATCTTTACTCATTCATCATTTGATAAATGAATTGTATCATGATATATTCTAATAAATTAGATATGAATTATAAAATCCTCGGTATTGTTTTGAGTACTCATTTATTGAATTAGATTTCTGCTCTAATGTAAAAGTTCAACGTCTTGTTTCATATGGTGTGGTTCCTTGCGCATTTCATTTCTGAGATAAGAAATTTAGTGGACCTAAAAAAGATGATTTCATTGACATATACCAGAAATAAATATTATATTAAGAGCTACCATGGGCATTCAAGGTGGTATTAATGATTCATCCAGGACTAATCCAATTTGGATGAACTGATGATATAGTGGAAAATTGGGAATAATCATATGGAGTATGATCAATGTGAAGTGTGGTTCCGTGAACTAAATATGAGATTGATAAACCCTCTACTTTTTATCCTTATAGATCCAAATATTTGATATAAAATTTAATTAATTATTATTGTTTTTTTGGAGAGGCAATCTAATGCAAAGACTATTAGATAGATTCCTGTAATTCATGTCAGTAATTACCCCATGAATGGTTCTACCAGACACATGACCCAGAGATGAAATATGTGGCCTATTCCATAATTTTTTATTAGAATAATCTAATAATTGAATGTTTTTTCATATACATATACCAAAAAAACATGTGATATGACTTCTCTTAGTGGAATATTGGTTTGATACAGAGGAACTTGGTGGAGTATCTACAGTCATTCAAATTTGAGATGGAGTATTATCTAGGTTAATATATTATCATTGTAGCCTCTCGTCGAGGAAAAATTACATAGATACAAGAGATTATAGATTGGTGGCCATAAGAGGAATGGAATATGATGAGTTTTATAGTATTGTGGATAGTGGATGAATGAAAAGATAATGGATTTATGATACGTTCAACATTGGTTATCATGTATTCATTTGTTGACCTGATGGACGCATGACAGGGTCAGATCCTAAGTGTTTATTGATACATGAATGTTGGGTAAAAGATGATTTTGTTCTATAGTGGTCATTAGATGATAATGATGAGAATGTTTCTTGAGTACTTCCTTAAATGATTGGATGATTATATAATCATATGAATCAAAATGGGTAGGGCATATATGATTGAAAACAATATATAATGATATCCGATGTAATATTTTGTTTCCATGTATAAATAAAAATGTCAATGGTTTTGTACCATGGCTTATTACCAACCTAAGGATAAATGTCATGAAATAGTTCCTGATGGGTTTCTTCAGCCACTTATGAAACCTATGTTTAAGAGATATGATGTTGAAATGGACTTCATTATAGTTTCACCCAAGAATCATATAATTCAATATTACTTTTTGTTTATAGTGTATCAGATGAGGAATGATGAATATTTGTTTATAATTATAGACACCCTTTCTATATATTATTTTGATAAACTTTATGTACAATAGGCTGTATAAATTAAATGATCTCCTTTTAAAATTTTATTAGATACACATGTTTCACATCACAATTTTGGATGGGATTGTATATATAATTAGGAACTCATCTGAAATTTGGCACAACATATAATACAAATACTGATGGAGTGTCAGTGAGAAAAATAAAAATATTAGAGGATAGATTTTAGAATGCATTCTTGGTTTATATGAAATTTTAGATGATTAACTATAATTAGATCAATTCTCATTTAATAACAATGTTCAAAATTATTTTCCTATAGTATCATTGGGGTCCTTTTATGGATAGCTATGTCGACAAACACTATATTGGCATGAGGTGGGTGGGGTAGTAGATGTATTGTTGAGTATTCTATGAGTGACCTTAATAAATGTTCCTCCAATGTAGAATTAGTTAGTCACTTATTAGAGAAGATAATTATCACAAGCTAATCGGAGGAGGAGTTACATGGAGTTTACAATGAAAAATCTTATTTTCATGTGGGCGACTCTTCGATTAGGAAATCGATAGTTGTAGAAGTAAGGTAAGCTATAAATGACATTTTTTGGACCATTCACGATTAGAAATGAATCAGAATAGTTTCTTGATATTTATTTATTCATCAATGATATTGTTGTATGAATGATGAGTTTCATGAAACTAAAAACATGTGGTACATGCCGGATCTTTCACGCGTGATTATCTGTGAGGAGGATGAAAATGATCTTGATAAATCATTTGTAGAACACAAATGTAGATAATAGAACAGATTGTGGGGATTTTGTGACGAAAAATGATTCCTCTAGTTATATTCCTATAGAATAATGTAAATTTTCATGAAGAGACATGGAATATAGAACATGATATAAAAGTTAAATGGACTATCTTTTCATAGATGTAACTTAAGAGACACAAATCAAGGATGTTATGTTTTAAGAGGGTGATATTGTCACAAACACATGTTTTACAGGTACCTTAAACCATTATTTCAGCCCTAAATATTTTGTTCACGAGTTATTAATGTCTTGGGATAAATTTTGGGAAGCTTATGGTTGGTTTTGGATGTTTTTAATGGCCTTTAATAAGATGCACATTTGGGGAACATTTATTGGAATCGATGCAGTTCTCACTGGGAAACCATGAAACCTGATTAGAGAAGGAAAGTGTAAGCACACAATTTGTTCATAATTATGGAAAACCATGTGTCATTACCCATTAAGAATGTTTTTAGACATACTGGGGGAATAATAGTTGAAACATCGTTTACCAAACATTGTTTCCAAACGATGAAAGTGATAGAAGTTCTTAAGCCTCACATGGTTGGTGTGCAGTTTCGGAAACCGTGGAACCTAAACCTGTGAGAAAAAATTAAGGATTGAAAATTCCCATTTAATAATCATAATTCATTTTATTTTACTATTTTTACTTTATAAAATCATAGATATCAATCCTATAGAGTCAATATGCTCTCAATAGTAATTTCTATCCTTTATGGGCTCGAATAAAGTAGATCCAAGAATATTGTTTATCAGAGAATCAAGGTATGTGATCTATGACCCTATGTTCTCAGTGATTATCTATTGACTAACATTATTTACATGGATTGAATCATATATCTAGCATTTCATTTCTATATCACTGGATTATAAAACAATTTAACTAGTAATTATTAAAAAAGTATTATACCATTGATGGTAATTTAGAATTGGTTGAATATTTTTGATCAATATCAGTGCTAGTATAGTTATTTAATTATGATATATATTTTGGTGTTGTATCTTTATAATTAGTTAATAAACTTGTTGAATATCATAATTGAATCATTATGTGTATGATTTTGAATCATTTTTTGGGGGACAATGTGTGCGTGATTTTTTTAATTATACTACTGTGTTACTCACGTTTTGTCTCTCAAAAAATATCAAATATTGTTATCCACATTTTGATTATATGGATATTCATAACATGTAGATTAAAAATATATTATTTTTTATCGATATGTTTTTTCAGGATTATGTTCACATAGACCATGTTTTCTGTTTTATAACATTAGTGTTTATCTATGTAGCTCGTGAGACCAAAAATCAGTTTGATCAAATTTGTGCGTGTGTGTGAATGGATACTAATATTCATTATTGATTTTAAAAAATGTTCCTATAAATTTTATACCATATTATGTATGATATAATGAATTTGGAGGTTTTATTCATGTAGAAAATGTCAGTTTGGATTCCTAGTATTGTTTATCTCTTATGGGGTGTGTGTATTGACATGCGATAAGGGTGATGATAGAATAATACATAGGGCATGGGTAAGACATCATTGAAGGTCGATTGAATATAATGATGGAACAAAAATACGATGTTTCCTAAACTAAGGTGGGAACATGTCACAATAAGATTGTTTTTTTACCCTTGATTATGATGGGGCTTGATAACATAGTTTCTCAAACAAATACTTTATAGAATTGTGGATATTATGAGTTGTTATCTTTATGGGTACTATAATATACATACTATAGTAATGTGGGATAATACAGTTCAAAATAAGTGAATTTTTTTTCCTTAGGGCATGGAGCTAGATCTCCTACACCCAAGGATAAGGGTGGATTGTTTACTACATGATCTCTTGGTATATATTTTATTATTAAAGTCCTTTGTGTTTATTTATTACAATGTCATACATCATTATGTGTGTGCACCTATGGTAAGGACAAATTGTTGGTGTCTGGCTAGGTTTATACTCACTCCCTTCACATGTATCTCATTAGGTTTGTATAATTCTTGATCAATGATCTATGGATGGAAAATATATGTGAAAAATGATGATAATGAGATGGTGCATAGTGGAATATGCAGCACCTAGATAGTTTTTGGACAAATATTATAGTGTCCTGTTTTTTTTATTGTTTCATTTACACCATCTAACCATCCACCTCAAGGTTCCTTGATTTTTTATTGTATGATAGATGTTCCTTGTGTTATATCATATTAATTAAATTTTATTTTTTGTCTTTTTAATTGATATTATATATAATTTATTTATATGGGGTTTACTTTTTTGGATATAGGGAGTATGGTATCCTCAATCATCCACATGGACCCTCACTACTTTTCAAAAAGCTAGTTCGTATATGGAGGAACACATTTGGACTACTGGAGACTCTAATTGATTTTTGATTATGTAGTCTAAGATGGTGGATTAGAACTCTTATCATAGTCTATTTATTTATTTTTTAGTTTTTTCTTATGTTGGGTGAATATTGATCCAATGATAGCTTATTTCTCATGTTTTAGTGATGGAATACTGTATTTTAATAAAAAATTAAATATAAAAAATATCCATTCATGAAAAAATCAAAAATTAATTTCTTATTAAATTACAATGATATTTAAAATTATGCTCCTCTATTCATTCATGATATATTTTTGTAGCATTATTCATGTTGGTGGTTAAATGAACACAAACGTGAACACAATATATCTTGGTGGATGGGTATGGTTATTGAATTTTATAATATATTATTTTAAAAAATTTAAATATATTTATTATAATAAATTTATGTTACTGAATCAAAAGTTCTGTTTTTTGGATTAATTATTAAAATCAAAATTCAATACTAAAAATGTTACATCATGGTGGAAATATTCTGCACAATGAATGGTTAACATTGTTTTCATCTGGGAGAATGGAATGGGGAAAATAATTTTTTTAATATAATAAAATTTTAGTATAATAATGAAACTAATTTAATTATATTTGTATGAAAAGGTTAGGTTTGGAAGAGAAAACTTAATAAGAAAATTTTAGTATTAAGTAATACTTATTCTGATACCTTGAACATATTCTTGAAAGGACCCATGGAAATGAATGTTTGAAGATAAATTATTTATAATAAAGGATTACTGAATTTATATTTGATTATTTTATTATTTAAATGTTTGATTTTTAAGAATTAATTCTGTGTAATTGGTGTGGAATGAATGTGTGAAAGTGACAGCATTCTAAGTGAAGAAAAGGGAACTTTTGTGAATAACTACATACATTTCAAAGATATAATTCCACTATTCAATTACTAGGAAAAAAAGTTATAAATCATGGAGTTTAGGGTGATATTTGGCCAATAACAAATCAACCATGAATTGTCATAAATGTTATAAATATGTTTCTAGTTATTTAACATTAAATTTTGTCATTTTATCATTTTGGTTTTTACATCAAAAAATTGTTTTTAAATATGAAATTTAAATCTTATTAAAAATATATTGTAACCCATATTACCATGGAATATATTTTTTGAATAAAAATTTAATATAATAAAATTTTTATATAATACAATTTTTTTTTAAAATAAAATCATTTAATATAGGTGAATTATTTTAGTAGTATTGTTTATTAAAATAATGAGTGTAAATATATTTATAGTTAGGTATAAATATTTTATTAGAATAATTAATTATATGTTATTGATTTATTTAATTAGATTATATGTATGCCGTATTAATGAAATAATGCTTTTAAACCCACCGTTTTAACATTAGCATAGTCATTAACATTAATATTAATAGCCATACTTTTATAAAAAAAATAAAATTGGCATAATTATATGAAATTATAATTCTAATATCTTAAATCAAATCGTTTTTTGATTTGAATTTTTACCAATGAATGAAAAAAATTTAATATAAGCATAAAATTAGGTTTTAGATTATAATATTGTTAATGTTTTCAGAATGATATAAATGTGTTTATTAACTAAAATAATTATTAATAAATGTTATATATATAAATTGATATCATTTCTAGATTAAGGTCTAAAAAATATTTCATTCATTATTTTATTATCATAGCATCATAATAGTTGTGGTTTTGACAATATCAGCATTTTTTATCTATTCACCTAAAAACAAATTGTTTCTGAAAAATATAGAAAATTTATACTAAGAAAATTATGAGAATATAAATGCAAAAATGATGTCTCTTTTATATAATTATGATTTTAAAATTTTGATATTTATTTATTAAATTTTAAATACAAATAAAACTATTTTTATAGAAAAAAATCATCCCCTTTATTCAAATTTTAATAGGACAAATATGAAAAATACATGTGGTAATTTAATTATTACATAAATATTTACATATTTATATCATCCAATATTTTACTTAAATAACCTATTAATATTTCTAAAATATATATAGGTGTTAGGTATAATCTATTTGTAGTCATTGGTGATGCTTCAGCTAGTATAGATCACATGAATGTTTCCAGAGGATTTAATTACTAACAAATATGATTTCAATCATGCCATGAATGTTTATGTAAATATTATGATTGGTATACTGAAACCCTAAAAAACATTCTTCATTTATTTTCATTGAGATGTGACCGTTATATGTAAGAATACAACTATAATATATCATTTATATCTTATAAAGATTTGATTATATCGATACTTTATTTCCTAATGGCTGATTTTAAAGCTATACTATAACATCATAAATTTATTTTATCCTATCAATTTTTCATTATAGTTAATTTTTTCATGTAGAAAATTAAATTAAAATAGTACCTTTTTTTTAATATACTTTTTGAAAAATTATTTAGTTACATTCTCCCCCTTAAATAAATGTATTCATGTAAATATTATAACTCACATGTTGGGTGTTATTTCCATAGTAAGTACTCATTGACTATATATAGGTAATTGATCATTAATTTATACTGTGTATGATACTATATTTAACTATACACAATCTGATATGTGACCTTTGTAAAAATGGGATAAGCCATTCCATACAGAATCCTATTATGAGGTAAAAAAATTGAAAAATAACATTTTCTCTGGATATTATAGTCATATCATTAAATTAATTATATATATTTCAATATAAAATTGGATAAAACATAAATGACATAATAGATACTCTAGTATATTGTGAAATCGCCATCTACTTTAATAGAAATGTTTTCCTATAATTTTCCATATCATAGTGATTTAAGTGAAAATTGGTGCATACATATCTCATTAGGTCTTGGATTATGAAATTTATTTTTCATAATAACAAATTTCATTATAATATAATATTATATATATATTCTCTCTTTCCCTCAAACTTTTTAGATTTATTTCCATTATCTTGATAATTATAGAATCTATTTTTCCTCTTATGGAAATTCCTCTCCTTATTGTTTTCAAAATTCATACAAGTAAGGAATTGAATATTAATTCCTTAGGTATCCTAATTACATGATTTTCTACATGGATGAATGCTTCTCTTATTTTGTGTGTTTGTACATTGATTATGTAGACATTAATAATCATATTCTATGATTGTGGTTTGATATAATAATATGTTATCTCGCTATAGTTCCCATTCGATTGGGTTGTTCATAAATATAGTATCCACCAGTACTAAAAGCAATATCGGTTTACATGATTGAAGATAAATTAATGTTATTACATTATTATCGTAAAAACCAATGGTAAAATTCAGCTGGAAGGTGACTTTTTTATGATACAATCATATTATCCTGATGTTCTTTCTGTTAAACATATATGATTCTTTGGTCCACTAATATCATTAATGATTAAAATTAGGTTACATTAAATTGATTTCTATAAAACCTCTTAACCAAATACATTAAAATAACATTGTAATCAATCAATAATTGTGGCTTGTAAAGATTATACGATTAACCAAAGCATACCATTTATGAGTATAAAACTTGGTGTGTTGTTAGATTACTTTTTAATTCATAATGAGGTGATCTAGTAAATACCCTATATAACATCTTTGATGTTATTACCCATATGAACAATTGTTCCATGCCTACATCCATTTATATTTTCTAGACATATATACTATTTAATTAAAGGAAAAATTATTAAAACATGAAACAAATTTAAGATGTTATCATATAATTAGACTTATTCCTTTGTATTTCACATATTTTAACTCATAACTATCCAAAACATATTTAATATTTTAAAAAAACCCTAAATTATTATATATAACTTTAAAAAATAGTTCAATGGTAACTTATTGCCCCTAAAATAAAAAAAACCAATATAAAAATATCTAATGTTACCTAATACCTAACTTGAGACCAATTATAATGCCAAAAAAAATTTACCATCAAATTACAAATAATAATGAAAATTATACATTTAAATACAAATAGAATATCATTCGGGTTTAAAATTATAGATAATTATGAAAAATCATTAACTAATAATACTTATTCTTTTTTCAACTATTTTACATTTGACAACTATTTGACAGACATAAAAGTATATATATACTCTTCAAAATCAATGAGAAATTTTCCTACAAATAAATTCCTTTTGACAAACCAAAAAATTACATTCCTTCATTACCTTGGGAAACATAAATGAAAGATGGGCTGATCTCAAATACTTATTAACGGTAAGCATAAATGATAACAATAAAAGACAATATGTGGTCATTAAAATAGTATATGGGAATGTTAATGTAATAAAAGAAAATTATAAATATATTATAAAATCCATATATAATAATACATATATCGTCACTCTATAATAATATCAAGAGGTTTTATCATAAATAATATTATATCCAAGGATATTGACATCATACAATTGGGATCACAACTTAACTCAATACATATTATGAGATTTAAGACCATCATCACATAGTGAATAAGTCCCATTGTGGATTATGTTTAACATATAATCCAATATATAAAATAGAATGAGATATAAAGATCTACCCATCTCATTTTAGTGATATAAAATTCTAGTCCCACCTATCACATCATAGTACATACATTCTGATGCATTCCTTATAAAAAACATTCAAAATCGCATAAAAAAATTTATACCAATAAATAGATTAGTTTCATGAATATTTACACAAAACCTAACTATAAATATTCTAGAGTCATATATTGGAATTTCCTAAAAGATTATATTGATAGTAATTAATACAATAATTAAGTATGTTTTCATAGTTGAAAATACACCCTTATAGAAAGAATGATCCAAACAGTACTTCATAAAAGGTTATTAATTGGGCCCAATTTATATCGTGATTAAAATTCATAAAAAAATTAATTACATTAAATCAAAGGGTAAATCATTAAATAAAAATCCCATGATGGTAATTAAATTTTAAAATGAAAAATAAAATTGGATGCATAAATGATAAAGAGTTGTTTAGAAAAATAATTTATATTGTCAAAAAAATGTTGTTAAGAGTTATTTTATAATGTATTTTAAAGAAGGTGATTTGAAATCCATTTTAGAAATTTATTTTAAAAATAATCAATAATGATATTAAATTTAATGTTACATTATGATTTATCATTTCAATGTTTAGATTAGAAAATAAAACTATGATTATGAAGTCAAAAAAAACCTCTTTATTTCTACCTTTAATAAAAAATGTCATCATAGAAACACTAATTTTTTTTAAAAAAAAATTGGGTAAGGAGAAGTATAAATTAATTTTGAAATATAAAATAATTGGTATTTAAAATTGAATTGGAATAAATTGGGGATAAAAAGAAAAAATATTCATTGATCATATAGCATGACATAAAATGATGAGATTAATTATTTACATGTTATCATTTTGATGAAAGAAGATAATTCATAAATAAGGATTATTTTGAAAAAAATTATTCATATTGAAATAAATGTGAAATACCATAATATAAAAAGTATAATATGATCGAAAAAACATTATAACTGATGGATGTAGTTTGATATATAAAACCTCTTATATTTTTGGGATGATATAAATCATAGTCCAAAGAAAGGAAGTGCTTGAATGGATGTGAAGTTTCCATAATAAACCATAATATAATATATTTTAATTCAATTGGTAGTAGTTACAACATAAAAAAATTTACTAGTTAATAATATCAAATCATTCTTCAATGAAGGGTGATAGGTATGGAAACCATTTTTAGATATGTTATTTTTTATTAAAGACCACAAGAGAGTCCGAAATATAAATATAAAATTTATTATAATCGAAAAAGGGAATCTTTATAAAAATATGAGAATGTGTAGTAGATAAACCAATATAATGAAAAAATGATTTTAAAGAATAAATATGTTTCAATGGGTGATAATTGAGTTAATAATCCCTTAGAAGTAACATAAAATTTGATGTATGTGTAATTTGAAAATTAGTTTATAAAGAAGAAATGTAAAAGTATAGAAAATAATTTGTAAATATAATAATAATTATTCATTTTTTATAATAAATACTTCATTATATAATATAGTTCAATAAAAAAATTTACAACTCAGTAGAATAAAACCAAGTCATTACAAATCCTTTCTTAGTTCATAATTCATTCTATGAATGTTCTTAACTTCCTGAATAATCAAATTATGTTTATTATATTAATTATTAGGAAACATATATTCTATAATTTATATAATATTTAAAATTTATTATATCGAATATATTAAAATATTTTTATGAGGTTTCTTTGATAATTTAATTGTAATTGACTTATTTAAGTAATTTTACTTGTAAACATTATATTTTATATATATCTTAAATAGTTAATATTAATGTTTCATAATCGATAACCAATAGTTAATTTATTTTTAAATTATAATAATTGTATTATATATGAAACTCCTAAAAATTATAAAATAAAGACATTGTATTTGATAGTGTATGTGACACACAACATTCAGTATATCTTTCATTACACACTAGGGTTAGCTCACGTTTCAAACAATACCGATTTTACCTTCCATTACACACAACTCCATGTTTAAAAAAAATGAGAAATATTTTTAAATTTTATTTATTTAAAATAAAATTTATTATCTAAAAATTGTAATCTTTTTTATAAATATTATTGACTAAATTATTAGAATTGTCATTATTTATTGATTATAAATAAAATAAGAATCATTTAAGAAATAATTCAGAACAAATGTATATTATCTAAAAGAATATATTATCTTATATTTTTCATGTAATTTAATAATAATTTCAAAAAAATAGAAATTTTTTTTGAATAATATTATTCTTAAATCATGATATCAAAATTATCTTATAGTGAATTTTTTGGATTTTATTGAAATTATTCATTTTTTATAAATTCTAAAAAACATGATATTAATTGAAAAGAATATTTTCTTCTAAAAAATGTGTATTATTAAATTATATATTAAAAATTATCTACAGTAATAATGTATAATTATAAATATGTAGTCCAATTTAGGTCATTGGATCATCTTGATATTGAATCTGAATAAAAAAATAAAACATTTGAAGAATTTTTCGTTAAAACCCTACTTTGTTGTTGCATCTGTGATATTAATTTTAAATTAAATGTTTCCATATATCTGTATTGAATTTAGAAATATTTATTTATTTTTTATAATATTCATAATTTATAATTACAAGTTACTTCAACATAATTTTTGATAAACATGAATATTGAAAATACTAAAAATTAATTACTCTAGTTATGGTTAAAATGAAATTAATTGCAATTAATCTAATACGTTTAAAGTAAAAATGACATACCAATTTGTCCAAGACCCATTTGATTTATATATTTCATCCATTATTAGCTTAGTCTCTATTATTTTGTGTTTCTGTACACATTTCAAGGAAATGTACAAATATAAAATGTATAGTAATGAAAATAAACAAAAAATTAAACATTTCATAATTTAAAAATATTTAAATAATTGGTATGTGGGAAAAAAAATAGACTCAGTTATGGAAATTTTTTTTCGAAAATTTATGAGTTTTTACAATATTAATATTTAATATTTAGTATTTAAGGATTAAATAACTATATAATATTATTATGAAATGCCTATGTAGTAATATTCTTAGTTAACAATTAATAAAATAAATGATTATAAAAATATTAAAGGTGAAGTAAATTGAATGAAATATCGTTATCCATTAAATTTTTGGAGTAATTAATCATTTATAATTTGTTTGAACATAATATATTATAATTCCATCAATTTCTTGCTATATTTAAATTCATGTTTAATAAGAAATATTAAAATTTCCATTAATGTTAATTTAAAATAATTGATATTTTAAATATTACTAAAAATACAAAATTCTTACAAGAGATTTTTAAATATAAATAAATACTAAATATGGTCAATTTTGGGATGAATTTTTCAATTATAATGAATATATTGACCTATAAATTTTAATTCCTCTATTAGCATGCATATGTTTAAAGTACTGTTTTTCAAATTACATGCGTTTTTATTAAAAATAATTCCTAAATTACATTGGATTTATATGATAAAAATTAGGTATCATATTTAGAACCTTTGTGTATAAAATATATAATCTTTTTCATTTTATTTTAGGTTTATTGTATAAATCACATATGTTTAAACTACAAGTCACTATAGTGAAAAATCAAATTCGTAAAAATAATGGAACCAATAAGTTAAGAAATAAATGTATAATACATGTTGTTTATAAAGTATTTTGAGGTTTGGTTTTATCATATAATCCCATAAACAATTTAATTATGAGTTATGTCTCCAATAAATGTAATATTTACTTCTAAATAGAGAATATTTGTTATTATTTACATGAATGCCAGTCCTCCTCTACTATAAAAGGGAGCTATCTCTCCACCTACTTTTTACATTCAAACCAAATTAATCCACCAAAATATAAAAAATCACATCAATATATCCATTATATTATTCAATAATACTTATTTTTTTCATTAATACAACATAGGAATGGTTTAGTGAAAACACCAAGAGGATACCTGAAGAAGAGGTAGTTTTCTTTGATGAGTGTCTATTTTATATCATTCTACACCTCCATTAATTTTTTAAGACCAAATAATAGAATGAAAAAAATTTGTTACATGTACTATGAATTTTTTATTATACTATAATGACCTAAAATGTTATCCACTTACATCACTTGGGTTACAAAATCACAGTTAATTTATATGGTGGACAACCGCCTCACAAATTGATATCATACGTTTTCCCATTTCCATCATTAATGATTGGGTATGATGATGGATATAATTTATATATTTGTTATATATAATTTATTATTAAAAATTAAGTAACTATATCATATATATATATATATCTTTTTACCTTTGATTCCAGAGGTGATACAATAACATTACTCGTATGTACGACAAACTACTTCCATACGAAGCGACTTGATTCGTCATTCAGAAACGTTTAACATGGAAGGAGATAATGATAAATTTAATTATTATATGACATATTTATGACATAAATGTTAAATTCATTATATTTTCATCATTATGGAAACATAATATATATTATTCTATTGATTCTTTTTGAATCGGGTAAAGATAATAACGTCATTCGTATCTATGTGGACTACCATTTTCCCGAACCAATGGGACTCTATTTTCATTACCAAATCATATGGATGATATTTATATATATAATCATATAATATGGGATTAAATATGTTATGATGATTCTATAAATGTAAAATATTACTTTCCTTAATTCCATAATGATCGGTGAAAAATCGAAATGTTACTCATCCGTACGTATGACCCACTATCTCCATGATCGTAACGTAATTATTTTTTCATAAAAATATTTCATTGTTTGTTTCAAAAGTAAAATTGATGTATAAATATTTTAATTATTATGTTTTTTATATATTTGATGTGATGGATCTCTATAATATACACTAGAATATACTCTTTCATAACAAATCATTAATGAAAAAACAAGGCAGTTAGCACCCGAAACATTAAAAATTATGAATCATTATTAATGAATGAATGATAGAATATAATTAATAGACATTATATTGTATTATAAATATTAATATGAATCTTGAATAATCTAATAACATTTTTTAAAACACTATAAAATTATTAAATCATGTTTAACCAAAAGGAAGCATAGGTTAGGGATTTCATCTCAATTTATATTCCATTGATTCGTATATGTTATTATTCACCAATTTACATTTAAGAGGTGTATATACTACAAACATTACATGGAATATCATTATTAATTCATGTATTATATTATTTTATGGTTAAATTCATGTCAACTCATCCTATTGGATTTGATTTGGAAACTTCCAAGTGGTAAAATTTATTATACAATATCACTTTTTTTAATGTTATCTTTACCTTAAAAATAAATTACCTATAATAATTTTTCATTTTTAAATTAATTTATGATAAATATACATATTCTTCTATATTTTATTTGATTATTTAATAAATTTTAAATAAATTTTTCATAGAGTGTTTAATTTTAATATTATTTGATTAATTAGAGAAATATTGATTACTTTTTATTCCTTTATCAATAAATAATATTCATGTTAAGGACTATTTTTAATTAATTAAATAGATAGTTTGATATATGGTGACTAATTTTGACATGTAATACATGGTTTGGCTACCATTTGTTGGAACCCGCATAATGAATCCGTAGTCTCTTGTGACAAAATTATTTGGTCAAACCCTATGCTTCTGAAAACAGTAGTTTTAAAAATTATTGTGAATATTCTTGAAAGTAGAGATATTTTTGGCACAACTGAATCAATTTGTACCCAATATGTACTAAAAAATCTATGAATATTCTTTAGCATAACATTTTAATTTTTAAGGAAAATATAAGTTTTTTTAATTAAGCACCGACAACAATATAAATTTAGTTATTGTTATACCTAATATTCTCGCTATGATATTATCTATAAATGAATTTCAATATTATCTTATTGATTAAAATTCATGTTTCATCAATTATTTAAATTTTAGTATTTATTATTCCTTTTCTTATTAAGATAGTAATTTAATTTAAATGGAATTTTTTATTGTTATTTACCCTGCCATGTCGAAAATGAATATTGATTCATGATAACTTCCACTATAATTAATCTGATCGTTTGTGATCACATGTTTCTAATGATTTTTTCGGGGCATGCATCCATCTATGGAAGACACAATAGTATGTTTCCCCCCATTCCAACTTTCTAAAGGCAGGCGACATTCATTTCTTTTTCCAGTACGTCTTCTCCATGATCGAAACACGATAATGGGATGTATATTCCTACATACATGGATTCCTCTTCAGAACTTGTTGCCTAGTCCATGTCTCCCTTAAATATTCAGACGTTTTCAAGAAAATATTCCTAGTTTCATGTCTTCATGGAAGACGGTTAATTACATTGTTACTGTCTGAACATACTATGGGATCCTGTCGGGGCACCAACATTCAATCAGAGGAGTAGTCACGTTGGACATCATTGGAATATGTGGATACTGGAACAGTGATGTGTTTGGGTTTCATCCTCTTATGATAGGTCCTCTTGAGGCAATGGAAGACTGAGGAATCCCACATCGAGTGTCGAAATTATTTAACATAGGCACATCTCTGTGGTTCTCTTCAGCATCCCATGCATAACATTGGTTATGCCGCGAGTTTATCATCTTATGGAGACAAATTAGACTGACTGGAACATTAATAAGAGTGGATTAAATGGGTGCAGCCCCAGGAAGGAGAACGTGAGAGTCCTATTAGAAAACTGTTTCACAACATCTAATGAATATAGATCTTAGGGTTTTTAGATCCCTATAATGGAGAAAACAATGTTTATCGTTGGCTGGGATTGAACCTTAGGGAGATTTCTTATGTACCCTGTCTCGAGAGATAGGGCTGAAAACAAAGATAGTTATTAGGGGTAATGAATCGGGGGGTTTTCATAGGATAAAGACCCAAATAAATTCTTGGTATTACGTATGGTTCTCATCCTAGGGACTGCAAGGAGATTTTAGAAAGTGGGTGACCTAATCTCACCAGGATTTGGAATCTTAGTAATGAATTAGGATGGATATGAATGGTTGAGAGAAGTGGATTGAGAATGAGATGGGACTAACATGAGGATAATAGGGATGTTGGGATTCAGTCTCAAATAGACCTCCTACGTATCCCCATGGGAGATAATCGTAGTCCATGTAATTCGGTAGGGTGATATGTTTCATGCGGATGTGGCTCGTGAGAATGGATGCATGGATGGGACCTGAAGGAAGTGTAACCCCCCGGGCTGGGGCATGACTTTTCGAAAACATAGAGGCTCGAGGGATAGACCAGGATGAGACATGGATGTTGGGATTGAACCTCAGGGTGGATTCACACATATCCCTAAGGAAGAGAATCAAAGTCTACAATGTTCGGAATGGGGTAATAGTATTGAGGTGTGCACGGAGGACAATGACCCAAAAATGACAATGTGGCTTACGCGTAGTTAGCTGCTCATAAGTTGTTCTGACACCACAAAGGTGGACCAAAGATATGGGCCCCAGCAAAGGGGACTACAATGGCTTACCAATGGATAGGGATAAAATGGTTACCCTATAGTTGGGGTTAGTCCTCAGTGAGGTTCCTACGTACCATGTCCTGGATAGAAGGATCAATTCCCTCATATTTATAATGGGATTAGTTTACCATAACATGAGATGAAATGTGGGTATACAGTTTAATGTCATGCAGCACGAGGGTGAGCTGATGTGAAGTGGTCAGGATCTATGGGTGTTGGTCTTGAACATCAGAGATGCTTCCTATGAAAATTTCAGGAAAGGGAAATGATCAGATTCCACCTAGTTCAGAATGGTGGATATAGTTTAATTTTAGGCAGGAAGAAGGTGAACCGGCATGAATGGGTCGGGACAAGTTGGTGTTGTTCTTGATCCTCAATGAGGCTTCCTACATACATTTCATGGAAAAGGAACTGAATAATGTCGACATATATAGGAATGGAGGATTAGTATTTATGATATGGAGTCCCAAGAAGAATTCCATGTCCAATGCTTACTCTAAGCCCCTATGAGTCATGCTCAGTGTAAGAAATAAGAGGTAGAAATGATCAGAAAATCACGTTAGTAAAGGTGTGCACACAGGGAATGAAGTGGGGCTGACACGTGGTTAGCATCCACAAGATGAAACATTGGAATATGCATGGATAGAAGCACAAAGAGGTTACACGGGATTATCCATGGTTAGTGGTGCATAGAAATGATGATTGGGACTTACTCCAGGATGGAGGCCCGATGGAAACAAAGCCCCGAGAGAGGGGATGGGGTAACGAATGTCCTAGTGCCCATTCTTGTAAAGGCCAAAAGTTTTTAGATGGAAATTACCATCATATAATTATGTCATAAAATAACATTAAGACACAAAATAATGAACTACTAAGTGATAAGTGACATTTAAACAGAAGTTTTTCACTTCTATGTTTGGAATTTTTAAAATCTGACAAACATGGTTGTGTTCAAGATGTTTTTTGTAGTGTAATAAAACAAAAATAATTTGTGGTGAATAGTATAATACCCTTATAAATTTTAACATACCCTTATGAATAGTGATATACCCTAATTAATAGTAACCTTACCTATGATTTTCTAAAAATAATATTCAAGTTAAAGTATGATGTACATATATTTTAGAATAAGTAAATGAATGTTTTAAAACTGTTTTTTAGTAAGAAACCATGATTTTAACTACATATTATATAATTCATATTTAGAAAATTATATTTGAGAAATGGACTTAATTTTTGGATTCTACACATCAAAAAATGGTTGGGGAAAATTTTTGGTAATTTTCTGAAATACTTCAATTTATTTGGAATAGTGAAATACCGTAATTTACAAAAGTAAGCTAGATAGGCTAATTATAGAGTCATCTATGATGTTATACTTTTGTAAGACCACATGTTTTGGGATCACATGAGAAAATTAATATTCTTGGACATTCAAGACTCACTATTCTTTTTCATAAGTGAAATTAATAAACTAATGAATATTATATTATGGAAACCACTCTCCCATACACTATAAAAACCACCCTTCACACCCTCATTTCATCACACCTCTCATGCTCCAAGCCTTATCTAAACTCTGACCAAACATCTTCTCTAGATCATCTTCAATGTTAAAGAGCTACTGGTACCATCAAAATTCCATGACTAGCTTTCTTAAGGAGAATCTCAACAGGAGGATTTAAGAGAAAATTTCTCTCACTCTTCTCCTTTAATTTCCTTTTCAAGTTCAAGTTTATTTCTTGTTCTCTCACCACCTATATTCATCCAAATGGTATTTTAACTCCATTATTATACATCTACAGGAATTTTATGATGCTAATAGTATATTATTTCATCCAACCCCCCCTTCCATCTTCCTTTTATTTTATTAAAGAGAATGTTGTTCATGAGGTGTTAATTTATCACCTTCAAGAACGACATGCTTTCTTCTTCCATCTCTACATTAGGATCGGGTCATGAAAACACATTTATTATTGAACTATAAATTTATTATATGTATTATTACATATTTAATTTTCTTGAAATAACTTATGGACATATTACTATGTGATAAATTAAAACAAGTTCATTTTGATTGAAAAACCGCCCAAATTAACCCAAACAATCATCATTTAATTCTTATCTAATGATTCATCCACATGGATATAATATTATTCATTGTAAGATCATTCAATATCCTATAATATAGTTAATAACATGTAATATCAGTTCAGGATGTTTAACCATGTTCTACCAAAACTTCAATTTAAGTATACAATTTAACCACTCAAGAAAACCATAAAAACAAACATTTCGGAATTATGTTTTTAAACACTAGAACTCATCAAAAGGCACATAAAATCCCTTAATGAAACCATAAATAACCATATTAATGTACACAAGGTTATAGATTTCAAATTAATGAATATGATGTCATTATACAGGACATTAAGGAGAAGGAAGCATTCTGATACAGGGTAAGGAAAAATTGTCGAAACAAATTTTCTTTCTTCGGGTTTACCCTTTTTCACTCCATTTTTGATATGGTTTTTCGAGACCCTCCTTTAGCAGGATGATGGAAGGTGCGGAAAATGTCCCTACCCATCCTTCCTCAATTCGAAGATGATGTATTGACCCCCGAGTCCTGCCTCTAGTAGGCCCCGGAGTGGTGACTAGCTCCAAGGGTATAACATTTTCCCAATATGAGAGGCATTGCCCTTTTTAGGTAACCAGGATTGGGATAAAGAATGACTCAACACGAAACACCAACATGTTTTGAAAAAATCAAAAGAAAAACAAAATAAATTCATGATTTAATAATAACACTGAACAATGTACAAGAACTCCAAAGTACAAAACCAAACAGGAAGGAAAAAGGCTATGCAGAAACCTATAGAAAACAACAGTAACTCCAACGTCCAGACTAGTATGGTCCTGCACAGCCACCAAAGTCCTCCTAGAAACCTGAAAGTAAATGTAGGGTGAGCATACAATGTATACATAGTAGGAAAACATATTTCTCTCTTGCACAAGTGTGGAGACGTCCTAAAGTCCCAAGAGAAGTAGAAGACCCAATAACTATCAAGGAATATATCCATCCCACCTCACCGGCCACACTCACCAAAAACACAAGCAGTAAGGTAATAGTAAGAAAAAAACATTTGGGTACCCCACGCTACCATTTCCCCCACTAGCTAGCTACTCATCCCTAACGGAAAACATCTTGATGCTATCACGATCTTCCTGCCCGCACACACCTGGGCCTCACAACATGCCAATCAAAACCTACCCGAAGTGTCTTGGGTGTAAGGTCGCCTCCATCCACCACAGCCGAGGGAAGAGGGAGCAGGAATGAGAGTAACATGGTGGAAACGCCAATCCCCATAAGTTGGGGTGTCAGACACATAGTGCCCAACACGGGAGGGGTGAAAATAAACAAAAAACATACAGTTACATATATATATATATATCAGCACACAGCCCAACCTATGGATCCTCAAACAGATACAAGTAGGTGCACAAGCACTCCTGCCTCTTAAAACAGGCACACAACAAATAGTTCCAGGTTTCCTTATTCATGTTATCATTTCACAACAGTTCAGTATGATTTAATCCCTTCACTATTGGTAAAATAAAAGGCACAAATACAGATAAAACCACAATAAAGTAGGATGGAAATCCATCTGGTAATTTAAGAATTCACACTCGGTTATCTTGTGAAGTCAAAACAACAAAGGGATTAGTGAGATCCCTCGGTGTACTGGAACAAAATAAAACCACAACAAACCATTGGTTATCCCACATTAATTCATTACCATTCCTCCCAGTTCGTTATTAACTTTCCACTTATTCATGTTCACAACCTAACCTGCAACCCTACTGCCAAACACCACCATAGCCACGCAACAACTCATTCCATTGTAACCACACCATTCACTACCCATCTGTTCATCCATCCTTATCTGAACCATCCCAATAATCATAATTCATTATTTTATATTATTTAGGTCGACCGGGGTGATCATAGAGGATTATGGTCTCTCATATTCAACAGCAGAGTTTAAGTGTTTAACTGATTCATACATGATTCACAATCACCAGAAAAAGTATAAAATAGATTATAGAATAGGTGCGAAAAAAAAGACCCCCAACGGTCATAATTTCCATTACGCCTAAGACAATTAAATTTATAACAACATCCTAGGGAAATCATTGATAAAATCATGTAACAACATTAACAAACATCCTCGTCCCTATTTTTAACAGGTTATTATCTTCATTACGAAATTGATTAACTGCCTCGTGGGAACCATAGAACATCTACCCCACATGATACACAAGGCGGAGATACAAAGGTAAGATTCCTACTTGATTGATAAAGGATAGACGTTATGTCCTCGTGTGGAAACTAGAAATCTGGTGTAGCATGAATTCCACGGAATACGATCAAGGAAAACATTTCAACGGGGTTACAACTCATAATGAGGAAGGGTACTCCAAGCACGGGGTGAGAAAAAGAGAAAAGCTGCGAGAAGAGAAGGCTATAGGTTATAAAGGCTGAGATACAGCATTCCTGGGATGGTGAAGATATGGAGAGAAAAACTTGAAACCACGGAAGAAGCGGGATCATGAGTTGACCATGTGGCTGGGCCACCCCACACGTCCAAAATAAAAGGTCCCCGCCCTTCAGGGTGGTTAAAAGTGACCCACACCACCTTAACCAAGGAAGTACTCCTCACAGGATACCCTACTGGCGTTTTTGGTAATGCGGTTAAAGGAATTACCAACACATGGTTTTTCATTTAAGGAGGGTGCCTCACTAATAATTTAACTAATCATCATTAATTGGCTTTAAGACATGCTTAAAGGTGTCAAAACATGGTTTAAAACCAATTCTATCAAAAAGGAGGCACTACTGGAAAAACCCATGGAGCTACCTGTAGGTCGAGGCTACCGGTAGGCCGATGCGACTGGTAGGCCAACGAAACCGGTAGGTCGAGGCCACCGGTAGGCCGACGCCAACGGTAGGCTAAGGCCACCAGTAGGCCGAGGCCACTAGTAGGGTGAGGACACAGGTAGGATGAGGCGACCGGTAGGGCCGAGGCTACCGGTAGGCCCAGGCTACCGGTAGGCCGAGGCCACCGATAGGCCCAGGCGTCCGGTAGGAGTCTTAAGCATCACCTAGAAGCTGGGGTGGCCTTCCAAAACACAAAGAACACCTCAAACATCAGATTTTCAAAAAGTATTGGATCCCACAACCATGGGCCATTACATCAGATACTTCGCAAACTATTATCATCCCTGAGAATATAAGAACATTCTAGAAAGGAGAAAAGAGGGGTCCGAACAACCACCCTCTAAAGATACTTCTTAGGGGAAAACCCATGAGTTGTTGAAAGATGGAACAGAACCCCCCCCCCCCCCCTACATCCAAGAGTACTCCCACAAGAGTTATCAACACCAAACATCCATAACGAGCACAAGGATCACATTTTCAAACACATGAGTCAGGGAGTACCTTCCTACATGTCAGGATATTATCCCCTTTGGGTGGCACTGACTCGCCCACATGGGATTAATCTGCATCCAAATTAATGCATCCTAATTAGTAGTCAGGTTTTCCCATATTCACACATTCAGACAAACACCGAGAATAGGGAACCGATCATCTATTATCTAAGAAAAACAATCATTTTATATACTAAATCAAAAGGTAAAACATCTCAACAAAACTCATTAAAATATCAAAGAAGTCAAAACAGCTTTGGGTACTGAACGCGTATTTGGGCCTCCCACTGCCAAGTGCTCTCAATTAGGCCACCATGCCTCCACAACACACGAACCAAGGGGATGGTTCATCCACGATGCAATTTATCTTTATGATCCTCGATCTTGATTGGTCGTTCTAAGAAGGTCGCATCATTTTCGACATCTATCCCTCCCCAATCAATGACATGGAATTCATCGGGTAGATATCGATGAAGTTGGGAGACGTGAAAGATGTTGTGAACTTTCTCCAACTGATGTGGAAATGCCAGCTGATATGCCACCTCAACAACTCGTCCTAGCGCCTCGAAAGGTCTAATCAACCTAGGGGAGAGCTTACTCCCCTTCCCAAACCATTGATGCCCACATAGATGGGAATCCATCAAGAACACATGATTTACAACCTAAAACTCCAAGGGCCTCCTCCTACGACAAGCATAAGAATTCTGCCAGTCCTGGGCTGCCTTCATCCTCTCACACACGAGCTGAACCTTCTCAGCGGTGCCCTGCACCACTTCTGGCCCCAGAATAGCTGCTTCCCCAAACTCTGTCCTGCAAACGGGTGTACGACATGACCATTAATAAAATGCCTCAAATGGTGTCATGCCGATAGTGGAGTGGAAGCTATTGTTATAAGCAAACTTTACTAGAGGAAAGTTTCATACCCATGATCCCCCAAAATCAAGAACACATGCCCACAACATGTCTTCCAAAGTCTAGATTGTTCGTTCTATCTACCCATCTTTCTGAGGGTGGAAATTAGTGCAAAGGCTTAGGTGGGTGCCAATGGCATGCTGTAATCCCCTCCAGACTCATGAGGTAAACCGTATGTCTCAATCGTAGACAAAATATCTAGGAATCTCGTGCAACCACACCACCTCATCGACGTACCTCTAAGCTAAGGTACTCATCAGGCATGATTCCTTAATTTCCATGAAGTGAGATGATTTTTTCAACTGATCCACCACTACCCTGATGGAATCATTTCCTCCCTAAGCCCTAGGTAGCCCTGTGACAAAGTCCATTGAGAGGTCATCCCACTTACACTCGGGAACATTTAATGACTGCAACAACCATCCAGGAAAACAACGTTTAGCCTTTACTTGCTGACACACTAGGAACTTATCCACAAACTCTCCCACCACCCTCTTTACCTTGGGCCACCAAAATTATCCCCTCAAGCCTTCGTACATCTTTGAGACCCCAGGATGTACCACTAATGTCATGCAATGAAACTCACAAATAACTCCTTTATGCATCATCTCTAGAACAAACAGCCTCGCATGGAAAAACATCTGATGATGACCATCCTTAGGCCATCCCTCAAGAGAATTTCTATGACAAACATGATCTCGCATCACTTATACCTCTGAGTCCCCCCACAAAGACTCATCCACCTTCACCACTAAAGAAGAAACAACAGTCATCTGAAACAGACAACCTCTTCCACCTTCCACCTTCGCATCCAAATACAAGGCCGCTAACTCTTTCATCACTCTCCATGAATCTGTAGATTTTCAAACTACATCCTTCTGTGATTTCCTTCTTTCTTCATTAGACACATAATTACCCTTGCCCTCAGTATACGAGATCTCGAAGTAGTAGTCTTGGAAGAACTCAACCCATCTCTACTGCCGCAAGTTCAGATCCCGCTTGGAAAAGACATAACTGAAGCTCTTGTGATCTGAGAAGACCACAAAGCGCTCTCCAATGAGATAATGCCACCACAACTTCAATGCGAACACCACAGCTGCAATCTCCAGATCATGGGTGGTATTGTTACGTTCATGAGGATGTAACTTCCAAGACCCATAAGAGATCACTCCTCACTACTTCATCAGCACACATCCCAACAAAATGCTAGAAGAATCACAACACATGTCAAACAATACCCCTTCCTCTGGTAATCTGATTACTGTAAAACTAACCAGATTCTCATTTAGGCTGCCAAAAGCTATCTGGCACTAGTTCTTCCACATGAAGATCTGGCCCTTCCTAGTCAAGGCTGTTAACAGAGATGAATTTCGAGAGAAGTCGGGCACAAACCACTAGTAATAGCCTGCCAAACCCAGGAAACTACGAACTTCCACAACATTCTTGGGTGCTGCCAATGAAACGACTGCCTCGACCTTTGACGGGTCTACTAATATTCTCTTCTAAGACACTACGAGTCCAAGGAAATGTACTTCTCACATATATAACTTTCACATAGATAGTTTCCCATAAAGATGGTGGTGTCGAAGGACTCTCAAAACTTCCATAAGATTCTCAACGTGATCTCCCTCTAATCTTGAGTAGATAAAGATGTCGTCGATGAACGCCACAACAAAATGGTCCGTAAACTCTCGAAAGACAGATTTCATGAGGTTCATGAACATAGTTGGTGCATTCGTAATGCCAAATCGCATGACCAAGAACTCAAAGTGGCCATATCTGCACCTAAAAGCCATCTTCGAGCTATCACATTCCTTCACTCTCAATTAGTGGTATCCAGACAGCAGATCAATCTTAAAGAACCAAACTACATCCCTCAGATGGTTGAATAGATATTCTATCCTCAGGAGAGTGTAATGATTCTTGACCATCACGTGATTCAACCTTCGGTAGTCTATGCACAGTCATAGACTACCATTTTTTTTCTTTAAGAACAAAACTAGAGCACCCCACGACGACACGTAGGGTCGAACAAAGCCCTTCTTCATCAGATCGTCACTCTGAATCCGCAAATCCCGCAACTCAGAAGGTGTCATACGATATGGATCCCTCGATATCGGGCGGGTACTAGGATGTAGGTATATCCCAAACACAACTTCATGTCGAGGGGGTAGAGTCACAACCTCATCGGGAATGAAATTAGGGAATTCACTTACGACCTCTAGGACATCCATAATTCCAGCATCTGCCGACACCACTTACACCCTGTCCAGCATAGAAAAGAGTGGCTCCACATGTCGAATCCCCAACTGATAACTCCTCTCCCAGTCAAAAGCCACACAGAGTCCATCGTCATTGGATAATTCAATCCTTCTTCGATATTAGTCGATGATGGCATGCATAGAGAATAACCAGTTGATTCCTAGAATGATATCATATTGTTGGATCTGCAATGAAGTAAAGTCTCCACTGGACTCATGCGGTCCCAAAATCAGTCTACATCCCCTGAAAATAAGATATGTTGGTCTAACCCCCAACTGGTGTTCTCAAAACTAGGGGAACAAAAAGTATCTTGACATCCAAACCCAGAGCATTGGCTAATTTGGGTGTAACAAAGGAGTGCAAAGCTCCCAAATCAAACAAGGAAGAAACAAGAGTTCTAAAAAGACTGATCGTACCTCAAACGATCTCTGGTCCTGCCAGAGCTACTAACACCGCGACATGCAACTATCCACGCCCAGCTCCCCTACCTCACTCATGTCGACCACCTCCCCGACCACTATAGAGTCCCGAAGCTTGACGTACATGGACATTACATTACTTTTGTGGAATACTTAGTACATAAAAAAAACACACACACAAGGACCGTAATAGTTTAGTGTCTCTGGAAACTCGGAATATAATCTTCTAATCGTGGTGAAAGATCTTCAACATCTCCCATAAAGATCTTCTTTTTTTCTAAAAATAAATCCTTTCTTTATGTCCTGGGGAAAAGAAAACATTAAAGGGTGAGCTCAAATGCTCAGTAAGGGTAAAATAAATATCAATCACATCATATTCATAAGAACATATCTTTTGGTAATCTTAACCTGCAAAAGAGATCATAATTTCGAAACAATAGATAAATCATAGTAGTGAAATGTAATCCCAATAATCATAACTTAAAACATGAAACTTTGTGGAATACACACATAATCATATAGAATCATTTCTTATTAGTCAAGACTCATTCCCAACACTATCTTAGTGGACAAAGACCATTTCTGAACCGAGTTCACTCCTCGTTTCAGTCCTGTTTCACTGAACCCGTATAACCTACCGTTCCAGCCATGTATATCTCATGAGATATAAAATCTTTACCCAATTCATTGGAGGGAGATATAGGTCCCAACAATCTCATAATGAAACTGTTCTTATGTGTGCCACAAAAATCATAAATCATATATCATGGAATAACCCATGTAGTAAAAATGGGATTCTTAAACAACATGACATCATAAAACAATTCATATAAGATAAAGGAATTCATAAAAATATTTCCATCACAACATAATCAAATCTATGTAATAATAGGGATAGAAACAGAAACCTATATTATCATAGATGGAAAATAATTTTGATGAAACACTTGAACTTCATTCTTGAGGAAAATATCCTTTCTACATCAAAAACACTTTTCCTTTCTTAATATGTCATACAATTGTAAACTAAAATAAGTTTATTAAAAATAAACTTGAAAACATGTAAAGGAAGATTCTTGGAAATATTGTTTTTAAAAATCTATTCAGGCCGTATAAAAAAACATTCTTCTCGTACTTTTGTCGGAAAAGTCAAAAAAAGTACCTCGTACGAAAAACGACAAAAGATTCCTTTCATATCTTTTACTAAAAACTCACCGAAGGGTAAAATCGGATATAAACTATTGTAGAAGGATATAAATATTATATATTTAGGAAACATGGATGTGGATGATAAAATACACCATAGTAAATGCCAAAGTATAAACAATCTCCGATAAAAATGAGATTGTGATATTTCCCTTACCTTAGGTCTGATTTGCTTTATATGTGTCCGAACCTCCTGTATAATGAATTAAATACTGTCATTGACTTATTCCAGAATCATACTAATTGTTATGATATCATATATGGTTCACTTATGACTTTATATTACATGTTTTTTTTAAATTCTATGTGAAAGAGGGTTTTGGGTAAAATCGTTTCATTTGTCATCCGTGTTTTGACTTGTAATTATTCATATGATTACTTAGATCATGATTACTTAATTACAGAATATAAAAAATGATTTATATATAACATATATTCAGAATATATATATATAATAGATCAGTAAATGGAAAGAAATACACTGTTCATGGAGACGCTAGACCGTAGGTACGCATGAACGCTGTTTTCTTTTCCTTGTTGAGTTGAATGGAATTAAGTAGATGACATACATATATATACACATAAATCCAGAATCATTATTATGTCAAATATTTCATTATTACTTATTATATGAACTTTATAATCATTCATGAATGGTTAACGTGGAAAATGAATCTCATCGCGTCGTGGAGACGGTAGTCCGTACGTACGCACAAGCGATGATATCATTCTCATGATCGTGGAATTGTATTGGAGTGTATGTATAAAATTTAAACATCAATATAACTTTAAAATAGTCATATATAGTCATTATTTACAACATTATACCCATCCAAGTAAGGTGGTGGTGGAAAATAGATTACACCACGACGTGGAGACGGTATTCCGTACGTACGCACACACAGTGATTTATTTTTCCGTAAGATGGATAGATGGTGAAATAGGGTTGTTTAATACTTATAATAACATATCATAATATGAGTGATACTGATGTTATTACTTCATAATGAAACAACTAAAGAAGAACAAGTGGAAGAAGAAATAAAGATGAAAGAATCGGTAACGGACATTACCTCTTCTTTGAAGTGCTTCTTTGGGACCTTCTTTTAGGGCACTAAAATAGGTCGTTGAAGAAGACCAGAACCTCTAGTATGTTTCTAGGTAAGTGGATAGAAGAAATTGGCAGGGGTTGGACGAGCTTGAAGGCTCAAAGTGGTGTGAGTAAGTGGGGGAGGAGGTGCCCATTTTATAAGGGAGGAGAGGGGCTCCTTTGGAAAAACTAAAAATATTATTTTATTATTAAGTCACGTTCGGTATTAAATAGCTCCAAATTGATTTATTTCGAATCTAAGGTGGGGCTGGGTCGAACTCCTCTCATCCAATAGATTTTAGACATGTTTAGTTTCCTATTGTTACCTTATCATTTAGATTTAACAGTAAGTTAAATAATTTTACTTTTACCATGTCTTCTTGTGTTCTTATACTATAATGTTAATAAACTTACTATAAGCAGCCAAATGAACCCCAAGTTGTTTATTATTAATATATATAACCTTATCTATGTCATTTGGCCTAACGTTATATTTTTAGGAATAAAATAACAATTACTAATATAATATTTGTTTTAAAAACTATTTTATGTTAATTTTGACACTATTTAGTAATTAATTTTTGTGAAAATTATAACAGAATGATTAGTTCGAAAAAATTGATTAAATCAATACTAACATTTCATATTAATCTATAAAATTAGTGTAATTCCTAAAAAGTCTCTAATTACATTTATTTTGGTGTTTATAACATCAATTATGTCAATATTTCATTAATATGATAATTACTGCATCATCATTGTGTCATAAATAAATTAAATTATTTAATGTTAAAAAATTACAAATAAAAAATCATTATGTAGGAAATCGTTTTAGATTTCTAATAAATATTTATAGTAGAATTTATCTTATTTATAACCCCATATTAAAAATGATTTACTTATTAAACTTTGATTTTAACTATTTTATCCCTTTTTTAAATAAATTAATAACAAATGTCTTAATCTAATCCAAGTGGGCCTAAATGATCATATTTTATTCCTAAGGTTGTTTCTGGTTGAATTACACTTCTCCAATAGAATTAGGACATGTGTTCGGGTAATTTTAATATCATTTTTACCCTTAATTACCCTATTTACTTTTAACCGTGGTAAAAAAAATTAAAAAGTTACTATTCACCAAAAAAAATTATTTTCATCTCATTGAACCACATTTTACTTACTGACATCAATCGTGTCTCACATATTTTTGAAATTCTACTAACAGAAGCGGTAAAATTATGTTTTATGAAAAATTCATTTTTTTTAACTACCACATAGTGGTTTCACTATTCATCAAAAAATGAAAGTTTCCAGAAAAATACCAAAAATTAGGCCTAAGCTATATTTGATATTATGAATACAAAAATGATGTCTATTTTACCAAATTAAAAACATATCAGTTGCATTAATTAATTTAAAAATTAATTCCCGTCTTCAAAACAAATAGCGTGTTCTTAAGAGATAATAACCATCAAAAGATTGACACTTGTTTATGTCTAGTTTAAATGTGAAATTACATACAATGAACAACATTGTATTAAATTGAAAAAATATATTCTAAATATAATTTAAATCCAATCAAATTAATAATTTATCACTATTAATTATTTCTATTAAAAAGGTTGTTTTTAATTAAAAGCTAGTAATTTTCACTATTCATTAGAAAATGAAAGTTATCCGAAAAGTACCAAAATTTCACCCTAAGCTAATTCTGATATTCCAAATCCAGAAATGATGTCCATTTTGAAAAATAAAAATTACAAAATTTCAAAAATTGGTTATTATTATTCATAATGACTAGTTTTAATAATATTTTAATAGCATATCGTTTTTTAGTGAATCTCGGTATTGCGTACTACACATGCTATCGAGGAAGATGGCGATTGCGTGTAATTTAAGGCAAGTCAAGGATGCCTGTTGTGCAATATCCTTTTGGTGTAGCGTACGACACAAGACATTGATGAAATTAAAAATATTATTTTTCATAAAATCTCGGGGTGTTACATTCTACCCCCCTTAAAATAAATTTTGCCCTCAAAATTCACTGGGATTATAAATGGTTTACTATTAGAAATTTTCATTAATAAAAACCCACATAGTAAAAAGGAATACCAAAACCAATCTTTAAAAACAAAAGTATGAAACGTAACGGTTACCCAAATAAACTAATCACTGGGTTTCGACATAGGTGAAAATATGGATATGGAAGAGAAATCTAACCATCATGTTCTGATGAAGAGTGGTAGAGAACATGGATATGGAAAAGCCAGAAATCACAAAGCCATAATTTTGTGACGATCTAAGGTACCGTCGGATTCATTAGATATAAGATCACTAGGACAACATTTTTGATTTTCAAGATCATTTCCCTAAAGTTGATGAAATTGGAATTAGAATAAATACATTCATGATTTTGGTATAGACTCACCGTTTGTCATTCTTTGGACAATTTCCAATTCATCTCTTAAAGAAATGAAGTTGAATTTGTCATTCGTGATGTGTTAGCAGATAATGTGATAGAATGATGGGTCATTCCATCTGTCTCAAACAAAAGGCTAGAAAAGTTATCAAAAAATACATAAGTCCATCTATAGTGAGATTAATCATATATAGTTCCTAAAATGGACTTATACTTCATATATCATACTACTTATTATAATAAAACTAGTTTCTACTAAACAGGGACTCCCTGTAGGCCAGTGGTAGGCGATAAAGGCCAGTCGCACTTCGGTTGTGGGTTCGATTCCCACAGCCTTGTCCAACACGATGGGCTGTCGTCCGTCCTGCAGGTTGTCCTTATTCTAAAACTACATTTCTATAACAACACATAAATAATATCAAAAAAAGTTATATCCTTAAATAATACTAACTTATGGTTGACATAATCCATTCCAATCTTTAGGATTATCTAAAATACTTCAGTCCAAACTCATAGTATAAAGAAAACAATTACTTGAAATGTTGTCAACCAAGCATGTGAATACCATCATTTATCCCCCATATATCTTGTTGGTCACATTCCAATCATCTGAATAACTTAATGATGTATTCTCTTGAAAAATGAATACCCATAAAACCTTAGTGAAAACATGAATGCTATCAAAAGTTAACTCTTTCCACATACCAAAATCAAAAAAATCTATATACTCAAACCATGATATAACCTTCTCCTTATATCATTCATGATCTCATGAATACTATCAAACATTTAATTTTCTCTTTATCCCTTCATTATGCGCATATCATCTACATTCCAAAAATATCCGAATAACCTTTCATGGATACTGGTAACATTAATCATACACTTTCAAAACTCAAGGAAAGACAATAGTGTAACAATCCTTAGATGTCTCTTTATCCCCTAATGCCATGAGATTACTTATACAACATTACACATGATAAACATGTAATCATTCCACTACATTCTTAAACCATTGACCGAGATTCAAAAATTCTTTCATCTCACATATCATTTGTAGTCTCTTCATCAACATCCAAATTAATACTACCCATACGACCATACTGATTCTATTCACGAGACTTTCCCTTAGGGCATTGGTTTGCATAATGCCCGTACATTCCACATTTAAAACATTTAACCATTGTTGATTTCATAGCAATTCCATTATCCTCATCCCTGGTGTTTACTGATCCTTTTCCTTTTCACTTACTGGCTTTGTGTCCTTCTTTTCCACACCCAAATAATCTTCTAGTTCCTTTGAAACATTCTCCATGATGCCTCTTTCCACATGATTTACATAGGGAAAATTGAACTTTCTTTCCTCTATGGTCATCATGAAACTCCATATTTCTCTTATTAGCCGAGTCAGGAAACATAACAAATTTTACTTTATTGATCATATTATAAGATTGATGATTCGGCATAATAATGATGTTTGGACTTCCAAATCCCATTTCATTTGGTTTCTCATGAAGAATAGCATTCCATTGTCCATCAAATCCTCCATTATCGTGAATCATCTAGTTTCCAGCCATTTTCTAAAACCCAAAAAGAATAGTGTGAGAGGAAAAAATCATAATAATGGGGGAGTAACTTCAATATCTAACATCATTAGTTTAATCTAATATCGTTACCATAGTTCTAGGACTATATCCTATACGTATACTTATCCTTAAGGACATCCCTAGACATAGCTTAGAAATATCTATAGGGATCTCACTAACGTTTTCGCATCCTAGTTTCCAAAGGTTGACTAAACTTTTCCTCTGATACCAACTGTAGAGACCCGAAGCTTGACGTACATGGAAATTACATTACTTTTGTGGAATACTTAGTACATAACAAAAACACACACACAAGGACTGTAATAGTTTAGTGTCTTTGGAAACTCGAAATATAATCTTCTAATCGTGGTGAAAGATCTTCAACATCTCCCATAAAGATCTTCTTTTTTTCTAAAACTAAATCCTTTCTTTATGTCCTGGGGAAAAGAAAACATAAAAGGGGGAGCTCAAATGCTGAGTAAGGGTAAAATAAATATCAATAACATCATATTCATATGAACATATCTTTTGGAAATCTTAACCTGCAAAAGAGATCATAATTTCATAACATGAGATAAATCATAGTGGTGAAATGTAATCCCAATAATCATAACTTAAAACATGAAACTTTGTGGAATACACACATAATAATAGAGAATCATTTCTTATTAGTCAAGATCCATTCCCAAGACTATCTTAGTGGACAAAGTCCATTTCTGAACCGAGTTCACTCCTCGTTTCAGTCCTGTTTCACTGAACCGGTATAACCTACTGTTCCAGCCATGTCTATCTCATGAGATATAAAATCTTTACCCAATTCATTGGAGGGAGATATAGGTCCCACCCATCACATAATTAAACCATTCTTATGTGTGCCACAAAAATCATAAATCATACATCATTGCATAACCCATGTCGTAAAAATGGGATTCTTAAACAACATGACATCATAAAACAATTCATATAAGATAAAGGAATTCATAAAAATATTTCCATCACAACATAATCAAATCCATGTAATAATAGGGATAGAAATAGAACCCTATATTATCTAATATGGAAAATAATTTTGATAAAATACTTGAACTCTATTCTTGAGGAAAATGTCCTTTCTACTTCAAAAACACTTTTCCTTTCTTAATATGTGATACAATTATAAACTAAAATAAGCTGATTAAAAATAAACATGAAAACTTGTAAAGTATGATTCATGGAAATATTGTTTTAAAAATCCATTCATGCCGTATAAAAAAACATTCTTCTAGTACTTTTGTCAGAAAAGACACAAAAAGTACCTCGTACGAAAAACGACAAAAGATTCCTTTCATATCTTTTACTAAAAACTCACCGAAGGGTAAAATTGGATAAAAACTATTGTAGAAGGATATAAATATTACATATTGAGGAAACATGGATGTTGATGATAAAATACACCCCAGTAAATTCCAAAGTATAAACAATCTCCGATAAAAATGAGATTGTGATATTTCCCTTACCTTAGGTCCGATTTTCTTCGTATGTGTCCGAACCTCTTGTATAATGATTTAAATAATGTCATTGACTTATTCCCAAATCATACGTATTGTTATGATATCATATATGGTTCACTTATGGCTTTATATTACCCGTTGTTTTGTAAATTCCATGTTAAAGAGCGTTTTGGGTAAAATCATTTCATTTGTCGTCCGTGTTTTGACTTGTAATTATTCATATGATTACATAGATCATGATTACTTAATTCAAGAATATAAAACATGATTTATATATAATATATATTCAGAATATATATATATATATATATATATATATATAATAGATCGGTAAATGGAAAGAAATACACCCTTCATGGAGACAGTAGACCATACGTACGCATGAACGATGTACTCTTTTCCTTATTGAGTTGAATGGAATTAAGTAGATGACATACATATATATACACATAAATCCATAATCATTATTATGTCATATATTTCATTATTACTTATTATATATACTTTATAATCATTCATGAATGGTTAAAGTGGAGAATGAATCTCATCACGTCGTGGAGACGGTAGTCCGTACGTACGCACGAGCGATGATATCGTTTTCATGATCGTGTAATTGTATTGGAGTGTATGTATACTATTTCAAAATCAATATCACTTTACAATAGTCATATATAGTCATTATTTATTCCATTATACCCATCCAAGTAAGGTGGTGGTGGAAAATAGATTACACCACGGCGTGGAGACGGTATTCCGTACGTACGCACGCGCGGTGATTTCATTTTCCGCAGGATGGATAGATACTGAAATAGGGTTGTTTCATACCTATAATAACATATCAATATATGAGTGATACCGATGTTATTACTTCATAATGAAACAACTACTGATGAAGAAGTGGAAAAAGAAATAAAGATGAAAGAATCGGTAACGGACATTACCTCTTCTTTGAAGTGCTTCTTTGAGACCTCCTTTTAGGGCACTAAAATAGCTCTTTGAAGAAGACCAAAACCTCTAGGATGTTTCTAGGGAAGTGGAGAGAAGAACTAGGTAGGGTTTGTCCGAGCATGAAGGCTCAAAGTGGTGTGAGGAAGAGGGGGAGGAGGTGCCCTTTTTAAAAGGGAGGAGGGGGGCTCCTTTTGAAAAACTGAAAATATTATTTTATTATAAAGTCATGTTCGGTTTTAAATAGATCCAAATTGATTTATTTAAAAGCTAAGGTGGTGATGGGTCACAATCCTCTCATCCAATATAATTTAGACAAGTTTAGGTTCCTATTTTAACCTTATCATTTAGATTTAACATTAAGTTATATAATTTTACTTTTACCGTGTCTTCTTGTGTTCTTATACTATAAGGTTAATAAACTTACTATAAGCAGCAAAACGAACCCCAAGTTGTTTATTATTAATATATATAACCTTATCTAAGTCATTTGGACGAACCTTAGATTTTTAGAAATAAAATAACAATTACTAATATAATATTTGTTTTAAAAAATATTTTATGTCAATTTTGACACTATTCAGTAATTAATTTTTGTGCAAATCATAACAGCATTATTAGTTCTAAAAACGTTAATTATATCAATACTAACATGTCATATTAATCTATAGAATTAGTGTAATTCATAAAAAGTCTCAAATTACATTTATTTTGTTGTTTATAACATCAATTATGTCAATATTTCATTAATAAGATAATTACTGCATCATCTTTGTGTCATAAATAAATTAAATTATTTAATGTTTAAAAATTACAAATAAAATACCATTATGTAGGAAAACTGTTTATCTTTCTAATTAATATTTATAGTAGAATTTATCTTATGTATATCTCAATATTAAAAATGATTTACTTATTAAACATTGATTTTAACTATTTTAACCCTTCTTTAAATAAATTAATAATAAATGTCCTAATCTAATACAAGTGGGCCTAAATGGTCATATTTTATTCCTAAGGTTGTTTTTGGTCGAATTATAGTTGTCCAATAGAATTAGGACATGTTTTAGGGTAATATTAATATCATTTTTACCCTTAATTACCCTATTTACTTTTAACCATGGTAAAAAAAAGTAAAAAGTTACTATTCACGAAAAAATTATTTTCATCTCATTAAACCACATTTTATTTACTAACATCAACCGTGTCTCTCAGATTTTTGAAATTCCACTCACAGAAGCGGTAAAATTATGTTTTATGAAAAAATCATTTTTTTTAACTACTACTTAGTGGTTTCACTATTCATCAAAAAATGAATGTTTTCAGAAAAATACAAAAAAATTGGCCTAAGCTATATTTGATATTATGAATTCAAAAATTATGCCTATTTTACCAAATTCAAAACATATCAGTTGCATTAATTAATTTAAAAATTAATACCCGTCCTTAAAACAAATTGCGTGTTCTTAAGAGATAATAACAATCAAAAGATTGACAATTGTTTATTTCTGGTTTAAATGTGAAATTACATCCAATGAACAACATTTTATTAAATTGTAAAAATATATTCTAAATATACTTTAAAACCAATCAAATTAATAATTTATCACTTTTAATTATTTCAATTAAAAATGTTTTTTTAATAAAAATTTAGTAATTTTCACTATTCATCAGAAAATGAAAGTTTTCCGAAAAGTACCAAAATTTCACCCTAAGCTAATTCCGATATTCCGAATCCAAAAATGAAGTCCATTTTGAAAATAAAAAATTACAAAATTTCAAAAAGTGGTTATTATTATTCATAACGACTAGTTTTAATAATATTTTAATAGCATATCGTTGTTTAGTGAAACTCGGTATTGCGTACTACACACGCTATCGAGGAAGGTCGTGATTGCGTGTAATGCAAGGCAAGTCAAGGATGCATGTTGTGCAAACTCCTTTTGGTGTAGCGTACAACACAAGACATTAATGAAATTAAAAAAAAGATTTTTCATAAAATCTCGGGGTATTACAACCACGCCCTGGTCGAGGTCCCTGAGGAGCACCCTAGTGTCGGTCACCTCCCTCAAAGTCATCCCTCGGAGGGCAAGGGGCCTACTGCTGCTACTGGAAAGGCCTCACCGGCAATGGATAATGTTGAGTTGGGTGGTGAAACAACCCAACTCTACCATGTGGAGCTCTAGTCGAGCACCTACAATGGACGTGCCTAAAAAACTCCACAATAGAAACACTTCTGTCATGGCCCTGTGGAAAACGGGCGAGGGATAGAAGCTCAGAACTGGAACAGATGAGGCCTAATCTCTGCTAGTTGAAACATGGAAGGCCCTGTCGCTGGAGACCTGCTGCTGACTGCCTTCCCCTTTGATGAACCCAGCTGGTTACCCTCTCGTGGCATGCCTCCCTTAGAGTGCATCCTCTATAATATCTCAGCATTCTTCTGTACTGCTATGTATATTGGAAGGGTGAAGGGAGTGACAATATACTGAAGAGAAGGACACACTACCTCCTCCAACCGTCTTGCCTGAAACTCATCATCTGGAATGAGAATCGGGGTAAAGCGCAAGAGATCATTGAACGTGATCCTCAGCTCCCTCACTGACTTGTTTACCTACTGAAGGGAGAGAAACTTCTGTCTCTTGTTAGCCTTCGCCATAGAGGAGAGGAAATACTCATGAAATTCCTTCTCAAAACTAGTCCATGAAACCTCTACCTCTATCTTCTCTCTTAGGAAAAGCTTCCACCACTGACGCACTGCTCCTCTCAGTTGGCTGACGGCCAACGGAACCAAGTACTCCCTCGAAGAACAGATGAAAGAGAAGGTGATTTCTAGCTTCTCGAGCCATCACTCTATCACTGATGTAGAAACTCTACCCTCGTACATCTCAAGGGTTTGTCACTGGAATGATCATAGTGACCTCTGCCATAAGTCATCCTCCTCATCTCGGTCAACCCTATGCTGGTCAACGGCCTCGATCCTCTAGGATACAACCACCTGAGTCGCTCGTGGATAACATCTGGCTTCCATAGGTGCAAGGAAAACAAGGAATTCCTATTCTCAAGTAGCACGGGGATTTTTTTCCTTAGTATTATTATTAAATTTCTCTCTCCCAAGATGCCCCAAATCTAGTAAAAACACAAACGGTATGATTCATGAACCTTCCCTATGGTCTCTATCCTACAATCAATGTAGTATTACTTGGTCGTTTAATAGGCCAAGAGTCTTTGCATCGGATCATGGGGGACCCTAAAATATTGTGTAATAGCCGGTCCTCCCTGGTCTAATTCATGAACCAAGATCACCTAACATTTTCCCCCTACCATCCAATGCAATTCTCACTGTGCCTAACTCCAGACTTCATCTTATCCCTCAACCTCTCCTCTGATACCATTCTATCCAGACCCACCTTCGGCAAGACGATGGAAGGGGTGAAAAAGGTCCCCACCCTTCCTTCCTCAAGTCGAAGATGAGATAATGACCCTCGTGTCCTGCATCCAGTTGGCCCTGAAGTGGCAACTATCACCAAGGGTATAACCTTTTCACAATATGGAAGGCATTACCCTTTTTAGTTAACCAGTATTGGGAGAATGAATGATTCTACACCCAACCCACCATATATAGAAAACTCAAAAGAAAACCAAACTACCTGCATGATTTAATATCAAAACTAAACAAAGTACAACAACTCCAAAGTACAAAACAAAACAGAAAGGAAAAAGGCTAAGCAAAAACCAACAGCAACAAACAGAAACTCCAACGTCCATACTAGTATGGTCCCACACGGCCTCCAAAGTCCTCCTGGAAACCTGAATGAAAATTTAGGGTGATCATACAAAGTATACTCAGTAGGAAAACCTATATCTCTCATGAACATGTGGGGAGACGTCCTAAAGTCCCATGAGAAGTAGAAGAACCAACATCTATCAAGGAATCTATCCATCCCACCTCACTGGACACACACACGAAAAACCCAAGCCGTAAGGTAATAGTGAGAAAAAAACATTTGGGTACCCCACACCACCATTTACCCCACCATCTAGCTGCTCATCCCTAAGGGAAAACGTCCCGACACTACCACACTCTTCCTTCCTGCACACACCTGGGACTCACAACCATCCACATTCCTGCCCACAAACACCTGGGCCTCACAACCAGACATCCATGCCCACACACACCTGGGCCTAACAAGACGCCAATCGAAACCTACCCAAAGAGTCTTGGGTGTAAGGTCGCCTCCAGCCATCACAGCCGAGGGAAGAGGGAGTAGGAAGGAGAGTAACTAGGTGGAAACACCCTTCCCAATAAGATAGGGTGTCTGACACTAAGTTCCCAATGCGGATGGGGTGAGACTAAACACAAAACATAATGTTACATATATATATATATATCAACACACATCCCAACCTATGGCTCCTCAAACAGATACATGTAGGTTCAAAAGCACTGCTACTTGAGAAAACAGGCACACAACAAACAATTCTCGGTTTCCCTATTCAAGTTATCATTCCATAATAGTTTAGTATGATTTAATCCCTTCACTACTGGGAAAATAAAAGGCACAAATACAAATAAAACCACAATAAAGTATGATGGAAAACCATCTGGTAATTTAATCATTCACACCCGATTCTCTTGTGACGTTACAATAACGAAGGGATCAATGAGATCCCTCAAAGTACTCGAACCATAGAAAAACACAACAAACCATTGGTCATCCAAAATTAATTCATTACTATTCCACACAGTTCGTTATTAAATTTCTACATATTCATGTTCACAACCCAACCTGCAACCCTTCTGCCAAACACCACCACAACCACGCAACAACCCATGTCATTCCAATCACACCATTCACAGCCCTATTGTTCACCTATCCATATGTAAACCATCCCAACGATCATAATTCATTCTATTATATTATTTAGTTTGACTGGGGTGGTGACACAAGATTATGGTATTTCATATTCAACAGCCAAGTTTAAATGTTTAACCGATTCATACATGATTCCCAATCACCAGAGAAAGCATAAAACAATGCATAACATAGGTGCTCAAACAAAGACTCCCAACGGCCGTGATTTTCAGTAGGCCTAATCCCATTAAATTCATAACAACATCATTGGGAAAGCATGGATAAAAACATGTAACAACATTAACAAACATTCTCATCCCCATTATTTATCCAGTTATTATCTTAATTACGGAATTGATTAACTGCATTGTGGGAACCATAGAACACTCACCCCGCATGATACACAAGGAGGAGAGAAAAAGGTAAAATTCCTACTTGATTGATCAAGGATCAACGTTACGTCCTTGTATGGAAACTGGAAATCAGGATTAGCATGAATTCCATGGAATACGATCAAGGAAAACTTTGCAATGGGGGTACAACTCATTAAGAGGAAGGGTACTCCGAGCATAGGGTGAGAAAACGAGAAGACCCGCAAGAAGAGTAGCCTTTTGGTTAAAATGGATGAGATACAACATTACCGGGACAGTTATGATATGGAGAGAAAAACTCAAAACTACATTATAAGTGGGATCGTGAGTTGACCACGTGGATGGGCCACCCCACACTTCCATCTTAAAAGATCCCTGACGTTTGGGGTGGTTAAAACCGACGCACACCTCCTTATCCAAGGAAGGACTCCTCATAGGATTCCCTACAGGCATTTCTGAAAACGTGGTTTAAGGCATGACCAACACATGGTTTTTCATTTAAGGAGGGTACCTCACTAATAATTTAATTAATCATCATTAATGGGATTTAAAACAGGTTTAAAGGGGTAAAAACACGATTTAAAACCAATTCGCGCAATAAGGAGGCGCTACTGGAAAAACCCGTGGAGAAACCAGTAGGCTGAGGCTACTGGTTGGTGGAGGCTACCGATAGGCCAAGGCTACTGGTAGGCCACATAGGCGACTAGTAGTCTAAGGCTACAGGTATACCGAGGCTACCAGAAGTCCGAGGCTATCGGTAGTCCCTGGATACCGGTAGGACAAGGCTACCGGTAGGAGTTTTAAGCTTCACTGAGAAGATGGGGTGGCCTTCTAGACCACCCAGAACCCCACAAACATCAGATATTCACCATGTAATGGATCCCAAAACCCCAGGCCATTACATGGTTACTCCTCAAAAATCATTTGTTCATCATTGTATTTTCTTTTTATGGGATATACATGATCACCATTATTGTTTATGTCAAAAAAATTGTTTTCCAAAAGAACGCTTCTTCTAAGAACTCACCTTTTACTTCTCATTCAAGGTTGAAGGTTCTTGTATAAAGTATGTTATTCCCTCTTTTTTTTGGGAACCCAATGTTAATGAATGTGTTATTATGAGATGAAACCCATTACATTAAATGGGTTAGTTGTGTTCATCATTGATTTGTGTTCTATGTGGAATGCATGATAATGATAATATTATGAAGTGACGGGTGCACCAGGAATTATATAGCACAATATGAATGTTTGAAAGTTACTCATGTCCCCGAAATTATATAGTGCTCCATTTCATTGAGGAATGTGATTAATCTCATGAGTAAATGTGAAATGATGGGTGACCAGGATGCTTGATTGGTTCACATGTATGTATGCTCTTTAACCACTAATATATTATGTTTCTTTTTTTATGCTTTTCCACATTTCAAGGCTTATATTTATGCTTCCTATCATGTTCGTGATCTCTTTCCTATGTTATGATTATGCTCACCCCATGTTATATTGTTATTATCTATCCCTTTAATGGTCTTCTAGCTCACCCATTTTGATGTATATCCTCAGGTGGCTCTATGTACCAAGGAGAGGACTAGTTCCAATAAGAAGCTAGAGAACAATAAATTAAATAAATGTTTTTGTTGGATGTTGTAATTGTCATATATGGTCCTAGTTTTACCAAGACACTAAACATTTTGATCCTCTTTTTGTAATACTATTATGTTGTTTATATTTAAAATGATGTAATAATAATGTAAGAAAATGCTGGGTCACGTTACTTGGTATCAGAGGAAATGATTAGTTAATTTGGGTATTAGGATTAGTGATCCCCAGAGAAAACCAATATCATGAGACAAATTACATATATGCACACAAGAATATTTACAAAGGGATACCATATGTTATGTTTTTGGTATAAATTATTTAATTATGTTAATCATTACTTGTTTACTTATATTTTGTTCTAACTCTTTTCTATTTTAGAAAATGGTTGGAACCAAGAAAAATATGGCAAACAACTTGTTAGAGGGCCAATGCAGTGATTGCCTGAACGAAATCCCCAATGATTTGGGAGGTGGAGTTTGAAAATTCATGGCGATGCTTTCCCAATTATCTCATGTTATGAACAATAACCATAATAATGGTGAATATCCTCCTTCACTAAAGTAGGAGAAAATTTCTATTGAATGTTTTATGTGGAAACGACCACCAACGTTTAATAGATCTTCTGATCCACTATTTTCTGAATAGTGGGTCCACTCTATGGAGAAGATCATTTCTATGCTTCAATGTTCTGAGGTGGGGAAGGTGACTCTAGTCGTTTGTCATCTAGATGGAGAAGCCGATCAATGGTGGGGTTTGATTAAGAACACCAAGCTAATGGAGGAAATTGAAGAGTTGGAATATGAAGACTTTATGATAATGTTTCATAATAAGTAATTCCCACGAACTCTTCCTATGAAGATGGCGAGAGAATTCATAGAGCTCATGTAAAAAAGAATGAGAATCTATCATAGCCTATGAAGATAATTTCACAAGGCTTTCAAGGTACGCTTCATGTATTTTTATCAACAATTATAGAAAATTGATACATTATTTAGTGTATTAAAACCACACCTTTGAATGTATCTTGAAATTAGAGACTTTGGGATTTATGAAGACGTTCTTCAATGTTCTCTCCAAGTGGAGATGGGATTTAGAGAATAGTCTCATAGATATGGTGATAAGAAATGAATGATGGAATTTCAAGCTGGAGCATCTTATGAAAATGGTGGGAAGAAAACTCAAAGACCCACATGACAATAATGTGGGATGTTGAACCATAGGAACAGACTCAAAGGGACAGTGAAGTGCATAAAGTGTGGGAAAGAAGGAAAACATGTTCAAGAGTGTAAAAAAGACACAAAATGGAAGGAAAAATTGGCAGAAGTAGTAGACAACCACTCAGCGTTCAATGTTACAATGGTATGGAGGTAGGGAACTATAAATGTTCGTGCACTAAACCTCATGTTCTCTAGGGGAATCATCGTTAGCAACCACCAAATCCAAAGTAACAAGGGAAGTCTTATGCCATCACTACTATAGATGTGGATAATGATAATGAAGTCATATATGGTAAACTTACTATTAACGTAAGAATGGAAAAAGTCTTATTTGATTCTTGTTCTATGCATTCCATTATATCTTGAATGTTTTCTAGAAATATTGAATCGAAGCTCTGAAACCTGGAAGTAGAGATATTTTTAAAAACACCAAGTGGTGAAATCATTGCAACCCAAGTGTTTGACTCCTCTCATGTTGATGTATGTGGGAATATTCTTCCAGAGAATCTTATAATACATCCTTTGTAGGAATTAGACACTAAAATGGGAATGGATTGTCTCTCGTTATATAGAGCACATATCAATTTTCAGGAAAAAGAAATATCTTTTAATATTCCAATCCATCACATGCTTCTCTAAAAATGCAAGGAAGATCATGAATCTCTTTTTAAAATTCTTTCAATGGTGTGGGTATTGATTCCATATGAAGAATCATAACTCTCCCAAATGGATGAGTTGAAGGAATGTTCCAACCATGAGGAAAGGCCCATCATGAGGGAATACAGAGATGCATTTCACAATGTGTTATCGAGAATTCCCCCGGATCGTGAGGTTGATGTCCCAATTGAACACATACCTGGAGCTACTCCTATCTCGAAGTGTCCCTATAGGATAGATCCTATTGAACTGGAAGATTTAAAGAAGAATCTGCAAGAGCATCTGGACAAAGGGTTTATATTCCCTAGTGCATCACCTTTGGGTGCACTCGTGCTCGTTGTGAGGAAGGATGGAACAATGCGGCTGTGTATCGATTATCAGGATCTCAACAAGATCACCATAAATAACATGTATCCTCCCCCAAGGATTGATGACTTATTTGACCAGTAAATATGTGATCAATACTTCTCAAAGGTGGATCTTCATTCTAGATATCATCAGATAAATTTTAAGTATAAATATATTCATAAGACTCCCTTCTGAACAAGGTATGGGCACTATGAATTTCTGGTGGTGCCCTTTGGACTTTCTAATTCCCTACCAATCTTCCTGAATTTGATGAATAGAGTCTTTAGACATTACCTCTACAAATATTTGGTAGTGTTTATTGATGATATTCTCATCTACTCCAAGACCATGGAGGATCATGAAGAACATCTAACACATGTGTTGGTGACATTGAGGAAGGAGAAGTTGTACGCCATGTTCAGCATGTGTGACATTTGATGATGAAAGTCACAATCTTGGGACATGTGAACATAAGTGAGGGAATTTATTTGGATCCTTCAAAGACAAAGGCAATTGAGGAATGGACCAGGACCTCTAGTGTCACAAGAATCCTTAGTTTTCTTTGATTAGCTAGGTAATACTAATGTTTTGTGAGAAACTTCTCACGGTTGTCAAGATAGTTAACTAAGTTTACAAGGAAAGGGGTAAACTATGTCTCGAAGGAAGAATGTGAGGGATGCTTCAAGGAGATAAAGAGAAGGCTAGTCACTGCACCTGTACTCACAATACCGAAAATTGGATAAAGTGTTGTGATATACAGTGATGCTTCAATTATAGGCTTGGGTTGAGTACACATGCAAAATGATAATGTGATAGCCTACGCCTCACGACAGTTGAAGATCCATTAGAATAAATACCCGACACGTGATCTAGATCTTGCAGTCGTGATTTTTACATTGAGAATCTGGCAGCACTATCATTATGGAGAAAAGTGTGACATATATAATGACCACAAGTGCCTAAAGTAGATATTCATAAAAAAGCTTCTCAACATGCATCAAAGGATGTGGTTAGAGATAATCAAGGATTACGATGACTCTATTCACTATCATCCTGGAAAGACGAACAATGTAACTGATGATCTTAGTAGAAAAGAACCTGCTACACTATCCATGCAGCTGATTGAGAAAGACCTTATCTTCTTGGATATGAAAAGAATGGATTTGGAAATTATAAGGGTAGGGGATACATCCTACCTTGACTAAATTATTGTGAAACCATCCATCCAAGAGAAATTTAAGGAAGCACAAAGGGATGACGTGGAGATACAAAATATGGTCAATGTAGTAAAGGAAGGGAAGATGCCAGAGTTTCATATTGACGATGATGGTGTGATTCAGTTTGGAACGTGTCTTTGTGTGCCTTCATCACCTGGGATAAAGAAGGATATGTTGGATAATGCACATAACTCAATAATATCCATCCATCCAGGGTGTACCAAGATGTATAATAATCTCCGAGAACACTTCTCGTGGGATAACATGATGAAGGAGACTGCGGAATATATATCAAGGTGCGTGTTAGATCAACACTTTAAATCATGGCTAAAAAAGTCCAATGGTATGATGCAGACATTGCCTATACCCATGTGGAAATGGGAAAATGTTACCATGGAATTTTTCATAGGTCTCCCAAAGATGTCAAATGTAAATAATTCGATATGGGTTTTGGTTGACCGACTCACTAAGACTACCCATTTTGTCACCATTCGGGAAGATATCTCACTTAAACACCATGAAAAGATATATGTGAAGGAAGTGGTGAGAGTGGATGGTGTTCCACTCTCAATTGTCTCTAACCATGATTCAAGGTTCACATCTAAATTTTGGAGGAGCCTTCAACATTCAATGATTATGGAATTAAAATCCATCACGACCTATCACCCCCAAACTGATGCCCAGTCTGATAGAACAATTCTGATGCTTTAAGATATGCTAAGATCCTACTCTCTGGAATTAAAAGGTGAATGAGATAAACATCTCCCATTGGTTGAGTTATCATACATCAATAGCTTCCACTCGAGTATTCAGATGGCTCCATATGATGCTCTACAAGGAAAGTGATGTAGAACTCCAACCTGTTGGGATGATGTTGGAGAAATTTAGCTACTTGGTCATGATATTGTGCAAGCGATGATAGAGAAGGTTCAAGTCATCTAGAAAAATATCAAAGCTGCTCAAAGTCGGTAAAATATATTTGTTGACAACCATCGAAGGGACATGGAGTTTGACATTGGAGATAAAGTCTTCCTTAAAATATCTCCATGGAAGAGAGTCATGCAATTCGGGAAGAAATAGAAGCTAAACAAATGGTATATTGGTCCCTTTGAGATCCTTGACCGTATAAGAGATGTGGCATATTGTCTTGCACTTACATCGAATATAGCTCATGTTCATGATGTGTTTCATGTATCACTACTGAGGAAGTAAATACCATACCAATCACATGTACTAACCTCAGAGGTGGTGCAGTTGGAAGATGATCTCTCCTATGAGGAGTAGCTAGTAAAGATTCTGGATCAGAGAGATAAGATTTTATGCAATAATACAACCCATCTTGTCAATGTTTTGTGGAGGTACCATATGTTTTAGGAAGCAACATGGGAACTAGAAGAGGAAATGAAGGGGAAACACCCTCACCTATTTTTGTAAAGTGAAATTTTGAGGGCGAAATTTCTTACGGGGGAAGAATGTAACGACCCAAAGTTTTTCAATGGAAATTACCTTCTTATAATTATGTCATAAAATAACATGAAAACACAGCATAATGAACTAGTAAGTGATAAGTTACCTTTAAACATATTTTTTTCACATCTGTGTACGGAATTTTGAAAATCTGACATACATGGTTGTGTTCAAAATGATTTTTGGAGACTAATAAAACAAAAATAATTTTTGGTTAATAGTAACATACCCTTAAAAATAGTAACATACCCATATTAATAGTGATATAACCTAACTAATAGTAACCTTTACTATGATAGTATAACATTAATAATCATGTGAAAGTATGATGTACCTATATTTTAGGATAAGTATATGAATGTTTTAAAACTGTTTTTTAGTAACATATCATTATATTAATTAAATATTAAATTAAACATATATAGAAAGTTATATTTGATAAATTGATATCAGTTTTTGATTCTACACTTCGAAAAATTCTTGGGGTAATTTTTTGTTATTTTTCTGAAATACTTGAATTTTTATGAATAGTAAAATACTGTGATTACAAAAAAAATCTAAATAAGAAAATTATAGAGTTATATGCGATGTTCTACTAATGTAAGCCACTTTGTTCGGGATCACATGATTAAATTACTATTATTGGTCACTCAAGACTCACTATTCCTTATCTTAGGGGAAATTAATAATCTAATAAATTTTATATTAATGAAACACCTCTCCCCTCCACTATAAAAACCACCCTTCACACCCTCATTTCCTCACACCTCTCAAGCACCAAGTCTTCTCTAAACTCTAGGCAAACATCATCCCTAGCCCAAATCCCCCATTCAAGATCTTCCAGTCTAATAAAAAGTCCAATCCTTGCTTCTTGAAGGAGAATTTCAAGAGGAGGATTTAAGGGGTAATTTCTCTCCCTCTTCCCCTTTAATTTCCTTTCAAGTTCAAGTTCATTTCTTGATATCACCCCACCTATCTTCATCCAAATGGTATTTTAACTCTAGTATTATACATATACTGGAATGTTATTATGATAATTTGGTATTATATCATCCAACACCCTTTCCCACTTCCTTTTATTTTATTAAAGAGAATGTATTTTGTGAGGTGTTAATTTATCACCTTCAAGAACGACTTGCTTTATTCTTCTATTTCTAACTTCAGATCTGGTCATGAATCCATTTTTATAGTTGCACCAGAATTTTTTATAATTATTATAACCTTTTTATAGTTCTAGAAATAACTTATGGTCATATTACTAAGTGATAAATTAAAACAATTTCGTTGTGAACGAAAGTCCTCGCAAATTACCAAAATAAACATCATTTAATTCTTCTTTAATGATTCATCAACATAGATATAATATGATTCATTATAAGATCATTAAATATCCTATAATATCATTAAAAACATGTAATATCAGTTCTGGATTTTTACCCATGTTATACTTAAACATCAATTTAAGAATACATGTGAAGCACTCAAGAAAACTATAAAAACAAACATTCCCGGATAATGTTTCTAAACATTATAACCCATCCAAAGGAACGTAAAATCACATAATGAAACCATAATGAGCCATATTAATTTACATGAGGTTCTTTATTTCTAATTAATGAATATAATGTCATTATAAAAGACATTAAATAGAAGGAATCAATCAGACACAAGGTAAGGTGAAATTCTCGAACCCAAAATTCATTTTTCGGGTTCTCCCTCTTTCACTCCATTTTTGATATGGTTACTCCTTAAAAATCATTTTATCACAATTTTATTCCCTTTTCATGGATATAAATGTTCACCGTTATTGTTTATGTAAAACAAAATGTTTTGCAAAAGAACTCTTCTTATAAAAACTCACCTTTTACTTCTCATTCAAGGTTGATGGTGCTTGTATCAAGTATGTTATTACCTATTTGTTTTGGGAACCTAATGATTATGAATGTGTTCATATGTGATGAAAACCATTACTTTCCATGGGTTAGTTATGTTCATCATTGATTTATGTTTTATGTGGCATGCATGATAGTGATAATATTATGATGTGACGGGTGCGCCCGGAATTATATTGTGCAATATGAATGTTTGAATGTGACGGGTGTGCCCTGAAATACACAGAGCTACAATGCATTGGGTAAAGTGTAAAATCTCATTATTAAATGTGAAATGATTTGTGAACAAGATTCTAGCTAGATTCACAAGTATGTGTGGTATTTAACCACTAAGACATTATGTTTCATTTTTTATGCATTGCCACATTTCATGTATTATTTTTATGCTTCCTATCATGTTCATGATCTCTTTACCATTTTATGATTAATCTCACCCCATGATATATTGTTCTTATCTATCTTTTTACTAGGCTTCTAGCTCACCCATTTTGATGTATATCCTCAGGTGGATACATGTACTAAGGAGAGTAAAAGTTCCAACAAGAAGCTATAAAAGAAAAAAAATTAATTAAATGTTTATTCTTGATGTTGTAATTATTATGTATGGTCATATTTTTCCCAAGACCCTAAACCTTTGGATCCTCTATCTGCAATACTATTATATTGTTTAATTTTTAAATGATGTAATAGTAATGTATGAAAAGGTAAAGTCGCTATAAATCTCCTCTAGTACTTGGCACAGAATAAGATTGGAGGAGCCTAGATTCTACCTCCCACAAGAACGGTTAGGTGATTTCACTAGGATGGTTTCCCTTCCCCAAGGATAGATGTAACTCAAACAAAGAGGATCTCATTTCATTTTAGGATGATATCACTCTTGTGGAGATGAGATGGTGTTCTAATGTCAGAGGTGGGGCACCCCCTGTATATTTCATAGAGAGAGGCCACAGGTTAACATAATGTGCTAAGGATGATGGTTCTTGGTTGATTAACGTCATTTATATCAGACGAGGAAGGTTAACTCCTCTCTCCTAGGACATGCATAACTAATACCCACCCACCCTTGGAGAAGTGAAGGCATCAGAAATTCCATTATGTGGAAGTGTTATGGATTGATCCATTGAGGTATCACATAAGCTTGGATATATGAATAAGCAATAGTTGTTCATGATCTTATGAGAAAAAGCATAATGCTATGCAACTCAACATAAAGCACCACCCATGGGACCATGAAATTACATTGTATAAACCTGGAGGGTCATACGGGGGAAACATGTGTACAACATGGGTTTCAGGTATTAGAGGGGCTTGTCCAAGGTTCCTTAGAGTGAGGAAGACACATGGAACCCATGAGGTGAGGAGCGCACAAGATGGATAGTTTCACACAAAAAGAATTGATGCACACAAAATAGTTTCTATTCAAAGAGATACATGAGTTCAAGATGGATATTTTGTGCACAAGTTACATTGGATAAATGGAAATGGGTGATAATCATGCTCATGTGGTCTCAGAATAAGAATGGACCATGGGAGACCTGTGGTGCAAGATCCAATACCTTGAAGCTAGGGTGGTTTTCATGTGGTCGTAGAAGAGGATTCTTTCTTGTAGCAATGCATTAGTTCATACTCTATAACCATCCTTAAAGGGAAGGGGATACACTTATATTTATATCTGAAAACATCTATTGATGTGTGCAAGAGGTGTGGTTCACAAAATGAAGGTTTGACAACTCATTGGGTGCACAAGAGCTTTCACGCCTTAGGGAAATTTGAATGCCCACTATTCTGCTTTCGTACTAAGGCCTTGGCATTTTGTCAGGTCATCATCGTGAAATCCTTCCTTTTTTGGCACATTATGCACACATGGGTTTTCATGTTGTAGGGAAGCTTGTGTGCATCCCTTATATCTAGCATGAAACTCCCTCTATCATTGCAAAATAATCTGTTCATCCTCAAAATGCCTTTGGATTCTTTAAAAGTTCCCACCTATGGCCCTATCCAAAATTCAGTGTCAACAAATGTCCCCCCCTCAAAATTATAGCGGAAGGGGGACCTGAGGGATAGATTCTGAGGTTCATGTAGAAATGTATACAAGCTCCCGGTCGGTGAATGAAAATATGGGTTTTGGCGTGCAAAACAACTCTGTGTGTGTGAAATGTGTGGTTAGGGCCTATAAATACAATGAGACCCCCTTAGGTCCCCAATATGACTTTTTTGTATGAAATGTTATTTACTCTCATGAATTAAAAATCTCCACATCTATGCACAAGTTATTCCAGCCAATTATGAGTTTAAATGCATGCCCAAGCCACATTACCACCGTCAACCATTTTTTTCTGGAAACTACGTTTATAGGTATTCTAGTGCACCACCAACTATTTTCATGCTGATTTTCCAATCTTTTGTGAATCATCCAATGAGTTTCTAAAACATGAAAAAATGGCTTCTCAACAAACCGACACCGAGAGAGAGGCCACCACAGCTGCAAGGAGGACTCAGATAATGAGGAATCCTCATATTCTTCATGTGAGTAGGGCTATGTCATATAATGAAATGATTTTGGGAAAGAATACACAGTCTCAAAAAAATAATGTGCTGAGTCATTGTCTGCCCATATAGAACATCATCATTTTTTATGAGGTGATGATGCATGGATTTGAAACTGATACACCGTGGTCATGGGTGATGCATGAGAATAGTCTCCCATAGTTGAACATCATAAAAAGTATCCATCGTACATGGGAAACACAGAAAAAAACTGTTGAAGTCATAAATCCAATGACTGGGACTATTGTAGAGAGTGATCTGGTTTCTATGGAATCCCTCTCTCCTTGTGAAAGCACCTTCAGAAGAAGCATTACTGATGAGATGAAGGGTTTAGAGGAATGGGACTTCTAGTACCGGGGAAACTCCTCAAGTAAATGGTAATGGCCATACAGGGTATGACAAACATTTGAGGAGTTCTATTAAGAGCTGCAGCCTATCTGTCTTTTTGAAGCTATTTGGACATCCCAATTAAACTTCTAACGGTAGTAATACCTGGTACCAGAACAATTCATCTGGTGGTCTCCCAATTCCAATATCTTACACCTCCACCATAGGTAGGTAGGTATCAGTCTATGGGTTTCCCATTGCTTTGGTGGAATACCCTTGGAGGGGTACCAATATGACGAGTTCCAACCAATAATGAACATCTGGGCAGATAGGACGTGCACCCACATCTGGATAGAGAATCTGTTGGCTCTTGCTAATGATAATTTTAAAATAAAATATGTTCTGAAGGAAATAACTTATCTAAGGTGGTTCAAACTTTTTCTAACACCAAACAATGTTGTGAAAATGCTATGTTGAGGGAAGAAATTGCCAAACACATCACAGAGGGGAATAGTGGGATCATATTGGATGGTCCTAGAGGTAGTAGAGTATCGATTAGGGGGCATCAACATAATCAAATTTCATGACACCAAATTTATGATATTCCATGATCCTTGCTACATTCTTGAATGGCTGGTTATTTTCATTGTGGGACACAAGGTTAGACGTCCGGCCAGGGACACTTGTGATGGATAGTATCATGGTGGAGAAGAACAAGGTTAACATAGGAGTTCTCGTACTGGCTATGCTATACATCATTCATGGGTGTATCTCGAGGGGAACTATACCCAGAAGGATATATGGGCGATTCAAATTTTTTCATGGCTGGGTGATATGCCATTGTGGAGCATATGACTTCCCAATTTCCATTCTCCCACCATGTGACAGTATGTGGCCATCCATCTTGATCATTTCTAAAATCCACCAACTGATTCTTAGAGAAGAAGGGATCAAGCTCAAGACTAAAAGACAAACCCATTTAAACATTAACCCATTCCAGACCCCAGTATGTAATATGGTTAATAATGGGCAGGGCCCATTGGAGTAAAGGGAATACCTAAATATAATCAGGGGCGGAGTGCTGGTAGCCATGATCGATGAAAAAAAGAGGATGATGATATGGAAGACATGAAAAATGTCATGGTGGATGACTGGTACCAAACATGTTGTCCCCTTGAGTGAGGGAATCAAAATGTGGTGCCATTTTTCATCAAGTGAGAAGGGTGATAATGCCATAGTTTAAGGTCATATTATTGGACCAAACCCTTCATTTTAATGTTGTGCATTAAAGATGAATTATTTTAAATTCATGTGGGACTAGTAAGAATAGTATATAGTAATATTTCTTGGATGCATATAGCAGAAAGGAGGTATTTTAGGAGAATGTTTATGGTGTAATAATGTATACCAAACATGAATGGGGCTGAGGTCCACACCACACCACAAACAGTTTGCAGGAAGTAACCATGGTCCAAGGGTCCATAAAAGGTCAAATAATATTAGGGTGAACCCAAGGATGGAACATATTTGTGTTCTTATGTATCCTACGGGTGCAGGAATCATGCCATGCATAGTCCTATGTGTTTAGATTAACGTCGTGCAGGACGAGAGGTACCAAATATTACATCCTAAAGGGGATGAACATGGTGAGGATTTTACAAACATGTTGTGAATAAAGTAATAATACCATATAAACTACACCATGAAATCCAAATTAATTTAGTTCCAAAAGGCGAAACATAAGAGATAATTAGTGGAGCCTAAGTTGGACTAAAAGACAAAATGCAAGGGCATTATTAAGTATCCCATAAGAATGAGAATCAAGCCACACATAGTTCATGAATATGTTGTATAATTAAAATTATTTCTAAAAGGATGTAGATAGATCATAGATTAAGGTTGTATATCTCGAACGACGATAGGTGAGACTCTTCCTAATGGACGCAAACCGTGACAAAATTGCTAATCCCACATGAATCGGGCTCAACATGGGAAACAAGGGCCGAGAAGGTCCTCACAATGTATGGAGTACAAAGAAAGGTGGAAATGGTGCAGAGCCCCAGATGACATCTCTTTATAGCCTTCCCCTATTAATGTTCAAATAGACACTCAGGGATAGCACCAAGAGTGTCAAAATTTCCCTTTGACATGAATGAGTGGAAAATGATGTGAATCGTGCAACCAATATTTAGTGCATGATGGGGGTTGCATGAAAATGGAGGAAAACTATTGACCATTTTAGAAATACATGATCCATATCATGTGACATGAAATGTGAACAAAAAATGAGCGTCAACCGCTGACAATATTTGCAACATTGGACTTATATCAATTTTTCAATAAATATTCTCGAGGATATTAGCCCAAGATAGTAGGAGAGAACTGTGGCCTAGAAACCACATCCTTTGGGGTTCCTCTCAAATGTGGAAGATGATGAAAGCCCAAATTATGTGGAACATGATGCTTAAAAATGCACTATAACTTGTCTATGTATATTCCAGCACTCTAGGTCCTGAACCAGAGTGCTTCTGGGCACATTTGTAAACTGCCAAATATGTTTTACGGGCCCAATTTGAGATTAGATGACTCAAAAAGACGAGTGTAGGGAAGGGGAATGGAGGTATCTCAAGAGAGAGAGGTACATGGCATGGTTGTTACAAAACATACATGAATGAGGACCTAAGTCCACACCACACCCCATACCCCCCTCAGAGGGCTTATTCCATGTGGCTGGAAGAAAGATATGGTTTCCTAGAAATAGTGTTGGACCCAAAGAAAAACTGTTTAGTCTTTTTGATGAATCCCTTGGGGACGTGAATCAATCCACATGTAGTTATTAGAGTTTCATGCAGATTAATGTCATTCGTTAACAATGAATATGGGAGGGTTGTTGCAAAGGGATATGTGTGTCGTGGAAAAGAAATCCAGAAGTGAATGAGGTCATAATGTCTATATCATGTTGTACAATCCTACGTGAGAACGTCCGATATGGTCTAGAAAGGTCGAAGGACCTGAGTCTGGGCTAACAGATGGAATTATCCTACTAGTTTGCAGTTTATTATCATGTAGGACAAGTGATGGGTGGTTTTATGCCCATCAGTTCAGATGGATAACTAATTTTATCATCGTGTGATGAGGACGATGATGATCTCAGTTTAAGGTCATAGAGCTCGGAACATGTTTGTGTGTCTCTTCATGTGTCCATGGCTCTACCAATGCTCTTAATCCCATGTGATAAAAGCTCAGTTTGGGAAACAAGGAATGTGACAAGGTTCTACCTAGTGTATAAGGAAACGATAATAAATGAAAGAGATCGGGCTGGGTCGATACCACCCAGACCAACCTCACTTATCAAGGAACATTTACATTTGAAGTGATATCATGATAAAATGAATCATTACACCCAATAGTTTGGACATTTAGGGGTGGTGATAATGATGGAGGTTGATTTTTGACATCATTCAAAACACAACATCAATATCATGTGAACTAAAATGGGAACAAAAAATGAGAATCGACAACTGAACATAGTTGAAATGCGGGACTTCTATTAATGTTTCGTTCAATATCCTCGAGGATGTTGCCCTGAGATGGTAGGAGATCCCTGGGTCCCGACATAAAAGTTGTTCGGGGCGCCTTTTAAATGTTATGATGATGAAAACCCAAATAAAGGGGATGTGTGAGTCATGAATATGTATGTTCTGTCTAAATTATTTAGTCAAGGATGATAAATGAGGTAGAGATATCCAAGAGTTGGATACATAGTGTAGTCATGATGATCTCTAAGTGAATGATGGAAAAATCCTTCTCCACACCATGTATTTTGACTCAAGAGAAGGTCATAAATTTGGGTGCTAGGCCTATGGAATTAATTTCTAGGTGTTCCTATATATCCTATGAGGATGGGAATCATGCCATACATAGTTCTAAAAGATACACTCAGTTTAACATTATGTGGTAAGGATGTGGGAGGATAGAAGAATGAGGAGGGTCACGTGGTACAATCATTGTAATCCTAATATGAGTGGGGCCAATGAAGTCTATAATACACAGTGTGGGATCCTCCAAGAAAACTACAACAATGGTGTACTAAAATATAATAATATAAGGGCTTCACTCTATGAAAAGTCATCTGAGTATTCTTACGTATCCTAAGAGGATAGTAATCAACCCATACATAGTTCTAGATAAGTAGTGATGTTTTACATTATACATCAAGGATGTAGATAAATATTAGTATATGGTCATGGACCTTAGACCATTCTGTAGTTTATCGTCAGGCGGGATGGGTGTTGGGTTGTTTTATGTCTCTCAGCTCACACAGATCTCGCATTTTAATGTCTTATGGTAAAGTTTCCACATTTTAGGGTCAGGTATGACCTTTTACCCAGGAAAAGTATTTCTTGAGGAATTTATCATTGGTGGGAGGAGTTATATATTCAACATACATTGTAACTAGGTAGTACAAACCATTGGGGTAAACCCTATGAATGATGTCAGGTCCTTCCCATTTGGGATCCACCATGGGTAGTTTACTGCTGGGTATCATCAAATTTTTTAGGGCCAACACCATGCCACCTTAGTAGAAAGAGCGTTGGAGAAAATTCTTGTTGAATTATCATGCTATCTTGTTCTGATGCAACTCTAGAATGTGTAGGGAACAAAGCCTATATCCATCGAGCACTTCCAGTTTAGCTAGATATATTTTAGCTACCTTATCTTGTGCTTTCTAATTGTATATAGCTATTTGTAATGAAGGAAACTAAATATTGATGTGAAGGATGCCCTCCGTTCTATACACTAGGGAGTATGGGGTTACCTCGGTGGAATTGTGAGTCATCTTCTGATAAGCCCAGAGGGTGTTGGTGATTTTTTCTAGCCAACTCTTCTTATTCTAACAAACAATTTTCTCCAGGATGTTAGAGAGTGTTTTTTTGAACGCCATGACCAGCCCCTTTGCATGCTCATGATAACAAGATATATGGTTAGAACATATTTTTTATATGGAATACAACTTCTTAAACTCGACGGCCTAAATGATGGTGAAATTATCCGTGAGGATGTCGTGAGGGACTCCAAATAAGTAGATGCTGTTGGAACTCACAAATTCAATAATAGAATGATCTTAGATCTACTTTATTAGAAATGACTCTTCCCACATAGAAATAAAATTTGTAGCTGTCTGAATGAAGCTGCATTGGAGAGATATCGCTAGTGGATATGGTCCCACAACATCGAGTCCCCAAACCGAAAAGAGCCAAGAGGCTTGGTAGTGTTGAGAGACTCTGGTGGCTGATGAAAAACATTATCATTAATTTTTAATTCTAGTAACTTATTGGAAAAAGTGATATAGTCGCAGATCATGGCAGGCCAAAAATACCCCAATCTTTAGATCTGGTGAGATACGTTCGGTCTCGTCTGATGAGCCCTACATTAACTAACAAGGAAAATCTGCAGGAACTAAGAAATTGAACCTCCCTAAATGAAACTAAAAAGAATACCAGCAAACCGCTATATATAAAGGATATTATATATACCAAGACTACTATGGAGGGTAAAATACTATGTGCGGCATCAGATTCGCTCGCACATGGATCTATCTATTATGATATTCCCATGTCGGAGATACATAATAATTGGGTTCTACTAGTCAGGAGTCATCTCCAGCACTGCGATAGGGGGACCTGGGCATCCTCACATGGAGGCACCGATGATATGGTTTCTTAACTGAGGGCTACCATCGTTTTCCGGAGTGTCGGGAGTGATTACTCTCTAGTGTTCCATGTGGATAATAAAATCATCTTGATCATGCTCTACAAGTGATGCAACAATTCTGGCCAAGGCGATGGCTTGACCATTCGGGGATGGAGGGACATGGGTAAATTCTGGCCGAGTTGGGGACTGGGGCATCAGTTGGATGGTGTGTTCTTACTATGGCACAAGCTTCTACATCCTGATAATGTAGTCACCATTGATCTATTTTATGACTAGTTATATGTCTCCTTTTATGCATAAGTGGGGAACATAAATCATGAGGGGCTGTTCAAGGACAATATTGAGGGCCTGGTATTTTTCCTCCTTGTTGGTATAGCCTTTTGACTACTGGAATAAATAAGGAAGAATTACATATGTTGTTGTGATGAATATGATACCTAGGACCACTCTATTTAGTATGGGATCGGTAAGTCTTCAGCCGGTAGGGCTTTGGGAAGCCCCATCAATGTGAATTTTCCTACAAGGAATGGATTAATCCACTAAGAGGATTGCCTCATCCTGAAAATCAAGGTCTAGGGATTGGTCCTCAGGATCTGGGCTGGTGGAAGGAAGTTAGAAAATTATTGTCCCTAAACGGCCTTCAAGGGGACAATCATAATGTCGAACTACTCAACGATTTTTTCCCACCAAGCTAGACGGACTATCAACAGTTGGTGTTTCAGGATATAATTTAGTGGGTCCACATGGGGAACTAGTTTTGTCTCATGATGTTGCATGTAGTGTAGAAATTTCATCACTGCAATTTCCAAAAGAAGGGAGGTGATCTCTATAGAAGAATATCTGGTCTCTATGTCATGGAGCCTGCAGCTGAGATAGTAAAAGAATTTATCTATCCCTTCATTGTTTTTATAGGCAAGAAAGGCACCGAGGGACCATTCTAGAGTGGTCAGAAAAAGTCTCAATGTCTTACTAGTGATGGGTGGAATCAGAACTATAGGATGGAGCATGTAATGCATTATTTTTTAATAGTGATCTAGCATTCCTCATCCAACATATAGAATGTGTATTTCATCATTAGATGAGAAAAGGGATTAAAATTTCCCTAAAAATTCTCAATGAATCAGTGTATGTAGAAAAAATTGTAATTCAAAGCCTCAAAACTCCCAAATGTGGCTCATAGGAGACCTCTTACCGCTGGCCTTACTTTTTTTTAGATCAATAATGATGCCTCTATCTCTGACAATGACGCCAAAAAAATTTTTGGAGGTGAACCTGAAGGTAAACTTCAATGGGTTCATCTTTAGATGAAGTGAATGGAGGAATCTGAACTCTTTCACAAGCTCATTGAGATATTCCTAGCACTGGTGAGATTTGAACACTAGATCTCCCTTGAATAATTCCTCCAATATCATGGGGACCAAATTAAAAATTTGATGCAGGGAACTCTGATAGGTGTCACTTATGTTCTTCAGACCAAAGGGAATTACCTTATAGATAAATGTACCTTTTGGTTCCCTAATTTCTATAGACACATCTTCTTTCAGTGGCCTTTTTGAATTTTGTAATACCCAGAATACCCATCCATCAAGGAGAGATCCCAAAACACTATAGTGGAATTAATCAATAGTTATGTCATAGGAAGTGGAAAAGAATCCATCATACATTGACAGTTGAGATCCTAAATTTTGTTGCAAACTCTGATCTGTCTGTTGTTTTTCTAAATGGTCACAATTTTAGATAAACATTGGGTTTAATGGACCTCCATGAATAATTATTCTCTGATGAGCTTATCAACCATGGCCTCTACAATATCCTCTGATACAGGTGCATTTTTCTCGGATGATGTTTGAACCCATGATGATTTTCGAGATGTCTGAGGTGGTGGATGATGACATGAGAATCTAGTTCTGGAATCTTGTTACAACTTTAGAAAAATACATCAAGATGATACTTCATTAATCCCACATACAATTTTTCTCTTCGGAAGGCAGAGTAGTGCAGATCAATGTGGGTTTCAGATTAGTCTCATTACTGAGGATCACCTATACCAATTCATAAAAATGGTGGAGACACCTAATTAAAAAGTGTAAGGATTATTCACATAGTCCTATTCTTCAATATAGAGGAGGGATACTCAGTGGGAGTTGATTCCTATAAATCAAAAAATGCAGAAGAGAAGCTATAGCTAGACTGAGTTGATGTGGAGACCTCATCAAGGGGGCTTCTGTACTGCCGAGACCATAACGGTGAAGGCTGTCGATCCAATCCCATCTGGTCTTCACCCCATGGGTCCACACAAGATGATATAAAAGAAATAGTGGCATGTCATCTTGATCGAGTTTATCCCAAACCTTCGTAATAACATAGTATTATATATTTTCATTGCCATGTGGGGGACATCATGATACCTTATGGGAGTATGTGGATCTTGGATCACCCGACCCTAATTTTTTTAGGACAAAGAGGTAATCGTATTGCATCCCCTAGACCTGAGAATGTTATTTCCCCTTATCTAAGAAACTAAAAATGACATCCCTAGATCTGGGGTCGTAGAATCCAATTGGTGGATCAGAAAAATGTAGTCATCAAAAAGGTATGTCCATGGGTCATTCACAACTATAGCATGTTCAACTTCATTACCATGAATAATCTTCTCCATGATCTGGTAATTGTCTACATCCATATAGCAGGCCTCACAAGAGTAATATTGATAAACATCACCTTGGATTATGCCCATTTTACCATTATGGGAGTACTTAAGGCATTGGTCATACGATAAAAGGACTGCCACATGCAGGTGAAGCCATGGCCAACCCATCAACGCGCTGTAGGTAGTGTCTTGGGAGATAACCATGAACTCGGTGCTAGATACTAGGCCACCAAAATATGTAATTTAGGTGGATCATTCAATATATATTATTCTCCATGCTTTCATGACATTTAATTTTTAGGTCATAGTGACTCAGATCATCCTCGTACATCCCAATTTTCTGAAGTGTTTGGATAAGGATAAGGTTGATCCCGAAGCCAATGTCAACAAGAAAATGATGAAACAACAAACCATTGAAGTGTCATGTGATGTATAATTGGAGAATGTTCCCCTGTATGGGAGAACCATTATCTTCTCAAAAGAAAGAAATAATTTCCCGACAGTCAACGTGCTCAGCAACCTCAACCTGGAAGGCTTCTACGGCTCAAACCCCCATCTCATACTGGAGGGGGATTCTTCCAGCCTCAATGAAGGATTCACACATATCCAATGACATTCAAATAGCCTCTAGGATTTAGTTCCTTATAAGAATTCTATTACAATTATTAAGGATATCATACTTCCATGACAAGCGTGAAATTCTACTTACAGAAGGTCATTCCATAGAAGGAGCTATGATGGGCCTCATTGGCTGAACTGGTGGTTGACTGGTGTTGGGAATTTCTATCTTATAGCTAGTTGAAACTCTTTGAGATTCTAACAGAAGAGTACTAGATGGAAAATTCTGTTACAAAATTAATCATGGCCGATTGTAGAATGATTGTGGTGGATTCACTAACCATGTAACACAAAGAGTGGCGAAGGCCGACCTAATGACACCAGATGAGAAAGTTTTTCATGCTGAGATCTACACTGGGCATGTTTTTTGGTTTCAGTGGCATGCATTTCCAATATATATTTCGTGATCATGTAATTCTAATTAATCAAATTACCATGGATTCATCGATGTTGGAGATGGTGGGGAATGTTGAAAGGATCTATATGGCACTCCTCATCATTAAGAATCATTTCGGGGTTTACCAGCTTCAGAGTGTTAATTGAAGCATTCCCTTGATTTTCACTTGATGAGTCCTCCACCACCAGAAGGATTCTAAGGGTAATCACCATCTTCTGGGGAATGATGTTGCCTAGAGTATGGGATGACAATGAAATCACTAGTGGACATTATTTTCCCTTCCATTGCTAATGCTTTATTTCTTGGAATAGGATGGCTAAGACATTGACACAAACGTACTAGCTACTGATGAAGTGGAAAACTTTGAAGTCTTGGGTCAATTAAAACAAATAAAAATAATAAAATATGCATGGGAGACTACCTTAAGATCTATCCAGCCGTTATTTTTATGATACCCATGGTCCATAACCTGGTCTCACTCACCTCCGGTGTCACTATCATTGTCTAGCTTGACAAATACACATGCCACCTATTCCAAATCTGGTTCTATAAAGAATATATTGTTATCAACATGGTCATGAATCATGTCATTAAAAACATATCATTTTTTGAGGGTTTTCCCCAGGATCCGGGGATAGGGGCAGTAGTTGGGGCCATATGTGAGATCCGCCGCTTCAGGCCTCCTACATTCTGGAAATATTTAAATTTATTATTCCAAGAAACATCGGAAATAACAAGGGACCTAAGACTCAATGAATAATTAGGCACGGTTTCTCATATCTAGGAAGGGTCTCTAGGAACATGGCTCATTTGAGGGGCTAGAGGGGACTTTTCAAGAAGGTGTAAATTGACTGTCACACCTAGGTGTAACACCCCAAGCATTCACGATACGCTTCTCTTTCAATAATTCAATAGCTTGCATTGTACGCAAGTTTGAGATTCTAACACACCGAGACCAATCAAAGTAGCATTTATGAATAGTAATACCCAATTTTTGAAATTATATAAATTTTATATTTCAAAATGGACATCATTTTTGGATTCGGAATATTGAAATTAGCCTATGTTGAGTTTTTGGTATTTTTTTTCAGAACATCCAATTTTTTTATTAATACTGAAAAATACATAAAAACATCATTTTTAATCAAAATAATTTATAGTGATAAATTATACTATTGAGTGGTTTCAAATTATAATTATAATATATTGTTACCATTTTATCCAATGGTGGTCATTAAAATTAATTTCACATTAAAATTGGATATAAACAATTGTCAATCTTTTGAAATATATTGTATCTTAAAAACACGCTATTTGTTGTGACAGCAGAAATAAATTATAAAATTAATTAATTAAACTTACATGTTTGGAATTTTGTAAAATAGGCATCATTTTTGAATTCAGAATATCAATTATAGGTTAGGGTGAAATTTTGGCATTGTTCTGAAAAACTTCAATTTTTGATCAATAGTGAAACCACTAAGTGGAAGTTAAAAAACTAATTTTTCATTTAAATGAAACATTACCACTTCTGTGATTTGATTTTCAAAAAAACTACATACATGGTTGTCATTAGGAAGTAAAATTTGGTTCAATGGGATTAAAATAATTTTTTGGTGAACAGTAACTTTTAATTTTAATTATACGCGATTAAAGGTAATTAGTGAAATTTAAGGTAAAAATGATATTATAAAAATATGAAAATACCCTTAAACTTGTCCTACACCTATTGGAAGAGTCATGGAAGACCAATAAAATCCATGGGTCAACTTGGGGATCCTATGGATCCACTTTGGTTGGAAAATGACATTAAAAACGTTTTATTTAATGTTAAAATAATAATGTCACAACCATGATTTGTTTTACTAAAAAACATAAATGGGGTTATACAAGCCATATTTTTTACTATAAATAATAAATAGAAAGATAAAAGTATTTCCTACATCATGATAATTGTTTTATAATTTTTATACATAAAATAAATTAAATTATTTATGACACCATAATGATGCAGTGATTACCTCATTAATTAAAGATTTAAATAAAATAAAAATATATTGTAAAATATAAGACTAAAACATTTCAAAAACCTATTGTATGAGTATATTTCGAACCCTAATCACCTTATCCTCGATATATATATATGTGTGGGACCTTTAAAATCATAAACTCATCATATAATAAAGTAACATTTCATTACTTTCAAAGAGTGCCCTCCTCTCATCCTATAAAAGGCCCCCTCCACTCCCACCTTATTCACACCTTAAAAGCCATTTGGCTCAGCTACACTCTGATCAAATACTCTCTAAAATTCCCTCTATTACTCCTAGAAGCCTTACTTTGGGAATAATTCTTCCCAAGGAAGCTTTTGTCTCAAATCAAAATGAGTTACCCGATTTTAAGGTAATGTCTTCTCTAATGTTGTTTTGTTTTATTTTTCTTATCCAACCCCATAAAATCTTTTTATTCATTTCTTTTGAAACAAAAACTATATCCTATATATACTAGGATGTTTTTATAAGATGTATTCGAGCTACACATACAAACTCCTACATCTAATGGTTAAAGAACATATTGTTTCTGTGGATGGAGAATTTCTGGCTCACGAAATGATGAATGTTCAACACTCATATAACAGCTTCAAAGGTTGCCATTAAGATGTCACTATACTTATATATGATATATAATATGTTAATTGTTTCCTTAAGATTCTGTATTTTTCATTTATGGCATACCTTTATGGTTTCCATTATGGGTAAACACGATATTTTCATTTTAGGAAGTGCGGTCTACCGCCCCCTCAATGTGATTTGAATCGTTAATGCCATATGTGGGATGTATAAAGGATGGAATAAATGGTATTATACATTATATTATACTGGAATTATATTATTCCTTTATATAATTATAACTTCATTCCATTAAATATGAAATAGAAATGGAAGTAGCGTTCATGCGTACGTACGGCTTACCGTCTCCATGAACAGTGCATTTCATTTCTTACCTCTAAATGTTATGTAATATTATAAATGAATGTATATAATCGATATATATGATATTTAAGATATCTACATGATGAATATAATTATGGATATAATGGCTATTCTACCACATAAACAACTTGTAATTCTAAGATGTTTATTTTTGACTCAAGTACCAAAGATCGACAAAACGGCCGTTATTAACATAAAAAATTACATAATGTTCATAACATGTCAATAAGTTATATAAAAGGAATAATGAACATGAAAAGTTTCATAAGAAATTAGAAATTAACACTAGTTTATTATTCAGGAGGTTAAAGAATGATCGAGTCAAGTCTGACACGAGGTAATGGAATTTCTTAACCCAATTTCCATTCTTTGGGTTAATCTCCTACTTTCAATTTATGTCATTAAATTATTATGACCTATCTTGTATTTATACTTTATGTATGTGTACATATAGTGAATACACATAATAGATCTATTATATTTAAAAAATGATCTTTGTAAGGGAATTTCTTAACCCAATTTCAATTCTTTGGGTTAATCTCCTACTTTCAAATTATGTCATGATATTATTATATCCTATCTTGTATTTATACATTATTTATGTGTACATATAGTGAATAAACATAATAGATATATTTTATTTAAAAAATAATATTTGTAAGGGAACTTCATAACCCAATTTCTGTTCTTTGGGTTAATCTCCTACTTTCAAATTATGTCATGATATTATTATGTCCTATCTTGTATTTGTACTTTCATTATTTGTACTTAATGTGAATACACATAATAGATCTATTTTATATAAAAAAAATTACATTTGTAAGGGACTTCGTCTCAATCTCCTTTCATTGAGGCAAATTTTCTTTTATACACAACTTTATTTTATACGGTGTATAAACCCCTTTGACTTTTACGTTTATTCAAAAGGTTTTCTTTTATAATTATGTGATTATTAAATTATTTCTAAAAAGAGATATTTCTATCATATATATGAAAATCCAGTGAAAATGTATACTTATTTAACGCAAGATTAAAAATGTTTTTTTTGAAAACCTGACTCTCGAGTGTGGTAGACAGGAAGGAATTTAGAGTGGACCCATCATGACCTGTAATTAGTCGAGCAGTCTCAGAATTAGTTATTTTGTTTTTAGAAGCTTGCATAATGTTTTCATAAAAACACTGGAGTATATTTTAGCAATTTTCAACATAATTATCTTCTAAAAAAATTACATCAGCAGGTCTCATTAGACAAACTAGTGTCTTGGCACGAGGCCTTGACATAGTCTTATTTGTAGTCTTGGCACGAGGCCTTGGCTACGTGGTTATGATATTATGGCATTATGCATTCCATCATTATGAAAGTGTTTATTGATATTTCATGTGATTATTCGACCAGTTGAATATCCATGTGAATAAGTAAATGGAATTATTTAATTTAAATTTTTCCATATTATGTTGAAGTTCATGTTTAAAAGGATTTTGTTTAGTTATACATTGCATTAAATGATTATGTATATTTATGAAAGCCTCCGATATATTGTTATCCTTACTAAGCATCTGAGCTCACCCCTTTCAATGTTTTAATTTTTCTAGGATGTGAAGAAGTATTTTAAGAATAACCTCCAAGGATAGTTGGAATGGGATATGAGTGTGGAAAATGGGGACTATGTTATTGTGATTTTTCACATAATGATGTAATGTAAGACATATGAATGTATCTAGTGTTTCCAAAACTATTAAACTAATCGGTCTTTCGAGACATGATCTTTTGTTATCATGCCAATGTTACGCAATAATGCACCGACTCTGGGTAACTGGGGTCGGGGAATTACAGTTGGTATCAGAGGCAGTTTAGTACTAACCTTGGAAGATAGATTTAGATAAACTTTGATTAGAGCACATAGCCCAAAGATATAATTTGAGGATATGTATATAATAACTTCCTAGAATTTTGTTGTTGTAGAGATTTTTTGAGTTTTCCGAGCAATACATCCCTGTCTGGATACGAGTAGTTAGAGGCGGCTCTGGCACAGATGTACCTAGGGGTAAAACCTGAAAACACCGCATTGAGCTAGACTCGAACGGGAACTGGTGCACGACAACGAGCCTTACTGCACTCTTGGTTATGACACTCCCGGGGGATATGCTTAGGATAATTCTCATTTTCATTACAACCCACTATGAAGGGTTCATGAGTATATAATTCCTCAAAGAAAACATTTTTATGATTAGGGATTATATCCATAATCTATTCAATTTATGTTAAGTGTTTTACAAGAATGGAATTATGTATTTTGATTCATAAACTAATCTAGTTTATTCCATTGTTTATAAATGGCGCCTAGTGGGAGGAATGGAAACTGTATCAATGCACGCACTCCATGTAGGGATTTCCCTCATGATCAAGATAATTATTATGGACTTGGTGATACAACTAGTTCTTATCAACTTATTACCATACTGGGACAACTCACTCAGGTTATGTATAATAATCTTAATCGTATGGAGCACCCCGATCCGCAACGTGGAGGATCAATGTTTGACCTTTTCATGAGGCAACAACCTCCAAAATTCAATGGAATTACAAATACCTTAGTGGCTGAGTAATGGATAAACTCCATAGAGAAAATATTCCACACCGTGGGGAGTAGTGAAAGGGAGAAGGTTGTAATGGCAGTCTACCGCCTCACTGGAGATGTCTATCAGTGGTGGTCGCTGATTCAAAACACAATGGAAGATGATGATGTATCAATTATGGAATGGACGGAGTTTAAGGAAATTTTCCTAGAAAAATACTATCCACATGACCATCGAGCATATATGGAAAGGAAATTTCTGAGTCTGAAGCAGATGGAGGATGAGAATGTTGCAAATTATGAGGCTAACTTTACAAGGATAGCGAGGCATACTGCAGATTATATACATAACCCATGAAGTACGATTGATCGTTTCATTGATGGGTTAAAACCATTTATCTGATGAGATTTAGTATCACAATATTTCTCAACATACGAAGATATTGTCCCGTGTTCTATCAAGATAGAAGAGGAATTGTCTAAATCTTATGACAATAATGTAAAGCAGGAGAAGAAGAGAACGGTGGAGCAAGATACAGATAAAGGGCAAAAGGGAACGAAGGATATTCCATTATGCGATAATTGTGGGAAGAATCACTGCGATACTTGCATAAAAGGAATGGGAGTTTGTTATAAATGTGTTGAAAAAGGTCACCAGGCTCGTGATTTCAAGGGAAAGAAAGAGGCTATCAATGTTGAATGCTACAACTATAGGGAAATGGGGCATTATTCAAATGAATGTCCTAAGCGTTAGGGAAATTTACATCAGAAAAGGTCAATGGATCAAGGACAATCTTATGTTGTTACTACAATTGAAGTGGAATAATTAATGTATTGTTGCTTTTGGAAACATGGATTATATTCTAGTTATCAGAATAATGTGATATATATAAGGATTGTACTACAGTACTTGTTGTTTTCATTAAGGTTTTAATATGATAAAGGAAGCCATATTTTTAGTATGTGACAATAAGAGAATCTTTACATTGTTTGAGAAATCTAATGTAACAATTGATTTTGGAATTTAAGGACCTATTAGAGAAATTCTGGACGAAGGTATTTTGGATAAATATAAAGGTTGGAATGGATTAAGTTGAACTTTGGATAGTATTTTTTAAGGTTAAAACATTTATGAATATTATTTTTGGAATATTATAAAAATATTGTTTTATAAAAAGGACAACCTGCAGGTTGGGGGATAACCCATCGCGTCATAGAAAGCTATAGGAATTTAACCCAAAACCATAGTGCGACAGACCTTTATTACCTACCACTAACCTACAAGAAGTCCCTGTTTATTACAAAATATTTTTCCTAATCTAAATGTTATGTTTTAATATTTCGAACCTTGTACGATTAGGATAAATATAATATTTTTGAGTTCTGTTATCTTTCGGAGTGAAAGATGAGTTTGTGGTAGAAATTAGTTGAAGGTTGACACTCTATATTTCAAGCGTAAATATATATATACCTATCTCTTATTCTATGAATAAATTAATTATTAAAAATTAGTAATGTGATATTATATCAAAAAATGTGGTATCCTAATATATTATTTCTTGTTGAACTGCTAATATTTTAAATCAACATAGATTGAAGGCTTTGAGGCCCTCAATTTTACACTTCTTTGTGATTGATGACCCCAATCACTCCATACAAATATTTATGTTTTTCCTCGAATTATATGTCTCTAATTTCCACCAATGTTCTCCTTATCAGGATCATAAATTTCTGGTGACTTTTTCATTTCCCTTTCCCTCTTATTAAGGCTAAATTTTATTAACCATATTTCTGATGTGGGTTTTCCCCAAAGGTATTTTCTATTTTAAACCTTTTATTTTCAAAGAAAAATTTCAAATTGCGAGGACACAATTTATTTAAGGGGGGGGGAGAATGTAACTCCCCAAGAATTCACGATACACTTCCCTTTCAATAATGAAATAGCTTTCATTGTACGCAAGTTCGAGATTCTAACACACCGCGACCAATCAAAGTAGCAGTTATAAATAAAAATACACACTTTTTGAATTATATAAATTTTATAATTCAAAATGGACTTCATTTTTGGATTCGGAATATCGAAATTAGCATATGTTGAATTTTTGGAATTTTTATAAGAACTTCCAATTTTTTATGAATAGTGAAAAATAATTAAAAACAACTTTTTTAATCAAAATAATTTATATTGATAAATTATACTATTGAGTGGTTTTAATGTATAATTAAATATATTTTTACAATTTTATACAATGGTGGTCAGTATAATTAATTTCACTTTGTAATTGGAAATAAACAATTGTCAATCTTTTGATATATATTGTATCTTAAAAACACGCTATTTGTTGTGACAGCTGGAATTAATTATAAAATTAATTAATGAAAGATATATGTTCGTAATTTTGTAAAATAGACATAATTTTTGAATTTGGAATATCAATTATATCTTAGGGTGAAATTTTGGCATAGTTCTGAAAAACTTCAATTTTTGATGAATAGTCAATCCACTAAGTGGTAGTTAAAAAACTGATTATTCGTTTAAATGAAACATTACCACTTCTGTGATTTGATTTTCAAAAATCCGACTTACATGGTTGTCATTAAGAAGTAAAATTTGGGTCAATGGGATTAAAATCATATTTTGGTGAATAGTAAATTTTAAGTTTAATTAATCGCGATTAAAGGTAATTAGTGAAATTTATGGTAAAAATGATATTATAAAAATATGAAAATACCCTTACACTTGTTCTACCCCTATTGAATGAGTCATGTCCGACCAAGAAAATCCATGGGTCAACTTGGGGACCCCATTTAGGCACTTTGGTTGGAAAATGACATTAACAACTTTTTATTTAATGTTAAAATAAAAATGTTGCATACATGAGTTGTTTTACTAAAAAGAATTTACATGGGGTTATAGAAGCCATATTTATTTACTATAATTATTCATTAGAAATCCAAAAAGATTTCCTACGTAATGATAATTTTTATATAATTTTTAGACTTTAAATAAATTAAATTATTTATGACACAATATTGATGCAGCGATTACCTCATTAATTAACAATTTAAATAAAATAAAAAGATAATATAAAATCTAAGACTTACATTATTAAGAAACCTCTTATATGAGTATATTGCGAACCCTTATCACCTTAGCCTCGAAATATATAAGTTTGGGACCATTAAAATCCGAAAATCTTTATATAATAAAGTTACATTTCATTACTTTCCAAGAGTTCCCTCCTCTCCTCTTATAATAGGCCTCAACCACTACCACCTTATTCACACCATCAAAGACATTTGACTCGGCCAAACTCTACCCAAATACTCTTTCAACTTCCCTCTATTACTCCTAGATGCCTCACTTTGGGCAGAATACTTCTCAAGGAAGCCTTTGGCTCAAATCAAAAAGAGTTACCCGATTTTAAGGTAATGTCTTCTCTAATGTTGTTTTGTTTTATTTTTATTATCCAACCCCTAAAATATTTTTATTCATTTCTATTGTAACAACACCAATATCCTCAATATATTGGGATGTTTTAAAAATAATTATTCGAGCTACAATTACAAACACCTACATCTAATGGTTAAAGTACATACTGTTTCTGTGGATGGCGAATTTCTGCCTCACGAAACGATGATTGTTCAACACTCATATAACACCTTAAATGGTTTCCATTAAGATGTAATTATATTTATATATGATATATTATATTATATGTTTTCTTTAAGCTTCTTTATTTTTCATTTATGGCATACCTTTATGGTTTTCATTATGGGTAAACGCGATATTTTCATTTTAGGAAGTGCGGACTACCACCACCTCAAATTGATTTGAATCATTAATGCCATATGTGGGATGTATAAAGGATAGAGTAAATGGTATTATACATTATATTATACTGGAAGTATATTATACCTTAATATAATTATAACTTCATTCCATTAAATATGAAATAGAAATGAAAGTAGCGTTCATGCGTACGTACGACTTACCGTATCCATGGACGGTGCATTTCATTTCTTCCCTCTAAATGTTTTGTAATATTATTAATGAATGTATATAATGGATATATATGATGTATATGATAGCTAAATCATGAATATAATTATAGATATAATGGATATTCTACCACAGAAACAACTTGTAATTATAAGAAGTTTATTTTTGACTCAAGTACCAAAGATCTACAAAACAACCATTATTAACTTAAATAATTACATAATTTTCATAACATGGAAATAAGTGATATTAAAGGAATAATTAACAAGAAAAGGTTCTTATGAAATTAGAAATTAACTCTATTTTATTATTCATGAGGTTAAAGAACGATCGACTCAAGTCGGACACGAGGTAAGGGAATTTTTTAACCCAATTTCCATTCATTGGGTTAATCTACTACTTTCAATTTATGTCATGATATTATTATGACATATCATGTATTTATACTTTCTTTATGAGTACATATAGTGAATACACATAATAGATCTATATTATTTAAAAAATGATCTTTGTAAGGGAATTTCTTAACACAATTTCAATTCTTTGGGTTAATCTCCTACTTTCAAATTATGTCATGATATTATTATGACCTATATTGTATTTATACATTCATTATGTGTACATATAGTGAACACACATAATAGATCTATTTTATTTAAAAAATAATTTTTTAAATGGAACTTCATAACCCACTTTCTATTCTTTGGGTTAATCTCCTACTTTCAAATTATGTCATGATATTATTATGTCATATCTTGTATTTGTACTTTCATAATGTGTACTTAATGTGAATACACATAATAGATGTATTTTAAAAAAATTATCTCTGTAAGGGACTTCGTCTCAATCTCCTTTCATTAAGGAAAATTTTTTTATACACAACTTTCTTTTATATGGTGTATAAACCCCTTTGAATTTTACGTTTATTCAAATGGTTTTCTTTTATAATTATGTGATTTCAAAATGATTTCAAAAAAGAGATAATTCTCTCAAATATATGAAAATCCAGTGCAAATGTATACATATTTAACACATTCTTAAAAATGTTTTCTCAAAACCCGACTCTCGAGTGTGGTAGATAGGAAGGGATTGGTAGTGGAACCATCATGGCCTGTAATTAGTTGACCAGTCTAAGAATTGGTTATTTTGTTTTTATAATCATTCATAATGTTTTCAGAAAAACACTGAAGTATGTTTTAGCAATATTAAAGGTAAGTATCTTCTAAAAAAATTACATCAGCAGGTCTCATAAGACAAACTAGTGTCTTGGCACGAGGCCTTGACAAAATATTATTTGTTTTCTTGGAATGAGGCCTTGGCTACGTAGTAATGATATTCTGGCATTATACATTTCATCATTAAGAAAGTGGTAATTGATATTGCATGAGATTATTCGACCAGTAGAATATCAATGTGGATAAGTAAATGGAAATATTTCATTTTACTTTTTCCATATTATGTTTAAGTTCATGTTTAAAAGGCTTTTGTTTAGTTATAAATTTCCTTAAATGTTTATGTTTATTTATGAAATCTTCCGCTATATTTTTATCCTTACTGAGCATCTGAGCTCACCCCATTCAATGGTTTAATTTTTCCAGGATGTGATGAAGTATTTTAGGAATGACCTGCAGGGATTGTTTGAAGGGGATATGAGTGTGGAAAATGGAGACTATTTTATTGTGATTTTTCACATTTTGATGTAATGTAAGACTTATGAATGTATCTAGTGATTCCAAGACAACTAAACTAATCGGTCATTCGAGACATGATCTTTTGTGATCATGCCAATTTTACACAATAATGCACCGACTCTGGGTAACTGGGGTCGGGGCGTTACACTAGGTGGTGGTGGCGCGTTACGTGGGGCTGCCTGCCGATTCTGAGGTGAGAACTTCTTGGCCAATGTCTATTCCTGAGGGGGGGGGATCTGCAATCCTATAGAGGTGTCTCCATATATAACAACTCTAGTTTCCTTAGGGCCTCTATTTTTGAAATTACAGAGGTCTTAGGCTTAGCGATACTTCTTGCGGGAAATGCAGGAGGCAACAGTCATGCCTATATGGCCTGCTATAAGGATTCCTCTGGACTGTGGCCTTTATCGAGGAAATTCCAAAATCACCCAAGGTAATTATGAGGGATGAGATAAGAGGACTGTTTAGTTTTGTCATTCCCCCACACACATTGTCAACAGATGTTCCTGAGTCAGCATCATATCATGGGTGTACGTGAGTCCATTCCACCGGGCTACAAATTCCGTGAAGTGCTTGTGAGGCCATTGAATGAACATAAATATGTCTATAATAATCTTATTCAAGGAGGTAGATCCAAATTTGTAATGAAGAAGTCTACGGATATCATCCTAACTGGCACCGGACCTAATGGGTAGTTGGTTGAACTAGACAATTACAGGACCTTCTTATACTTGTAAAAAAACACTGATGTTTGGTAGCCTCTTACTATATTGGATTTCCCAACATGGGTCCACACCATGAGATGAAGTGGGATGGATACTTCATAGGATCACTCATCCCATTAAAAGGGGAAATTTTAGGGTTTCTGAAACCATGGGTGATGGAATATTGTCCACCCATGCTTGATATGTCTTGCCATCAGGCGGAATATCCACCTGTTGAGTATCCAAATCCTCAAGGTGGGACGTAAGACCTACCACTAGATCATTTATATGCATATTACAATATTGAAAAGGATCCATGACCATTGGTGCATTGGATGCTTATTCAACATGATAATCATGCCCATTGGCTCATGGAGTAGCTGGTGGGATGACTTGAGGTGCTACTGGGGGAACCTGAGTCGGGCCCCGAAGATTTTCATGCCACTTAGGTGGATTTGGTGACACATACTAAACCATATTTCCATATTCTATGACTTCTACCCTATATATGTGGTTAGGATATTCAGGTATTCCCAAAGGCAACTCCTAGGGGGGAGTGGTACCTTCCCCTGCTACCCCGGTCGAAGGTCACTATATTCTAGTAGTTCATCCAAAGCATGCTTAGTAAGATGGTCATTTTCTATATTATTATTCCTCGTGAGATGTTAAAGTAACACAAACCTTTTTAGATCATCCTCTACCTTCTACACCGAGCCGGACGGGTCATCAGGTTTGATGGCCCCAAGATGTTATTTGACATTATTGGGATTATGTCTTAGGGCTAAAAACTCATTGGACATGGTAAGAACGAGTTGATTTCTTTGTTTGTCAGTTACCCTTACCAATGGATACAATAGTTATGTCACTCCCTCAGGCGGTATGTTCTCTTCAAGGAGATACATATCATTCTCTATCTCTGATAGATCCTCCATGTTGACAGTAGTTATACCTTGAGGAATATCCTCAATATCATTTAGAATGTCGGGTTGGTTCAAGATAAAACTAGTATTAGTGACAGTATGATGACCCAACCATAAACCTCAAAAAGGGGAGAATCCTCCTTGATAATTCTAGATCAATTTAAATCTCTTAATGCATCATTGATGGAGGGTCTAGTGGCGATCACAAAACTCAGGGTGCGGGGCCATAGGGAGCACAACCAAGTCAACCATAAAGAATTTCTGGTCATTATTTTTGAAGTGTGCTAGAATCTAGGGGTATGACAGTCACTGAAAATGGAGGCTGAAGTGTGTCTCACATAGGGTTTTTTTGAATATATGTGGATTCTTTCTGGTTAAGAGATTATGGTGCCCTGAACTTCGTGGTTGGAATTGGCTAGAACACCTCTAAGAAATGATATTCTATAAAGATGTTCCAAAATCTACACTGCATAGATTGAGGATTTGGTCCTTTGTTTCCCTATTCATCATCATGGGTGATTTCGGAACATGTAACAACACTGAAGCATACTACTGAGATGGTAGACTGGCCAATGGAGAATAAATAGAATAGGATGACAAGATACTATATCATGTGTTATCCTATGAAGAAATCAATGAGTGAGACACTACATTGCGGTAATTCAGACTGGCGACCATTGTTTCATATGATATGGATGTTGTTATTGGTGGTGTACACAGTTGTTTTTTGTCCTCTGCCAGTCCCCAGAATAACTCCCCCTAATATCTGGTCCAGGTAGATAATGACCATGTGGATGATAGGGAGCATTACATGGACATGCCCAGGATAGAGTCCAACTTTTCCTCATCCTAGATCTATCTATGGATGGTGGTGGGAATCATGTGGACGTCACATTACAAAAGGATTAGGCACATATTCCTTATTCTTGCCCCGAACCATGATACATAGGATCGAGGTGAGGGTTCCATTGCCGAATCACATTCTGACCTAGAATCTGAGAAAACGATGATCTTAATTGTGGTTTGAAACATATCGGTATTCTTCTTATGGCATTGAAATCCCACCCTCCTACCCTAGGATGACTCTTCATGATAGAGTTGGTTTTTGGATTGAGGAGGACGTTTGGCTGAATTAATATTGGGGCAGAGTGGACATCCGACTAGGTGAGCTAGGGTGCAGTGAACACATTGAAAAGGTCAAAGGGAACATGAGGAGGACCTCCATGTCCACTACTTGAAATGTAGAGGGAGTATCCATGGTAAGTTCTAAGGTGGGTAGGACCTCTGCTGGAGTTGGTGGGAGCATGGGCAGTGCCTCCATTCTTTTTTCCTTTAGTAGTATCGGTATGAGGAGGGCCTTCATACTGGTGAGCTGAACATGTGTAGGACATCCATGTTGGTTGCCACTGAAGTGAGGTAGATATATGATTCTCTGATTGTCAAGATGATGTGGAACTTCTTTGTTTTCAATAAGAAGGGAGGAATACCGCCACGCTGATGGTTGACCGGACAGGTAGCATCATCACATAGGTGGTCAGTGACTGGAGGAATGGATCCATACCTAAGGTCACCCAAGTGTAAGAGTCTTCTGTATTGGGTGTCAATGTGGCGGGGAGGACATTCATTCGGATTCATAGTGGCATGGGGAGGACCACCCCAATGAGTTTTTCAGAGGAGAGGACCCGCGCTATCATGGGTGGTTCCATGGGTAAGAAATCTATACTGAATGTCTTTGTATTGGGTCGTCCTATGATGGATGACACCCTCTAGGTGACATGATGATTTATCCCAACATACCCATGGGTGGTTAGGGCCTCAATCGAGGCTGGTTGTATGAGTTACCCTATTCGTAATAAAATATGGATTGATGATATGTGTCAGCAGTGGCATGGGCCATGGTAGCCATTGATGTTGATGCCCCTCGGCGGATATACTCCTCATCTTGAGCCCGATGCTGGTGTCAGGTTAACTAGACTAGGTCCATTGACAAAGGTGTATAACTTTCCTAATCCCTAGCATGTGCGGTATGTCTATGGCACTGGGTGACCTAGTTGGGTTCCTCCTTGGTGGTTTCTGAGATGGGATTATAGCAGACTATGCCCAGAATTCCCTCACCTCATTGCGTTATGGGAGGGAGTCATCAAAGCATTCTGGGGAGAGGCACCCAAAATGATTGTATGTCAGATTTGTGATTAGTGGCTCCCTTAGAGGCCCTTGTGGGTAGTAGTTTTGATGAGGTGTAGAATCCTCTAGGTCTTTTCTGGCCATATCATGGGTTGGGATAATCCTCATATCCTCGTATTTTCAGATGAGGTCATTAATGAACCTACTCTGAATGAATTCAGTTAGAGATACGCGTTGTGGGCAACCCACAGTGATGGATTATGCTGCTTCTGTGGAAGATATTAGGATGCATAGGATTTCTATGTTAATGTTTCCCCAACTCCTACAATGATTGTTGGGTGGTCATCGGTTTACTCTCGTAATAACTTGGGTCCTAAAAAGCATGGATATTCAAACAATAGAGATAGAAAGGAATGAAAGCGACATCCAGTTCCCCGGTTCCATTCAGTATTCCATTGTTGGTAAGAAGCATCCATGATGACAACGTCAGATATTGGGATGTCCAATGTTCATATACTCCGATTTTTTGTGAGTTTAATGTAAGAAAACTATTTTTTTGGCAGGACCTCGCACCAGATAACTAGATTTGGTGACATGCTAATCCACTGATTTCTCAAATGATACTAATATCCACATTAACGAGAATAATTTCTCATCGGGTTAGCCATTTCTATTTTCAATGATTTCTTTGGGGTGCACATCCTTCTATGGAGGACACACTAGTTTGTTTCCCCACTCTCCCACATCCCAATGGTTGGCGCCATTCATCTCTTATTCCGGGATTTTTTCTCATTGATTGAAAAAGGATAATGTGATATCAGTTCCTCCATTAGTGGGTTCCTCCTCGGAACTCATAACCTAGACTAGGTCACCCTGATAGATTAAGAAGTTTTTTGTAAACTCTCCCCAGTACCATGTCTTGATGGATGTTGGTTAATTATGCAACTTCTTTCTAAACATTCCATGAGATCGAGTAATGGAACCAACCTTCAATTGGGGGAGTAGTCACGTTGGACATCACTAGTTTGTCTCGACATGGGAACACTGATGAATCTAGGTTTCATTCTTTTATGGTAGGAATTATTGAGGGCATAATATCCCAAGGCATCCCACATTGAGTGTGGGGAATTATATTCCATTGGCATGTATGTGAGTTTTTCCTTAGCTTCTTAGACTTAAAAAATAGTATGTAAACAGTTTAACATCTTGAGGAGAAGGATTGGACTGATCGAAACACAGATAAGGGTTTTTCAGATGGGTGAATCCCAATTAGGGATCACATGATAGTTCTATTAGATATGTGGATCACTATTCCAATGGATGACAGATTTGAGTGTGCTTGGGTCCCTATAAAGGAGACACTTGTAAGGACCTTACCCCAGTTGCCCAGAGCTGGTGCATTATTTGATTTCATTGGCATACAAACAAGGAATAAGAATCCCGAAGGACCAAGTAGTTTAGTTTTCTTGGAAACAAGATAAATAAATAAGTTCAACATTACAATAAGAAATTAAATACAACACTAATTTATTCCTTTATAAAAATCCATGCCTCTTAGATTATGCTTCCAAGTCATACGTAATATACTTCCTCATATCATGGGAAAATGAAATATAAGAAAGGGGTGAGCTCAAACGCTCAGTAAGAGTAAGAAATATAGAGTATGATAGCATTAACATAATACATGGTTCCTAATTGAAAACACATACATTTGACAATAATCCTGAACACATTATGAGATGAATATGAGCTAAAAAAATAATTCCATAATAAAACATAGTCATGTGAATTATACTAGTATAATGACCACATGAACATTCAATTACTAGATCCATAATTAGGGAACTGAATATACCGCACATTCGGAAACATTTTTTCAAGGCCTCGGCAGAGACGTCTAATGATTAAGGCCTCAGCCAAAATCCAAATATCACATTGGGAATGGCCTCAGAAAATTCCCCGTCTATTTGTCTCATGAGACCTACGAATACTCAAGGGGATATATCGGGCCCCACCCGTCACATAATAATTCCAATTAATTCTTCATATGAGTGGAGATAAACATAAACAACATATACATTCATATTAAAACTATCATACGAAATGTAACTAACTTTCCCCAGTTATTGAACACAAACACTAACCATTCAGAATGATAAGGTGAATGGTTTTAGGATAGATCATCCACAATTATGTTAGACATAAACCATTAAAAAAAATATGTTATAAGACATCATAAACGATTTACCCCAAAAATAAATATGAATCAACAAGAGTGTTGAATCAAACGACTATAATCTTCTAAAGTCAATAAGTAATTCTTGTTATAAAAACTCTTTAATTCTTAAACGAAGAGTTATATTGAAAAAATCATTGTATAAAACCTGAAGTTAGGTAAGATAGTATTTCATGATAAAATGTGTGCTTTCAGAAGGATAATGGTTTCCAAAAAAGTAGATTATATCTTTCTCTTGAAAATAGATATGAATTTGAGAAATAACCTTGTATCGGGCTCGAATTTTTGGAAACAGTTTCGAGAGCTACTTTTAAAACATGTCTCTATCTAGAAAATATGGAAGGAATCTGGTTTTTGTACATATATATAATATTCACATAGAATTTATTAGGAGTTCATAACAATGCATAACAATTTCACCGAGGAAATTAGACAATAAAAGTAACCCGAATGAAAATGGAAGTTCGAGTGAAAAAAACCCTTACCTTGACTCCAAACACATTCCGATCTTGAAATTAAGCTCCTAGAATATGAAATTATATTTATTAATATCTTATTTAATAAACCGTTAGACATTTATTTAGTTTATCATAATTCAGAATAGTTCATTTATACCCTTAGTTCTAAGTTATTATATTGAATTTTTTTGCTCTGGGGTGTTCATTTTCTTTATTTTCATAATTAGTTCACTTGTCTTTAAGTAATGGAGTTATTGTGGAATGTTTATAAATCTCATGAATCGAAATTATATATTACTTATGAACATGAATAATTGATAATGGTCATTTATATAATTTGGATACATGGAAAGAGGATGAATCATTTGATGACAACCACTTCGATTATTCAGCGGTATTTGGATTATTATGAACTAGTTTTGTCATGTAACATAATTATTAGTACATATTATGGTTAATGAAAATTAATTAGGTTATAAAAAATATATTATAGTCTTCTTCAACCATAAATATGGTTTCATGGCCAGTAATGAATTTGAAATTGAAGAGAAAAACATCATCGTCCAAGAAGGCTATAAATTGGAACTTCATGGACGTTGATTTCATTTATAAAACTAAAAGGGAGGGTGTAAGAATATTTATGATGTATCTCGCATTCAAATGAGATAATTAAAGTATATATATGATATTGGAGTTACATAAATCATTTGGATAGAGTAGGGGAGTAGATGATAGAAAAAGAAGAGAAATTGAAATGAAACCAAATGAAAAAAAGGGTGTTTTACCTCTTGAAATAACCTCCTTGAGAAACTCCTTAAGGGAAGGGGTTTTGGTCTTTTGAAAAGACCAGAAGCTTCATGGATGTGGGGGGAGACTAGGTAATAGTAATTGGTAAGATCTTTGAGGATCTTCAAGGCTTAGAGGAGTGAATAGAAGAGGGAGTGGTGGGGGTTTTTAAAGTTGAGGAGAGGGGTAAATTTTGAATATTTAATGCATTATTTTATTATTTCCTTCAAGACAACCAATAGTGTTGGTTCATTAGACCCCTAATAGTAAAACGTGCACGTGAGATCGATCCAAGTGGCCTTGATTAACTTGTGATGTCATGAATAGTGTATTTAACTGATAATTTGTATATATTGTATTTTATCGTATATCACTATTAAATAAAATTCTAGAATTTTTGAAAAATCCCAAAAATTTACCCTAAACTTTTTTTGATTATGAGAATTAAAAAATGAACTCAATTTTTAATAATTAAATTTCTACGAATTATTAATTTATTTTCTAGATAAAGTTATAGATAATCCCAAAAACTAACAATCTTAAAGATCAATTAGTTTTATTTTTCATTGAAAAAATAATTAAGATCTCATTATCTTATTTCCTTAAGAAAATAAAATAATATTATTATTTACTTTTCATAAATGGAATATTAATATTAATATTAATATTCATAAGGGATTGTTACTATTCACCAAAAATCAATTTTGGTCTATTAGTCCTAAATGACTTACTGATCACAACTCTAGATGACCATTTTTTGAAATTCAAAACATAGAAGTGGAAAATTTATATTTAATGGATTGGTTTTGACTATATACTAAATAACATAGAGTTTTTTCAAAGGAACATTGTGAAGTAAAGAATGTATTTTAGAGAACCATACCATAAAATCATTGGGGTGATACATTATTCCCTCCTTCGGAAATTTCGTACTCCAAATTTTATGTATAAAGCACACCAAAAAGGTGTGGGTGATTCCTTTTCATAACATCCTCACGTTCCCATGTTCCATCTTCCATATTCTGGTTTCTCCAAAGAAACATTACTAGATGACTTGTCCGATTTCTCAATACCTACTCCCTTGTGTGAAGAATACTCATAAGCTTTTCACAGTATGACTAATTAGGTTCCAGTTCTATTTTTTCATATGTGAGTACATGCATTGGGTATGGCATGTACTTATTTAACAATGATATGTGGAACACATAATGTACTCTGGATAGATTTGGAGGCATCGCTAAAGGGTAAGCTATAACTCCGATTCTTTTTATAATTACAAATGTTCAGATGTACATGGGTTTCAGTTTCCCTTTCTTACCAAACCATACGACACCCTTCATGGAGATACTTTCAGAAATACATGATCTCCCACTTGAAATTCCAAGTCCTTTCTTCGGTTTCCAGCATACCTCTTCTACATACTTTGGGATGCTTTAATATGGTCTTGTATTTTCTTCACCTTTTTCGTGGTCTCTTAAATAAGTTCTGGGCCTATAAATTTCCTTTCACCAACTTCATCCCAACATGTTGGAGTTCAAAATATCTTTCCATATAATGCATTATATGGATCCATTTTAATACTAGAATGGAAACTATTATTGTAAGAAAATTACAACAAAGGAAAGTTTTGATCCCACATACCTTAGAAGTAAAGAGGGCATGATCTCAGCATGTCTTCCTGAGTTAGAATAGTCCATTCAGACTATCCGTCAGTTTGAGGGTGATTTACAGAACTCATACGAAGCTCAGTATTCAAATCCTTCTGGAGACTTTTCCAGAATTTTAATGTAAACTGAGGATCTCAATCGGAGAAAATCGATATAGGTTCACCATAATGTCTCACAACATCATTAATATAAATTCATTCCAGGCGCTCAAGTAGTAAATCCTATCGTATTAGAAGGAAATGTGCTGATTTAGTGAGTCGATCAACAATAACCCATATTTCATCCTTCCTTCTAAGTGTCCTCGGTAGTCCAGTGACAAAATCCATTGTAATGTTATCCCCCTTCCATATAGGAATAGGTTGAGGTTGCATCACTCATTTGGGATGTGGTCTATCTGCATTCACCTGTTGAAAAACTAGACACCTTGACATGTAGTCAGAAATTTCTCAAATCATATTATCCCACCAAAAATATTCCATCAGATCTCTATACATCATGGTGCAACCCAGGTGTACAGGCAAATTTGAGCTATAAGAATTGACTAATAGTTCCCTTTTTAGATCAGTTAAAGATGGATCACAAAACCTCTTCCCAATCTTCGGTACTCATTCTTCATACATGAAGTTAGCCAGTCTCCCATCCTTAAATTCATTAATTTTCTTGTGCATATTCTCATCATCAGAATGAGAAATTTTTATCTTATCTAGTAAAGATGGTTTAACAATAATTTGAAATAGTAGTGATGTTTCCCTTCTATAACAATTATCGTATCCATTTAAAATATAACAAGGAAGATATGATCAATTTCAATCCTCATTTGAGTCAGAAGGACTTGATCTTTCCTACGTAATACATATGCCACCTTATTTTCCATTCCTTAGTGGTAGTGTATTCAAAAATCGTAATCTTTGAGTAACTCGAGCCATCTTCTTTGATTCATGTTCAGTTCTTTTTGTGTAAAAATATATTTCAAACTCTTGTTGTCTGTATAAATCTCACATCTCTCTCCATAAAGATAATGCCTTTATATTTTTTGAGCAAAGATCAAAGCTGCTGACTCAAGATCATAGGTTGGATAATTTTTCTCATGAGTTTTCAGTTGTCTTGATTCATAATAAATAACTATATTGTTTTTCATAAGGACGCAACCCAGTCCATTCTTTGATGAATCACTATATATTACAAATACATCACCTACAGATGGAAGAGTCAAAATTGGAGCATTTACCAATCTTATTTTCAACAAATTGAAGCATTTTGTTCATTATTTTGTACACACAAACTTAACATCTTTACATGTGAGCTTGGTTTGCGGGTTAGCCATTTGGCAAAAATTTGAATGAAATGCCAATAATAACGAGGTAAGCTAATAAAACTGCATACCTCATTTATGTTTGTTAGTGTGGGCCAATCATGGATTGTCTTTGTCTTCACAGGATCAACTAGGATTACATCCTTAGAGACAATATGGCCCAGAAAAGAGACTGATTGAATCAAGAATTCACATTTTCTAAACTTCCCATATAATTTATTTCTTCGAAGAGTTCTCATAATTACCTGCAAGTGATTCTCATGGTCTCCATAGAATTTTGAGTATACGAGGATAGCATCAATGAATACCACAACAAAGTTATCATGATATTCCTTGAAACTCTATTTATTAAATCCATGAAAATAGAGGGAGCATTGTTCAGTCCAAACGGAATCACTATAAACTCGTAATTCCCATACCAATTACAAAATACTTTCTTAAGAATATCTTCCTTCCTCACACGCAACTGATGATATCTGGATCAAAGGTCGACCTTCGAAATGTATTGAGCTCCATTAACATGGTCAAATAAATCATCAATCTGGGGAAAAGGGTACTTATTCTTTATGGTAATAGAATTGATTTCCCTGTATTCAATGCAAAGCCTCGTGGATCCATCTTTCTTCCTGACAAAGAGGATAGGGGATCCCCATAGAGAAACACTAGGTCAAATAAATACTAATTCACTCTAATCCTCTTGTTGTTTCTTCAGCTCTACTAATTCCATAGTGTCCATTATATAGAGATTCATTGATATAGGTCTTGCATCAGGAATTATATCAATAGTGTACTCAACATCCATCTCTGGAGGTTGTCTAAGTAAATACTCTGGAAATACATCAACATAATCTTTCACTATGTTCACATCATCAATTTGGTGATTTCATTCCTCTCCCATAGATATTGTTTTATCTTCCGATACTTGTATTGAATTCAGTAGAACTACTGGGGGTGGTTCTAGATAAGAATCGGGTGGCGTTGTTTCCGCCCATAAGATAAGGGATTCTACACCATTTTAAAAAATTCAATATTCTTTCTTCTTACAATAAATCATCACATCATAATTTTATATCCAATACATACCGAGAAATATATCAAATTCAGTCATTGGTATGATGATAAGGTTAGAAACTAGAGCACATTTTGGTGTCTGGAGGGGGACTAGTCGATATGCCTTGGTTGAAATGATACATCCCCTATGATTTTTGACTGAAAACTCGTTTATTAAATCAAATTTGACATATCTAATTCTCTTGGAAAACTGGGAAGATATAAATGAATGTGATGATCCAGAATCAAATAAATTGTTGGATAAGTTTGAGGAAACAATTAAAGTACCTACCACCATGTCATTAGGAACTTCAACCTCTGGATTTTGGATTTTATAAGCTTGTCCCTGATCCCTTGGCCTTTTCTATTGCATATTTCCTTGATGTTTTGGACAATCATTATCATAGTGTCCCATATCCTGACAATTGTAGCATTGAACATCATTTCCTTCCTTCTTCCCATCGAAATCACCCGAAAGATGACCATTCTGACCACATTTGTTGCATGATCCTTTTCTATTTAAGCATGTACCAGTGTGTTTTCTTCCACAATTGTCACATGGTAAAAATTCAACTTTTCCCTTATTCCATGTTTCCTTATTTCAATTCCTAGGGTTTTCAGCAGCCCACTTCTTTTCTTTATTTCCCTAAAAGTCATAATACATAGATAATTATTTATTTGTCTTGATATCACATGAAACTATAACCTAATATGATGAAAAACTTTGGGAGACTAGTGCCCATTGGAGGAATGGCTTTATGACATCAAAGAATTGATAAATTATCCTCCTTGTATTTTTTATATAGTCCAAAACATGTCTAGAAAACATTGCGATTTTAGCTTCGTACATTGCAACATTCTCATCATCCTTTTGCCTCAAAATCAAGAATTGCCTCTCCATAAACGCTCTTTTTTCATGAGGAAACTATTTCTCCAGGAATATTTCCTTAAAGTCCCTCCACTCTATCTCTTCTATTTATTCCTCCTCCTTTGTGTTTTTGATTAAGGACCACCACTAATCCACATATCCCGATATACGATATACTTCCATGACAACCTTCTCTCTTTCATTACATCACAAGGCAAGAAATATCTTCTCAAGATAACATATCCACTGCTCTACTACAAAAGGGTTTGTATTCCCATTGAATGATGGAGGTTTTTCTCACATAAAGAGATCTTACATAGCTCTTCAACATGGTGGATCTGGATGCTCTATACAGGTAAGGTTATTATTCATAACCTAAGTATGTTTTCCTAGTATAGTTATGAGTTGCTCAGCACCCGATCTAACATCATTATCTTGCATCAGAGGGAAATCCCTATAGGGGACATGTCTGTTTAGGCGGTTTACATTCATTCCACATGATGCCATATCTAGATAATGGAATACACAAAATAAGGTTATGAATCACAATGTATAATCTTAAAATAACAAAATACTATGAAAAAAATCAGATCCTACGCATGGCTAATCCCATATTCACAAAAATGGTTTCCTTGAGAAATATTTTACATTTCAATCCTTCATAATGGATTGTAAAGAAAATGTGAATTATCCTAATAATATCTCATATGAGTGTCATAAAAAATAGTTCAGCAAGGCCCGTTGTCATGCACCAGTTCCTGTTCGAGTCTAGTTAAAGGTGGTGTTCTTGGGTTTTACCCCTAGATACATCTGATCCAAATCTTCCTGTACCTGCTCGTATCCAGACTTGGATGTATTGCTCAAAAGATCAACATAATCTATTCTGTACCAAAATACCAGGATGTTATTGTATATATATACTCAAAGACTAACTTAGGGACTCTTCTCTAAATCTATGTTTTCTAAATATAGTTTCTATATACTCTACTAAACTTCTTATAATACCAACTGTAAGGACCCAACCCCAGTTTCCCAGAGCCGGTGCCTTATTTGATTTTATTGGCATACAAACAAGGAATAAGCATCACAAAGGACCAATTAGTTTAGTATTATTAGAAACATTATACATAAACAAGTTCAAAATTACAATAATAAGGTAAATACAACACTGATATACACCATTAGAAATATCCATGCCTCCTAGATTATGCTTGCAAGTCATTCATATTTTACTTCTTCATATCCTGGGAAAAATGAAACATAAGAAAGGGGTGAGCTCAATCCCTCGTTATGAGTAAGAATTACAGAGGATGATAACCTCTATATAATACATGGTTCATAATTGAAAACACATGCCTTTAACAATAAACTTGAACACATCATGGCAGGAATATGATCTGAGAAAATAATACCATAATAAAACATAATGATGGGTATTCTACTAGTCCAATAAACACATGAACTTTCAATTAGCAGCTTCATAATGAGGGAAGTGAATGTACCAGACATTCCAAAACATTTTTTGAAGGCCTCTTCCAAGACATATAATTATTAAGGCCTCCGCCAAAATACATATATGACATTGGTAAAGGTCTCGGCCAATTCCACATCTATTTGTCTCATGACACCTACTGATGCATCGAGGGGATATAACGAGATCCACCCATCACATAATAAGTCAAATTCAATCCACATATGAGCGGGGATAACCAAAAACAACATATACATTCATATTGATACTTTAATATGAAATTTAACTAACTTTCCCAAATTATTGAACATAATCATTAACCATTCAGAATATTATGGTGAATAGATTTAGGATAGATAATCCACAACAATGTAAGTCATAAAAAATTAAATAAAATATGGTACATGACATCATAAATGATTAACCCCAACATTACATAAGAATAAACAAGTGTGTTAAATCAAACGAGAATAATCTTTTAAAATCAATAAGCAATTATTGTGATTAATACTCTTTTATTTTGAAAAGTAGAGTTCTTTTGGAATCATATTTTTATAAAACAATAAGTAAATTAAGATAATATTTCAAGATAAAATAATTTTTTTTATAAGGATAATGGTTTCCAAAAAAATATATTATAGCTTTCCCTTGAAAATAAATTAGAATTTTTGAAATTCCCTTGTATCGGGCTCATATTTTTGGAAATAGTTTTGAGAGATTTTTTAAAACGTGTAACTATCCAAGAAAATAGGGAAGGATTCAGGATGGTGCACATATATAGAATAGTCACACAGAATTTATGAAGTGTACATAACAATAAATATAAATTTCATTGAGGAAATTAGACAATAAATGTAACACGAATGAAAATGGATGTTTGGGTAAAAAACCATTACCGTAACTCCAAACGTGTTTCGATCTTGAATTTATGCTCCTGTCATATGAAATTATACTTATTGGAAACTTATTTATGAACCTATTAAACATGTATATAGTTTATCATAATTCTATTTAGGTCATCTATACCCTTATTTCTATATTTTTAGATTGAATTTCTTTGTTCAGGGTTATTCGTTTTCTTTATTTTCATAATCGGTTCACATGTTTTTAAGTAATGGAGTTCTTGTGGAATGGTTATGAATCTCATGAATTGATATTATATATTATTTATTAACATAATTAATTGATAATTATTATTTATGTAATTTGTTTACATGGAATGAGTATGAATCCTTTGATGATAACCACTTCGATTATTTGGCAGTATTTGGATTATTATGAACTTGTTTTGTCATATAACTTAGTTATATGTACATATTCTGGTTCCTGAATATTGATTATGTTATAATACATATTTTATAGTCTGTTTCAACTATAAAAATTATTTAATTACCAGTAATGAAGAAGAAAATAAATAACGAAACATCATCACCCACGACGGCTATAAATTGGAACCTCATGGACGTTGATTTCAATTATAAAAATAAAAGGGAGGGAGTAATAATATTTATGATGGTTCTTACATTAACATTATAAAATTCCAGTGTAAAGATGATAGTGAAGTTTTCATGATCATTTGGACAATGGAGGTTAGGATAGGATATCAAAAGAAGATAAATTGAAATGAAACTAGATGAAAAAGAAGGGTTCTTTACCGGGTGAAATAACCTACTTGAGAAACTCCTTAAAGGAAGGGGTTTTGGACTTTTGGCAAGACCAGAAGCTTATTGGATGTGGTGAGAGACTGGGGAAGGTTAATTGGGTAGAAATTTTAGGATCTTAAATTATTATAATAGTGAAGTGAAGAGGGAGTGGCGAGGGGATTTTATAGTGAAGGAGGGAAAAATTTTAAATATTTAATACATTATTTTATTATTTCCCCCAAGACAACCAATAGATTTGTTTCATGTGACCCATAATAGTAATAAGTTCATGTGAGTTCTAACCAAGTGTCCTTGAATCATAATTGATGTCAAGAATATTGTATTTAATTGATAATTTGTACATTTTGTATTTTATTGTATTTCATTATTCATAAAAAAATTCTAGAATTTTAGAAAAATCCCAAAAAATTACCCAAACCATTTTCCAACGCGTAGATTTTAAAAATGAACTCCATTTTTCAAAATTACTTTTCTACAAAATATTTATATAATTTTTAAATGAAGTCATAGTTAATTTAAAAAATAACAATCATAATGTGAAATTAGATTTATTTCTCATTGAAAAACTAATTAAGATCTCATTATGTTTTTTCCTTAGGAAAATAAAATAATATTATTATTTTCTATTCATAAGGGGCACATTACTATTCATATTACTATTCTTCATGGTATGTTACTATTCACCAAATATCATGTTTTATCTATCAAACTACAAATGACTTACAAATCACAACTCTAGATGACCGTTTTCTAAATTCAAAACATAGAAGTGGAAAATTTATATTTAATGGCTAGGTTTTGACTATCTCTTAAATAAACAAATGTTGATTCAATGGAAAACATTGATTCATATAATTAATTTAAGTGAAACATACCATATAATGTTTGTGGTGCTACAACACAAGGGTTTACCGATGGCTAGGATAGACCCTTAGGGAGGTTTCATATATACCCTATATCAGGAGACAAATATCAATACATGCGTAGTTCGATGGGGTGAGGAATCAGGGTTGTGCACAGAATACAGCGACCCGAAGACACGCTGGGGCTTAATTGTGGTTAGCATCCCCTGGACTGCTAGGAGCAGTTAGAATGTGGGTGACAAGATCTCACTGGCATGTGGTGGCCTAGTTAAGAATCAGCATGGATATGCATGGTTGATAGATGTGGATTGAGAATTCCATGTAACCAACATGAGTATGATGATGATATTGGGATTGATCTTCGAAAATTCCTCCTACATATCCCAGTGGTAGAGATGAAAAATACAAACTGTTTTGTGGGGTTATTGAGTGACTGTGTAGGAGGCTCGTGAGAATGGATGCAAGGATGGAACCCAGAGGAAGTGGAACCCCACAGGTTGACACATTACCTTCCCAAAACATAGAGGATCCAGGGAGAGACTATTATGAGACATGGACAATGGGATTGGACCTCATTAAGGCTTCCTACGTATCCCTATGGGATAGAATCAAAGTATATGTAATCAATTAATGGGTCAAATAATTAAGGAGTGTGCATTGGACAACGACTAAAAGATGATGTTGGGGATTACACATACATAGTAGCCCAGATGTTGGTCTGTAGACACAAAGTTGGACAAAATATATTCCCCTGAGAAATGGTCACCACAAGGGCTTACCATTAGATAAGGATACAATGGTTTACCACTAGTTGGGTTTGAACCCTATGGATTCTCTTATATACCCAATCATGGAGACAAGGATCAAAGCCCACATATTTTGAATGAGAAAAGTTTAGCCTTATGCAAGATAAAGAGGGGAATATAGTTTAACATCATGTAGGATGAGGTTGAAATGACATGAAGTGGTCGGGGACCGATGGGTTTTTTGCTTTATCCTAATACATTCATCCTACAAACCTTAATTTTAATGGGAAAGGATCAAATTCTACATTGTTTTTCTTATGGCATACAGTTTGATGTCTTGTGAGATGAAGTTGAACCAACGTGAAGGGGTCAGGACAAGAAGGTGTTGTGACTGATCCTCAATGAGGCTTCCTATGTAACTTACTTGGAAATGGCAAGGATCAAAATCCATATTGTTCGTAATGGAGGCTTGGGACTTATTCTAGGGAGTTAATGGAATAATTTCATGGTCAATTATTACTTTAATCCCATGTGAGTCATTCTTGGTGTGAGAAACAAGAGATAATAATGACATGATGATCACATCATTAAAGGTGCATACGTATGGAATGAAGTGAGTCTTATGCGTGGATAGTTTCCCAATGAAGAAATAGATTGAAATGCATGGTTAGTATCAAAATGATGTAACATGGGAATATCTGTGGTTAGCGACCTAGAGAGATGGAGATTGGGACTTAATCTAGAATGATGGTCTAATGGAAGAAATGCCCATAGGGAGGGTATGGGGTATTGAAGGTCCTAGTGCCCCCATCATCTCTAGTCCATAACATGATATAAGAGAGTAAGAGAAAGGTTGTTCCCTCCCTCAATAAATGCTATGGTATTACGCCGGGATGGTTTCCCTTCCTGCGGATAGATTCCACATCAACCAAGTTGATATCATTCCATGTGTGGAATATCTCACTCCCATTGAGGTGAGCAGTTCTAGAGAATGTAAGAGGTGGGGAACACCATGTATATTGCATGGGGTGATGCCACAGTTTACTTCAATGTACTGAGGATGTTTTTTTATAGTATAATGGATTGTAGCTCAGATGAGTTGGGTTCACTCCTCTTCCCTAGATATTACATTACTGATACCCACCCACCTTTGGTGAATGGAATACATCATCAATTACATTATGGGGTATTTTTATGGAGTGATCCATTGAAAGGGCTCATGTTAACATGGCTATGTGAAGAAGAAATAGTTGTTTGTGTGCCTATGTGGAGAAACATAAGTCTATGCAATGGAATATGAAGCACCACCGAAGGGACCTTCAAATAACTTCATACAAACCTGCAGGGTCATACAAGTGAATCATGTGTACAATAGGGGTGTCCCACATAAGACGAGATCGACCATGGTGCCTTATGGTGAGGAAAACACATGTAACCCATGAGGAGTGGAGAATGCTAGTTGGGAGGATACAAAAATGTTGGTATAGTTACACATAAAATAAATTTATGCAAGTAATAAAGTTTCTATTCAAGGAGAATCTATCACAAAAAAGAGATCTTTTTGGAACATGTGGATTCAGAAAAATGGAAATGATCAAGGATTGATCCTAAGTGGCCCTACCCAATGGAGGTCACATGGGAGACCTATCGCGTAAGATCCAATGTCTCGATGCCATGGTGTTTTTTGCATGGTCTTGGTAGAGTTATATTTTTTCACAGTAAAGTGTTGGTTCATCTTCTGTAATCATCCCCTAAGGGTGGGGTTACAATTCAATTTATATATTAAAACATTGGAGGCAGCACACAAGATGAGAGACATGAAAAATTTTGTTTGATGTAAAATTGGGTGGGATTGGGTTTGCTGGCCGCTGGGATATTTCTTTGTGGACCATTATTCCTTCATTCCCGAGACTTGGCGGGTTGTTCGGTCTTCACCATACAAACATTCATTTGACGTTTAATTGGGAATGCAAGGGTTTGCGCTCCACTGGGAATCCTTCACAAAACCCTCATGTCTTGCGTGCAACTCCCTCCAGCATCGCAGAATAATTTATCCATTCTATTCATGCCATTTGATTCATTAAAATTTACCATATACTCCCCTATCTTATATTCAGCATCAATATCACACTTATTTTTTCCATTCCATAGATAATCATGATGAATCCTTTTATTTAATTTCCAATTTTTGTTAGAATTTTCTTTTTTATAAAATAGGGTTCATTATTCAATTATCAATGGTAAAGGGTTATCTAGTATGTATATGGTTCTGTGTATCTACGAAAACTATCTGTCCTTTGAGATTTGATTCCTTATATATTTACTATTATAAAAAAATAGTATCCGGATTCAGGATATTGAGGTCTAGAACACTATAAATTATATCAAATAATTTTAAGTTCATACTTTTAAAATTATATTATGGAAAACATATATTAAGAAACAAAACCATTGGATTGAATTTGTGGAAAATCATAGAAGAAAATCCTAAAACTCTAGCGAGGAATATATTATGTGGTTTTCCATTGTAATAAATACATGTATATATAATACATGTGTATGACATTCTAGAATTTATTTTTCTTGGGGTCAAAAATATGAAAAAGGATAATTAGGATTTACATGAACATTACTTTGTATACAACAATGAGACTTACTAATCACCTCTTTTAGCACACCTGGTGTTCATGCTTTATATAATATTTTTTAAATCACTATAAATGATTTAAAAGTAAATATATCCCAATATAAACAAAATTCTATGATTCTTATATTTATAGTACATTATTTTTTAATATATTCTATGTGTTACACCAGATTTGGAAGTATAATATAGGATTTAAAATTCATAATTTTATGAGCTATTCAACTATATGTTATTGTTAAAAAATGGAACCTGGAAGTAATTAGTGTATCAATATTCATGATAAATTTTGAGATTAACCTTATATGGAATCCAATACAGCTAGTATTGGAATTGGGAATGTTATGGATATGTTAAGGAATCTTAAATAAGTTATAAAAATAACCTTGGCATCATGGATAAACCAATTTCTTGGTGATATTCTCATATGTTGGACCACGTTATATGACAATGGCCCCCATATTTTAGTCTGAATACTGATCCAATCGTATCTATGTTATTTATCAAGTGTTTGGTGATGATATTTATGGTATTGTGATGTGTTGAAAAGGAAAAGGATGCACATAAAGTGTGTTTTCTCAACGGAAATACTGATCAATTGTGATCATTGATCTATAATATTAGGGAGGATGAGAGAATAGAACTCACAAAATGTGAATCTTTTAAGGAGAAATTATTTGACAAATATTTCCTTCATTATTAAGAAATAGAGATGAAAATAATGTTAGTTATGTTAAAGAAGAAGGAATAAGAATTTTTTTGGTGTTTGGAGCTATAGTTTCATGTTTAACTAGTTAGGATATGGACTATATTTGCATCACAATGTATAATATTAAACATTTATTTAAGGTCTTTGTCCATAAATATGAAGGAAGATGTCCTATCAATATTTTTATACATATTTTTAAATTTTTTATGTGTTATCATGATAGATAAGGACTTTTACATGTATTATCCACTGAATTTTACATAAGTGGAGAATATGACGAAAGATCAAAAATGAGCTAAAGGGAAGAAGGGAAAGAAGGACATTCCCACATATGATAAGTGTGGAATAATAATGCTGAGAAATACTCAAATGGTATTTATTTTTTTATAATTTTGGATAAAAGTTTCACCCATAAAATGAATTTTAAGGAATAAATAAAACAAAACAATTTAGTTTTTCAATTGTAAGGAGATAAGGAACTGCCCAAATGAATACCCCAAGCATTAAGAGAATATAGCTCAAAAGTTCCTAAGGGATCAATTTCATGTATATACAAATGATACAAATGAAGTGGAAGGATAAATGCTATTCTAAATTTGGATCCCTGAAACAAGTTGGAAAATTATTTTTCTATTTATATATGTCTTATAATAATTCTGAAATGAATAAGGATTGTAGAACATAACTATTTATTAATGGATTTGAAATAGTGTGTTTATTGGTACAATGAAATGGGAATCAATGGAATGTAGAATTCATGGGATTAAATTATTAAAGGAAATATAACCTTCAATATAGTCTGGATGATGAGATAATGACGTTTGGATGACATGATTATCATTATGTATAATCTAAATTGGATAGTAATGAATACAGGGGATCTTTTTAATAATTCATTGAAAATTTGTTTATATTATAATTAATGGAATTAAAAATGTTTTTGAATTAATGAAATATATTAAATAATATTGGTGTTATTTATTCTATATAGAAGCATTCTATTTTTTAATAATGCATTTTGGAACATTAGGTCCTCACCATGCTTTAAGAGAAAACATGAAAAATGTATTTATAGGTTAGGTATATTGCAATTATGAACTATATCATATTGTTGGGAGATTAAAAAAATTCATTTGGGAAATTTAATGAAATTATTTATAAGGTTTTGAACATTAAGAATAACAATTTATGAGATGGTTGAAGATGAAATTTTGATTTAGAGTTTGATATTATGGTATTGCTTCCCCATGTGTAGATTTTAGTATATTGGATTACATGTGATAGATATATCTGTTTTTGAAAATTATTAGATATAGATGTAATCTCTTTTTTATTGGATATTATAATATATTAGAAGTAAATTATTTTTCTTCAGGAATACAAATTTATTTTTATATTTTTATTTATAGGAGTAAGGGCTAAAATGGAAATTGACCGATGCATAATCAAATGACGAAACTCTGATAATAAGTTAGAAATGTATCATATATGTATAATTAATTATCTTCTTAGATAGTAAAAGTATTCCTAAACTATAGGAAGAGGGTCTCGAAGGAAATAATTTATACTATAATGTAATACTCAATTAATCACTTGGTATTTTATATCACTATATATTTATGGATTTAAGGCACTTAACGTTTCATTGATCATTTAATTTATTCTGATCATGGACCTCAATAAATCTTCATAATTATTTACATTTTTCCACCATGTCAACATCATCACATAACATCAAATTTATCCTATTTGGAAACCTAGTTATACAGTATTCTATATATACAACAAACATTATTTTCACTATTGTTATGTTGATATTTTATTAACAATTTTAGGAGGTGGGTTTTTGAATAAAGGCATATTCAAATATCATCATTTGATCATTGAGATCAAGTGTAATTTATAATAATTCTATTTATTTATTGTGTGGATATTGTAACACCATTAACTCTAAGTTATGGAAATTTATATTTATTTCAATTGTGACACAAAAAATATATTCTATTTTTCATTACATGGCTAATTTATCTTGCGTTACAAACAACACATTATTATTCTTCTGCTATACAGGACATTTTGTTTCAAGTAAATGTGAAATATTATTAAAATATTAGAATTTTTTATAATATTTATCACCTAGATTTTGGAATTGAAGTTACAAATAGTACTATATAAATTATTAAAATTATGGTAATCTATTAATTATAAAAAAATATATTAATAATTTAAATGTTTTTTTTAGAAAAATGTATATAATTTGAAAAAGATGGTTTAATTTTATTTTTAAAAAATAATTTAAAATTAATTTCTGACACATTTTGAAAATTTATATTATAATGTAATTTTAATTTTATAAATCCGGATATTGAAATTATATTGGGGTGAATTATATTGATTTTTTATAAAAAGGTTCATTTTTTGATTAATAGTGAAAAATACTTGTGGTGTTGGTTATCCCAACCCAAAGGACATTAAATTTTATATTTATTTTTGGATAATATTTTTATTAAGGGTTATTGGGAACCCTTACATAATAAATATGACTATATGAACTAGGACCATTACATGGACCTACGGCCTAAGGAAAAACTCCAAATACATGACCCGAAGGCCCAAGACATGACCAGATAAGAACATAGATTCCCCATCATCTACATTATTGAAGAAATATTGATACCACCAAAAATAGATTATGAGATACAATTTCCCCATGTAGAGTTTCATGGTTCCTAGTATCGATGGAAATTTCAATACGATCACATCCTTCTAATTTGGTCAAATATGTTGGGTGGATGCTACCTGCTTTGAATAATCATCTGGGGGCCTACTCCTAAATGATTTAGTCCAAGAATATTATTATAATTTTTTGGTATGGAGGTTGTTTTCCTAATGTCCTACCATGTACAGATATCAAATTGTCCTTATGGAATTTGGTGGCCCGAAGGCCAGGATACCCCTACGCCCAAACTGGTAGGCTCAAGGACAAAATTAGATTAATATTTCTATATTATATACAATTGAAAAATATATACTCTATTAAATAACATTTAACTACTAAAAATTCCCATAAATTTACCCCATAATGATTTGGTCTCTAATCATTCAAATTCCGAGAAGGATCCACAACCACTCTGGGTACATGCTCATTGGCGAAAAATATAGAATTACAACTGAAACATGTTTTTTTATTAAGTAATTTACATTTATAAATAAATTTTTAATAAGTTTTCAATTAAATTTTGTTCAATTATATATACATAAATTAATCATATATCATTTTGATAAATATCATATTCAAATTGGAAATGAAAAATTTCATTCATTTTAACATTTTATAATTTAAATCCCATTTTATCATTGCGATAGGAAGATTGATTTTAAAATTAAGATTTCCAATTCAATGAATTGAATCATTAAAAAACGTTTCAATAATTTTAATCATAAGTATTTATATTGTGTAAAAATTTTAAATAATTATAAATAAAACATAATTGTGAAGAAGTAAGAATTAATTACCATAATTAAAGTAAAAATCGGTTTACAGGGTGATTAGACTAAGATTTTAAGGGATAAAATGATCTAAAAAATTGTCCAAACCTACTAGATATCCAAATTTATACACTTATTATCTTAGAATTTATTTTTATGAATTTTTTGGATTAATTATCCATAAAAGTGATCTATATAATAAGTTAAGAAATGAAGAAGAAAAAAAACAGTTTATACTTATATGGTCAATCATGTATTGATATGGGGATAGAAAACAAAATATTCTGATATGGATATTAATTTGAAAAATAAAAATGTTTTTTTGTAATAATTTATCTTTAATTTTTATAGATGAAATAATGACTTAAAATTATTAATTAATTCAAACACAATAATTATTTAGTTAATAATAATATAAAATAAATGTTACAGAAAATAGTAAATGTGCATGAAATTGAGTGTATTATTATGTAAAAATTATTTTTAATAAGAATATATCATGATTGATTTGTGAACATAATAGATTCAAATTCCATAAATGTTTTCATTTTTTAAAATTAAAATTAAAGGTATAATGTTTAAATTCACATTAATGTTATTTTTAAATAAAAGACTTTTTTAAATTACTAAAGCTAATAACCTATTAATGGTGAATTTTAAATGTTAATAAATACTATATATGATCTATACATTTTCCAACTAATATTTATAATGAATATATTAACCATTAAATGGAAAAACTCGATTCACATGATTACAGTTAAAATCAGTGGGTATAAATTAACTAAAATTTCTCATCATATATAATTCATATTATATAAATTAAAATGAATAAAAATACATGTTACCTTTTTGAAATCCCAAAATGTTAAAATATGAAAACATAGATGTTAGAGGAATAAATGTATAAAATATGTATTCTATTATGTGTTGGAGGTTTGTATAAACCATATAATCCCTCCACCCCATTAATTATCTATTTTTTATTCACTTGAGGAAATATTGACCTCTTAATAGCGAATACTACAGAGAATTTGTTATAATTCCAATCAACCATAATAATAAAATGGTACTCACCCTTCCCCTTATTTCACAATATAAAAAAACAATGGTTCATTAAACATCAAATATAATCACATCTAAAACCCCCTCTTATAATCCATGAATCATTATTTCAGGAAAAAATTCAACCTAGTAAGGACTTATTGAAAACCCAATGTTGATACTCTAAGAGGATTTAATGTTCTTCAACAAGAATATTTATATTATTTATTCATCCACCTCAATAAATTTTTATTTAAACATTATGATATAATAAAACAAGTATATTAAATATACATGGAATTTATTATTATAATTTCATGATCTAAAACTATCAACATTTCTATAAAATGGGTTACAAAATTGTCATTTGTCTATTTGGTGGACCACCCCCTCTATAACCGATGTCATTTTTTTCGTTACTGACATTCATGGTTGGGTATGATGATGGATAAAATATATATATTATATTTACAGTATATTTATATTTATTTATCCAATATATCATATATATCATTTTAACATCTATTTTATATGAGATAAGATAACTTCACTCGTGTGTACGACATATTACTTCCTCGCGAAACGATGTTATTCATCTTTCATTAACGCATTTTATAGAAGGTGAAAAATTTAAAGATCATGATTATTTAAAATATATATTTTAATTAATTATTATATTTATGAAATATTTATCATTCGTTAAAGATATCATATATCATTTTCATTATTTCTTATTCAATCAAGTAAAGATGAAAACATCAATCGTGCATATGGGGACTATCGTCTTCACAAAGCAATAGAACTCCCATTTCATCCCTTCACTACATGAATGATATATTGAAGTATAAAATATTTTATTAATTATTTTATGATAATTCTTAAATGGTAAAATATTAATTTGATGTTTTCCATAATGATTGTTAAAAAATGGAACAAGTACTCATGCGTGCATACGGCCTACTCTCTCCTTGATCGTAACATACTTCCCTTTTCATAACAATTATTAATTATTGGTTTTATAAGGAAAATTAAAATTAAAACATGAAAATTATTTCATTATTATTATTCTAGAGGTGATTGAACTATATAATATACACAAGAACCTTAACGTTCATAATAACGCATGAATGAGAAAACGTGGAAATTTATACCTGAAATAATAAAAAAATGAAATATTATTAAAAAAGAGGTGATAAGAGATTATAAAATAATCCTATATGACACTAAAATAATTAATATGGTTCTCTAATAAGTTAATAAAATATATTAAAAACTATAAAATATATTAAATATCCTTCAACAAAAAGTCTATAGAAGTTAAATAATTTCTTCTCAATTTACATTCTATTATGGCTAATTTGTTTTTATGAACCAAATTACATTTATGAGGTTTAATAATGCCCCAATGAACATTTAATATCATAATTCATTCATTAATCATGGAATCTTATGTGTACCTTATAATAATTTCAACTAAGTGTTTTTGAATTGAAAATTACCATGTGGCTAACGATATTGTATTATCTCAATTTCTTATGTGATTATTAACATCATCATGAAAGAAATAACTTCTTTATAATAAATTTTCATTATACATTACATTTCCCCTAAATATCCACATTCTATTATATTTAATATCATTTCTTTGTAAACATTATTCAATTATTACATACAATGTTTAATTTGAATGTCATTTGATAAACTGGTGAAATATTGATAAACCCATATTCCTTACTCAAAACAATTATTTTATTGTAAGTTAAAATTTTCATAAATTAAATAGAATATATTATGTATGGGGAATGCTTTAGAAATTCATGACATGGGTTGGTGAAAATTTATATAAATACACCCTATGCGTTTTTAGTATGATAATATAAAATTCGTTGTACAATTCTTATACATTTGTAACTATTAGTTTTAAACTATTTTGTGAAATGTATTAGTATCAGATATACAGTTCAACAAAACAAATCAGTTTGTGCATAGTATGTTCTGATAAGTCTTGTGGTAAATTCCATATGTTCCTAGGAAACATGACGACTGATAATTTGGGGTTACCTTCATTCAGAACTCTTTTATAATTATCATGAATATTCTCAAACCAATATTATATATGGATGCATTTCATTCACAAATTAATCATCAAATGTATTATGTTATCATTTATTTACCTTTATATATTGACTATAACTAATCTTACTTGGATAATAAATTTATTTAAATGGATTTTGTTCTATGTTATCTTCCTTGATATGTTTACTATTCTTAGTTATTTGTGATAGCTTCCGACGTACTAAACCCATACAAAGAATTTGATATCACCATTATTTTATTTCATTTCCTATGTTTTAATGAGGAATATATTGAATGAGTTTTGAAGGATGTTGAGCATTTTATATTTTTATATACAAGGTTTTATTATCTATTCCCACTGTAAAATGGGATTCAGGTATGTATATTTCTTCCAAAACTGCTATATTGGTCGGTCATTTTGGATTTCATTCCCATGATAAATGATAATTTCATAAAGTATGTAATATAAACTAGTTACTATGCTCAGTGCCACTATAGTAGGAATTAGAGTATGTTTAGTAAACACCTTGGGATCTAGATTAAGTAAGACATAGATTTGAGACCATAACCCAATGTTGGAATTTTATGATAAGTATAGAATAAAATCATAACATTTTGTTAAGGAATAGATTTTGTGGGATTCACTTTTAAAATATCCTTATTTGGATACATGAGTTTTGATGCAGTTCTAGAAAAATATGTTACTATAATTAAAAATAGTAATAATGGTGCATCTTTATTGACCCATTATCTACATGGTATATAACAATAGGGATTAATGATAACCTGGTTTAACACTCATGGGGGATATTCATAGGATAATTAACTTTTAAAAATATATAATGGCTTTAAATGTATATACATCCCCAATGAAAAGAAGTTTCTGCTGCTGATATTAAAAAATCATAATAGTTTAACATATTTTAAGTGTTGCACGATCATTGGAGTTATACATTATGATTTTAAATTTCTTATTTTGTGAGATAATATAATATTTTCCATTGTTTAACATTAATACCTGGATAGAATAAGGGTATAAATACACATGGTAAATGTAAATATTTCCCAAATAAATAAGATACAACATATAGATTTGGAGCTAAGAATGTTATGGATATATTAGGGAATCTTAATCAGGTTAATAAGAATAACGATTCTTAGATGGAGGAATAGATTCTTTAGTTAGATTATCCTATATAGGATCACTTTATATGAAAGATTACAACATTATTTAAGGAGACTAAACACCAAATGTGGTCCATGAAATGGATTATGTCTCTTGGGGGGATATTTGTGGAAATTTTATGTGGTAAAAATTAAATTTTTACACATTAAAATTATATTTTGAAAGGAGAAAATGATCAATTGTGGACGCTGATATAGAATAATAGGGTGTAAGAGTAAATATATATCATGGAATTGAATTATTTTTAGGATACATTAACTGGAAAATATTTCCCTCTAGAGTAACAAATAGAGATGAAAAGAAAGATACATTACACAATTCAAAAGGAAGAAGAAAGTGTGAATGAGTCTGTACCCATGTGGCAGAGGATTCAACATGGAATCTAAAAGACCTAGGACAAAATCTATGTAGGAGAGGAAATCCTAATGTACTATGGCGGTAGAAAAACTCTAGCAGCAGAGTCATTGTAGTTGGGGATGATACTATAGTTGGTACTGTAGATGAGGTAGTAAGGTATAGGTAATGTAGCAGCCAGTGTACTATTTTAGTAATATTCACCTAATGGCCATTTTGGACAAAAGATTTAGATTTTAGGCCTTGTATTCAGACCACTTGTTCTAGGGAATTTAGGCTTTGTAATGGCTCTCCCACTACCTTATCAGAAAGGGGTCTTCGATTTAATAATAAAAATTAGGCTTCCACCCCAAACTTTTAAAACATTCAATAATATAGAATTGTGGAGTATTGAGATACCATTACAATGATAACTAGAAATACTAGGGATTACATATGAAACCTAGAATGAAATATTGAACATTTCATTGAATATATTATGCCATGTATCTAAATTTTTAAGTTCTATAAAAATTTTCCACCATATGATCAAATTTTTTTATGTCATATATTGATAAAAAAATAATTATCCAAGAATTATGTCTTAAATGGGATGAATTTTAAAAATAGGATTTCATATCATAAGAGGAAAAGGTGGAAGAGGGAAGAAACTATCATACCAGAAAAAATAAATTTTGATGGAATCACTGTGGGAAATACATTAATGGATTGGGAGTTTATTTTATCCTTTTAGAATTGGGTCATTGGGTAAAATAATCCAATGGAAATAAAAAAACGGTAAAGACTCAGAGAATCCATGTATTTTTTTTAATATATGGGAATTTTATGAGTCTGCCAAAATAGACGGTTCTTGATTCCGATGCCTGGAGTTCCCAGAATGAATTTATGAACTTTTTTTCGGGTATGATCAGTAAATGTACGAGAGGGTTTATATAACTTTTCAACTGGTTCTGAGAATTGAAATCCAAGGACACCATTGAACTCGCAGTTTCGTTATTCACATTAGGATACCTTTACCTCGACCGCAGTTGGTCGAGGGTGGAAGTTATCTTTTCACATATTCGTGAAAGAATAAAATAAAAATAAAATTGATTAAATTTTATATTTATTTTTTTTACATGTGGATGTTGAGAAGTGGGGACCACCAACCCAAAACCTCCCATGAGATGTTATAATGGTGGGGACCACCCGAACTAACCTCCAAAGAGTGGTTATGGTGGTGGGGACCACCCAAGGATTAAACCTCTTGAACTACCCTCTTAATGATGGGGAAACCTGTCAACTCCCTCTTTATGGTGGAGGAGCCTCTTGAGATTCTCCCACATTAATTATTCCAACTCCATTATTTAATAAAGATAATTAATTTTGAGCCTACTAGAAATGTGGACAAATATTTTATTTTGAAAAACATAAATTATTCAGTTTGATAATTTCATTTGGGTGGGATTGAGGGAAATGATTGGCAAAGGGGAGAGCTCTTAGGGAAAATCTCTCCAATGAAGAACTCCAATGAAGAATGATGACTTAGACTCCTTCTTCTTCCACCAGATATTCATTGATGAAGAATTTCATCATCGTCAACTAACCAATGATGGGGGAAACACCGGTGTCACTGACATCCATCTTTTCCCAACGACATCGCCTCTATTCCCATTGAAAATGATCAACGAATCAAACAAATGAGTTAGGGTTTTTTTTGTGTATGAATACTTTTCCCATGTTCTTCCCTTGAATTGTTTTTCGGGATTAGGAATAAATAGTTTTTGGTATGTTGTAATGATTGATGTTCTTCTTCAAGTTCTTGTTGATACATCTACTACCACCTTAATGTGGAGGTTATGGGCAAACCAATCATGGCCCAACCCCTCCGTAAATCTTGTGATGATTTGTATTGTTGAACACGACAAAGGAACTGACCCAATGACACAGCCCCACAACCCACACTGCCTCAGGACCTCCTCACCCTCGTGGAACCCCCACAGCTGAGCTGCTCTGTGGCAGTCATGGCCCCCCCCGCCCCACGTCTCTGCCACCCGCAGCCCCGACGTGCCGCCCACGGTGGCTACTGTCTGGGCCGAGCCACCTCTACTGATCGGGCCGAGCTCCCTCCACCATCCGTCGATCCACCACCACCGTTTGTCGATCTTCCACCACAATCCTCCTAACCACTACTTTCGCCCTACCAAGCTGTCGGCGGAGCCATGCTACAATGACATTCCGAGTCACACCGCCATGTCCCTCTTAGCCGCACCGCGATGCTTCGTCCCGCCACTCTGGAAGAGGCGCCCTGCGGCACTTCACCGTGCCCCTCTGTCCGAGCCACCGCGCGGTCTAGCCACTCCCTCTGAGACGCCCTGCGACACCGAGCTGTTCCGGCCAAACTGCCCCACAGACCAGCCGTACCGACCAAGACCCCTTGTGGCCCCCTGCCGCTCCACCCGAGCCACCGTACGGCCTCCACCCTCCTGGCCGAGCCGCCCCATCCGAGTCACCCTACGGTCTCGCGCCATACAAAATAGAACCCCCACTTCCCCTCAAGGGCTGCCGGACCACCCAATAGGACAGGTCACCCAACACGTGCTGAGACGGACCCAGCAGGCCGGACCAGACCCAGTGGTATGGGCCGCACTACGTGTCAGGCCATACCCAGCAGGTCGGGCAGGGTCAGCCTGAACTGGGTCGGGCCACTCCAGGTCAGGCCGAGTCAGTCGGACCTGGTTGGACCAGTCCTGGTCCCACTACGACCAATTTACACTCTTTTAGCAATAACATTGGCACTGGATGTCCGTTTGAGGAACCGTCTGCAGCGCTTGAAATCATGTAGCGAGACTGTCCCATTGAGTAAACCCACTGGAGTTTTGGATTAATATTTTGAATGGTCAGGTTGGATCGAGCACGAATCCAACCAAGCCCCCGAGACTAAAATGATAATAACTCAAAGACAGGGCATCCGAATGACGTGCCATCTATTCCGTAGTGACCCCTATGACATGGTGGACCATTGAGATGCTTCTTAATGGGGATTAATGGATGTTTGAGTATTATCCAATATCTCATTGAAAGGATCCTCCAGGAGATGAGATATTATAGTCCTGGAACCCAATAGCTGGCTGAGACTTAACGACTCATAACCTTTTCGACTATGAGTGAATTGACAGGCCTAGTGGGGAGCTCCTCTGTGTGACATGGAAGATCCACAGTGGGGAGAGCATCTTCATCATGAAGGAGGCCAATGATACACGACCGTAGGAATACCACAGCAGGCCATAGTGGGGAGCGCCTCTGTGTGACGCAACAGGCCTACGGTACTCGACAAGAAGAGTACCTCAGCAAGTCACGAGTGGGAGAGCCTCTGTGTGACGTGAAAGACCCATGGTTAGGAGTGCCTCTATGTTACTTAGTAGACCCATGGTATGTGATAAGAGGAGTACCTCAACGGTCCTAGGATAGTGGAAAGCACCAATGTGTGATGCGGTAGTCCCACTATACTCGATAGAGGAGGGGTTCTCTAGCAGCTGAGTCGTTCGACGATGTGACTGGAGATGTTACTTGTTACTACCCCAAGAATAAATCTTAGTGTGAGCTGAGTCAGTATCTCTGTGTTTTTTTCTCTTGTTTGAGATGGAATAATTAATATCATAGGTATATATATGGGCATATAACTTAGTAGGATTATATGTTGATCTCATTATTTTGTGGTTTATCCTTGGTGGATTTGTGAGACATTGAGGGTCTTGGGGTCCATATTGAGTATCATTATACACACCCATGTATGGGCTATGCCCGATCCTAGTTGTGTTGGATACAGACGACGGACAACACTGACTGAGGCTGATAGTACCATGACTGTATTATATCCAAAGGTGGACCATACGGCGTGTTGGTACGCAGAGAAGACTTGTGGGAGTGGAGTGCTGAGGAGGTTATATGTACCTACCCTTTAGGTAGGAACATCAAAGGAAAATACAGTAGCTGTATTTTCTCCTTATTTAGTTATTTTTTATATCAGTTGTATTTGTAACTTTACCGTTGAGCTTGTATTCCATCCCCTTTACATTCAACACTCTTTTCGTTATACAGTTTTCTTGTGTTCATATCTTAATGTGTGCCTGGTTACGTGAGTTTATAGGTTTTAAAGGAAATTCCATACCTGTTTTAGGAAAAATGACTTTCAGTGCTAGTCACTAGCCCGTGACCTATGAAAGGCGGGTCTTGGGTAGTCACAACACGGGCCTCAGGGGACACGTTGTGACTAATTGGAATCCGAGGTTTTGGTTCTACGAGATAACAAGTAATATAATCATTTCTATAAAGCAATATTGTTAACGGTAATGAGTGCGTTTTTAGTTAAGGGAGTCTAGTGTTGGTGTAGTGGCCGATGTATCAATACACCAGGACCCTAACTTTTGTTTTCCAACTCAGTTCATGAAAATAGTGATTGCGTGTGTGTTTTCAAAACTTTTAATTGTTATATCTTTGAGTCAGATCACCAGGTATAAATTATTAATCATGGAACACCTTTTTCATTTTAGGATGCATTCATGCAGATAGCCTACTTGGGTTTTGAGAGTTGTACGCACTAATATCCCACTGAGTGACGAGGCCTCAGTGCAGGGACCTTTTCCAGTAGAGGCACCTGTAGAGGCACCAGTGGTACTATTACCCATTGGGCTTCCGGTGCCACCAACCTCCGTAGCAGAGAGTGCATGTTGCATGAGTGCGTTACACAAGTTCTAGCACGAGAGGCCACCCAGGTTCAAGGGAGAGATGGACCCACAGGGGGGATGAGGATTGGATGGATGCTATGGTGAGAGTCTTTCGACTCGTAGGGACACCAGTCGATATCATGGTGATCTTTTCTGCTAGCCTTATACAGGTTGTAATGGGCAAATAGTGGAGCTCGATGCTCCAAGTTAACGACGAGGTAACACTTTTCATGGAAGACTTCGAGGGACTGTTTTGGACAGATTTTGACCCAGCAACTCTTCACACAGTGCGCATACATGATCATCTTCATCTGCAGCAGGGCAACATGACTATAGATCTGTACCCAACGAGGTTTAATGACTTTTCATGATACTCCATGGATATCTTACAAGACGCATTCTTCAGGGCACAAACCTTTGAGAAAGGGCTCAGCCGTGAGATCAGGGCTTTGATTATATCACTTAGATTCCCGATGTAGGTGGGGGAGTTAGAGAGATCCCTCTTGGTGGAGCGTTTCCTTGATGAGAAGTCACCAGTGGAAAGACCCACACCAGTCATCACGTAGTGGATTCTTCTGTAGTAGGAAGTATGCAAATGAAGTAGAGGTCTAAGAGAACCAGACCAAATGGTGGACGACCGCATGACGTCAGATCGGTTGTGCGGGGCACCAGAGGAATAACTAGTCAGGCAAAGATCATGGAGTTTTACTCAAGCATCATGCACGGTCACATGGCTCATGACTGTTCGACCAATCGTATGGATGATCAACAGATGGTTGACGGACCACATAGGCAGAGACATAGGTTTGATTGAGGTGGTCTACTGAGAGATGGAAGATGTGGCGGAGGAGCTGGTCATGCAATTAGCGGTGGAAAACGATTCTATATGCTACCACCACCACCACCAAGAGGTCCACCCCGACCTTAGGGAGAAGGTGGAATGGGGATAGATCAGCTCTAGGCAGCTAAGGATTATGATCATGGTGTTTCAAGGATTATACGAGGTACGATCTGTGTCTAATCCACCTTATCTATAGTACTTATAGACATAGGACCAAGTCATATTTTTTATTTCCACTGCCCTCGTTTGGAGCTGAGAGATTTTGACGGAGTTGTTGGATCGATATTTATAGCTAGAGACTCATACGGGTTTGGATTTGACAATTACGTAATGGTTCTGGTAGTTTGAGTTTACTCTAGGAAGTTATATCTACAACTGAGATCTCTAAGTAGCAGCGTCGAGGCATTACGATATCATCCTGGGTATAGACTGGTTATCTACAGTCCAAGCTCCTGTAGACTATATTAGGGGCAAAGTGCGGTGTGTCCTTATGGATGAGACCTGGTTTACCTTCACCAATTAGAGGGGTGCCTTTGTAGTATAGTATGAACTTACCCAATGGATTGTGCATCTGATCACTCATTAGTTGGCTACCCTTAACCCTGGAGCTGTTGATTTAGAGAGTATGTGCTATCCTATATTGGTGGACCAGTACATGGATGTTTTCCCTAATGATGTTCTGGGTCTACCTCCTCCCAAATAGGTACACATTTACATTGACTTGTACCCTAGTATGGCACTGATATCTATACCAACATATTGGATGGCACTCACGGAGCTTCATGAGCTATGGGTACAACTTGAGGACTTACCAGGGAAGCGGTTCATCCAGCACAGTGTTTCACCTTGGGCAGCCCCAATATTATTCCCCATGAATACAGATGGGAGATTAAGACATTGTGTCGACTATCTCCTCCGGAACCAGGTGACCGTGAAGAATAAGTACCCACTCTTGAGGATTGATGACCTCTTTGATTAGCTAAGACAACACGAGCTTAACTACACTACCCATGACTTGGAGTTAGTAGCATTGGTTTTCGCCATGAAGAAGTGCGGACACTATCTTATGGGAGATTTTTTTAGTCTACTTAGATAACAAGAGTCTCAGCTATATCTTCTCTCAAAAGGTCCTGAACTTGATACAACGACGTTTTCTTGAGGTCCTCCAGGACTATGACTTCGAGATATTCTATACTCTTAAGAAGGGGAAACATTGGTGCATATGCACTCAGCAGGAGTTCTGGTATACAACTACTAGGTGAGGCGATGTAGTAGTTTTCCACTTTTCATATATCCTTTGGGGATCGTGATGGACCAGCATTTCAACAGTCTCTTACAGTCACTCCCCCACATCTACAACGAGTCATGGAGGCGCAACTTGGGGATGGTGACTATGAGACACGACATGCATAGATATCCACGGGATATGCACCTGACAGATTTTCTGATGGTGGGGACCACATCATCCTCATCAAAGGACGTTTTATGGAACTAGTTTCACTTCAGGAGGAAGTGTTGAGGGAGTTACACACAACCCCTCTAGTGGTACATCCTGGAGTGGTGAAGATATACTAGGACCTTCAGCATTAGTACTAGTGGCCAGGGATGAAGAAAGCAGTGGAAGATTATTTATCATGATTCCTCACTTGATTGCAAGTGAAAACAGATCAGATCTGGCATAGGTCTTTTGCCGATAGGAGGAGGGAGACCATGTTCTCATACGGGTCTCACCTCAACGAGGATTGTAGAGTATTTTTTGAAGGGGCATGTTATCTTTGAGGTTCATTAGACCCTTCAAGGTCCTCATAAGTGTTGGTGAGGTGGCGTACTCCTTGGCTCTTCCACCTCAGTTGCACCGAGTGCATGACCTTTTCCACGTATCCCAGCTAAGGATATACGTGCATGACCCTTCTCACATTATCGACCATAACGAGATGCATCTCGAAAAGGGGGTTAATTTTATGGAGGTTCCAATAGATATTGAGTATTGAGAAGAGAAGGTCCTTCGTGGATGATCTATACCTCTGGTGCACATTCGCTGATAGCACAGGAACCTCTAGGAGGGAACATGGTCACGGGAGGCACAGATGCATGCTCAGTACCCCTAATTGTTTCCTTAGATTGTGTTGTGGCTTACGGGGACGTAAAGACCTGAGATGGGGGGAATGTAAAGACCCGTAATTTATATGTAATTGTTTTTTAATATATATTAATTTTACTAGCCTGTGAATATTGACGACGAATGATTCCAGGACCGAAAGTGCCCGGAATGAATTTCTGAACTTTTGTTTAGGTACATTCAGTAAATGTATGAGTGGGTTTTTATAACTATTGAACTGGTGCATGTAATTGAAATCCAAGGAAACTGTTTGTTGACGCTCCTTTCATCACAGAATATAAAGATCGGAAAAAGGAAATACCTTAGTCCAAAGTGATTCATCCTTTGAAGAAACATCAAAAATCGACAAAGGGATGAACAAGGAGAACATTGCCCATAGGTCGCGCAAGTTCCCTCATGGTCGCGCAAGTACACTTGCGCGCCGCCTAGTGGTCGTGCAAGTCTACTTGTGCGACACCTTATGGTCGTGCAAGTGACTTGCGCGACCTAAGTGATAACTACCCAGTAACCACCCGGGGTCTTCTCCTGCCTATAAATAGACCCTGTGGGCCCCCCATTCAGAGGATCTTTTTCCAGAAACTCGGATTGAAGATCCCGATGCCCAAGTCTCTTATCAAAGCTTCCGGAACACTTCTAAGGTAATTTCTTACCTAGAAAAAAAGATCTAAAGAGAGGGAGGAAGGCCTAAGTGTTGAAACTCATCAACACTTGCACGCCTGAATGGCCAGCCCTTAAGGGAACTGGTCATACTTGCGCGCCGCCTTATTCCTTGTATAGAATTTGCGTGTCCCTTTTCTGGAAGAACCTCAAGAGGGATTCTAAAGGGGTTAAAAAGGAGTCGCTCAAGTATTATAATACTGGTTGAAAATCGCGCAAGTACCCCACATGTCGTGCAGGTATACTTGCGCGACCAATACTTGCGCGCCCACGCAAGACTTGCACGCCTTTCAAGACTTGCGCGCCCCTACCTTTCTGGGTGCCCATATTGCACATTTTACCCCTCTTAATCCATTTCACCTTTCCTATTAATGATTCAGTCTTCAAGATACTCTTCAAAAACAATCATGGCATGATTTCTTGATTTGACATCCTTATCTGAAAGGAATTCAGTGGAATATCTCTCAAAACCTAGTGATTTATATATCCTTATGTCACTAAATATGGAGAGTTCATTCATTCAACCTCATCCTTTAAGATGAGAAAAGCCTTAACTTGGGTCTCCTTTTTAGGAATAATCCCTAGTTATAATTCTTTTAATATGGGCATCTTCCTCAGGAATAAGTCCCAAATTCTTAAAGTTCCCAAATCAGGGCATCCTCCTTAGGAGTAAGCCCCAAACCTTAATTCCATAACATGGGCATCCTCCTCAGGAGTAAGCCCCAAACTTTAATCCCTAACCAGGGTCTCCTTTTCAGGAATAAGACCCAGTCATAATCCTGGGTTTCCTTTTCAGGTGTAAGCCCCACGTCCCCTAATTTATCTTTAACCAGTCCTAATTTACGTTTGATCTGGGATTCCTTCTCAGGAGTAAAACCCAGTTATCAATCCTCTCCTAATTTGGGTTTCCTCTTCAGGAATAAGTCTCAAGTTGGATTATTCAAATCTCCATGAAGCACATATACCTTTATGGACCCTGTTCCTGGATTTTCTCCCTAAAGTAAATCCTCTGGGCAGTCATACATACATAAGCCCCAAACCATTTCTTATGATTGCATCTTTCATGGCACAAATGTTTAAATTTTACTAATACCTCTTGTTTCTCACACCGAGCATGACTCACGTGAGCTTAGAGTGTAAAAGTAATTGTGACATCCTGCTTTGAGCCATTGATCATAAACATCATACTCCATTACTCGAACTACGTGGGTTATGATTCCTTTTCCAAAACAAAGGATACGTAGGTAGCCCATTTATGGGTTCGATCCCAACTTTGAAATAATCCCCGTCCTTATGAATGACGATAAACGTCAAGTTCCCCAATGAGTGGCTTTAAAACCAGCCTGGTCATCATAATGACCAAGAGAATTTTATATAAATGTTTTGAAGGATACCATTGACCAAGAATCTCTAAAGAGATATAGATGATTCTCTATTGATGAAGAACCTCGAATACATATAAAAGATTCTCTAAATTTCTTGCATATTTAATCATTGATTGTTAAAACTAAAGGAAAACACATTTTATACTTGGTAATGTAATAAGGATTCACGAACATAACTTAAATCTATAAAGAGACTCCCGGAGTAGACAATAATTCCCCTCAAAAAGGTGTGATGAGTCCGACCTCCCATCCTCTTGACCAATGAAAATTACTAAGCCTCATCAATCCACAAGGTAATGAGCGCCTATCTTTGGAAAGTAGGTCCAAACGGATGTGGAATCATTGGATGTTTCCGGTTCTACGAACAAACCCACTAGAAACCGATCAGAACGTTTGAATCTCCCATCCAGGAGGTCATCCCTGAAATCCGTGGGAAACAAAAAATGGTGAACCCGATGTGAATCATTAACCAAGTTAAAGTGATGTTCTTCTTATTTGTTAGGCCCCTTGGGACAACAAATAAATCATTGGCATGTGCTCAGCCAAAATATGCAGTGGCCAGATTCATCTTGATTATGTCTGTTATATGGAACATGCACTCTTTTCTCAAGATCTTCTGCAAAATGGCTTTTCTTAAATTCACCCCTGTGAATACTGCTGCTGTGAACACCTCTACTGTGAGGTCTGCTGCTGTGAAAACCAATGCTACTACTCTTGATGGAACGTCGTCCGCTCTAAGGATGACATCACCAACTCAGCGTCTTCAACGCTGGATTTCTAATGCACTGGTTAAGGAGTACTGTCGCAACGGTACTATCCCAACTCTGGAGGCCGCTCATCAAGCCCTCCAAGTTAACAACTCTACCTGGTCGTCTGGACAACGGCGGCCAGTGATCAAGAAGCAGACGGTGCTGAATACCGTCTCCAACCGTTTCGGGTCGTTATCCCCGGAACACAATTTCCATTCACTCCCTTACTCTGAGGAAGTAAATGAGCAGGTCCCGCAGGGCCTTAATTCAAAATGACAGGTGTCCTTATCGAGGGATCCCATCAACAATCGCCGCCAGACTCGTGCGGCAGTGCGCCCTCAACATGATGATGGTATCAACTCTAGGCATTCAGCTCAGGTTCCTCAAACCCGAGCAGGCAAGATGAGCCGCCAGAGAAGGAATCCAGTTAACAATGGGCAGGTTGTCATCCCTGCCATCTCCAAGGAAGTCCCCCAACCTAACTTGGTGGCAAATAATGAGCATGCACAATCACCTGTCCGTTTTAATTCCGCTGTCCAGCAGACTCGTCTGGCACCATCACGCCAATCCCGCCAGGAAATTTCGGCGGAGTACTATAGGCTAGAAAATACACCTGCTTATACATCACCAGTTAGTCAGCAGGCTTGTCTGACTACATATGGTGGATCTCGTCAACCGCGTTTGGCGAAGTGTAATCAGCATGCACATACACCTGCTAATACTAATCAAGCCTACCAAAAGTCTCGCTTGGTATCGCATGGAGAATTCATACGGAAAGCCCCGACGACAAACAGGAGGCAGACTCAACTCTCTGCCTCCACACATTAGTACTGTCAGGATTCACTGATAGGAAAAGGAGGACAAGAGCATGCACATACACCTACTCCAAGCCCGGAAGGGACGTATATCCCCGTTCGGGCGGCTGAAGTCACCAAACATATTTTGTCAAATGGTGAAAGAGCAGAAGAAAATTCGTGCTCATATTCTGGATGCTTGCCAGGATATCATAACAGCTTCAGCATCATCTCAGGGACAGACACATAAATCTATCCCTAGTAGTGGAGTGACACATCAACGATTCACTCCGGAACAGACACACACATGTGTTCCAGTCCAAGAGGGTTATGGGGCATACTCCCCCATATCATACGGACAACCAAGTCCGGTACATACACTTGATTTGAGTGGAGATCATCAGCCTAACCTGACAATATTTCCTGATTAGGCACATACACCTGCTCAGAGTAACCACTTTCGTCAACAAGTGGTTTCTAAAGTGAGTAAGATGGCATCTAAGAAAAAGATCTGCCCATCACAGTCAGGAGATCAAAGGCCAATCTGCAACAAGGCCTTGCTCGATGCTGGAGTTCTTGAAGCCCTCAGACATTTATCTATCGGAATTCAAGATTATACTCCCTCAGTTCCCAATAACGGGAACATTAATTTTGAAGGTCTTAAACAGACACTTCTTCATTAATTCTTTCTTCATGAAAGTTCGGTCAATCATGAAGTTTCTTCTTCAGATGAGAGCCACAGGAACCCTCTGTGTGGTCAGATGACCCAGGAGCAAGAGATCTCATCTTTTGCTGTAACCCATTATGGTGGTACTCCCCATGATGATGAACTTCGCTGCGAAAGTCCTATCCACAGAAGTGATTCACATTGCCTGGAAAATACTCCAGTGGATAATGTAGTTCCGAGAAAGACCTCTTATCTTGAGGCACTTGCAAATGCGAAACCAGTCATGTATGATGCTTTATCGCTAACAAGTGAAATACTTTCTCAATCAGAAGATAGCCCAGGGTGTAGGTCATTCTCCGAACCACCCCTAAGTCATGAATCTTCTAGATTGATCAATGATCTCTCTACCAATCTTGTTGAATCCGATGAAGCAACAAGGAAACACCAACTCCGGTCAAAACAGGTAGAAGAATATTCATTTAATGATAAAGAGGAAATGCTGAACATGAGGAAAAAACTAGCAAAAGGTGAAGTACCAGTCATTTTTTGGCCTTTGGCTGACTCCCAGTACGACATTCCAATGATGTTGACGGATGATGGAATCCATGATGTTCTTCTCAACATGTGGAAAACTCTTTGTCAATTAAATAAGAAGGTATTATCTTATAATGAATATGAAAATCATCTTAAGATAATAGAAGGGCTACAACGTCAGATTGATTTGGCATCTCTATCAGTATCTCAGTATCTGAAGGCTGAAAAACAACAGAGAACCCTTCAATGTTCATGCCTTGGCGCACTAAGAAAATTGCGTCAGTTAATTGCCAATTCTCCATCTGGTGTTCATATCATAGGATGGGGTGTTCACGGAGCACTACATTTCACAGTGCTTTCCAGTCAGCAAAGCCCGCCGAAAATGGTTTCATACAATGTTATTGCCCATGGCCGGCCACAGTCAATGGAATTTGATCATAATCAAAAGCTTGCTCAAGAACAGGCTTCAACTAGTTCCTCTAAAAATCAAGTATATAGAGAACATGTTGTTGAATTTATCCTACATCAAGCAGGCGATAATATTACACAAGCCTCTCGTCTAGAGCAAACACGTCATCAAATGACCGAAGTTTCGGAAATCATCCAACGGTCTGTTGAACCAGGTGATAAAAGTGGATACAGGTTAATGCATCCAGCTAATTTCCAAACTAATATTCGCAAGATCAAGAGAGATTTTAAGAAGATCTCAGAAATATCATGTCAAGAGACACCGCAACTTGTCAGACTGGGGACTTCTCTAAACCAACCCTCAGAGTCAACAAATGGGATTTGAGGAGTTGAGCGGAAGCAGCAGGAACATCCCCAGTCCATCGGACTAGGGAATTTTTCAAATCCTCAATCCCTCCCTCAGAGAAAGTCAGTATTCTCTCGATTAGGGAATAAGCCTCAAGAGGAACGAAGAGCCAAGCTATCAGGAGATTCTCTCCAAGTGACGGTTCTCCAAGAAATTCCTGAGGGATCAAGTCAATATAATTCCTTGTCTCATCATGGACATGGAAGTAGACAATATCACAGAAATGCTGATATAAAGGATTCCATGCAATATGCATCCATTAATGTCATCAATGTTGTTGCTGGTGATTCACCAGATGAGGCTCAATCAGAGGGATCAGACGAAGAGGTTCCTGCTCAAGAAGTTGTGCACACAGACCTAAATGAAGAAGGTGTGCGCACACGTAATCAATGGCTTACCCAAAATCTGGGTATTCCTTCAAGTAACCCACTTCCCCCTCTCCGAAAAGGATCCAATAAGGGGAAAGGAAAGAATCAGGTTACTTATCACCCTTCCTCTGAAGGAGGTAAATCTCTCTTATTAGAGAAAAGGTTTGCACAACAGGAGGAAGAAATGAAAGAATTAAGAAGGTTGAATGCATAACTACTTCAGAGTAGTCTTCTTCTTAAGAATGCTGAAGTCCGACAGCCGAAGAAATTTGTTGAAACTACTGAGATGGATCATGAATATCCTTCTTTATCAGTACACCCTCAGAGGTCTAATCCTACGGGTCAAACGGAACAACGGTTGGAAGCACTACCATCAGTTGCAGCACCAACCACCACATCTGTCCAAGCTCCATTCATTGCACCTACCCAAAACCAAGTTCAACCTGATGTTTCTCAAAAGTTAATAACTACTATTGAGTCATTAACAGCTCGGTTAGAATCTATGGAAGGGAAATGGGCGCAAGTTCAACATGAAAAGAATGTTTACCCTGAATGGGTAGATTCAATTTCTCCTCCATCCAGTTTTGAAAACCCTGTTTTCCCTACTTTCAATGGATCAGGCGACCCTGAACAACATTTGACGCATTATGTGTCTTGTTGTGATCCTATGATGGGAACTCCAGAGCAGCAAGAAGCAGTGAAACTCAGAGGCTTCATGCGAACCTTGCAAGGACCAGCTTTTGTCTGGTATACAGGCTAGCAATCATGGTCAATCATCGGATGGGAGGATCTACGTAAAAAATTCCTTCTTCAGTTTAGCTCAACTTTTCCAAAAATGACAGTTTTCGATCTTACAAACTGCAAGAAAAAGGAGAATGAAAGAGTCTCTGATTTCATTGCTCGTTGGAAGGGATTAACGTATTCCCTAAGTTTAGCACTCCCTCAGGAGGAATTGTTGCCAATCTGTGTGGCAAATTTGCGTGACGAATTGCGCATGCCATTGATCCCTGTGAAATACACAGGAGGGTTTCGAGACCTTACTTCAATCGCTCAACAGATTGAAGATTCCCTTATACAGGCTAAGGTAAAATCTCATATAATTCCATCAGATCCAGTAAGGAGAATGGGTAAAGCGGAAACTGCTACAGTTATGCTTAAACAAGAAACTGTACCTATTTCTACTTCAAAACCTTCATCTTCTCGAAGGGCTCCACCTCCTGAATGCCAACAACAAAGGCTGTTTCTTCCAAATGATCAAAGAGATCAACGACGAAATCAATTTGAGGATTTGAAGAGTAAAACATACTCTTTCCAAAGTGAGAAAGTTCCTGGTTACTTCATTTCAGCTCTAGAAAATAATTTGGTTCAATTACCAGTGCCCAAGAGGCCAAACAAGGAAGGAGATGAAGACCGTCTCAATTATTGTCCCTTTCATCAAATAGTGGGGCATCCCATCCAGGAGTGTTTTGTTTTTAAAGACCTCCTGCAAAATATGGTCGACTTGGGACAAGTCAAATTGAAGGGTTCTTCAGCTCATGTAGCATGTATTACTGCTACAGATCCAGAGGAAGGAGGCGAGTGGCAGGAAGTCAAAAGCAAAACTGCGAAAAAATATGATGATTGGATGGTCAGAAAGACAATCAATCGGACCCATTCGATTTTGCGAACACAATTGAAGAAGCCAATTGTGTCTCCTACAAAAGCTGAAGTAAAGCCTCCATCAAAAGACAAATCCTCAAAAGGGTTCAAAGAAGAAAGAGGAATCATGAGAAGATGAGTATGTATCAAAGCCTAAATTGTCTTTGACTCTGGCAGATTTCATGCCATCTACTTCAAAGCCACGGGCACCGCCCCATCAAACGGCACAGCCTAAACAGGCTAACCAGACAGAGTCTTTATCAGACGAAGAGTTAATCTTTGGTTCTGTTAATATGATTCAATTAACAGATCCATATTCTAGTCTTGATGAGCCTGAATTCCCTGTATCAAATAAGGGAATCCGAGGAGGTTCTAGAGGTTCAGGATATAGGGGAAGACGTGGATCTTTCCGAAGCCACTACTCTATTTTTACCCCTGCTAGCACTGTATATGCAGCAGAAACTCGTGGTAGAGCCCTTCAAGGAGCTCAAAAAGAACAAGCAAGTTCTTCTTCCAATGGCCAACTCAGTTTTGGCACAGTTATTTTGGAAGACCGGTTAAAGGTTCCATCTTCTTTATCTCATCAAGTATATGGATCTAATCAGTCTAATCTTTCAAAACCAAGGATGTTGCCAACTTCAATATAAGATGCATCAGCTTCCAAAGCATCTGCTTCCAAGGTACCTGCTAAACCACATATTCTTATTGGGAAACGCAGACCTCTAGATCAAAAGTATGATATATTGAAACACTTAGCCCATGTACCAGCCAGGTTATCAATTTTGGATGCTTTGAATCTGTCAAAAGATCTTCGGGAAGCACTAATCGAAGCTTTGTCATGTCCTCAGGAGTTTGAAGCTGAAATTGCTGCAGCTGAAGTATATCACATAGAGAATAATCCGGCAGAATGCCATGCAGTGATATCTTTTACTGATAAAGATGAAGATGATGTTGTGCATGTGCACATAAAACCTTTGTACTTATCTGGCAAAGTCAATGATGTAGATATTCGAAGAGCTTTCATTGACAATGGTTCAGGAGTCAACCTCATGCCCATTCGTACACTTCGTCGATTGGGCCTCACAGAATCTGATTTATCTCCTTCTACCATGATGTTACAAGGATATGATAAAAATGAACAAGAACCACTGGGAGAAGTTACACTCAGAACTCAGTTTGGAGATCTTGTATCCAATTCGGATTTCATGATTGTTGATCAAGACTCAGCTTTCAATATCTTTCTTGGAAGACCCTGGCTACATCAGCATGCAACTATTCCTTCATCATACCATCAATGTCTCAAATATTGTTTCGATGGTCAAGTTGGAACATTGTATGGTGATAAGGCCTCGTTCAAGAAATGTGAGTCTCAATACATTGAGGCGGAATTTTATCACATGAAGGGAAGAGAAAAATCTACAATGATGGAAATTACCAAAGTTAATGCTCCGTATGGTTTGGAGAAAATTCCAATAAATCCATTTTCACATGTGAGTACAGATTATGTGTTACCGATCAGTCAAATTGACAAAATAGGCCCAAATCAAAATACTCTTATGAAAAGAATCATAATGTCAATTATGGTGATCGAGCCAGAAAACATGGGAGAAATTGGTAACCTACCAAGCAGTGATGAAAGAATAAGTGGTGACATTTTCATTTTATCTGCTGATGTCCAACAAGTCTATACTTCGCTAATCAGGCCAGAAGAAGTTATAGCAACACCAGAGGTGAATAATGATGTCGATTCTCAATCCATCATCTCCTCTTTATTTCCCAAAGAAGACCCTTTATCATCAATAGGGTCGGAAATGGAAGCTTCATCTTCAAAATGAGAAAATTTTGACATCTCTTATGATCATGAGAATTTCATTTTTTCATCTACTTTGCAAGTAGAAACGGAAGAAATAACACATGATGAAGAGGAATAGTAAGATCTTAGAGATGCTCCTCCAGCATTTGAAGAGGGTATCTCTACCACTGTGGATGAACTCAGAGAAGTAAATCTGGGTACAGACAAAGATCCACGCCCCACTTTAATTAGTGCGGCCATGACCCTTGAAGAGCAAGAGATCTATATTTATTTTCTAAAGCAAAATAAAGATATTTATTCTTGGAATTACACAGAAATTCCTGGGCTTGATCCTGATGTTGCTACTCATCATTTGGGTTTACCAAAAGAACATCGAGGTTTTAAGCAAGCCGCGAGAAGAACACACCCAACCTATGCTTCCAAAATTGTAGCTGGAGTGGATAAGCTGATCAAATCCAACTTCGTCAGAGAAGTTCAATATCCCAAGTGGTTGGCTAATATTGTCCCTGTAAATAAGAAGAACGGACAAATTAGGGTTTGCATCGATTTCAGAGATCTTAATCGGTATTGTCCTAAAGATGATTTCCCAGTTCCGATTACAGAACTCTTAATTGATGCGACAGCTAGCTATGAAGTACTTTATTTCATGGATGGATATTTCGGATATAATAAGATCTGAATGGCCCTAGAAGATGAGGAATATACAGCCTTTAGAGCTCCTCAAGGTGTGTTTTGTTACCGGGTGATGCCCTTTGGTTTAAAGAATGCAGGTGCAACATATCAACGCGCCATGCATCGTATCTTCAAACCACTTTTAGGGAAGTTTGTTGAATGCTATGTAGATGATTTGGTGGTTAAATCCAAACAACATTCTAATCACTTGGATTATTTGGAAGTCATATTCCACAAGCTTCGACAACATAATTTGAAGATGAACCCCTTAAAATGTGCTTTTGGGGTAACCTCATGAAAATTCCTCAGCTTTGTTGTACGCCATCGTGGTATTGAAGTCGATCCGGAGAAGACCAAATCAATCCTTGGTATGTCACCTCCTCATAATTTGAAATAATTAAGAGGACTTCAAGGACACTTGGCCTATATTCGGCGTTTCATCGCCAATTTGGCAGGCAAAAGTTTACCCTTTACCAAATTACTGAAGAAAGGAGTCACTTACCAGTGGACTGAAGAATGTCAAGAAGCATTTGATGTTATCAAGAAATACCTCTTGAGTCCACCAGTACTCATGCCACCTGTTGAGGGTAGACCGCTTATCCTCTATGTGACAGCTTTAGAGCGATCATTGGGTGCGTTTCTCGCTCAAAAGAATGATGTTGGGAATGAAAATAGTCTCTACTATCTCAGTAGAACTATGATTGAAGCAGAAACCCGGTATTCAAGTATTGAAAAGTGCTGCCTAGCATTAATCTTTGCATTTCAGAAACTGAGACACTACCTGAAACATCACGAGGTCCAATTGGTATCTCGTAATAATCCACTCAAATTCATCCTTAGTTGTCCAATGCTTACATGACGTCTGGTAAGGTGGGCGGTTATTCTACAACAGTTCGACATTCAGTATGTGTCTCAAAAGGCAATTAAGGGCCATGCTCTGGTTGATTTCATGGCAGAACATCCTTCAGTGGAAGACACGTATTTAGATATCGAAGTCCCTGATGAGGAAGTATTCTCTATTCAAGAGAGTCCTCAAACATGGGAAATGTATTTTGATGGTGCTTCTAGAAGTCCAACAGGGAAGAAAATGGAAAATCCTAAATTCAACAAAGTTGGTTTAGTAATTGTGCTCATTTCTCCAGATAAGGCGGTGTTACCTTATTCCTTTTTGTTGTGGGAAGGTGGTACTAATAATGAAGCTGAATACCAAGCTCTCATTACAGGCTTGGAGTTAGCGCTTCAAGCACAAGTGAATCACTTAAAGGTGAATGGTGATTCAGACCTAGTAATAAAACAAGTCAATGGGGATTATGCCATCAGAAAAGAATAATTAATCCCTTTGTATTATTACATCAGAGAGTTAATGTTGGAATTCCCTTCAGAACCGACATTTTCTTATGTCCCAAGATCAAAAAATGCTCAAGCTGATGCACTGGCTAATATAGCCACATCTTTAGCAGATCCAAATCGGGACAAGACAACCATATGTATTTCCCATCGTCGTGCAATTTCACCTTAGGTTCAAGTCAGAACAGAGGAAATTAATGAAATTAGTCCCATTCCTGAACCGTATGGTCATACTACAGGATGGATGTCACCTATCAGGGAATACCTTCAAAATGGAACACTTCCACCTGATAGAGCCGAGAAAGAACAAATCCGGTGACGTGTGGTCAATTTTATTCTTTATAATAGCCCAAACCACCTCGAGAAAATTCTCTACAAACATGGTTTTGATGGAGTTCTCTTCAAATGTGTTGATGGTGAAGAGACAATGGCTGTCATAAAAGAAGTGCATGCAGTAGTCTATGGTGCCCACTAGTCTAGACATAGACTGTTTGATCAAATTCGAAGGCTTGGATACTTTTGTCCTTCAATGATATAAGATTGTGTTAATTTCACAAAGAAGTGTCATTCATGCCAAGTATATGCCAACATCATTCATCAACCTCCAGATTTGCTTCATACAGCTAAATACTCATGACCATTTTCCACATGGGGAATGGATGTGGTGGGACCTTACCCTTCAGCTACGGACAAGCAGTTTAAGTACATTCTTACTCCTACTGATTTCTTTTCCAAATGGGAAAAGGCAGTATCTCTCAAAGAAGTCAGTTCTAAATGCATTGTTAGCTTCATGAAGTCTAATATCATTACTAGATTTTGTGTCCCTCATACCATATTGATGGACAACAGCACCAACTTCTGTTCTTCATAGGTAAATAAATTGTATCAAGAATACAACATTAAGTCCAACCATTCATCTCGATATCATGCGGCGACTAATGTCCAGATAGAAGCTTTCAACAAGACTCTTTCAAATATACTGCAAAAGATGGTGGATAAAGATAAGAGGTCATGGCCTGATAAACTCTTTCATGCTTTATGGGCTTATCGGACTACCACTCGCAATGCAACGCGGTCAACTCCATATTCATTGGTATATGGAACAGAAGCAGTCTTGCCAATTGAAGTTAAATTTCCCTCACTCAGAATAGCCATTTGTGATCAGTTATCTACTGATGACTAATCCCAAAAGCAGTTGAATGAATTGGAACAGTTAGATGAGAAGATATTGTGCACTTTGCACCACTTGGAAATCTATCAGAATCGAATAGAACGATCTTTTAACAAAAAAGTTCGTCTTCGTTCATTCATTCAGGGAGAATTGGTATTGGTTCTCAGAGCACCAATGATACCAGGAAAGAAGCCTCCCAAGATTGAACCAAAATGGGAAGGACCTTATTCAATACATAAGGTCTACTCCAATGGAGCATATTCTCTAATATCAATGGATGGAGAACACATCACAACTCCAACTAATACTAGATTTCTGAAGAAGTATTTTGTATAAACACAAAATATAGTTCCCAGAGCCAAAACAGTCACATTGGTTCATATTATGTCCTACATGACACTAAACTGTATTATGTCCTATCTACATGACATTAAACTGTACAGAAGTTCCTTATTTGTCCGATATGAAATTAAACTATATTTTGTCCGAGATGACATTAAACAATATTGTGTCCTAGAAACATGACATTAAACTGTGTGGCACTTTCATCGTCCAACATGACGTTAAACTGTGTCAGTTCCCTTATCATCCAACATGACGTTAAACTGTCACATTGGTTAATATTTTGTCCGAGATGACATTAAACTATATTATGTCCGAGATGACATTAAACTATATTTTGTCCGAGATGACATTAAAGTATATATTGTATGAGATGACATTAAACTATATTTTGTCTGAGATGACATTAAACTATATTGTGTCCTAGCAACATGACATTAAACAGTGTGGCACTTCCAACGTCCAGCATGACGATAAACTGTAAAAAGACCCCAGAACTGATATCCTCATATTGGTTCACCTTAGTCCTATCTACATGACTTTAAACTGTACAACACCAGTTATTCCTTGCTATATGGTGTTAAACTATATAGCAATGGTCCAGTATGACTTTAAACTGCAACTTCGTCCCACACGACATTAAACTGTGAAAAAGCTCCCTAAACTGTCCAGCATGACCTTATACTGCATCATCCCTGGTCCATGTATATGACCATAAACTATTTGCAATTCCCTTATGTCCGGAAAGACGTTAAACTATATAATCTCAAAAGTCCAGTATGACTTTAAACTGCATCATCCACGGTCTATGCATATGACCTTAAACTATTTTCACTTTCGTCCAACATGACGTTAAACTGTAGAAAATAACTTGTCCCCGCAACATGACATTAAACTGTGCAGCACCAGTTCGTCCTTGCTATATGACGTTAAACTATATAGCAATGGTCCAGTATGACCTTAAACTGCAACTTCGTCCAACATGACGTTAAACTATGAAAAACTTCCCTAAAACGTCCAGCATGACCTTAAACTGCATCATCCTTGGTCCATGCATGTGACCATAAACTATTTGCAACTCCCTTTTGTCTAGCAAGACGTTAAACTGTGACGTCCTAACTACATGACGCTAAACTATATAAAAGTCCCTTATGTCCGGAAAGACGTTAAACTATATAATCTCAAAGGTCTAGCATGACCTTAAACTGCACCATTCACGGTCCATGTATATGACCTTAAACTATTTGCACTTTCGTCCGACATGACGTTAAAATGGTACACTCTTACTGCATGACATTAAACTGCACAAATCCCCTTTTGTCCTACATGACATTAAACTGTTATTTTGTCCCTGCTACAAGACACTAAACTGTGCAGCACCAATAGTCATGACTGCAAGACTTTAAACTACATAGTCCCTGAATATGTCCTACATGACATTAAACTGTGCATCGTTAAGGTTGTTATTACTTCTTGTTCCTCACACCGAGTATGACTCACGTGAGCTTAGAGCAAACCTCAACCATAACACTCTCTTTGGGCCCCTAACCATGTGTAAGTCCCAACAACAATTTTTATTAGATCATTGTCCCCATGAACAACTTGATCATTAATTCATTCTTTAATTGAACTACACGGACTTTGATCCTGCCCTCCAGGCTGGGTATGTAGGCAGTCACCCAGGGTTCAAGCCCAGAAACAATCTCTTCACATCGGTTCACCACCATCTCAGATGATGTTGATTCGTGAATCTGCACCTAGAATCAATATCTTTACATTGATTCACTTTCGTCCTTATTATATGACGTTAAACTATGCAACACTTTTGTCTGGTATGATAATAAACTACAATATTCCTTGATTTCCTCATTTGAGAGAGAACTATTATTGACATTGATTTTTCAATCATGGTTTTCATTTTCAAAAGACTACGTGCATACATGGTAATGCCTAAACATTTTATCTCGGGTTAAACCATCATTGCACTAAAGTCCCCTTTCACCCTTCACATGTACGAACCAAATTTGTACAAAGGGTAGTTCTAGAACTACGTGGGCTTGATTCCCATCCTTATGGGATATGTAGGAACGTTCGAGTATCCCTCGAATCCAGCCCCAAGTCTTTTGGGCCTAACCCCAAATTTCACTTTCTGTCCTTTGGCTGAAAAGTCCTCATGAAAACACACACTGTGTATTCATTATTATGGTCCGAATTCAATGACCCTAAACTAAGATCACTCATGCTTTCGTCCTGCACGACGTTAAAATGCATTTCAAGAACTACGTATGGCTTGATTCTCATTCTTATGAGATACGTAGTGAAGTCCAAAATTTCAATTCAGGACCCAGCCACAACATGATTATGGTTATCATTGACCTCTTTATCTCTATATACATTAGAAAATACCCATCTTTATGTGTTATAATCCTAACCTTAAATATTTTCATAACTTCATAAACCTTTTCATGACTTCTAGTCACAAAAATGTCAAACTTCTGAGAATTTGTTTGCCTAACTATGCAGCACATGCCCATAGGTGGCCTTGCATAAACAGTCCACATAACAGACTTGTCAGCCGAAAGATACTATTTATTTGACCATGCAGCCAATGCCCATAGGTGGCCCTGCATATTTCAACCCCCTAACGGGTTTTGTTAAATAATAGTAAATTCATTCTTGGGAAGAATGCCTCTTTTGTCGTTATTTGTCTTAAACGATAGTATGTAGGGATCCGAAAAAAATAGCCATCCTTAACATATTTGTCCCATATCCTTTTTCATGATCTGAATGTATTCAAGTCTATGGTTTATTCTTCTTCCCTACGTTTGGGTCAGACCTTCGTAGGAGTGATATTCTTCCATTTCTTCGATAATCTTGTCTGAAAATATCTTCTCCATATTCAAGTACCTCTTTCCATACAACAAACTCTATACTTTAGAAAATTGGAACCTCCATAAACTTTCACTGGCTTTTAGCACTAGGAAAGTAAATTTCTGAGAGTTCTTTTTCCTGACTATACTGCACGTGCTCATAGGTGGCCTTGCATAAATAGTCCACATAACAGACTTGTCAGCCAAAAGATACTATTTATTTGACCATGCAGCCAATGCCCATAGGTGGCCCTGCATATTTCAACCCCCTAATGGGGTTTGTTAAATAATAGTAACTTCATTCTTGGAAACTACTTCTCCTAATGCCTTTTAGCTCTTTTTTCATATCATTCCTCAGATTCAAATATTCTTAAGCCATAGTTTATATATTTTCCCTCATACTTGAATATGGTAATATGTTTTCAGATAAATTGTAAAGGAATTGAATCCATTTTAATCCATTTTGGTCAAAGCTATTTTGACCTTAAACATTATCCCCTTTATGTCCGGCATGCATGACTTTAAACTGCCCACAAAAGACAAAGGAACTCTGAAAAAAAGTCAAGTTCCAGCACACTTGCGCACTGCCTTCTGCGCACTAAAGACTTGCGCACCACCTTTTCCTTTGGATGTCTTTTTTTCCTCAGAGTCAAATCCTCATTTCTTTCGGATCCAACCCTGAGGGGGGACTTTTGTTGACGCTCCTTTCATCACAGAATCTAAAGATCGGAAAAGGGAAATACCTTAGTCCAAAGTGATTCATCCTTTGAAGAAACATCAAAAATCGACAAAGGGATGAACAAGGAGAACATTTCCCATAGGTCGCGCAAGTTCCCTCATGGCCGTGCAAGTACACTTGCACGCCGCCTAGTGGTCGTGCAAGTCTACATGTGCGACGCCTTATGGTCGTGCAAGTGACTTGCGCGACCTAAGTGATAACCGCCCGGGGTCTTCTTCTGCCTATAAATAGACCCTGTGGGCCCCCCATTCAGGAGGATCTTTTTCCAGAAACTCGGATTGAAGCTCCCGACGCCCAAGTCTCTTCTGAAAGCTTCTGGAACACTTCTAAGGTAATTTCTTACCTAGAACGGAAGATCTAAAGAGAGGGAGGAAGGCCTAAGTGTTGAAACTCATCAACACTTGCGCGCCTTAATGGACAGCCCTTAAGGGAACTGGTCATACTTACGCGCGGCCTTATTCCTTCAATAGAATTTGCACGTCCCTTTTCTGGAAGAACCTCAAGGGGATTCTAAAGGGGTTAAAAAGGAGTCCCTCAAGTATTCTAATACTGGTTGAAAATCACGCATGTACCCCACATGTCACGTAGGTATACTTGCATGACCAATACTTGCGAGCCCACACAAGACTTGCACACCTTTCAAGACTTGCGCGCCCCTACCTTTCTGGGTGCCCATCTTGCCCATTTTACCCCTCTTAAGCCATTTCACCTTTCCTATTCAAGATTCAGTCTTCAAGATACACTTCAAAGCCATTTATGGCATGATTTCTTGATTTGACTTCCTTATTTGAAAGGAATTCGATGGAATATCTCTCAAAACCTAGTGATTTATATATCCTTATGTCACTAAATATGGAGAGTTCATTCATTCAACCTCATCCTTTAAGATGAAAAAATCCTTAACTTGGGTCTCCTTTTCAGGAATAATCCTCAGTTATAAGTCCTTTAATCTGGGCATCTTCCTCAGGAATAAGTCCCAAATTCTTAAAGTTCCCAAATCTGGGCATCCTCCTTAGGTGTAAGCCCCAAACCTTAATTCCTTAACTTGGGCATCCTCCTCAGGAGTAAGCCCCAAACATTAATCCCTAACCTGGGTCTCCTTTTCAGGAATAAGACCCAGTCATAATCTTGGGTTTCCTTTTCAGGAGTAAGCCCCAAGACCCCTAATTTCTCTTTAACCAGTCCTAATTTACGTTTGATCTGGGATTCCTTCTCAGGAGTAAAACCCAGTTATCAATCCTCTTCTAATTTGGGTTTCCTCTTCAGGAATAAGTCTCAAGTTAGAGTATTCAAATCTCCATGAAGCACATATACCTTTATGGACCCTGTTCCTGGATTTTCTCCCTAAAGTAAATCCTCTGGGCAGTCATACATACATAATCACCAAACTATTTCTTATGATTGCATCTTTCATGGCACAATTGTCTAAATTTTACTCATACCTCTTATTTCTCAAACTGAGAATGACTCACGTGATCTTAGAGTGTAAAAGTAATTGTGACATCCTGCTTTGAGCCATCGATCATAAACATCATACTACATTACTCGAACTACGTGGGTTCTGATTCCTTTTCCAAAACAAAGGATACGTAGGTAGCCCATTTATGGGTTCGATCCCAACTTTGAAATAATCCCCGTCCTTCTGAATGTCGATAAACTTCAAGTTCCCCACTGAGTGGATTTAAAACCAGCCTGGTCATCATAATGACCAAGAGACTTTTATATAAATGTTTTGAAGGATACCATTGAACAAGATTTTTTAAACAGATATAGATGATTCTCTATTGATGAAGAACCTCGAATACATATAAAAGATTCTCTAAATTTCTTGCATATTTAATCATTGATTGTTAAAACTAAAGGAAAGCACATTTTATACTTGTTAATGTAATAAGGATTCACAAACATAACTTAAATCGATAAAGAGAGTCTCGGAGTAGACAATAATTCCCCTCAAAAAGGTGTGATGAGTCCGACCTCCCATCCTCTCGACCAATGCAAATTCCTAAGCCTCATCATTCCACAAGCTAATGAGCGCCTACCTTTGGAAAGTAGGTCCAAACGGATGTGGAATCATTGGATGTTTCCGATTCTACGAACAAACCCGCTAGAAACCGATCGGAATGTTTGAATCTCCCGTCCAAGAGGTCATCCTCGAAATCCGTGTGAAACACTATTGAGCTCACATTGTCAGTATTCTCTTAAGGAGACCTTAACCTCGACCATAGTAGGTCAAGGGTGGAAGATAACTCTTCACATATTCATTAAAGAATAAAATAATAATAAAATTGTGTAACTTTTATTTTTATTTTTTTCATGTGGATGTTGAGAAGTGGGGACCACCAGACCTAAACCTCCAATGAGAGATTATGATGGTGGGGACCACCCGAACTAACCTTCCATGAGAGGTTATGGTGGTGGGGACTACCCGAGGCATAAACCTCTTGGAATCCATTCTTAATGATGGAGAAACCACTCTACCACCTCTTTAATGTGGAAGAGCCACTTGATCTTCCTCCACATTAATTGTGCAAAGGCCATACTTTAAATAATCTAATTAATTTTTTTCCAACTTGAAATGTGCCAACAAAATTTATTTTGGGAAACATAAATTATTAATTTGTCTATTTTAATTTCAGTGTGATTGAGGGAAAGGATATGGAAAAGGGGAGAGCTCTTTGAGAAAAGCTCTCCAACGATGAATGCCAATGAAGAACACCAACAATGAACACCGACTTTGACTCCTTCTTCCATGGGACTTTAGTTGACGAAAAACGTCTTCATCTTCAATGAACAGACGATCAAGGAAACACAAATGTCACCATAATCCATCTTTTCCCAAAAATATCGTCTCCATTCCCGCGAACAATCATCAATGAATCAAAGGATTGAGGTAGGCGTTTTTTTTGTGAATGAATACTTTTCCCACGTTCTTCCCATGAATTGTTTTTGGGATAGGGAATAAATCAATGTCGGAGGTTGTAGGGCTTGATGTTCTTCATCACGTTCTTGTTCAGCCATATGGTACCACTCTAACATAGAGGGAATGGGTCAAACAAATATGTCCAAACCCCTCCACAAATCTGGTGATGATTTTTGGTGTTGAACGTGACGAATTTAATAGCACAACGAGACAACCCCACAGCCGCCACTGCCTCAAAAACTCTGTGCCCTCATGGCACCCCCATAGCTAAGCTGCTCTGAGGTACGCACAACCATCGTGCCCCATAGCTCCGACCTCACGGCCCCTCCACACCACCCAAGGCCTCCACGTCGAGGCTGATCCACCGCCACCGACCGGGCCGCCTGCCGCCGCCACCATCGTCCATCGAACCTCCGCCACTGTCCCGCCCATCCACCAAATAGTCGCGCTGTCGCGACCCTCCTATCCGCCCTGCGGTGTTCTTTTGTCCACTCCGGATGAGCCACCCCACGGTCGGGCCTTTTTGGACAAGTCGCCATGTGGCACCGAGCCGATCTGGCTGAACTTCCCCGCGGCCGAGCTTCCCCATCTGAGTCAACTTGAGGTCGAGCGCCATTCATGACTGAACCCCCATGGCCCCTCGCGGCATACCAGACCTCCCAGCGGGCCGGGCCGCCCCGCACGGGTCGGGACAGAACTAGGGGACCGGGCCTAACCCAATGGGCCAGGCCACACTACGGGTCGGGCCAGACCCAATGGGTCGGACCAAACCCAGCGAGTTATGCCAGGTAGCCTGAACTAGATCGGGTTAGGTCGGTCCGACCCCGTCGGACCAGAACTGGGCCCTCTACGACCCATTTACACTCTTTTGGCAATAACTTTCACACTGGATGTCCGTTTGATGATCCATCAATGGTGATATAAATCTTGGAATGATATGGTCCCCTTGGGAATACCCCCACTGGAGTTTTGGATTATGATGGGGAACGATCTGGTTGGATCGAGCACAAATACAACCTAAACCATGGAGCTAAAAGGATAATAACTCACAGACTGGGCATCAGATTGATGCTTCATCTATTATATTGAGACCCATATGAAATTAGGGCCCATTGAGAAGATTCATCGTGGGACTTCGTGGCAGTTAGGGTATCAACCAGTATCTCATGGAGTGGATCCTCCCGGAGTAGAGCAAGAATAGTATGAGAACCCAGTAACTGGCTGAGACTTGACGACTGATGGACATTTTTACATTGAGTGACTTGAAAAGCCTAGTGGGGAGTGTATATGTGTGACACGGTAGACCCATGGTGGGGATTTCCACTGTGTGACGCGGCAGACCCACGATACATGACAGGAGGAGTAACTCAGTAGGCCATGGTGGTGAGAACCTATGCATGATGTGACAGACCCATGGTACATGATAGGAGGAGTACCACAACAAGTCACGAGGGGGAGCACCTTTGTGTGATGAAGTAAACCCATAGTGGGGAGCACCTATGTGTGATAAAGAAGACCCACAGTACTCGACAGGAGGAGTAACTCAACAATCTAAGGTTATTGGGAAGCATCTCTGTGTGATGTGGCGGACCCGCTATACTCAATAGGGGAGGGGTTCCCAAGAAGCTAAGGTGCTTGACGATGTGATTAGATATGTTTCTTGTTACAACAACTAGAATTAATATCGATGTGTTCTGAGTCAGTATCTCTGGGTTTTGTTCTCATTTTTGAGATAGATTACACGATAACTTAGGTATATATATAGGCATATACCTTATTAGGGTTATCTGTTGATTTCATACATTGTAGTTTATCCATGGTGGATTTGTGAGACCTTTAGGGTCTTGGGGACCCTACAGAGTATCGTTATTCTCATCGCTGCACGGTCTATGCCTGCACCTTGTTGTGTCTAATGCAAACGACAGAAACTATTTCCTGATGCTGAGAGTACCAAGATTGGATGGTACCTGAAGGTGGACCAATAGGCGTGTTGGTAGGTAGAGGATACGGGTGGACAGGGAGTTCTAAGGATGTGATATGTACCTACCCTTCCGGTATGAACCTCAGAGGACGATCCAGTAGCTGTCTTTTCTCCTTCTTCAGTTGTTTTGTATTTCAGTGGAATTTGTACCTTTACTGTTGGGCTTTTATTATGGCCCCTTTACTTTTAGCACCCTTTTTGTTATATAGTTTTCTAGTGTTCGTATCTTTTTGTGGGCTTGGTTACATGAGGTTATAGGTTATAAAGGAAATGCCTTCCCAATTTTAAGGAAAATTTCTTTTGGTGCTACTCTCCAGCCCCTGGCCTATGGAAGGAAGACCAGGTGTAGTCACGACACAGGTCCCGTGGGATGGGTCATTACAAAAACACTACTATTCTGTATCTTTACTATAAATATATGGGGAAAATGAAAAAAAAATCCATAATAGTCAAGGTAATATATATCATAATAAGATATGGGGTCATGGTTAATCATATGATATTGATAAAAAAATCGCTTGATTCGTGTGATTTTATATTTTCATCCATAAAAAATATTTTAAAATTATTTTATTGAAGATATTTGGATCACAAGAATTTTGATGCGTATAATGACGTTATTCAAACACAACATCTTAATGGATTTAAAATCATGTATTAAATTGTACCAAAAAAGTGATTCAGTAGTAGGTGAACATCTTAGAAGAAAATGATGGAAGGAATGGTAAAATTTAAAATTTACCTGATGTTGAGATAATGGTGTTTAGATGAATAGATGAATGATATTGATATGGTAAATTCGATAGAACATAATACCTTCAAATTGATTACTAATTTTGTGACAATGTAGCTTATGCTATCCTTGATTAAATTAATATCATTATTGGATTTACAAAATACATCCAATAATTTGTGTTTCATTTAATGAATATTGAAGATTTCATATTATAAATAAGGATTTATATTATTTTTGATTTTTACCATACTTAATGATAATACACAATGAAGGTATTAAAATATATGGTATTTTATAATTAATAGATAATTCATGTTGTTGAAAGATTAATCATAAGTTCAATTTTGAAATTCAGTTACCTTCCTTAAATTGTTGTCATACTTATGGTTAACCATTTATGAAATAGTTTAAGTAAAAATTTTATTTAGTTTTAGATATTAATATATTTCTCCACCATATATAGATTTATACATATTGGATAACATGTTCTAACCATTTTGGTCATAGAAAATAGTAAGATATAGACATAAACACTTGTTTTATAGATATTACGAATTGTAGAAGTGGATTTTTGTTCTTCCAAAATTAATAATTAATTTTAGAATATTTATTTCTTTGAGTAATGGAAGATTTGGAAATTAATCCATGAAAAATCAAAGGATAAAATTGTTCTTATAAATTAAAAACATATTGAGTTAGTATGTTTCCTTATATTAAAAGACAATAAAATAATTACTCAACTATAGGAAAAGGATCTTGAATAAATGATGATATCATATTACTTTAATACACAATGAATAATATGGTATTTTAGATAGTCACTTATTGATGGATTTTAAGACCTTAAAATACCATTTATCATTCATTTTACTGTGGTTAATGATTTTAATATCTCCCCATAATTAATTATAGTTTTCTTCCATGTCTACATATTCACATTCCACTTATGTTCTCTTACATGGATACAATATTACGTGTCATTTACGATGACCTTAGTACTTATTTATCTCTCCTAAAAAATTTATTTTTTATTAACTCTTTTCTATTGAGGTATTTTCAAAATTTTAATTTTTAAATATCATCCGTCAATGACTATGATAAATTTTAAATTTTGAGGAAACAATATATTTTTGGTGGGAAAAAAGTAACAGTATTGAATTATTAAATAAATATATTGTTTTTTATAGAGTATGTGGCACGAAATATTGATTCTATCTTTCAATCCATATAGAGTATGACTTTTGTTTCATTAAACACTATGTTTAGTTTGGTTGACACACAATGCCATGTTTATACGAATAGTGAAATATTATTAACATATTATTTTTTAATATAATAGTTAAAACACAGTCATTATAATGGAGTGTTTGAATAGTATTAAATAAATTAGGATAATTATGTTTATTTATTTATTATATATAATAATAATCACTTAAAATAAAAAAATAAATGTTGTCATAAAAATGTCTATTTTCCCTAAAAGATTATTTATTCATGTATTCAAAACATAATCAAAAATTAATATTTAACTCATTTATAAAATATAGAATAAAAAATAATATTAGTATTTTTAATAAGGATACTAATATAATATTAGGTTGATCTTTTGGAAATTTTTTATGATGATTCATTTTTTTTGATGAATGGTGAAAAATATTGAAATTTAATTGAAAATCACCTCTTTGTTTAAACAAATAATTGAGTTAAATTATATTTTGAATTTGTTTCATTATAAAATAAGTTAATTTAAACATCCATTAATCCAATTTATGTAGTTAAAAAAATTAATATTAAATTATGATATAAAAACATTCAATCATTTGAACATTCTCTCTTTAAGAACCCACATTCTCATCATGTTTGTGAGATTAATTTTACAATATAATTTTCAAATTATATGAATAGAATTTGAAAAAATATATTCTATATTTATAATCATAATAATTTATAATTTATAATATGTTCTACAGAATTTTTTCCCAATATTAATTTTGAAAATAATAAAAATTAATTATAACATTTGTGGAAAAAATGGGGTTACTAAGGAATTAAACTAAGAACCGAAGTTTAAAACGACCTAATTTTTTTTTCCAACAACCATTGTATTGAAATATATATACCATTAATAAAATTGATACTATTCATTTAAATTTAGGATACACTTCTCCATAAAAGTTACCTGTATAACATGTAAAGTTATGAAAATGCAATAAAAGAACTCTTCTTACATTTAATATCAATACATTATTATGATAGGGTAAAAAATATATAATTTTAGTTATGTATATTATTTAAAGAGATAAATTAATTTTTTTTATCAAATTAATTTATCATTAATATTTACATATAAAATAATTACATAAAATTATTATGAAATTCACACGACGACAATTAGTTAGTGAGAAATTTAATAAAATAAATGATACTAAAATTATTAAAAGTGTAGTAAACTGAATGAATTGATATTCTGAAATAATTCTTTAGAGTAATATAACAATTTAAACAATATTTAACATATTATATTCTAATATAGTCAATGTATTGATATTTCTATTTTCAAATTAAATGAATAATATCAAAATTGATAGCAATGTTATTTTGAAATATATGTTTTTTAAATTACTAAAAAACACATTATCTAAAAAATTAATTATAAAATTTGATAAATACAAAATCAGGTCCACAAGTTTAACAAATTTTTCTTTTTGAAGTTTTTATTTACCATTAATTGGTAAAAATACTATTCACATGTTTAATGTCAAATCCCTTTTTTCCAGGTTCCATGTTCTTTTATTAAAATTAATTTCCATCACACATAGGATTTCTATAATAAAACTAATATATCATTTTATTATCATTTGAAATAAATTATCTAATGAAGATATGGTTTGATGTCTAATGTATAAACTTACTTGGTTAAAAATACTATTTATCATAGTGAATACCTAAAATGGTATAAATATGGAAACATATAATGTAAGGATAACATGAATATAAAATGTGTTATATTGTGTGGTGGAGGTGTGTATCATCAATATAAACCATAAACCATTTTATGTACCAATTGTGGATCTACTTTAGGTAATATTTTCTTCCCAATAGTGAATACTTTTAAGTATTTACCAGAATGACAATCCTCCCCTACATAAAAAATACACTCTCCCCACTTCATCACATCATCAGTAAACTTTGGTTTGTAAAATATCGCCAAAAATAATGATAAAAATCCATACGATCATATTAAAATCCTTATTTTTGATTAAAATACATCCAAGGATTTATTTTTTTCAACCCCAAGTGGATATCCAAAGAAGAGGTAATGTTATTAAATGAGCGTGTTTTTTTACCATCTCAAAATTTTATTTAAAATGATGATTTTATATCATTAGTATCATATATTAGTATCATATTGTTATAATATTTTTTATTACCTAAAAAAATTTCCACCTCTAATGATTGGATTATGAAATTATCGCTCGTGTGTACGGTGGACTACGACATCACGAACTGATATCATTCATACTTCCATTACAACCATTCCTGGTTGGGTATGATGATGGATATAATGTATATATATATAAATTTTAATTTAGTTATTACTATTCTGTCACTATATCATATATATATATGTTTACCATCCAGTCCATATATGAGATGATAATGTCACTCGTGTGTACAATATACTACTGACTCCTGAAGTGATGTGATTCATCTTTCATTAATGCTTTGTATGGAAGGTGATAAAGATAAAGATAATGATTAAATATGATATAAATTGAATAATAACTATAAAAATAAACTATTTTTCATTCTATAAATTATATATATATATCATTTTGTTCTTTCCTTCTCACTCAAGTAAATATTGTAACATCGGTCATATATGTGTGGCCGACCGCCTTCACAAAGTGATGTGACTCTCTTTTCATTAACACAACACATGGATGATATATAAATATATAAAATTTGATATTAATTATTTTGCTATAATTATTTAAATGTAACATATTTCATACCCTTCTTCTTTAAAATATGGTTAAAAATCAAAACTTTACTAGGACGTACGTGCCACTTACCCTCTCCATGATAGTAACATACTTAATTTTTCATAAAAACCATTCCTGATTGGTTTAAAATTTAAAATTGATAAATAAATACATTAATTATTTCCTAATAAATATTATTTACATTATGGAACTGTTTTATTTTAAAAAAAATTGTAACATTCATAATAAATCATAAATTAGAAAGCAAGACAACTAACTCCAGGAACAATGAAAACAATGAATGATTTTTAATGAATGGGTGATATGATTTCATAAAAGGATCTCATAGGATATTATAAATATTAATTTGGATCTGTAATAAGTTTATAAAATCTTCTTAAAACTCTATAAAACATATTACATCACGTTCTAACCAATGTTAGTGTAGGTTAAAATAATCCATCACAATTTTCATACTATTGTGACATATTTTATATTTTGCACCAATTAAAATTTATGAGTTGTATATACAACACATTTGGCATGTAATTTCATGATTCATTCATAAATTATGTTATTTTACCATTTTATTTTAATCTTTTCATCAAACAGTATTTTACTAGAAAATCACATTTAGTAAAAGTTATGGTACAATTTAACATGATATTTTGATTGTTACCTTTCACTTGAAAAAATAATTTAGAAGTAATAACTTCACATTTTATTTTAACATTATACTAAATATCTATATTATTCATTATTGGATATGTTTTTTTTCAAAATAGTATTCCACATATATATATATATGGCATTTAATTTGAATGTTATTTGATTAACAATGTAAACATTGAAAAATATGCATTCCTAAAATAATAAAGATACATTATTATAAGGAACATTGTTTATAAATTAAATTCAGTATCAGATTTTTAAGGAGTTATTTATAAATTCATAAAATTGGTTAGGATCCATTTATATATATCCCTATGAGAATCGGTAGTCTTATGAGACAAAATCTTTTGGGAAGACCCCAAGTGTTTGTAACCAAGAACATTAAAATGTCATGTGAAATGTATTGGTTATAGAGATATATTTATCCAAACTAAATTGTATAATACCTAGTATTTTATAATATATATTGGGAATGTTCTTGATACTCAAGGTATCATATGAAAAGAATATTTCATATCTGATGAATTATTACTTCCTTTATTCATAATTCATTTATTATTATCCAATATATTTTCTCTATTTTTTTATTTATATAATATTTTATTTCTAATCATATTATTTAAATGGAATATTATCCTCGTTATTCAACATTCCATATTTATTTATCGTTGTCTTATCATGATAGTCATGTTATTTAAATGGAACATGGTCCCGTTTATTTTCATTCCCATGATGATTATAAATATTGATTTAGGAAAGACTACATTATACTTAAAACATACTAATAATTTTATCTAAATTATATCCCTTTCCATTGGATATCATGATGAAACCTTAAAATGTTATTTCAATGATTATTATTATTTTATTTCTCTATTTACTATATTTAAATTTATATTCCTTGTGTAAAATGGGTATCATGTATGTGTGTTGTTCTACAAAAATTCAAAACCAATCCACCCATTGGGATTGATTCCTTATATCTATGCCAATGTAAAAAATAAAGAACTGGATATAGGAAACAGAGGTTGGGGATGTTAAAATTTATGTTCCCATAGTCATCATGATAGTGTTTTGTAGAAATATTCATGTTGGTGGTTAATGAGACCCAAATAAGAAAACACAACATCTCCATGGGTTAGTATTGTTATGTAAGGGTCAAATTTCATTATAACGTAATAATAATGATATTAATTATATTTTTTAGTTAATTAATCATATTTTATGTGATTTTTATTATAAATTAATATTAAATATAAAAACAAAAAACATTAGTTTGTTGAGATTGTATACTACACAATGCAGGATTAATGTTCCATTGCTTTTCGAAGTGGATGAAAATAAGTAAATAATGATTTTTTGATAAATATAATAATAATTTTAAATAATAATGATATTTAGGACGTCATATTACTATGTTTATGGTATGTTGTTAAGATAAATATTAAAAATAAATGTTAAGGGGTAAGTAATACTCTCACAGACACATTGAAAATTATATTAAAAGTATCCTTATAAATAAAGGGCATTGGATAAATAATGTGTACTAGAGTATTATAAGATTGATATTAGAATATATGAGGATTAAAATATTATTGTTTCATGTTTTTAATTTTCATTAACAGTTGTTTAATAAATGAGTGTATGTGTCCTGTTTTAATGAAGAAGAAATAGTATCTTTGTGAATACCCATTCACTTTTCAACGATATCGTTACAATATTCAAGGGTAATATACTCCAAAAATTATTTTTAATTGATTTTGGGTTGATATCGGTTGTATAAATACACAATAAATATTAACCATGCATATTTCAAACATGTTTTTTTGTTATTAACCATTATTTCTAAAATTTTATCATTTTGGTTTTTACCTTCGTAAGTAGTTTTTAACTGAGTAATCTATATTTTATTAAAAATTTAATGGAACACATCTAAATAAAAATTATTATTTATTAAAGTAAAAACAATTTATATTTAATAAAAATTAATTTTTTAAGAGAAAAAAATAACTTTTATATTAATACATTTTATATATTGAAAATACATTTTTTGTAGCCAAAGGTTGTTTCCAAAATTAAGTGTTCCTAATCATATATCATATTGATGAAAAAATTAATGACTGTTAATATATTTTGATATAAGTGGAAAAAATTGTATTATAATAATTGTTGACATGTTAGTAATTAATCTAATTATATAAAAATTAAAATATATTAATAAAACAATTCATAATAAATTACATTTTTCTTATTATCATGGTCAGAAACATTAATCATAGCAATCATACATTAATGCCAAAAAAATAAAATTTCAATTATTAAATAACAAGATTATTTTGATTAAAAATATATTCACGATTTTCTTGTATTTATTCCTTTATTTGATGTATTCTAAAAGTTTTAATATAGGCATGTATATCAGTTTTTAGAGTAAAATATTACAAATTTTTATTAAATGTAATGTAAGGTTTAAATAATTAAAAAATATAAATTTTAAAATATATATTTTACAAATAAATTTATTCATTTTATATATAAAAAAATTTCAATCATTCTTTTGTTAGGATAACGATATAAACGTGACAGTTTTACCAATATTGATATTTTTCAACTATTCAATTAAAATCAAAGGATTTTAAAAAATATCTATAAAAATAAAACTTCTGACACCAAAAAATTATAAAATTAAAATATTTTATTCAATAGTGTTTTTTTAAAACACATATCATGAAGAACCAATGAAATATATCTTATTGTATTTAATCTCTTCGGTATCTTCCATAACTAGAAACCATTAGTAAAAATGGACCATAATAATTTATATAGTGACAAACTAGATTTTAAACAAGATAGTTGGAATGGTACATATATATTTATGAGAAATATGGTCAAATTATGATAATAAATAAAATAATAATCACTTAAAATAAAATGAAACATATTCTGAAAATAGAATTTATTTTTCTAAAATTCATTTAGTCACACTTTGAACACATATTTTAAAAATGATTTTTAAAAACATTAGATATTTTCTTTCAAAATATTAAATAAATTTTTTCAATAATCATATCAAAATTAACTTATGGTAATGTCTTTATATTTTTCTAGAATGTTTCATTTAACAATGAATAGGGAAAAAATTATGATTTCATTGAAAACAACAATTTGGTTTAAATAATTGAGAAGGTTAACTTAAATTTTTAATCAAAGTAAAAGATAAATTATATAAATTATATAGTAAAAAAATTATTTCATTTTTATAAGTTTATTCTTCAATTTTTATATTAAAACCTTTCAAACTAATTGTAAATGTCTTTCTAAAACCACACATTTTAGTCAGATCATCAGGTTCTTTTTTAAATTAAATTCTACTAGTTAAATAAATAAATATGTAAAACATGGATTCCATGTTTGTATTAACAATATATTATATTATATAATATGTATAAATTTATTTTTTAACGAAATTAATAGTGAAATTATTAATAATTAATTACCATGGTTAAGTTAAAAATGGGTTGATTAAGAGTTAAACTAAAAGATATGATTTAAAGTGGCATAGAACGAGTATAAAATATATATTATATAATTAATTTTAACTTATAATGTATAAATATATTTAATAATTAATTTATGATACATTTTCTTATTAAAACTATTTGTACACCTTTTTATTTTCAGAATTTTCAAGAGCACCACTTACCATACTCATCATAGGTCACCCATGTCCTCTCTTTTAGTTATTATCCCTCATCATTAAAATCATATTAATTTAATATTTTATAATTAAATAAGTATTAATTCTATATATTAATTATGTATTTAATTTCATGACATATATATATTTCATATTCCCTCAAATGGGATATGATAAAATTGCTCGTGGGTACCACAATCTACAACCTCACAAACAAATTTGACATGTTTTGCAAAAATACATTTCTTGGTTGGGTAGGATGATGGTTTTATATTGTGTATTTATCTATATATATTTTATTAGTTACATAGTAATACATATTTATACATTATAAAATATATATACCTTTTTGAATTTTCATTTTTTAGAGGATACTATAACGTCTCTCTTGTGTACAGTTGTTTACCACCTCGTGAAGTGATGTGATTTGTTTTCCACTATTTCATTATTGAGAAGCTAATAAGTATAAATTTGTTGAATATATGTGATATAAATGAAACTATTATTGTATCAATATCATTTTACAAATTATGAATATATAATATATCATTTTATTTCTTACCCTTTTACACATTCGTTGATGATACCATCGTTCAGATATGTGTGGACTATTGCCCTCACCAAGCGATGTGACTCTCTTTTTTTCACAAAAAAACATGGATGATATTTATATAAGTATATGTAAATAAATAATATGGTATTTATGTTTTTAAAATCTATATGGAATGATAAAATATTACTTACCATTTCTTCATAATTATCATTGAATAATGGAAATGTTACTCATTTGTCCATATGACATACCGTCTCCATGATAGTTGTACGTATAATTTATAAAAACCTTTTGTAATGATAGGTTTTGAAATTATAATTTTTATTTATGTATTATAATTATTTAATTATAATTATTTTTTATTAATGGATGTATATAATATGAAAAATAACTGGAAGCCTCACAACAAAGAACGAATGAGAAAATAGAGCACCTAATAGCTGTAAAAATAAAAATAATTAATGATAATAAATTAATGTATGATAAGATGTTATAAGAGGATCATATATGATATTATAAATACTAATATGGTTAGGTTATATGTTTATAAACTTTTTAAAACCGCTACAAGTTAGGTTAAATCACATTAAACCAAATAAAAACATTAAGTAATGGATTTTGTCTAAATTTCATTTCATTTATCAATATTATAATATTATAAACACGATTTATTTTATAAAGTATTTAAACAACCCCTTTTATGTTTAATAACTTAGTAAAATAATTATTAATGGCCTTTAATGTTAAAAATTTAATTATTTCACAAAGGGTATTTGCTATGAAATTTACCATGTGGTAAAGTATTTTATAAATAAATTTAATTTTAATTTGTGATATAACTTATTTGATTTCCTTCGACATTGAAAAATTATTTGAATAATGGATTTTCATTATTCTATGTTTTAGTTAAAAATTTTACATTTGTATTTACATTTGATTAACATAATATATTCATTGATTAATTTTCACTTCAACGGTATGATCATTGTAAGTGATATAGACTTAATTTCAACTAATGGGGGGAATATTATAATGTTATGAACCTGATATATTTTAAATGTTATATATAATACCAATTTTAAATGTAATATCACATTTAATTAATAAATAAATGTATTTTAAGTTTCAATGAGAATTATTTCATCCATGGTGGATTTACATGGATGTGAAAAAGTGGTAATGAATATCAAAACTCGATTTATTTTTAGTGGTTTAACTTACTTGTTTTACAATTTATATTGTATGATTATATTTGTAATTAATATATTTTTTATTAGGTTTTATTTCATATTCTTCATTGTGGATTTAAATTTGAAACAAATAATATATTCATTGACTTGTTATTATATCTACGTTATGATCAATTTTAGTGTTTTTCTCAAAATTTCCCTTCATTGTGGATTTTTTAATGTTATGAACCTAATTTATTGTATATGATGTATATATTTTTAATTTTATATATAATATCCTGAATAATTGATACATAATTAATTATTAATTTATAATGTTAATTATTTCATTCAAGGGGATTAAACATTAATGTTACATTGTGGTAATGTATTTCATTACTAAATTTCTTTTCATTATGATATATTATATTTTTGTTTGTCGTTGATATAATTGGTTATTTTCTATAATGAAAATTGATTATACTATGTTTTATATAAACTTGTTCTCTATGGGTTTAAATTTTTCACCCACAATATACACATTGATTAATTATAAATTCAATTTTATGATCATTGTATGATATTGGGACACAATATTAGTTTGAGTGATTGATTTTTGTTATTGTGAACCTATTAAATTTTATATAGTGTATATTTTAAATCTTCTTTATATATAGCATGAATACTATTTATTCATTATCGTTAATGTTTAAATTTTTGGTTATCCATTTTATTTTATTAATTAATATAAATATTTAAAAATAAATATATTGCTCTTAAATAGGGTTTTCACATTAAAGGTTATTAGGTTATCTAGATTAATATTGAAAAATCCATGTTATTTTATTAATTTAAATATTTGATGATAAGGACCAATTTTCATTAATTAATTTTTTCTTTCGTAGATAATTAATTATTTAGACATTCATGGATGGGTGGATGACAAAATTATATATCCCCATTATGCATCAGAAATCCCATTAGGTGATTCAGTAAGCTTTCATTAAATGGGTTTCTAACTATATTTTAAAAATATATTTTGAAAGGTATTTTAATTAAAGGTATCATGTTCTGGAGAAAATGAAGTCCTTTGATTCATAATATATTATAATAATAATTTCATTATAACTTTTTTTGGATATTTTCATAATGATATTATCTCTAGATTTATTTCATTCTTAGTTATTGATTAAATGTCTTGTGTTTCTAGTTATCTATCTTTAAATAATTATTTTTCCATATCTTGTTATGATATTCATGTTATTTAAAATATTGAATGTGTTTTTAGTTATTTACCATTAAATATTTATTATACTAGAAAAATTATATTTATGGACGGCATTTTTTTTAGATTACCGTGTTTATTATGAAAATTGATTCCTTATATCTCCCAATTTACATACCCTTTACTAAGAATTAGCGCTCAAAATTATTTTTTCCTTTATTAGGAATCCATGATGTGTAATAAGATCATTATTAAATGATATTCTAGATAGAATAATGTTATTCTCAGATAAATTATATTTTGATGTGTGTATTTCAAATTTAAAATTGGAATAAATTATGAATATAATTTACCAAGAATACTAATCAATTAGGCACATTATGAAAAAATTAATTGTATCTTAAGAAAATATACAAAATTATACACAGGATTTTAGCTACTAGGGTTGGAGTCATTATAGTTGGTATTATAGTATGTCTATCAGAGACTATAAGAACGATATTTAGGGAACATTTTTAGGGATCATAACCAAATTATTGAATGTGAGGAATTTAATATAAGAAAATCATAATGATTTTGTAATGAAAGGAAGTTGTAGTTTTCCCTATAAATGCATCCATATCATGATACTACAAATATTTATAGTTCTATAATATTTTTTTGTGGGTAAGATCCCTATAAAGGTGGATTGGGCTTGAACCATTCATCACCTTGTGAAAAATAAAAATCCGTACTTCAGAACTAGTTTTCCACTCCCAAGATATATTCTTAGAACAATTAAAATTTTAAATATAAACAATTATTAATGATTATAGAATGTGATGATAATTATTGAAATAAAATGATCCTAAATTATCCTAGATCATAAATATTTTGTCTTTAAGTAATCGGATAATGGATTCTGTGTGGAGAAGAGGGGATTAATGTATTAAATTTCCAAGAAAAAATTAATAGTATGGTGAATTAAAAAAATCTCATCCATGGGATATAGTTATTTTTTTTCAAAAAAAGTTGTAATTCTATTTATTATATGAGTGAATACTATATTCTAAAGGTTAACAACTAGACCAATAATAAACTTATGTTGAAATAAAATTGATGAATTAATTATTTTTACTAATTCAAGAATATAATTGTAGAGGTATTTTAGCAATGGAATTTTTGTTATAGAAAACATCAATTCACTGGGATAATTTCTATAATCATAAGTTCCTTAAAATATTTAATAGTTACATAAACAATAATGGGTTTATGAGTTTATGGATTATCATTGGGTTAATTTCTGAAAATCCTATTTTGACAATTTGTGTGGGTGGAATATAACAAGATTAAAGATATTTTGAGAGACATTTATGGACATAAAACCCATTAGTTTAGAATATATTTTAGTAAAAAGATTATTTTGGGTGAAATTAACTTAATTTTGGTAGGAATTATTTTAAATGTGTTACTATCAATTACGTTGTTTCTTCTCTTTATGTTGGAGTAAATACAAGTCCGTTGAAACTACATTCTTACAAAGGGATGAAAATAGTTAATTGAAAATACCTATTGTAGTAAAGGATAAATGGGGGAGTCAATGTAACTCACCGAATTGTACCTATGTGGACTCCACATGCTCACCAAGAGGTTTAGATATTCCTAACATGTGTGACCCAACATGCCCTTCCAGTATCTCTGTGATGGAATTATATGAGACAGCTACGTGATTGACTAATGAATATGATCTCATTTACAGAAGGTCCTATTTTTTCCCATGAATTGGACACTTTGGATCTTTATTTGACTTGATCGAATGATAAAGAGAGAACTTGTGGATCTAATCACTCTATAATCTTTCCAAATTCTTTCATAACATCATGTGGTTCCCCAATTCTACAAAAGTATGAAGAATTAGATATGGAAAATTGAATTTGGCCCCTCATAATCTATAATAAAAAAAATATTGAGAATAACTATTCCACCAAGTCTAAACAACTGGGTCGAAGAAGCCTTCCATATCTCAAAAAATGAATTCTAGATATCGAATGAATTCTGAGGATACCCTTGGTGTTTGAAATACATATTTTTTTCCAGTTTATAACTATATTTAAATGTTTTTATGAATAACAGAAAAATATTTTTATTTTAATGAGTTTTTTATTAGTTTGAGGCAGTATTATGTTATAAGATATGAGATATTTATTTTAAAGGATTTTATTTTACACTTAATATATATTATTACCATATAGTGAGTAAAATGTTTAAATCTTATGAAATGTATTTTATCCTATGAGAATAATTTTAATAAATGATATCTGAAAATTACTAAGAGATAGGAATTTAATTATTTAAAATTTTTCCTACTAGATAAGATAATTTTTAATGAAGATATTAGATTATCCATAGCATGTTCCGGTCTAGATAATATAATCAGTGAGTTTTTATTAATTTTATTTATTCTATAAAAAGGATTTTTGAAAATATTGTCCTAATATCACCAAGATATTTTTTTAAATGTAAGTGTAAAATGCCATTAAAATAGTTCTCTTGCATTGAATAATTACACTATTCAATGTTGAATTTTGTTTATCTTATGAACATTAGAATTCAAATTTCTATTTTATCTAACAAATCCTCTTAGAAATTTATTTTTTGAGTATAGTGATAATAGTTTGTTATATTATGAAAAACAATCTATTGTAAAAATCATCATGATTTCGTTTATATTATTATCATAATCACATAATAAGTCATTTAATTCTTTTGAGCATATTAAAAAATGGGGTTTTTAATTAATTAAAGATCAATTTGTTAAAAGACTTATTTTTCCATTAATTGAAATATCTATAGAAGGATATAATTTCCGAAGTTTATATTGTAGAAGTGTATTTCATATACGGATGGGATGTACACTTGTAATTAATATATTGTATCATGAACTTTTTAGTGGTTTGATCGAATACCATTTTGATTATATCATATTATTATGTTCAAAATCTAAGGGGAGATTAAAATATGGAGATATAGCCACTATATGAAAAAATATATAGATATAAATATTTAGGCATGTATTCATTTGTAAATATGATCATTTTTATAATACCAATGAAAAAACATTTATATAGAAAAAAATTCAGACAATACCCATGCGTTATGGTTGCATGTTTATCATTTTTTTCATATATCATACACATATATTATACAATGATAATGATATTATCAGGATGAATATTTATCTATTAATAACTAATACATTAAACTGTGTTCTGAAAAATTTCTTTAAATATTCATCATATCTATTTTATCAACTCTCGTAATAAGTTAATGTGTTTTAAACAAATATATGTATTTTAATGTAATATCATAGTTTAAGGATCTTATGTCATTATAAAAAGTATCCACTTCTTTTACTCAAATGGGATCCCCTATAAAAAGTTCTTTATTGGTGAAAATCACCATACTCATGGATTACTGTGTCGGTAATGTTTACTAGAGGATTTATTTTCCCTAAACTACAATAAATCCCATCGGATCAATCTATTTCTGCTAAATTTTTTTATTTAAACTTTTCTTTTTTGTTAGGAAAAATATTATAACTCACAAATGTTAAAGTGGGTGGTATTAAAGTAATTAATTTTTTAGGAACATTATTCAACCACTCTTGATTTTTCAGTTATTATTTATATGGGGCAGTAATTTGTATCAGATCTTTTGACTATTTTGTTCATAAATATCAATGGATGACATCTAAATATAAAATATTAAAGGAATTCTTGGGAAGATAATAGATAAGTTAAGTCAATGTGTAGATATCCAAAATTTAACAGTGAAAATTATGGTTGTTGGATTGAGAAATGACTATATATATTAAAAAAATTATCTTGAATTTCAATCATGTATAATTGAATCATTATGAAATACCAAAGATGCAACCAGAAACATGGTAAGTGGAAATTGAAGAAATTTATTATCGAATTTATAAATCCAGGAATTCTATAATATGTAGACTAGTTATATATGAGTTCAATGGAGTTTCCCAACTCTTAAATCATTAAATATAGACTACAATTATAGTTTATTATGTGGGTATAGTCAATATGATGTCCCATATATGATTATTACAAAATTATGTTTCACACCTTCAAAATGGTTCAATGTGAACACATTTCTTAGATGAATTGAAGACTCACTGAGATTGTGAATAATGTTTCATTTATAAAAACACCTAATAATGCACCATCTAAATCATTAAATGTTTTACGAGTATGAAAACCATAGTGATGTGGAGTCGAAAATGCAGTCATACAATACAAAGTGGCCATAAAATTTAAAATAATAGATCTCATTAGAAATTTTGTGATGTATGAAGCTAGATTGGAATCTGAAGATGGAGTATATAAAATGGAAAAGAAATAAAATAATTATTTTATTTTTTATTATTCTAATGATCAAAAAAAACAACATGGATAAACAGATATTTCATAATTCTAATGAATAATACACATCAATAAATTCTAGATGGAATTATGTGCTTTCATAGTTTTAACAAAAGATCAGAATGTTCTATAATAAGAAAATATATTTCAGAATAATCTTAAATGTGTACATCAATCATTTTTTTATTTATAAAGAAGTGATATCATTTGAGTGAGACTATTAGGTATATTTCAAGCCAAAAATTCTAAAATTTCATTAAAATAAAAAGTATTACAAAAATTTCTTAAAAAATCCCATTCATAAGAAAAAATTTAAAAAAAATTATGAAGACCATGTGAATATCATCAGAAGCCTATAAATAATGTACATATTCAAAAATATATTTTCAATAATCTATTCAAAATTACAATATGATATTAATATCCCATTCTTATGACGTACATTTGTATTATTCTTCCAAGAATCACTGTGAATCTGAAAATGTAAAATTCCTAACAAGAAGAAATAAATGAATTTTGTTAAATGTTAGAGACTACCTGTGAAAGTAGAAAAAAATAAACAAAAAATATCTGGAATTAATATAAAAAATTATAATGAAATGGAGTACATAAATAAACAAATTTTATATTTTAATGATCATTTTTATAATTTTACTGCTTCATTTTCTGATCAGATTAGCTTAATTGAGAACCTACAGATAGAGGATGAAAACATAAAAGATACAAAAAGTGTTTCCACTAAGGAGTAGGATTACTTATAAATAATTATGGGTCAAAATCAAATTAATAAAGAAAAAATTTGTAATTTAATGATAGGGTGAAAGAACAAATTTTATAAAAACAATAATGTGCCTAGTTCTAAGAACAAGATGCTCTCAACGATTTCATGTTTTCACTATAATGATATAAGAACATATTACAATACCTATAATCTGAAGGATTCACACTTCTATAGAATTTTAAATTCATTTATTTTACAAACATTCTCAAAAACTTATGCAATTTTTTCTAGAAAACACAATTATATCAAGATTCATAATTCATTTGTTGCTAACATTTCTGGACCCAATATCATCTAGGTGCTAAATAATCTTTTTGTTTAACTTCTCAATTTTGGGAACAAACCACATGATCAATAATGAAAAATTATTGTCGAATGTGGATTTTCAAGGCATATGAATGGAGGTTTCACAAAAAATCACTCATTATCCACAATTCATGGAGGCTATGTCACATTATGAAACAATTAAAAAGGAATAATTAATATAATTATATATGTAAGAAGTACAAAATCTATAATATTCATCAACATAAATTTTCTTTATTTCCTAAAGAACTAACTGATGTGTCTTTATTATCCTTATGATCATGGATATCTAATTATTTTTTCTATAATGCGTGCTCAGTTTTAGTAGATAAATCTATAAATAATAAATCACCAATAATAAATAATTTCTATACATTATATCTTAATTAAATGTTAATACAAAATGTAAATTTTTTTAATAATTAAATTGATGAATCATTGATTTCAAATAGAATTATTGTTGTTTTTAATTATCACTGTTTGAAAATTTCTTCTCAATGTCTTTTGAGATTTGATTTTTCAAACCCTAAATTTGATAAAATAAACTATTTAAAGAATATTAAATGATAATGAGGCATAATAAATTTTTCATATCAATTAAATAAGTTACTAAATCAAGAACTCTATATTTTATCAATATGGATTAGTTCAGGCCTTCAAAACAATAAAAAATTCTAGAATGCCATTTTACATATTTATTTTGTCATGATTTCAACGGGTTTACTTCGTAAGGCCTAAAACTGATGCATGTTTTATTTTTTTTAATATATTTAATCATTCTAAAAATTAAAAGGGTTCCAAAATGGTATACATATGATGTGATCACATTTGAGAATTTTAGAATTAATAATTTTATTTTCATTTTTAAAAAACTGTTATCAAACATACTTTTATTTCCCCTTTGATACCTCAATATAATGAAGTCATTTAAAGGAGGTATTTGAAATTGTATGAAATTTCTAAAACAATGATCTGTGAATAAAACATTCCCATATTTTTTCTTGAATTAGGCTATTAATAACACATATAATTTAATTAATATAATTCAAATAAGTCCAATATTAAAGAAAGCACCCTTTTTTAATTGGAAAAATAGAAAACTGAAGGTTTAATGTATTTATATGTGAGGTTTCATCTTAAAAAAAGGATATAAATTGTATGTCTAATCCAAAATATTAAGAACGTACCTTTCAATGTTATTAAACTACATTTAATTTGAATACATTTCTCAACAAAAGGTCATGTTCTATTGTTGATTCTACGCATTTTAAGTTCATTGAACCAAATCTATTTAATCAAAAAATAATTTAAGCTGGAAATCTATGTGATTCTATTAAGGATATAACACATAAAACCATATTTAACAATAATTATAATGATTATTTGGATATTTCTTATTATTAATCAAAACATGTAAGGGTTGATTCTAGTAAAATAAAAAGTTTTCATGCCAGAAAAACTAGGAATCCTAAAGACCATCAATTCGAATCAATGAAAAGTGGTTTAGATGAATGAATTATAAAATTATAATACATAATGAAAATATATCAAAATCATCTCCATTTTTTTCTTATCTAGAACCATGATATATAGAAGAATATTTCACTAAAGAAATTTTGGTTTGAGATATGTAAGAACATTTATAATAGTTCAAGAGTAACATGGTCTTGGTATAATTTGAGAGACCTTATGGATATATTCTAACTGGAACAAAATGGGTATTTTGAAACAAAAAAAATCAAGGTGTGATCACTATAAATAGTGATAAATTAGTTAAAAAATGATACAAAATATTATAAACTATAGAATATTAAAATAATTTTCCCCAATAGTTTGGTTAGAAGCAATTAGAATCCTTTTAGAATATGCATATTATATGAATTATTATTTATTTCTATTTGGTGTTAATTAAACATTTATAATTTTATTTTTAATGGAGGATTGGTTTTTGAAAATCCTCCATGTTTTCAAAACCCTTAAATTAAAAATTCTATGTTTAAACATACTGAATAACTCTATGGAATTAAATATGGTCCAAGATAATTTTATGAGAGATTGAACATCCTTATTTTATCAAATATATTTTCAAAAGGAGAATAAAATCAATAATTATGAAAGAAAACATCATATTTAAATTTTTTATTGGAACTAATATATGTTCATGATTATATTTTTGGATAATTGTTTTTACGGATTTATTAATAGTTATGAAAAATTAATTTGAAATTATTATAATCGGATAATTAATATATATTCTATGATTTCAAATTTATAAAAATTATTTAGGATATATCTTAAAAAAATACAAACTTTATTTACATATGCGATTCGATTCTAAAATTGTAAGACTCATTTAACAACTGTGAGCTGTAATATAAAACATGATATGGGTTGGTATGAAAACTATATGAAAAAATTATTATATATGATGGATTGGATTATTATATTATCCTATATAAAGTAGAAAAATATTATTTTTTTCAATGATCTTTTCTTCATTATATTAATTCCATACATAGGACTCTACTAGAGAAGCTTCAAATCAATTAGATGAAGAGTAAAAATGGATAGAGTGCCTCAATGTGAATGTATAATGACTCCCACTTTTATATATTTGATACTTTTTCTTCTTTAGAGAGAGATATTAAAAGATCTTCATGGAGACATAATTGCTGATGTTAGAAGGATGCCTTCAATTAAAGAAATATATATCATATATTATGATAAATATAGGAATGAAATTAGTTTCTTCCTAAAATTGAAGGTACCATAAATTCATAATTTTTTTTAAGTTAAAATGAATATCAGATTTACTATCAAATTATTTTAGTAAATCATTGGATTGATAGAAAGTAATTTTGAAGAGTTAGAGTAGATATTCAAAAAAATACATTTGTTTGTAGTAAAAAAATTAAAGGTATAATTTTATAATGATAAAAAACAATAATATGATGATTCATTTATAAAACCACTGAAGTGTCATATTTATTTTAATGTAAAGGAAATATTATGTGCAGATCATTTACATGACTTATTAGAAATCTAGTTTGAATCCTTTATGATGTTTGTTGTGAGTAGTGTCTGGAAATGATACAAGAAAAAATATAAGTTTATGTTTTTCTCAATGATCCCTGAATGTTAAAATGAAACCCATAGAATATTTTGAGAATTATATGGGGATGTGGGTTAAATAATGTGTATATGAACTATTTCAAATTTGAGGAAGATATTTTTTAGACCATCTATTATTGACTATCAATATTTTACATCTCAAAGAATCGAGAATATTTTCCCCAACAATAGAAATCATTTTGATTGAAATCATCAGATTTGAAAAATAAGATTCATTACCTTTAAATATACTATATCTTAGATATCATTTATTTTAGATATCATTTATATGTAAATGAAACAACACAATAATATCAACATTAAGTCCACCGTGATGTGGATCACACATGGTGAAGAAGTCAGAATTGGAGAATCATTACTCACATTGGATGATGTTTGTTTGAGAAAGTGTTGATGCTCCTATTCCTACCACATCCTTTATGATTGGCTAGACAAAATAATTTTAAAAACCCTTTAATTTTTTTCACCTCATAATTGATATACTCTATATATTTTTTGTTTATTGAAATTGATCCTAACAAACATTTGAATGGTGCTTCAAAAATCATTTTAGTTGATGTATCCTTATATTGCATGCATTTTAATTTCATTATTTCACTCTTTATTATTAAAATTATAGTGATCTTTTTTTATCCATTTTATCATTGTTTTGATACATTTTATTCCATTATGATGCAGATACTCTCCACATTGAATGTCCCAAATAGTGTGTTTTCCAATATAGAAAGCATGATTGTTTTCATTTTAATGGATGGATAAATGGAGGGTAAATATCACTAAGAATCATGAATGTGGTTAATCATGACTACCTAAGAGGGAAATTTTAATATTCGAAGCATTTTGGGGCTCACGTAGGGGTTAAAATATAATTTATCATGGGGGGATATGGAGGGGAGGTCTCTAAGTAGACAACTCATGTAGGGTAAATATGGACTGGAGGAGAATATGCAATGATTAAAGGCTTATAAGATATAGAAAATGATCAAGAAATATATTGTAACCCCTAATTAGAATATTGATAATATTTTGGGCAAGGGAGATATCAAATTCTTAAAAAATATTTAGGGGGATGGAATTTATGGTTTCCATGATGTTCAGCTCCATCCATCACCTTCAAAGTGGCCTACAGACACCCTAGTTTCCAATAAGAAATATTGAATGAAAATAAGTATTACATGGTTTATAAACATTGTTTTAAATAATGACTGAAATAAATGAGTTTTTACCAGTTCAATATCAAGAGTCTTTTCAACTATACATGTTCTAAAATTAAGAATGAATTTTAATGAAAAAGTTGTATTGAGGGAATCATTGTGGTTCATGGAAATTCCAAAAAAGTGGAACTTTTTTTGGAGTGTGAGGAATACGGTATTTCATGTAGATGAGAACATTCAGAATATGGCAATTTCCAAAGCGTCATGATGTCATTTCTGCAAAGTTAAAAGATCCTAATGTTTTATCCACATATTATTTTTAATTTAATAGGCCAACTGAATGTGGAAAAAATTCATGGGGATACAAAGGATGGTTTACATGAAATATGGTATCAAATTCCTTCATCCCTAGATGCTTCCATGGTTCAAGAGATCATGGTCTAGAGAAAAAATCATGATTATTTATTTCTATAGAGGGATGTCAGTATATTTGGAATAAATGGAATGATAATCCTTACAAAAACACACCAGAGAACAGGACAAGTATTATTTATAAAAGAAAGAACATTATTATATATCTTATTACATTGTTGAATGAATTCAAGTCATCCCCCTCAAAATATCCCCTAATATCACATAACACCCACAACATATCAAATACATCGGGGCTATAATAATAGGAAAGGTGGATGCCTCATGAAAATGGTATTAAGTTTAATAAAGAAGGTTATTACCACAGAAGACACATATATGGTGGAGTGGTGGACAAAGATAAGAGAGGATTTTTATAGGAGAGCATACTATTAAATAAAAGACTCCCATAAATTAGGTTTTATAGTACCGACCACAGTACTAAGGATAATTTAACAAAGCAACATCACACATGGAATAGTTCATATTGGCATCATGAATGTTTTTAATGAACTAACATGCAATGGTATCATTCCATGGGATATAGTTTATACAATAAAAAAGAGCATGGAAATCTTGGAAAACCGCATTGATATATCACACATGTGAAGTAAGGGTAACATAGTGGGTGATTTTATGGAATCCAAGGGGAAAAAATTGAAAGGCTCACAAACATCTTCATCCTTGGATCCTTTTATATTAAAGGTATTATGTTTGTGTGAGAGTACACATTTGGGCCTCCATTATTTTAGACCACCGAGATGTACTTATTTTATAGTACCATTAATTTTTTTTACCATTTTTATAACAAATAAAAAAGTTTATGGTGTATTTAATTACTTAATGACTTCTAATATGTAATTTCTTTTTCAATAAAATAACATGATAAATGATATTCACAATCATTGATGGAAACAATTTACTAATATTCATGTTCTATATCAATTTTATTATCGTTCACTATCCTATACCTTTTTGATATAAAAATTGGTAGAATAAAAAGGAGAATACTAAAATTAATTTTTTTTTAAAATTTACCTCATTATATTTTTCATGTATTATCCAATTGGTATTCATATCATAAAAAATAAGGATATTATTGGGTTGTTTTATGTTTTTCAAATATATCCCAGTTTTTATATTTTATAGTGAGTCAAAAAATCAATATTTTTTATTCGAATTATATTATATTAAGTGTTTTAAATTCTATTCTATTTTAATTTTTGAGGTAATTTTTTTAAAAGAGTTTATTCTACGCTTAATATAATTTATTAGAATATAATGAGTAAAATTTTCAAATCCATGAAAACATATTTAAACCTATGGGAATCTACATTTGAATGTTTTTATTCTATTTTATCATGGTCATAATACTCAGTATAAAAAACTTATATTCCTCTATAAGATATTATCTTATAATGAGAATAGAATACCAAGATCATGTTCAGAACCAAATATTTTAGTTAGAGAGTTGTTATGAAAATTATTTATCATATGAAAATAATATTCACAAAAGATTATCTTGAGAGCACCCACAGAAGTTATAAAATTTATGAACCACAATTTAGTAGCCTGATTTTCTTACATTAAATAATTACTATGTGCAATATTGAATTTAGTTCATCTTAAGCACATTATAAGTAAATGATTTATTTTATCTTATGAATTCTCTCAAAAATTTATTTTATGAGTAAAATTCTATCATTTTTTATCTTAAGATGAATATGTTTTTGTGATGATAAAAAGATTTATTTTATAGTGTTATCATAATATATTGAAATGTAATTTTTTTATTTTTTTCATATCTGAAATGAAGATTTATAATTAGGTAAAAATAGATTATTATTATATTTTGTATTTCTATTAAGGGAATGATTCAAAGAAGAAGAATAATTGTGACACCAACATTGCAGATTTGTATTCAATATTTACATAGAATGGACGCATTACATTAAGTTACACTCTCAATAACATTTCAAATGTTTATTTTTACACCATTGTGGATATATCGTATTATTAAATTTAATTCAATGAGAATTTGAAAATATGAATAGGTATCTACTACATGGAGATGTATTCACACATACACCAAGACACATATATGAGCATGAACATACGATTACTCTAAAAATTCTAAATAAAATGATTGTACATATTTTATTTTTTCATACATTTCCCTCGTGTTGTCCGTACATATTTATTATTTGAAATAAAAGATCATTCAAAGCTATAATTTAAATATCATCATCTTGTCAGGATGATTAATTATCTACTATTTTTTATGATTGAAACTATATTATTCAGCAATTTTTTAATGTTAATTCATATCCATTTTATCTAGACTCATTGTAAGTGAGTCTGTTAAAACTGTAGAGAGGTATTATGAAGTAATATCCTTGTTTAATGATATTTTGACTATATAATAAGTAAAAACATTTTATACTCAACAAGGATCCCAGGATAATTGAGATGTCATTGGGAGAAACATCGAACTCATGGAATAGTGTTTTAGTGGAGTGGGGTATGTAACACCCTGACCCTAGTTACCCAGAGTCGGTGCATTATTACATAACATTGGTATGAACACAAGAATGATCAAATCTCTAACGACCGATTGGTTTAGTATCATTGGAAACACTATATAAATGAATAAATCATACATTACATCATAAAAATGAAAACAACAAAAAAAAACATCTTGTCTTCATATCCCCTCATTTAATCCCTAAAGGTCATTCATAAATTACTTCTTCACATCCTGGAAAAAATAAAACATTTAAAGGGGTGAGCTCAGAGGCTCAGTAAGGATAACAATATAGTGATAGTTTCATAAATAAACATAAACATTTAATGAAATGTATAACTAAAAAAAATCCTTTTAAACATAAACTTCATCAAAATATGGCATAGATAAAATGAAATAAAACCATTTGCTTATTCACATGGATATTCTACTAGTCAAACAATCACATGAAATATGAATAACCACTTTCATAATGATGGAATTCATAATGCCAGAATATCATAACCACATATCCAAGGCCTTGTGCGAAGACTACAAATATGATTTTTCCAAGACATTTCTGATGCATCGAGGAGCTATAGGGGGCTCCACCAGTCACATTTTATGTCCAATTCATTCCCATATTAAAGGGTTTAAATATAACATAAACATTCGTAATAAAACTAACATACTAAATGTAAATACGTCATCCATAAACCATTAATGGTATTAAAATAACACATCTACAGTCAAAAATATCAAAAAACATTGAATACAATATAGAAATTTTGTATCATAATAAATCAACTTCAAATAAGTGTAAAATCCATCAAAGGATGTTGACATAGATGAAATAAAAACTCTTTTTAGAGAAATATCTTTATATATTTTGAAATCATTTAAGAGTCATATATAAAATAAAACATTTTCTTTGAAAATATTCTTATAAGCATGTAAGGGAATCTTTGATGATTTTATAATGGCGGAAAATAGACGCACCTGCCGTATAAGTTAAAAAAACATTCTTACCATAATTCGGTCAAAAAGGATAAAAATGACCTTGTTTGGAAAATGAGGCAAAGATTCCTTTATAAAACATTTATAAAAGTCAACAAGGGTATAAATGACTTTAACCCATATTCTAGTTAATAGTAAAAATGTTTTGAAATAATTTTTTATGAAACATGGATGTGGATGATAAAAAGGTCCCAGTAGATTCTTGTGTATAAACAACCTCGGATAATGAAGAGATTGAGAAATAAACCTTTACCTTGTACTTTTCCATGGTTGGGGGTAGGTTAAACTCCTTTATAATGGTGAAATAATTGTTATTACATAATAAAATAATCATATATATTAATATGATATCATGTATGATCTTTTAGCATTGATTTGTTAATAATATTTTAGTATTATCGATGTTTCAGGTGTTAACTTACTCATTTTCCTTTTTATGTTTTGTTACATAAGTCATGTTTTTTATGGATAGATTGTATATTATTAATATCCAGAATTATATCACGTACTTAAACATTAATTTTATTTATAAAAGGATAATTATGCTTGAATGGATAAGATGGAGAATGAATCTCATCGCGTTCGTGGAGACGATAGTCCGTACATACGCACGAGCAAAAATATAATTCTTTTGATATCAAAATAATATATAATTGGATGGTATATCATATATACTGAATCATTATAATGTGATATTTATTATTTACATGAATTACACATCATTATTATACCCATGAAATAATAATGTTTTGAATAAAAATTACACCACGACGTGGAGACGGTATGCCGTACGTACGCAGGTACGGTGACATGTCATTCAAAGGATGTATAGAATACTAAAATATGGTTGCACCATGTTTATAATAACGTGAAAGTATATATAATATACTGGAGTTATTATTTTGTAATGGTAATAACAAATAATGAAGAAATGGAAAAAGAAAGGAACTTGAAAAAGGGTGGTGAAATCATTACCTCTTCTTCGGGTTATTCCTTTTGATTTGATCAAAAGGGCTCTTTAGGTTTGAATTATGACTAAATTAAGGACTATAAGATGAAGTGAGGGATGTTTAGAGAGTATTTGAGAAGAGTTTGGCCAATCCAAATGGCTTTTATGTTGTAAATTAATGAGAAGGGGGGGTTCCCTTTTATAAGAGGGGTGAGGGGCACCTTTGGAAAAGCTAGAAATATTATTTTATAATAAATTCATATTCGGTTTATAATGGCTCAAAAGTGGATTATTTAATGTTTAAGGTGGGGATGGGTCTAAAACCCCTCAACCAATACAATTTAGACAGATTTGGGACATTATATTAACCTTATATTTTAGTTTTAACTCTTAGTTAATTTGTTTGACACTTACCATGTCACATTCTATTTTTATATTATATAGTTAATAAACATGTTATATACATCCAAGAGACCCCCAAGTTGTACATTAATGATACACCTATCATGATATAAGTCTCTTGGCCGAACCTTAGATTTTTAATAATTGAATATCAATTAATAATATAATATTTGTTTTAAAAACACTTTAATTTCAATTTTGACACTATTTGGAAAATTAATTTCTGTGAAAATCATAACGGAATGATTACTTCTAAAAAAGTCAATTAAATCAATACTAATATGTAATATTATCCTATAAAATTATTTTTATTAATAAAAAGTCTCAAATTATATTTATTTGGGTATTTATAATATCAATTATTTTAATTTTTCAATACTATGGTAATTACTGCATCATCATTGTGTCATAAATAAATTAAATTATTTAATGTCTAAAAATTATATATAAAATACGATTATGTAGGTAATCTTTTTAAATTTTTAATTAATATTTATTATCAAAAATCCAACATATATACCCCTGTGTGAAAAATGTTTTGCTAGAAGATATATGCTTAAGTCATTTTTGTATTTATTTTAGAATAATTAATATAAAGTATCATTATCACTTACATGTGGCTCAATGGGGTCCAAAAATCATCTCAAAGATGCCCATGGTCGGACATGTATCAACCAATAAGGTTATGACACGTTTTAGGGTAATTTTGTATTATTATAATATTATTGTTTTACCCTTATTTAACGGATTTACCCTTTAACCATGTTAAGTAAAATATTTACCGAAGTAATTATTCAAAATGTATAAAAATAAAAGATAACTATTTACACAATTTGAACATCCTGATTCCAAATATGGAATCCATTTTTCCAAATTCAAAACCCAGATGTGGCAGAAATTAATTTAATGTTTATTCATGTTGTCAAAACATAAAGCGTGTTTTTAAGAGATAATAACTATCAAAATATTGACACTTGTTTATGTCCGGTTTAATTGTAAAAATATGTAAAATGACCAAAATTTTATTAAATGGTAAAAATAAATTCTAAATATACTTTAAAACCACTCAAATTTATAATTTATGAATATAAATTATTTTGATTAAAAAAGTTGTTTTTAATTAAAATTTAGTAAATATAACTATTCATCAAAATATAAATGTTATCCGAAAAGTTCCAAAATTTCACCCTAGGATAAAATCAATATTCCGAATCCAAAAATGAAGTCCATTTTAAGATATAAAATTTATAAAATTTCAAAAAGTGGGTATTACTATTCATAACGGCTAGTTTGATTGGTTGTGTTGTGTTAGAACTTGATATTGTGTACCACCCATGCTATTGCATTATTCAAAGAGAAGTGTACCATAGAAGATTGGGGTGTTACATTCTCCCCTTCTTCAAATAAATTTGTCCTTGAAATTTCTAGAATACAACCGCATGAAAAGACTCTGGTGGTTCTTCATCATATGTTTCTCTGGTGACCATGTTACATCTTCCATCTTATGGTTTCTCCATAAAACTTTTACCAGATGCGTTGTCCGGTTTATCAGTACTTGTTATCTCATATCAAGAATCCTGAAGGGCTCTTTGCAATATGCCAGATCGGGTTTTAGTTATAATTCCTCATAGGTGAGTACATGCGTTGGGTGAGGCATGTATTTTCTCAACAGAGATACATGGAACACATCGTGAACTTTGGAGAGACTTGGCGGTATTGCCAATGGGTAAGATACAGCCCCAAATCGATCTAGAATTTTGAAAGGTCCAATGTACCTAGGACTCAGTTTACCTTTCTTACCAAAACATAGGACTTCTTTCCATGGAGATTCCTTTAGGAAAACATGATCAACAAATTGAAATTCCAAATCCTTCCTTCGATTATCAGTATAGCTCTTCTGCATACATTGAGATTTTTTGATATGGTTTTGGATTACTTTAACCTTTTCCATCGTTTCCTCCACCAGTTCTGGGCCTAAAAGTTTTCTTTCACCAATATCATCCCAATAGGTTGGTGTGCGACATCTCTTTCCATTAAATCTTCATATGGTTCCATATGAATACTCGAATGGAAGCTATTGTTATAGGAACATTCTACCAGAGGTAAATATTGATCCCACATACCCTGAATGTCATGTGAGAAGGATCTCAACATGTCTTCTAAGGTTTGAATATTTTGTTCTGATTGTCCATCTATTTGAGGGTGGTAGGCAGTGCTCAAAATAAGTTCAGTATCCAAGGCTTTCTGAAGATTTTTCCAGAATCGTGAAGTAAAACGGGGATCACGATCAGAAACAACCGATTGGGGTACTCCATGAAGTCTCACAACTTCATCAATATATAGTCTTGCTAGACATTCCAGTGGTAGATCTTCTGCTAAATTGGTAAGAGGATCAACAATAACCCATATTGCATCGTTCCTTCTTGGAGTTTTTGGTAGTCTCATGACATAGTCCATCATAATATTGTCCCATTTCCACTTTGGTATGGGAAGAGGTTGCATGACTCCTCAAGGCTGTTGCCTTCCAGCTTTCACTTATTGCCAAACCATAAATCTTGACACAAAATCAGAAATCTCTGTCTTCATGTAGTCCCACCAAATATGTTCCTTCAAGTCACTATACATTTTGGTGCTCCCAGGGTGTATAGAGAAATTGGAACTATGAGAATCATCCAGCAATTCCCTTTTTAGATCAGGTATATTAGGAACACAAAGTCTCTTCCTGGATTTCAAAATTCTATCTTCATACACAAAGTCTCTCAATCTCCCATCATTCACAGCTTTAATCATCTTTTGAAATTATTCATCATCGGTCTAAGAAATATTAATCCTTTCTAGAAAAGATGGTTTGGCAACCATTTGAAAAAGCATTGATGTTTCACCTTCCCTTGTTATTCCCATGTCCATCTACCCTAGATCAATGAAAATTGGATCCCTTTCAATTCTCATATTGTTCAAAACTCCAGGATCTTTTCTACTCAAAGCATATGCCACCTTATTTTCCTTCCCCGGGTGGTAGTGTATCGTACAATCATAATCCTTGATTAATTCAAGCCATCTCCTTTGCCTCATGTTGAGTTCTTTTTGTGAGAAAATATACATCAAACTCTTGTGATCAGTATAAATCTCACATTTTTCACCATAGAGGTAGTGCCTCCATATATTCAATGCAAATACCACAGCTGCTAACTCGAGATCATTAGTAGGATAGTTTTGTTCATGAATTTTCAACTGTCGTGATGCATAGGCAATAAACCTATCATTCTGCATAAGGACACAACCAAGCCCTTTCTTTGATGCATCACTATAAAAAATGAACCCATCATTCCCCGATGGTAGAGTCAATATAGGAGCATTGACTAATCTTCTCTTCAGTTCTTCGAAACATTCTTCAAACTCTTTTGTCCAAACAAATTTAACCCCTTTACGCGTGAGCATTGTTAATGGGTTAGCCAACCGGGAAAAATTCTGGATGAAACGTCAATAATAACCTGCTAAACCAATAAGACTACATACCTCATTTATACATGTCGGTGTAGGCCATTCATGGATTGCCTTGGTCTTAGATGGATCAACAGATATTCCATCTTTAGAGACAATATGGCCAAGAAAAGACATATCCTAAATCCAGAATTCACACTTTCTAAACTTCCCATATATTTCATGTCTTCTCAGAGTCTTCAGGATAATGTGAAAGTTATTTAATGATCTTTTTAACTTTTGGAGTATACCAAGATATCGTCAATAAAGACCACTAAAAATTCATCATGATATTCCTTGAAAACTCTATTCATTAGATACATAAAAACAAAGGGTTCATTAGTTATTCCAAAAGGCATTACTGTAAACTTGTAATGCCCGTACTTTGTTCTAAATTCTTTCTTTAGAATGTCTTCCTTCTTCACACACAACTGATGTTATCCAGATCGAAGCTCAATCTTTTAAAAGTATTGAGCACCATGTAGTTGGTCAAATAAATCATCAATGCGAGGTAGGGGATACTTTTTCTTTATTGTTATAGCATTGATCTCCCTGTAGTTGATACATAACCTCATAGATCCATATTTCTTTTAAAAAAAATAACAGGGGATCCCCATGGAGAAAAAATAGGGTGAATAAATCCTTTATTACTCAATTCCTCTAGTTGTTTCTTAAATTCAACTAATTATAAACTGGAAATTCTATATGGGGTATTTGATTTAGGCCTTGATCCATGAATTAAATCAATGGAAAACTCAACTTCTAGTTCTGGAGGATGTCCATGTAAATCTTCTGGAAACACATCTACATATTCTTTCACAATATGTACATCCTCTATTTTAACATTCCATTCCTCACCCATTGTAATTTCATCCTCTTCCTCCCCAATAATTGAATTTAGTTGAGCTACTAGGGGTGGATCATGATAAGAATTAGGTGGTGATGATTCTTCTCTAAAGATAAGGTGTTCCTTATCATCATCATAAAAAATCGTAAGCTCATTATTCATACAATAAATCTTTACATCATGGTCCGAAAGCCAATCCATACTGAGGATTATATCAAACTCAATCCTAGGTAAGACGACGAGATCAGCGGATAAAGAACATTTATGTGCTCTAATGTGGACTGATTCAAAAAACATTGTTGCAATGATACATACCGTATGAGTTTTAACTGACAACTCCCTTGTTAAATCAAATTGGAAATATCTAATTTTCTTAGAAAACTGGGAAGATATGACACAATGTGATGATCTAGAATCAAATAATGCATTTGCTAAACTTGAGGAAACCATTAAATTACCTACCACCATGTCTTTCGGAGCTTCTACCTCAGCAGTAGTGATAGCATAATCTTGGCCTGGATCCCTTGGCCTTTACTTAGGTATGTTCCCCTGACGCTTAGGACATTCATTTGCATAATGTCTCATCTCCCTGCAATTGTATCATTGGACATTGTAGCTTCCTTCTACCCCTTGCAATAACGATCTTAGTGGACTTTTTCACAACACTTGTAACATCCTCTTGTTCCTTTTAAGCAAGTACTGGGGTGTTTCTACCCACATATACAGCAGGATGAATATTCCACTATTCCCTTCTTCCATTTATTTACATTCCCAGATTGATCATCAGATCTCTTCTTCTCTTGGTTTTCTTTAAATTCATATGACTTAGAGTACTCTTTCTCTGTCTTGATAGCACGTGAGATAATGTCTTTGTACGACAAGAAAGATTATGAGACTAATGCTCGAGGGAGAAATGTTTTTATCCCATAAATGAAACGATAAATTGTACGTATTGGGTTACGTATATAATCTCCAGCATACCTTTCTAACCTTGTAAATTTAGCCTCATACTTTGTGACATTCTCATCCTCCTTTTGTCTTAGACTCAGAAATTGCCTTTCCATATCTGCTCGATGGTCACAAGGAATGTATTTTTCTAAAAATTGATATTTGAACTCCTTCCATTCCATATTTGATACTTCATCATCTTCCTTCGTGTTTTGAATCAATGACCACCATTGATCAGCATCTCCAATGAGGCGGTAAACTTCCATGGTAACTTTTTCCCTTTCACTACTACCCAAAGCCTGAAATATTTTCTCTCGGGAATTTATCCATTGCTCAGCTACTAATGGATTTGTAATCCCATTGAATGTTGGTGGTTTCTTCCTCATTATGCAATCTAACATTGATCCTCCATGATGCGGATCAGGGTGCTCCATACGAGTGAGGTTATTATTCATATCTTGAGTGAGTTGTCCCAGTATGGTGATTAGTTGATCAGCAACAGTTGCATCACCAGCTCCACTATAATTATCTTGAGCAAGATGTAAATCCCTACATGGAGTGCGTGCATTGATACGGTTTCCATTTCTTCCACTAGGCTCCATTTCTAAACAATGGAATAAACAAGATCAGTTTATGAATCAAAATACATAATTCCATACTTTTAAAACACTTAACATAAATTGAAATATTTATGGATATAATCCATAATCATAAAAAAAATATTTGAGGAAGTATATACTCATAAACCCTTCATAATGATTTTTAATGAATATTAGAGTTATCCTAAGCATATCCCCTAGGAGTGTCGTAACCCAAAGTGCAGCAAGGCCCGTTGTCGTGCACCAGTTCCTGTTCGAGTCTAGATCAATGTAGTGTTTTCAGGTTTTACCCCTAGGTACATCTGTGCTAGATCCGTCTCTACCTGCTCATATCCAGATAGGGGTGTATTGCTCAGAAAACTCACAAAGTCTCTACAATACCAAAATTCTTGGAAGTTCTTCTATACTAATCCTCAATGTCCATCTTAGGCCTCTGTGCTCTAATAAGAGTTTATCTAAATCTAGCTTCCAAGGGTTGTACTAAACATCCTCTGATACCAAATGTAACTCCCCAACCCCAGTCACCCAGAGTCGGTGCATTATTACATAACATTGGTATGATCACAAGAAAGATCAAATCTCAAAAGACAGATTAGTTTAGTAGCCTTAGAAACAGTCGATATATTCATAAGTCTTACATTACATAATAAAAATTTAATTTAATACAAAAAAATCGTGTCTTCATATCCCCTCATATTATCCCTATAGATCATTCATAATTTACTTCATCGCATCCTGGGAAAAATAAAACATTGAAAGGGGTGAGCTCAGATGCTCAGTAAGGATAACAATATAGCGGAAACTTTCATAAATAAACATAAACATTTAATGCAATGTATAACTAAAAAAAGCCTATTAAACATCAACTTCAGCATAATATGGAATAGATAAAATGAAATAATTCCATTTACTTATTCACATGGATATAATACTTGTCCAATAATCACATTCAATATCAATAACCACTTTCATAATGATGGAATGCATAATGCCTGACTATCATAACGATGTAGCCAAGGCCTCGTGCCAAGACTACAAATAATATTTTTCCAAGGTCTTGTGCCAAGTCACTAGTTTGTCTCATGAGGCCTACTCATGCATAAAAAAGCTATAGGGGGATACACCTGCCAAACATTAAGTCCAATGCATTCCCATATCAAAAGGTTTAAACATAACATAAACATTCATAATAAAACTAGCATACAAAATGTAAATACATCATCCATAAACCATGAATGGTATAAAAATAACACATACACATCAAACATATCACAAAACCTTCAATACAATATATAAGTTTTGTATCATAATAAATCAACATCAATTAAGCGTAAAATCCATCAAAGGATGTTGATAGAGAGGAAATCAAAACACGTTTGAGAGAAATATCTCTTTCTATTTTGAAATCATTTAAGAGACATATATAAAATAAAAAATTTTATTTGAAAATGTTATTATAAGAATGTAAGGGAAGCTTCGATGATTTTATAACTGTGGAAAATAACAGCACCCGCCGTATAAGTTACAAAAATATTCTTACCATAATTCTGTCAAAAAGGTTAAAAAAGAACCATATTTGGAAAATGACGGAATGATTAATTTATAAACCATTTATAAAAGTCAAAAATGGTATAAATGACTTTAACCCATATTCTAGAAAATTGTAAAAATGTTTTAAAATACATTTTTATGAAACATGGATGTGGATGATAAAGAAGTCCCAGTAGATTATTACGTATAAACAGCATCGGATAATGAAGAGATTGTGAAATAAACCCTTACCTTGTACATTTCATTGGTTGGGGTAGGTTAACATCCTTTATAATGGGGAAATAATTTTTATTATATTATAAATTAATCATATACATTAATATGATATCATATATGATTTTTTAACATTGATTTGTTAATAATATCTTAGTATTCTCGTTGTTTCGGGTGTTAACTTACTCATTTTCTTTTATATGTTTTGTTACATAAGTCGTGTTTGTTATGGATAGGTTGTATCGTATTCATATCCATAATTATATCAAGTCGTTAAACATTATTTTTAATCATCAAATGAGAATTATACTTGAATGGATACGATAGAGAATGAATCTCATCGCGTTCGTGGAGACGGTAGTCCGTATGTAAGCACGAACGACAATATCATTCTTTTGATATTAAAATAATATATAATTGGATGTTATATCATATATATAGAATCATTATCATGTTATATTTATTATTTACATGAATTACACATCTTTTTTATACCCATCCAAATAATAATGTTTTGAATAACAATTACACCACGATGTGGAGACGCTATGCCGTACTTACGCACGTATGGTGACATGTCAATCAAAGGATGGATAGAATACTAAAATATGGTTGTAACATTTTTATAATAACATCAAATTATATATTATAAACTGGAGTTATTATTTTAGAATGGTAATAAAAAAGAAATATGATGCTGATTAAGAAAGGACCTTGAAAAAGGGTGGTGAAATCATTACCTCTTCTTCGGGTTCTTCCTTTTGATTTGATCAAAAGGGATCCTTATGTTGGACTTATGACTAAAGGAAGGACTATAGGATGTATTTATAAAGGTTTAGAGAGTATTTGGGAAGATTTTGGCCAATCCAAATGGCTTTGAAGGTGTGAATTAATGAAAAGGTGGAGTGCCCTTTTATAAGAGGGGTGAGTGGCACCTTTGGAAAAGCTAGAAATATTATTTTATAATAAATTAATATATGGTTTCTAATGGCTCCAAAGTAGATTATTTAAAGGTTATAGTGGGTAGGGGTCGAAAACCACTCAACTAATAGAATATATACAGTTTGGGGTCATTATATTAACCTTATCTTTTAGTTTTAACTCTTATCTAATTAGTTTGACACTTACCATGTCACTTTGTATTTTCATATTATATAGTTAATAAACATACTATATACCTCAAAGTGACCCCCAAGTGGTACATTAATGATACAACTATCATGATATAAGTATCTTGGATGAACCTTTGATTTTTACGAATTGAATATCAGTTAATAATATAATATTTTTTTTTAAAAACTCTTTTATGTCAATCTTGACACTATTTAAAAAATTGATTTTTGTGAAAAGCATAACATAATTATTACTTCGAAAAAAGTCAATTAGATCAATCTTAATATGTCATATTAACCTCTAAAATTATTTTAATTTATAAAAAGTCTCATATTATATTTATTTGGTTATTTATAATATCAATTATTTTAATTTTTCACTATTATGGTAATTACTGCATCATCATTGGGACAAAAATAAATTAAACTATTTAATGTCTAAAAATTATAAATAAAATACCATTATGTAGTAAATCGTTTTAGCTTTATAATGAATATTTATAATTGACAATAAAACATATATAACCCTATGTAAAAAATGTTTTTTTAAAAGTTATATGCTTAAGTCATTTTTTAATTTATTTTATCTTAGTAAATATAAACTGTCATTATCACATACATGTGGCTCCATGGGATCCTGAAATCGACCCAAAGATTCCCATGGTCGAACATGTATCAAACAATAGTTTTAGGACACGTTTTAGGGTAATTTGTTATTATTTTAATATTATTTGTTTAACCCTTATTTACCGGATTTACCCTTTAACAATGGTAAATAAAATATTTACTGAAGTAATTATTCAAAATGTCTAAAAATAAAAGTTAACTATTTACACAATTTGAACATCCTGATTCCAAATATGGAAACAATTTTTCCATATTCAAAACACAGAAGTGGCAGAAATTAATATAAAATTAATTCCCATTGTTAAAACAAAAACTGTGTTTTTAAGAGATAATAATTGTCAAAAGATTGACATTTGTTTATGTCCGGTTTATTTGTAAAATTATGTACAATGACAAAAATTTTATTAAATGGTAAATATATATTCTAAATATACTTTTAAACCACTCAAATTCATAATTTATCAATATAAATTATTTCGATTAAAAAAGTTGTTTTTAATTAAAATTTAGTAATTTTCACTATTCATCAAAATATAAATGTTATCCAAAAAGTTCCAAAATTTCACCCTAGGCTAAATTCGATATTCCAAATCCAAAAATGAATTCCATTTTGAGAGATAAAATTTATAAAATTTCAAAAAGTGGGTATAAATATTCATAACGACTAGTTTGATTGGTTGTGGTGTGTAAGAAGTCGATGTTGCGTACAACACAAGTTGTTGCATTATTCAAAGAGAAGCATATCGTAGAAGCATGGGGTGTTACAGGGTAGGGGAATTATTTTCCCACAAAAATATAAATCTCATGTGTTGAATATTTTTCTTCTAATATTTTATATTTATGATACATTATTTTATAATGAAATATACTATATCTTGCGTACCATGAAGAGTGTATTTTTAATGTAAATAAAATTTTAGGAACTCAATTCAACCATATCTTGAGTTTTCATTTAGCCATTATCTAAGAAAATACATGGGTATTATGGATAGGACTCATTTTAGAATTTTTTCCCATGTTCTTCATTACCCAATAATATTTTCTACCTCACCCAGTTCCACCAATAATTATACACTTTCAGTTCCCCCTATCCCACCTTACGTGAGACACCTTCAGTCAGTACAAGACCACCATATGTGAGAGACCTTCACATTTTGAAGGTATCACCTATTCAATCAATAATAATGTACCACTTATATGTACCCAATAGTAGGTAACCTCTTTCCTTATATCCCTTGTATCAGGTGGACCAATGAGAAACCTCCTCCAAAGCCTCTAATCCAATCATATTGGACACCATCATTTCCTATAGTTGGATTCAGATTCAGATATTGAAATGATAGATTTAAAAACAATATCAAGAGATTTATCTTGTATGATTCTAACATATTTGGTCAAATTCATTGAAAAAGTCACAATACATTACCTAAATATCACTCTTTCTTTTAGTGATGCCAATCAAGTGTTGGATGCATTGTCAAAGAAATAGATTATAGAAACAAATAAAATGATGTGTTTCAGAGCATGAGACTATATTATAGTTATTCTAGAGGATTATTAGTGGAGAGTGAGTGAAGCTCATCTATGTAAAACCCATTGTAATGTTTAATCTCTCATGTTATTTAGTAATATTTTTGGGGACAACTATTACTGGATCCTAGCCATTTCGAGACTACGTTGTATCTTCATAGTGTTCTTAAGTATAAATTCCCTTTGTAATGGGGATCCAAACATTAGGGATGATGATATATGGCTTCCTATGGTGGGAAATAATATCTTTCTCATAAAATTTGATGATAATTGGGATGTATCAACATGGATGAAAAATCCCCAAACCTTGGAGTTTTAAATCCAGAGAAGATATAGGTACACCTAACCCCATTTCGCTACTAGAAATCCTCTCCATGACTTAATCATTATCTACCCATGGTGGAGGTTTAAATTCCTCCTTAGGGAATCTATCAGGGAGTAATTACCCAGTATTTCTTAAGGGGAATTCCCCCACCTCCCATATCCTGATCCCCATCCACCATCTTAAGAAGGATATTGTGGGGATTTCTATATATTTTGGTTCTTCTTGTTTATCACATTGATCATGACATATATGTGATTAGAGGTTATTGTAAATCATTTCATTACCAGGATAAAATATCCATATTGTCCTCATACTAGGTATAATACCCAGAACAATTTTACTAACCTATCAAATGGAAATATTCCCTATGATACAGACCATCAAAGAGCCACATTCCAATGATGAAACCTTAGGCCTCCTCCATAGGTGTGAGATACAACAATATTAACTAGATGGTAGTTTATTGATGTATAAATGGGATATGTAAGAATCCTTATTGGGTCTGAAATAATTTACCCCAATATAACCCTTATATTCTAAGGTCTATATTCTCAGAATGTTAATACTATACATGAGAGGCTACATTATTTCCATGCGTTTTAGGACACATTGGAGTGTGTCCCAGAATGAATTTTTCAGTAACATTTTTCCTAAACATCAATGACAAATGATGGTAAATAGCATGATCTTATAATTTTCTAAATTTTTTAAAAAGTAATTTTGTGTCCTGTTATGTGGAACCAAAATACCAGGGTTATAATTCCTTTCAGAAAGATACATAGGAAACCATTCTAATGGGAACAATAAAAATATAAAAAAACTCCAATCCTTCTAGAAAAAAATTCTAAATAGCCCAACTATGTTCCTCAAAATCATCACCCAGATAATAAAAAATATAATAATATCCATTCAGTATTAATGGTACCATTAATTTATAACCTCAGTTACATACATAGATTTCCATTGATGAAGGAATAAAAATAAATATAGATGATTCCAAAGTGACTGAATGCTTATAATTACTTTTCAATCGATGGTAGACCCATTCTATATTTGGGTTATAAAAGAAGATTAAAAAATATGTGATAAATCTATTAGAGAGTCTTAGAGTATAAAATATCCCCCCTAAAGAAATGATGATACGAAACTCGTATCCTCTTGATCAATATGAGTCCCTATGTGTTTTTGGAATAATATTAAAATTAAGATCTACCTTTTCAAATTAGGATGCTAGATCATTATGAATAAGGGATCCATTGGGTGTTTCCGGTTAAACAAATAAAACCCATTTGAAACAAACTATAAAAGAAATGGTAATAAAAATGGCGTCTAACATGAAGATACATTCCACTAACACCAGAAAATTTCATTCTCATCGCACATGTTTTTCCATACAAAATAGAAAATATAGATCCTGATATGTATCCTTAAACAAAATGAATGTGTCTCTGACACATCTTGCCCCTTTAGAGCGGTCCAAAATTGAAAGTGGGAATGAAATATATTTAAAACAATCAATCATGAATATGTTCATTTATTAAGATACTAATTTGATTGGTTTTTATTATTTTTTCCATATATACTAATAAACTCTTATTTGAACCTATTTCCATCCAAATAGAATTCTTCTTACCAGCTTGAACATATGTAGTCACTACCACTCAATCTGAAACCTTGTCGAATTACATGATCTTGTCACCTACCCAGCCTCTTCAAAACTGGCTATCAAATGCATAGATCAAGGAGTTCCACCTTAATGGTATAGTTCATATTACAAAGTCCACATGTAAATCCCTATAAGTAATGAATCCCCACTTGACATCCACTAAGCAATAATTGATAGAGAGAAATAAATGAACACTTGAGAAATTTTCATACTATTTTTGGACATTATCCATTTATTTATGTATTACATTCTTTCCATGAATTATGTGGGTGGATGAAGAGATCAAAAAAAATATTATTCTAAGAATACTGGGGCCTATTCAAGGGGATCTTTCTAGCAGCTACCTCAATCAATGTTTTGCGACAAAAAGTACTCAACAAGATGTGAACCTCACCATGTGTGCTACAGTTTAGTTCATTTAGACACAATAATCTAGGTAAGCTTATTGATGGTAGAAATAAAACTATAGACCATATCACATCCATGTCCACACAAAGTAACCCTGACAATAAAATATGGCTTTAACTTATGAGAAGATGAAAATTAATCCCCAAAAACCTCAAAATTTATAGCAATTTTTTGAAACAACCAATTTTATCCTTGATTAAATTGTATTGAGAACTAATGAGAAGATAAAAATATATACTCATTTATATCAATATTTCTAGTTCATTTAGAAAGCACATGGGAAACCCATCCTGAAAATTTGAACAAAAAATATGTGGTAGACCCATATCACATAACTCAGACTCGAAGCCAATTGGTATATTCCAACATTAAATGGAGGAATGGAGTATGAAGAAATATGTATTACAGCCACAAAATGGGAATATTTCCCCATTATGAATAATAATTTCACATATAAAATCATGAAAAATATGAAAGGGTAGACACAAATCCCTTTTAAGATTATACAAACATACCATTAGATAATGAGTACTACAACTATGGTTGAGGGGAGGAAAAACAACCCAACCACCAAAATTGGGATGACTCATCAACATGATGTGTAGTTCACTCTAGAATAGACACATATCCCTAATAATGTATAGGATGACAATTGGAAAATTCCCTTGATAAGTCGAAAACAAGATTACTCCCATATCCCCATTCGAACTGGTGGTTATCTGTCCATCCCAATGGCCAATCCAGAGTATGCACATATCCCTACAAAAAATAATTATATCTATAAAACAATTTCGGTATAAACATAGGATCTTCTAAAATGTTCCTATATATGTAGGCTTGATATTCAAAACAAGAGGCCCTAGTCTTTCATGGGAGAGAATCCAACAATAATCCTCACAAAAGGAGATTGGAAAATGAAGAGTCGATATATGCTATTAAAATGGTCACTATTCATGTTATAATTTCCATAAAATGATAATTTTTAATAGCTCATTATGCTTTTCATCAATTATTCACTTATAGAGATAATGGATAAAATTGTAATGGTCATATATGAAATATTTCTACCAGTAGTTGGGGTGGATCTCCCTGAACATATTACCATGAAGGCATACATTATATCCAGAATCTGAATGATAATGAGATCCCAAATCCATTATGATCACCAATGTAACCCTCCTCATTGATATAAGATCAAATAGAATGAAGGACCTCCCATTTCTATCGTCCTCTTTGAAGGTCCACATTAGGTTATACACTGTATAAATTTTCCATGAAGTCAGATTCCAACCCATGATGGTAGTCCTCCAAATGATGACATTTTCCCGAAAGGATCTCCCCATAGGGACAATTCATATTTTCAAGAATGTCATCCTTATGTCAAATCAAATATGAAAATGCCCACCTATCAAGAGGTGCTTCGTTAAAGGAGGACAATCATGCTTCATGAATTGTCGTTGATAATGGATATCATTTCTCTTCTTGAATACATATCATGAAAATGGTCATTCTTATAAATTCTATTGTATTGAATACCTTCCAATATGGGTGAGTAAATTAATAAGGAAATAAATTTTAAAATAGTTCATTAGGGAAATTTCTACATCGGTCAAATCTGGTTTAGAAACATCTTGTAATGGATGAAGAATACATTTTTCTCATGGGGATACAATTGGGAAGAGAAAATATATTTGTCATGGTATGGATTTTAACCATGGCTAATGAAACATTCTTAATTCATTGTTAGAAGAATAAGTGCCTAAAATTTACATAAATTTAGCGAATAAACTTCATCACCAGAAAACTAACGTCCTTTCATTCAATGAATAACCATGTAACATTAAAGTATTAGATGGAATACATAATCAACTCAACATGGGATACCTACTAGCTATGTGGAACTCGATATTGGGAAAACACCAAGGATTCCTTAATAACCTATGTCTTAATGTGTTAAAATATATGCATTACCAAATCGCATATCCCCCATATGATGCTCGTATTAGAGGATGGTGGGATCTTGTGGTGTTTCATTTGACCTTCCTCCCTAGTCAAAAAACCCCACCTAGGGTGACATTAAGGTATATAATTTCCTCTAGAAATCATTGAGAAATAGGTACTTATAAATATATATTGTTTTTTCAAAAATATCAGGCCTTAAATAAATCTCAAATATGTTAGGTTAGAAGAGAATGAAAATTGAAAGACTCTTGCTTCAGGTATTTGAAAATGATGGGTTGTCCTCCCAGTGAAGGGACGACTGTTTTCATGTTGTTACATTATCATTGAATGTAGGTAGATCAAGTTATAATATACAATTAACCCACAAAATGTTTGAAAAATTGTATATAACATTAAGAGATCATCTGCAGTAGCTGTAGTCACAATAATGTTAGAGAAACCAAACTCAGAAAGCAGGTGTCATTTTCAACAAAATATTCAATGTTGAAATAAAAAGAATGCAATTTCATGAAAATAGAATAGAAGAAGACCAATCCAAAGTAGATATGGGTAATTTACCTCAACCAATTTTTCAATGAAAGTCAATATCATCCCGTCTAGGAGGATCATCACAATGTATATCATCCATGTTCATCCAATCTCATGACCCTATTTCCACACTACGAAATCACATATTAATTTTTCTATAGATTCTTTTAAGATCAACCTTAATAATGTATTTCTATGAGGACCATCGATGACGAAGTTGAAGACTCATAGATAGTACAAATAAATGAATTATCTTATGGGTATGACCACTCATGTATTTCATATTTGAATCAAAATATATTCCCAAGATACCTGGCCATCTAATAATATATGTATTAATGTTCCACCTGTAATGTGTTATGAATTGGTGAATATAGTTAGATTCACCGATAAACACACTACATAAAGTGATACCAATACACAATGATGAGGTGTTATTTTGTAATACGGCCCATGCCAAAATGATTGAAGAAGACATGAATACCCAAACCATAGGTTTTCTATTCATATGGGGTTCTATAGAATACTCCATTTCTGTTATATAAGTGTGTATATTCCGAATAAAATGTAAATGGTGTGGTCGTATCTCACACACAGCCTCGAGAGGTTGATGTTTTCACACTTGAGGAAATATTTTCTCAATATAATGTTGTCATGAAGGAGTGTTGAAAACTAAATAAAAGACTACTCCAAGGTAACATCCATGATGAATATATTTTTCTATAATATACTCACCTTGGACTACATTCTCGAATACCACAACCAATATAGATCATCATAGAAAATGATATGGATTCATAACATCTACTCAATGTGGGGTTAAGAAAACCAATAAAACATAACCCATTATAGAATGATTTTTTGAGTTACCTCTACTGTGTACAAAAATATTTCTATGTTAGACACATCCGAACTGTATAACCCCACGTATGATACCATCTATGATAACCAATAAGACCACTATAGTTTTAAAAAAAATCATATATTCCCATATTCATGATCCCACTATGTTCCCCCTTCCTCCCTATCTCATTGAAAGTATATGATAATGGTGGATTGATCAAAATCTATAAAAGGGACATGTTCCCTAGTACTACCAAAGATAACATCTTACCATGATTGGGTGGAGGAAAATATACCCCTTACAATCATTTGAGATCATAAATTACCAAAAATCACTGGTCTAAGCGACCTAGAACAACATATTATGCACTACATGTCATGGTGTGTCCCTTGGATGGGAAACCTCGATCTACAAGACACATCTATGATCATATGTTTCTTGAAAACACTAGTGGGGTCAACATTAAGATAGTATACTTGTATACCATCCAAATAAATCAATTTGTGGGAATAATTTTATCAAAAATCAATTTATGAAATTTTTTTGTATGTTTCATGAGAAAATAATAATTAATATCTAAAAATACAGACAACATGAACATGATAGGGTTTCATATTTATTTTTTAGGTTGAATGGTATGACTTATTATTGGAACATCATCTTCTTCATGAATATATGTTAGGTATATTTGAAGATAATTTACATGATGACCTATTAACACCTCTTATCCAAGTAAAATACCAATCGTGCTAACGATATCTTCCACCATGAGCATAATGGTCAGAGGATTTTATTTTGAGAACTAATGTTAACTCTTAAGGGTTGCTTCTATTTAAAGGGAAGATGATGGGTAGAGTTGAATATATAATAGTTAATTTAAAAGCTAACCACCGCGCCAATTCAAATGGAAAATACCAAGAATCACCATGTGATTCTTACTCTTAAATGGTAGTTTCATTAGTATTATCCCTATTGGGAAGGGAGTAGGAAACCAAAATTTTTCCATATTGAGAATTTCTAGAATAAATTAAATTCTTTTCCAGATGTGAATGTTTCCAGTAACATTTTAGCATCCATGGAAGAAAAACTGCTAAAATTATTTGAGCCCATGTGAGCTGATAAATATTTCCATGAAGACTACCCAAATTACTTCTAATATCATCAAATGTTGGGGAAAGTCATATAGGGAATTTTTTTAAAATAATTTCTTGTTGTTGATGGATTATTATGGTTATGTAATGATTATACAAACACCATCACATGTAGTGGCTCTCTCTTCCACCACTCCAGATGAAGATGGTGAATGAAATAATTTACTTGTAAGAATTTATAGATGTTCAATGATTATTTTTCAATAATTACTATAATATTGACATATTATATACTTTGAGCATAGCTAAAAAACAAATTCCTCTCCCATTAATTCCATCTAATATTCAACTACCTCGATCATCACTAAATCCCTCTAAATGAAAGCCTTTTAAAAAGAGACATGTCCCAAAAAGTATAAAACAAATAGAAGAGGTTGAACACCCACTATATAGAAATATAGCCTTATGTATAATAGAAATGATGCCATAATCTCCAAATGAATGAGCCTCTCCCTACCAAATTGTAAAATGGTCACTATACCAACAAACAATACCACATGATTAATCACACCAGATATAATCATCATAAAATGAAGAATTTTTTACATCCATTTATGTAATTTAATTAATATATCCACATTATGATGATGATTGGGATTAAAAGATCAAATTACTTGTAATAATATAGGAAACCATATGTAGAAGTCCCTGAATTTACTGAGATAAAGGAATATACAGTAATGGTTTGAATTAATATACCTTAACAATCTCATCCAAGGTTGTTTATGCTTAAAAACAAAGGGAATATACCTTCAATGAGAACTAGAAGATAAGGTAAATGATTCCACCATTACAAAGAGTAATCCAAGATCAATGATTCTAGAAGATCATGTTGAAGGGGTTCATCAGTCTTGTTTTCTGTGATTTTTAGGAAGGAAAAACCAGTCTAGTGGTAATAATCAATTAAAACACTATACAAAATCCCAAATCAACTACCCTAGATAGGTTAGTCCTATAAATTCCTTCTAGAGAAAAGATCCACATTGTCAAACAATGGACATTATCATAGAAATTTGACATAATAGAGTAGTTGGACACAGTTCCATTGAAACTATTGATTATAGATTCTCTCCAAATGTAAAAGGATATACATGAATTTTTTTTAGAGGATCTACTAACAGCTCAATATTTTATGAAAAGTTTTATACATCCACCTTACACCACGGTGAGATTGACCTTGAAAAATGTCATGAAATTATATATTTCAAAAAGGAGTTTTTAGAATCTCTTATACGGGTACATATCTGGACCTTATAAATATAATGAATTTTAGATGACTTTAAAATCAACTGAGATTTCATTGCTAATGTATAAGGGTTCAGCATCATCCCAATCATGATAATCTATCTATTAGGATATTCTTATGATGATATAACCCCTTCTACTCAAACGAATCAAGGGTATGATAGTAGAGAATATAAACACCTCAAATTCATTTAGATCAATGATTTGTTTTGGGATCTTTTATCCCACCCGATTTAATTTTTCCTATAGAGATATACATATTTCGATGTTTTTCAATGGAGTTTTTTATTATGATAGCATGTGATGATCCCTTCATCATATCATCAATGTCAAAAAATTATAACAATTAGATGATTTAGACATATCATGGTGAAAAATCAATGTTTTAATCTTATAAATCTAGACATATTGATGCATGATTCATCAAGAGAGAGGGTGAACAAATGATGACTAATGGTGTCTCTCAAGGTACAACCTCGAATGCTCTGGATGTGACCCAGACTATCCCATCCAAAGTCCATATTGATGAATATGTTCTTACCATAAATTATGACATAGAAAAATTTTATATTCAGATATTTACTCACTGATCTTCATGATATCTCCCACATTAGTTGAATATGATGGAATTGATGTTTCATTTAATTTCATAATTTTTGGTGATACCTCAAATGAAAATGAACCATTTTCATCCTCATAACCTTAGATGTCTACCACTTCTTCAACAAAACTGAATGAGATCATTATATCAGTATTTGACGATGAGTATAAAAAATTGTTCTTCCAGAAAAACTAAACAATTTCCAATTTTCTCTCATCCATCCTGACATGGATACAATGGACGTAGAGGATGATAAAGAAGTATATATATAATATGACCTCAGAGACACACTAACAGAATTTGAGTAGAGATTTTTCATCACTGTCGATGAATCCTAATAGATATATATGGGAACATAGTAGGATCATTGACCAATGTGGCTTAGAAATCTTATTTCCCATTATGAGTTGGATATGTAAACAAATTTTCTATGTAGAAACAAGATTCATTTACTAGGAATTATAATTAAATAAAAATTCATTTTTTCTAATGTGGCTTCCCATCACATAGGATTTCTAGGATATCATCTCAGATATAATCAAGAAACCATATGGTTGAATTCAACTCATACATCCAAGATTGAAGAAAATGAAAATGAATATTTAAAATAATTATTCATGCTGTAATTTTAGTCCTTAAATGGGTCTCCTATAATGTCCCCATCAAGAAAAATAATGTTAACATCTTGGTATGGAGTGATTTTAGTGAACCCAACATGAATCATCATAAAGATGAACTCCCATTTCTAATAATTGAACATATAATCAATGAAACAATTAGGTACCAAGCATTCTATTTCATGGCTAGATATTCAATATACAACCAAATATAAATGGACCTATAATATGAAGAAGTTACTATCTTTAGTTCCCCAAATTAATATTCGGTTATGGTGTGTTGTCATTTCATTTAAATAATACTCATGCTATGTATCAATGATTCAAGAATTGCATCTTTAGAACCTTCATGGGAAACCAATTTACTATTATAGTGATGATTAATGTTTAAAATCTAGGATTTTTTATAACCACCATTCTGGGATGGAAATAATTTTTTAAAAACTTTGACAAAACAATCTAAAAATAAAACCCATACATGTTCTTTATACTTTACCTCTAGAATGTTTCTCAATATCATAGTATGAAATCATCGCATAGAATTCAACCCTGAGATGAATATGGTAGCCATGGGTATGTCACCCACTCAAAACAACAAATAGTTTACTGGGATACAGGGACACCTTGCCTATATTCAATGTTTCATAGAAAACCTCAAGGGAATGATTTTTCCCTTCACCATGTTTTTGAAAAAGTGGATCACATTTCAATGGATTGAGGAAATCCAATAAGGATTATAAAATATCATGAAATATCTCCTTGGCCAACTAGGGATGATACCTCCAGTTGAATGGAGGAAGCTCATCTTATATGTCACAACTCATGATCTGTTTTTGGGGGCCTTCCTCACATAGAAAAATGACTCTTATAGTGAAAAACATTAACTATCTCAATAATCTGATGATCAAAATTGAGAATTAATATTTACATATCGAGATCTATTTGGAACTGATTATTGGTGTTCAAAAGATTTTAAAATATAGAGTGTACCATGAGGTCCATTAGATCTCTCATAAATAACTAATCAAATAAATTTTCATTCATATCAACTTTATTAAATGTTTGGCATGATGGTGGCCATTATAAAATATTTTGAAAACTATTTTATACCATAGAAGGTGATAAAATGGACTACACATGTAAACATTATAGAAGAACATCCCTCTCGAAATGAAGTGCAAGTGAGTAATGAACTTCAAAAAGGGATGATCTTCCCGATTCAAGAATCCACCATTATGCGGAAAATGTACTTTTATAGTGCTTCTAGAATCCCAACTAAGAAGTGTATGGAGGATCACAATCTCAATAATTTTTGACTAGTAGTCATACTCATTTCCCTTTAAAGGAAGTCATGACATACTCCTTCATATTATTATGAAGTATTCACTATCAATTTGGCTGAATACAAAACCCTTGTTCTGGGTTTGAAATTAGATTTTTATAAATGAGGGACTCACCTGAGAATCAAAAGTGACACCAATTTAGGGATTATGAATTTGAATTGTGATTATTCTATCAGAAAAGAAAAGTTGATCCCCTTTATTAATTATGTTTGGGGATTTATCTAAGAATTACGCTTTTATACTACACTAATTATTGTCCCGTGTTTCCATAATTATTATGAAAATGTTTTGAAAAAAAAATTATGACTTTGGTAGATCTATATCAGGATAAGATAGTCATCAGCATTCCACATCACATAATGTTTTCACTATGTCATCAATGTAGTAGCTAAGTGATCAACAAGGTCAACTCCTCCCCAGAACTAGATAATATAGAAAATTCCTAGATGATATCCATCATATAATACCTTCAAAATGGGACCCACCATTCATAAATCATTAAAAAATAAGCGATATGATATACGGTTATCATTTTCACACTAATTGATAGCCCGAGTCATTATAAGGATATTTATAAGCCATGATTTGAGGTATTTATTTTCATAAGAATTGATTGAGATGATATGATTTCCACCATAAATATGTTAATGTGGGCGCTTGGGGTTCCCACTAATCAAGAACCAATATTTCTCACCAAATCAAGTTTCATGGGTCTTTATGGCCATCAATGATTAATGATTACACACAATTAATTCAGAATTTGAATTGCATCCAACTACATGCCAACCTCATCTATCTTCCCTCAGAGATTCTACATACAGATAAATACACTTGGATGATCCCATTATGTGAAATGGATGTTGTAGGGTTATATATTCTCTCTATGAATAAATAGATCAAATAAATCAATAATGTTATTGATTTTATATCCATATGGGATGCGGAAGTACCTATAAATAATGTTAGGACCCCTAGTATAATAAATTTCATATAATAAAACATCATCACAAGATTTGGGATCCCTCAAAAAATACTTATAGATAACCACAACAAATCCTTCTCTTCCAAATTGAAGGAGTTAGACCAAAAGTAAAACATTTAATATAAGAATTATTATTAAACACTTATAGTGTAAAATAGAAAGATATTAAACATCAATGAAACTATATCAAATAATCCATACAGAATTTTTGAAGGAGTAAATAATTATAGGTCTGAAAATCACATGCATGCCCCATGGACCTACCACACTATGACCCACACTGGTACTTTGGCATCCCGGTATTCATTGTTTTATAGAACACAGGTTGTGGTACCCATTGAGGTAAAATTTATATCATTCCCAATATCTAAATGTGTAAAAATACTATATGATAATAAATCAATAAATTTTTTTGAAAATGAAGAGTGACTAGATGAGAACAGGTTTCGTACAATGCACCACATAGAATCTCCCGAAAATCAGATTTGTTGAGCATTCATTAAGAAAGATTTCCTTTGTTAATTCCATAATGTAGAATTGGTTTTAAAACATTATGATCCAATGAATCTATTAAAGAAACAACCAAATATTGAAACAAAGTGGAAAGGACCTTATATCATATATAAGTTCAATCCTGATGGTGATTTCTCATTAATCATGTTGGATGGTGAATGAACATTTCCACTACCCATATATTATTTCCCCATAAATAATTCATGTTACAATCCAATTGTCTTAGTTATATACCCTAAATGTCAAGAAAATAGGTTCCTAGTCCATGAACATAAAAGGTGAGAAAAATGTTATTTTTAGGAGATATAAATCATTATGAGAGTTTACTTACATAATTAAAAAAACGACATTGTTCAGGTACTCATTTCATGATGTATCAATACATAATACATTTATCTATTCTTTAGTAGACAACAATTCATTATGCCGGTTTCTTATATTACCACTATCATATCATTATTCAAAACAACATATATCTTGATTAACTTTTTATTGGGATACACAGTGATGCAAGTACCATTTTTCATGGGTCTAACCATGAAATAAATAAAATCCATTTCTCCTACCTAAAAATCAATTTAGAGGACTCCAACACATTTCCTTTCATTTTAAATCTTTTGTTAAATAAAATTATATCTCATTATAAATCAGTCAGAACATTGTAGTATATCATTTCCATAACTACATTTTTAATGATTCTCACAAAGAAACTATAGGTGTTAAATTTTTAACTCTGTCATATACCCATCCTCACATTCATCCCATTATTAGATCATTATACTCAACCATTGCCCACTAAGACCACTCTTTTGGTCTATTTTTTCTCTTGTTTGTTAGTGATGACATATTTGGACCGTCATCTCAGTCAAATATTTATGAACATAAACAATATAAAACCAATATTCAATGTCAGAATATGCTAAACTACAAAAAATATATTTTTTTTTGGAGGATTATATACTACATATTGGTCCTTGTTGCATGCCCCTAAAGTGAGAGTCAATTCCCCCTAGTCCCATAATGTAAAACTGTTTGGAAACGTCTTCCTCATATGACATTAGAAAAATTATTCCTTCGACCATCATTGTAGAGTATTAATCTCCTATATTATTTGATAGCTTCCACACTATGTGAAATATATTTATGAAATTATTACTCTTTTAGTGGGATACATTATGATGGCTCAACCTATTTTCTATGGTTCAGCTACAAATTATATTAACAATTAGCCTTCCAACCCTCAACAAATTTATGTTACATGGAAATATTTTGCGCATTGGGAATACATTAGACCCTCTTCATAATAGGTTGTTACTTTCATTATGTTTGTAAATTCTCTCCAAATCACATAAACCAGTCTTCATAGTATATGAACCTAAACTGCATGACATCGTTTGTCCATACAATATGATGCTAATTGAAACATCAATGTCCTTATTGTGTGACCGTAAAATGAATGACCCATAAGGTCATAGTCACGTGAAGATAATATATATGAAAACAAATTCATCACATGATGTTTATATATAGTCTTACCCCATGTAAAAGGCATGGTATTCCTCGGGAAACCATCTCATTTGGCTTTATGTCACAAACATAGATTGCCTCCCATGAGTTGATTTTCAGAATGTATAGATTTAATCTATGGGTTTTGGTGACTTTTATAGTATTTTTGGCATCCTTAGTCTTTACTCAATAAAATTAAATGTAATTTTTGAAATCCCTCTAATTCAGTGATAAAATTATCATATAACTACATATAGTTTGATTCCCATTCTAATGGGATATGTAATGACTTCTACATCCAATATTTTTCCTAGCCACCACATGATAAAAATTCTACTTTCCTTTTTTAATAACCTCTATGTCATTAATAGAATAATTTATAGTCATTGTTTCTCAAATGGATCATAGATCACATGGTCGTAGGAATTAATTATGGGATTCCCCACATGATGAAGATGTATTAGTTCATTCCATGGTTAACATGGTCCTTAAAGAAATACCATAAAATGAACATCAAATGTATCTACCATATGATGATAAAATTCATATTAGTCATCTCAAACTTGATGTATATTTATGCATTTTCATGGACCTCACATGTGATAACCTATATAATCAGTGCTACTATTTAACCACACCTCCTACAAAGTACAATGTGTTTCTTGATTCTCATTCCAAAGAAATATGTAGTGACTCTTGGATTGTAAATCATATGTCCACAATAATATAGAAATTTTCATACAATCATATGTATGACCAAAATCATCATAAGAGTGTCTTGTATGGGTTCTCACCCTATTTGTGAGACCTAATCAATAACACTTCACTCCTTTCATAAAAATCATACATGTGTGGGGAGTTTCCCATTTAGAACTATGTATATTTTGATTCTTGTTACCACAAGATATGTCATGTCACTATGGTCTAAACATCATGTGTATAACTAAAAATGATTCCTTAATTTTGTATAATTAATAAATATAACATGTGTGAGGAGAAATATAACCATTCATTCTCAATTCCATTCTAGATTCTCCCTTCATACTCAGGCATACACCTTCCACAAAACAAACTTCATCCCTTATGAAATTATAATCACTATAAGATTTACATTACTGTTAGTGAAAAAGGTAATCAACTTCTACATAATCCTCATTTACAGATATAAATAATATGCCTCAAAATGGCACTATATAATGAGTGACCTAACATGTATCATCAAACTAATGAACATTCATCCTTATGTGGAAATTGTTTTATCTACGTACACCTTAAAGATGTTTAAACATAAGTCTATTTTCAGACATGGTCTGTGATCATCGCCTGTATATTTATCTCATATCAGTTTCTTAGACATAGAAACGTTGATTTCCTTAATTAATTTGTTTCCTCATTATGCCACGTGAATTCTAAACCATCATTGGACCAATCACCAAGAAATGGAAGGTCCTTGTAGCAAGACCTTAAATGGTAGGATAGAGGTACATTCCACAGAATGATAAAAATACAGTAAAATATTGTTTTTAAAAGAAATAAAAAAATGATTCATATCCATGATTCATTTATTAAAATATATTCACACTTTTTTACTCCCCTAAGAAGATTCCAATCTCTTTTTTGGTCTCTAGCCACACCACATCCTATATATCATTAAATACATTGGGTGGCTTGAATCCCACTTCAATGAAATATCATGTAACACATCGGTCCTTTAAACATCGATAAACCAATAAAAATGGATATTTTTCCCTTTCCTCTTGTATATAACCCAATATTATATAGGTGATCTTAATTTGGGGTCTATCATTCAAAAACCCATCATTGAAACAAAAGTGTCCCTCTTCCCAACATCTTAGACAGATATTTTTAGGGATCCTCAAACTCCATGTACAATGCCTATCCAAAGGATTAATTTTATCCTGGAAATAGTCCCTTGTACACTTCACACTACTTTTCCTTGGGGAACGTGGAAATTCACATCCTTTCATTTTTCTATTGGTGATGAGAGAGATCAGCTTTAAATGAATATATTATTTTGACTAGGAATAATATGCCTCAAATGTTCCCTATATAACGTGTTCCCAAAAATGGCCCATTAACATGAGGCACCGTCTTAATAAGCGAGAAATATTATTGTATCTATATACTCTGAAGAAATAATCAATGAATCCCCTTTTCGATCATGATCCTTTGCAATTATTAGTTCACATGTCTAACCTCAATCATCTGGATTTGAAATCTCCCAAGATCATGGTTTAAAACAATACATTCCACATCCGGGTACACTAGTTCATCCTTTTAGGATTTGTATGCCCCATTTTTATATTTATCCACATATGCATTGGTCAAATCTTGGTGAACCTAACCTATGAAAACTATTGGTATCAATCACATAAAAATAATCTATGAAAAAACAACCCTGAAATGAATCATGTGATGTTCAAAAATGGAAATTCTTAACATATGATATCACCTAATATGGTTAATCTCCAAAACTCTTCATGTATCTAACACTGATCATGACTCATGTGATCTTAGAGATCCTAGGTGATAGTCCAATTTTCATGTTCAAACCATTCGAAATTAAACAGAAATGATTTTTTCATAGAGGAATATCCATAAAAGGAACTGTACATGATGTGATACCCAAATTCTATATTTTAGATTGACCATAATATAAAAAATGTTAATCACCCTTACATGAACTTGATATAGGCAAGGGAATCCATATGGTATCAACCCTTATAAACAAAAAATGTGAAATGAAGAGAATAACCATGATGACATGTCTAAAATTTTGATACTGGACTGAGACATGGTTTGTGCACTGTTAGTAAAACCTTGTTAGAATCCATGTGAAGTTACCCTTTCCTATAGTAAATGGTGCATGGTTGGTGCTTGGTTTGGAAAATCAAGCTGCCAAACTATGTGACCCTTTGTTTTGGGTGAATTTATAAATCTTAACATAATTAAATCTTAAATATAAAAAAAATTTAATTCTTATCCCTCATTTAAAACTCATCTTTTTGAGGTATCCATTGATAAATATTCTATGAATGTATGGATCTATCCTGTAGGATCCAAAGTTTGAACTTCATTGATATCATTGGATCTGCATTAGTGATTACTCAACTCATTTTATGTCTTTCACCCTTTAACCATGGATCGAAAAAAAATTTCTACTGCAACCTCATATTCACTATTTTTAGGTTTTTTATCCATTCATCATTTTTCTCATGATTTGAGTCGAATCAAGAGATGATACTGGAGGATCTATCCACTAAGAACATATTATAAGAGGTCTCATGATTTGAGTCAAATCAAGAGATGATACTGGAGGATCTATCCACTAAGAACATATTATAAGAGGTCTCATGATTTTCCATAATATTTGAGGTTTTAATATACGATACATTCTTCCACACAAAAAATTGTCATAGTGTCACAATTCAAATGGAATTTAATCCAACAATATATTTAACATGTAAATATAGTGAAATTAATGATGATTGTTTAGAAATTTTAATTGGTTAATATCTATGAAATGGAACCACCACTATTGGTGTGTGTTTAGTTTATTAGATCATAATGTTTGTTTATTAAATATGGATACTATAGGTTGTTCCTTTTAATCCTAAACAATGGGATGTACAATATAAATTTATTTATGAATTGAATTTTGAATAGATATGTGAGTTTAATTGTGATATAAATTGTAAATTGATTTGATAATTAAAAGGGAATGAATTATCATCCCTCGAAACAATCCTTGTATTAGTTGATTAATCATGAGAATATTATTATAATATAATGACTATGATATTAATGCAAATACTAATCCTTCAAATCTTATACATGTCTTGAGACACCATTGAGGTGAGTATTGAGTCGAATTGTTCTTTGTGATGGCTGTGACATTTGAAATCATATTTCATAAATGAGATTTTTTTTTATAAAAATTCTTTGGGTGACACATGGGATAATATATAAACACCATGGATGACTCATTTTTTTATAACTTGATTATTCCCACGTGACCCTTGGGCTCCTTATATGGACTACCAATGACAGGCTAATTAGGGAAGGATGTTATATGTCAAATGAGACATGGGATGCTGATGGATTTCTAGGGACTGATTCAGAGATAATTGTTCATATATTCCATGAGTTACACTTGGGGTATCTTAGTGGATTTTCAAAGATGTAATCGAATGGAAGTGACAATATACCACACCTTGAGTGATACCTGGGTTAAAACGAGGATCAAAATGGATGGGATTGTAAGGTTCTTGGATTTATTAAATGACTAGAAAGATACCTGGATTCCACATTATGAATCCTAAGGATGGGATATTGTTATAAATTGAATAATTAATAAAATGGTTTATATAAAACCTCTCCCAATCAAAATTCCATGATAAGATTCAGTATTTTCCTTACACTTTTTGGATGAATGGTTTAAGCATCCTTGAGCATATCAGAAAATGGAACTCTGGACTTCGTTCCAAGTCCAAAAATATGTCAATTAAATGAGGTTGGATAATTAAATAAACATAATTATAAATTAAACATCACTATCTTATAAATAAGAAACTTACTCTATAAATGAAATTACTGAAATGAATTGGTTATAGATTGAGAGTGTGTAATTCAAAGTATGTTTACTTCATGTAATTCTCGGTATATTCTATTACTACGTTCACATGGTTGTTATTTTATATTGACATACTATAGGGAATTATAGCTTTGGTGGATTAATACTTGGATTCTGTCTCAGAACATATTGATGCCTCTATGGGTACCCGAACGTAATACATGATTACAGATATAGATAAGGGAAAGCTCCAAAAATATGTTATTCATTTTTGTATCTAAGAAAGGTAGCATACGATTGAGATGAGGCTCATGATGCTAGATGTGATACATTTTTTTAATTTTTGGAATTTGACAGATGTATTTTATTGTAACGTAGTATACCTATTTTGGATTCTTTCTTAAAAACACGATATGTATCTTTATTTTCTATATATGAGACTATTTTGGGATTTGATTATATAACAAATTATAAATTTTTTAAAATTATTATGTTTGTTTATGTTATTAAAATATTTATTTTATGTTTATTCTATTAGATTACATATTGGTAAGGGGGAGTGGTATCCCCCCCCCCCCCCGAACACACATATACACTCAATGTTATTCGTAATCCTCTAGAGATTGTGGAGATGCACTCAGGGCCATGTGGTTTACAAGACCTGGGGCACGGTTGAGTGGAATTCGAGACCAGGCCATTTAAAAGTGATATTAGGGTCATATTTTTTTTATTTACTATTTAGAGATAATATAATGGTGTAAAAATGTAATGGAATTTGGTAATGTATTTTTCCTTGGAATAGATAACCCACATATAATAATAAACCATCATTCCATGAATGAAAATGTTTATTATTAGAATTTTACTATTACATTTGATTTGACTCTACTATTGGGTGATGCACTTGTATTGTGATATTTTTATTGATAAGATTTTATTATTATTATTATTTTTCGACCTGGTGATATATGGGTGTTCAATATCATTCATCATATTAGAAAATTATTCAAATTCACATTGTATGAATTATGATATTCTATATAGTATGAATTTATCAATTTGATGATGTTATATTCGAATTGGTGATGGAATACCTTTTGTGTGATACAAATTTTTTGAATATTATAATAAAACATGATTTTATAATAGAATTCCTATCATACCAAAGCAATTTTCCCAAATTAGGCTACATTATACAGCCATAGAATCCAATTGTGGCATGTTAAGTCATAGACCACAAGCCTCATGGACTAGAACGTGTTATTGATTGAATTATGTAGAAATCCTATTTTGATACTGAGGAGTACGGGCTGTTATTGATTGGAATTTGGTGAGCCATTTGGTTCATACATTTAAAATTTACTGTGAATGAATATGAAAAGAGAATAGAAATAGAGAATGAAATTGTTTATATTAGAGAAATTGAGCAAAACCGAACCTTAGTAGTAGGTAGAAGGAAGTATCTCTAATTTTTATAAGAACATTAAATATCGCAGGACGTACAATTGAAGTACGAAGAGGGATGTGTTCTTGTATAGGAAGGTCTGTACCTATCCTTTTTTAACATTTATAGTTTTATCAATGATCATTGATAAAAAAATTTATCTAATGTTGCTATTTGGAATTGTTGATACATTCTACCAGGGTGAATCTCAGGCGTATGCCAATAAGGTGAAAATGACCACACTCTTGAGGTAGTGATCCATGGGCTACTTATGAATCCTATTAGTGAAACTATTGAACTAGTAGTTGTACTAGACATGGGAGTTGAGGCACAATTTCATGAGGGGTTTATGCACTTCCGGAAAATTGTTCAAAGTGAATGACATGAGGTCATTACTATAGTAGAGTTGAAGAATGATTTCCTATAGTAGGGTTTTCCAATGTTTTGTTGGTATGGTGATCAAAATGATATGGAATCATAGATATATAACATTATATATATCTTCTAGAATCTCGATATACCTTCAATGAAAAGATTAAATATCTCCAAATATATTCTACATGATTTTTGCAGGATATGTTGTGATGTCATTACTCAAGTGGATTTTTATCCAGATAATACCTCTAGGAACTTTTATATGGCATCTTATAAATAATTTTATCCCAATACATTAAGGGATGATATAGCCTTTCAGTTCTTGTATATGAAGATTGGTGAGTTATCAATCCTATACTATTTCATCCTTTTTACTGAGCTCCAATGCTTCACACATATTTTAATTTGTGATGATTAATGTAAAGATAGGTGATTCGAGGATGGTTGTAGGTAATACATCTATTTATAATTAAATTTATTATAGATATCTACCATTTATAGAATGGTCAATTAAGAACAAATCATATAGTTTTACTTGAGAGAGGATAAAGGTGAAATCTAGGGTGGTTTGACATTAATATATTTCACTACATTGACCCATAGTCGGATGATTCATTCGGAGCCTCCAGTCATTTATATTTGTATCAGTAGAACATACTCCGGTATTTAGGTGTGGTTGCACCAGTGCATTAGACTGGGGAATATTAGAGCTCAGGGGTCAAGTCCCCTAGTCGAGTTTCCATCCTATGACAAGGTGATATATATAGTCATTTATTAGGAATATTTGTTCATTTTCCATTTAGATATATTTTACATTATCTCCATGTTCATGATCAAGGTGATAATATTCTCATCTGTTAGGGAGTTGAAGTATAGCTAGATTATTTGGTCATGTTTGTGGTTCTGGTAATAGTAGTTAGACCCTAATCCTACAGTGACAACATAATGGAACTGGTCATGGTATTCAGTCAGTATCACAAGGTTGTATATCTTTCTAGATATATGGAGTGAAATTGAATCCCTATGATCAAGATCCTAGACATTCTACAGTGAGGGGTACTATTCTATCATCATTTACATTAACATTTACTCTTATTGATACATGGGATTCTCATATATTATATCTTTGAATATTGTAGAGATCCTTGGGTATAGTGTATATATATTTTTGGAGTTATGAATCTTGATAGACTATTTGGAATAAGAGGGTAGGATTCAAATTAGAGTATGGATTTATCCTTGATATTGTTGAGTATTATTTAGTATAAGACCTCTTTTTCCTCAAGATGACATCTTTTTTCATCATTCATTGGACAAAATGGTTGGTTCCATTTCAAGAATTCATTTTATACTATCATCATAGGGTGACCATTAAAACACCATAGGGTGGAGAGTAATTTCATATAGGTGAGTGGGATTTCCAGGCATGCTAAGATAGACTCGAGAATTGTGGCATGGTTGGGATGACATCCCATATTTCAAGTTTATATCTGGATGATCTGGCAAGACATCTTCCAAATTTCTATTTAGTAGTTGATTGTTTAGGGTTTTGTTCCTAGATGACCTTTCATGACCACCTCCAATTAGAGAGGTAAAATTCTATATTGATCTAGATCAACGAGATTCCTTGGTATCAATTCCTCCTTACATGAGGTCTACTACTATGACACATGAGCTTAAGAGGGAGCTAGAGGATTGAGAGGAAAATAGGTTTAAAAGGCTAACTACTTCTTCAGGGTATTCACCAATAAATTTGATAAAATATTGGATGGTAATCTCTTTCTATGAATGGATTTTTGAAAATTATTTATGTTTATGATTATATACTGATATCCACTTCTGTAGATAGATAACCATGCTCAGGTATACTCAAAAATTTATTTGAGATTTATTATCAATAAGTGTGTGATGGAACATATGACATACCATGCACAACCATTAGTATCATTTATGGTTTATATTAGTATTTAATTTTTTTCATTAGTCTCACAAATATTCCAGTTATGATTATGGAACTGATGTATCAAGTTTTCCATTTGTATTTGTATTTGTTTGTCATGGTATTATTGCATGATATCATGATGTATTCTCAAAATTGACATGTCCATTCAAAAAATCTTGATATGAAATTGGATACACATAAAGAGTATCAGATATATGATAACCTCAAAAAGTTACACTTCTATATGGATAATATTACATTACATGGTCTAAGGATGAAAAGATGCATTTTATATCGATATTATTTCGAATTCGAGCATTCCTACAAGATTGGGAGGGGAAATAAAGTGGTTGATGTACTAAAACAGGAGGAATCTTATTCATTAAATTCAATAGTATCATAGTGTGTAGAAACTCAATAATATGTTCCCTAAGATACACATGGAGGTGAATTATATACAAGGGAATAAATTTCTTTCACCATTAGTTATTATCTATTACCTTCATGAAAGATTTAGGATGAGGTAGATATCAGATTCTAAGTGACTAGTCATACGAGAGATTGTGGAATGTGAGGAACCAATTCTTGGTTGAATCATAGGAAAGGTTGATATTCACCATATGAATTCACACAAATGGGTTTCACTATACATTCACAATGTGATAATGTGATTATATCATGATTTATCCTAGAAATTTCCCCCTGATGTCACCATCATGCATTGGGATTTACATCACCAATACTGGTGGCTTGGTATGAAAAATTATGTATCTTGTTTTTTATGAGATGTTCCACCTATCAGTATATAGTAGGAGAACACCAGCAACCTAATAGACGTCTACAACAGTCTCTCACTCACATGTGGAGATAGGATGTCATCATGATGGGCACAGTTACAAGTTTACTAAGGTCAGACAAAGGTAATTATATTGTTTTGGGGGTTGTTGATAGGCTCAAAACATTTGAAATATTAATTCATATCATGGTGACCATTTAAGTTTGTGTACTTGGAAGGGATTACGTCTATGATATAGTATGAATTTACAAGGTCATTCATACTATCATTTCATATAGGAAAACATATTTTACCTCATGATTCTGGAATGGGATGCATAGGTAATTAGGTGCATATGTGCTTCTGAGCACGACAAACCATCCCCAGAAATATGGATAGTCAGAGTGCACAATTCAGGTGATTGAAGACATGAGGTGGGCATCTAACCTATACTAATAGGGCTCTTAGGAGATACATATACATCTTATTGAAATCTCCATCAACAAAATATTTTAGGTTATTATTATGATAGACCCTTATGAGGATTTGATATGTAGGTCCTACCCATCATTCATATGATGGTTAAATGCGGGAGAGGTAGCTATGCCTGAATCTTTCCTTGTTTAGAATACCACCAAATATGTTCAGTTGATTGGGATTTAAATGATATTCCTCTATCTTGATATAAATCATATGTTGATCACCAGATATGAAATATAAAGATGAAGGGCTCAGATTTGGTTTACGTATGTGTTCCATCAAGGTTGGGACACAAATGGATTAGAATACAAGGTATTATTTCACTGTGTTATTTTGGTTCATTTGATACACTAGAGGGAGATGGGCCGATAAACTATCAATTTTAGATAACATATTGTTACCAGTATATGAATTAGATTTTCCATGTATCTCAGTTATGACACTATCATTCAGAACCATCTCATACTTTTTATCATAAGGAGGTTGGGTTACTTGTAGAGGATTCCATTGAGGATAATCGTATACATTTTGTGGATCATAGAATAAAGGTTATATGTGTGAGTTTTATTCCTTTAATACATGACCTATGGTAGAACGACTATATACAGGATGAATCATACAAGTGGGATGCTGATTTATGATCGAAGTGGCCAGAGATATTCTAATAAATTCATAACAAACCCAGAGATGAAAATTTGATGGGAAATATATTAAGGGAAGATATTTGTAAGACCCGATTCTTCCTTGAGGAAAAAATTATTTGCATTAATAAATTTCGTTTTTAAATGATTAGATATAGTCTATTATGAATATCCTTTGAGGTTTTGGAGAAACCTGGCTTGTACGGTTATGGTTCAGAGCCTTGATCCCAACATTGTTGTGAAAAATACCAAGTGCCCAGTTAGAAGAAACCATGTGTTGTAGGAAACATAGATTTTCCGAACCATGCTAATATGGATGGTGGGAGGATATATGTCACATTTTTACACATACTATAAACAATGAGGCATATGTCCATGCATCCATGTCTAAAATTTTGACCATTTATTGAGACATAGATTACAAATGGTTAATCAAACAGTGCAAAGATCCCCTTTCCTAGAGAAAGGGGTGAATAGATGGAACACAGTTTGGACAACCATGGAACAAGACCATGTGACCCTATGTATTGGTTAAACCTATAATTTCTCCCATAATTAAATCATATATAAAAACTAATTTTCAATTATTCTAACTCCTATAAAAATCACCCCTTTAAGAGATCCTTTGGATACAATTAGAATAATTAAATGATCTCCTCTATTTGAACATATATTCAAGCATTATCATTCTTATTTGATATATATTTATCTATAATAAATTATTTTTATTCCTTTCATCATTTAACATTGTATCAAATTTTTAATTTAGGATTAATTTCATTTTTCATATTTTAATGTTCTTTCACCGTTATTTTTTAATATCCTAATCAAATAGAAATCATATGTCGATACTAGAAAATCTATCCACTACAATATTACTATTGGTGGTCTCATTATTTTATATTAATGTTGAATTGTTTATATATATGTCTTTCTTCAATGTTACCATTTTTTGATGATTCACCCTTAAAATTGATTTCAATCAATGTAATGAAATAATATTTATATCCAATTAAATTAAAGAGGCTCATTTATAAATGAATATGTATCTGAACTATGAATAAAAATAAAAATATTTGGTGTGTGTTTATTTTAGTGGATGACTATGGGTAGAAAATACATTTTCATACGTTATGGTGTGACTTTTACTCCCTTTCCATGTGATGTGAATCGTAAATTAAATTGATGAATTCAATTCTGAAGTTATATGTGACTTGAATTAGGGATATCAATTGTAAATTAGTTTGATACAAAATATTGGATGTATTTCATTCCCTATAAAAATTCCATGTATAGACTGATTAATCATGAGATTCTTGTTATAATTAAATTCCCATGTGTGAAATGTAAATACTATGCCTTTTGTGATTATCCATTACATGATCTACAATTTAGATGAGAATAGTATAGAATTTTTCTTTGTAATGAAATTGACATATTAAATCATCTTCATTAAATGAAAATTATTAAATGATATACTTTGAACGATTATATGCATTGGGTTACAAATGGGTTTATATAATAACGACATGGATTGACTCATATATCTTATACCTTGCTAATTACTAAGTGAGACATGGACAACATATATGAAGTTACAATGGCTGAATCGTAGGGGAAAGTTGTTATATGATGAGTAACAATTGGACCCCTTATTAATCTCCAAGGATAGACTCAGGGGATATTAATAATATATTCCATGGGTTATATATTGGGGAATGGTTATTTATGTATGTTTTGTTATTATTGTTTATTATTATTCAATTTTTTCTATCTTCTATTGTGGAATACTCAGATGAGAAGTGGTTATAGTCTCACCAATTGACTATTTGTACCCCTGTTGCTAGTCGGAAACCTTTGGCATACTGGGAGGGAAAATTACGTTCCTGTACCCACCGAGCTCGGATCACCAGATTAGTGGCTTTCGGGTCAGGAATGTTACAATGTGGTATCAATGTATGTATTTCTTCTCCTTCTCTGGAATCCTGTTATTTGGGATTGTATATGGGTGTTAGGATTATTTGTGCCTTGGTATTGAGCTTGTCCTTGGGAGTAGATAAACCATGTATAAGGGAAATCCCAAGTCACCCAGGCTAGAAGTTGGTTTTCATGATTGTGCATTGTTAAAGTTGATGTTATTTCACCATTGGGTGATGCACATGTTCTATGATGTGATTTTTTTATAATATTTGGTTCGTCAAGTTAATGAAATGAAGTTTTGAATTCAGGAATCATTTTATGCACCTATAGAGTTAGGTGGAATGCATCATGGTGGGCACACACATGATGGGTGTGTAAGGCATGAAAGGTAGAAACCACATTGAATTTTGATGATTGAAAATGGAAAATGATGAAAGAAAAGGAATGTACATGGGTAAAGCTAAAAAATGATTAGTGATGATTAATGATATATTTGTAATTATGTATTTTTAATGAAATAAAATTTTGTAGTATAATTTTGTGTGAGCCTTTTGGTGGTGCATGGTAGTTTACCATTGTGGACCATGGTCCTCATTATAGATGGCCTGGGTGGTGTTTTTTCGATCCTTAAGGTTTGTTGAGGTTGGTGAAGAGACCCCTTGTTTTGAGTTTGTGAAGGATTTATCGTATGTGTTGTAAACATCATGCATGGAAATGTAGGGAAATGCCACCACGACATGGAGTGCCAGTTGGGACATAAGAGAATGTAGTTGAGAACACTCCTCCAATAGAGGGGAAAGAGAATTTGGTGATCTAGATAAGTGAGGATGAGCTATTCTGATAGAACATGGCTTGTTTTATACAGATGATGGATTGAGAACTATAGAGGGTCACACCGAGTATGTTTTAGAAGAAGATATAGTTTCAGCTACATCATCATCTGACCATTACTAAAGAGGGTGGGCCAGAGGTAGCAGAGTTCTGGATAGAGTCGATCCAGATGATACATGACCATCTAGTGTCTCCTGATGGGAAGCGGGTAATGTTTGCAGCATATATGTTGTGGAGTTAAGAAAAGTGTTGGGGGGACATCCTAGCTCAAACTGAAGAGGCTGACAGGATGGCGTAGAGATATTTCTGGGAACATTTTTGAGCGTTTTTACCTAGAGACATTGATGCAAGGGTGGGATGTAGAGTTCATGAGTGTGACCCAGGGATCGTTGTCGATGATAGAGAATGATGACCGCTTCACCAACCCACTTTTCATTGTTCAAGCATTGGCAGTGGATGAGGCTATAGTTGTGAGGTGTTTTTAGGATGGGTTGAGACATGATATCTGGACTCAGGTGAATATCTATCACTACAAGAGGTTCACAGAGGTAGTGGATCAAGATTTGATCTCAGAAGGGAACATGAAGGGAGTTTCAGGTAGTGGGATTTTCGTTCCTGTGGGCGGACAGGTGGTGCAGCCTCTGAGGGCCCAAATAGCCATTTTATAAGTTTTAAGTAGGGTGGAAGTGTGCAAGGATGTCACAATAGAGACTCATCCTTTCAAGGTGGTGATCAGGTGTTCTGCAATTAGTGTGGAAGGTCGTGGAACATGTGTGGCCAGTGTCCTTGACCTCTTTTTGAGTTACAATCGTAGTGCATATTAGCAGATGTGTAGTGGTTCTCCAGGAACCCTCAGCATGTGAGCATTAATGTTGGTGACAGACAGATGACAAACGGAGTGAAGGGATTAGTTGATCTATATCAGGAAAGCATTTGGAGCTCCACATGACATATAGTTAGGGTCAGTTGACGTAGAACTCTGGGACCAGACCACCCACATCTGTAGGGAATTGTAGTGCAGGGAACACAGGTGGGAGACCATGGTAGAGGGACATGCCAACATTATGCAGTTCAGTCTGATTGTATTGATGGAGAGGTTGGTCCCTCGATTGTTCAAGGTACGATCCATGTAACTTCTACAATTTCTACTGCATTGTTTAATACTAGTTCCACACAAAATTTTCTTTCTTCTCACCATGTGGTAGAGTTGGGTTTTCCTGTGGAGAGTGAGTGTGGGGTTATGTCGATTTAGACTCTGTTGGGGGTGCGAAATGATGATATTGGGATGTGTAAGGAATGTTCTCAAGAAGTCGATGGGTATCATTTCATGTGGGACTTGTTCGTTCTCGAGATGTTAGTATTTGACCTAATCAAGTGAATGCATTGGTTAGTCTTGTAACGGGTGCACATAGATTGTTACCATCAAATGGTATCTTTTCATTCACTTGAGGGTGATGCTTATGTCCATCACAGAGAGTGGGATATTTGAGGAGGACTTGGGGGTCCATTTTTTTTGTAGTTGGGTAGGCTCACAACTCATGTAGCTTTCCTTTATTTTGATGGTAACATATGGGAACATTCTCTATTCCCTCCAGTAGTGTATATGTTTCCAAATGTGTTTCCAAGGTATTTCGTAGTGTTCCACCTGAGACGGACGTTTAGTTCACAATCGAGTTGCGGCTGGGAGTACAGCAAGTTTCTATTTCGTCATTCCAAATGGCACGAGAAGAACTAGAGAAGATTATGGTTTTCATGAAGAGTTGGAGCGTAAGGGGTTCATATGACCTAGTACATCTCCTTGGGGATCTCTTGTGGGTTTATCAAATAAGACTAACGAGTTCTTATGGATATGTGATTATTATCATATGTTAAATCAGATGACGTTGAAAAATCGGTACCCTATTCCTAGAATTGAGTACTTGTTTGATTAGCTGAGGGGTGTATCGTTGTTTTCTAAGATTCAACTGGGATCAGGTTATCCCCAGTTGAGGGTGAGTCCTTCTAACGTATCATTGACTATTTTCAGGAGGTGGTATGGGTTGTTTAATTTTGTGGTGATGCATTTACGTTTGAACAATGCAGCATTAGTGTTCATGGAGTTGATGAACTGAATATTTCACCCTTATCTTGATAATTTGGTGGATTTATTTGTTTATGACATATTGGTGTACTCACTAACTCTTGAATATCATTCCCAACATCTTGAAATCATTCTTAGTACAATTAGAGTGCATCTATTACATGCCAAGCTATCAAAGTGTCAGTTGTGGATTGGAGAAGTTCTTTTTCTTGGTCATATCATCTGTAAGGCAGGTGTGTCGGTGGATCCAGTTAAAGAGCATGTTGTTGAGTCTTGGGAGAATCTGAAGAGTGTTTTAGATGTTCAATGTTTTTTTGGGTTTTTTCTGGTATTACCTGAGGTTCATCCATTATTTATATCGTTTAGTAGCACCACTGTCAGGCTTGAAGATGACGGGAATCTGGTTAGAGTGGTTTGAGACTTTTTATAATTCCTTTAAAGAGTAGAAAAAAAAGATTGATGACTGCATCGATCGTGATCTTACCCGACCAAGGTAGTCTGGTATTAGGCTTGGGGATGTGTTGATCTAAGATGAGCGGGTTGTGGTTTTTGGGTCGAGGAAATTGAGATCTCATGAGTGAAATTATCCCACTCAAGATCTTGAGAAGGATGCAGTATAGTATAGATTAATTTCTTGGTCAAACTACTTGTTTGGGGAAAATTTCATGGTGTATACTGATCATAGGAGTCTAAATTATATCTTTTAACATTGGGATTTTAATCATCAGAATTGGAGATGGGTTGGGTATCTCTAGTATTTCAACATTGAGATGGTATATACATTGTGGAAAGAGAATAGTGTTTCTTATGATTTCATATTGATGTTTTAGAACCAGGTGGTTCAATAATCCATTATCGAGGGGAAGGTGATGGCTTTGTTTGCAGAGATTCACCTGTAGGTGTTGGATGAAAAAGTTCAGGTGACTCTTGCTTCTATGAATCTAGAGTCAATGCTTTTGAGTCATGTTAAGGAAATCCATCTCAATGATCTGAAATGTTTGGCCATGAATGAATGAATTAATGGTGGGGATCCACCTTCTAGTTGTGCCGTCAGTGTGGATGGGGTTGTTTGTGTTCATGGTTGCGTGTTTGTGCTTGTATGCATGCGGGAGGAAATAATGCAGGTGTTCCATGCATAGAAATTGACAGAGCATACTGGTTTGACCAAGTTGTTTTGTGACCACCATAGATATTTTTTTGTGGCTAGGAATGAAAAATGATGTTTTAGGCTATATGGGATCGTGTCTTACCTATCAGTAGGTGAAGGCCGAGCATCATTGCCTATGTGGGTTGTTACACCCCTTTCCAATTCCGGAGTAGAAGTTGGAGGATGTGATGATGGATTTTGATGTGGTTCTTTAGATGACTCCATAGAAGAATGATGATGTTTGGGTGGTTGTGTATCATCTAAAAAAAGTGTCTCATTTCATACCAATTCAGGATACATACAACATTAACATGTTGGGTGAATTTTATGTTTGGTAAATAGTGCATTTTCATGATGTACCGTAGAAAATAGTGTCATATCGTGATCTTCCATTCACATCGGCCTTCTAGAAAGGTTTGAAGAACGCTCTTGGTACATAGGTGATTTTTAATATGGCTTTCCACCCACAGAAGGATGGGAAGTCAAAGTGTATGGTCCCTGTGTTGGGTGACATGTTGAAGTCTTGTGTGTTGGTTTTCTGTGGTTCATAGTAAAATCACTTGTCACATGTTGAATTTTTTTACAACAATGTTCTTCAAGATATGTTTTAGATGGAACCATTTTAGGAACTCTATGGGAGGCCGTGAAAATCTCTATTGTGCATGGTGAAGGCCGGTGAAACAGAGATGGTGACACCATGTCTCGTGCGGGAGACATTAGAGATAGTTGAGTTGATTCAGAAGTGAATAGAAATGGCTCAGAGTAGGCAGAAGTCATACACAGATCATAGGATTAAACCTCTTGAGTTTGAGGTGGGTGGTAGTGTGTTCCTTTTTGTGTCTCCATGGTTGGGTCACTGACAAATTGGGAAATATGGAATGTTGGCTCCCAGGAATTTGTGTCGTCTGAGATAGAGGAGAGGATCGGGTTGATGGCATTCTGATTGGATCTTCCACAATGGTATAGTGGGATGCATGTTGTATTTCATGGGTTATTGCATCATTGGAATCACCCTGACCTAACTCACGTGGTGGATAAGAAGAATGTGAGGCTTCAAGAAAATGCATCATTTGAGAATCATTGAATTCATATCATGGAAAGTGGTGAGAATGTCTTCCAAGGAAAGTTTGTGCCATTTGTTCAAGTACAATGGTATCATGGGAGTGTTCAGGAATAAACATTGGAGTTGGAATCAGATATGTGGGCTCAATGGCCCGATCACTATTCAGTGGAAGTGAAATTAAGATTGGGAGCTCGGCTTGAGGATCAGCTGTTATAAGTTGGGTTAGGTTTCAAGATAAAAAATAATGGAAATGTATGTTATCATCTATGATTTGGATTTAATCCCTTATTTTGGACAATTCAGTGCTTACCCATGTCTTATAGGAGGCTCGAGGGTGTTCTAAGGGTTCGGGACACAAAAAGTGACTACAAGGGATTTTCTGGGTAGGACACACGACATGAGCATTGTTAGTGCAAACCATGCATACAACCTAGGAAACCATGAAAAAAGTGTGTTATTTGGAGAGTGGATTCAACCTGGTTTGTGCATGGCGTGGAAAACTGTGAGAGTAATCCATGTGGACTTGAATTCTTTTAAAAATATCAATTTTTCCACTCCAATATTTTTTTACCCAAACTTAGTATTTCTTCACATTTCACCCATCTTCACCCTAGGAACGAACCAAACCTTGCAGGAGTTCAAATAGATCAATCTTACTCATTTCTTTGGCGTTTTTGCTGTCGTTGGTTGTGGATCAAAGCACCAGTTATGGATAATCCCATCCTTGATTCTCTTTTGAGTTTAGGGTTTGTTTATTCTTCTCCACTAATTCTAAAGCTCTAAATCACTACTCTTTGGGTGGGTTTTAGGTTGAATCTTCAATGGCTGGTTGAAGTAGGATCTAAGGGCTTGATAAATAGTGATTTCACCTACATAATCATGTTTGGTAGTCTAAAATTTATATCTCATTGTTTATTTGTGGATTTTTTTCATGTGTTGTTTTCTTCTTGGGTTATTCTTGGTATTTATTGATTACACGTGTAATGTTTTTGTAAAATTGTTATTAAAATGGAAAATTGGAACCCTCACGATCCCCATGGGATGTGTTAAAGGTTATGAGACTAAACTAGGGCCACCCATGTGGTTATCTGAAATTCCCGAACATAGGGATTTCTGAAGAACAAGTGAGATTGTTTTTTATTTATATAGATCCATTGATAAACAAGTTTATGTGATTCCTTGTGTTAGAATAGAATCTATTTTATGCACCTAGTCATATTAAATAGATATGTGATATTGGGTTAATATGTGAGAATGATTAAATTCCAAAATATAAAATATTGTGAGCATGGTAATGAAGCCTATTGAGTTAGGCATAATGAACAATGCCTAGTGAGATGGGTACAATGACTGGATGCTTAGTGAGATATGAGTAATAAAATGGTTTTTGGGATAAAGTACAAAATGAATTGAAATTTGAAAATTGTGATAATGGGTTAAGGAATGGTATTAAATCTTGTGTTATTGTTATGGTTTTTGTTTACCTTGGGAAATCGTAGTGTTGTTGTGAGAAGAGTTTATGGATATATATATAGCATATAAACATTGTTTGGTAGAGTGGGGGTATTGACTGAGGTTCTATGCCTATGGGTCGAGATAGGCTGATGCTCTAAACTCAACCCCTAAAGCACGAGTTAGGGATGAGGACTAAGGCTCTATTACCCTAAGAGTTCAATCCACCCGAACTTAGTCTTCGAGGAGGGGATATGTTTTTCATGAGGATGATTGTCCTAGTAATATAGTACAATAGTTTGTTTTACCTCGTACTTGTGATTGTGTACATTAAGCATGTATAACTTGTTGTGGTTGATGAACCCATGATAAATACATTTGAAATTATATGTAATCATAACTGGGATGAAATGGTATGCTAATGAAACTTTAATATATGTTATTAATGGACCTATCTGGCAAGGGGAACATATTATTTTCTTATCATTTATTATTAATTTTCCTTTTTTCTTGAAAAATTATTTATACAAGATATATTGTAGACACCGTTGGTAGAGTCCTACTGAGTTGTACTCACACCCGGCTCAGGCCCCCATTGGGTACCCATGCAGACTTCATGTATTAAAGTCAAGAGAATGGAAAATTCCCTTGCTAAATAGTTGGTTTGGCAGGGGTGTAGGTGGAGGAGGACCCGTACTTGGCGTCTTGTCCATTTTGTGGACTTTAGTGTTTGTATTCATTTTGGGTATTTATCACTTTTTCACTTGTAGCATGGCATGTCATATTTACTGTTGGACATGCTTGTACCCCATTTGGAGGAATGGTTGTTTATCCATACTCTGGTATTATTGGTTATTATTTTTTTATTTTTTTATTTTCTGTTGTGTCTTACTCTGATTAGATGGGGGTATAGTCTCCCTAATTGACTATTTGGACCCTCACTACCACTCAGAAACCTTTAGCGTCTGAGGAGGCACACATATGGTCATGTAACCATACAACTCCTAGAACTAGTTTAGTGGCCTCTAGGTCAAGGATGTTACAAAGTGGTATCAGAGGAGGTCTTTCTTCTCTCTATCTGGAATCATGTTATTTGGGAAGTTATTCTGGAGTTATGATTTTTTGGGCCTTAGTAATGAACTCATTCATGGGAGTAGATTTCCCATGTACTAGGGAAACTGCATATCACCTAGGATGGGAGACTTTGTCATGATTGTGTGATGATACGGTTGATGGTATTTCACCATTGGGTGATTCACATGTTGTGTGATGTATTTTTTTTTATATTCGGTTTGTGGCCTTAATGTAACAAGGATGTGTGTTCATGCATTATTTTATGCACTTAGAGAGATAGGTGGAATTCATCATGTTAGGAATACACTGGTTGGATGTGTGAGGCATGAAAGATAGAATGCACCATGAATTTTGATGATTGAAAATTTAAAATGATATAAAAAATAATGAAAGGGGTGAAGATAAAATAATGATAAGTGAAAATAAATGAAATATGTGTTATTAAGTGTTTCTAATGAATTAATATGTTGTTGTAACATGTTGTGTGAGCCATGTGGTGGTGCATTGTTGTTTACCCTTATGGAACATGGACCATTGTCGGGATGGTCGGGGTGATGTATTTCGCAATATTAAGGTTTGATGCGGATAGTGAAGAACCCTCTAGTTTTGAAGTTGTTAAAATTTTATTGTGTGTGTTCTGAACATCATGTTGGGTAAGGTAGAGAAATTCCACCACGAAGTTGAGTGATAGTTGGGAAACAAGAGGATATTGCAGAGAACACACTTATAGTAGAGGAGAAAGAGAATGTTCTGATCCAGTAAAGTGGTGGAAGAGCAGTTCCAGGAGAACATGGCTCATTTTATATAGATGATGGATCACGACCCAGGGTTGGTTTCCCTGAGTATGGTTGTGCTGACCAAACTATTTCAACTATAATTGCATCCAACCTTTACAATAGAGGGTTGGAAAAAGGTAGAAGAGATATGGATAGAGTCGATCCAGATGATACATTACCATCTGGAGACTCCTGATGGAATGTATGACAAGTTGGAATATTATAGTTTTTGGGGATAGGTAAAGCATTATTGGGACATCTTGGCTCAGACTGAGCAGGATGAGAGGATGTTGTGGACAGATTTATGGGAAATTTTTTTTGTAGCATTTTAACACAGAGACTTTGAGGAAATAGTAGGCTAAAATGTTCATAAGTATAACCTAGGGATCGATGTCGGTGTTGGAGTATGATGGTCACATCAAAAACCTACGTCGCTTTGTTCGAGCGTTGGTAGGGGTGAGGATGTTTTTTCAAGGCATTTCCAAGATGGGATGAGAAACGAGATCAGATCTCATGTAAATATCTTTCTCTTGAAGTGGCTTAAAGAGGTAGTGGATCAAGAATTGATCTCAAAAGTGAACCTGAAGGGAGTTTTAGATTGTGGGAATATTGTGCCACCTGGGTAGACCAAGGGTGCATCATCTGATGGCCGAAAGAACCATTTTGGATGTTTTCAACATTGTTGAACTGTGCAAGGTGGTCACAATAGAGGTTCATCCTCTTAGGGTGGTGATCAGGTCTTTTTCTATAATTGAGGAAGGATGAGGCACATGCATTGCTAGTGTTATCGACCTCCAGTTGAGTGACGATTGTTCAGATGATTAGGACATGTGATGAGGTTCTGCAGGAACCATCTATAGGGGAGCATGAATTTTGGTGAGAGACAGATTCCATGCGGAGGTAATGGATCAGATTCTCTGTATCAGGGAGGCAATTAGAGCTCTATGTGATGAACATGTTGGGGTGGTAGACATGGAACTTGGGGACCGTGTAGCCCACATCTGCAGGGTAGTGCAGTGCAGGGCACCGAGTTGGTAGCCCAGGGTAGATGGTTGGGTCAACATTATGAATCTCAGTCTGCACCTAGTGATGGAAATGCTAGGCCTTCGACCGTTCAAGGTACGATACTTGTATATTATTTTCTTTCTAGTTTTTAGTTTGAAACTGGTTTCACTCACTCTTTTATTTTGGATGAACTTTTTTTGTGTGTTGGGTTTTCATATGGAGAGTACATACGGGGTTATGTCGATTGAAAATCCGTTAGGGGTGAGAAATAAAGGTATAAGGCAGTGTAAGAAATGTTTTATGTACGTTGGTTGGTATCATTTCCTATCGGACATGATCATTCTCGAGATGTTAGGATTTGACCATGTCATGGTTATGGATTGGATAGTGTTGTATTAGGTGCACATATACTATTACTGTCGCATGGTATCATTCAAGTCACTTTTGGGTGATTCTTATGTCTATCGTGTAGAGTGGGATGTTTGGAAAAGTCATGCGAGACCATTTTGTTAGCCGTTGGGTGGGCTCATGACTCAAGTAGACTTCTATGTGCTTGATGATGAACAAGGATAATAGTTTATCATACCTTTAGTAGTGGAAAAGTTTTAGGCTGCATTTCTCGATGATTTATCGGGGTTTCCACCTGAGAAATATATTGAGTTCCTGATAGAGTTTTTGTCAGGAGCAGAGCCAGTTTCCTTTCCTCCATACCGAATGGCATAGACAGAACTTTTAGAGTTGAAGGTTTAGCTTAAAGAGTCGGAGTGTAAGGGGTTAATACATCCATGTATCTCTCCTTGGGCATCTATTTTTCTTTTTTCAAAAAAGGATAAAGGATCCTTAGAGTTATGTGTTTATTATGGAAAGATAAATTAGATGATGGTAAAAAATTGGTACCCTCTTACAAGAGTTTATGGCCTTAGTGATTAGATAAGGGGCGCATTAGTGTTTTCTATGATGGATCAGAGATCTGGTTATCACCAGTTGTGGGTGAGGCCTTCTTACGTACAAATGATAGCTTTCAGGAGTCGGTATGAGTTGTTTGAGATTTTGGTAATTCCGTTCAGCTTGAAAAATGATTCAATAATGCTTATGAATTTGACGAAATGAATATTTCACGCTTATCTAGATATGTTTTTTGTTGTCTTTATTGACAACATCTTGGTGTACTTTAAAACAAATGATCATCATTCCCAAAATCTTGAAATCATTCTGAGTACACTAAGTGGGCATCAATTATACGCCAAGATGTCAAAGTGCCAGTGCTGGATTGGGGAAATTCATTTTCTGGGTCACATCATCTCTAAGGGAGGTGTGTTGGGGGATCCAGTGATCGTGTAGGCTGTTTTGTATTGGGTGAAACCCAATAGTGTTTAATCTTTTCCCTATTTTTAAGGATTGGTTGGGTATTACCGAATCTTTATCCAGGATTTATCTCATTTGGTAGCACCACTTTCGGGCTTGGCCAAGAAGGGAATCTAGTTCAAGTGGTCTGAGACATGTGAGAATTCCTTTCAATAGTTGAAAAATATATTCACGACCCACAGATCATGGTTTTACCTATGAAAGTTAGGTAGTATGTTCTATTTTTTGATGTGCCCGATATTGGGATTGGGGATCTGTTCATACAAGATGAGTGGGTTTGGGTTTATATTTTGAGGAAATTGAGGACCCATGAGAGGAATTATCCCACTCACGATCTACAGTTGGCTGAAATTGTGTATTCCTTATTATGATGGAGGCACTACTTGTTGGGGGAACAGTTCACGATGTATACCGATCACAATATTCTGAAGAATATATTTACACAATGGGATTTGAATCTTCAACAAAAAATATTGGGTGATTGTCTCCAGAATTTCGACATTGAGAGGATATAAACACCTGGTAATGGGAACAATGTTGTTAGTGGTTTGACAAGGAAGGCTCATAACAACATGGTTTAAGAATCCAACACCGTGTGGTAGGTTATGGCTTTGTTTGCGGAGATGCACCTAGATGTGTAGGTGGAAATTGGTCAGGTGACCCTTTCTTCCACAGTGGTAGAATCAACAATTATTAGTTGAGTTAAGTAAATTCATATCGATGATCTAGAATTTTATGTCATGAATGAAATACATACAGTAGGGGAGACACCCTCTTGTCGGTCCGTATATGTTGACATGGTTTTCTGTTTTCATGGTCATGTGGTTGTACCGGTAAGAACGTAGGAGGAATTGATGGCAGAGTTCTATGAATTAAAATGGGCATTGCATCCAGGTTTTACCTAGATGTATCATGATCCCCATAGAATTTTTTGGTGTCCTGGAATAAAAAAGGAAGTTATAGTCTTTGTGGCATGGTGTCAGACCTGTTAGCAGGTGAAGATCGTGCATCAACGCCCAACTAGTTTGTTACATTCATTTCCCATTCCAGAATGGAAGTGGGTTGATGTGATGATGGATTTTGTGGTGGAGCATCCGTGGATGCATTTATAGAATGATGCCATATGGGTGTTTGTGTATCGGCTAATGAATGTTGACCATTTCATAATGATTCTGGAGACAAACACAATTGACCCGTTGCGTGAGTTGTATGTCCAAAAATTATTATAGTTTTCTGGTGTACTATAGACTATAGAGTTAGATCATGATCGTTAATTTACATTGCAATTCTATTAATGGATTCAAAAGTTTATTTTTACTCAAGTGATTTTGATCACGGTTTTCCACCTCCTAATAGAGTGGAAGTCAGAGCGTATGATCCATGTGTTGGATGACATGTTGAGGGCTTGTCTGTTTGGTTTTGGTGGTTCCTGGGAAAATAAAATGTAACCTATGGATTTTTTCTACAAAAATTGTTATCATGGTACAGTTAAAATGGAACCGGTTGAGGCACTCTATGTGTGGTTGTGTAGATCTCCACTGTGTTAGTTGGAGGCTGGTCAAGCTGAGCTGTTGGGATCGAATCTCTTGCTGGAGACTTTAGAGAAACTTGTGTATATTTGGAAGCAGATGAAAACAGATCAGAGTAGGAAGAAGTCGTATATGGGTAAGAGGCCTATAACTGTTGTGTTTGATGTGGGTGATAGTGTGTTCCTTCAGGTGTCACCAATTATGGTTTAGAGACAGATTAGGAAACATAGAATGTTGGCACCCAGGTATGTGGGGCCATTGAGATAGTGGTGAAGATCGGGCTGGTGGTGTACCAATTGGCTCTTCCACAGTGGAGTAGCAGGATGCCTGACTCCTTTAATGCATAATCTCTTCAATAGTATAACCCTGACCTAACTCACAGGGTTGATGTTGAGAATGTTGAGCTTGAGGCCGATGCATCCTTTGAGGAGCATCCCGTTCGTATCATGGATCATAGTGAGAAATTTTTGTAGGGAAAGGTTGTTCAATTGTTTTGAGTACTATGGAAGCATGTGAATGTTCGTGAAGAAACATGGGAGAAGGAATCAGATATGTGAGCTCAGTGGCCCAATCTATTTTCCTCGAAAGTGAAATGAATCTTGGGAGCTCATCTCGAGGAGAACACATTATAAGGTGCGATGTTTGTATGATCCTAGATATTGGAATGTAATGTAATGTTCTTGTTAATGTTTTGGTTTGAATCCATTTTTTGGTTAATTATGTGGTTACACATGCCCTAGAAGAGGCTCAGCGGTTTTCGGAGTGTTCGAGACACGAAAAGTTGTGAAAAGGGGGTTTTTGGGAAGGTCGCACGACCTGCGCACGGTTAGTGATAACCGTGCAGGCAACCCAGGAAACCCAAAAAGAAGTGTGATTTGGGATAGTGGGTTCCTCCAGGTTTGTGCACAGTTTAGAAAATCATGCAGGTAAACCGTGCGGCCCAGAAACCTTTTAAAAATTTACCATTTTCCTACTCTAGGATTTTTTACCCCAACTCGGGATTCCCATCTATTTCACCCCTCTTCATACTAGGAACGAACTAATCCTCCCAAGGGATCCGAGAGATAAAAATCCCTCGTTTCTGGGGTGTTTTTTGTGACGTTGGTGGAATATTGAGCTCTGGGTATGTCTAATCCCATCCTTGATTCTCTTTTGAGTTTAGGATTGTTTTCTTCTTCACCCCTCTTTCTGAATAACTAAAGCACTACAATTTGGTTGTGTTTTAGTTGAAGCTTCCAATGCTGGTTCAAGTGGAATCTATGAGATTTATTTAGCATGGGTTCACCGACAGAATCGAGGTAGGTGGTCTACATATTTTATCCCATTTATTTATGGTGGATTTTTGCGTGTGTGGTTTTATTCTTCGGCATTTCTTGGTATATATTCATTATCCATGTAATGTTTTTGGAAAATTGTTATTAAAAAGGTAAATGGGAACCCTCACGATCCCTATTGGATGCTTTGAGGGTGATGAGACTAAACTAGGGACACCCATGGGGTGATCCAAATTTCATTGACCTGGGTATTTTTTAAGAACAACTCATATTTTTTAGTATTAATGTACTTCCCTGAGTAAACATGTTTACATGATTGCATATGTTGTAATAGAAGCAAGGTGATGCACCATGGATTTGTATTTAACTATGGGATTTGTGTTAATATGTGGAAATGATTAAATACCATAATGTAATGGGTTGTGAGCATGGTAATGAAGCCTAGTGAATTAGGCATAATGAACAATGAGTACTGAGAGGGGCACACAGAATGAATTCATAGCGATATAAGAGTAATAAAATGGGAATTGGGATAAATGGTTAAATTATGTGAAATTTGGTAATTGTTTTAATGGGATAAGGAATGGTACTAACTCTCATGTTATTGTTATGGTTCATGTTTTCCTTAGGCAATGGTATCGATGTTGTGTGAATGGTTGATGGATAAATATATATAGAATATACACATGGCACAATTGAGTGGTGTATTGACTAAGGTTCTACGCACATGGGTTAAGTTGGATTGATGCTCTAATCTCCACCCCTAATGGATAGGTAAGGAATGAAAACTGATGCTCTATTCCCATAAAGGTCGCATCCCCCCAGAATGAGGCTTCAAGGTGAGGATATGGTTTTCATGAGAATGTTATTCCTAGTGAGATTGGATAACATTTTGTTTTACCACATTAATGTGATTGTTTACTTTTGTCCCATGTAACATGTTGGGGTTGATAAACCCATGATAAATGAGTTGGAAATGGTATGTAATGGGTAATAGGATGAAATATTAAGATAAATAAATGGTAATAAATGTTGGTAATGGACCAAAACTGGTTAGGGTCACTTAATATTTTCTTGTCATTTATTATTCATTATCCTTTTTGATGCACAATTGTTAAAACCAGATATTTTGTAGACACCACTGGTGGTGGCCAACTAAGTTTTAGTCACACATGGTTCGGGACACCATTGGATACCTGAGCAGAAATCATGTTTGATTGTTTGGAGAAGTGAAAAGGCCCTTTCTAGGTAGCTGGTTTTGAATGGGTGTACGTGGTGGGGGAGCAGGACATGGTGTCAGGACCATTTTGGGGACATTACATTATTTCTTCATGTACCCAACCGGACCAACACATTTGGAAATTCTGTTAATGGGTTAAGGAATGGTACTAACTCTCGTGTTATTGTTATGGTTCATGTTTTCCATAGGCAATGGTATCGATGTTGTGCGAATTGTTGATGGATAAATATATATAGAATATACACATGGCATAATTGAGTGGTGTATTGACTAAGGTTCTACGCCCATGGGTCAAGTTGGATTGATGATCTAATATCCTACCCTAATGGATAGGTAAGAAATGAAAACTGAGGCTCTATTCCCATAACGGTCACATCCCCCCAGAATGAGGATTCAAGGTGAGGATATGGTTTTCATGAGAATGTTAGTCCTAGTGAGATTGGATAACAGTTTGTTTTACCACATTAATGTGATTGTTTACTTTAATCCCATGTAACATGTTTTGGTTGATAAACCCATGATAAATGCATTGGAAATGGTATATAATGGGAAATAGGATGAAATAGTAAGATAAATAAATGGTAATAAATGTTGGTAATGGACCAAAACTGGTTAGGGTTACTTAATATTTTCTTGTCATTTATTATTCATTTTCCTTTTTCATGCACAATTGTTAAAACATGATATTTTGTTAACACCGCTGGTGGTGGCCATCTAATTTTTAGTCACACATGGTTCAGGACACCATTGGATACCTGAGCAGGCATCATGTTTGATTGTTTAGAGAAGTGAAAAGGCCCTTTCTATGTAGCTACTTTTGAATGGGTGTACGTGGTGGGGGAGCATGACATGGTGTCAGGACAATTTTGGGGACATTACAGTATTTCTTCATTTTTTGTTTTGTTCACTTTTAAACCTGTAGAATGGAATGTCATATTTACTATTGAACATGGTTGTACCCACCCAGAGCAGCGCACTATTTTGAATGGGTGTACGTGGTGAGGAGGTACGCTTAAGGTCATGTACACACTCAGGCCAGCACACTGGTTTAGTGGATTTCAGGTCTGGGATAGTATTTTTGGGGTTTTCCATGTTTTCGTGGTATGGGGGACCACAATATATGGAATCATAGATATATTGAATTCTATTTATATTTTAGAAACACGAGATGCCTTCAATCGAGATAGTAAATCTCTCTATTTATATGATACATGATTCTTATAAGAGATGGTGTGATGTCATTACTCAGATATATTTTAATCCATTTATGTCATCTAGGGATTTTTATATGGCCTCTTATAACTACTTTTATCTCATGACATTGAGAGCCGATATAGCCTATTAGTTCATGTATTTGGAGTTCATCATGTTCCTAGTTTTGGTCAATTTGTCCAATTTTACTAAGTTCCAATGCTTCACACATATTGTAATTTGTGATGAGTAATTTATATATACGTGATTTGAGGATGTTCATAGGTAATACATCTAATTATAAGTAAATTTATTTTTGGATAACAACCATTTATTAAATGGTTAATTAAGAACTTGTCATATAGTGTTTCCCAAGAGAGGCTTGTGGTGTGATCTAGGGTTGTTTGACATTAATATATTTATATACATTGAACGGTAGTAGAATGTATTATATGAAGCTTCCACAAATATATATTAGTATCGATAGGAAGTACTCAGGTAGTCTGGTGTGGATCCACCAGTGCTATAGACTAGGGAGTACAAGACCTCAGGGCTCAAGAGCCCTAGTTGAGTGTCTGTACTACGGAAAAACGATATATATATATATAGTAAATTTTTATGAATTTCTGTTCATTATCCATTGAGAGAGGTAATGAACTATCTCCATGTTCACTATTAGGGTGACATTATTTTCATTAGTTAGGGAATTTAAGCATAACTAGATGAACTAGTCAAGTTGGTTATTGTGGTCACGGTAGTCAGGCCCTGATATTACAATGGCAGCATAACAGAACTGCTCATGGAATCTAGTTAGTATCACAAGGTTGTATATCCTTCTAGATATATGGAGTGAAATTGAAACCTCAGGAGCAAGATCCCAGACATTATATAGTGATATGTACTCTCCAATATTCCTCTACATTAACATCTATTCTTTTTGATACAATGGATTCTCACATATTATATTTATTCCTATTTTTGAGAACCACAGTCTCATAGGATAGTTTTTTTATGGATTTATGAATCTTGATTGTATATTGGGCATTAAAGAGTAGGATATACAATAGTGAAAGGAGTTCCCCTTTAGATTATTGAGTATCAATTTGTATGGGACCACTTTTTCCTCAAGATGAAATGTTTTTTCATCATTATCATTATGTAATGGTTGGATCTATTTCATGAATTAATTGACTTCAATCATTGTAGGGTGACCTTTATATCACAATTGGGTGGACAATTATTTCATTAAGGTGAGTGGGATTTCTAGGCGATCCTAGATAGACTCGAGAATTTCGGAATGTGTGGGATGAAAACCCATATTGAATGTTATGTCTATATGATCAGGCAACACATCAAGAAACCTTTCCTCAAGTAGTTGATTGTTAAGGGATGTTTTCCAATATTAAATATCATGACCACCTCCTGTGAGAGAGGAAAAATTTTCTATCAAATTATTTCTCTAAAATTCATTAGTATCGTTCCTCTTTACCAGTTGTCTACTTCTGTGATACATTAGCTCAAGAGGGGGATAGATGATTTAGAAGAAAGTGTGTTATTCTAACCCACAATTTTTTGATGGGGTTCACCAATAAGTTTTCAAAATATGTTGATGTTAATCTATTTCTATGAATGGATTTTTGAAAAATGAATAAGTTAATTATTAAGAACGAGTATCCTATTTTACGCATAAATAACACATTTGATCAGCTCAAAGGAGCTCAGGAATTGTCAAAAATTAAATTGATATATTTTTATCATTAGGTGTGTGATGGAAATTTTGGCATACCATTCACAACCATTAGTTTCATGTATGTTTTATATGAGTACTTTATTAGGTTTTTCTATATCACAAACGTTCTAGTTTTCTTCATGGAATATATGTATTGAGTTTTTGATCCTTATCTGTATTTGTTTGTCAGAAAATTAATGCACAATAACTTAATGTATTCTCAAAATTGACACAACCATTCAAAACTTCTTGAAATAAAATTCGATACACATGAAGGGAAAAATATATATGATATCCTCAAAATGATACACTTATCTATGGATCATATTCACTTACTAGGTCACACATGCTCAGAGACCAAACTATTAGTTGTCTTATAAAAGGTGAGATCTATAGTTTCCTGGGAGTATCCATATAAAATATTTTGGTTATGAAGTTTTTTGGGGATAACTATATACTAGAGGAATTTCATAAAATAATATCATTCCTAGCAGCACTACTTACATGCATGACTATAATGGTTGTAAAGGTTGAAATTTCATATTCATTATAGTCGACCTTTTAGGAACTGGAAGATAGATTGAATTAAAAAACAATTAGATTTTTTCCATATAAATGTATGAGTTATATATTTTTTATGATGTGATATGTATCGAGATAAGTGTGTTCTAATGCAGGGAGATAGATTCATCGTGTACATGCCTCTACAATTGAGGCCACTCTAGAAAAATTACCTAACACATGATCTCGAGTTAGCATCGGTTGTTCATGAATTGAGCTGATTGAGACATTACATATTGGGATAGAGTGTTTTAGTGTACATTGGACAAAAAATACTCAATTAAATATTTACATGGTCTAAATCGAATCCAAGAAAGCATAGATGTGTTGAATACCAATAGTATTTCGACTACAAGATTTCTTACAATCTTGGGGAGTGAAATATAGTGGTTGATGTATAGAAATAGGAGGAATGAGATACAAAAAATTCAATAGTACCACAGTTAGTGGAAACTCCATAATTGGTTCCCTGAGATACACTCAGAGATGAATTACATCTATAAGAATCCATTTCTTCCACCATAAGTTATTATCTATTTCATTTGTGATAGAGTGAGGATGTGGTAGCTATCGGATTTTGAGAGACTAGTCCTATGAGAGAGTGTGGAATGTGAGGAACCAAATCCTAGTTGGATCATAATAATGTATGATATTCACCATATGAATGGTCACATATGTGTTTCTTCTTACATTCTCAAGGGGATACTCTGATAATTTCATGATTTATCTTAGGATGTGCACCCCATTGTCACCATGATGCGTTTGTATTTACATTACCAATACTGGGGGCCAGGTATGAAAAGTGAGGTATCTGAATTTTTTTGAGATGTTCCACCACTCAATAGGTAGTGGTGGAAAACCTAAAACTAACTATACATTTAATGTAGTCTCCCATTCCCAAGTGAAAATAGAATGATGTCCTGATGGACATAGTGAAAAGTTTACAAAGGACATCCCATGGTAATTATATCATTTGGGTTGTTATTGATAGGCTCAAAACTTTTGAGCATTTAATTCATATCATGCCGACCTTTTCAATTTATGATATTGGAAAGGATTACATCCATGATATAGCATTAATTCTCATGTTTATTCATAATATCAATTAATAAATGGACACATAGTTTACCTTAAGATTCTGGAATGTGATGCATTGGAAATTAGGTACATAGCTGCTTCTGAGAACAACATACCATCCCCAGAAAGATGGCCAATCAGAGTGCACAATTAAAGTTCATGAAGAAAAGATGTGAACATGTGTCCTATCGTTATGGGGTTCTTCAGAGATAAAAATACGTCTGGTCAAATTCTCTGACAAAAATATCTTTTAGGTTATTATTCTGATGGAATCTTATCAGGATTCGTAAGGTAGGCAATACAGATCAATCATATGATACTTAAAGGGGTTAGAGGTAGCTATTCTTGGATATCGTCTTGTTCAGAATACCACAAAATGGGTACGATTGAATTGGACGTATAAGGATACTCCACATTCTTGATAGAAATAATATTCCAATCACCTGATATAACCTCTAGAGATTGAGGTCAGGGATTGGGTTCTATTATGTGTTTCATCAACGATGGACAAAAATGGATCATAATAGAAGGAAATATTTCACCGTGTTATTTTAGGTCAATTGAGACATGGGAGGGAGATGTGCTGATAGCCTATTAGTTTTAGACAACATATATTTACCGGTACAAGAATGAAATCATCCATGTATCTCATTTATGCCGCAATCATTCAAAACAATCTCATACATTTTATCATAAGGGGGCTCAGTTACTAGTAGATGCGTCCTTGTAAGAGAATACTATACTTGTTGTATATCATAGAATGAATGTTATATGACTGAGGTTAGTTCCATTAGTATTAGTGCTATTGTATCATGACTATATATAGGACGAAATCCAGAAACAGGAAGCTAATTTTTGATCATTATGACCAGAGTTATTCTAAGACATTCTTAACAATCCTTGAGATGAAAATTTGAAGATAAATTAATTTAGGGGAATATATTTGTATGATCCTAACACATCCTTACGAAACATAATTTTTTTTATAAATTTCCTATTACAATGTTTAGATATAGACTATTATGGTTATACTTTGATGTTTTGGAGGAAATTGGGGTGTGTGATTCTGCTTCAGAGACTTAAGAACAAAATTGTGGTGAAAAATACCATGTTCACAGTTAGAAGAAACCATTTTGGGTATGCCAAAGGTTTTATCAATCCATTGTAAGATGGATGGTGGGAGGATAGATGTTTCATGGTTAGATAAACTGTGAAAAATGAATCATATATCCATGCATCGATGTCTAAAATTTTGACCCTAGATTAATACATATATTACACATGTTTACTCAAATCTTGCAAAGATTCCCTTTCCTATAACAAAGGGTGCATAGTTGGCCCACAATTTGTCCCACCATGCAACATAACCACGTGACCCTATGGTTTGGGTAAATTTATAATTTCTCCCGTAATTAGATATTATAACAAAGCTAATTTTATCATATTCTAACTCATATAATAGTCACCCCTTTGAGATATCCTTTGGAGAATATTAGAGTAATTGTATGATCTCCCCTATTAGATCATAGATTCATGAATTTTTATTCTCATTGGATCTATATTAGTCTTTAATCACTTACTGCTATTCCTTTCACAATTTAAATTTGTATCAAAGAATTTTTTTAGTGTAATGACATTTTTCTTGTTTTAATGGCCTTTCTCCTTTCTTTGTTTTTCTCCTAATCTAATAAAAATTATAAGACGATACAAAACAAACTATCTACTGCAATATTACGGTAGTTGGACTCAGGACATTAAATGAATTTTGAGTTGTTTATATTTATGTTTTTCTTCGGTGTTACCAATTATTCATGATTTTCCAATAACATAGATTCTAATACATGGATTGAATATTTAGTTATATCAAATAAAATTAATGAGTCTCATTAATAAATGAATATGGATAATAACTGTGAATTGAAATAACAAAATTGGGTGTGTGTATAGTTGTTTGGATGACATGGGTGGCTATTAAATCTAGATACATTAGGGTTTTCCATTTACCCCTTTTCCATGGGATGTATATCATAAATTAAACTGATGAGTTGAATTTCGATGTGATATTTTAGTTGAATTGTGATATCAATTGTAAACTGTTTTGATAAAGAAGAATGTATGATTTCCATTTCCTAGACAAATTCCATTTATTGGATGATTAATCATGATATTATTGTTGTAATTAAATTATCATGTGTGTAATGTAAATAATATGCCTTCTTTTCTTAGACATGACATGATCTACCATTTATATGAAAATTAAATTGAATTTCCCTTGGTAATTACATTGACATATTAAATCATTTTGATTAAATGATACTAATTTAAGGATGTAGTTTGAATGATTATATGCATTTGGTTGAAAATGAGTTCTTAAATTAATACCATGGATGGAATCATATAGCTTATAACTTGGTTATTTCTGAGTGACCCTGGGACAACATATAGGAACTGTGAAGGACTGATTCATAGGGGATGGTTTTTATATGGTGAGTGACGCTTGGACTCCTTATGAATTTCCAAGGGTAGTATCAAGGGATGTGGATCATATATACCATGGGTGATACTTGGACTCCCTTAGTTGACATCCATAGATGGAAACAAATGTGATTAATGTTTTTTTATATCCAGAGAAATATTTGGAATTCTTTGAGGATTTACATGTATAGTCTTATTAAGTGCTTGGTATATGTAACACCTGAGGTGATACATGAATTTTATATTAGGAATTCTAGGGACTGTATCAGTTTTAAAATTGAATAACTAATGAAATGGGTTATATGATGAATGTTTTAAGCCAAATAATATGACCCAATTCAATCAATCTATTATCATTTATGGATGGTCTATTTAGAAATCCATCAGCATAACAATACATGGTATTTTGAGATACCTTTCAGGTCCCGATACTTATCAATTAAATGAGGATGGATAATTACATTAACATGATTATAAATGAAACAAGACAGACTATTAATTCAGATAATTACATTCAAAATGTAATTATTGAATTGAATTGGTTATATATTGTGAACCTAGACTACATTTGATGTTTAATTTTACTACTTTTTTTGTATTATATTACTTCATGTACAATATTATTATTATATCATTACTATATTGATGTTAATATAATGTGCATGGTTACTTATTGGCATTATGTCTAACACCCAGTACAAGCCTCCTTGGGTACCTAAAATGACTATATGATTATAGGTATCGATAAGTTAATGCACTCGAATAGAAGTTCATGATTTCTAATTCAAAATAGGGGAACATAAGTTTGATCATAGGATCACGATTCTAGATGAGGTAAATTTTTGGTATGTCTTGAATTTTCCCATATATATTATATTTATCTATTGTAAACCAGTTTAGGATTCCTTCATAGACAGATGAAATATATCATCAACTTATGTATATGAGATTTTTTCTTGAATTATTTTTATAAACCTATGATGTATATTTACCATATATTAGATTGTTTTTTGATTCGATAATTGTGTTTATGTTTAATCTAATGTGTTCTGATCTGGTTAGAGGGAAAAGTCTCACCAACGATACACCCATTACCTTGCTACATGTTGAAAACCTCTAGTATTTGGGTAGATGTGCTTGATGGCTTGTGGCCAACCTAGATCGGTGCACTATTGAGTAGAATCTACGTCCAGGACATTACAATTGGAGTACTCTAGAAAAATATAAGTAATTAAATAACTATATGGATTCGATTTAATGAAATATTTCAGACATTCATGGTCATAATTTTAATGATCATCTCTTAGTGTGTACTCATTTTGGAACTTCTTATCATATTATACCAAATCATATAGAGTGGCGTAACACCTGGAAAAATAATAGTGCCTAAAAAATTCATAATTTCCATTCCATATGTGGAAAATTATTCACCTAATATCCTTTTTTTCACCATTTTAAATCTACATATGAATCAACCAGATGATCGTTATAATCATGGATTTAATTTCATGTTATCAATAAAAAAGTGAATATTGTTCAAAGGATTTACCTTGTAATGGTCACTCTATGACGTTTCCTATTATATTTCACTCACTCAAGAGGCCACTATATCAATTTTATTTAAGATAGTAACTTAATCAGGTGGCCTCACACAAGTCACTCAGTCAGGGGACATTGTGCCCATCACTCGCTCATGTGACATCTCACATGTCACCAAAGGAAGTGACCTCACATCGGTCAATCACACAAATGGTTTGAAAAAATATATATTCGCAAAGTTTTAATAAAATATATAAAAAAAGTATGATAGAAAAATAGGGATAAATTTCAATGTTAGAAGGGTTCTCAAAATACCAGGGTGGTGGGAGAAAATGAGACTTATTTTTTTAGAAATGAAACTACAGGGTAGACTCTGCTATTTATAGAAGTGTGGGTACCTATGAAATTTCCCAACATATACTATTATTTCATTATTAACATGTCTGATAAAAAATCCATACGAATCTACAATAGTTGTAATTTTTATAAAATTAGAGAAATCAAATAGTTATGTATTCATCACCATCCATATTCATCTTTGTCCATGGATTATATCTACTTCATCCGATTAGAAAAAATGGGGGAAGGGGACTTGTTGAAAACTATTTTTTACATTTGTATGTATATATTTATAGAAAAATAAGTCAAGTAGTATAGGATAAAAGGGGGAGTCAACGTAACTCACCCATATAAACCAACACAAACCCCACTGTGCACCATGTTGGTCATGCATGTCCAACCTATACTACCCAATGTGAGAGGCTAATATCTACATAAGGGAAAATTGTCAGAGATATACCATATAGTAATGAAAGGGTTAACTACTTCACTCATGGTCCCTAGTGTCTAAATATATAGTACCCTTGGGATCCTCGTTTTACACAAATGGAATATGAAGAGACTATTTGATGCTCTATTCACCCAAGTCTCTCACCAAAGTCATTTAATCCTGTAGGAAGTTTCCTAAGACTAAAAATAAGGGAGAATTCGAAATTTTTAATGGATTTAAACACATATATTCATATAATACTAATAACCAATATATTTACCATTCTTTATTGTCATATATACTAGAGAGACTTCCTTTCTTGTATCCTGAAACTTTATAAAATTCATCTGAAGACACCTAAAGAGACCGTGCGGGATTAAAGAAAGGCCTGACCAAAGTATTGTTTCATAGTTTTTTTCCTCATCCATGAATTATATACACCTTGACTAGGCCTGAACAGTGTGATACACCTTCATATTTCTCAGTTCCACCCCATGTGAGCCACATCTTCCGAGTGTAAGCCCACCCCACACAATCCACCTTCAGTATTCCCAATCCTCACCTGTTCGAGCTACCCATTAATCCCCCATTCATTTCACTAATGGTAAATAACCTCTTTAATTATATCCCACAGTCAAGGGGGACAGTATGATACCACCTACAATGCCCCCACATTTGTATTATTAGAGCACGGGGCACACCAACATGTCTACTCAATTATACATTCCCTTTATAATGGAAGTCTTGCAGTTATCCTACCAAATTAGTGTGATAATTAAAGTATTATTAACTAAAATTATTGTGATAATGAGGATCCCATCCTTGGGGATGATGATGGATATATTATTAGGCCATGTGTAATTGTATGTTTCAAGAAATGTTAAGCGAATCGTTATATATTTTTAGGGATAAAAAAACCATGAACACTAGGTTTTGAAAAAAAAGAGATATGATACAAGAACAACTAATCCATATTTCTATTCCTTACTACCCCACCATGAATACCTCATAATCATCCAAAATAATAATATAAAATTCTTTATTATATAATTCCTACAAATTAATACCCATGTATTTCTTGTTGGATATTCAATTGCATTCCAGATCCTCATCCTTATCCAAAATCAGATAAAAAAGATTGTGTGGATTTCTAAATTTTCTAATTCCACTTGTTTCTCACAGACTCAATGACTCACATGGGAATATATGTTAGTATTTATCATGTCATAAACATGGGAAAAAAACTTATATGGGTGTTATACAAGGTATACAACTTAAAATCATGCAATCATCATCTCAATGGTTAATATTCTCTATGAAACTAACCTACAAAGGGAAAACATCACGATGACACAACCTTGGTCCTATAACATAATTGTAATCCCCAATTTTCTAATCTACATGGGATTTGATTTCTGTTTAAATGGTGTACATAAGAATATTACATATGGTAAAAACCCTATACCCCAAACTCTTCCTAATATTCTTTGATCCCTATTCCTGGTAGATTCATATTCAATATAGAAGTCCAAATTACATATATGTCCTTTAAAAAAAATTATTAGAATTTTTATGCAAACATAATCAATGTTCCTTATTCCTTGAAATCTTTTTGTCATGATGTTATACTGCATGGTATTGTCCTTATCTCATGTACTTAAATTGTATGGTGTTTCTTTTTTTGTGGAATTGAACTACGTGGATTCTTATTCAATTCACATGTATTCGTAGGAATCCATTTTTATGGGATTGATCCAAGAATCCAAACAAGTATCATATTCCTGGATGATGATTAATTACATAGAATAGAACTGCAAGGCCAAATACTAGAATTTTGGAAATAACCGACAAATGTTTTTATATTCAATTTTAATGGTACCATCAATAGAGAACCTCAAATATATACATATATCTCCATCAATGAAGAACATCATATATATGTATATAATTTTTATTAAAATACATGAAAACTATTTACTGTTAACATAAGGGAAATTAGTATATATATAGGATTTGACATATGATTTATTAATATTTCATAAATTTATAATAGTGTCCCATATTAGAATATTAATCCCTCTAAAAAGGCAATATAAACACAAAATCCAATCTCCTTGACTAATGTGAGTTCATAAGAGTTTTTGGAATCATTTTCTAATTATTATATTCCTTTTCAAATAATGTTCTTGGATCATCAGGAATAATGGAATTGTTGGACGTTTTCAGTTCTAGTAATAAAACCCATCGAAAATCACATATAAATGATAGGTAAATAAAAAAGTGTATTTGATGTCAAGGTTCATACAAACACTACCCAAAACTTCCATTCAAATCACACCTGAATATTATAATGAAATTGGTATTTAGTGATTTTAAAATATTATCTAAATTATAATAATTTAGTGTTGGAAAAGGGACATCTAATTCCATTCAGTAAGTCCACATGGCATGAACCCATAACCGAACTGTGCTAAGGGTATTAAAACATTCCAAAAAGTGAATTTCATGTTTTTGATATTATGAAATTGATATTAATTAAGAATGCTTGAATAAATATTAATCAATAACCAATGGTGTTACTATTGATGTTTTGATACAGTTTATTATGTTGAATAACTTTTGCTAACAATATGTGTTTTGAAAAAATTTTAGAGACTTAAAAAATGTATTATAACTCTTTTATAGATCTTATGATTCTTTAAAAGTTATTTTTAGGGATTTTGGAATAAAAAATATTCATTTTGAATGTTCATTTTATGGAGTATGTGATGAATTATAAATTGATCAAAGCATTATCGGAGGATAAACATAATATTAGGAAATAAAAACATATCAAGTAAGTATATTTCTTATAATCATGGATAGTTAAATAATACATTTTAATTAAGAAAAGGATCATAAAATTTTATAATGTTATGTTTATATCTGGTGAATCAAATTTAATTTTAAATCGTAACATATTTATGGTTTGGTGGTCTTAAAAATTTCAGTGATCATTAAATTTCATTTGAATAATGAAATCTATAATTCTATATATATTTGTTATGATTTTATTCCTTGTATATATCTTCATATTACACTAATGTTATCCCACATATAATCATGGTTATGTGTTTTTCCATATGACAATTTTACTTCCCTTTATCTTTAATTAATAGGAATGTTTTACAACTTTTTATGAAGTGGGGTTTCCAACAAGGAATTTTCAAATATCAGACCCTTGACTTCCACCATAAGAAGAAATTGTGAGAAAAAAATACATATAAGGCGGGCAGAATGTTTTACCCCAAAATTATAAAATTATAAAAAAAATGATACATTATTTTACACACCACATCGAGCTTTAACATCCTATATAATATATTTCATTAAATTCATTCTCTTTAATATGTTATGAAACACACAATATTGAGTCTAAAAACACAAAACATATTATACCATTATAATGTAACCATTAAATTGGGTGACAATAATTACACAAAATAAATTTTTATAATTATTGTTATAAAATTACTAGAAATAAAATACCAATAGTTTAAAAGAAATATTAATTTTTTCTGATAAAATAATTTTTTTCTAATAGACTAGTAAGCCACAATTTGGGTAAATTATTTAAAAATTGTTTATTAAAAAATAATTTTATAATATTGGATTATTTTTTAATTAAACATAGAAAAATTATCATAGGGAGTATTTTTGGATTATTTTTGTAACGTTTCATTTTTTAATGAATAGTGAAAAATACCCATTCACATTTAAAACATAATTTTTTCATAAATATTTAAGTGGTTAAATTATATATTTAATTGATTTTAAAGTAAAATTTGTTCCATAATATTAAAATAATTATAAAATATAAATCTTTTATAATTTTAAATTTGAAATTTGATTTAAAAAAATTCCATATTTATGATAACATTCTTATTAAAAACCCATTCTTTGTCCCATTTGCGGGTTTGTAATTAAAGATAATTATTATAATTAAATGAATTTAATGTAGAAAAATGTATTATTTATTTGAAATAAAAATTATTTATATTATCTAATAATTTCAAAATTAATTTTATTTAAAATGAATAGTTAAAATAGTAAATATTAATTACCACAGTTAATGTAAAAATATATTTATAAGGGTTAAACTGAAAATATAATCGTTAAAATGAATGAAAATTTTATCTAAAATATATATAATGAAATTATATGGACCTCATCATGTATAAATATTTATAATAATCAATTATGGACCCTTTTGGGTTGTAAAAACATGGGTACACATTTTTATTTTTTAAAAAATAAAAGTGTGCCACCTAACATACTAATTAAAAGTCACCACCTCTTCTATTTTATTCACACATTAAATTGATTTTGGTTTTTCTAATACATAACCAATTAACATCCAAAATTCAATCCCATAATAATTAAATCCATTTATAGTCATAAATCGATTGAACTAATACTCTAGGAATAATCATGCAGAGGTGGTATAAGAGGAGGTTAAATTCATGAGTATGCATTTTGGATTAATTTCCACATCCACCAATGTTAAATTTTCTCAATTTATGATTATATGATAAAACAATATAAAACATATAATTATAAGTTATTATTTTAATTTAATTACCCATATCAATTTCCTATTTCCACAAATGGGACATAATAATGTTGCTCGTGTGTTTGGTGGACTACTGCCTCATGAACTGATGTAACACATTTTTAAATAAAACCTCTCATATATTTTATGATGGTGGATATAAATTATATATATATATATTATTTATAACAAATTCATAAACCAAAGGTAATTTTATTATATTAATCTTTTTAATTTCCATTTCAATGGGGATATGATAATGCCAGTCTTATATGCATGAGAGTATCAGCTCACAAATCGATGTGATTCATTTTTCACAAAAGATTTACATGGAAGGTAGTAATTATATTTATAATTAATAAATGAGATGTAAAGGGAATAAATATGATTTTAAATATTAATTTATAATTTAAAAATATAATATATCATTTTCTTTTGTACATGTCCACTCACTGATAGAGGATAATGTCATTCATGTACGGTTGGACTACAACCTTCACAAAGGGATGTGACTCTGTTTTCATCATGACACCTCATGGAGATATATATAAAAATATTTAAAAAAATAATTTTGTATATTTTATATTATTATCATTATATATATCTATAATATTACTTAAGACCTTTTAATAATGATCATTTAAAAATGGAAATGATATTCATCATATGTACGACCAACCATCTCTATTATAAAAAAATTTAATTTCTCAAAACCATATTTGATTATTAGTATTAAAATTTTAATTTATATCTAAATATGCTAAATATTTCAATATTTGTATTCTAAATATGATGAAATTATATAATATTCAAAAGAACTGGATGTTTTATGACAAATAATGAATGAAAAAAGAACACAATTGACACCCGAAACAATTGAAATAATGAATGATTGTTAAATAAAATATCGTAAGATGTTATAAAATAATAATATAATATTTTATAAATATTAATATTATTAATTTATATTTTAATTACACATTTAAAACAAATATTCAGGATGTTAAAGCATGCTCAACTAAAAGGATGTGTGGGGTAAGGGATTTAATCTTAATTTCATTTCATTAAAGAAAATTGTTATATTATGAACATAATTTATTTTTTATGGTGTATATACACCCACTAATACTTTTAATATCATGTTTATTTTTTAATTTATGGTATATTAGTTTAATATTTTAATTATTTCATCCTAGGATATCTGACATGAACGTTACAACGTAATAATGAATTTCATAACTCAATTTCGTATCATTAGGTTATATTACTTCTCCATTTTCATTTAATATTCTAATAATATGTGTATAATGACTTCTAAAAATCTTATGTTTTATTTATAATTTTATTTATATATTTAAATTTAATACACATAAATATTCAATGATTAATGCTCACATCAATGGTATTAACATTGTACGGGATTTCATCTCAATTTCATTTCATAGATTTTATTGCCAATATTATGGTTTTAATACCCTTTATATGATGTTTATACTACCCCATTTACATGTAATATAATGTTTCCTTAATAATTCATTGTATATTATGTATCAATTTAAATTATTTATTCTATTGGGATTTGGAATAAAAGGTACGAAGTGGAAATTATTTTGATAACTCAATTTTTTTATTAGGTTATATTATATCTCCAATTTCATTTGATATTATAATATTATGTGTTTAATGAATTTCTATTATGAGATTTTATATTTCAACAATTTCATTTTTGATTTATATTTTTACAGATAATTATCTCTTTGATTAATCGTTACTTCATCATTATGATAATCATAAGAGAAATCTTCTAAATTTCCCACATTGAGGAAATTTTTTTTATAGACCTAATTTATTTTATATGGTGTATATACCTTACCTTTTAAATATGAAATAATGAATAATGAATAATTATTTTTATTATATATTTATATTTGAAATATTTCTTCCTTTGGGATTATACATGAATGTTAGTAAGTTGTATAGAATTTCATAACATACATTATTTTCCTTGGGTTATATTATTTATTTGTTTTCCTATTATATTATATGATTATGTGTATAGTGAATTATTATTATTATTATTCCTCTTTATTTGCACATTTTTTATATGGATTTAAATTTTATACCTATTTTTTTATTATCTCCCAATAAATATAATGATGGTTTTAATGGATTTTTCCTCAATTTCATATAATTGAGAATTTTTTTAACATGTATTTACAAACTTTTACTTGGGTTATATACTACACATTTGATGTATTTTACATGAATATATATTAATCCTTGATGGTTAATGATTCAATTACATGATAAAAATTTTCATTTAATTATGCATATAAATATTTCCTATACTGTATTCCTCTATTATATTTGGTGTTAAAATATAAATTTAATTGATTATCTCGGGATATATTGAAAAATAATTATTCCTAACTCAATATGAATATTTCTTTCTAAGTGATTTTTTTTAAATAAATATATAATTTCGTCTATTATGAAATATTTAGAAATGCATTGATGGGTGGGTCCTAGAATTATATATTCCCCTGATGCATTAGTAGTCTCATGAGGATAATCAATAAGAAATTTTTAAAAGAGATTATACCTATATTTTAAAACCATCATATGAAATGAATTAAGGTTATAGGTTTTAGGTACCTAATAACATTAAAAATAATGATTAATCATTTTCTACATTAAGAATTAATTTATTATTATCAATGATATTTCAACAATTATATTATCTATAGAATAAATTCACCCTTAGTTATTGAAAAAATGGAATAGCTTTTCATTAATTTTTTGTTTAATGGTTATTATTCCTTATCAAGTTATAATAATCATGTTATTGATTATATGGAATGTATTTTCATTTATTTTAATTTTCATATTGACTATTCTTGTCAAATTATTTAAATGGCATTTTTTAGTTATTTACCATTCCCAATTGATTAGCTTATTGATTCAAGGAATATTTCCTAATACCCAACCCATACTAAAAATTGAAGACGACACTTTATTTTTTTCATTCCATGGAATTCGTGAAGAGTACTATGATTGATATAAAATGATATTATGGAGGGAACAATGATATTCTGAAAAATAATATTTTGCATTTTTTTAATGTAATATTGAAATCATGTATGTATCAAGTTTACAAATACTACTAAACAATTTGGAATTTATGGATGTGATTAGTTTTATATTATTAAAATATAAAAAAGTTGACACCAAATTTATGGTAATGGTAGTGGGTGTTTTACAATACTAAGATACATTAAAACTTATAATGAAATAATTGAAATTGGTTTTATCTAATCCAGATTCCACAATTTTCTATTCTCATTTAAATATGAAATATAAAAAAATGACAAGTAAGATAATTTCTTTTTCTTGAAGAAAAAATGGTAAATATAAAAAAAATTGATGATAAATAACATATTAAATTAATAATATATTTGTATATCATTGTAATTTATAGCTACATAGATCATAATTATATTTATATAAGATCTAATAATACATTTGTTTAATTCATCTCACAAATAATTTCAATGATACCATTAATTTTAAATTTTTCTTGGACATGGACATGATAAAACCATAAAAAAATTCTTCCATTCCTTTTTTTTACAAATGGATTTAATTTGTAATATTTCTCCTACATGATTCCATTTCATTCTTTTATAAATTTAATAATATTGATACATCATTTTACAGCATATAATTTAACAAATATATTATAAAATTCACATTTTTTTTCAACATATTATGGTTTTGTATTAGATTAGTGTTCTATGTAGAACAAGCTGGTTCAAAATATTCATTCATGGATGTTATTATTGAAATGTGATGTGGTCACGACTTTAAATTCTAAATTAATCACGAATTAGGTTTATTTGTCAAATGATTTTGAAACATCTTATTGAAAATTAATCTTTAACAATTTCCATAATATAGAATTAATGCGTTAAATAAAGAATAAAATAGATTTTAGGAACTATATCTAAATAATATTAAAAAAATCATGATGATACAAGTCACTTCAAAATTTTATTTTTAAAAATGTGAGGTGGAATTTTTTGAAAACAAATACTTTTAAAAATAAATTTCAATAGTGGTTCATTAAAAAAGATATAAATATAATTATAGTGTAATATAAGGTGGAAATGAAACAAATGATCCTGAAATGTAAATAATTATAATATTTAAAATAACATTATTGAAATCTCACATCATATTAAGTGAAAAAAAATTATAGGGAAAGGGGATAATTTAAATAAGAAGGTCACATGATAATAAAAAAACATGGGTAACAATATATAATAGACAACTCTATTGTAAAGAGAAAATATTGATATTGTAGAGAAATATCTGTTAATTAGTATGAAATTTTTTCTTAACATTGTTATAATCATTTTAATTAATCAATCACATAATGGAAGTAGGTTTTAAAAAAAAATTAATTTACATTGTGAGACAATATTGACATCCATATGTAAAAATTATAATGTAAAAATTTATAAAAATTATAACAATGACGATCCTGGAGAATAATCACAACTAAACGAATTGAAAATTGGGTAAATAAATCACTTATGGATTGGGAAACAAATTGATTCGAAATATGGATGAAGAAAATAACTCAAATTGGATTCTTATATACCAAAAATTAAACGAAAAATATATTATAACTGTTTCATGGGATATAAATTAAAATAAAAGTATAGAAAATGAGTAATAGTGTAAAAAATATAACATGTCCCAAAGAGTAAGAATCTAGAAAAAGAAACTCTTACCTTTGTTTTCGACCTCTATGAATTTTATTTAACCTCCTATTAAAAAACTAACTAACATATAAAAAATTATATAAAATAATAAATATCTATAAAATTGTATTCATTTAATTTATAATAATTCTCCAGATATGTATTACATAGTTATCATCATATTTTTCATTTGTTGTTTGTAATTTTGATTCTCTCTACTAGTTTCATTATAAAAACATCAGTTATCATTCTTGTTATGAGGTTTATCTTTAATAAATTCTTCTGTATACATCAAATTAATTCCAATGAATTACTATAAATTTTAATTTTAATTTCATGCGAGTTTTATTTATGTTTTTTGAAGTTGAAATCCGTAAAGATATTGTTTCTCTTACTTTTTAATATATAATTGTTTTATATTAATAATGAGTATAAGTATCAATATTATATTTAATAAACCAAAATAAAAAAATATTTACTCAATAATATATAATATTATATTTAATTCCATTTCAATATCCATAATGCACAATTTTTTTAGCACTGTTTAAATTTTTGGTAAAAATGAACCAAATATGAATATTGTATAATCCAAGGGTGAGTATGTTTATAGAAGTGTTTCATTTATTTTAATTTAATTATAATATAATTATAATATAATTATAATGAAATTATTAAAATATTATTATCTTAATTAATCACAATTATTATGAGTTAATAGAATACAATAAATTGAAATTAATTTTTCTATCTATAAAAATATAATTTTATTTTCATCTAATTAGTTTTGTTTTATGAGTTTAGTTTGAAAATAATTTATTGTTTCAAATAATATTTATATAATTAAAAATTTAAATTTATTGTATATAAATTTAAACCTAAATAAAATAGTTATTCAGTTCACCCAAAAAATAAATTTTCCACTAATAGTGGTGGGGAATAACGAAACATGTCATTCATTGAGGCGATAGTTAGAAAATAAACATTTGTGACATTTTTATTTTTTCAAATAATTTAGTTGAATATATTTAATGGTTTTATAATATAAATAATAAATTTAAAATAAATTATCTATATCGATTTCAATATATATATATGGGTTGAATATTTTATAGGAGGTTAATTAAAAACTATAAAGAGAGGTATATAAATTATATATAATAGTCATTTTGACAGTTTTAATATTCTCTAGAATCTTTCTTTAGAAATAAATGACATGAGAAACATTTTAGATACTAGAGGCTTAAAAATGTGCAGAATGGCTCTATGGTAATTGATATGGGTATATTTTCATGAAAAGTTAAAACTAGATGTGTTTCATGAGGTGGGTACATGTCAGATACTTTTATAGGTAAAAATACGGGGAAAATTGTTCAAAACGAATGTTTGGTAAGTCGTAATAATGAAATTGTGTGAGACTTATGTTGGGAAATGTTATTGGGATCCGTCAGTTGAAATTTTCAACATCAAAAAAGTATTATATAACAACTAAATGTCATTTTGTTCTAGTTAAACTTTCATAACAATAGATTTCCATTTAACACTTATTAAACATTGTCTAAAAATTTAACAAGGTAAATATCATATTACAAAAAAAGATAATATGGATCATTTGACTATATTTTGATATGATGATTTGCGATTTGGACCCCATTTAGTATAATTAAATTTCATAATACTAAAAAATTCACTTTTATGTTAAAACAAATAATGTATAATAATATTGTTTATAGAAAAAGTGTTTTTTAATCATTATATGATCAAAATTTTAAGTAACATTAATTAATAATTTAATAAATGTAAAATTATTCCTATAAATTTATAAAACTTCTCTTAGTATTGCAATTATAATACATATATTTATTATTAAAATATACAATTTTTTGAAAAGTATCATTCATTGACAAATAAAATTTTCCCATGGTACGTAATATTTTTCTTTCTGTGATAGTTTTTATTACCTAAAATGACATTTTTTCACCAAATTAATTTTATTATTATGGATATAATTTTAAAAATTATTTTACCTCATTAAATTTGTAAAAGTGATTATTTAAATATGATCACAAATAATGTATAAATTCATTATAAGAAAAAAACTATCATTTAATTATAAGTTTATTAGTTAATTTTTAATAACTATTTTGTGGTTGTTAACTTATTTATCTTATATATTATTAATAAATTTCATTATTTGAGAGAAATATAATAATATCAATAGACTAAAAAGGTATACTTTTAGTACAATATACTTTTATGCATGCAATGATTTTATTAGTTAGTAGCAACTCTAATTGAATTGCATTAGTGCATTACCATTTTTTAATATATAACATTCAAAATGAGGTTACTCTATATTATTCCCAAAATATTTATGGTTACTTTAAATATTATATATAAATTTAGAATAAGGTTTTATTTTTTTCATTCATCAATTTTTGTAGAGAAATCTATTGACCATATTATATTCTTTAAATATAAATACATGTAAATAAACATTGGGGTTCCACATTATCCACACTCATATAAATTACATCCAATAAATTCTTAAACTCATAAAACAGGATTAATTACCTTAATGATCTCATGATTCAATATACACCCGTAGATTCCAATGGGTTGATTTCTAATAAAAAATGTGATATTTCTATATAAATTATCTGAGATGAGATCTTTTTATGAACAAAAGTTTCATTATTTTACTATAATATGGGTTGATGTTTTTTATATAAAACAAAATGTACAATTTTCTTTATCCATTATATAATATATTTTTGTAAAAAAGCATTGCATGATATATATTTAGGTAATAAGGAAACCATTTATAATGATAATTTATAACATGAGGGTTATGGGAAATTTTATAAACATTTGTATGAAACTATCCATAAATATAAAAATGGAATTATAAAACTTGTGAAAACATGTAATGTAAATATTAGTAGATATTGAGAAACAATTATATATATTTTATTAATAATGATTTCCACTATTTGACATTAAAGTTATGGAAGTCAATTACCCCAACATTTGGTGTCCACAATTTTTTCAAAACTATTAAGGGAATTCATTGTAAAATTAGGAATGCCTTGATAAGAATATCATAATAACCACTCTTTATCTATATTTGAGAACTAGAAATAAAAAATATCCAAATATCTATCTTCTTAAACCTTCAAAGACCTCAATCACTCCCATCTAGACACAATAATTACAATAACTAAAGTTATTTAATAAATATAAAATTATAATCACCATTTTGAGCCTTATGTAAAATATATAAAAAAGTAAAATTAATAGACTAATCAAAAAAAGTTGCTACAAGATTTTTAAATTTCATTTAGATTTCATATGTGAAAAATGATTCATACTTCTTGAATGATTCATCAATTAATAAAAACATATGAAATTGATGCATTCCACATTCTTCTATGATTGTTTGGAATGGATTAAGATGAACTATATCATCAAATGAAAATGTTCAATAGTTATTCTTTTAAGGGTCTCCCTAGTAAAAACATTATAACGATTTGAAATTTCATCTAGTATTAAAATATTTTTTCATCTACCTAAATGAGTATTCCTCATCTGATGAATTTAATAAATGTTAGTTTGATAATCGTTACTCATTACATTCATTGATTTTTCTATACTGGTATTAATGTAACATAAAAATGTAGATATTTTTGATTTTTTAATTATATACTTACATAAATAACTATCTGATGAATTATGTAATCCTTTTTCAAATGTGAAAAAATCATGTAGATATGATCATTAAGAATAATTTTCCTTTCCAGACCTAATGTCCTTAAATATTTTCTAGATATATTTTAGGTAAATAAGTATTTTATGTGATGGGGTAAACCCTTACATGATCCAAAGTATTAGTGTCACTAGGTCCAGTACATGACATGAAGGCATAGAGGCACAATTCCCATTACATTTCCCGAGGTCCCAACCAAACACAATAAAACTACCCCCTCCTTAGTATCTTCATCATTGAAGGTGCCTCACCCCCAACTCTCATTAATTATTTACGAACATTTCACCATGCGTAGATGCATGATGCATGGTATTGGGGGTTATTTCCCTCAATATTCTAATCTGATTAGCATTTCTCTAGTGGATTCGACTTTCTCTGAATCCTCCTCTTGGACCTGATCTATGTGGTCATCTAGGAAATATCAATGGTAATTATTGCATGAATCCCCTATTTATTCAAGGCCATGGGTGGCTCGATGTCCCTGGGTCCCATAGGCCCAAATTAGGGCCATGAATGCCTAAAAGTATGAATAGTTATAGCTAATACAATACAACTATTGTACCTACTACTATACTAGAGTCGTAGCCCATAAATATTCATCCACTGCATTTTGATCCTAGTATTCAGGTAAATGTAAGGGGTATAAAATTTATTAGAACATTAATATTTAATTAATTTTATATGGATATTAAAAATTAGGATAAAAATAGTAAACATTTATCAATTTTACACCACATCCTTCATATTGATAATTAATCTGTTCATAATATAATTTTTTATTATATTAAGTGTATAATATCTAGACACATAATTTGTGAATTCCCCAAATTCTAAGGAATATTCATATAATTTTGATATAGTAATCATTCCACCATGAATTATTTTTATCTTTCAAAATCAATTAATTATAGTGGTGAGAACATAATATATATAATATAACCAAAATTATTGTGTGAAAAACCCATATTCACTTCAATTGTAGGTTTTTGATGATTTTAACTTATTCCCATGTTTTAGGATATAGTTTATAACTATTTCCATTATTATATCATATATTAGAGAATTTTTTAATGTAATACAAATTTAAAAGGAAAATAGAAGAAATGGATTCTTTTGTCTTCTCTTTATCCAATAGACCTTTGTGTTAGGTGGCCTTTATCTACACATTTGTAGCATTTATCAATCCAATTATAGAAGTTTTTCTATTATTCCCACCCAATTTTTTATGTTTATAAAATTAAAACTACATTCCTTCATCTTTGTAATGGAATGTAAATCCATTAAAATCAATGATTTCCTTATTTTGTTTGTTTAATTGAAAAAACATTATTCAATTTTTTATTCCTGTTTCAGGATTGTTTATGATGAAAAAACACATTATTTTTCACTCTATGTTTTATCTCATTCTGTAGTTTTTTTGGAAATAAATTATACTACCCACAGAATTAATAAATAACTTGTTACATTTTTTCTCTATAGATTAATAATATTATGTTTTAACATGATTGATAAGTAAATAAATCACAGGTGTTAACAGTATGTATATTAGAAAATTCAATATCATGAGTTTTTTACTCTATAAAACTGTCATAATTTCCAATAACACTTTGTATGCTACATTCATTACCCTTGATCTCACTTTGATTGGTTTTTTATTTAGTTATACATCTTATTCTAATTCCAAAAATAATTACGAATTAAATCCTTCATAATGGTTTATAAATAAAAAATAACCAAGAAAATTATTTACCTTAGGAGTGTATATCTATTCATTATTTCTTAATTCCACTCATCACCCACTGAGTGAAGATAATGTGAATACTTAAATAACCATTTTTAGGGTGATCACCCCAAGATGAATTTGTTCCATATCCACATCCACATGCCAATATCATGAAAAGTATGTAATTTATTGACGAAAAACACAATCCTTATATTACCATATATTTTTTATGTTTTATAAAATAACTAATTATTTACATAGTTTTTATTAAATTTCTATAATATTATTTTCAAAAAATTAAATAATCCAATATTAAATCAGAAAACAAAATGGGTAATATTTACATTTTAAATTATTTTTATCCATAACATATTAACCCTTAATGACATTTATAACTCCTAAATTATCCCCAACTGATCGCATCCATATATTTAAAGATATATAATCCCCTCTCCATTAATAACTATAAAATATAAACATAACTATTTCAAAATCACATGATTTAACAAAATATTGAATTATATGCATCCCCTGAACATTTATATTTATTTTTTTAAAGAGTAATGAAAAGTCATTATATATAATAATGTATATTACCTTCTTATATAATGGAACTGTTTCCACTATACCTAGATCTATTTATTCCATAATAGCCCTTCAATATCTACTATAACATTTTATAAAAAATATTCTTTTAAAGAAATATCATATGTACTAAATTTATATATAACCTAGGAAAATGAAAATATGGGAAGTGGTAATATCAACTCCTCAATTAGCATAATAACAGGGAAATAAAAATCACACATCAAAAGTTTGTATAATATGATCATGTGATTATTATAATATAATCATGAAACTTGAACCAATATTAAAGGATTAATACCTATTACAACAAGAAGTCATCCTTCATGAATCATCGAATAAGGATATTAACATACGGTAATTGTTTTCTCTGGATCATTGAATACTAGGTAAAACATTGTTAATAATAAATTATTGTGATCATAAGACTGGGATAGGAAATAAAAACAAAATAACAATAGGAATAATAAAAACATTGAAATATTTGCAATAAAATGAGAGTCTTGCTACAATAGAAACATGATACATTTATAAGTATACCACCAATGTTTATCCCTATTGTTTTGTAAAAGAATATTAACAATGAATCTCATTGTGTTATCGAAATACATAACCAATAAATGTTGTCATTGTATCATAAAACATTACCAAGGTGTGAGTCCAACAAATCATAATCATGTCATCTCTAGAGGTTAATTATATACAGATTGAAATCTATTAAGGCACACCCTTCAAATTCGTATCATGGACATGAATGTGTGTGATATATGAGGGAATCAAAAAAAATTCCACAATTAATAATTAAACCTATAATGAAATGGGATAAATTATAATACACAACGTGAGAATAAACTATCCATAGAAATAATTTATATGATATCATTATATAATATCATTGTAATGAATATTATATGTTCACTATTCTAGAAATTGGAATTTCAAGATTATTTGTAAAATTAAATTGAATAATAGAAAGAAATATCCCTTCATATTTTAAAATAATTAAAAAATTATACATCTTGGTGAAATAATTTTCTAATATTTAAATATATATTTATTAATTTTTAACGGTCATATAGACCAAAGAATGTTTTTTTCATGGGAATAACAAAAAATAAAATTTAGAAAATATTTTTAATAATATCTTAAAAAAATCAAGCTAATCATAACTTTGAAAAAGTTATTTCCAAATTAGTGAAGTGAAAAAAAATTTATATTTTTTCTTTTAAAAATACTCAAAATAGGGGATCCACGAAAAATGAATAAATTAAATTCCATGGAATGGTATAGTTGACGATAAAATAAAATACCATTATAATAAATCTATTTTATCATTTTAATATTCTATTATTGAAATCCAGCATTGTAAAAGGAGTAACAAAACATAAATTTCAAAATATGATAACAGAAATATGAAAGACACGCGATATAAAAAACAAATTGATTTCCCAAATATGAAGGATAATTGTTTTGGATTGATAATATATAGACTAGGATTAAAATGATATATCAGAGATGATGAGAATTATTCATAACATTGTAACATTTTTTGGTTGAAATAAAAGACATCTTGGATGTAGTTAAAAAGAAAAATGTGATTTATGTAGATAAAAAATATTGAATTATGTATGTAAAAAACAAATGGAGGAAATATAGACAAGGAAAAAGAATGATTATCATGCATAAAAATCCTTACTTATTTAATATGAGATTTAATTGAGTTAGTGTACATATTATAAAATGTTTCAAAGAGTTGTTATTGAGATCATTAAACCCTTACCCTTACTTATAAATTTTGTGAATGTAATTTGACCTATTGAATAACAAAATATAACTAGGTTTAAAAAATATTTTATAAAATTTTTCATATTTATAATCTTTTATACGCTAAATTTATAATAATTATCTAGATGTATATTCATTAGTTATTTTTTATTTTCACATCAAGTGTTAAAAATTTCGATTATTTTTTTCTCATTTTATACTAATTTTCTCACCGTTAATACTTTTTTTAAATTATAATTCTTTAATTTTATATATATTTGAATGTATGTTATATAAAAGAATATTGATTACTAATTTTATTTCCCGATATTTTTAGTGAAGATTTTTATAGTTGAAATCAAAAATGAAATTGTTTTAGTGGGTTTTTAATGAGTAGAAGTTGTATATTATTTAAAAGATTATATATTAAAATTTAAATAAAAAATTCATAATCCAAAAATTATTTTTTCATTAATTAAAAATATTAAAAATAATTTATATTACATGTCTGTCTATGATATAAATTTATAGGATTGATAGTGTAGGTGTTCAAAATGACCAAAAATGGAAACATAATAATCTATCTGTGAATGTGGTTATGGATTCCTTATTAAAAAATCAATATAAAAAATAATAATTCAACTAAATTAAATTTATTTATTGCATGAATCTAAATTATAAAATGATTTAAGAGTATGTTTAAAACAAAAAGTTTTTAATTATAAAAACTTATTTTCCTCATGGTATAGTAATTATAAGAGGTTAGTTTTCAATGTATATTGATTAAGAATATTATTTATATACTAGAATTTTTAAATTTCCAAAAGTAAAAGAAATTCAATTAATGACGTATATATTTAATAAAACCATTCATCTATCCATCCATTAATCTAATAGATGAAATGTGAATCATGACATTTAAATAGGGGGTAGTCTGAACATTAAATTGACTCATGTTTTCGTTTTTTATAACGAATTTGGGGGGAATATATAGTGGTCTTATCAGTTATATAATAAAATTTTAGTATATTAATTAAAAGAATTCCTTTATAAACATATGGTTAGAATAAATTATGAGGAGGAGGTCGGGAAGGACAAATAATGGATGTTAAAATGTAATGAACATTCTCATTGAGAGTTTGGATATTGTCAGGATTTACACTTTTGAAATAAATAAATTGAGAAACTATTTTGATATTAAGGGTTTCAAAATGTTTAAATGGGTTCTTTGTAATGAAAAATAAGTAGATTTTAATTTTAATTTTAAACTATTTTTATGTATTGTCGTGGATAGAAGTCAGATCCAGTTATAGATGAAAAATAGGTAAAATCATTGGAATAGAATGTTATTAAAGAAGTAATAATGAAATTGAATGAGAGTTAGGTGGGGAAGTGTTTGTGATAAATTTATGAATGAATTTTATAGTAATAAAATTTATTTTATGTGGATTATGTGTTGGGTTTTTAGTTAATTTTGAGACACATTATAATACAAACATTAGCACTGATTAATAATAATAATAAAATTATGAATTAATTTATTTTATCACTAATAATAGATTATGAAAATTTATATTACGATTAACCTGAATCTGGTCTCCATTTATTCTAATTCAATTGCTAAAAATGAGATAATTTACTTTTAAATTAAAATATATACTGAATAGAAAAAAAAAATTTAGAAAAATGAAACTATAATCTATAAATGATATAAATATTATTTAACACTGATTTCCAATTATATGATTCGTAATATATTTATATATATACAGATAAACTTTTATTCATAATTTAAAATATATATATTTAATATAAAAAAATACAATATTAGGAAATATATCATTCTTTGAAAAAACATATTATTGTGCTAACTAATATTTACCATGGTAATTAATTTTACACCCAAAAATGTTATTTTTCCTATTAAATAAATTGAAAATAATTACAAAAAATATAAAAAAAATTATCAGATTTATGTTTTTAATGTGATTAATTATAATATAATATCACATAATGAATAAGACAATTTAAAAAATATATATATATTCTAAGATGAAATTTATTTCATGAATAAGAATAAATATTTAAAAATTGATAACATATATTCTTGTATATACTATTTAAAAATTTCATTGTTGAATCATGACACAATAAAATGCATTGGATTATGAAAGTATTTTTTTTATAAAAAAAGTTTTTAGGCATGAAATGATTTTATTAGTTATTATATACACTAGTTGATTTTTATTAGTGAATAAATATCATATACATATATATCATAATGCGATTAACCGTATTTATACATGGAAATTATATAAATAAGTTTAAATGGTTATATTTATTTTTGTAATAGGTGAAATTCTTCGTTCTCATTATATTATTCATATCGATAAAGCTATGAAACAAATTAGAATCATTTAATTGAATGGTATATAAATAAAGCATTTGGTATTTAAAATATTGAATGATGTATTGAAAATTTTATGGTCAATGGATATTTATAGAAAAGATATATTTATTTCAACAATTTTTTTAATTTTTAAATTGATGTCTATTCTGATAGTTCAAGCGATGTGCGTTAAAAAAAGTGAATATATTGAGTAGCTTGATTTGGGGAAATTTTTTTTTTCCAAAATGATTTGAAAAAAAAGATCTATATGCTACAACCATATGTTTTTCCACAAAAGGTGATGAAAACATGGTTTGGTGGTTGAAAAAAATTATCGATATGGTGTAATGTATATTCCTAGTGTTTTGTATAAGAGTTCTTATTAATAAATCATTTTCCTTGGAAATAACAACATGCATTTGAATCCTTATTCTTATTTTATGGGCTTGTATAGTAATTATTTTATAAGTGTAATGCTTTAAGTGAATGAAATGTTGGTAGTAGACACCAACAATGTTTAGATCTAGAATATTATGAATATTTTAGATATGGATTTTAATTTTAAGGACATGATACCATCAAACAAGATTCTAGTGATAATGATTAATTTAGAAATAAATAACTGAAATACATGTCTACATTATAAAAATTACATGAGGAAATATATTAATGATTATAGATATAAAATCGTAATACAATATTTTTACCTATTAAAATTAATTTCATTTTATCATCTATGATGGACTATAATAGTTATATTGAGAGGATTAATATGTGTCGAGTACCATATGCATATGAAATGGGTATTATAAAATTATTAGATGTTTATAATAGAATAGAAATTGAACATGTGGTGGGAGAAGTTAGTTATTACATGGAGAATCCAATATAGGTTCATTTGAACTTGTTCAAAGGGGTCGTATGATACATTATGGGTAACTTATATGTTCCATTATCTTATAGAGGATGGAATTTTACTATTTGTGTTTAAGTTCATTGGGATTTTATATGAGAATATTTTAGATAAAATTCCACTACTAGTTATATATTTACTCTCTCTAGAGCTACTTCACAGATATAAATGTTGTGAGAATTTTGGTATTTATCTAAAAAAGAGGAAAAACACATGGATGAAAAACATGCATGAGAATAGGTGATTTGGATGAAAAATCTATTAAATTAACATAGTTATAGAAATTGCTATATCTGATTATTTCATCATATGTATATTACCTTTCCCCTATCAAGGAATCCATATTTCCCTTTAAGGATAAATAAAATTAATGTACAATATATATTTATAGAAGACATGGTAGAGTAAGGAATTTTGGAAATGAATAAAATGTACACTAAAGTAATTATATAATATTTCCTGTCGAATGAGACATAATTTGATAGGTTAAAATTGTGAAGACACTCAATATGAAATTCCTCGATGTAAGAATCATAATTTTGCTAATTTAAACTATGTGTAAAGATATAATGGGATTCAAATTATATCTTCAATATGGAAATATATTAGAAAAATTCATTTTTCATATGGTTTTCCCTTCCAATTTTTATTGAAATGGATAAGGATGTGATATGTAGTGGGATATGTGTTAGAATTTCATTAATTTAGAATAAAAAATTTAGCATGAGTGTCTACCTAAAAATCCAAATCCAATCAGCACTATTTGAGTGAGAATGGACAATGAGACCATGCTAATCGAGATTTTTCATATTTTTGTAACATAATATTTGTTAAAAATGAATAATTATAACATTAGACTAAAATTTTTATGCGGTAAAAAAATATTTATAAATATCATATAAATATAGTAGGGACAATGTCTAGAAAATTTAGCCCCAGCGTACACTTGGAATATAAATGCATGGGGTTTACACCCCCCTACCCTTTAATTCCTAGTTTATTAGGGTTTTCTAGGATACTACTCTGTATGATGTTATAACCGCATGGATGGTACTATGGGATTGGATTTTGAGATTATTAAAATCAAATTATAATAGCCTCAACCTGACGTGGCCAACCACTATGCTCTAGGTCAGCCGGACCCAATTCGGGCTTTTTTTAGGTCATGTACACTTAAATTTTCAGTCACATAATATGGGATTTGGGGCTATTGAGATAACCATGCATCAGAAGATGGTGGTGAGTGTCCAAAACCAACTTATTAATGTACTAAATATGAAACAATAAGTGGTTCTATATCACTATAAATGGAAAACCTCAATGTGGATTCAACATGATTTTATTAATTAGTAAATCATTCTCATTATAGTTTTTATTATAATTATTTCTATAGGGCATTATTTATTATTAAAATGTATTTTTTTTGTTTTTACATTTTTATAGTCAGATAATTTGTGCTGAAATTTTGATAGTGATAATTATATATCATTAATTTTATATTTTATACATTGTTATATTAACTCGGTTATCCACATTATATATGGTTAAATTTATTTTCCACATTTTTCAATTTATCTTATCAAGTTATTTCTTCAGCACTGGTGGTTCATTAATTTTCATGCCTAAAAATTCTACATTTTATTATTTAAAATATATTTGTTAAATGTGAATATTAATTTTAAATTAGAAAATAATATATCTGTAAATTTAACTTAAATAATTTTATGTAGAAATAAAAAAGGATATATTTGATATTTCAATTTTTTTAATGTCAAATAATGGTTTCAATTAAACCTATAACTTCTCCAAAACAACATAATACATTTTTTACCTTGATTAATATTTTTATAGGTAATCTCAAATTTTCGGATTTTTTTTCAATCTAGAAAGATACTTCTCCATCACATCCCATTGCAATTTCGTCAAAAAATCTATCAGATACCACATGTTAAAAAGCAAATCATACTCTTTCTCTAATATTATGAAATGGTGTGAAGGAGAACCCAGAAAAAAGAAATTAAAACCTAATAGACCAACATTTGTTTCTTTATGTATTCATGAAAATCCAAGTTATTTAATTGAACTCTCATTGAATATATTTTTCACCATTCTTAATTCTGAGTAGCCTCTCTTGTATTTTCTTCATCATTAAATATGATTATAAGAAAGATGAATTCTATGCTAATAAAAGATGATATTTCTACACCATCACTGGATAAATTCATGAAATCATATAATATCAAAACCACATCGATCCCATGGTTGTCCTAGAATTCAAAATATATCTATACTTTTAATTATTATTTTTTTAAAAACAATTGAGATTCAATATGATAAAAATGTATTAAGAATCCCTGATTTATCTGGTATCTAATATGTATAAAAATAATATTAATTTCAAAACAATAATGATCTTGTACCAGAATGTGGATGATAGTGAAAAATGTGATATAGAAGAAAAAATAAAAAATAAGTTATAGATGAATAAAACAATGCATGAAGTTGTGTTTTCCTAATGATCTGACAATATCTCTCATCTTTGGCCTCCATACCTAATTTCCAACATGCAAGAAGACAACAAATAATGATACTTTAGGGTATATATACATAGAGAGGGGGGAAAGAGTGATAAATCGAAAGAAGATGATATATTATGTGATAACCCACATTATACCTATGAAAGATTACCATTAACATGTAAACATATTATATATATTTAAACTCTAGAAATATGATACATAAATTTTTTTCCCCAGAATGGATGGATGGTTTTTTCCAAAGATTATACAATTTTTTCAATAAACAATATATTAATAAACACATTTAAACTCAAAAAATTAATTGATTATTGTGAAAATTAGTTATTATGTGTCTATTAATTCATTTAATTATTATCTATTAATTATTTATAATTTTTTAATGAAAAAAATACCATGTTCCATGATGTCATTTTTTGATGTTTATTTTTGATTTTTTAAATTATAAATTGTAACTCTTTGAATATTAAAAAGTAAATGTCAATTCATTCATGATTATATTATTAAATAACTAATGATTCTAGAACCAATATAATGGTATAATAATAATATTCATTTGTTTTTTGTGACATCATGAGGGTAAAATTACTACATGTTGGATTTAAACATTGTAAATTTATATCCCAAAATTTATATGTCAACTCATTTATTATTAAATTATAAAAACTTTTATGTTTATTAAAAATTAATTTATAAATATATATTAATTTTTGAAATATTTATTTTACAACATATATAATGTGTCATTATGGAAAAAATAAAATATATAATCAAAATATATATTCATTATAAATTTAAAATGTTAGGTTTAATATTAGAGATGCTCTGTTGAAATTTTTAATATATATTCCTAAAATTGATCCTTATTTATTAAAATATTAGATATTTTAGAAATTTTTATTGATGTTAATTATATGAATTTATATTTATAGTAATTATATTGGTAATAAAATTAATAATATTATCTCTTTATAATACCAGAATATTGTTTTTTAGAAAGAAATAATTGTTTTTCAAAAAAAAGTTTTTTGTATATACTGTGTTTTTTGATTAAAATTAATTGTTTATTGTTTTAATATATTTTAAAAAATATAATAATATATATTTAATATTTATATAAAAAATATTTTTTTGTTATTTTTTTGAAAAGTTATATATAACAAGATAAAATAGAAAATATTAATTGAAAATTATAGTTAATGTTTTTTTTAAAATGTTGGGTCCCCATTTGATCGCCCAAACTCACCTGAGTGAGTAGTGAATCCAAAGAGGATTAATTTCATTGAATGAAAATATAATTCTTTATCATTTAATCCCATTTGATATTTAGCCTCTTCCATATATTTGGATTTGAAGGTGTGTATTTGGAATTCATTTTTCAAATCACAGAATAGTAGAAACGATTTTCAAAATAAAAATTGTACATATATTTTTAGATGGCTAATACCCTAACAAAAAACCTACTCCATTATGTCTAGACTCCCATTTAGTCATGGATTCTACACTATAATAAAATAAATAATTACAATGGGGGTCTATGTCTCATCATGGATCCTTCTTCACAAAATATTACACATGTGTGTTCATCGTAATACACAAGTGATAGTCCTAAAATATAAGAACAAAGTGATGGTGTATTTTATATCTATTATATATTATTTATCTTTTTTTTGTTTCATCACCCTACATCCTTATGAATTAGATATGTTTTATGCACTAGGTTGATGTTGGCTAGTAATATCAAACCTACTTCCCCTTTTGGGAGTTCTTAACAACCTATAAAAAATCAATAACTCTTCTTATAACCTGGTCACTTGAAGTTACCACAGTTATAAATTATTCTAAATATATTCAAAATCTTCCAAAGCTCACTTATCAAGAAGATAATATAGAATGTAATATTCATGGTTTTGTTCACATTATCACAATTATATAATCTTACCTCGAGGTATTCTCTTTAGGACACTAAATTTCCCTTGTTCACATACTTAATATTCCTTTATATAGGTTTTAGTGGTTATTTTGTCATTTTAACTTAATTAATATATGTTGTAGAAAATACATCTTCCCTTTAAAGATAGTTCTCACTCCCTCGGCTTCACCTCAGATCAACACAAATCTTGTTTTTTATCAATAATAACAATCTTTTCTATTTTCATCTCCATGATATTATTTTCAACTCACTACATAAGTGACAATATATATTGATTTTATATTTACAACATTCTATAAATTTAACACCCATTGATAAAATCAAACTCCTATTAAATTTAAATATTATGAAATACCTAGATTTTGTTTCCCAAGATTTTTTATGGACTTATTTTCCACTGAAGGTGTTTTACATAAATTAAAATCATCTAATGTTGCTGATTTAGGAAACAAGGTTAACAAAAACAAATTTCATCAATATTTTTAATATATTTATGTGAGTTTTAAATGATATTATATTAATAAACCAATATAATTAATTATTCATAATATAATGGAAAAATTGAAGGAAAATATGAAAATTAATTTCTATGGAGGTATTTAATAATTGGAAACATTAAGAAAATTTTTTATGGGAATTACTTTTGATATGGATTTTCTTAAAATAGTGTTTAATTTTTTATATTTTACTTATTTGGATAGAAAATATAATGGGGCCATCCAGGATATCCTTCAAGCCCAACCAAAACCATTATAACCACTTCTCTAACCTGCTATGGGATGGCTGGCCAAGTAGGGATCCATGAGAGACGCCTTTAACTAGATGTTATACCATGGGTGATCAATACTCATGCATAGGTAGACCATATGTGGTCAATACCAATGAGAATAATATTGACTCTAATGGTTGGCATGGCCACATGTGTGTGGCATGTATTGGTGTGTGTGGGTGGTATATGGGAGCCCATCCCCATAACAGTAGGTTTTGGAGGGTGCTCTAGAATCTTGTCTTATAATAAAGAACACTTTGTACAAAAGATTAGATGTAGGAAATGATTTTAATGTGGGGGATAATTAAATTTATAGAAACATATTCCAATTAGATGCATTCGTTCCTCAGCCACCCTAAAAAAACCCATCTTCCCCAATTTCCTCTGCAGTCACCTTCATCATTTGTATCTACTAGCACTAAAAAAACTAATGACACCAATGCTGACGACCCCAAACCATGTGTTCAATCCCCCTTCCACTATTAAGATTCTCTAATGTTGTGTATCAACTCTTATATTCATATTACCCCCATAATAATCAATTTTAACATCCACTTTCTATTGTGAAGGTCGAAGGTCTTGAGTGCTCCAATGCTCATTGTTGCTGCCATGTCAGAAGGCACCGCCCTGCTATTACATTAAGATTAAACACATGGACATCCATGTCTCCAATGAGGCCATAAAAAACCCACAAAAAACAATTCCATCTCAAAATCACACACCCTTATAATTTAAAACACACAAAATAAATTTGGTGTTTCGAAATATGCCATTGAGAAATTCTCATTTATGTTTAATTATTTGAGGGGATCTCATATTATTTTATAAATCCAACCCAAAGAAGAAGTAGGATGAGTTTTTACACCCTACATATAAAAAGAGGGATCCATTTCCATGATGGAGGGATTTAGACTATTGTGGAAGAGGCTTCTACCATTCCCTTCTTGATGGTGCATTTTTTCTTTTTCTTTTATTTTGTTTTTTATTATAATTTCTATTAAAGTCATTTTAGTTCTATTTTATAAAATTAATTCATTCATGTAAAATAAATTGTTTTCCACAAACCCATATTCTCCTCTTCTTATTCTAATTTCATACTTAAAAATATTATATATTTCTTGTTCTTATAATATTCTTCAACTATTTCAAACCTTCTTATATTTCTATATGTTCATATTTTATTGTTATTTTATATTTTATTATCTCTATATTATATATATTCTCCTATTCTTATCTTATTTCTTATTGTTGCGACCTATTACCCTAAAACTATTGGGCTAACCCAATGCTTGAATCGATGTAGGTGTGTGGTGTATCCATTCATTCTTCACATAAATTTCTATGTTCATTTCCTTTTTTGGTAACAAAGAGTGATGGGCATATGTGGGTATATTTCCACCTCCCACACTTAAATGGAACACATTTTTACACTTTTTTTTAAAAAAATAATCCCTCCCTTTCGCTAAACATATGATTTTCATGTGATGTAGTTGATCCATTTAGTGGAAGAAATAACATATGATGGATTTAGCACTTGAATGGTGTCACACTCTTCATTGAGGAGTACCATTAACATTTATTACCACAGGATGTGGAATTAAAATTCCAAAAGGATTTCAATATTTCACTACAGAAAATAAAATATGTGTAGTTTATAAGTTAAGTATAATGATTAAACGATCAATCTAAATTAAAACACCAATAAATATAGTGATTGAACATATAAACCAAACAAAACACCCCATGTTCATTAATTTTTATCAACATTATTTAATTGCATGATATTTTAGTTTTTTATTTCATTTATATTTCATTTCATTTATAGATTAAATAAAATCAATAAGAAGAATTTTTTTATGTGAATTTAGATTAAGTAGGTGAAAAAACATAGATGATCCTCAAGTAATATGACCCTATACAACCACTATGATGCAATGGAAAAGAACTATAATTTTTTTCCACAACTTGGTATAGGCTTATGTGAAAACATGTGAAATATAAAATAAGCTAATTTGTTGAATTTTTTCAGATTTTAACTAGATTTTATTGATTTTGAACACCTAAAATGATTAATTTTATATAATGTTTTCAAATTATTATATTATTAATTCACGAAATAATAAGACTTGTTTGATGAATCAAAATAATGGACTCCACATTTAATAGTAGTTTCCCCTGCATATGTTGGATGAACACACTAATTTGAAAAAGCTAATGTTCAATGGGAACGATTCATGAATTTCATTTCAATAGTTTCATGATATTCTCAAGAAAGTCAAGATTAATATTCACTTACTACATTCCTAAGATAAAGGGACACTGGTAATTTCTAATTTTAATTAAAACATCCATGATTTTGAGCCCCAACTAAAATACCAACCTCAATGAATCCATTAAAGGATCCAGATTATTGGTTACCATGTTGGGGTAGAGTGGATTCCTAATGATTAAAACATACATACTGATATAAATATGGGATATCAACATGACATGGACAATATATATAATTAGTATGATATAAAACATGATATTCCAATTACATACCCAATAGAAGATACATAACTATCTACTATTCTCTATCTATATAGGAGGTTGAATCTATAAAAATGGCGCAATTTGAAGAAAAGATGGAGGAGACCAAATACATAACTCCACTTCACAACATCTAACACCATGAGTCACTCACCACTAAGGTAGTGATTAAAGTAGAAGAATTGTATATAACCAAACCGTTACGTACATGGACATTACATTACATTGAATAATACATAATACATAAGATAAACAAAAACCCAAGGAACGTAATAGTTTAGTGTCTTTAGAAACATAGAACAAAATCTTCTAATCTTGGTGAAAGATCTTCAACATCTCCCACAACGTTATTCTACTTTTTTACGTACCTAAAACATTTATTTATATAATGGGGAAATGAAAACATAAAAAGGGTGAGCTCCAATGCTCAGTAATGGTGATCATTGAGAACATCAAACAATACATAAACATTTGAACATAAAAATATGAACATAAAACCTGAGTAATGACATAAATCGTTGTAGTACATAAGGCATAGATCAAAAAGGAACATTAATCAGGGTAAATTACCAAGGGAATAAAACTATTAGTTGTCGAAAACCATTAATCACATGATATGATTTCTATAGTAGCCAAGGCATTGCATCCAAGACCATCATAGTGGACAAAGTCCATTACTGAACCGGGTTTACTTGTCGTTCCAGCCCTGTATTCCTAAATCGAATTTATTTTTCATTCCAGAAATGTTTATCTCATGAGATATAAATATTTACCCAATGCATTGGAGGTAGATATATGTCCCCCATGTCATATTGAAAGCATTCTTACGTGTGACACAAAACAATCTTAAATAATTCATTATAACCCAAAGAATAAAATGGATTACATAAACATCATCTATTAATAACATAATATATATAGAACAAATGGATATCATTTCATAATAATAAAAAATATAACAATGTAAATAATAGATAAATTATACTTTAAACATAAACATACTAAATAATTTCATCTTAGATGGAAAATAGTTTCGATAAAACAATTGAAATGAATTCCTGAGTGAAATATCATTTCTTCTACAAAATCATTTTCTTTTCTCCAAATGTTGTGAAATTTTAAAAGGAAAGAATTTTTTTGAAAACAATAATGAAGTCTTTAATAATAATTATTATTTAAATAAGGCATTATGAAATCGTAAAAATCCGTTCACACCATATATGCTAAAAAACATTCTCCTTTTACTTTTTCCAGAGAAGTCAAAACGTATCTTGTATTTTAAAAAAAAGATTCCTTCCATACAATGTGGTAAAAGTAAAAGAAGTGTAAAAATGACATTAAAAATAAATGGAAGAATATTAAACATTTTATGAAAAAGGTTTGAGAAAACATGGGCATGGATGATAAAAATAACCCCAGTAAATACTTACGAATAAAAAATCTCAAATAAGAATGCGATTTGAATAATTATCCATTACCTTATGTCCAATTTCTTCAAAATGAGCCTGATAATCCTCTATATTGGGTTTATACATATTATTAACTTATAATAGAACCATAATAATATTTATGATATCATATATAATTCAGTTACGAATTTATATTACCCTTTCATTTGTCAATTCAATGTTAAAGCAGTGTTTTGGGTAAAATCGTTTCATTTATTGTACATGTTTGACTTTTAATTATTCATATGATTACATAGATCATGATTATATTCCTCTGGATTTTAAAACATGATTTATATATATTATATTTTTAGAATATACATATATATAATAGATCAATAAATGGAACGAAATACACTGTTCATGGAGACGGTAGGTCGTTCATACGCATGAACGATGTTTTCGTTTATTTATTAAATTGAATGAAAGTAAATGAAATATATATATACAAGAATATAGTATAATTATTTGGTCATTTATCTCATGATTAATTATTATATATACTTTATAATCATTCTAAAATGGTTAACATAGAGAATGAATCTCATCACATCGTGGAGATAGTAATCCCTACGTACGCACAAGCGATGATATCTTTACCATAATTATTGAATGAAATTGGAGAGGATTGTATAATATATATGATTAGTATAATGTTATAATAATCATATATATTTATTATTTACACTATTATACCCATCAAAATAATGTGGTGGTGGAAACCATATTTCAACACGGCGTGGAGACGTATTTCGTACGTGCACACGCGAGGTGATTTCGTTTCCCGTAAGATGGATAAAAGATGAAATAGGGTTGTTTCATATATATAATAAAATATCAGTATATGATTGATACTGATGTTATTAAATTATAATAAAAGAAATAAAAAATAGGAAGTACAAGGTGAAATAATTTTGAAAAAAATAGGTAAAGGATATTACCTCTTCCTTGAAGTGCCTCATTTAAATTTACTCTTGGGGAACTAGATTTAGTCTTTTGAGAATTCCAGAACCACTATAATATTACTAGAGAGGTTTATAATAGTATATTTTAGGGGTTGGATGATCTTGAAGCCTAAAAATTTAGTGAATAGAAGTGGGAGGACGTGACCTTTTATATGACAAGAGAGGGGCACTTTTGGAAACCTCCAAAATATTAATTTATAAAAAACAAAAAACCCCACCTAAGAACCTACATAATGACTCAATTTCATATAATATATGAGATAAGGTTGTAATATCATAATCCAATAAAATTCAGACATGTTAGGAAATTATTTTAAACCTTATCAACATGATTTATCATTATTTAATCTATTAGATTTCATTTGTGATGATAATATTCTAAATTTTAAATTGTTATAAACAATTAATTATTTGATGTGAATTTCACATAATTGGATAATTTATGACATTTTAGACCATGTAATTTTAAATTTATAATTTTTAAATATCTTTGTGATTTTTAAACAATTTAATTGTATGTTCTTTTTATAAAATATCAATAGTGCCAATTTTGACACAATTCAAATATTTGAATTTAAATTAAATCCACATAGAAGATAGATTCAAAAAAAATATTTAATATATTCTTAACCTGTAATATTCATCTAAAAAATTCATGTAGAACATTAATGTTTTCATATAACATTTATTTTAATTTTTTGAAACAATTTATTTGTTATTTTCCGTAGTAAAATAATTACTACATCATTTTTGTATAATTATTTAATATACATATTTGTTGCATAAAAATTACAAATAAAATACTATGATGTATAAAAATATAATATAGTACATAATAATACTTTTACTATAATTTATTATCTTAAATTCACCACATTTAAATTTTTATATTTATTAAAATATGAAGGTGAAAACATTGACATCATTTAAACTAAAATAATATAAGTGTCATAATCACTTTTATAAGGATCCAAATGGACAATTATTCTACAATAGAATGCTTATTGTTCTTATGTACACGAAAAATATGTTTTGGTCAGGTGTTTTTACCATTTCTGGTCACTATTAGTTTAATAAAAAATGTATTATTCATTTCTCACTAAATAAACAATTTCCACATCACTACTGTGTCACCATTAATTATAATTATTTAATCCCTAAAAATTATAAATAAATTCACATGATGGAGAAAGTTATATTAGATTTCTTGTGACTATTTATGTTATAATTTTTATGAATCTTATAACTAAATTTTAATTATTACACTTATAAGATATAACAGAGTGACATGTGGTCACTTTCGTTGGATTTAATAATAATTATATCATTTTCATGGTAAAAAGTATTTGAAATGAATCTATTATGACCCTTAGCTGATATGGTTCTACTTTTATTCGTCCAACAAAATTTTGGCAGGTGTTTGGGTAATTTTATAATCTTATTCTTCCCTTAATTTCATGATTTACCTTTAACTGTAGTTAATAAAAATTAATGTAGTTACTATTCATAATGTCTAAAAATATAATCTAACCTAATAAAATAATTTGGAGCTACTTATTCCAATTATGGAATCCATTTTTTGAAATTAAAAACAAATAAGTTGATGTATTTAATTTAAAATTAATCACCGTGTTGAGAAAAAAGGTTTTAAATATTAAAAATTGAAAAAGATTGAAATGTTTTTACCTATGAATTCAATGTAAAATTAATGATAATGACTTGAATTATATTAAATGGTAAAAATATATTCTATTTATACTTTAAAACCATTCAATATGATAATTTAACTATATAAATTATCTTTTTTTAAAAAGTTATTTGTAATTAAAATTTAACGTATTTTTTCTATTCATCAAAATATAAAAGTAAACAGGAAAATATTAAAAAATTATCTAAATTAAATTTTTATATACTTATTGCAATGAAAAATTTTTGTTTTGTCAAATTGAACTCATAAATGTGTCAAAAAAATAGATTTAAAGTGGGTGTGCCATCAAAAGGTGGCAAACCTGCATTTTTCTAAAAAAAACTTATTTTACCTGAAAATTTTATTTTGTTCTCATATAATATAAGGCCCCAGCCTTAAACCTTACTCAATCTTGAGTTATTACAAGAATATACATTGAGGATCTTTTCGGGATTACTGTTTTAGAGAATTAAATCATTAAACTTGCATTACATTCCACATATAAACAAAGTGGTTACATAAAGATAGTATTCATCTTTCCCATCAATGGAAACATATTTAAAATAAAACATGGATTCTTTCTTGACACTTCCTTGACACTATCATCATATCATGTACCTTTCCCTTGACCTGTGAAAAACATTTCAAAAAAAACATGGGATGAGCATAAAAAGCTCAGTAAGGGATATAAAAATATATGGAATGGAAACATGGGTACATATATACATAAGAATGAAATCATACTTTACCCATAAAACATAAGCACTTCAACATACCTCATCAAATCATGAATAAATCATAGAAATCATAAGACTTAAAGGTAACTTGAGGCATTCATAACATTTTTACTTATGGAGTAACCCTCTTGGTTACGTTTGGAATACCAATCACAGTATATTCCCTAAATCTCATCAGAGAAACCTTCACGTTTCACTCCTTCATGTTACCCAATGCATTGGAGAGCTATATCGGTCTCACCCGCCCTTAGTTTATCATGGAACCACCCGTCTTCATAATAATTCCCAAGAACCTCAACATAATTGTATCACATAAAACATGCATAAAGGAAGCATAACATTTACACCATTCAATCACAAGATATCAATACAACACATTGATATAAAAACATTATGTAAACCATTTTCAATACCAATATAAAATAAAATTAAAACATGGTATTTATTTTTCTTTTTAAAAAAACTGTATGGCTTGTAGAGGAAGCCGAAACTCAAATAATTGTCATGGCGGCGGAGAAGTCGTTGTTGCCGCATATGTACGACAAAAACATTCCCTTTTGTACTTTAGTAAACGCTTCATATACAAAATATTCCTTTTGAATAAACGCAAAAGTCAAAGGGGTTTATACACCATATAAAAAAAGTTTTCTTTAAAACAAAATATGCCTCAATGAAAGGAGATTGAGACGAAGTCCCATACCTCGGGTCCGACTTGACTCGGTCGTTCTTTAATCTCCCGAATAATAAAATTGAGTTAATTTCTATTTGTTTAAAAACCTTTTTCAATTTCATTATTCATTTTATATCACTTATCGCCTTGTCATGAACACTATGTAAATATTTAAATTAATAACGGTCGTTTTAACGATCATTGGTACTTGAGTCAAAAATAAATCCTTTATAATTACATGTTTTTCATGTATAAATTATATCCAGGATTATAATAATTATTTATATATCATATATATCCAGTATATACATGCATTTATAATATTACATAATCATTTAGAGGTAAGAAATGAAATGCACCGTTCGTGGAGACGGTAAGCCGTACGTACGCATGAACGGTACTTTCATTTATATTTCGTATTTTATAGAATGGAATCATAATGATATAAAGGTATATTATAATTCCATTATAATATCATATATAATATCATAGTTTCATCTTTTATACATCCCACATATGGTATTTAACGAATCAAATCACTTTGAGGGGGCGGTAGTCCGCACTTTCTTAAATGAAGATATCGCCTTTACCCATAATGGAAACCATAAAGGTATGAACAAAATGAAAAATACAGAAGCTTAAAGAAAACATAAACATTTTATATATCATATATAAATATAGTGACATCTTAATGGCCACCTTTTATGGTGTTAAAATAATGTTGAACAATCATCGTTTCGGGAGGCATAAATTCACCATCCACGGAAACAGTATGTCCATTAACCATTAGATGTAGGTGTGTGTAAGTGTAGATCTAATCCTACTTATAACAACATCCTAGTATATTGAGGATACTGGAGTTGTTACAAAAGAAAAAAATAAAAAGGGTTAAGGGGGTTGGATAAGCAAAATCAAACAAAAGGACTCAAAAGAAGACATTACCATAAAATCGGGTAACTCTCTTAGATTTGAGCTCAAAGGATTCCTTTGGAAGACTTATTCCCAAAGATAGGCTTCAAGGAGTAATAGAGGGATGTGGAGAGCCAAAATGGGCAGGGGTTGTCCGAGCCAAAGGCTTTGGGAGTGTGGATAAGGAGGTAGAGGTGGGGGCCTTTTATAAGAGGAGAGGAGGGGCACTCTTGGAAGGTAAAACAAATCCCTTTATTTTAAAGTGGTATTCGGATTTAAGAGGTCCCACATTGATGTTTTTCTAGGATAAGGTGATAAGGGTTCTAAATCCACCCATCCAATAGGTTTTGTCCATGTGTAGGTCTTAGATTTTACATTATCATTCCATTTTATTTAAATCGTTAAATAATGAGGTTATCGCTGCATCATCATGATGTCATAAATAATTTAATTTATTTAAAGTCTAAAAATTATATAAAAAAATACGATGATTTAGGAAAGAATTTTAGCTTTCCAATGACTATTTATAATCAAACATCCGATCTTTATAACACCATGTAAAAAATTGTTTTAGTAAAACATCTCATGTTTGTGTAATTTTTACTTTTACATTAAATAAAAAGTTATTTATGTCATTTCCCAACCAAAGTGGATACATGGGGTCCCCAAGTTGACCCATGAATTTTCTTGGTCGGCCATGACACATACAATGAGGGTAGGACATGTTTCAATCTCATCTCATTTTATTAAAGCATTATTTTTACCTTAAACTAAACTAATTACCTCTAATCGCGATTAAGAACTTAAGTGTTACTATTCACCAAAAAAATTATTTTAATCTCATTGAACCACATTTTACTTCTTAATGATAACCATGTATGTCGGATTTTTGAAATTCAAAACATAGAAGTGGTAAAATTTCATTTAAACGAAAAATCAGTTTTTATAAGTACCACATAGTGGTTTCCCTATTCATCAAAATTGAAGTTTTTCAGAAAAATACCAAAACATCACCATAATATATATTTGATATTCTGAATTAAAAAATGAAGTCTATTTTAAAAAATTCAAAACCTATAATTCACATTAATTAATTTAATAATTAAATCCCGCTGTCATGACAAATAGCGTGTTTTTATGAAACAATAAGTATCAAAAGATTGACACCCGTTTAAGTCTAATTTCAAAGTTAAATTCATTACAATGACCATAATTGGATTAAATGGTAAAAATATATTCTAATTTCACTTCAAAACAAATTCAAAAGATAATCTAATCATATAAATGAATTAGATTAAAAAGCAGTTTTGATGTAAAATGCAGTATTTTTCACTATTCATTAAAAAATGAACATTGTCTGAAAAATAACAAAAATTCACACAAAGTAAATTTTGATGTCCCAATCATAATGAATAAGTTTAGTTTGACAAACATAGCTAATAAGATTGTCAAAAGATAGATTTAAAAATGGTTTTTCATCAAAGGCAGTAAAACAATCTTTTAAAAATATAAGTGTATTCCATGCTTAAGATTGGATTATTTTATTATTAAGCTTCTAAAACACTATCTAATTCATTAATAGACATAGATAAAAATATCTATTATTCATTACTTACTTGGTATGTTACATCCTTCCCCCCTTTTGAAAATTTCATCCCCGTAATTTATTTACTTATCGAACAAATGGGGGTACTTATCCTTCATTGCATTTTTAGATTACCATGTTGCCTCTTCCATCATGTGGTTTTTCCACAAAACATTTACCTGATTAATCACCTTATTTCGTAAAACTTGCTCCCTGTGGTCAAGAATCTGGACCGGTTGTTCCTCATAAGATAGGTTCTCTTCTAGCTGAACTACCTCTGGACTCAAAACACGAGATGGATCTAACATATACTTTCTCAACATCGAAACGTGAAAAACATTGTGTACCTGTGATAAACACGGAGGGAAAGACATCTGGTAATCAACTGATCCAACTCTCTCAATAATTTCATAAGGTCCAATGAACCTTGGACTCATCATTCCTTTCGTACCAAATCTCATCACACTTTTCCAAGGAGAAACCTTGAGAAAAACATGATGACCTACATTGAAAGATAGATCCTTCCTACGGTTATCCGCATAACTCTTCTGCCTACTATGAGCTGTTCTCATGTGCTTCTGAATCAGGTGAACTTTTTCTGCCATCTCTTCTACCAATTCTGGTCCCATCTACTTCCTTTCACCCACTTCATCCCAAAAAGATGGAGTTCGACACCGCTTCCCATATAATGCCTGAAATGGTGCCATCTGTATACTGGAATGAAAACTATTATTATATGAAAATTCAACCAAAGAAAGATGTTGGTCCCAACATCCCTGATAATCCATAGATCAAGAACGTAGCATATCCTCCATGGTCTGAATTGTTCATTCCGACTGCCCATCTGATTGAGGATGAAATGTTGTACTAAAATTTAATTCAGTGCCCAACGACTTCTGAAGGCCTTTCCAAAAGTTATAAGTTATCCTGGGATCATGGTCAGATAAAATGGAGAGGGGAACTCCATGTAACCTGACTATCTCTTTGAGATACAAATGATAAAGTTGATCTAGGGAAAAAGTATCTCGTATAGCAAGGAAATGAGCATATTTAGTCAAGAGATCAACAATAACCCAGATTTCATCATTACATCGAGATGTATTTGGTAATCCCACAATAAATTCCATGGATATATTCTCCCATTTCCACTCTGGAAATGGTAGAGGCTGAAGCATCCCTTTCGGTATGTGCTGCTCTGCTTTAACCTGTTGACATGTTAAACACTTCACAGTAAAATCAGCAATATCTCTTTTCATTCCATCCCACTAGTAATACTCCCGCAGATCTCTGTACATCTTAGTACTTCCAGGATGAACTGAAAAAGGAGAACTATGAGCTTCACATAACAACTCTCTCTTCAACTGTGAATCACAAGGCACACACAATCTCTTCCCAAATCTCAAAACGCAATCATTATCAATGTTGAATTCAGAAACATACCTTTCTGAACCAGCTCTACCTTTTTCTGCAACTCACTATCTTGCTTCTATGCTTGCTTGATTCTATCTGATAGAGATGATCTCACTGATACCTGAAACAAAACAGAAGAACTTCCTGCACCAACAACTTCTATGACAAATTTCATCAAATCCTTAACCAACGGATCACGTTCAAAGTGCAATATTTCTAATGAAGCATTACTTTTTCGACTCAAAGCATCATCCACTTTATTTTCTTTTCCCGAATGGTAGTGAATTGTACAATAATAATCATTGATTAAATCCAGCCATCTCATTTGTTTCATGTTTAACTCTTTTTGAGTGAATATATACATTAAACTATTGTGATCAGTATATATTTCACAATTACTCCATACAAATGATGCCTCCAAATTTTTAAAGAGAAAACCACAGAAGCTAATTCCAAATCATGTATAGGGTAATTTACCTCATGAGTTTTCAACTATCGTGAAGCATAAGCAATTACCTGATCATTATGAATTAGGATGCAACCATGTTCTTTCAATGAAGTATCACTATATATAACCAACTCACCATTCCTAGAATGAAGTTCCAAAATTGGAGCATTCACCAATCTTCTTTTCAATTCCTGAAAACAATCATCACATTCTTTTGTCCATATAAACTTAACACCCTTCCGAGTTAGCTTAGTCATTGGACTAGATAACCGTGAAAAATTTCTAACAATCCTTCGGTAATAGCCTGCCAAACCAAAGAAGCTACGAATCTCAATTACATTTGTGGGTCATGGCCATTCTTCAACAACATTAGTTTTTGAAGGATCAACAGTTATCCCATCTTTAGAAACAATATGACCAAGGAAAGAAATTTGTTGCAACCAAAACTCCCACTTTCTGAATTTTCCATACAGTTTCGTTCCTTTTAAGGTTTGTAAGATAACCCTTAAATGTCTTTCATGCTCCTCTTTACTTTTAGAAAACACCAAAATATCATCAATTAAAACCACCAAAAACTTATCCAATAACTCATGGAAAATTCTATTCATTAAGTCCATGAATACAACATGTTCATTGGTTAGCCCAAAAGGCATTACTATAAATTAATAATAGACATATAATGTAAGGAACGCGGTCTTCAGAACATCTTCTTCCTTTTCCTTCAGCTGATGGTACCCCGATCTCAAGTCAATCTTTGAAAAATACTGAGCTCCCTGGAGGTGATCAAACAAATCATCAATATGAGGCAAAGGATATTTGTTCTTAACAATGATGTTATTCAAGGCTCTATAATCAATGCAAAGTCTCATTGAACCATCTTTCTTTTTAACAAATAAAACAGGAGCAGCCCATGGTGATGTGCTAGGTCGAATGAAACCTTTCTCTAATAAATCTTGTAATTGCTCCTTCAACTATAAAAGTTCAATTTGAGCCATTCGAAAAGGTGGTTTTGAAATTGGCTTAGCATCAGAAACTAAGTCAACAGTAAACTCAACTTCCAGATCTGGTATTATTCTAGGCAACTCATCAGGAAAAACATCAGGATACTCATTTACCACTGGAACATCATTAATATGAATAGTTCCTTTATATTCAACGATGTGTGCAAGGTAACATTCATTTCCATATTTTACAAGTTTCTTGGCCTCTTGATAAGTTATCAATAGTAAGGGTTCATTCTTGTACACAAACTGAAAGTCTTTCTGAAAAGAAACTTATTTAGCTCTACAATCAATCTTATGATGGTAAATAGAGAGCCAATCCATACCCAGGATAACATCAAACTCTACTAGAGGTAGAACAATAATAAGGTTTTCAAGTAGGTTCTTTCCACAGATAAGAATAGGAAGATTTTTATAAATTCTTTTTGCCTCAACATTTCCCCCAGGTGTTTTTACCAAAATTCCAGGAGTCATTTATTGAGATGGTATTCTCATTTTACTAGAAATGGTTTCAGAGATGAAAGAATGTGTAGACCCCGAATCAAACAACACACTGCCATAATCTGAAAAAACAAACAAAGTACCTGATACAACTTCATTTGATGGCCCGACATCTGAAGAAGTTGTTGCAAAGGATTTCACCACCCCTTTCTGCTTGTAGTCTAACTGCTTCCCATCACCCAAGCTCTTTCTTGGACACTCGTTTTCATAGTGACCCATCTCATTGAACTTATAACATTTCACTAACTATAAATCAAATTTGGTCTTACCATCACCCTGATCTTTTCCAGTGCAATCACGAGCCTTATGTCCCATCATACCACATCGGTAGCACTTTCCAGAATTCAGAAGACATTCCCCAGCATGCCTTTTTCCACATTTATCACAAACTGGAAACATAGTTTTCGTACCATCAGAATTTTTTGAAGAATTCTTACCTTTCTCCTGCCACCTCAGTCTCTTCTTCTGTTGGTTTTTTTAGAACACTTGATCATCAGAAAACTCCATTTCCACCTTCTCAGCACATCGAACAAGCTTTTCATAACTTTTAAACTCACGAGAAGATAATGCCCTTCGATATTTTGGCATTAATACTGAGTAAAAATGATTGATTTTACTATCAAGGTCTCGGATAAAATTTGGAGCATACCTTGCCAATCGAGTGAACCTTTCTTCATAGGCAGCCACTGAGTCTTCCTCTTGCCTCAATTATAAGAATTGGTTTTCCATCCAAAGTCGAACAGCCTTAGGTAAATACTTCTCAAGAAACATACCTTTGATTTCATCCCAGTCGAGAGCATCAATCTCATCAGCATCCCTGATATTTTTAACCTTCGACCACCACTGATCTGCTTTACCCTCCAAACGATAAATAGCAAGACTATCCTTTTGATTGTCTGAACACCCCATGACATCGAAAATCTTCTCCAGTGATTTAATCCACCCTTCAGCTAGAACAGTGTCAGATGATCCTCTGAATGATGGGGAATGTTTCCTCATCAAATGTTCCACCACTGACATGTTCCTTTGCGGTTGATCTGGCTGATCTCGTGCATGGATAGCACCACCATTTATCGCTTGAGTCAACTTCGCAATTACTGCAAAAAACTATTTAGTTCCAATTATGACCATCCCAGGATGCTGATTCGGAAGGTTATTTCCTGCTGCATGCCTTCCTAGAACTTCTTTCTTGTTTCCTCTACGGAAAACCATTCTGAACAAACATGTCTTAGATGAAGCAACATGGTAATCTTCAAATGCTATATCATTTCAAAAAAAATGGATAATCATTTAATAGAATTCTAACTCCTAATGTTATCTAAACCGACCTCTGATACCAACTATAAGGCCCCAGCCTTAAACCATACTTAATCTTGAGTTATTACAAGAATACACATTGAGGATCTTTTCGGGTTTGGAGTTTTAGAGAATTAGATCATAAAACATGCATTACATTCCACATATAAACAAAGTGGTTACATAAAGATAGTATTCTTCTTTCCCATCAATGGAAACATATTTAAAATAAAACATGGATTCTTTCTTGACACTTCCTTGACACAATCATCATATCATGTACCTTTCCCTTGACATGTGAAAAACATTTAAAAAAAACATGGGATGAGCATAAAAAGCTCAGTAAGGGATATAAAAATATATGGAATGGAAAAATGTGTACATATATACATAATAATGAAATCATACTTTTCCCATAAAACATAAGCACTTCAACATACCTCATCAAATCATGAATAAATTATAGAAATCATAAGATGTAAAAGTAACTTGAGGCATTCATAACATTCTTATGTAGGGTGTAACACTCTTGGTTACGTTTGGAACACCCATCATAATATATTCCCTAAATCTCTTCAGAGAAACCTTCAAGTTTCACTCCTTCGCATTACCCAATGCATTGGAGAGCTATATCAGGATCACCCGCCCTTAGTTTATCACGGAACCACCGGTCGTCATAATAATGCCCATGAACCTCAACATAATCGTATCACATAAAACATGCATAAAGGAAACATAACATTTCCACATTTCAATCACAAGATATCAATACAACACATTGATATAATTACATTATGAAAACCATTTTCAATACCAAAAGAAAAGAAAAGTAAAACATGGTATTTATTTTTCTTTTAAAAAAACTGTATGGCTTGTAGAGGAAGCCGAAACTCAAATAATGGTCATGGCGGCGGAGAAGTCATTTCCGCCGCATACGTACGACAAAAACATTCCCTTTTTTCATTTAGTTAACGCTTCATATAAAAAAGATTCCTTTTGAATAAATGGAAATGTCAAAGGGGTTTATACACCATATAAAAAACATTGTGTATAAAACAAAATATGCCTCAATGAAAGGCGATTGAGACGAAGTCCCATAACTCAGGTCTGACTTGACTCGGTCGTTCTTTAATCTCCTGAATAATAAACTTCAGTTAATTTCTACTTGTTTAAGAACCTTTTTCATGTTCATTATTCCTTTTATATCACTTATCGCCCTGTCATGAACACTATGCAATTATTTAAGTTAATAACGGTCGTTTTAACGATCATTGGTACTTGATTAAAAAATAAACCCTTTATAATTACATGTTGTTCATGTATCCATTATATCCAGGATTATAATCATTATGTATATATCATATATATCAATTATGTACATGCATTTTTATATTACATAATCATTTAGAGGTATGAAATGAAATGCACCGTTCATGGAGATGGTAAGCCGTACGTACGCATTAATGCTATTTTCATTTCTATTTCGTATTTTATAGAATGGAATCATAATGATATAAAGGTATATTATAATTCCAGTATAATATCATATATAATATCATAGTTCCATCCTTTATACGTCCCACATATGGTATTTAACGAATCAAATCACTTTGAGGGGGCGGTAGTCCGCACTTCCTTAAATGAAGATATCGCGTTTACCCATAATGGAAACCATAAAGGTATGCCCAAAATGAAAAATACAAAATCTTAAGGAAAACATAAACATATTATATATCATATATAAATATAGTGACATTTTAATGGCCACCTTTGAAGGTGTTAAAAGAATATTGAACAATCATCGTTTCGGGAGGCATAAATTCACCATCCACGGAAACAGTATGTCCTTTAACAATTAGATGTAGGTGTGTGTAAGTGTAGCTCGAATACTTCTTATAAAAACATCCTAGTATATTGAGGATACTGGAGTTGTTACAAAAGAAAAGAATAAAAAGAGTTATGTGGGTTGGAGAAGCAAAATCAAACAAAAGGACTCAAAAGAAGACATTACCTTAAAATCGGGTAACTCTCTTGATTTGAGATCAAAGGCTTACTTTGGAAGACTTATGCCCAAAGTGAGGCTTCAAGGAGTAAGAGATGGATGTGGATAGCCAAATTGGCAGGGGTTGTCCGAGCCAAAGGCTTTGGGGGTGTGGTTAAGGAGGTAGAGGTGGGGGCATTTTATAAGAGGAGAGGAGGGGACTCTTGGAAGGTAAAGAAAATTCACTTTATTTTAAAATTTTATTCAGATTTAAGAGGTCCCACATTGATTTGTTTCAAGGATAAGGTGATAAGGGATCTAAATCCACCGATCCAATAGGTTTTTTCCATGTGTAGGTCTTAGAATTTACATTATCATTCCATTTTATTTAAATCGTTAAATAATGAGGTCATCACTGCATCATCATGATGTCATAAATAATTTAATTTATTTAAAGTCTAGAAATTATAAAAAAACTACTATGATGTATGAAATCTTTTTATCTTTCCAATGATTATTTATTATAAAAAATCTGATCTTTATAACCCCATGTAAAAATTGTTTTAGTAAAACATCTCATGTTTGTGTCATTTTTACTTTTACATTAAATAAAAAATTATTTATGTCATTTCCCAACCAAAGTGGCTCCATGGGGTCCCCAAGTTGACCCATGTATTTTCTTGGTCGTCCATGAAACATACAATGAGGGTAGGACATGTGTCAAGCTCATCTCATTTTATTAAAGCATTATTTTTATCTTAAACTACACAAATTACCTCTAATCACGATTAAGAACTTAAGAGTTACTATTCACCAAAAAAATTATTTTAATGTCATTGAACCACATTTTACTTATTAATGACAACCATGTATGTCGGATTTTTGAAATTCAAAACACAGAAGTGGTAAAATTTCATTTAAACGAAAAATCAGTTTTTATAAGTACTACTTAGTGGTTTCACTATTCATCAAAAATTGAAGTTTTTCAGAAAAATACCAAAAATTCACCCTAAGCTATATTTGACATTCCGAATTCAAAAATTAAGTCTATTTTAAAAAATCCAAAAAGTATAAGTCACGTTAATTAATTTAATAAATAATTCCCGCTGTCATGACAAATAGCGTGTTTTTAAGAAACAATAAATATCAAAAGAATGACACTAGTTTAAGTCCAATTTCAAAGTGAAATTGATTCCAATGACCATAATTGGATTGAATGGTAGAAATATATTCTAATTTCACTTCAAAACCAATTCAAAAGATAATATAATTATATAAATAAATTAGATTAAAATGCAGTTTTGATGTAAAATGCAGTATATTTCACTATTCATTAAAAATGAACATTGTACGAAAAACACCAAAAATTCACACAAAGTAAATTTTGGTGTCCCAATCATAAAGAATAAGTTTATTTTGACAAAAATAGCTTATAAAATTGTCAAAATATAGATTTAAAAATGGTTTTCCATCAAAAGGCAGTAAAACAATCTTTTAAAATTATTAGTGTATTCCATGCTTAAGATTGGATTTATTTTCATTTTAAGCCTCTAAAACACTATCTAATTCATTAATAGACATAGATAAAAATATCTATTATTCATTACTTACTTGGGATGTTACATATCATGTTCTAGAATATGTGTAAGATGAATGATAATGTTATAAAATCCAAAAGTAGGTTAATAATATTCATAACGGCTAGTTCATAAGAACAATATTTCGTTCTTTAGTGAAACTTGGTATTATGTACAACACACGGTATTGAGGAAGGTCTCTCTTGCATGAAACTATATCCTATAATAGTGTTAGTGTATACTAAAATCTGATATAGTGTGGTATATAGTGAAAGCTAATCATGGTGTAGTGTAAAACACAAGACATCAAAGAAATTAAAAATAATATGTTTCAAAAAATCTCAGGGTGTTACATTCTACCCCCCTTAAAATGAATTTCGCCCTCGATATTCGTCAGGGTTATAAATCATATACTACATGTATGATTCTTTCATAGAAATCCACACAGTAATAAGGAATACTAAAACATTATTTTCATAAATAACGTTAGAACCATAACAGATACCCCATTTAACTCATCACTGGGTTTCCACATAGGAGAATATAGGTGAAATTCTGGATATAAAAGAGAAGTATAACCATAATGTTCTAATGGAGGGTGGTATAGAACATGGCTATGAAAAATCTAAAGACAACATGTATGGTTTTTACGATACTTTCCATAAAGTTGAAAAATTTGAATTAGAATAAATACTTACTTGATTTTCGTACAATCTCATCATTGGTTGTTACATGAAAAATTTCCACTTCATATCGTAAAGAAATGATGTTGAAATTGTCATTCATGAAGTGTTAGAAGATCGTGTAATATAATGATAGGTCATTCCATCTGTCTCAATCAAAATGTTAGAAAATTTTATTAAATATAAATAAGTAAATATAAGGTGATATTAATCGTATATGGTTCCAAAAATGGACTTACACATCAACTATCATTCATATTAATAAAATAATAATAATTTCTACTAACCAGGGACTTCCTGTAGGCCTGTGGTAGGTGATAAAGGCCTGTAGCACATCGGTTGTGGGTTTTATTCCCGCATCCTTGTCTGACGCGATGGGTTGTCACCTATTCTAAAGGTTGTCCTTTTTCTAAAAATATACTATTATAACATTTCAGAAATTATATAAAAACATCTAGCCTTAAACAATACTATCTGATGTACAAATTAATCCATTCCATTATTTAGGCTTATCCAAAATACTTCTATCCAATATCATAGTATAATGAAAATGATTACTAAAACGGTCATCTACCAAGCATGTGAATACCATCATTTTCCCCCATATATCATAAGATATATCTTGTTGGTCATATTCCAAACATGTGAAGACCTTAATAATGTATTCTCTTGAAATATAAATTACCATAGAACCTTAGTGAATACATTAATGCGGTCCGAAGTTATTTATTTCCACATATAAAAATCTCAATATTTCTATATACTCAATCCATGATGTAACATTTTCCTTATATCAGTCATTAACTAATTAATACTATCAAACATATTATTTTCTCTATATCCATTCATTATGAGCATATCATCTTCTTTCCAAAACTATTTGAATAACCATTCATGGTTATCGGTGCAATTCAACATATACTTTAAAATACTCAAGGAAAAACAATAGTGTAACTATCCTTATATTTTTAATTATTCCATAGTACCATACAATATTTTTGATAAACATGGAATCATTCTACTACCTTCTTAAACCACCGACCGAGCATCATCATTTTATTCCTCTACACTGCTTTCATCTAATATATCATTTGTAGTCTCTTCATCATCATCAACATAAATACTACCCATATGACTATTTTGATTATCTTCATAAGATTTTCCCTTAGGTCATTGGTTTTCATAATGATTGTACATTCCACATTTAAAACATTTAACTGTTGTTTGATGTCTTAGCAATACCAATATCCTTGTCCATTGTGTTAATTGATCCATTTCCTTTACATTAACTAGCATTGTTTCCTTCTCTTCCACACCCAAATAGTCTTCCAGTTACTTTTAAAACTTCTCCTTGATGCCTCTTCCCACATGATTTACATGAGGGAAATTGAACATTCTTTCCTCTTTGATAATCATGAAACTCCATCTTTCTATTATTAGCCGAGTCAGGAAACATACCAAAGTTTATATTATTGATCATGTTATGAGATTGTTGATTAGGAATAATAATGATGTTTCTCCTTCAAAACCACATTTCATTTGCTTTCTCATAAAGAATATCATTCCATTGTCCATCATATCCTCCATTAACATGAATCTTTTAGTTTCCACCCATTTCCTAAAACTACAAAAAGAATAGTGTGAGAGGTAAAAATAATTCTTGGAAAACAACATAATAAATGTGGAGTGCCTTAAATATCTAACATTATAGGACTAATTCTATGATCTTTACAATAATTCTAAGACTATAGTATATACGTATACTTAACCATAGGGACATCCCTAGACATACCATAGAAATATCTCTAGGGATCTCATTAAAGATTTCACATCCTAGTTTCCAAAGGTTAACTAAACCATCCTTATGATACCAAGTGTAGAGACCCAATGTGTGACATACATGAAAATTACATTATTTAGAGGAATGCTAAATACAAAACAAAAACATACACCCAAGGACCGTAATAGATTAGTGTCTTTGGAAACTCAACACAAAATCTCTTAATCATGGTGAAAGATCTTCAACATCACCCATAATGTTCTTACCCTTTTTTCATAACTAGAACCTTTATTTATATCCTTGGGAAATGAAAACATAAAAATTTTGATCTCAAATTTTTAGTAAGGGTACAAATGTAGAACATCAATCAATCCATAATCATTTGAACGTAAAAACATGAACATAAAACATGAGTAATGACATAAATCATGACAGTACATAAGGAATAGATCAGATAGGAACATTAATCATAATAAGGTATCATGGGAATAAAAAATGTAATTTTTTAGAACCATTAAGCACATGATACTATTTCCATATTAGCTAAGGCATTGATACCAAGACCATCATTGTGGACAAAGTCTATTACTGATCCGTTTTTACATGCCGTTCCAGCCCTGTATTACTGAACTGGATTTATTTGTCATTCCGGCCATCTTTATATCATGAGATATAAATCTTTACCCAGTGCATTAGAGGGATATATTGGTTCCACCCATCTCATATTGAAAACATTCTTACATGTTCCATAAAACAATCCAAAATCATTCATCATAACCTAGAGAATAAAATGGGTTTCATAAACATCATCCATTCATAAAAAATATATATAAAACAAATGGATATCATTTCATCATAAGAAAAAACTAAACCATGTAAATAATAGAAGAATTATACTTGAAACATAAACATACTAAATAATTTCATCATAGATGGAAAATATTTTTGATAAAACACTTAAAATGAATTCTTGAGGAAAATATCATTTCATTATCAAAATCACTTTCTTTTATCCAAATGTCGTGCAATTTTAAAAGAAAATAATTTTGTTGAAAATAATCATGAAATTTTTTAAAATAAGCTTTATGTAAATAATTCATTATGAAACCATAAAAATCCATTCAATCCATATAAGCTAAAAAAACATTCTCCTTGTACTTTTTCTGGAAAAGCCCAAAAATACCCTGTATGGTAAACAAAAGAAAGATACCTTCCATACAATGTGGTAAAAGTCAAAAAAGGGTAATAATGACTTTAAACATACATGGAATAATAGTAACTATTTTATGAAAATTTTTTGAGAAAACAAGGACATGTATGATAAAAATAACCCCAGTAAATACTTACGAATAAACAATCTTAGATAAAAATGAGATTGTAATAATTATCCCTTACCTTATGTTCAATTTATTCCATATGTGTCTGAGACTCCTGTATAGTGGTTTTAAACATATTATTAACTTATAAAAAAACCATAATAATATTTATGATATCATATATGATTAATTTATGACTTTATATTACCCTTTCATTTGTAAACTCTATGTTAAAGCAGTGTTTTTGGAAAAATCATTTCACTTATCCTACGTGTTTTGACTTTTAAATATTCATATGATTACTTAAATAAAGATTACATACTTCTAGAATGTAAAAAATTATTTATATATAATATATATTCATAATATACATGTTTTTAATAGATCGATAAATGGAATTAAATACACCGTTTAGGGAGACGGTAGGTTGTATGTAGGCATGAACACTGTTTTTGTTTCCTTATTAAATTGAATGGAATTAAATGAAATATATATATATATATACAAAAATACAGAATCATTATTATTTCATTTATTTCATGATTAATTGTTATATATACATTATAATAACTCTGAAATGGTTAACATGGAGAATGAATCGAATCACATCGTGGAGGAGATAATCTGTACGTACGCATGAGCGATGATATCATTCCCCTAATTATTGAATAGAATTGGAGTGGATTATATAATATCTCAGAATTATTATCTTTTTATAATAATCATATAATGTTATTATTTATCCCATTATACCCTTCCAAGTAAGGTGGTGGTGGTAAACAGATTACACCACGGCGTGGAGACGGTATTCCGTACGTACGCACGAGTGATGATTTTGTTTTCCGTAGGATGAATAGAAGGTGAAATAGGGTTTTTTAATATTTATAATAACGTATAGCTATATTAGTGATACTGATTTTATTACATTATAATGATACAAATAGAAAATAAGAAGTAGAAGGAGAAATAAATTTGAATGAATCGGTAAAGGATATTACCTCTTCCTCGAAGTGTCTCCTTTAAACTTCCTCTTAGGGCACTAGAGTTGGTCTTCTGATAAGCCCTGAACCTCCATAATATTATTAGAGATGTTTATAAGAGGAATTTTCAGGGTTTTGAAGATCTTGAAGGCTAAAAATTGAGTGAATAGAAGATGAAGGAGGTGCCCTTTTATAAGAGAGGAGAGGGTTAATTTTGGAAGCCTCCAAAATATTAATTTATAATAAACTAAAACCCCACCTAAGAATCTCCAAAACGACTCAATTTGGAATATGAGATGATATAGGTTTGTAAAATCATATTCCAATAAAATTTAGACATTTTTGGAAATTATTTTAAACCTTATCAACTTGATCTATCCGTATTTAATCTATTTAATATTATTTGTGGTGATAATATTATAAATTTTAAATTGTTATAAATAGTTACATATTTGTTGTGAATTTCCCATAATTAGATACTTTATAAAATTTTAGACCATATAAATTTTAATTTATAATTTTTAAAAAAATTTGTGATTTTTAAACAATTTAATTATATGTTATTTTTATAAAATATTAATAGTTTCAATTTTGACAAAATTCAATTATTGGAATTTATATTATATCCAAATAAATGATATATTGGAACCATAATATTTATTAGATTCATAACATGTCATAATCTTCTAAAAATTTCATGGAGAACCTTAATTTTTTCATATGACATTTATTTTAATTTTTTTTAATTTTTTTTATATTTCCCTTAATAAAATAATTACTACACCATTTTTGTATAATTATTTAATATATATATATATATTTGTAGCATAAAAATTAAAAATAAAAGACTATGATGTAGATAAATATAATATAGTCCATAATAATAACTTTTCTAGAATTTATCATCTTAAAATAAAAACATTTAAATTGTTATATTTATTAAATTATGAAGGTGACAACTTTGAAATCATTTAAAATAAAATAAAATAAGATACATAATATCTTTGTTAATGCACAAAATGCTCCAATATTCGAGAATTTGATGATTATGGTTTATATGTACACGACCAATAAGTCTAGGTCATGTTTTGTTGCATTTTATTGTCAGTATTAGTTTATTAAAAACTGTATTATTGATTTTTCACTAAATAAACAATTTTTGTATCACTATTGTGTCACCATTAATGATAATTATATAATCCCTAAAAATTATAAATAAATTCCCATAATGTACAAAACTTTATTATATTTATGGAGATTATTTATTTTTTTTGTTTAATGAAGTTTATCACTAAATTAAAATTATTACATTTACAAGATATAAGAGAGTATCATGTTGTCACTTTCTTCAGTTTAAATAATAATTACATCATTTTCATGGTCAAAGGTCCATGAAATGAATCTATTATGACCATTAGGTGATACAGGTCTACTTTTATTCAGCCAATTGAATTGTTTCAGGTGTTACTATAATTTTATAATCTTATTTTTCCCTTAATTACACGATTTACCTTTAACTGTAATAAATAAAAATTAATGTGGATTCTATTCATAATGTCTAAAAATAAAAGGTAGCATATTAACATAATTTGGACATACTGATTCCAAATTTGGAATCTATTTTTCCAAATTCACAACATAGAAGTTGTAGTATTTAATTTAAAATTAATCACGCTATTGAGAAAATGGGTTATAAATGATAAAGCATTGCAAAAGACTGCAATGTTTTTACCTATGAATTCAATGTAAATTTAATGATAATGACTTGAATTATATTAAATGGTAAAAATATATTATATTTTTACTTTAAAAAAATTAAAAATGATAATTTTACAATATAAATTATCTTTATGAAAAAAGTTATTTTTAATTAAAATATTGGGTATTTTTACTATTCATCAAAATATAAAAGTTAACAGAAAAATATTAAAAAAATTTCCAAAGTAAATTTTTATATACTTATTGAAATTTAAAAGTTTATTTTTTCAAATTAAACACATAAACATGTCAATAACTAGATTTACTGTGTGTGTGCCATCAATAGGTGACAAAACTGCATTTTTTGAAAAATAATTAATTTATCCAAATTTGTTTTCTCAAACCATGTTCTAGAATATGTGTAAGATGAATGATAATGATATAAAACTCAAAATTTGGTTAATACTATTCATAGCTGCTAGTTCATAAGAACAATATATCATTCTTTAGTGAAACTCAATATTTCATACGACACATGCTATTGAGGTATGCAACAATTGCGTGCAACACAAGACACAAATAGTGTTTGCCTATACTACAAGCTCATACAGTGTTGTGTACAGCGCAAACTAATCACGTGGTAGTGTATAAAAAAATACATAAAAGAAATTAAAAATAATATTTTCATAAAATCTTGGGGTGTTACAAGCATCGTAGGGAGGTTATATTTATTTTCACTCTTTCATTTCATATTTAATTATAATTTATTTGAGTATCACCACTACTGATATTGAATTTTCTTATTTAGTCAATCATTTGTTTTCTATAGTGGATGATAAAGAATTAGTATATTATCTTAATATGGAACATGAGGATCTCCTTGATTTTTATGAGGATACACATAAGGAAGACAATGCATAATTCCAAGTAGCTGAGCCTCAATAAATCAATATAGAGGCTCAGCACACTAAACACGGGAATTCTAATTTAAATTCTTCATTTTAAAATTCAATAAAATGAAAAAATACATTCTAAACCTACATTAGGAATTAAAATTCATAAATCCAAAATTAATACAACACTAAAACATGAAGATAAGGTTGAAAATTCTAAAAAACAGTAATATCCTAGCCTATATTTCATCCTCCAAATTCAATGAATTCCATATCAAATTAGAATGGGGGTGTCTCACAAAAACTATTCATGAATCATTCCTCACCATGAGGGAAGAAACATAATCACAAAATGAGACACACGTTGTTGTTAATGTCCAAGATTATCCACCAACCATCATAGTTTAAATAACATCCTTTACTACCCACTAGTGGTAGTCATAAATTTAGGGGCCACATAAGGGATCATACTATGGATTATCATTACCTACTTTTTAATATTCTCAATTTCAGTCTTAGAAATTAGTCATAATTTTGTCCCACTCCCTATATAATTTTTGAGATTAATGATATGAACTATTTCATTAAGTAATAATATTTTAACAATTAACAATACCATAATAAATAATTAAACAAGTAGTGGAAAAAATTGAATAAGCATCAATGGAAACGTGACACCCCAAATACTGGAGTAAGAACCTTGTATTTGATAGCATGTGGGACACGTGACGGCAAGCGCATAAGGTAATATAATATATGGAAACATTATATCATATATACTATTTAAATTATATTCTATGTATTTTAATTCATTCTAGACCGAGTTATTATGTGTTACATGAAAGAGAAGTCTTCTTTTCTTGCTTGTGTTACACGCAACACCGAGTTTCACCAAATAATAATGTATTATTAAAAAATTATTATTTAATATATTATTATATAACTTAGCTATTATATTAGAAGTTATGAATAGTATTAAATAACATATAACGATATTTGGTTTATAATAATTTAATAATAATTGAAAGGTTGATAATGAATGTAGGATCCAATTGAATATAAACATAATTATTTTATATAAAACCATATTTTTTATCACAAAGATATTTTATCCTAATATTTTAATATCATAAAAATTAGATAATTATTATAATGAAAAAAAATGTTCAATATTCGAGAAAATATTTATATATTCATGCATTTGTTCTGATATGCATAATATACGATCAAACCATATTTTACACATAAAAACATATATTTTTAATGCAATTTTACCACCTTTTAATGGAGAGCCAATTATGAATCAATATTCAGCAACTTATATTGATATAATTTGTGAGAATAGATAAAATCTTTATAATTGAACCATATCAATTGTCTTAGGACATTTTTTTTTGTTTTTTTCTCTAAAGATTTAGTTTCTAATGAATTACATAAATGATGGAATTTTAATCAAAACCACCTTTTCATAAAATTTAGTTGTCAAGTAAAATTAGGTGTTATGTTTATTGTAATTGTTAATTATATTATATTTTTATCAATTAATAAAATATATATCATTGAAATCAATTTAAAATTTATTTTTATTATAAAAACATAGAGATCATCGGGACATTTTTAGCAAAAACACTATCATTGCCGGCCCCTCTACACGATTAATTTAAAATTAATTTTTTCTACTTATGTGAATGGAATTTGGAAAATTGGATTACATAAATTCCGTCATTATATTCTATAATTTCTAATAATGAATTAATTGTTTTCTACTAAAAATATTTTTGATGGTAATTTAAATTGATTTCAACATTTAAGGTTAAATTAATCATTACAAGAGACTTGATAATAAATTTAAAACCTAAATAGTCCTATACAATTGTCAAAAATACCTTGGATGGTCATATTTTGAATATATCATCAATGTGATCTAAATTTTTCTATTATTTGATCAACATTCAACATGAAAAATGTTGGTGTAATTTTCTCTTAAAATATTTACAAGAGTGCCACTCCTCCTCTACTACAAATGCCAACACATCTCCCCATTCCTAAAACCTCTCAAACCACATATGTTCATCCATTATCTGCCTAAATAGATTCCCCAAAGTCTTACCCTTGACCATGAATCACCCCATATGGAGTAAATCCTCCCAATAACGCCTTTTGGTATTAACCAATAAAAGATACCCGATTAAGATGTAACACCTTCTCTCAAGATTTTATAGATTCATTTCCATTATTTAGTAAAAAAAATCTTACTATTATATGATTACATATAAAAAATATCATAAATATATTAGGACGTTTTTGTGCTAATTTCTTTACCTACACATACAAACACCTCCATCTAAGGGTTAATGAACATACTATTTCTGTGAATGGTGAATTAATGCCCCCTGAAATGATGATTGTTCAATTATCGTAAAACATCTATTACGGTGGCCATTATGATGGAAACTATTTTTACATATGATATAAATTATATTTAATATGTTTTTAATGTTTTTTTTAAATTTTATAATACATACATTTAATACATTCCATTTTATGATAACATCGTATGTTTAAGTGTGGACTACCGCTACCTCAAAGTGATGCGATTCATTCACATGATACATGGAATGTATAAATTAATTTTTATAATTAAACATAAGTGAAATAAAAAACATAAATAATATATTCATGAAATAATTATAATTTTGGAAATATGTAATACAAATATATATCATCTCCTTTATTACTCTTTCACACTTTAAAAGAGGTAATGTCGTTCATGGACGTGTGGATGACCGCCTCCCCGACATGATGTGATTACTTTTACATTATATAATTCTATATATAAGAATATATTATTTACTAAGATAGTATTTATTTTATAATTATAATTCTATAATTTTTTTAGTTACATACCATCTTTAAACTATGATGATTTAAAAATTGGATTGTTACTCATGTGTACGTACGACCTACCGTATCCATGATTGTAACGTAGGATAATTTTCATAACCATATTTAATGGTAGATTTTAAAATTATAATTGATCTAGAAATATTATAATTCATTCATTGTTATTATTCTAGACATTTTATATAATGATCCTCTGACTATAGTTGACCACCAATATTTTTATTGACACATACACTGAGTTTTTCCCAAACACATCACATAAAAATGTTTATTCAATTAATGCTCACAAAATGGTAATAAGTGAAATAAAAGTAATTAAAAAAATAAAATGTTTTTAAATCAAGTATAAAATTATCATAAATTTATTACACAGGATGATAATGGACGTTCACCCGAAAGGAAACAGAAGGTAAGGGGATTTCATCTCAGTTTTAATTTCTGTTATATACCTGTTATGTTCGATAATATTTTTTTGTGTGGGATATGCACTACCATGATTTTATTATGTGTATTTTATAATTAATTTTATGGGTATTCACATATCCATTTTATAATATATCTTTTATGGTGTTTATGATTCAACAGTCACCAAATCGATAAAATGTTTTTCTAAATTTTCCTTATTTGAACTCATGTATTATTATGCACCTCATTTTTTTGAGGTGTATATTTTTACATTTTACATGTTATGACACGAATATAAATAATTCCATGATATTTTATGCCTCATTTAATTTCTATTTCCTACCTGGTGTGTATGATTCTTGTTAACAAGTTATAAGAGTCTTTTGAGACAATATCATCAAAATTTTTAGATTTTTTAATCCTTTTATTCCTCTAGTGAAACCATATAATCCATATCTCACGAACACGCACCGGTTTCTTTATCCCCAATTCTTTCATGATATAATAATGTATTGGTACCATTTTATAGTATTACACACAAAGGATAGTTATGAATTTATTTCTAATAAAGAACTATATTACCATTTCTTTTTTGGGAAATATATTAAGAACTAGGATTCCAATAAAAGGATTAAAAGAATATTATTACATTACCCAATATTATTAAAAATAAAATTTTACCCGTGTATTATTTTAACAGAATCATCAGGGAAATATTCTTATCACTTTATAAATAAGGCAATTTTTACCCTTTTATTATACAAATGTAATATTTATTTATCTCGTATGACTTTTATGGATTCATCAATTACAAATATTTGAAGCTTACTCCTTCATAGTAAAAATTATATTTTTAAAATATTTTAATGGGATAATCAATAAAAAATAATTTCAGAATCTTTTTTATAAATTAAAATGACATTTCCATCATGAATATATTTAGAAGTTGATAATTTATTTCATTAATGATAAAAACTCTTTATTTTAATACCCCAATATTTCATGATATGTTTTTCTTTGAATAATACAATAACGTGTGTTATACGCAACATTGAGTTCTAACAAACCACGTCCACTCAAACTAGCCGTTATAAATAGTAATACCCACTTTTTTGAAATTTTATAAGTTTTATCTTTTAAAATGGAATTCATTTTTGGATTTTAAATATAGAAATAATCTTAGGGTAATTTTTTTGTATTGTTCTGAAATCATTCAATTTTTTTGATGAATAGTTAAATACACCAAGTTATAGTTCAAAACCGAATATTTATTTAAATAATTATTTATTTTATTTAAATTTATTTTTTTCAAAATAAATACTTAATACATATATAAGTTCAATGTAACTAATTATAGTTAGTTTATAATAATTTTAGATATATAAAAATGTTATGGAACTTTTCACCGTCTTTTACCCACTTCCTAGGAAAAATTTTTAATTCACATAAAACATAATTTACTTCTTCTGTGAGTGTAATTTCAAAAATCCATGAGACATGGTTGATATCAGTATGTAAAATTTGGTTTAATATGATGAAAATAAGTTTTGGTAAATAGTAACTTCTTACTTTTATTTACCACGGTTAAAAATAAATTGATAAATTAAGGGTAAAAATTATATTATTATTACCCTAACACATGTCCTAATTCTATTGGATCGGTATTTTTCAATAGAAAACAACCTTAGGAATAAAATATTATCATCTTCGGCCCACTTGGATTAGATTAGGACATTTATTATTATATAATTCAAAGCAAAGTTAAAAGAGTTATAATCAATGTTTAATGAATAAAACATTTTTAATATACGGTTACACATAATATAAATTATAATATATATATTCATTATAAATCTAAATATATTTCCTACATAAGTTTATTTTATTTATATTTTTATATATTAAATAATTTAATTTATTTATGACACAATGATGATGAATTAATTACCTAATTAATGAAATGTTATAATAATTGATATTATAAATATTCAAATAAATGTAATTTGAGAATTTTTATGAATTACACTAATTTTATAGGATAAAATGACCTATTAGGGTTCTGTAGATTAATTTTTGTTGAAGAAATAATGCTTTTATGAATTTAGAAAAAACAAAATACCAAATAGTGTCAAAAGTTACAGTAAATAGTTTTTAAAACAAATATTATATTATGAATTGATATTCTATTCCTAAAAATATAATGTTCGTCTAAAACAATTATATAATGATTGGTGTATAATTAATGAACCATTTTGGGTTCTATTTGATGTATATATTATGTTTATTAACCATATAATATAAAAATAAAATGAGATATGTTAAATGTCATGCTATTTAACTAAGACTTAAATCTAAAAGATAATGTTAATATAGTCACTCATACCTGTCTAACACCTATTTTCTGAGTGGTTTTTGACACATACCCACCTTATCCTTTAAATAATATATTTTGGAGCCATTATAAATCAAAAATTATTTTAGTATAAAATAATATTTCTAGCTTTTCATAGGGTACCCTTCACCCGTATTACAAAAGGGAACTCCCCATTATCTCTAATTCACACCTTCAAAGCCATTTGGAACGGCCAAATTTTTTTCACATAACCTATAAAATATCCTCCCTTAATCCTAGAGGCCTTATTTTTATCAGAAAGCCAACCTAAGTATCCTTTATGATCAATTCAAAAGGAATAACCCAAAGAAGAGGTAAATATTTCATCACCTCTTTCAAGTTACTTTCTCCATCCACTTCCTTTTACATTGTTGTTACCATTATAAAATATTAACACCAGTATATTCTATATACTTTGATTTTATTATAAATATGTTACACCTAAATTCATTATTCTATCCATCCTTTGAAAGACATGTCACCATACGTGCGTACGAACGACTTACCATATCCACGTCGTGGTGTAATTGTCATTCAATACATTATTATTTGTATTGTTATAATAATGATGTGTAATTGACGTAAATAATAAATATAACATGATAATGATTCTTTATAAATGATATACCATCCAATTATATTTTATTTTAATATCAAAAGAATGATATTTTCGCTCGTGCTTACGTACGGATTACTGTCTCCACGAACGCCTTGAGATTAATTCTCCATCGTATCCATTTAAGACTAATATTCATTAGATGTTTAAAAATAATGATTAAATATTTGATATAATTATGGATATGAATAAGTTACATCCTTTACATAAAAAATATGACTAACAAATAAAACAATATAAAGGAAAATGAATCTGTTAACACCCGAAACAACGATAATACTAAGATATTATTAACAAAGCAATGTTAAAAAATCATATATAATATCATATTCATGTATATGATTCTTATATAATTTAATAATAGTTATTTCACCATTATATATGAGGTTATCCACCCCTCTACCAAAGAAAAGTACAAGGTAAGGGTTAATTATACAATCTCTTCATTATATGAGGTTGTTTATACATAATTATCTACTAGGACCTCTTTATCATCCACATCCATTTTTCATAAAAATGAATTTCAAAACATTCTAATTATTTTATAGACTATCGGTTAAAGTCATATATACCCTTGATTGAATTTTTATAAGATGTTTATAAAACAATCATTGTGTCGTTTTCCTAACAAGTTCCTTTTTAACCTTTTCACCAAAATTAAGGTAAGAATGTATTTTTTAACTTATACAGCAAGTGCGGCTATTTTCTACAGTTATAAAATTGTCAAAGCTTCCCTTACAAGCTTTTAAAAAAATATTCAAATTAAATGTTTTGTTTTATATTTATGTTACTTTTAAATGATTCCAAAAAAGAGATATTTCTCTCAAATAGTTTTGATTTCATCTATATCAACAGCCTTTGATGTATTTTAAGCTTATTTAAAGTAGATTTATAATGATACAAATATTAAATATTGTATTGAATGTTTTGTGATTTTTTTGATTGTGGATGTGTTATTTTTATATCATTCATGGTTTATGGATAAATTATTGACATTTAATATGTTATTATTAATACGAATGTTTATGTTATGTTTAAACTTGTTCATATGAGAATCGCATTGGACCTAGTAAGTAACAGTTGGAGCCCGCTATAGCTCCTCGTTGCATCTGTAGGTCTCCTGAGACAAACTAGTGTCTTGGCACAAATCCCTGAAAAAATATTATTTGTAGTCATGGAACAAGGCCTTTACTATGTGGTTATGATAGTCTGGCATTATGCATTTCATCATTATGAAAGTGGTTATTGGTATTACATGTGATTATTCAACTAGTAGAATATCCATGTGAATAAGTAAATGAAATTATTAAATTTTATTTTTTCCATATTATTCTGAAGTTAATGTTGAAAAGGATTTTGTTTTAGTTATAAATTTCCTTAAATGTTTATGCTTATTTATGAATGTTTTTGCTACATTGTTATCCTTAGTGATCATCTGAGCTCACCCCTTTCTATGTTTTTTTATCAGGATGTGAAGAATTATTTTATGACTAACCTATAGGGATTGTCTGAGGGGATATGAGTGTGGAATATAGAGACTATGTTGTTGTAGTTTTTCACCTTATCATGTAATGTAAGACTTTTGAATGAATCGAGTGTTTGAAAGGCTACTAAACTAATCAGTATATCAAGACATGATCTTTTGTTATCATGCCAATGTTATTTAAAAATGAACTGAATCTAGGTAACTGGGGTCAAGGCGTTACAGTTGGGATCAGAAGAAGTTTAGAACAAACCTTGAATTGTAGATTTAGATAAACTCTGATTAGAGCACATATCCCTAAGATAGACTTTGAGGATTAGTATAGAATAACTTCCAAGAACATTGGTATTGTATATATTTTGTGAGTTTTCCATGAAATAAATTTTTTTCTAGATACGAGCAGGTAGAGGTGGCTCTGGCATAGATATACCTAGAGGTAAAACCTGAAAACACAGCATTGAGCTTGTCTATAATGGGAATTGTTGCACGACAATAGGCCTTGCTATACTCTTTGTTACGACACTCTCGGGGGATATCCATAGGATAATTCTTCTTTTCGTTATAAACCATTATGAAGTGTTTATGAGTATATAGATCTTCAAATAAAACATTTTTTCATGATTATGGATCAAATCCATAAATTGTTCAATTTATGTAATGTTTTTCCATGTTAGGAATGATGTATTTCGGTTCATAAAATAATCTAGTTTATGCCATTTTTTAGACATAGCACCTGGTGGAAGGAATGGAAACTGTATCAATGCACGCACTCCATGTTGGGATTGGAATCTAGCTGAATATAATTATAGTGGAGCTGGTGATACAATTGGTGCTGATCAGCTTATCACTATACTGGGACCACTCACACAGGTTATGAATAATAACCATACCCTTTTGGAGCACCTTGATCCACAGCGTGGAGGATCATGTTATACTGCTTTATGAGACTACAACCACCAACATTCAATGGGAGTAAAAATCCGTTAGTAGTTGATAAATGGATAAATTACATAGAGAAAATAATCCATACCATGGGAGTAGTGAAAGGGAAAAAGTTATCATGGATGTTTACCACCTCACTGGAGATGTTGATCATTGGAAGTTGTTGAATCCAAACAAAATGGAAGTTTTTAAAGTATCAAATATTGAATCTAGGGATTTTAATGAGATTTTATTTGAAAAATACTATCCTCGTGACCATCGTGCAGATATAGAAAGGCAATTTCTTGAGTCATAGGAAAATGGATGATGATAATGGTGCAAAGTATGAGGCTAACATTACATGGTTAGCGAGGCATGATTCTGATTATATACCTATCCCAAGAATTAATATTGAGAATTTATTTAATGGGTGAAAACCATTTCTCTGTCGATAATTAGTATCAAAATACTTATCATCGTATAATGATATTGTCTCATGAGCAATCAAGAAAGAAAAATAATTACCTAAGTCTTACGACTTTAATGCAAATTAAGAGAAGAATAGATCTATTGGTCTCTCTAGAAATGTAAATAATGGGAAGAAGGGAAAAGTTGAATATACATCTTGCAGTAAATGTGGTAAGAAGCACCCTAGTACTTGCCTTAATGAAATAGTAGTCTGTTACAAGTGTGGTGAAAAAAGCCACCATGCTCGTGATTGTAAGGAAAAAAAGAGGTTGTCAATGTTGAATTCTACAATTTTTGAGAAAGGGGGAATTATGCAAATGAATATCGTAAGAATCAAGGGAACGTACCTCAGAAAAGGCCATGGGATAAAGGCCAAGCTAATACTATCACCTCTAATGAGGTAGAAGCTCTGAAAGATGTAGTGGCAGGTAATTTAATGGTTTCCTCAATTTTAGTCAATGTTTTATTTTATTCTGAATTGACACATTGTTTCATATCTTCCATGTTTTCTAAAAAATTATATATTTCCAATTTTATTTAATAAGGTATTTTTCAATGATAACTCCTAAGGGAAGTATCATTGTAACAAAGTTTTGTGAATCTATTCCCATTAAAGCATATAAATGTTCTTTATGTGCTGATCTCATCATCATACCCATGATTGAATTTGATATAATCCTCGGTATGGATTGTACTTTAGACCATGATATGAATATTTATTGTATGAATAATGTGGTTACAATTATTGATGATGATGATAAAGAACAGTTTATCTTTAGAGAAGAATCGTCACCACCTAATTCTTATCTAGATCCTCCACTAGTAGCTCAACTAAATTCAATTATTGGATAGAAAGGGAATGAATCTACTATTGTTGAGGAATGGAATGTTCAAATAGAGGATGTACCTATTGTAAAAGAATATATTGATGTGTTTCCTGAAGATTTACCTAGACATCCTCCAGAATGAGAAATTGAGTTTTCAATTGATTTAATTCTTCGATCGAGGCCCATATCGATGACCCCTTATAGAATGGCCATAGTTGAATTAGTGAAACTAATGAAAAATTTGAGGAATTGAGTAATAAGGGATTTAATCTCCCTTGTGTTTTTCCATGGGTATACCCTATCCTTTTTGTTAAGAAGAAAGCTGGATCTATGAGGTTGTGCATCGACTGCAGCGAGATCAATGTAATAACAATAATGGTGAAGTATCCCCTTTCTCGCATTGATGATTTATTTGACCAACTACATGGAGATAAATACTTTTCAAATATTGACCTTTGATCTGGAAACCATCAGTTGTGTGTGAATAAGGAAGTCATTTCAATGACAACATTTCAAACCGGCTTCGGGCATTACTAGTTTACAATAATTCCTTTATGATTGACTAATGAACACTCTATCTTCATGGATCTAATTAATAGAGCATTAAAGGAATATCATGATGAATTTTTAGTGTTATTTATTGTTGATATTGTGGTATACTCCAAAGGCTATGAATATCATGAAAATCACTTGTGCATTATCCTAAAGACTCATAGAATACATTAATTAAATGGGAGGTTTAGCATGTAGGGATTGTGGCTTCAGGAAATTTCTTTTCATGGACATATTGTCTCTAAGGATGGAATTTCCATTGATCCTTCGAAGACCAAAGAAATCTAATAATGGTCAGAGCTAACAAGTATAAATGAGGTATGTAGTTTTATTGGTTTAGCATGTTATTATCGACATTTCGTATATAATGTCTCTCGTTTGGCTAACCCATTAACAAAGCTCGCATTAAAAGGTGTTAAATTTATTTCGATAGAAGAGTGTGAAGATTGTTTTGAATAACTTAAGAGAAGATTATCCAATGATCCTATATTGACTCTACCATCATGGAATGATTTGTTTGTTATTTTTAGTGATGCTTCAATGAGAGGACTTGGTTGTTTTCTTATGTATAATTATAGGTTTGTTGCCTATGCATCACAATAGAAGAAAATTCAAGAAGAAAACTATCTTACTCATGATCTTGAGTTAGCAGCTACAATCATTTCTTTGAATATTTGGAGACACTATCTCTATGGTGAAAAATGTGACATATATATCGACCACTAGAAATTGAAGTATAGTTTCTCACAGTAAGAACTCAACAAGAGGCAAAGGTGATGGCTTCAACTACTCAAGGATTATGATTTCACTATGAACTACTACCCAAGGAAGGAAAATAAGGTGGATGATGATTTGAGCCTTAAAGATCAAGGAGTAGTGTACACGATGAGAGTTGAAAAGGATCCAATATACATGGATCTAGTAATTATGGATAAGGGAATTACCATGGAAGGTGAAACATCAATACATTTTCAAATGTATGCCAAATCATATTCACTATAAAGGATAAATAGTTCTCAGACTGGCGATGAAGAGTTTTAAAAGAAGATTAAAACTGTACATGAAGGGAGATTGAGTGACTTTGTCTATTAAGATGAAATTTTAAAAATTTGGAAGCGACATTGTGTTCCCAATATACCTGATCTAAAAAGTGAATTGTTTGATGATTCTCATAGTTCTAATATCTCTATACACCATGGGAGAACCAAAATGTATAGAGATTTGAAGGAACATTATTTGTGGGACAACATGAAGAGTGAGATTGCTGATTTTTTGACAAGATGTATGTTTTTCCAAAAAAGTGAAATCTAGAAGGCAACAGCCTAGATGACTCATCCAACCTCTTACCATACCTGAGTGGAAATGAGATAATATTATGATGGGATTTGTCCTAGGATGACCAAAGGCTCCTAGAAGGAACGATTAAATATGAGTCATTTTTGATCATCTTACCATGTCAGCACATTTTCTTGTTATAAGGGACGATTTACAACTTGAAAGTTTAGAAATACCATATATTAATGATGTTTTATGACTTCATGGTGTACCCCTATTTATTGTTTCTGATCGTCATCCATGTTTTAAATTAAGATTCTGGAAAAGTCTTCAGAAAGTCCTAGATACTGAATTTTATTTTAGCAATGCCTACCACCCCCAAACTGATGGACAATCAGATCATACTATTCAAACCATAGAAGACATGTTGAGATCATTTTCACTTGACTTGCAAGGTTTTTATGATAAACATTTACATTTGGTAGAATTTTCCTATAACAATATCATCCATTCATGTATCCATATGGAACCATATGAAGAGTTATACAGAAATAGATGTTGCACACCAACCTGTTGGGATGATGTTGGTGACCGAAAACTGGTAGGCCCAGAACTTGTTGAGGAAATGATGGAAAAGGTGAACATAATCCAAACACACATCAATACAGCTTAATGTAGGCAAAAGAGCTATCCTAACAACCGAAATAAGGATTTAAAATTTCATTTAGGAGATCATGTTTTCTAGAAGTTATCTCCATGGTAGGGTGTTATATGTTTCGGTAAGAAGGGAAAATCGAGTCCCAGGTACATCAGACCCTTCAAAATTCTAGAATGAATTGTGGTTGTAGCTTACCATTTGGAAATGCCACCAAGTCTCTCCATAGTCCACGATGTGTTCCACATATCACTGTTGAGAAAATAAATTCCTGAACCAACACAGGTACTCACCTATGAAGAATTAGAACTGGAACCCGACCTATATTATTACGAAGAGCCTGTCAAGGTTCTTGATACAAGAGACCAATTACTGAGAAACCGGACGACTCGTCCGGTAAATGTTCTATAGAGGAAACATATAATGGATGAGGTGAAGTGGGAACCCACGAAACATATGATGAAGAACCACCTGATTCTTTTTACGTACTAATACTCTAGAAATTTTGAGGATGAAATTATTTGATGGAGGGTAGAATCTGACACCCCAAGATTCCATGGTACGCTTCTCTTTGAATAATACAATAGCGTGTATTGTACGCAACTTCGAGTTCAAAGACACCAAAACCACTCAAACTGTCCATTATGTATAGTAATGTCCACTATTTAAAATTTTATAAATTTTATCAATCAAAATGGGCTTCATTTTTTATATACGGAATATCAAAATTAGCTTAGGGTGAATTTTTGGTATTTATCTGAAAACATTGAATTTTTTTTGAATACTGAAAAACATTGAGTTATAGTTTAAAAACAAACTTTTTAAAACAATTATTTAATTTATTAAAATTTATTTTAGGTCCAAATAGATAAATAATACCTATATAAGTTCAATGTAATTCAATGGATTTAGTTTATAAAATTTTTAGATATATAAAAATTTTATTAAACTTTCACCATCTTTTACCCACCTCATAGGAGAATTTGAAAATTTACATACAACATAATTTTACTTCTTATGTGAGTGGAATTTCAAAAATATGACAGACACAGTTGATATCAATATGTAAAATGTGGTTCAATAAGATTAAAATAATTTTTGGTTACTTGTAACTTTTTTACTTTTATTTACCACAGTTAAAAGTAAATAAAGTAATTAAGAGTAAAAATGATATTATTATTACCCTAAAACATGTGATAATGCTATTGGATATGTTAGTTGAACCAATAACAACCATAGGAAAAAACTATGAACCTCTTTGTTCAACATGGGTAAGATTAGGACATTTATTATTATTTAATTCATAGAAATGTTAAAAGAGTTAAAATCAATGTTTAATAACTAAATCATTTTTAATATAGGGATACACATAAGATAAATTACACAATAAATTTTCATTAAAATTTTAAAAATATTCACTACATAATAGTATTTTATTTAAATTTTTTAGATATTAATAATTTAATTTATTTATGACCCAATGAAGATGCAGTAATTACCAAATTAATGGAATATTAAAATAATTAAAATTATAAATATCAAAATAAATGTAATTTGAAATTTTTATGAATTACACTAATTTTATAAGTTAATATGAAATATTATGGTTGGTTAGATTAATATTTTTTGCAGTAATAATGCTATTATGAATTTATAAAAAATAAAAGACCAAATACTGTCAAAATTGACATTAAAGAGTTTTTAAAACAAATATTATATTATTAATTGATATTCTATTCCAAAAAATCTACGATTTAGAAAAAATATATATATAATGATAGGTGTATCATTAATAAACCATTTGGGGTTCTCTTGGAAGCATATAGTATGTTTATTAATCATATAATATAAATATACAAAGAGACATGATAAATGTCAAACTATTTAACTAAGAGTTAAATCTAAATTATAATTTTAATAGAGTGACCCAAACCTGTTTAAAACATATTGGTTGAGTGGTTTTAGACCCATACACACTTTATACATTAAATAAATAATTTTGGATCCATTATAAATGGAAAATTATTTTATTAGAAAATAATATTTCTAGCTTTTCCTAAGGTACCCCTCATCCCTCTTATAAAAGGGCACTCCCCCTTTTCTATAATTCACATCTTCAATGCCATTTTTCTCATCCAAAATCTGACCAAATACACTATAAAATATCCTCACATAATCTTATAGGTCATCCTTTAGTCATAAATCCATCCTTAGGAGTCCTTTTTATGAAATCGAAAGGAAGAACCCGAAAAAGAGGTAAATATTTCATCACCTCTTTCATGGTCCTTTCTTCTACCACTTCCCTTTTCATTGTTGTTTCCATTATAAAATAATTACTCTAGTATATTATATATATTATGATGTTATTATAAATATGGTAAAACCAAATTCATTATTTTATCTATCTTTTGTATGACATTTCACAAAAAATGCGTATGTACGACTTACCGTCTCCACGTCGTGTTGTAATTATTATTCAATACATTATTATTTTTATGGTTCTAATAATGATGTGTAATTGATTTAAATAATAAATATAACATGATAATGATTATTTATATATTATATACCATTAAATTATATATTATTTGAATATCTAAAGAATGATATTGTCGCACGTGCGTACGTACGGATTACCGTCTCCACGAATGTGATGAGATTCATTCCCCATCGAATCCATTTAAGACTAATTTTCATTAGATGATTAAAAATAATGTTTAAGGACTTGATATAATTCTGTATATGAATACAATACATCCCATAAAGAACAAATATGACTCAAATATCAAATAATATAAAGGTAAACAAGTCTGTTAACACCCGAAACAACGATAATACTAAGATATTATTAACAAAGAAATTCTAAAAGATCATATATGATATCATATTAATGTATATGATTCATGTATAATTTAATAACAATTATTTAACCATTATACAGTATGTTAACATACCCTCAACCAAGAAAATGTTAAAGGTAAGGGTTAATTCTACTATCTCTTCATTATCAAAGGTTGATTATACATAATTATCTACTGGGACCTCTTTATCTTCTACATCCATGTTTTGTAAAAATGTATTTCCAAACACTCTAACTATTTTATAGACTATGGATTGAAGTCATTTATACCGTTGATTGACTTTATATAATATGTTTATAAAGGAATCTTTCTGACATTTTCCAAACAAGGTCATTTTTAACATTTTCGACAAAATTAAGCAATGAATGTCTTTTTTTAACTTATAAGGAGGGTGCGTCTATTTTCCTCCATTATAAAATCATCGAAGCTTCCCTTATATTCTAAAAGAATATTTTCAATGTAATTTTTTTTATAATTATGTGACTTTTAAATGATTTCAAAAAATTGATATTTCTCTCAAATAGTTTTGATTTCATCTATATCGACATCCTTTGATAGATTTTAAGCTTATTTGAAGTTAATTTATTATGGTACAAAACATTCATATTGTATTGAAGGTTTGGTGATATTTTTGACTGTGGATGTGTTATTTTTATACCATTCATGGTTTATGGATAATTTATTGACATTTCATATTCTAGTTTTAATATGAATGTTTATGTTATGTTTAAACCTATTCATATGACGAATGCATTAGACTTAGTAAGTGACAGGTGGAGCCCACAATAGCTATTTGATGCATCAGTAGTTCTAATGAGACAAAATATTGTCTTGGCACAAGTCCTTGAAAAAATATTAAATGTAGTCTTGGCACAATGCCTTGACTATTTGGTTATGACAGTCTGATATTATGCATTCCATCATTATGAAAGTGGTTATTGGTATTGAATGTGATTACTCAAATAGTAGAATATCTCTGTGATTAAGTAAATGGAATTATTTCATTTCATTTTTTCCATATTATGCTAAATATCATGTTTAAAATGCTTTTGTTTTCGATATACATTTCCATAAATGTTTATAATTATTTATGAAAGTTTCAGCTATATTGATATCCTTACTGAGCATCCAAGATCACACCTTTCTATATTTTATTTTTACCAGGATGTGAAGAACTATTTTATGACTAACCTGCAAGGATAGTCTTACAAAATTTGGGTCTGGACTATAGAGAATATGTTGATGTTTATTTTCAATTTATCATGTAATGTAAGACTTATGAATCTATCTAGTGTTTCCAAGGCTACTAAACTAATCGGTCTTTTGAGACTTGATCTTTTGTGATCATGACAATGTTATTTAATAATGCACTGACTCTTGGTAACTGGGGTCGGGGTGTTACATCTATTTTACCCCTCATGGGATTTTTTCTGTATATACGATCTTTTTCTGTACTCTATATTGATTATTATTGATTTGACTGAAGATATTATTAAAATTCACTTACTCTATTTATTAATTAGTGACCCTGATGTATTCAATTACATATGATAATTGAGAATTGAGTATTTCCTAATTATCCATATCATTTATTATGGATATCACTATTTCCTTAACCGTATACCATTTAACACACATTGTTTACCTTTAAGGTTATTTGAGGAAATGGGAATTATTGATAAATCAATATCTCATATTAAATACAATTATTTTTTAACACTTTTTATTATTCGTTATGAAGAACGCTTTGGACATGTAGAAACATGTTGGGGAATGATTACTGAAATCCCCTAAATGTAATGATCATCTCATGAGATAAAATAGTTGGCAAGCCACCTTCGATTGGTTTTTACCTAAGAGATAAACTGTCTTGGGAATGGTCTTGACGATACATATTCAATGAACTTATGAAACATTTAGTCCATTAATTAATCATTTATTTCATATTATTTTTAGTTATTATTCATCCATTAGATTTTGTGATGACATATATTTATTGATACATTTCATTTCATTTCAATGATTAATGGAATTTATTTTAATGTCCTTCCTTTACATTTTTATTATTCATTCTCCATTTATTTTAATGGCATGTATTTCCAGTTATTTACCTACCCATGTTGACATTTCTCATTGATTCATTATAACATCAGCTATATTTTTTTCTTAATGGAAATTTAAGCTCACCCTTATTATGTTTCATTCCCTATGAATATATGTAGCTTAATATGAATGATATGAAGGGATATACTAGTTGTATTATATTTTTCCTTGATGTTGTATATTTGATGGGAAGAAAAAATATATGTTGTAATTTGTGTATCCATTGGTAAAACAGTTTTCATTTATGTATCTATTTTTTCAAGACCACTGAAATGATCAGTACATTAATAATGTATTCCTTGTAATCATGAACATGTAATTGATATAAAATATCGATTCATGATATATATGGTGGTCTCACAATTTTTGGTATAAAATAATGTTTAGTAGAATCCATGAAAACTAGATTTATGAAAATTTATTTCAGTAAACATAACTCAAAGATATAATTTTAGGATAACTATATATGAAAACCCTCTAATTTTGTTGAATTATAGATTATTTGGGAATTCTTAGAAAAACATCCATGTCTAGATAATACAACTGAAAGTAGTTATGGAATAGATGTACCTATGTGTAACAACTCCAACAAGGTGTTCCTGACCTGACTGATGGTTTTCAATTACATGACAGCATGTCTTACTACTAACCTATATTGGCACACCTATGGAATATGAATAGGATAATACAAGTTTTCTTTAAAAACCATTACTAAAAATTTAATAGGATTTTGACAATGAATCATCAATGTTAAACATACAATGTTTTAGATCTAAAAGTATGGGGTCATAAATTACATATCATATATATAATTATACAATCTTATTACTATGGATATTTTGTTTCATACAATTCGTTTTGGTTTTATTTAATGGATAGAATCAGAAGGATTCATGTCAAAATTGAACATATAATTCAAGGATGTAATAATTATCATCCGAATTATGTGTTTATAGGAGTTAAGGATATCGTTTTTTAGCCAATCGGTTTTCCTGAAATAAGATTAACAAAATATATCTTTTAAACTATCGATCACACTAAAGATGAGATATATTTATTATGATAAATGAACAAGTGGTGGACAACATGTAGAAAAGAAGGCTCGACATTAAAGATGTGATATGTATAAAAGTATAAAACTATGGAAGTGTCTGAATGGAACATGTATAGATTTATGTTTGGGAAAGAAGTACATAAATAAAAGGATTGCATGGAAAAAGCAAGAGTATGATAGAAGGAAATGAATATCATCCTATGAAATCCATTATAGTTCTTTGTAGTAAATATTTTGAACCTAGAAATTACCCAGGTTAAAGGCCTCTCATAGATAATAAACTCTTGACAATAGAAGTTTCTATGTGGAAATAAGTGTTTAAATTATTTTTGAATAAAGTCTATATTGAAAACAATATATAAATTGTTATTTAGTGATTAACCAAATTTCAAGGATATCCATTATATATATTTTGGAAATTATATTAATATGGTTTTACAATAGGAAAATCTATAATCTAGGTAACAACCAATAAAACCAGGTATGGATTTGGAAATTGAACCCATGAATGAATAATGATAATGTTTTCACACCAACCACTAACCTATGCATTGTATGTTCTAATTATCAGTGTTTTCAGTTAAAAAATTTAATGAATAAATATTAATGATGATCTTGTAGAAAATATTTTGAGGATTATAAATCAATCTTTTAACCATATTTATATTAGTATATTGTTAATGATAAATAGTATGACTTGTCACACTTTTATTGGGCGTATGATCCTTAAAAATGTTTTTGGTGCTTCAGGCATAAAAAATTCATGGATGGAAATAAATTTTTCTCGATAAAAGGGTTGAATTATAAATTGATAAAAGCACAATCAAATGTTAGTATTTTTCATAAGATATTGATATCAATAATGTCCGAATTTTTCAATACATTCATGGTTAGTAAAATAACTACCCAATAGTTGTAAAATAAATTAGAAATAATTTTTTTCCTAATACCTAAATTTTGGTTGAACCGAGGGCCTTATAAATCATCAAGGATTTATGGATTTGATGCTGTAAAAATTATATTGATCATTCACTTGTTTTTTATTGATGAACTCATTAAATCTTTATAGGTATATTCATCTTTCCTCGAAGAACATATCTACATAGGTCAATGATGTTCTCATACTTACAGTCCTAGTAACATGGTATTCCATATGACATTAGTACATACAATTATCAGTTTTATAGAGAAATACTTAAGAAACCATCTCACCATGTGGGATTTAAAATATAAATTTTAGCAAAAAATTTGACCATGATCATGTTTAAAATTTGTGGATATAATTTAGAAAAGGTGAGGAGAATGTGATTCCCTAAAAAACTAAAGTAATAACCTTGTATTTGATAGCGTTTATGAAACACGATAGAATGTGCATAAGGAAATATAATATCTTGATACATAATAATATATTTACTATTTCAAATATATTATATATATTTTAATGCATACTAGACCAAGTTAGCATGAATTACATAAAATCTCAACCTTTCTTTATATCTTGTGTTACACACATGACAGAGTTTGACCAAATAATAATGTATTATTAAAATATTATTATTGAATATAATATGATATAACCAACTATTATGTTTTCGGTTATGAAGTGTGTTAACTAAATTATGAAAATATCTGGTTTATAATATTATAATATTAATTCATAGGTTAAAAATTAATGTGGGAAGAAATTGAATACAAACGGAATGTTTTTATATAAACCCATTATTTCTAAAAATGATGTTTCACACTAATAAGTTACTATAATAAAAATTAAATAAATAGTATAATTAAAAAATATTTATATATTTAACCAAATATATTTTATATTCATCAATTAGGATTGATATGCAGAATATAAGAACAAACCTTATTTTACACATAGAAACCAATATTTTTATAAAGGAAATTTTACTGCCCCTTAATGGAAAACATAATTTAAAAAAATTATTACAAATTAATGATCTAATGCCAAAATGAACATAATATTTAGAATACAGACATAAAAATTATATTAGGTTGATTTTTTGGTAATTTTATATAAACATTAATTTTTTAATAAATAACTAAATATACTAAATTTTAGTTCAAAACAGGATTTTTATATAATATAATTATATGGAAAATTATGTTTTAGTTAGGTTTTAATTTTAATTAAATAATATTTTTTTCATTTAATAAAATTTTTCTCATTGGAATCAATTTAAATTAGAATTTTATTATTAAAAAACATTCATATTTTTAGGACATTTTTACCAAAAACCCACATTATTATCCCATCTTTAAGAATAATTTTAATTTAATTTATGGCACCTACGTTGTTGGAATTTAAAAAAACTATATTCCATATTTTCTATAAGAATAGTATATAATTTATATTAAATTTCATCGTTTTTTATGAAAAAAATATAAATGAATGAAAATAAAATTAATTACACTAATTAAGATTAAATTAAGCTTAATAACAGGAAAAAGAAAAAATTTAAGTCCTAAATAGACCTATAACATTTTAAAAAACTATTTTATGGCCATATATTGACACTATAATCAATGATATTTACTTTTTCCACTATTGGACCCACTTTCAAAATGAAACACATTGGTGGAATTCTCTCTTCAAATATTTACAAGAGTTCAACTCCTCCTCCACTATAAAAGGCCACCACCTATCAACATTCAACATACCTATCAAACTACATGAATTTTGAAAAAATCCTATAATATAGATTCCTAAAAATCCTCCAATCAACCTTGATCCCTTGCTTGGGTAAGAAAGCCTCACAAGGAAGACATTTGGTATAAACCAAAAGAAGTTACCCGATTAAGAAGTAACACCATCTCTCATGATTTGTAGTTTCATTTCGATTTTTTAGTCACCATAATTTTCTTCTTCAATGATTACATAACAAAACCATTATCCCCAATATAATAATATATTTTTAAGCTAATGGTTTTACCTAAACATACACACACATCCATGTAATGGGAAATAAACATAATCTTTCTATGAAGAGAAAATTACATTCTCATGAAATGATGATTGTTAAATTCTCTTTTAGTACCTCATATAAAGTCGTTTTTAATGGGATATGTAATTATATATGTTATATATGATATTTAATATATATTTGTTATTATTTCCTATTATAATAAAATCATTTAATTCATTCAATTTTATGATAAATCTTCTGAGGAAATGTTGACTACCACCCCCCCAAATTGATGTTATTTGTTCAGACAGGACATGTAATTTATAAATTATTGGTTATATTTAATCATAATTAGCATTAAAAAATTAAAATGATATTCCAGAAAAAATTATATTTATGGAAATATAATATTTATATATATATACAAGTCATCTTATTTATTACCCTTTCACACACCTTAAAAGAGATAGTATCATTTTTGGATGTGTGGACAACCGTCTCCTTAACATGATATGATTCATTTTACATAATAGGATTAAATATATAAGTATATATGATTAAAAAATATCTTATTTATTACAGAATTATCATTCTGGTAAGATTTTTGTTACTTATCATCTTTTCAAAATGACCATTTTAAAATGGGAATGTTACTAATGCGAACATATTACTTACCTTTTCCATGATTGTAATGTTGGATCATTTTCATAACCATATTTAATGATTTATTTTAAAATTATATTTTATTTAAATACATTATAATTATTTAATGGTTATTATTATATATATTTTATATAATGACCATTTGGCAATAGTTTACCGGCAATAATATTTTTACCCAAAAACTAAATTTTGTCAAAAACAACTGACATAAACATGATTATTTAATTTGTTTACAAAACATGATAACAAATTAAATAAAATTAATTACAGACATGAAAATTTTATGAAGATAGTATTGGAAAATTTTAAATTTAGTATACAATATATTCATGAATGGTCACCTGAAAGGAAACACATCATAAGGGGATTTCATATCACTTTTAATTTATATGAGATATATGTTATGATCAGCACTCTTTTCATTCGGTGTTTTATGTATTTTAAAGATTGTATTCTATGTATCTTATACTTAAATTAATGTGTATTAAAAAATAAGTTTTATGATCCTTATTTCATATGGTTTATGATTCAAAAGATACAAAATTGGTAAAATGTTTTGTCTTATTTTTTCTACTTTAACTCATGTTTTATTATGATTCTAAAATCCTTTTCGTAGTTCATATATTTCCCTTTTTTTATATCCTGAATCTAAATATTTTCAAGATATTATATGATTCATGTAATGTCCCTTTCGTATATGGATATTATGTATAAGCACATGAACATAAACATTACATAATATTGAATTAGATGAAAAATTCTCAATGAGGATCTTTTTAGGTTTAGAGTTTTAGAGACATAGGACATAACTATTACATCTCCAAAGATTACAAATTAGACACCATTTTTTTATAAAAAAAACACTTGAAAAAAGAGCCTTGTCTATTACCATGTTTTAGACAACATGACTTTTCCTTGATCACATCCTTAACCCTATTCAACATTATTTCCTATGAAAAACATTTAAAAAATGTGGGATGAAAATAAAAATCTCATTAAGGGATACACAAAGAAGAAAAACTGTTAGTTATTCAAAACAACCAGTAAATCATGAATACTTTAACACAAGTAATAATTTTTACCTTTATGAAGTAGTAAATACTCTTCACTGAATAAAAGATCACTACTTACCCTTCCTTAACCAAAATATTACCATAAATCCCATAAAAACAACACATAACAAATAAAGGTAACTTGGGATATAAACATAATTAAATGGAATAACCAATTAATCAACTTCCAAAAATATCACTAAATAGAACAGTCATACGGTCGACTTCTATACCCAATGCATTGGAGGTTATAACATAACCACCCATCCTGGTTTATCAAGGCACCACCTGTCATTTGATTTATTACGTAACCACCTGTCAAATGTCCAAGTATCATTATAAAATCATAACACCTAATACATATATAATGGAAAGAAAACATTTCCACTTCTATATCAAAATATATAATTTAAATATATTGAATTATAAAATCCATTATAAATTCCATTTTAAATACCAAAATATGTAAAAGATTATATGGTATTCATTTTCCTTTTAAAAACATTATGGCTTGTTATGGAAGTGAAAGATCAAATAATACTCGCGATATCAGAAAAGGTTGCAATCACCGCATACGTTAAAAAAATTATTTTTTGTCATTTAGTAAAATGATTCGTAGAAAAATATTCCCTTTAAAAAGTCAAGGGTTTTTATAAAACGTATAAAATATAGTCGTGTATTAAAACAAAATATACCTCAAAGAAAGGCTATTGAGATGATATCCATTACCTCGTGTTTGAAAACACTCGTTCGTTCTTTAATATCCTTAATAATAAGAGAACGTTAATTTATACGTGCTTAAGAACCTTTTTAAAGTTATTTATTCCTTTTATTCCACTTATTACCATGTTATAAACATTATGTAATCATTCATGTTAATAGCGATCATTTTGTCGATATTTGGTACTGGAGTTAAAAATGGACTTCTTATAATTACAAGTTGTTCCAATGGTAAAACTTCCACTATATCCAGAATGATATTCATTATTTTAATATTATATATATCATATATAACCAATATATACATGTATTTATAAGAGTACGTTAATTTTGGAGTTATGAAATGAAATTCACCGTTCATAGAGACGGTATGCCATACGTACGCATGAACACTACATCTATTTCGATTTCTTATATTAATGGAATTAAAACAAAATGAAACATAATTATATTATAATTCCCGTATAATATCATATATAATACCATTAAAACTATCCTTTATACATCCCATGTATGGAATAAACGAGTCATATCACTTTGAGGGGCCAATAGTCCGCACATCCCCAAATAAAATTATCGCATTTACCCATAATAGAAACCATAATGGTATGATATAAAAGAAAAATAAATAAGCATAAAGAAAACATAAACATAATATATATATATATATATAATATAAATATAGTTCAATATTAAAGGACACCATGATAGGCGGTAAAAGATAATTGAACAATCATCATTTTGTGAGGCGTTAGTTTGCAATCCATAGAAATATTATGTTCTTCACCCATTAGATGGAGATGTGTGTAAGTGACGTTTGAATATTTCTAATAAATACATCCTCAAATATATAGGATATTGGTGTTGTTCTAAAATAAATGAATATAAAGTGTATAGGGGCTGTAGAAGTAAAACAAATGAAAATAAGTTGATAGAAACTGTTATCTTTAATTTGGTTAACTTCTTTGGTTTGAACCAAAATGGTTTGTTGAAGTGCCTTATGCCTATTATAAGGCTTATAGGTGGAAGAAAGGGATATTAAGAGCTTAATTTGGTAGAGTTTGGCTTGAGAGGTTTGAGGAATTGGATAGAATTGGTCTCCATTTATAAGGGGGAGGAGGGGCTCTAAAAGACATTGTGAAAATATTATTTTATTATATAATGATATTCGGTTTCTAAATGTCCGAATATCATTAGAGTCGAATATAAGAATACACATTGTCTAAATAATGTCATCTAATAGTAATTGGATAGGTTTTGGATAATATTTTAATCATTAAAATCTTATTATTTAAATCATTTTATAATGAGGTAAACACTGCATCATTATTGTTTCATAAATAATTTAATTAAATCGATGTTAAAAACTATAAAAATATACCATGATATAGGATATATTTATAGCTTTCCAAAAAATATTAATAGTAAAAAATTTTACTCATATAACACAATGTAAAATTTGATTTACTAAAAGATTTTTGTTTATGTCATTTTTGTATTTACTTTAAGTTAAATAATCTAAAGAGTCATTATAACTCCCATGTGGTCAATGAGGTCCCAAAATCGACACAAGGATTACCAGGGTCGAAAATGTCTCAAAACATAAAGTTTGGACAAGTGTTAAGGTAATTTTGAATTTTTATGATATTATTTTTACCTGCAGTTACCCTATTTACTTTCTACCGCGGTAAATAATAGTCAAAATTTACTCTTTACCAAAAAAATATTTCCATCATATTCAACCACATTTTACATACTAATAACAAACTTTAATGTCAGATTTTCGAAATTCAATTCACAGTAGTGATAAAATTTTATTTAATTGAAAAAGTCATTTTTTTAACTACTACTATGTGGTTTCACCATTCATCAAAAATTGATGTTTTTCATAAAAATACCAAAAAATTCAGTCTATGAAATATTTAATATTCCGAATTCAAAAATAATTTCTATTTTTCCCAATTCCAAACATAATAGAGTCAGTACATAATTTATAATTAATTCCCATTGATAAAACAAATAGCGTGTTTTTGAGAAACAATAACTATCAAAAGATTGAAACTTGTTTATTTACAAGTTCAATGTTAAATTAATTTCAATGATCCAAATTAGATTAAATGGTAAAAATATATTCCAATTACACTTTAAACCCAATTATAAAGATAATCTAACCATATAAATAATTTAGATTAAAACATTGTTTTGAATTAAAATATAATATTTTTCACTATTCATTAAAAATAAAATTTATTGTAAAAATTCTAAAAGTTGATGTAAAGTTAAATTTGATGTGCCCATTATAATGAAGGATTTTAATTAGTATAATAGATGTTATTAAAGTGACCTAAACTGTATTTAAAGAGGGTTCTCCATTAAAAGGTGGTAAACCGACCTTTTAATGAATATTATGCGTAAAATTAGATTCGTTCACATTTTAAGCCTCTAACGTTTATTGGATAAGTGTAAATATATTTAAAAAACTTGTATAATCATATTGTAGTTTGTTTTCTTCATTACCGCCCATAAAATAGTTAGGAGTTAATTACTATTTAAAATAATAATATTATTTTGTTAGTGTGCAATGTGAGATTTCAATGAAACTCGTTGTTGTGTACCGGGCATGCTATCGAACATAGAAACCCTTGAAAATTAAAATTAATATTTAATTCCAAAATACTAATAAAAATGAAATATGATTTATTCTTTATTTACCTTGGATGTTACATCTTTCTCCCCTTTTTGAAATTTCTTCCTCGCAAGTTTTATCCACTTGTCGAATAAGTGGGGGTATTTATATCTCATAGTATTATCAGATTACCAAATTTCCTCTTCATCCATATGGTTTCTCCAAAAAACCATTTCCTGGTGAATTTTTTTATTCCTCAACACTTTCTCTCTACGTTCATGAATCTGGACTGGTTTTTCATCATAAGAGAGATTCTCTTCCAACTGAACTACTTATGGACTCAAAACATGAGATGGATCTGGCATATACTTTCTCAACATCAATACATGAAAACAAAATTGTACCTGGGATAAATATGGAGGTAAATCCACTATGTACGCAACTGATCCAATTTTCTCCCATATTTCTTAAGGTCTAATAAAATTTGAGCACAACTTTAACTTCTTACCAAAACACATCAAACTTATCCCTGGAGAAACATTGAGAACGACATGATAACCTACATCAAAAGAAAGATCCTTCCTCCAGTTATCTGAATTACTTATTTGTCTTCTCTGAGCTATTCTCATGTGCTTTGGAATCAATTGATCTTTCTCTACCATATCTTATACAAATTCTGTTCCCATCATCTTCCTTTATGCTACTTTATCCCAAAAAGTTTGAGTTCAACAACGATTTACATATAATCCCTCAAATGGAGCCAACTATATACTGGAATGAAAACTAATATTATAAAAAAATTCAACCAATAAAATATGTAGGTACCAAATTCCCAGGTAATCCAGTGAACAATCACGTAGTACATCCTCCAAGGTCTAAATTGTTCGTTTGGACTGCCCATCTGATTGAGGATGAAAAGTTATACTATTATTTAATTTAGTTCCCAACAAATTTTGAATGCCTTTCATGAAGATAGAAGTAAACCTGGGATCACGATCAGATACAGTGGAGAGCGGAACACCATGAAACCTTACTATCTCTTTAACATAAAACTGAGAAAGTTGATCTAGAGACAAAGTATCTTGAATAGGATGGAATTGACCTGATTTGGTCAATCAATAAACAATAACCCAAATTTTCTCATTACCTCGAAATGTATTCGGTAATCCCACAACGAAGTCCATGGATATATATTAACATTTCTACTATGTCACCGGTAAAGGATGAACCATCCCTTTCGGTAATTGCTGTTCTTCTTTAAAATGTTGATAAGTCAAACACCTCATAGAAAATCAGCAATATATCTTTTAATTACATCCCACCAGTAATACATCAGAATATCTCAGTACATCTTAGTACTACAAGGATGAACTGAACACAGGGAACTATGAGCTTCACATAAGAACTAATTCTTAAACGTTGAATCATGAGAAATGCATAATCTCTTTTCAAATATCAAAACACCATCATTATCAGTGTTAAATTTGGGAAACATACCATTCTAAACCAACTCTACCTTTTTCTGCAACTCACTGTCTTCTTTCTATGCTTGCTTTATTTTGTCTGATAGAGATGATCTCACAGTCACATGAAACATGGGATGAAAATTTCAGTGATGATAGGCTCCTCCCGATTTTGGGGCATCTTGAGATTCCAAAATCAGGAATTGTAGAGATTCATCATGGGTTCCTTTGATCCTCAATGGGAGTTATCTTCACTCCCTCGAACGGTTTTTGGTAATGAAGCGCTTACGGTTTCAGACTTGGATTGTGCACCCAGGGCCAAAGGTGTCTCCTCCCGGGAAGTGCTGAAGGGTGTACCCTGCAATGTGGATGCTTCTAAAATGCATTCGTGTCTAGTCCCTAGGCATGTTGACGGTGTCATATTAGTTCTTGCTGATCAAGATAATATTAATCAGTGGCTTCAAGCCTATAAGTTTTCTGCATTAAGTCGAATTTCTCATGTAAAGGGTTATAAGCCCTGGACTGAATTGGACCTTAAGCTAAGGCTTTGTCAATCTTGGGGGGTTAGGGATTTCAAACTAATCCTAATTGGAAGGGGTTTTTCAAATAGTCATTAATAGCAGGGATGATCTTATGATGGCCTGGAATAAGGAGGTGACCTCTCTTAAACCAGGTAGTTTTAGGTTAGCTGAGTGGGATAGGCACTTCAATCCATTCACTCAATAACAAATGACAGCCCAAATTTGGATTCATTTAGATGGTCTAAACTGGATTTATAGGAATCCCAAAATCCTGAGTGATGTCGCTTCTTGTGTGGGGATCCCCCTGAAGATGGACCAGCACACTATTGATGGTGAATTGGGGTTCTTTGCCCGAGTTCTTGTGGAAGTAAATATGGATTCCAAATTTCCAGACGTGGTCAATTTCTTAGATAATAATCAGAAGTTCGAAATCAGAATCGAGTATTAGCAGAAACCCCCCACTTTGTGACTACTCTAAAATAGTAGGTCATGTTGTCTCCTCTTGCTGGAATATTCAGAAGCAACAACGGTTTGATAGAGACTCTACTGCTGAAAAGGTGAATCAATTGAAGATGATTGGAAGGAATAACAAGGCCATGGAACATACAACTGAAAAGGAGGAGCACTCTGGTAAGGATTAGAAACTGCGAATGGAGGTCCCCCTGAATGATGATCCTACTGGTGGTGCCCCCTCTATCCCACATCCTATTAGAGTTGATGATGAAGAATCTGAGATAGATATGGATACCATTAATTTAGTTTGGAGTTCCCCTTCTGTCGCCATTATCTCTATGGAGGATGAATTGAAAGACTGTGGAATTGATACACCTATCGATGTGGATGTCCCATTGATGTCTAGCTTACCTAAGGAAACGATTGAAAATGAATTGAAATCTTTGGGGGATGTAGTTCTGTGAAAATCTGCAAGTTCTTCTAGGAAAGGTTAGAGTGACATGGTTGAGGAGGATGAGGCATTACAGGCCAGAAGTGCGCCCATGTGCTCCACAGAGGTGCATGAACACTACCTGAGGCCTTTACATACAGTAATGAGTATTTCTGAGGGTTTGGTCCATAGAATGAAAACAAGGAGTCTCACCAAGATCTCTAATGGTTCTATAAAATCTTCAGGTAAAAATAATGCAAAGAAGAAAAATTGGAAGGGAAACTTCAACTACAAATCTGGTTCAAAATGAATATCATGTTCTGGAATTGTCAGGGTCTTGAGAATTCCTCCATAGTTAATGCCCTACATAGGAACATTCTTATTCATAAGCCGAAGCTTCTTGGAATTAATGAACCCAAATCCCCATTCTCTCTGGGTTTTGCGGGTCTCAACAAATATGGTTTCCTTCTGGTTGTCAAAAATGGTCCAAATGAGCTGGAGGAATGTTTATGTGTCTTTTCACATGCTTATATTGGCTTAGTTGATATCATTTCTATTAATTACCAGGTGATATCTTGTTCTCTGTAATGGGAGTCGGTATAACTGGTGGGATATTTTGTTTATGCGAAAAGTAGATACCAGGACCGTAGAAGGTGGTGGCTGGATTTGGGCAATTTGGGAGGTATCTCTTCCCCTTGGTTTGTTATTGGTGGTTTTAATACGTTACGTTGTTCTACTGAAAAAATTGTCCCAGTTCATTCTCAAATATCCCTTAGGGAATTTATGGAGTGTGTTGACAGTAATGATTTGACTGAGGTCTGCTTGGTTGGTGCTAAGTTCACATGGTAAAAACGATGTCTCAACCGCATGAATGCTATCAATCTTGACAGATCTTTTGTAAACAATGCCGCTTTGGATAAATATAACACTATTTCCGGCATCAACCTTCACAAATTTTCCTCTGACCACCATCTGATCCTAATCATTTTTAAGGGCAGAGAGTTTAGGCTACCCCTCCACTTTCGTTTCAACAATGCCTGGGCATCTCAAAGCTGTTGTAGTAAGCTGATTGAAAGCTCCTGGACCTGCATTAATGGTGCTGATTATCAGTTTAAATTGAAAATCCTGAAGTTAAAGCTAGAAGCATGGGGAAAAGTTACATACAGTGACCTGGACAAATAACTTCTCATGATTGAATCTTCTGAACAAAATCTACAAGATTATGCATCCAATGTTTACTTCAATCTGTATTTTTACATAGAATCCCTTCTTGCTTCTAAACTGAACTCTCTTCATGATATTAATGAGAAATAACCAAAGGATACCTTAAAAATTAAATCGCTTCAAAAGTGTGATAGGAATATGAAGTTCTTTAATTCTCTCCACAGAATTTGAAACGCCAACTGGCCCTTCTCCTCCTTGAAGGTCGAGGATTGGATCTTAGACAATAGGGAGAATATTGCTGATTACATTGGTAATTATTTATCTAAGATCTTTAATGGACCTCCTATGGGGGGAATATGATGGATGGCATCATTCCCACTATGGTTAATTCATCTGATAATTCCTTCCTCACTTCCACACCATTGGAGTTTGAAGTTAAAGATGATATTTTTAGCCTCAACGCCTCTAGTACCCCGGGCCCAGACAGCTTCAATAACTACTTTTACCAGAAATATTGGGATGTCATCAAGGGGGATGTTTTCAAATTAGTCTCCTCTTTCATTTCCTCAGTGGATCACACTTAAGGCCTCAATTATCAGTTTATCACTCTTATTCCTAAAGTTGAGAACGCTTGTGAGATCCATCTTTTTAGGCCAATTTCCATGGTGAGCACAAGCTATAAGGTCATAAGAATGATTATTTCCAACAGGATCTCAATTATTGCTTCTAGGATGTTTCATGGAACCATTAGGCTTTATCAATGGAATATCTATACATGAGTGTATCTTTTCTGACTCAAAGTGTCTTAATCTGCTCAGAATTTTTGCAAGAGAAGGTAGAATGGCTCTCAATCTTGATATTTAAAATGATTTTGACACTCTGTATTGGACTATTATATATAAGGTCCTTGAGAAATTTGGTTTCAATGACACTTTTATTAAATGTATTTCCCCCCCTCCTTGGTTCAGCCCATGTCTCGGTTCTTCTCAATGGCTCACCTAAGGGATACTTTTCTTGATCTAGGGTAGTCAGGCTGGGGGAACCCCTCTCAGCCCTTCTCTTCTCCATTGTTGAGGACTATCACAGCAGACTCATTACTCATATGGTCTCTCAAGGTCACATCATTCCAATTCAAGCATAAAGGTCCCTTGTTATTCCCTCTCACCTATTTTAAGGCGACGATATCATATTATTCTTGTAGGGGGGAAATTAATGTACGTGTCTTGAAAAAAATTAAGCATTATGAAAGTGTCTCTGGTGAGTGTATCAGCTGGGAAAAATCATCGATTCATTTTGGGAAGAGGATATCTATTCTCAGAAAACGCTGGACTCTTTCAGAGGTGGGAATCAAGGAAGGATCTTTTCCTTTTCATTATCTCGGTGTACCGCTCTTCTGGGGGCGCCCTAGGGCCTCTTATTTCTCTGAAATTAAGGACAGAGTCATTGGTCAACTCTCAACCTGGAAAGGGAGAAGCCTATCTATGGCTGGGAGAATTATTTTGGAAAATTTGGTCATCATTTCTAAATTTTTATACTCCTTTGTGGTTTATAAATGACCAAGGGGCCTTCTCAAACGTTTGAACACATCAATCAAGAATTCTATCTAGAGTGGTACCGTCCTAGAGAGAAAGTTAGTAACTATCCCATGGAGGTTCTATTGTAAACCACTCCACTCTGGTGGCATAAGCATAAAAAATATTGCTCTCTTTAATGAATCTCTTCAAGCCCTCTTAGCCTGGAATATCATACATAGTAATTCAGAATCTATGGTTTTCCTCAAATCTCGTTTTTCTAATAACATGAAGCTTGGTAGCAATGCTTACATTGTTTCCTCCCTATGGACATCAGTTAAATCTTCCTTTAAGAATATTATGACTTCCACTAGATGGATTGTCCACAGAAACTCTAACCTTATGTTCTGGCTTGATAATTGGATAGGTAAGATTTTTTTTGATGAGTTTCAGCATGCTACTATTAGCTCAGGGGTGCAGATCTCCATCAAGATTTTTCTGGATAATCCTTCAGAAAACCTTCCAGAGGACCTTCATGATTTAATTGGTAATTAAAATTTTATCTCCTGCCCGGATTTCATAGCTTGGGATCTATCTTGAAATGGGATTCTGACTAGCAGTCTGTATTACTCACATGCAGTTCGGGTTATAAATGTTGATTTTAAATTGTTGTCTATCTTCAATAAATTTTGGATTATGCCATCTCAACTGACACTTATCTGGAGGATGGTTTATAATAGATTATCCACTGATGAGGTACTCTAATTGTTTGGTATGCAGCGATGCTCAAGGTGTGTAATGTGTCAAAGCCATCGAGAGGATGCAGAGCACCTATTCCTCTCTTGTGCAACAGTTGTGGCCATCTGGAAGCAGGTTTTAGGTGCATTTGAACTGGATGGCCTCAGATTTATGGGACTACAGGCTCTTCTATGTTGCAATTCGGTTATTCAGGTGTCACCCCAGATTCGTGATCTCCTCACCCTGGCTATTGTGGAGGTGTTTCACACTATTTTGCGGCTCTGAAATGCAGCAATTCACATTGGGATAGGCTGATGCTTAAAGATCTCTTTGATGCAGATTTTTGAGGTTATTAGGGACGCATCGACTGTCTGTTTGGGGGAATTTACAACACTATTCAGGACTTCAATGTTCTGAAAATTTTGGGTGTTAAAGGTATTTTCATACCTACTTTGGGAATCATGGAGGTTTTTTGGATCCCTTCTTACCCCCATTGGGTTAATGTCAATATGGATGGCGCCTAAAATGGGAATCCTGGCCCATCGGGTTGTGGTGCGATCTTTAGGGCTCATGATGACTCTGTCAAAGGATGCTTCTACTATTATTGTGGTGTGACAAGCTCTCTTGAGGCTGAAATTCTTGGGATAATACATGTTGTTTATTTTGTGAAAATGAATTTCTAGCCTAATATCTGGCTTGAGAGTGACACTTCTACCATAGTGCATGACATCAGGAATGGTGAAATGCTTATCTCTTGGTGGCACATATCATAGTGTATGAAATTTATGGAGATCCTTTCGACTCTCAATTTCATCGTCACATATGTCATTCGGGAGGCTAACTGGGTTGCGGATGGACTTGCAAATCTCAGAGTTGGGTAACTTATTACCTGGTCAGATTCTCTTCATGAGGCTTCACAACCATTATATAGGGATGATTGTAATATGATTCTGCACTTTCATCTCTTGTAAACATTCTATTTTTATGAATTAATTCCTCATCCATTTATTAGAGGGACCTTTCTTCAAAACTGACACCTGAAAAAAAAACAGTATAATTTCTTTCACCAAAAACTTCCATGAAAAATTTAATCAAATCAAACACCAAAGGATATTGTTCCAAACGTATCATGGTTAATGTGTCATTACTTTTTTTTGACTCAAATCATCAGCCACATTATTTTCTTTTCCCGGATGGTAATGGATCGTGAAATCATAATCCTTGATTGATTCCAGCCATTTTCTCTGTCTCATTTTCAATTCATTTTGAGTGAATATATACTTTAAAATTTTGAGGTGAGTATATATTTCACATTTTACTCCATACAAATTATTCCTCCATATTTTTAAATAAAATACATTAGCAGGAAATTGCAAATCATGTGTATAGTAATTTAACTCATGTAGTATCAACTGATGTAAAGCACAAGCAATTACCTAATCATTCTGAATTTGGACACAACCAAGTCCTTTCAAAAAAGCATCATTGTAGATAACAAACTCACCATTTATGGATTGCAGTTCCAAATCTAGAGCATTCACCAATCTTCTTTTCAATTCCTGAAATCAATCATCACATTCTTTTCTTCATAAGAACCTAACACCTTATCGAGATAGCATATTAATTGGACAACATAACCATGAACAATTCTCAACAAACCTCCTATAATAACCTTCCAACCAAATAAAACTAAGAATCTAGAATATATTTTTGGGTCTTGGAATATCTTCAATAACTTTTGTTTTATCGAGACCAACAGTTATGCCATTTTTTTAAATAATGTGATGAGGAAAGAAATTTGTTGTAAAAAAACTCACACGTAAATCTTCAATAACTTTTGTTTTATCAAGACCAACAGTTATGCCATTTTTTTAAATAATGTGATGAAGGAAAGAAATTTGTTGTAACAAAAACTCACACTAGCTATATTTCACAAACATTTTCTTTTTTTATGTTTTGAAAGAAAAACCATAAAGGAAGTTTATTCACATCTTTAATTTTAAAATTAACTAAAGTATAATCAATGAATAAAACCACAAACTTATCCAAGAACTCACAGAAAATTCAATTCAAAAGGTCCTTGAATACGGCAGGTGCAATGGTTAAACCAAAAGCCATTACTACAAATTCATAATGTCCATATCTAGTACTAAAAGTTTTTTAGGATTGTATACTTCTTTCAGATTCAACTAATGGTACCACAATCTCAATTCAATCTTAGAAAAATACTGATCTCCCTGAAGCTGGTCAAACAAATCATCAATATGATTCAAAGGATACATATTCATAATAGTGTTGTTATTTAATGCTCCATAATCAATGCAAATTCTCATTGAACCATCTTTATATTTAGAAAACAAGACAAGAACACCCCATGGTTATGTTCTAGGTTGAATGAAACCTTTATCAAATAAATCATTCAATTGGTTCAATAACTCTAAATGTTCATTTTGAGCTATTAGAAAATGGGGTTTTGAAATTGGATTATCATCCAGAACAGAGTCAAAAGTAAATTCAACTTCCCGATCAGTATTAATACTAGGAAACTCAATAGTAAAAACATCAAGGTACAAATTTACCTCGAGAAAATCATTAATCTAAAATGTTTATTTGTTTTCAACAATATTTTCTTGGTAACAATAATTTCAATATTTTACTATTTTCTTATCTTCCTGATATGTTATCAAAAGTAAGGGTTCATTCTTATATACAAACTGAAAATATTTCTGAAAATAATCCTCGTTATCTATGTATTAAATCATATAATGATAAACAGAAAGACAATCCATACCCAAAATAACATCAAAATCCACTAGTGGAAAAACAATAAGGTTTTCAGGTAGATTCTTTCCCCACACAAGGACAAGAATGTTCTTATGTTTTCTTTTTGTCTCAATATTTCCTCTAGGTGTTTTTACCATAATTTACATATTCATATCATGATATGGAATTCCCATTTTAATAGGAATCCTCTTATAAATAAAAGATTGTGTAGGCACTTAATCAAACAATAGATTGGCATAATTAAAACAAATAAACAGTATACCTGATACAACTTCATTTAATGGCCCAACATCTGCTTAAGTAGTTGCAAAGGATTTCACCACCACTTTATGCTTGTAGTCTGGCTACATTCCCTCAGTTGAGTTCTTTTCTAGACACTCATTTTCATATTGCCTCAATTCATTACACATAAAAAATCTTACCTATGGGTTTTCATAACCTACTAGATCATCTTTCTTACAGTTACGAGCAATGTGACTAGACTCACCACACATGAAGCACTTTCTAGATATTGATAAACATTCTCCAGGATAATTTTTACTGTACTTCTCACAAGTTGTATATATAATTTTTAATCCTCCATGATTCATTGATGAATTATTTCCCATTTCCTACCAACTGGTCCTCTTATTCTGTTGTTTTTCAACGAACACCAGATCATCGGAAGACTCCATTTCCTCATTTTCTGCACATCAAACAAGTTTTTCAAAACATTTGAACTCACGAGAGGCTAATGGTCTTCTATATCATGGCTTAATTCTTGTGTAAAATTTATATATCTTACTATCAAGATATGAGTTGAAATTTGGAGCATAGCTTGTTAGTCGAGTGAATGTTTTCTTCATAAGCAGCCACTAAGTCATCCTCCTACCTAAATTCCAAGAATTGTTTTTCTATTATAAGGTGAACCACCTAAGGAAAATATTTCCCAAGAAACAAATATTTGAATTCATCCCAATCTAGAGCATCAATCTCCTCACCATCCCAGATATTTTTTACCATTGACCACCACTAATCACCTTCACCTTCTAAATGGTAAACATTGAGACTAACCTTTTGATGTTCTGAATAACCCACAAAATCGAAAAAGTTTTCCATTGCTTTAATCCACCCTTCTGCTAGCACCATGTCAGATGATCCTCTGAATGATGGGGGATGTTGCCTAATGAAATGATCCACTACTGACATGTTCCTCTACGGTTGATCTGGCTGATCTCGTGCATGGATACCACCACCATTTATAGCCAAAGTCAACTATTCCATCAACGTAATAAACTGTTCAGATCTGATTCCGACCATCTCAGGTTGCTGATGAGGAAGGTAGTCTTCCTCCTGACGATGTCCCAACACAGCTTCCATGTTTCCTCTGCAGAAAACCACTCTTAACACAAATAATATCCTAGGCGAAGCAATATGGTAATATGTAAATGCTATATCATTTTAATATTATGATAAATTAATTTATGGACATTTATTTAACAATACCCTAACTCTTAATATTTTCTAAACCGACCTCTGATACCAACTATAAGGAACCGTGCTTAAAGAAGACATAATATTGAATTAGATGAATAATTCACATTGCGGATTTTTTTTGGTTTAGAGTTTTAGAGAATTAGGACATAACTATTACATCTCAAAAGATTACAAATTATACACTTCTATATAGTTTCCATTATATTTTCAAAAATTAAAAATTCATGAAAAAAATCACCATGTCTAGTTCTATGAATTAGAAAGTAAGACTTTTCATTGATCCCATCATTGAATCTATTCCAAATTATGTCCTCTGAAAAAAATTTCAAAACCATGGGATGGGTATAAAATTCTCAGTAAGGGATACACAAAGAAGGAAAAATATTAGTTTTTCTAAAAAATTAAGTAAACCATGAATCCATTATCTTAAGTAACACTTTTCACCTTTATGAAGTAGTAAATAGTCATCCATGAATCAAATATCACTAATTATCCTTTTATAACCAATATATTACCATAAAATCCATATAAAGAACACATATCATATAAAGGTATCTTGTGGCATAAACATACTTAAATGGAATAAACATATAGTCATCTTCCACACATATCACTAAATGGAATAGCCATACAGTTGACTTCCATACCCTATGTATTGGAGGTTATAACATAACCACCAGTCCTGGTTTATCAAAACACCACCCGTCATTTGGTTTATTATGTAACCACCCATCAAATGTCCATGTACCATTATAAAATCATGACACATAAAACATATATAAAGAAAAGAAAACATTTCCATATTAAAATCAAAATATATCACTTAAATATATTGACATAAAAAATCTATTATTAGGACAATTTTCAACACTAAAATATGTAAAAGAGTATAAGGTATTTATTTTACTTTTAAAAACATTAAGACTTGTTAAGGATCTAAAAGATGAAATAAAACTTGTGGCGGCGGAAAAGGTCGTTGTCACCGCTAACATTAAACAAAACATTCGATTTTTCGGTTTAGTAAAATGCTTTGTAGGAAAATATTCCATTTGAAAAGTCCATGGTGTTTATATAGTGTATAAAAGAAAGACGTTTATTAAAACAAATTTTGACTCCATGATAGGAGATTGAGATGAAGTCCCTTACCTCGTGTCCGACTTGACCCATTCATTATTAAATATCCTGAATAATAAACTAAATATAATTTATACATGCTTAAGAAACTTTTTTGTGTTTATTATTACTTTTAATGCACTTATTACCTTGTTATAAACATTATGTAATCATTCAAGTTAATAACATTCATTTTGTCTATATTTGGTACTTCAGTCAAAATGGACTTCTTATAATTACAAATTGATCACATGGTAAAAATTCCACTATATCTGGAATGATATTAAAGATTTTGATATTATATGTATTATATATATCTTATATATAAATATTTAAAATATTCCATAACATTTTGAGGTATGAAATGAAATGCACCGTTAATTGAGACAGTAAGTCGTTCGTACACATGAATGCTACATTCATTTCTATTTATTATTTTAATAGAATTAAAACATAATGATACATATGTATATTATAGTATCAGTATAATATCATATATAATACCATTACATATATCATTTATACACCCCACATATGGCATGGATGAGTTATATCACTTTTAGGGGCGGTAGTTTGCACTTCCTCAAATGAAATTATCGCATTTACCCATAATATAAACCACAATTGTATGCTATAAATAAACATATTGAAGCATAAACATAACATATACATAATATATATCATATATAAATATATTTCCATCTTAATGGCCACCATTATAGGAAATAGGAGATAATTGAACAATCATCATTTCGTGAGGCTTTAGTTTTCCATCAACAGAAATAATATGATCTTAACCCATTAGATGGATATGTGTGTAAGTTTAGTTCTAATTACTCTCATAACAACATCCTAATATATTGAGGATACTGGTTTAGTTATAAAATAAATGAATAAAAAGTTTTTAGGGGTTCGAGATGTAAAATAAACGAAATGAATTTAAGAGAAACTGTTACATTTAATTTGAGTAACTTATTTTGGTTTGAACAAAAATGGTTTGGTGATGTGCGTTATACCTAAGATAAGGCTTCAAGGTGTAAGAGATGGATTTAGGGAGCTTAATTTGGTATAGGTTGGACGAGCCAAAAGGCTTGATAGGTGTGAGGAATTGGATATAAATGGTCTCTTTTTATAAGGGGAGGTGGTGCTCTTTAGGAATGTGTGAATTTTTTTATTATATAATGATATTCATTTTCTAAAGGTAAAAAAATCATTAGAGTCAAATATAAGATGACTCATAGTCTAAATAATACAATCCAATATGAATTTTATAGGTTTTGGATAATCAGTTCATCATTATAATCTTATTTATTTAAATCATTTATTAATGAGGTAAATACTGCATCATTATTGTGTCATAAATAATTTAATTTATTTGGTATCTAAATTTTTTTACAAAATTCCATAATGAAATAAATAATTTTATATTTATAAATAATATTTATAGTCCAAAAAATTACTTATATCACCCCATGTAAAAATTGATTTACAAAACGCTTTTTTAATGTCATTTTTGTCTTTACTTTAAGTTAATTAATCTAAACTGTCATTATCAGCCCAAGTGGCGCAATGGGGTCCGAAAATATACCCAAATATTCCCATGGTCATAAATGACTCAACCAACAAGTTTTAGAAATGTTTTATGGTAATTTTTAATTATTAAAATATTTTTTTTACATTGAATTACCCTATTTACCTTTAGCCACGGTAAATAAATGTCAAAAGTTACTATTCAGAAAAAATTATTTTCATCTTATTGAACCAAATTTTACACACTAATAACAAACTTGTATGTCATATTTTTGAAATTCAATTCACAAATGTGATAAAATTAAATTTAAATGAAAAATTCAAATTTTTAACTACTACTAAGTGGTTTCAGTATTCATAAAAAATTGATATTTTTCAGAAAAACACCCAAAATTCATCCTAATCATTAATTGATATTCGGAATTAAATTTTTTTATCTATTTTGAAAAATTAAAAACATAAAACTGTCATTGTTTAATTTAAAATTAATTTCCATTGTAAAAACTAATAGTGTCTTTTAATGAAACAATAACTATCAAAATATTGACACTCGTTTATGTCCAATTTCAATGTGAAATTAATTCCAAGGACCAAAATTGGATTAAATGGTAAAAATATATTTTAATTACACATTAAAACCATTTAAAAAGATAATATATCATTTTAAATAAATTATATTTAAACACAGTTTTTAATTTAAATACAATATTTTTAATAATTCATTAAAAAAATATCTTTATTAGAAAAATTCCAAAAAAATTACAAAAGGGGAATTTTGATGTCCCTATTCTAAAGAAGGATTTTATTTGGTCAAATTGAATGTATGAATTTGACCAAATCTATATTTAAAGCAGGTTATCCATTAAAAGGCGGTAAATCAACCTTTTAATGTAAATTATGCTTAAAAGTAGATTCAATTACTTTTAAGACTCTAACTTTTATTGGATAAATGTAAATACATTTAACAAGCATGTATAATCATATTGTAGTTAGTTTTGTTCATTCCTGCCAATACAATGGCTAGGAGTTAACTACCATTTAAATTAATAATATTATATTGTTAGTGTGCAATTTAAGATTCCAAAGAAATCCGTTATTGCGTATCGGGTACGCTATCGAACATAAAAACACTTTTAAAGTAAAATTAATATTTAATTCACAAATATTAATTATAATGAAATATGTTTTATTCTTTATTTACCAGGGATGTTACATCATGATCTTAATTTCATATTTATAAATTTCTATTGAGACAATATCAACACTATTTTGACATTGTTTATGTTTATGCATCAATTAATGAAATGTTATGATCCATCTCCCAAGAACAATAATGGGTTTCCTTATTGAGTTTTTTTTATGATATAATCATGTATTGTTACCATTTTATTCTCTTTTATACATATGTTAGTTAATAATGTATTTATTAGTTATCACTACTTTACCCTCTCTCCTATCAGAAAAAAATTCAAAATCATGATTCTCATAAGGGGTTTAAAAGAATATTAATATATTCCACAATAATCTTTCAATTACATTTTTACTATTTTTTTTACAATCTCTTCTATAGAATATTCTAGTTTTTTTTCAAACAATTCATTTTAACCCTTTTATCATATGAATGGAATACTCAATTTACCTCATAAGACATGTAAAAATTAATATTACGTTATTTCATTGAAGACCCTACAAAAAGATGAAAATTATTGTTTTTAATATGTTTTAATGGGTTATTCATTGAAAAATATTTTCAGAAGGTTTTTATAAATTAATATAATATTTTTTATCAATGATATTTTTAGATTTTATTATTTTATTGGATAAATTAAACCAGCCCTCTATTTTACCACAATTATTATTTTTTTAATGATACCATTCATATCCTTCATCTGGATGGTTTATTATTGATTTTTCCAAAGTTAGTATTCACATACACTTCATTATTTATTTTTTATTCCCCATTATGTATTCAAATCTATATGATTATTGAGCATTTAAATTCTCTTGATTATCCATATCATTTATTATGGATATTACTATTTTCTTAACTACATCTGATCTTACATATAATTTTTAGATTGACAGTTATTGGATTAAATTAGAAGTATTGATAAATCATTTTCTCCCATTCATTATGTTTATTTTATTAGGCATATTATTATTTAAAAAGAATAATCCTTTGGATAGGGAGTCATGGGTTATGGACCATTTAATAAAATCCTCTCTATTAATCATTACCCTCATGAGATGGGATAGTTGGCTAGCTATGTAAGATAGATTTTTACCGAATAGCTAAACTGTCTTGAGAAGGGGCTTGATGGTACTTGTTCCATGTACCTAGGATGAATTGCATCCAATAATTATGCATTTAATTTTTATTTTTTTTATTATTCATCAGGGATATTTTTCATTAAAATATATATGGATACATTTTGTTTTAGGTATATTTATTAACAGTATGTGTTTTAGTTTTATAACATTAAATATTAATTTTTCCTTTTCTAGTTATTTTAAGGGAATATATTTCTTGTTATCCACCTATACATATTGACTATTTTCATTGATTAATTATTTATTATTCTATATTTTTAACTTACTGATAATTTTATAAAACCCTTATTATATTTCTTTCCATAGGAATCCAAAAAGTGTACTATCAAATATATACAATAATATAATAGATGGATTATAGTTTTCCACAAATTTGAATATATTTTTATAATAAATATGTTGTAATTATTATATCTATTCATAATTCAGTTTTCATTTATGTATCTAGATTTCCCAAAATACTTAATGGATTGGCCCTTCAAGGCTTGATTGGTCATAATCAAGTCAATGTAATAGATAGAAGACACTAGCACTGAGATATCTAGGGCTGGGTTGCAATAGGAAATGGAGTTCACATTTATGTTTTATCTATTAAAATCTCTACATTTTTTCCAGATGAATGTTTTGGGTTTTCGAATGTAAAATTACATTCCAATTCTTGGATTTATTCTTTAATTGACTGATATAGGAGACTTGAGTTTCTTAGTAATCATGTGATTACATGTTTTCTATTTCAATTTTAATGTGATCCACTGAGTGAAATGGATGATTGATTCTGAAATTTCTTATAATGATGATAATGATCCTTTATATAGAAATTAATACCAATTAGAATAGGAATTTTTCTTTTCCAAATGTTCTCAATTATTTGATGAAGGTTAATGACACATATACGGTTCAACAATACAAAAATGGTGACATGACTGCAGATACATATCTTGACCTCCAATGGAGAATGTTTATCAAGGTTGTAGAGGAGTTTATGAAGGATCCAAATTTCAAATTCAATGATATTCCATGAAAATTATTCTTCTTGTTTTTTATATTAGTATTGGTTCATATTTGTGCTTTTACATGAGGTATATCTTCTTGGAGGTCCCCACTGCTATTATTGTGGATATAAACATTTAATTTTTCACTACTTTGATAGAAAGCAATGCATGTGTTACTCTCTTCTACCTATGATGGACCCATTCATCATATGTGGACCTTATCAGAATGTGGAGATTTTTTCAATGGGATATCATCCTTTTCTACTTCGTTTGATCTGTCTAGTGGTTGTATATGTATCTCTTATTGAGAAAATCCTATTGGTAGAAATGGTTTGTACCTCATGTAAAAATTAATCATTTTCGTTTTTATAAAATTTCAGGAAGTGTGAGTTAGGTTGCTAATTCACACATCATTTTTCTCAAAAAAACTGATTAAAATAGATAATTTGATGAATTAAGTAAAGCATTGATATTAAAATTAGGACTCTTGATTTTAGGGTATTGATCTATTATTCTAAATGAAACATCCCTTAATATTTTTATGCGTTATATTTCTGAAATTGATTGGATTTGTTTTGTTATTGTTAGTACGGATGTCATTGCTTTTCCAATATGATATTTCCCATTCCCATGAGTATTCTTAAACTATGTACTTCCAATTTAATCTTTAAAATATTTCATGATTTGTCTTGGTATATATCACTGAACAAAATATGAATTTGAACTCATCAAATATATGATTTTATTAATGTATTTTTAAATTATTGATGCATATTTTGAAACTTCCATATCCATAAAATACCACATTTACATAAATCTACATTTAACCCATCAAAACCATGGATGGATTTGTTAGAAATAGGTCATGCGTGAAAACATTTTTTCTATTCCAACACCACTCTTAGTATTTTTAATGATATTTTAAATTTAATGTGTTGGGGTGATGAGACTCCTAGAAGAAGATGTTAAATTAATTTCAAGGAAGATGTGTGGCGGTGGTTAATTGGGTATTGATAAAGGTCATTTGATTCATTCAATGTACTATTTATTTTATGCATCAACTTGAAATTCTAATTTAAGAAAATTATATTTGATAACATGTATTACACATAAAACTGAGTGTATAAGAGAATATAAAATTATAAAACAATAAATTATATTCATTATTTTTAAATAAATTGAATAAATGTTATTTCTCTCAATACATGCAATATTTACTTATCTTGTATCTCACGCCGCAAATACATTCTTCAATATCATGTGTTATACACAATATTGAGTCTCACTAAATACTATTATTATTATTTAATATAATTAGGTATAACCTAGAAGATAAATTAGATTTCATGAATAGGATTAACTAACATGTTAAAATATGTATTTTATAGAAATATAAAATGAATTCATTGGTTACGAATTTTTAAATTATTTACTATTATTGAATGTAATTATTGAAATATATATGATATATATTATATCAAATATTTTAAACCTTTTTAAATATATTTTATAGGCCCAAGATAAGGACGAACCAAATTCTATACATAAAAGATATATTTTTTAGAGGTTGTTTTTCCACATATTAATGGAACTGTTATATAAAATCTAAATTTTGGCAATTATATAAATTTTATCTGTCAAAATAAAATTAATTTCTTATATATGAATTTCAATATTATCTTAGGGATATTTTTTAGTATTTTTATTAGAATTTTCATTTATTAATGAATAGTGATAAATACATTATTTTAATACTGAATTAAAATTTCATATAAATAATTTATATTGATAAATTATATTTTAAATTTTTTTAATATACTATTTTCTAAATTAATCCTCTATAGGTAATTGGAATCAATTTCACATTTATTTTTTATATAAAAACATTCCAAAATTATTAAAGTTTTACATGACAACCCCACTTCATCATCCCATATGAATGATTAATTTAAAAAAAACTCTTACAATTATGTGATTGGAATTTAGAAAAATGGATTCCATATTTTTAATCAAAAAAATTATAATTTATTATATAATAAAATTAACTTTACTCCAAAAGATTTCTGTGAATGTAATAAAATATAATTACCAAGATTAAGATAAATACTAGCTTAACAAGTGACTAACCCTTAACCTTAGGTGAATAAATAACCATATAAATTTTCCAAAAAAATTACCTAGAAATATTTCGACCATATCAGCACATGGTTCCTATTAGGTTTATTAATGGATCCCATTATTTAATAAAACCTCCCAAAAGTGTTTACATATTTATATTTAAAATTATGCCACTAATCTACAATAAAAAGTAAGACAACTTATAATGTCATTTGTTTTTAAACCAAATGAAAATATATTGATATTTAAACTTTCCAGTTTATTGTAGAGGCTTTTTTTGAAAATGGACATAAAAATGAAATTTTGAGAGGTATAACACTTGAATGGGTTGTTTTTTACTTGGTTGAAGGCCCAATAGGTCTCTAAGTGGTCTTAGTGAGTATCGAGAGTTTAATTCTCTTAAAATCAAAGGATTGAGAGATATAAATATGGAGCACCATTTTTTTAGTCTTGTGGCCCTCAACAGCATAACATGCGACCTATAATAGGTGGGAAAAGGTGGTGCGCACATGCTATGCATGATTTTTAAGACTATGTGGCTACCCTGTATGGGTTGTTCCACATGGGTTGTACCTTAGAATTATTCACCACATGATTGGGGGATGATTTTTTAAATCATGTATCCAGGAATTTTTAGGATCATTAGCTAACTATTGAAGAGTGCAAGGTTTTCCAAACTGTGCAACCCAAACCATGTGTGGGATCCATGAATTTAAAATTAAACTAATTGAATTAAAATTAAAAAGAACATAACAATCACACTACCCCCACTTAGTGGTGTAATGTACCTAGCCTCTTATACCACTCTATGAACAACTCACCCATCTCTACAACCTCCTCTTCACAGGAAGGATCCACCATACTTCATCATGATTTCTCATCAATTCATTGGTGTATGATATCTAGATTCCTATCATTTTTTTACTTCAATCATTTTACCCCTCTTTCGCTACCCAGTTCTCTTCGGCCAAACCCCAGGGTTAGGTATAACTTGTTTTTTGATTTTTTATTCACTAATAGGGAATTTGAATGGCTTATTAGCTTTCTGTTTTGTGTACTTCATTGTCCACCGATGAAGGTGACATGTTTCGTATCCATTTTGGCTTGTTGTTTCCACATTAGGTAATCTTTTCTTTTGTTGTATTTTTTGAACCTTTCATGGGGGTATTTTAGTGATTTATGTCCCTAGTAATTTTTCGTACTGAGAAATAGTTATCCTTGAGGTGGCTTCTAGTAACCAGAGTCAAAGGGTACATAACACATATTCATATGTAGGCATATATATATTTATGTTCCCCAATTATATATATATATATATATATATCTTCTCATGTATGTGTGAATATATATATTAGGCTTGGTGTACCTATGTATATATATATATGTGAAAAATGAATATTTGATTGAGTAAAAATGGGTATATGCATGTAATCTATATATAAATATTCCATTTTATAAATTTGTGGACATGAGAATATGTACATAAGGGATATATGTCCTTATGCATATGTGATGGTGAATATTCTAGGAGGAGGGAAGTAGGAGACCCGGGTGGTAGTTTATGAATGTGTCCAGTACAGAATTGATCAAATTGGTACTTCTCCCTTTGAGGTAGGATTTATTTTATTATTCCCTTTGGGTTATATGTTTTTAAAAAATTATACCCTATATCTTATGCCATATGTGTTTTGAATGTTTTTAAATCATTTTTTGTGTTCTTCATTGCATTTTGTCTTACCATGCACCCTCATGTTATGCAATGTGTAATATACCTTAATCCATGAGATAATTTGAGCTCCTAAAATTTAATGGAATGATTTTTGATATATAAGTTCAGGTTTTCTAATAATACCCCTCAATGAGATGTGATGTATTCAAATGGAAATTGACATATCTCAATTCATGATTCTTATTGGATTTTCTTTTTCACATTTCAGTGTCTTGAATTATATTATATTTCATGATAATTATGCACTATGACATATATAGTGATTCTATATTTGTATCATAATTGAATGGATCAAACTGAATTTTTGGAATCATCATGCATGCTGGCTTGGGTTTTTGGAATTCCATTAATGACATGTGATTAGAGGAAAGATAATGCAAGGTGAATGCAATTTCTATCACGTTTATTTCTTTGTGAAATTTTCCTAGGGGACATTTATTTAATATTTGAGTATATGAGTGAGCATAATTCCTCATGCTCTTTTATTTCACTTTTACAAAAAAAATATCTTTAATAGAATGTGGCATTATAATTAAAAATTAATATAAATAATTCATATAAGGATGCTTTCCTGGTGATTTTATTTACCTACATAGTTCTATTTATACAGACTGAGAGAGAACATGGGATTAATATTATTGATCCATGGATGGGCTTGCAATACTAAGTTTGTTACGAATCGACGCACTATGAGAGATGATTTGGCTTTCTAGGAGTGGGATCTTGAGAGGTTTATTATACTCTTGAGTGACACTACTTTCATTGGAGTGAAACCATTGATCGACCAATTTTCATTATGGGTATGCCATGCTGCTGGTGATAGTCAGCCCACTTTGTGATTCCAAGAGGGACACAAGGGAATCTGTATAGACCTTCCATGAATCAACTCAGTTGTATTAGGTTATATCAAATGTTCTAATAGTTATAATTGGGATTCATTTTAGATCACCATTGAAGGTCTTGTGACTCCACCCCTATATTTACGAAATTGATTGATTGATTGTGTGTTTACCAATGATGCATTATTTATTATTATTTGATCTTACATATGCATGCCAGATTCTTCTCCTTGGTTTACTAGCACAATTGAATGATGAATTTTTTTCTATACCCCAAGACACAGATTAATCGTGGGGGTATACCTCTTCTTAGTTTTCCATTCTTACTTTGGAAATTGTATAAACATTATGGAGTGCACATTTAAACTATCCAAAATTTGATATTATGCCGAATAATGTGATAATGGATGAGTGAATTTTTTTAACCCGGAACATGTTGTTATTATTTAATTTTTTCACTGCTCAAGATTGATACATATTGGAAAATTTTTATTTGTATATAGAAAAATATGGATTTCCCAAGATATCATGGGTTTCAGCCTATTGATATTTATATCTTACACCATACTAGGGCATCATTTGGAACCTGATTATATCTAATTTCATGCATGAATTTTGATTAATTTATTGTGGTCTTTAGTATACATTTTATTTAGGGACCAGAGGAATGGGCTCATGCTAGGGATGCTCATGGAGTTGAATGTTGGGTTTTTATTTTCTTTTTTTATATTTAAATTCTTTTACCATCTAGTAAAACCTAAAATTACATGAATAATTATATCGAATTGGCCATAACCATTTCAATTATATTTATTTATAATATTATATTCTTAATTTTCTCTTTATTTATTTTTTGTTTTTGCAATCTTTTCTATTCAATTATGAACAATCAATTTTACTACACTGATATGGAGGTATAATATTTCTATTATCTATACCTGAAACACTCGATTTTAGTTGGTATCTTTTAAATTTTGGGGAGTTGTGCTAGAGGCCACATGACCATAGGTCAAAATATCATTTTAATGGTATGTCAGGCTAGTTCATTACAAAGTGGTATCAAAGTCTTTCTTTTTTTCCTTTATCATGATATTTTGGGCTGGAAAATAGGATACTATGACTTTTTTTCACCTTGTAAATAGCCATAGTAGGGACTCATAATCCCAACCATTGGTAAATGACCAAGTGGCTTGGAACCTGATTTTTGTTCATGTTATTTTTAATTACATTTGATATGATTTCACGTAAAGTGAATGGTTTATTTTCTTCAGATAATTGACTTATGAATTTATCGATTTTTTCCATGATTAGGTATGGAAAGGAAGTCACATTACATGCATCATAATAGGTATTCAATAATTTAAATCAATGCATATTCTATGACATGTAGTTCCCATTGGTAGGTTGTTTGAAATTATTGGTGTTCCTCGTTTAGAAATTTCCATTTTATTTTATGGAAAGATTAATTTTTATGACATGTGATTATTTTTCACTGTGATTATTCTTACCATATTTAGGTAATATAGTATTATGATTTCATAGAATTTTAATGATTATATATGTGAGTAAAAGAAGCTAAAATTTTCATATTGTGATTATATGAGAGTAATCTTCTAATTCCTATGGTTCATTGGAGGATTGTGAGTGAGAAATTGATGAACCATATAATTGACCAACTATTAATGCATGAAATTCACATAATGATCATCAGATAAATTTTATAGAATCTAAAATCTTATTTTATCCAAAATAAATTTGGTTATAGTGAGATGGGATCTTCCTTCAACTTGTAAGGTGTATGTGAGCTTTATAAATTATGGTGGTGACCCAAAAAAACCAAAGAACCTATTGTGAGACATTATACATAGAAGTTGTTTTAAATATAAGTTTTATTTAATCTTGACCATAAATGTTTCATTTAAGTTATAAGGATGGTTACTTCTTTTAATTCGGTTTGCATTCTTGTATTGCTAATTACAGAATGCTCAAATAAACGCATGTATGTATATTGGGACTTTTTTTTAGTAAAATGAAAATGCTAAATGTGTTTTCAAAATAAAAATATTAAAACTATTTTGGTTTTGTAAACCCAAAATGGATAAATGACCCTATTGAGTCTCATTTTCATTTAATTTCATATTTCTAAATACCATGGGGGGTTATTTATGCTATATATATAATGTTAATTAAGGTCCCCACATTTTTGTGGATTCCTTCTCAACTATCTGCCTTTAATTAATGAAATACCTCTTAATCTAATCAATATGATCTTTTTTAAAACATTTGAAATAAAAATATTATGTTAAAAGTGGTGTTTTAAGTAAAATTTTCTAATTATAACATTTTCACTAATCAATAATGGTTTATAGGGGTTGTTTAAAATGTATTTCATGTTTTTATTGTCATTTTTCCATGTCTTGTTATTTCATTTTCGGTAGAATATTTTCCAGTTTAAATTGTTTAAATGTATAAATATTATAATTAAAATTATTTGAGGACTCTAAAGTGGATCTGTAAGTGGTGGTTTATCTTAACCCTCTTGTAAGTAATTTTTAAATACTTCCTTTCTTTTTCTATAAAATAGGTTCATTTGTGTTACCACATGCCTCTTCTCCTACTTTTTGACAATAAAAGATGTTACTATTATGAATAGTGACCTTATATGATATGATCCCCAAGTAGGAATAAATCTTTCTATTTTGGTTAGGGGTGAGCAGTTGTAGGTAGCTCTCTCAGGACCTTTAAATATATTGTCAGTTACATGGAAACAACCCATCATGTGTGGTATTGATTTGTTGTCATTGTCCCTAGTAGGGATTCAAGTTTCTAAATGAAACCTTTGATGTATAGTTTCTAACTCAATCATTGACCACTATTTTAAACTTCATCATATTGTAATACTTGTTTTAATAGGTTACATGAGACTTGGGAAACACCAGCTTCTTCATATGTCATTTGGCCCATTCATTTGCTCAGTAATGGATGACATGGTACATCATAATCTGGGATAAGTCTATTGTTCAGGCCATAAGATACATGAATTTATATTGATGAAAGACTATAGGTATCATCCTTGATGAATCTTTTTTTTCTAAAACCATAATTCCATTAGTAACTGAGGCATCCCATGATCATTCAAAGAATACCAGTAAATTCCATCTGATACCAATGTGGTCTCATTAAGGTTTCTACATAGCCGACCAATTCAGAGTCATGCTACCTAGAAAGCACACACATGATTGAAGACTTTAAATCCTCATTGAAATTCATGATAGATCCAACCATTTCCAAATGGTCCTCCTTGGTTGCGCTCCTTATACAATGAAGGGTGCATTTACCCGATTTGAAACAATTATATCCACCTTAGGAGTGTCTAATCCATCTAAAGAAGAGAAATACCATTTTCACATATGTGTGATAAGTCAGATTCATATTAGGCGCACACATGACGATCCTATGAGCCACACTCATGTACATCATTACACATGGTTATGAATGTAGAATCCAACCCAACTAGCTTTTCAAAACACATGATCTTTATGGAATGTAATCCCAAACATTTGGATGTATGGATTCATTTACTCATGGGTTATTACTGCTAATTTTTATTTATTATATCAATCTATGATGGATCCCTTGAGAATGGTCATCCAGAAAGTATTGACATGACTTTCTTCTTGTTTAATTTATATGGTTGGTGAAAGACCATTTTTATTGTCACATATTCAGGAGGATGTGAGTATTTTTTTTTATTCATTTTTTTCATGGAATATTTACTGGGTGTTTTTTGCAGGTCAATTGGGAAATCTAGCTTTTAAACATTTTAAATCATGACTTCATGTTAAGGTGGGAGTGTTTTAAAAGGACATCAATTTCCTCAAGGAAATTTTCCCAACCAGCTTATGTTTTTTGAATTCATATTTTACAATTCCTTTCCTATTATGTTTCTATTATGACCTCATATGTATCATGATCACATAGTGAAATGAATAAAACCTAGAGTTTTACTATAAATCATTTGGGCATTCTTAGTAAGGAAATAACAATAATGGGACGTTCATGGCATGATATTGTCCATAATTAATAATAATGCATAATTTGGGAAGTACTTTTTCAAATATATTTAATAACATGATGAAATGATAATGTCTCCAACAAAATAGTCATGGGTAATTTCTATCTCTGTTTATCACATGTACAATGAGAACATGCTCGAGTTTTGATTGGTTAACCGTCATGTTCTCAAATGGTACTTGATATGGAATTGTGTTTTTGGAAATGTAACATGATCTTTAAATAAAGAATCAACACCCTAGTAGGTTGGGTGATGTTGAATGTTTTTCCAAAGAATTTTTGGGGTTGAGATGTAAAAAAGTGGAAAGATTATAACATCCTATGTTTTTGAACCGGATGAAAATCCATAAGAATATGAATTTTCAAATTTATTGAAGGATGTTATTACAATCATTCATCGAAATAAAATTTTGAGAATTGGAACACTTCATTGTGTATTTTTGAACTTGGTGAAGTCCTGATTGGTCCCCCAATGGACACATTGATCAATAAGAGTTCCTAGATCAGAATGTTTAAGGTTTTGGTGCTCTTAATTAGGAGAATAGTTTTTCTAAAATCATATAGCCCTAATCATAAAACCATGAAACCTATAGAAGGTGGAATGAAGTGATTTTCATGATGTACACATGGTTTTCAAAACCATACACTTATACCATATGGGTAGTTCCATTTAAGATGTACCAATGTAATATTCATCACATGGTAGGTGCACGGTTTTCCAAACCATGAATCTAGCCCGTGAGGGGTGCTCCTGGTGCCTAGTGGTGGGCATATAGTTGTCACACAGTTTTTCAAACCGAGAGATTGAAACAATGTGCAGGGCACTTATTATAAAACATAAATTAAATGAAACATAATTAAAATAAAAACACAAAAAAGTAAATATATATCTCCCCCACATGTGTCACAACAGAAACACATTCCCCTATCCCTTTTGACATGAGACACACCCATCTCCCCAGACTCCTCTTCCAATTCAAGTTAAATGAAATGTATTCATGATTTCTCATCAATTGATTAATGTAAAATATCATAATTTATCCACATACTTTTTCATGTGTTTTCCTCCCATTCATCATCACACACCATTCTGCCAAACCCTCGAGATTGGGTTAACCAGCTTTTTGGTTTTTCATCTAATCCTAGGGAGTGGGAAAGGCATCTCAGGACAGCTTTGTGGGTGATTTATTGTCCACTACCAAAAGTGATGACTTTCATATCGATTTTAACTTTCTATAACCTCATGAAGAATATTTTCCTTTCAGTATATTCATTTAGATATTTCTTATTGCTTAATTTTGTGTTTTAGTGTCCCTAGGACGTTTTCTAGCAAACTTTTGTCATACTTACGGTGGATTCATGACACTAGGTTCATAGGAGACTTACCACATATACATAGTTTGGAATATATATGTAAGTTCCACCATTATATATTTTTCATCTCATGAATTCATGATTATATATATGGGGAAATAATTAAATATATATATATATATGATAAATATATACATGTGTGAGTGAAGGTGGGTATATGAATATATGATATATGTAAGGATCACCTTGTAACAATTCATGGAAATGAAAATACGTGCAAAGGGGATATGTGTCCATATGTTTATGAGAAGTTGAATGTTCTACATGGTGGAATGAATGAGCTTTTACTGTCCATCATGGAAAGAATCAAGTGTTATGTTGTCGGCTTTGTATGCTTCCCTTTGGGGTGGGATTCATTTCTTATGCCCGTTGGTTTATACATTTTTAATAATTATTCTCTATATCATGTGGCATCCAAATTTTGAAGTTTTTAAATTATAATGTGTTTGTTTCCTTAATTTTTGACTTTCATTTCAAACTTACCAAGTTCTATATGTTATTTCCCTTACACCTTATGTTGAATTTAATTCATAAAACATAATTAGTAGAATATTTGTAATATAGTTTCTTGTTTTACTTTAAACCCCATCAATGTGGTGCATTTTCGTCAAATAGAAATGGACATATGTTCATTCGTGAAACATAGTGCTTTAATTATTCTCGTTTTTGTGGATTGAATTATATTCTATGATTTGTACCTTGTGCATAATGCCTTATATCATTATCATTTTCTTGGGCCATAAATGAATGGATCTAACTTAATGTTGTGTGTGATAATGATTTATGGATTTTGTTTTTGGAATGTCATTGTTGAAATGCGATTAGAGGCATGTTATTTTCTTATGACTACAATTTTTTTATTCTTATGAAACATTTAATATTGGTAAAACACTATATCATTGATTTGAATACCTCCTTATATTTTATATTAGTTTTACAACATGTACAGATTGAATAGAATGTGGATTTATGACGTTTATTTTATATCCTAAATTTATATTTGGATACATTCCTTGTGATGTGATTTGTTTAGTTGTTTTTATATGTTCTAGCTGAGAACATGGGTTCCATATTAATGCTCTATGGATATATTCTCCATGCTTGGTTGGTTATGACTCAACACACTAAGACTGATGTTTTTTCTTGACAATTAAGGGCTTCCAGAGCAGTTTTTATATTATTTTGTGATATGGGTTCACCAGTGGAGAAACCAAGAAAGAAACCATTTACAAGATATCTAGATAATTAAATGGGTAAAACATAGTCACATATGTGAGATTTCTAGGACAGACTTAGAGTTCACCATGAGTCGAAAGATACAAGGGACTCTATATGGATCACCTTGGATGGACTGTTTGGTATTGGGTTATATCAGATATTCCCATAGTAATTCTTCAGATTATGTTTATATCACCTTTGATGGTGTCAGGACTCCACCAATGTATTTCATGGAATAATTGTGTGTTTAAATATGATGCATTGTTTATTATTATTATGAGATTTCTTATGCATGTGGGATACACCACCTTTGTTCACAATAAATCTTGAATTATGACGTGTGAACTTGACCTCATGGTAATGAACAAGCATGGGGTTGTACCTATTCGTTGGTTTCCTTGTTTAATTTTTCCCCTGTATACCCATTATGGATTTCACAAGTACCTTAATTTTACATTTATCTTAGTTTCCAGTAGGTGAAAATTGATGGGTTCCCATTGTGAATCATGAACCATGTTTTTATTATTTAATTGTTTACTGATCAACATTGTTACAAATTAAGACAATTCTGTTTACACACAAGAATGGATTTTACAGGACACCTTCAGTTCTAGTTGACTAATATTTATAGCTCACTACCTATTTTAGTACTACTTTTCAATAGAGTATATCATCTGTATCACATGTCATTGAATTAATTTCATGTGTTGTGTTGTGTACAGTGGTTCTTGGGATCATAGGACATGGCTCCTGCTCTGGATGATCATAGAGTTGAACCTTGGTTTGTTTTATTTTGTTTTATTTTAATTCATGTACCATGTAGTAACACCTGACATTATATTCATCATTATATGGAATTTTAATTGACCATTTAACTTGTATTCATTTACTATATTTTCTTCAATAGTTTGTCTTTCATTATTTACATCTTTCATTATTGTTTACTATTTAGTTATAATTACAAAATTTATATACTTTGATATGAGGGTATAGACTCCCCATTATCCACTCCTCAATTACTCTCTCTTATTTAGCAACCTCTATCTTATTTGAGATTCTCTAGAGGACATGTGACCCACCAGTAAGGCTATCATCTAAATGGATAGTCAGACTAGGGGGTACACACCCCACTGTCTTATTCAAACTTATCATGCCCTTTAGATCACCGAAAACCTTAAAAAATAATCTCCCAAAATCCTTATAATTATTATATAATTCTCAATTTGTGTATAAATTCAAATAATGAAGTTTCATTACTTAACCAAAAGGAGTTACCTGAATATGTGGTAAATTTATTTGATGATAACATTAGTTTCATTCGCTTATCAACCCCTTTAATTATTAGTATATATTAATCAAATAATATCCAAAGTATATTCAATATAATAATATTTATTTATATCATGTTTATGACCTACACTCAATCATATATCTTTCAAATGGGATACACAATAATCACTCATGTGTATGGCGGACTACAGCCTCATGGGTCAATGTCATTCATTCTTCCATTATATGCATTAAAGGGTATTTACAATGAAATTTTATTGTTTATATATGATATATAAGATATTTATAATTTATTTATTTTTTTATTAATATTTTATAGCACATTACTTCATGCATTCCATTTTTTGGGTATATGATAAAGACGTTTATGGACGTGTGTACTATCACCTCCTCATAAAGAGGTGTTTTTTTTTCACACAATACGTGGAATGTGTAAATGATGGATTCATTAAAAATATGTTATTTATTTGATAAAATTATTATAATTTAATTATAATATACATATATATTATTTACTTTTTATTATATTAATATGAAAAAAATGAAAAAAATGTTCATCCATACATATGTTCTACCGTCTCCATAAAAAGTGAATTTCATTTACATCTCCCAATTTTATTAATTATTATAAATAAATATACATTTAATATATATGAAATTTAAATAACTTTATAAATCCTTTATATTGTTAAATCACGATATATATATAAATAATAAAAATAACATGTCAGAACATACTAAAAAACATGACAATAAACACACAAAAGGATGAAAATAATGAAAAATTGTTAACAACCAGGTTATAAAATATTATAAGATGATCATTTTTGATATTATAAATATAATTATGGTTAATAAATAAGTAACTCAAAACTATTAACTATTATAGATGATGTTAAATACCACGCCACCGAAATGAAGTGTATGGTATGACATTTGTATCTCACTTTTTACATTTGCGAGATAAATGTCATACTCAGCACTTAGTAATTTTTTATGGTGAATCTAAATGAAATTGTGATATATTATATAATTAATTATTATATATTTATTGTATTTTAATGTTTAATTTTATGATTATTACTTTTTGAACATCTAATTCAAAAGTTACCACAGTTGTAAGGGGATTTATAAACTCATTTTTATTTTTGAGAGACTTATTCCATATTAACCACTCGTTTTTTTTGTGGTGTACATAATAATCATTGAAAATTTATATGGTGAATATTATTATTAAAATTATATCTATGTTTTATTTAATTATATTCCTTTTCATTTATTATGATTCAAAATTTTCAAACTGGAATGGGACACTTTGGAATGTTTAATCATTATTTTTCGTCATGAATAATATTTTTATAGTATCAATCTTTATCAAAGACAAAAACCCAATTTTTACACTAATTGGTATATTTTGAATTGATACCATAATAATTATTCATATGGATGGTTTATGATTTAGTTGGTGAAGGATAGTATTAACATTCACTTCATTGGTTGATTTTTTACTCCCATAGAAATATTAAAATTATAGGGATCATTGAACAATAAATTTACCCCCAAAAAAATATCACATATCAAAGGTATTATTGTTTTGTAAACTGTATAAAATATTTACATATTGTTTTTAATTTTAAAGTTGTTAAATATCAAGGGAAATATTAATAAATATGTATATTTTACTCGATACATATACTTGATAAGGCACAATGTTCACTAATATAACAAATTATTTTTAATATGTGTAATTCCTTGGACATGTACGGCATGGTTGAACCTAGTTATATATAACCCTTCAATTCCCTGGTGGTCTCATGGGACGAGATTTTTGGCTAGAAATAGTGGGGTTTTCATCCAGAATGTTTTAAACTATATAGTGAATGGTCTTGATGGTAAAGGTGTAATGTACCTAGGAAACCACAAATTTAATAATTACGAATTTACTTTATTCAGATTCAGTTATTATTATCCATGATATTTTAACTTTGAAAGGTTCTATCGATGGATTTCATCCTATGTTTCATGATTAATTTTCATGTGTGTGGAGTTATTAATCTTTATCCTGATAAATATATGGTATGTGTGTTTTGGTATGTACCTTTCCATATTTTTTAATCACTATATCTCAGTATATTGATTACATGTAATGTTTTTTAGTTAAATAACTTTTTGTATTGATTATGCTCATTGAATCAGTTTATTTTATACAGTTCTTTTTCCTTACGAAGTATTTTAGGTCACCATTATTTGGTTTACTTTCATTAAGAATCCTATAATTGTACTATGAAATCAATTCAATGATTTTCTTAGTGGAAATAAATTTATCTTCAAGAAAATTATTTTTTAACAACCAAATCAATATATAATATAAGACTCACGTATGAATCCTTTTTAACAAGACAAAGAAAATAATTGGTACATAGTAATTTGATTCCTTGTAACCATGATAATATATTTGTTGTATACACAGGCTCTTATATTACTAGGGATAGGTCACTATAGTTTGTATCAATGGATGTTCAATAGAAACCCAGGGAACATGATTTATGAAATTATATATTATCAAACACTAACTAATGATCAACATTTAGGATAATTATGGAAGAAAATCATAATGTTTTGGTAATTTATAGATTATGGGGTCTTGCCTACGAATACATCCCTACCGGGATAGTATCATGGGTTTTTTATTTTAAAATTTAAGATATCTTCAAAGACATAAACAAATTTATAGGTTGTATGTGATAAAATTCAAAAAATATTAGAGATATTTTTTATGGAATTTATTGAAATATAACCCATTATTATATTGTATGACATAGTGAAAAAGTTATTTGGGGAATATTTAAATTACATTTTATAGGAATATGTTTAATTTTATTCATAAACATTAAGGTTGATATACAAATAATTTTATTAATCATTGTTAAAAAACTAGGTTCTATTTAAACCCTAGTAAAAATTTCCTATAATTATTAATTTATTTTTATTGATGCTCATTATACATATAAAACATTTAGAGGAATTGTATTAATGAATTTTAAAAAATGGATAACCAAAATTTGATGTGACAACCTATTTTTTTGATGAGGTCATGGGGCTTGAAACCATGACTGAAGGAAGGTAAGGGTTTCATAACTACCACTAGCCTACGGTGTGTCCTGATTAATATGCCCTTGTTTAAAAATTAATAATATGAAGAATAAATATTTATATTGATATAATAGTATTAATTAAGAGGATAATATAATATCTTGTTAACCAAATTGTTTTTTGAGAGTATTTAGATACAGATGGAAAGATGTGTCACTCTTGAATAGATCGTATGACCCTTTAAATACAATATTTATGTTCCTGAGGCATAAAGAACACATTTTGGATACTTATTTCATTACGTATGTGATGTAATATAAATTGAATTGAGAATAATCAATTGTGAAAATGTTGTATATTTGATTATATAGTCATGTAGTTAAATAATTACTCCACATTGATAAAATGAAATAATTATTTTATCCAAACACCTCGATTTTTGTTGATCCGATAATATGGTAAATAAAAACATATTTCTAGATATGATTCCCTAAAATTTCCATATATCATTAAATTATTTCTGATCAATGGCCACAATTACAACATATAATTATTTATGGCATTACTCCAAGACCATATGTTCTCTTTCCACAAATGTTCCCCTATATATAAATCTTGCTATAAGTTATTCCATGGGACCTTCGTCATTATAACTCTCTCTTATTAAGAGGTTATTTTTTAACTCTTTTATGATTTTTGTTTCTCAATGGTATAATTATATAATATTAGACCTGATATTATATGTATTGAGTTTAAATTTTGAGGACACGCTTTATATAAGGTGGGAAGAATGTGACACCCCAAAATAATAATGTGAGACATTATATTTTAAACCATGTATGACACACAAAACCACACATAGAAGGGAATATGACATCGTGATACTATACAATATATTAACTATTTTAAATTAAATTCAATATAGTTTATATCTTAACATGTATGGGTTAAATATTTTTATAGAATTACAAACTAATAATATTTTCTTTGATATCACGTGTCACAGGCATGACAACGTTTTACCAAATACTACTAATAATATAATTTAATATAATAATACCTAACATAACTGATAAATTGGAGGTTTCTAATTTGATTAACTAACTTATAAAAATATATAGTTAAAGAAATTATAAAATTAATATATTTGTTACCAATTTATTAGGAATAAAAATTACCACCAATTGAATATAAAATACATGATTTTATAAACAAAATTATTTTATGCTCCCAAAATAATATTGTCTTAATATATTAAATTAATTATAGTTATTCAAGGATATAAATGAAAAAGTTGTCTAATATAGTCTATAAATTATTTTTTACAATCATCCAATAAATTATTTCGGAATAAGATAACAACAAACCCAAATTTATGTATAAAGGGTATATTTTATAAAGTTAGTTTTGCATCCTTTTAATGGAGATCCATTTTTAAGACTAAATTTTGAATATTTTTTTAAAAAATAATTTATAATAAAATTCTTTTTTGAAATCATAACATACAAATAATCATATTAATATCATTGGTTTCATATAATGAGATTTAGTTTTTTCTTAATAGTGAAAATACTTAATTTTAAATGGAAACTACTTTTTGTTGAAAATAATTTTTAGTGATAAATTATATTTAAAATTTATATTATTGAATAATTACTTAAATTTTAAATAAATTAGTCCAATTTAGGTATTTTTTTAATTTTATAATTTATATTGTATATAAAAACGTTTCAATCATTTGAACATTTTTAATTAAAAACCCAATTTGTCGCCCCAAATGATGGATTTATTTAAAATTAATTTATATCACTTATATGATTGTATTTTTGAAAAATTGATTCAAAAATGTTACTAATATTAATTTATATTTTCTAACATGTTAAAATTATTTTGTGACCAAAAATATTATTGAATGTAATTAATATTATTTACATCGATTAAAAGAAAAACTAACTTAATTACGGAACCGAACCATAAGCATAAGGGCCAAAATATTTTTAGAAATTTTTTGAAAAGACATTTTAGGGCCATATATATTATTTATATTAGTTTTTATTGAATTTGGTTCATTATTTTAAAATTTTGATTTATGTGTGACCTCCCAAAAGCATTTAAATTTTTATATTTATAATACTGCCGCTCCTCCAATATAAAAAGGAAATCACCCCTCTAAATTACTCACACCTATCAAGACATAAAACATAAAAAACAAGAAAATATAATATCCCAAATGCCCTAAATTAATAATATAATCCTCCCTTTGTGATGAAATAAAATCATGGTATCCTTTTGGTATAAACCAAAAGGAGTTACCTGAATAAAAGGTCCAATTTTTCAACAATTAAATTTGTTTCATATACATATCCACCCCATAAATTATTATTATAAGATAATCATATAATAAAATAATTTACGGAAATATACTGAGATTTTTTATCTCCAAAGATCAAATTACAGTCACACCCACTTCCATCAAACGAAATGTGTAATCATTATTATTGTGTACGGCGGACCACTGCCTCGCGAACTGATTTCATTCATTCCATTGTTTCCAAAATTAATGGTCATTAATAATGATGTATTTATTTTTATATATGAGAATTATTATTTTTAAAATAAATTTATTCTTATTTATTTATTTTTACAACACATACCTTCTTGATTTACATTTTTTGAGAATACGATAACATCGTTTGAAGAAATGTTGACTACTACCTCCTCAAAATAATTAAATTCGTTCACACTTTTCATGGAATGTTTAAAAGATGGTTTAAGTATAAATATGTTATTTATATGATAAAATGATTATACTATAATGAATATATACATATATACTATTTAATATGTATTATTTTAATTTGATATGAAAATGAAAACTATGTTCTTGTGTACATATGGCATACCATCACCATAAACGATGCATTTCATTTATATTTTCAAATTTTAAGGATTAGTTTAAATATATATATAATAAATATATATGCTATTAAAATAATGATATACATACTGTATATTAGTAAATAATTATCTACCTCAGATGTATAAAGATAAAAAGTCAAAAAATACTCTCAAAAGATGACAATTAACAGCTGAAATGAAGAATATAATGAATTATTTTTATCAAATGGGTAATAAGATATTATAAGTGGGTAATATAGGATGTTATAATTATAGACATGATTTTGGTATAATTGTTTATCATGTATTAGTCTAATATACATGAGGTTAAAGTCCAAAAGAAACAAAGGGAAACATAATTTAATGGATTATCGTCACACTGTTGACATCTATGAGATAAATGACATATTAAGGAATTACTTCATTCGTGTGGTGTTTATACCACCAATTTTGGTATAATATATCATTAATTGTATTATACTGAAGGTATTTAAATGTTCTACTTGAATATTGTTAATTTTTGGCTTCTAATTTAAATGCTACAAAAATTATAAGTGGATTTATACTCTCACATTTAATTCTAGAAAATATACTCCATATTCAACAATCATTTATTATGTGTGGTTTATATACTAAAAATTGAAACTTTATATCATTATTTTCCTTTTTATAATAATATCCCATGTTTTATTTATTTATACAACTTTTTGGGTCTTATGATTCAAATGTTTCAATGTTTTTTGGTAAAATTCATAATGTTTAATGATTATTTTCCTCAAAAAGACTTCTAAAAGATATTTATATTTTATTTCTACTCATTATGGAAAATAAAAAATTATTTTTAATCTACTTGGAAATTTTTTATTGATACCATCCTCATTCTTCCATAGGATTTTCTATCATTTATTTGTCTAAGGATGGTATTTATACTCACTACCATGATTCATTTTTGTTGTCCATTTGAAATATTCACTTTCCTATGATCATTGAATATTAAATTAGTCCCAAATATCAATATAATTTATCATGCATATGATTATTTCCTAAACCATATTTAATGTTTCCATATTTTTTTTACATAGAATGTAATTTTGTATCATCAAAAAGATCTGACATGGGTGGGCCTTAGTAATATAGTGACTCTTGATGCATCTATAGTATCCTAGGATGAGTCATTTGGCTATCCTTAGTGGGATTTCACCCAGTATGTTTTAAACACTCTTATTAATGGTATTGATGGAAAATATGTCATGTACCTACAAAACATGGCATCCAATAATTAATCATTTCCTCATTTAAAATCCAATTATTATTCTCCATGATATTTTTACTATTAAAAAATCAATAGATGCATTTCATTCTCAGATTACTAATTAAATGAAATGTTTGTTCAGATATTTACCTTAATAAAGTAATTATTCCATATTTATGTATTTTAATGGAATTCGTGTTCAGTTAGTTACGTTTCTAAAATTTTTATACATCCCATCACATTTTATTGATTATATGCTTATTTTTTGTTATTTAGTTTGCACTATTGACTATGATCTTTGAATCAATTTTTATTTCCACTATACTTATCACTTACTAATCATTTCAGAACACCATTTTTCATTACTGATGAATCCATGAAGTGTAATATGAAATACATGAATGGATATGATAAGTGGTAATAAATTTATTATAGAAACTGATTATGTGGAAAATAGTTATGTTATTTGAAATACAATACTTCAATTTGTAACTGGTTTACGAATACTACTAAAATATGCAATACTTTGGGATTTTTATTTTTTGTAATCATGAAAATTTAATGGTAGTAGACACTAGCTCTGGGTTTACTTCATTTGAGTAACTACATTTGTACCCTCGTGATAAATAATAAAAAATGATTAAAATAACCAAAGATATATAGAATGAATGAGGTGTGATTTGGGAAAAATAGAAATCATCATCACTATACATATAAGTTTTTTCATATGTGGTTAGGTGGTTGGTGTAGGTTTATTCTATACTTATCTTTTGATTAATATAAAAAAAATATGTTCTTTTATGAATTAGAAAAAAAGAGTATATGAGTAGAGAAGTATTAAATAAGTTTAAAAAATAATTCATTATTCAATATTTCGATCATAACCTACAATTTGAGAATGGGAAGTTGGTTTTGATACAATTTTATGGGGTGAATTTCATTTCACATTAACTTTTTATATCATTATTAATTCATTTTTTGGATAAATTTACTCTATAAACATTATTTTTAAAACATAAATTCCTACTAAACATAAGCCTCAATGTCATTTATTCCATTAATTAATGCCCTCATTATATTATATGAAATTTCCCTTTATAGAGTGGATAACATTGTTCAATTAAAATTCTTTATATGAAGATCATTTTCGCATTATATGAGAACAATGTTGTCATGATTTGAGAATCATGTTCTCATGAGATGAGGAAAACTCTAATTTATTTTTTTTCATGAGGGATGAATGAAAATATTAAAAAGATATGTAAATCATGATTATTAATACATAATAAAAATTAATTAAAGAAAATGGATGAATGAGAAGATAATTTTTCATCAATTTCAAAAGTGGAAAATTGAAATTCAAGATGTTTTTTTACATTGAATAATTTTAGGTCTAAGTGATATTATATTATGATTTCCAAAAATTACATTTTTCATTGATAATTGGTTTCTTTCCTTGCAGTGTAATTTAAATAACTATAACATTATTACCCTATGATATTAATTTTTTATATTTTATACATGAGGAAAATCATGGTTCACATATAGGGGTATAGAAACACTAAATTTACTTTCAAATTTTAAAATAATTTATATGTATTTTCCATGAATTTAAATAAATGAACCGATGGAATTTAATGATTTATAAAATTATGGTAAAATTGACAAAAATGATATAGATTCATTTATGTTTGGAATTTAATGGTGGAAAACATTTAGATATTTTCTTAATGTAATTATTATGAAATGGAATTTATTTGTACATTACTGTTTAATTTTCTAGGTGTTATTTTTTACGTTAAATAATATAATGGGGCCTTCCAAGCAAGTCCCTAAACACAAAATAGACCATTATATCCACTTATCTTGCCCAATATTAGTCGTCTTGATATGTAGGGTTTCGGTAGAGCCATCTCAAGCCGGCTGCTAGAGCACAACTGATAAATCCCTATGAATAGGTGCCATATGTTTGGCTAATAATACAGGGAAGGAGAGTGAGCGTTTTTTCCAGCATGTTCTTTGTGTGTGTGGACCACATGAGTGTATGTGTCTTGTATTCATTATTACACCCCAAATAGGTTGTTTTGGTTAGTTCTCCTACATCATGTCGTATAAATATGTTCACCACAACCAACATATTTGTTATGGGACAAGATTTTAACATTGTTTACATTTTAAATTTTACAAAAATTATACATCTCATCTACATTCCCTCCTCATCCACCACTAGACACCCATCTCTCCTATGAACCACTCTTCTCACCTTCATCTTCTATTCCCACCACTACAACCAATAGATGAAGGTGTCATTACCCCCCAACCATAGTTCATGCCATCCTTCATTATTAAGCTTCTCAATCTGCATAGATTACCTATAAAACTTTGGTCAACCCCGATGAATAAAAATTGAATCATCCTCTATACATTATGAATTAAAAATGTGTAGAGGGAGCCACTACTCACCACTACTATGATGTATCATGGAACTTGCATTCTGATGCTTCTTGATTCTACTGAGTGACTACCATACCAGAAACGAGGCCACGAATAACACATAAATCTTTCATTAGCACAATCCCACTCCCTTTAAAATTAAAACACCAAAATTTGTTTTGTATTTCTAAATATTCCACTAAGTATTTCATATAAGTTTATAATTATTTGAGTGAATCCTCAATGATTTTGGGAGTACCACCCACTAAAGGTGGGGTCGAGTGTTCACACCCATGTCTATAATAGGAGGGATACATTTTCAATATGGAGATAGTTCACCCATGATTTGATGAGGTTGTGATATACCATTACTCGATGCTTCCATTCTTTCTCTTTTTTTTAATTTTTATTATATTTTGTTTAGATTCATTTTAATGATGTTTAATTTTTTAATACAATTAACACATAGATGTTATATAAATAGATTTCTACATACATTTAGTTTTCTATTCATCTTAAAATCTATTCATTCTATATATTTTATATTCCTCTTATTAGATTTTATTATATTATGATCTTTTCCATATTAAAATCTCTTTCACGTCCTTTTCATTTTATGCTAATTTTATATGTTCTTTTATTTTAGTTATCTATTTTATTCTCTCTATCTCTTTTCTATTGTATTCTTTCTTCTCTTATTCTTATCATCTATCCTACTTACATGAACTATTACCCTAAAATGAGTGGATAACTTGTGCATTGGCCTAGGAGAGGTATATAGTGTTTCAATTAATTAGGAACAGTTATTCTTATGTTTATTTATGTTTTTGGTGAACAAGAATAAAGTGAAAATGTGTTGTGACTACCCACTAAAACACAGAATTCAAACTCATTTATACTCATTAATAAACAGTCTCCCCTCCCATACCCTAAAAATTTGATCTTCGTGTAATGAAATATTTCCTTTTATTAGATATACAGACATATAATATAGGTGGGTCATACATGGTGTCCGACTCTAGATTGAGGTGTGACCCAAACCATTATTATAGGAGGAGGTAAAATTAAAATTTCCAAAGGAGTTCAAGATTTCACAAAATTAGATTAAATAATATATGATTAGAATTGAGATATCATGGTGAACCAATCATTAAATATTTAAAAACTAACAATGAGAGTGATGGAACCCATAATTCATTCTGTAAAGGACATGTTGATTCCTTGTTTAGAACATTTTTTATTGTGTCTTTGATTAATATTTTCTTGTATTTAAATTTATTTTCCATCATGGATTAAATAAAAACCAAAACAGGTAGTTATTTTGAATTTAGAATAGAAATGTGAACAGACTGAGAAGCTTCTCAAATTAGAGAACCATGTTAAGTTGTTGTGCTACACTAAGAAAATTGTCAGAAATTTTCAATTCCTCAACCAGTGACAAGTTTCTATCACAACTAGCACAGTTTCAAGGTAGCAAAGCATTACATTGATTATTTTTTAAAAATCACCTTTTTATAGTTTTTAATTATTATAAAATATCGTATAAGGATTCCTTTCAGGGTTGTTTTGAAATGGAATTTTTTTTCAATTAATGCAACACTGACTCAGGGGTGTTGAATCAAATGAAAGGGTTACACATTGATAAGAAGGATCTACTACAAAGGCTAGATGCACTAAATCTGCAAAAAAAAATCACATGTTGATTGGTGAGGAAACATGAATTTCATTTCAAGAGTTATAAAAGATGCTCAATGAAGTCAAGAAAGATATTTAAATATTGAAGTCCAAAAAGGATTTTCCACTAAAAATTCCAAATATTACTAAAGAAATATACGAAATTAATACCAAACACAATGACCATCAACAACCCATCCATTAGAGGATCTAAATCCAAGATGAACATTAGGTTCTTGATTTTATTATTGATGAGGAATACATTCATACTGGAATACATGAGCGACATTAACAAATAATAAAAAACATCTAAAAGGATTATAAGGTATAACATGGTCTTCCCACTCCTTACACAGTATAAATTCAACAGCTAATCTACATTTTATCTAGTCATGGAAGAGAAGGAAACCCCAAAAACAGTGGTATTAGAAGAATAGATGGAGGATATAGATTACCAACCTCCACAAGAAAAAATACAACTCAAATTGGAGATCTCCATTAAGGTATTGATTAAACCATAAACAACATACGATGATGATCTTTATCTAAAACATTTCTTTTCATAATTTATTAATATTGGATTCAGTATCACTCCTTATGTTTCTGAAGTCTCATATTATTTAAAAAATAGGTTTTCCAAAGATGAATATGAGAAATTATAACAAACATCTGATGAGGACCGCATAGATCTCCCTAATATTGATAATGATAAATTTGAGGAATCACATGAGGACATAAAAGTAGTTGATCCAATATAATTCAAGATATATCATGCTCACACTGAATTTTGTATTTCTGATTTAAATTCATAATTTTAAATAATATCAAATAAAAATTGAATTCTAACCATACTTTTAAAATTAAAATTTATATATCCCATATTAAGAAAACATTAAATAACGGAGAGGAATTTTAAAAAGTATAAACCATGTAGGATGATCCATATTTCATCCCACCACCACCATGCAGTGCATACCTAAATTTTAAGGGACAATAGGATCTTATATAATGTATTCACGGATCATTCCTCACCATGAAGAAAAAACCACAAGAGTGGAAACTTCACATGTGGTTTTTAAAATACAAGAACATCAACCAACCATTATACTATGTAAAATAGCTAGTACTATACCCTAGTGGTAGTAAAAGTTTCATGGACCACATGGGTGATCATTCCAAGAATTATCTTTACCTTCTTTCTAGTATTTTCAATTTAAATCTTATGAATTATTAAATCAATAATCCCCACTCCCTATATATATTTTGAGAATAAATGAAATTATCCTTCTTCTTAGTTATGTACTTTTATTTTTTTAGTTCATGATTTCATAAAGATGATCCAAATTTTTTTTGGACAAAATGTAATACGTTTCCTGGGAAAAGGGAGTTCACTTTTAATGTTTATATTTTTAATGCTCTTCATTTTTTTTGGAGAACATGTTTTGAGAATTAAACAAGAAAATTTATTTCCAATGGATGGATTTATGATTTACTTGACTTATTTAAGACACATGAGTTTTTTTTTGAATCATGTGATTCCATGTTTTATATTTTATTATTAATTATATTGAATGAGTAAATGTGTAATTGAATGATTGATTGGAATCATGGATAATAAAATGATGACTAATTAGTTTATTGAATTAGTTTGTTCTTGAAAATTAAATTTTCCTAACATTTTTTCCGAATTGAATTGATGAAATTAATTTGGAGGTATTTTTAATTATTTTTAATTTTTTGTGAGATTCTATAATTCCTAATGCCCCATTCTGGAGAGGATTTAAAAACCTGCTGATTCCTATTGAATCTGGAGAATATTTCGTGGTGGATCTTGGGACATGGCACCAACTAAAATAGGGATTTGAACATTTCAGTGTTGTTATTATATAAAAACACATTTAAAATGAATGATGACTCTTTTAAAAAACCCATATCCTTAAATTTCAACCTTTACATTAATCCTTTTTTAACCTATAGAAAATAAGAAAAAAAATTAATGATTGATCCATGCTTCAATATATTTTTATCCATTCCTACCATACTCTTAGAATTTTTTAGGATATTTTATTTTTTATGTTTGCTGGTGAAGGGAACCATAGAGAGAGAGATGAAATAATTTTCAAGGATAATATATTGGGGTGATACATTAGGAAATGGAAAGGTCATTTGACTTATTCACTGAACTATTTATTTTTTTTAACAACTCTAAATTCTAATGTTGAAATTTTTATTTGATAGCATGTATGGCATGAAAAAAAGTGTATAATGGAATATAACATCTCGAGACATTAAAATATATTCAATATTTTAAATTAAATTAAATATATTTTATAAAATCAAATGAAAAAAACACTGAGTTAGCTTGGGTTTTATGAAATAAATACTTCTTTTGGTATAATGTGTTACATTCATGAATGAGTTTTACAAAATAATATTAATTTAACTATTTAATATAATAATATATAACCTAGAAGATTAATTGGAAGATATCAATAGGATTAACTATGTTTAAAATATATGGTTTACACAAATATAAAATGAAATCATTGGTTACTAATTTATTATAAATTAAAACAAAAAACAATTGAATATATGTGAATTTTCTTATAAATTTTTTTTATATGCACTCAAAGGAATTTTTTATGATAAATTAAATTAATTACAACTAATTATTTATATTAATGAAATATATATTATATATATTCAGGAATATATTATTTTCATTCATCCAATATATTGGATTTTGATAAAAGAAGAACAAACCCCATCATATACCTAATGCTTCATTTTTGTAAAGGTAGTATTAGTACCTTTTAGTGGAACATCTATTGTAAAAATAAATTTTGACATATAAATAAATTGTATTTTTTAAAATAAACATAATTTCTGAAATATGAATTTCAAAAGTATCATAGAGTGATTTTTTGGTATTTTTTTGGGAATTTTCATTTTTTATTAATAGTGATAAATAATTTATAATTTAAAAGTTATTAATAATGGTGAAATGCCTAAACATGTCATGGTGGTATAAAATAATGAAGCCTGAGAGTATCATCCCTAACAAGGATAAACATTTTATGGGGAAGGGATCCTGGACTAGTGAATTTGGTGGTTGGCCTATTAGAATAGGACCATGCAGACAAGAAATCCATGACTATATTCCCATCCCACCCTGTGTGGGTAATAAACATTAGGTTTGTGAAGAAATAATTGCATTGAAAAACTAGAATATTAACATCCCAAGGATAATGATCCTCTTCATTGAAGTAACTTTGAAGGATCAAGGATTTGGTTTCCACACCATCTAAAGACAACCCATGCGAGAGACATAGGTCAAGCACCTTGTGCATTGAGGTAGATTTGTCATGAATAGAAATACGTTGACCAAACAATGTGCTAAAATAAAAAATTAAATAACTATCTATTATCCAAACTACCCATCATCTCTCCATACAACCATTGTTACATTACCCTTAAACATTGAACATGATGTTGTGATAAGGATGGGTCAAGCCAATCCATCTTCCTAGCAAAGCATCCTTGTGAGTCAGGGACACCCGCCCAACCATGAGAATATGCAGTGATGGGTAGAGATCCTAGAACATGACATGGTTGATCGACTCAACCAAAAATGTTTGGGTACTATCCAACACACCCATTTCTGAACTCAGGTACCCGTCATGGTGAACCATGTTATGAGAAGTTGAGATACTCGAAAAATCAGAGACAATGAAAAAAGACCATGTTTAATGTTTGATCTTATTAACATCCATACTATGAAACCAAAAATGAAGGATTCCATGCCTTGAGATGACCTGGAATTCATAACCGCAATGAGATCCCACACCACACCAGACAACCTATTCCTACTCTCCCTTGAATAAAAGGTGACAGGAGGATTACACCCTCAGACTACCACAACAGTTTCACCGGGTTACAATAGAGATAACCCTTCTATAAACCTCCTCATCTGTAGGAATAGCTCTATTGTGTATACTCTAAATAAGAAAATTGAGTATATACAGGATTTCATAGTACCATATAATCACATCCCATTTATCGTAATCCCAACCCCCTATAGCACTTGACTCAATGCCTTTGTTGAGAAATGTCCAGTCGATGATGTTGTGAAGCCCAATTTTTTTGTTTCCAATTTAAGAATGGTTTTGAAAAATACCTCTTGTTAATAACGGTAGAGTGTTTAATGAATAAGGAATGGGTAATAAATTACCTGGGAAACGGAGAAATGCATCACTAGGAATCTAGGGAAAACAAACACCATTCCCACCTAGGTCGTAGATCAGATGTTGGTTGATCCACAACCCTCAATCCATCTTGAGTGTTGATGTAATACAACTAAGTGACTTTTATTCTAAACCCATATTATAGAAAATATTATTCACATACCATCTTACCCAATCCCCATAAGTTTTTGAAATAAAAATCTCCCACAATGAATACATCTCCATGAAATCCCAGTGCATCGTTGATTTTAGGAAATTCATATTTTCATAGATGATTATCAATCAAATTCCTCCATGAGAATGGTCCCAATTCAAATGAAGCAATGAATCCCAGTGATACATTCACTTCACATGAACATCCTAGATAAATAAAAATAAAATTACACTTTGGAAACAATGATGTTAGAGAGTACATGTGTGGGTATGGAGCAGAGCAAGATATTAACAAATTTAATGTGTCCTCCAAATTAGAGGAGAGTATTCTTCAAATTACAGACATAGTTGGAATTTTTAATGACAATAACGTAGTATTAATGAATAAAAATAAATCCCAATGAAATCGGAGACCCAAATACTCTTTAGTGAACGATCATTTATGAACCCAATCCATGTCAACAATTTTACATCCCCTTATCTATGGGAACAAATTTCGAAGGTTGATGTTGCACTTTGACTTGTTAAGGGACATCCCACTCATTTTTCAATAGAAGATATGTTTGATATAATGATCTTTAAGAGTCATGGAATTACCTTTCATGATGAGGAGAAATCCATAAGTAAAAAAAGGTGCGAGGGAACATTGAAATTATACCTGCACTAGAACCGACCCAAATTCCCCCCTCAGAGGTATTTTTTATAGTACCTTCTCATAATGTCCTGTACCAAAATAAAGAAACTTGGGGATAAAAGAATCCCCTTGACAAATCATCTTAACATACATGAAAAGAAGTAACATATCCCAATGAAGGATATATAAAACCATGGAGAGATAATGCATTTGGAGAAATTATCAATATACATGTCAGAAAAATAAACATACTATGAATGTAACTGATGATGAAAGACCACTCTAACCCATCATAATCATTGTCCATATCAAACATAATATAAATGATTAACACAAGATATTTTTTGTTAATATCACTTACCATTTAATAAGCAATGGAATTGGATTCTTTTGAGAATCTTTCTCAAATGAAGACTTTTTGTTGCTTATAAATCCCTTTTTAAAGGTAAACAGAGAGCCACCTGTTAATGATCTTTTCAAGAACATTATAGGGTATGTTTCACATGTTGATCGGTCTACTCTAATTCATAGAGTAAGTGTTTCAATCATTTGGTATGAAGAACATGGTGGTGGCACTATCCACCCTAGGAAAACGCTCACCCTTGAAAAAATAGTGAATGATTGCGACATTGTCTTTTTTGATGATATCCCATGATTTAATATTGAAGGATCCTAGGAAGAAATTCAAACCAAATGCACGACAAGCCTTTAAGGATTAAACAACCAACCATATCTACCTCTCATGTGGTAAAATCCTAAATATTTCATTAAAATCATTAGAGAAAGGTTGAGGAATACTGTCAAAAAGATATGAGTGACCTATGGGGTAACCCATATGTATCATAGGGTTAATATCAGCTAGTAAAGAGGTGAAAAATTATTCATTCATACAACCAACCAATTCATATTTACTTGTGTTGTAGTTTTAATTGAGAGGAATGCTTATAGAAATTTGTTATTTCCTCTTTCTAATGCTATAATACCAAAAATATGTGTTTTTCACCACCATGATCCAAGTCAATCTATATTTCTCCCTTGTCTTATATTCCAATTCAAGAAGCAGTTCTGCTAAATGAATTTTTATTCTATCCAGGTTATTGATGATATCGTTATCCCAACGAGACTAATGATCCCTATCATTATATTAAATTTCATCCCTTAAGATGTAATTGTTTAGAAATTTGGATGTTTTAGAGGAATCCCAATCCTAAAGGTCCATCATTCACTGTCAATGAATTATGGGGAACCCAGTCAAGGATTCCACAATCAGATCACTAATCCATCTAGAACAACATGCGTCATGAAAACCTTTGTTTTATGACCATCTCCTTGAATATAAAAAATGGTAATGTCGAGCCTCCAATTCCACAAGAAAAATTAGTAAATAAGATTGGATAGGGAGTTCCCAGATAAGGTGTTGCATCCTTGAATTTGAAAAGGAAGAAATGGCCTGGTTATTAGCTAAGTAGAGATCTGTCTTGAACCATGTATTATTCCAACCTCACTGATTAGTACACCAGGTGAAATTATCCCTATATTAAACCATGTTCAATAGCATATTTCCAAAATAAAACCCAGTGAATACCTATCTAATACATAAAGGGTAGTCCCCTCTAAACATTATCACCAATTTCTCAATGATGAAATTGAAATACCCTATCATGATACAAGAATAATTTATAAGATTTATGTTACTGTTCTCCTTCCAAATCCCTTCTGTTTCACTCGCACTACACTTTTGGTAGACAATGGATAATAAGTTTCAAAGAATATCAGATGAAATATTACAAGTAATATGTGGATCATATATAGAGACCTTTTATATATAAATGGAATGGTTCTAAAAAAATAAAAGTTGTAGTTATAATTATAACCATTGATGTAGTTGTGAAGTCGTACCTTGTAGAATTGATAATGAATTTTATAAAATTATTGCATGTGCTCATGAACAGAAAACAATAATCCCATAGATCGATGGATCTTTGAAGAAATGAAGACTGAATATTCCATAGAATAGAACCCTCAGGAATTTCATACTAGAGCAGAATACATTAAAACCAAAACTGTCGGGTAGTTGCCTCTGGTGCTGATTGGAACATACTAATATGAGAATATAAACCTTGATCCTACTTTCGTTAAGAATGAACATGTGTATTGGATCCACTGTAAGTGGGGGATGGGTGGTCAACCATGTATGAGTCCACAAAATTAAGGGTGAAGAAACCATTGGAGATTTGGATTGGTAGTGTAGAGGAAATTGAAAGAATATCGACGGGAGGGAATAATGGTAGAATGGGTCTTTACCACGATATAGGACTGTTCCCTCCAGACTAGGTGATGATGTGGATGGTTGAAAGGGAAGTTGAGGCAGCTTTGTCTTGGATTTGAAAGATGAGAAATAAATAAACACCACAAGATCCATGTATGGGTTCATTAACCCATGGTATAATGGAAGAGAAGTAATAAGTACCTAAACTATAGAGGTTTCATTTGGGGAAAGAGGATCAGGGGGAGGAGGAACGGTGGAGGCTTTTGAGAATCCCCAGAAGAGCATGCTGCCTGTTATCGATTAACCATAACATCCTTGTAATCCTCACCACCATATTAATTCACCAGAGGGGGTGTGGCACACATGACTTATTTCATATGACAAATTAGTGGTAGTGACCTTAGATCCATCATCTTGTACATAACAAATAATAGATTGGAAAACCAAGGCCTACCTCTTAAAGAAAGACTCACCTGCCCTGATGATTATTTGTTCTGGGATAGGGAAGGAAAGATAAATTTTGACCCATATTTGGGAAATTCTAGTATCCAACATCAGATGAGTATGTTTTTTGACAAAAGAAAATGAACCAAAATAATTTCTAATACCCCGATGGAATCCATTATTGTGAAATTGAATATGAATCCATGGAAAGTGAACCCAAACCATTGCATGTTGAGATCCACGATGGGGTTTCACTCCAAAAAAAAACCATTATAAGAGATTGAGATTCAATTCCCCAACTGACCGAGGGTTGCAAGACCACACCTTAACAAAATACTATTGGGATCCTTAAATGTTACAAATTGCCTTAATATTTAACACTGAAACCCCAGATAGAGCCCCAAAGAGAGAATGACTTTCCAGTAAAAGGGAATAGGTCTTATATTGGCCCCAAACCTAGACAAAAATGTTGATTAAGGAATGTAGATTGTTTCCTACATGTATTACCTATGGAAATCTAGAGATGGAGAACCATCCATTGAGGAATGAAGAAGCTCACCCAGTAGGACCTTATGTATTAGTCACAAAGGGGTCGATCGAGAGGGATTGCGTCGACGAAGAACATATTTCATTATTGGTCTCAGAGGATCTCCCTTGAAAACTAGTGTTGGGGGGTACTTCCACATAAACCCTAATGAGAACTAGAGGGGGTCTGAGGGAACGAAGATGTCGTCTAGTATCCATAAAGGTGGAGAAGCAAGAACGTGCAGAGGTAGAGTACCCATAACGAGTGGAGATAGAGGATCAATGAGATTGGAAATTTAAAAATATGCAGGAATGTGTGGAACATTAATTGATGTCCGATCGATCATCCCTAACTATTATTTAGGGTAAAATATTGAAAAATACTATATGTTAATTGAAATCATATTTTTATGTAAGTAATTTTTAGTGATAAATTATATTTTAAATTGTTTTCAATGTATATTTAGTTCCATTATTCACATATTAGTTCAATTTAGGTGATCTGAATAAAATTCATATTTATATTGGGTATAAAAGCATTTCAAATATTTTAAAATTATTACATTTAAAACTCATATGTCATCTTGTCTTTGAGATAAAAATTAAATTAATCTATTCCACTAATCTAATGGGAATTTAGAAACATATATTTCATATTAATAATTATAATAAATTATAATTTATAGTATAGCTAAATGAATGTCTTACCTAAAATATTTATGGTTGTAATTAAAATTAGTTTATGAGACTAAATGAAAAACTAGCTTTAGAATGGACTAGTCTATAATGTTAAGGGAAAATGACATGGAAACTATTCCAAGCCCATATATGGGACATATTCTTACCATATTCTCCATTGGATAAAATTTTGTTAATTTTTTGGGGAACATTATTTGTGGGAGACCTCCCAAAATTGTTTAGCATTTTCAATTTACAAGAATCGCACTCCTCCCCTACTATAAAAATACACTCAACCCTGAAACACATTCACACCTATAATGGAATAAAACTCATCAAAACCATAAAAAATAATAATCCAACATCCCACATGCATCCTAGAAGTATCTTTTGTGAGGAAATAAAACCAAGTTTGTCTTTTGTTATAGACCAAATGGAGCTACCAGAATAAGAGGTAACATTCAATGATATCTTTTTATTTACTTATGAATCTGTTAAATAATATTTATATATCACTCATATAATAATAGAACTATATTCTATATTTTTATACTTTCTTTTATTTTATGGGTTGTTCATAACCTCTCACACACCTCCAAATATTGGAATACACAATCACCATTTGTGTGTATGTCATACTGTAACATCGCGAATCGATGTTGTTCATTATTCAATTACCACATTGTATTGATGGAAATAATGAGAGATTTATATTTTATATATTATATATTTGATATTTATAGTGTCATTATGCTACTATAATATTTTAATAACACCTAAATTCATCCATTATTTTTTATGTAATATGATAACATCATTTGTAGATGTGTGATATATCACCTCCTCAAAGAGATGTGATTTTTTTACACTGTACATATAATGTATAAAAGATTATTTAAATAAAAAATATGAGATATATACTACAAAATTATTGTATTGGAATTATAAAAACGCATATACTATTTTATTTTCATCCGTTTATAATGATATGAAAATGATAACAATGTTTATTCATATGTACGACCTATTATATCCATGTATGGTGCATTTCATTTACGACAATGAATTTTATAGACTATTATAAGTACATATAGTATAAATATATAATATATTTAAATATTTATTATATAAATTATATTATTCACTGATGATCTATGAAATAATAATCAAGATAACAAAACTAAACTTAGTCGAAAAACATGAAAAGGAACAATATGAAGGATAAAAATAAACACAGATAATTAATAAGCAGGTAATAAGATATTATAATAGGATCATATATTATTCTATAAATATGATTATGGTTCTATATTATGTTATTAATAGTTTTTAAACTACTATATTGGGATTTTAATTCCACATAAAAATGTTTGTGTGAGATAAGATATTTTCATCTCAGTATTTATATTGTGAGATAAATGTCATATTCACCAATTAATTATTTTTGGAGGTGTATCTACTTACGATTTATATATATTATATAATAATTTTTTTACAATGGTATTTATGTTTCTCATTTTATTATTAATACTTTTGTGGATTTTTTATTCAAATTTTACAACAATTGTATGTGGATTTATAGTATCACTTTTATTTCTATGATACTTCTTCCACATCCACCACTCTTTTTTATAGTGTATATAATACCCTATGGAATTTTATTTCATTAATATCATTATTTTAATGATATACTATGTTTCATTTTATTTTATTCTTTTATGGGGTTATGCTTCAAATGATAGAATATTATATGAGACACTTTGTAATTGTAATGCTTATTTTCTTCATGAATTTTTTTAAGAGATAACTTTATAGTATTTTAATTTATGAATTAAAAAATATCTTCAATTTTATTATTATTTTGATATTTTTTATTTATGCAATCCTTATTCTCCCTCTTGGTAGATAATGATTTATTTTTTCTGAGGACAGTATTGGCATTCACTTACATGATTCATTTGTGTAGTCTTCTTGAAAGCGTCACTTTCTAGTGATCATTGAACAAAACATTTCAACCACGTGAACATATCATTGATCAATGATATGAATATTTATTAAATCATATACAATTTTTAAAAATAATGCATACTATAAATTTTATTTGATATATGGAAAATATTTATAATTTAACTTATTTTACTCAATATTGACACCTGAAAAAATAATGTTGTTTGTGAATTAGATAAACTATTCCATATATGTTCAATTCATTTGATACATATGACATAGGTGGGGCCTAGTTATTGATATCCCCTCAATGAATCAATAGTCTCAAAGGAAATTTTAGTTGGATAACATTAGTGGGGTTTTCTCCGAGTATGTTTTCAACTTATTTTCATTGGAAATGATGGTAAAGGTATCATGTACCTAGGAAACGTCAACCCTAGTAATTAAATATTACTTTCATTCAGTTTTAGATATTATTGTCCCTAATATTTTTTCAATTAAGTAATCTATGTGTGCATTTTATTATCATTTTATAGAAAAAATGTCATGTGTTCAGTTATTTAAATTTCTTTATTGATTATGTATTATTTTTGTTATTTTAATGGAATATGTATTTAGTTATTTTATATTCCATGAGGATTATGCACTCCATATCAATGTGTTGATTTCATGGCATGTGTGTTCAGTTTTGTTTCTTTCCATATTTACTATACTCTTTAAATAATTATTTTTTCACTATACATAACACTTACAATTTATTTGAGTTCACCCTTATTTTTTCCTTTAAATAAGAATCCATGAAGTGTGTTATGAAATATATGAATGGATATCCATAGAGGCAATAAATTTATACTCCAAAAATGCTATATTGTAATTAGTATGTCATTTGTAACATACAAATAATGTATGTGTATAGTTTACCTAGAATATTAAACTCTTAGGTCCTTTGGGATTTGATCCCACATAATTATGCCAATGTAAGGGAAGTAGGCATTAGCTCTAGGATTAATTAGTTCAAGTCACAACAATTTGTATAAACAATGATTTTTTAGAAACTTTTTGAACTATATTTAGTAAAAAATAGATTAGAAAACACATCCTTAGGTTCTAATTTTAGGATATGTATATAATAACATATTAATATTTTATTAATATATAAATTCTATGTTATTTATTATGAATAAATCCATAATAGGATTATAAAATGTGTTTATTATTTTATAATTGATGAAATTTTAAAATACTGAAACATCACTTTAGGATAAATCTGATGATATTCTACCAAGATAAAATATATGTTAGATGAGATTTATAGAAATACAACCTATTTTATTGATACACAATTTTTTGTAAAATTTATCTAAGGACTATTGAATTTATGTTATATTGATATATGTTTTTTTGTATGGATAACATTTAGGGTTTAAATACAAATAATATTTTTAATCATTTTTAAAAATAGGTTTTATTAAAAACCATAGTAAAAAAGTCCACTTAATGATTTCTTACATGTCAAGTATTTCAGTCCTAAATGTTGAAAAGTTAGTGGAATTATGTTATTTTATGTTTTAAAAGGGAAAATATGAATATGGGGTGATAAAACTTCACATCGAGTGGGGTGGTGGGGCTTGAACCCATGATTTAAGGACGATAATTTTTTATTCCATCCACTACCCTAAGTCATTTCCTAATTAATATGTCATTTATTATAGTTAAAATATTTGATGGAAAATATTAACAATTAACTAATAGTATTAATTTTGAGGTTTAAAATTTATTTTATAAAATATATATGTTTTGAGGAATATTTAAAAATATTAAATGAATTTTCACTCTTTTATTTATATTATGTTCCTTAAAAAGTAAATATTTGTTATTTAGGAATTGAAAAATTATTTCATGATATTCCCTTATTGATGTATGATATGTATTAGAAAGTGATCGAAGCACAACCAGATGATGATACAATTTTGTATCTATTATATTCCTAATGGTATAAAATTAATTCATTTTGGCAAAATGATCAATGAGTTTTTTATCCTCATACCGTAACATTTTTTGAAGTGATGGTATTTTAAATAAACATATATTTATGTCCTTGAGAGCATTAAATTTTAATTTATCATTAAAATATTTTTGATTAAAGAACTCAATCACTTTATATAATTATATATGTCTTTTCACCATGTGTATATTTTTATAGCACTACTGTTATCCTACGTAGAAACCTAGATGTATGTTATTCAATGTGACTTTTTACGTCTCATTTCTTATTATTAAGAGGATATTTTATTTTCTATTTCATTATGTGGGATTCTCAAAAAAAGTATTCTAATATCAAATCCTATATTACCAATATCATGTTTAAATTAATAAGAAACAATATATTTAATTTGGGTAGAATATAACATCCTGAAATTATAATTCATGAATATTTTATTTGATAGTGTGTATAAAACACATCACTGAGGGTAGTAGGGAATATAAAATTATGATAATTAACAATATATTCACTATTATAAAATAAATTCAATTTATTTTATAGCTTATAATGCACATGATGTCGACTTATCTTTCATTACACACGATATATACATTCTTTGATAGAATGTGTTACACACAATATGATGTTTTATCAAATACTATTAATATTCTTTTAATATAATAATTCATAACCTACAGATAAATTTGTTGTTGTGAATAAGATTAACAATCTTTTTAAAATTTATGGTGTATAGAAATATAAAATAAATTTATTGGTTATTAATTTATCTAAAATGAAAATAAAAACTATTTGAATATGAAGGAAATATTTTTATAAAAAATTCATCTAATGCTCCCAAAATAATTTTATATGATTAAATTATATTAATAACTATTAGTGAATAATATTAATGAAATATATATTTTATATATTCATTAAAATATTTTTCACATCAATCAAATATATTTGATTGGAATAAGATAATAATAAACCCATTTTTACTCATAAAATAAATATTTTTATAAAATATGTTTTTTCATATTTTAATATCACATCTATTCTAAAAGTAATTTTTTAAATATTTATATATTTTATTTTTTAAAAATAAATATAATTTCATATATAGTAATATCAAAAATTCCTTACGCACATGTTTTTTTATTTTCATGGAAGTTCCATTTGTTGATGAATATGGAAAATAATAAATTTAATAGAAAACTGATTTTCTGTGTAAATAATTTATATAGTTAAATTATATTTTTTTTATAATTTAATTTAAATAATAAATTAATTAATCTGAATTAGTTCGTTTTAATAATTTTTACTTTGATATTTGAAATAAAAAAATTTCAAAAATGATGTCCCTTTTATCAAATAAATTTTTAAAAGTTCCAAAAAATATTAATAATATTTTCTCACAAAGATCAAAAAAATATATTTTTGAAGAAATTATTTTTTAAGAATAAAAGAAACATTCTCAAAATTAACTGAATATTAAAGAATAATTTATCAATATATTTATATTTTTCATAACTATTCGTTATATTTCATATTCTATTTAATCCTATTTATACCATCTAATTTATTGTCTAGGTTATAAAAATCCTATTTAAACAATATATTTCCCGGGTCATTTAATCTCAACGTTGCATGTCATGTTTGCTTTCAAACATAGTCTTATTCTTGTAAAATATCATGGTCTTAAATACTCCTTCACTTGAATAAATTTAATCCTCCAAATTTTAACATGTAATCATAAATCAAGGTTTTTGAATTTTAATATTCTATTACAGATAACCGACATTGTAAAATGGTCAGTAAAACATCCTCTAAAAAATAGGGAAAAGGGAACATTCATGTTATTTAGAATATCCTAAAACTATTTTTACAAATATTATAACATTAATGGGAACTAAAAATGGGGTAATGGAAAGGAAAACCAACACCCAAGTAATTATATAGAATGATATAGAACATTTTTAGGTGAAAGTTAATTACTACAGTGCCATAAATCTATTATGGTTGAAAATAATATTATTTATTAAGAAATTAAGTTAAACGAATAACATTTTTATTTTAAGATAAATTTTCTAATGTTTAGGGATTATTTTATTATCAAAATTTATAACACAATTAAATATATTTATGTTATATATTTTTATTTCATATGTATGATTTTATCCTTTTTCTGTGGTTTGATCAAATTAGATTTCATTTTTTACTCCATGAAAGAAATAGACAAGGTGAATTATTTTATGCATAATGAACTAATAGTACATTTTAATGTATCATAAGATCCAAAAAAGAGTCAAATGTCTTCTGTTCTATCTCTAAATATTTTACAATACCAGAATTGCTAGAAACGTTATCTAATATAACACGGTATTTTCTAAAACCTCAACAGTGAGACCTAACATATAAAATATTCCATTTTATAAATATTTATCCATAAAAGATCGATATATTTCATAACAAAAATAATATAAATAATTTTATAAAACTGTACACTAAATCTAAAAAACAATCATAAAATTAGTCCCCTTAACACTATAATGTAACCCTTATTATTATATAAACTGTTTTAATACGTTGATCACCAAAAAAATAAATGAGAATAATGTTTCATCCAAAATTATTTATATCCTTACTCCTAAAATAAAATCATACATTAAAAAATATATTCGAAAAATTTAAAAATATATAAAATAGTATCATTAATTACATATTCAACAAATCACTATTTATTTTCAAGTTCACTAATACTATCTAAACTACTTCATCCATATTAATCATCTATTAATACCAACTAAGTATTATTAATTCCACATCAGGAACATATTATACATTACCATTCTGCATATATTTTTTTCCAATAAATATAAAATTACATTCAAATCACTTTTTCAGGTCATATGTACCATTAAATATAATTTTTAAACTCCTTAATGAAAACTACTATGGTGAACTACTTAAATTTTGCATGATTCATATAACCAAAATATCAATCATGTAATACTAAGACTGTATATTTGTTCAATAAAATTTAATAAACACTTCAATACTTCCACTTCAATGATTATCATGACATATTTCCTTCCTCAGTCTAGTAGTTAACCCACAAATTAGGGAGTTGACTCTTATAATTCCCATCATCCCCACACATAAGTCATTGAACCCCTCAACAATCTATTTCTCTATTCCATTTATATACAAATTGAAATCATCTTCCCTTTCCTTTGAGATGTTACCTAGGGTATCTCTTTACACATTTTTAACATGAAGGCAATTGAGTCTTCTTTCCTCTATGGACTCCACTATTTCATCTCTCCGAAAACTGTCTCCTGGTATTCCTTGGTCAATAAATGAGTTGGTTAAGGTTCTTGTTTTTAATCAAATGTCATGAAAAGTGATTAGATATAATCAAAATATACTTCTGCCTTTTAATTATCCAATTTCATTTATCTTAATCACCTCATTGGACATCACATTTAATGTTAACCTGATTACTCCTGGTTCCAGCCATTGAATTAAACAATAAAGAATAATATGAGAAACAATAATCATATATGGATACTATAAAATCTTCGTTATTTTTTAATAAATCATGACATGTTAGTTTTAGATTAGAAAAATTAGGTTTAATCTAGGAGATTAATGTTTAACATCTTCTTTAAAAATTCAAAATAATTCACATTAAAATAGTGAATTAATTCTAGAATTTCCCTTGGGAGTGTAAACTAGGTGCACGTTAAGGAAAAAATAAAATTGTACAAGAATGATGTCTAATATATAATTGATAAACACTTTGGAGGGTTATTAATACCATATGTGTTTATTCCAAGATGAAACCCACTTTTATTATACATATAGTTGATGTATTTCTTAGAAAACCACTCAATCTCCACATTACTAAAATCATTCTATGTTATCTGATACCAATAGTGATCTTTAAAGTCAGTTATATTTTTATTTTCCATAATATATTTTTTCCAATTTTTTTTAATATGGTTCTTAAAAAACATCCTTTTAATCCATACTATAACTACGTTGACCACATTATACCATAATTGGTGGGGTTTTTATTACATTGGAATGATATCCATGTGATTTAATCCAAAAGGAACTTTTCTTTGAGTAGTATTCGTAAACAATTTACATACATGAATCTCACATTAAATTTAAATAAATAAGATAAAAAACATAGTGGATGTAAATGTTATCCACCCTTGAAATCATTCAATGATTCATTCTTCATTTTAGGAGTAATGGAAACAAAATAATGGGGTACTAAGAAACATATTAAGATATATTTAAATCAGAATATGTGATGATTAAATAACATATAATCATTTTTGAAATATAAATAACTATAATTGAAAACATATAATAATTAAATTGAGCATGATAAATAAGAGAGTAGGATTATATGAGGATCATATAATTCAATATAAATAATCACATGATCTTCAAAAATAACCATAGTAATCAAAACTAATAAAACAAAAACCTGGAAATTAATACCAAATTTCATAGTGATGTAATGAATAATGTCATAGGTTTGAAACATACATTGCTACCTTATTCTAATTGATTTAAAATTATGGATATGTATACACTAAAAACCAATTTAATAAATCTATAAAACTTATTTGCCTCATGATACCAACAAATTCATTAAGGTGATTTGTAATTTCAGGAAACAACTATCAATAAATATTTAAAATTTATTAAGTATATAAATGAAAAATATAGATTAATCCACATGTATTATTCAAAACTACTTCCATAGGAAGAACATACGTAAAAAATAATTATAATTTCCATACTAAAAATTATCATAACCATCAATTGAAAAAATAAGGATGGTATAATTAAATTATATCCCCAATGAAGAATAAAATATATTTTGATATTAATAAATCAAAATACTATGAAAATATCATTAAATCCTTCTTGAGAAAATACCATTTTCATTTTGAAACACCTCTTGTAACAACTAATATTTATATAAGATATTAGGAAAATAATTTTCCTTGAAATTAATCTAGAAAAATTATAAATTAATATTCAAAACAATATGTAATCATAATGGTAGAAAATTTGTTTCTTTTTGAGTACCTTGAAACAATTATCCCTTTCATATTTTTTATAAAAATTCAAAATATACATTATTTAGAAAATTAAATTCATAGTAATTTTAGAACATTTTTTAAAAAGTAAAACATGAGTAAAAATTTCATTAATAAATAATTTGAAAATATAAAAAACATACTTAATTTTTTAATTAGAATAAATATATCGAGGAGGAATATTTCTGCCTATGTAGAAAAAAAGATGGTTTTCCATAAAAACCTGAGTTCTATATCTTGAATACATAAAGGGAGGAACAACAAATGGGAATTTATAATTTATAGAAATAGGGTTAAGAAAATAAAATGGTCTTTGATAAAATTATAACAATAATATAATTCCCCCATGAGGGAGGTAAACATAAATAATATTAAACAATGAATATATTATGAAATAATACTCTACCACGCTGGTAACAATTGAATAATAGAAACAAAGAAATAAATAAATTTAAATTAAAAATTAAATAACATTAATATAAATAAGATTATTATATAACATATAAAATGTGTAGTAGATAAACATTTTAAAAATAAATAGGTTTATACTACCAAATTTGTCTCAATATAGTAGAAAATGAGATGAAATCTATTGCAAAAATAATACATTTGAAGTGATAATTAATTATGCAAATTATTATGTGTATCAAATATAAATTAATATAAAACAATTTGAAACACAATATAATGTAATCATAATAATTATACACATATTATTTTAATGTCATGGAAAATGAAGAAGAAATATAACTAATGAAAATAAAGAGAGTTATATAACCTCTTCCTTCATGTCCAACTAATCATGTTGATTCATAATATTCTAAAATTATAAAATTTTATTTATTACATATTTTTATAATAAAATAATTAAAATTTATTAGATATTTTACTGTAATTATTACAAAGTTATCTTTAATTTCTTAATGAATTATACTCACATCTGACACACTAATGATGATATGTTTATAATGATTAATTTATATTCAAAAATTTATAATTCTAATATAATTACATTATTAATTTTTTAAATAAAATAATATATTCTAGTAAAATTATATTGTTAAAATAACACATCCCTTCATGGAGGGTTCAATCCAAATATATATAAGAATAAAAAAAATATTATTAAATGAATTTAAATTCCAAATTTATTTGATATATTATATTTTAGTAATATAAAATATCTCATTAATTTCTTATATATATATATATAATAAATTATTAAAACTACATGTGAGTGGTGGTGATGGAAACTAAATTAAATTGGTTGATGGGGATGTATTATACCATACACATGAACGATTGTTTTATATTCCATTTGATGGTATGAGATAAGGATATGGATATAGGTGATGAAATTAACAACTGAATATATCAGTATATGGGTCAAATCAATTGAATTTTAGAAATATGGTTTAATAATATTTTAAGGTGGTGGATGAAGAAGTAAAATAAATGGACAAGTTTAGAATTTCATATATTATTCCGAAAACCTCTTACGGTTTACAAAAACGTACGTCCTAGTAGGATTTTCTAATCAAAAACAAGGAATCCATGAAGTGGGAAGATAATTATTGAAGAGATTTGGGCATGGATTGGGTAATCAAAAATGAAACACCTCAATATTCTCAAATTGGAATATCAGGTTCGCTAAACTGTATTGAAAATAACATCATCCAACGAAATAAAATATAACACAATGATGAATTACAACATAGTTACTTTAAAAAAAATTAAACTTCTTGGATTGATTTTGATGCACGCAACATCATGTATAAATGAAAATGACCTATTAAAATATTATTTAAACATGATCATTATAACATAGCTGTTAATTTTTTGTGTATGAATTAAAACAACTAAATTATTTAAATTATAGGTTTTATAACTATATAAAATAAATTAAATGGATATATATTTATTATAAATAATAAAATAAACAATCCATATAAAAAAGGATTTATTTCTAAAAAACTATTTTTAATGAAAATTCCCATGAACAATGTGTACCCCTCTAGGGATGGTGAAGTGATAAAAGAGATAATAATTCATGATTCCCACCTCCAGTAGGCCCTGGGTTGGCTACTTACATCGAGAGTATAGTAAATAGACAAATTGGAGGTATTAGCCTATAAGAAAACTAATGTGTAAGAGATAGATCAGAAATACAAAAACCAACTCCAACTCAAAATGAAATATAAAAAAATCCCATGTATGTTAATGAAATGTCTTTAATCATCTACCAAAATTTAATGGGAAAACTGTAAGTACCAAAAGAATGTAAACTGGTATTAACCCCAATGCCTGAATAGTTCGAATAAACCAGAATCTATTAGCCACTAGCCTAATCTCCAAACTTTTTGAAGTGACATAAAAATGGTTTATTTACATAGGTTGTGTTTTAAAATATACATAGTATTATTCTACAAATAGAATATCATTAAAAAGTAAATAATGAAATCTAAGGCACAATGAACAACTTGTGAAACTAACACGTCACCTAAATCGGTATGATATGATCCCACCCTCACCATCGCTAATATCACCAAGAATCACATATCAGAATATATAATATAATAAACAATATATATTTTACCCTACTAAAACATCCCCACATGTTTTCTAATTTTCACCAATATTGCACGTTTTTAGCAATCTATCCACAAAATTCATTCCCCTAGACACATGGAGGAATAACCACAACATGTTCCTCATACCACAAAAAAACCATGTTAATGTGACCAAAGTAACCCGTTAGTTTTTTAGAGACACCAAAATTCATATGATGTGTATCATATGTCGGTTATTATACCTCAATCCATTACAACCCACACACCGAGTAAACATATCCAAGCCATCACAACCTATACTTGTTACACCTATAGTTGTATATACGAAACTATATCCCAGATATATGTGTGTGAATAACCACAATTGATTAAATACTTCTAGATAAAAATATGGGTAAAACTAACCATCTTTCCTACTAGCACAAGCATATACCAAGAGAATATAGTGGGGCTAAAGGGGGTAGTCTTCCATCCATCCTCCCACATGCTTCCACTCCTAAGACTGTGTATTCTATAAGAACAGAAACAATTAATGAGGTGAATTATATTAATTTATCCATTTAAATGGTTTAAAATTATTTTAATTAATTATTTAACAGTTAATTAAGAATCATTATTTCCACATTACGTATCACTAGCATCGCACCAAAGTTCCATACCATACAGGAATAACCAAACAATGTTCATTGTTCCTTAGAAGTATAACCACACCATTTCATCCTTGGAAGTTCCAAAACCACTGGTTTAACAAAATTTATTCAATAATTGATCAACATATCCATTTTACATATTTCTATATATCATAATAAATAATTTTATTCTAAGAAACACAATGGGATCAACACTGTGAGTAGTTGAAGTACCCTTCAGGTCTTCTCCACCCATAGGAGGAATGTAGTCCCATCCTTCCTCAAGAATCAAAAAAAGGAAACACATGGAATACCCCACACGTATTTTCCTTTCATGGAAGGAGGATAAGCAATAAAATCGTTGTAAAAAAGTTTGGTATGTATATAAAATAAAAAAAGGAAAGAATCCAATAAGAAAAACATCAGGTAGGCCCAACTTCAACCCTTTTTATCATCTCTAGTGTCTTCCCCAACACCCATATGAATAAACAGATATATCTTTGGACTCTTGGAATTAGGTACAACCAAAATGACTTGGCCTACCTACTTCACATACCATTATATCATTCCAGGCTTAGCTATCAAAGGTTTACAAAACAACACATGCAGCAGGAACAAACATCAAAGCAACTATGCTCTTGGCCATTAAACATTGCATCCAACCTTCATAAATATTGAGCAGTCATAGCTCCAAAACATAAAAATCATGACATTTATAATTAATCCTAGAATTATATTCTTTACAAATTTACATCATGAAATACAAGAGAAACCAAAATACATATATATCACTTTATTTACCAAATCTATATGCAATGACATCACTAAGGAATTGATATAAATTCATTAATCTAGTTCATGTATAAATTATTTCTATTTTAATATGATCCATTGGGATAAATCATGCTACCTATACTTCTATGTGTTTTATGAATGGAGAAGTCACTAATCCCTTAACTCAATATAATGCTGATGTTTTTTCACAAGTAAGGTCTAACACAACGGATCACGATCACCTCTCCTGTAATGACAACATTCTCCCAAGGATGACGGGGTACAACCTCTTCAACAAAAAAAAGAAGTAACCATTAGAAACATTGAGTTCATAAAAAAGTTCAAGGTAAGGAGACATGGTATAAAATAGATTGAGTAACCTAGATGAATGAGGTAGTGTGTAACTTATATTGAATACGGATCAACACTTCCTAGTTGCACAAAAATAGTGGGTAAAGATACACCCAGAATTAAATTACAGGGGAAATGATAAAAGGATTACTATTTTACTACACCACTCATATGGGAAGGATGTATTGATGAGACTCACACAGAGATAAAGGGGAAGGAATGAAATAAGGGAATCAGTCTGACCATGAAGGATTAGATCTGAGACTAATAGGATTTGAAAGGTCTTAGAATTTATATTAATGAGGATCTCATTAAACCATGTAGTATGACAAATTACAAGCCTCCAAATTTTTATAAAATCAAATATATGATTTATATACCTTTATACAATTTAAAACCCTCTTAAATATTCCATTTATATCATTCTACTTCAATGAAATATGTAAAAACATAAAAACTAGGAAATATAGAAAATATTGAAATTTTCAGAACTATTGGAAATAACTCATAATTATTGAAATTTGAAAAAAAAAATAGAATGAATCATTTTTCATGAAATTTGAAAAATAGTTGGTTTACCCACCATTCTTGACCACCAGATCTAGACATTAAATTTTTTTGACAACTATAATGTTGTTCAATGTGATGAATTGAGTCACCATGACCTCCCCAAACACCTCCAAAATCAAATTTCATAAAAAATGGTCTATAGGGGTCCAAGCCATTACATCAGATACCTCTCAAAAATATTATCATCCTAGGAAATATATAACCAACTATAATGAGAAAAATTATAAAGAAAATCCTCAAACAACCACCTTTCGATATACCTATTAAGGTTATCGCCGCCAAAAGAGATCATCCACATCATCAAAGGGACATCACAAAACCATATAAAAACTATTACCCGAAGCTAAATACTCTCCTAAGAGAGATACATCTTAAAAGATAGAACGTGAAAACAAGAAAAATGATAAATCCTTATAATAAACATGAATTGTCTACATCAATAATGAACAACATTACAAGAAAATATCTAATCATCAAACAGATCTAGGTACTGAGCACGTATCCAAGACTCAAATTTCCTTGTACTCTCCGCTACACCACTGTGCCACCAAATGACATGATCTGATGGGATTTATCACCATTAAAATACCATATTCTAGTTCTTCTAGATCTCTATAGGTCCCTCCTAGAAGGTCACATTATTTTTAATATTGTTCTCACCGCAATCTAACCATCATCAGTACAAAAAATTGATCTCTAACATTGTAAAGACCCGTAAATTTCAAGGATATTTTTTTTTCTTATTTTTTTGGGAATTTTGCATGTCTGTGGCTTCTAACGGTACCTGATTATGATGCCTTGTGTGCCCTGAATCAATTTCTGAAGTTTAGCTTGGGTTCATTTAGTGAACAAATGAGCAGGTTTTCCTAACATTTGATCTGGTGCTCGGAATCAAAATCTGAGGGCACCGTTTAAACCGCAATGTTGATATTTTCTTAAAAAGCCCTTTTCCAGAGTTGCGTTTGCTCAGGAAGAGAGTTGTTTATTTTTGTGAATTTAAGACTACATAGAAATAAAATTGTGCCACTAATTTTATTTCTTTTAAGTGGTTAAAATCCTAAGGATGGAGTTTGGGTGGAACTAACCACCCATGTGAGGTTAATAGTGAGATGGGTCCCACACGATCCCCACCCCTTCAAATCCCATAAACCCCCTATTTAATGTTGGCAACCCCCATATGTTTATGACCTTCTCTCTCTCATTAATTGAATTCCAACACACCCATTCAATAAATTGGATATCGTTAATTAATTAAATGAGGTTTTTTTATTTTAAAAATGTTTGCAAGTTTGGCTAAATTAAGACAAAGTCTTAATTTGTTTTTGGTTGGTTTGTCATGTGGAGTCTGGTTAGAAAATAACCAGGGTCTCGAAGAATATCAACTCCACATTGATGAATGTGAAGAACATCAAGACCTCGACGAAGAATGTCTTCACCGCAATGAAAGACCGCGGTGCCATCTTCTCTCCTCTCCACAGCTGGTGAGAGATGCCATTTCCGAAGAACGACGACTCACCTATTTCTTCATCAGGAGAACACCAACGATGCTAACAGAGCCTCGATCCATGACGTCGTCTTTCACGATGCCGTTTTCCGCGACGTGATTTTCCCACGATGACCCTAGTTCGATGAATTCATCAATGTAGGGGATCAGTTTTGTACATGAATAATTCCATTCGTTCTTCGTTTAATATTTGGGTCGGATGTTATCAATTTAACAAGAGGAGTTCGGACCACCCGAACACGGCCGATCCTCCTCCCCCTTTGATGTTGCGTTCATTGTGGCTAGAACAAAGGTGGCGTTGTGCAACGGCACCATGTAGAAACAAGAAGGAATGCGTCAAAGAAGTGGGGCACTATCGCGCCATGCCGATGAGGATGAACGGAGCCGCAGCCGGATTCGGGCCGCGGCGAAGGGGCACAGCGCCGTCGCGCCATGCCAGAGAACCACGAAGAGGCCATAGCTAGAGCGGGGCTGCGGCTGAGGGGCGTAGAGGAGGGGCGCGGCGCTGGTTGGACAAGGCTGCGGGGGTGCGGGGGGCAGTGGCCGGAACCGCTGGCCACCGGCGCTAGAAGGGAAGGACCCGCGAGGGGGGTCCCGCGATGGCACAACGGTCGGCCAAACTGGCCACCCGGTTTCCAATAAATTAGGGGGGTCATAACCTCCGGCTGGAAAAGGGCGGGCCCCCCCATGTGGGGGAGGGGGCGTTTCACAATAGAGTGGAGGGGTTGTTCCCCCCTTCGTATCCCACTAGGCCAATTGGCCGAGCTGACTAGACGCACGGGCCGCGCCCGTGCCAGGCCAACCGGCTGCGCCCAGGCTGGACCGGCCGCACCGGGCCGGGCCGCCCAAGCTGGGCTGAGCCGGGCCGCGCACTATTGGGCAGGACCCAGACGCGAGTCCAGTCAACCCTGTTCGGGCCAAACCCCCCTAAAACCGAACAGATTCATTAAAAATCTCGTATCTTGGGCTACGCACCTCCGATCAATTTATTGTAAATTGAGATGTGATCCTTGGATCGATACGGTCGTTTTGGTATATTACACAAAAGGTCTCAGTGAACATTGGGTATGGCTGGGTTAGTTCGAACACGAAACCAACCAGGCCCTCATAGAGGAAACAATTATAACTTGACTTGAGGATGTCCGATTGACGTGCGGTCGACTTTGTTGGTTTCATCTTAGTGAGACGGACGTTGTTTCCTATTCCACTCATGTTTTGGATGCAGTTGGAGTATTTTCAGGATTGTTTTGGCTTAAAAACAAATCGGGCCCCTAAGACTAAAAAGCCAATAACTCTCAGACTGGGCATCCAGGTGATGCGCCGTCTGTCGCATTGTGTTCCTGTTGATGTGAAGGAACATTGCGATACCTAAACATGTTCTATGTGAATATTTATGTATTGAATTCTTGGCTCATGGAGCGGACCCTCCTGGAAGGAGCGTGCTCTGTGCGGAAACCCTAGAGCTGGCTGAGACTTGACGACTGATGATCGATCGACTGGGAGTGTTTTGATAGCCCAATGGGGAGAGCTTGGTTGTAGCAGTAGACCAACGGCCGAAGAGTGCTTGGTTGTAATGGCAGACTCACGCTACTCAACATATGTACTACCTCTGTAGGCTTTGAGGGGGAGCACTTGGTTGTAGCGGGAGACCCATGGTGGGAAGCGCTTGGTTGTAGTAGCAGGCCCACAGTACTCGATAGGTGGAGTACTAAAGCAGTCAATGGTTTGTGGGAAGCACTTGGTTGTAGCTGCATGCCCACTATACTCGATAGAGGAGGAGTTCCCCAGTATCTATGGCTTCTACGGTGAAGACTTTTATACTAGAATCCTCCATGGTTTTGACGGTGAGGACTATCATACTGGAATCTGTCGTGGGTTCGATGACGATGAAAACCATATTGGAATCCTACATGGGTACAACTCAGACGACTTTTGTACAATAATACTCAGTGGGTACGACGTTTTTTACCACCGTATTGGAATCTTATGTGGGTTCGATGGTGATGACATTCGTTCTGGAAGCCTTCGTGTGATCCACAATGATGAAAACCATATGGGAATCCTCTGTGCGTTCGGCGGTGGAGACTACTATACTTGTATCCTACATTGGTCTGATAGTATTGACCTCTGTTGTAGTATCCTATGTGGGTTCGACATCTTAGCTGGTCTAGTATCCTACTTGGGTCCCAGCTTAGATGAATCAGTGGCTACATATGATAATCTCTATCAACTTACGAAGAAGTATACCTGTGTGAGCTGAGTATTGACTTTCAATCATTATCATCGATATGATTGACTTGCATTACTATGTGAATTGGGTTGTGATTTCCTGTGTGGATTGTGTTGTACTATCCTGTGTGTATGTGATCGAACTTGGGCATGGATATTGGAGCCGAACTGGAATTGATGAATAAAGTATATGTATGGGAATATACCTATGTAGAGTTGGATGTTACTTCATGATTGTATCTTTTCTTTGAGGATTCATGGAGACCTTCGGGGGTATTGGGGTCCCTACTGAGTATCGTATACTCACCCATGAACGGGCTTCACCCGCACTACATTGTGTTGGTTGCAGACGACAGACATCTCTGATCATGGTTGAGGCTTGAAGAGCTGAACGGTACCTGGAGGAGGATCTAATGACATGTCGTTTCACGGAGGTCGATATCACGTCATGTCGGTGCCCGGAGGTGGATTCACGATGAGTCGGTACCCGGAGGAGATGGATGGAGGTGGAGTGCTGAGGAGGATATATGTACCTACCCTTCAGGTAGGAAACTGGAGGATGATCCAAGAGCGGCTTGTTACCTTCAGCTGTATTTCTTGAGTTGTACATTACTTTCAGTTCTAGTTTTAATTTTCAGTTGGGTTTGTATTCTTGACCATTTAACTTTTCAGCACCTTCTTTTTTACTTAGTGTTTATTCCTCTTATACTCTATGGTGTTGTTACTTTTATAAAGGCAATGCCTTCCCTTTTTATAGGGATTTATGCCTTTGGTGCTAGCCACCAGCCCTGGCCTATGGAAGGAGGGCTTGTGGTAGTCATGGCACGGGCCCCGAGGATGGGTCGTAAAAAATTGGTATCTGTGGAGTTCAGTTCTACCGCAAAACTAAGAACTTTGATCTTTCTTCTATGTGAAGCAATAGTGTTAAGGTTATTGAATGTGGTTATCAGTTCAGGGAGTCCAGTTTTGGTGCGGCGGCCGACGTATCCATACACCAGGACCCTGACTTCGGTTTTCCGACTCAGTGCATGAAAACATTGATTGCATGTGTGATTCAAAATCATTCTTTGTGATTACCTTGTGTCATATCTCCAGGTATAATCATTGACTGTGGCGCACCTGTGTCTTTTCAGGATGGCCCCATGACGACAGCCAGCTAGGGTTACGAGAGAGTACTTGATGATGGCCCCCTGTGAGACGAGGTTCCGGTGTGGGGCCCTCTTAATATATTGAAACCTTCGGGTGGTGTACCAGTAGCACCACCTCCCTTTGGGTAGCATAGGCCTCTGAGGTTTTGAGGCGAGACAGTTCCCAGACAGTAGAGGATGGGGTGGAGGCGATTGTTAGAGTTTCCACCTAGTGTAGACACTAGTAGAGAAGATGGTGATCATATCTACTAGTGTTTTCTAGTGAGTAACCATGTGGTTGGTCTGTTTAGTGAATAGGATTAAGTATGTGGACCGATTCCTGAGATAGTAACATCGGGTAGTGTGTCAGCTACATCACTACTTGTTGTTCAGCATACACTACTGGCGGTACCAGAAGAGGACACTTGTAGGTTTAGTTCCTTACATGTTTCGGCACCAGATATCCCTCAAGTTCTGAGGCAAGATCGACTCACAGGTGGCTGAGGACTGGCTTGAGGAGGTTTTTGAGAGTTTCCTGTAGCTTATATAGCTTTGACAGGAAGATGTGTCGGTATCTGAGAATTCATCGGGTCATACCAAACCATCCCTGGTACTCGATGACTATGATTCAATCGGTGCTTTAGGGATCAGACTTCTAAATAAGGTGTGTCTAAAGGACATCCAAGCCAGCATTTATTTCTCTATGCATTCCTACTTCTGATAGGGTTCTAGAAAGAAACTTTGTGGTTGAGAATTATTTTACTGAATGAATGCAGTCAGTGAAGATTACCAGTGGGAAAGCAGGAAACTAGCACCAGTCTCAGAGACTTGGGCTTGTAAAATGTTTCAAGTTGAGGAATTGAAAAAGACAGATGAATCTGCAGGGTAGCAGATGTGGATGTGGAGCTAGGAGAGCAGCATGGGGTGGTGAACATTTTGACATGTTTCAAACACCCGCCTTTGTAATCCCCTCTAGGCTCAGGGAGCTGGAGGTCAGGTGATAGAGTAGTTGCATTCCGTCAAGGAGTGCGAGCAAAAGGGCTATAAGCATGATTCAATGTACGGACTATGTCTTCTACTAGCTGTCGTAACAACTGACATCGATACAAATCATCACTTCCTTCCACGAATCTTGTCCCAGACCTAGTGTTTCTGGTTAATCCATTGACTTGATCCTCACATCTGGAGATACCATTGGGAGGAGACTCAATAATCACACTTACGCCGAATGTGTGATCTGACCCTTGAGGTGAGAGTTTCGGTTGGAACCTCTTGGTGGCAGCATCGAGGCCTTCTGACGTTAGTTTGAGTATGGACTGGGCAATCCCTGTTCATACACAAATTGACGGTATTAGGAAAACATCACGATTGGTTTTCCTTGGTCGGTGAAAAGGGAACCCCAATCAGCACGTGATTAATTATTGCTTAAGAGGGTGTAGCTAATCACTCTTGGGACGACCAACCTTACCCTCATGGTTTTAGGAGTTTTGATTTTTAGTTCTAATCAGGGAATGGAGGCCTCTAGAGTTCGAGGTTGGCGACCACGTTCTTATATGGGTCTCACCTCGATGAGGATCACGGAGATGTAGCCAAGGCGGTGAGATATCTCCGAGGTTCAACAGAACTTTCTAGGTCCCCAGTAGGGTAGGCGAGGTGGTTTACCACATGACCTTTCCCCCACAATTGCACTGGGTGCACGATGTCATCCACGTATCTCAGCTAAGGAGATACGTGCATGACCCTTCACACATCGTCGACCGCAGGGAGTTGGACGTCAATGACGGGGCGGCATTCACAGAGGTTCTTGTGGAGAACGAGGATCAACAGGAGCAGGTCCTATGTGAATGGTCAATTCCTCAGGTGCGCTTTGACTGGTAGCACGAGAACCTCTAGAAGAGCACATGGGAGAGGGAGGCTCAGTTTCATGCTCATCACCACTTTTTTTCCCTAGATTGTGTTATAGCTTTACGGGGACGTAAATCCCTGAGGTGGGAGTAATTAAAAGACCCTGAAATTTCAAGGAAATTTTTTTCCTTAATTTATTTGGAATTTTTCTTGTGTGTGGCTTCTAACGGCACCTGATTCCGAGGCCCGGTGTGCCCAGAATAAATTTCTGAAGTTTAGGTCGGGTACGTGCAGTGAACAAACAAGCGGGTTTTCCTATGTATTGATCTAGTGATCGGAATTCAAATCCTAGGGCACCGTTGAAACAGCAACGCAGATATTTTCTTAAAAAGACCTTTTCCAGAGATGTGTTTGCTCGGGAAGAGAGTTGTTTATTTTTGTGGATTTAAGACTTTAGAAAATAAAATTGTGCTACTAATTTTATTTCTTTTAAGTGGTTAAAATCCTAAGTATGTAGGTTGAGTGGATCTAACCACCCATGTGAGGTTAATAGTGAGGTGGGGCCCACATGATCCCCACCCCTTCAAATCCCCTAAACCCGCTCTTTAATGTTGGAAACCCCCATAGGTTTATGACCTTCTCTCTCTGTTTAATTGAATGCCCACACACCAATTCAATTAATTGAATCTCGTTAATTAATTGAATGAGGTTTTCGATTTTTAAAAATGTTGGAAAGTGTGGATAAATTATGACAAAGTCTTAATTTGTTTTCGGTTTGTTCGTTGTGTGGAGTCTGGGGAGAAAATAACCAAGGTCTTGAAGAACATCGTCTTCCACGTTGAAGAACACGTAGAATGTCAAGACCTTAACGAAGAATGTCATCACCACAAATGAAGTCCGTCGTGTCTTCTTGTCTCCTCTCCACATCTGGTGAGAGTCACCTTTTCTAGAGAACAAATACGTGCCGATTGCTTCATCGGGTGAACACTAAGGAAGCTTACGGAGCCTCTATCCGTGATGCCATCTTCCGAGATGCCGTTTTCCGCGACATGATTTTCCCGCGACAACCCTCATTCGACGACTTCATCAATGTTGGGGTTTGGTTTTTTACATGAATAATTCCTTGAGTTCTTCATTTAATATTCGGGTCGCCTGTTATCAATTTTACAGGAGGAGGTCTGACCACCCGAACATGGACGATCCTCCTCCCACTTTGATGTTGTGTTCATTGTTGATCTAACAAAGGCAGCACGGTGCAACAACACCGCGCAGAAATAAGAAGGAATGTTTCAAAGAAGCGCGGAGCCGTCGCGCTGCGCCGTTGAGGCCGAACGAAGCCGCGGCCGGAGTTGGTCCATGGTGAAGGGGTGTGGCGCCGTCGCGCCGTGCCAGAGAACCACGAAGAGGCCACGGACGGAGCGGGGCCGCGGTGGAGGGGCGCGACACCGTCGCCCCGCGCTGGTCGAACAAGGTCGCGGCCTAAGACTGCGGTGGTGCGGGGAGCGGAGGCCAGAACCACCGGTCTTCGGTGCATGGAGGGTGAGACCTGTGGGGGGGGGGTCCCATAGTGGCACACCTTCCAGCCAAACCGGATGGCCGGTTTCCGAGAAATCTGGGGGTCGTAACCCTCAGTTGGCAAAGGGTGGGCCCCCTATGCGGGGGGGGGGGGTCTCAATCAAGGGGAGGGGTTACTCCCCCCTTCGTATCCCGCTCGTCCAGTTGGACGAGCTGACTGGACGTGCGGGTCGACCCAGGGGGTCTTGGGCCGGGTCGGTCCGGGTCCAAAACCCCCTAAAACCGGACAGGTTCGTTAAAATTTCAGTATCATGGGCTACACACCTCCGATTGATGAACCGTCAGTTGAGATGTGTTCCTTGGATCGAGACAGTCGTTTCAGTATATTACACTCAAGGTTTCGGAGAAAAATGGGTATGGCCGGGTTGGTTCGAACACGAAACCAACCGGGCCCTCGGAGCGAAAATGCTTATAACTTGAGCTCCGGACGTCCGATTGACATGCTGTCAACTTTGTTGGTTTCCTCTTAGTTAGTAGAACCTTTTGGATTACTCCGATCGAGGTTTGGATGCATATGGAGTGCGGTCGGGTTGGTTTTGGTTTATAAACCAATCGGGCCCCTAGGACGAAAAAGCCAATAACTCTCAGACCGGGCGTCCGGTTGACGCATTGTCTGTCGCGTTGTATTCCTGTTGACGTGACAGAACATTGTGATACATCAAAATAGTCTATGTGATATTTGATGTATCGAATTCTTGGCACGTGGAGTGGACCCTCTCGAACAAGCGTGCTGTGTGCGGAAAGCCTAGAGCTGGATGGGACTTGACTACTCTTGATCGATTGACTCGAAGTGTTTTGATAGCCCAGTGGGGATCTCTTGGATGTAGTGGCAGACCCACGGCAGAGGAGTGCTTGGTTGTAGTGGCAGACCCGCGGTACTCAATAGAAGGAGTACCTCTATAGGCTATGAGGGGGAGTGCTTGGTTTTAGCGGCAGACCCATGGTGGGAAGCGCTTGGTTGTAGCAGAAGGCCCACTGTACTCGACAGGTGGAGTACTACAGCAGTCCAAGGATAGTGTTAAGCACTTGGTTGTAGTGGCAGGCCCACTGTACTCGATAGATAAGGAGTTCCCAAGAAGCTATGGGTTTGATGGTGAGGTCATTCATATTGGTTTCCTCTGTGGGTTCGACGGTGAAGACTATCCTACTGGAATCCTTCGTGGGTTCGATGATGATGACGACCATATTAGAATCCTACGTGGGTTCAACGGTGAAGACATTCGTACTGTAATCCTCTATGTGTTTGACGACGATGACAATCGTATTGGAATCCTACGTGGGTTATACGGTGAAGACTTTCATACTAGAATCCTCTGTGGGTTCGACGATGACAAACGTACGAGAATCCACCATGGGTTCGGTGGTGACGACTACTATACCTGTATCCTACATGGGTCCGACAGTATTGACCTCTATTGTAGTATCCTATGTGGGTTCGACAGCTTAGCTGGTCTAGTATACTACGTGGGTCCCAGCTTAGATGAATCAGGGGCTACAACTGATCATCTCTATCACATTATAAAGAAGTATACCTATGTGAGATGAGTCTTGACTTTCAATAATTATCTTCAATATGATTGACTTGCTTTCCTATGTGGATTGGGCTGTGCTTGTCTATGTGTATTTTGTTTTACTATCATGTGTGGACGTGATCGAACTTGGTCTCAGATATTGGAGATGAACTGGAATTAATGACATAGGTATATGTACGGGCATATACCTAAGTAGAGTTTGATGTTACTTAGTGATCGTATCTTTTCTTTGAGGATTTAGGGAGACCTTAAGGGGTCTCAGGGTCCCTACTGAGTATCGTATACTCACCCATACACGGGCTTCGCCCGCTCTACGTTGTGTTGGTTGCAGACGATGGACATCTATGATCGTCATTGAGGCTTGAAGAGCTGGATGGTACCCAGAGGATGATCTCACAATGAGTCGTTTCCCGGAGGTGGATATTACGTCGAGTCGGTGCCCGGAGGTGGATTCACGATGAGTCGGTACCCGGAGGAGACGGAAGGACCTGGAGTGGTGAGGATGAGATTTGTACATACCATTAAAGTAGAAAATCTAAGGATGATCCAAGAGATACTTGTCACCTTCAATTGTCGTTCTTGAGTTTTACTTTACTTTCAGTTGTAGTTTTACTTTTTAGTTGGGTTTGTATACTGGCCCATTTACCACTTTATCACCTTCTTTTGTACTTAGTGTTTCTTCTGCTTATACTCTATGGTGTTGTTACTTTTATAAAGGAAATTCATTCCCTTTTTATCAGGATTTACGACTTTGGTGCCAGTCGCCAACCCATGGACTTTGGAAGGCGGGCTTGGGGTAGTCACGGCATGGGCCCCGAGGACGGGTCGTGAGAAACATGTGAGAAAAATTTCGTTTTATTCTCATCTATATAGGATTCTTAACCTGATATTCCTTGTATCCAGTACGAACCAACACCATGAAAGGCCCAAAACCACTTGTAAATATCGTACTCCCAAGACCAAACCATAACTGCCCAGGATGGGGGTCACCTTAAAAAAACATGATCCCCAATTTATAACTACAAAGGTACCCTGCCATGATTTTTCTAATATTTATGATGACCCAATTCTATTATTTCTCTCTCAAGAATCACCTGAACTATGTTTACCATATTATGTGCCATTTTTAGACCAAGAATTAATGACTCACTGAACACAGTCTATCATAAAATAGAACGTCATGGTCGTCCACACAATGATTCAAATGGTTCTATACTGATGGTAGTGTGAGAAATATTTTTTTAGAACACTACCTAGATGAGTTTCCTCATCATTGAACCACAAAAATTCAGGACACAAGAGTGAAACATGTCTTCAAGAATCTGGATAGTATTCTCTGTCTGATAATGATTATCTGGATAAAAGTATATTCTATGGAATAACTAAGAACTAAAAGCATGCTAGATACCTCTCCACACCCTATAGGTAATATGTGGGTCTCAATTGATACTGACCATCCTTGGGACCTTGTGGAGACTTACCAACTCCTCTAGATATTGTCTTAACAGAACATCCATTGAGAATGAATCCTTGATTTCAATAAAGTTTATTTATTCAAATGATCCACTACCACAAATATAGAATCTTATCTTGCAAGATATTGAGGTAAATAGATTTCAATTACCATTCATATTTCCTCTATTTTCAATTAAGGAACATCAAACGGTTTGGGAAAACCAAAGGGGATACGGTGCTCCACCTTCACATTCGGAAAGACCAAACATCGAGTCCCAATCTCTACAACTGCACACTTCAACTTAGGCTACCAAATAGTTCTCCTCAAGGGTCGGTACATCTTATTCAAACGAGGATGTACCTCTAAGGGTGAACTATGGAACCTTATGACAACCATTGCACACAATGCCAATGGAATGAAAATACTCCCCTGAAAGAACACTCATAGTTTTTAATCCTCAGACCAACCTTCAAGGGCCTTGTCACAAACAACTCATTCTCTACAGACCTCCACCTTAAGATCACCAAACTGGTATTCTTCCACTTGTTACACCAAATATGACCACACTTTCATCTAGAAAATAAAACAACTTCCTCCAAATTCTCCATTAGCTAGATATAATATAGAAAATTCTTCCATTATTCTCCAAGCATACCCGATTCATGCACAACATTTTTATGTGACTAGATCCTCAGTGCATCAGCTAAAAATTTTAATTTAACATGTGTATAATAGATTTATATGTCGTTATCCTAGAAGAAAAAAATCCACAAAAACTATCAAAAGTTCAAGCCATGCTAGGAGAAAACATTCCTCATTATTTTTTGATTGACGAACACCATAAACTGATCTATGATGGGGTAATTTCTCCTAAAATTCAAGATAAAAACCACTGCAAGCAAATCAAGATCACGTGTGGAATATTTACATTTATGGGAATGCAAAAGATGAGAATTGTAAGAAACGACTGATCTCTGGTGCATCATAATTCACCCCAACCCCAAATGCAAAGCATCACTGAAAAACTCGAACTGAACTCATTTTACTGACATATAATGTATTAGAGCACAAACTAGATTTAATTTTATACCATCCAATGATTCCTGACACTCATTCCACCTAAACAATTGATCCTTCTTGTTCAACACTATTAGAGGAGTTTCAACCCGATAGAAATCGCCAAAAACCCACCTATAATAGCATGAGAGTCCATGAAAACATCACACATCTCACACAATATTGGGGGATGCCAAAGACACAACTAATTTTATCATAGATAGATATATAGATAATCCATTTTTGGATACAACATGAACCATGAAAATAACTTCTCAAGCCCAAAACACACACTTTGACAATTAAATAGTTTTTGTCAACAACGATCTCCCAAAATGGCATGTAGATTCTCTATATTCTCCACCTTAGATACAGAGCATAAAAGGATTTCATCATTTAAAACCAGTAAAAACATATCTTGGAACACATGAAACAATGTATTAATAAACCCCTAGAATAGAGTTAGAGTATTCATCTCACTGAACAACATCACCAAGAACTCATAAAACCCATGGAAACAACTGAAAGAAGTCTTCATGATATCCTCATCATTCTAAAGAATATGATGATATCATGACCAAAAATCAATATTTGAGAACCAATATGCACTCCTCAGTTGATCAAAAAATAATCATTTTGTAGAATAGGATAGTAGTTCCTCGCTGTCACATTGATCAACCAATGTTAATTGATAAAAAACCAAAAACTATTCTCAGCCTTCTTTTACGAACAAAACTAGTCCACCACATGGTGATACACGTGGACAAACTAAACCACTTCTCAAGAGATCATCAAGATATATACACCACTCCCACAAATCATAAGGTGTTATTCTATATAGATATATCAATATAGGAGACACTCCTGGCAGTATCTCGATCCCAATCTCGATCTCCCATCAAGGGGGTAATGTTAAAACCTTTTCTAAAAATACATCAAGGTACTCTTCAATGACCCTAGGAAACTCCGAATACTGAATCTCAAAGGAACTTAACCTCATCTAATCCATCAAGGAGGACAGATATGGAACACTCCACATACCCATATAATGGTCTCACACACCAAAAAACACTATTGTCTATCCATCTGCATTGAATAATACCACCTTCCCTGAAAGAAATCCATGATATCCTACACTAAATAAAAAAAATCCATACCATGGATGACCTCATATGTTTGTTTTCATAAACATAAAAAATCTCCCCAAGAGTGATGTTTCCCCATAACTAGCTCAAAGACTCTACATAAATCAAACAAGTCAGTTCAACCAAAAAATTATTTACTCAATGCCAAGGTCACTAAAGTACTCTCTACCTTTAGTCCGGATGAATGAAAAAGGGTATGTGATATGAAGGAGCACATTGTTTATGGGTCAAAGAATGTATACACCAACGTAGAAAACAAGAAAATGGTAAATTGAATGATGTCTGGATCAACTGGCATAGGAAACACTAAATCAAAAAGCTATACACGACATGTTCCACAACCACTCGGGCCCTTATGAAGACCAGAACAACAGTTGTGCCCTACTCTTTTTTGACAAAGAACATCCTGGGTCTGTCATCTATGTTCCCTATCCACACTTTGCTGATCCAAAGCTACTGTAACCTGCTACTCCTTCCACAGCTAGAAATACCTCAATGGAAAAACCTGGCATGGAACACCTGGTCCATAGTAACTACTCTAAAAGGATTTTATCTCTATACAGATGTCCTTGAACTCCATAAGAAATAAAGATCCTCATACCTTGGAATAGTTCTACGAATCTCTTCCCATGGAAAAAAAGATGTTGAGGACCAGGAACTACCCCCATCTGAATAGAAACTATTCTACCCTGAAAACTAGGAACCCCAGACCACGACATTGTTATATGTGGAATAATGATCACTCCATTCTCAGGATTATTTTGTTCTAGAAAATATCCTTTTGACGAACTCTTCCCTCACCAGCACCACGATATATATCGATAGCATATATGGGTTTCCCTAGTGTAGAATCTTTGAAAAAAATGCCTCTATGAAACTTCTCTCTCTGGAATCTTTATCTTGAAATTTGTTTAAAGAATATATTAGAAGCATCCAAAAATAGATCCTGAACACTCTCACAGTAGAGGTTTTCTAGCGAATGGTATACAAAACCTCCTGACTAGCCACCTAACTGATCGAAGATAGAAACTCGACTCCAACAATTTCTAAGAATGCCTCCCATGAGATCACTGTCACATAGTGATACTTGGAGAATATAGAAAAACAATGCATCGCTTCCCCACGTAGCATCATCACTACCAACAAAACACAGTGCTCCTTCCATGAATATATCGAACCGAAGGCTCTCTCAATCTCATCCAACTATTCCTCTATGATTGCATATAAAATAAAGCCCTCAAACATCTATAGTCTTGGGAACTGAACCCCCTCCCCACAATATGTACCCCTCTTAGTATGACAATGTGAGAAGGGAGATAATGACACCTGAGTTCAAGGATCACAAAATAACATAGGAAATAGGAATAAGCATATTAGAAACTTGGCTATTGGACCTTAAATAAGGCATCCGACCTTCATACAAAAAATTTTCAGCCATACTTCCCAATCATAAGCTGATTGGACTTTTTTAGAATGTGGGTAACTCAAAACAAAATATGGAATTAACTATATAAAAAATGGTTTCCTTATTCTATCTACAATTACCCAATTCAATTTAAACATGCTTAACTATATCCATTAGATTATCACCAAAGCAAAATAAACAACCAGATTCATTAAATCGTTCTCTTTATCCTTAATATTTTAATTTCAATTAATCTCAACTTTTTATTTGTTACTAATTTCCACCAAGAATTACATGCTAGAGAAGAAAACATATATTTCACACAATATAACCAATCAAGAGGCAATAAAAGCGCTAAGGAACTCAAAAAAATTCTTTAAACTGGTTCAAGTATTTATTATTTCAATTTAATTATGATATGGTGGGATAAATCATGCTAAATATAATAATGCATGTAATAAGAATATATAAAGGCATGAATCCCCTAACTCAAATAGTTTCCAACATTTTTTGATGAGAACGGACCAACACAAGGGATCAAAATCAACTCTCCCACAAAGAGTGTATTTTCCCAAGGAGGTTGGGGCACGACCGCATCGACCAACACCCAAGAATTATCTGTTAGAATCGGGGAGATCACAATACCTTCCATGGAAAAGAGTAATGTAAGAAAATAGATTGATGAACCTTTAAGACAAAGGAATAAATTAGGATATATAGAAGATAACCCAACTAGTAGGAACAAACATTATATAGACTGGGATATTTGGCCTTAAACAAGGCATTTATCCCACCTACTAAATGAGCACTCATTATTCCAAAGCATAAGGTCCATAGACTTTACAATAAAGTGGCTGTATTAGAACAATATAATGCATTATTTTTACATGAATAAAGTTTCTTTATTCTATATACAATTTACCGATTCAATTTAAAAATTCATAACTACATCCATCTGATTATCACAAATGCAAAACAACCACAACCAGATTCAATAAACATGATTCTTTGTCATTCATAAATTAATATAAAATTAATCCTGGAATAATGTTATTTACCAATATTCAACAACAATGACATCTTAAATATATAAACATAGATATCAAACTATTTAGAAAATCATAATGTAATAGCATTAAAAACGAATTGATACAAATAAATTATTCATGTTCAATTGTATATTATGTCAATTTCATTTTTATCTAGTTGGATGAATTATGAAAACTCGAATACTTCACATAAACAGTATGTAGAAGTAATAAATCCCCTAACTCAAAAGGTTTAAAATGTTCTTTGTATGAGAATAGTACAACACAAAAGATCACGATCACCTATTGCAGGATGACTCTATTATACTGAGGATGATAGGGCATGACTGCATCAACTGAAAACCAATAAGTATAAATTAAAAAAATGGTGATCACATGAATCTACATAAAAAGTAGACATGGGAGAAAAATATTTGTGATCCCAAAAGGAAGAGGTAGAAAATACCATTTATCAAAGACATATCGACATTTCCTAATTATACCAAAATAGGTGGGGTTCATCCAGAAGGATGAATCTTCTAGGGGAAATGATCCAAGGATTACTGTTTGATCACACCACTCCAATAGGAAGGAAGTCTCAAGGAAGCTCAAACTGAGAGAAATGAGAAGGAATTAAAGAAGGTAATGTGCCCTACTTTGATGGTTTAGATTTGAGACTAATGGGATTCAAAACATCATAGAGTTTCTATTCATGTGGATAACATTAAATCATGGTATTTGACCAATTAAAGGCCTCCCGATTTTAATAAAATAAATTATCTGATTTATACCCATTGAAACTAAATCAGACACACATAAATATAGAATTTAACTCATTTTATATCAATGAATGATGGCTAAATTGGAAAAACTGGGGTATCTATAAAAATCTAGAAATTTGAAAAAAAAAACTGTTACAAATGACTCACCATTCCAGAAATTTGGAAATCACATGCAAATGACTCAATATTTTAGAAACTATAAAAAATAATTGAAATGACTTACCATTCTAGATATTAGACAATATGTTAGAAATGACTCACCATTCTGGAAATTTTACAAACTATTGGATGACTCACGATTCTTGGCCTACCTTTCCAAACAATGAGAAAATTTTAATCCTATAATTTTTTTTCAATGTGAAGAAAATATTCACCTTGACCTCCCTGAACACCTTAAACATCATTTTTCATCAGACAAATGGACTAGAGGGGTCAGTGCCATTACAAAATATAGTTTTGTTGCTTCATAAAAACATATGATAAAATTATTTTTGACAATATTAGAAAATGAATTTGATAAAATAAAATTAATTTTAGGAATTATAATATCATAATTATGTTAGGTAATATTTTTTTGTTTTTTCTATCCTTATTCATTTTTTGATGGACAATAAAAAATAATGATTTTTATAGAAACCCTCAATTAACTTTTAATAATTAAAATGATAAATTACATTTAAATTTATTTTTAAGGTATAATTACTCAAATAAAATTTAATTTTTAAATACGTTAGGTCATTTAAATCAATTTTATATTGAAATTTGATGTTAAAAAAATTCATACTTTTGGTACTTTTCTCATTCAGAACCTACATTCTCATCGTGTTTGTAGGTATAATTTTAATATCTATTTTACACATATATGAATTGAATTTTAAAAAATTGATTCCATGTTTTAAATAATAATTATTTATATAATCTAATATGTTAAAAATACTTTTTTACCAAAATTAATAGTGAATGTAAACAAAAATAATTATTGTGGTTAAGGTAAAAATTCATTTACCGTGATAAAAATTAGGTGGATAAGGGATGTAAATGACCTACCAACTTATCTGAAACATATTTCATGGACATATTAAGACCTTATAACAAGATAGGGTTTAGGAAAAATTGTTTTAATTCTTTTTTACCTATGAAAACATTGGTGTAATTGATTATTTTAAAAAATTCCATGTGTGTCCTCTCTCCAATTTATAAAAGCCACACACTATCCTCATTTACACAAAAAATAAAGATACATATGTCTCAACCAATACATTTAAAATATACTTCCTTACTCCACAAAAAAACCAAAATATCATTTTTTTTCATTAATCCTTCCTATGATGTTTTTTGGTAAAAACCAAAATGAGTTCCCCGGAGAAGAGGTAATGATCTTAAATAAATGTTTTTTATATTATATCTTTTTCCACCTCGATAAAATAATAAATCATCACGATAATATAACAAAATAATATATCCCACATACTGATATGTTATTATGTAATTCTAATAACATATATATGTCTACAATACTATCAAATGGGTAAAAGAACCACTAATCGTGTGTATAGTGGACAACCACCTCATAAATCAATATAAATCATTTTCCATCCTCAAATATAAAGGATGTAAATAATTATGTATTTAACAAATATACATATATATATATATGATATATATTATATTAATATAATTCTATAATTATAATATCACATATAAAATATTACATTCCATTGAGATTAAAATAAATTAATCTCACTCATGTATATAAATGACAACCTTCTCACGAATAGATGTGATTTAATTTTCACTCAATCAATAAATTGTTTGTAATAATGATAAATTTAATGTATATATGTGATATATATGACATGATATCAAATAAATAAGATTAATTTATCACCCAATTATTTTACCTTTCACTCATTGAGGGAATGATATTGTCACTCATGTGTATATAAAGCACATTGTCTCCACAAAGCTATGTGATTCATTATCCATGCCTAACATTTCAGAATTGTTATATTAAATTAATACTACGAAAATATTGTTCTTATATCATTATTATAATTTTTTGGAATATTTATTTAAATACAATGTACAGTATTCGGACCATTCATTACAAAACACCCATGAGAAAAAAATACAACTAACGCTTGAAGAAGTAGAATAAATGAAATAATATTATTAAATTAGTGGTAAAATGTTATAAGTGGATCACATATGATATTATTAATATAAATAATTTAATGGTACATTTTATTTACATTCAAAAAACCATTATATATGATGTTGATGTTTTTACAACTAATGTAAAACATGATGTAAGGTAATTCATCTCAATTTCTCTTCATTAAGTCATATTGTAATGTTACGAACCTAATTCCATATATATGCTGGATATACTGACACATTGACAAGCGATTTTAATAATTTCATGTATTTTGATTTCAAATTTGAATTATTTAATCCAATGTGATTAGAAATAAAAAATAAATTGTGGTTAATAATTTTACAACTCAATTTCTTTTCATTAGGATATATTACTTCTTCATTTTATTGATATTATAAGATTATTCTAACAATGAAATTAAATTTTCATATGTTGTATGTACACTTTTTATATGATTATTTATATTTGATAAACATAATTTATTTATTGATAAATCTTCACTTCAATATTATGATCATTGTAAGGGACATCATCCAAATTTCTCCCCATCGTGGTATATAGTAATGTTACTCACATAATTTATTTTATATTGTTAATATACATCCCATTTGAAGTGTAATATAATGACTTCATTTCAATTAATTGTATTTTATGTTATAATGTGAGTAATTTGACCAAGGTAATTTTATATAATAGTAACAAAGTGTAAATAATTACATAAATAATTTCCATTTTATGGGTTCTATTATAACTTAGTCTGCCCGTGATATTTTATGATTATGTGTATACTATATTTTGAATATATTATGATGTATTTCCAATTTTAATATATATATTTTCATTTTATTCTTATAATATATTGATTTATTAATTCCAATATAAATATTTTGATTATTTTATGGTTTCCATATAAAAATCTATTTTATGTTGAAATTTTTATTAATATTCACCTATTTATTTTTACATGGTATATATAGTTCCCCATTGATGAATTTAAGATGTACTAAAATTTATTCTTAATGATTAATGTTCAATTCAAGGCTAACCATTATATTTTTATAATCTATAAACATATTAACTAAACGGTTTACCTTTAATACAAACAGTGTTTACTTTGAATGTTATTTGATTAAATGGGGAAATAAAGATAAATATGGTTTCCTAACATAATGTATATATTTTTTGATAAGGAATATTAATCATTAATTAAATAAACTATTCAATATATACGGAATGATTTGGAAATAGAAGTACGGGTTGGGACTAATTATTGATATCCCCTCAATGCATTGATAAATCTCATGAGAGATATCTATTATCCAAATCAGATGGATTTTTACCCAGTAGTTATAAATTATGTTCATCAAGGTATTGACCATTGAGGTTTTCAGGATTTTTGGTTTCATGATTTCACAACATTAAGTAGTTTCAACATGGATAATTATTCTATTATTATTATTCATTATATTTTTACTACAATAATATCTCTGGATTCATTTCATTATATGTTTATTGATATAATGGATTGTGTGCTCAGTTATTTAGCTTTCCATTTTGATTATTTTATATCAGTTTATGATTGTCACGTTATATATTAAATGGAATGTGTGTAAAATTATTTACTAATCCATATTTATTATTTTTTATTGATTCATGGTATATTATGCTTTACCCTGACTCATCCTTTGATCTCCCTCTTATTTTTTTTACTTTCATCGTGATTTAAACAATAACTCTTGGAATGACTTGAAGGATTCCTAATGTTTCTATTTCTATGATTAGATTTTTTTATCCATGTAATATGGGTTTCTTGTATGTATTTGTTATCCACGTAAGCTAAATTGATCATTCATATTAGAGTTTACTATCTCATATCAATATCACTATAATAAAGTCAGCACCAACTCTGGGACACTAAATTCGAAGTTATTATATTAGTTATTATAGAAACATTAATAGAATACAATGGAACTTGAGTAATGAATATATAGATGATGAAACATATCCATATGATATACATTGAAGAAAATTATATAATAAAATCCTTATGTTTTTTAAGGAATATATTATATAGTTTTTCATATTAATATATCCCTTTCTGGATAGTAAATATAGACGTTGTTCTGGTATAATTGTTCCTATGAGTAATAAATCTGAAAAAGGTGTACGGGGTTTTACCTTATCATCACCTTGTGGAAAACAATATTCCTTAATATACACCTTCTATGACACTCCCATGTTATATGATTATGATAATTCATATTTTATTTCCAAACCATTATTTCGGATTTAAAAACTATAGATTTCCCCTTTGAAACCATGTTTTATATTATGAGATTTCTTATGCATAATTTGTTGAATTTTAGTAATGCATTTCCCCAGTTTTGGTATTTTAAATTATGTTTAATTATGTTAGGATCAAATAAATTATATTCCATTGTTAAGTGATTTTTCCTAGTAGAAGTTATAAGAACGGTTTAAATTTTGTAATCAAAAGAGTTGGTGTAATTATTTATTTGATATTCTTAAGAAAATATTTCAATGGGAAATTGTCTCTCTAAAATTATCATAATACAAGAACATGGTATCATGTGTAATAAATTTAGATAAATAATTATCCAGGTCACATATATTTAAATGGGTGAAAGAGAAGAAGGGGATATAGTAGAATAAAAAGATATTAGGAGAAGAAGTGAAAGAAGTATTTTCCCATAAGTGATAATTGTATAAATAAAAACTCTAGTAATTGATTGAAGGGAATGTGAGTTCACTTGAATAGAAGAGAGAAAGACCACCAATATCATGATTTCAAGGATAAGAATGAAATTTACATTATTCCATGATGAAATTGTAATGATATGGGGAACTACATAAATGAATTTCCCCAGTTTCAAGGGAATATCAATCCAAATTAGCTAACTGTCCATGGTTTTGATTATGCTATAACCGTAGATGAAGTGAAATAATTATTGTGACTATTTACGGATAAAATAACTAGGTAATAGAAGTATTTTGTAATTTATATTATTATTATAAGAATAATGAAATTTATAATGAATTAATTGTTGTAATATTATGTAAATTAATTTTAGTGCATATGTGGAATGACGCTGATGAACAAGAATAGAGAATCAATGATGAGATTAAAATCATTGAAATCAACGGATTGAGAAGGATAACCATCAATATTTTCTTGATATTGATATATCAATTGGATTTTTAAGGGAAAAGGTTGGTGTCTATGATATTTGATTGAGGTATGACGGTTGATGTCATCCTTATTAGAGTTTTTCAGTATGTATAAATTTAGGGAGTATATTTAACAACAAACGACTCTATATTTTGAATTATTAATGTTTTTATTCTAGAGTTATGGTGATAAATGTATTCACATATGTATAATGTGATAATAAGGGATAATTAATATTTTCAAGGAGATATAATGTTGAATTAATTTCCTTCATTAAAATAATTTTGATTCTGAATATGGGTAGAATTATTTTGGAAAATTATCTTGGTTAAAAATTTATGGAATGGATTATTCTGATCCATTGGGTGTTTCTTATTACTAGTATTGATTTTTTCTAGGAATATAATTAGTGATCAGAGGAATTGAAATTCCATTATATTATTGAGTTAATTATTTATTAATTTCTAATTTCTGTACATCAATAATATGTAATTATTATTGGATATTCATTTATTAGAGTAAGAAATGATTTTGAAATTGATCAAACCACATCCAAATGATGAAATTTTTCCTATAGAAATATATCATGCCATTATATTTTCATATGTTATCATGGTATATATAAATTTTAATTTCTATAATCCAGAGAAATAATCGCGAAATATGGATGTTAGCTTAGTACCTTTATTTATGGTGAATGAATTTGTCTATTAAATAATTAAATATTTATGGTTTTTGTCCATTAAAATTATTTGGACCACCCACTCTATTATCATAAATTATCTTTATATATCTCTATTAATCATTTGGTGTTGGTATTCTCTTCAATGTCCATACTTTCATTTCTCACAAAGGTAAGATATTTGGAAATCTTGTAACATGTTATTCTTGATGAACTTCTTACATCTATTTTATATTATCAATATGATGTTTTTACCCATTTTTATATTTTTAGAAAATTTATTCTGAAATGTGAATCCCTAGACTACTGTTGTAACACCCTAAGCTTCCATGATATGCTTCTCATTCAATAATGCAATAGCGTACATTGTACGCAATTTCGAGTTATAACACACCGTAACTTATCAAAGTAGCCGTTAGGAATAGTAATAACCACTTTTTTAAATTTATAGAAATTTTATATTTCAAAATGGACTTCATTTTTGTATTCCTAATATTGAAATTATCCAATGTTGAATTTTTTGTAATTTTCTGAGAACTTCCAAATTTTTATGAATAGTGAAAAATACTTAAAACAACTTTTTTAATCAAAATAATTTATAGTGATAAGTTATAATATTGAGTGGTTTTAAAGTATAATTAGAATATATTTTTACCATTTTATCCAATGTTGTTCATTAGAATTAATTTCACTTTGAAATTGGACATAAACAATTGTCATTCTTTTGATATAAATTGTTTCTTAAAAACACGATATTTGTTGTGACAGTGGGAATTAATTATAAAATTAATTAATGCAACTTACATGTTTGTAATTTCATAAAATAGACATCATTTTTGAATTCGGAATATCAATTATAGCTTAGGTTGAAATTTTGGCCTTATTCTGAAAAACTTCAATTTTTGATTAATAGTGAAACCACTATGTGGTTGTTAAAAAACTGATTTTTCGTTAAAATGAAACATTACCACTTCTATGTTTTGAATTTAAAAAATCCTACATACATGGTTTTCATTAATAAGTAATATGTTCTTCAATGAGATTAAAATAATTTTTTGGTGAATAGTAACTTTTATGTTCTTAATCGTGATTCGAGGTAATTAGTGTAGTTTAAGGTAAAAATAATGCTTTAATAATATGAGATGAGCTTGACACATTTCCTACCCTCATTGGATGTTCCATGGCCGACCATGAAAATTCATGGGTCAACTTGGGGACCCCATGGAGCCTCTTTAGTTAGAAAATGACATAAATACCTTTTATTTAATGTTAAAGTATAAAATGACACAAACATGAAATGTTTTACTAAAACAATTTTTACATGGGGTTATACAAGTCATATATTTGAATATAAATATTAATTGGAAATCTAAAAAGATTTCCTACATCATAGTATTTTTTTTATAATTTTTAGACATTAAATAAATTAAATTATTTATGGCATTATGATGATGCAGCGATGACCTCATTATTTAACGATTTAAAAAAAATAAAAATATAATGTAAAATACAAGGCATAAACTTGTCAAAAACCTATTTTATTAGTATATTTCGAACCCTTATCACCTTACCCTAGAATTATATAAGTGTGGGACCTCTAATATCCGAAACTCATTTTATAATAAAGTGACTTTTCTTTACTTTCCAAGAGTGCCCCTCCTCTCCACTTATAAAAGGCCCCCACCTCTACCACCTTACTCACACTTTAAAAGCCTTTTGGCGTGCTATAAACTGCCCAAATACTCTCCCAACTTCCCTCCCTTACTCCTAGAAGCCTCATTTTGGGAAGAACTCTTCCCAAGGAAGCCTTTGGCTCAAATCAAAAAGAGTTACCCGATTTTGAGGTAATGTCTTCTCTAATGTTGTTTTGTATTATTTTTCTTCTCCAACCCCCTAAAATCTTTTTATTCATTTCTTTTGTAACAAAACCAATGTACTCAATATATTAGGATGTTGTTATAAGAAGTATTAGAGCTACACTTACACCCACCTACATCTAATGGTTAAAGAACATACTGTTTCTGTGGGTGGCGAAATACTGCCTCACGAAACGATGATTGTTCAAATTATTTTAAAACCTATAATGGTGGCCATTTTGATGACACTATTTTCATATATGATATATATATTATTTTTAGGTTTTCCTTATGCTTCTGTATTTCTCATTTATGGCATACTTTATGATTTCCATTATGGGTAAACGTGATAATATCATTTTAGGAAGTGCGGACTACCGCCCACTCAAAGTGATGTGAATCGTTAATTCCATATATGGGATGTATAAAGGATGTATTAAATGATATTATATATGATATTATAATGTAAACATATTATAACTTTATATAATTATGATTTCATTCCATTAAATACGAAATAAAAATGAAAGTAGTGTTCATGCGTACGTACGGCTTACCGTCTCCATGAACGGTGCATTTCATTTCTTACCTCTAAATGTTACGTAATATTATGAATGAATGTATATACTGGATATATATGATATATATTACATCTAAATCATGAATATAATTCTGGAGATAATTGATATTCTACCACATAAACAACTTGTAATTATAAGATGTTTATTGTTGACTCAAGTACCAACGATCGACAAAACGACCGTTATTAACATAAATAATTAAATAATGTTCATATCATTGTAATAAGTGATATAAAAAGGATAAATAAATTTAAAATGGTTCTTAAGAAGGTATATATTATCTCTAGTTTATTTTTCATGAGGTTAAAGAGCAGTCGAGTCAAGTCAGACATGAGGTAAGGGAATTTCTTAACCCAATTTCCATTCTTTGGGTTAATCTCCTACTTTCAAATTATATCATGATATTATTATGTCTTATTTTGTATTTTTACTTTCTTTATGTGTACATATAGTGAATACACATATTAGATCTATTTTATTTTAAAAATGATCTTTTTAAGGACTTCATCTCAATCTCCTTTCATTGAGGCATATTTTGTTTTATACACAACTTTCTTTTATACGGTGTATAAACCCATTTGACTTTTACGTTTATTCAAAAGGAATCTTTTTTATACAGATCGTTTTACTAAATGAATAAGATGGAATGTTTTTTCTTGCCGTACATATGTGACGACAACGGCCTCTCTGCCGCCGTGACCATTATTTGAGTTTGGGCTTCCTCTACAAGCCATAAATTTTTTTAACGAAAAATAAATAAAAAGTTTTAACTTTGTTTTATTTTGGTATTGAAAATGGTTTTGAAGGTGTTTTTTTATTACATCAATGTGTTGTATTGATATCTTGTGATTGAAATGTGGAAATTTTATATTTCCTTTATGCATGTTTTATTCGATATGATTATGTTATGGTTTATGATATGTTTAAACCTATTCATATGAAAAAATGTATTGGACTTAATAAGTGACAAGTGGAGCCCTCTATAGCTCCTCAATGCATCGGTAGGTCTCATGAGACAAATAGACGTGGAATTGGACAAGGCCCTTTCCCAATTTGATTTATGGTTTTGGCCGAGGCCTTAATCATTTTAGATGTCTTGGCCGAGGCCTTGACAAAATGTCTCAGAATGTCTGGAATTATACATTCCCTCATTATGAAAGTGGTTATTGATATTTCATGTGATTATTCGTCTAGTAGAATATCCATGTGATTATGTAATGGCATTATTTTATTTTACTTTTTCCATATTATGATGAAGTTCATGTTTAATAAGGATTTTGTTTTAGTTATACATTTCCTTAAATGCTTATGTTTTCTTATGAAAGTTTCCGCTATATTGTTATCCTTACTGAAAATCTGAGCTCACCCCTTTCAATGTTTTAATATTTTCCAGGATGTGATGAAGTATTTTATGAATGACTTGCGGGGATATTAATAAGAGGATATGAGTGTGTACTATGAAGACTTTGTTATTAGGTTTTCACTTTATGATGTAATGTAACATTTATGAATGTATCTAGTGTTTCCAAGGCTACAAAACTAATCGGTCTTTCGAGACGTGATCTTTTGTGATCATGCCAATGTTACGAAGTAATGAACCGACTCAGGGTAGCTGGGTTGGGGCGTTACAGTTGGTATCAGAGGCAGTTTAGTACTAGCCTTGGAAGCTAGATTTAGATAAACTCTGATTAGAGCACAAATCCCGAAGATAGACTTTAAGGATTGGAATAGAAGAACGTCCTAGAATTTTGGTATTATAGAGATTTTGTGAGTTTTCCGAGAAATACATCCCTGTCTGGATACGAGTAGGTAGAGGCGGCTCTGGCACAGATGTACCTAGGGGTAAAACCCAAAAACACTGCTTTGAGCTAGACTCGAACGGGAACAGGTCCACGACAATGGTCCTTGCTGCACTCTTGGTTACGACACTCCTGGGGGATATGCTTTGGATAATTCTCATTTTCATTATAAACCACTATGAGGGGTTATGATTATATACTTCCTCAAAGAAAAAATTTTTATGGATTATATCCATAAATAGTTCAATTTATGTTAAGTATCGTACAAGTATGGAATTATGTATTTTGATTCATAAACTAATCTAGTTTATGCCATTGTATAGAAACGGCGCCTAGTGGAAGGAATGGAAACCGTATCAATGCATGAACTCCGTGTAGGGATTGCCCTCCTTCTGAAGATAATTATTGTGGATCTGGAGATACAACAGGTGCTGATCAACTTATTACCATACTGGGACAACTCACTCAAGTTATGAATAATAACCTTACACATATGGATCACCCTGATCCACAATGTGGTGGATCAATGTTATACCGCTTCATGAGGCATCAACCGCCAACATTTAATAGGGGTACAAATCCATTAGTATCTGAGCAATGGATAAACTCCTTAGAGAAAATATTCCACGCCTTGGGGAGTAGCGAAAGGGAGAAGGTTATCATGGCAATTTACCACCTCACTGGAGATGCCGATCAATGGTGGTCATTGATTCAAAATGCAAAGAAAGATGATGACGTATCGAATATGGAATAGAGGGAGTTCAAAGAGATTTTCTTAGAAAAATACTATCCTCGTGACCATCGAGCAGATATGGAAAGACAATTTTTGAGTCTGAGACAAAAGGAGGATGAGAATGTCGCAATGTATGAGGCCAACATTACAAGGTTAGTGAGGCATGCTGGAGATTATATACGTAACCCAAGAAGTAAGATTGATCGTTTCTTTGATGGGTTAATACCATTTCTCCATCGAGCATTAGTCTCACAAACCTTCTCGTCATACGAAGATATTGTCTCGTGTTCTATCAAGACAGAGAAGGAATTCTCTAAGTCTTATGACAACAATGTAAAGAAAGAGAAGAAGATAACGGTGGAACAGGAGACAGATAAATGGAAAAAAGGAAAGAAGGATTTTCCATTATGTGATAATTGTGGGAAGAATCACCCTGGTACTTCTCTAAAAGGAATGGGAGTTTGTTATAAATGTGGGGAAAAAGTTCACCAGGCACGTGATTGCAAGGGAAAGAAAGAGGCTATCAATGTTGAATGTTATAATTGTAGGGAAATGGGGCATTATTCAAATGAATGTCCTAAGCGTTAGGGAAACAAACCTCAGAAAATCCCAAGGGATCAAGGACAATCTTATGCTATGACTACAGTTGAAGTGGAATAATTAATGTATTGGTGCTTTTGGACTCAAGGATTATATTCTGGTTATAAAAATAATGTGATATATATAAGGATTGTACTACAGTACTTGTTTTTTTTTCATTAAGGTTTTAATATGATGAAGGTAATCATATTTTTAGTATGTGACAACAAGAGAAACTTTACTTTGTTTGGGGAATCTGATAATTGATTTTGGAATTAAGAGACCTTTTAGAGAAAGTCTGGACAGAGGTATTTGGATAACTATAAAGGTTGGAGTGGATTAATTTGATCTTTGGATAGTATTGTTAAAGGTTAAAAAATTTATTACGATTATTTTTTAAATATTATAATACTATAGTTTTAGGAAAAGTACAACCTACAGGGTGGGGCATAACCGTCGCGTCGGACAAAGATGCAGGAATCGAACCCACAGCCATAGTGCTACAGGCCTTTATTTCCTACCACTAGCCTACAAGAAGTCCCTGGTTATTAAAAAATAATTTTACTAATCTAAATGGTATGTTTTAACATTTGGAACCTTGTACAATTAGGATAAGTATAATATTTTTGAGTTCTATTAACTTTTTGATTGAAAGATGAGTTGAATGTTGAAACTCTAATTTTCAAGCATAAATATATATATACCTATCTCTTATTCAATGAATAAATTAATTCTTAAACTTTAGTAAAGGGATATTAAAACAAAAAAATGTGTTATCCTAATACCTTATGTCTTGTTGAACTGATGATATTTTAAATCAACATAGATTGAAGGCTTTGAGGCCCTCAATTTGACAGTTTATTGTGATTGATGACCTCAATCACTCCATACAAATATTTTTGTTTTTCCTCCAATTATATGTCTCTAATTTCCACCAATGTTCTCCTAATCGAGATCATAATTGGGTGGTGACTTTTTCATTTCCCTTTCCCTTTTATTAAGACTAAATATTATTAACCTTATTTCCGATGTGGGTTTTCCACAAATGTATTTTCTATTTTCAACCTTTTTTTCCAAGAAAAATTTCAAATTGTGAGGACGCAATTTATTGAAGGAGGGGAGAATGTAACACCCATAGCTTCCATGATACGCTTCTCATTCAATAATGCAATAGCTTGCATTGTACGCAACTTCAAGTTCTAACACACCGCAACTAATCAAAGTAGCCGTTAGGAATAGTAATAACCACTTTTTAAATTTAATGAAATTTTATATTTCAAAATGGACATCATTTTTGTATTCCTAATATTGAAATTAGCCTATGTTGAATTTTTTGTAATTTTTTGAGAACTTCCAAATTTTTATGAATAGTGAAAAATACTTAAAACATCTTTTTTAATAAAAATAATTTATAGTGATAAGTTATACTATTGAGTTGTTTTAAAGTATAATTAGAATATATTTTTACCATTTTATCCAATGGTGTTCATTAGAATTAATTTCACTTTGAAATTGGACATAAACAATTGTGAATCTTTTGATATAAATTGTTTCTTAAAAACACGCTATTTGTTGTGACAGCGGGAATTAATTATAAAATTAATTAATGCAACTTATATGTTTGGAATTTCTTAAAATAGAAATCATTTTTGAATTCGGAATATCAATTATAGCTTAGGGTGAAATTTTGGCCTTATTCTGAAAAACTTAAATTTTTGATGAATAGTGAGACCACTAAGTGGTTGTTAAAAAACTGATTTTTCGTTAAAATGAAACATTGCCACTTCTGTGTTTTGAATTTCAAAAATCTTACATACATGGTTTTCATTAAGAAGTAAAATCTGGTTCAATGAGATTAAAATAATTTTTCGTAGAATAGTAACTTTTATGTTCTTAATCACGATTAGAGGTAATTAGTGTAGTTTAAGGTAAAAGTAATGTTTTAATAATATGAGATGAGCATGACACATGTCCTACCCTCATTGGATGTTCCATGGCCGACCAAGTCAATCCATGGGTCAACTAGGGGACCCCATGGAGCCACTTTAGTTAGAAAATGACATAAATACCTTTTATTTAACGTTAAAGTAAAAAATGACACAAACATGAAATGTTTTACTAAAACAATTTTTACATGGGGTTATACAAGTCATATTTTTTAATATAAATAGTCATTGGGAATCTAAAAAGATTTCCTACATCATAGTATTTTTTTATAATTTTTAGACATTAAATAAATTAAATTATTTATGACATCATGATGATGCAGCGATGACCACATTATTTAACGATTTAAAAAAATAAAAAGATAATGTAAAATACAAGGAATAAACTTGTCAAAAACCTATTGGATGAGTAGATTTCGAACCCGTATCACCTTAAACTCGAATTATATAACTGTGGGACCTCTAAAATCCGAAACTCATTTTATAATAAAGTGACTTTTCTTTACTTTCCAAGAGTGTCCCTCCTCTCCACTTATAAAGGGCCCCCACCTCTACCACCTTACTCACACTTTCAAAGCCTTTTGTCTCGGCCATACTCTGCCCAAATACTGTCGCAACGTCCCTCCCTTACTCCTAGAAGCCTCACTCTGGGCATAACTCTTCCCAAGGAAGCCTTTGGCTCAAATCAAAAAGAGTTACCGGATTTTGAGGTAATGTCTTCTCTAATGTTGTTTTGTATTATTTTTCTTCTCCAACCCCATAAAAACTTTTTATTCATTTCTTTTGTAACAACACCAGTATCCTCAATATACTAGGATGTTGTTATAATAATTCTTCAAGCTACACTTACACACACCTACATCTAATGGTTAAAGAACATACTGTTCTTGTGGGTGGCGAAATACTGCCTCACGAAACGATGATTGTTCAAATTCATTTAACACCTATAATGGTGGCCATTTTGATGACACTATTTTCATATATGATATATATATTATGTTTATGTTTTCCTTATGATTCTGTATTTCTCATTTATTTCATACTTTATGATTTCTATTAATTGATAAATGCGATAATTTCATTTTTGGAAGTGCGGACTACCGCCCCCTCAAAGTGATGTGAATCGTTAATGCCATATGTGGGATGTATAAAGGATGGATTATATGATATTATATATGATATTATACTGGAACTATATTATAACTTTATATAATTATGATTTCATTCCATTAAATATGAAATAGAAATGAAAGTAGCGTTCATGCGTACGTACGGCTTACCGTCTCCATGAACGGTGCATTTCATTTCTTACCTCTAAATGTTACGTAATATTATGAATGAATGTATATACTTGATATATATGATATATATGACATCTAAATCATTAATATAATTATGGAGATAATGGATATTCTACCACATAAACAACTTGTAATTATAATAAGTTTATTGTTGACTCAAGTACCAAAGATCGACAAAACGACCGTTATTAACTTAAATAATTACATAATGTTCATATCATTGTAATAAGTGATATAAAAAGGATAATGAAATTTAAAATGTTTCTTAAGAAGGTAGAGATTAACTCTAGTTTACTATTCATGAGGTTAAAGAGCGATCGAGTCAAGTCGGACACGAGGTAAGGGAATTTCTTAACCCAATTTCCATTCTTTGGGTTAATCTCCTACTTTCAAATTATGTCATGATATTATTATGTCTTATTTTGTATTTTTACTTTCTTTATGTGTACCTAGAGTGAATAAAAATAATATATCTATTTTATTTTAAAAATGATCTTTTTAAGGAATTCGTCTCAATCTCCTTTCATTGAGGCATATTTTGTTTTATACACAACTTTCTTTTATACGGTGTATAAACCACTTTGACTTTTACGTTTATTCAAAAGGAAGCTTTTTTATACTGAGCGTTTTACTAAATGACAAAAAGGGAATTTTTTTTCTTGCCGTACATATGCGGCGACAACGGCTTCTCCGCCGCCATGACCATTATTTGAGTTTCGGCTTCCTCTACAAGCCATAACCTTTTTTTAATGAAAAATAAATACAAAGTTTTAACATTCTTTTATTTTGGTATTGAAAATGGTTTTGAAAGTGTTTTTTTATTATATCAATGTGTTGTATTGATATATTGGGATTGAAATGTGTAAATGTTATGTTTCCTTTATGCATGTTTTATTTGATATGATTATGTTGTGGTTTATGATATGTTTAAACCTATTCATATGAGGAATGTATTGGAATTAATAAGTGACGGGTGGAGCCATCTATAGCTCCTCGATGCATCGGTAGGTCTCATGAGACAAATAGACGTGGAATTGGCCGATTCCCTTTCCCAATTTGATTTATGGTTTTGGCCGAGGCCTTAATCATTTTAGACGTCTTGGCAGAGGCCTTGACAAAATGTCTCAGAATGTCTGGCATTATACATTCCCTCATTATGAAAGTGGTTATTGATATTTCATGTGATTATTAGTCTAGTATAACATCCATGTGAGTATGTAATGGGATTATTTTTTTTACTTTTTCCAAATTATGCTGAAGTTCAAGTTTAATAAGGCTTTTGTTTTAGTTATACATTGCCTTAAATTCTTATGTTTTCTTATGAATGTTTCTTCTATATTGTTATCCTTACTGAGCTTCTAAGCTCACCCGTTTCAATGTTTTAATATTTTCCAGGATGTGAAGAAGTATTTTATGAATGACCTGCAGGAATAGTCAGAAGAGGATATGAGTGTGTACTATGAAGACTTTGTTATTAGTTTTTCACTTTATGATGTAATGTAACATTTATGAATGTATCTAGTGTTTCCAATGCTACTAAACTAATCGGTCTTTCGAGACTTGATCTTTTGTGATCATGCCAATGTTACGAAGTAATTCACCGACTCTGGGTATTTGGGGTTGGGGCGTTACAGTTGGTATCAGAGGTAGTTTATTTCTAACCTTGGAAGCTAGATTTAGATAAACTCTGATTAGAGCACAAAGCCCGAAGATAGACTTTAAGGATTGGAATAGAAGAACATCCTAGAATTTTGGTATTATAGAGATTTTGTGAGTTTTCCGAGCAATACATCCTTGTCTGGATACGAGCAGGTAGAGGCGGATATGGCAGAGATGTACCTAGGGGTAAAACCCGAAAACACCACTTTGAGCTAGACTCGAACGGGAACTGGTCCACGACAACGGGCCTTGCTTCACTCTTGGTTACAACACTCCCGGGGGATATGCTTTGGATAATTCTCATTTTCTTAATAAACCACTATGAAGGGTTATGATTATATACTTTCTCAAAGAAAACTTTTTTACAGATTATATCCATAAATAGTTCAATTTATGTTAAGTATCGTACAAGTATGGAATTATGTATTTTGATTCATAAACTAATCTAGTTTATGCAATTGTATAGAAATGGCGCCTAGTGGAAGGAATGGAAATCATATCAATGCATGAACTCCGTGTAGGGATTGCCCTCCTTTCAAGATAATTATTGTGGATCTGGAGATACAACTGGTGCTGATCAACTTATTACCATACTGGGACAACTCACTCAAGTTATGAATAATAACCTTACACATATGGATCACCCTGATCCACAATGTGGAGGATCAATGTTATACCACTTCATGAGGCATCAACCACCAACATTTAATAGGGGTACAAATCCATTAGTATCTGAGCAATGGATAAACTCCTTAGAGAAAATATTCCACGCCTTGGGGAGTAGCGAAAGCGAGAAGTTTATCATGGCAGTTTACCATTTCACTGGAGATGCCGATCAATGGTGGTCATTGATTCAAAATACAAAGGAAGATGATGACGTATCGAATATGGAATGAAGGGAGTTCAAAGATATTTTCTTAGAAAAATACTATCCTCGTGACCATCGATCAGATATGGAAAGACAATTTTTGAGTCTGAGACAAAAGGAGGATGAGAATGTCGCAATGTATGAGGCTAACTTTACAAGGTTAGTGAGGCATGCTGCAGATTATATACGTAACCCAAGAAGTAAGATTGATCATTTCTTTGATGGGTTAATACCATTTCTCCATCGAGCATTAGTCTCACAAACCTTCTCGTCATACGAAGATATTGTCTCGTGTTCTATCAAGACAGAGAAGGAATTCTCTAAGTCTTATGACAACAAAGTAAAGAAAGATAAGAAGAGAACGGTGTAACAAGAGACATATAAATGGAAAAAAGGAAAGAAGGATTTTCCATTATGTGATAATTGTGGGAAGAATCACCCTGGTACTTGTCTAAAAGGAATGGGAGTTTGTTATAAATGTGGGGAAAAAGTTCACCAGGCACGTGATTGCAAGGGAAAGAAAGAGGCTATCAATGTTGAATGTTATAATTGTAGGGAAATGGGGCATTATGAAAATGAATGTCTTAAGCATTAGGGAAACTTACCTCAGAAAAGCCCAAGGGATCAAGGACAATATTATGCTATGACTACAGTTGAAGTAGAATAATTAATGTATTGGTGCTTTTGGACTCAAGGATTATATTCTGGTTATAAAAATAATGTGATTTATATAAGGATTGTACTACAGTACTTTTTTTCATTAAGGTTTTAATATGATGAAGGTAATCATATTTTTAGTATGTGACAATAAGAGAAACTTTACTTTGTTTGGGGAATCTCATAATTGATTTTGGAATTAAGAGACCTTTTAGAGAAAGTCTGGACAGAGGTATTTTGGATAACTATAAAGGTTGGAGTGGATTAATTTGATCATTGGATAGTATTGTTAAAGGTTAAAAAATTTATTACGATTATTTTTTAAATATTATAATCATATAGTTTTAGGAAAAGGACAACCTACAGGGTGGGGCATAACCGTCGCGTCGGACAAAGCTGCAGGAATCGAACCCACAGCCATAGTGCGACAGGCCTTTATTTCCTACCATTAGCCTACAAGAAGTCCCTGGTTATTAAAAAATAATTTTACTAATCTAAATGGTATGTGTTAACATTTGGAACCTTATACAATTGGAATAAGTATAATATTTTTGAGTTCTATTAACTTTTTTATTGAAAGATGAGTTGAAGGTTGAAACTCTAATTGTCAAGTATAAATATATATATACCTATCTCTTATTCAATGAATAAATTAATTCTTAAACTTTAGTAAAGGGATATTAAAACAAAAAAATGTGTTATCCTAATACCTTATGTCTTGTTGAACTGATGATATTTTAAATCAACATAGATTGAAGGCTTTGAGGCCCTCAATTTGACAGTTTATTGTGATTGATGACCTCAATCACTCCATACAAATATTTATGTTTTTCCTCCAATTATATGTCTCTAATTTCCACCAATGTTCTTCTAATCAAGATCATAATTGTGTGGTGACTTTTTCATTTCCCTTTCCTTTTTATTAAGACTAAATTTTATTAACCTTATTTCTGATGTGGGTTTTCCACAAAGGTATTTTCTATTTTCAACCTTTTTTCCAAGAAAAATTTCAAATTGTGAGGATGCAATTTATTGAAGGAGGGGAGAATTTAACACCCATAGCTTCCATGATACGCTTCTCATTCAATAATGCAATAGCTTGCATTGTACGCAACTTCGAGTTCTAACACACAGCAACTATTCAAAGTAGCCGTTAGGAATAGTAATAACCACTTTTTAAATTTATAGAAATTTTATATTTCAAAATGGACTTCATTTTTGTATTCCTAATATTGAAATTAGCCTATGTTGATTTTTTTGTAATTGTTTGAGAACATCCAAATTTTTATGAATAGTTAAAAATACTTAAAACAACTTTTTTAATCAAAATAATTTGTAGTGATAAGTTATACTATTGAGTTGTTTTAAAGTATAATTAGAATATATTTTTACCATTTTATCCAATGGTGTTCATTAGAATTAATTTCACTTTGAAATTGGACATAAACAATTGTCAATCTTTTGATATAAATTGTTTCTTAAAAACACGCTATTTGTTGTGACAGCGGGAATTAATTATAAAATTAATTAATGCAACTTATATGTTTGGAATTTCATAAAATAGACATCATTTTTGAATTCGGAATATCAATTATAGCTTAGGGTGAAATTTTGGCCTTATTCTGAAAAACTTCAATGTTTGATGAATAGTGAAACCACTAAGTGGTTGTTAAAAAACTCATTTTTCGTTAAAATGAAACATTGCCACTTCTGTGTTTTGAATTTAAAAAATCTTACATACATGGTTTTCATTAAGAAGTAAAATCTGGTTCAATGAGATTAAAATAATTTTTCGGAGAATAGTAACTTTTATGTTCTTAATCACGATTAGAGGTAATTAGTGTAGTTTAAGGTAAAAATAATGTTTTAATAATATTAGAAGAGCTTGAAACATGTCCTACCCTCATTGGATGTTCCATGGCCGACCAAGTCAATCCATGGGTCAACTTGGGGACCCCATGGAGCCACTTTATTTAGAAAATGACATAAATACCTTTTATTTAACGTTAAAGTAAAAAATGACACAAACATGAAATGTTTTACTAAAACAATTTTTACATGGGGTTATACAAGTCATATTTTTTAATATAAATAGTCATTGGGAATCTAAAAAGATTTCCTACATCATAGTATTTTTTTATAACTTTTAGACATTAAATAAATTAAATTATTTATGACATCATGATGATGCAGCGATGACCTCATTATTTAACGATTTAAAAAAATAAAAAGATAATGTAAAATACAAGGCATAAACTTGTCAAAAACCTATTGGATGAGTAGATTTCAAACCCTTATCACCTTAAACTCGAATTATATAAGTGTGGGACCTCTAAAAACCGAATCTCATTTTATAATAAAGTGACTTTTCTTTACTTTCCAAGAGTGCCCCTCCTCTCCACTTATAAAGGGCCCCCACCTCTACCACCTTACTCACACTTTCAAAGCCTTTTGGCTCGGCCATCCTCTGCCAAAATACTCTCCCAACTTCCCTACCTTACTCCTAGAAGCCTCACTTTGGGCATAACTCTTCCCAAGGAAGCCTTTGGCTCAAATCAAAAAGAGTTACCCGATTTTGAGGTAATGTCTTCTCTAATGTTGTTTTGTATTATTTTTCTTCTCCAACCCCATAAACAATTTTTATTCATTTATTTTGTAACAACACCAGTATCCTAAATATACTATGATGTTTTTATAATAATTCTTCAAGATACACTTACACACACCTACATCTAATGGTTAAAGAACATACTGTTTCTGTGGGTGGCGAAATACTGCCTCACGAAACGATGATTGTTCAAATTCTTTTAAAAACAATAATGGTGGCCATTTTGATGACACTATTTTCATATATGATATATATATTATGTTTATGTTTTCATTATGATTCTTTCTTTCTCATTTATGGCATACTTTAAGATTTCTATTAATGGGTAAATGCGATAATTTCATTTTAGGAAGTGCGGACTACCGCCCCCTCAAAGTGATGTGAATCGTTAATGCCATATGTGGGATGTATAAAGGATGGATTAAATGATATTATATATGAAATTATACTAGAACTATATTATAACTTTATATAATTATGATTTCATTCCATTAAATACGAAATAGAAATGAAAGTAGCGTTCATGCGTACGTACGGCTTACCGTCTCCATGAACGGTGCATTTCATTTCTTACCTCTAAATGTTACGTAATATTATGAATGAATGTATATACTTGAAATATATGATATATATGACATCTAAATCATTAATATAATTCTGGAGATAATGAAAATTCTACCACATAAACAGCTTGTAATTATAATAAGTTTATTGTTGACTCAAGTACCAAAGAACGACAAAACGACCGTTATTAACTTAAATAATTACATAATGTTCATATCATTGTAATAAGTGATATAAAAAGGATAATGAAATTTAAAATGGTTCTTAAGAAGGTAGATATTAACCCTAGTTTACTATTCATGAGGTTAAAGAGCGATCGAGTCAAGTCGGACACGAGGTAAGGGAATTTCTTAACCCAATTTCCATTCTTTGGGTTAATCTCCTACTTTCAAATTATGTCATGATATTATTATGTCTTATTTTGTATTTTTACTTTCTTTATGTGTACCTAGAGTGAATACACATAATATATCTATTTTATTTTAAAAATGATCTTTTTAAGGAATTCGTCTCAATCTCCTTTCATTGAGGCATATTTTGTTTTATACACAACTTTCTTTTATACGGTGTATAAACCCCTTTGACTTTTACGTTTATTCAAAAGGAAGCTTTTTTATACTGAGAGTTTTACTAAATGACAAAAAGGGAATGTTTTTTCTTTCCGTACATATGCGGCGACAGTGACTTCTCCGCCGCCGTGACCATTGTTTGAGTTTCGGATTCCTCTACAAGCCATAACCTTTTTTTAATGAAAAATAAATACAAAGTTTTAACATTCTTTTATTTTGGTATTGAAAATGGTTTTGAAAGTGTTTTTTTATTATATCAATGTGTTGTATTGATATATTGGGATTGAAATGTGGAAATGTTATGTTTCCTTTATGCATGTTTTATTTGATATGATTATGTTATGGTTTATGATATGTTTAAACCTATTCATATGAGGAATGTATTGGAATTAATAAGTGACGGGTGGAGCCCTCTATAGCTCCTCGATGCATCGGTAGGTCTCATGAGACAAATAGATGTGGAATTGGCTGATTCCCTTTCCCAATTTGATTTATGGTTTTGGTCGAGGCCTTAATCATTTTAGACGTCTTGGCCGAGGCCTTGACAAAATGTCTCAGAATGTCTGGCATGATACATTCCCTCATTATGAACGTGGTTATTGATATTTCATGTGATTATTAGTCTAGTTTAATATCCATGTGAGTATGTAATGGGATTATTTTTTTTACTTTTTCCAAATTATGTTGAAGTTCAAGTTTAATAAGGCTTTTGTTTTAGTTATACATTGCATTAAATGCTTATGTTTTCTTATGAAAGTTTCTGCTATATTGTTATCCTTACTGAGCTTCTGAGCTCACCCCTTTCAATGTTTTAATATTTTCCAGGATGTTAAGAAGTATTTTATGAATGACCTGCAGGAATAGTCAGAAGAGGATATGAGTGTGTACTATGAAGACTTTGTTATTAGTTTTTCACTTTATGATGTAATGTAACATTTATGAATATATCTAGTGTTTCCAATGCTACTAAACTAATCGGTCTTTCGAGACTTGATCTTTTGTGATCATGCCAATGTTACAAAGTAATTCACCGACTCTGGGTATTTAGGGTTGGGGCGTTACATAAGCGATCAAGACAAAATTACGAGGAGATGATTTATTTAAGAGGGTAGAATGTTACACCCTTAAATTTAAAAATATGATCATCATGTTTGATAGTGTGTATGACATAAAACAATTATATTATAAGAAAATATAACTCTAGATACTTTATAACATATTTTATTTTAAATAAACTCAAACACTTCAATAGGTTTTCATGCATAGATTATCACTTTTAAATGAAAATACAGTATATAAATATTATTTAAACGTGACCATTATAAATGAAATTATAAATAGTAAGGATATAGAATTGATATCTAAAGTAGGTATATTATATTTTTTGAACATGTATAATATAAATTCAATGCATTTTATTGATTATAAATAATAATGAATAATTTATCATAAAAGGAAAGGATTTTTGAAACAAACAATTTATTTAAATGAAAACAGTTCCACCGCTTATTGCACGCATATTATAAAATTAATTATTGAAACATTTATAATATGTATTTGAGAAAATGAATTTAATTTTTTGAAATAATTATTTAAAATATTTCTTATGGTTTATAATTTTTTAAGAAATGATTTATTTTTTTGATGAATAATGAAAAATACATTTTTTATAGAAAACTGTGTTTTCACTAAAATAATTCATAAGGATAAATTACATATTAAATATGTATTAATGTAGAATTACTTAAATTATATTAATATTTAACAATATTAGTTCAATAGAAACAATTTCAGCTTGAATTTTGATATTAAAAACATTTATATATGTGATAACTTTCTTTTTGAAAAAATACTTCTTCATTGTGTTTTCTAGTATAATTTTAAATTGGATTTGGAAAATTATTTGAATTTAATTTGAAAAATTGGATCTAATATTGTTAATAATAATATTAATATTAATTGTCTAAAAACATAAACATAGTCTTTTTATCAAAATAAATAATAAGAAATGGAAAAATTAATTATTTTGGTTATGGTAAAAAAAATGTTTTCCATGAAGTTGGATTAAGAAGATAAGGGATAAAATTACCTACCAACTTACACAAAACAGATTCTATTGCATATTTTAACCGTATAACCTATAAGGGTTTACAATGACCATTTTTTTAGGATTTTTACTTGACACAAATGCTGGTGTAATCAATTATTTTCAAAAATTCCATGTGTGTCCTCTCACCCACATATAAAAGGCCACTAATTTTCCTCCCCTCTATAAAAATAAAAATACATTTTTTCGCAATAATAACCCAAATAAGATAATAATTTGCCTTCAAATATCAAATAACCATGATATTAATCAAAATAACATCCTTAGAAGGATTTTGGTGAAAAACAATGTTCCTTAAATAATAGGTAACATTCTTAAACAAGCGTTTTAATTTTAATTCCTCTTCCCCCTCCCACAAACATTATTTAATTTTTATAATATAATAAAACTAGTATCTAAAATGTTATGATATATTATTATATTAATTTAACAAATTATTTCCTTCTTATATCATTAGAAATGGGAAATGAAACTGTCTATCCTATGTTTTGTGGATTACAGCATCGCAAAATGATATAACTCGTTTTCCATCGCCAACATTAAGGATAGAAATGATGTTGGATTTAAAAAAAATTATATGATCATAATTATATTATAATAATTATGAAATTTTAATATGACATATAACTATATTCTTTGTATTCTATTTAAAATACAATAATGTTTATTAAGTGTACATCAGTCTACTGCCTTGTGAAGGAATGTGATCCATTTTTTTATTTACACTTTACATAGAAGGTAATAAGGATAAAATTAATGAAAATATGTTATATATATGAATTTATATAAAATATTATATATTAATATATCACCTTATTATTAATCTTTTCCATATTTATGTGGATGATATCATCACTCGTGCGTACGTACGACTTACTATCTCCACAAAGCGACATGATTCATTTTCTATGATTTTTTTTAAAATGTTATAATAGTCTTTATAATGAATAAAAATGATATTTCATACATTTTTTAAATTTTTTAGATGATTTATTTATATAAAATGTACAATAAACTTATATTTTGTTGACGAACATGCATGATAAAACAAGGAAATAAACTCAAGAAATAATGAAAATAGTGAAAGATTATTATCAAAAGGGTTGGAAAATGTTATAATAGGATCATATATTATATTATAAATTTTATTATATATCTACTTTAAATTAAAAACATTATTAAATACATTATAAAATAGGTTAAAGCATGTTCAACTAATGGAAAACAAGTGGAAGGGGACTTCATCTCAACTTTTCTTCACTGAGGAATATGGTAATGTCATGGAATTTGTTTTTTCAATAACGTGTATATAATTCCCAATTTAATGTAATATAATTTTTTCTTATAAATTCGTGGTATTATAATTTTCAATTTGATTTATTTTATCCATGGGGATTTTACATGAATGTTACAAATTGGAAAAAAATTCATAACTAAATTTATTTTTATTAGGTTATAATACATATTTGGTTTCCTATGATATTATATAAGTATGAGAATAATAAATTTTGATTATAATATCATTTATTTAAACATTAATATTTTAATTTTCATGTGATACACATAATATACTCATTAATAAATTATCACCTAAACATTATGATCATTGTAAAGGAAAAAATCTCAATTTCTATTCATTGAGGCATATTGTAATGTTATGAACCAAATTTATATTACGTGGTCTATAAACTACATATTTGTCTATTTATATAATAATTAATTAATAATGTTTTTAATTTTATATATAAATTTTAATTATTTCATCCAAGTGGATTTAAAAATAAAGCTACTATGTGGTAAATAATTTCATAAATCAATTTCATTTCATTCAGTTATATTATTTCTTAATTTTCCTTGAGAATATAAGATGATGTGTATATTTATTTTTTTTATAAAATATTTTATTTAGAAATGTTATAAATGGGATTTCAGTTGATATAAATAGTCTATTCTTTGATTAATTCTCACATTAATGTTATGATAATTTTTAGGTATCTCATATCATTTTCCATTTCAATGATATTTTTTAATATGAAACTATTTTCTATTAATTTGTGTACATACTAAAAATTTTCCATATTTAGCCTGAAAAAATATTAAATAATTATTGTTAATGTTTCGTTTCATTGTCATCCATATTTATGGTATAAAAAATATAAATATTTATGAACCAATATACCATTTTTAAATATGGTGTTTACATTTAATGTAATCTGATTAACTGGGGAAATATTGATAAATAATTTTTCATTACACAGTGAAAGTATTTTATAATTAGGAAAATTATTGATGAATTATGTTTATTATTTGATATATGAGTAATGATTAGGATATGAATTTATAGGTGGGAACATTTATAGATATCACTTTGATGCATTGACATGTCTCGTAAGACAAATCATTTGGCCAAAAAAGATCTGGTTTTACCCCATTGTTTTAAAATATCTTTTAGAAGGCCATTATAGTAGAGGTATTCATGATACCAAAAATCATGAAATAAAATAGTCATGCATTGTAATCATTTATAACTAAGTTAATATTATTATCAATGGGATTTTCACAACGATATTATCTCTGGATTAATTTCATTCTCATTATATTGATTAAATGACATTTTTGTTTAATAATAATCCATTATATATTGATTATGCCTCATTCATTTCTAGTAGAAATGTTATTTATTAAATATCACGTTTTTTCTTGTTATATATGATTCCATAATGATTATTATTTATTAATTCATGATATAAAATGTTGTATGTAACCGTTAATGAGAATTTGAGATTACCCTCATATTTTACATTTCACAAAATATAACGAATAATTATTTTAATTAGTTCATGGATTCCAAATGATTCCATTAATATGAATTCTATTTTTTACCTTTATAAAATAGTTATCTTTTATGAATTTGGATCTAAAAAATTGCTGAACTAAATGATCTTCCACGATTTAACCCCCTTTATATATGTCAATATAACAGTTTTCATCAGCTCCAGGTTTTTGGAATCATATTCATAAAAAAATATTTTATAATTTGATGAAAATAGGGGAGGATTTTCCCTTGAATGTGTGGGAGTGGCAGTTTTGGAATTTAATAAAATATTAAAATAGAATAAATTTAGTATCATGGAATAGTTATATAAAACTGATATAATTAAATGATATGATGACTATGGGTGATAATAATATCATCCAATAAAATTTGGAAAAACTTATATTATGTATTACACATATTATTTGGTTTTATCCTATGTTATCTATTTTTGAAAATTATCATTATAAAAATCTATTTTCATAATATCTGTAAATATTGTTATTATAAAAGAAATATTAGAATTTAAATAGACTATGCATGATATTTTAAAACATATCCCAATAAATGGAATTATTATATGTATTTCTGGAACATTAAATCACTTCGTAAAATATATTTATTATAAAATTATATTAAAGCCTTTTTGTGAACTATTCATTTAATTTTACTTTTAAAACAACCTGAAAACAATGTGATTTAAATACAGTCCAGTCACACATTAATAACCTATTATATATATCGAAAAAAACAATGTAACATAAACATTCATTCAAGTTATACTACGTTTTATAATTTTAGATTAATTTATTTAAAATTTATATTTAAATAATAAATACATTGTCAATGATGTATAAGTTTTTAAGGTAATTATTTCATTAATAAAAAAATATAAATATATTTCCATTAAAAATACATATTTTAAATGAATATTTATAAGGCACCATATATTTTTATCGATGTCAAAAAATATAGTATTTATTAAAACCATGAAATTTATATTTTTGTCATTATCATTTAATAAAATATTATAAAGGACAAAATCAAAGATATAATGTTTTTTGTTTTCATATACTTGAGATTTTGGATGTAAAAGTCCAAAAAATAATATTCTAACAGGATAAATGAATGATTTAGGGTCCATTTTTAGTCCATGTAATATAATTTCTTACAATAATTAGCCTTGTTACTCATTGTATGGTGATAATGGTTTACTAGATTTACCATTAATAATGAATAAAAATAAAAGGTTATGATTTAACAAATATGGAACACTTTATTTCAATTTTGGGATCCATTTTTTATTATACCACTCACACAAATGGGAGAAATTCATTTAAAATAAGACTAGGGACATATGATGAAAAATTGTTTTTAAAAAGATGAATTTTTAAGTATAAAATTTTTTAACACTATATAGAATTATAAAATTCATTTAAAATAAAATAATTAGATTCTTTTTCATAAAAATAAATATTTTCATTTTAAAAATAAATAAAAATAAAATTCTAATTTCGAAATAATTTGATATAATATACACTTTTCAAAAAAACATAAATATTTCCACTATTCATTTACAAATAAAAAATTTTATAAAATATCTATATATCATCATGATATAATATTTTTGTTATTATTTCAAATTGATATATATTTTTTCAACTAAAATTTCTTAATTTACTAAAATTATTTAAAAAAATTATCATGAAAACCAATAAAAAGTATTTTTAAATAATAAATGATTTTAAGGTATAAAATGTATTAATTTAAAATTGTGTGGTTATTTAATAATAATTTAACTGAAAATATATATTGAGTATGAACATTATATATTTATTAATGCTGAAAATCATATTTATACAATTCAGTCAAAAAATAATGTTATAAAGATCATATTTTTACAATATAATTCTCTAGTCCTTTAAGATTAGTGTTGAATTTCACATATTCTATCAATAATTGTATTCATATATTAAAATATCTGGGTGTTATAAGATGAAATAATATGTATACACATCCATAAGTCATACTAGAAGTTACGTGTGGTGATATTGTCACAAACTAACCTGAGTCGACCATGAACTGGTAAAAGGAGAAGGTCCGTAACATGTCCCAAAGAAGCATTCCTGATCTCAACAGGTTGGAAATAAGTGTTGGGTATCAAAACCTAATCACTAGGAATGATTCGGCCCAAAAAGATAAATAAATAACCACAGATAAATAGAATAATAATAATAAACTTGAGGATTAGAAAAAGTTATAAATAGAACATCTCAACATACCTCCATGTGACCTTCAATGTCTCATCCCAACCGAAGACCAGCCTTGATCCAATAATGAGAAACATGGACAAGAAAACCTAAGCAACGGAACCCTGAAACTATAATGATAAAATATACATGAGAATTGAAAATTATCACTATTATTTCCTTGATAAACCATGGAATCTGAGAATCTCACTTCCCAAAACAATTCAATAACATTAGTGGGAAATACAATAATAAAACTAAGGTTTCCCCTTTTAAAACTAAAGACCATGATTTTCCCATTTAAAAATCTTTCAGACAATACATATTATTCCAATAATACCATTCTCGATTTTGTAATTAAAACCCAAAACAAATGATACCAAATCTTGGGTAAAAGAATACAGGTAAATACGGAAAGCTAAAAATAATATAGTACTATTGAAAGATAAAAAGTAATGTAAATAAATGGGTAACCATGGGTGATCATAAACATCCCCTCAAGACCCATGTACATATTCAGTTTCAGGAAAACCTTTTAATGTATTGTGATGATCCTATTTCCATAACAAACTGGCCACCCTATAACTGACCATTCTAATTGCAAAGCCCACTTGGCCTAATAAACAATCAATGCAGTACCAACCCGTGTAATTGGGGTTGATTAGAATCTATCACTCAATCATCTAAAAGATTCCCAAAAACCTATGGTGATTATAAAATGTTGTGTAAGTAGGACTCCCTCTCACGTGTGAATCATCTCACCGAATTTTCCAACACAAAACACGGACACCAATATACGATAACCCTTATAGGATATCCCACCTATAAAGGTGACCCATATTTATATACATACATTTCATATCAGATGAAGGTGCCAACCAGTCCTCCATACCTTTTAAAATTTAATCCAATTCATATGATTCTCAATGATTCCAACCGGGAACACACATACGCCGAAACACAATCTCCTTTAAAAGATAGTACAAACATTACCCATGGGTAAAATGTTCCAAAAGAGACTTCATGTCACATCATGTCACGAACATTTTTTTTCTAAAAACATTTTTAATCTCTAACTAGGAACACACAATTTTTCCAAACCACATCCCTTAAAAAAATCTTAGTCAAAAATCACATTTTATGTTCAATGTTCCAAAAAAGACCTTGGATAACAACCACACTCAAATGTTTCATATTTTCTAAACGAGCCCTTACCATTCCCAGACACACACCAAAGCATTTTCTAATGCTCGATGGTCCAAATCCATGAGATGAACATTTACAGTCATTAAATAGTACCACACTAAAGATCAGACCTAATTTAGGAAAACAATAATTATTTGGAAAACCAAGGATTTAATGAAACAACATTTCAAATGTGCTATTATAATTTGTGATAACAACCATGTTTTTACCTCATACACCCATGGATGTTCCAACATACAATGTCATTATAAAATATAATGATAATATTTGAATACCAAACCCAAATGAACACTTAAGCACCTTGAAACCATTATTCATTTTTCAAACATCATTTACTAACTCCTTTAATAATTTAATAAAACATTTTCCAAAGAACACTACAATGGATTTTCTCATGATTCTATAAACATCAAAAGAAAATTTCATTTAATCATCCAATTCATATCCAAACAGATCATAAACAACATTCCCTCCTATCAAAACATAACTTTGACCACATGAACAACCAAAAGAACTAATTGCACACTTTATGAAAACTATCATATAGCTTAAATCATGTTTTCACCAATACACACTATATTTCATACAAACATACTATCAAAAAAATGAAAATAGGTAAAATTTTATTAAAATATAATTTCTCACTAACTAATTTATTTAATAAATTTTCATGACAATTAGATGTGAAAAATAATTTATCAAGTCATGTTATTCACAAAACTACTTAAAGTTTTTGATAATTCACCAAAACACTATTTTCAATAATTTTAACTAACCTAGAAACACTATAATAAATTAACTATAATATCAATGATGTTGAAATCGACATACAATGATTAATTCAAACCACACAAGTGTCTATGGGTTAGCTGGGAATGAAAAAAGTCAGAATCTCCTACTTCAATCCTAGTGCGGACGTGACAAAACTCCTACGGAAGGTAGAAGAATACCTCAGAGACTAAACACTCATGGTGAAAAATGATAAAAACACAAGACACACAACCACTAGTAGTATTATGATTTTTAAAAATAAAATGTCAATGAAAAATATGTGATGAAAAGAAAATGTGAATAAATAAATTAGTACACCTGAACATGGCGGAGTAGGTTAACTGGTGTGAGTCGCAAGAGAGAGAAGGGGAGTTTCTAGGTGTGTCGATGGTCGGAGAAAGAGATATGAGTGTGGTGGTCAGCAGGTTGTGGTAGAAAGTATTGAGGGCGGAGGGTGCTTGTCTAGGTCTTATGGCTGGGGAGAAGGTCGGAGGCTGTAGGAGGAGTCGAGGGCGGCGGTCAGAAGCCTGACAAAATAGAGGGTGAGAGGGGGTTGGAAGGTATGGGATTTAATGGGGCCCGAAAGGCCAAAGGGTTGTGGAAAATCCTAGATGGTGATGGGGAGGTTCTCGGCTATAGGGGCGGATGGCAGAGGGCTTGTCTGGGGAGAGATTCTAGGTCAGGATGCGTCGATAGCTAGGCTAGAGCGATGAGGGCGAAGACAGAGGGTGATCTTGCAAGGTAGGGATGCATGGGCTGAGATTCGAAGGGAAATCATGGGATGGATGCCTGTGGGAGTGGGTAGTGGCATCGGTGCAGCACTACTGGAAGGAGGAGAAGTCGAAGAGGTTCAGGGTCTCAGTGCAGCACCGTTAAATGTATTACGTATATAATTTTTGTAAACAATTATTTCTTTCAAGCGATAGACATCTACACGACACCTGAGCTGATCATGCGGTCACCGCCCACCATGCGGTGACCGCGCATGGGTCCAAAACCTGCCAAAAAAATCAAACATCAAATATTTTAGACCCACACTTAACCCAAAGCATGACATGGTTGACCGAAGCAATGAAATAATAAAATTAATATTAATTAAAAACAAGTGTTGTGAAAATTATCACCACCTCAGACACATTCTTCCCCCAGAAAGTCACCAACTCGAACAATAGTCAAAATAAGAATCCATACCCGATTGAAATTGAAATAAACCACAGTACAATAGAATTCGAGAACACAAGGGGGTTATCCTCACCACAAGAAGTCAACTATTGTGGAAAATTAACACCTAGAAAAACCACAATGAGATGAGGGTGGATGTGGGAACTGCCAACACTATAGAAAAACCTTTGAGAAGAACATGACCCCAACAGTAAACCCGAGCAAATGTACAAGTCGTTTCTTCTTCTTATGAACTAATATCTCCAAACAAACACTTATTAACAAATATCAATCCATACATGGTCCAAAGAATGATTTAAGAAAGGTGAAGGATTCATAAAACCATGATCATACAAACAAAACTATTTAGATTTCCACAAATTATGTCCTTCATAACTCCACGATGAAACAATGAACTTTAAAAGGCATAAAAAAATTTAGATATGAAAACTATGTACGAAAAGACATTATATGTTCCACTGCAAACACGAAACACAAAAACTGAACTGAGGATTCACACCCCTAGAAACTCTTTACTGCATGTGAGATTCACCCCAAGACTTTTGGTTGTGGCCCTAATGGCTGAAGCAACTCCATCCTCATAGTCAGACACAAGAATTCCCTTGGTCATTGCGTCCTCATTAGGTGATGCTTCTTGAAATCTTCTCCATTTGTCCAAGATATCTGCAACGATGACATGTCATCTGAGGGATGTAACTTGATATCTTTACGGGTCAACACTGGACTCCCTGGTTGCACACCACTAAACGGTCTACCAAACTGGAAGCTGGAACCACTATAGAGGATTCTATTGAATTTGGTCCCTCTGGCACACCCTTCTCACCAGATGGGGAATCTTCACAAGCAACTAGATACACTAAATTTCTGACCATCAGTGCTTCGAGGAGCAATTCAGCTAAAAATTACTCATCCACCAGCATATAAAAATTATGGTCCCTATAAGGTAATAACATCTCCTTGATCTATGGAAAAAACCGCTATGAATATAGAAGTCTTCATCAAATCATGTGATTCTACATCTAGAAAAAAGGAATCAGGTTCCTTGAAATGGTAAAAAAATGCTTTCACCATCTGTTGGCCTTCTTGAATATGCATGAGTTCTTATCTTTTCATTGTCTAACAACTTCAATAACAATACATCAGTTGATGAAGGTTTTAAAGATCCCACATCATCCCAACTTTCATTTACGGTGTGGCTAACAACTCACATTCTTCAAGGGCTGGTCCTTCAAAAAGACCCAAAATAGAAGACACTATGATAGCTTCAGGAGTTCCCAATACCCTGTAAGCATGCTTGGACACTTCATGACAATATACTACCTATAAGGGGTCTTGATCATCGTGAAGGATAGAAAAATTCCTAGAAAGACCCAAAACGAGGCATGAATTATCAAAAAACATAGGGACCTTTCTAGAAGGAATTTTTGAAGAACATATGAATCCCAAATCCAAAACTGATATCAAATAAAAGTACAAATAAATGTAACATCTCGAGGAAAAATAATCATCTCAAAAACAAAAAAAATACCAACACAACCAGAAATTTCATTTTCATGATCCCCATTTTCATTGTAGATCTTAATCACGCCATCTATCAAGGCAACATTAGAAACCAAAATCAATTTCCAAGATCAATTCCCTTTAAAAAATATCTTTAGAGGAAAAAATTCGAGCCTCTAATTACCAGTACGGACACCTGTAATACCATGAACCATTTCGCATATCTTCATCCTCTTTCATCTATATGCCCCAACATGCACATCCCGTGAATCCCCTCACATATAGAGTGTTCATAAACTGTACATGAGGTTTGACCCAAATAATTTATCTATAATTTCTAATAAAACACCATATTTTTGGACAAATGATTTCAGTTTTAAACCCAATTTCATGAATTTAAATCCATTTAAAATAAATCATTCTTATTTTAAACCCCCTTTTTCATTTCCAAAACCACACTCACACCAAAAAAAACAAATATGACACTTAACCATCATCAAACAACTAGAGTGAGGGACTTGTAGTCATGCTTAACAAGGAGACATGGTAGTGGGTCACTCCCTATGTAAGCATAAACAACTAGGAAGAACATAAACCATGTACTCAGACTCCACATGGGTCATTACTCCTTATGAAATCATGATGTAACACTATCTTTCCTATATTATCATCCACCAATCTGAAACAAAGAAAAACGAGACAAGAACTCAATTCCAAAACTAACCATGGCGACATGAGGTTTGGAACAAGAGAGGGTTCATGATGTCCTTCTCGTACCTCCCTATCGAGTCCCACCAGTCTTAATCTCTATCTACTGGACACAATGAAAGTAAGGACCACCTTCATAACATTTTTTCACAAACCAACAGGGTTCAACCCCTAACAGGTTAACCACGCTGGTCCATGACATGTCCTGAGGGGTATTCTCGATCCCCACAGGCTGGAAACAAGTGTCAGGCATCAAAACCTATGTAATGGGAATGATTTGGCCCAAAAAGATAAATATATAACCATGAATAAACAGAATAATAAAACTGAACTCGAGAACTGAAAACGAATTAAAACGAACAACTCAACAAACATCCATTTGACCATCTAGGTCACCTCCCATCAAAAGGCTTACCTTTCTCTAATAAAGAGAAACTCAGACAAGAAATCCTGAGCAATGAAAACCATCACATGAAATGATAAAATAAGTGTGAGCATTAAAAACGATCAGTAGGGTTTTCAAGATAAACAAAAGAATCCAAGAATCTCACTTCCCAAAATAATCCAATGACACAAGTTTGAAATACAATTATACAAGTAGGGTTTTCACATTAAAAAAACATGTTTTCCCCATTCAGAAATCCAGCATACAATACATTATATTATAATAAAACCATTTTTCATTTTATAAAAAAAACTAAATCAAAAGATACCATTCCTGGGATAAAATTATACAGTTAAATAATTAATGATGGAAATTAACTAGTACTAAATAATGTAAGTGAAAAATATAAATAAATGGGTAAACCTCTGTGATCCTAAAAATCCCTTGAAGATTCCTAGATGTAATTGGTTTCAGAATCACCTATCAGCATAGGAAGATTCTCTTAAGTATTTACCCAAATAGCCTCTCTATAACTACAATATCGAAGAGAAAATCCCACCTAGACTAATAACCAATCTAGGGGTACCATCCCATCTAATCGGGGTTTATCAGCTACCATCAACTGATCATCAAAAAGATGCCCAGGATCCCATTGTGATTATAATAATACTATGTATGTAGAAGCCCCTCACGTGTGGGACTCAGCTCACCACACTTGCATACCCCAAACATAGACATCATTTTTTGATAAACTTGGTGTGATATACCTTCCATAATGGTTCCCCATATTTATATACATACATTTCATATCACATGAATGTGCCAATCAGTCAGCCATACCATTAAACATTTCATCCATTTCATATAATTCCCAATGTTTCCAACTAGGCATACACTTTTGCTAAAACATAATCACCTTTAAAATTTAGTACAAACATTACCATTGGGTTATAAGTGCCAAACGTTCCTTCATGTCACATCATGTCGAAACCATTTTATTCTTAAAACATTTTAATACTCTGACCAGACAGACAAATTTTTTCCAAACCACGTACTGTAATAAAATATTATTCAACAATCACCAATTCAGTTCAAAGTACTAAACTGGACTTTGGAAACCCACCACACCCAAATATATCATACTTTCCAAATGGACCCTTATCATTTCCAGACACACACCAAATCATTTTTTATGGTCCAATGGTACATATCCTAGAAATAAGAATATTTAGTCATTTAAAAGAACCACACATAAGACCAATCCTCATTTAGTAAAACAAGTGTTATTTTAAAACCCAAGGATTTAAGAAAACACCATTTCAAATGATTCTTTATAATTTATGAGGACATCCATGACTGTACCTCATGAACCCATGGATGTGCCAAATACAACTGCACAATAAATTCAGAAGATAAATTTTGAAAACCAAACCAAAATGCACATTGAAACATCATGAACCGATGATTCATATTTCAATCATCATTTACTAATTCATTAAAACCTTTTCAAAAGACCGCACAATGTCTTACGTCTTGAATCTATTAACATCTCACACAAATTTATTTTAAATATCCAACGCATATCCAAACATTTAGAAATTTACTTTTGAACATTTAAAAACATAACTCGAACCACATGCACAACCAAATGAACTACTCACACACATTATAAAAGCTATCATAAAGCTCTAACCAGGTTTTTCCCAAAACACAATTAATTCCAGAAAAACATACAATCAAAAAGAAAACAAATTGAAGGTGAATTTTCTTAAAAATTATATTCTCACCAACGAATTTAATTAAAGAACTTCATAAGTTGATTCAACAGAAAAATAATTTATCAAGTCATGTTTTTCACAAAACTAATAAATTTTTTTGATAATTCATCCAAAAACAATTTTAAAAATCTTTAACTATCCCATTATCCTAATAAAAAATTATCAATAATATTAATTATTGTGAAAAAATATATAAAGATTAATTCAAACCAAAAAAGTGTATATGGGTCTTGGGGGAAAGAAATCTATCAGAAACCACTACCTCAAACCATAGAAAGACATGACAAAACTCTGAAGAAAGGTAGAACAATCCCTCATGGACTAACCACGCACGCTGAAATGTGAAAAAAAACACACAACATAAAACCCATGAAGGTATTAAGATTAGATAAATTAAATAACAAAATTGTAGTTGATATGAAAGGAAAACTGAATAAAAATATAAAAAAAATATAACGGAGCAAGGAAGAGTGGGTTCGCCAGTGCGAGTTTCATGAGGGAGCATGGGGGTTTCCTGGTGTGTCACTGGCAGGAGCATGGGAAGGTAGGGAGGTGGTCAGACGGTAATGGCATCAATGTGTGAGGGTGGACCAGTAGAGGTTGTGGAAGACTAAAAATAGAAGGGGAGCGTCCAGAGGGTGTATGGTTAGGTCAGGTGGCTGGGGAGAAGGCCATTGGATATGCGTGGAGTGTAGGGAGACATTCTGAAGCCCACCTAAATGGAGGGTGAGAGGGGGTTGGCTGGCAGAGACTTGAACGGGGTGTGGAAGGCTAGAGGGTTGTGGTGTGGATTGGCCAGTGGTGTGGAAGGGCTCAACTATTGTGGTAAAGGACAAAAGGGCCTTGCTGGAGAAAAAGGCAAGTTTGGGATGCATTGAGGGAGAGGATAGAGTTGTGTTATTGAAGATGGAGGGCGGCCTAGCGAGGGAGGGTGGCGAGGTTTGAGAGTAAAAGGGCGAGCATGGGCCAGATATAAGAAGGTGAGATTCGGGGCCACAATGAAGTGTCGGTGGAAGGACGAGAAGGAGTGAAGGGTCGAGGGTCTAGGTGCAGCGCCGATGTGTAGAACAAGTCAATATGAAGTGCTGTAGTGCAGAGGTGCTGAGGTCGGCGAGTCTGGAGGCTGGGGGCGCTACTGCGCACTGAAGGTAAGGGGGAACCAGGGTGGCAGCATGTGCATCAGGCATGAAAACACAGGGGCTGGGAAAGGGGGGGGGGTGCAACGAGTAGTTTAAGGTTTAGTTTCTTTTTTTCTCATCTATCTAATAATAATAATGATAATTAAACCTAATATGATAATAATAATAATAATAATCAATCAATAATTTGAATATTGATAATAATAATTACAATAAAATTACAGTTTATAAATAATTATATTAATAGAATATTTTAATTAATAAGAATAATATTAACCATTCTAAATAATAACATTATTATATACACAATAATTTATTATTATTATTACTCTTCAAATGATTTTCTTATTTAATTTTCATAAAAAATTAATTCTTTTGAGCGACAGACATCTTCACGGCATCAGGATCGATTGTGTGGCTACCTCCAACAGTGTGATGACCTCGGACGAATTTGAAACCCGCAAAAAAATTAAAACATCAATAATTTTAGGCCCTCACTAAACTCTCACCTTGATGAGGTTGACCGAAACAATGAAATAATAAAATAAAAATAAATTTAAATGTCATGATGTGATAGATATTGAGTATAAAATAATTTCTATGGAAACATCTAAACCAAAAGAGATTTTAAAATGGAATGGATTAATGATTTGTTACCTTTATTATCAAGGGATACAACCCAAATTTCTACTTTTGGTATAGTTTAACAATAAAGAAACTCTAGACTAATTTAGTTACACAAAAATAGTGTGGATTTCCATATATCACAATTACAAATTACAATATTGGGTCAAAAAATGGAATTGATGTTATATATGTTTAATTTTAAATATGAATCTATAAAAAAATATTGGATATTAAAATATCCAAGTAATAAATAAATCTTAAATTTATTTAGATTCACTTTTATTTATATTGGAATATAATATTTTGGATGAATTTATGTAATGTCAAAAATATTTCAGAAGAACAAAATTGGAATATAAATTACCAAGATGAATGACTAAAAATATTTTATGTTCGGATTTAAAAATATAAAATAAAAGAATAAATTAAATTTTTTATATATTTTCCAAAAAATATTTTACAATAAAATTATCGTTTTTAGTAATTTCTATTTTATTTAACTTCTTTAGATAAAGATATCATGAAACTCTATTATTTTTAGGTTACCATTTTGAAAAAAAAAAGAAAATTTTTACAAGTGATAGAGTGTGATATATATTTTTATTATTTGTGGATTTTCATACTGACTTATACTTTTCTAAAGTGTGATATTATTAGTTTCCATAATGATATAATCTAGGGAAGAAAATTTATTCAATGTAAAATTGTGTTCATTTTTTTATTGCTATTAAAAATAACACTTCATTATGTGTCTTGTAATAGTAAAAAATATTAGATTTTACAGTCATTTACTGAAAATAATTTTTTATATTATTTGTTTTTAAAAATCATACTTTATTTTTTTTTTGAATTTTTGTTAACATGAATTTCTATTTAACAATATTTTTGCAGATTTAATTTCTAAATCATCAAGTTTTAGTGTGTAAATTTTTACAATTATAATTTAAATAATGATGTGAAGTCCTTGAATAAATTTTCATTAAAATAGAATGAAACTACAATGTTTGTTATTTCTAATTAATGGACTTGTATTTTAAATTTTTTATTTTGATACTGCAGTTTTTATAAATTATGAATACTTCTAGAAAAATGAATGTTATGAAAATATTTAAAAAAATATTGTATTCATGTTGTACCCTATCTCAGTGCTTTGGGAGATTTCAATTGTGATTTATATTTTGATTTCTATTTAGACATTTTATTTTTGGGGAATAGATTATATTAAATAATATACTTTTATCATATTAATATTATTTAGATCATGTTTGAAAGATGATATTTTCATGAAATACATTATTTTCATTCAAATATTTATTTGGATGATTTTTGGGATCATTAGATACTAGTAATCAGGTGACTTAGTAAGATCCCAAAGATAGAGGTTTTTTCTATCGATATTGGTATTACAATAACGTGTTTTGAACTATATCATATGATCAATTAGATCAATGAAGACACACAGTATCATAATATGTAACCCTTGGATCAGTGTAATGATTTTCTTACTATTGTTGATTTAAATTAAAGAGTTACTTTAACTAGGATTATAGATTTCATTTAATAATATCTTATAATTTTTTTTCTATATATTAAATTAGAGATCTATTACAATTATTTATGTGTATATTGTCATTATTCAGATTAATTTTTAAAACTTGAATAGTTCATCGCATCCATGTTTTATAATGTTTACTATGTTTATTATCTAATTTTTATATTATTTGTTCAAAATTTAAAAACTACATACTATTCAACATCTTGAGTGGGAAAATCATAGGTTTAAATGAAACGGTAATTTACCATCAACACTATAATCTACAATCTTTGGGATTCAAATATTTTTAAATGGTTAGATGATTCTTCATAACTCTTATCCATGAGTGTTGGATAAAGTGTTGATCTTCATTTGGGATACCCATTATTAATGGATTGATTTTGATAACCTAAATATTAGGGTAATTTATTTTTCCATTTGTGCATATGAATGAGACATGGTAATTGTTAATATGTTTATTGGAGATTTTACCACCAATAATTTTATTAGAGATTTACCATAATTTTATTTTAAAAACCATACCTTTTAAATAATGAACAACTAAGGCACACATTATGTTATGTAATGAAATAATCTAAATTGAAATCCTTCAATTTTGTTATATGATAATGTGACATGTGTTTACCCTATTTGGAGTTATGTTATAGGATAATATAATGATTTCTACTTAGTCATTGATTTTGAATGACATGTATCGTAGATTTTGATACTAAAACACACACATTTTTATTTTTGTTCAATAATCCATGTTATAAATGATGGTTTAGGTAATTGGAGAATTCTACGAATTTGAAAAGAATAACATAAAGTTACAATTTTGATATATCAAATTTTTTCAGATACAACATGAACATTGTCATATAGCATATTATAAATTTTATATAAGGATCACTATTCGATACATAGGTGTCTATCTATGACACGTAATGGTAATGGATGAATTCTCGATGATACATGGGGTTCCAAAAGCACTAGGGTTGAACCATTGGATCCATGAATAAGAATGATTCATTTCATTCCCCAATAAGTGAAGTATTGGATTTGTATGGTTCTCCTTAATCTAGAAACATATCATACTGTGTGATATGATTAATTTTTTGTGTAAAATATGTTTGATATCCCTTAAATGGTTTAAATATTGTAACCATTTTAATATTATTTTATAATTACCTAAATATATTTCCATATGATTTAAATAAATAAAAAAATAAATTTTGGATTCAATAATATAAATTATTTTTTTATAAATTATAATAAAATGTATATTGGAGTATTTATTAATTTATAATAGTGTTTATAAATTCTTTATAAAATTATAATTTGTTATTTAAATTTTTATGTAATATATAATTAAATAAATAATGGAATAATATTAATCATTTATATTGAAATAGGATTTATGAAATTATATGGATGTCATTGTAACATAGAAATAATTTTTTTATTTCCAAAAAAAATTATAATTTATAAAAAATTTAAAGATTAAAAAATGAGGTGAAAATATATTATCAGTTATATCTCTATTATTAATTTTTCCTAATATTTGACATAAAATTTTAATTTAATGGCCTTATTTGAAAAATTTATTTAATCCACATCAAACTAATTCTTTATAATTAACATCTAGAAATAATTATGGAATGATAAATATGTGATGTTTTAATTATGTAAATATGTATATATTGACATTGAATTATAAAATATTTATACTTCATATAATATCAAATATTGAATTTAAATATCATATAATAAATAATAGGAATGATTTTAAATTAGGATATGAATATAAAGTCTTTATATTAAAAAGTAATGAATGTACATATGAAATATCCACATATTAATGTTTTTCTTATATCTTTAATGATTAATTATTCATAAATTTTGTATCTCATGTTAAAATATATGGATTTTAAATTTATTTAATTAGGTAATAATTTATTCATAGATATAAATTTCATATTAAAATATTCTATTAATTACCAGTATGTCCTGCCTGAAGCTATGCTTTTGACCATTTATAAAATAAAAGAAATATTTACATAGGAGATTTGTGGTGCCGACAATTAGACTTGAAATCATTAGTCAAGAACAAAGTTACAAATCAAAATAAAGCATATCATTCTGATAATCTTATTAATAAGAAGTTTCCCATCCTGATAGGCACTATCCATAATTGAAGATTTTAAATGTATCATCTTGCATGTATGTCCTGTAAATTTATTGTTTTATTTAGCATATGTTTAACATTGTCTATAAAAATCCAAATAAAAATAATATATTTATTATAAATTGAAAATAATTTAATTTCTGGGGTTCTCACTCTCTCCCCACCTTAAAAAAATTTTGTTATCATAATTTAAACATGAACTCAGTAGTCATATGATTGAATTTAAAATATTTTTGAAATACCAAAACTATGAAAATTGTCAATATCATATTTTCTTAATCAGAGAGAATTTAAATTACAACAATCATGTATCTTGGTTTCTCTGAGGGATTACACTGGTGGGAAATAGAAATATGGATATGGAAGAAAAATGAAACAATCATGTTTTGATGGGGACAACAAGAGAACATGGTTAAGATAATGTTAACAATCAGAAGGCCCTATAACAGATAGTGGGGTAATAAATTACCATCTAAAATGTCATCCAATTTCCAAGGTAATCCATTTTAGAAATGGTTAAATTTTCATAATTATTATTATATAATCAATTGTGAATGAACTTATCGTTTGCCATTATCAACATGAATCATCTCTGAATTTTTACATTCCAGACATGTGAATAACATCATCATGTATCCCCTTGAAATATTTTAATAACTCTAATTACCAAAATAATGTTATTAGAAACATGATTTCATCCTCATTACTTATGTTTGAAACATGTTATTGGATATAAACATTAAATCCAAATGTCTTTTAAACTACATCAGTGATAGTTTAAAACACTTGAAAACAAGCCTTTAATAAGTTCAGAGGATGTTGGTACATATACAAATAAAACATTTCTTTATCATTATCACATCACATAGAACATATTATGGGTTTTATTTCACAAAAATTATGTGTTTTAAAAAATTGTAACTTTATACATGATAAATTTTGTTAGTACCATGGAACATATGATATCAAATCTTTAAATAAAATGTACTATAGTGAAATAATCAAATATTCCATAATTTATATAACCACTACATTGCTGATAAAATATTAATGTGACATATTTATTGAACAAGAATACGACTCATTCCAATTCATTTTTGTAAGTATAATAACTTCATCACTATCCAATAGCATCACATGTGGTATATTCCTTTGACTATTTTGACAATGCTCTTCATAGTGTCTCATAACCTTGTAGTAGATGCGCTAAACATTGGAAACCATTTTCATAACTCTAAAATCATGAACATGGTGTCCTTTTTCTCCTTACTTACAACAAACTCTCATTCCCTTCACGAATTTTCCAATGTGATTCATTCCACAATAATAACATTTGGGAAGATCCTTATTTCCCTTCCTCCATTAATCCATCTTTTACTCATCCATCATCTTATACACTTAAAATTTAGAGGACTTGGATGATTCTTTACTTATCTTGTTAACACATGATATTATTACAAAATATTATAAGAGTACTTGTGAGAATATATTCCTTTGAAATGGTGGTTTAATGATATGAAATATATTATCCTTATTAACCACTACATCACATGCACTGGTGGAGTTATCATTCCTTGAACAATGAATCACTAAAACCATAAACATCATATATATTGGGGAAATTATTACTTCTATATCCTTCATAATGGTAGGTAAAAAAATGTAAATCATCATAATCATATAACCCAAGAGTGTGAATCTCGAAGAGTAGTAAGGCTTGTTGTTGGGAACTAGATTTCCTCTTTCCAAGCCTATCACACATTATCAGGGTTGTTACTCATATATACATCTTTTCCACAACCACGTCCACTTGTAGTATCTATAAAATGAATGTATTGATAGGAATTACCAAATAATATTTACTCCACTAAAATTATATGATGTTCTTCTACAGATATATTCATTGTCTACCTAGGGTTGTGCTCCCTAATCCATGTTTTCTAACTCTAGTTTCCATGGATAATGCAAAACTTCAAATGACACCAACTGTAACAACAGGACCCTCGATGCCCTGAGCTAGTGCATTATTACATGATATTGGTATTATTACATAGAATATAACCCTGACAGACTATTCAATATAGTAGTCTTGGAAAAGCAGATTACATACATTATACCCATAATAATATAAAAAATATGAAATTCAATCATGGTACAAAATAAAATGGAATAAATTTAATCCTTAAATTCTAATTAAAATATTTATTCTTCATAACTTGGTGGAAGAAACATAATAAGGGTGAGTTCAAATGATCAATAAGAGTATGTAAAGAAGATTCAATAATGAATCACTATGAATAAATTAACATGGAAAGGATAATAAGAAATAATAAATGCAATAAAAATAACTAGACAAGAACATATTAATATGGAATTTTAGGAAAATAAAACAGATAAAATTTAATCTGTGAACATAAAATGAAATGTATCTATATATATATTGATGAAATATCTCAGGAAGGAATAATATCTGAATCATGAAAATGAAATGCATCCACAAATATATGACTGAAAAAAATCATTAATGAATAATAACTGAATATAAATGAGGGTAATGATTAATTATTGGAATAATTTTTTCCTAGTAACATATTAACTTTACCATCTAGAACATTGAAAATATAGTTTAAAAAATTTAGGGTAGGACACCATATAATTGGCTAAATGATTTGTCTCACTAGACTTCTGATACATCTAGGGGATATCTATAACAAGGCTCCCCATGTCATACAAATCCAAAATATTTTTCAAATTCATGAACAATGTTCCCTAAACAATGTATCCATATTGAGTAGAAGATAAATATTTATAAAAAATTCCTTAATGAAGATTGATTAACATCAAGGGTGGTTGACATTAAAACAATATTGAGGAAACAAATAACTAAAAATTATAATGTGTCACATACCACATTGAAACATTTAAATTATAATTACTAAAGAATTAAATGAACATATAACATTAGTTTTATATTTATATTCATGTTATAACATTTCATGAAGAATTATATACCCCAAATACTATTTAATTGGTTCATAACAAACATAAGTCCCAATGGTAAATTAGTTGAGATGAAATCCCTTACATTAACTACCCTCCTGTTTCAGGTATTAAACCTCATTTAAAGTGGTTTAAAATATGTTACATGATAAAAAAAATGAACAAAATAATTTTTCTAGTATCATATATAAACATTTTATAAAATTTTATTACCCGTTTTTAAACAATATTCTATTATTTTGACTATTTCGGGTGTTAATTTCCTTGGGTGTGGAGTAACTTTTCACATTTTATTTGGCGTGCTTAAAAAATATATCAAGGTTTAATCATATCAAGAATGAAATTCAAGAAAAAATTATCTTATCTAATAATTAAATATGTGTTTATAATTTTCCATACTATTGGGATATTAGACATGTCGTGCACCATTCATGGAGACGGTAGGACGTACGTAAGCATGAATGCTGCTGTCATTTCATTATTGGGTAAAAATAACTTAATATCAAACATAAATGATTATATTATAATTTAATAATAATATCTATTTTATATAGTTTATATTGTTTTGTTAAAAATATCATTTATATGTTCCATGTATGGCTTGAATAAGTCATATCACATTGAGCCGACGGTAGTCCACACTTTCTCAAACGAAATTTTTGAATTTACAATACTCAGATAACATAAATGTTTGTTCCAAAAAAATTATAGAAGTATAAGACATAATAAATAAAATATATATCTTATATATGTACTGTATCCATCTTAATGTCCACTATTAGAGGTGGTAGGGAAAAATTGAACAATCATAATTTCGTGAGGCAGTATTTCATCGTATACATAAAATATATGTTAATTTGTAATTATATGGAGTTTTGTGGAAGTTTATTTAGAAATAATATCATAAAAACATAATAGTATATTTAGGATAAGGTTTTCTTAATTTAATATTATATTAAGAATATTTTTGGGAGTGGATAATGGAAATTAAATTAGAAATCATGAGAGGGGGAGATACCTCATAATCAAGTACCTTATTTTGTTTATACCAAAAGTCTCTCTATGAAATATTTATTACAAGATGAATTATTATAGGTATATGGTATGGTTCATGGGTAGTATATTTTTGATGGTATGGTAATACCATAGGTGGTTTAATATGTGTTAATAATAGAGAGAGGTGGTGGCATTTTATAGGGGAGTGGGAGTGGCACTTTTGTAAATACAAAATGGTGTTCAATATTTGGTGGTGTATATTACCCAAAGATCTTACAAAATGGAATCATAAAAGATTATTGGATAATAATGGTCTATAAAACCCTCAAACAACCCCAAAATATGTGCCTTTTAACAATTTGGTTCCTTAACTTCTAAGATTCTAAAATTTTTTCATTTTGGATTTAATTAATGGATCTTTTGTTACTAATCTATTTAATTTAATCCATAAAAATAAATTAGAGTGTGTTTTGATATACAATATTGAGAAAATGATTATTAATATTATATCTAATTTTAAAAATAAAATTCCTTTATTTTTTGGAAACTAATTTTAAAACAAACGTTAGTGACTCAGTAGAACGCTGCTTGAACAGGAATCGTGTTAACAACATTTTTACAGTATATGGGTCAGTCTGTACATTTTAAATGATTTATTTCTACATTAATAGTACATATTTAATATTTATTTATAAAATAATATTACTTTCAATAATAATGTATTTTTATAGAATTTATATCATTTAATATAATTATTTTTTATAAAATAAAAAAAATGTCAATTTTGACATTTTTTATTTCATGTTAATTTTAAATTAAAAATATTATATTGTAATTAACATATATTATAATTATAGATAATCAAAATGATACTTTAATATTCAAAAATAAATAAATACAATCATTCAATAAATTATTTTCACTTTTAATATTTATATTATCATTTATTTTATTTTATTTCTTATTAAATAAACACTATGTTGGCATTTCTTAAGAATCTAAGTAAGTTAATCATCTCTAAAATTATTGATAAATTATTATGAAAAAAATAAAATATTTATACTAAACAATAGTATTTATAATTGATAATTTAATTTTTTTTACATCTCTAAGAATATTATAAATATTAAAGTTATGGAAGGTTCACTTTTTGTCTTTTCCCATAAAAAACCTTTTATATATGGAACATTTATTTAATAATTTCCTCATAAACCAATATTTATAACCAACTAAGGACATGATAAAATTTTTGGCAAAAAATGCATTTTGGAAAAGTGTCTATGTCATTTTGGTCTTTAATATTAATTATTATTCCCTTATTAAGATTAATCATACATTAATAAACGTAATTAATCATAATCACATTCACTAATCATTCTTGTAAATAAATTATGTTGAACTTAATAGACCAAAAATATTGTACAAATTAAATTCGTGTATGTCAGATTTTCAAAATTCTAAACCTAGAACTGGGAATATTATGATTAACGCTGATACCGTAGATGGGATGAATATCATGTTTATATAGTAGAAAAATGGTCCAAAGATTGTTATTTTTTAATAATCCATTTGAATGTAAATTTGATTATAATAAATATAATAGTATAAATTTAATTATAATTAATATAATTTGACTCTAAAAATCAATGATTTTACTATAAATAAAAATTATATTTATGAAAATGATTTTGTTAACTAAATTAGAGCAATTTTCACTATTCGATAAAAATTGATGTTTCCCATAAAATTAAAAACAATTTACCATAATCTAATTCTGAAATTTTGAATTAAAATTTAATGATTATTTTTGAAAATATAATTCATAAAAGTTTCAAAATATATTTTAAAAATAGGGTTTTCGTTAAAAATTTGTATGACTCCGGCTTTCATGTAAGGAAAGTTAATTCAGTGTCATATGTAGCATATGTTTAACATTATGTATAAAGAATGAAAAAAATGTATTTATTCTAAAAAAACATTTAAATGTCTTGGGGTGTCACAATCACCTCACCTTAATTAAATATCATCCTCACAATTTGAACATGACCTCAGTAATCGAGGGATTGAATATAAAATATTTTTTAAATACCCACATTGTAAAAATGGTCAACATCATATTTTCTTAATTAGAGAGAAATGATGTTACTACGGTCGTGTATCTAGGTTCTGTAGTAGAAGTGCATAGGTGGAAAATGGAAATATGTATATTGAATAAAAGTATAACCATCATGTTCTAATGGAGAATACAGGAGAACATGGTTAGGAGAAAGATGACAATTAGAAATCCATAAATATGTGATGATATATGAGGTCATTTGAATCATCATAAATGAAGTGTCTATGACAACAATTTTTGGTGTCAAGATAAAATATTTCTTTATTAAATAATTTCATTCACTCCATAAATATATAAGTAAATATACGTTTCTATAAACATAATTTTATCCATTGATTATGACTTGAACTATTACTAATTTAACTCCTATATAATATATTTTGGTAATACATTACCATATAAAATTGCATCAAATGACACACTTAAACCATATTATAAACAGATAAAATTTTCAAATGATTATGATCCAATAACTTCAAAATATACTTATCAATATACCTTAATCAACATGAATCATCTCTAAATTTTCACTTTCCAATCATGTGAATAACATAATCATGCATCTTCTTAAAAAATGGTAATAACTCAAATATCCATAAAACCTTATTGGAAACATTCTTTACTCATTATTCCTTATGTGAGACATGTGTTATTGGATATATGAATTAAATTCAAATGTTTATTAAATTCCTTACATGATTGAATATACCACTTGTCAACAAACCTTTAATAAGTTCCAAGGTATCCATTACATATACAAATCAAACATTTCTTCATCATTATCACAACATAAGAAACATATTAGGGTTTTTTCCAACAATCATGTTTTTTTAAAAAATTGTATCTTTCTACAGAATTTATTTTCTTAGTACTATTCAATATACGATCTAACATCCTTAATTAAAATTACTACAATATAATAATCATAAATTACACACTTCTTATAACTGCTACATTGCTGATAAAATATTTAAATGACATAATTTTTGAACAAGTATATTTATCATCTCTGGGCAGTTTCGGTAGTATCATAACTTCAAAACTATCCAATAGCTTCATCTATGGTATATTAATTTGACTCTTGGGATATTGATCCTCATAATGTATGTTTTCCTTTTAGTAGAAGCATTTAACATTGGAAGTATTTTTCTAACCTTCAAATCATGATCTTATTTTACTTTTTCCCCACCTAAATAACAAACTCAAATTCCTTTCAAGCATTTTCCAGGGTGATTCTTTCCACAATTTTCACATGTGGATAATCCTACTTATAATTATTCCCTTCGTCCACCTTTTTCTTTTCCATCCTCTTCTTCCCTTAAAATCCATAGGAAATAGTTAATTATTTACATATCTTGTTAATACCTGAGACTATTTCCTCATATGATAAGAGTACTTGGGATACTATCTCTATCAAAATTTTGTCTTAAGACCACGAAATATGTGATCCTTGTAACCCTTTTCAACAATTGCATCAGTGGAGTTAAAATTCTTTCTACAAGACCTCATTTATAAAAAATGTAATATATTGGATTGAAATATAAGGTTTAAAACATTATATAACTCTAAATATTGTATAACAAATAAAATTACGTTATGCATCCAAATTCTATAAAACCAAAACATCAGCTACAATTGGGAAATTATTACATCTAAATTATTCATTGTGGTAGGTAAATAAATATGTATTGTTCAGAGAATATCCCCAAGAGTATCAAATACGGTGCACATTAAGGCTTTTTGTCATGTACTAGGTTACCCCGAGTCAGTCCTATAACACCATGTCTAAATCTTTACTTCTACCTACATTTGTTCCAAAACAACGTCCACCAATAGTTTCTAAATAAGGATTTATTTCTTGGAATTACCCTATAATAATTAATCCACCAATATTTTAGGACGTTCTTCTACAGCTATATTAAATATCTATCTTAGTGTTGTGATCCCTAATATGTGTTTTCTAAATCTAGTTTCCAAAGTTATTATTAAGCTTCCTCTAATACTAATGATAACACCCTGACCCCAGAATATCTAAGTCTGTGCATTATTACATTTTATTGGAATTATAATAAGGAATATTATCCCAAATGACCATTTATTTGAGAAGTCATTGAAATCCATATTATATACACAATACCCATAATATATTAGGAAATATGAAATAACATCATGGTATAAAGTAAAATTCAATAAATTGCATCATTGAATTGATATTAGATTATTTATTCATTATAACCTACTAAAATAAAAAAAATAATGGTGAGATAAACCGCTCGTTATGGGTATGTAATGATGAAGCAATAATGAATCAATAAGAATAAATTTACATGTTATTGTGAATAACAGATAACATAAGCCATTCAAATAACATTATAAGGAAATAACAATAATGAATGTTAGGAAATTGAAACACATTACATTTTATTTGTGAATATAAAATGAAATTTATCCATTGATAATTCAATTAAATATCCCATGGATTAATAATATCTGAATAATGAAAATGAAATGCATCCATAGATATGTCGATGCAACAACACATGGATAAATAATAACTAATTATAAATTAGGTTAGTGCTTAATTATTAGATTCATTACTTCTTAGGTACATAGAACATTTACCAACAAGACCTTTAAAATTATGGTTTACAATATTTATGGTTACAACCCATCTAATTGGCCAAATGATTCCTCTGATGAGACTTTAAAAGCATCGAGGGGCTATCTACAACCGGGCCCCACCCATGTCGTACTAATACCCAAACATTTTTCATGTTCTAGGAAATGTTCCTTAACGAAATTTATTAATAATGAATAGAAGATACAAATTTATCAATAATACATCAAAGAAGTATGATTAACAACAACGATTAATGAAATTAAAACAAACTTGACGAATAAATAATATTTAGACATTCCAATGTGTCCTAGAGAACATTGAAACATTTAAATCATAATTCCTAATGAATTAAATGAAACTTATAACATTATGATAATAATTAGATTCATGTTATAAAATTTATAGGACAATTATATAAACCAAATAAGAGTGAATTGGTTCATAACAAATAAAAGTCTTAACGGTATGTAAGGTGACACGAAATTGCTTACCATAACCTTCCTCTTATTAAATGGTCTTAAATCTCATGTATAATTGTTTAGAATATGTTAAATACTAATAAACTAAATTTAATATTTTTTATATTATTATATATTGACATCTTAAAATATTTTATAACCCATTTGTTTAACACAATTCCATTATTTTGACTATTTTTTGTGATAATTACCTAGTTTGTCGAGTATGTTTTTCATTTTTATTTGGTTTATTATAAAATATTTCATACCTTCAACATATATAGAGTTTTAAACTTGACTAAATTATCTTATATATTCGTTAAATATTTATTTTTAATGGTCCATTATATTTTGAGATTAGTCATGAAGTGCACCGTTCATGGATACAGTAGGCTATACATACGCATATAAACTTCCTTCATTTCATTATTTGATTAAAATAATTAAAACTAAACTATAAATGTTTATATAATAGTAAAATTAACCTATTTATGTTATATAGTTTTCTTAAAAACATCCTTTATATGTTCAATGAATGGCATTAACGAATCATATCACTTTGAGCCGACCGGTAGTCCACACTTCCTGAAAAGAAATTATCATATTAACAAAACATGGAAACAAGAAAGGTATGTTGAAATAAAAAATTACAGAATAATAAGTAATAATATATATAATATATATCTTATATATTTATATTTTTAATAATAATTATCACAATGAGAGGTGGTAGGGAAAATTTAAACAATCATCGTTTCGTGAGATTGTATTTTTCCGTACACAGAAACAGTATTTTCATTTACCATTAGATGGAGGTCTGTATTAGTGTTGTTTTAAAAAATATCATAAAAACATTATAGTAAATTGATGATACTATGGTTTCTATTTAATTATATAATAATAAGATTACATGGGAGGGGATAATGGAAGTGAAATTAGAAAGCATGAGAGAATGAGTTACCTCCTAATCGAGTAAATTCATTTGGTTTAAACCTAAAGGCTATATTTTGAAGGTTTATTCAAAAATGGATTATTATAGGTATAGGGGAGGTTTATTGGGAGAATATTTGATCATGTATTGGAATACCATATGTGGTTTATGTGGTGTTAGGAATGTAGAGTGTTGGTGTCCTTTTATAGGGAAGTGGGAGTTGCAGTTTTGTAAATACCAAATAGTGTTCAATAATGTGTGGTGTATCTTTCCTAAAGAGCTTCCCAAATAGAATAATAATGAATTAAAAGACAATAGTGGTCTTTTAAAACCTCATAAACACAAAAATAAGTTCATTTAAATATTTTTTTGTTTTAACCTCTACGATTCCCCAATTTTTTCATATATGTATTTTTACAGCATCTAGTTTTCTAATATATTTAATTTAACCATTAAAAATAAATTAATGTGATAATTATTAGAATATTTAGAGACACATAATAATTAATATTATATATAATTTATTAAATAAAATTTCCATGTATTTTGGAAATAAAATTTAAAACAACCCCAAGTGACGTGCTAGAATGCTGCTTGAACACGGGCCATGTTAACAATGTTTTTACTATTTATTGTTCAATCTGTTAATTAAAAACGATTTATTGCTCCATTTATAGACCATATTTAATATTTATTAAAAATTAAAAATATTTTGAAATAAAATAGTATTTAAATTGATATTAGATCATTTAATAATATTTATTTAACGTAAAATAACAATAATGTTCATTTGGACGTTTTGTATTTATTATTAATTGTAAAATATCAATATTATTTTGTAAATTAATTAAAGTCGTTTTAAATGATAGAAACATGATGTCTTTAACTTTAACAACATATAAATTCAATAATTAAATTAATAAATTTCAATTTTAATATTTATAGTATCATTTATTTTAGTAAACTATTAATTAAATAATCACTATGTTTGCATTTCAAAAGCTTTTTAACTAACAAAATCATCTGGAAATATTATTGATAAATTAATATGATAACAACAATCTTTTTATCATAAAAAAATTTATGCATAATTTATAATATTATGTTTTTCTATAACTCAAAATTTTATAATTGTTAAAGTAAAGGAATGTTATTTTTTCTTTTTCCTTACTTAACCTTTTATATTTAGAACATTCATTTAATAATATCTCGATAACAATATATTTTGATCCAAGTAGGCACAAGGTCAAATTATTTGTATAAAAAATATTTTGGACATGTTTCTATGTCAATTTGGTTCTTAATATTGTTGTTTAGTCCCTTAATACGATTAATTATACCTTAATCAAAGTAATTAATCTTAATGCCATTCACTAATAATTTTGGTCAAAAAAATTAGGTAGGTCTTAATAAAAATAAATATCATACTAATTACATCTGTGTGTGTTGGAGTTTCAATATTTAAAACATTTAAGTGGAGAAATTATGATTAACACTAACACCATAGGTGAGGTGACTAACAAGTTTTTATAGTATATGAACATTCAAAACATTGTTATGTTTTTTATTCCATCTGAAAATAAATTTTATTATAATGAACATAATTGTATAAATATATTTATCATTGATATAAAGTGACACTAAAACAATAGAAATTATAATTTAGAATAAATAATTATATAACAAAAATCAAATTTTAACTATAAAAGTTATTTTAACTATTAATCAAAAAATAAAGTCTCTCAGAAAATTCTAAACAATTTACCATAAGCAAATTTTGACATCCTGATATAACAAATGATGTTTATTTCTAAAAATAAAATTCAAAAAGTGTAAATCTATTTTATTAAAATAGGTTCTCAATTAAAAGGTTGTAAAACTCAGTCTTCCATGTAAGGAAAGTTAATTCGGTGTCATATGTAGATTAAGTTTACAATTTTTTATAATGAATAAAAAAATTTATTTATTATAAAACGAAATTATTTTAATGTGTTGGGGTTTTAAATTCTTCCCACATTAATAAAATATTTTCTCACACTTTGAACATAAAATCAGTAATATTTTTATTGAAAATAAACTATTTATTAAAGACCCACATTGTAAAAATGGTCAATATAATAATTTCATAATATGAGGGAAATTAAATTAAAACGGTCATGTTTCTATGATCCCTAGTAGAAGAGGATATGTGGGATATAGAAATATGGATTTGGAAGAAATATGATACCATCATGTCCTGCTAGATACAATTAGAAAACATAGTTAAGAAAATGTTAACAATTAAAAGGCCATAAATCTATGATGATCTAAAAGGCCATTTGAGTCATCAAAAATGAGATTCTAAGACAAAATTAACGGTTTTTGTTGGCGCTAAAATTTGGGACAGATAAAACCCCAAAAGAAGGCCCCAATGACTACCTCGCGAAGCCACTTCGCAAGGTCCCCTAGCACCATGGCCTCTGCGAAGTAAGGAGGTGGGCCGATCCGTGAACGAATATGACGTTCGTGAGCCCACCACGAAACAAGGAGGCCGGCCGCTCCATGCACGCAATAGATGTTTGCTTGCCTTCCACAATGTAAAGACTCAGGCTACTCCTGAAATGGATTTGACGTTCATGAACCCCTTCACAAATCAAGGATGCAGATACTCTTTGACCGCATATGACGCTCGCGACCCTCTGCGTAGCAACCAAGGCCCTCTCCACACCGTGTAAGTTCTGATTCGTGGTGACTATTGCCTATAAATACCAGTCTACCCCTGAGCCCAAAGGATGGAAATTCAGACCATTTGACTTCCTAGCTCCCAAATCACGATTTATCCTTCTGCTCTGCGAACCATGAGCTCTGTGAGGTACTACTGCTTTGCGAAGTTCCTCCCCCTCGTCTTGTTTTGATACCCACTTCTGTGAGGGAAGACATTCACAAAGCATAAGGGATTTTATGAAAGAAGGGGATCCCTAAGGGGACTCTGGTCATCACCAAGCATTTATGCTTCAAGATACACCCTTCATGTTCACATGAACCCCATGTTAAAGCATGGTCACTGTACATTGCGATGTACAATGATTCATGACACCTTTCTTCATGAGGAACTTTGCTCCATGAGGCAGTGCTCTGTGAATGCCTTTCCACTCCATAAAGCACCTCCCATAAGCACCTCTTCCTTGTACATAGGCTAAGTCACCCCTCATTGCTAAGCACACCCCTTTTCACGTGCCCTCCTCCATGCGGAGCAACAAAGATTCATAAGGCGCCTGCCAATGAACTATTCATATTGGTAATACCTTTTCATGTGCGACCCTCTAGGCTTTCGCGATGTGACTATAGAGTCCCCTGGACGACACCACCCATTGCGTTGCTTTGCCTCATGCTTCTTCTCATAGGCACCCTAATGCCTATTTCTTCTTCTCATAGCCACGATAATGTGGGCCCATAAATTGTTCGCTCCATGACACACCCACACCAAGGCTTTGCCTGTCTCCACTCTACCCCAAGGACTAGAGGGTACCAGTTATTCAAGTCCCAGGGGTGCGGAGAAAACCCACCTCGTCTGAGCTATAGGATGTTAAACTGCCAAGAAGCCTCGTCCTCAGCACATGACATTAAATTGTGACCATGCCCCGTGCCTCACACACATGGCCCCCCACCGTGGACATTCTCTACGCCCACTCATCTCCACTGGGATGGGGTCACCCCTCATAGTTGATGATATCCTTCTTATTAGAGTGGAATTTTTCTAAGGGGAAGGGCATCCACCTTGGAATAAGCCCCTAAATTTCCTTATAGGAGGAAGCATCTCTACTCCACCTTTCTTCTCGGTCCATAGTTCCAGTGAAGGGAATGGTAGGAAACGATGATTCTTCTTTCTTCGGTACCAAATCCCTCTCCCGCTGTGTTTTTTTACCATGGGCCTCCATCCTATAGTATGTCCCAATCTCTCTATCCCCAGGATGATCCACGTGAAAGCCCTGCTCCACGTCCCACGGACGCACCATTCGTGACGTGATCTTCAGTTCTATACTGCCTCATGTTTCTCACACCGAGAACGAATCACGTGGGTTTAGAGTAAGATGCAGCCCCGCCACCCTCACCTTGGGTAGCATAGAGTGTTATCCCTACACCAAACCTGAACTACGGGGACATTGATCCATGTCAAGGCATGGTACGTAGGAAGCATCCACGAGGTTCAATCCCACCATCCACCTGGACCCTAGGTCCTTATTCACGTCATTTCACCGACTTCTATATCACCTTGGGCAGCCTAGAGTGTAAGCCCCATGCTAGTCCACTCGAACTATGAGGTCTTTGATACTTTCCATGATAGGGTACATAGGAATCCTCCTTGAGGTTCATGCTCACCAACCCTTGGACCCCAGGTCCACTCTCACATCGGTTTTCCGACGCCACAACCAAAACTACAAGGAATTTGATCCTTTCCAAGGCATGGTACATAAGAAGCCGTCTAGAGGTTCAATCCAACAACCATTGGCCCTCACCGTCACCGTGTCGGTGGGCCATGACCCTTTCTACCTGAACTATGTGGTCTTTGATCCATGTCAAGGAACGGTATGTAGGAAGCCTCCATGTGGTTCAAGCCCAATACCCAACGGACCCTAGGTCCATCTTCATATATGTTTGCCGACACACCCCTTCCTAAACTATGGAGTCTTTGATCCATGTCAAGTCATGGTACGTTGGAAGCCTCCCTGAGGTTCAATCCCACCATCACCTGGTCATTCTGACCCCCTTCACATCGGTTCACCCCAGTCCCGCATTACGTTAAACTGTATTCACCACCCGGAATACGGGGACTTTGATCCTTGTCATGGAATGGTACATAGAATGCCTCCACAAGATCCAATACCACCATCCACCTAGAGACCAGGCCCTTATTCACGTTGGTTCACTGACACCTCTCTAACCATAGGCATCCTAGAGTGTAATACCCTTGCTAATCCTCCAGAAATATGAGGTCTTTGATACTTGCCAAGGCAGGGTACGTATGAAGCCTCCAGGAGGTTCAAGCCCAACAACCCATGGACCCTAGGTCCACTCTCACATCGGTTCTCCGACGCCGCCACCAAAACTACGAGTAAATAGATCCTTTATAGGGCATGGTATGTAGGAAGCCTCCCCGAGGGTCATGTCTAGCAACCATTGGCCCTAACTGCCTCCCTGTCAGTTTGCTAAGTCCCATTCTACATAACTATGTGGTATTTCATCCATGTCAAGGCATGGTATGTATGAAGCCTCTACATGGTTCAATCCCAACACCCATCGGACCCTAGGTCCATCTTCACGTCGGTTCGCCGACACGCCCCATCCCAGAAAACAGTGACTTTGATCCATGGCAATGCATGGTAAGTAGGAAGCGTCCTCGAGGTTCATGCCCACCACCACATGGTCGTTCTGACACCCATCACGTTAGTTCACCCTCATCCCACAGGACATTAAACTGTATTCACCACATGAACTACGCGGTATTTGATCCTTGAAAAGGCATGGTTTGTAGGAAGCCTCTCTAAGGTTCAATCCCACCTTCCATTTGTCATCCCAACACCCCTTCATGTATGTTCACCAACACCTTGGGCCGCCTCATAGTGTATTCCATATACCATCCAGAACTATGTGGTTTCGGATTCCCTACAACGGGGATACGTAGGAGGTCTCTTCGAGGCTCAAGCCCAAAATCATCATCACCCTCATGAATGTCCCATCTCATCACCCCCCCCCCCCCAACTTCATTCAACTATCTATCATCCATCCTAATTCCTACCCAAGCCGCCACATCCCTGTGGGATCTTGCCACCCCATTCCCCACTTCATCTAACAACATTTGGGTGGACTCCTATGCGGTGGCCCCATTCGTGGTGTTCCCTCCAGGGGTTCCTCCATTTGATCCACTATAGTCAGTGTTCTGATCAGCCTGATCCATCTACGCAGGACGTTAAACATGCATCATAACCTTTGTTAAGCATAGGAAGCTGAGGAAAACCTCTGAAACATTCCCATGGAATATTATTCCCGGTGTTTGATGTGGGATATCATGGGATTCCTCACCCTCAAGAATCTCTACAATAAGGTACAGAAGACAGACACACCAATCCTTAGCGTCTAGACACACCAGTGATGCCCAGCGTGACTACTCCCCTAACCGAATTTTGTTGCCATGATCAGACCGATTAGAATTCCCTAATAGAAGCAGCATAATTAACTGGTGTCCATGAAGATATGGCGCCAGGAAGAGTTTCATGAACAATGTCTTAAGTCTATGAGGGAGACTCGGACTAGGTGATGAGTTCTGAGGAGGAATCCCTGGAAAGAAGAACCGACATCGCATCATCCTGTTTTGATCAAGGAGCAGATGTCCCTGAACAAGGAGCAGATGTTTCCCACCTGTGGAAAGAGACAATTCAGGGAAACCACAAAAGTTGCGACTCTTGTCCCCGAACGAGGCGGGCGCAACCCCCGGAAAATGCATCAGAAACAGAAATAGTGAACCCGACGTGAAGTTATTATCCTCATTATAGAGATTAGTAGAGCTTGGGGAATCAATTGATTGACGTTTCACCGGATCCATCTATCTAGTGATGGGTCCCGCCAAGCAAATAGTGGGGCTGGCATGAAACTCCCCAGAAGTTGGGGCAGTAGAATGTTGGACATTCCATTCTGTGACTTTGTCATTGTGGATACCTCTTACCGGTCACGGAAGAGGGGATGGTGCCTGATCATTGGTCATCGATTCCGTTTTCTTTCAGCACTAATGAGTTCATCTCTCTACTTCTTAGGAACCATGTTGCTACCACTGGAATGTGATCACCACTCGCCCGTCTGTGCAGGGGCAGTGGCAACGCCAGCACAGCTGCTCAGCATGCCTTCACGGATTCCATGATGACCATTGTGTTCATGACCATGGGGCGCCCACACCCCATCTCCCCATTAGAAGTTATCCAATGTAGGGTAATTAATGACCTCGTTCGTCATTATGAGGAGGGAATAATCCCAACCCAGGATATGGCCTGCATATATTTGGAGGCGTACGTGCCTCACCGTCAACGCCACCCCCAATGGCCGTGCTGGGTGTCGTTGCTCCCAACCCTGACATACAACAACTTCGGGAGCCTATCCCCATAGTGCATTGATGACTCCCTGCCTTACGCTAATTCGGTATGTGACATCCAACCTAGCCTTGTCAGTGTCCCAATCCAAGGGCTCCCAACATGGGCTCCCACTCGCCCGCATTAGGGCCGCCACCCATTGTAACGACCCGAAATTTTGAATGAATTTTTTTTCCTAATTTTGTGTGTTATTTTAGTTTATACTCAACAATATTATATTTTTAAACTAATTATGTTAGTATAATTAAAAAGAGACCATTGGGTTTCGACTTTTATATGATCATTGGTCAATACAACTATTCGAATCTCAATGATGCGAATGTTTTCTCTAAATACAAGTTGTCTTGGTTAATTAATACAGAAATAATATTCGATGGCCTCATCTAGTAGTCTCGGGCCGATCGAAGCCCATATGACGAAACATGGGAATGAGGTAGTAGCACTGGGCTTTGCTCTGGACCAAACCCAAGATGAACATCATCATGTGAAGCTGAAGCGGAATCACCTTCAGGAGAAATTCAAGCTTATAGAAATCACTACGTAGGAAATGTTGGCCGAGCCACCCTCAGATTCTCTCACCTTAGCACACCTTACACTTCGGTCCAATGCTGGGGTTTTAATGGGCTATGTAACGAGACCGTAGCTACTACGTGTAATCCTTTGAGATAAATAAAAATGTGATTTCTTTCTATGGTTATGTTTCTGTTTTTTTCAGATATTCGAATAAATATTGGATGTATATTGATGAATTTTGGAAAAAATAGATATTTTAAAATGTTTATGTGAACCTTAAATAATTAATGATGTGTAATGTTTTTCAAAAAATGTTCTTCTGGAAATGTTTTTAGTAAGAAATTTAGAATATAATAAGATCAACATAAATTTTTGTGAATAGTAAATTATGAATAGTGATATTAAGCTTTGGATTAGAAATATGATCAAATGGATTAGTAATCTCACTTAAAAAAAGTATTAATATAATTTAGACACCTTGATTAAGTAACGTGATTCAATAAAATAGGTAAATAACGGTTTCAGAAATTATTAGTCAAGTATAAGTTTTTTTGAGTGAATAGTGTTTTATAATTTAAAAATTAATTAAAAATATTTAGAAAATTATTTTTATAAAAGGGGGTTAATTTTTGGATTATAGAGCATCGATATTAGCTTAAGGTGATTTTTGGAGATTTTTTTTGAAAAAAAATGATTTTTCAGTGATTAGTGAAAATACGTTTTTAGTTTCAGTTGTTTAATGACATCATTAAATTTGTAATAATTATGTAATCATTCTGTAAGAGTTATGAATAGTATGATAAGGTATGATGTGTCTCAAGTGGCCAATACTGTAACACCCCGAGATTTTATGAAAAATATTCTTTTAATTTCATTAATGTCTTGTGTTGTATGTTACACCAAGATTACATTGCGCTATACGCAATACCGTATTAGCTTGTAGTATACGCAACACTATTCTTGGATCGTGATACACACAATATTGATAGTAGTTATTCTACGCAACATTGAGTGTATATATATATATATTCAATGTATAAATGAAATATGGTTCATTATGATATACGAAACAACGAAGGACTATTTCACAGCACGCAACCCTGACTTGGCTTGCATTACACGCAATCACGACCTTCCTCGATAGCGTGTGTTGTACGCAATACCGGGTTTTACAAAACAATGAAATATTATTGTTATGAACTAGCCGTTATGAATAGTGTTAACTAAATTTTGAATTTTATAACATTATTATTCATCTTACAAATTTCGAGAACATTGTATAAGAACAAAATAAAATTTTCGGGTAAAATAAGAATTTTTAAAAAAATGTAGTTTTGCCACCTTTTAATGGAATACCCACATTAAATATAGTTTTTGACATGTTTATAAGTTCAATTTGACAAAATAAAATTCTTCTTTTGAATCCGGATATAAAAATTTACATTAGATAAAGTTTTGATATTTTTCCGATAACTTTCATATTTTAATGAATAGTACAAACACGCTATATATTAATTAAAAACAACTTTTTTCATCGTAATATCTTATGTGGTTAAATTATAATATTGAATGATTTTAAAGTATACATAGAATATATTTTTACCATTTAATATAATGTATTTCATTAGCCTTGATTTTACCTTGAATTCGTAGGTTAAATCAATTCAATCTTTTGCAATGTTTTAATGAAAAACCCGTTTTCTTTCAACAACAGGATTAATTTTAATTTAATTTCTGCATCTTTTGTGTATTGAATTTAGAAAAAATGTATTCCATATTTAGAATCAGTGGGTCCAAATTATGTTAATAAGCTACTTTTTATTTTTGGGCATTGTGAATAGTAACTACGGTAAATTTTATTTACTATAGTAAAAGGTAAATCAGGTAATTAATGGTAAATATAAGATTATAAAATTACCCTAACACTTGTAAAAATCCTATTTTATGGCTAAAAGTAGACCCATATTACTTAAGGGTTGGATTAGATTCATTTTATGGAATTTTGTCTATGAAAAAAATTTAATTATTATTACAACTAAAGAATGTGACGACATGTCACTTTCTTAAATCTTATAAGTATAAAAATTTAACTTAGTGATAACCTTCATGAAACATCAAACATGAATAGTATCTAGAAATCTAATACAATTATCTACATCATAGGAATTTATGTAGAATTTTTAGGGATTAAATAATTATCATTTATTATGACACAAAGATGATGCAGTAGTTGTCTTATTAATGAAATATTGACAAAATTGATGTTTTAAATGCCCAAGTAAATGTAATTTGAGACTTTATATGACTTACATTAATTTTATAGGTTAATATGACAAGTTATTGTGGATATAAGTAACTTGGTTATAACTTATCGTTCTGTTATGAATTTCATAAAAATCATGTACCAAATAGTGTCAAAATTGACACAAATTAGTTTTTAAAATAAATATTATATTATTAATTGTTATTTAATTCCTAAAAATCTAAGGTTCATACAAATGACTTAGATAAGGATAGATATATTAATAATAAACAACTTGGGTTTATTTTGGCTTGTTATGGTAAGTTTATTAACCATATAGTGTAAGAAAACAAAAAGACACGGTACAAGTTAAATTATTTAACTTAGAGTTAAATATAATCGATAAGGTTAAAATAATAACCTAAACAAATCTAAATCCTATTGGATGAGAGTATTTAGACCCATACCCACTTTATCTTCTAAATAAGTCCCTTTGGAACCATTATAAACCGGATTTGACCTTAATATAAAATAATATTTTGAGATTTTCCTAAGGTGCCCCTCTCCTCCCTTATAAAAGGGAACCTCCTCCCTCTCCTCCTCACACCAATTTGAGCATTCAATCACAGCCAAAACCTGCCAAAATATCTTCTCAACTTACCTAGTATCATCTTGGAGGTCCTGGTCTTCTTAAAAGACCATCCTTAGTTTTTTAAGTGGAGGTTAAGTGAAGGCGCGTCAAAAAGAGGTAATATCCCTTACTGATCTTTTTCAATTTCTTTCTTCTTCAACTTATTCTTATTTAGTTGTTTCATGATAAAGCAATAACATAAGTATTTCATATATACTGATATTTTATTATAAATATGATACAACTCTAATTAATCTTCTATCCATCCTATGGAAGAAGGAAATCACCGCGCGTGTGTACGTACGGAATACCGTCTCCACGCCGTGGTGTAATCTATTTTCCGCCACCACCTTAATTGGATGGGAATAATGGTGTAATGAGTAACTATATATGATTATTATAAAGTAATATTCATACTGAAATAGTATACATACACTTCAACACAATTCCACGACCATAAGAACGATATCATCGCTCGTGCGTACGTACGAACTACCGTCTCCACGACGCGATGAGATTCATTATCCATGTTAACCATTATAGAATGATTATAAAGTATATATATAATGAATAATAATTTAATATATGATATGGTAAATTTAATGGATTTATGTATATATATATTTCATCTACTTACTTCCATTCAAGACAATAAGGAATGGAAAACAGCGTTCATGCGTACGTACGGACTACCGTCTCCATGAACGGTGTGTTTAATTTCATTTATCTATCTATTATATATATATACTGAATATATATGATATATAAATCATATTTTATATTCTGGAAGTATGTAAATCATGATATAAGTAATAATAATGTCAAGAACATCAAGTCCAAACACCTATGATAAATGAAACGATTTTACCCAAAACGCTTCTTTAACATTGAATTTCCAAAAGAACAGGTAATATAAAGTCATAAGCGAACCATATATGATATCATATCAACGAATATGATTCTGTAATAAGTTAATGACATTATTTAAATCATTATACAGGAGGTTCGGATATGTACGATGCATATCGAACATAAGGTAAGGGATAAATTTTCAATCTCATTTTTATCTGAGATTGATTATACGTAAGTATTTACTGGGGTTATGTTTATCATCCATGACCATGTTTTCTAAAAATGTTTTTAAAAAATGTTTACCATTATTCCATGAATTTTTAAAGTCATTTTTACCCTTTATTGACTTTTTACCACATTGTATGAATGGAATCTTTCCTTTGGTTACCATATAATGGACTTTTTGGCTTTTCTGACAAAAGTACGAGGAGAATGTTATTTTTAACTTATACAGCGCGAATGGATTTTTAAGGTTTCATAACACCTCATTTTCAAGAAGCATACTATACAAGATTGCATGATTATTTTCAACAAAACCCTTATCTTTTAAAATTGCATGGAATTTTGTGAAAAGAAAATGATTTTAAAGAAGAAAGGATATTTTCCTCAAAAATTCATTTCAAGTGTTTTTCTCAAAACTATTTTCCATCTAAGATGTCATTATTTGATATGAATGTTTCAAGTAATATTTCTCTATCATTTAAATGGTTTCCATTTTCATATGATTAAATGATATCAATTTTTTATGGATTATGATGGCATGACGTTTAATAATCCCATTTTATTACATGGGTTATGCAATGCTGTATGATTTATGATTTTGTGGCACACATAAGAATGGTATCATTATGAGATGGGTGGGACCTATATCTCCCTCCAATTCATTGGGTAAAGATTTTATATCTCATGAGATAGACATGGCTGGAACGGTAGGTTATATCGGTTCAGTGAAGCAGTACTGAAACGAGGGTAACTCAGTTCAGAAATGGACTTTTTCCACTAAGATATTCTTGGCAATGAGTCTGGAATAATAAGAAATGATTCTCTTTGATTATGTGTGTATGCCACAAATTTTCATGTTTTATGTTATGATTATTGAGATTTCATTTCACTACTATGAATTATCCCATGTTATGAAATTATGCTCTCCTTTGAAGGTTAATATTTCCAAAATGTTATGTTCTTATGAATATGATGTGAATGATATTTCTTTTTTTACCCTTACTGATCATTTGAGCTCAACCTTTTATGTTTTTTCCCCAGGATATAAAGAATGGTTTTAAGTAAAAAAAGAATATCTTTATGGGAGATGTTGAAGATACTTCACCACTATTAGAAGATTATATTTCGAGTTTCCAAAGACACTAAACTGTTACGGTCCTTGTGTGTGTGTTTTTGTTATGTACTAAGTATTCCGCAAAAGTAATGTAATGTACATGTACGTCAAGATTCGGGTCTCTACAGTTGGTATCAAAGGAAAAGTTTAGTCAACCTTTGGAAACTAGGATGCGAAAACGTTACTAAGATCCCTAGAGATATTTATAAGGTATGTCTAGGGATGTCCCTAAGGATAAGTATACGTATAGGATATAGTCCTAGAACTATGCTAATGATATTAGATTAAACCAAAGATGTTAGATATTGAAGTTACTCCCCCTTTATTATGATTTTTGCCTCACACACTATTCTTTTTGGGTTTTATAAAATGGCTGGAAACAAGATGATTCACGATAATGGAGGATATGATAGACAATGGAATGATATTCTTCAAGAGAAACCAAATGAAATGGGATTTAGAGGTCCAAAAACCATTATTATGCCAAATCAGAAATCTCATAATATGATCAATAAAGTAAAATTTGGTAAGTTTCCTGACTCGGCTAATAAGTGAAAGATGGAGTTTCATGATGATCATAGAGGAAAGAAAGTTCAATTTCCACTATGTAAATCATGTGGGAAGAGGCATCAAGGAGAATGTTTCAAAGGAACTAGAAGATGCTTTGGGTGTGGAAATGAAGGACACAAAGCTAGTAAGTGCAAAGGAAATGGTGTAGTTAACACAAGGGATGAGGATAATTGTACTGCTACGACATCAACAATGATTAAATGTTTTAAATGTGGAATGTACGGGCATTATGCAAACCAATGCCCTAAGGGAAAGTCTCATGAAGAGAATCATTATTGTCGTATGGGTAGTATTTATGTTGATGATGATGAAGAGACTACAAATGATATGTGAGATGAAAGAATTGTTGAAGCTTGGTCAATGGTTTAAGAAGGTAGTGGAATGATTACATGTTTATCAATTGTAATGTTGTATAATTAATCTCATGGTACTATTGAATAAAGAAACATCTAAGGTTTGTTACACTGTGATCTTTACTTGAGTTTTGAAAATGTATGATTAATGGTATTAGTATCCATGAAAGGTTATTCTGATATTTTTGGAATGTAGATGATATGCGCAATATGAGGGGATAAAGAGAAAATTAAATGTTTGATAGTATTCATGAGCTCATGACTGATATAAGGAGAAGGTTATATCATGGTTTGTGTATATTGAATTTTTGGATTTTGGTATGTGGAAAGAGTTAACCTTTCACTGCATTTATGTTTTCACTAAGGTTCAATGGGTATTCATTTTTCAAGAGAATACATCATTAAGGTATTCACATGATGGGAATGTGACCAACAAGATATATGGGGGATAAATGATGGTATTCATATGCTTGGTTGATGACATTTTAATTAATCATTTTCGTTATACAATGAGCTTGGACCGAAGTATTTTAGATAAGCCAAATGTTTGGAATGGATTATGTTGGACATAAGTTAGGATAGTACTTTTTTCGATATTATTGATGGGATGTTATAGTAATATAGCTTTAGAAAAAGGCAACATGCAGGACGGGCGATATCCCATCGCGTCGGACAAGTCTGTGGGAATCGAACCCACAACTGAAGTGCGACTGGCCTTTATCGCCTACAAATAGCCTACATGAAGTCTCTGGTTAGTAGAAACTAGTTTTATTTTATTACGGGGTATGATATATGAAGTATAAGTTCATTTTTGGAATCGTATATGATTAACCTCACCATAGATGGACTTATGTATATTTGATAACATTTGCTACCCTTTTGTTTGAAACATATTGAATGACCAATAATTTTATCACATGATCTATTAAAACATAATGAATAACAAATTCAAATTAATTTCTTTAAGAGATGAAGAGGAAATTGTTCAAAGCATGAACAACGGTGAAATTGTACCAAAATCATGTAAGTATTTCTTTTAATTCACAAACATTAGGGAAATGAACTTGAAAACAAAAAATGTTGTCCTAGTGCCCTTATATCTGATTAATCAGATGGTACCTTAGATCATCACAAATCTATGGCTTTATGATTGTTGGCTATTTCATAGCCATGTTCTCTACCACTCTCCATCAGAACTTGATGGTTATATTTTTCTTCCATATCCATATTTTCACCTATGTTCTCCTACGTGGAAACCCAGTGATGAGTTAATTTTGGTAATCGTTACATTTCATACTTTTGTTTTTAAAGATTGGTTTTGGTATTCCTTTTTACGATGTGGGTTTCTATTAAAGAAACTTTCGAATAGAAAACCATTTATAACCCAGACGAATTTCGAGGGAGAAATTCATTTTAAGGGGGGTAGAATGTAACACCCCGATATTTTATGATAAATATTATTCTAAATTCATTAATTTCTTGTGTTGTATGCTACACCAACATTACCTTGCGCTATACGCAGTACCGTATTAGCTTGCAGTATATGCAACACTATTCTTGGATCGTGTTACACACAATTTTGATACTAGTTATTCTACCCAACATTGAGTATATATATATATATATATTCAATGTATAAATGAAATATGGTTGGATTATGATATACAAAACAACGAAAGATTATTTCATAGCACGCAACCCTGACTTGGCTTGCATTACACACAATCGTGACCTTCCTCGATAGCGTGTGTTGTACGCAATACCGGGTTTTACTAAACAACGATATATTATTGTTATGAACTAGCCGTTATGAATAGTGTTTACTAAATTTTGAATTTTATAATATTATTATTCATCTTACACATTTCTAGAACATTGTATAAGAACAAAATAAATTTTTCAGGTAATATAAGTATTTTTAAAAAAATGTTGTTTTGCCGCCTTTTGATGGCGCACCCACTTTAAATCTAGTTTTGGACATGTTTATAAGTTCAATTAGACAAAATAATATTCTTCTTTTGAATCATTATATAAAAATTTACATTAGATAAAGTTTTGATATTTTTCCGATAACTTTCATATTTTAATGAATAGTAAAAACACGCTATATTTTAATTAAAAACAACATTTTTCATCGTAATATAATATGTGGTTAAATTATGATAATGAATGGTAATAAAGTATAAATATAATATATTTTTACCATTTAATATAATGTATGTCATTAGCATTGATTTTACCTTGAATTCTTAGGTTAAATCAATTCAATCTTTTGCAATGTTTTAAAGAAAAACCCGTTTTCTTTCAAAAACGGGATTAATTTTAATTTAATTTCAGCATATTTTGTGTATTTAATTTGTAAAAAGTGATTCCATATTTGGAATCAGTGGGTCCAAATTATGTTAATAAGCTACTTTTTATTTTTGGGCATTTTGAATAATAATTACGGTAAATTTTATTTACTATAGTTATAGGTAAATCGGGTAATTAAGGGTAAATATAAGATTATAAAATTATCTTAACACATGGAAAAATCTTATTTGATGGCTAAACGTAGACCCATAAAACCTAAGGTCAGATTAGATTCATTTTATGGACTTTTTTCCATTAAAATAATTTAATTATTATTAAAACCAAAGAATGTGACAACATGTCACTTTCTTAAATCGTATAAGTATGATAATTTTACATTAGTAATAAACTTCATGAAAATTCGGAAATTATTAGTATCTAGAAATCTAATACAATTATCTACATCATAGGAATTTATTTAGAATATTAATGGATTAAATAGTTATCATTTATTATGACAAAAAGATGATACAGTAATTGTCTTATTAATGAAATATTCACATAATTGATGTTTTAAATGCCCAAATAAATGTAATTTGAGACTTTTTATGACATAAATTCATTTTATAGGTTAATATGACATGTTATTGTTGATAAAAGTAACTTGGTTTGAACTTATAATTCAGTTATAAATTTCATAAAAATCATGTACCAAATAGTGTCAAAATTGACATAAATTAGTTTTTAAAACAAATATTATATTATTAATTTTTATTTAATTCCTCAAAATCTAAGGATAGGGAAAATGACTTATATAAGGATATAAATATTAATAATAAACAACTTGGGGTTATTTTGGCTTGTTATGGTAAGTTTATTAACCATATAGTGTAAGAAAACAAAAAGACACGGTAAAAGTTAAATTATTTAACTTAGAGTTAAATATAATTGATAAGGTTAAAATAATAACATAAACTTGTCTAAATCCTATTGGATGAGAGGATTTAGACCCATAACCACTTTATCTTATAAATAAGTCCATTTGGAACCATTATAAACCGAATTTTACCTTAATATAAAATAATATTTTGAGATTTTCCTAAGGTGCCCCTCTCCCCCCTTATAAAAGGGCACCTCCTCCCTCTACTCCTAACACCAATTTGAGCATTCAAACTCGGACAAACCCTGCCAAAATATCTTCTCCACTTCCCTAGTATCATCCTAGAGGTCCTGGTCATCTTTAAATACCATCCATATTTCATTATGTGGATGTTAAGTGAAGGCACGTCAAAAAGAGGAAATATCCATTACCGATCTTTTTCAATTACATTCTTCTTCAACTAATTCTTCTTTATTTATTTCATGATAAATTAATAACATAAGTATTTCCTATATAATGATATGTTATTATAAATATGAAAAAACTCTAATTAACCTTCTATCCATCCTACGGAAAAGGGAAATCACCGCGCGTGCATACATATGGAATACCGTCTCCACGCCGTGCTGTAATATATTTTACGGCACCACCTTAATTGGATGGGTATAATGTTGCAATGAGTAACTATATATGATTATTATAATGTGACATTGATACTGAAATAGTATACATACACTTCAACACAATTCCACGACCATAAGAACGATATCATCGCTCATGCGTACGTACGAACTACCGTCTCCACGACGCGATGAGATTCATTATCCATGTTAACCATTCCAGAATGATTATAAAGTATATATATAATGAATAATAATGAAATATATGACATGGTAAATCTACTGGATTTATGTATATATATATGTCATCTACTTACTTCCATTCAAGACAATAAGGAAAGGAAAATAGCGTTCATGCGTATGTACGAACTACCGTCTCCATGAAAGGTGTGTTTCATTTCTTTTATCTATCTATTGTATATATATATATACTGAATATATATGATATAATAATCATATTTTATACTCTCGATGTTTGTAAATCATGATATAACTAATAATATTGTCAAGAACAACAAGTCTAAACACCTATGATAAATGAAACGATTTTACCCAAAACGCTTCTTTAACATGGAATTTACAAAAGAACTGGTAATATAAAGTCATAAGTGAACCATATATGATATCATAACAATGAATATGATTCTGTAATAAGTTAATAACATTATTTAAATCACTATACAGGAGGTTCAGATACGTAAAAAGCATATCGGACATAAGGTAAGGGATTAATTTTCAATCTCATTTTTATTCGAGATTACTTATACGTAAGTATTTACTGGGGTTATGTTTATCATCCATGACCATGTTTTCTAAAAATATTTTTATAAAATGTTTACCATTCTTCCATGAATGTTTAAAGTCATTTTTACCCTTTATTGACTTTTTACCACACTGTATGAATTGAATCTTTCCTTTGGTTACCATATAAGGTACATTTTGACTTTTCTGACAAAAGTACGAGGAGAATGTTATTTTTAACTTATACGGCGTGAACAGATTTTTACGGTTTCATAACACCTCATTTTCAAGAATCTTCCTCTACAATATTTCTCGATTATTTTCAAAAAAACCCTTATCTTTTAAAATTGCATGAAATTTTGAGAAAAGAAAATGATTTTAAGGAAGAATGGATATTTTCCTCAAGAATTCATTTCAAGTGTTTTTCTCAAAACTATTTTCCATCTAAGATGACATTATTTGATATGTATGTTTCAAGTAATATGTCTCTATGATTTAAATGGTTTCAATTTTCTTATGATGAAATGATATCAATTGTTTATGGATTATGATGGCATGACGTTTAAGAATCCCATTTTATTACATGGGTTATTCAATGCTGTATGATTTATGATTTTGTGGCACACATAAGAATGGTATCATTATGAGATGTGTGGGACCTATATCTCCCTTGAATTCATTGGGTAAAGATTTTATATCTCATGAGATAGACATGGCTGGAACGGTAGGTTATACCGGTTCAGTGAAGCAGGACTGAAATGAGGGTAACTCGGTTCAGAAATGGACTTTGTCCACTAAGATAGTCTTGGCAATGAGTCTTGACTAATAAGAGATGATTCTATATGATTATGTGTGTATGCCACAATGTTTCATGTTTTAAGTTATGATTATTGGGATTTCATTTCACTACTATGATTTATCCCGTGTTATAAAATTATGCACTCTTTTGCAGGTTAAGATTTCCAAAATGTTATGTTCTTATGAATATGATGTGAATGATATTTCTTTTGTTTACTCTTATTGAGAATTTGAGCTCACCCTTTTATGTTTTTTCCCCAGGATATACAGAAAGGTTTTAAGTTAAAAAAAATAAGATCTTTATGGGATATGTTTAAGATCTTTCACCACGATTAGAAGATTATATTCCGAGTTTCCAAAGACACTAAACTATTACGGTCCTTGTGTGTGTGTTTTTGTAATGTACTATGTATTCTGCAAAAGTAATGTAATGTACATGTACATCAAGCTTCGGGTCTCTACATATACCATGGGAAAATACCATGGGCAAGCCCATTGTTTTTCCAATACCACTGATGAGGTGTCCCTTAGCCATTAATGACTTATCCACTCACTGATTCTATAAATACCAAGCCTTTCCATAATTATTTTAATTTAAAAATCCTCCTCAACGATGTTATGGTATCCTTACCTCTCAAAGAGTCCTACCAAGGTTCCCTCAAGCCTCCCAAGGTCTCAACCTTCAAGATTTCAAAGTTACTCATCAAGGTAACACATTCTTTCACCCTCCTCTTTTAAGACATTAATTCTTTTATGTTGTGTCATATATTTTCCATCTATTTATGTTGAACGTATGTTCTTATATGTTTTTATTACAACCCATTTCATTTCTAAACAATGAGAGACCATTTCTTCTCTCATCAATTAGTTTTCTGAATTTTTATGTGACACCGTTAGCTAGCCGAATTTCTTGTAAAAGATATCGCGTCTTATCTTTTTTTTCAGGTTTTCTTTTCATATGGTATGTCGTTAAAATATCCATACCATGATCTTATTCAGTACCCATATTGTATTATGAATTATTTATTTGTTGGTGACCCTTTTCCCCTATTTTTTCAATGTTTTCTAAAACCATTTTATACAGCCGTTAGGCTGTAGAAATTTCGTATCAAAATGTCTATCCCTTTCTCTCAAGAAATTCCCTTATTTATTTTTGTAAATAACCAGACATATTTCATTCTATTGGTGTTCATAAATATATAAATATGATATATTTGATTCTGAAATTTACATACATATAACCCTCACTCCCATTCAATGGCTTATAAATGATATAATGATCTTAATTTTAAGAGCTTTTAAAACGTCACAAATTAGAAAAGAAACCCATTACTTTTATTATATATGAGTTATTTTAGAAATGTTTGATTATGATCTATGTGGATCACATTTATGTAACGACATATTAAGGGTGTTCCCTGATAGCACTCCAATGCATTGGGTAAAGATTTAATCTCTATAGATGAAAAGTTTCACGATACCTTGGTGAATAACCTTTGTAATTTTTATGACACCTTAGGGATGGATTATGGTGATATAATCATGAATGTATAAATGGAATGTTTTAGCCACATATTCGAGTTATGTTTCAGCTTATTTTAATTATGATAAGCATATACCTCCATTGCTCATATCCTTATGCTGTTATTGAAGTTCTTATTGATATCACATGTACACTGATTTCCTTGTTTACCCTTACTAGGCCTTCTGCTCACCCTTTCCTTTGATGTATGCCTCTAGGATATGAAAGGTTGTAATTGTACTTAGGATGATCTTACGATAAATCCTTATAACTGGATTAGAAGAATGTATTATGTTGTATTCATGTTTTATTGTTCCTGATTTCCAAGTCACTAGACTTTAAAGATCCTATGTATGTAAAATGTAATGAAAGGTTATGTATTAAAATGGCGGGATGCCACAGTTGGTTTCAAAGGATAGTTTAGTTAGTTATGGAAATTAGGCTATGAAAACTTTAGGAAGAACCTTATAGAAAAGTTTAAATATAGGGAAAACTTCAGGGTATTTTGGTGATTATTGAGTAAGTGGTTTATAAAAAAATACATCCCTATCTAGATATGAGCAAGTAGAGACTTCTCTGGCACAGATGTAAATAAGAGTAAAACCTGAAAACACCTGTTTGAGCTAGACTCGAACAGGAACTGGTGTACGACAATGGGCCTTGCTGCGCTCTTGGTTATGACACTCATGAGAGATATGATTGGTTAATTTCAAGGTTTTTATGAATCATTATGAAGAAATTATATAGAAATATTATTATTTAAATATGATATTTTAAGACATAGAATCCTTTATACTTAATAGAGCCATAAATGAAACAAGTTTCCAAATAAGATTTTATTTTTATAGAAAATGGCGGGCAATAATAGGAACCATGAAAATGGTGACCACAATGGACAATGCACTGACAACCCTCCAATGGAATCAGGAATGGAAAAATTCATGTGAATGATGAACCAACTTACTCAAGTTATGAGTAATAAATTCAATCAAGCTGAAAGGCTGATCTCACCATGTAGGGAATAACATTATATTGAGTCCTTTATGAACCAATGAACACCAACCTTCTGTGGTTCAACTGACCCATTGATTGCTGAGCAATTATTAGCTCTATAGAGAAGATTTTTCTGTGCTACGTAGTTCAGTGCAAGAGAAGGTCACCCTGTCTATCTATCGCTTAGAAGGAAAACATGACTAGTGGTGGGAACTGATCAAAAACACGAGAAAAATATAGAAGTTGATACTATGGAGTGGGAAGAGTACAGAGGGATCTTTTTCAGTAATTATTTCCCTCGTTCAATTAGAACAAGAATGGAGAAGGAGTTTCTCAAGCTAAAGCAAAATGATAATGAATCTGTGGGAATCTACAAGATAAACTTCACAAGGCTTTCACAATATACCTATATCATTTTCATGGATCAAAACGGTAAGGATAATGGATTCTACAGTGGACTAAGACATCATCTGCCAAAGAATCTAGCCATCCGAGACTATGATAGCTATGAGGAGATTGGGCGGAGTGCGAAGAAGGTCGATCTAGAGTTTGGGGAGATGCAGTGGTCTTATAAATCTAATGACAAGAAGAGCTTCATGGAGCGTATCTTAGGGAAGACTTTTGATTAGGGAATATGATTAAAGCAAGTGAAACTTCCATCTTGTAAAAAAGGTAGGAAGAAGCATTTGGGGAACTACCTTCTCGGGAGTGGGAAGTGCTACAAGTGTGGCAGAGATGGCCACATTTCAAGGAATTGTCATGGTGAGGTGGAACCTCTACATACAAACACAAAAGAAAAGGGGAAGATGGTGTAGGCCCTACCTGATGTCCAGTGCTTCTTGTGTGGATAACGTGGGAACTTTTCCAATCACTCTTCAAATTTGAGGGAAGTGGAGGGGAACCACCATCAGCCTCAGGAAAGGCCAAGGGATCAAGGCTGTTATTTTTCTATCGCCATAGTTGATGTCAATGCTCTGAATGATGTGGTAGTAGATACTCTTTTTGTCCCCTCAAAGCTAGCATGTATTTTGTTTGATTCTGGTTATATGAATTCAATTATTTCCTCCATGTCTGCAAGGAATTTAGAATCAACCCCCAAATTTCTAAAAGTATATTTGTCTGTAAAGTCTTCTGGTGGGACTATCAAAGAATCATCAGTCTATAGAAACTATAGTATTTTCTTTAGTGATCACAATATTATCGCGAATCTTGTAGTCACTCCCATGCTAGAATTCGGCATTATACTAGGGATGTACATGCTCTCAATGTATAATGCTAGGATCAATTGCAGAAGAAATGAAATATCATTATTCCTGAATGGAAAACCTACAGTTATCTTCCAAGGAAAGATATCTCAACCTCATTTTGTCTAAAAGAAACCCCTATATCATTTTTTATGGAGTTGATCAGTGAAGAAGAAGAAGCAGATGAGAGTTTGATGATAGAAAATGACCCCATCTTCCAGGAATAGGTTGATGTTTTTCCGGAGGAGTTGGATGGACCTCCCCCAGAAAGGGAGGTAGAGTTCTCTATCAAAATCGTACCTGGATCTACTCTGATATCAAAGACCCCATATAAGATGTCAAATGTGGAGCTGGAGGAATTAACGAAAGAACTCCAATATCTTTTGGAGAAGGTGTTTATTAGACCAAGTGTGTCTCCTTGGGGAGCACCTGTTCTCTTTGTGAAGAAGAAGGATGGATCAATACAGCTATGCATTTATAATATAGAACTGAATGGGATCACAATGAAGAAAAAATACCCTCTTCAAAGAATTGATGACTTATTTGACTAACTTCATAGGGATCAATTCTTTTCTAAGACTGATCTTTGATCTGGTTATTATCAATTGAGGGTGAAGAGAGAAGATATTCCCAAAACTTCCTTTTGATCAATATATGTTCATTATGGGTTTGTCATTATGCCCTTAGGACTAAATAATGCACCTTATATTTTTATGGATTTGATGAATAGATTCCATAAGGACTACCTTAATAAATTTGTGGTAGGTTTTATTGATGATATTTTGATTTATTCGAAAAGTCATGAGGAGCATGAAGATCATCTAAGGGTTATTTTTAAAACTCAATGGAAGGAGAGGATTTTTGGAATGTTTAGTACATGTGATTTCTGGTTACAAAAAGATTATTTATTAAGTAATATTGTTACCAATGAAAGAATCATAGTTGACCTTGCAAAGACACAATTTGTAGAGGAGTGGGCTCAACATACAACAATAACTGAGATTAATATTTTTCTTTGATTTGTCAGATACTATTGGGGTTTGTGAAAAACATTTCATGACATTCTAATCCATTAACCAAGTTAACTAAAAAAGGGGTCAAGTTCATCTGGACCAAGGAGTGTGAGGAAAGTTTCCAAGAGATGAAGAAGAGATTGGTAACTGCACCTGTGTTAACTTTTCCCTCATGTGTAGAAGGATTCGTTATATTTAGTGATGAATCTCTAAAAGTTATTGGGTGCATCCTCATGCTAAATTAAAATATCATTGATTATGCATCTCGACAGTTGAAGATTCATGAGAGGAATTATACTATGCATGATCTAGAGTTGGATGTGGTTGTTTTATCTATGAAGATATGGAGGTATTATCTTTATGGGCAGAAATGTGATATATACATGGACCATCAATGTTGGAAGTATATTTTCACACAAAAGGAATTGAACATGAGAGAAAAGAGATGGTTGTATCTTCTTAAAGACTATAATTATTCAATTCAATATCACCCTAGAAGTGTAAACAAAGATGATGATGAATTAAGAAGGAAAGACTCAGTTGTTCTTTCCATGATGAGGATTCAAAAAGATCATTTGATCAAAGACCTAGTAATGCTAGACATGGGAATTATAAGGAAAGGGACATCATCAAACCTAACCCAAATGATTTCTCAAATGTCTTTACTAGAGAATATCATGAAGCCTCAGAAAAAAGATCCTTTATTACAAGAGAAGTTTGAGGCTATAAAGGATGGAATGTTTTCTGAGTTAAATATTGTTCATGAAGGTGTACTGAGATTTTGTACAAGACTATGTCTTCCATATATTCCAGAAATAAAGAAGGAGTTGATGGATGAAACTCATAGCTCTACTTTCTCTACACATCCTAGAAGAACAAAAATGTATAGGGACCTTGGTGATCATTATTGGTGGGATAATATGAAAAGGGAGATTGTGGAATACATTTCAATGTTATTAGTATGTCAGCATGTGAACGAAGAGAGAAAACTTCCTAAAGGGGTATTGCAACCACTACCCAAACCATCAGTGAAGTGGGACAATATCACTATAGACTTAATCACTGGTCTTCTGAGAACATCCAAAGGAAACAAGGTGATATGAGTTATTGTCGACCGTCTCACCAAGACTGCCCATTTTATCTCTAGCCACGACGATTTCTCTCTTGATCAACATGCCAGGATTTACTTGAAGGTATTGGTAAGGCTGCTTGGAGTTCCACTTTATATCGAATTTGATCATGATCCAAGGATCACATCATAATTTTGGAGAGGTATTCAACACACTCTGAGCACTAAATTGAATTTCAGTTTGACTTATCACCCCCAAACTGATGGCCAATATGAAAGGACTATTCTAACACTCGAGGAAATACTGAGAATGTGCTCAATGAAATTTAAAGGTGGATCAGATCAACACCTCCCTTTAGTTGAGTTCTCTTAAAACAATAGCTTCTACTCGAGAATTCAAATGTCACCCTATGAAGCACTATATGGGAAGGTATGTAGAACTCCTACATGTTGGGATGAAGCTAGTGAGAGAAATCTTCTTGGGCGTAATCTTATGAAAGAGATGATAGAAAAAGTCATTTCCAACCAACAACACATTAAGGCTTCTCAGAGTCGGCAAAATAGCTATGCCGACAACCGTCGAAGGGACATGGAGTTTGATTCTAGTGACATGGTCTTTCTTCAAATTTCACCTTGGAAGAGAGTCTTGAGGTTTGGGAAGAAAGTGAAGCTCAACCCTAGGTACATTGGACACTATGAAATCCTTGATCGTGTGGGAGCATTGGCTCATCAGATTTCACTTCCTCCAAATCTAGCACATGTTCATGATGTCTTCAACGTATCACTCTTGAGGATGTACATACCTAACCCTTCACAAGTACAAATCTAAGATGTGGTAGAACTGGAACATGACCTCTCTTATGAGAAGTAGCCAGTGGAGATCATGGAACATAGAGACAAGGTTCTATGCAAAAAAACAACCAACCCTGTTAAGATATTGTGGAGAAACACCAAATATGAGGAAGCCACATGGGATCCAGAGGAGTCTATGAGGTAGAAGTAACCACACCTTTTCTTTTCTGAGGATATGATTTAGAATTTCAGGGACGAAATTTTTTAATTGGGGAAGAATGTAACGACCTGAAATTTTGAATGAATTTTTGTTTCCAAAATTTGTGTGGTATTTTAGTTTATACACAACAAAACTATATTCTTTAATTAATTATTTGATTATAATTAATATGAGACCGTTGGGTTTCGACTGTTATATGACTATTGGTCAATATGACCATTGGAAAATAAATGGTCTGATTGTTGTCTCTAAATACAAATGGTCTTGGTTAATTAATACAGAAATGAAAATTTCATGGCCTCATCTAGTAGTCTCGAGTAGATCGAAGTCCATCTGATAAAACCTGGGAAGGACATATCACCACTAGGCTTTGCTATGGACCATACCCAATACAGACTTCATCGTGTGAAGCTGGAGCGGAATCGCCTTCGGGAGAAGTTCAAGCTTATAAAAATCACTACTCAGGGCAATTATGGGAGAACCACCCTTGGATTCTCTCACCATATCACGCCTTACACTTAGGTCATATGATGGGGTTATAAGGGGCTATGTAACGAGACCGTAGCTACTACGTGTAATCCATTGAGATAAATAAAAATATGATTTCTTCCTATGGTGAAGTTTGTGTTTTTTCACATATTCGAATAAATATTGGATGTATATTGATGAATTTTGGAAAAAGGGATATTTTAAAAATATTTATGTAAACCTTAAATAATTAATGATGTGTAATTATTTTCAAAAAACTTGTATTTTGGAAATGTGTTTAGTAAGAAATTTAGAATCTAATAAGATCAACATAATGTTTTGTGAATACTAAATTATGAATGGTGACTTTATGCTCAGGATTTGTAATGTGACCAAATGGATTAACAATCTCACTTAAATAAAGTATTAATATAATTTAGGCTCCTTGATTAAGTATTGTGATTCAATAAAATAGGTAAATAACTGTTTCAGAAATTATTAGTCAAGTATTAGTTTTTTAAGGTGAAAAGTGTTTTTAAATTTTATATTGAATTAAAAACATATGGAAAATTATTTTTATAAAATGGAGTTCATTTTTTGAGTTTAAATCATTGATATTAGGTAAATGTGATATTTTGGGATTTTTCTGAAAAAAATGAATTTTCGGTGAATAGTGAAAATACGGTTTTTAGTTTTGGGTTTTAATGACATCGTTAAGGAAATAAAAATTATTTAATCATTCTAGTCGACTTAAGAATAGTATGATAAGGTATGAGGTTTCCCATGTGGACAATACCATGGGAAAATACCATGGGCAAGCCCATGGTTATTCCAATAACACCGATGAGGTGTCCCTTGGCCATTTATGACATGTCCCCTCACTTCTTCTATAAAATATCAAGACTTTCCCTCATTTTTTTCATTTAAAAATCCTCATAAATGAATTTCTTATCTCCTTACCTCATATGGAGTCCTCTAAAGGTTCTCTCAAGCCTCCCATGGTCCCGACCTTCATGCTTTTGATGTTACTCTTCAAGGTAAGGGATTCTTTCACCATCATCTTTTATGGCATGACTTTCTTTATGTTGTGTCTTATAATTTACATTACTTTATGTTGAGGTAATGTCCTTATATTTTTTTATTTCATGCCATTTATTTTCCAAATGATTATAGACTCTTTCTCCTCTCATCAATTGGTTTTCTGAATTTTTATGTGACACAGTTAGGTCGCCAAATTTCTCGTAAAAGATATTGCATCTTCTCTTTACTTTCATAATTCGTTTTCATGTGGTATGTCATTAAAATATCCATAACATGATCTTATTCATAACCCATACTGTATTATGAATTATTTATTATTGGGTGACCCCTTTCCCCTCTCTTTTCGATGCTTTCTAAAACCATGTTATATAGTTGTTAGGATGTAGAACATCATCTCAAAATTTCTATCCCATTATCTCATGAAATTCTCGTGTTTATTTATGTGAATACCTAGACCCATTTAGTTTATATGGATATTCATAAATATATAAATATGATATATTTGATTCTGGAATTGAAATACATATAACCATCACTCCCTTCCCATGGGTTATAAATGATATACTGATCTTATTTTTAAGAGCTTTTAAAACATCACGATTTTGAAATGAAATACGTTCCTTTTATTTTTCTATGGGTTATTTATTAAAATGATTGATTATGATCTATGTGGTTCACATGTAAATAAAGACATATTAAGGGTGCACCCTGATAGTGCTCTAATTCATTTGGTAATGAATTAATCTCTAGAGATGACAAGTTTCATGATACCTTGGTGAATAACCTTGGTAATTTTTATGACACCTTGGGGATGGAACATCGTGATATGTTCATGAATGAATAAATGAAATGTTATAGCTCCTTATTCAAGTTTTGTTTCATGTTTTTTTAATTAAGATATGCATATACTTCTATTGCTCATATTTTTATTTTGTTATTCATGTTCTTATTGATATCACAACCACACTGATTCCCTTATTTACCATTACTAGGCCTTCTGCTCACCCTTTCCTTTGATGTATGTCTCCAGGATATGAATGGAAGTATCTTTACATAGGATGATCTTATGATGAAGCCTTACAAGTGGATTAGAAGAATGTTTTATGTTATATTCATGTTTTATTGTTATTGATTTCAAAGACACTAGACTTTAAAGATCCTCTCTGTGTAAAATGTAATGAAATGTTATTTATTAAAACGGCGGCATTCCACACCCAGTATTTCCAAATGAAGAGCAGTTAAGCTATGAAACTATGCCACCAGCCCCATATCGTTTGACCCGATGCCAGCGTCATGCTTGAGCTGAGGAGGACGCCTGCCATGGGGCATCAATTTTGACGGCTACTGTGGAATGATCCACCGCCAACACATATCATTGGGTCTCTACACACACTGAACAGGGGTGCTAATATGCCCGACCGGGATCAAGGCTCCAACCACCCCACGGTAAGGCTGGGTCGACTCTTTAGGTCACCAGAATGAGAAATGGTCACCGCTAACAAAACTGCAATGATGAAACCCTGTACGGAGGTCCACTCATACAACTACCACATTAAGCATAGGCATGCCCCACCTCGAGGCTCGGTATTGAGGTCTGCCCCGTGCAACCCCCAATCCGAATGAAGTTCTGCCCCACAATAGTGATGCTCAGCATGGAGCCTCTTCCATGCCAATTACACTAGATATGGAGTCGTTCCTCCTACTCCCGACCGCCGGTTTAGGGACATTGCCCATCCGGTCTCTTTTCAACGTAGGGATCCTACCTACGTCCTCTCCATAGCTGGTGAAGGTCCTCCTCAACCGGGAAACCAGAGTGGGGAAGGCTAGCCTCATTCCACGAGCACCAAGAATGGAGGTCCTCCCCATGCTCCTACCGATTCCAGCAGAGGTTTTTCCAGCTCCAGCGTTATTCATGGAGGTCCACCACATTTCCACTTCGTCATTTTTCTTAGTGCTCCTCACACCCTGATTTTCATGGGTGGAAAACCACTCCGCCCCAGAACCAGTTCGGTCGAAGGACCCCATGCCATGAATCACCCCTATCCCAAGGAGCCACCGAGGGTTAGGAAGGAAGGTCATCTCTACCATAAGAAAAAAGCCTGGGTAGGACTGGATGGAGATCAAACCATTACGCTTCTCAGAATCTGAAGCGAAGTACAAATCAGCTCGTGAGCCCTCTCCTCGCTCATAAGAGACCAGGGCTCAGGCAGGGATGAGGAGTATCAACCAAGTGCTCCAAGAATGTGAGTTCCACATGATTCTTTCCTACCTATGATAGTTTATCTAGGAGGATGAAAATATGGGGACCCCACAGGGCACGGTTATGCAATCAGAAACATCATCACCAGAAGCACTCTCTACCTCCACAAAAGATCACAATGATCTATTATGGGGACCAATGGTGGGTGAGAAGCAGCACGACCCACCACCAGTAGCCCTAAACCCTAAGATAGGAATAATGGCCATCATCCCCCCCCCTATTGTGATGTTGTAGCATGGACGCTACACTCTTTTGAGGAAAGCCCAAGAATCAGCAGCCAGTAAGCCCATTCACCATATTCTCCACTGGCCAACCTGTCACCCCAGTGGACTTCCTTAGTACCACTTCCAGTTCCTCTGCCAACCCCTGTTAGAGAGTGGGAAATCAAGGGCCATACCCTGACTTGATCCGAGGAGATTCTGGAGGAACCTTGCAGTGGACCACTTCCCCGAGAAGTTCTGGCCTGTAGTAGTGCGTGATTTCTGCATACCAGAGTCCCTCACCCCAGAGGAAGTTGAGTGTTTCCACTATACACACTAGGAAGCACATTTCATTCTCCTTCATCTGTGCTTTGTTTATCCAAGGATCCAACCACATTTCGATGACATCTACGAGCAGTTCCATCTAGTCGATATGGCTACGCTCTATGTGGCCCCATGCCATGGGTCACCTGGTCGTCGTGAGGCCACCCAGTAGAAATGCGTTTAGAGTATCAAGGTCCTCTGCAAAATCATTTGGGAGGCTACCCCCCACATGTAAATCCATGGCTGGGGGCAGTATGTTTCCCTCCACTTCAGTCCTATCCGGCGGCAGCCCGACTCACAACACGATATTGAGGACATGACCCCAGGAAGGGTCACAGTCCACATGTCCAAAATAGTTGACAAAGAGGATGAGTTAATGTTTCACGATGGACACATAACCCCTGCGGGTGTTCCACCGCTCTTGGACCCATCCAGGAGGATTACCGGTCAGCAGAAGAACCTCCTAGGCCTCCTTGTGCCCACCGAGGCGCTGGTACTCAACCGGAATGCCGTTAAGGGAAAAGTGCACATCGGAACTATCAAGCACTCCGACCCCTCCACCTCAGTTTAGAATACAGAGGAAGTATTCAAGAATTCCATGTTGTGCCATCAACTTGATGAGGAGAATAAGTTGGTAGACGAACACCTGGCTGAATTCGTTGTAGAGCAACGACCCGAGTACGATAATCCTAGGTTGTTGCAGCAGGGGTTGGAACAACTACCCCTCGTTGAGATGCCCCCGGGAAACCCTGATCATACTTCTCATACAGACAGAGTTGAAGGAGGACCTCATTGAAAAGGGTGCGGTATGTCTCGCCAAAACCTCCTGAACGACGCGACAATCCATGGAACCCCGCTCGGGCTCCTTTGGCCGCCCCAACCGTCTCCCCACCAGCCTCTCCACGAGCCTTTGAGACTATGTATTGTGTTGAAGAGCCTGAAAACGCGATCATGGTTAGAGAACCCCATCTAGACAGGGACCCTCGCCCAGATGATCCCATGGGGACACTCATAGCTCGCCTTGAGGAATTGGAAATGCGGAAAGTGGAAATCCCACCAGATGGCAAGCCATGCCCAGAATGGGTGGATTATATGGCATCACCTCTGGGTTTCGGGAATCCCACCTCCCCCCCCTTTAACAGGGTGGGGTCCAGCTGTAACACCTAGCCCACATAAACTCAAGGTGTGGTCCCATGTTAGGCACTCTAGTGCATTAGGAGGCTGCCAAGCTCTGCTGTTTTGTTCAGACACTGGAGGGACCGACATTCGTCTGGTACAGCCAGCTCCCCGTCAGATTCGTGACTATTTGGGATGACCTTCCCAAGCAGTTCTGCTACTAGTTTAGCCCTACCACCCAAAAAACGAGCATCACATACCTCTTCAAGTGCAAGAAAAGGCCTGATGATCATGTCGTGGACTTTATTTCCCGGTGGAAGGGGATTAAATACTATTATGACATGCCACTGACTCTGGATAAATTACTGATGATGTTCATAGGGAACATCAAGATGGAACCGGTTCCTTCTCTGATCACCCATAATATCCCAGGAGGATTTTGAGACATCTTCGACAAGGCCTAGCGTCAAGAGGAAGCCCTGCAATAGGCCATCCAGGCACGTCCATTTCCCCTTGTGATTCCAGAAAGGAGTGTTTCTATAGATGATCCCACCGCGGTGGCCCAAATAGAAGCCCCCAGACAGCTGGAGTTTCAACCAATGGCACTGGCCTTGTAGCCTCGCAGAGGTCCTCCTCTTTAGGCACAGCCTCCGGCTCCACAACGTCCTCAGAATCGAAAATCACCCCCGTGTAATGAGCCGCCACCACCCAGGCATGACAATCAGGGTCCTCCTCCCCAACAGGCCCCCCTGGCCCCTTATCTGGTCTAGGCTCTAGGAGCCCACTTTCTGGAAAGAAGAAACCAGACTTGTTAAACAAGAATCATATCCCCGGTTACTTCCATAGAACCCTAGAATAGAGGATTGTATTATTTCCCGAGTGAATAAAGCTGAAAGAGGCGAATATTACGGATCTCCCTAACTACTATCCCTATCATCGGATTCTGGGGAACACACTCAAGAAGTGATATGATTTTATAGATTGTCTCCAAGACGAATTCGATAACAACATTGTCAGGTTGGGCCTAGCCCCAACACATTTGGATGGTGTCTTTGTAAGGACAGACAATAGTATTGACAGTGAAAGAGAGTGGAAACATGTTTCCAACAGTGGGTCACAGAAGTACGATGACTGGATGGATCGCAAGATGGTTTCTCACTCCCATGGAATCATTCGGTCATGCCTATATCAGCGGGATCCTTCCGAAGTTGTGGCCATCACTTATGCACCATCATATTAGATAGCCTCTACTTAGAAGAGCAAGAATCAGCCTCTCAAGAAGAATCAACACGCCCCAACCAATGTCTTCTTCGTCCCGCACTCTCAGAGAATTCATGCCCTCTAAGATGGGGATCCTTCCCAGAATCCACCCAGTAGTGGATGAATCTACATGTGATTGTCAAGGGTATGCTTCGGTCAACACTATTTATTTGGTAAACTCATATATGACTCCCGATGAGGGGGAGATCCAAACGAACCTCCCCAACATCCCTAGCCTATGCCAATGTCGGCAGATCTGCGACCATATGGGTCGTCAAGGCACGTCAGTTTCACCTTCGGCCAGTCTATACAAGCCATCGAGAATAGACAGCAGGCACAGTGCAGAGTTCATCACTCACATCCTCTTTATCTTGTGTCGTTAGGACCGCAAACACCACCGTTTATGCCACTTGATCAAGCAGAGATAACTCATCTAAGTAGTGGCCAGGCTCATTCGGATACAGGCCGACCTCATTCGTTCGGTCCTTATCCGATAATGAATCTTCGGGAGTTGACTAGTGAACAGTGTGACATGCCCAGCACCAGCCATCCGCCAGTCAAGCCGACGGGGCCCACCATGCCTCCAATCGCCGAGAAGCCTCCTGTAAGAAGAAGTTCATGCCTGGAAAAGAAGTATATTGTTCTCAAGAACCTCGCCGAAATCCCAGTGAGGATTTACATCGTTGAATCCCTTCGCATGTCGTGAGATATGCGCGAGGCCCTCGCTAAGCCATTAAGAAGACATCTCCAGTATGAAACGGAGGTCATAGCTGCAAAAGCCATTCATTCTGAAGTGATCGAGAATGGAGAATGTTATGCCATCATTTATTTCTAAGGAGATAGAATATTATCTCCCATATAAAGGCACGTCTTCCCACTGTACATCACAGGCCAATTTAACTGCATGGAGGTTCGTGGCTGTCTCATTAACATCGGCTCTGGGAACAACCTTATCCCGACATGGACATTGCAGAAGCTGGGGTTATCTGAGGATGACCCGACCCTCTCTGATTTAAGGATCAAGGGATATGATAGGTCAATGTAGACCTCGTCCGGATAGATCCATCTAAATACCCTTTTAGGTGGCCTAGTTTCTAGTACTAAATTTATGGTAGTCTCTCAAGACACCACGTACAATGCATTATTGGGAAGACCATGGCTCTTTCTGCATGCGACGGTCCCCTTGTCATATCAACAGTGCATAAAGTACTACCTAAATAGATGAGTAGGCGTACTCGAAGGTGAAGCGTCTCTTTTCGCCTCTTGTGAAGCATGTTCTCTGGATGCAAAATATTACAAAAGAAAGGATAATCAGATTCTAGCATGTGAGGTTGAGCCTGACATGGTCACAACTGACCCATGTGCAAGTCTAGATGATGCATACGTCTGCCCAATCCATCAATTGGATCCCATGACCCCCAACATTGGGCAATTATTTTTTGTCTCTGATACAAGTGGAAGTCATATTCCCATGTCCAAGAAATGGAAAGAAATCACCTCATACTACTACAAAAACCAGACTCATGTGATCCAGGATCATCATACCCATGTACGATATCGGGATGTCCGCCCCATGGTCACGACAGTACGTCATACATGTCTGTTTTGATGGGATGGGATTTACCATCTCAAGCAGACACGCCATTATTCCATTGATATCATAAAACGTGGACCCTTGGGCCATAGTATAGTTGGGATCAGAATGACTACCTTTGTCGCTATGGTCTCATCAGTGTGTGAATCCCCTGATACGTTGTTCGTTGTTGTCCTAGCTGGTACCACCCTCCCGTCAGGATCAACTAACCCATAGGAAGCTCCTCTCATAGGGAATCCTTTCTATGTAAGTGAAGAAGTGGATTTGTAGGTAAATCCCCCTAACATTGAAGATGGAGTCTCTACCACAGTCAACGAACTACTACCGGTGAACCTTGGTAGCGAGGTAGATCCGAAACCCACATTGATCAGTGCCACCATGTCTCTCAAGGTGAAACAGAGGTACATGGATTTCTTGAAGCATCACACTCATTGAAGACGGAGTCTCTACCACAGTCAACGAACTACTACCGGTGAACCTTGGTAGCGAGGTAGATCCGAAACCCACATTGATTAGTGCCACCATGTCTCTCAAGGAGAAACAGAGGTACATGGATTTCTTGAAGCATTACACTGACGTGTTTTCATGGAGTTTGGACAAGATTCTAGGACTAGATCCTCAGGTATCAGTCCATTGACTAGGTCTCCCGACAAGTCATCGCGGGTTCAAGCTTCCTCCCAGAAAGAGGCGCCCTTCTAACGGTGCCAACATCGAGGCTGAATTTTACAAAATCATTAGAGCTAACATCATCAAGGTTTTCCAGTATCCCATGTGGCGAGCCAACATTGTTCCTGGAAGGAAGAAGAACAGACTGATCGGAGTCTGCATCGACTTCCGAGATCTAAAACATCATTGTATGAAGGATAATTTTCCCCTTCCAGTGACATAATCGTTGATCGACACCATGGATAGATTCAAATCACTCTCCATCATGGATGTTTACTCCGAGTATAATTAGATTCGGATGTCCCCCAAGGATGAGGAGTCCACCACATTCAGGGCACCCCAGGGTACTTTCTATTTCCATGTTATTGCCTTCAGCCTGAAGAATTCATATGACAACTATCAGAGAGCTACGCAATGCATATTCAAGCCAATCCTCGGGACGTTGGTCGAATTCTATGTGGATGATCTAGTGGTAAAATCTCTCTAGTGCCCGAACCATCGCAAGGACCTTGAGAAAGTGTTAGGCTTCTTACATTCTCGACATCTGATGATGAACCCGCTTTAATGAGCCTTCGGGGTCACCTATGGGAGATTTATTAGATTTGGTGTAAGGTACAAAGGAATCGAGATCGACCCAGAGAATATCAAGGTCATTAGTCAGATGCTTCTACTAAACAATATTCAGGAGTTTTGAGGTTTCCAATTCCACTTAGCCTACATATGCCGATTCATTGCGAATCTGGCCAGAAATTGTAAGCCCTTTTCCCGGATCATGAAGAAAGGATCATCCTAAGAATGGGATGAGGAGTGCCAAACCACATTCGAGGAAATTAAGAAGTATCTGCTCCATCTTCTAGTCTTGATGCCACCCATATATTGTAAGTCGCTGGTCCTCTATGTCACCGCCCTAGAATGGTCCCGTTGTGCCCTTCTCTCCCAGAAGAACAATAAGGGGATAGAAAATATTCTCTACTACCTTAGTCGTATTCTCATCGATATGGAGACTAGATAATCCCCCATCGAGAATAGCTGCCTCGCACTGGAATTCACAGTACAAAAATTATGACACTACCTACAACCCCATGAGGTACAACTGGTGTCTCTGGTAGACCTGTTGAAGTACATTCTGATCTTCCACATGTTGAACATCCATCTAGCGTGCTGGGTGGTAATCCGCCAGCAGGTCAACATCAGGTTCGTCCCACAGAAAGATATCAATGGACAGGAATTTGCATACTTTATAGCTTCCCATCCAACCTTTATGGACCATCCCCTAGACATGGATTGTCCCGATGAGGCAATCCTCTCAATAGATTCCACCATCCCATGTTGGTAGTTGCACATTGATGGATTCCAGATCCCCACCGACAGGAGACTCGATGATCCTAGGCTCAAAAGAATGGTCCTGGATATTGTCTTTATTACCCAGGCACAAGCCATTCTGCTATACGCATTCCTGTTGTGAGAAGGCTACACCATAAATGAAGCAGAGTATCAGGTTTTATCACCAGACATGACATGGATATCAATATTGATGTACCCCATTTTCTTGTGAAAGGGATTCTGAACAAGTCATCAAGAAGGACAATGGTGTATATTTTTCTAGAAAGTCGGATTTCGTACCATTGTTAGAGCGCAACCTCCATCTAATGGACATGTTTCCATCCCAGACAGATGTTACTCATGTCCATCGATCTCAGAATGGCCAAGCTGATGCCATGACATGCCTGGCTGTATCACATGAAGAACCCTAGCAGGATGATCTGATTATACATGGGGCACACCAGATAGTCATTTCCCCCATCACCCAAGAGGATGACGACGTCCTGTGAGTTAGCCATCTTACCACTGGGTCCTCCATGTTAAGACCCCTAGGTTCTCTAGATGCAATGGTTAAAGAAAATCCTGGCTGGAGAGCCCCTTTTTGTCGTGTACCTCCAAATTGGTTGCCTCCTGGCTGATCGGGATGAGCACGAGCGAATCCGACACCGAGTACTATAGTTCACCCTCCAGAGTAGTCCCAGTCGTGAGAAGATCATCTAAAAGTGCGTATTTGATGGTATTCTCCTCCATTTCATCCAAGGAGTCAAGATTTCTCAGTTCATGCATGAGGTTCACACCGGTTACATTGGGGCTCACCTGGCATGGCCAAAGCTGTCCCATCAAATCCTTAGACTGGGGTACTTCTGGCCCTCTTTGATCCATTATTGTATCTACTGCTCCAAGAGATGTCATGCATGCCATTTTCATGCTAACTTCCTTTATCTTCAGCCAGAACCTCTCCACTCCACCATGTAATGTTGACCATTTGCGTTATGGGGACTCGATGTCATGGGACCATACCCACCGGTGACAACTCGTCAGTGCAGGTTCATTCAAGCAGTCGTATATATTTTTTCCAAATTGGAAGAAGTAGTTCCACTCAAGGAGGTCACAGAACATTCCATCGTTGACTTTTTGTGATCGAACATCATCAACTAGTTTAGAGTACCTTATTCCATCATCACCGATAATGACACCAACTTTCAAACAGCTGATCTGGAGAAATTCTACGGCATGTACAACATCCATTCGAACCATACCTCTCGCTATCATGGTCAAGAAAATAGGTAGATCGAGGCTTTCAAAAACACCCCTCTCTAATATTCTGTAGAAAATGGTTTGTCAAAACAAGAAGGGTTGGCCGGACAAGCTCCCCAACTCCCTCTGGGCCTATTAGACGATGACTCGTAATTCCACATAGGTGACCACGTATTCCATGGTGTATGGGGCTGAATCCGTCCTGCCCATAGAGATCTGGATTCCTTCATTATGCAATGTGGTCTATGACTAGCAAGAGCTAGATAGGGTAGCCGAAATTTGTCTGGCTTAATTGTAAGAGCTTGACGAGAATAGGTTTCGTACCCTGCACGATAAGGAAAGGAATTAGAAGAAGATTGATAATTCCATCAACAAGAAGGTTCATCTTCACACTTTTCTACATGGTTACTTGGTATTGGCCCTCGGGGTGCCAATGATCCCCCGCAAAAAACCACCCAAGTTGGAGCCCAAATGGGAAGAACATTATATATTCCACAAGGTTTACCCCAATGGAGCATACTCCCTGGTGACCATGGATGGTGATTGTATAAATCCTCACACAAATGCTATGTTCATCAAGAAATACTTTTCCTGAGCCTATTGGTCCTGCATAACCATAAACTGTTCAGTCCCGCATGACCCTAAATTTCACGTTGGTCCCACATGACCTTAAAATGTTCGGTCCCGCATGACCTTAAACTATACGGTCCAGCATGACCCTAAACTGCATGCTGGTCCCGCATGATCTGAAACTATTCTGTCTCGCATGACCCTAAACTACATGCCAGTCCCACATGACCCTAAACTGCATGCCGGTCCCGCATGGCCCTAAACTGGACACTGGTCCCGCATGACCTTAAATAGTTCAGTCCGACACGAGTTTAAATTGTTCATCATCTTGCGTGATGTTAAACGACATCTTAATAACTACGTGTGGCTTGATTCCCATCCTTATGGGATACGTAGTAATGATCACATACCATGTCTTGAGCCCATCCCCAAACTCTTCTTCTTGACTATCCACGCAGGGTATAGTTCTCTCGGAGGATCCTCGCATGATATGGTATAGGCTTTCTCATCCCCACTCATACCGGGATTGTAATTTTCGCACCATGTTCCCACTCTCCATTCTTTTATCCTCTCATATCTTCATCAAATGACTTTAAACTGCATGGGTCTTCAAGCACTTTGTACGTCTTGATTCCCATCCTTGTCGGATAAAAAGGAACGCCCGAAAATTTCATCTATTGGACCATCCCAAATGCCAGTTTCTTCTCCTCGGGGAAAGACATATGACAGGGGTGCAAACATTTTCCCCAATTCACGTCGATCTATCCACAATCCGGACATACTTCTAATTCCCTATTGACGTTCGCCTCTTTCAGATATGGGTACGGCTATGCTTCACCCACTCCTTTGATTGGGACTCCATTAACTTCCCTGTCTAGAAGGTCCCCCGAATGGTATGGATGATAGGCCTAAGGGCTCTCTTACCATTATGGTCCAATGCCCATGAGGATGTTGAACAACAAGTTAATACAAGTCCCACATTTTGAATATAGTCAATGGTCAATGCTAATTTTTTGCTCCCATTTCTTGTTAGTATAGGGACGATGTGTTTCGAACATGGTCTATAACTACCCAGCGACATTAGAGCCACCCCAAGATGTCTGAAACATTGAGTTTAGTGGTTCATTATGCCACATTGTATCTCCATGTGATGAAATCCCTTCAAGAAAAGCTAGGTTTTGGTTCTGGATATGACTGGGAGAAATGAGACTGGCTCCTTGTTTCCCACACCGAGCACTGCTCATGTGGGCTTAGAAGCTGCGATGATGCAGAAACCGTACAATTGGGCATTTGGCATTCCATCTGAGGCCCAACCTCGGGCCCCTAGGCCTTTTTGGGCCCCGGACCAGGTTCTCTCTTATGGTATTGTATGGTGTGGTATGGGATTATGTCCTCATTCACGTCAGGTTTCTCTCCATGCCGTACACATCCCCGGATGAGACACCTTAACCTCTATCTCGTCCTAACAGTATGATGTTAAATTGCAAACTGGTCAGGCACTTCTCGTTCAAGGCCCAGCCTTAGGCACCTTGGCCTTTTCGGGCCCCTGACACAAGTTCATGTATAGGGTTGTACGATGTGGTGTGAGATTATGTACCCATTCACGTCGACTTAATCTCAGTGTCGTATACACCCCTCGTTAGGGTATCTTACCCCCCGTGGGCCTTCAACAACTACTTCTGGCTTGATTCCCATCCTCATGGGATACGTAAGATTGCGCAAATGTCTAGACTTTGGGTCCATCCCCATCTCCCATTCACCTTGGTCCCTTGGCCTACCATTCCTTGATGAGGGGAGTATATGGCATGGCATATGATTATGACCTCATTCATATTAGGCTTGTAACGACCATGCCATGTACCTCTCCCTCCTGGGAATTAACTATCCCCTTACTCTATAATTATCCCTTCAAATATGTTACTCTCAAGTTGTGCACCTCCTTTGACCCTCTTTGGTGGTTCACCAACATGCCTAAGGATACTCTAGATATTACCTGGAATGTTGTATTCTGCTCGGACATGCTTCCAACCATTTTCAAACATTGTGTTCCCCTTGATCATGAATTTGAACCCCTTTCACACCTGATGGGACCACCATGTGGCATGGATTCTAGGCCTAAGGGCTCTCCTACAATTATGGGCCTACGTCCTCGAGGGTTGCGGACAACAAGCCGATAAAAATCCTGCATTTCAAATATGGTCATCAGTCGATGCTCATTTTTTGTTCCCATTTCATGCTAATGTGATATGGATACTATGTTTCAAATATGGTCAACAGTTATACTCTATCGCCACACCAACCCCATTAATCCCAAAATGTCGGTTACTTGATTCACATCCTTCTCCACCTCATGATGTCCAAGTAGAACTTTGAAACTCATGGTACTATTCCTCATTGCGCATCCGCACGATAGGAGGAAAAAAGTCACGATAATGGTGTCATCTGGGGCTCCACACTAATTTCCCTTTGGCGTGCATTCCATTTATTGTAATAAACATCTTACTCGATTGTTTTCCACACTGAGTTTTACTCACATGGGCTTAGGGACCAGGTTGAGGTCTACACTTACTTGGAGGGTTTTCGCTCATCCATGCTTCGAGCTCTAAGACCATAAACAAATATCTCATCCAGAACTACATGTGGCTTCATTCCCATCCTTATGGGATACGTAGGAATAGACAGACATCTCTTTTTTGGGTCCATCTCAGTTGGGATCTATTTTCTCTTTCCGCTTACCCTCTTACATCTATTTAGGCGCCTTGGCTTGAGACTCCTTTCTCATAATTGCGTACGATGTTGTGTGGGATCATGTCCTCATTCACATCAGGTATGTTGTATCATGTCATGTACATTCCATCATGTTCGAGCCATACGACTTTAAATTATGATGCATGGTCCAATCACATAACCCTAAACTGTGATATTATCATCCTGGCCGCATGATAAAAAATGGTACTGCATTTTGATGTCCTCACTGATGGGGACACCATGTTTCGTATTGGTCACATACCATACAAGTTTTCAACGCCTGCTACGGCTTGATTCTTGTGGCATTGACAGGTCGTGATACCCCAGGCCTGTCGCATCACAAAAAAACCACTAACTATAATGAACACATAAAAATAATCAAATACTGCTTCTTTTGGCACGAGGGCTATGCCCGCGTGCCCCCTTTATCCCTAGAACTAGTACATTACCATGCCACATATTAGAACTACGTGAAACTTGATACCTATCCTCATGGGGTACATAAGAACGTCCGTGCACCTTATCTTGGGCCCAGCTCAACTCTTGTTTTCGGTCCCTCGACCTAAAACCTCGCCAAAGAGCACACGGTGGTCGGAACCCCTGGTTCCCATTCATGTGGGGTTTTTTATAATAACCCCACCATGCATCTCCCACATTTACTACAATCCATGGTCCGAGTTCTATGACCCTAAACTAAGATATCCATATGGGAAAGAACTTGACTCCCTCTATCTAATACTTCTCGATTCCGTATTCAGATGCATTTTGACAAAGAACCTGTAGTGTGGAATTTTCATGGTGACATTCCCCTCGTTTCATGTCCAATCATCATGAGCTCTTAATTTGGATCCTCATCCTCTTACACATCCTAAGGGACCCCCTAATGGCCTGGTCCCATGCCGCATCGGCTCTCCTAACATCTTGGTCCAACATCCCTAAAGATATCAGATGACATTTGTGACAGGTCCCATGTTTCGAACATGGTCAACGGTCGACCCTCATTTGTCATTCCCCATTCTTGGATAACATGATTTGGATGATACATTTCCACCACAGTCAATAGTTATCCTCCATCGTCACGCCACCATCGTTGTGATCCATATTTTGAGCATCATGATTCACAAATTTCCACTTCATCATGTTCATGTGGAATTCCAACGTATTCAGCCTTACTTCTTCACGCATCTAGGTGCGCTACATAGATAGGATAGAATCATTGGGTCGACATTCACCGAGTGTCCCTTCACCCTAACATGTTCCTTAATATGACGAGAAATTCCCACAACTACTACTTGTTTCCCATATCAAGCATGACTCATGTGGGCCTAGTAGTTTTGGTAGGATGTGCATCGGCTCAACCAGGCTTCCCGTCGTCCCGCATGATGTTAAACTATGCTTCATGAACTACTTATGCCCTGATTCCCATTCTCATGGGATAAATAGGTACACCCAGTCATTTCACCTTGGGTCCACCCCCTGGAATCAAAAATCCTATTCCACCCCATTTCCGGCCCCCTAGCCTGGCCCCTCGTGGGGAACCTTGTAACTATAATTCTTTTCCCTGAACAAGTTTGGGATGCCCCCCGATGACATTGGGAAGTGACAGACCCCCTCTCTAGAGAGGGCTTGTTTGAAAGAAGGAATGATCCATGATCAAACCGATGTGTCAACCTAATGAGATCCCACCACGGTGGAATAATTTCAAGAGTGTTGGATTCTGTTTGAAGAAACCATCACTCCACATTCCATGCTTTTTGTGCCCCTTATTCAGAATCTCTTACTCTGTCATGTCTAAGAGAACCCCCAAACAGTATGGATTCTCAGCCTATGACCCTCCTATTTTCAAAGGCTAATGTTCTGGAAGACTAACGAATGACATTTGGGTTAGACCACGTGTTTCAAACATGGTCAATGGTCAACCCTAATTTTCTATTCCCACTCCATGCTAATACAATAATAATACTATGTTTTGAATGCGGTAAATAGTTATTATTTATTTTCACACCACCCCAAAAATGTTCCAAATCATGGGTATCATGATTCACACCACCCATTCACATCTGTTTTCATTTATTTCAGCACCCCTGGCATTACCTCATTCGTTCAAAAAAGCACGCTAGAAAAACTGTAATTTGGTTGTTCTCAGAGATTCATTCTCTAGTTAGGTCTCTCCCATTTCCTCCCAGAAATTCGGACCAACTGTTCAAACCCTAGATGCACGAATCTTGGTATGCACTCGTACATTAGGATGGGGTGATAAGGTGGTCATCCCATGTTTCTCACATCGGGCCCGACCCACATGATTTTAGGAAATGATCACAGGATGCTATGCAAACATCACAAGGATGCAATAAACCGATGTAAACAATGGAACTCATGCTTGATATAACATTAATGAATCAAAGCATGAAAGAACGTTTAAGGTTTTGTAATCATTACAATACCTGGGTCTCAACTCCCCCTAAGGATGCATTGACCTCATTAATGTAATGTGGCAGCTCCGCCACCCTCTCGTTGGTGGTGTCTGGGAGTTACTGCCACATATTTACCTCCCGCTCCTCCTCGACATTTAGAGGGCGCAGTTCACCATCTGTGACCCGAGCTCTCTACACACCGGTCCGGATAAATTCCATATCGTCAGAGGATTGTTTCATGCCCTCTTTGGCTTCCGCTAGCTCGGATTTCACCTGCGAGACGAGCTCTGATTGCGCATCAAGAGAAGTGGAATGATCATCTGCCCAGGCCTACAACCGTTAATCCTTGTTTTCAGTCTCCCAGTGCCTCATGATGTTCAATTCCTTCCTCCACTACATACACACACTAAGGCCATGGTCATACTCCGGAATCATTTCGGCCATAAGATCTTGGATGAGCATGTGAGGGCATAAGGTATCCACTCCCTTGGAAGATAGTACGCGTAGTCGCGAGTGAAGTATGTCCATCTCATCCTACCATAGTGCTTGGGGTGTCATTAAATAAGCGTGTGATCAACTTCCATGATCTGTAAAAAAATATTTTGTTGTCCTCCTCTTTAGATTCCGTCTTGTCCTAATTGGAATGATTGGTAGGCTCATATGAAGGGAATGCCCCCAAAAACACCTCAACTGGGTCCACGTCTGGCGTCGGATCAGGCGTGGCGGGCCCTGAACTGTTTGGTTGATACTCATCATCAGATCCCACCTCAATAACCTCAGGCATTGTCCCAATGGCATCCCTGCCAGTGAACGAGAGAACTACAGTTCGGTGAGGCTGGATGTCCACCTCCATGACTATTGGCAGGCCCCCGGGATGGGTACTACCAGAAGTCCCAACCAACATCATCGTTGCAGCCCATACCAATTCAAGGACTCTACATGCCAAAAAGGGTACGTGAATGTTAGATTACATAGTCGGGGGATGGAAGTTGTATATTTATTAGATAAGACAAATAGAGGTCAAATCCCTAGTCTATCTCTTAGGCTGCTGTCGTCGGAACCCAGAGATGTGGCCCCCTATATATGGTTGGCAGGTCGGGAGACTCCAGGTGAGCCTCCTTGAGTGTCCCAGTCCCTCTAGACACGAATATCGATGTAGCCATAGGAGTGGATGCCGAAGGTCCCACGTCGGCACCCACTGAGGGGAGAGAATAAGGTATGTGCACAAGGTCCTCCAACATACTAAATATGCTGATGAGGAATCCCGAGTGACCAAAGGGAAGTCCCTTGAGAAGGAACATGGTATATTACCTCGAGGGCCACCATGAAATCTTGGAGATCCGAGGACTAATCACCAACTTCATCCTCCTCAGGAAAACTCTCTCTATCGTCATCATCTCTTTAGGAGGACTCTTACCATTCTTCCGGCAGAGGAAAGAGTTCCCTCAGGTCAGCAACTGACAGTTGTAGAGTGACCATACGACCCAAAAAACCCATTACCCAGTCTTTCATTGGGTGCAGGGCACCACGGGAGTGGATAAAGTCTTCCAGCACGGCTATGTATTGATCCGCCTTCATTTGGGATACTGCTAAACTGCCTCTAATAGGTCCAATCCCTGGAAAGTCCATCTCGATGCGGTTAAGGTGCTGCCATTACTCTGATGGGCCGAGGAATTTCCGGTTGACTTCCAAGATGTTCCCCGCCTCTAGGAAGTTAACTTTCTCCATCATGTCAATATGGCACATCCATTTCTCCGGGGCCTGAGTAGAATCCTAAGGAATCCTCTCAGTGGCTGCCCCTCCGGATGACTCTGTTCTCCTGGGACCACTGGGTCTGCTACTTATACCGGATCATCCACCACTACGTCCCCCTCAACTTGTGTGGGTGTCGCCGATGAAATAACCTCACCACTATGGGTTGCCCTTTCTAGCTTCTGGCCTTGGCATCGAGTTTGAGGAGGCTCACCATTACCGATTATAGTGGATGGCCACTTCAACATCTCCCCTAGGTAGGCAACCTCCCAACTCTGGGCATATTCCTTTATCACCCCAAGGACAGTGATCGGTGGAGGTAGTTCATTCCGCATCTTCCATTGTTCCTGTGTGAACATGAGCCACATCTGCCTCATCACACATGGGTTCTTCTCTTAACGCACCCCCAGGTAGACCTACTAGGTCAGTCACTGTAGGCACCAGAATTGCCTTGCAAACTGGTGTGGGGTGTATGGATCACAGAGGCACTGGCTGTCCACCCTGACCACCAAGAATCCACCTCAATAGGCCAGGAGGTTGGTCTGGTGCTCTTCTGTTCCCCCTAACATCATCTATAAAGGCCCCAATCGGCAATGGAAACGGGTGGAAATTGAATTCCACCACCCTCCACACCCAGTTCAGAACCGATAGTGTGGTCAGCTTGGTCAGAAATATCCCCACGACATTCTGGATCGATGGGCGGTAGTTCGACCCTAGAGGCAATATGGGGTTCATATACTCATAGATCCCCCGAATGTGAGCCGCAATACATCTTTATAGGAGATGGAATGGCCCACATACTATTTGTGGAATATTCCATTCGTTGATGTGCCAAAACATCTTATACAACTCGACAAGCACCAGGATCCCTAGGTTGACCCGCCGTCATGTCGCCAATGTGGACGCCATGATGAAAGTACTGGGTTAAACACCCATGTTGGTACCCCTCACCGGCAGGAGCCAACCACAGATTAGAGCTACAATGAAGGCCTCTAGCCTAACTATTGGTTGTTGCTCAGTTCTGACACTGAAACCCAAGGTCTTCCACTGGATATTATCAAACAACCTCTAGTATGCATTTTTAATACCCCAGGCCCCCTTAGGGAATGTTCAAGGTCTTGCCCGGAATTGATGGTCTGCCGAGAAGTTCAGAAACTTGTTTAACCAATTCTCGAAGTGGACATCCTTCACCGCCTCTTATCCTCCTCAGAAACGAGCTCTATTAATGCCATTTCTAGATACGACATCTTCTCCAGATCCTCCCATGCACCAATAGTAGGGAAGAATTCATCATACATCTCCCATAGTATCAGCACCTTTGAGATCTGATTCACATCCCAAAAGCTGATACTGACCTCCACATGATACTAGTGGAGAGTATTGGTCCCCGATGACCATCAGATCAACAGCTACGGTATTAGCTGCGTTGGATGGTCGATGTGAAACTGGGATGCCCAAGCCACCTCATACAAGCACACTCTTCTCAGCTCCACCCCAAAATCCTCACACGAGGTGCTTACCTAGTGGGCCCTAGCCCAATCATCTGTGAAGTTCCTGCCCTGGCACAGGTCCCATTCCTCAGACCACCACTTCTTCAGGTTCCCCAGCACCACCTAGAGGATAGTTTGGTACAGTGGAGGGGATGTATCCGTGAACAATGTCCTCCCATCAACTTTATTAAGAATATTGTATAAGTATTCGGCAACGACGGGTGAGAAATCCTCTCGGGCATGACCTTCGGCTGCGAGGAATCATCTTCAATGGCACGATGTGCTCTGGAACAAGTAAGCTAGCTTATACCTACTTGCTTTAGGGATGAAGACAACATCCCTCAGCCCGAAGCCATATAAGGTAATCCTCCAACTCAAAGGGTTGTTCTTATGTCTCTCTGATAAAAGTTCCACTAAATAACTATGGTCTGAGTGGCGATGAACCAACTCTACTAGCCCCATGCTATTCTCCATCTCATCACTCCGTGAAGCATCCGCATGCACCCCCTGCACAGCTTCTGGGTGGGCCATTTAGTTCTTGAACATGGACAATTACTGGAATGTTCACTAAGATCAACCACAAAGCGTGATCGTGATGTATCTTCGACATTCAAGAGCCGGATTTTGGAGCGCAAACACGGAGTCGATGACTAGTTGTGCACCACGAAGACTCGATTTGCTGAGAACACTCGTAGATTACGCGGAACTTCACGAATTGAGAGTGAAACAGAACAAATTCACAGAGAAGGTAAAAGACAAAATATACAGCCACCCTCTAATTATAGCAGAAGACCTTCGGAGCTTCTCGACACATCCAGTGTGCACTGGGCTTCGCGGAATGCTTGGCCCACGCATCTCTTATCCACCTCGCGAGCCCTCTTTGCGAGCTAGCTTCGCAAACAATGAGGATTTGGGCGATTAACCTCAGACTTTTACCCTCGATCTCTCCATGGATCCACGTTTGAGGGTAGTAATTGGTTGGAAACAAAATTCAAGACAGAGAAGAATCTCAAAAGAAGGCCCCATTGATTTCCTAGTAAAGCCACATTGCAGAGGCCCCCAACACCGCGACCGATGCGAAGCCCGGAGGTATGATGTTTGTGATCCCACCACAAATCAAGGAGGAAGGCCTCTCCGCACATGCATTTGACGTTCGAGATCCCTCCAATATGTTATGAGGTAGTTCGCTCAGTGAATTTATTTGACTTTAGAGAGCTCACCACGAAGCAACGAGGTGGGATGCTCCGCGACCGCATTTGACATTCGCAACCCGCTGCGAAGCAACGAAAGCCCTCTTAGTTTCGCATATTCTATTCTTTGCAGTGCCACTTGCCTATAAATACTAGGCTCCCTTGATCCCAAAGGATAGAAAATCATACCTTTCGACTTCCCAGCTCTCGAATCATGAATCATCCTTCTTCTCTATGAACCATGAGTTGTGCGAGGTATTTTTGCTATGAGAAGTGCCTCCCCCTTGTCTCGTTTTGATCCCCTCTTTTGAGAGGGATGCATTTCTCGAAGCCAAAGGGATTTCGCGAAGGAAAGGGATCCCCAAGGGTACATGGGTCATCAGGGAGCACTTATGGTTCACGATACACCCTTCATGTACACATGATCCCCATTCTAAGGCATTGTGACTATAATTCATGAAGTACATTGCTTCACGATACCTTGCTTCATGAGGAACCTTTTCTCCACAAGGCAATTCTCTGCAAATGCCTTTCCACTTTATCAAGCACCCCCCTAAAGCACCTCTACCCTATGATTAGGATAAGTCACCACACTTCATGAAGCACACCCATTTGTAAGTTCCCTTCTCCACACGTAGTAATAGAGCATCACATGGCCCCTACCTATGAACTCCTCTGCTTTGAAATCCCTTTTCCCGTGCGACCCTCCAAGTTTGCACGATGTGATTTTAGAGTCCCTAGGACCACACCACCTATTGTGTTACTTTTCCTCATGCTTCTTCGTATAGGCACGCTAATGGATATTGCTTCTTCGCATAGCCACGCTAACATGGGCCCTTCAATGGTTCACTCCATGTCACCCCGTCACCACAACTTTGTCTATCCCCTCTCCGCACTAAGGAGTAGAGGGTACTGGTTATGTAAGTCCTGTTGGTGCAGAGAAAACCCACCTAATTCGAGTTGTAGGATGTTAAAATGCCAAGAACCCTCATCCTTTACACATGACGTTAAACTGTGACGTTGCTCGGTGCCTCGCACGCAGGGCCTCCCACCGTGGACATTCTCCACGCACACTCATCTCCATGGGGATGGGGTCACCCCTCACAGTGGTTGATATCCTCCATATCAGAGTGGTGTTTGTTTGCGGGGAATGGGCTACAACCTCGACATTAGACCCTAGATTTCCATGCAGGAGGCAACATCTATGCTCCTCATTTCATCTTCGATCCCCAGGGCCAACGAAGGGCGTGGTAGGAAACAATGCTTCTCCTTTCTTCGGTACCAAATCCCACTCCCGCTATGCATTGTCGCCTTGGGTATCCATCCTGGAGTAAGTCCAAATCTCTCTCTCCCTAGGCTTCTCTATGCTTAAGCCCCGCTATACATCCCACAGAAGCACCTTTCGCGACGTGATCGTCGGGTCACTTCCACCTCTTGTTTCTCACACTGAACACCACTCACGTGGTCTTAGAGTAAGCACCGAACCTAACACCCTCACCTTGGGCATCCTAGAGTGTATGCCTCACACCCAACCCAATATATGGGGACTTTGATACATCTCAAGGCATGGTACGTAGGAAGCCTCTGTGAGGTTAAAGCCCACCACCCACCTAGACCCCAGGTCCTTATTGACGTCGGTTCAGCAAATCCTGTCTCACCTTGGGCATCCTATAGTGTAATCCCCACGCTACTCCACCCAAACTATGAGGTCATTGATCCATGCCAAGGTAGGGTATGCAAGAAGCCTCCCTGAGGATTAAGCACACAAACCCTTGGACCCCAGGTCCACTATCATTTCGGTTTGCCGATGCCCCCACCCAAACTATGGTGACTTTGATCCTTTCCATGGCATGGTACGTAGGAAGCCTCCCCGAGGTTCTAGCCCCACATCCATTGGACCTGACCATATTTGTGATTGTGTGCCAAGACCCTTTCTATCTAAACTATGTGGTCATTGATCCATGTCAAGGAATGGTACATAGGAATCCTCCACGAGGTTCAAGCCCATCACCAATCAAACACCAGGCCCATCTTCACTTCAGTTCTCCAACACGACCCATCATGAACTATGGGGACATTGATCCATATCAAGGAATGGTACGTAGGTATCCTCCCTGAGGTTCAAAGACACCACCACCTAGTCCTTCCGACCCCCTTCACATCAGTTCACCCTCATCCCCCATGATGTTAACCTGTATTCACCACCCAAACTATGAGGACTTTGATAATTGTCAAGGCATGGTACATAGGAAGCCTCCACGAGGTTCAATTCCACCATCCACCTAGACCCCAAGTCCTTATTCATGTCAGTTAACCGACTCCTGTCTCAACTTGGGCATCCTAGAGTCTAAGCGCCATGCTACTCCACCCGAACTATGAGGTCTTTGATCCTTGCAAAGGCACGGTACGTAGGAATCCTCCCTGAGGTTCAAGCCCACCAACCGTTAGACCCCAGGTCCACTATCACGTCGGTTCATAGATGCCTCCACCTAAACTACATAGACTTTTATCCTTGCCAAGGCATGGTACATAGGATGCATCCCCAAGGTTCAAGCCCCACAACAATTGGCCCTGGCCATCTTTGTGTCGGTGTGCCTTGCCCCTTTCTACCTGAACTATGTGGTCTTTGATCCATGTCAAGGCATGGTACGTAGGAAGCCTCAATGATGATCAATCCCAACACCTATCGGACCCCAGGTCCTTCTTCATGATGGTTCGCCGGCATGCCCCATCCCGAACTATAGGGACTTTGATTCATGTCAAGGAATGGTACATAGGAATCCTCCCTGAGGTTCATTCCCACCATCACCAGGTCATTCTAATTCCCTTCACGTCGGTTCACCCCCGTCCTGCATGAGGTTAAACTATATTAACCACCTGAACTATGTGGTTATTGGTCTTTTCCAAGGCAGGGTATGTAGGAAGCCTCTATAAGGTTCACGCCCACCAGTCATTGGTCGTCCTGATCCCACTTCATGTCGGTTCACCAACACCATGGGCCACCTCAAAGTTTATGCCCCATAACAACCCGAACTATGGGTTCTTTGATTACCTTCCATGAGGATACGTAGGAGGTTTCTTCAAGGCTCAATCCCAAAACCATCATTTTCCTCATGACGGTCCCATCACATCCCCCCTCCACTTCATTCAACTAACCATCATCCATCCTGATTCTTACCCGGGCCACCACATCCCGATGGGATCTTACCACCGCATTCCCCTCTCCAACTAACAGAATTCAGGATGCCACCCACGCAATGGCCCTAATGGTGTTGTTCCCTCCAGGGGTTCTTCTATCTGATCCACTCTAGTCAGTGTTCTGATCAGCCTAATCCATCTCCGCTGGATGTTAAACTTATGGCATACCCTGTGTTGAACATAATAAGCTGAGGAAATCCTTAGATACATGTCCATGGTATACGATTCCCCATGTTTGATGTTGTATTCCTTGGGATTTCGCGCCCTCGAGAAGCCCTATAATAAGGGACAGAAGATAGACACACCAATCCCCAGTTGTGAGATATGCCAGTGATGCCCAGCATGACTAATCCCATAAATAAAGGTTTATTCCCTTACCAAACCCATTGGAATGTCCTGATAGAAGAATCGTAATTAACTGGTGTCCATGAAGACATGGTGCTAGAAAGAGTTTCACAAACAACGTCTTAAGTATATGAGGGAGACTCAAACTAGGTGACATGTTCTAAGGTGGAATCCTCAGAAGGATGAAACGACATCCCATCCTCCCATTTTGATCAAGGATCAGACGTCTCTAAATAAGAAGGGGATGCCGCCCACCTTTGGAAAGTGGGAATGAGGGGCAACCAAAAAAGCTGTGTCTCTCATCCTAGAATGAGACAGACGCGCGCACCCCGGCGAAAGCATTGCAAACAACTTCAGGATCATGTTTTTCTATAGCTAATGATTTCTTTCACTCTATATTAATATATGTAATTATATTTATCTATAAACATAAAATTTTTCCTGTGATTAATCCTTGAACTATTTCTACATAATCTCTTATGAAATATATTGAAGTAATGTATTTACATCAAAAATAAAATCTAATGATCAACATAAACCATTATATAAATAACAAAATTTTAAAAATGATTATGAGACAATCACTTCTGAATGAACTTATCATTAGACTTTATTCCACATTAATCAGTTATGAATTTTCACAATCTAAACAAGTGAATATCATAATCCTTTATCCTCTTGAAATATGGTAATAACTCAAATTTCCATAAAACCTTATTGGAAACATGTTTTGATCCTTATTTATTATGTTAAAAAAATTTATTTTATATATTCCTTAAATGAAAAAGTGTTTTAAGATCCATCAGGGATAGTATTGAAAACTTGTCATCATGTCTTCAATAAGTTACAATGTAGTCTGTACATATCCAAATCAATCATTTATTCCTAATTATAGTAATATAAGGAACATATTAACTCTTTTATTTCCCTCAGTCCCATGTTTTCATAAAATTGAAAAACTCAACTAAATAATATTTCATAGTACCATTCAACATATAATCTCAAATCCTTAACAAAATAGTATTATAGTACAATAATCATAAATTTCATAGTTCTTATAACCACTCCACTATAGATAAAATATTTAACTCACATAATTATTGAAAAATAATATTAATATTTCCATTTAATTTTTGTAAGTATCATAACTTTATCACTATCCAATAACATCATTTGGGAAATATTCCTTTGACTCTTAGTCCATTGATCTGCATAGAGTCTCATATCCCTATAGTGGAATCATTAAACAATGGAAACTTTTTTCATACCCTTGAAATCATGAACATGGGTTCATTTTCCTCCAAACATAAACAAAATCCCATACCCTTCAAGAATTTACTAGGGCGATTCTTTCCACAGTAAACACATTTCAGAAAATCATTGTTTCCCTTCTTCCCTTTATCCAATTCTTGTCTATATCATCCACTTCTTCTCATAAACCCATAGTTCATGGATAATTCTTTACATATATTATTATCACATGAAATTATTGAATCATATGGTGATAGAACCTCGGATGCTACCTCCTTTTTAAAATGATGGCATAAGACCATGAAAGATATGATCATTATTACCCTTTACATCACATGCACTGGTGGAGTACTCATTAGTTCTACTAGGAATCATTTATAAATAATGTAATATACTAGATTATCATATAAGGTTATGAACATTGTATAACTCTAAATATGGTATAACATATAAAATAGATTTATGCATCTTAAATACATAAAACTATAATCATTGGATATATTATAGAAATCATTAATTCTAAATCATTCATACAGGTAGGTAAATAAAATCTAAATAATCTTAAATAAATCCCCTAGGACTATCAAACCAGGTGTGTAATTAGGCCCATTGTTGTGTACCAGGTTACCCTAAGACAAGACTGGAACACATTGTTGGACTTATTAATCCTAGGTACATCTCATCCAAAAACAATTATACTTGTAGAATGAATACATGGATTTATTTTTAGTAATTACCAGAAAATATTTACACAAAAAATCGAGGAAGTTATTATACACTTATCTTCATATTCTATCTCAATGTTCTAATCCCTAATCTATGTTTTTTAAATCTAGTTTCCAAGGTTTTCGATAAAATTATTCTGAAAAAAATGTAGCACCCTGACCCTAGAAGCCCAGATCTAGTATATTATTACATGATATTGGAATTATTACAAGGAATATATTCTTAAAGAACCATTCAATTTAATAGTATTGGAAATTTAGATTTTATACATGATACCCATAATAAATTGGGAAATATGAAATCGAATCATGGTAATAATTAAATGGAATAAATTGAAACCTTGAATACCTATTCAAATATTTCTTCTTCATTACCTGGGAAATGAAACAAAATAAAGGGGAGATCAAACTATCATTAATGGTAAGTAAATCATAAGAAATAAGAAATCAATAGGAAGAAATTATCATGGTCAATTGAATAACTAATAACACATGCAATTCAAATAAATAGAAATGATAATATCAATAGGTCAGTTTAGAAAATTGAAACACATGTCATTTAATCAATGAAATGAAATTGTAATGTATCCATAGATATGTCGACACAATATCTCATTAGTATATAATTTCAATATCATGAAAATTAAATTCATCCATAGATGTGTCTAGGAATATGTCATTGATATAAATAACAAAATATAAATGAGGATAAAAATAGTTATTTGATTCCATGTTTCTTAGGTACATGGTACCTTTACCATCAATTCCTTTAAAAAGATAGTATACAAAATTTAATGTAAAACCTCATCTAATTGGTCAAATTATTCATCTCATGATGCTTCTGAATCATCGAGGGGTTATCCATAACCAGGCCCACTCGTGTCATACAAGTAAAAATAATTTCTCATATTAATGAATAACGAGCCTTAAAAATGTATCTATATCGAATAAGAGATACATATATTTAAATAATACCTCAAATAAGAATAATTAACAACTATTGTTTTTGAAATTATAAAAATTTTGAGGATAATATAATATTTATACATATCAATGTGTTCCATACCACATTGAAACCTTTAAATAATAATTAAACATTAATTAATAGAAACTTATAAAATTATGAGAATAACTATATTTAAGTCATAACATTTCAAGTGGAATTATATACACCAAATAAGAGTGAATTGTTTCATAAGAAACATATGTTTCAATGGTATGTTTGTTGAGAATAAATCCCTTACCTTATCCTTCCTCTTGTAATATGTTATTTAACCTCATTTATAGTGGTTTAAAATTTATTAATTACAAATAAAATAAATATAACAATTTTTATAGTATCATATATTATCATCTTGAAATATTATAAAAATCATTTTTTACTATTCATCCACTATTTTTGACAATTTCTGGTGTAAAATGCCTAGTTTGTCGAGTATGTTTAAACATGTAATTTGATGTTATTATAAAAAATATCATTGTTTAAACATATCAATAATTTAAACCATTAATAAATAATCTTATATATATGTTTATGATTTATTTATAGTGTTCAATAATATTTTGTTATTATACATGAAGTGCACCGTTCATGGAGACGGTAGGTCGTACGTATGCATAAACACTGCTTTTATTTCGTTGTTGTATTAAAATAATTAAAACTAGATTATAAATATGTACATAATAATTCCACTATAATATCTATGTGAGAAATTAATTATAGTTTCATTCAAAATATCCTTTATATGTTCCATGTATGGCATGAATGAATCATATCTCTTTGAGGGGGTCGTAGTCCATACTTCCTCAAACAAAATTATCATATACACAAAACCTGATTAGAATGATGGTAATTTACAATTAAAAATTACATACTAAAAAACATCATAAACCTCATTTATGTCTTATATATACATAGTTTTTATCATAATGGCCATCCTAATAGGTGGTAGCTAAAAATTAATCAATCGTCATTTTGAGGGGAGTTATTTATGCATATCGAGAAATAGTATGTTCACTTTCCATTTGATAGAGATTTAATTAAGTTAGTTCTAAAATTTATCATAACAGCATCATAGTATTTTTGAGATAATTAATTTTTAATGTAATCATGTCATTATGATATTATAGTGATTGGAGAATGGAAATTAAACTTTAAAGCATGAGATAATGAATTTACTCTTAATCGGGTAACTTCATTGGTATATACCAAAAGGATCTCTTGGTAATAATTCATACCAATGTGATTATTCTAGGTTCATGGTATTTTTTTGTAGACTATTTGGGTAGGAATTTTAAGAACTTATATTGTTTCATAGGTCTTAGGAATGGAGAGAGGTGGTGACATTTAATAGGGATGGGTGAGTGGCACTTCTGTAAACACCAAAATGGTATTCCATTTTCGCTGGTGTAACACCTAAAAATAGACATTTAATGTAATAATGGATAATAATGGTTTATAGAAACCACATAAACACAATAATATTTGAATTTTAATAATTTAGTACCTTAACTTCTCTGATTCCCAAATTTTATTATTTTGGTTTCTATTAAAGCATAATGTTTTTTAATCTTATTACGTTAACCATTAAGAAGAAAATAAAGTGAAATTTTTTTAAGAAAATATAGTGAAACATTATTATTAGTATTATATCTAATCTATAAAATAATATTCCTTTTTTTCGAATTAATTTTAAAAGATGTGCATGTGATGCGCTAAAATGCTGGTTGATCATAGACCGTGTAAACAATGTTTTTACAGTATATGGGTCGATATGTTATTTATAATTCATTAATTTTTCCATTAATATACCTTATATAATACTTATTAACACCTCAAAATCACTTGTATGAATATATGATTTTTTTAATTTTAAATCATTTAATAATTTTTATTTATTCTAAAATAAAAATAATGTCAATTTTCACATTATTTATTAAATGTTAATTTTAAAATATCAATTTCATATTTTAATTCAAATTTATTAGGCTTAAATTTGTGAAAAATGATACTTTAATATTAAAAAAAATAATGAAATAATTTTATCAATTATTTTCAATGTTAATATTTTTAGTATCATGTATTTAATTTATTATTAATAAGTAATCACTATGATGGCATTGCTTATACTTTCTAAGTAACTAAATAATATCTAAAAAATATTGATAAATTATTATGATAATAATAAAAAAATTTATCAAAAACAATGTATGTAGAAACAAACATATAAGGTTTTTTCATATCTCAAAACATTATAGATGTTAAAGGTAAGGAAAAAGTACTTTTTTCCTTTTTTCCTCACTTAAACTTGTATATAGGGAACATTATTTTAATAACATCATAATAACCATATATTTTGAACTATGTGGTTACATGGTAAAATTATTGTTTGATAATGTATTTTGGACTACTTTCCATGTCATTTTTGTTGTTAATATTACAGTTTAGTCCATTATTAATCTTATTCATACCTTAATCAACTTAATTAATCTTAATCACATACAATAATCAATTTGGTAAAAAAATGTTGATCTTATTTGACTCAAAATATCATAATAATTAAATTTTTTAAGTCATATTTTAAAAATTATAAATATAGAAGTGGGAAAAATAATATTAATGTTAATCCCATAGATGGGGCGAATAACGAGTTTTTATAATAGAAAAGTGTTAAAATTATTGTTTAGTTTTTATATTAAATTTGAAATTAAATATGACTATAATGAACTTATTTTTGATAATAAATGTATAATAGATATAATTTTACCATAAAAAAATGTTAAATATAATTTATCATTAACATTTATTTAAAAGAAAAACTATTTTTAACTAATTTTCATTAATATTCACTATTCATCAAAAATGATATTTCTTAAGAAAATACACAAAATTTACAATAAAAAAATTTAGAAATTCTGAATTAAATATGATTTTTATTTTTTAAAATAAATGTCATAAAAGTGTAAAAATATGGTTTTAAAATAGGTTCTCTATTAAAAGGTGGTAAAACCAGGTCTATCATGTAACACAAGTTAGTTCTGTGCTGTATGTAGTGTAATTTTAATATTGTGTCAAATGAATGAAAAAACATATTATATATATTATAAAAGGAAAATATATTAATTTAATGGGGTGTCACGTATACTACAATTTTTCTTCTTAATAAAAAAACATAAGACCATTATAGAATACATGGTTTGTAAAGAACATAGATTTTCGACAGAAGAGAGCTATACCGTCAGATTTTATTAAAAACAAATTATTACTTATCTTAACATCCAAAGAGTGGAAAAATATTACCAATATATTAATATATCATAAAAAATAGGGTTTAGTATTATTAATGATTTTTCTGGATCTATGTATCATAATATTTCATCGATGATAATATAATAATAAGCAATCTCGAGAAACTATAAGATTGATGTAATAATCTCTTACCACTTACGTAACATTGAATCATAATTATAATGGGATAATAAAATTAAATGAGACCTAAAATGTGATTAAATGAATAAAATTATTGATAAAAACTATAAAAGGTAATTTTATACACCCCATAAAAAATAATGGTTCATTACATGGAATGTATCTCAAGGAAGGAAAATTGAGAAACAATTAAATTTACTGATTTGGTATATTTTGAACCATAAAACCCATGGAAGAGAGATCAAATAATGGATTTTTTTAAAAAAATAACCAAATTTATAATAATCATAAAATATATTCATGTGTATTAAATGCTCCACACAAAAAAGATTTGTGGTGAACCTGACATGTCCCTATGATATATGAAAAGAAAGATGATAAAACCCTTAGATTATGTCTTGACATTCATATTATAGATTCAAAAATCATATATAATAAGCATATGTTTAATATAAATCTTCTACATAACCATGTTATTATATATCATAGAATATATTATTTAATTTCTACCCAATTTTAAATCTTTAATAACAATTTCATGTTAATGTTATGTTTCGGGAAATGTTCGCTTTGTTCTCCATATATGTTTGGACTTTCTAATCTTGATCCCTTTAATTATATCATTATTTTAAAATTTTAATATAGTAAAATGGGATATCAATATCATATATATTAATTATATATATTTAGGATACTCCATACAAGATTGGAATAGGAAAAGGAAAACATTGTTCAGGGAGAGGACATGTCATACTTATACATGAACACTCTTTATGTTTTATTGTCTTTTTGAAAGAAATAAACTAATATATATATATATATATATATATACATATATTTCCTTATAATCATTAAAATTTTAATTTTTTTATATATATCATATACATTTTCTAAAACCATATGTAATAAACACCATTTAATGTGTGAACGAATCACATCACATTGAGGAGGTGATAGTCCACACATCCACCAAAAAAGTTATGAAGTATAAAAAAACATTAAATACTGAAGGTGTGTGTAATATAATAATTAATTTATAATTTAATTAATCATAAATATCTTATATATCATATAAAATAGATTTTCTATCATAGTTACAAACCAAGAGAGGAGGTAATGAAACAAAAAACAACATCATTTCGTGAGGTTGTAGTTCATCGTACACATGAATGGTATGTTCATCACCCATATGAAAGAAGTTTGTAGGTATAGATAGAATGCATAGAATAAAAAAATATTTTTATATTTAGGATATTAATGTAATTAAAAAATAATGTTATAATAATATTTTAGGTAGTGGAGAATGAAATTAAAATAAAAGAGCTTGAGGGTGGATGTTACATATTCTATGGGTGAATCCTTTTGATTTTCACCGAAGGGATTCCTTGGATGTATTTATGAAAAAAGGAGGATTATTTGATGAGAATAGGGAATTTGAGATGGCATAATCAATGTTTGATTCCATGAAAAAGGACATGAGATGTGTGAATAAGTTAGGGGGTGCCATCCCTTTTATAATGGAGGAGGAGTGGCATTCTTATAAGTATAAAAACTGAAACACTATTAAGAGGTCTCCAATAAATAATTGGAAGGAAATAGTTATATAATTCTATAAAATATGGTAATTTTTTGAAATATTTTCATAAATGGAGTTTGGATATGTTTCTAGGTCATTTGGACTTTTAATATTATTTCTTAATAATTATGTAAAATCATTTTTTCCTTTATTTACTGTATTCAATTTTAATTAATTTCACTAATAATTTTCTCGAAAGAATAAATTGAACACATTATAAATTATAATTTTTTTTATCCAGATATGAAATATATTTTTCCAAAACATAATAAATTAATTTATATAAAATAATTTAATTTCATCCCACAATCATTTAACAACTACAGGTTTTTTTAAAAAAATGATTTAAAGTTTGAAATGATATTATATCAAATTTCAATGTAAACATTGTTAATGTGAAGAAAACTATATTAAATGATGTATAATATATCTATTTTTTCTTTAAAACAAAATTAAAATATACTTTATCTAAATAAATAAATTAGACAAAAATGAAATGTTTAATTAAAGATAAATATTTTTCACTCTTTATCGAAATATGAAACTTCACTGAAAATTTCAAAATATCCCCCCAATGTAATTTTTGATATAAAAATTTATAGAATAAATTTATTTATTTGAAATAAAAAAATATATTAATATTTTATATTTAAAATAGGGTCTTCATTAAAAGGAAGTAAAATTACATCTAAGAAGAATACCTCTTCATATTCATAAAATTCGATTCATTATTATATTATTACAATAAATATATATAAAATGAGTATGAAAAATATTGATTGTACATTTAATATGTAAATTTTATTTGAATAAATTCATAAAAAGTTGGTTTTTATGATATTTGGAGAAAAATGTTTCTGTAGATTGAAAAATATTAATTCATTATTCATAAAGTAAGTCTAAAATTAATTTATAACTTATTGATAAACTATGTATTAATATTATATACATGTGTAAATAGTATTTACACAATTTAGATAATATTATTCATGACATCCATTTCAATTTATATGTTTCCAGTTTAATAATATATTAATACTAATGATTATAGAATATTTAAGTTTCATAAAACTCGGCCTTGAGTGTAAAAAAATCTATCAAAGGGACTTGGTATTGTCTCTATTCCAATAAATGAATTTTTTTATATACATAAAGCTGATCCATGTGTTTTATGTAGTGTTATAAGGACTTTCTTTTTCATAACAAGAAAGAATAACATGGTAATTTCATATAATTGGTGATAAATTCACAATTTCATAAAATAAAAAACTTAAAAAAATTTAAATAAAAATGAAGAAAATCGTAATAATCCATGGGTGTTACATTCTACACCATTTTAATTAATTTCACCCTCAAATTTCATCTGGTTTATCAATGGATCAATAATTGAAACTTTATATCAATAAAACCCACATCATAAAAATGAATATTAAAACATCCTATAAATGGGAAATTTGGAACCATAATGATTATCCAATGTAACTCACATGTATGAGAACATAATTGGCATGCCCATGTAAGAAATTATTAAATAATTAAAAATAATTACAATGATCATTGATCTAGAGAATTTGGTTGATCCATTTTATGTTAACCATCACAAAATTATAAACATAAGAAGTATGAATGATGTCATTAATATCATAAAAATTAATTATAGTAGGAGATCAATTTATTTGATTGAAATTTTATGAATACTAATTTACTTACTAGATTTAATTCTGTTACTTATGAACATTATCATCATTTAGATGGTCCTTGACTAATACCTACGTCATTTCATACTATAGGGAATGAGGGTGAATTTTTCATTCCAAAAGAACTAAAATATCACGAGATCTATAAATATAAATATATTTCATTCCTTATGACTTTAATTAACATCACAGAAAATGGTTAGAATAATTTATATAATATGCATAAATACTAATGTGGTAAGATAGTACATTAATCTCTAAAACCTCATCCAGTGATTGGCATAAACCATTGCATAAATGGTTAACCTTGTCATCCATACAAAATATGAAAATTCAAAAATCCATAATGAAGGTCACTAAATAAATATATAATTGATCTACTATATGTCATAATGTATCTCTTGTTTTTCACATTCCAAACATATAAAAACCATCATAAAATGTTACATGGAAAGATGGTAATAACCTATGTAACCCTAAATACTTTTAAAAACATGCACACTAACTTGTTTAGAAGATTACAGGATATATAACTTAAATCAAAGATGTATTAAACATTATCCATGAAAACATAGACCACATTTTATACAAGTACTTTATCAGTTTTGAGGTCATAAATAAAATCCAATTCTCTGTATCCATATCATCATCTCTTTATCAATATAAATTATCCTCTTCTCATCTTTAGGAACATGTAAAGGGTTATCATTCCTAACTATAACCATTCCATTAAATCAATTTTCCAGGTCATCAATATGCATTAACACATTCTAGAAAATACTTAAAGAAAAACATCGACAAATAATACTTATATTCTACGATTACAATAACATAATCTTTTTTACATAAAAAATACACATCAATAATACAAAAATATTCTTAACCCTTTACATAGGATTCATAAAATTATTCGTTAGTTCATATTTCATAGAATATGAAATATGAATCATGGCATAATGTTTCATCAATGTAAATCAGATATCAAATCACCCTTTTAATTTAAACAACAATTTAAGAACATCACATTCCATTCACATGTCATTTTAAGTCTCCATATATTCATATATAAAACAAATAAATTTCCATTATCCCTAATTATCCTCACAATATTTCCAATATAGAAGTTTATTTTCATAAATCCCATACATTCCAAACATGAAACCATAATTCTAACTTAGTTCTTTCAAGTCATTTTCACTGAATAAAACTAGAAAGAATACTATGAGATGTACTTATCATGTTTATCAATCATATAATCATTAGAAATTACTTATTGGATGTCTGAATAAAGTATACTTCAATCAATAAAATTGTTGTTTTGTCATAGGTTATTCATAGTAGAATAATATTTAAATAATTCATTATGGTTTGTAATTAGTTTGTTATTTTCCAAAGAATATATCATGGGTGTTCCAAACTAGGTGTGAAATAAGGCTCATTGCCATACACCAGTTTATAGTCAAGTCAAGATAAATATGGTGGTTTGGGGGTTATTACTACTATGTAAATTTTTTCTAGAGAAAAATCTACTTGTAATATCTAGATAGAGATGATATTTCTTTGAACCACTCCCTCATTCCATTATTGAAATTCCAAAAAAAAACATATACATTAAACCATCCATATACTTACCCATAGACTCATACCTAGACACATCCTTAGAAATATCCCTACTGATATCACTAAAGACTTCTCATATAATTTTAAAATGTTTTACTACACCTTTTTTATAACAATTATAAACACAAGAGAAGAAGTTACATAGATATTACTTTTCATTTCAAATACTTAAAAAATTACACAATAATATTCCCAAAGGTAATATTATTTTATTGAATTTCAAAACTTGGAAAAATAAACAACGCCACATAAGTGAGATTAGTTATCACCCACTAATTTCTTCAGAACTAAAACCCTTCATAGTAACATCATTTCTAAAAAGTACATGCATACCATGGAGAAGAAAAAAATAAAAATGGGGATTTCAGATGCCCATTGATTGAAAACAAATTAGATATGTACACATAATCATGAACATAATGGTATGAGAACATGTTCACGGAAATATGAGAACATATAATGCATATAAAGCATCATATTCATAAATCATGGTATTAAAACATTTTAGTTTATAAGAAATTAGTTATGATGTAATCAAGAACATGAAATATGTGAGAATATCAAAGATATTAGAGATATACTTTGGTAATACAATAAAGCATAAAAAATATACTATTTAAATGTTACCATCCAATAAAACCATAACATTTTAGGCTTCATCTACGCACCCATATTCATACTTATGGATATAGATTCCCTCATGTGGAACCTATTGTTTTGGTCATGGGATTCCCTCTTATATACCCTCTTGGTTTGGGAATGGGATTCCCTCTCATATACCCTCTTATTTCAATTTGTGGACTCCCTCTCATGTATACACTTATATCCAGATTGGGATCCCCTATCTTGCACCCTGTTGTTTCTAGGGAGGGATTACCTCTGATGTTTCTTCCGGTTTCCAGCCTGGAATTCTTGCCATTGTAACATATTATTTCAGGATTAAGATTCCCTCTTGTTTTTTGGATTGGGATTCCCTTTTGTCTACACATTTGTTTCATGTATAAGATGACCTATTGATTCGGGAATAGGATGCCCTCTTGTTTTGGGCATGTGATACCCTCTACCATACCCTTTGAGATCATTGACCAATTATCATTAACCAATTAATTGGAGGGAGATATTTGTACCACCTGTCTCTTAAATAAATCATACATGCATGTAACACAAGGTAAAAATAATTTATCATATAATGACAAATAAAAAATAATATGGGATTCCTAAAAATCTGATCATGACCTATGTAATTAAATGGTCATCATATAAATTTCATAATATCATTGCCTATATAAAAGAGATAGATCACATAATCTTTTTATCAAAACACAACCCATGAGAAATAAGTGGGTATCAAAAGAACATATATAATTGAAGAGAAACATGTGTTATAGATATATTACATCAAACATAAACCATTAAAGAAACAATATGATTTGTATTCATAGATCACATATAAAATAAAAAATAAAAAATGAAAAAATTAATTTCACTTTGATGGAGAAGGATTTTGAAATATCACATGTAACTATTCTATAGGAAAATATTCTTTCTTTGGATATCACTTTTTAAAACATGATATATTATCAAAATAAATTCATTTCAATGCCACTTTGAAAAAAATATAATGAAATATTTTATAAAACAAGTAATGACTTTATTGAATAAAATACCATTCTACATTGAAAAAATTCTTCTAAATGTCAATCATTTTTATAACCATCTTCCATGAAAAAAACTTTAAATCATAGAAATTAAGCATAATAATATTGTGAAAACATTTTTCCTTCAAAATTTAGAAAATAATCATGAAATTTTTAAAATCCAAATTCCATAAAAACATATTAAATTATCATCAAATAATTTTAAAATTAATTTCAATTGAAAACTAATAAAATAAGTTTAAAAAAATCTGAAAATAGTTTTCCATGAAAATTTATTAAAGAACCTTGAAAACAATATGAAAAATATTTTACTTGGAAACTTATAAAATGAGAATGATGAAATTTGATAATACTATTAAAAAATAAATATTTAAAATATTTTTTGAAACCATGATTTTGAAAGAACAGATATTTATGACCAAAGAGAGATATAATGTCATATTTTTATTAAGAACACATTTTTAGTTATATTTTGTAACATATAGTGAATGAAATGGTATAAATCTATGAGTATATAATAAATAAAAAGTGTAAACTAAATTAATTTGTGTTTTTAAGATATGTATTTTATGATTTCATCAATGTAAGTATAATCATAAACGATCCCCATAAACGATGAGATTATAGAAATATATAATGACCACTTAGGTAACATTTAATCATATTCTTATGAGATAATAATATTACATGAGGCCTAAAAAATAATGAAAATAATATTAATCATTATAAAACATGTCAATGTGAATTATATATAACTCATATAAAAATATATGGGCATAACATGGAATGTATCTCAAAAATGGAAAATTGAAAGCTAATATTCCATTATTGATTTGGTAACATTATAACCATAAAAACCATTAAAAAAATATATAAAACATTTATGAAAATAAGAATAACCTTACGTATAATAATCATATAACATATTCATTTTTATTATATACACCAAATAATAAATTAATGTTGAAAATTACATGTAACACGTAGATATAAAAAGTGAGATGATAAAACCCTTGGCTTATGTCTTGAATTTATCAACACTTTTTAGAATAATCTATAATAACTATAATTTTATTTTAAATCAAAAACATAAACATATTATTATATATCATACAGTATAATATTTTATTATGACTTTAAATTTATCGTTTAATATCAATTTCATGTCAATGTTTTATTTTGGGAAATATCTCTTCTATTTTTCATATATGTTTAGAACTTTTTTTCTGGATCTCATTCCTCAGTTTATGATTTACTTATTTTTGAAATATTAATAATTATATAAATATAATATATATTAATTATATAATTATTGATGATAATCCATCAAGGACAGTAATATTAAAATGGAATACACTATCCATGAAAAATATAGGTCGTACGTACGCATGAACATTGTTTCCAATATACTTATGTATTGAAATAAAGAAATTAAATAATATATATATATATATTATCAGTAAAATGGAATCATTATTTCACATGTATATTATAATTTTATATACACCATCATTAGAAAATTACATTTGAATTTAGAATGAATTACATCACCATGAGGAAGCAGTTTTCCACTTGTCCAAAATTGATGTTATCGTATTTACAAAATATGAAAATTATTACGGTGTGTGTTTTCTAATAAATATAGAACATAATTTCATAATATTCATCATATATGTAATATTAAAAAAGAGTTTTCATAATAATTCCCAACCACAATATGTGGTAATGGAAAAACAAACCACATCGTTTCACTGGTGGTAGTTTTTCATACACAAGAATGATCTTCTCATTGCGGATTTGATAGATGTTCATGTTGATTGAAATATAATCATATAAATAATATAATCTTAGTATAACTAAAATAAATGAGTTATTATATAATAATTGAATAATAATACTTGAGTTGGTGAATAATGAAATTAAAATTTAAGTGCCTTATGAAGGATACTAAATCGTCTAGGGGTAAATTATTTTTGGGTTTCACCCTAGAGCTTACCAGGATGGATTGAGAACAAAAGGGAGGATTATAGGAACTATTTATTGATTTTTTGAAGCTATTAGGTATGTTTTTTAATTCCAAAATAGCTTTACAGGTCTGATAAAGAGAGAGGTTGAGTTTTCTTTTATAATGTATTGGGACTGGTATTCTTTTAAATAAAAAAAACATAAACACTATTGAGAGGTCTCCCTTAAATAAATGAAACCCGATAACTATCCAAATTAAATACAACAGGTTACATGCTCTAAATATTTCCATAAATCCTCTTTTGGAGATGTTTTAGGTAATTTTTTCTATTGAGATTGTTGTTTAACCCTTAATTAAACTATATCCGCATAAATCCATGTAATTATTTTAAATTAATTTCACTAATTTATTTGGTAAAAAACTAAACTAACATTCTTAGATTTTATAAATTATGATTATTCGGAATATAGAAATCATTCATAAAAATTATAATCTTAAAAGTTGAATAATGTTTTATAAATTTATCCTATGGATATGTCATAACAAGAGTTTTTTAATTGGAAAAGAATGAAAGATTGAACTAATTTTATAACAAAATTCAACATAAAATTTGTTTAATTTTTTTTATTAATTCCTATAAAATTTATACAATTACTAATTTAAAAAAATTAAAATAGAATTTAATTAAAAATAAATTAGACGATAATATAGTTTTGAATTAAAATTTTTTATTTTTCAATATTTAATAAAAATATTCAAATTCCCTGAAAAATACCAAAAATTTGACTCAGCTAAATATTGATATCCCAAGATAAATAAGGATGTGTATATTTTCAATTAAAAAAATCATTAAATTTAATATTTAAACTACGTTCCCCATTAAAAGGTGGTAAAATTACTGTTGGAAAAAATACATCTTTTTATTCGTAAAATTAGATTAATTTTTATATTATACATATCAAATCTATTGGACGAGTATCAATAAAAATCGTTTAATATATAATATATAAATTTTTATGAAATAATTAATCAAATAGTAAATTTTTTATTTATCTTGATAAAATTATGTTTTTAGATAGATAATTAGTAATTTAATTATTTTAAAGTAGTTCTTAGATTATTTTATATGTAATTGATAACCAAAGTATTCATTTTATATACATGTGTAAATAAAATTATCAAAATACTGTTAATCATGTCCATAACATCCATTCTGATGGATAGGTGGTATATTTAATAATATTTTAAAAATAGTGCTAATAGTATATTGTAGTTAAGTAAATCATGACCTTATGTGTAACAGAAGCTATCTAAGGGGCTCGATATTGTGTGTACCACAGAATAAGTAAAGTGATTCATGTACCTAAAGATACTCTATTTATTGTTTGCAGTGAATGATCATCTTGGTGTTTTATACAAAGAAATAATAACTTGGTGTTATCATATAAAACAATTTAAATTTATTATTGTTTGAAATGTAATATATCATAAAAATTTATAGTAATTCGAAAAAATCAAAAAATCATCATATGTTACATTATACATATGGTTGTTATCCCCTTCTTTATCCACACCTTCCCAATTGATTGAATTTAATGTGTTCTAATGACATCCTATTATGACATAATAGTTGAAAATGTTTCAATTCAAAATAAAATATGGTAAATTAAAAATACATGGTTCCTCTCTAACACTTTCCATATTCTATAATTCTCCAAAAATTCATAAAGATTGTTGTTTTTTCTTAATAAACATTTTTTTATATATGGGGAGAAACCTTAAAAAAACATGGTCACACACATGATAATGTTATTGTTACCTCATGTGATCAATATAAAATTTCATCTAACACTATAAATCCCTTAGAGTCAGGAGTTAATTGTGTTATCTTTTTAATATATTTTACCATACCAATTCTCAAAATAGCTAACACTCTAACCGATGTATAAATAGAGACATTCCATTGAGTGTATAATATATATGATGTATTTGGGATATATCATACTATATAATATTTTTTATTTCATACTAAGTTATATATATGAATATAGGGAATATATTATTACTTTTTTCTAGGATATTATTATGTGCAGTATAAGAGATATTAAACCACTACACGTAACATATCTTATAGAATGATATGACGATATATTATGCATTGAATTTTTTTTAATAAATATGTATTATTAATATTGTTATTCTAATGCTATAATTAATATTAAAGAATCTTTCAGATAATCTATCCTTAATTATTATTTATTAAAATAATAACACATAATGGATTAAAAAATACATATAAATATTAAACACATGGATAGGGGTTATAAATGTTTTAATAATATGCATAACATATTTGATATATAACATTCATATAACATCAAAGTGGTTTAAGGATAATCCCCATGACTTATATATGTGGTTTATGAATATTTAGATTGTCATATTTTATTCTTCTATATACTCACATGGAATGCTATCATAAACTACTTACTTTACTATCTTATAGATTTTAGCATTATTTGGTTTTAAGGAGGACCATGGTGAATTGTTATGGGATTCATCAGCCCATGGTTACAACTATATGGATGGACCCCATTAGTTGATTATTATTATTTTTTATTAAAAAACACATTTTACATGGGAGATTTTTCCCACATCAATTTTAGGAGAACATGTTTTTAATTTTTCATTATACATATTTTTTGTTTCAAAGTATAAAGGTCTTAGTTTTAGGTTTTTTTATATTCCATTCCATAAAAAATAATAATTTTATCCTAAGAAACCAATTACATATAACAAAATTTTTATCTAATCAGTTATCTTTAAAAATACTAAAATGGTTATATTTTAATATTTGATTGTTATATGTGATTTTATTTCAAATATAGATAATTAAATATATAAAACCATTTATTTCGAAATTCTAAAACACAAACCATATACATGTCCTCTAACATCTCGAAGTTTGACTTGGTATATCCAAAGATATGAGGATTAATAGACGAACAATGATATAAGGGAATATTTGAACTTTATATTAAACTGTGTCCTATCCTTGATGTAATGCATGTATCATGATTCAAATATGATTCAGTGGATATTAAAATTGAATTTGGAGAAAATAAGAAAATTTCATTTTCATATCTATAATAACCTATTTATATTCCTAGCCTCTATTCATACAAATTTCACCAATCCCAAAATCTATTGATATTCCATTTTACATCCACTATGGGATGGTGAGTAGAAATAAAATACCATCCGAGACGTGATATTTTTTCTTAACTCTCTTACAAGTGAGGCACTAAACAATAAAATCTAACATGTAACACTTATTCATTGACCCCCTAAAACCACCTCCAAAAATTCATATACATAATTTAAACACTTAGTTTTTTTTATAAAAAGTAGAATGATGAATCTCCTACCACACCACATTCCTCGAAAAAATTATAAATAAATAAATTCCACCTAAATTGGATATTGTGATCTATTATGGTCTCAAAGAAAACTCATTGGTAGTGAACATGATCTACTCTACAATTGCAGTATACCAATATGTAATCAATAAATATATCTACGAGTGTTTCTATATAGATATATAAAATTTGATTTTATAAAACTATGAACTCAATTAGAATATTTATCACCATAAATATAATAAAAAAACTCACAGTTCTCATACATATACGAAAAATATGTAGTATGTGTATCATTATATATCTATTGTTGATTATATTTATTAGATCCTATACTTCAGGGAGTTATGAACTCATTTAAATTATTGGTTTTATATATTTTTTAGTATTAAATAAATCTTTCATGGGATTATAAGGGGAATGAAGGGTGTTCTGGGAGGTCAGAAAATGAATGTAATGGGATACCAGGAACATCTCTATATGGAACACAGTTTGTGAATGGTTTGGTAAATCGTAAATCCTTCCCATGAAAACATTGAAAACATAGACAGAGGAATATCGCACTTCTATAACACAATTTTTTATGTCGTGTGACCTTATATGGTAACTGTGTGACAAGTATTCCTTTGGACAATTCCTTGTGCATAATTTTCACAAGGATTGGAAAACCATGCAGGTAAACCATGCAGCCTAGTAAATGTGGGAATAAATAAAAAATTTCCATTACTATATTTTTATGTTCTACCCAATTTTTCCTCCCATTCTCACCCTCTTATATCTAGTGATATACAATAACCCTCAAGTGATTCCATGGGTGATTCATCCTTTCTCTATGCCCTTAGGAGTGTTTTTTATTACAAATTAGATCCCTATGTAAGTTTAATATTCTCCTTTAATCTATTTTTTAGGATTAGGGTTTTTAGATTTTAAAATATTATTACGAATAACTAAAAAACATATTTTTGAGAGGAATATTTGTTATGAATAAATGTTTGTTTGAATTTGTGTATATAGGACACGTTTAAGAGTGATTTCATCATTATATTTGAGTTAGGTGGTATCCAGGCTATATCCCATAGTTTTTATTTTGAATTTTCCATCTGAGATTTTAGTCATATAATCTTGTTGTGGTTATTTTGTTTTTTATAGTTATATTTGGTAAAATTTGTATCCAAATAACAAATTGATACCTTCATTATTCACATGGGATGCATTGAGGATGATTTGACATGTTTTGGGCCACCCATGTGGTGCACCTATTTACCCAAATATAGATAACATGAAATTGTATTGTGCTAATGTATATCCTATGATTAACATGAGGGTTTGGTAATTTTATAATTAATTTGGTTCATGGGTATTTATTTATATGCTAGATAATGTTATAAGTGTTTGGTTATCCTAAAATGAAAATGGAAAAAATGGTTATATGAGATCATGTCAAATGCTTAATGTATTTTGTTCCAAATGACTATGAGGATTAGTCCATATGAAATTGTGAACATGTTAAATGTTAATGTACTGAGAAATTGGGAATCTATTAATTTATATGTAATAAGGGAATTGATGAATATGTGTAACGGAATAGTACATGGGAATGATGAGGTATACCTAAAGGGTTGAATGGAAAAAATGGTTGTTATTTGGGATTTTGAATTATAGATGAAGAGAATAAGTCACAAAATTCTTGTGAAATGATGAATTGGATAAATGGGAAAATTTATGCTAATTGATGAAAATTTTCTTATGTGGGGTAATTTTTTAATACAAATAATGGTTTAAGGCATGAGAAGGGGAATTTTGCCAAATGAAAATGAAATATAAATAGAATATGTGTTAATGTGTTATAATATAATAATAATTCCCATTTTTATTGATATGAATAATGATTTTTATATGTATTGTTTGTTTTCCACTATGATATCGTATGTGTGTGGGGGGATAAAACAATAAGGCTCCTCTCACGGGTCGGGATTGGACTGATTCTCTAACACACCATGATATGATTGGAAAATTGATATATAATCATGTTCACTTGGCTTAATGTGTCAGATAATGGATTGAGGCTCCTCCCAAGGGTCATGTTGTACTAATGCTCTAACTCCACAAAACATTTCTGGGCAATGGAAGGGGACAAAACTATATTCCACGAATGGTTACAATTTACCCACACTACGACTTCAAGGTGAGGATAATGTGTTTGGAGTATCATTTTTATCCATAAAGTGAAAAGGAATATATTTATTCCATCATGTATACTTAGTTATTTTCATATACCCATGTATTGATCATGGACACTCCTTTCCCAAGGAATATACAAGGATCATGGAATATCTAAAGAAGATGGATAAATATTGAATATAGTAATAATAATAGTAATGGTTGGAATACAAAATGTTATCTAACGGATACTGAGTAATTATTTGGTTTACTATTTCATTAAGTTCATACATTCAAGAACTATCAATTAGAATAGATATTTGTAGAAATAGTTAGTGGTGGACTAATGAGTTTTGTATTCACGCATGTTTCTCACCACTATTCTTTACCCAAGAATATTTCATGGATGTAGGTCAGGAAAATATAAATGTACCTATTCATGGGAGTTGAGCTGGGAATGGGATGTGCCAGGATTCGGTTTTAGACATGTAGTGGGGACCATATTGGTGATTCTATTGATTTATTTAAATTTTTTGTTCACATTGGCACTATTAGGATAACATAAAATATTTACTAAATGGTTTTGAACTTTTACCCTATTTGGGATTTGGGTTATAATGATTGTTTATTGGTTACTACATATTGTATCCACTATTTCATTGTATTTTGTGGATTACTTTTCTAATGAGTGTATTATTTCCAAAAATTATCTTTTATACCGTCACTGATATTTTGCAACCTATAGAATACATGGATTCGTGCTTTAGTTCATATGGAAACTCATATCAGTGCACCAGTTTGGTGGCTTCCAGGTCGGGGATTTTAAAATGTGGTATCAGAATAGTTCATTTCGGTTGTTTTTTATTTGGTGTGCTATGTGTGAGGTTAGCATGTTTTGTGCATTGATAGTCAGCCCATTCTTGGGAGTAACTTTCCCATGTATGAGGGAAAAATGAAGTCATCCATGGAGGTAATTGTTTACCATAGTGTGTTTTATTATATTTGAATGATATTTCTCCAATTGGAGATGAACATGTTGTGTAATTTGAATGATTTATGATATTTTCCCATTTTTATAAAGTCATGATGTTGTACATACATGCAAATTTTTTGGATCCTATGGATATAGGTGGAATTCATTATGATAGACACACACAGGATGTGTGTGTAGGGCACAGAATGTAGAATGAATTTCAATTCCTTGGAATATTTGAAGAAAATGGTTGCATCTAATTGTAATTGAAGTGGGTAAATGAAAATAATGTAAATGATTTTTTAATGTATTTTATGTATAAAGAAACATTATAGTCCACTTAAGATTCTGGGTTATAGAAATTATAAGTATTGAATGGTGTCTAAAAGAAATATATTTTCATTGTGGCGGTAAAATGGTTAAAAACAATTGCTTTATGAGAGCTGTAAATGAGTTTAAATGATGATTATAACATGTTGTGAAATGGGAATGTACCTAAGAGGAAATTGGGTATTGTTCTATGTGTATTGATGAATATGGAGATAGTGACTGTGGAGTGGGTTGTTCAAGGCTGAGAGTGTGAGATCTCTTCCAAATGTGGTTTAAACCTATTTGTTATTCCACATAGCATCTGCTGAGGAAATGGTTTTTTGTTATAGTCATGCAAAGGGTAGGGGCGCTCAAACATTGGGAGAATGCTGATTTTAAAATTAGAATGATTGACTTCAATAGCGGTAAATTTAATAACGAATGGATGAATGGTTATAGAGATTTTGGTAGAATCCTTTAGTTGGTATTCCATGTGATTTCAAATTTTTCATTTAATGGTTTGTCTGGGGCAGTAAGAGTGACCTAGTTTGAGACCTTTGACATGGGTTCTCAAGATTTGATGGATTTGATATGGAATAAGAGTTGTGATTATGAAACCCTTGGTAGACTTTGGCCATTGGGTTATGAGGCATTTTTCAATAATGTGAGAGTGGAAACTCTGAGGTTTCATGACCGTACTGAGTTCCTACTAGATATTAAAGTTGGTTTTAGGGTTTGTGTGACCTTATGCATCTTGTGAGTTGTGTTTTCTTAAATAGGGTTTGTGGGTAGGTTGATGTTTTGGTGATGCGGTTAGAGTTGTGGAAACACGTTGGTAGTTTCAGGGGATATTAGGATGGCCTTAGGGATTCTAGTCTAGTGATGTATGTTCAGCGTAATATACAACATGAAATATTATTCAATCATGGTATCAATGTATAATGAGTACCATAGAGTTTAACTATATAGTGTTGTTTTTTCCTGGTCCATTCACGAGAGAAATTGAGTGCTTGTGATAGGTTTTATGGATTTTTTGAAGGGAGGAATCATATGGATGCCAAAACTATCTATTTGACAATGAATAGGGAAGTATCGAGGTTGTTTTCAAGTAGTAGAGACATGGATGACTGAATATTGGTTTGATGATTTTGTTTTAAAGGTGATACCAGAGGTCAGGGTGGTCACATGGCTAATATTCTTAGTACAAATGTGTTGGATGATGGTGAGATGTTGAGAATAACTTAGGGCCGATGAGGATTAATGAACAGGGGTCATGGTTAGGTGGGTAAGTGAGAATTAGGGAGTGATTAGGTTATGGTTTTCTTGTGAAAACTAATATTTGTGAATGTGTGGTTGTTGGATATTGAGAAATATAATGGCTCAGATGAGGTCCATATGTTGTCACGTGTTGGTAATGTGTGATTCCATTTTGGATTAGTGGTTGTTGATCACTATGAAACCATGTCGGGAAGCATGTTTATAATGAAAATGTTGGTTTTGATTGGTGTGGTTGGCCATTTTGTTTATATTCTTTACTATTACTGGCATACTGAAAGATCACAAGGGGTCTGGTAGAAGTATTTCTATAAGAAATGTTGGTTCAAGGCTACATGGAAGATGGTCATAGATCAATTCTATGTCATGTATGGAAATAATTCCTGACTAGTGGTGGTTTCCTTCTAAGGAGATGTGTGCAACATGGAATCCTGAGATCCTTGGTAGGTCATGGTGTCTCATAGTTTTAGGTGACATAATCAATGGATATGTTATTGTTGGTGTTATTAGACAACATATTAGCATGCCTCAGCTAGTGATGGATTATTACCAACATTAAACAACATCACATGTACGTTTATTAGAGATATCTTTATTCCAAGTGGCTGGAAGGTGTTTTGGATTGTTGAGGTACAACATGGAGTTTAATGTTATGGGGGAGGAATGCGGGGATATGGATAATGGTATATACCCCCAACGACGATTTTCCGGTGAGTTCATTAAGATGGATAGAGTGTCGACAAACATCATGGGTGTCATTCACGGAAGCTAGGAATCTACACTGTGTGACATTAAATTCCATGTTCTGGGATGTGCAAGACAAGCATGTACATGTTTTGGGTATAGTCTTGTGATTTAGTCTAATCAATTGTTGTTGGATTCACTCATGGAGATAAATGGTAATGATACTCATATGGTTGGGAGTGAAAAGTAAATCTAAGATGTTGGGAAGATAATTTTTAGTTGATATAGTGGTAAGAGGATGTCAATAAAGAAACTGTGAGGAGCTTGCTGGGTATCTCCCGGATGCCAGATAGGTAGTGATTATGGTAGATGATTGAGCCCAACAATGAGTTTGGGTGAAGGGTAGTCCTAAATGGAATTTGTGATTTCTGTGTTAATTCTATTTAAGAGGGGTGGTATGACATGACATCATTTTTGGAAAACAATGTTTGAGTTATATATGTAAAAAAAACAGAAGTATAATTTGGTAATTGTATTTGGGTGGTATTATAATTCCTTGATGTTTGAGGGAAACATGTCCATGTGATGTAGTTTTAATAAAGAGTGAATCTGAATGTTCCAGTAAGTGCCAACCAGGTATTTCATGACTGATCTAGTAGTGGGGGAAAGATGTGAATGTTGTAAATCAAACATGGTGTATGTTTTGGGGTGGGATGTATGTTTCGAATTTTTCAATGGTCTGAGTTAAAACATATCCTTCTTTAGTTATATTATGAATGGTATAGGTGCTTGGGTTGGGAATTTTGAGGTGTGACGTTGAGCCTGATGATGGTTTTGAGGTTATATGTGTCATGTGGGTAGAATTCGTCTGGAGTATAGGGATGACATTAGGTTGACTGTTGGAAGATAGTGATAAGATTAATGTTATTAATCCCCTAGGGGTGGTGAATAATGGTTGTTTTTCATCAGTGCAAGATGGTTTTTCTGGGAAAATATATTTATTGTGGTCCAAAATGATAGGTTAAAAAGGAATGAATGTCAGAAATTGTTTCCCACCAAATTTTTGAGGTTATAGAGGCATATTTCCTTTAAAAATAAAGTTTTACGTGAGGATGTTTAATATGATAATTGAATGTTAATGAATATTTTTGGATTTTCCTCACATGAAGTTTCAATGGTAAGTCTAGATGCCAAAACAGGGTAATGTCCATATAGATGGTTGGGTGCGGCGAGTTGGAACATATCAGGAATGTTGTAAAATTTGAGTTGATATTCTTGGGGTCACTGTCAATTTTGGGGTTCCAAATAATGGGTGATGGTATAGAGAACCATAACATGAAAGTGGTTGGTTGATTATGTGATTATAGTTACGGGTTGGAGGGACTTGAATGACCACTATTCGAGTACGATGGCCCCAATAGAGAGTGTTCTTATGGGTTAAGTCGGTTCAGTTTTCAAAATATTTTGATTCATTTGGGAGTATGATTATGGAATGGGGTCATTAGGACATGAGTAGTGGATCTATATACTTTGGGAAATGTGGTTATAAATATCATGTGTTTTCCTTTGGGTGATATTGGTTTTTGGTCACTATAAGAGTATTAAAAACTGAGTAAAATGACACCAAGTGATTTGGGGCATGAGTTATGAAGAGGATCGTGATAATGATATTATAATTAGTTCCATTACAGTTGTATGATGTTGTGTTTTATGTTTTGTTATGCTATGAATTAGGCAATATTTAAAAAAAATTCCCTATGATGTTCTACTATTGATGGGTGGTTAAAGTAGATGCATCCCTGGAGCTGTATCTGGTTCATGTTGTGGGATTGTGGTGAAGAATCCTTTCAAGAATGATAGTAACTTTGGTTTCAACTATATGATAGAATTTTAATGTTTGGTATGAAACTTATTAAAGGGGAATGGATAATTGGGCCTTGTAGTAAGATCTATTTGTTACGGAACATCAGTGACGCTTGGTATTGTGTCGCTAGTATGATCTATCATATGGTGGGGAGGTTGTAGGTTCTCAAACATTGTGGAGGTATATCCTTGTATAATATTTTGGTTTCAATCATTTTTTAGTGTTAATGAAATGTTTCCCAAGTGTATAATGGGAATCAGGGGTATTTTGTGGGTTTGGAACATGAATTGATAGAGAAACTAGTCCAATTAGTGCAAGAAGCACATTTTGTGCAAGGTTAGGTAAATGGTATGACCATCCTAGGTAAACTTTTCACCATTAGATAGTGTCATTTCAGATGGATGGTTCACAGAATGTCAAACCAAGTGACCTTCCCAGGTAATCATGTGACCCAAATTCATTTGGACTGTGGGTTGTGTAGAATTTTTACATGGTTTGGAAAACCGTGGGTATAAACCATGCATCCAATTAATGTTTGGAATAACTACCATATTTACATTACATTATTATTATTTTCTTCCGGATTTTCATTTTATTATCTCCCCATCAACCCTAGTGATGAATAAAACCCTCAAAAGATTCCATGGATGATTATCCTTCATCTCATGGCCCATTGGATTTTTGTCGGTTATAGAATGAAGCCCCTTGTAAGCCTAATCTCCTCCATTCTTCCCTTTTCTAGATTAGTGTTTTCACATTGGTGGATATTATTCATAATAACTAAAACCCTTATTTTTATGGAAAATATAGATTAAATATTAAGGATTTCTTTTACTTTGGGTCTAAGGCCACGTTTAAGCATGTGTTCATCATCAGATTTTGGGTAGGTGGTCTACATGTTATATCCAATAGTTTTATGTAGATTTTTGCATGTGAGGTTGTATTCTTGTCATACCCTTGTTGTTATTTTTCATTCCATTACGAAACTTTTGTAAAATTTTCATCCAAATATAAATGTAAATCCCAAATGATCCCTATGGGATGCATTTAGGATGATTAGGACCAATTAGGTCCTCACATAGGGTTCATCGACCTTCCTAAACACAGGTAACATAAATTTTATGTATGAAATTGTATTTTTATTAGGTTTAGCTGAAGATAGAGATGCTGGATAGGTAATTTGATGGTTAATATCATTCATGGGTAGTAGGTCCCATGTTTTGTAATGGAAAAAGGGGTTGTTTGGAATGAAAAAAAATGGAAAATAGGTAAAATGGGATTATATTGAATGCTTAATGAATTTTGTTAGAAAGTCATAAGAGGGTTAGTGCATATGAAATGGAGAACATATAAATGTGTAATGTCATGAATAATGGGTAATATTTTAAATGAGATGTAGTAATGGAATTGAAGAATATGTGGAATTGTATAATACATGTGAATATAGGGAATAAATATGGGTTGAATTTAATAAAGTTTTTGTTCTATGTGATAAAATAATTATACGTGAAAATCATAAGTGGAAAAATTCTTGTGAAATAATGAATATGATTAATAGGACAATTTTTGTTAATTGATGAAATATGGATAATGTATGATAATTATTCAATATTCTTAATGGGTTAAGGTATGATTATTGTAATTGGGATAAACTAAAAAGTTATGTAAATAAAAAATCCTTTTATGGGTTGTGGCATAATATTAATTATCATATTGATGGTTATGAATACATATTTGATATAAATATTGAACATATTTGGTGGTTATATTTTACGTGTGTGGTGGGATTATGGAATGAGGCTCCTAACATGAGTCGGGTATGGAATGAGACTCTTACACCACCCCGATAAATGTAGTGAATGGATATATAAGAACTTGGAAATAGATTTAGTTGTGTGATAAAGGATTATGGATCCTCCCCTAGGTTGAGATAGACCGACACTTCAACTCCTCCAACAATACACGAGTTAGAGAATGTCAAGAGGCTCTATTCACCTAACAGTTGCATTGCTCCTAGACTGAGGCTTCAAAGTGGGGATAACATGTTTGTTGTATTTTTTTTATCCCTAGTGATATCGAGACTTGAATTATTACCGTATGAATAATGAGTGACTTCTATAGTACCATGTATGGATGATGTAAAATCCTTTCCCCTTGAACACATGTATATGATAGATTTAGTAAAGAAGAATGATAAATGGTGAATATAGTAATAATTATAGAAATGGATGTATTAGATATTGTTATCTATAATATATTAAGTTATTATAGGGATTTTATTTTAATTTGGTTCTTACTTTCATGTACTGTCTATTATACTTGATATTTTTATACACTATTGGGGTGGACTACTAAGTTTTGTACTCCCAACCTACTCGGGCCACCATTTTGTTAACCGAGCATATTTCATGGTTGAAGGTCGGTACAAGGGAAAAGGCCCTATACTTGGGATTTGACATGGTCTTGGGATATGAATGGATAAGGATTAAAACATAGAGTTAGGACCTTTTTGGGTATTCGGTTGATGTACTTATTTTTGGTTGTAATCACTTCTTCATAGTTAGCATTACATGACATATTTACTACTGTGATGTGGACATATACCCTGCTTGGTATTTGGTTTTTTTTCTTCTTAATTGGTTACTAAAAATATAATCTTTTATTTCATTGGTTTTATTTTGAGTCATACTCTGGTAATGAGGGTATGGTCTCCCCACACGATCTATTAGACCCTCTCTAATTATTGGAAACCTCAAGAGTAGGGGGAGGCGCACTTAAGGTTCTGTGGTGACCCAAATAATAGCACTATTTTATTAGCTTCTAGGTTGGGGACATTATAATATTCAAAACAATTATTGATATTTTAAAATAATTAATATTATCATATGGGGTTGAATTGTTTTCCAAAAAATTGATAATGGATAATTGTTTTTTATATTTAATTTGTTCAACAAATGATTATCAATGAATATTTATAGATATCCATCAGACTTATTTTTCAATGAGATAGGTTTGAACCACATTGAAACACTATGGAATATGAATCACCATTAAAGAAAAACACAAAGCTAAATATTTATCTCATGAAGCACTGATGGTTTCATTTGATATTGTACCTCAGAAATGGTCACTACTCATAGTACATGGTCAATTCCAAATTCTAATTCCCACATGGTAGTAAAAAAATGACATCCCTAGGGGATTCATCAGTCTAAAATCTTAGACCCAATTTATAGGAAACATATATTTATAATTTATCAATCATTAAAATTTAATAAATCTATTTTTTCCACAAAATAATTTTCTCCCCGACGGTGTGAGACTCCAACAAAATATATCTTATTACAACAACAATTAATTTTTATCTTTTATAAAGAGGAATAAGCTATGTACCATTAAATAGAAACGTACGGTTTCCACTGAATTATATATGATCAGGATAAATATAATTTTATTATGTATATTAATATGTTATATAAAAAATAAATGATCATCATCAATCAATGAAACCATACTTGATACAACATCACTATCTCAGCCAGATGACATACATGAAACAGTCTCATAAAAAATTAAAAAAATCATCCCTTGGTAAAAAAAATGTCTTATTTGATAATGAGTCTTTGTCATTAACACAATAGTTTTACTCAACATAAGTTAAATTTCCTTAATGATTGTTATATTCTTCCCCCCAGTTAGAATGATTTTGTCAACATCTCCAAAAAATAGTAAAGTAGAATACAATATCATTCTTTTCTCAACAATATTCAAACTAACAATCGATATCCAATGATATCATTAAACTAGATCTCATATCATTTTTTAAAATTTAATTATCATTATCCTTGGCAATTCATTATTTTCTCAAGAATTATGAAATGATTCACTACTCTGGTTTCTACTATCAATGATGTCTCACATTAATAACATGATTCCATAAATAAATTTAAAATGGTTAATAGTTTATCTGGACACATATCAAAAAATATTGATGTGGATAAAGAACATTGTATATATATATGACCATAATTGATATGGTCAAGACCCTATAATAACAACTTACTAGATAAACATTAGGAAAAATTACACTCATCAATTGTCATATTGATAATATAAATGAAATATTGATATTAAATTACCAATAATTGTATAATACCATATTACCATATATTATCCCTCAAAACAAGAGTCACCATAGAACATCCATTTATAGTCACATTCATTTGAAAAAAATGAATAAATGAATTTCTCATTTATCATTTAGATATATTTTAGGCCTACTGACTATGAGTACTTACTTCTTGAGAAAAAACTCCACTTTAATTTAACTTTTATCAAAAAACAACAGACATAAAATAGTCCATCACTCTCCAACTGTGATACTTTGATCATAAATGATTCATCTTGTTATAATATTATCGTGGTGGAAACAAAATTGATTAAAACATAGTGGTGTCATCTATATAATTCATATAAAAGTTTATAGAATTATTAATATCATATAAGAAATAATTAAATACTCAAATCCACTCATAAAATCAATAATTGAAATATTTAAAATACATAGTAGAATTTAATTATCCATAATTATGAAATTATTTCCACTCTACAGAAAGCCTCTATCATAATTTTAATTCATTATTTTTTTTAAAAACTTTTGTCCATCTATAAGAAAACTAATCATTTACAGTCACAAAAACTAATGAACAATGTAACATCCCATTCTCAAATAAAACCTTATACTATATCCATGTAGTAATATAAATATTGATTATAAATTATATGATATCACGATCTAAGGATAATTCATTATTCTTCTCTATAAAAACTATTTATAATTTAATTCAAATAATGAAATTAAAAATTAAAAAAAAATCATGACATGAAATTTCTTCATTAATTCTCTAAGTACCCACGATATCTTGAAAACAAGCTTCCAAGTTAGGATACATAAATAAGATTTATTATAAATGGTATATAAACCACCTAAAACAATTATAATGTTCTATATAATGACCATATAAACATTAATATTTTGATGCAATAAATTTTTAACTAACACAACCAGTCATCATATGAGTCTAACTCTAATATCTCATCTAATTATTTGATAGAAATATATCGCCTACTAAAATATTTGTATCTGATCTCTCTAATAATTCATACAATAGGCTCAGGTCAAGCAATAAAAAATTTAGTATCCTTTTAAATGATGGAAATTGTTACCTTGATATATAAGTAGTCACCTACTTTCATAATTCATCTTCCATCCTGAAAATTGAAAAAATAAATTTTTAATATATATAATTTTCCCTTTATAATAATACATAAAATAATGAAATGATTCACCATATACATGATATATATCCTGAGTTTATATAACCATGAATACTGTGGACTATAACCTGATGAATATAATATATTTATTGTGTTAAAAACTACCACATCAACTATGCATACCTCACCTCTAAGGTAATCCACCATCCATATCTACCGAAATATATGGATGCACAAGAGGATCATTCGTTAGTGAGAATAAAATATTGAAACATAACACTTTTTAAGGTTGTCCAATATAGTGAACTAACCCCAAAAACAACTAGTCTTTATGATAATCATTAATAACAAATTTGTAGAGAAAACCAACACAAAACAATAATTAAATATGCTAATGTTCACGATCAATACACATCAAGATACTCGTAGATAACTTTTTCTACCTTCACCAAATAAAATCATTTAAAAAAATAAATTTTTATCCATTATTTCTAATATAACAATTTAACGAAGAATAATAATAGGAATTATATTAATAATAACCACATGAACTATGTCTTCATATGTGTCACAACTAACCAAAATCTTAGATATACCATGATACTTTTAAGAACACAAATTCAATATAGGGTTACATTTAATACCCATATTCAAAGTACCAATTTTCGACTATCCATCCCTTGGAACCCTAGCTATGGGTAATTATAATAACACTTTAGCGACCCATAACATCACTATATGGATCAATTATATCATCTAATATCCATTAATATATTATCAAACAATGATTCACCCAATATAAATTATCCTTAGATTATTGAGAATTTTCTCTATTATAATACCATACTAGTGTCATAGATGGTTATGAGCCTCACTCAAACCTATAACAATGGGTGAGACCACATACATTGTCTAATATATACCAAAACTAGATTCATATTTAAAAAACCATTGAAACATTTCATATGAGGGCAAATAATCAACTTAAAATATTTCTAGCCACATACTAAATAAATAATTAATCTTAGTTTCTATAAGTATATGTCACCCTAACCACTTCCCAAAGCAGTAGATAAAGGGTGTATATGATTAAATATCATCATTAATTTCCACCTCAACCTAATTTATGTGCACTAGGTGTAGTAATATATTCCCTATAATATTTTCATCCTCCAAAATAATTACATATCAAACAAAAGGTGAGGAAAAACACAAATGTAATTTCATTAATTAATTAATCATAATTTTCATATTATAATTGTGATTGTTTTATTCCCACAATAGCCTCATTCATCCATCCTTCACTATTTAATCATTCTATTTGTAGTATATATTATTATTGATTGTTTATATCCAATTTATAGGAAGAAATCATTATTTAACAATACCATTATCATCCTTATGTATTTTCATTTAATTTAATGGATAAATATATCTCGAGTGTATCACATAGATATTAAGTAAGAGGATTACTATAAAATTCCCTCATTAAAATTCATAAATATTCAATGTTTACTCTGTTATCCAAAAAGTTTACTAAATATAAATACATGACTATCAAATTTTTTATTTGAGTGTATCCATTGAATTTGGTGAGAAACCACATTTAACTCAATATTTTAAACCTATATTAACTGATTTAAAAAAAATCGATCATCCAGACATTAATAAAATATTTCAACATTTATAATAATGGATTATGGGAATACATAGGTATCTGATGGATTTTTATATTTCCCTAAACTACCCCTACCACATGCCACAAAATTCATTTGACCCACCCTGAGGTGTCACCTGGAACCCCTTAGGAACCACCATAGTTATGTTTTCCATCAAGGACATTATTGGAATATATGAATTTTGATCAATCAATTTGATAACCATAGGGAAGCTATATTTTTACCCTTAATCTATTCTCTCTATATAAATATTTTAATTTTAACTCTTCAATAAGATTACTAATGTTAGGATACATCACACCCAACACATGTGTGTTTGTTTTAATGGTTCTCATTAATTGTTTTTATTAAAAAACAATAAATGCATGGTTTCACACAAATTATGTAAAATATGGAGGGATATGTTGGTCCCTAAGCTATTTTCTCATCATTTGAACATATGTTTTCCACCATTAATCATGGTATATAGTCCACATTTACACATAGGGCTATGCAGTTGTGTTACAACAATCTAATCACATACTATCACATTTTCAATAATCTAATTGATTCCCTCCAGACCATTTTTTGGTCACTATAAAATGTTGTAAACCACCCATTTACCATCATATATGGCCACCAAATTTCACAGGACGTGATTTATCTATATAGTGATCCCAAATATGATTCCATTGAATCCAAAATATATTATCTATTTTTAAAACTGGAGAGAGAGATTAAATTTTATAATTGTTTTCATTAGTTTTTCACTAAAACCTTTAATTTAATAAATGTGACTCCAATTATATTATATTATTCTCCAAAATATATTTCATGTCATATATTTTTCCTATATTGATTCAATATATGGAATATGTTATATTGATTTTATATAAATTTGACTTTATCATTATCTCTAAAATTCACTTAAATAGATGCATCAGATATCTTAAATTCATATGGTACTGAATATGTTCAAATAAAAATACCATGAATCTATAATAATAATTCATATTTCAATCAATAATGATTTAAAAATGAATAAATAGTTTTCATTCAGTCACAATTCTCACTAAAACATCTCAATGTTTATTCTATTAACAATGAAGAATATTACACCATTTTGTATATTAAAACTGGAAATTAATATCTCATGTCTTTTAAATTTTTTTTTATTTAAATGATTTTATTATTCTAATCAAGATTACTTAATTAACCATTCTCTTAGTATTTTCCTAAATGGTAATTTCAATTGTTTACATTTTGGTGTAATGTGGTCATATCATTGATATGATTATATATAAATATAATATGACATATGAATCACATAGTATGATAATATTCAAAAAACAAATTAGAGAAGAATAACTTCTATAGAAAGGTTGATATGGGTGTCAAATTCAATGAACAATACTCTTGAATTATTGATCACTTGATTTCTCTGTAAAAGATCATATATTAGTAACACTTCAATCTAGAGGACATGTTAAATAACGGGTTGTCATTGAAATCCCCTATTATGATATTTATATAATAAGTTTTTAGTTTTGTAAAAGAATAATTATAATATTATTTATCTACAAAAAAGTAAAATTCATGAATATTCACCATATCTCTATCAATTCCCAATAAACCATTGAAATAGAAAGTAAATAGTCAAAATTCTACTACAATATTCTTTTGATAATTTAAAATCTCAATAACATGTGAAATTACCATTTAACCTTTTTTAGATTTGTTATGAAATCTAAAAATTCCTTTTAATGTAATACCGAAAAAGAAACCTAAATTGTTATAATAGCAATAAAAAATTTATTAACATAAACAAAAATACCAATTTATATGTCTATAAAAGGGTATAATGACCTGTTTTCCATGAATGGGTTGTTATTAAGATAAATTATTTTATAAAAAAATTTCTAATGAGACATTTAACTACAGACATCCAAATTATATATATTAGAGAAATGGATTAATATTAGTATATATATGATCAACCAGTGGTCTAAAACAGCCCTTACAATTATGGGGAGTGAAATTTCTTAGATATACTTTCTTAAATGTTAGTTTTTTTATCTGTCTATGCAATTAATTGATATATGGAAATTCTAATGTGGTTTTCTTTTGGAATTTGGAATAGTCATGCATACTCGGACAGATAAGAGGTGTTTGTGGTGTCCATTTAAGCTGATGATTTAATCCCATTAGTGGATCCAACTTGATAATGAATTTTTTATATTTTAATCTATAAATATAGTTTTGAGATTACTGAGGTTTTTTATAATATTTTGGATATTTTTTGGGATAAATCTGGACATGTACTGGGAGTTACAAAAACAATTAAGGAAAGTAATATAAATTAATAACTGTACATATTAATGTATATCTGTATATGTATAATTTATGTCTTTTCTAGCTAAGGTTGAGACCTTATGTATAAAATATATATTTTATAAGGGTAAAACTATTATTTATATGTTTAAATGGTTATGTAACAATCCATACATATGAATATATATATTACAAAGATATGTAAATATATTACGAATAGTCTCTAAAAAAATGAGAAAACCTTATATTATAATTTTTATATTCTATATTAAGAAAATATATTATGTATAAGTTTTCAAATTGATGGTAAAACAATTAATTTTGAAAATATATTAAAAAAGGAAAATATATATAACACAAGAGTTAATATATTACATATTAGTTTTTCTAGAAAAGGGAAAACCTTCAATATAGAAAATATAATACATATTAAATGATATAGTACGTATGAGTTTTTTAAGTTATAGGAAGAACCTTTTGTATAATATTTATATATATATATATATTATTGAAAATGATATTACATAGTGGTTTTCTAATTAATGAAAAAAATTACATATGGAGAAAAATATTACATATTAAATATTTTAAAATTGAATTATAATACATAATGAGGAAATATGTTATGATTCCAATATATATAATTTTTTTAAATGAATGGAAAGTGTGAATCTAGGGTTTTTCAAATTTTTAATGCAATGAATATTTTTCATAATATTTCAAAAATGTTTAAGTAATTTATTTATCAACATAGAAATGTGGGAATGTTTTAATTTCAACCCAATGAATCGTTGGTATGTCATGGGAAATATATCATTAACTTCTTCATCCATCGTGAGTTATCATTAAACATTATTTTCCATTCTTAGTTTGAATTATCTCTGGTAGTAGTAATAGGCCATCTATCCTGGATCAGGTATTCATTCCTCAAGTTAACTCATTATATATTATTTTTTAATTGTTATAATTGTGTATACATTTTTTGGTTGTTTTTATTTCGGGATTTAGTACATTTAGACGGTATAAACTAATGTAATTCAAGAAATATATTTTTATAAAAAATGTAATTAAGCTTTAAGACATCATAATCGTATTACCTTATTTTTAATGTTTGTTTAATATGTTTTCAAATTGACTTAATGGGATATTCACAAAGAACACTTATAAATAGACTATGCATCTATTTTAGGTAGGATACTCATTTTCCCATCTACAAGTAAAAGTTGAGTAAATTTAAAACCAAAACCTTTGAATTCCATGTGAGGTCTTCCACTTGTCTGTAAAATGAGAATTGTGGGAGCTAACATGAGGGATTCCTTAACTAATGTAATGATTATGTAATTTGAACATTGATTTCCGAAGATTATACAAATGATAAGAATGAGTGATTAACATGGAAATTGGGATCAATTTATAACTATATTTTATTAAATGGATGAATTTGATTGATTTCTCATATTTTATTCTGAAATTGAATATGTTATTATAATGTGATTATGATTTTGGTTCATTTCAACAGAGTGAAACTAGAAATGGTTCTAAAGTGTGGTGTTATTCCCCTTGAGTGAAGATACTCATTAGTAGATTATCAGGCATGGATTTCTTTATCTAGGATGATGTTGTTCTAGAGATTATTATATGGTAAGGTATAATTAAATTTGGGTTATTATGTTATGGATATGGTTCCTTGTAAAAACTAGAAGACATGAATAATAAATTCCATTTTTAAATAAATGAACGTATTCTTTAGTAATGATGTTATTAGAACACACATTACATTATTTAATAATTTTTACTATTACAAGCTAGGACATGTTAGATTTAGAGAAACATTAAACAACATAACCATTGATAAAATATCATTTTATACTAAATATTATGATTATTGTATATTAAGGGTTATGATAATTTCAAATTGACATTTATATAATAATTGATGACACTAACCAATAGGATTGGGCCACTAAAAGGAATTTTATTAGAACATCCATGGTAGAAGGATTCACTAGGTTTTTCCCTTGACCAATCTAAAGCTAAAATTAAATAATTGATGCATGAGATAAACATTTTCTATGATATGTTCAAGCTTATCGAGTTCAGAACAAAAATTATGTTCAGTAAACCACCCCAAGAAACCACCACCATAGCATAAATTACCATTACGGTGTATGATCATATACTGACTTTTTATTTATATTCAATATATTAATAAGAAATTGTATATTTTCTTTTTAGTTAAATAATTATTATATTAATCCATCATTATAATCCATTTATAAATGATAGTATAATGTGTAATAAAAATAATTTTTTCATACAATTAAATGAAAGTAGTATTTTGGGAAAATATATAGTCTTAATTTAGTCAATTATATGATAAATTCGATAACATGGGAAATAAATGTAATTTAACTAAAATAATCTTTTTATATATTATTTATTAAAATATTAATGATACTTTAATATATGAAGACCAATGTAATATTTAAAAGGTTTATAATGTATTTAGTCTCTTAAAAATTAATATTGATAAGTAAATTAGGTTTTACATTTCAATGTATAAGATATAATACGTAAAACTTATTTTGATAAAATAAATATTTTTTTCAAAATTAGAAAAAAAAAATCATCCAATGTTGAGTTATTTATATTTTTATGAAACAATCTAATTCTTTTGTAAAATATTAATATGGGGTAAATATGCATAAGATATTATGAAATAAAATCAGCTAAAAACTGATGTAATAAATGATATAAAAGTTATAAAATAGAAAATATATTTTTAAAATTGAAATTAATATTATTTAAATTTATATTATAATTATTATAAACACTTAATGACTTCACCAAAACATATATTATATTTTATTATTTTAAAATAAATTAATTATAAAAATTACTAACTTCCACATCACCTATGTTATAATTTTAATATGTTCAGTTCATCGGTATACAAAAAAATTTAAGCTACTTATAATTTATAGAAACCATGTTATGAAATTTGGTTTTGACTATGTTTTTATATGGAGTCCAAATACTATGTTCATTAAAAAAATCATGATTTCCCCTCTCCATTTCTATAATTACACAACCAGAATCCTATTCCACATCACTTGAAATCCATTATGAACATGTTTTTTCTGAATGTACCTATTTAAATCATTCTAACGTTGTTAATATTATCTTAATAATATTCTACCAACCATTTAGAATTACCCTCTCATGGTAAGAGATCACATCCTCTTATTTATTCATCAATTTCATTATGTTATTTCTTTTTTATTTCCATTTTTCTATTTTTATTTACTTATAAATATTAAATTAATTATGATGTATATTTAGTGATATACCACATTCACACTTATTGAGACCTTCAATGAATATTTTTGCACAACATTATGTTGTCGACATTATCCTATGATTTTCCATTGATGAATATTAATTATGAATACCGTTCCCAATGTATAGTCAAGGGTAATCACCAAGATGAACATATTATGAATTTATTAGGGAATCCATATTTTTAACCCACCCTCCTTAATCATGGGATAAAAATTTATTAAATATAACCTTATATTACATGATATATTTGGAACACATGTGCATGTTTATTACATGACTGTGATTAGTGGGATATGAATTATATGGCCCTCCAATGAATTGGGGTAGGTTTTTATCTCTTCAGCTGACATGTATAGATCAAAAGAGGTTATCCTAGGAACAGTATGATAGGATGTATTAGTGGTTATCCTTACCTTGTTCCTATATCATGTTTTATGTTGTTTCCATACTCACTTATTTATTTTATGTCATCATATTATATAATTATTAGATGTATAATATGTTAATTCGCACCCTATTATATAACCTTGATATGATTCATGAATCAAATTTAGTATTATTCATTTTTCTATGATTTTATTATTCCCTTACATAGCATTATAACTCACCCATTTCTAATGTAGGTCCTACGGTTATCTCATGTAGTTATATATGTGAAATGCAGTTTTAAGGGAATTTTGTGGAGTTATGAAATGATATTTTGTACATATTTTTCATGTTATTATTTGATGAAACAAAATATCCAAAGACACTAGGCCACACAATATTATGGTATGGAATTATGTGTACCTTTATAAAATATATCATGAATTAAGATGTATTAAATATGGGTTGTCGTAGTTGGTATCAAATAAATTTCTTTTTATTTTTTAGGAATAGTATTAAAAACATTAGTGAAATACATAGGTATAAGAATAAACATATTACAACTTCCCTAAATATGTTAAATAATAGTGTATGTGGTTACCATGAAAAACAATCCCTATCTGGATACAACAAGTGAATGTGGCTCTAGCACAACTTCACATATGAGTAATAACTACAAAAAGGGAACATTGGGCATTGAATTGATCATTAAATGGTCCTTGAAAAAGAGTCTTTACTGTACACCATGTTTTATACTTATGGGGGATATGATTTGATAAATTCAAAATATCTTTATGATCTTTCACCAATGGAACAAAAAAGATAAAAAAAATTAATGTTTGGAAATAGTGTATAGTTAACAATATTTGGAAACTATAACCTAATATGATAAGGAATATGTGTTATTTGTGATATATAAATTCAATATTATTGGTTTACCATATAATTGTTGTATATATTAACAATTCTCCTCACCAATATAAACATTAATTTTAGTTAACATATTAATATTGGTAAATTGAGTTAACAATGAATTTCCTAAGAAATGTAATTGACTCCCAAATGAGATGCTCATCCAAATAATATAAGGAGTTAAGAATTTCATAATAATTGGTTCTGAATTAACACATATTTTTAACATAGACATGAATCACGGGTAAAACCACACCCCACTGTGAAATATAATGTTTCAATTGTGATCTTTATTTGATAGCGGCCACCAAATTTCAATGCCTCTTTCAATCTATTAAAAAATAAAAAATTGATCAACTACATTGAAAATATAAACTCTATTGCTCAATAATATAATAATTATAGGTTCATTTTAGACATTTGTCTTACTGATGGGGAATAAATTCATGATGGATGTTGATAAATAAAACATAATGGCTACGAAAGAGATGGATGTGATGTAAGGTAAAAAATCAAGAATTTTTTTTGATAAATATTTTTCTTTCACTCATAAGAAATTTATGGGGGGGGATTTCCTTGAACGAAATTAGAAGGATGATAAATCCATTAAGGAATATGAGTTATATTCCACAATACATTTGTGTTATTCCTCTTGATTTCTAATTAACCTCAAAATTGATGTTGAACTGTTATTTAGTGGTGTAATTATAAATCTATTATGTTATTTATCTATTTATGTTTTTGAAAACTAAGTGTAAATTTTATAAGGATCACTCAAAGTAAAAAATAAAATCTAGAAAATATCAATGGTTAGGAGATAATAAGTGAATAACGCATTCCAATTCTGGTATAGTGCTGTAGAAATATCAGGGTTGATATAAATTCCAACAAAAAAGTTGTAAAAAGTGTGTGATGATGTATACCAAAAATTAAGTGAAGTAAACAATGAAATTAATTAAGTGTGTGAATTAAGGTCACTTAGCTACTAAACACTGATAAGAGAAACACATCAATGTGATGGAATAAATGGATTCTCAAGTCATCCCTTATCCTATCATTCAATTTTATAAATTATAATAGAAAATGAACCTATGAAAATCAATTCACTATGATAAGGGTTATGAAAAATAATACATGAAAAAAACATCCCATTCCTTGAGAGAGACATCGAGCATATTCCATCAAAACTAATAAGGTGGATATTAACAATATTTTTGAGGTAGGTATTCTATATTTTTTATTCATGAAAAAATAACTTACTATTTATATTGGTTCAACACATTTATCATATCGTGCATATGTAGTATAAATATTCAAAAACTACCTCAATACATGGAAGTTGAGTTATTCATTATAATGATTAATGGGAAATTATTGTATCCCAAGTATATAACTTATTTGTTCTCCATTTTTTTGGGATGTACATACCAAAAAATCTTATGATTCTCCCTTAAGTATAATTAAACATTATTCTTATTATGGAATGTATTTGCTTGTATAGATCTATCATAAATTGTTGATAGAATGAAAATACCCTTCAATGTAATGAAAGAAGATACGATTTTATACAATAAAAAGGAGGAAAATGAGTCTTATTTGGTATCACCTTTTCATGAATGGACATTAATACATTATTATAATGAGTATGTAGCTTACATGATTTAGTCTACGAAAAGTTCATTTTTCATGACATTCCCATTTTAAGGGAATATTCTGATGTGTTTCTAGAATACTTGAATGTTCTTCCTCCTAGACAAGAGTTGAGTTAAAAATTGAACATATACCAGAATTGTTTTTAATATCCATGAATAAATATAAAATATCCCCACTTGATCTTCAATAGATTAAGAAGAAACTATAGGGTTATCTGAAAAAATGGGTTGTATGCCCTAGTACATCATTGTGGGCTTCATAAATCATTTTTAAATAAGAATGGCTAAATGCACCTCTACATTGATTATTGTGATATGAACAATATCATGTTAAAGGAAATGTATCCTATACAGTATTTTTATTAATTGTTTGATCAGATGTGTGGAACCAAATTCATCTCTAAGGTGGATCTTCGGATATGATATTGTAATATAAATGAAAAGAAGGAAGATATCCCCAAGATTTAGCTTAATTTAATGTGGGGACAATATGATTTAATCATAATACTAGTTTTAATCCCTAATATTCTTGTTATCTTTATAGATATAATGAATGGTGTCTATAGGTATTGCCAAAAAATGGGTAGTCTTTAATGAATATATTTAGATCTACTCCAAAACAAATGAGGAACATTAGGATAATTTTAATTACATACATAAGACATTAAAAATGGGAAATTTATATTGTATATATAGTATGATCTAGGTGAGGATGGAGTATATGTCTCCCCTCGAGTCACTATTATGTTGGTCTAATTGATTGTTGGTTACTCTTATAGAGTTCAAGGTTTTTTGTAATGAAAATGGGGAAATGTTAAGACTTTTTTCAAGGTTACACAATTTGAATGTGGTTAAACTAACTATGTATCCTATGTGTGTAGCCTCTTAGAGGGTTTTTTCTAGGTTTTGTGGTTAGACCAATGTAAAAATAACCTACAAGCTTATGTGTGTATCCCATTTAACAATTAGAAGTTCTGATCTATTCATTTTTAATATGGTTTGTTTAACTATGTTGGTAAACCATGAAGCCCACTAGAAGAGGGTATTTTATTTCAAATCCTTTTTAATTACTAATTCTACCCCAATCCATCCCAATCGAACCAGCCAACCGAAATTCCTTCTAAAGGGGTTTCTCCACACCTAGTGTCCTCCTTTATCATTTTATGTGTTTCATTGGAGGTTTTTTTACAGTTCAAGATGTATGAGATTCTCTTATAAAACTATATTTATTTGTTCCTTTTCTCTAACTCCTATAACCCTATGGGTCATAATTGGCCTATTTTTTCGATAGGGTTAATAGAAATTGTGGATTTGTGTGTTAATGTTTGGTATCCAAATTAAGAGTTACTTTCTATTGGATTTCATTAATGGTTTCAAGGGTCCACCACATGAGGTAGGTGTTTACAACTCTTGGTCATTTTTTATTAGTTTGTGATGACCCAGACCCCCCTGACCCCCCTGACCCCCCTTGGTCCCTTCCTTTGCCAAAAATCCGGTTTCCTTGCGGGGTACCGATCGGTGAGACCGATCGGTGACACCGATGGGAGAGATCGATCGGTGAGACCGATCGGTGACACCGATCGGTGCGACCGATCGGTGACACCGGCCGACGTCGGCCGACCTTGCCAAGTTGTTCCAGTAACGTTCTTTTTTTCGCAAATAGGGTTTTAAACCCTATTCTGCCTTGTTAAAAATGTCTGGGGAATCCGAAACGCGCACAAAGGTTTTAATTAAATGCTTCATTAATTCATGGGTCGGTTAAAACCACCCAGTGCCATTAATGATGGGTCAAGCCACGTGGTCAACCCACGACTCCCTCGTCTTCCGTGGTTTTGTGTTTCATCTCAACCGTCCCCAGCTCTTATAATTAAGGGTTAGGCCGTGGTTTTCCCCCTTCTTCGATCGTGGCTCTTCTGGTGCATCGGGACCGCCGCGTCGTTATCCGTAAAGTTCCGCGCCCCCGGCCTAAACGTCGATCATCTATCAACAAGTAGGGAATTTCTCTCGTCTCTCACTTTTGTGTATCATGCGGGGTGGGCGTTACTTTTGTTCCTATGGAATTGGTTGAACCAAACCCTAATGAAGATAATAAACTATGTTCTAAAGGAAGAAGGGGAAGGGGTTGTGATCGTTGTTATGATTTATCTTGTGATCATCCCTTTTGTTGTACTGGTTTATGTTTTCTGAAAATTGAGGCCGTTGGTGGTCGTGTGTGTGCACTTGAATCCCCTCATGATGTTTTAAATGGGTTGCTGAAATTGTGAACTCCTGCTGTGAAATTGGTTAACCACGTATACCCGGCTGAATAATTGAAAGCACCAGGATCGGCCCTTCTGTGATAACTCCCGGTTAGAACACACGGAATTTGAAACCATGGAGTGTGTTAAATCGTTTAAATCTGAAAATCCCTGACTTGTGTTGGTAGTGGTTAGTGGTTGTTTTCCCTTAGGGCCGTTTGCTGGAAATGTGGGAGGGGATGGGATCCCCTGTTCTTTTTATACTCTCGGTGGCTGTGTGAATTTGGGGGATGGGATCTCTTGTTGGCATGGTTTCAGTGGTTGTGAGTTTTTATCACAAATTGGGGAGAGATCCTCTGTTGGCAGAACCAGGTGTCAGTGTTTTGGTTGATCTATGCTTTGACGTTTTCCTTGGTTATGCTTATGGTAGTTGCCCAGTAGTGCTCAAAATTAATTGAACATTTTGACTGAACGTGAAACAAGAATGGGACAAATGGTTTTGTGGGCAAGGGTCGTGAATCGTGACTCGGACGCTGTGGTATTGTGTTCTGTAGGTTGTCTAGGAAAACCTAAGTTTTGGGTGAGTGTTTGTTACCTATATCTATACTTGTATCTTTGTGTTTCTTATTCGCGCTCCACCCAAGTTGAGCACTTAGTGCCGAACACCCCCATTTATGGGGGGAGGGTGTTTTTCCCAACACTATACTTAGTGGCTGGTTATTAGCTCCTTTTCTACTCCCTTTCCCGGATAGCCCAAGTACCTTCGGGCAGGCTGTGATGGCCTGAAGTCCATTATTAGCCCAAGAACCATCGGGCAGGGTGTTGTGGTGGTTGGCCAGGTGTGTGCGGCAGGTGGTTTCCCAAGTGTCTTCGGGATGAGGCCCAGGTGTTTTCGGGCGTGGTAGTGGATCCTTCAGCCCAGGTGTCTTCGGGCGTAGCGGTGGTTGTTCTGGCCTAGGTGTTTGCAGGCATGGTTACTTGTGACAGTTGAGGCCCAGGTGTGTGCGGGCGGGATTTGGCAGTGGGACTGCGTGTGGTGGTGGCCCAGGTGTGTGCGGGCGGGTTTGGCAGTGGGACTGCGTGTGGTGGTGGCCCAGGTGTGTGCGGGCGGGTGTGGCAGTGGGACTGCGGTGAGAATGGCGGGATTGGTCCGATGCGTAGGATGTCTCAATAACCAGTGGGGAAGTGGTGCGGGGTACCCAAACATCGATGTGCTCTTATTATATATATTACTTGACTTGCGTTATTTGGGGAGTGAGCCTTGGTGAGGCCTGGGATGGATAGTTTTCCTTGTTAGCTGTTGGTTCACTCTTTTCTCACGGGGCTTTAGTACGTTCCCCCACTTGTGCACGAGAGTCTTGGTTTTCCCTACTGAGTGTACTTGTATGCTCACCCTACGTTTACTTTCAGGTTTCCAGGAGGACTACCAGGGCTGCGCGGGACCCTATTAGTCGGACAGTTGGAGTTGTCGCTGTTGCCGTACCCTTGTTTTCTTTTGGTATTGTACTTGAGAGCTTTCTTTTCTTTTCTACTTGTACCTTGTTGTAAACTGTTTAAACATGCATGGGGACTTTATTTGGGTTCATTTTTATAAACTTGTTTCTTTTCCTTTTTGGGAGGTCGACTTGTCCTTTTTCCCGATCCTAAATAATAAAAAGGGTAATGCCTTCCATTTGCGAAAATTTTCTATACCCTTGGTTCTAGTCGCCACTCCGGGACCTATTGAAGGCGGGTTTCGGGGGTCATTATCTCTCCTTCATCTTAAAGAAGGAAGGGCCTGGCAATCCGCTGACTCTTCCCTCCTATTGGTGAAGGCGGGTCGTGACAGAATGGTATCAGAGCGAGGTTGAGAGATAGGACGGAGTCTGGAGTTAGGCACAGTAAGGATTGCATGGGATGGTGAGGCAACAGCGTTGGGTGACCTTGGTGCGTGAATTAGGCCAGGGAGGACCGGCTAGGACACGGGATTTTAGGGCCCCCCGTGATCCGATGCAAGGACTCTGGACCTACCGAACGACCAAGTGAGGCCACACTGATTGCAGGGTAGAGACCCTAGGAAAGGTACATGCATCATAAATGACTTGTGTTTTTTGTGTTTCTGGGATGTCTTGGGAAATTGAGAATAAATTAAATCTTAATAAGTTTTGAGAACGGTTTTCTTTGCACTACTGGGCTTAGGCATTCCTTGTTTACCTTGCAGTTATGGCACCTGGAAGGCGACCACGTGTGGTACAGGCGATCGAGATTCCTGAGACTACTTTGGCCAATCGGCAGAGGGCTGATCGGGAGGAAGAGGACGACCAGTGGCAGATGACTCTTCGAGCCTTTCAGCGACAGGCCCTCGAGAAATATGAGGGCAGCACCTCCGACATGAAGACGGAAGGCTGGCTGGAGGAGCTAGTCATAGCCTTCGGCCTGATTCGGGCCCCGACGGAGTACTGGGTTCCTCTGGCTGTTAGCCAGATGCGAGGAGCGGCGCGTCAGTGGTGGATGCTTCACCTGGGGAGTAGGAAGGAATCTGAGGTTGCTTGGGCAGACTTCGAGAGGGAGTTCCGGGCGGAGTTCCTCTCCTCGACAATGAAGGCGGAGAAGAGGCAGGAGCTACTCTCCCTCCAGCAGGGGAGCATGTCCGTGAGGGAACATGGAATCAAGTTCAAGGACCTCCTGAGTTTTGCCCCGGACCTCTTTCCCGATGAGGAGTCTCGGGCAAGACGTTTGGAGGAGGCGCTCCGACCCTCCCTCCAGTATGCTGTTACCTCCATTACCCTTCCGACATACTTAGAGGTTCAGAAGAAGGCCGAAGTGGTGGAAAGGATGCACGCTCTAGGCGGACTGTCACGAGAAGGGATCCAGCTGGGACCATCGAAGGGGAAGGCCGTCAGCACCAGGCCTCCGGCATCGGGACCCTCCAGGTTCCGACCCGCAGGGAGCAGGCCGCAGCAGTTTCAGTTTCGATCCCCTGGTCCACGTTCTTTTCCTTCAGGCTCGGGACCACGGTGCTTCATCTGCGGGAGCCCTGGACATCTTCGGAGTCAGTGCCCCGATCGGGTGCAGTACAGCAGTGGCAGTCATCCCCAGCGTCCGCCGCAGCAGCAGTTCCCAGCCAGACCCTTCCAGCAGCAGCAGCAGGGACAGCGAGCTCCCGCTCCTCCGCAGACAGACATAGGAGGGGGAGGCCGACCTCAGGGCGCTCCCCAGGGACCTCGACCAGGGCGTGGTCGGGGAGGTGGCCGACAGCCGAGGGGCAGGGGAGCTGGGCGTGGACAATTACACGCCACAGAAGCAACAGTTCCAGCAGGGCCAGAGGTTGTTCGAGGTACGATCAGTGTGTTTAGCACTCTTGCTTATGCTTTGTTCGATACCGGAGCTTCACACTCCTTTGTTACACCCAGTCTAGCCCGCGCCTTGGGTCTAGATGCCGAGAGACTTCCACTGCCCCTGGTGTTGAGCACACCAGTTGGAGGTCAGACCGACTTGCTGTTCGTTTGTCGGGGATGTAGACTGATGTTGGGGCCACATCAGTCGGTTAAGGATCTCCTTCTGCTACCGATTCGTCCGTACGATGTCATCCTAGGCATCGACTGGCTATTTTCTGTGTGCGCCGTCATCGACTGTTTCCAAGGGAGGGTGGTGTTCTCCGGTTTGGACGGCCAGCGTGTTACTTTCACCGGCGAGCGGAGCTGTCCGAAGGGAAACAGGAGGGAGGAACCTCTCCTCTCCTTATTGACTGAACTGACGATAGAATCAACAGATGAGGAAATGGTGGAAGTACCAGAGATCGTTCGTGACTTTATGGACGTCCTTCCTGAGGAGGTGACGACTCTACCCCCTCGACGTGACATCGAGTTCGGGATAGACCTGCAGCCCGGCTCTCGACCAATCTCGATGGCTCCTTACCGGATGGCACCTTCGGAGTTACGGGAGTTGCGGATACAGATTGACGATCTGATGAAGAGGGGTTATGTTCGTCCAAGTGCATCACCGTGGGGTGCCCCAGTCTTGTTCGCAAAGAAGGCAGATGGTGGCCTCAGGTTGTGCATCGATTACAGGAGGCTGAATCAGGTAACGATCAAGAACCGCTACCCTCTTCCGAGGATAGATGATCTTTTCGACCAGCTGAAGGGGGCAGGATGGTTCTCGAAGATCGACCTGCGATCCGGGTACCACCAGCTGAGGGTGAAGGATAGCAACATCCCGAAGACGGCGTTCAGGTGCAGGTATGGGCACTTCGAGTTCATGGTCATGCCCTTTGGTGTTACGAACGCCCCGGCCGTGTTCATGGGGCTTATGAACTCCATCTTTCGGGAGTACCTGGATCGGTTTGTGGTGGTGTTCATCGACGATATCCTGATCTTTTCAAAGTATGAAGAGGATCATGCAGAGCACCTGAGGACGGTTTTGGAGGTCCTCCGACAGCACCAGCTCTATGGGAAGTTGTCAAAGTGCAAGTTATGGGCACGAGAAGTGCACTTCCTCGGACATGTAGTGTCTGAGCAGGGAGTAGCAGTCGACCCATCAAAGGTTGAGGCAATTGTTTCTTGGGCAGCACCCAAGAATGTGGCGGAAGTTCGGAGCTTCCTCGGACTGGCGGGCTACTACCGGAGATTCGTACCCAACTTCTCCCGAGTAGCAGCCCCTTTGACGGCTTTGACCAAAAAGTACCACGTTTTCATGTGGAGCGAGCAGTGTGAGTCCTCCTTCAGCTACCTAAAAGAAAAACTGGTTAGTTCCCCAGTATTGAGATTGCCAGAAGAAGGGATGGCCTATGAGGTATTCTGTGATGCTTCGGGACAGGGCCTGGGGTGCGTATTGATCCAACGACAAGGGGTGATCTCTTACGGGTCCAGGCAGCTACGCCCCCATGAGCGGAACTATGCCACCCATGACCTGGAGCTTGCAGCGGTAGTGTTCGCATTAAAGCTGTGGCGACATTACCTCTTTGGGGAGCGCTTTGTGGTCTTCACCGATCACAAAAGCTTGCACTATATCTTCTCCCAGCGTGACTTGAACTTGCGACAGCGGAGGTGGGTCGAGTTTCTCCAGGACTACGACATCGAGATCTCATACACTGAAGGTAAGGGAAACGTTGTGGCTGATGCCATGAGCAGGAAGCCGCATCAGGAGGTGGTTCGGGAATCTGCTGATGCTTGGAAGGCGATGGGGGAGTTGGCTGCGTTACACTTGGATGCAAGGGTGGAAGGTACTAGAGGCTGTTTGTTTCAGATGACGGTACAGTCCTCTTTGTTGCAGCAAGTGGAAGAGACTCAGTGGGGAGATCTTGAGGTGGAAGTGTTGCGGGATCGTATCGATCAGGGGAACGCCCCGGAAGGATGGTCAGAGGACAGCCGACGTCGGATGCTCTTTCATCGGAGGTTGTTTGTTCCAGAGGTGATGCGTGATGAAGTCCTTCGTGAGTTCCATAGCTCAGCCTTGGCAGTACATCCGGGTGTTTCGAAAATGTACCAAGGCCTGAGGGGACAGTTTTGGTGGCCCGGGGTGAAACGGGCAGTGGCAGAGTTCGTGGCTAAATGCCTGGTGTGTCAGCAGGTGAAGGCTGAACACCGAGTTCCTGGTGGTCTGTTTCATCCTCTGGATGTCCCCGAGTGGAAGTGGGACGACGTCTCTATGGACTTTGTCACGGGACTACCCAGAGCTCAGGGCGGGCATGATGCTATCTGGGTAGTGGTGGATCGATTGACAAAATCTGCTCACTTCTTGGCTATCAAGGAGTCAGGACCCGTGAGTACCTTAGCACAGAGGTACGTGGATGAGGTGGTGCGTTTTCATGGAGTTCCGAAAACGATCGTCTCAGATCGGGACACTCGATTCACCTCACGAGTCTGGAAGGGGTTACAGCATGCTTTTGGCCCCCAACTACGCCTTAGCACTGCTTTTCACCCTCAGACTGATGGGCAGACAGAGCGGACTATCCAGACCTTGGAGGACATGCTGCGAGCATGTGTTCTAGATTTCGGAGGATCATGGGTACGACACATGCCTTTGGTAGAGTTTGCCTACAACAACAGTTTTCACTCTACTATTGGCATGGCTCCTTTTGAGGCTTTGTATGGAAGACCATGTCGTTCATCCTTATGCTGGGCAGAGGTTGGTGAGACTGGTACTCTTGGACCAGAAGTAGTGCAGAGCACCACGGAGAAAGTCCAGCTAGTGCGGGAGAGGATGAAAGCAGCTCAGGATCGGCAGAAATCTTATGCTGATCGTCGGAGGAGGCCCCTGAAGTTCGAGGTGGGAGATCATGTGTTTTTGAAGGTTTCCCCTCGACGGGGGCAGCGGAGGTTCGGAAAGGGGAGTAAGCTCTCCCCTAGGTTCATCGGACCTTTCGAGGTGCTGAGGCGAGTTGGCGAGGTAGCATATCAGCTGGCCCTACCACCTAAGTTGGAGAGGGTCCATGACGTCTTCCATGTCTCCCAGCTTCGTCAGTACTTACATGATGACTCTCATGTCATCAACTGGGGAGAGATAGATGTGGGAGGAGACGCGACCTTCGAGGAACGGCCAGTCAGAATCGAGGATCGCAAGGAGAAAGTGCTCTGTGGACGAACCGTCGGCCTGGTTCGTGTGTTGTGGAGACATGGCGGCCTCGAAGAGAGCACGTGGGAGAGGGAAGCACAGATGCGTGCCCAATACCCCGAGTTGTTCTGAGCTTTGAATCTTTGGTGCCTGTTGTGACAGAACGTTGACCTTTTTGTCTATGAAATGTGCTAGTTCCTTTCCTCTGTTATATGTGGAAAGTCCCGGCTTAAGGGAAGGGAAACTCGACCCCTAATCAGGACGCATTAAGGTGGATGCGATTAAACCCGTGCGGGCGAGTCAGTGCCGCCCAAAGCGGATAATATCTTGACATGGGGGAGGGGAACTCCCCAAACCCACATGACCGGGTGGTTTTGCGTGGTATGTTGCTTGGTTCTTGACAGGGAGTGTTTTCAATAACGTGGGTCCACTACTGAGAGGTATCTTCGAAGATGGTTGTTCGGATCCTCTCTTTCCTTCTGGTTTGTTTTGATTCTCGGGGACGAGAATCGTTTAAGAGGTATCTGATGTGATGACCCAGACCCCCCAGACCCCCCTTGGTCCCTTCCTTTGCCAAAAATCCGGTTTCCTTGCGGGGTACCGATCGGTGAGACCGATCGGTGTGACCGATCGGTGACACCGGCCGACGTCGGCCGGCCTTGCCAAGTTGTTCCAGTAACGTTCTTTTTTTTCGCAAATAGGGTTTTAAACCCTATTCTGCCTTGTTAAAAATGTCTTGGGAATCCGAAACGTGCACAAAGGTTTTAATTAAATGCTTCATTAATTCATGGGTCGGTTAAAACCACCCAGTGCCATTAATGATGGGTCAAGCCACGTGGTCAACCCACGACTCCCTCGTCTTCCGTGGTTTTGTGTTTCATCTCAACCGTCCCCAGCTCTTATAATTAAGGGTTAGGCAGTGGTTTTCCCCCTTCTTCGATCGTGGCTCTTCTGGTGCATCGGGACCGCCGCGTCGTTATCCGTAAAGTTCCGCGCCCCCGGCCTAAACGTCGATCATCTATCAACAAGTAGGGAATTTCTCTCGTCTCTCACTTTTGTGTATCATGCGGGGTGGGCGTTACTTTTGTTCCTATGGAATTGGTTGAACCAAACCCTAATGAAGATAATAAACGAAGTTCTAAAGGAAGAAGGGGAAGGGGTTGTGATCATTGTTATGCTTTATCTTGTGATCATCCCTTTTGTTGTACTGGTTTATGTTTTCTGAAAATTGAGGTCGTTGGTGGTCGTGTGTGTGCACTTGAATCCCCTCATGATGTTTTAAATGGGTTGCTGAAATTGTGAACTCCTGCGGTGAAATTGGTTAACCACGTCTACCCGGCTGAATAATTGAAAGCACCAGGATCGGCCCTTCTGTGATAACTCCCGGTTAGAACACACGGAATTTGAAACCATGGAGTGTGTTAAATCGTTTAAATCTGAAAATCCCTGACTTGTGTTGGTAGTGGTTAGTGGTTGTTTTCCCTTCGGGCCGTTTGCTGGAAATGTGGGAGGGGATGGGATCCCCTGTTCTTTTTATACTCTCGGTGGCTGTGTGAATTTGGGGGATGGGATCTCCTGTTGGCATGGTTTCAGTGGTTGTGAGTTTTTATCACAAATTGGGGAGAGATCCTCTGTTGGCAGAACCGGGTGTGAGTGTTTTGGTTGATCTATGCTTTGACGTTTTCCTTGGTTATGCTTCTGGTAGTTGCCCAGTAGTGTTTAAAATTAATTGAACATTTTGACTGAACGTGAAACAAGAATGGGACAAATGGTTTTGTGGGCAAGGGTCGTGAATCGTGACTCGGACGCTGTGGTATTGTGTTCTGTAGGTTGGCTAGGAAAACCTAAGTTTTGGGTGAGTGTTTGTTACCTATATCTATACTTGTAGCTTTGTGTTTCTTATTCGCGCTCCACCCAAGTTGAGCACTTAGTGCCGAACACCCCCATTTATGGGGGGAGGGTGTTTTTCCCAACACTATACTTAGTGGCTGGTTATTAGCTCCTTTTCTGCTCCCTTTCCCGGATAGCCCAAGTACCTTCGGGCAGGCTGTGATGGCCTGAAGTCCATTATTAGCCCAAGAACCATCGGGCAGGGTGTTGTGGTGGTTGGCCAGGTGTGTGCGGCAGGTGGTTTCCCAAGTGTCTTCGGGATGAGGCCCAGGTGTTTTCGGGCGTGGCAGTGGATCCTTCAGCCCAGGTGTCTTCGGGCGTAGCGGTGGTTGTTCTGGCCTAGGTGTTTGCAGGCATGGTTACTTGTGACAGTTGAGGCCCAGGTGTGTGCGGGCGGGATTTGGCAGTGGGACTGCGTGTGGTGGTGGCCCAGGTGTGTGCGGGCGGGTGTGGCAGTGGGACTGCGGTGAGAATGGCGGGATTGGTCCGATGCGTAGGATGTCTCAATAACCAGTGGGGAAGTGGCGCGGGGTACCCAAACATCGATGTGCTCTTATTATATATATTACTTGACTTGCATTATTTGGGGAGTGAGCCTTGGTGAGGCCTGGGATGGATAGTTTGCCTTGTTAGCTGTTGGTTCACTCTTTTCTCACGAGACTTTAGTACGTTCCCCCACTTGTGCACGAGAGTCTTGGTTTTCCCTACTGAGTGTACTTGTATGCTCACCCTACGTTTACTTTCAGGTTTCCAGGAGGACTACCAGGGCTGCGCGGGACCCTATTAGTCGGACAGTTGGAGTTGTCGCTGTTGCCGTACCCTTGTTTTCTTTTGGTATTGTACTTGAGAGCTTTCTTTTCTTTTGTACTTGTACCTTGTTTTAAACTGTTTAAACATGAATGGGGACTTTATTTGGGTTCATTTTTATAAACTTGTTTCTTTTCCTTTTTGGGAGGTCGACTTGTCCTTTTTCCCGATCCTAAATAATAAAAAGGGTAATGCCTTCCATTTGCGAAAATTTTCTATACCCTTGGTGCTAGTCGCCACTCCGGGACCGATTGAAGGCGGGTTTCGGGGGTCATTATCTCTCCTTCATCTTAAAGAAGGAAGGGCCTGGCAATCCGCTGACTCTTCCCTCCTTTTGGTGAAGGTGGGTCGTGACAAGTTCCTTGGGGTTTTGATGCTTTAAATGTGTTTTGGATTATAATTAATTATCTAAATTAAATCCAGGTAGGATTGTAAAAGTTCTTCGATATATGGGTAGTAAAATTCATTTGTAAAAGTTGATTTTATTTTCTTTTCTTCAGGATTTGGTTTGAAATTAGTGTTTTAGGAATTCTTCACGGTTGATAAAATTCCAATGAGGGTTTTGATCATGGATTCCACTTTTCCATGGGTGCTTTTTGTAAAATAGTGTTTTAATGTTTATTAACCTTTTACGTTTTAAATTTTTTTCAATTTTTGAATGTTTTTTTGATTTTAGAATGGAAAATGGATTTTTCCTTGTTATGATTTTGTTGTTTTAATGAATTATTATTCCTTATTTTATAAATTTGTTAAATTCCAAATTATTTTATAAAATTGACTTCCAAATTTATATTATATAAAGGAAGGCCTGATTTTCCTTTTTTATGTTGAATTATTTCCACCCTTGTTGAGACCCATTTATTATTGTTAGTGTTTATGTTTTCCATATGTTGGATTCTTGTGTTGGGATTTATGATGTTTTCATGGATTAGTGATCTTTTTAATGGAAAACTGAGGTGTTAAGGATGTGATTTTCTTGTTACCCTCAGGAGATTTTGTATTTTATTTAGGTGATTTTATTTTATGATGGTCCAAATACATTAATTAATCCATGGAGGACTAAGGGTTGTAGGTGGGAAGTAGTGAGATATCAATAAGCCTAGTGAATACAAAGAATTGACTCGTCACTCCTAGAGGAGAGTCACATGATAAGTAGTGGGTTTTCACTAATGAGGCATTTTGAGAGTGAGTCGATTGAAAACCATGTGTGACTATATTACTTTCAATTATTTAGGTTGACATTTCTCTCATCACTTTTTTCCCTTGTAGTACCCATGATGTGGAACCGTGACATATATATATATATATATCATATTTTATTCCCTTATTTATACATGTATATTGTTATATGTGTTTCTTATTTCTAAATGTTCATTATTGCTGTGATGATATTTTTATGGTATTGACTTATTTTTGAACAATTGCCTTCCTTTTATCATACAATCACTATAATTTAACATTCATGGTTTGGATTTTCTATAGATTCATTTTTTCTTCACTTACAATTTAATTGGGAATGTAAATTATATTAAATGAAAAATAGGGGAAATTGTTTTCAAGTGATACACTATTTCTAATGCATTTGAAATTCTTTTAAAACATGTGGGGGATTTTTTTGAGGATTCGTGTTTTTATGGATAACTACACAGAACATGCAAGTTGATTGTTTTTTTTTGTAAAACTAATTTAGGGTAAATTTTGTAAAAGTGCATCAGGGTGAAATTAAATTTTCCACATTTTTCAGTTCATATATTATGAAAAAAATAATTAAAACATATTTTTCATGTTATTTACAAACTAGTGAACTTGGGTTATTTTCTAAAAGAGTTAAATTGGAATCATTTTGATACCCTATTGTCTTCAGATCACACCCTATATACTCACATTACGATGTATTTTGTTTTCATGTCTTATACCAGTCATTTCAGGTCTTTTCCTTCATGTTGGATTCACAGTCACCATCCATTGAAAGATATGGTTGTTGGGATCTTGGAGGTTAATTGAGTATCATGAGGAGATGATCATTGATCCTTTCATTTTTTTTCTACCTATTAAGTGATGTATGTTTTCCCCCTTTGGCCTTCTATATTTTTTATTTCAACTTCTCTTGTAAATCTATATTGATTGATTATGAATTATACATGTTTTGGTTAGTTTTAATGTTTGAATCATTATTGATATTCAGTGATATGATGTTATATTAATTTTTATTTTGGTATTTAGGAAATCCATAATGTTTGCCTTAGATACACATAAAGCTTATCATCAGCCTGACGGGATTGAGGATGCTCCACAAGTTTGTGCTAAGACATTTTGGGAATTAGTTTGGATGCTGGAAATGGTTATTTCATTAAAAATGGAACCAATGAATCTTGGTCATGGAAAGGGACCATGTTTCTTGAGAGTCACCTTCCCATTATTTTTGGGTCATTGGTAAAAATTATATTGGACCATATGAACTCGGGTTGAAGGTCTCGGTATGTGATTTGCCTATGCTTATATCTGATCTTTGAAATTCCATTGCTGGTTGGGAGTATAATATTTTTATTGAGGTTATAGTGCCTCTTTCTTCAGATATTACTATGTTATGTTCTAAAACTAGTGTTTTTATGATGTTTTGGGAGATTCCCAAACAAATTCTCCTTTTTGGAGTTAAAATTAGATGTATTTCTGGGGGAGCATGGTTATGGTGATATGTCTGTGAAACTATGACAAGGATATAAATACCAATTTAGATTAACATATAGTAAAAATTTCACAGTTATTGGATGGTCTAACAAAACTATGTCGACAAACTATGCATGGAGGATATGTTTAACAATTTCATTTTTTTCCCACAATTTTTTGTTTTGACCATTTACTATTTGTAAGGCCTATTTGTGGAAGCATATGTGATGTTTTCTATCATTATAATGTTTATTAAATAAAATGTTTGATTTCATTATTTTTTAAATTATTTTTAAAACCATGTTCTAGTTTATTTAGTTTCATTGGGTTCAATTGTTTTTTATCTCTTTAAAATTATTATTTGTAGTTTTGGTTTCCAAATAAATAATTTCAGAGTTTATTAGGTGATGGAACTCTTGAAATGTTTTTGGGTCAGTAATAGTGTATTTATAAAAATTTTGAAATCTCAATTCATATAGTTTGAGATAAGGAAAATGATTTTTTGTTTTTAACAATTCAAAATTCCTTGGGATAGAGGTATGAAATTTTTCCAATGTTTTTTAAAATGGGTTTTGTGACCTCATTGTGATTTAAAATATACTTCATTCCCATATAAGGAATTTTAATTTTTTGGGTAATTTGGTTTTTCTTATTTCTGTTTGTACTCCATGTGTTCAGATATTTTAATAGTGGTATGAATGAATTCTTTTTTCAATGTTGTTTTATAATGACCCCTGGAAAGAACTGAAATGTTTATAAGTGAATGTAGTGGGTAGTTTTCCTTGTTTTCTAGTATTTTTCTTTCCTATATATAAAACTATCTAAAATATTTATGGAGTGGTATATATTTGTTCTTCCTAGTTTACAAATCATGTGTGAGAGTTCTTGAACCATTATACTCCATTTTTCTATTTTAATCATGGATCACTTGACCTGATAGAGTATATATCAATGGTAAAAGTTATTTTATACATGTTCCACACTCATAAAACATCTAGCGTGATGTGTAATATTAAATTATTTGGATGATTGGGCTCAGAGTGGTGAAAAATCACAATTCATGCAAATATATTTGAGGCTATATATTGGGAGTACATAAATACTGCATTTATTCTGAAGTTGTATCCTAAAGAATAGGGAGTCAAAGGGTAATGAAATTTATGGAATACTCCATGTAAATTATGCAATAAAATATTATGTTGAACATTTTTATTGTATTGTGCATTCATCTAGGTATTTTTCTACCCACAAATCAAAAAATCCATGTTTCTTTATTTTAGGAATTCATTTTGAACAAAATTCATTGGAGATTCAGTATATCATGGAAAAAAATTAGACAATAATTTATAAAGACATGGTTTTTGAGATAATCCTTTAAATTAAATCATGTGATTGGTTATTCATTGATTACCTATAGAGAAGGTAAATATGATATGGTTATTGGTAAGGGGAACAGTGATATGGTGGTGATGGGAATCTATATTCATATAATACTATTCTACTTTCAGTAATGAAAATTTCATTGTCCTGTTACAATTATAATCTTCGTTGGGGCATTCGATCCTTGTTTTTGAAAACATCAAAGATGGTTTATCCATGTGTTGTTTTAGGAATCCTTAAGTGGTTTTTATGGTCTCAAATCATAATAAGATTAAATATTAAAGATATATTTTTTTCTATTTTATTGCATTGTCAAATCAATGGAAGATTTGGATGCTTGTGTTACCATGGGATATTCCTCTTTTGAAATAATTCTTTTTTTCATCGGGCTTCTTCCATAATTTTTATATCTAATTAAAATATATATAAAGAATGAATTTTTTTTAATTTTTTTTTGTATATTTTGAAATGTTCATTCGTTGTTAATTCTAATTTCATATTAGTTATTACATTTTGTGGGATTAGGCATGGGAAGAACATTTGATACTTGTATGGATAATTTATGGGTAGTATTTCTTCTAGTTGGGATGTGGATTCCAAAGAGTAATTCATTCCATTGTGATTACCATGAGATCATATTCTGTGATTTTAGTTCTAGAGACCATTATATTTTGTATATGACATGGATGTAAGATCATTGTTGTTTCATAGAATGGTATGAGTGATTCCCACCTTCTCTCTATTAGTGTTTAGAATATGCCATATGGAGAGTCTAGAAGTGTGGTTTCCTATGGTTTCCACATTATTTATAAAAAGGGGAGACTTTTGGAATCATAATATTAAAATAATTATAAATGGTGGCTTGAATGATTATCAGTATCTTTATTGTGTCCTTTTCTTTTTCTTTGGTATTTATTGTTCGTGGAATCATACATATTTTTGTGACAACCATTCTTTTTACTTCTCTTAGAAAATTATTAGTCTTCTTATTTGAATTCTAAGTTAGGGGGTGACTTAAAAAATGTCTTCATATATTTCATCCCATTAATATAAAGTGATCTATATTGATTGTTTGGAGAGGGTGTGGTACAATTTTTATTTGGGACATTTTTTGTTTCAGAGGTAGTGCTTTATTTTTTCCAGTGATTTATTTTTGAATTTAGGAGGGTTGTTGGAGAATTGGTGAGAATCTTGATAATCCTTACATAAAACTATATAATAGGACAATCAATCCTAATGTCATCATATTTTATTCATTTATTTCATTTAGTTGGATTTTTTATTCCTAAGACCCCTAGTGCATTTTCCATTGGGAAATTTTGAATTTATATTTAGTGGTTGTTTTGAGTAATGGGTTTTTAATGCCTCATGATATCTTTTAGGATTTGATATTTTTTTTGAAATTGATCCCTCATTAGAGGTATATTAGTCTTGATATTTTTAATTGTTCTAATTTAACAATGACTTTCTGGGGGAATAAATTATTATGTTGTGGTTTTTGTGTCACCCATAGTGTAATTTTTCTGTTCGGGTAACTGATGGGTTGTTTTTTACCCGTAGTTCTAGGATTCCTGGGATGAAAATTGGAAAATATATGGACTTATCACCAGGTAAAATGTTGGTTTCATAGTTAAACTAACAATTCATCCTTTGTGTTCATCTTCTAATTGTGGGTTTTTAGGTAACACAGTTGGTTTATGGACAAAATAACCAAGATTCATATGGCTATGTTCTGTATAACCATATTTACCACTTTTATTGGGTAATTTTATCCATTTATTATCCTTTTTAATTGGGTATTCCACCCCATTCCACCGTTACTAGAAATAGATGATCCAAATTCCTTCTAAGGGCCTTTCTCCTCTTCAAATCCCCAGTTTGGAAGTATTATGTGTTTTTTCGATTGGTTTTCATCAAGAACAAGATATATGATAATCTATTATATTCCATTCCTATTTCCATCATTTTTATCTATCTCTTTGATACCTAGGGTTCATGATTGACTGATTTTCTAGGATAGGGTTTTTATAAATTGTATATTTTTTGTTTTAATAGTTCTGATCCATAACAAGTGTCCTATTTCAGTGTACTCCATCATAGGTGACATAGTTCTACCACTAGAGGTAGGTTTTTTGGGTTCATTTATATATATTTGAGAGCTCACTAGGTTATTTATTCATTAAATATGCATTGATATTTATTGTAATTATTTATTTGACAACTATCTTGTATTTACAAATGTTTTCAATTATTAGGTGGTTCCATTATTTTTTATAACGTGGGTTAATTTTTACATTGGATGATATTTAGTTTAAAATTGAATTGTATGCATTTTTTTCATTTATAATATTCCAATGAGGGTTTTCATGACGAATTAAACTTCTTATTATTGATTTGGGTCAAATTAGGTTTATTTTTGGGTTTTGATTTTCTGTTTAAATATTGGTGGTTTTATTAAATAAATCAAACTCTATTATATGATCACCATATTTGGTTGTGTTTTTAATGTCTATTTGTTCTTTTTTATTTCTATTTAAATACCAAATCTTTTTTTTGAAATGTACTTATAAATTCATATAATATTTACAAGGATATATTTGGCACTTATGATGTGATATTTTTTATACCATTTTGAGCCCCGATGCTTATTGTTAATGTTTATGTTTTCCATTTAATGGATCATCATGATGTGACTCATGAAATGAAAATGGTCTAGGGTTCATTTTAATATATATTTGTGGTGGGAAGTAAGTAATTATGGGGTTAGACTATGGGTTTTTTTATTGTCATGTAGTGACATTGTTTTCTTATAGACCACCCCGATTTATTATTTGAGGGGGATAATATAGTTTCTTGGTGGGGGTTTTAGATACATTAATATAGATAGTTGATATTATACACAACATACTAACCCCTAGTTTATATTCACATGTTTTATTGTGAGTTTTCACTAATGAGAAATGTTGGAAGTAACTCAGGTGACAGTTGTGTGTGACGGTTTCATATTCCAGTAGTTAGGTCCACTTTTCTCTCCAATCATGTATAGTACCTATAGTATCTATACTCTAGCATCGGGATATGTATCTTATATTTTTTTTCATTTTTTGTGTTTACATATTTTCATTTTTTTCATTTTTTGTATTGTCTATATTTATGTGTCGAAAAGTTTACTCTGTTGTAATATTGTTGACTATTTTTGGTCAATCAAATTTATTACCTCCATTTGTGACATTGTGTGGCTTTAATTTATCCATGATTAACTTATTCGTTTCTAACCATTTTTCTATGTGCATATAAATATTTCAATAGATAAGGTGAATTTTTTATCATTTTACACTCTTAGTCTCATACTTTTAATATTATTTAAAACAATGTGTGGTTTTTTTAAATAGTGGTGTTTTTAAAGGTAAATGACAGGCACATAAAATTGGCATGTTTTTTTGGTGAAAACTCAATGTAGAATGTTTTGAAAATGTGTTCTATTGTAAAATAGATTCTTCCATGTTTTGAAATTATAAAATTATGTAAAGGAGAATGAAAACCTATTTTTTCCTATTATTTCCAAACATGAAAAATGGTTTATTTTATAAAAGGATTAAAATCGACTAATGAATGTATCCTACAAGAATTAGCTCACACCCTACACATAAATGGTAGTTGATACAAATTATTACTATCTTTTGTAGAAATTTTTATGCATTTTAATGGATGATGGAGCTAGGATCATCTTCCTTAGACGCAGATGGTTGTTGAGATAATGGCGGTGACTTGAGTGTCATAAAGAGTTAGTGATTGGACATTTGGTTTGTATAACCAGTTGGCTAGATTTTTTATCCACCATGGATTTATATATATTTATTTTGTATTCTATTATAGATATGTATATAATGGTTATGTGTCATAATTTTTTGGGTTAGGTTTCATATATTCCTATTTATTGACATTTCATTGATGAATGTTGTATTTGTTTGATGTTTGATAGTAAAACAATCTCTTATGGTTTTATTAGATACCCTTTATGCTTGTTGTCAACATTATGAGATTGAGGATGCTCCATGGTTTTGTGGTAGGAGGGTTGATGTTCTAATTTGGATAGTGACCCAAGATGGTTCATTACTATGAAAATAACATTATCGATGTGTGTTACCAACATAAAATGGATATTTGTGCACCCTTCAAAAACTGGAGAAATTGAATGATGGATGTGACCAATATATATGATTGTAATATGATGTTTCTAGGGACTAGATGGATAGTATCGTTGATTTTTGAGAAACATCTCATGATTTTATATCCCACTAACCAATCAAAATGGATAAGAGTCATGTTTTCTTAGAACATTGAATGTGAAGATATTTTTAAAGTATAAAATAAGTGGCTAATAATTACAAAAATATTCTCATTATGCACTCACGGGGAAGGATTTATTTTTTAAATAATTATTTTAAGAATAGATTGAGAATTGTTCTCAAGAAATATAAAAATTTGATATCTTAGGCCTCTCTCCAATTAAATATCTACAAGTAAAACAACCGAACTCATGATATGGAATTACTTGCAGTGACTTTCATGTTGAAGTTTTTTTGACCATATATAAATGAGGTGACATGTGACATATTTATGTCATAAATTAACCAAGAATATACTAACATAAATGGTTCTCAATATTCCATGAAAAAGTGGCCATAGATGACCTTGGATTAGGATTGTTTAGTAAATTACTATCATGGGAAGGGGAATAATGTAGAATACTCATTCATTAAAACGGTAAAAAACCCACTAACTAATATGGATTATAAGATATATAATCCTCTTAAATTTAAAAGTATTGAAATAATAATTGTAAAAGTGTCTCCAACTAACATTTCCCAAAAATAATATGAAACCAACTATTCATGAGAGGATAAATTAATCTGATAAAGACTAAGAAGTGACAAAAAATTTAATGAATATTTTAGAATTAAACTTTGATAAAGATAGAGTTATAATCTTTTGACTCTGATATGTGTTCCATAAAAACCAGATCTAAAGAGGGTACTTATTGATAGTTCATAGACCTCATCATTACTTATTCATACTATAATTTATAGGGTGTAATGATATTTGATGAAAAACTACATGTTGGATAATATTAAGAAGGATATTTTTTAATATTCTTTATGGTGCATAGTATTCCAATATGTTAAAGAAGAAAAAAATAATTCAATGGGTGGGATGAAACCATTGAAAATAAAAATATGGAAAAAGAAAAATAAATCCATGGATTACATTATAGGAATACCTAGGAAATATAAATAAAATAACTCGACATGTGTTGTGTTCGATAACCATAAAGTGTTAGTATATTTCAATTAATATCTAGGGAGATTTCTATTTTGAAAAAAATTTCTAGATATGAATAATTTTAGTGAAAAAAATGCTTAAAGTTCCAATATATATTATATCAGATAGAGTCATAAAGTCTTTCTGTGGTTTTTGGAGAAACATTCATTATGAATTGGATAAGGAGGTGAGATTAGTACAACTTATCACCCTCAGACAGATGGTCAGTCTGAGAGAATAATTCATACACTTGATGATAATATATGATAATTTTAAAAAGATTTACAAGGATGTTGGGATCAATAGCTTCCCTTTTTGGAGTTCTCTTATAAGAACAATTTCAATTCTAATATTCATATGGAACCATCTTGTTATCTATATGTGTAGGGATTCTAAGCTGAATAATACTAAGATAAATTTGTAATGTAGAAGATTATGGGACATTTTCATACAAAATAGATTACATAGAAGGATTAAGACATTAGACAAAAAATTAAATAAAAATAAATTTTATATAAAATTTAAATAGAAAATATTTACGAGGACTTGATGTTTGAGGTCGTAGATAATGTGTTCCATCAAATATAACCATGAAAAAACTTCATGATAACTTGGATGTAGGGAATGGTTATTCCTATATGAAAAGTCCCCTTTGAGTTCCTTGATCCAGTCGAAGTTATTACACATTGAGATTCACATCCACCTATCCTATTCCATATATAATTTTTGTACCATGTATCCCTCATATGAAAGAACATAGTAGATCCATCAATTTTGTTAAATCAATATATGATACACATAGATAATGATATTTTATAAGAGGATCTTCTAGAATAGATAATAAATCATAGATACATTGTTCTAAAAAATGTAGACTCACCAAGTCAAAGTGATGTTGTGGAAGCACAAGTTAGAATAATAAACACTGGAATCTAACAAAGGGATGAAATAGACGTCCCCAGATCAGTTTTATTGTTTTCTCTAAAATTTAAAGGGTGATATTTTTTATGGGGGGATTAATACAATGACTAATGGTTTATAAATGAAATTACCTTTTATATTTAATAAATTACTTATTAAGTAAGGATTTTTTTAAAAAAACATTAACTACATTTGTTATTTTAGACAATTATATGTTATATCCTGATGAATTTAAAATATAAGTAATCATAATAATTAATTATAATATATCATTGGATAGTGATCATAATGATTAGTTTATATAAAGGGTTATGTCTAATTAAAAAAGATGAAGGAAGTGATGTTCTCGACAAGTAAGATCATACACTATGTAGACATTTTATCGAGGCTTATGTTGGAAATGAAATCACTCGTATTTTCTACTACCCAATATCAATCCACGATTCCCCAATGAAAGAATGATTGAAACCATTTCATGGAGGATTTTATTTTTATCTAGATCATTCTTCAATCTATTTTGACTGAACCAACCAATGAAATCACCAATAACGCATTTCTTACTCTTGGGCCATACATTGGTGAAATAAGGTTTATATATCTTGACTTTATTAATATATATTTTTGTATTTTATTTTTATGAAAATAATGATAATATATATACCTTTTCATTATTACTATATAAATTATTATATAATTTGGTTAATAGAAATTACATTAGGAGTTATATTAATTAAAATTTTAATTTGGTGAAATATATAGTCTTAATGATGACAATATTTTGATAAATTAACGAATTTTTAAAATATATATCATTAAAAAAATATCATTTTAAAATAACAATAATAAAAATTAAAATGATAATGTAACTTGATGAAGTCAAATATTTTTATAAGGGTAATAGTGTTGTTACTACCATTAAAGCTAATAGTTTTTGGTTGATTTTTCTCCTTTCAAGATAAATTATCACATTTATTTAAAATTCATTTTAAAAACAATATTAATTTTATGATCATTGAATGAAAGTTATACAATGACGAAATCTTCATATTTTTTAGAGAATGGAAAATTTCAAGGTAATAAATTAATAAGGTATATATAGATTATGTACTGTTATTTTATTATTTCATAAAATGATATAATGAATTCTATAGAAATAATACACAAAAAATATCTTTCCCCTTTAAAATATATTCTTTTTATAGTTATTACATTACTTTTATAATCACTTAATGAATCCAATAAAACAGAAATTATTATATTTTGGAATTAAAATAAATTCTTTATAAACATGTTTCACTTTCACAATATCCATGACATTGTTTTAAAATTTTTGGTTCATGGATTTAAAAAATATATTTTAAAAAAACATGTTTTTGATAAAACTTTTTAGAATATTTGGTAAGGTTTATGGTTTGTCTTATTTTATTTTTTGGAGTCTAAAACCTGTGTTTATTACTTATTAAATAATTACCATCGAGTTATCCATAAATACCCACCCATATTCTATTTCCTCTTCACTAATTTTTTTATCATAAAATTAATATATGTTCCACTCTATAGATCCCACTCGCGAGGTTAACAATCTATTATTAAAATCCATCCATGATTTTCAAAGAATCTTATCAAGGTAAGGTATTCTATCATCATTTTATTTATTCAATATCCTTCTAAATATTATATATTTATAATTCCAATTATTATCATTGGTATTTTTTTCACTTGTCCCTCTTACATCCCATATGATGTACAAGTGATCATGGATCCCTTTCACTCAAATTAAATTCATCCATGACTATTTTTTAAATGTATAATTCTATAAAAATTATCATGTTATTTCCACGTCAAAAATTTGTGTTCTGAATACTCATCCCCATTTCTAATCAAGGATTATAAACTAGATGTATATGAAATTAATTTATTTTGGACTTCCATGCATTTGATCCACACACAAAAATCATGGTATTAAAATTTATGAAATAGTCCATTATATTATTTTCATTATTTTCTATACATTTTAATTTACCTGATATCAATGAAATGGGTGGGCCCAAAATTATACAGACCTCTAATGCCCTGGTAATTGTTTTCTCTCCTGAGATTCCATGTGTGGAGCATGTGAGGTTATCCTGTATACAGTTTTTTTGGTGTCTCAAAATTTTTCCTTAACTTATTGTTTTGATGTAATGTTTTATGTTATTTATGAATTCCTATGTTTCCTTTGTTTAATCATAATATATCAGGATTTTATGTTCATTTTTATTATTTTCACCCATCTTATGTCACCATGATATGAACATTAACTCACATGTAATACATTACATAATTATATTATTTTAATATCCCATTAGTGGTATTTATAGATTAACACTTTATAATGTATATCCCTAGGTTATCCAATGAAATTTTAGAAAAGAAAATGAATTTTAAGATCATGTGTGGAGTACATAAATAATGGTGTTTTACCCATGTTTCATGTTATTATTATATTCAACTAATTTCTAAAATATAATTTGCCTCCCAATCTTTTAGTATTTTATTATATATTAATTTATTTAGTAAATCATGATTTAAGGTGAATTAAGATATTGGTTGACATAATCAACAGTATCATGTTATTTCCATTATGGTTGTGATAGGCTGTAAATGTTCTTAAATTGGGGGGATATTCACCCGAGGTGATGATGTTATCGAGATAGTTGTATTCTCGATTTCCACACGTCATTGGGTGGTGATTTAATATAAATTGTTATGTGGTGGTATGCGATACCCCCAGGGTGGGGATTTATTATGCTCATAAACAACTAATACTAGCTAATGTATGTATTGTCAATCCCAGGTGTCACCATATAAACCATTTATCAATAATTATTTATTTTATTGAATTTTATTGTTATTGATCATAAAAATACACTATTTAGGGTGGATATATTTTATTAATATCATTATTAGTGTCATATTGAGTTGTACAATCCCACTACTCGAGTCATAAAGGTGCTTAATAAGACATTATGGTTAAATATCACGCTAATGTAAATAGACTTATGCTCAAGGGTTGATTTATTTAGTTGAGATATAGAATGGGGTATGAGACTGAGTCATCACTCAAGACCAGTTATGTTTTTTATATTTTTCAAATTTGTTCAACTCTTGAATATTTTTAGTTGGGATGTATATAATCTACCCATAAGATATCATTGATTTTTTTTTCATGTTCACGCGTGACATTTAATGAAGATCATATTGATATAGAATGTGTGTTTATAATTGTTTTTAGTTTTTATCCCTATTTTATGATCTTATATTTTATGTTGATAATTTTTTAATTTTTTCATATAATATTAATTATGGTTACTTGATCAAAAGTGTATAGTATCCCTACTTTTTAATTTATCCCCAAATTAATCTCGGCAACCTCTTTTATACATGTATGAACACATAATATATGCACTGAACCAATTATATCACAATGGAGATAATAATAGATGAGAATATTACAATGTGGTATTATATAATTTATTTTTTATTTTCTATTTTTTAATACTAGATATGAGATTAGAGGATGGAAGAGATTGACATGGATCATTTTTCATGAAATGATTATTCCATATAAGAGAGAATTCCATGTTTCTAGGAATGACATTGTTGATCTTGGATTTCATTTTGATGGTTGGTCTAATGTAATTAATATGATATATTTGGATTTTTATTTATCAAATATGGGATTTTACTATTGTCCTAGGCTAGAAGTATTGTGCATGTTTATGAAACATTCCATGTATATAGGAATCAAATGAAATTTTTTTACTTTACTATGACAATTTAAATAGATTATGGTAAATGATTACGTGATTAAATATGATATCAATGTTATATGTAGTTCTATTCTATAAAACATGATGTTATAATGATTTCTAACTAAATCCCCTCATGGTTTTCGTATTTGGTCATGTGACTAATTATCACATTTACCAATGGCATCTGTTAAATAAACTATCTACTGAAACAAATAATGATATTTACTCAATAACATGTCATTGGAATTTCATTTAACTAAACCAAAATTGTGATACTCATATTAATGGATAATTTAAATGAAATAATTTGTTTCATGTTTGTATTTTATGATGACCCTGGGAATCGGTAGACATGGCTAGAGAGAGTTCCTAATATGCGAGACCATTGTGTTTGTGGATGTATATATAGGAAAATGTGACTTAGTTTATATTACTTATAACCCTAATAAATGTAACTAATATTTGAGATAATGAAATTTTGTTAGTCTTTTGATCATAATTCTTGAGACATTACTCCATAAGAACATCTAATGGAGTTCCAAGTGTTCTAGGGCGAGTGTTCCCTCAACATATTTGAGACAGAACCCACTATTACACATATAACTAAAATGGAATATCATCTCCAAGATATCATTTTAAAATTTATACAGTCTTCTTATAGAGTTATTTACTAATCTAAATATTCAATTTTTGAGATGAAAATGAGTTTTAGATAAATCCACCCAGCTTTTTATGTTTGAGGGTGTCCCTAGGTTAATAAGATCTGGGAGTAGTTGATGCAGACTATTTTTCATGATTAAAAATTGTAACATTAGAGAATGTTATAGTTATACATCTATTTTATATGGCTTGGATAAGTGTTATTTTAATATTCTAGTCCAAATTGAACTTATTTTTTATCTCTCTTAGAGTTATTTCTAGTAATGAATTTATTACAACTTTTTCCTAGAGCACTTGAGAGATGATATGGATTAGGAGTATGTTAATCATACCAAGAGAGGGATATAAACTATATAGTATGTATCACAGTTTCAAAATCTGAAGAGTTTCTACCAGATGATAGATCTGGATGATGCGACCATGGATTGAAAAATTAAATATTATTTTTGTTATGTTATTTAAGTGAATGTTAATATTTTTTTTCTATCATCTATGTTGTAGGAGGTGAACCAGGACATATATTTGAGGAGAACCAAAATGTTTTTATTGGAATTCATTGTTTTAATTTCAATGAGTGGAATGGTAGATGAATCTTTTAAATCAAATTAAACTAGTTTTATAGTTCACACTAGTGTAGTGGTAGACCTGGTATCCAAGGTGGGAGTACATCTCATCCACCTAGGAGTAAAAGTTCATTGTAGTTTTAAAATTGTTGTGAATATAGAAATTACATTCCCCATTATACATGTATGCCTATAGTGGGAGATAGTACAATTGGATGTGGAACCTATAATGGTACTTTAGAGGCTCCAATGATTGAGTAATAACATAGGTTTTTGAAGTAATTACGGTTCAATAGATGGTTTGGGTATGAAAAAATAGATATTTTAAAGGGTTTTCATTGGTCATTAATTTAATAGTAGTTGATGTAGAGACCCAATGCGTGACGTACATGGAAATTAGATTACTTTTTCAGAATAATTAATACATGACAAAAACAGACACACAAAGACTATATTAGTTTTGTTTATTTGGAAACTCAGAACATAATCTTCTAGTCATCGTTAATGATATTCAACATCCCCCATAAAGTTCTTCCCTTTTTTTTCTTACCTAAAACCATTATTTATATCCTGGGGAAAATAAAACATAAAAAGGGTGAGCTCAAATGTTTAATAAAGGTAAACATGGTGAAAATAAAACAAACCATATACATTTGAACTTAGAAACATGAACATAAAATTTAAACATCAAAATCTTGAGTTGTGAAATAAATCTTGGAAGTACGTAAGGCATAGATCATAATGGAACAACCATCATGATATAATATCATGGGAATAAAACATGTAATTATGGAAAACCATTATTCACAAGTTATGATTTCCATAGTAGCCAAGGCATTGCAGTCAAGACCATCATAGTGGACAAAGTACGTTACTGAACTGGGTTTACTTGTCGTTCCATCCCTATATTACTGAACCAAATATTACTTTCCATTCCAGCCATGTCTATTTTCTGATATATAAATCTTTACCCAATTCATTGGACATAGATATATGTCACACCCATATCATAATGAAATAATTCTTTTGTGTGCCATATAATAAACATGAACTATTCATCTTAACCCAAAGAATAACAAGGGTTTCACAAACATCATCCCATAATAACATTATCCTTATAATGAAAATGGATAAAATTTCATCATAAGAAAAATAATAACATGTAAATAATAGATACTTTATTCTTGAAACATAAACATAATAAATAATGTCATCTTAGATGGAAAATAGTTTTGAAAAAACACTTGAAATGAATTCTTGGGGAAAATTTCCTTTCTTCTTCAAAATAATTTTCCTTTCACATAATACTATGAAATTTTAAAAGAAAAGAATTTTTGTTGAAAATAATATTGTAATTATTTAGAGGATTTTTAATGAAAATAAGGTGTTATGAAACCATAAAATTCCATTCATTCCGTATAAGTTAAAATAATCATTATTCTTATACTTTTTCCTGAAATGACAAAAAGTACATCGTATAGTAAAAAAATAATTATTCCTTCCATACCACATGGAAAAAAAGGTAAAATGAATTTAAACAAACATGTTAGAATAGTAAACATTTCATGAAAACATTTTGAGAAAACATGGATATGGATGATAAACATAACCCCGTAAATACTTACGAATAGACAATCTCGGGTAAGAACGAGATTAGAATAATGATCCCTTACCTTATGTCCAATTTCTTCCTTATGTGTCAGATACTCCTGTATAGTTGGTTTAAATATATTATTAACCTGTAATAGAACCATAATAACATCAATGATATGATATATGATTCACTTACATCTTTATATTACCTATTCATTTGTCAATTCCATGTTGATGCATCGTTTTGGGAAAATCGTTTCATTTATAGTACTTTTATGACTTGTAATTATTCATATGATTACTTAGATCATGATTACTTAATTACAAAATGTAAAAAATGATTTATATATAGTCAGAATATAATAGATCAATAAATTAAATGAAATACACCATTCCTGGAGACAGTAGGTCGTGCAAACGCATGAACGATTTTTTTCCTTTCCTTATTGACATGAATGGACGTATGTAGATGAAATATATATATATATATATATAAACATAAATCCAGTAGCATTATTATTTTATATATTTAATTATTATTTAATTTATATACTTTATAATAATTCTTGAATGGTTAACATGAAGAATGAATCTCGTCGTGTATTGAAGACGGTAATCCATACGTACATATAAGCGATGATAACATTCCCATAATTTTTGAATGGTATTGGAGTGGATAATATAATATCTCATAATTAGTATCTTGTTATAATATACATTTTTAGTTATTATTTACACCATCATACCCATCCGTCTAAGGTGGTGGTGGAAACAGATTACACCACGACATGGAGACGGTATTCTGTATGTAAGCACACGCAGTGATTTCATTTTCCGTATGATGGGTAGAAGGTGAAATAGGGTTTCTTCATATTTATAATAAAATATTAGTATATTGGTGATAATAATTTTATTACATTATAATAAAACAAATAACAATGAGGAAGAATAAGGAGCAATAAATTTTAAATAATCGGTAAAGGATATTACCTCTTCTTCAGCGCTCCTCTTCTAAACCTCCTCTTATGGATCTAAAGATGGTATTTTAAAAATATCAAAACCTATAGTATATTTCTAGAGAAGTATAGAATAGAAATGGAAAGTCTTTTTATGAGCATGAGGCTCAAAATGATTTGATGGGGATAGGGAGGAGGTTCCATTTTATAAGAGAGGAGAGGGGAACTTTTTGGAAACCACAAAAATAATAATTTATAATAAATTCATACCCCACTGAAAATCCTCAAAAAATGACACTATTAGAATATTAGATGAGATAGGTTTATAATCTCATCAACCAATAATATTTATAATGTTTTTATTTTATATTAAACCCTAACATTTTGAGTTATCCTTATTTATTCTATTTAATTTGATTTGGGGTAATAAGATTATAAATTATAAATTGTTATAAATAATTACTTATGTTTTATGAATTTCCCATAATTGGATACATTATGAAATATTTGAACTTATAAATTTTCATTTATAATTTATAATTATTTTTTGATTTTTAAACAATTTCATAATATATTATTCTTATAAAATATCTATAGTTTCAATTTTGACACTATTCAATTATTTGAATTTAAATAAAATCCAAAAAGAATATATATTTGAACTAAAATATTTAATAGATACCTGAAATGTAATATTCATCGTAAAAATTTGTGGAGAATATTCAACAGTTCATATAATATTTATTTTAATATTTTGAAAACCCTTAATTTGACATTTCAATCAATAGAATAATTTCTACATCACTATTGTGTCACCATTAATGATCATTATTTAATCCCTAAAAATTATAAATAAATTCACATGATGTAGATAATTTAATTAGAGATCTATTGACTATTTGGTTTCTAAGTTTTATGATGTTTATCAATATATTAAAATTATTACACTTATAAGATATAACAGTGTGACTTTTTGTCCCTTTCATTGATTTTAATAATAATTACATCATTTTCATGGTCAAAAGTCCATGAAATGAATCTATTCCCACCCGTAGGTGCTATGAGAGGACTTTTATTCATACAATAGATGTTTGGTTAGTGTTACAGTAATTTTAAAATCTTATTTTACCCATAATTTCCTAATTTACCTTTAAACTGTAGTAAAACAAATTACCGTAGTTTCTATTCATAATATAAAAAAATAACCTACAAATATAATTTAGACCCACCGAATTCAAATATAAAATCCATTTTTCTAAATTCAAAACACATATGTTGCAGTAATTAATTTAAAATTAATCTCGTTGTTAAGAAAATGGGTTTTAAAAGTAAAAACATTACCAACGATTGAAATGTTTTTACCTATGAATTCAATTTAAAATTAATGATAATGAGTTAAATTATATTAAAGGGTAAAAATGTATTCTATTTATACATCATAATCCTTAAATTTTATAATTGAACCATATATATTTTCATGATGAAAAATGTTATTTTTATGAAAAATTTAGCATATTTTTACTATTTATCCAAATAAGAAATTTAACAGAAAAATATAAAAAAAAATTATCCCATGTAAATTTTTATATCCTTATTCCAATTAATAAGTTCATTTTGTCTAATTGAACTTATAAACATGTCAAAAAACATATTTAATGTGGGTGTGCCACCAAAATGCGGCAAAATTGCACTTTTTAAAAAATACTTATTTTACCCAAAAATTAATTTTGTTCTCAAACCAAGTAAGATGAATTATTATGTAATAAAATTAAAAATCTGGTTAATACAATTCATAATGGATAGTTCATAAGAATATATCAATTTTTAGTGAGGATCTATATTGTGTACATCACACGCTATCGAGGATGGTCGCTCTTGCGTGAAACACAAGCCAAGAATAGTGTTTGCGTATACTACAAGCTAATATGGTGTTGTGTTTAGCATAATATAATCTTGGTGTAGCGTAAAAAACAATAAATCAATGAAATTAAAATGAATATTTCTCATAAAATCTCTGGGTGTTACATTTTACCCCCCTTAAAATGAATTTCTCCCTTTAAATCCGTTGGGGTTATAAATCTTTTACTACTTGAAAGATTCAATCCTAGAGACCCACATCGTAAAAAGGAATAATAAAACTTAATTTTAAAATTTAATGTAAGAAACAAAATGGTTTCCCAAATAAAATCCTCACTGGGTTTCCCCATATGAGAACATAGGTGATGACATGGATATGGAAGTTAATTATAACAATCATGTTCTGATGGAGAGTGGTAGATAATATGGCTATGAAAAATCTAACAATCACAAAAGAATAAATTTGTGATGATCTAAGGTACCATATGATTCCTCGGATATTAGGGAACTAGGGCAACATTTTTGGTTTTTAATATCATTTACCTAAAGATGAAGAATATGAATTTTGAAGAAATACTAACTTGATTTAGGTACAATCTCACCATTGGTCATTCTTTGAAGAATTTCCACTTTATATCATAAAGTAATAAGGTTGAATTTGTCATTTTGTGAAGTGTTAGCAGATCATGTGTTAGAATGATAGGTTATTCCATGGATCTCTATCCCTAAAAGGTTAGCATAAGATATAAAAAATACATATGTCCATCTATGGTGAGCTTAATCGTATATAGTTCCAAAAACGGAGTTATACATCATCTATCATACAACATAATAATATAAAACTAATTTATAAAAACCATGGACTTCTTGTAGGAAAGAGTTCGGCGATAAATGCATGTCACACATCGGTTGTGGGTTCAATTCCTGCATCCTTTTCCGACGTGATGTGTCATCGCCCGTCCTACGTGTTTTCCAATTTCTAAAATAATACTATTATAACATTTTAGAAATAATATCAAAATGTTCTAGCCTTAAACAATACTATCTGATGTACAATATAATACATTCCATTATTTAGGTTTATCCAAAATACTTCTATCAAATCTCATAGTATAAAGAAAATCATTACTAAAAAGGTTATCTACCAAGCATGTGAATACCATAGTTTTTGCCCCATATATCATAAGATATATCTTGTTGTTGGTCACAATCCAAACATGCGAATAAATTAATCATGTATTCCCTTGAAACATGAATTACCATATAACCTTAGTGAAAACAAGAATGCTGTCAAAAGTTAACTCTTTCCACATACCAAAGTCTCAAAATTTCCATATATTCAAACCATGATGTCACTTTGTCCTTATATTAGTCATGATCTCATTAATACTATCAAAAATATTATTTTCTCCATATCCCATCATTATGTGTATATCATCTACTTGTTAAAAAAAATTCAATCACTTTACATGGTTATCGGTACCATAAAATTATTGAAAACCACAATAAACCAATATATTGATATTCCAATATTCCACGATGCTATAAATGAGATTCCATAACATTAATTTGGAATCCAATTACATAAACACTTAATCATTCCACCAAAGTGTTGTAATACTCATCATCACTAATAGTGATCGCATGTGACTTCCCTTTATTCCTTTTCCTTACGTGGTTTTTGATGAAGATCATCATTAACCCCTAGATAAGCACATGAGTTAGTATAATTCTCCCATTAATTGCACTTGTAGCATTGAAGTGTTGGTGGTGCGTTCTCTGTAGTCTTTTCTCTTTTCACATTATTAGCTACCTTTTTCCATTATATCATCAATCATCTGATCGATAACCTTATTTTCCACACTTAAATCATTTTCTAATACCTTTAAGAAAATATCCAACATGCTTCCTTCCACACATTGGGCGTAACAGAACATTCATCTTAATTTCACCATTGTTATGAATTTTTTCCTTGAACTCCATCTTTCATATCATGTCAAAACCATGAGATAGATTTGTAACACAAACTTCCAGTACTACCTTGATAGAACAACACACAATTTCTTCATAGCTACACACGTCTCTTATCGTTAATGCCCTTCTAAAGCTCGGTTTTAATCCACTAATGAATCTATCAACTTTATTTTCAGGTTGGATGATAAATCTAGATGCATACCTTGAAACCCATGAAAAATTCACCTCGTATATACCTACCAATTCATCATCCATTTGATTAAGCTCAGGTTAATCCATTTCCATCTTTTTTGAAGAATACGAGATAATTACTTATTGAAAAACATGTTTTGAATGGATCCCATTACATGGATTCAATTTCATCTTGAGGCCTTGTATTCATAATTAGAGTCCACCACTGGTCTGCTTCTCCTTCTAAATGATAAACAACTAAAATGACTTTCTCATGTTCTAAGCAGAGATGTATGGAAAATATCATTTCAATGGTACCGATCCATTGCCCAAAAATAAGTGGATCAAAAGACCAATTGAAATATGGTGGACGTTGCCTCATGAAGGACTCAATAGAATATCGTTCCATTCTCTTCTAATTTGTACGTCCAGAATGATTCACAGATTGTGTAAGTATAATAATAAGATTTTTCACTCTATCTCCCATAACATTGGTTATTTATGGAGGACAATCATTGCATTGTCCATCACATTGATCAACATGGTTCCTTTGGGTTCCATCCATCATCTAAAACACAAAATTAATAGTGTGAGAGGAAAAAATCATGCTAGGAAAACAACATAATATAGGGGAGTACCATCAATCTCTAGCATACTAGGTTTTATCCTAGGTTATTCATGATCGTTATCTCAATTTTATGATTGTAACCTATACTTATACTTGACCTTCGGGACATCCCTAGACATACCATAGAAATATCTCTAGGGATATCACAAATTTTTTCACAACATGGTTTCCAAAGGTTGACTAAACATTCGATCTGATACCAAATGTTGAGACCCAATGCTTGACGTACATGGAAATTACATTACTTTTTCGGAATACTAAATAGATGACAAAAACAGATGCCCAAAAACCGTATTAGTTTAGTGTTTTTGTAATCTCAAATCATAATCTTCTAATCATGGTGAATGATCTTCAACATCTCCCATAAATATCTTCCACTTTTTTTCTTACCTAAAACCTTCCATAAAATCCTAGGGAAAAGAAAACATAAAAAGGGTGAGCTCAAATTGTTAGTAAGGGTTAACATGGATAAAATAAAACAAATCATATACATTTGAACTTAAAAACCAGAACATAAAGATTAAACATCAAAATCATGAGTTGTGAAATAAATATTGGTAGTACGTAAGAAATAGATCATAAAGGAACATGCATAACAACAAAATAGCATGAGAATAAAATATGTAATTGTGGAAAACCATTACAGAAATTTTCTGATTTCCATTGTAGTCAATGCATTGCTGCCAACACCATCATAGTGGACAAACTCCATTACTTAATAGGGTATACTTTCCGTTCCGGCCCTTTATTATTGAAATAGATTTTGCTTTCCGTTCCATCCATGTGTATCTCAGGAAATATAAATCATTAACCAATGCATTGGAGGGAGATATATGTCCCATCCATCTCATAATGAAAAAAATATTTTGTGTTCCACAATATAAACATGATTCATTCATCATAACCCAAAGAATAATATGGGTTTCAAAAACATCATCCCATCATCACATAATCCATATAAAACAAATGGATATAATTTCATCATAAGAAAAATCAAAACATGTATATAGTAGAGAAATTATAATTGAAACATAAACATACTAAATAAGGTCATCTAAGATTGAAAATTGTTTTGATAAAACACTTTTAATGAATTCTTGAGGAAAATATCCTTTCTTCCTCAAAATCTTTTTATTTTTATATAATTCCATGTAATTTTAAATAAAAATTATTTTTGTTGAAAATAATTATTAAATCATGTAGAATAATCTTCATGAAAATAAGGAATTATGAAACTGTAAAAATCTGTTCATGTTGTATAAGTTAAAAAGATGCTTCTTGTACTTTTTTCAGAAAAGTCCAAAAGTACCTTGTATGGTAAAAAACTATTCCTTCCATAACATGTGGTAAAAAGGGTAAAAAGTACTTTAAACATACATGTATGAATAGTAAACATTTCATGAAAACATTTTGAGAAAAAAAAATGGACATGGATGATAATCATAACCTGAGTAATTACTTACGAATAAATAGTCTCAGATAAGAAAAAGATTGAAATAATTATCCCTTACCTTATGTCCAATTTTATCCATATGTTTCCAAGACTTCTATATAGTGGGTTTAAACATATTATTAACTAGTATCAGAACCATATAAATATCTATGACTTCATATATGATTCACTTATGACTTTATATACCCGTTCACTTGTCAAATCCATGTTAAAGTAGTGTTTTGGGTGAAGTCGTTTGATTTATCATTCGTGTTTTGACTTGAAATTATTCATATGAAAAAATATATTATAATTAATTACTTCCTGAATGTAAAACATGATTTATATATATTCAGAATATAATAGTTCGATAAATGGAATGAAATACACCGTTCATGGAGGTGGAATGTCGTACGTACACATGAACACTGTTTTTCTTTACTTATTGACATGAATGGAATTTAGTAGACGAAACACACACACACACACACATATATATATATACATAAATAAAGTATCATTAGTATATCATATATTTCATTATTATTCAATATATATAATTTATAATAATTCTTAAATGGTTAACATGATGAATGAATCTCATCGCAGCATGGAGATAGTAATCTGTACGTACAAACGAGCGATGATATCATTCCCATAATTATTGAATGGTATTGTAGTGGATGATATAATATCTTAGAATTAGTATCATGTTATAATAATCATATATAATTATTTTTTACACCATTATACCCATCCAAATAAGGTGGTGGTGGAAAACTGATTACACCACGGCGTGGAGACGATATTCTGTACTTACGCACGTGCGGTGATTTCATTTTCCGTAGGATGGATAGATTGTGAAATATGGTTGTTTCATATTTATAATAACATATCAGTATATGATTGATACTGATTTTATTACTTTATAGAGAATCAAATAAAAATGTTGCAATAGAAGGTGAAATAAATTTGAAAGAATCGGTAAAGGATATTACCTTTTATTCGATACACCTCTTCTAAACCTCCTATTACGGCACTAATGATTGTATTTGAAGAAGACTCGGACCTCTAGTATGTTTATAGGTAAGTGTCTAAATGAAATGGAATGGGTTTTTATAAGCTTGAAGGCTCAAAATGTAGAGAAGAGGAGAGGGAGGAGGTTTCCTTATATAAGAGGGGAGAGGGGTACTTTCAGAAACCTCCTAGATATTAATTTATAATAAATTCATACCCAACATAAAAACCTCAAAAAATGATTCACTTAGAATATGTGATTATATAGGGTTTTAATCTTATCAACCAATAATTTTTTTACTTGTTTTTAGTTTATTTTAAACCCTATCATTTTGATTTATCCTAATTTAATCTATTTAATATTATTTGGGGAAATAAGATTCTCAATTCTAAATTGGTATAAATACTTACTTATGTGTTGTGATGTTTCCATAATTGAATACTTTATGACATTTTAGACCATATAAATTTCAATTTATAAATTTTAATTTTTTGAAGATTTTTAAACAATTTAATAATATGTTATGTTTATAAAATAACAATAGTGTCAATTTTGACACTATTGAATTATTTGAATTTAAATAAAATCCACACAAAATACATATTTGAACCAAAATATTTAATAGATCCATAAAATGTTCTAGTTATCTTAAAAATTCTCGGATCACATTAAATAGTTCATATAATATTTATTTTAATAATTTTAAAAGTATTTTTTTGATATTTCAATCAATAAAATAATTTCTGCATCACTATTGTGTCACCATTAATAATAATTATATAATCCCTTAAAATTATAAATAAATTCACATAAGGTAGATAATTTTATTATCTTTTCGGTGAATATTTATGTTTGATGTTTTATGATGTTTATCACTAAATTAAAAGAATTACACTTAAAAGATATAATAGATTGACATTTTGTCACATTCTTTGGTTTTAATAATAATTACATTACTTTCATGGTCAAAAGTCATTGAAATGAATCTATTACGACCCATAGATGATATGGGTCGACTTTTAATCTTCATATAGAATTTTTTTAGCTATTATGGTAATTTTATAATCTTATTTTTACCCTTACTTACCTGATTTACCTTTAAATGTAGTAAATAAAAATTACCATAGTTACTATTCTTAATATCAAAAAACAAATATTAAGTAACCTATTAACATGATTTGGAACAACTGATTTTATGTATCAAATCCATTTTTCAAAATTCATAACATAAAAGTTGCAGTAATTAATTTAAAAATAATCACATTGTTAAGAAAACAAGTTTTAAAAGTTAAACTATTCTCAAAGATTGAAATGTTTTTTCCTATGAATTCAATGTCAAATTAATGATAACGACTTAAATTATATTAAAGGGTAAAAACATATTATATTTATACTTTAAACCCAATTAATTTTATAATTTAACAATATAAAATATCTTGAGGATAAAAGTTATTTTGAATAAAAATTTAGAGTATTTTTACTATTCTTCAAAATATGAAAGTTAACAGAAAAATATAAAAAAATTATAAAAAGTAAATTTTTATATCATTATTTCAATGGATAAGTTTATTCTGTCTAATTTAACTTATAAACATGTCAAAAACTAAATTTAAATTGGTTGTTCCATCAAAAGATGACAAAACTGCATTTTTTAAAAATGCTTTTTTACCCAAATTTTTTTTGTTATCATACCATGTAATCTGAATTAATATATAATACAATTAGAAATTTAGTTAGTACTATTAACAACAGCTAGTTAATTACAATATATTGTTGTTTAGGGAAACTCGGTATTGCGTACAACACACACTATCGAGGAAGGTCGCTTTTGCGTGCTACAAAAGCCAATAATAATCTTTTTGTATACAACAAGCTAATACGGTGTTGCTTATAGTGCATGATAATCTTGGTGTAGTGTACAACACAAGACATCAAATAATTTAAAATTTTTATTTCTCATAAAATCTCGGGGTGTTATAGTTGACACTATGTCTAGGTGTAGTGGGGATGAATACAAGTTGGGAGGTGTTTCTCAGGAGAGTTGTGAGGGAGACGAAGGCAATGGTCTAGGACAGTTGTGTTACGACATGAAATTTTATGAATGAAATTTCCTATAGTATAGTTATGTTATAAAGTATAAAACACTTACATATCATAAAAACCTAATTAATACATTATTATTGTAAATTAAGAATGAAATAAGTGGTATCCATAGAAATGAAGGAACCTATACTGATGGAATGGTAACATGACTGTTGAAATAGTAATATTACCATGAGGAATTATAATATGTCCAATAAAATAGCAACCTCACCTATTAATGAATAAATAAAATTTATTTATCTTATAAATTAAAATATTACATACTTATATCATGGTAGAAGTAAATAAATGTTTTAAAAATGATAAATTAAGTATAGGTTTTTTTAAAACATAAATGTATTTCAATAGTTCGTAAATAAATATGGTGATAAAAAAAATTATTTCAATAGAATATCTCCATAAATTTTTCTTATTTTTTCTTATGATTATAATATAATTTTATGAGAAACTAATTAATTTCATCAATTTCTCATAAAATCGGTTATAATATTAAAATCATTAATTTTTTAAATAAATGATGATTTTAATTAAAAATTAGATTTACATTATTTAGAAAATTATAAATATAAAGTGGGGTCCTTTTCTGAAATCTACTTAATAAAAAATCGTTGGTTGATTTTTTTTATTTTTATAAAACACCTCAATTTTTTCATGAATAATATAGTATAATAATTAATGGTATTTAAGATTTTAAGCTATATACATGAATGTTTGGGTCATGGATGATGTATGGATGAGGTGAGAATCTATTAGTTCAAACTATAATTCTTTAGTTACCATAATTAGTCATAATAATAAAAAATATTTATCATATTGAGAAAAAATAATAAGCAAATGAATTATATAACAAAAATACCCATCTCCGCCCCATATAAATACAACCCCTCACGACTCCCTCCCCTCACGCCTCTATGGCATTTAATATTGACTAAATTATACCAAATTACTATAAAAACCTCTTACCCACATCCTAGTATATTAGGTCTTACCAAAATACCGTTTTAATGTTCCTCAAAGAGGTTCTAAAGGACACGATATTCTAGAGGTAAAACCCTCCTTGTTTCTTTTTTATATTATTTTATTTTCTTATCTGCCTCTAACCACCCCTATCCAATGTGACATGATTACTAAATTTGTATGAATATACAAAAATTTCTTATTTTTAATGGAATATCCACCATCTAACCTCTTATCGTAACCTTTTGTTCAAAAAAATGAATAACAATGTTCATGGGGTGTTGATTCACCACATTCACGGATGACGAGATTCTCTTTTTCATTACCACCCTTAAGGCAAGTCATAAAACAATTTTAATTGTTACACAATATTATAATATTATAATTAAATAAAATTCATTTTTTTGTAACCATTTTATGAAAATAATATTTAATAAGACGATAATAGTTTTTTATGGATGTAAAAACCGCCAAAATAGACAATAAATTTTTCATTAATACTTTATTTTGTGAATTATCCTCATGTTATAAAAGAAAATGATTTATTGGAACACCAAAATTTATGGAAGTGAATTAATACATTATAATTTCACTTATGGGGAATTATTTGGATTTGAAAATAATGTCTATAATTACACACAAGCTAATTGACCGGGAATCAAATGCTCTCGAAACAACCAAAATAAAAACTATTAATAATAAAAATAGTCATGCATAAACCTATTAAAATTATCATAAATAATATATATATATATATATATAATAGATTCTGAACTAATTAAATAATTTATCTAATTTGATTATCTATGAAATTAAATATTAGTGTAGAACACTGTTGGAAAATAGTTATGGCACTCTCTCAGAACCTCCTTTTTTTCAATTGGGTTAAACATTCTCCCTGATTAACACTATGTAAATATTAATTATTCATATGTAATACTCTCAAATTATTTTTTATGATCAAATCATATTTATTAATCTCAATTAATCTTTTTTTATTTTGGAAATAGTGATTTTTATGGTTCCCATTTAAATTCCACCCGACAAGCAAGCCCGATTAAAGGGAACTTTCCAAATTATTAACCTTTTTATTGTATAATATATATTATGTATTAATCAACCATGATTTTTAAAAAATAACTCATTTCATGATGAATATATATCTTAATTATTTTATGGTTTTATAATAAAGATATTTCACTTTACAATTTATATTTTCTTTAAAAGCATCCTATGAAGCGCTGAAAAGTGGATCGTTTATAAAGTCTCTGAGACACTTTTTTTTAATTTTTTCTGTTTACATGGACATAGATTTTCATAGTATATTCATATATTCACTTATAAGCTTCCATTTAGTTTTTAAATCCATTCTGGTAGAGAAATCATTATGATAATACCATCTTTTATTCCTTATGACAGGATTATGACACCCATTTCATTCCATGGGTAATCCTTTTGTTTGTTCTTTATGTGTGATTCTTCAAGTGTCACACATATTCATAATCATGTTACAATATGGTTCCCATATTTTATTCCAATCCATTGGGAAATTTTTAATCTCGTGATAGTTGGTGTTGTTAAAGGGAGTGAACCAATTTCCTTTATGTGACATTGTCCACCATGTGATATAGTCTTAGAAATTATACAAGACTCATGTTAGTTACAAGTTGTGTGGCCACATTCCGGTATTTCAATGATTACATGACCACATGTTCTATATTTTATGATTATATATTATTATTAATACTCCATCCATTATTATTTCATCATGTTGTGCCATCAAACTCATCTGTTTTTCCTTATTTATTTTTTTATTCCCTAGATAGTCTTTTAAGCTCATCCAATTATTCTTGAATTCTTTAAGATAACCTATAATGAAGTAAGATATTAATTTATTTTAGTATGTTATTATGGATTTTAAACAAATGATATATTTATTTCGGTTTCATATATTCTTATTATGTATTTAATATTCCACAAAATCTAAACATTTGAATCCTTGGTTTTTATTTGATGGTTAATTTTTCTTAAACTCATGTAATAATATGTGAAAATAAATAGGGTACTATTTTTGGTATTAGAGGCACGATCTAGTTATTTTCTGAGATTAGGATTAGAACACATGAGTGTGAATCCAATGGATAATTTTATCACCATGGATATCCAAGATTAGACATTACGAAATGAAATGTTATGATAAACATTTAATTTACATGTTTATCCTTATATGTTTAATTTATTAATTTATTTTAATTATTATCAATATAATATGGATTCCCTGACCATATTTTTATTTTTCATAGTGAACATCAGCAAATAGGGGAACACCTGATAATATACAATGTGATAGGAAATGTGATTATTTTCGAAATTACATTCCAAATATTAATTGATGGGAGATTAAATATCATGGCATTAAACCATAAAATGACTCATGTTATAAATAATAACTTGAATCATGTGAGAAACCATCATTATCCTATGAAATTAAATGTTTTCATAACCTTTTTTATTCGAAAAGGAATCTTATTTTTACTAGATCATCATATTCTATCAAAATTTAAAAATAGATTATCTCCACTGAGATGTTATTCTATTAACTCTAGTGCCCAATAAAAAATACAATTTTAGTAAATTAATCCTATATATACAAAAAAATTTGGTTATTGGACACTTTTTTGACTATGTGGAGATTTCATGTTGTTACCATATGTTTGAAATGGATATTGGAGACTCTATGTGGTCTATGGGACTGAAGGAAAAAAGAAAAAAATGGAGTTTAATGTCATAGGATCAATAAATAAAATCCTTGATGGAATAAAAAACCATGATTCAACATGTCAAAATTGTTTGAAGAACCATTCTCATAAATTACTAGTGGGAATAAGAAGATTTTTTAGATGTGGATCAATGGGTCATCATGATGATTGTTGGTGAATAGATTTAAATAATCCCACAAATGTGGAAGAAGGAATAGAGGTTTAGGCCAATACTCATCATGTAGTTCAGTGTTCCATCTATGTGTAACATATGAATTCTTTGATCCAATGCCCTTATCCAAAGGATGTCTGATGTAATTAAAAACAACCTCCAAGGCTTCATGGAAGGGAATATATGATCACTACTATTGATGTTGAACACAAAAATAATGTTTCTAAAGGTGTGTAGGTAATTTATTTATGAATTGAGATCATACTATTTTATAATGTTTATAAAAAATTATATATATTGTTCGCCTTTAGTATCAATATTCAAAACACCACCTCTTGGTATGGATTTAGATTTATCTATAATACTAAAAAGTAGGACAAGTATGGCATTTAGATTACATAATTTATCCTTGGTTAGTATTTGTGAATAGAACCTACCAGAAAATATTTTCATTTACCATTTGGTGGAGTTTCATTCTATGTTGGGAATTAATTGGTTAACTATATACATTTCCAACATCGACTATCAATAAAGGGATATTAGTCATTAAACTTGAAGCCATCGTCAAATTATGTACATGTTTCCAAAAGATTATTAATCTTTTTCAAAATACATCATCTCCATTTTGTATATTATTTCATTATGTGAAATCATATTTAGATCAAATTATTAAAGAAAATGGGAGAATCATTCTCAAAGACATTCCCATTGTGAGGGACCTTAATGATGTTTTCCCTAAATAATTCCCTTTTCTTACCCTTGACAAAGAGATTTATTTCTTGATTAAACATATTCCTGGATATCTTCCTATATCAAAGACACATTATATAATGGACACTAATTAGTTTGAATAATGTAATAAGTATTATGAAGAGAATATGGTTTAGGGTTTTGTATGCCTGATTACTTCTCTATGGGATTCGCTAGTACTCTTCCTCAATAAATAAGAATGTATCAATGTTCCTCAGTACTAAAAAACATGATCTCAATAGAATTATGATAGAGAACAAGTATCCCCTATGATGGAAAGATTACCTGTTAAATCAACTATGTTGGGACAAGTATTTCTCAAAGTGATCCTTTGGTATGTATATCACTAATTAATTGTGAGGAAGGAAGATATATCCAAGACATCATTTCAAATAATTTATGGACAATATGTGATCACATTCATTCTCTTCAAATCATCTAATGGTTAAATAATTATTAGGGACTTAATGAGTAGTATCCTTATAGATTACCTCTAAATATTTATGGTGGTATTTATCATTGATATTATGATATACTCTAACAGAAAGGAGGAATATGATGATTATTTGAATAATATGAAAATGAAATTACAAATGGTGAATATATATGAAATGTACAATAAATGTGAGCTTGGGATAGATATGTATCATTATTGGGGTAGGTTATAACTATAAAAATGATACTTGGGGACCCTTATAAAAAAAAGGAAATTAAGGAGTTTCCCAAAACAACATCTATAATATAGATAAATAGATTTATTGTCTTATATGGGAAATACCTTTTTTCTAGTATTTTCTCATTATTTTTTATCCCACCCAAATAAGTTAACATAGAAATAGGAAATGTATGTCTGAATGGAAGATTTTTAGGAATGATTTAAGGAGATCTATATGAGTCTAATATGGGGGCTTATCCTCACACTACCAAAAATTGTAGATGGTTTTTTTATATTCAGATATGCATCAAAAAAATCATGGGTTGTGTAATCATGAATAATGAGAAGATGACAGCCTACTTCTCATAGATGTTGAAGATTCATGAGTATAACTTCCTAATGCATTAACAAGTGCCATTAGATGTGATTTTTTTCATAAAAATACATTATCACTACCTATATGGTTATAAGTGTGCCATATATATTGATCATAAGATCCTAATGTATATATTCACATACTAATGAGCTGAACATGTTTCAAATGTGACGGTTAGAGAAATTCTATTAATATTATTACTCTATACAATATCTTGCTTGGATAGAAAAAAAAGTAGTTGATGATCTCTATAGAAAATTATTAGTTACTCTATCCATGATGTAAATTTATAAAGACCCTTTATTCATTTAAATTTAATGGTTGCATCTAGAACTCATAATATTTGGGAATACATCCTACCATTACCAAATGATTTACCTACCATCTAAACTAGATAAAAGCAAGGACGCACCAAGGGATGATCTAGAACTAAAAAATTGTGAAAGATGTAAATTATAAGAAGGTTAATTTTTTACACACAGATGAAGAAGGTGTGATTTATTTTCGAACTAGGATTTATGTTCCTTTGTCTCTTAGTATTAAGGATGATCTATAGAAAAATGAAAATATCTCATATATCTCCATCCACCCATGAATTACTATATTGTATATTGATCTTCAAGAACAATATTTGTGGGAAAATTATGAAAAGGTAGATTGATAATTATATTTCAATGTGTTTGGTATTATTTAAAGATAAATCAATGTTAATGAAGTAAAAAACATATGATTTAACCATTTCGTATACCCACATAGATAAGGGATAATGTAAATATGGAATTTTTCACTTTTTACATGAAAACATATAAAGGAAACAATAAAATATGACTATTGGTAGATCAAACAAACATGACTTCCAACTTAATTTTTTATGGGAATATTTATCTCTTGAAAAAATTTCCATTTTGTGTGTGAATTCATTGGTGAGGATGGATGGTGTACCAATTTAAGTGGAATATAATCATGATTTAAGGTTTACATCTAAAATCTGGAGAAGGTTCCAATATTATTTTAGTAATGAAATTAATTTCATCATTTATTATTACCCCTTGATTAATGGAAATTCTAAAAACATTATCTAGACAGTTATGGACATGAACCGAGCCTACTAAATGGAATTTAAAGCTAGATGGTATATACATCTTCTATTAGTTGATTTCTCTTACAAAAATGGTTTCCACTAGAGAAAACATATAGCACCATATGAAGATCTATATGGGAAGTAATTTGGAACTCCAACCTATTGGAATGAAGTAGAAGAAGAAAGTAACTTTGACTTTATCTTGTTCAATAGCTGATAAGTAAGGCTCGATCCATCTAAAAACACATCAAATCATCTGAGAGTAAGAAAGGAGCTATGATAACAACCATCGAAGGGATTTATAGTTCAGTGTTGAATAAAACGTATTCCTTCTAATATCACCATGGAAGGGAATCAAGTGTTTTAGAAAGGAATATATGTTTCCCCCATGTACATTGGACCATTCGAGTTCCTTGATAACATAGAAGAATCAGACTATTGGCTTCGACAAACACAAAATATGGCTCATGTTGATTAAATATTCTATGTATCTCTCATGATTAAGTAAATACAAGAAACATCACATGTACTAATGTTGGAGGTTATATGACTAGAGAATGACCTCTCATATGAAGTGGAGTTGGTAATGATCTTGTACATCAAGGACAAAGACCTACTCCAATGTAAAACTCATATTATAAAAGTAATTTTGATGACTCTAAAGTATGAAGAGGAAACATGGGAATCAAAGGAAAAAATTAAAGTGAATTACAACCTCCTCTTTTAAACTTATAATATAAAATGAACTTCTGAGTGTGAAATTTCATAAGTGGGAAAGAATGTTATGAAAAAAAATCTTATCATTGGAATTACCCTTCATAAAATCATGTTATAAATTATAAAATCCATACATAACATAAGGAACATAATTAAATTATTATTCATATGAAATAAGAATTAAATAAGTTGTATTCATTGAAACTAAGAAACCTATATTAATAAAATAGTAACCAAGCCATTGTAATAGTAGTATGAAAAGAAGGAATAGTAATCGTACAAATATAATTATAGCCACACCTATAAAAGTATAAATAAAATTTATTTATCTTACAATTGACAATATGACATATTTATATCATGGTTTAAATAAATAAGTATTTTATAAATGATAAAATAAATGATGGTATTTTTAAAAAATATAACAGTTAATTTTGAATATTATAAATAAATATTTTTATTTAAATATGAATTTATTTCTATAAAATAGATTAATAAATTAATGTTTTTACATATTATTATTAAATAATTTTATGAGACCTTAATAAATATTTCAATATTCCATAAACTGAGTGATAATATTAAAATCGATTTTTTTCAAATAAATAATGATTTAAATTAAAAATTAAATTTCTCATATGTATAAATTTATTTTATTAAAATGGAAACAATTTTAGAATTCACACACTGATTGGTGGTTAGGGGGATTTTTTATTTATTTTTGTAAAATAGCAAATTTTTCCTTAATAGTGAAATATTGTAATTTACAGTGTTAAACATTTAAAAAAATACATGAATTTTTGAGTAATAGTTTATGTCTAGGTGAGGAAATAATCCATAATTAAAAACCTCATGTTCACTAGTTACTATAATTAGCTAGAATAATCAACATTAGTAATAGTAAGTAGAAAAAATAATAAAAAATAGATAAAATAGTCAAAAACACATATCTCCTCCCCTATAAACACCACCCCTCACCACACATTCTAATCAAACCTCCAAATAATTAAATATTTACTAAATTATTCGTAGTTACTCTCTCAAACATATTACCCACATCTAAGATTTATGTTCTTACAAAAATTCTATTTCCAATTTCACTATGAATTATCTCAATGAGATGATATACAAGAGGTAAAAAGAACATACTTTATCTTTTATTTTATTTTAATTTCTTATCATCCATGTCTACTCCACAATATAATAATCATGGTAAATATAGTACTATACATATACTATAATTATTTTTTGTTAATTGAATATCCATCAACTAACCTCTTCCCCCATTTTTTCTTCTATAAATGAAAACACTATCTATATGTTGTCGAATCATTGCCTTCGTGGATGATGTATTTTTATTTTCCATTACCAACACTAATTCTAGTCATAAAACCAATTTTACTGTTAAAAATAATAAAATATGATTATTAAAACTTATAATATAAACATATTATCAATTGAAAAGATACTAGTTGGTGATGATCGTTTGGAACAACCTAAATAAATTATTCAATTTAAATTAACATTTTTTTAATGAATCATACTCATGTAGAAAAAATTAACTGATATTTATCTCTATTTTAATATATATAAATGAATTAACACATAATAATTTCACTTATATAGAATTATTCTTTTTTGACAAGAACTTCAATAACTCTACACTACCGAATCAACCATGATATGAATGCTCCTGAAACTACAAAAATAAACTCTATAACTCATCAATATAGTCATAAATGAACATAATAAAAATTATAATAAATAAAATATTAATTTAGTAGGTTGTTAGTTATTTAATTGATGAATCTAATTTTTTTATCTATGACATTGAGTGTTAGTGGAGATCACATTTTGACATGAGGTAAGGGATTCTCTCTATGACAAATTTTTTTTCAGGTTACACTTTGTCTATCATGAATACAATGAAATTATTATTTATTAATATATAAACCTCATACACTATGTTTTTTCTATTAAACAAATATGTACCTATATCGATTATTCTTCTTTTATGGGGAAATACATGTTTTTTAGGTTCTGTTTTCAATTCCACCCAATAAGAAAGCCCAGTAAAAAAGAACATCCAAAATTCTTAACTATTTTAACATACACACTATAATATGATTCATGAAAACATTATTTTTAAAAAACACTAATATCGTCATGAATAATTATCTTTTCACATTTTGGGTTTTATAAAATTTTCTACCTCGTACCTATTCACAATATCGTTAATACATTCCCTTGAATCACACAAGAGTGACCCATTTATAAAGTATCTTAAATAGAATTTTTCAATGTTGTCAAATAATTTGTACTTTTATCATCATTATAATTTCCTATTCTCCATTATTAATGTCAATTTATTATTTAAATACATTCTATAATGAACACCTTTATGATACACCCATTCGTTATGCCTAATGGCATGATTATGATACCCATTTCTTTCTAGGGGTAAACCTTATGTTTATTACTTATTATTTATTACTAATCATGAATAAATATTCAAAAACATTTTATGACGGGTGATCCAAGATAGTTTAATAATGTAGGGGTAATTCATAATCTAATTAGAGTTCATGTTTTGATAGGGAGAAAACATAATTCTTTTATGGGACATTTTCCACCTTGTGATATTGTCTTTGCAGTTATCCATGACTGATATTTATTTCATGTTATATGTTTCTACCACATTCATATGTAGACATTATTATATGATACCGTGTTCTATATGTTATTATTCCATATTTTTATTCATGTTCCATTCCGTTTTCATTAAATCCTATTTTGTGTTCTAACTAATGTGTTATGATATTTTTCTATTCTTATTACCATAGTGGGATATTTTTCTCATACATTAGTTCAGGTATTCCCTGGGATATACTATGAATATCTAAGAGATAAAATCAAGGTAGGATATCAATATGATTTATAAATAAAATATTTCATTATTTTGGTTTCATGTCCCCTAACAATGTACCTAATTTTATAACTACACCAGAATTTATGTTCCTTGCTTTGTATCTGATAAATAATTATTATTAAAATAATGTTATAATATGTGTTATTGACTTATGTCACTATAAGTTATGATTCATTGTTAACAATTTTTCTGATCATGATGTCAGCCATTCTATGGTTGAAGGTAAAATTTTGTATGATTCCAATTTGATAAATTCATTATTTAGTACATTTTTTTAAAATTCCATCATTTATTATTTGTTAATTGATGGATTAAGGTTATCTATAGATTACCTATATGAGATTATGTAAAATGATATACCTTTTGTGAATAAATATCATGGTATTTCTATGTTTCGAGAGTGTTCTATAGTGACTTTTGACTATAGTCTTTATTAGGATTTTATTGTTCTAGGAATGCATAGTTTTGACAAGATATCTAGGATGGGATAATTTTATAGATATCACTCCCATATAGGATATTTTAATTGTTGAGTTTCATTAATAACATCCCAGGGAGATTATTATGTTTACATTAAACAATATGATATTTTGAATGTTTGTTCAATAGATAATGTTTGGCGACCTAATGATATCATGAAACTCTTTTAAATTACCATTTTGAATATTTTTAAGATGCCCCAGGTAGTCCTTCCTTAAATAGTTGAAGCATTCTATTATGTTATTACAAAATACATCTGAATGTTTTACACAAGTATGAGAGTGAGCTTATGATTGATCTATTCATTGGAATAAATCATATATATTTTATTCCACAAAGGATAAATACTATAGATCTTTAATAGATGGAAGATTAAATATGTTATTTCAAGGTGAAGTTGTTTATACGGATGAATACAAACCCATGGGGTGCCTCAGTATTTTTTTATTGGAGGATAATTATTTTATATATTTCTTGATTATCACATGCTGATTTGGTTAACATCGAAAATTGTTATGTAATTCAACATATAAATGATTTATCTAACTAACTAAGAAAGGATTGATCATTTATTAAGATTTAATTGTGATAAATATGTTATTTTTTGAGGGTGAGACCATCTAACATGCCTTAAAATATGTTTTAAATTTTTTATGGTATGAAATAGTACACTGTGAAGATTTTTATTTTGATGAATGCACTGATAATTTTTATAGACAAGAGGGATTGTGTTATACATCTTTAATAGGATTATTTGGTGGATATCTTCATAAATCATATTCCCATGAAATATAATTTAATGGAGGTTCCCTCCCAATATTTATAGAGTAAATTGAGAACAGATAACATAAAATTAATATTTTCCAAACTATTAAAGATAATATTTTGGATTTATCAGATTCACATCATAGGGAATGTGACACTATATTATAGTTTATTATTATACTATAAGAAGTAAAATTCCACAGTTTCTTTGGTATATCGCAAGAAAATTAGTATGATCCATAGTTTCAAGGTATATTCAATTTTTTAAAAGGGTATTATACACTAATTTTCATGATTTATATAATTGATGATGGCTCTAATGAAGTAGAGGGTAATGTTCTTATGGTTGGATAATTATGACAAATCCACAAAAAAATAAAATAAATATTGATTAAAAAACCAATCCTGGTCATGCATAAGATGGGTAATGTTTAAATACTATATTATGATGCTTTGGGAGTAAGGAATGGGGAAGATAAGATATAGGATATATATATAGTTATTTTTGGGTCTAAGTATTTGAGGAATCATGAGTAGAACATTCTAATGCATGAAGTGAGATGAAATTAGTCGTTACCATAAAGAGTCATGGTTTCTTCTATATTATATGAAATATGATTACGGTATATATAGATCATAAGAGAAAGTGATATATGTTATCCAACAATGACAAAACCCATTTTTAGTGATTGTAGATAGAGTACATACTACATTTTTATTTTATGGTTTTGTATAACCAAAGAAAGGGCATCATCATTTCAAACACGGTGTGTAGGATGACTAAGGCCTGAGTGGTTTAGTACAAGAAACATTAGTGGAATAAAATCGAACTTTTTCACTAGGATTGGTCTTGAGGTTTATTAGTATAATTGAAAAAAAATATTTATATCTTTCTCGGTCACCTCCTCAATACACAGAAGAGAAAATGATACTCAAATTTTGGATTTAGTTTATCTAGTGTCGAGGAACATTATATTCGATGAGAAGATTCCACCATATTGTTCACATGAGACAAATTTAATTCATTATGAAACATTTCATGTTATAACACTTATGATTATAAATGAGGAGTTAAATATGGACCCAAATACATCAATATAGATTGTTCACCAAGGTTTGATCAAAATGGACTATATTATTTATAGACGGTGATGGTGGATAATGATAAACAAAGATATGATGATATTTTACACATGGTGATACACCTATCCATGAGTCGGGGATAAGAACATGTTTCCCTATGGTCTTCTCTATTCATTAATCATTCCAAATTTAATGTGAGATAATGTGGATATATATTTTTATTGGTGTTTTTGATGAAACTAAAAGCAAATAATTCAATGCGGGTTATTGTAGATCAAATTTTTATAGTTGTTCAATTTCTATTTATTGAAATATATTTCATTATTTAGGACCTTATAAAAATCTATGTATGATAGATAAAATGTTTTCCAAGGTCAAGTCAAACTATTTTCCATTAAATGAATTCAAATTTTACAATGTACTTCTCGTACGAGTAGAATTTTTTTCTATATACATTGGTTTTTATAATGAATTCATATGTTCCTCAGATGAATGGAAAGATGATCATGCAATATCAATATTAACAGTTATTCTTTGAAAATGATTCCATAATTTTGATTGATTGTGTGGAAACCTATTTGTTCTTATAGTTTTTTCCTATTGTAATAGTTATCATTAATCATTCTAAAAGGAAATTCTGAGGCACTATATTCAGGCCCATGATTATAACCTATATATTGACTATTGGACAAGGATTTTGAACATATAGTGCCAATTACCATGAACATTACACTAGTTCATATCCAACTAATTATGATTTGTTTAGTGACCTCATATATTAGTCATAGGATAGATGTCGTAAAATGATGTGTTACTAAATATTTTCAGATATGTGAATGGGTATTCTTATGAGTGTCACCAAGATTGGGATATAGTTCTATTTATATACAAATTAAATTGATATAATGTAAATTTGTTGGTCCTTAATCATCATTTTAGTAGAATGAACAATTTATTTTGTAAACTGAAAATTTTATTATATTTTCCTGACTCATAAAATGTTATTAGTAATGATGACATTTATCTTGAGGCTGATGCATCATTTGATGAGTTCTCAGTTTTTATTCAGGATGAGAGTGAGAAGAACCTTCATTTGAAAATATTCCCATGGATACAAGTGTAGTGGGAAGAATGAGAATATCCAAGAGTATACATGGGATCAGAAGTGTCATATATGAGTATTGTTGACAGAATTATCTATTGATGACTATCGATGGTTTTTTAGAATAGAACTCTTGGAGGACAGGATATATGGTTTGGAGTATATAACCCAACAATCTATCACGAGGTTATAATATTTTATGGTTTTCCCCTGTCACGTACCATCCCCCGGGGCCCATGCTGTGACTCCCACAAGCCTTCCTTCCATAGTCTAGGGAATAGAAACTAGAACATAACGCGTATTCACTAAAACGGGGAAGGAATTCACTTTATAACCTGTAAGAACATGCAACCAAGAACACATCAATATAAGAATTCAAGTAAAATGAATAGTAAACAGAGTCAGTTCAGTAAGTAAAAGGGGCCATAATACAATCCCAACTAAAAAGTATATGAAATTGAACAGAAAAGTAAACTGGAACCGCTCCTGTGAACACCCGCCCAGGATCCGTCCAGAAGGGTGAGTACAGATCTTGGTCAGTCATCTCAGCGGTACACCTCATCTAAGATCCTCCTCCGAGCTACCTCCAGTCCTGGTAATCTCATCCTCAGTCAGAAATGTCTATTGTATGGCCAAAACACAATGATGTTCGGGCATAGCCCATGTAGGGGTGAGTATAACGATATTTATTAGGGACCCTGAGACACTCAAGGTCTCACAAATTCCAAAAAGGATAAGCCACAAAGAATTAAATCAACTGGAAACCCTAATTAGGTATATTCCCATACATATACCTATGTTATCATGTATATCCATCTCAATCAGGAGGAAACACAGAGTCCAACTCAAAAACCTAAAGCTTCACTGTTCCACAATGGAAGGAACACAATGAAGGTATGTACAACACAGGTATGCCACATAGAGGAATACCACAAATGTACTGACCCAGCTCACACCAGGTATAACATAGGTACAGAAGTACAAATGATTATATGTAACTACCAAATCATCTTGCTATGTTAAGAGGCTTTACCGTTGACCCACAAAGGATCGATCGTTTCTGACCCACATAGGATCCATAGATACTGACCCACATATGATCTCTAAGTGCTAACCCACATAGGTTTGCTCGGTGCTACACCACTGAGTATTTATCGGTGCTAACTCACACATGATCGCCTGGTACTGACCGACATTGGATCGCTAGGTGCTGACCCAAAAAGGATGGATCGATTATTACCCACATAGGATCACTCGGTGCTGAGCCACACATGATCTCTCTATGGTGACCCACACAGGATCACTATTCATTCTTGACGTAGCAGCTAGCTACTGGGTTCCCACACTATGCTTTCTCGTTTCCATGATGGTTTGCTCCTCACACGATGGTTTGATACTCTAACTAGCAATAAGTCCGATGAAAATGTATCGCAAAGGACTGCCATGTCATAGGGGTATGAATGCAACAGACGATGTATCGATCGGATGCCCAATCTGTATGTTATTATCTTTTTAGTCTAAAGGGAACAATTGGATTCATGCTCGATCTAACCCGACCGTATCCCAAATTTATCCAAATATGAAGTTATTTATACCAAAGGGACCGTCTCTATCCAAGGTTTATAGTACCGTTCACGGTTTTTCAAATGGACGCTCGGTTCAAAAGTTATGGCCTATAGAGTGAAAATCTCGTAGCTGGTCTGGGTCCTGTCTCACCCTGTCGGACTAACCCAGCATGACCCAGTCTGGGCTAACCCATTACTGGTTTTGGTCGACCCAGCCCTCTTGGTCTAGCCTGGTTAGCTAGGTCGGGCCAGGGCTGCATCGGGTCCGACCCAGCCCCTGGGTCCTGCCCAGCCCCTCGGTCCGGCCCAGCCCGTGCTGGGTTGTGCAGGGGCCGTGGAGCGGCATGAGGCTGTGTGCGCAGTGTGGAGGCTGTGGGGGGAGCCTGGAGGCAGCGAGGGCAGTGCGACCATAGTGACCGCGAAGGTTTATGGGGCGGAAAGGCCGATGGGGTCGCGAGGACACCGGACATTGAGGCCACGGGGGCTACAGTGGGCCACGGGGCAGGGAAGGCCGTGGGGGTGGCGGGGCTGTGAGGTCATGGGAGTTGTGGAGGGAAGCTGGGAAGCGTGTTTTGGGGGCCGCAAGGCTATGGGACGATAAGGCCACGGGGCTTCGGGGGACACGGAGGGCCGCGGGGCGGCAAGGCCGTGCTGCACGGTCGTGCGTTGTTCCTTTACAGGTGGTCGGCTTGAATGATCACCCTCTGTTTTTCACCTTTGTCATGGCCACCCGTGGTGTCAGCTACAGTTCTTGAGTTCTTGTGGTGCCAAATGCAGGAACTAGTTTCCGTCACCATCACGATGAACACACAATAGAACCATAAGGTTTGCAGAGGGGTCGGGCCATGTTTTTTTTGGCACGTGCCATCCGCGTTAGGGTGGTAGCATGCGGCTCAAGGGGAATGATTTAATGTGATAGGTAAATTAACATAGATCAATTTAAAACACACCCCAACCTTGATTTCTGGATGAGGTTGGTTGGGGTGAAGTCATTGACATCGTCGTTTCCTCGATCGTTGGTTCATTGTAGTCGAAGATGTCTTGCATTGGATGCCTCCGCAAATTGCTTCTGATCCGGATTGGCGTCAGTTTCATCATTCTTCGATCTCTGGTAGTCATTCTTTTTGGGGAGGTGTTATTCATGGGAGAGGGTAAAAGTTTCTCCAAGTGCTATGCCAACACTTCTCCCTACTAAATAATATCTAATATAAATTAAATTAGATTTTTTAAATTTATTTTAATTGGTACAATTAATCAAGAGGTGTTGGAATAATTAATGTGGAGGAATTTCAAGAGACTTATCCACATTAAAGAGGGATTTTAACAGTTTCTCCCATTATGAGGGTCCGGGTGGCCCCACCTTTAAGAATTCAAATTGGGGGTTTTAGACTCAGGTGGTCCCCACCACCATAACCCATGTTGAGGGGGTTTCTAAAATTAAAATGTTAGTCATTTTTATTTTATTTTATTCTTTCATGAAAAATACAAAATTTTATCTTTCACTCTTGACCCATATCGGTCGAGGTGAAGTTGTCATTATGTGAATATTGGTGTTGCGAGTTTAACAGTGCCCTAAGATTTCATTTCTGAGCACTGATTTAAAAGTTACAAAAACATGATCGAACATTTACTAAATGTACCTAAAAAAATTATAGAAATTCATTTTGGGCACACTGAGCCTTGGAATCACACATCTTCAATTTTTGTAGACTCATAAAATTAACTTATAATTAAAGAAAAAATTACATGGAAATTGTTGGGTCAATACATTCTCCCCACCTTAGGGCTTTTCATCCCCATAGGGCACAAAACAAACTAAAGAAACAAGTGGGGGTATTGATCTTGAATCTGAGCCTCCCATCATCGACATCCATCTGACCGTGGTCGATGACATGGGAAGGGTCATGAACGTATCTCTTCAGCTGAGATACGTGGAAGACATTGAACACCTAGTGCTACTGAGGTGAAAGAGCTAAACTGTAATCCACCTCGCAAACTTAGCTGAGAACCTGAAAGGGTCCAATGAACCTCAAAGATAACATGACACCTCTGCCAAATATATGCAAACCTCATCGGTGTGAGGCCCGTATAAAGACTCGGTCACCATCCACGAACTCTAGATGTATCTGCCTCCTTTCGGAATATGACTTATTCTTATTCTGTGCAGTCTTCATCCACTCCTGGATGATATGAACTTTCTCTGTGGTGGCTTGTACCATCTTTGGTCCTAGTAGTGTGGACTCCATTTGGTCAGTCCAGTACAAAGGTGACCTGTAAGGTCACCCGTACAATGCCTCAAAAGGTGTTATCCCAATTGTGGAGTGATATAATTTGTTGTATTAAACCTCCACCAAAGTCAAGTGATCCTCTCAGTTACGAGAAATGTCGAGAACGTAAGCACGCAACATGTCCTTGAGGGTCTGAATAGTCCACTTAGTCTGGTCATCCATCTGCGGATGGAAGGCGGTGCTCAGACGAAGCTGCGCCCTAGAAGCCTCATGTAAACCATTCCATAGCCAGGAAGTAAAACATGCATCATGATCAGAGAAAATCGTTGAGGGTAATCCATTTATCCGCACAATATTATGCACATAAAGGCACCCCATGATCTCTACTGAACCCAAATCTCCAGTCAATAGGAAGTGGGTGGACTATGTGAGTCAGTTGATGATCCCCCAGATAGAATCATGACCAATGGACATACGTGGATTTCCTATCACATAGTCCATTGATATCCAATACCACTTTCACTCTGGGACCTCTAAAGGCTAAACAAACCTATGAGTACCTGATGCTCTGCCTACACTTGCTGACACGTGAGGGACCGAGAGACAAACTCTTCTTATTCATTCATCATTCCTAGACACTAGTGTTATCGTCGGAGATCCTGGTACATCCTCTTCACTCCAATATGAACCGCTGGAAGGGAAGTGTGGAACTCCCTCATTGCTTCCTCCTGAAGCGACACTGGTACCATGGTACGTCCTTTGAAGTGGATGACATTCTCCCCACATTCAAAAAATATATATGGTGCCAGCCCAGTGGATATCTGAGCACGTAGATCCTCACAGTCATCTTCCCCATGCAACTCCTCCCTGACATGCTAAAGGAGTGGGGCCATGACTGTAAGATACTGGAGAAAAGCTTCTACATCTCGATCCATAAAGGATATTTTTAAAGTAGCCAGCTGCCCCTTCATCTCACCTACTAGTTGTATACCATATATCCTGCTGAGTGCTTCTTCTACAACATTCTCCAACACAAGAGAATAGAATATTGCGAAGTCATAGTCCAGGAGGAACTCAATCCAATGTCGCTGTCTCTGTTTTAGTTCCATCTGAGAGAAGATATACAAGAGACTCTAATGATCTTAGTAGACTGTAAAATGTTCGCCCATCAGACAGTGTCGCCGCATCTTCAAAGTGAAGACCATTACTACTAACTCCAAGTCATGGGTAGCATAGTTATGATCATGTTATCTCTATTGTCGAGAACCATATGTTATTACTACTCACTCCTGTACCAGGACACATCCGAGCCTTGTCCTTGAAGCCACATAGTAGACTATGTACCCTACGCCCTCCTTTAGAAGCCTCAAGAAGTGGGCACTGGTCAGCCTCTCCCTCATCTCCTGAAAACATTGCTGGAATCTCTCCGACCACACCAAGGGTTTCCCCTTCTCCGTTAGTTGTTATAGAGGAGCTACAACTCTAAAGAAATATGGCACAAACCTCTGGTAGTATCTAGCCAATCCTAGGAAACTCGGTACCTCACACTCATAGGTGGCTCCCAAGAATGTACCGCCTCATTCATCACTAGATCCACTACAACTCTATCCTCCAATATGACATGTACTAGAAAGTGAACCTCTCGGATCCATAACTTTCACTTTGAGGGCTTACCATAATTCTAGTGCTCTCAGAGTGTGTCCAATACTACCAGTAAATTTCAGGCATACCCCTCCTCAGTAGTCGACCAGATCAGAATGTCATCGATGAAGACTACTATAAAGCGATCAAGGTTTGGCAACAAGATCTTGTTCATGAGTCCCATGAACACTGTAGAATCGTTGGTCATGACGAATTGCATAACTAAGAACTCGTAATGGTCATACCAAAATCTGAAAGTCATCTTCTACACATACTCATCTCATACCATGAACTGGTGATAGCATGATCTGAGGTCTATCATCAAGAACCATTGTACTCCCTTCAGCTGATCCAATAGGTCGTCAATCCTTGGAAGTGGGTAATTGTTCTTCATGGTCACCTGGTTCAGGCACCGACAGACAACACAATGTCTCATGCTCTCATCTGCTTTCATGGAAAACAAAATCGGGGCTGCCCAAGGAGAAACACTGGGCCAAATGAACGCTTTTGCCCTATAAGTACTCATGTGGTACCCGCATCTCACGAAGCTCTATAGGAATCATATGATATGATATTGTAGATATCTGTTTTTTCCTGGGGTAGAGATCAACTTGAAATTCCACCTCTTTATGAGGAGGTAGACCCGGATCATCATTAGGAAAGTCATCTATGTACTGGTCCACCACTACAAGATAACTCACACTCTCTCCATCACCTACTTTGACTGCAAGACTAGCCATCTGATTAGTGATCGACTTCAATCTCCTCTGGGTAAGTCCATCCTATGCTTCAAAGGCTCTCTTCTAATTGTTGATGGTAAACCTGGACCGATTAGTGCAGAAATAATACACTTTGCACCTAATACAGTCAATCTAATAATGAATTCTAGATATATAGTCAATACCCAATATGAAATTGTAAGGCATCGACGCCGCTATTAAGAGATCCCAGCCGAAGATCTCGCCTCCTAGAGTAAGCTTTCACTACTGTCAGTTGTATGTAATCGTCGAATCTGCTCTCATAAGAGTCTATTTCCATACAGATCAAGCCAACAGCTCCATCAGAATCTCTGATCTCTAAATGAGGGCAGTGGAAATAAAATAATGACTGAAACCTGTTTCTATATGTACTACAGCTAAGGTGGAGTAGATACAGATCATACCTCGTATCATCTCCAGAGAGCCATGGTCATAGGACTCAGATGCCTAGAGCTAAGATCACCCCTATCCACCTGCTTCCTCTGGTCGGGGTGGATCCCCTGGTAGTGGTGGTGGTAACATCTTGAATCATCTCTCACCACTAGTTGCACGAAAATCTCCTCTTCTAAGTCTACCTTCTCCTTGCGGACCTCCTTAGATGAACCTATATCTCTGCCTAGGTGGTCCTTTGACCATCTAATGATCACCCATATGCCATGACAAATAGTAACGAGCAATGTGACCCTACCCACCGTATGCTTAACACTGCCCGCTCCAGGCTTGATAGGCTCTGCCTCGGGTGCCCCCCACAACCGACCATGAATCCTATGATCGTCCACCAGTAGTTCTGGTCCTCATGGACCTATACGAAATATATCTGCTGCCAACTGAGAAAGACTCCTCTACATGATGATTGGTGGTGGGTGTCATTGCTGGTGAGTGCTCAGCATGGAAGCTCTCTACTAAGAGGTCTCTCTCTGACTCCCCACCTATGTGAGGATGCGAAAAGAAATCCTTGAAGACACGATCTCTTGCCTGATCCCCTGCTCGAAGGCTTAGGCCCAGAAAAATGGGTCCCACACCATACTATTAGTATAGCATGAGAGGTCAGTGGACCTTGCTGATTACTGAGCTACAATCATGTTTCCCAGCATTCGATGATGAAGCTCTTGTATACGCACTCTGTGAAGAGTCACCGGGACAAACTCTGCCCGAAACAGGCTCTCGTAATCAACCCAAATAAGTGTCACCTCATCGTGAACATGGTAAATCAAGCTCTAATATCTTCCTATTACTTCTGGTATAAGGCTGGCATCAAGGATCATCATGAGATCGACAAGTGTCCCTACAAGTCGGAAGACTCTCACTTTGGCCTCAAGCCAATCCTCAACTGCCTGTGTGTCCATCCCTCCCAAGAACCTGGGTGGAATCTGGCACTGGAACTCGTGCAATGCACTAAAGTGGCGTGTACCATCTGTTGTTGTGGATGGTGGCATTGGTGGTCCAAGAGGTAATGGTACCGCTGGTGCCTCCTCTAGTTCCTCTTATGGAAGAGGGCCATGTACGGAGGCCTCATCACTCGGTGGGATATCCGTGCGTATAACTCTCAGAACCCTAGCTGGCTGTCTATGTAGAGGCATCCTGAAACCAAATAGGTGAACCATGTTCAATAAGTTATACATGGTGAGCTGACTCAAAGGATCACAATGAAAACTTTTTAAAACACACATTTAATTAGTGTTTTCATGCATTAAGTCGGAAATTAGAAGTTAGGGTCATGGTTTATGGATCCATCAGCCGCCACACCGACACTGGATTACCTAAACTTATAACCACACTCACTACACTTAACATTTTTGTCATTAAAGAGAAAGATCAGATTCATATGTCCTATGGCCGAACCAACTCCTGTGATACCAATTTGTCACAACCCATCCCCTGGGGCCTATGTCGCGATTACCCCAAGTCTGCCTTCCATATAATAGGGGCTGGAGACTAGAACTGAAGGTGTATTCCCTCAAACTCAGAAGGCATAGAATTTAAATCCTATAAGAACAAGCAACCAAGAACACATCTATATAAGAACTCAAGTAAACTGAAGAGTAAGCCGAGTGAGTGCATTAAGTAAAAGAGGCCAGAATACAATCCCAACTCAAATGTAAAAGAAACTGAAAGTACATGTAAACTAGAATAGCTCTTGTAAACACCCACCAAGGATCCTACCTGAAGTGTAAGTACAACTCTTGATCGGTCGTCTATGTAGTACGCCTCGTTTAAGTTCCACCTCCGAGATACCTCCAGTCCCAGTACTCTCGTCCTCAGTCAACATTTTATTTTTTAGGCAACAAATAGAAAAAATTACGGGCGTAGCCCATGCATGGTTTAGTATAACGATACTCAGTAGGTTCCCCGAGTCACTAATGGTCTCAAAATATACACAATGTATAAAACATAAAGCATGAAATGAACTAAAAACCCAACTTAGGTATATTCCCATACATATACAATTTTTTTCAAGTATACACATCTCAATCATGAGGAAACACATATTCTAACTCAAAATTCCATATCACAGCTATTCCATAATGAATGGAATGCCATGACAGTAAGTACCACATAGGTACGCCAAAAAGAAGAATACCACTAATGTACAAACTCAGGTTACACCAGGTATAACATAGGTATAAAATTACAAATGATTATATGTAACTGATGAATCATCTTACTCTATTAAGAAGCTCTACTGCTTACCCCATAGGATTGCTATGTGCTGACTCACACAGGATCACTCGGTGCTGACCCACACTGTATTGCTCGGTGGTGAACCACAGCGGATCGCTAGGTCCATACCCACATTGGATTTTTTGGTGCTAACCCACACATGATCGCGCAGTGATGACTCACATAGGATTTCTCGGTGCTGAACCTCATAGTATTTCTATTCATTCTTTACATCACAACCAACTACTGGGTTCCTGCACTAAACTTTCTCATCTCCGGAAGCGTCCACTTCTCAAGCCACTGGTCGATACACCAACTACCACGATGTCTCATGAAAAATTATCCCAAAGGACCAGCACACTATAAGGTTCTCAATTCAACAGATGGTGTGTCAATCAAACACCTGGTCTATATGTTATTAGAATTTTATTCCTAAGGGTCCGCTGGATCCGTGCCAAATCCAACCTGACCCTATCCCAACATTAAACAAATATCATGTAGGTTATACTAAATGGACCTTCTCATTTAATGGCTTACATCACCATTGGAGGTTAGTAAAATAAATTCTTGGTGAAAATTTTATGAATGATAGAGCGAAAAGTTAGTATCTTGTCCAGGTCTGGTCCAACCCGGTCAGATAAATCTGGACTGACCCAGCCTGGGCTAACCCCACCCAGTTTGGGTCGACCTGGCCGGTTGGGCCTGACCCATGCTGGACGGTGCGGGGTTCGTGGAGCGGTGTTATGGCCGTAGAGCCGTGTGAGGACACGAGGGCAGCACTGAGGCCGTGAGGGTGGCGTGAAGGCCGCGAGGGCGCCATGAAGGCCGCGAGGGCAGCGTGAAGGCCGTTAGGGTGGCGAGGCCACAGGGAAGGCGAAGGGCCACATGGAGGCACGTCCACAAGGTCTACGAGGCCGCAGGACGGCAAGGCCATGGGGGCCATGGAGGGACATGGGGCGGCGAGGGTGTGGGGGCCATGAGGCCATGGGATGGCAAGTCCGTGTAGGCTGCGGGGCAGCATAGGCCATGGAGGGCCACACAACACGGTCACTCGTCGTGCCTATGCTGGTGGTTGGATTTAGCAGCCACCATCTATTTGTCACCTTCAACATGGTCGGCAGTGGGGTCGGACGCGGTTGTCAACTTCCACCGGTTCCAAACTCTGGCACGGATTACCGTCACCATCGTGAAAAACACGCAAAAGAACCATAAGATTTGTAAAGGGGCCAGGACATGTTTTTTAGGTCCATACCCTTTGTGTTAGGGCAGTAGCAAGCGACTCAAGGGGAATGATTCAATGTGAGTAGAAAATTAACATTGATTAATTTAAAACATACCCCTACCTTGATTTCTCGTTGACGTTGGAAGGGGTGAAGTATGTGATGTCGGCATTTTCCTAATCGTCGAATCATTGTCACTGAAGACGTCCTAAGTTGGTTGCCTCAACATGGTTCTTCTGATCTGGCTCGAGATTGGTTTTCTCATTCTTCGATCTCTGGTGGTCATTCTTCATTGGTAGGTGTTATTTGTTGTAGTAGGTAAAGGTTTCTCGAAGTACATTTCCAAAACATATCCCAACAAAATAATAGCCAAAATAAATTATATTAGGTTTTATTAATTTAATATGAATTGTCACCATTAATCAAGAGGTGTTGGAATAATTAATGTGGAGGAAGATCAATAGACTTCTCCACATTATAGAGGGAGTTTAAGAGTATCTCACATTATGAGGGTTTAGGTGGCTCCACCATTTGGAATTCAAAATATGGGGGTTTTAGACTTGGGTGGTCCCCATCACCATAACCCATGTTGAGGGGGTTTATAAAATAAAAAGTTTAGACATTTTTATTTTATTTAATTCTTTCTCAAAAAGGAAAAAAAATTCTTTCACTCTCGACCCACATCAGTCAAGGTGATGGTCTTCTTAAGCGAATACTAGTGCTGTGAGGTAAACGGTGCCCTCATATTTCAATTGCGAGCACCAGTTTAAAAGTTACCAAAACCCCTCCTTCACGTTTACTGAACATACCCAAAAAAAGTCCATAAATTCATTCTAGGCACACCAGGCCTCAAAATAACACGCCGTAAATTTTCATGGACTCATAAAATTCCCCATTAATTAATGAAAAATTTACATGGAAATTTCTCGGTCTTTACATCCACAAATTTTATTTTGTTTTTAGCTTTTATTTATATTATGGGTATTTTAGTGTTGTGTCCACGTTAAATCAATGATTAGTAGTGTGTATTGTAAACCCAGTGTTGTGTCATTGGTGTCAATTTAGTTTATGATCCTTGTACCATATGTGTAATGGGATTTAGGAAACATTTTTTTCTTTTTTCATCTATAGTCATTGTAGAAGGATGTTTTCATGTATTGAAAATATTATAGGAATGTTTTGGGATAAATTTGTAGATGTTTTCGGACATTATGATAATTGGTAAAAAACATTTTGAGTCATTAATATCAAGTATGAATTAATATATATATATATATAAATATAATATGTATAGGGTTTTTAGCTGATGAATAAATATTACAATAAAAATATATATTTTATAAGGGTGGAAATGATACATATAGGTTTATCTAGTTAATGGAAAAACCTTTCGTATGAATATATGTATATATATTAAAAATATGTATAAATATATTATGTATAGTTTCTTGGTTATTGAAAAAATTATATGTATGAAAAAATATATTATCTATAGGGAAAATAAATTATGTATTAGATTTTGTAGCTATCAGATAGACATCATCTATAGAGAATATATTAAGTATGAAAATAATTATTTTATTTTTGTAAATATCTTACATATTAGTTTTTCAAATAAAGGGAAAAATATTATATGTGAAATACATATATCATTCATTGAAGAAGATATTATGTATTATTCATTTCAAATAAAGGAAAAACCTAATATATTTAATATATTTTATGCATTAAGGAGGATATTTTTATTGGTTTTATATTAAAGGGAAAAAATGTATGAAGATAAATATTATATAATGTATTTTATTTTGAGGGAATTATATTTTTTAACAAGTGAATATATATTTTTTGAAATATATACATTATGTATAGAGATACAAAATTATTTGCCGTAATCCATAGTTTTTTCAAATTTTATTTATGATGATACATTTACAATGTTTTCAAAAATTAATATTTAATTTACTTAAAAATATATAAATAGAGATTTAGTCAATTAAAACAACATAATATTGGGTATGCACTAATATTTAAAAAATTTATCTACTTTAACCTGTAGAGAAACAATTACAAACAATTTTTAGATACATATATAATTCATCACAACATGTACCCATACATAAGGTTAACATTCATTTATCATATAATTCTAAATTTCCTTTGATGATTCATATATTTATTCTTCTTATGATTGATTATTCTACTTTTAATTTATTACCTTATTTTTCATGATTTTTTATATTTGGGACTAAGTAAAATTATGTTATTCAATTGGGATATCATATAAAAAATTGGTAGGTGGTCTCTATGTGGTCCTTAATATCAAAATTATTTATATTGTCTTTATGATGATTTCTCTCACCAAACAATTTTATATTTATAAAATAACATAATAAAATGAAATATTATTTTGTTTCATGTTGGATACACATTTCCCAATAGTTGCATGATCCTTGAGTAAATTTAATTCCTATCCATCGATTTCCATGTGATTTGATCCTTGTGTTAGTAAAATAAAAAATATGTGAGGAAATTCAAAGAGTTTCATAAGAGAAATTTTGACCATATAAAATGAACATAGATGCCATAGGATGAACCCTAAATAATAATATTTGGTAAATTGAAAAAAATGAGAACCATTTATAACATTATTGTGTGAAATTATTGAATGTGATTGATGTCTCATATAAAACTATAGAATCTGGATCATTATATATGAAATGATTATTTTTTGGGTCTTTATTCTCCATGTGAAAAAACTGGTTTATGCATGGGTCATTATTTTCCTTAATTAATGTTGTTTTTGAGATGGTTCTAGGGAGGGGAACTATTGCCCTTCGGATATGATGTTTTGGAGAAGGATTCTGGTTGGGGCATTGTTCTTTTATGGGTGATAATATTATGGAGATGTTTTTAGGGTGGGAGGAATTAAACTCCACAGTGGAAATATACTAGAAATGTTTTTTTGGGTCCGTTAAAATACTCCCACGATGATTCAGTTTCCCAGATGTTTTTGTGTTGGGTATGATTCCCCCTGGGTGGTGATATGTAGGAATTTTTTTAGGTTTAGGGTTTTATTCCGCCCTTTATGGTAATGAAATATAATAAGAGGAATATATAATTGGATGAAGTATTAAGGATTCCTCATTAGTGTCACTACATAATTTGAGGAGTATAATAATGAATTATTTTATATTAATTTATTTTCTAATTATTTAACATCGATATAAAATTAGGTAGACTAGTTATATTGATAGAATCAATTGGTTGTGTCTTGATAAGTTGAATTCAAACCATAATTAGGCCACTAAGTGTACCCTAGTATAAATCATTATTTTATTTCTGGACAAGGGTGTGAACTATATTCTTGGTGGATGATATGTGCAACTTGGATGGAGTTTACGAGTTGAAATTGATCGAATCCTCATGATTAGTTTTATAAAAATACCTTTATTTTAATATACATTGTAATATGTTGGACCAAGATGTTTATGGTCCATCCATGAGAGATTATGGTCACATTTATGTGTTTTTTTAAATAAAAAAATATCATTTTAATATAGCATGGGATATTATCATTATTATTCAAATTTAGCATTGATATATGTTATTATTTTTTATTTAGATGGTTGTTACTGTTACTACATCCACTATTTCATATAGTCACATGATACAGGGGGTATTGTCACCCATTGGTATTCTCATCCCCCCACCACTAATAAACATCCAATAGATCATAGGTAAGAAATCTTGAGTTATATGGTGACTTTATTTAGTCAATGTGGAGGTGAGATGGACATGTACATTATATAGAAGACTATAACAAAAATGCTTGTCACTTAAATCTAGGTATTTTATAGTGTAGGAAAACAATAAATAAATTATTTTTGAATATATAAGCCACTCTGATATAATAGGTACTCAAAAAATCAGAAAAAATAAAAATCTATTTTCACTAAGTACTAATTCAAATATAAGATATTCAGATCCATTATGAATTATTATAATGGTTTCCATTATTTATGTATTATTACTAGTAAGTTGGTTGAGTTTTAATATATTCATAAAATTTACATGGAATTGATTTTATTATTGAATAGATGATAACGATTGATAATATATCAATAGGATGTTATTTATGACATTGGTGTAATCTGAAATTATCTTTTGTCGTAAAAAAAACATTTTAGGAAATATACATCTATCATTCAAATTCAATGTCGTATGAATTAATATATTTATGATCATATAAATTTCATTTGGATGTTTGAAGGATAATATTAAAAATTCACGAAAACCATTAATGTTTTTATGTAAGAGTATATTTGAGCATAATTTGAATATGTATAACCAAGAGTCAAACACAATCACACACACACACACATATATATATATATATAAGAAGAGGAATCTAAAAACCACATAATTATAATGATTGTTTGGATAATTTTTAAGGTTTGACCAAATTTTATTATACTAATAAATTATTAACATTAATCTTTATAAGGACACAAAATTGTACCCGGATGCTCATGATTGAATAATTGAATCAGTGTAAAGCCTATGAAAGACTATATTTGAAGTTACAAAATATGCACAAGAATAAAATTAAATTTATAAGACATTCATCATTACATTTAATACGTAATGATTCAGTAATGATATTCTAAAAGATTAATGTTTGAAGAAGATATAATAAATAAAAATATAATAAAGTAGATCATGTAATGATTCATTTCCCAAATATAATTGTGTTTGAATTGATCCATCATCAAATAGATATCATTCCAAATTTTTATAGTAATTATTTATCATGTTTAGCCTAATTTAAAAATTATAATAGGATTTTGTCTTACTGATGTTGATTACATAGTGGAGCTGAAGGTCATGTCACAATTTAATTGGTGGTTCAAAAACCTCCCATATAATTTTACTTTTAGATCATTCCATAATATTCATGTTGGTTGGGTCAATTTATAACCAGCAAGTAAAACCCCAAATATTTCTTCATCGTCTGATATGTGTATAATACAATTTCAAGTGTTTTAATGATGTTTCCAAGAGGATAACAGAAAAAATTTCCTTGAACACAATTGTCTAAATCATTAAATAATATGAAGGTCTTATAGATTGAATGATTTGATCCAATGACTCAAAAGGTTGTGTGAGAAGTTTATAATAAATGTTCTTGATAATTTTATCTAAATTATAAATTGTCCATTGAAACAATTAGATTTACTAATCTGCATGTGATAATAGTGATAGAGGTATTGAGTGAGATAGATAGGGCCGATTGAACATTTATGTGTGTGATTAATGAAAATATAGAGGGATTTTTTGAATAAGTAAAGTGAATCAAGAAAAATATAATTTGGTAAGTTTGAATATGGGAAATATAATGTAGATGGTTTTTTAAAGTTAAAGTTATATGTAATTGGGTATATTTTAGGATTATGAGTCTCTTGTTGAATAATTAAATTCTTGATATTAATGTTTCATCAAGATTACTACATGAAAAATAGAAGGTTGTGTTATATTTATGAAGAAAATTTTGATAAACAATTTTGTTATAAAATCTGTTTTTAGTGAAAAAAGATGATTTGGTACTCATATGTATAAAATTTCTATTTCATATTAGATATTAAATACTCTTCATACGGTTATATTTTAACGAATATTTTTACTGATACAGGATCATGTTAAATAAATTATGAGACAATTATTTTGTGACAGGTGTTTTAGGATAGTAAATAATTATTTATATCTTATATGGTTGTTGGAAGACATGATTGCTGATTTTCTGGGTTATACATACGATATATACATTCAATTTTAATAATAATCCTTGTAATTCCGATGTGCCCAATATATGATTGTTTATTAATGTGGTAGAAAAGTTATGAATAATAATAAAAAAATCACTATCATCGAATGAAAATAATGGATATTCAGTGGAAACACATTAAATAAATCAATTCACCGATTCACCAACTCATCAGTAAATTCATAAGGATCCTAATACATATTGGAATTTAGGTATCCAATAATCATTATCAACCAATGTTTCTAGTTTTAATTCGAGTATCATTAAGATAAATAAGGTTTCATTGAAGTAGTGACTATGATAGACTTTATGATTAAGTTTTATTTGAAGGAGTGTCTTTAAATGATCTCAAATATGGGGGAAATGAATGAAAATCAATAGACAAAATAATAAATTTGTAATGATTTTTTTATCCCCATATTGAAATGAAATTAATGTAATCATAGGATTTTTAGGAATTAGACATGTTACTCATTGATGTAAATATTATAATGGAGTTCATGTATGATATAGAAAATATAACAAATAGGATAATGAATATCCTTAATAAAATATTCTAGATGCTGAAAACAGAATGAATAAGTTCATGATTACCTCCAGGAAGTCAATTCAAGAAGTGGGATAAATCACAACGGGAATTTTCATGTTGTTTTAGTACTCATGAAAGATTAATGGTTGTGATAATCAAAATACTAAATCCAAAATAGATGTAAAATTTCATATATGTGTGAATGAAAGGTAATATTTAAAGCTGAATTCAATGAGTGTTAAAATATTGATAATAGATATCAAACTATACAAATCTATAAATTTAAAAAAATGAGAAATTGGAAGAAAAATATAGTAAATATGACATATTTAATAATATAATGAATAATCTGAATTTTTGAAATATTTTTTTTTGATTTAGGATTAATTTTGTTTCAAAAATGATTGAAAAACAATGGGTGAAAATAATAAAATAGAGTAAGTGATATAGTATGTATAAAAACAAGTTATAAAAAATGTATCACATATTATGGCTATTTATTTGAGGTTGTCAAACACATGGAAACAATATATTGGTTTAATTAAGGGTGATTATATCAATTTTCATTACTTGTAAGGAATTATTTGAGGGGTAGTATATCTAATCAAAAATAAATATGTTTATGTGACATTATAGTTCAGAAATGATGATTGTGAATGAGTTTACAATATTGATATATATCAATGTTATTTTTGAAATACTTGTTCTTGAATCTAAAAATTTATTTATTTTCATTATAAAATAGTTTATCAAGAATTTTAAAGCTAAATAATATTACAATTAGATGAATAAATAAAAGGTTAAGTCCAATGTTGTGGAAGAATCATCGAATGATATAAAAAATGATAAATAATATATTCTTGAAAATATATTTTAAAAACCTATGATATGTGATATAAATATTATCATATATTATGAATGTTTAAAAGGTGGTCTAGTGTAATTTGAAAATGATGGTTCACTCAGAATCAAAGGATCCAATATAATGAATATTGTAGAGATTATAATTATATGAATGATGAACATTATATTAATGGATTATACAATAATTTATTATGTGTTTCTCAACATAATGATGATGTGAATGATGTTTTATTTCAAAATGATGTTTTATTAGTGAAGAGGATAAAGTATGGCCATGTTGTTAGATGATTACGGTGAATAAGTAATGTATAGTGAAATATAGCTCATTTTTAATGTAATTATACATAAAAATAATTATTCATATGAGTGAATCTGGATAATTAGTAATGGAATGAATGAATTGGTAACCATGGATAATGAAGACGAACTAAAAAACTCAGGGATAAATTTTTCATCATGTTACTATTTTAAAATTTTAATGATCTTGGAATTGATTGAAATTACAAAATATCAATATTATTGATTCATTACATAAATACATGGATATTCAAACTTCATATACATTGGATAATATTCATTCATATATTTATTTGAATATATTAGCAGAACATTGATGATGGATCATTCCAATATAATCCCAAAAATATTATGTGATATCACTATTATGAAAATGAATTATAAAAGATTATAAAAAAAAATTTGTAAAGGAGTTTTAACACTAGTTATGTATTATTGGATATAGGGGGGTTTTTTAACATGTGATTTAAATGATTAAAAATTAATTGGATAAAACGATGAATGTTTTGGAAATTGAAAATATTTAAGACGTTTTATTTTGTATGATGATTTTTAAACCTATCATGTGAATAATAACAATCAAATTTTATTGTTCTAAGGTTTAGAGATAATTTAATAATTTAAAACCGTTTTTCTGATCTTGAAAAAATCGGTTGAATCTCGAGAATGTTGAGGAAATTAATTCTTACGCATTATTTTTTTGTTAGGATAATAAGTATATGAAAATAATTTATGAGTCAGAAATTGATTAATGTTGTGAATTGAATATTGGATAATATATTGATTTAAATTAGTTAGGAGAAAATTGATCAACCAGTAAAGAAGAATGATAATGAAACATAATGGATACTCTATATCAATTTGAATTAAAAGTTGAATTGATAAGTAAAAAATCATTTTATTCAATGGTTAATCCTAGATTTAAGGGTTATTAAATGATGTTACTTTTTCTCAAGTTGCAAGGTTGAAGAAGAAAATAATATAAAATTTTTCTCCCAAAAATTATTAATGTTGTTTCAGAACGATGTGAAGTCATTCTTCCAAAATGATAAAGATTATAAGGAAGTTTACAAAGAGAAACATGATGGTTTCTTGCGTGGATAAGATAATGGAATTTTTAATAGATTGAAAATCCATTTTATGTATTGAATCTACCACCAAGGATATAATGAATAAAACTTATTTATTATTTGATGGTGTCAGTTCTTAATAATGGTAGAGTAGATAACAAACATGAAATAAATTAATGAAATGTTGTATCAGTTACATCTTTTATTTATATTGATTATAATTGTTTTCTATAGAATAATAATGTGATTGGGGGACGTGTGTGATTGTAAAGACCTGAAAATTTCAACGAATTTTTTTCTTAATTTCTTTGGAATTTTTAGAGTATGCAGTGTCTGACAGCACCTGATTCGGAGGCTCGGTGTGCCCGGAATCAGTTTCTGATGTTTCGCTCGGGTACGTTCTGTGAACGAACGAGTGGGTTTTTACTAAATTTTGAACCGGTGCTAAAAATTTAATTCTAATGGCACTGATGAACTCGCAACGCCATTAATTGCTTAAGGAGAGCTTTACCGTGGTTGTGTTTTCACGGGTGGAGAAGTAAAAAATTGTGGATTAAATTAGGAATGAATAAAATTATGAAATTTTTTTGTTTTTATAACTATGGTGGTTTGAACCTATATAGTGGAGTTGGGGTGGGAGCACTTAACTACCTATGTGAGGATAAATGTGAGGTGAGGCCCACATGATACCCAACCGTTCACATTCCCATAACTCACTTTTAACTCTCATTAACTCCCACCTTTAATTATGTAACTCTTCAATTGTCTTTCTTTATTTTGCCAACCTACCTCTTAATTACATTAAACAACACTTCATTTAATTAATTAAGAGGATTTGTTTTTCAAAATTGGAATGGCTTGGCAAGTTCAATTAAAATAAGGTGGAAGCTTATTTTAATTGTGCTGGCACATGTGTTGGGAAAAATCTTTTGGGAGAGAGAGCTCTAGAGTTTTGAGGAACATCTTCTTCCAACAAAGAATGGTTCATCTCCTTTGTCGAAGAACGACCATCCTTCTCACCAAAGAACGCTCCCCAGAATTCCATCAAGGGAGGAGACACTGCCGCGGGGAATTCACAAACGACAATGTCACCTTCCGACGTCAACGAATGAAGCTACCTCTCCGCAGATCCATCGAGTGATCACGTCATGAGGTAGGGGTAATTTTTTTTCAAGTCTTTATCATCGTTCATCATTGCTTAAGGTTTGGCCGCCTGATATCGTCATAACCGGAGGAGATTGGACCGCACAAACATGGCTGATTCTCCTCCCCCCATCTTTGTTAATTTTCGACGATGTTGGAGGTAGAGGCGCATGGTGCCATTGCACCATGCCGTGATCAATAGGGAACCTCGACCATGCAAGGCCATGGTGAAGGCGGTGCGGTGCCGTTGCACCACGCGAGGACGTAGAGGACCGCGACCGGAGTGGGCCACGGTGGTAGTGCACGGTGTCATCACGCCGTGCCGGATAATCCAGGGAAGGCCGCAGCCAGAACGGGTTGCGACGAAGGAGCATGGCGTCATCACGCCGCACTTGTGAGATGAGTTGCGGCCTAAGGCTGCTAGGGACTAGCCGAGATGGTAGGCCGAGCCAGACACCTGCGACTTCTGGAGGCAGGACCCCCTATGGGTCCCGCGACTACTCACAAAAACGGCTGTCCATTATGGTCGGTCGTTACCCAGATAACTGGGTGGTGTAACCCCCTGACCTGCTACAATGGCGAACCACAAAGGGTCTGCCGTTTCCAGAAAAAGGGGGTGTGCCCCTTGCGTCCTGCTTGGCCAGCGCCGAGCCACGACCGGCTTTCGAGCTGGGCCGCAAGTCGCATGGGCTGGGCCGGGTCACGCCAGCCGGGCCGCGTCGCGCCAGCCATGGGTCGGGCCGTGCCAGTCAGGCCAGGGAGCGCCCAATCGGGCCAGACCTGGAACCGGGTTGGTTCGACCCAATTCGGGTTGACCTAGGGGTATTGGCCCAGGTCGGACCGGGCCTAGACCCCCTATTTTCGGACCAGGTTCGTTAAAAGGCTCCTATCTTGAGCTACAAACCTCTGATCGACAGCCGTCAGTTGCATAGGGTTCCATGGATCGTGGTGGTCATTTTGTTATATTGCACTCAAGGTTTATGCAGATATTGGGTATGGAAGGGTTGGTTTGAACCTGAAACCAACCAGGCCCTCAGAGCGGAAACAGTTATAATTTGAGCTCCAGACATCCGATTGAAGTACCCTCGACTTTGTTGTATTTCTCTTGAAGAGGTTGTTCTTATGGTATACTTTACCCTAGATTTGGACCCAGTTGGTGTATGGGCAGGTTGGATTGTACCCGAAATCCAACCAGGCCTCAGGAATGGAAAATCCAATATCTCTCAGACCAGATTTTCATTTGATGAACTATCAGCAGTGTTGGTATTCACATTGAGAAATGGTCCCTTTGAGTGTACCCTATGAGGGTTCGAGGTACAGTTGAGATACAGACGAGTTGGTTCGTACATAAAACCAACAAGGCCCCCAAGACGAAAAGGCTAATAACTCACAGACCGAGCATCTGATTGACGCGCCTTCTATTGCATTAGAATCCCTATGATGAGGCCATCCTTTGTGATAATTATTCATTGGACTTTCGGATACGCATAATATCGAAAAGTGTCTCATGGATCAGACCCTCCTGGAGACGAGCGTACAGAGTGTGGAGACCTTGTAGCTCTAGACCTGATGACTGCTTGACCGATTTGAGTCATAGTGATTCGATTAGCCCAGTGGACGAAGCACCCAGATATTGGCGGCAGACCCATGGTGGACAGAGCGCCTGATAGTTGGTAGTAGACCCGCGGAACTCGATAGGAGAAGTACCTCTATAGGATATTAGGGGGAGCACAAGGTATTTGGCGGCAGACCCACAGCGGACGGAGCGCCCTGAATTTGGAAGCAGACCTGCGGTACCCGACATGATGTGTACATAGGTAGTATAAAGTTATTGAGTAGCGCCTTGGAATCATGACAGGGCTACTATACTCGACATAGGAGGATTTCTCCAGCAGTTGTGGTCTCGATAATGAATATCCTGGTTTGAGCTGAGTCAATGACCTTTGTGTTTCTCTCACGATTGAGATGGGTTACATGATAACTTAGGTATATGTATGGGCATATACCTGGGTAGTGGTTGTCCATTGATTCCATACTTATGTGATACCTCAGGATTGAGATGGGATATTTGATAACATAGGTATATGTATGGGAATATTCCTATGTAAGGGTTATCTGTTGAGATCCTTCTTTGTGGTTATGATTTTTGGATTTAATGAGACCTTGAGGGTCTCCGGGTCCCTACTTAGTATCTGTATACTCACACCTGCACGGGCTATGCCTGCAACCCGTTTTATTGGTTGTAGGCGACGAATAGTGCTGACGGAGGCTGAGTGAATGAGGACTGGACAGTACCCGAAAATGGACATCATGATGATTCGGTACTTGGATGAGGATGACAGATGAGGGAGTTGAGGAGGCTATATATACCTACGCTTGAGGTAGGATTTGATGTGGATGATCTAGGAGCTGCACTATTTGTACCTACCCTTCGGGTAGGATTCGAGGTACATGATCCAGGAGCTGAACTATCTCTACATACCCTTCAGGTAGGATCCGAGTTGGACGAACTAGGATCTGCATTCATCTTTAAGCTATTTTCTTTATTTAGTAGTACTTTCGTTCAATTTTAGTTGTAATTTTAGGTTGGGTTTGTATTCTGGCCCACATACTTTTCAGCAATTTCTTTTTTACTTAGTGTTTATTTCGTCTTATACTCTATGGTGTTTTTTTACAATTATAAAGGCAATTACTTCTCTTTTTATCAAGATTTACGCTGATGGTTCTAGTCACCAGCCCCTAGACTATGGAAGGCGGGCTTGGGGTAGTCACAGCATGGGCCCTGAGGACGGGTCGTGGCAAATTGGTATCAAAGGAGTTGGTTCTACTGCAAAACATAGAACTATGATATTTCATTTCTGTGAAGCAATAGTGCTAAGGGTATTAAGTGTGGATTTATGTTCAGGGAGTCTAGTGTTGGTGCGGGCGGCCGACGTATCCATACACCAGGACCCTGACTTCTGAATTCTGACTCAATTCATGAGGACACATAATACTTGTGTGTTTTAAAAATATTATTTTATGTCTGCTCAAACCAGGTCAGCTCACCAGGTATAATCATTTGATTGTGTCACATCTGTTTCTTTCAGGATTTCTTCTCCAAGTTAGTTAGCATGGGTACCGAGTGGGGAGCGTGATGATAGCCCACCGAGGAGTGAGGCCTCAATACAGGGACCTCCACCAGTTGAGACACCAGCAGGGAGTGCACGCCTCTTGAGCGCATTGCACGAGTTCCAGTGATAGGGGCCTCTTACGTTTCGAGGCGATTCAGATTTTTTGAGGGTTGGGTAATGGTTGGAGTTTGTAGCGTGAGAATTCCACATAGCTTGGAATCCTGCTTTCTTGATGGTGAACCTAGTTGTTAGCCTCTTTCAGGGAGCTGCTGCGAGGTGGTGGAGCTGGATGCTCCAGTTTTGCGACGAGATGACTTTCACCTGGGGAGACTTCGAGACTTTCATCAGGTCAGAGTTTATACTAGTGGCTCTAAACTCTGAGCGTGTTAAGGAGTTGTTGCCATTTCCATAGGGTTTACCATCAGAAGTTGAGTCATCTGTAGAAAGTAGACAGATGATACAAGGGACCTAGAGGACCGGACCTACAGGTGGGAGACCTCGGGGTTGTAGATTACATTGTGTGAGGCACACGATGCAGGTTCATCCATACAAGAAGTAAGATATGCTATGCATGCGGTAGGAAGGGTCACTTGGCTCAAGACTACACGACCTATCCAGCTGATGAGCAGCGGGTAGTAGATGGATCTACCAGACCGAGGCAGAGGAGCCAGCCATACAGTCGGTGGTGTACAACACATCGAGGAGTTTCCACAACCACCACAAGGAGGTCCACCCTAACCGCAGGGAAACATGTAGATATGGGAGAGTACAACTTCAGGTAACTAATGCATACGACTATGGAGCTCAGGAAGCAGGCAGACAGGAGCGAGACTAGTTTCCGGAATTGAGGCCTTTTTTATTGGTTCTTCTAGCTTCCTTTTTTTTGTTGTTGAGGTTGTATGTATCTTTTTACTTTGAGATGCACTAAAAAAAGACACCTTTAATTGTGACGTTTACTTTCTTATCCTCTCTGTATAGTTCATACTAAGAGTTCTCATTTTAAAACCGTTGACATGGTCCTCACATTCGAGATACCTACTAGAGGAGACCCAGTGACCACACACTGCTACTGATAGTGTGACTCGACCCTTGGAGGTGAGAGTAATGGTTGGATCTCATGGTACTAGCGTCGAGGCCATACGACATCATCCATGGCATGAAATAGTATCGTTCATGTCAGTATTGACTGTATTAGGAAAAGAATGTGGTTCATCTAAGCGATGAGACTAGATTTCTATTTTTGGAAGAGGAGAAATCCCAGTAGCTCTTGGGTGGAAGGAAAACGAAAAAGGGTGGAGATGAATTCTTATTATTGGCTAGCCTCACCCATTGTTCGTTGAGAGAACGGTTTATGGTTCTCTCCATCTTAATAATCTCATGTGTATCCTCACTTAGAAGGACATAAACCTGGACCAACGGTGATGGCTTGAATTCCTCCAGGACTATGACTTCGAGATAGTTTATACTCCTAGAGAGGGGGACTTTGTAGAAGATTCTCTTAGTAGGAGATCAGGCATTCATCTGTTAGGAATTGCGAGACAGTAGCCAAATGCGTTTCAGATAACCTTTGTGGATATTGATGGTGTCAGCACTTATAGAACCAGAGATTGTTCAGGCTACGATGGAGAAGGTGTGGATCATCCGGGAGCAGATGAAGACTTCATAGAGTAGACTGAATTCCTATGATGATTAGAGATGGAGACCACTGCAGTTCGAGGATGGTGAACACGTCTTCATATGGGTATCACCTCGACGAGGTCTAAGGATTTTAGGCGAGGCAGCAAGTAATCTATGGGGTTCATCGGACCTTTCTAGGTCCTCATAAGGGTAGGCGAGGTGGCTTACTGTCTATCCCTTCCACCTCAATTGCATCGGTTGAATGATTTCATTCACGTATCTCAGCTGTGGAGATGTGTGCATGACCTATCTGTCATCCTCAACCATGGGGAGTTGGACATCGATAACGGGGTGACTTTTATGGAAATCTAGGAGGTTGAGGATCGACATGATAGGGTCCTATGGGGACGGTCGAATCCTCTTGTGCACTTTCATTGGCAACACGGAAACCACTAGGAGAGCACATGGGAGCGGGAGGCTCAGATGCATGACAAGTACCTCCTTTAGCTTCCCGAGTGTGTGTTGAAGCTTTACGGGGACGTAAATCCCTGAGGTGAGAGTACTGTAAAGACTCAGAAATTTCAATGAATTTTTTTTCTTACTTTGTTTGGAATTTTATGAGTGCGCAGTTTCTGGCAGCACCTGATTCCGAGGCCAGGTGTTCCCGGAATCAATTTATGAAGTTTAGCTCGGGTACGTTCAGTGAACGAACGAGCGAGTTTTTTCTAACATTTGAACCGATGATCAGAATTGAAATCTGAGGGCACTAATGAATACACAATGTTGGTAATTTCTTATGTGGACCTTTATTGCGGTTGTGTTTGGATGGGTAGAGAGGTTAAACATTGTTGATTAAATGAGGAATGAATAAAATTGGGAAACAATTTTATTTTTATAACTAAGGTGGTTTTAACCTACATAGGGGAGTTGGGGTGGGAGCACATAACTACCCATGTGACGATAAATGTGAGGTGGGGCCCATACGAGACCCAACCATTAATATTCCCAAAAATCACTTTTAACTCTCATAACCTCCCACCTTTAATTATGCAACTCTTCAATTTCCATTTTAATTTTTCAAAGATAACTCTTAATTAATTTAAATAACTCTTCATTTAATTAATTTAGAGGATTTGTTTTTCAAAATTGGAATGGCTTGGTAACATCAATTAAAATAACGTTGAAGCTTATTTTAATTGGGTGGGCACTTGTGTTGAGAAAAATATTTTGGGAGAGACTGCTCTAGAGTTTTGAAGAACTTCTTCTTCTGACGAAGAACAGTTCATCTCCTTTGTTGAAGAACGACCATCCATGTCACCAAATAATGCTCCCCTAATTTCCATCAAGGGAGGATGCACCACCATGGGGAATTCACAACTGATGACGTCATCTTTGACGTCAACGAACAACGCTACCTCTCCGCAGAACAGTCGAGCGATCACGTCATGAGGTAGTGGTTATTTTTTCATGTATTTATCGTCGTTCATCGTTTCTTAATGATTGGATGCATGATATCGTCATAATGGGGGAGATCAGACTGCACAAACATAGCTGATTATCCTCCCCACTTCTTTGTTTATTTTTGACGATGTTGGCAGCAGAGGCGCACGGTGGTGTTGCACCCTGTGGTGATCGGCAGGAAACGGAGGCCATGCAAGGTTGCAACGATGGCGGTGCGGTGTCGTTGCACCGTGCAGGGAAGTAGAGGACCGCAACCGGAGCGGGCCACGGTGGTGGTGCACAGTGCCGTCGGGTCGCTCCGAAGAGGCCAAGGAAGACCGTGGCTAGAGAGGGCAGCAGTGGGGGTGTGTGGCACCGGCGCGCCACGTGGAGGAGGCCAAGGAAGACAGCAGCCAGAGCGGGCCACAGCGGCGGTGCACAGCGCCATCGTGCAGCGCCAGAGAAGCCAAGGAAGGTCACGACCGGAGTGGGCCGCAGTGGAGGAGCGCGAAGATTTCATGCCACGCCAGAGAGTAGATCCACGACCTAAGGCTGCGGCAGACCAGTAGGGGCGGCCGGACGAGCGGGCTGCCACCGACTCCAGGAGGCGGGTCCCCCTTTGGGTCTCGCGGCTGCTCACATAACAGGCCGACCATTACGGCCGGCTGTTTCCCAGAAAACCAGGGGGTATAACCCCCATGACCGAATACTAGGGCGGACCCCACAGGGTCTGCTGTTTCAAGAAAAAGGTGGTGCACCCCTTGCCTCCTGATCGGCCAGTGCCGAGCTGCGGCTGGCATCCGAGCCGGGTCGCAGGCCGCACGGGCTGGGCCAGCCATGCCAACCGGGCCATGCCGCACTAGCCACGGTCCAGGCCGCGCCAGCTGGGACGGATCATGCCCAATCGGGCTGGTCCCAGACCCGGGTCGGGTCGACCCAGTTCGGGCCGAACCAAGGGGTATTGGTTCGGGTCGGACTGGGCCCAAACCCCCTATTTTCGGACCAGGTTCGTTCAAATGCCCATATCATGAGCTATAGAACTTCGATCTAGGCACTGTCAGTTGTGTAGGGATCCTTGGATCGAGTCAGTCATTTCGGTATATTACACTCAAGGTTTTAGGGAATATTAGGTATGGCCAGGATGGTTCGAACCCGAAACCAAACGGGCCATCAGAGCGGAAACAGTTATAATTTGAGCTCCGGACGTCCGATCGACGTACTGTCGACTTTGATGTATTTATCATGAAGAGACGGTTCTTTTGGTATACTTCACCCAATATTTGGACCTAGTTGGTGTATGTATGGGTTGGATTGTACCCAAAATCCAACCAAGCCCGAGGAAAGGAAAAAACCAATATCTCTCAGACCAGACGTCTGTTTGACGAACCGTCAGCGGCGTTGGTAATAATGTTGAGAAAAACAATCCCTTTGAGTATAACCTATAAGATTTCTTGGTATAGTTGAGATACGTATGGTTTGGTTCGTACACGAAACCAACCAGGGCCCCGGGACGAAAAGGCTAATAACTCACAGACCAGGCGTCCGATTGACTCACCGTCTGTTGCGTTGAAACCCCTGTGACGAGGAAGTCATTTGTGAGACATCTTCATGGGACTTTTGGATACTAATAGTATCGACCAGTGGCTTGTGGAGCGGAACCTCTCGGAGACGAGCGTACGGAGTGCGGAGACCTAGTAGCTGTAGACCTGATGACTGCTTCACCAATTCGAGTCAGAGTGATTCGATTAGCCCTGTAGACAGAGCGGACGATATTTGATGGCAGACCCATGGAGGACTGAGCACCTGGTAGTTGGCAGCAGACATGTGGTACTCGACATGAGGAGTACCTCTGTAGGCTATTAGGGGGAGAGCTCGGTATTTGGTGCCAGTCCCACAGCGGATGGAGAGCCCGGTATTTGGCAGCAGGCCCGCAGTACTCGACAGGAGGAGTACATCATCATTCTAAGGATAGTGAGTAGTGCCTTAGAGTCGTGACAGGGGTACTATACTCGACAGAGGAGGATTTCTCCAATAGTTGTGGTTTCGATAATGAAAATCCTAGTTTGAGGTGTGTCAATGACAGTTGTGTTTACCATAGGATTTTGATGGGTAACTTGATAACTTAGGTATATGTATTGGCATATAGCTGGGTTGTGGTTGTCCATTGATTCCATAATTATGTTATACCTCATTATTGATATGAGATATTTGATAACTTAGGTATATGTATAGGTATATAACTATGTAAGGGCTATCTATTGAGATCCTTCTTGTGGTTATCCTTGTTGGATTTAGTGAGACCTTGAGGGTCTCATGGTCCCTACTAAGTATCGTTATACTCACCCCTGCACGGGCTATTCCTGCACCCTGTTGTGTTGGTTTCAGGTGATGGACAGTGCTGACGGAGGCCGAGTGAACGAGAACTGGATAGTACCTGGAGATAGACCTCACGACGACTCAGTACCCGGAGGAGGTTGACGGACGAGGGTGCTGAGGAGGCTATCTGTACCTACCCATCAAGTGGGATTTAAGGTGGAAGATCCAGGAGCTGCACTATCTGTACCTACCCTTCAGGTAGGATTCGAGGTGAACGATCTAGGAGTTGCACTATCGGTACCTACCCTTCAGGAAGGATCCGAGTTGGACGAACCAGGATTTGCATCAATCTTCCAGCTGTTTTCCTTCTTCAGTAGTACTTTCGTTCAGTTTTAGTAGTACTCTTCATTTGGGTTTGTATTCTTTCCCACATACATTTCAGTACTTTCTTTTGTACTTAGTGTTTACTTCCACTTGTACTCTATGGTGTGTGTTTATTTTTATAAAGGATATTCCTTCCATTTTTATTGGTATTTACGCCTTTGGTGCCAGTCTCCAGCCCCTGGCCTATGGAAGGTGGGCTTGGCGTAGTCATGGCACTGGCCCAGAGGACGGGTCGCAACAGTGATGCAAATGAATTACATGTTTTAAATGACTATATTGGTTTAAATTTTATTTTTTTGGGTCTCCAATATTCTCAATTGATGGATTATATTTTCCATTCATAGGTTTAATATTTCCTTTTTTGAATAAATTTTCATGGAGGATACAAATGTCTTTTACAATCTAGTTATAGTGGGAATAACGATTTTCAAATATGGGGAAGAAAACATGGTTAACCAAAATGTGTTTAGAAAATTCATTTGGAGTTTACTCTCTCTAAATTATTCTATACTAGAAATCATATATGGTGTTACATTATCCAAGATGTTTCAAGGTATAACTAGGAAATATTATTTCATAGAATCCACACCGAATTCTTGATTATCAAATTATGAGAAAAGTATGTTAAAAATATATAGATTCTCTAAAATGTATTATGATTGACACATTAGTTATATAAATTTTAAATAATGTGGATAATTAATAAAGGGAGATATTTTTATGTCTTGAAACCCAATGGAAAAAAGTTCAACTATATTTTGCACATTTTAAGATGAGTTTGTTGAGGCAACTAAGTACGAACTCAATTTTTGTGAATGTAAACTTAATATAAATGTCATTAAGTGTAATTGAATATTCCAAATTTTTGTGATACAATAACCAATATATGATAAATATTTTTTGATAAATATGATTCAACATACAAAACAAAATAATATATATATATCACATACCAATTAGATATTGGAAATGGTTAAGGAAAAGATTATTGATTTAGTGTTTCCTCCCACTAATAAACAAATAGTGGATATTTTTTATATAAATATAAAAAATATGTACTTCAAACGTTAAGGAAAATTATATAATTTAGAACTCATTATTCCAAGTTTATTGTTTGGATTTTTATCCCTTATGAAATTTTTCATTGGATGTTTCTATCAAAGGGTTCTAGATGAAAAAAATATAAATCTAACGAAATATATGGTATTATTTGTATGAAAAATAATATGGTAAGGTGGAATAAATTTTTTTGGGGAGTTTGAAATTGGGGAAACTATGAAATAAATATCTGAACTATGATAATTTATTGAGCAACTGTGTAGAAAAGTGTTTATTTTACAAGATACTTTTTTCGAAGAGAAATATGGGAATATTTTTGTAAGATAGATATTTAGTTGTGTATGTGGGTTAGAATAACGGATATATTTATCATTATTATTAAAATTAATTTATTCCTACACCAAATTAACTAATTTATGATTGAAAATAGAATGATGATTCATTGATTAGTTGATACATGACTTATATTAAAAGGTTGACATCAAAATACAAAGGGTACGATTTTATAGACCCTAAATCTTCTTGATTCTAAAGATTACACTAAAGGTGTTTGTGTTTAAGGGAGTATTTTTGAATGGATTATATTTTTATTGAATGCATGATGTGGGAGTCAGATATATCAGTGGGGTAGATTTGGTAATATATTTTTCTAAAATGATATTGAACACTTTTCATCACAAAAATCAAATTCAAAATCATATGATTTAAGATGTTTTGGTTGAAGAAAAAAGACAATTAAAATTTTAAATAATGATTAAAAATGATATTGTTATTTTAAATTTTATCTATAAGAGAAAATTAGAGAATCAGATTCTTATTTATGATTAATTAACATTTTTCAGTGATACATGTGAACATGAACAAAAATTTAATTAATGTGTATATGTAAGTCTGATGGTTCCAAGTCAATTTATGAGTAGAATGATATTTTTTTATCTATCCAAGATTAAATACAATGTTTAGATTAAATTACGGGGTAATATAGATCTAACACATGAATAAGTAAATTGTTTTAAATATAATATAATTCTAAGTCGTTTGCTCCATAATCTGTATATGAATGAGTCTCTTTTGAGAGATTTCAATCACACCACAATATAATAAATCACATCATGAAGATATCACAAAAGATTAATGTTTTAACAAATTATAATAAATAATGTCATAAAAATGAAATCATTTTGTGATATGGTTTTAAAATTTGATTATGTTTGAACAAGTCGTTCATTACATGGATATCGTGTTATTATTGGTTATTCACGATTTCTCATGGTCATAATTTTTTTTGAGAGACTATCTATTTTATAAATGGGAGATGATTTCTTAATTGAGATGAAGATCATGTCTGAAGGTACGTGTGTGTTAAATTTTAGTTCTCCACTTGATTTTACGATGTCTAAAACATAATGTTCTAGGAATAGATTACACCATAATGTCTTGGTAAGTTGGGTATGTTTTTATGTATTTATAGAAAACATTATTTTTTATTCTATGAAATATTAATTCGTGTATTCATGTGTGGAAAATCATGTTTTCAATGTATTGAGGAAGTGTAATTGTGTATGACTCAAGGGATACTTCATTGTTAGTTCTTATGCCACCAAATCATATTAAACATGAAAAGGGGAGTTCTTTCTTCCAATTTATCATAAATAAAGAATAGAATGTAAGAATTGAATTATTCAGTAGTATTTAATCTGAAATTCAATATTCACAATTTTAATACTTAAAATTTTCCACTTTTCCTATGGTGGATAATGATAGAGAAGTCGAGAGAATGTGTTACATTGTGACATGGGGATATTAAAGAAAAAGACCTGAAGTCTATATAATATTTATCGATTCGATTATTAAATTAGTAATACCTATTATATGATTTTAAGTCATTTAGAAGCGTGTAAATGGAATAAAATTGGATTTGAGGTGGAGTTCTATTCTTCCCATAGATTGAGTGATGTCTACAAATTATAATTTCATCAATATTACTCTAAAAACAGTTTTGGGTTATCAAATAATGGATTCACACACTGTTTAATAATAAGATATATATTTAATAATATGAAAAGGATTTGTTACACACATATAAAAAATGGATTATACAATTTCTGGATCTATATTTTTCTTATTATATTAGCTAAAAGAACTTTTTTGGCATATTTAGGATCATGTAATAATATATTGGATAAAAATTTAATATGACATGAGTCTAATGATAACCCTTGTGCATTTTCATCTATGATGATTACTAGATCATGTGATCTTGGTTATTCTGGGTCAATCCAAGGATGTATCCATTCAATTTGACATTTGAAACAAGTGAATTTACTATATCCAGTGTCTTTGTGTTACAAGATGTTTTCAGAATGTATGGATCAATAATTATGTCCCTCAGTTTAATATGAAATGATTGTTGTTCATTATTGATATGTAAATGAAAAATTATCATTCATTCATCCCCTCTCAGTAAATTAACAATAATATTATTACCTATTGGATTTTTTATCCAACATCTGATATCTCAATCGCTTCAATATATCTCTTTCACAATGAGAAGAGCTACAAATGGTGATGTATCCAATAAGACACCACTAAAAACACTAAAACTAAAAAATACATGGTCCCAATAACCATTAGTTAGAAAACATATTACATAAGAAACCCAACTATGATAATCTCAATGAATGTTTTCGTAATATAATAACCGAAAATTTTCCCCACAAGATTCTAACCCTCACTATTCCGATGAAATGAACTCAAATAATGAAATTAAAACCAATAAAATATTATAATATCCTAACCAATAATAGGATCATCAATAACATGATTGATGAAAATAAGAAATAAAAAACTCAAAACCTAAAATAGAAGAACTAACATCGATATAGAATAACGAATGAAAAAAATCAAAAGAAATATATTAGAAAACTATTATAAAAATAAATTCCCATATATTTATTCATTAAATATTTAAACCCCAATGCAATCCAACCGAAATAGGAAAACTCAAATAAACATGTAATCTATGAATTATAGTAAAGGAAACCCTTTATTAATAAATTAGATCCTCAACCTAACAAAAATATAAAAAATTACAAATAAATATATGACCAGGAACAGAAAAATCAAATATTGAGTCTTGAAATTAAAGCAAATATAAAAAATTGAATATAATATATAATGTCTTTATAAAAATCTCTATGATCATGTGAAAATAATCTATACAACTATATTTAATAATTTTGTTTATTAACCGGAAACACTGAACTTTATGTAGGAGTGTCACCATAATGGTTACTCAAATTTATTATTTGGTTGGTGTGATGGATTCCAAATCAAATTAATATTAAGATAGAATTGATTTCATAGTATTAGGGTACCATAAACTAGAACTCAATTAAAATAGTTTTTTTAATCCACTAACTATATATTTTTAAATGATAATAAATCTATTAATTTTATTTTTTTAATTTTTCATTCAGTTTATGTAATATTTATAAATTAATTCTAAAATAGAATAAATTCATTTTTATTATAATTAATTCACAGATTTTTATTTATATTTTAAATAAATTATTATATATATTTATCTAATTTGAGATTCATTCATTTTACTGTTATATTTTATTGCTAAAATTTATAAATCATAAAGGTTTATTCAGATAGGTTAGGGTAGTTAAATTCCTATTCTATGACAAAATTGGATAATGTTAGTGTGATTATTTAAAATGACTAAACAGTGTATGAAATAGATTTAGTATTTTGAAGGGTAATAGGTTAGAATTTAGGTATCCTTATAGAACCCACTTTGTTTTATGTTTTATTTTTTAATAATAAAAATGATGTCAACAAGTATGTTGTCAATGTGTACTGAGAATAGAATCTTAGAAGATAATTGAAGTACCTAATAATTTTTATAAGCATATAAAATGAAATACAAAATAAATGTTACATTATGTGTTGAGTTTTGAAAATTTCAGGGGGATTGAAGAAACACAATGGATCATGGAAGAGATTTATTATCATTACGAATATGATAATGAAATTAAAATTCCTCCATTAAATTATTATATATCTATTCATCAATGATAAAGAAATATATTATTTTATGTATTCCATGGATTATGGTGATTTTTATATATTATATACTTAAAACATAAAGGATAAGACCCTACATTATTTATTAAGGACTGGAATGTCGTATTTTGAAAATGGATTTGAGGGTACCCATAACAAGAATATAATGTATAGTTTCAAAAATACTATAACATTAATATGGTTACCATATATGGTGGCACACAAAATAATCGAATTAAAATGAAGGCCCATTATAAGAAGTGAAACATCATTTCATAATCCCATTAAACACACTGAAATTCCACATAATAGATACCATTGAATTACACCACAAAAATGTGATGTCATGAAAGATAACCCACTTAATTCCATGTCTAAAATTTGGTATAAATAATAGGTGTCAACACACCCATTGCTCTATTACAATGGCCACCTATAAATATAATCATTCTTCTATGCCATGTGGTATCCAAGATGTATCACTATGTTTTATAGGTAATCACTATTCACAATATAAATCTCCCCTCTACTATGGACCCCCATGATGAACTACCCTTTTCAATGATATGAAATATCACTACTCCATCCAAAAAAGATATTGTGTAAAATTATATGTTCCTTCACACCAATCTCTCTTCTACGAAATGAGACTAAAACGTTTGTATCTGCACTACCAACAATGTGCAATGTGGTGAAAATTATTCTTTTTACATCAATAGATGCTTAGAGATGTCTTGAATACCAATGAATAAGAATTTAATATGTTCATATACCTAAATCCCATTGGACAACAACCAATGCTAGAAAATCCTAAAGGCTAATGACACACCAAATATAGCTCGAAACACCCCCAAACCATGTGGATGATTATTATCAATTTCCACGACCATAACTGAATATTGTGACATCAAGAAACTATATGTAACAATGCATCCACCTATCAAAATCACATTTATTCTCACCATGATTTACTAGCATAAATTCACCATTGATCCATCACTTGAACTCTGAATTCCACCACCCAACCTCCAAACACCATTTCCTAAACAAATTCAAATCGGTGATGGACAATATATATCTAGAAATGTATTCAAATGATACTAATAATTTATACCACTACTATCTCATGATCAGAAATCCTAGATTTGATGTCAGATTTGGGGATGTGGAGGCCATGTCTATCCACTTCTCAAGCAATGAACAACCGATGAAAGAAGAATCTTCCACCACCCCACAAGTGTCAGATATCATTTTTGATGCCATTTCAGAGTATGAGGAGGCATTGTGTGAAAGAAGAACCCAAAACCGAGTTAAAAAATTCATGATGTCGATAACAACACCATAAATGTGAGACACAAAAACCAATAAGATGGAGGATGAATAGTATCATTATGATATGAACAATTAATTCTTGTATAGATAAGGAAAGTAATAAGAGTCTAACATAGAAGGACGAAGTAAATAGGGATGTCTCTATAAAAAGGATAACCCCTTAAAGGATAAAGACTTCATTCGGGAGGGATATCTGGGAGATAAATGAACCATCTATGGAAACTAAATTTTATATCTTCATAGAAATGTAGGGAATGATAGTAGATGAATTTCCATCCAATGTATTATCATATTGATAAGAAAAATGTTTCAGGACTGGTTTACAAGGATGATTTTTAATGATGTTCTATAGTTAGATGAGGTATTATAGGATCTATTGAAGTATCTATGAAGTATTTATGATTTTTTATATGGTGTTAGAATTATTATAGTGGCCATAGATGTTCATTATATGTTATTCATAAGTAAGTTATTTTTTTGAGTTGTATTTTATATAGTTGATGAAGGATGAAAAAATCTAGGTTTCCTATTGCAAGAAATATGAAAATTAAAATTAAATATAATAGTTTAAATAAAGATACGTATAATTAATTATAAACTTACTCTCTCAAATATATTCTAAATCTAATGCAAGGAATTAAAATGGTAAATTTACATTGTGAAATATAATATATTCTAGAACACTATGAAATTTCAAAGTATAAACGCCCATTTAGATAAAACATATTTTCATAACATGAAGTGGGAATGTCTCTGTGAATCTAAAAATATGATACATAAAATATTTTATATGATACAAAAAATATTCTACTGATGTGTGACATCTCTTAGAGAAGTTATGCAAGAAATCAGATTTTTATATGCTGTACATATCTCATTAATTTCAGTTTTAATTCATAAATATGGCCTAATGTAAATTACCTTTATGTTCAGGGAGGTTTTTGGGGTGTTCGAGGCTTGTTCGGAGCCAAGAACCCATGTTTGAGGTTATTTATGCCTGGTGCGTGGTTATTGAAAATTTTGGGGGTTGACTGTATGGTTTGAATAAATTGTGTGAGGATGAATGGGGTTTATAGGCCAACCAGTTTGGAATAATAATGCTGAATGAGACACATGGCCACATAGCTAGGGAAAAAAATTAGTAGACTTTGACAATTGGTTATTGCACAGCTTTCACACAATTTTTAAATAGTGGGAGAAAACCATACAGGTGCCAATCCTTTTATAGGTAGCCATGTAGTTTGGCACATGGTTTATCAAACTATGATCATATAATATGTCACCCCTGATATTTTAAGAAAATTTATAATTTTCTATTAAATAAAATATTGTTTTAGAATAATATCATATGACGCATAGTAGAGGAAGAATTTGAAACCCCCATTCAGAAACTATTAATTAATTTGAGGTGGTTTCTCTATCTGATATCTAATTTGTGGGCGGTTTGTCTTGTTGGATTTGTAAATGTAAGAACATGAAATGTTTTTATTTTTTATTATTCATTATGGACATTGGATTTTCTATTTTGGATCAAGATAATTTTATTTATTTTTAGGTTATTCGTCTGTTATTAATTTTATTTGATAATAGTTGAATCAGGATACGATACATGACAAAAAATCCACTTCCATGCAAAGGTTGGTTGTCTATAATACATACATGAGTGTTGGATATTTATTAGGATACATACCATTATACAACAAGATGTAATCCCCAACAAGACCTCAGAATTGAACTATGTAACTGAATAAATTTAATATTTTCATATTACTGATTATTATATGTTATGTGATATTAAGTTGGTAGGTGTTTCCCGAACCATTATCACGCATGGGTTTTCCTATTATAATTATCCTTTATATACAATTTTGAATCACCCATGGGGTGAATTGATACTTTTTTTCTTAGAGGATGTTCATTAATAAATGATTTGAAACATAATTGTTGTATATGATATTGGTTTCATATATAGCATTTGGATGATTTTGACCAAATGGTTAATATGGAGCATGAATATCTTGGATAAGATATATTTTTAATCTTTGATTTCTAATATATTGATACTACATGTTTAAATTGGATAAAAAGAATAATTAAATATGATTCAATGACTGGGTATTCTCATTTGGAATCTTCTTAATTATTTGAATTATTGATTTGGAAATATTTATATATCAGAGGATATAATAATTTCTCGGTTTCCATTAATGTTAAATGGTTAAATGAGTGGGTGTACAGATTTTTTTTTAATTTCATGTATAGTTTAATTGGAGAAATTAATTTATGAGTGGGTTTACTACTATAAAAAATATATTATAAAATAGATATTGTGAGTGGGTATACTCACATATAATGATGTTAAAATGTTCATATTAGTGGGTATAATCAATTGATTGAAATGATAAACGTACACATAGATTCCACGGACTTGTTCCACTGATATAGAACATTGTTGTAGATGCCTTAAATATAGATTATCCTTGCATATTTATTTTGTTGGAAGATTTGGGCCTTACTAACTATTGGACCCCACTTGCTTGGACTCACATATTACCTGTATGTTAGAACATGCTCCCATGACTCCAACTAGGGGTTATCTGAGATTCCATTATTATTCTCTAACGAATCAAGGAGTATTCCATGCTATTTGACACCTTGGATATTATCCTTAATGGTCTGACTCTTTGATATATGGTACTGAAATCAAAATGTGATTTACTTGAATATTCAACTCAATCATTATTATTATGACTCATTGTGATATATGATGAGGAGTTAATGGATGGGACATGTGTGTATGAACATAATGTCCTTGATAGGTTTTATGAATTTCTTGTATAATCCTTGATAGAGGAGGTTTAACATGTTTTACAGGGTGCCTCGAGAGGCTATGTCATTATTAAACATTCAGTAGTAGATATTCTATGGGAACATTAATTTTCTTACTAGTTTAGCATTTACATGCTTAGTCTATTATGTTTCACAATCGGTATTGTATAATCCATTTGGTGATTTCATACTAGTATGTTATATAACACTCAGTTTGGTCCTCCCATGGGATCCCAAACAATTTATACGGTCACATGTATTGATAAGGGAAAGATACCTAATACTTGTTTTCGAATGTTGTATAAGAGCATGATAGAATGTGACCAAACATATACTTCTGATGATACCGGGATACTTTTTGGTATTTTTTAATTTTTGGATAATTTTATTTTCAATACTTCCCTATAACATATTTTGATGCTTTATAGATACGTGAATCGTAGTCATCATCAATGTATTTGAGACACTTTTGGCATTGTTATATATTCATGTCTTGTTCTTTTATCACAGTAATGAAAAATGGGTTTTACATCTTTTTGATGAGTTTTTATGTCAGTTATTATCCCCCATTATTAAAAGAGATGTTATAAATATGTCTATAATTTTTGGTAAAAATGGTCATTCAGAATCTATAAAAGAACTAAATTTTTACATCAATTATTTATTAACCGACGTAAAATATCATATACCACATTGGTCGTATAAAACATGACGTGGAACCCTATTATCCCAAAGATGATTTACTATAGTTATTTTATAACTAACATTAAAAATAGTATTACATTTAAGTATCAATATAAATATTTTGAAAAGGGTTTGGGATGAAGTCTTGTTTACATTAGTTATTAAATAACATACATACAAAATAATATAATTTTTCAAGTTTTATATGATAATGGTGGAAATTCAAAATGTCGAGGATTTCTGTACCTGAATTATTAAGTAACTAATGTAAAAAATGATATTTCACATAGTGTTCTATAAAAAGTGACTTAAAAAGAATTAAATTAAAAATTTTACTATAGTTATAAAATTACCAACATATTTTATAAAAATATTTCATTTTAACCTTCCTCTCCATAGCCGACCAGACTAAGAAAATATAGAAACATGCAGAAGTAGAAATAGAAAAAAATTGAGAAACAATCAAAAATAGAATCATGAAAAAATATTAGATGTTCACAATTTCAAAACTAAAAAATTATAATTATAACTAAAATGAAAACTAAATCCAACCAAAAACTATAAAATAAAAATTTATAATTACAACATTCTAAATTATAATATTCACAAATAGAAACTATAATACAACCAAACCATTAAAATAATTTTCATATTCCACTTTTAAGTGTGTGAGATCATTTAAAATATTAGGTTAAGAGTAATCAAAATACTAAATTATAAAAGGAAGGAAGTTAACATGTTTAATAAATAAAAAAAATGAAATTTTAAGGAAATGTTTATAAATTTGTATAGCCAAGTTGAACATAGTAACTATCCCAGTTATAATTATTTCAAACATAAATCATATTTCATAATATCTAGATTATGTGATGCCTTTTTGTTTATGAAAATTATTTTTAGTTAATTATTACATTTAAAAATAACATTATTATATAATATATCCTAAAAGTTCGAATTATAAATGAATATTAACCATTACTTATACACTTTTGATATGGGTTCTCTTTTTGTTTGCATATTTTCAAAATAAATTTCACCCTATACTAGAAAACAATATGAATGAAATAAACTTAAATTATATTATAAAATAAACAACTATTAAGAAATTAAAACATATAGTTCAAATATGTTCTTAAAATTCTCTCGCACATCATTATGGATAGATCATATCCTTTAATGTGACTTCTTCCCTGTACTAAAAAAACCAAACATCCAATAGTTGTTGATATGAAAGAATATTTATAGTTAGTGGTCATTATTTTTAATGATATATTAAAATTTGTGATAATATGTTTTATACCTCTCAATATACGGAATCATCCAGCACTACCTAATTATATAATGTTCAAATCATTTACCAATACAAATTCTCTTTTCTTCTTCAGTCATTGTTCACGCTCTGGGTGACATGTTTTGAAATTCAATAAATCCATGTACATCTTTTTTCTCATTCCCCTCAAACATTTTATAAATATTACTAATAAAAAAACAAAAACAAATATAAATTTTCAATAATTTTTTAATAGTTATGATTTATGTTAAGGCTTACATGAAAATTAATTGTGTCACATTGATGCCCATGTTATATCTATTTACATGCTCCGTGATGTCATTTTTAAAACTCCCCACAATTATTTCATGCCAATATACAATAGATTTTATGGTAATTATATAAAAACCCTCCATGAAATTTGAATATCAAGACATTCTGTCAAGACTACTATAATTTGAATCAAAAGTCAAAGAATTTCTACTTTGTTATTGGATTCAAAATATTTTTTTACCATTAAATTATTCTAATAAATATATAGATAAATATATTAACATTAAAATGATAAAAAAAATTAATAAAAAATGAAATTAAAGATAAAATATACACATACCTCTACAGTAATATTTCACTAAAGTCTAGACGACCAACAAAAAAAGTGGCAGATACATTATCCCACTGTCGACACCTATTCTATAGGAAAAAATACTGTAGCTAATATATCTATAATATCTAATTCAATTAACCTATGATTAATGGTATTTAAAAAATAATGAATCATCCCAAATGAAACAATATGATATGGATCATCAACATATAACTCACAGTAACATGGAAGATGTGGAGGTGGGGGTGTAGGAGTAAGGTAAAATATGGGGTCTATTGGAAGAAGTGGTAGATTACCTATAGGAGTAGGATAAATATGGGGTCTCTATGTGGTGTTGGAGGAGTGGGATATAGATTTTGAAATTGGCATTACATGTCTATAAACATGGACTATACCGATACACTAGTCTTTTCCTTAATTTTAACATTAATATTCATAGATTCTTCCGCCAAATAATCTATTTTTAGAAAATAATTGCCATTTCAAAATATTATGAAAATAGTAAATGTTTTCTCATGGATACACATACCATGTATCCCTATTCACAACTTGGGTTTTTGACCATTTCTAATGTTGTAGATAAAATATCATTCTTCCCCTCAGCTATAAATACCCCATGTGTTCCTTAATCCTCAATAGATTCACGTATGAATTATTTTAAAACATTTGTAATGACTCAAAATATAATATGTATTTAATTATGTTAAATAAATAAATAAGATAAACATCTTATAATCCTATCATATACACCCCTGGAATCTTTTATAAGATATTTTACTTTCTTCTCATATGGGCCCTCTTCCATTTCTGTAGTCTAGTTAGTGGGTGGAGGGAAAACCTCTCCAAATCTTGATGATTCAACTGGTAGTTTTAGTAAATTCTCATCCATCATTTTTTACAATAATGTATTCGATCCTCGAGATAAATTATGTAGGTATACATTTCTATATTAGATTTCTTGGTGATATCTTCTCGATTCTTGTAAATTAACGATACAAAATCACTAATAATATATATTTATAATTAAATGATTTTAGATGTTTACATTGGAAGTAACCAAAATGATTATTTTACTCCCCTTTCATAAAATCTATTCCTAGTTTATTAATATATAAAATGATATATATAACATAGATTGTGATTTTTCCTAGTCCCAAAAATAAAATTAGAAGTGGGGGCGATTTGTGATCCCTCCATCTCCTCGTAGCCATCGTTATACATTTCCTCCTGACTCCTCCTATGCCACATATATTTAATTTCATAAATAATAAAGAGGTAAAACATATATTACTATAAATATTTCATGATTATTAAAAAATAACAATGGATGATACCAAAATGGTATCTTTTAAAAGAGATATTGTTTCACTTTCATCACATCATCAATCAATAAGATGAATTTTATTTTTCAATGATTTGATATAGAAATACTTAATTATTTTTAATTAGGCTCCTTTAAAATGTCATTTTCATCAAATTTTCCCACAATACTATGGTCCTATAATCAAGAGTGTGTTACTTTTGATAAACATTTTCTCCAACATTTAACACCCCTCGAACTCTTCTTCACCTCCATGAGAGTATATGAAGATGGTTGGGGATCAAGTAGAGGATATTGTGAATTCTGTGAAATATAGGTATGATCAAGATTATCATCTATAGAATTATGTGTTTGACCATAAAATTGATCTATCATTATACAAAAAATAAAAACAAATTATTATACAAATATAAAGATTCAACTATTTTATTACTAATGTAAATAAATAATGAAAAATTATGAAACATAAATTTAAAATAAATCATGAAAAATTATTATTCAAATTTTTTATAGTCAACTAAAATGCTAAATTTTTTAATGATATATTTAATTTAATATTAATGAATGAAAAAATCATGCATTGGTTAACGAATATTAAAAATTTTAAACATGGTATTGTAAAGAAAAATATCCCAATATAAACTTTGTAAACAAAAAAACTAAATTATTGTAATAATTTTTACATATTAGTTTTAATAATTTATGTAACGGTGAACATTGTAAAATAAAAAAAACTAAACTAATATAAACAAATAATTTACATGTCAGTTTTAATTCATGTTTTAATAAAGAAAATAATTAACATATCTAACATGTTATGAAATTAATATAAGTAAACAGAAATAAACATATGATTCCTCTAATATTAAGAATTTACCGAAGGATTGTTTTCTAAAATTATTTAATTAGGATTTTTCCTTATAGTATTACCATTTCTATGACATTCTCATCATTATTATTGGTGAATACTTCCATAAAAGTAGGGATCTCACATAAATCAATATCTTCATCAAGTTGACCATCACCAACATAATGTTTTTTTACAAGTAAAATAATTGACCACTACATATCTGATTGATCAATAACATAGAATTTTTTTCAAGTGTTTTCATTGTTAAATAATCAGTGGTGTCTTCTAATCTATTCATATTAACATGTTTCATTCCAAATTCATCATGTTTGACACTATTGTTACCAATAAACCATGTGTAGTTATGCACTGGATCACTAATTTTTATGTAATAAACCTACCACATTACATTAATTACTCCATAATATGTACTCTATGAATAAATTGGTTTTTATTCTTTAGGAATCAAAAAATTCATTGCATCTATGAACACTTATTCACAACTATTATGAACAGTACTTATATTGTCCTGATCATTCATATGAAATGTATGACCATTAATTTTATACCTGGACCATGTTTTCACATTTAATCATGGACCAAAAACAAGACATATTAATGTTTTGGATGCATCTAATCTACCAATAAGAGTCTTTTTAATCAATGAAAAAATGTTTTGTTTTGTTCATTCAAAATCCACATTCTGTTCTTCATTGAATGGAATTTCTTAAACACATTAATATGAAATTTCATTAATGGTTGAGGAGGATCTATGTTATGCAAGATCTATAAATGTACTATTTATATCTGTTAAACTGAAAAATATTTGACATTCCAGCCTCAAATACCCTTTTCCAAATAATTATCTAATTCATGGATGGATGGAGGAAGACCAATGTACTCAAAAATAGACAAGTAGCTCGTACAACACTATGTATCTCCATTAGAAATATACTTCTAAAAAATGGTGGAATCAGATTGATATGTATTCCTAACATATCCCTTAAATATATTCATATAAATTTCAAAATTATACATCTGAAAAAGATATATAGGTCCCAAAAGATGTATTTCTTGAAAAAATTTAACCATTAAATACACCATTATATCAAAAAAATGTGGAGGAAAATACATTTACAATTGAAAATATAAAAATATTTTTGTTTTTTTTATTTTTTTTATTGCATCCAAATGAATCACCATATTTCACATTGAACTGAAAAAACAACACACTTTCTTGTTGTCTTTCTAAATCAAATTGTTAATATTCTGCACAATTCAACTGGTAGAAGTTGTCCCATAATGAAATGAAAATTATTTGATTTCATACATATCAACATAAAATCTTTCAGAGAGACGTATTTTTTTATTTGAGGAATAACCCTACAACACTTGGATATCATGAAGACAATGAAAAAAGATAATTTCACCCTCATGGATAATGTATAAAACCTCGTGGGAAGAAATGATCATCTTCCATTAGGACTGGGAGCTAACTCTAAATGAATTCCCATTGACAGTAATTCTAATCTTTCATTAAATCTATCTTTAGTCTTTACTTTAATATTTAACAATGTTCCAATCTAAATACTGATCAATTGATAATGGTTTTGGAGTAATATCAAATTCTTGTGAGCTAGTGAATTACTTTATTAATCTTCTACAAGACTTATCAATAGTCAAAATCATTTTATTACTCATGTATAATATATTTGTCTCGTGATTTAATTGATAATACGAAGTCTGTAATTAACAAATTGGACATGAATTATACCACTTAACACTATATGTAAACCAATTTACAAATGTTGTTATGTCATTTATAGTGAATATAATCATTTTAAAACGTCTAAAATATTCCATTTTCTAAGAATCATATACCCTAAAACCAACATCCAATAAGAGATTAAAATAATCAATTAATGGTGAAAAGATAACATTAATATCATTTATGGGTATTTAAAGAACTACAAATTTCAAGTAATATTTTTTTTCTAAAATTCTTTTTAATTTTATGAGTCCACAGTTTTGGACGAAACATGATTCGGAGGCCTGGTGTGCCCAGAATCAATTTTTAAAGTTTTCTCCAGGCATGTTCAGTAAACGTACATATGGGTTTTTTCTATCTTTTGAACAAGTGCGCGGAATCGAAATCTGAGGGCACCGATGAACTCGTAGCACCAATATTCACTTTAAGGGACCTTTAACGGAGTTTCGTTTTTATGCAGGTTGAGAGTTAATTTTTGGGTAATTAGAGTAAAATAAATAAAATTTGTATTACACAATTTTATTTATGTTGGGTGGTTATTTCCTCCCAAGGGGAGTTAGAGGTGGGGCCCGCACCCACATAACCTCCCATGAGATGAATTAGTGTGGTGGGGCCCACATGATCCCCAACTTTTCACCTCCCCATAACTCTCCCTTAAACACCTTGTTTAATTCTATACAACTCCCCTAATTAATTGGGTCGAGCCTCTCAACATTCCACCCTCTTCATTAATGTGCCACCTTATCAAATTAATTATGACTTTTGAATTAATTTGAAATGGAATGGCATGTATAATAAAATAGGGAAAGCACCATTTTAATATTTTCTATAGCCAATATTTTGTGGGGAATCCTCTAGAGAATTAGAAGAAGGTGTTCCTCTCCGACGAAGAACACCGTTCTTCAACGAAGAACAACTCCAACTAAGAATGTGAAGAATCTCTTCCAACAAGGCTTCTTCCTCAACATCTTCTCGGAACCCCTTCCAACTCAGGACTTCTCTGACGACTCTTCTATCTTCCTCTTCATTGTCAATGGACTGATGCACGATCTTGAAAGAGGAATCATACGGCGAACGATGACAACCTCGTCTACCCCCGCGACAAAGGGACGCCCGACCACCGCGACGTTTGTCTTCCGCGGTTCGACGACGTGCGATGTCTTTTCCAAGTAGGGTGTTTGAATAATTTATTTTGAATAAATTATAACCTTTTCATTGATGAAATAAATTTTTTGTTTATGGCCAACTGATAATGCCTAAGGCAGAGGGCTCGCGTCGAACAAACACTGCATGACGAACCTCTGTAGGTTGTGAGTCTATGCGCTGATTGAGAGACGATGACGAAACAGGACCGAAACGGAAATATGGAGAATTCGCAGAGGAGTTTGGGTCTTGATATGATCCTAGGCATAGTTAGTGGGAGAAACAGACCACGGGAGTGCGTCCAGTGGTCCGCATAAGGCGGAGGCGGCGCGCCGCAAGAGTAGATCGTCGTGGCTGAGCCGCGGCGGTAGTTGGAACCGGAAAGGGATAGCCATTCTCGAATTGAAGATGTGTGACATTAAGCAGCGCCATCTGGCCGGGAAATCTCCCCCTGGCAAGGCTGGGGCGGGCCGCGCAGGCCGGGCCGTGCCCTACCGGGCCAAACACGGACCCAAGTTGTGTCGACCCGGTTCGGGCCGACCCTCGATAGGTTGGGCCGGGTCGGACCGGGCCCAGACCCCCCACTTCAGACCGTTTTTGGTCATTCACCCATAACATGAGCTACAGACCTTTGATCGACGCAATGTCAGTTTAATAGGAATTCTTGGATCGAGTTGGTTGTTTCAGTATATTACAATCAAGGTTTCGACGATGTTTGGGTATGGATGGGTTGGTTCGAAATGAAACCAGCCAGGCCCATGGAGGGGAATCAATTTTAACATAAGGCTCGGACGTACGATTGACATGCTGTCAATTATGCTGGATTAATTTTGATGAGAAGGTTCATTTTTAATACTCCACTTGAGGTTTGGACGTAGTTTGAGTAGGTTAGGGTTGGTTTTAGCTTAAAGACCAACCAGGCCCCTGAACGGAAAAACCAATAACTCTCAGACCAAACGTCCATTTGACGAACTGTCAGCAGCATTGTTAATCACATTGAGAAACAGTACCTTTGAGTACACCCCCTACGAGTTCAGGTTACAATTGAGATACGGTCGGGTTGGTTAGTACACAAAACCAACCGGGCCCCTGGGACAAAAAGATAATAACTCACAGACCAGGTGTCTGATTGACACATTGTCTATTGAATTGAGTCCTCTATGATGCGGAAGACCTTGGAGATACTTCATCATGGGACATTGTGACACATGGAGTATCATTCAGTAGCTAATGGAGTATATCCTCCTGGAGACGAGAATATGGACTACGGATACCAAGTAGTTGGCATAGACCTGATGACTGTTTTTCTGATACATTTCAGAGTGACTTGACTAGCCTAGTGGGGAGAAATACTATTTGAGGTGGTATAGCCATGGTGTAGGAGTGATAATTTGTGAGGCGGCAGACCCACGGTACTCGAAAGAAGGAGTACCTCTATAGTCTATCAGGGGGAGTGATACTATGTAATGCAGCAGACCCATGGCGGGGAGCGCTACTATGTGAGGCGGTAGCCCCGAGGTACTCGACAGGATGAGTACCTCATCAGTCTAAGGTTAGTGAGTAGAACCCCAAATTCGTGGAAGGACTACTGCCCTCGACAGAGGAGGAGTTCTCCAACAGTATTGATTTCGACATCATTCCTAAAATCTTGGTTTGAGCTGTGTCAATGACCTTTGTGTTTTTTTCATGATTGAGATGGGCTACATGATATATTAGGTATATATATGGGCATATACCTAAGTAAAGGTTATTTGATGAGATCTTTCTTTATGGTTTATCCTTGTTGGATTTAGTGTGACCTTGAGGGTCTTGGGGTCACTACTGAATATCGTTATACTCACCCCTATACGTGCTATTCCTGCATCTCGTTGTGTTGGATGCTGACGACAAACAGTGCTGACTGAGAAAGAGTGTATGAGGACTAGACGGTACCCAGAGGTGGACACTCGGCGTAACGGTACCCAGAGGTAGACCTTATGACAATTAGGTACCCGGAGGAGATGGACCGACTTGGAACACTGATAAGGACATATGTACTTGCCCTTCATGTTGGAACCCAGAGGATGATCCAAGGTCTACTTTCATATTCCAGTTGTTTGTCTCTTCAGTTGTAGTTGTACCTTTTTTTGGGCTTATATTTTCAGCCCCTTTGTATTTTTAGTACACTTGTTATACTTTTTTACATAGTGTTTGCTTCCACTAGTTCTCTGGCTGAGCGTGTTTACTATTTATAAAGGCAATGCCTTCCCAGTTCTAGGGAATTACGCCTTTGGTGCTAGTCACCAGCCCCTGGCCAATGGAAGGTGGGCATGGGGTAGTCACGATGCTGGACCCGGGGGACGGGTCGTGACAGGGTTTCCTTTCTATAGAGATCATTAAATTCAACATGAAATATTTTCACATAAATAAATTTCGGAGATAGTATGCCAATTACCTATAAATCAGGCCATCAACATTGTGTTCTAGTAAGGATTAGATATAGATACATTCTATCCATGCACAACCAAAGTTTATGATTTCAAACATCATTTCCAAATATATGAAACTGTTGATCAATTTTCTTCAATTGTGGATATTTTACTTAATGTGTTATTTTTTCATCACTTATTCGCTCATTTTCATTCCATCATATACATTAATTCATCATGTGAATAAGAAAATAAACAATTCAAATGGTAAATTATATGATGATACCTAAATAACATGGTAGGGGTCTCTGTAACCTATAAATCAGCTTGTGATTTTTCTTTTAACACATATTTTGATGTCCCACATTTAGCACACTCTGATTGAAATTAATAATCCTTCCTATATATCACACAGTCATTCAAAAATTCATGTAATTTTTTAACCACAATCCCATTACACATATTATTTTCTTTAATTTATAATGTGATTCATAAAGAGCATTATCTTTTTGAAGAATATCACTTCAACAATTTTATAAAATCATTAAAACTTTTATCAATCCAACCATGTCTTATATTCAAGTTAATCAATATTATTAACTATGATAAAACTGCACAATCTGTATGAAAATGATATAATGGTTTTCTATCATCACCATATAGATGCTCAATTTTTGATTCTTTCTCAATTTTTTTTTGTACTTAAATATCATGAACCATTTATTCAATTTAAACAGAGCTTCCATCATTCAAAGTATCATTATTAGTAGATCTAAAATTATACCCATTTTCACCAAGCTAAAATGATGGGTTGTATCTCAGATTAAAACTGTAAAAAAATTAAATGGTATTTTATCTCTCTATATTTCATCTTCATTATATTTAAACATTTTATTCATGAATAGAAAAATATGTTGTTATTTGGAATACTTCTTATAGAAAATTCCAAAAAATAAAACACAACTTCCTTTTATTCATCACACATTCAATGATATGTAGTCCAACTTCAACTCATTATTACATATAACAAATATGATTCAATGAGTGGGTATAATTATTTAAAATCATATTAATCAATTGAATGGATGATTTTGAACTTTTGTTATGTGAGTGTGCATACTCATTTCTTGGATTCTTTTGAAGGTAAATTTTTAAATGAGTGATAATAGTAATTGTGTTTTTAATTTCTTGTATGGTTTACTTGAAAAATTTGGAGTATTTGTTGATATAATCATGTGATAAATTGATTGGGGAAGGGATATTGTTAATGGATATACTAACATAGCTATAAATATAAAATGCGGAAATGAGTTGGGACACTCATATACTTGAAATGATAAATGGATGAATAAAATATGTGGACAATTTCATTGAACCTGTAATGTGTTATTGGATCCCTAAGATAGACATTTTCCTTTCATATAGATTCAATGGAATGCCTTGGGCTTTACTATCCCATGGATCTAGCTTTCTTGAACTCATGTAGGACATGCCGGTATGACATGATCATAGTACACCAACCTATTTCTAACCGAGTTTCCGTATAAGTGCTCAAGGGACTCGATGAGGATGTCGTTCTCCTTAACACCCTATATATGAACCATAATTTTATGAATCATTGATATATGATACAACCATGGAAATTTGATTTTATCATTTATTTGGCTCGACCTAGGAACTTATGACTCATTGGATGAATGGTGAGGTTGTTTTTTGATGTGATATGTGTAGTCAAATGGCAAGGATTTTATAGTGTTTTTGCATTAATGGTATATTGTTTGACAGAGTATGTTGATCATATTTTAAATGGTTCCTTGAGAGGTTATTTCAGTATTACCCATTCAGTATTAGATTTTTCATTGGAACATTACTTTTATCAAGGATTAATATTTATATACTTTTCCTTTTATATTTCACAACCTGAATTTTATGTATCCTTGGGTGGATTCCTACTGAGAAATTATCTCAAATCCTATATAGAATCCATTAGGGACCCAAACATATTACATTGATTATTGTATTGATAATTGCAAGAGCCCGAATACATGTTTCTGATTGATACGTTGGAGCAGGAGAGCATGGTACCAAGCTGAATATTACAATGCTATTGGGATACTTTTTGGCCTATTTGTTTTATTGGATGTATGTATTGTACTATAATTCCATTTACCTTCATTGGATTCATTCCATATACATATATGGTCATCATAATTATATGAGAGATGATTTTGGATATTTTATATTGTCATTTATTATTCATCTATAAGTAGTATTCTTATTTTATCTGCTTCGACTTTTATTCTATTTGTATTTCTGTTGTGTATACTCTGCGGGTGAGGGAATAGTCTCCCCATAGAAACACTTTGGCCCTCACTAATAGTTATCATCCTCTATAATTTGGTGATATGTGATTGAGGCCTTATTACCCATCGAGCTTGAGGAACTGTTGAATGGAATTCATGTCTAGGACGTTACAAGTGAGAATTTGGAAATGTTTCATGAAGGATAAATTTCATATTTAATATATCACAAACAATATATAAAAATATACCGTAGTGAAGATTGGTAAATTACTAATTCTAATATGTGATATAATAGATAAATTTTTATGTGAATATATAATTACATAAATGGAAAAAATATGATCATGATACATAAGATATTTTACAGTGCATGTTCAAATGTGATAATATATATTAATAGTATATGTAATATATTGGTGGAAATAATATCCTTCTAAAAGTTAGGTAAGATTCTATTACTCAGAATATTAAATGGTGTTTCATCTCCCTATAAAAGATTCATAAAAAAATTCTTAAATAAGATGTTAAACATCATAAAATTAAAACAATTCTTTTGTTCCAAATGTGAAATTATTTATTTTTCATCCAAATATACACACAAAGATGATTATGTAATAATTTTTGATTAATTAAACTAGTTATTATTATTATTATTAAACAATATGAATTGGATATACACCATTATGAAGAATATTATTCCACAATTCACATTTTGGATTAAAAACAAGATGGACCTAGTTTGGACATATGATATATAATCATGTTATGAGGATAAGTCCATGTAATGGTGTGTGATGTATATGGTATTTTGAGATATATTTAATACACGATTTTATTTCATGAATTTTATTCACAAAAGTATAATGGTATAATAAATTGTTTTTCCTCATGATAGAACATTCTTGGGTACAACCACGAAAATAATAATAATAATAATATACTAAGATAATTACTTACATGTCACAATAGTGTCACTATATATTCATCTCGTATATCTAGATATAAAAATTTTCATATATAATATATGTTATGTAGAAATAATATATCATAATTTTTGAAGTATAAGAGAATGATATGGTGGAGATTTATGGAAATTAAAATTTATAGAATTGGTTAACATAGTTTTTTATTCTAGAGTCACATTAGATTTTTTAATTAATGATAAAATAGATGGTTATTAATGAATCATAGCAGGTAATTATGCTTTTAAAATTTTTGTTACTATTTGAATTTTTTTCTAAAAATATTAAATGATTCATTGATAGGATAATATGATGACAATAAAGGATTTTTTTATTGAAATATGGAAAATATTTTCCTTGTGGGATGATATGAATATAAAGAGAACAAGAAGCATTATAATAATTATTAAGATAATTGAGAATTAGTACATATATAATATTAAATAATACTTGGTATAATATGAGAGATCTATTGATATGTATAAGATATTATGCATATGAATTAATGAAGATAATAATACCTAATAAATTTCATTTTTCTTTAAATATCATACAAGATGAAAAATGAAATTTGGATAAGTAATATCATATATCTATATCATAAGGACTAAATTTGAAAAGAATAATAGTATATTAGTTCTTATCCAAGGAACATTGTTATATATATTAATTATTATTCATGATAATTGGGATTGTCACTTATCACTCAACATAGACAATCTACCAGAATCTCATATTTGTAGATGGTGCCCAATCTAGTTTCGGAGCCTAAAAAATAATAGGTTGATGATTTTATTTATATCTAGGGATATATATTTAATAAAATGATTAAAAGATATACCATATCATGTGAATCATTATGATAATAATATATAATCATTGGGAAAGTGGGATAATAACCACTATAATGTTAAGACATAGTTTTTACTCTCAGAGGTAAACCACATTAACAACCTCCTATGTACCAATTAATGATTTCCTATAATTATATCTCTCATAAAAAATGAGAATATTGTGATATAAATTCACTAAATAGGAGTAGAGGTAATGAGGATAATTTTTTCAATTGAAAAATAGTCACTCCCATAGATTCACCCATACTTTTTTGTTGTTCAAGAAATCCTGTTGGAACAACAATAGGTACCATAGCTATGGTTGAACCTATATTTGAATGATTAATAACTTTAAAAATTATATTTTATAAGGTAATAATTTTATCCTACAATGTAATAAAGATACACATACTTAGATAATAATTATCAATTTCTAATTTGAATATCATCTCTACCAAGAATTTAATAAATAAACCGTAAAAAGAAATGAAATGGCTAAAGATGAAACCTTTCTTATAAAAAGAGGATGAAAAAATGTTTCCAAAAAATTTAATCGTAAATAATATATATATAACAACGAGTATCAAGACATGGTTATTAAATATAAAACATTGAATATATAAAATAATTAAACCTTATAATATTCAATTATTTTACATGGAGATGATGTAATATGAATATATTTTGATAACTATTCATTAAATAATCTGTGTAAAAGTAGGGACCATCATATCATATAAAAATTGAATTATTATTATGATTTTTGTGGGAATAACCTGATGAATTATCTTGAAAATATTAAAAATTGTTTTATGTTATATTTCAATGTCATACATGAAGAGGTCACACATCTTGAAGATGAGTTGGACAAAAAGGAGAAATAAAATCATAGAATTCAATGATAAGTATAAATATCGAAATATATTGAAATTAATAGTGTGAACTAATTTTACATATTGATGAAAATTAAGGATTTCCATAATGAAATCCAATAAATATATGAGTCAATAAATTGATTATTAAAAACATCCGTTCATTGTATGAAAAATATTTGGATATCATTGTTGTCAAAATGTTCAATATACAATCAAAGTAATTATAAAATATAGGATTTAAAATATTTTGTAAGAGAAGAATTATATAAATGAGGATATTGGTGATATAATATGAAACATATTTGATTAAATAATAAAATTAATTGAATATTAGTTTAACATAATTAATTTTTATTTTATATATTATGAAGTACCATTGATAAATTTAGAAATTACACAAGCGAATACATCACATGAATCTAAGAAGAGATATTCGTTCAAAAATATTATTGTGAGTATTTATATAATAATTACTCTATTTAATTTTAATAATATATTGAAAACACTTAATTATAAAACTATTTCAAGAAAATAAAAATTGGGTCACATTATCATAGAAAACATTATTTCAACTAATTCTATTTTCATTTTTTGTTGAATCAATAAAAGAAAACCTAGGTGAATATGGTTTATTAAAAATGAGGATGAAAAAACCATTATATCTATTTTTTGAAATTCCATGTGTAAAATAATACAATTCCAAATATAATCCTTTTAATAGAATTAACTTATAAAAATATCATGGTATAAAATCTTACTTGAATAATATTAAAAAATAATTTTTTTTCCATTATGGTGCTAGGAATGATTAGTACATGATGAATATTACTCTTGTCATAATATGAAAAAATATAGAAATTAAATAAATCTTACATGCACATTAGCCTTATCCTAGTTAGTAATGACTATTTAAGTGCATCCAAGAGACCAGGGAACAAATCCGGGCGGAGGTAGAATTTTTGGGTTATTGTAGCAATACTGTAGCGGGTATTGTAGTGGGAACTGTGTAGTACTATAGTAGGTACTATAGTAGGCACTGTTTGGAACTATAGCAGCTGGGAATATTCCCTCCTTTGGGCCTTCGGGCCACCGATTTGGTCCCTGAGACCATTAAGGCCTTCGGGATACCCATGCCATCGGTTTAGTAAGGCCTTAGGGCCACCTCAAGGCCTTCGGTCCACCTCAAGTGCAGATGCAAACCGGACAACCTACAAGGAACAAACTATACAAGGAGGATGAGCAAGGATCATTCACCACAGCAAAAGCTAAATGGATTTCAAGAATGAGAGGGTATGACACCTTCCATCAGGACATGCATGTACATGCACGAGAATTCCTAGCCGAACAGAAATGCGAAGGTGGAGTGCTGATTTCACGATGAAGATGATGGGGAGGAGCGGTTCCAAGTAGTTAGTCTGGGTTGTATGTAATGTTTGAAACCTATGCGCAATGAATTATTCTAAGGCCTATGGGTCATGTAATACATATGCCTACGGGCCTTTTAAGGGTTCCACCTCACCCCTTGAAAGGTGGATTATCAAATTCCCTAAATAATGAAGGCCTTAGGTCCATTAGAGGAAAAAAAAATCTTACATCAAGTGGGATAAAAATAAATTGTTGAAATGTGCACATAATAATTATAATAATATATTTTTCAGAAATATATTTTCATTTTGAAAATATCTATTTCGTATCATCATAGTGTTTACATGTGTCAAATTATACAAAAAATGAAAAAAACAATCTGAATAAAAATAATGAAAATGATGTTTTTGGTGTACATTTTCATCTGTGTGAAATAAAAATCTTAAAAAAATCATTGGCCAGAATACCAAGAATACTTCCACACAAATGAGAAGTATATACTTCCACTATTGAAGAGATGGTCAGACCATAAACATCACCTGTGTTGGTTTTTTTTAGTAAAGTTGATGAAAAAAAATATATAAGAACGAAGAAATTGATTGACTATGTGAAATTTATTTCAAAGAAATCCTGTGGAAATCCAAAATAGTTGAAAATGCTATTATTGAATGTATGATAATTTTTTGATCAATTATAAATTTACAAAACATGAATAAAATTGAACATAATATATTTCATAGTGGACAAACATTAACTCCAAATGATGAAATCAGATTTCATAAGTGCTATTCAAGAGGGTATAATCCAAGGGTTCATGAAATATTGTGTCGGAGGGGAAGGAAATATATTCTTGTATGAATGTTTGGTTTTACAATTTTTTTATATTATGAAGTAATTATAATGAAAAAATATCATTCCCCTATAAATTTATGTGCCTTGATTTCAGAAATGAACGATTGAATTTCACATTAGGAGGTAGTTGAGAAATGAATGAATACTTTAAAACATAAGATTTATAACTAAAAGAGTAGGGGGATGATCATGTATTGTTTTACATAAAATAGTGTTGAAAATAACGGAGTCTATGGTTGATAAAATCATTCATCCCTTTTTTATATATAAGGATAAATGAGGTTCCACTTTATTCCCAAATATTTTTATTGAGATTAATTTTCAAGCAATTGAATGTTATCTACGATTCATAGAGAGAACTCCAATACTATAGTATGGTAGAAAAATTGATCCATATTTGATGGATGTCACCATCTTGGAAGGATATCCTAGATTAGTTTCTTGATGTATATTTGATGAAGATATACACCATGATAATGTGAAGTTGGAATGTATCCCTTAATGGGATGATGTTTAATAATGATACAATATTATATCATAACAATCATATATGAAATTTCAATAAATTATTTTAAAAGATTTCATTTAAGGGGTATGCATTCATATTCTGTCATACTAGTTTTGTATGTATAAATAGTGAAATCAATGAAGGATAATTCTAATTTATCATTAATAATATAAATGAGTAATTTTTTAGAGATTCAAAGGATTATTTGTAAAATTAATCCTACCTATTTTTTATTATTTTTAATCTATATAATTAGATGAGTTTATTAATAGATGTTCAAAATATAATGAAAATATTTTCAAAAAAATCATCATCATATTTAAAATAATTTAATAACACATGAGAAAAGTATTTTCACATGGTTTAATATACTAATTTCTTATAACCAAAGACTATATCTAAAGTAGTCTCTCTTTTTTCTGCAATAAGAATTTCTCACATAGACATTTAGAGAAATAATTGATGGTATATTTCCTTTTGAAAAATGACGACACCCCCGATCAAGGTTCATTATATTTATTAGTAATAATGGTGTGAAATAAAAAAATTAAAAAATAAATATTGAATTTAATTTTGGATATTAATATTGATAACTTGTATATAGAGGAATATTGTTGAAGCCACTCGGTGTTATATTATAATTGTTTTTAATAAGATTGAAATAAACAAGAATGATCTTAATATATATTGTGATTAAAATATTATAAGTATATTGATTTACCCCTACATATTGTTTAAGAGATTGAATAATGTAATATATAAAGGGATTATTATATTTTGTGTTGTAAATGTCAGATGAGGATGGAAAAACATTATTTAGTATGGAACATTTATCAACAAAAAAGGCTAGTGATATGATTCCATTGAAATATTATAGATCTATTTTTATTATAAAAATACACTTCTTATGTGAAGAGTTACATAGATTATGGTTTTTAATAGATATTATATATATATATATATTAAGAAGATTAAAATGATAGATGATGATGTTTTTTCCAAATAATGAACATATATTAAAGACAACTGTCACAATAAGAATATACAGGGTTGGTATTTGAATAGAATCTAATATTGGATCATGATGTGGAAGAATAATTGAAATACTATATGCAATAGTTATATATTGTATAATAATTAAAAATTATTCGAGTGATGATTAAATTGGATTTTGGTTTTTTCATTCTAATTTATTTTTTTCGATTTATTTTTATGTTTGGATTAAGAAGAGAAATTCTAAGCTATAGGTTTTTTGAAATTTAACTAGATAATTTATCTAAAAAATTTAATCTAGAGGATACATAAGAGTCATTCTAAACATTAACTACAAAAAATTACAACTTGTTGGAGAAGATTCATTATGATATGTTGTATTTTCCCTATACATGTTAAATATATTCTAATCTTCATACAAAAATAGTAAAGGAAAAAAGACACATTACGGTACAAAATATGTTTCAAAAAACAGATATATGGAAAAAATTTGAAGTACACTAAGATTTAGAATATTCAGATATTATAAATAAAATTTAGATTGAATTTGATTTTACGCAAAGATATGTAACATATTTCATATACTATATTTAATAGTATGTCGATACATAATATCTCTTAGATAAGTTTTGATTAATTAATGTGGTTGTATGGTTGGACAATGATACAAAATATATCTGAGAACGTTTGTAAAATTCTAACAACATCAATATTAGATGATTTATATATGTCAAAAGTGATATATAGTATTTTTTCTTTAGTGTATATAAAAATATAGAAAAATAATAAAACAATGTAACGCCCCGACCCCAGTTACCCAGAGTCGGTGCATTACTTCGTAACATTGGCATGATCACAAGAAAGATCAAATCTCGAAAGACCGATTGGTTTAGTAGCCTTGGAAACAGTAGATATATTCATAAGTTTTACATTACATCATAAAATGAAAAACTACAACAACAACATAATGTTTCCACAGTCGACACTATAATCCCCTCATAATATCCCTGCGGGTCATTCATAACTTACATCTTCACTTCCTGGGAAAAATAAAACATAGAAAAGGGGTGAGCTCAAATGCCCAGTAAGGATAACAATATAGCGGAAACTTTCATAAATAAGAATAAACATTTAAGGCAATGTATAACTAAAACATAAGCCTTTTAAACATGAACTTTCAACATGGTATGTCATAAATAAAATGAAATAATGCCATTTACTTATTCACATGGATATTCTACTAATCGAATAATCACATGCAAAAATCAATAACCACTTTCATAATGTTGGAATGCATAATGCTAAACGTTAATTTCTTTGTATAGGCCTCATCCCAAGACCTAGGGGTTACTTCTAACCGGAACCCAACCCGGAGTGCCTCTAATAACCGGACACCAACCCGGAGTGCCTCTAATAACCGGACACCAACCCGGAGTGCCTCTAATAACCGGACACCAACCCGGAGGGCATACTTTTACCAGTCCCTAACCTGGAGGGCTTACTTTAACCAGTCCCCAACCTGGAGGGCTTACTTTTACCGGTCCCCAACCCGGAACATACTTGTTTAGCACATTCATCTGAAGGAAAGTTTGAAATATAACATAAACATTCGGATTAAAACTAGCATACGAAATGTCAATAGTTTCACCATAAACTATGAATGGTATAAAATAGCACATCCACAGTCAAACATATCACAAAACCTTCAATACAATATAGAAGTTTTGTATTATAATAAATCAACTTCAAATAAGCGTAAAATCCATTAAAGGATGTTGACATAGATGAAATCAAAACACTTTTTAGAGAAATATCTCTTTCTATTTTTGAAATCATTTAAGAGCCATATAAAATAAAACATTTTCTTGAAAATATTCTTGTAAGCTTGTAAGGAAAGCTTTGACGATTTTATAACGGTGGAAAATAACCGCACCCGCCGTATAAGTAAAAAAAACATTCTTATCTTAATTCTGTCGAAAAGGTTAAAAAGGGCCTTGTTTTGAAAACGACGGAAAGATTCATTTATAAACCTCTTACAAAAAGTCAAACAAGGGTATAAATGAATTTAACCCATATTCTTGTAAATAATAAATATGTTTTGAAATACATTTCGAAGAAACATGGATGTGGATGATAAAGAAATCCCAGTAGATTATTACGTATAAACAACCCCGGATAATGAAGAGATTGTGAAATAACCCTTACCTTGAACTTTTCCTTGGTTGGGGTAGGTTAACCTCCTGTATAATGGTGAAATAATTGTTATTAAATTATACAAGAATCATATACATTAATATGATATCATATATGATCTTTTAATATTGATTTGATAATAATATCTTAGTATTAACGCCGTTTCGGGTGTTAACTTACTCATTTTCTTTTATATGTTTTGTTACATAAGTCATGTATGTTGTATCTTATTCATATCCAGAATGATATCAAGTCCTTAAACAACATTTTTAAATCATTAAATGATAATTATACTTGAATGGATACGATGGAGAATGAATCTCATCGCGTTCGTGGAGATGGTAGTCCGTACGTACGCACGAACGCTACTTCCATTTAATTTTTATTTTAAAAGAATCGAATCCAAATGATACATAGGTATATTACTATTCCAGTATAATATAATATTTTATATATTTTACTTAAGTTCATTAACACCATCCTTTATACGTTCCATGTGTGGTATGAACGAGTCATATCATTTTAAGGGGGCGGTAGTCCGCACTTCCTCAAATGAAATTATCGTATGTATATACAACATGAAACGAATAATGGTATGAAATAAAATGGAATTACAGAAGATTATATATAAAATATATATCATTAATATCATATTTAATTACAGTTCCATCATAATGGCCACCATGAGAGGCGGTAAGATGTTTTTGAACAATCATCGTTTCGTGAGGCGTTAGTTTGCCATCCACAGAAACATTATGTTCATCATCCATTAGATGGAGTTGTGTGTATGTGTAGTTTGAATCCTTCTTATAACAACATCCTAGAATATTTAGGATACTGGTGTTGTTACTAAGAAAGGAAATAAAAAGATTTTGGGGGTTGAAGAAGCAAAATAAATGAAAATAATTTAAGAGAAATCGTTACCTTTAATTTAGGTAACTCACTTTGGTTGGAACCAAAGGACTTCTTGAAATGCTTTCTGCCTAAGAGGAAGCTTCAAGGAGGAGGATAGGGATGTGGGGAGCTTAGTTGGGCAGAGTTTGGACGAGCCAAGTGGCTTGAGAGGTGTGAGGAAATGAGAAGGAGGAGTGCCCTTTTATAAGAGGGGTGAGGGGCACCTTTGGAAAAGCTAGAAATATTAATTTATAATAAATTCATATTCGGTTTCCAAAGGCTCCAAAGTTGACTATTCAAAGGATGATGTGGGGATAGCTCTAAAACAACTCATCCAATAGAATTTAGACAGGTTTGGGTACTTATATTAACCTTATCTTTAAGTATTAACTCTAAGTTAATTAGTTTCACTTTTACAATGTATCTTTGTATTTTTATATAATATGGTTAATAAACTTACTATATACATCCAAGAGACCCCCAAGTGGTCCATTAATAATTAACCTATCATAAAATAAGTCTCTTGGCCGAACCTTAGATTTTTAGTAATTTAATATCAATTAATAATATAATATTTGTTTTAAGAACTCTTTTATGTCAATTTTGACACTATTCAATAGTTGATTTTTGTGAAACTCATAACAGATTGATTACTTCGAACAAAGTCAATTAAATCAATCCTAATATATCATAATATCCTATAAAATTAGTTTAATTCACTAAAAGTTTCATATTATATTTATTTGGGTATTTATAATATCAATTATGTTATTTTTTCACTATTATAGTAATTACTGCATCATCGTTGTGTCATAAATAAAATAAATTATTTAATGTCTAAAAATTATAAATAAAATATCATTATGTAGGAAATCTTTTTATCTTTCTAATGAATATTTATAATCGAAACTCAAACATGTATAACCCTATGTAAAAATTGTTCTTCTAAAAGATGTAAGCTTATGCCATTTTTATTTTTATTTTAACTTCATTAATATAATGTGTCATTATCACTTACAAGTGGATCCATGGGGTCACAAAATAGACCCAAACATGCCCATGGTCGACCATGTATCAACCAATAGGGTTAAGACACGTTTTAGGGTAATTTAGTATTATTATAATATTATTTTTTAACCCTTATTTACCGGATTTACCCTTAACCATGGTAAATAAAATATTTACCGCAGTAATTATTCAAAATGTCTAAAAATAAAAGTTACCTATTTACACAATTTGAATATCCTGATTCTAAATATGGAATCCATTTTCCTAAATTCAAAACAATGAAGTGGCAGAAATTAATTTAAAATTAATTCCCGCTGTCAAAACAAAAAGCGTGTTTTTAAGAGATAATAACTATCAAAAGATTGACACTTATTTATGTTCGGTTTAATTGTAAAATTATGTCCAATGACAAACATTAAATTTAATGGTAAAACTCTATTCTAAATATACTTTAAAACCACTGAAATTCATAATTTATCAGTATTAATTATTTTGATTAAAAAAGTTGTTTTTAATTAAAATTTAGTAATTTTCACTATTCATCAAAATACAAAAGTTATCCGAAAAGTACCAAAATTTCACCCTAAGCTATAATTGATATTCCGAATTCAAAAATGATGTCTATTTTACAAAATTCCAAACATATAAGTTGCATTAATTAATTTTATAATTAATTCCCGTTGTCAGAACAAATAGCGTGTTTTTAAGAAACAGTTTATATCAAAAGATTGGCAATTGTTTATGTCCATTTTCAATGTTAAATTAATTCTAATGACCACCATTGGATAAAATGGTAAAAATATGTTCTAATTATACTTTAAAACCACTAAATAGTATAATTTATCACAATTAATTATTTTGATTAAAAAAGTTGTTTTAAGTATTTTTCACTATTCATAAAAAATTGGAAGTTCTCAGAAAGTTACAAAAAATTCAACTTAGGATAATTTAGATATTACGAATAAAAAAATGAAGTCCATTTGAAATATAAAATTTCAATAATTTTTAAAAAGTGGTTATTACTATTCATAACGGCTACTTTGATTAGTCGCGGTGTTTTAGAACTCGAAGTTGCATACAATGCAGGCTATTGCATTATTCAATGAGAAGCGTATCGTGGAAGCTCGGGGTGTTACAAACAATTTGTCCAAATTTTTTATATTTATAAATTTCCCACTAAAATGATACATATGAATTAATGTGTTGTAAGGAATAATATATATCAAAAGTAAATGTAATATGTTTGATGATATGTAATATCATTAAAGGTGTTATCTATGATTCTACATATGATATTTTTAAATGTGTTTGATCTATGTTTAGTGATATGTAAGATATTTTTTCTTACATAATATCATATAATTTATAGAAAATATGAGAACATTGGATTTCAAAATTTGATGATGTAGATCTATTCCTCAAATTATAAACATTATTGTGTTTATATTTTAATAATTGTCTCATACATTTTGTTTTAGTTATGAACAATAGATAATATTATTGGTTATGAACATTGATAAATATTATAATGCTGAAAAGAACTCTATTGACAAAAGGCTATCCAAGAATGGTCCTAGATTTTAAGATGTAGTCACACTATGGGGTTGACATGCCATGATGATTATTGAAGAGAATTGTGATGGACATATTCATGTCATTATGTTATTTTATTAATGAAAGGCAAATTTCAAAAATTTAATAATATATTCTACCATTTAATGATATAATATTCCTCAATGAAAATATAAAGAAAAATAAATATAATAACATTCCATGAGAAAATACCTCATATGTATATTATTATGATTTATGTTATAATGTAGAATTTGAAAGATAGATTCTCCATTATTATGTAATTTTAATTAATAACATAATAATAAAATAATTTTATGTGGAAAAGAAGGTAAATTTTAATGGCACAACATTATATGATAATTTTACATTAATTTTTTAATATTTATAGCTATGTTCGAATTATTGAAGGTGTTAGAACCCATGTTTTCTCTTAGGTATCGATCCTTTAAGTTTTAGACTAAATCTTTACTTTGGACTTAATATTGATTCTTAATGAGTTATTAATGGTTTTGAGGGTGTCTGGGGGTTATTTGGAGCCAGGAACCCACCTTTTGGAGAAGATAGACTCTGCACACAGTTTAGAGAAAATCGTGCATGATTTCGGCACGGTTTACCAAACCGTGCGGATGGTGTTTTTCGGATAGTTCCACCTCAGACATTTGGTGCATAGCCATGTAGAATTACCATGTAAGTTCCCTATTTTTCCCAGGTAACCATGCATGTATCACATATAGTTTTATCAAACCATGCCATGGAATCATTTTTGGGAGGAACCTTCCTACACTGTTTGCACACAGTTTGAAATACCGTGCCCAGGCTAAAAAACTATAAAAAAATTCCAAAACACACTTAATGATATTCTATTCCAACCCCTTCTTCCCTAATCTCAGTTTATGAGGTACTTACCTTATTTCCTCTCTTTTTTGGATCGTTTTGAAGATCTAAACATGGAATCAAGTGATCTACATCGTACGACATCCGATCAAGCTTCTGTAAGTCACGTCGGATGTGAAATGGTAAGTAATTTTGTTTTAATTAGCTGACGTTCTTCTCTTCCACCCTCAACCTAGATATCTCTATGTGACTTTTTTTTACTTTTTCATAGATCTACTTCGATATGAGGTAAATCAAAAACCAATAAAAGCAGAGAACGATCGTACAACCCTAATGTTGGTGTTTAATAACTTATCCCTAAAGATAGTTGTTTTGGGAATGTCTGTATGGGGCCCACCGTTTTAGTTGGGAACCATTTCATAGATTTACAATCCATGATTATTATTTATAGTATCATATGGTTATGTGGTTTCCAAATATGTTATTATTTGATAGTGGTTACAAAAACTACTCAATCTACTTCACATCGAAGGTTATTCCAAAATTTGGTTTTTTGTGTTACGGAACGTTTGAGCCACCATTCGAGTGTTCCTTTTCTTGACATTTCTAATGGTGATTCTTCTTATCATAAATTAATTTTTATTCCTGATAATTTCATAATGGCATGTGCCATGTATGCTCACCACTTTACCCATGTAAGTTAAGTTCATCAAATTGGTTACTAAATGTGAAATGTGAAATGGGATGTATACTCAGTATATGACATGGCCTTAATAAATGAGATAGAATAAAGGTTACATGTCCATATAACCCCTTTCCATATTAATGGAAGGTATATGAGTGAAAATCACTAATTTAATATGCGTTAATGGTTAATTAATACATCATTAAATGGTTCTCACACTACATGGCCTATCCAAACTAAGGGAAGACAATGATTGAACCAATAGATAAATTATTTCAACTCTAAATTACCTATCCACACTAATGTAAGGAATGACATGAACAAAATCAATTATTACATGATAACAAAATCAAATAAAAATGGACTTACATAAACTCTCTTTGATTTTTGAGAGGGGAATACATTGGGTCTCAGAAACACCATTTCGATTCAAGAATATGGTTTTATTAGGATGATAACCAACTAGACTATGGTTATTGTATATTCCTCATATTTTTTTTATACTATCATTGGGTATTATTCATTATTACATGATACCTCATATACACTCATTGGATTCATCTTTGATGAGTATGTTCCACGGTGGAAGCCCATAGTGCCCATTACTTTCTTACCCCCATTTTAACATGGTCAATCACCTTGGACATTGTATGCGCCTTATTATAGAATTTATTTGTTTATGAAACTTATATTAAACTATTACCCCTTATCTAGAATCAAATACTACTGAGTTTGAATTCTAAGAGATTTGTGTTACCTTTTCTATTATCTTGTAACTACCTCATTGGATATCATTGTTAGGTTTCATTATTATGTCGTGGGACCTTCACTACATATACAATCACAAGGTGATATCAGTGATGGATATGACTTATATGACCAATTAAAATTTAATGGTAATTTTTTAATTAACAACACTAGTTACATGTTCAGACACCAGAAGAGGGTTGAAGCATGTACTTGGTTATTTAGTTATATTGTATTGTGTGCATTACTTTATATATGCATTCTTATGCACTACTATATTCCATTACATGGACCAGATTTTATAGAAACTATTGGCCATGGACCAATGAGATTTATCTCACACAAACTCTGGTAGCAATCTGGTACCTAGAGTAGATTACATAAGTGCAGGTATTGACACAAGGAAGCATACAACTTGGAATACTTGATTGCATGTTGATATGATGGAGCTTGATATCAGATGACAGAGTGTGATATCAATATTCATGGAGTAGGACTTTCCATTTTTACCATGAAGAACATGATTTTTCTATTGTCTTGTATCCAATATTTTCCTATTTTCCAGTGAAATGACATTACATCATCACTGTTCTGATTGATATAGTTATTTTTATTCACGTTTATCTATAGTATAAGTTATATTTTTATATTTATTTATATTCCTTTTATTGTGCTACACATTACTAATGAAGGCATAGTCTTCCCACAGACACACCATAGGACCTCACTACTAGTCAGAAGCCTTTGGTGTTCAGAAAGAAGCGCTTGAGGCCATGTGGCCCACTAGGCTGGGGGCACCCGTTAGGTTGGATTCGGGTCTTGGACGTCCCAAAGTGGTATCAGTGGTGGTTCCTTTTCTTTATTTACTATTTTTATACAATGTATTGGAGAATAGGAATTCTTGGTACTTGGTCATAAGTAGTTCTTGGGCGTCACAAATCCATGTTCGAGTTAAAATACTTGTTATCCATAATGTAATTATTATTCTATTTTTCCTATTAGAGTTTATATTATTCTACTGTTAGGTGAATCACATGATTTGTGGTGTTTTTGATTATTGCCCTTTTGAAAATTTATTTCATCCTTAGCCAGAAGACATTTGAGTAACGAGTAGTTCTACATGCATCATCATAGGCACTTATAATTGACATGTCATATATATTTCCATGCCATATTGGTGAATTACAATACATTTCTTATCTTGATATGCATATTATGGTTGAGTGATGAAGTTATTGTTTATTGTACTTTTATTAATTTTGAACCGATTGAGTGTTTCCTAGTCTCAATTCATCCGGTGTATGGGCCTTCATTGTTTGGGATCATTCATTTATCATGACAATCGATTATACTCTAAGTAAATGGATGTTGTTTCTAGTGATAGGTGAATGGAAACTGATTCATCGTAAATTACTATCCATTGTAAAGTGAATCATAAAATATGAAAAGAATTAGTTTCACATCCTTATCCCACCTTGTAATGTTTATGAAAGGTAAATGAGTGTACCTGAAAATTAATAGAAATGTATCATGAATCTTATACTTGATCACATACTGATATCTAGCTGTCTAATCATGTAGTTCGGATAGTATGCCTTAGGTAGCGAGTTTTATTATGTTCAGCTTTAGTTAGTGGTTCTACCTCCTAAATTTCAATCTTGTTATATGGTGTGTGTTGGAATTTGTAGACCAATTCCTACACAACATCCTTCTGTTGTTCGCTAGGAAGGTGGCGACGAAAATGTTTCAGACTTGGTGGGCCCTGAGCCACTAGTCTTTCTACAATGGTTTCTACATCAGACACCACCTGTTGTACCTAATCCGAGCACTGTAGATTAGGTCTATGATAGTTTCCATCCTCTCATGTTCTTCATGAATGGTGCTCTACAGGATGTGCCTAAGAGAGCTGATCTGACCTATGTTTTCCAGTAGTAGCATCCTTTTACTTTTTCAGGGGATGTCAGATCTCAATCTAATGCATCTTATCTTGTGTCCATGTTGTCTATCTTTGAGAATATAGAAATGCATCTAGAGTGGAGAGTCAATCATTCAACATACATGGTTTGGGATTTTTCCAAGCAATGGTGGGATATAGTTAACCAGGATGGTCAACATTTGGGCATGTTATGGGTTGACTTCCAGACATCAATCTATGATTAGTTCATCCCTCACTCAATGAGTGTTGAAAATTTCAGAGAGTTCATGAATCATGAATAGGGTTTTTTTTTCTGTTATGTAATATCCAGGATATTTTACAGATTTACATAACTTTTCACTGCTTCTATCCGGTTATGAGATCAAACGTGCATGATGTTTTGAGGATAAGATCAAGTATTCCATTCGAACTAAGCTGAATGTCTTTCTCCATCATATCTTTTCTGTAATGGTTGATCAGGCCCTAATCACAAAGTGTAACCTAAGGGATGGCGTGAGTACCTGGTTTAAAGGATCAAAGTCTTGTTTGGTCAGTTGTACTTCCAGTGACAAGAAACATTCGCCTGATTTTTTTCAGGGCAAGGGCTTCCAGTATATCCAGTTTTATAGTTCTATAGTGTGTATTTAGTTTGGAAGATCATGGAATATTAATCCCCAATATGACATAGACCCTATTGAGTGTCAGGATTGAGGTCATATGAGTCATCTTTAGCGTTTCTGCATAAACTTTCCACAAGCTATGAGTGGAAAAAGATCTATTCTAGGTCCACCTTCAAGAGTGAGTTATTTTAGCCACGTTAGGTGGGGAGTTGGAATAGCACTAGAACGTATAGCCTAGGATGTGGTCATGGTCATTGTAGTCCAATCCATGATCACCAACAGCGCCAGCAGAGTAGTCATGATCATGGTAGTCCATCTATTTCACATGGTTGTGGATCAGGTCAATTTCATGCCATACAACTGATACCCGAGGATTATGATACATGATCATCTACATTATGCGGTACTATTCGAGTATCTTATATTATCGTATCTACTATATTTCATATAGGTGGTTCAACAAATTATATTACATTATCTACCATGGAAAGTATCAGAATAGAGATACAGTATCCCTATGTGATAATGATTCTTGATACACCATTGGGAATATTAAAGGATGGAATATTTCAATACAGGGACTACCCCAGTTAGATATGAAGTTACCCTTCTTGAGGAATATTATTGTTCTCAAGATGAAGGGCTTTGATGACATTCTTTGGATGGACTGGTTAGTTCAATATCGCACTTTGCATACTACTATCATTGTAGAGTTTCTTTTAAATCACAAGAAGGCATCATTTTTCTATTAAATGGTGAGTGGGATTTCCTAGTTGGGAGAGCTAGACCGAAGCAACATGGTCTCTATGGAGTGACATCCTAGATTTCAAATATTTCCATAGAGGTTTAATGTTTTATTCAAACAGATTTCCCTCCAGTAGTTGATTATTTCTGGGAATTATTTCCTGATGACTATTTTGGTTTACGTCCTAAATGAGAGGTAGATTTTATGGTTGATCATTTTCCCTAATAATATCCAATGTCCATTCCTTTATACAAGAGGGAACAAACTGATCTTTGGGACCTCAATTGAAAGATAGATCACTTTGAGGACAAAGTATTTGTAAGGACCTGTACATTCTCTTGGGGTTCACCTCTTCCTTTTTATATAAGGTAAAATGGAACTCTCTGTTTATCTGTGGATTACAGAATGTTGAACCATCATACAATCAAGAACCAGTATCCACATCCTTGAATTGATAATCTATATGACAAGCTATGAGGATAAAAGGTGTTCTCTAAGATCTACCTGATATCAGGTTATCATCAGGTTCAAGTCAGACCATTAGAAAAAACTTGTAATATATTCTGTAGCTTGTATGGTCTGTATGAGTTTCTTGATATGCCTTTGGTTCGAACAAACATTCCTTCCATTTCCATTGATTAGATGAATAGGGGTTTCCACCCCTATTTGGACTCTTTTTTCATGGTTTTGTGGAAGACATCTTGTTGTATTTTATCACTCATAATGACTTTGGAAAACATCTTGGTATCATTATGAGTACACTGAGAGAGGATCAACTATATGCAAAAATTTATAAATTAAACCTCTGGATCGACAAGGTACACTTCGTAGGTCGTATTATATAAGAATTAGAAGTATCTTTTGACCTAGAAAACTTTATTGTTTTAGTTTCTTGGGAGAATCCCAAAAACATGTTTGATATCATGAGTTTCATATGGATTTATGGGTATTATAAGAGTATCATTCAGGACATATCACATCCTGAACCACCTCTTATAGGACTTAAAATGAAGGGTGTTAAGTTCTTGTTGTCTGAATCATGCGAAAAAACATTTCAGGAGGTGATATGGAGGCTTGTTTCATCACCTTTTTCAATTTTTTCAGAAATAGGTAAATGTTATATCATATTTTGTGATGCTTAAGGAATTGGTATAGGATCAGTGTTAAAGAAGGAAGTCGAAGTCATTACATACTTATCTCTACAGTTGGGGCCTCATGATATGAATTACCCAACACACGTCCTCGAGCTAGCAGTAGTTTTCCATGCCTTACGTTTTTTGAGACATTATATGTTGGGTGAGAGCTTTATGGTGTATACAAATAAAAAATCCTCATTTATATCATTTCTCAACATTCCTAGAACCTCAGACAATGAATATGTGTCAGATATCTACAATCCTTTAATTTTGAGCGTTCTTATATGTCTGGAAAGGGGAATGTGGTCGTTAATGCACTGAGTCAGAAATCTCAAAAGAAGATTATACAAGAAACCATTGAGGAATAGAAAATAATGGACATATTTTATTATATACATCTATATATTCAAAATAGTCACGAGTACTCTTACCTTTCATCCTTAACATGCACCTCTTCGCTCTTTGAGATTGTGAGAGAAAGCAGTTTTCAAATCCGGATTATTTGGTTCTCCATGAGAGTATATCCATAGAAAAAACACCTCTGGATTGGTCAATTGGCAGATAAGACATCCTGCATCTATGTGGATGTATTCGACTTATTACTAATATGAGAGTGGAGTTGATGATAGAGATCCAAGCTTCTCGGTGGGAAGTTCATCTGGGAATCTCAATGATGTATAGAGATATGTGAATCCAGTATTGGTGTCCTTAGATGAAACGTCATATTGCATGATTTATGAGTAGGTTTTCCACCAATCAGTTGGTAATGGTGGAGCACCAGAGAAATTCGGTCATGTTACAACAACTTATAGTCCTACAATGTAGATGGGAGGATGTTTCTATGTATTTCATAGTCAGATTTCCTATGTCACCAAGGTGTAGTGATGGTATCTGGGTAGCAATTTAATGACAAACAAAGTCATCCTACTTCATTCTAATTTTGGACACATTCATAGTTGATGAGATGGGAAGACTATATAACTGTGAGATCATATGACTACATGGGGTTCAACATACTATAATTTTAGAAAGGTATGATTATTTCATATAACGGTTCTTGAAGGGTTTGTATAAATATATGAGATCTCAGTCGATTCTATGCATAGATCTTCAACCTCAGACTGATGGAAAATTGGAACATACAATATAGGTTCTAGATGATATGATTTGAGCATGTCTCCTTGATTTCAGATGTTCTGGGGAGAATCATATCTCTCTCATCAAGTTTTCGTATAATAACATTTTTCATGTGAGGATTCAAATGGATACTTTAGAGGAATTATATGGTAGGAAATTCTATTCACCCTTTTACTGGATAGAGGTAGGTCAGTTAGCCCTACTAGGTCCTCGTCTTTTTCAGGAGACTTCAGTACAGGTCGAGTTGATCAGAAAGTATATGACTACAACTCATTCTTGAAAAAAATATTATGTTGATCACCATCAATGACCTATTGAGTTTTAGGTTGGGGATCTAGTTTTCTATCAGGTATCACCTAGGCTTCGGTATAGATGGTTATAAAATTAGGGAAGGCTCCAACCTTGTTATTTTGCTCCATTCCCAAATATAGAGAGATTATAGATGGTAGCGTATCAGTTTCAACTACCTTAGATGTATTGTGTCATGAACAATGTCTTTCATGTCTCACCTCTTTTCCAATATCATGAAAACCCATCTCATACCATTGATATGAAGGAGGTTGAGTAATATATTGATTCTACCTTTGAGGAGTATCCAATATGCATAATTGGAAGAAGAAAAAAGGTTCTCTATGTACTTTTAGTCCCTCTCAAACCAGTTCTACAACATCACAACCGAGTACAAGATGATATTTGGAAGAGAGAACCTGATGTACATGCTCTCTATCCAGAGTTGTCCTCAAACAACATGTCTTTACCCTTGGATGTACAACTCAGGGGGGGACTACTTTTATAGGGGAAGACTATAAGAACCCGAATTTTCCCCCAGTTATGGATCCATTAATTTTTATTATAAATCATCACATTGTACCTAATATGGATTCATATTGAGTAAGTAAAGGCTTTGAGGGTGTTTGGGGCATGTTTAGAGCTGAAACCCATCATTTTTTTAAAAATCAACTATACACACAATTAAGATAAAACCACACTGATGGTGTTGTTTCAAATAATTCCACCTCACACAGTTGGCACACGACCATATAGGCTAACCATGTGAGCACAGTTTATACCCAGTAACTCGTGAAAGGCTTGTGAATGGTATGATCAAACCATGTGAATGAATCCTTCTCATACAGAACCATCTTGCACGGTTTACGCATGGTTTGACAAACCAAGCAGACAAACTATGTACCTACTAAAAACCTATGTAAAATGTTCAAAACACCATTATTGATATTGTAAGTCGAACACCCCCCAATCTGTATATATGCCGGATTTGAATAATTCTATCTCTTATTGGAGGGTTTTGAAGATCTATAATTGGAATCAAGAGATTTCCTTCATCCAAAATTTGATCGAGATTACATTCATCACATTAAAGGCACAATAGTAGGTACTTGAGTCCTCTTAAACTGTTCTTATTCGCATCCTCTCTTGACCTAGATATCTCCATGTGCGTGTTTTTTACATTTTCATATATCTACTCAAAAAAAAATTAATATAGGGCCGATACCAGAGGGGAAGGATCGTATAACTGTAACAACCCAAGATTTCATAGTGTGTTATTTCTTCAAAATAATTCAGTAACTTCCACTACACGCAACACCGAGTTCAATCACGCCATGACTTACAAAAAAAATCCATTCAAAAGAGGTTATGAATAGTATTATCTAAATTTTAAACTTTATATAATCCTTATAATTTTAGAATCCATATTATGAGATTCTTAGATATAATGCAAGAACAAATTCATTTTCAGTATTGCACTTTTATCAACTTTTAATAGTGAACCCTTTTTAAATAAAATATTTTAATCTTTTTGAATAAATGGGGACATCAAAAAATTTAAAATGAAACATCCCAAGCTTCCACGGTACGCTTTCCTTTGAATAATACAGTAGCGTGTGTTGTACGCAACTTCGAGTTTTAACACACACCACAACCGATCAAACTAGCCGTTATGAATAGTAATACCAACTTTTTGAAATTATATATATTTTATATTTCAAAATTGACTTCATTTTTGGATTCATAGTGTCAAATTTACCCTATGATGAAATTTTGGTACTTTTCGGATAACATTCATATTTTGATGAATAGTGAAAATTACTAAATTTTAATTAAAAACAACTTTTTTAATCAAAATAATTAATAGTGATAAATTATGAATTTGAGTGGTTTTAAAGTATATTTAGAATATATTTTTACCATTTAATATAATTTTCGTCATTGGAAATAATTTTACAATTAAACCGAACATAAACAAGTGTCAATCTTTTGATAGTTATTATCTCTTAAAAACACTCTTTTTGTTTTGACAGCGGGAATTAATTTTAAATTAATTTCTGCCACTTATGTGTTTTGAATTTAGGAAAATGGATTCCATATTTGGAATCAGGATGTTCAAATTGTGTAAATAGGTAACTTTTATTTTTAGACATTTTGAATAATTACTGCGGTAAATATTTTATTTACCATGGTTAAGGGTAAATCCGGTAAATAAGGGTTAAAAAATAATATTATAATAATACTAAATTACCCTAAAACGTGTCTTAACCCTATTGGTTGATACATGGTCGACCATGGGCATCTTTGGGTCGATTTTGGGACCCCATGGATCCACTTGTAAGTGATAATGACACTTTATTTTAATTAAGTTAAAATGAATACAAAAATGACACAAGCATATATCTTTTAGAAAAACAATTGTTACATAGGGTTATATATGTTGGATTTTAGATTATAAATATTAATTATAAAGATAAAAAGCTTTACTACATAATGATATTTTATTTATAATTTTTAGACATTAAATAATTTATTTTATTTATGACACAATGATGATGCAGTAATTACTATAAAAGTGAAAAATTAAAATAATTGATATTATAAATACCCAAATAAATAAAATATGAATCTTTTAATGAATTAAACTAATTTTCTAGGATAATATGATATATTAGGATTGATTTAATTGACTTTTTTCGTAGTAATCAATCTGTTATGAGATTCACAAAAATCAACTAATGAATAGTGTCAAAATTGACATAAAAGAGTTCTTAAAACAAATATTATATTATTAATTGATATTAAATTCCTAAAAATATATGGTTCGGCCAAGAGACATATATCATGATAGGATCATCATTAATAGACCACTTGGGGGTCGCTTGTATGTATATAGTAAGTTTATTAACCATATTATATAAAAATACAAAGAGACATTGTAAAAGTGAAACTAATTAACTTAGAGTTAATACTTAAATATAAGGTTAATATAAGTACCCAAACCTGTCTAAATTCTATTGGTTGAGTTGTTTTCGACCTATCCCAACCTTAACCTTTGAATAATAAACTTTGGAGGCATTAGAAACCGAATATGAATTTAATATAAACTAATATTTCTAGCTTTTCCAAAGGTGCCCCTCACCCCTCTTATAAAAGGGCACTCCTCATTCTCATTTCATCACACCTTCCAAGCCTTTTTGTTCGGCCAAACTCTGCCCAAATACTCTCCCAACTTCCCTCACTACAACCTAGGGGCCTTAGTCTGGTCAGAAAGCCAACCTAAGGAGCCCTTTTGATCAAATCAAAAGGAAGAACCCGAAGAAGAGGTAATGATTTCACCACCGTTCTCCAATTCATTTCTTCTTCCACTTCTTCTTCCTTTGTTCTTACCATTCTAAAATAATAACTCCAGTATCTCACATATAATGTGATTTTATTATAAATATGGTACTGTAGATACCCGAAGCCTGATGTACATGGACATTACATTACTTTTGCGGAATACTTAGTACATAACAAAAACACACACACAAGGATCGTAATAGTTTAGTGTCTTTGGAAACTCGGAACATAATCTTCTAATCGTGGTGAAAGATCTCCAATATCTCCCATAAAGATCTTCCTTTTCTTTACCTAAAACCTTTCTTTATATCCTGGGGAAAAGAAAACATAAAAGGGTGAGCTCAAATGCTCAGTAAGGGTAAACAAAAGAAATATAAATCTCATCGTATACACAAGCACATAACTTTTGGAAATCTTAACCTGCAAAAGAGATCATAATTTCATAACATGGGATAAATCATGGAAGTGAAATGTAATCACAATAATCATAGCTTAAAACATGAAACTTTTTGGCATACACACATAATCATGGAAAATCATTTCTTGTTAGTCATGACTCATTGCCAAGACTATCTTAGTGGACAAAGTCCCTTTCTGAACCGAGTTCACTCCTCGTTTCAGTCCTGTATCACTGAACCGAAATAACCTTCCGTTCCAGCCATGTCTATCTCATGAGATATAAAATCATTACCCAATGCATTGGAGGGAGATATAGGTCCCACCCATCTTATAATTAATACTTTCTTATGTGTTCCACATAATCATAAAACATACATCATTGCATAACACATGTAACAAAAATGGGATTCTTGAAACATCATGACATCATAAATCAATTCATATAAGATAAAGGAATTCATAAACATAATTCCATCACAACATAGTCAAATCAATGTAAAAATATGGATAGAAACAGAACCCTTTATTATCTTAGATGAAAAATAATTTTGATAAAACACTTGAATTGAATTCTTGAATAAAAATATCCTTTCTTCTTCAAAATCAAATTTCTTTTCACAAAACATCATGCAATTTTAAAAGAAAGAGATTTTATTGAAAATAGTCATGAAATCTTTTAGAGGAAGCTTCATGAAAATAAGTCTTTATAAAACAGTAGAAATCCGTTCGTGCCGTATAAGTTAAAAAAAACATTCTTCGTACTTTTGTCGGAAAAGTCAAAAAGTACCTCGTACGAAAAAGCGACAAAAGATTTCTTTCATATTCTTTACTAAAACTCACCGAAGGGTAAAATTGGATTTAAACTATTGTAAGTGGATGTAAATAATATTACATATTGATGATACATGGATGTGGATGATAAAATACACCCCAGTAAATACTTATAAACAATCTCGGATAAAAATGAGATTGTGATATTTTCCTTACCTTATGTCCGACTTGCTTTGTAAGTGTCCGAACCTCCTGTATAATGATTTAAATCATGTTATTGACTTATTCCAGAATCATATTCATTGTTATGATATCATATATGGTTCACTTATGACATTATATTACCCGTTCTTTTGTAAATTCCATGTTAAAGAAGCGTTTTGGGTAAAATCGTTTCATTTATCGTAGGTGTTTTGACTTGTTGTTCTTGACATCATTATTACTTATATCATGATTTACTTAATTCCAGAATATAAAATATGATTTATATATCATATATATTCAGTATATATATATATAATAGGTAGATAAATAAAATGAAAAACACCGTTCATGGAGACGGTAGTCCGTACGTACGCATTAACGCTGTTTTCCATTCCTTATTGTCTTGAAATGGAAGTAAGTAGATGACATACATATGTATATATATACATAAATCCAGTAGCTTTATAATGTCATATATTTCATTATTATTTCTTATATATACATTATAATCATTTTTAAATGGTTAATATGGAGAATGAATCTCATCGCGTCGTGGAGACGGTATTCCGTACGTACGCACGAGCGATGATATCATTTCTATAAATATTGAATTGAATTGGAGTGGATTATACAATATATCAGAATCAATATGATGTTGTAATAACTATGTATAGTCATTCTTTACACCATTATACCCATCCATGTAAGGTGGTGGTGGAAAATAGATTACACCACAGCGTGGAGACGGTATTCCGTACGTACGCACGCGCGGTGATTTCTTTTTCCGTAGGATGGATAGATTGTGAAATAGGGTTGTTTCATACTTATAATAACATATCAGTATATGAGTGATACTGATGTTATTACTTCATAATGAAACAACCTAAGAAGAAGAAGTGGAAGAAGAAATAAAGATGAAAGAATTGGTAACGGTAATTACCTCTTCTTTGAAGTGCCTCTTTGAGACCTCCTCTTAGGGCACTAAAATTGGTCTTTGAGGAAGACCAGAACCACTAGGATGTTTCTAGGGAAGTGTAGATTAGAAATTGGCAGGGGTTGGCCGAGCATGAGTGCTCAAATTGGTGTGAGGAGGAGGGGGAGGAGGTGTCCTTTTTATAGGGGAGGAGAGGGGCACCTTAGGAATTCTTAAAAATATTAATTTATAATAAATCTAACCCCACTTAATAACCTCCAAAAATGACTCATATTCGAAGCTTAGATGATATAGGGTTGTAATCTCATCAACCAATCAAATTTAGACATGTTTGGATCTTATTTTAAACCTTATCAATTAGATTTAACTCTAAGTTAAATAATTTATCTTTTACCGTGTCTTTTTGTTTTCTTTCACTATATGGTTAATACACTTACTATAACATGCCAAACGAACCCCAAATTGTTTATTATTAATATATATATTCTTATCTAAGTCATTTGGCCGAAACTTAGAATTTTAGGAATAATATAACAATTAATAATATAATATTTGATTTAAAAACTATTTTGTGTCAATTTTGACACTATTTGATATATGATTTTTGTGAAAGTCATAACAGAATTAAATGTTCGAACCAAGTTGATTAAATCAACAATAATATATCATAGTAACCTATAAAATTAGTAGAATTCATAAAAAATCTCAAATTACATTTATTTTGGTGTTTATAACATCAATTATGTCAATATTTCATTAATAAGATAATTACTGCATCATCGTTGTGTCATAAATAAATTAAATTATTTGATGTCTAAAAATTACAAATAAAATACCATCATGTAGGAAATCTTTATAGATTTCTAATGAATATTTACAATCGAATTTATCTTATGTATAACCCCATATTAAAAATGATTTACTTATTAAACTTTGATTTTAACTATTTTAACCCTTCTTTAAATAAATTAATAATAAATGTCCTAATCTAATCCAAGTGGGCCTAAATGGTCATATTTTATTCCTAAGTTTGTTTTTGGTCGAATAACACTTGTCCAATAGAATTAGGACATGTGTTAGGGTAATAGTAATATCATATTTACCCTTAGTTACCCTATTTACTATTAACCGCGGTAAAAAAATAAAAAGTTACTATTCACCAAAAAATTATTTTCATCTCATTGAACCACATTTTAGTCCTTGATATTAACCATGTCTCTCGGATTTTCGAAATTCCATTCACAGAAGCGGCAAAATTAAGTTTTATGAAAAATTCAGTTTTTTTTAACTACCACTTAGTAGTTTCACTATTCATCAAAAATTGATGTTTTTCAGAACAATGCCAAAATTTCATCCTAAGCTATATTTCATATTCCGAATTCAAAAATGAAATCTATTTTACCAAATTCATAACATAGAAGTTGCATTAATTAATTTTATAATTAAATCCCGCTGTTAAAATAAATAGCGTGTTTTTAGGAAACAATATATATCAAAAGATTGACACTTGATTATGTCTTGTTTAAATGTGAAATTACAACCAATGACCAACATTGTATTAAATTGTAAAAATATATTCTAAATATACTTTAAAACCACTCAAATTAATAATTTATCACTATTAATTATTTCGATTAAAAAAGTTGTTTTTAATTATAATTTAGTAATTTTTCACTATTCATCAGAATATGAAAGTTATCCGAAAAGTACCAAAATTTCACCTTAGGCTAAATTCGATACTCCGAATCCAAGAATAAAGTTCATTTTGAAAAATAAGATTTACAGAATTTTAAAAAGTGGTTATTACTATTCATAACGACTAGTTTTAATAATATTTTAATAGCACATCGTTGTTTAGTGAAACTCGGTATTGCGTATTACACACGCTATCGAGGAAGGTCGCGATTGCGTGTAATTCAAGGTAAGACAAGGATGCGTGTTGTGCAAGCTCCTTTTGGTGTAGCGTACAACACAAGACATTAATAAAAGAATATTTTTTTATAAAATCTTGGGCTGTTACATTCTACCCCCCTTAAAATGAATTTCGCCCTCGAAATTCGTCGGGGTTATAAATGGTTTACTATTCGAAAGTTTCTTTAATAGAAACCCACATCGTAAAAAGGAATATCAAAACCAATCTTTAAAAACAAAATTATGAAACGTAATGGTTACCCAAATAAACTAATCATTGGGTTTCCACATAGGTGAAAATATGGATATGGAAGAGAAATCTAACCATCATGTTCTGATGGAGAGTGGTAGAGAACATGGCTATGGAAAAGCCAGTAATCACAAATCCATAGATTTGTGATGATATAAGGTACCATCTGATTCATCAGGTATAAGATCACTAGGACAACATTTTTGGTTTTCAAGATCATTTCCCCTAAAGTTGAAAATTTGAATTAGAATAAATACTTACTTTATTTTGGTACAATCTCACTGTTGTTCGTGCCTTGAACAATTTCCACTTCATCTCTTAAATAAATGAAGTTGAATTTGTTATTCGTGAAGTGTTAGCAGATCATGTGATAGAATGACGGGTCATCCCATTTGTCTCAAACAAAAGGTTAGCAAAAATTATATGCATAAATCGATCTATAGTGAGATTAATCATATATGGTTCCTAAAATGGACTTATACTTCATATATCATACTGCTTAATATAATAAAACTAGTTTCTACTAAACAGGGACTTCCTGTAGGCCAGTGGTAGGCGATAAAGGCCAGTCGCACTTCGGTTGTGGGTTCGATTCCCACAGCCTTGTCCGAAGCGAGGGGCTGTCACCCATCCTGCAGGTTGTCCTTTTTATAAAACTATATTACTATAACATCCCATCAATAATATCGAAAAAACTTCTATCCTTAAACAATACTAACTTATGTCCAACATAATCCATTTCAATCTTTAGGCTTATCCATAATACTGCAGTCCACTCTCATAACATAGTGAAAACGATTACCAGAGATTTAATACCATCGTTGATCCCCATATATCATAAGATATGTTTTGTTGGTCACATTCCAAACATTCAAAGGCCTTAATCTTGTACTCTCTTCAATACCCATTGAACCTTAGTGAAAACTTGAATGCAGTTAAAAGTTAACACTTTTCACATACCGAAATCCTCAAAATTCTATATACTCAAACCATGATATCACTTAGTCCTTATATCAATCATGAGCTCATGAATACTATTAAACATTTCATTATCTTCTTATCCTTTCATTATGCACTTATCATATACTTTCCAAAAGTATCTGAATAACCTTTCATGGTTACTGGTAACATTAATCAGACAACAATGTAACAATCCTTACATGTCTCTTTATTCCATAGTACCATGAGATTACTTATACAACATTACACATGATAAACATGTAATCATTCCACTACATTCTTAAACCATTAACCGAGCTTCAACAATTCTTTCATATCACATATCATTTGTAGTCTCTTCATCATCATCCACATAAATACTACCCATATGGCCATACTGATTCTCTTCATGAGTCTTTCCCTTAGGACATTGGTTTGCATAATGCCCATACATTCCACATTTAAAACACTTAACCATTTTTGATGTCGTAGCAATACCATTATCCTCATCCATGGTGTTAACTGAACCTTTTCCTTTGCACTTACTTGCTTTGTGTCCTTCTTTTCCACACCCAAAGCATCTTCCAGTTCCTTTGAAACATTCTCCTTGATGCCTCTTCCCACATGAAATACATAGGGGAAATTGAACTTTCTTTCCTCTATGATTATCATGAAACTCCATCTTTCTCTTATTAGCCGAGTCAGGAAACTTACCAAATTTTACTTTATTGATCATATTATGAGATTGCTGATTCGGCATAATAATTATGTTTGGACTTCCAAATCCCATTTCATTATGAAGAATATCATTCCATTGTCCATCATATCCTCCATTATCGTGAATCATCTTGTTTCCAGCCATTTTCTAAAACCCAAAAAGAATAGTGTGAGAGGCAAAAATCATGCTAGGGAAAACAACATAATAAAGGGGGAGTACCTTCAATATCTAACATCTTATGTTTAATTCTATGATCATTAGCGTAGTTCTAGTAATATAACTTATACGTATACTTAACCTTAGGGACATCCCTAGACATACCGTAGAAATATCTCTAGGGATCTCACTAATGTTTTCGCATCCTAGTTTCCAAAGGTTGACTAAACCTTTCCTCTGATACCAACTGTAGAGACCCGAAGCCTGACGTACATGGACATTACATTACTTTTGCGGAATACTTAGTACATAACAAAAACACACACACAAGGATCGTAATAGTTTAGTGTCTTTGGAAACTCGGAACATAATCTTCTAATCGTGGTGAAAGATCTCCAATATCTCCCATAAAGATCTTCCTTTTTTTTACCTAAAACCTTTCTTTATATCCTGGGGAAAAGAAAACATAAAAGGGTGAGCACAAATGCTCAGTAAGGGTAAACAAAAGAAATATAAATCCCATCGTATACACAAGCACATAACTTTTGGAAATCTTAACCTGCAAAAGAGATCATAATTTCATAACATGGGATAAATCATGGAAGTGAAATGTAATCACAATAATCATAGCTTAAAACATGAAACTTTGTGGCATACACACATAATCATGGAAAATCATTTCTTGTTAGTCATGACTCATTGCCAATACTATCTTAGTGGACAAAGTCCCTTTCTGAACCGAGTTCACTCCTCGTTTCAGTCCTGTATCACTGAACCGAAATAACCTTCCGTTCCAGCCATGTCTATCTCATGAGATATAAAATCATTACCCAATGCATTGGAGGGAGATATAGGTCCCACCCATCTTATAATTAATCCTTTCTTATGTGTGCCACATAATCATAAAACATACATCATTGCATAACACATGTAACAAAAATGGGATTCTTGAAACATCATGACATCATAAATCAATTCATATAAGATAAAGGAATTCATAAACATAATTCCATCACAACATAGTCAAATCAATGTAAAAATATGGATAGAAACAGAACCCTTTATTATCTTAGATGAAAAATAATTTTGATAAAACACTTGAATTGAATTCTTGAGGAAAATATCCTTTCTTCTTCAAAATCAAATTTCTTTTCACAAAACATCATGCAATTTTAAAAGAAAGAGATTTTATTGAAAATAGTCATGAAATATTTTAGAGGAAGCTTCATGAAAATAAGGCTTTATAAAACAGTAGAAATCTGTTCGTGCCGTATAAGATAAAAAAAACATTCTTCGTACTTTTGTCGGAAAAGTCAAAAAGTACCTCGTACGAAAAAGCGACAAAAGATTTCTTTCATATTCGTTACTAAAACTCACCGAAGGGTAAAATTGGATTTAAACTATTGTAAGTGGATGTAAATAATATTACATATTGATGAAACATGGATGTGGATGATAAAATACACCCCAGTAAATACTTATAAACAATATCGGATAAAAATGAGATTTTGATATTTCCCTTACCTTATGTCTGACTTGCTTTGTAAGTGTCCGAACCTCCTGTATAATGATTTAAATCATGTTATTGACTTATTCCAGAATCATATTCATTGTTATGATATCATATATGGTTCACTTATGACATTATATTACCCGTTCTTTTGTAAATTCCATGTTAAAGAAGCGTTTTGGGTAAAATCGTTTCATTTATCGTAGGTGTTTTGACTTGTTGTTCTTGACATCATTATTACTTATATCATGATTTACTTAATTCCAGAATATAAAATATGATTTATATATCATATATATTCAGTATATATATATATATATAATAGGTAGATAAATAAAATGAAAAACACCGTTCATGGAGACGGTAGTCCGTACGTACGCATGAACGCTGTTTTCCTTTCCTTATTGTCTTGAAATGGAAGTAAGAAGATGACATACATATGTATATATATACATAAATCCAGTAGCTTTATAATTTCATATATTTCATTATTATTTCTTATATATACATTATAATCATTTTTAAATGGTTAACATGGAGAATGAATCTCATCGCATCGTGGAGACGGTATTCCGTACGTACGCACGAGCGATGATATCATTTCTATAAATATTGAATTGAATTGGAGTGGATTATACAATATATCAGAATCAATATGATGTTGTAATAACTATGTATAGTTATTCTTTACACCATTATACCCATCCATGTAAGGTGGTGGTGGAAAATAGATTACACCACGGCGTGGAGACGGTATTCCGTACGTACGCACGCGCGGTGATTTCTTTTTCCGTAGGATGGATAGATTGTGAAATAGGGTTGTTTCATACTTATAATAACATATCAGTATATGAGTGATACTTATGTTATTACTTCATAATGAAACAACCTAAGAAGAAGAAGTGGAAGAAGAAATAAAGATGAAAGAATTGGTAACGGTAATTACCTCTTCTTTGAAGTGCCTCTTTGAGACCTCCTCTTAGGGCACTAAAATTGGTCTTTGAGGAAGAAAAGAACCTCTAGGATGTTTCTAGGGAAGTGTAGAGGAGAAATTGGCAGGGGTTGGCCGAGCTTGAGTGCTCAAATTGGTGTGAGGAGGAGGGGGAGGAGGTGTCCTTTTTATAGGGGAGGAGAGGGGCACCTTAAGAATTCTTAAAAATATTAATTTATAATAAATCTAACCCCACTTAAAAACCTCCAAAAATGACTCATATTCGAAGATTAGATGAGATAGGGTTGTAATCTCATCAACCAATCAAATTTAGACATGTTTGGATCTTATTTTAAACCTTATCAATTAGATTTAACTCTAAGTTAAATAATTTAACTTTTACCGTGTCTTTTTGTTTTCTTTCACTATATGGTTAATACACTTACTATAACATGCCAAACGAACCCCAAATTGTTTATTATTAATATATATATCCTTATCTAAGTCATTTGGCCGAACCTTAGATTTTTAGGAATAAAATAACAATTAATAATATAATATTTGATTTAAAAACTATTTTGTGTCAATTTTGACACTATTTGATATATGATTTTTGTGAAAGTCATAACAGAATTAAATGTTCGAACCAAGTTGATTAAATCAACATTAATATATCATAGTAACCTAGAAAATTAGTGGAATTCATAAAAAATCTCAAATTACATTTATTTTGGTGTTTATAACATCAATTATGTCAATATTTCATTAATAAGATAATTACTGCATCATCGTTGTCTCATAAATAAATTAAATTATATGATGTCCAAAAATTACAAATAAAATACCATCATGTAGGAAATCTTTTTAGATTTCTAATGAATATTTACAATCTAATTTATCTTATGTATAACCCCATATTAAAAATGATTTACTTATTAAACTTTGATTTTAACTATTTTAACCCTTCTTTAAATAAATTAATAATAAATGTCCTAATCTAATCCAAGTGGGCCTAAATGGTCATATTTTATTCCTAAGTTTGTTTTTGGTCGAATTACACTTGTCCAATAGAATTAGGACATGTGTTAGGGTAATAGTAATATCATATTTACCCTTAGTTACCCTATTTACTATTAACCGCGGTAAAAAAATAAAAAGTTACTATTCACCAAAAAATTATTTTCATCTCATTGAACCACATTTTAGTCCTTGATATTAACCGTGTCTCTCGGATTTTCGAAGTTCCATTCACAGAAGCGGCAAAATTAAGTTTTATGAAAAATTCAGTTTTTTTTAACTACCACTTAGTAGTTTCACTATTCATCAAAAATTGATGTTTTTCAGAACAATGCCAAAATTTCATCCTAAGCTATATTTCATATTCCGAATTCAAAAATGAAATCTATTTTACCAAATTCATAACATAGATGTTGCATTAATTAATTTTATAATTAAATCCCGCTGTTAAAATAAATAGCGTGTTTTTAGGAAACAATATATATCAAAAGATTGACACTTGATTATGTCTTGTTTAAATGTGAAATTACAACCAATGACCAACATTGTATTAAATTGTAAAAATATATTCTAAATATACTTTAAAACCACTCAAATTAATAATTTATCACTATTAATTATTTCGATTAAAAAAGTTGTTTTTAATTATAATTTAGTAATTTTTCACTATTCATCAGAATATGAAAGTTATCCGAAAAGTACCAAAATTTCACCTTAGGCTAAATTCGATACTCCGAATCCAAGAATGAAGTTCATTTTGAAAAATAAGATTTACAGAATTTTAAAAAGTGGTTATTACTATTCATAACGGCTAGTTTTAATAATATTTTAATAGCACATCGTTGTTTAGTGAAACTCGGTATTGCGTATTACACACGCTATCGAGGAAGGTCACGATTGCGTGTAATTCAAGGTAAGACAAGGATGCGTGTTGTGCAAGCTCCTTTTGGTGTAGCGTACAACACAAGACATTAATAAAAGAATATTTTTTATAAAATCTCGGGCTGTTACAGGTACAACCATATTTAGTATTCTATCCACCCTTTGAATAACATGTCACCATACGTGCGTACGTACGGCTTACCGTCTCCACGTCGCGGTGTAATTGTTATTCAATATATTATTATTTGGATGGGTATAATAATGATATGTAAATGATGTAAATAATAAATATAACATGTTAATGATTCTGTATATATGATATAACAACCATTTATATATTATTTTAATATCAAAAGAATGATATTGTCGCTCGTGCGTACGTACGAACTACCGTCTGCACGAACGCGATGAGATTCATTCTCCATCGTATCCATTCAAGTATAATTATCATTTGATTATTTAAAAATGATTTTTAAGGACATTATATCATTCTGTATTTGAATAAGATACAACAAACATGGCTTATGTAACAAAACATATAAAAGAAAATGAGTAAGTTAACACCCGAAACGGTGATAATTCTAAGATATTATTGACAAATCAATGTTAAAAGATCATATATGATATCATATTAATATATATGATTATTGTATAATTTAATAAAAATTATTTCACCATTATACAGGAGGTTAACCTACCCCAACCAAGGAAAAGTACAAGTTAAGGGATTTTCTTACCTCACATTCAATATCGTGAGATTTCCATTATTCGCCACTAAATTATTGAAAGTTGTGTATTGTGTACTGGAATTTGATATATATTATCATGATTATCTTTATATTCATGTTATTCTGTAAATAATTTGGTGGTTATTATCTTTTGGCCATACGACTCAGTTGATTAACGTGGTAAGGGGTTTTCATCTCACTCTTTATTTCCGTGAGATTAATGCCATATTTCCACTATTATCTTTTGTGTGGTGTATGTACTGCCCATAATTGTATTCTTTCTTTAATACACTTTACCTTATGTGTATTTACATTTTCATTGTATGATACCTCTTTCATGGGTTGTATGTTTCATAAGTTACCAAATTAATAAGGGTTTACTTCACAATCTCTTTAATATCCGAGGTTGTCTTTACATAAGTATCTACATGGACATATTTACTATCCATGTCCATATTTCATAAAAGTGTTTTCAAAGGGATTATTTCTAAGGGAACTTTTACTAAAACATCATTTTTGTTTTAAATATTTATTCTTCTAAATCATCCTCATTTATGTCCACGTTTTCAAAATGGTTTGTAAGGATTTATTTATATGAAAATGAATGTTTTAAAAGTGTTAATTCCATTCAAAAGTTTCAAAGTGGATTGGGACACTTTTATTCAAAAATGTATTTAAATGCCTTACTTTCTAAATTGTGTATAATTAAAATGTTTTCATGAAAAAGGGATATTTCTCTCAATAATTTTTAAAAAAACATTTTCATCTATGTCTACATCCTTTGATGGATTTTATGATTATTTGAAGTTGATTTATTATGATATGAAACTTCAATATTGTAATAAAGTTTTGTGATATGTTTGACTGTGGATGTTCCATTTATACAACATTCATGGTTTATGAGTAAAGTATTGACATTTCGTATGCTATTTCCAATAATAATGTTTATGTTATATTTCAACCTTTACTTCATATGAATGTGTTGGACAAGTATGTTCCAGGTTGGGGACTGGTTAAAGTAAGCCCTCCAGGTTGGGGATTGGTAAAAGTAAGCCCTCCAGGTTAGGGACTGGTAAAAGTAAGCCCTCCGGTTTGGTCTCCGGTTATTAGAGGAACTCCGGGTTAGTGTCCGGTTATTAGAGGCACTCCGGGTTGGTGTCCGGTTATAAGAGGCACTCCAGGTTGGTTTCCGGTTACAGTTAGCCCCAAGGTCTTGGGACGAGGCCTTGAGAAAGAAATTAAAGTTCAGCATTATGCATTCCAACATTATGAAAGTGGTTATTGATTTTTCATGTGATTATTCGATTAGTAGAATAACCATGTGAATAAGTAAATGGCATTATTTCATTTTATTTATGCCATACCATGTTGAGTGTTCATGTTTGAAAGGATTTTGTTTCAGTTATACATTGTCTTAAATGTTTATTCTTATTTATGAAAGTTTCCACTATATTGTTACCCTTACTGGGCAATTGAGCTCACCCCTTTTTTATGTTTTATTTCTCCCAGGAAGTGAGGAAGTAAATTATGAATGACCTGTAGGGATATTATGTGGGGATATGAGTGTGGATTATGGAGACAATATGTTGTTGTAGTAGTTTTTCATTTTATGATGTAATGTAAGACTTATGAATATATCTAGTGTTTCCAAGGCTACTAAACCAATCGGTCTTTCGAGATGTGATCTTTCTTGTGATCATGCCAATGTTATGTAATAATGCACCGACTCTGGGCAACTAGGGTCGGGGCGTTACAGTTGGTATCAGAGGGAGGTTTAGTACAAACCTTGGAAGCTAGATTTAAATAAACTCTTATTAGAGCACGTAGACCTAAGATAAACATTGAGGATTAGTATAGAAGAACTTCCTAGAATTTTGGTATTGTAGAGATTTTTTGAGTTTTCCGAGCAATACATTCCTGTCTGGATACGAGTAGGTAGAGGCGTCTCTGGCACAGATGTACCTAGGGGTAAATCCCAAAAACACCGCTTTGAGCTAGACTCGAACGGGAAATGGTGTACGACAACGGGCCTTGCTGCACTCTTGATTACAACACTCCCGGGGGATATGCTTAGGATAACTCTCATTTTCTCTACAAATCATTTTGAAGGGATTATGAGTATATACTTCCTCAAAGAAAACATTCTTATGGATTATATCCATAAATAGTTCAATTTATGTTAAGTGTTTTATAAGTCTGGGATTATGTATTTTGATTCATAAACTGATCTAGTGTATTCCATTGTTTAGAAATGGCGCCCAGTAGAAGGAATGAGAACTCTAGAAATGCACATGATCCAAAGAGAAGGAAGGATCATATCTTTCATGGTCTTAAGCTAGAATTTATAAGAGAAATAGTCTCCCATGTATTATAATCATATGAAGAAATAATATCATGTGTTGATAAGATAAGTAAAGAGTTTACTGAGTCCTATGGTTTTGAAGGGAAGTAAGAGAAGAAAAGGATGGAAGAGGGAAAGATTGATAAAGGGAAGAGGGAAAAGAAGAATTTTCCCATATGTGGTAACTGTGGAAAGAATCACCCTGGAACATGCCTGAAAGGAATGGGAGTTTGTTATAAGTGTGGAGGAAAAGGGCACAAAGTACGTGACTACAAGGGTAAGAAAATGGTTTTAAATGTACAATGCTTCATTTGCAAGGAGTTTGGACACTACGCGAACCTATGTCCCAGTCATCAGACTATGCCGCAAATGATGTTATTGGATAATAATCAAGTTATGATACAACCACAGATGAAGAGGAATGATTAGAGTTCTTATGTTGATTATGTCAATTGAGTGTTGTATCAACAATGTACTTGTTATAATAATTATAGAGTATATAAGGATTGTACTGCAGTACTATTTCATTAAGGACTTGATATTGTGTGGAACAATGAAAAGTGACTCAATAGTAGGATAAATTTTTGGAAAATATATGGTTGAGAGAATGATAAATCATAATATAGTTCTGATACTGAGGTAGTGATTTTGGAATAATATGTGATTGTTTTGGATAAATTATATTGGATATTCTTGACTACCTTGGAACTGATTAATGATTTGTATATTCCATCGTTGTTGGGGTTTAAAACATTTCTGGATTAATGAAGTATATCCAGCATTCTATATGGAATAAGGGAGCATGAATGTAATCAATAAGGAATATGGTAATACATGATGAAGGTATTCATATTCTATTACGGGGTAAAAAGGATCTATATTATGTTTACCTTCCTTATAAATGTTGGACTGTGAGTTTGGACAGAAGTATTTTGGATAGTTCTAGTTTGGAATATTTTGGATTTCCATAAAAGGACAACCCGGAGGTCGGGCGGCAACCCGTCGCGTCCGACAAGGCTGCGAGACTTGAACCCGCAACCGAAGGGCGACAAGGGTGTATCACCTACCACTGTCCCAAGAAATGTCCTGGATTAAATAATGTAGTTTTTTAAAAGATCTGGTAGATGAATTATAAATTCGTTTATTTTGGAACCCTGTACGAATAGTATAAATAGAATTTTTTTTACGAGTGAATGATGAGTTTGTGGTAGAAATTTATTAATGGATAAAACTCTAATTATAAAGTAAGTATATCTCCTTATGATCTTATCCAATCTCATAAATAAATTCCTCAACATTAATAAAAGGAACATAGAACAAAAATTTTGTCCTAGATGGTACCTTAAATCATCACTAATTCATGGCTTTGGGATTGTTGGCCTTTTCATAGCCATGTTCTCTACCACTCTCCATCAAATAATTGATGGTTAGATTTCTCTTCCATATCCATATTTTCCTACATGGAACCCTAGTATGTGTTATTTTCGGTAATCTTCATACTTTCCACTCTTTATTTTAAATAGAGGCCTCGTTAATTCATTTTTCGATGTGGGATTTCAACTAAGATATTTTGAAACGTCAAAAATGTGTTATCCTAATACCCTATGTTTTGTTGAACCGATGGTATTTCAAATCATCATAGATTGATGAATTTAAGGACCTCAATTTTATACTTGTTTGTGATTGATGACCCCAATCACTACCTATAAATATTTATGTTTTTCCTCCAATTATATGTCTCTAATTGCCACCAATGTTTTCCTAATCGAGATCATAAGTTAGTGGTGACCCTTTCATTTCTCTTTTCCTCATATTAAGACTAAATTTTAGAAACCCAATTTCCGATGTGGGTTTTCCCACAAATATATTTTCTATTTTCAACCTTTTATTTTCGAAGAACAATTTCAAATTGCGAGGACGCAATTTATTGAAGGAGGGGAGAATGTAACACCCCAAGATTTCATAGTGTGTTATTTCTTCAAAATAATTCAATAACTTGCACTACACGCAACACCGAGTTCAATCACACCATGACTTACAAAAAAAAATCCATTCAAAATAGGTTATGAATAGTATTATCTAAATTTTAAACTTTATATAATCCTTATAATTTTAGAATCCATATTATGAGTTTCTTAGATATAATGCAAGAACAAATTCATTTTCAGTATTGCACTTTTATCAACTTTTAATAGTGAACCCTTTTTAAATAAAATATTTTAATCTTTTTGAATAAATGGGGACATCAAAAAATTTAAAATGAAACATCCCAAGCTTCCACGGTACACTTTCCTTTGAATAATACAGTAGCGTGTGTTGTACGCAACTTCGAGTTTTAACGCACACCACAACCGATCAAACTAGCCGTTATGAATAGTAATACCTACTTTTTGAAATTATATATATTTTATATTTCAAAATTGACTTAATTTTTGGATTCCTAGTGTCGAATTTACCCTATGGTGAAATTTTGGTACTTTTCGGATAACTTTCATATTTTGATGAATAGTAAAAATTACTAAATTTTAATTAAAAACAACTTTTTTAATCAAAATAATTAATAGTGATAAATTATGAATTTGAGTGGTTTTAAAGTATATTTAGAATATATTTTTACCATTTAATATAATGTTGGTCATTGTACATAATTTTACAATTAAACCGAACATAAACAAGTGTCAATCTTTTGATAGTTATTATCTCTTAAAAACACGCTTTTTGTTTTGACAGCGGAAATTAATTTTAAATTAATTTCTTCCACTTCTGTGTTTTGAATTTAGGAAAATGGATTCCATATTTGGAATCAGGATGTTCAAATTGTGTAAATAGGTAACTTTTATTTTTAGACATTTTGAATAATTACTGCGGTAAATATTTTATTTACCATGGTTAAGGGTAAATCCGGTAAATAAGGGTTAAAAAATAATATTATAATAATACTAAATTACCCTAAAACGTGTCTTAACCCTATTGGTTGATAAATGGTCGACCATGGTCATCTTTGGGTAGATTTTGGGACCCCATGGATCCACTTTTAAGTGATAATGACACTTTATTTTAATTAAGTTAAAATGAATACAAAAATGACACAAGCATATATCCTTTAGTAAAACAATTGTTACATAGGGTTATATATGTTGGATTTTAGATTATAAATATTAATTAGAAAGATAAAACGATTTCCTACATAATTTTAATTTATTTATAATTTTTAGACATTAAATAATTTATTTTATTTATGACACAATGATGATGCAGTAATTACTATAATAGTGAAAAATTAAAATAATTGATATTATAAATACCCAAATAAATATAATATGAAACTTTTAATGAATTAAACTAATTATATAGGATATTATGATATATTAGGATTGATTTAATTTACTTTGTTTGAAGTAATCAATCTGTTATGAGTTTCAGAAAAATCAACTAATGAATAGTGTCAAAATTGACATAAAAGAGTTCTTAAAACAAATATTTTATTATTAATTGATATTAAATTCCTAAAAATCTATGAATCGGCCAAGAGACTTATAGAATGATAGGTTCATCATTAATGGACCACTTGGGGGTCTCTTGGATGTATATAGTAAGTTTATTAACCATATTATATAAAAATACAAAGAGACATTGTAAAAGTGAAACTAATTAACTTAGAGTTAATACTTAAAGATAAGGTTAATATAATTACCCAAACCTATATAAATTCTATTGGTTGAGTTTTGTTTCGACCTATACCCACCTTAACCTTTGAATAATCAACTTTGGAGGAATTAGAAACCGAATATGAATTTAATATAAACTAATATTTCTAGCTTTTCCAAAGGTGCCCCTCACCCCTCTTATAAAAGGGCACTCCTCATTCTCATTACTTCACACCTTCCAAGCCTTTTGGTTCGTCCAAACTCTGCCCATATACTCTCCCAACTTCCCTCACTACAACCTAGGGGCCTTAGTCTGATCATAAAGCCATCCTAGGTAGCCCTTTTGATCAAATCAAAAGGAAGAACCCGAAGAAGAGGTAATGATTTCACCACCCTTCTCCAAGTTCATTTCTTCTTCCACTTCTTCTTCCTTTGTTCTTACCATTCGAAAATAATAACTCCAGTATCTCACATATAATGTGATGTTAGTATAAATATGGTACAACCATATTCATTATTCTATCCACCCTTTGAATAACATGTCACCATACGTGCGTGCGTACGGCTTACCATCTCCACGTCGTGGTGTAATTGTTATTCAGTATATTATTATTTGTATGGGTATAATAATGATATGTAAATGATGTAAATAATAAATATAACATGTTAATGATTCTGTAGATATGATATAACAACCATTTATTTATTATTTTAATATCAAAAAAATGATATTGTCGCTCGTGCGTACGTACGGACTACCGTCTCCACGAACGCGATGAGATTCATTCTCCATCATATCCATTCAAGTATAATTATCATTTGATGATTTAAAAATAATTTTTAAGGACATTATATCATTCTGGATTTGAATAAGATACAACAAACATGGATTATGTAACAAAACATATAAATGAAAATGATTAAGTTAACACCCGAAACGACGATAATTCTATGATATTGTTAACAAATCAATGTTAAAAGATCATATATGATATCATATTAATATATATGATTATTGTAAAATTTAATAACAATTATTTCACCATTATACAGGAGGTTAACCTACCCCAACCAAGTAAAAGTACAAGGTAAGGGATTTTCTTACCTCACATTCAATTCCGTGAGATTTCCATTATTCGCCACTAAATTACTGAAAGTGGTGTATTGTGTACTGGAATTTGATATATATTATCATGATTATCTTTATATTCATGTTATTCTTTAAATAATATGGTGGTTATTAACTTTTGGCCATACGACTCAGTTGATTAACGTGGTAAGGGGTTTAATCTCACTCTTTATTTCCGGGAGATTCATGCCATATTTCCACTATTATCTTCTGTGTGGTGTATGTACTGCCCATAATTGTATTCTTTGTGTAATACAATTTACCTTATGTGTATTTACATTTTCATTGTATGATACCTCTTTCATGGGTTGTATGTTTCATAAGTTACCAAATTAATAAGGGTTTACTTCACAATCTCTTTAATATCTGAGGTTGTCTTTACGTAAGTATCTACAGTGACATATTTACTATCCATGTCCATATTTCATAAAACAGTTTTCAAAGGGATTATTTCTAAGGGAACTTTTACTAAAACATCATTTTTGTTTTAAATATTTATTCTTCTAAATCATCCTCATTTATGTCCACGTTTTCAAAATGGTTTGTAAGGATTTATTTATATGATAATGAATGTTTTAAAAGTGTTAATTCCATTCAAAAGTTTCAAAGTGGTATGGGACACTTTGATTCAAAAATGTATTTAAATGCCTTACTTTCTAAATTGTGTAACATTAAAATGTTTTCATGAAAAAGGGATATTTCTCTCAATAATTTTTAAAAAAACATTTTCATCTATGTCAACATCCTTTGATGGATTTTATGATTATTTGAAGTTGATTTATTATGATATGAAACTTCCATATTGTAATAATGTTTTGTGATATGTTTGATTGTGGATGTTCAATTTATATAGCATTCATGGTTTATGAGTAAAGTATTGACATTTCGTATGCTATTTCCAATAAGAATGTTTATGTTATATTTCAACCTTTACTTCATATGAATGTGTTGGACAAGTATGCTCCAGGTTCAGGACTGGTTAAAGTAAGCCCTCCAGGTTGGGGACTGGTAAAAGTAAGCCCTCTAGGTTAGGGACTGGTAAAAGTAAGCCCTCCGGTTTGGTCTCCGGTTATTAGAGGAACTCCGGGTTAGTGTCCGGTTACTAGAGGCACTCCGGGTTGGTTTCCGGTTATTAGAGGCACTCCGGGTTAGGTTCCGGTTACAGTTAGCCCCAAGGTCTTGGGATGAGGCCTTGATAAAGAAATTAAAGTTCAGCATTACGCATTCCAACATTATGAAAGTGGTTATTGATTTTGCATGTGATTATTCGATTAGTAGAATATCCATGTGAATAAGTAAATGGAATTATTTCATTTTATTTATGACATACCATGTTGAAAGTTCAAGTTTGAAAGGATTTTATTTCAGTTATACATTGCCTTAAATGTTTATTCCTATTTATGAAAGTTTCCACTATATTGTTACCCTTACTGGGCATTTGAGCTCACCCCTTTTCTATGTTTTATTTCTCCCAGGAAGTGAAGAAGTAAATTATGAATGACCTGCAGGGATATTATGTGGGGATATGAGTGTGGATTATGGAGACAATATGTTGTTGTAGTAATTTTTCATTTTATGATGTAATGTAAGACTTATGAATATATCTAGTGTTTCCAAGGCTACTAAACCAATCGGTCTTTCGAGATTTGATCTTTCTTGTTATCATGCCAATGTTATGTAATAATGCACCGAATCTGGGAAACTAGGGTCGGGGCATTACAATAACCCTAAGGTGGGTGGTTTATAACTCATCCTTATTGTTCGCTATTTTTGGAATGTTCTTGTGGGGCCCTCAGGTTTCCTATGGAACTGTTTCTTAGATTTACTTGCCATGATTATAATTTTTGGAATCATATGGTTATTCTCTTTCCAAATATGTGATTTTTTTAGTGGTTACACCCACAACTCAATTTGCCTCATGTTGATGGTTATGCCATTACGGGGTTTTAGTTTTCCGGCACATTTGAGCCACCGTTCTGGTGTGTCTTTTCATGAGATTTCTAGTGTTTAGAATTCTTATCATAATGGATTGATATTATTGATTACATAATAATGACATGTACCCTATATAATCACCACCTAACCCATCAATGGTAAGTACATTCAAATTGGTTTGAAATGTGATATGTGTAATGGGAACTATACTAAGTATATAACATGGACTTAATAAATGATATACCCCTTTCTATGTTAATAGAAGGTAGTAGAGTTAACATTTATAATTGAATATGTCTTAATGGTTAATTAAGACTTCATTAAATGTTTGAAACACTACATATCCTATCCACACCAATGGATCAAAAGGCTTGGACAAAAAATTAAATGGTTTCAAATATACATGACCTATCCACACTAATGTAAGGAATGAATTATATTAAATGAATTATACATGTTGAAAATATCAAATAGGAATGGACTGACTCGAACTCACCTTGGATTACGATAGGAGAATAACGTAGGCCTTAAGAAAGCCATTTCTATTCCATAATACAGTTTTCTTAGGTTGATACCCATCAAGAATTTAGTACCTATCAATTACTCAAATTCACAGTATATTGCGATAATGTCCCTTTCATTATTACAAGTTACCACAAATACACTCCTTGGATCCATCTTGGACTAGTGGGTTCCATGGTGAAATCCCATTGGTCATTGCCTTTTCATAGAAACGTTTTACCATTTTCAACCACCTAGGGCATGGTAGGTGCCTTATTATGGAATAACATTGATTATACACCACAGATTACACTATTACCATATATCTAGACCCAGATACTATTAATATTTCCTTTTTTGAGATTTATGTTACCTTGGTTATTACCCTAGAACTCCCTCACTAGATATCATTGTCAAGTTGCCTTGTTATGTCTTTAGACCTTCACTAATTATATTATCACGAGGTGATGTCTATGATGGTATTACTCACAAGACCTATTAACATTAATTGTTAATTGCCTAGTTAAAATTAACCAGTGATATGTTTAGTCACTAGCCAAGGGCTGATGTATTTACATTTTCAATTAGTTATATTTTACTGCCTGCTTTACATTATATATCGATTCCTACACAATACTATATTCCATTACACTGGTCAGATGTTATAGAAAACATTGGTGGTGGCCATTGAGATTTATCTCACACTCTCCCCAGATGATGCATGGTACTTGGATTAGATTACATAGATTGAGGTACAGAAAATGGGAAGAATATAGCTTCTAATACAATATTGTGACCTTATAGGATAGATATTCATAGAAGATAACTAAGTAGGATCTAAGGATGCTTGGATTATACATTGTTTTCTTTTACCTTGTTGAATTTTTTCCCTGTTGTCTTTTTTCCACACTTTTTATTTTTTCTAGTAACATGACATTACATCATCAATGTTCCTGATGATACAATTATTGTTTTTCATATTTCTCTATTGCATCAGTTTACACCCACTATTTATATATATTCCTTTTGATATTCTACACAATGCAAATAATGTCATATTCATCCCATAGACACACCCTCGTCCCTCACTGCTAGTCGGCATCCTTTGGCGTTCGGGAAGATGTTCTTGGGGCTATGTGACCCTCCAGGCTTGGGGCACCCGTTAAGTGGAATTTGTGTCATGGAAGTCACAAAAGATGGAGAATCAATGTGGTTATTGTGGATTATACTTGTTTAGGTATTCATCCATTAAATTTTGAGAGTAAAATAGGATAGAATATAGCTACAATTGATGAATATTGAATGAGATATCTCAAAGAATATATTGATATATTTTTATATTCTAAAATAAAAAAACTATTAACTTTTCGTGTAATTCTTATTAAATATGTGGTGAAAGCATCTTTTTATTATAAAAACAAAGGCACAATTGAACCTGGGTACTAGGCTAGTGATTACATATCAGGTATTCCTAAGGCCAAGTGGCCCATGTACTTGGCCTGAAGGCCTAGGGGTTTGAATTCACTTTTTCATGGATCAAAATACAGTTTTTTTACAAGAAGATCCCTCTGATGAATAATAATACAACCATACCTGGGAAAATACAGTGACTATAACATTACCACCATCAGTACATTAAATGGAAAATTATCTACTAACTATATAGCATTGTCCCAATTACAGTTCCATTGATACAACATTTCCATACTTCAGTGCTGCTATAACTTCTCAAGAAATTTCACTTGCCTAGTGATGAACTTGGGTCTCTTGGATGTAGTCTTTTATGGTTTACCAATTTGGAACTAACCCAAAGAATCATTCTGTATTAATGAGAATATAAATATAATATGAATGAGAAAAATAATTCTACATATAGGGTATAAATGAAAATTCATTTATACTACATATTATCTGTGTAAAAAATAGAGAGAGATCTATTGTTATGTGTCAAATATAATTATGAATATTTAAATATAAGGATTTCATGATAACTACACTAATTTTCTTGAATATATTTTAGGCCACAAAATGGGATTTGGGAAGACCATCCAATAATATGTCTTTCTTATAGGGACATAAGTTTCCCAATAGGATTGTTTGTTTCCTCATATTCAATGGTGAAGGTATATTGTATTAAATTCAATAAAACATATTTTTTATGATTATTAATAACACATCATAGATAATCCATTTGAATATTTTATTCATTATGGGGGTTTGGTGGTTGCTAAATCATAATGAGAAAGATATGGTGACAGAATGTATGTTTTGTTGGTTCCAAAGATTATATAAGTTCACATATATACAAATTTTGATACATAATCATGACAATAAAATATAAGTTGTGAGTTAGTGGGATAATAATTATTGTACGTTGGAGATTTATTCATCTGTCTTGTACGAATACCTTAGATAAGAACTCCTATGTGAATTTTTTTTTTGTTTCTATGTTTATTTCATCCAAAACAAAGTTTCATATAGTGGATACATTCATTGAATATGTTCAGAGGTAATTTGGTGAATGTTTTTAATTGGTAATTAATCCCTCAAATTGATTCTCCCCCCTCTTATGGTGTATCCGGTAATCCCAGTGGAGCGAAAACACCTAATATTATTTACCTGTCACATTAATCTCTATTTGAATATATTGTTGGAGTGTAATACCATTCCCAAACATTATCCCATGATTTAAAATTATCGTATTAATCATATAGTATGAAACATACATAATTAAAACATGCAATGATTGAAATATTACTTATGGATGTCCTATATATGTTAATGTAAATCTATTATATCTTGATCAATGGGTTGTAGCAGTTACTAACTATAGTGAGAACATTTATATATTCTAGCATTAATGTCAAATATTTATCATATAGACTAGATAAATTATTATAAATGGACAAAAATATTTTTTGAATCAGATTATAGTGAAAAAATGAATAGATACTTATTGTTGACTCTCTGTTCTGTCACAGAGTCCAATGATTGACTAAGGGGAATACCTCGAGCAAAGAAGACGGAAGATTCATCCAATGTTGCAAAGTCATTAAGGCACACACGTATAGCTACGTGTTATCCTTGGGCGTGCAAGTCACTTTCATGCCAGATATGAGGAAAACAAGTCACTTGCACATGCCCTAAGTAAAATTTGTCCCATGACTCAGCTGGACTATAAATACACCCTGTCGACCCGCCATTTGGAGATGGAAAAATCCAAAACTCTGAGTCAAGCTCTGGTCACCCAAGTCTTTGTCTGAAGTCTTCAAAACATTTATAAGACAAGCCTTTGCCTATAATGGATGCTCTAAAGTTCATTAATAATGACTAAGTATTAGAAAAAATCAATACATGCGCGTCTATGTGTCCAACCCATAAGGGAAATGGAGACACTTGCGCGACACCTTGTCCTCTCATGGAAACATGCGTGCTGCCCTTCTGGAAGAATCTAGGGATAATACTAAGGGCTTGTGCCATGTCTCTCCCAAGTATTACCCTATAGGTTGTCCACCAAAAAAGTGAACTCATGACGCACACATATACTTTTGTGACCAGGACTTGCGCACTAGACTAGGACTAGTGCACCAGACCAGGACTAATGCACCAGACCAGGACTTGCGTGCCTCCTTAAAATTCCATTCCTTTCCTCGAATACATCTCTCCTCTTCAATATTTATTGTTCCAATCCCTATTTAAAGCCATTTATGGAATTTTTCCATTGTTTGTTTCCTTATTTTAATGGAATTTTGTGGAACATATCTAAAAACCTCATGATTTATATAAATTTATGTCACTAAGGTTAGATATTTCATTCATTCAACATCATCCTTTAAGATGATAAGATCATTAATCTGGGCCACCTCCTTAGAACTAAGCCCCATGTTAGTTGTTCATGGTCATCTTCCTTAGGAGTAATCCCCATGTTCCTTAATCTGGGCATCCTCTTTCTCAGGATTAAGTCCCAACCATAATTTCCTTTAACTTTGGGGATCCTGCTTAGGATTATTCCCCAGTATTAATTTTATTTATTTGGGCTTTCTTCTCATGAATGAAACCCAATAATACCTTCCTATTAATTTGGGCATCCTTCTCAGGAGTAAGTCCCGAGTAAAAATTCCAATTCTTTATAATGTACAAATACCTCTATGGACCCAGCTCCTGGGCTTATTTCCAGAACTATGTGCTAATATTCCTTTACTTGGGCCATCATACATATGTTATCCCCAAATCATTTCTCATGACTTCATCTTTTCTTGGAACAATCATCAGATTTACTGATACCTCTTATTTCTCACACCGAGTATGACTCACGTGAGCTTAGAGTGTAAAAGTAATCCCGACATCTCTATTTTGTGCATTAATCAAGCATAATACTCATAATTCAATCCCTGAACTACATGGACTTTGATATCGTCCATCAATATAGAGTACATAAGACGCCTTTATAAGGTCCAATCCCATCTCTCATTAATTCTTTTTCCGTCCCATATGACGTTAAACTTCATCCTTACTATAGAACTTCGTGGGTTATGATTCCTTTCTTTTTAACAAGGATACGTAAGTAGTCCATCTGTGGGTACGATCCCAACTCTGAAATAATCCCTATATATCTGAATGATAGTAAACATCAAGTGCCCCATTGAGTGGCTTAAAAACCAGTATGGTTATCATAATGACTAAGATATTTCTATATAATGTGTTGAAGGATACCATTAAAAAAATATCTAATAAACACAAATTATTCTCTAATGATGAATAACCTCAAATACATATAAAATATTCTCTAAATAACATACATATCAATCATTGATTTCCAAATTTAAAAGAATACTCATTTTCATACTTGTTGAATTAATAAGGATTCATGAACATAACATAAATCTAAAAGATAGTTTCAGAGTAGGTAATAATTAGTAATCAAGAAGGTGTGATGAGCTTCACCTCCCATCCTCTCGACCAATGCAAATTCGTATGCCTCATCGGTCCACTACTAACGAGAACAAATCTTTGGAATGTAGGTCCAAATGGATATAGAATCATTGGATGATTCCAGTTCTATGAATAAACCTGTTATAAAATGATTGGAATGTTTGAACCTTAAACAAACTATTTCAACCCCATTTTCATAAGAATCAAAAAATGGTGAACCTAACTTGAATCCTTAACCATGATAAAATGATGTTTTACTTATTTGTAAGGTCCCTATTAAATTCAATATGAGGGCCAACAATGCAATCAATAACATATATTCTCATCCAAAAGATGTAGTTTGGGCCTATTTTTTCTTGTTTATGTCTTTTATAATAAACATGCACTCATTTTCAATATCGTTTTGCAATACTAAATGGCTTCTTTAAAATTCACACCTGTGAATGCCCGGACCGCTACTCCTGCTGGATCCTCATCCGATCTGAGGGTGACATGAACTACTTAGTGTCTGCAATGCTAGGTCTCAAATTCATTGGTGAGGGAATACCATCAACACAATACCATACTGACTCTGGAGGCCACTCGACAATCCCTCCATGTTAACAATTCGCCCTGGTTGTCCAGACAGCGACGACTAGTGGTCAAAAATTAGGTGTTTCCAACCACCGTTTCCAACAGTTTTGGGTCATTATCCCCAGAACACAACAACTAGTCCCTCCCATATTACAGGGAGGTGAATAAATAGTTCACTCAAGGCCTCATTTCAAAAAGGTGGGGGTCCTTCCTTTGGACTCCCACAAAAAATTTCCGCTAGGCACGTGTAGTAGTGCACTCTCAACATGATGAGGGTATCACCTATAGATGTTTGGTACTGGTCCCTCATACCTGAGCATGCAAGACGAATAGTCAACGGAAAAAAAATTTTAATAGTGAGAAGGTTCCTACCTCTTCCCCCTCCAAATTAGTCCATCAACCTAACTTGATGGCAAGCAACGAGCGGGAATATACACCCATCCGTCCTGATTTCACTGACCAGAAGACTTGTATGGAAGTAACACATCAGTCCCTCCAAGAATTTCCAACAGAGTACTATAGGTAGGCACATACACATGTTTATAATTCATCATCTAGTCATCAGGCTTGTCTGACTGCATCCAAATAAGCTCAGCGGCCTAATATGGTGGAAACTGATAAGTAGGAACATACACCCGTTTACAATCCCAAATTCTGTCAGCGGTCTCGTGTTCCATTATTGAGGGAAATTATCCAACCATACATGATGAAGAATACATAGAAGTCACATACACCTTCCAATGTATATCAAGCCTGCCAATAGTCTCATTTGGTAGCACCCGAAGAAGTCAGTCGGAATGCTCCAATGACAAATTTGGTGTAGACTCAACTCTCTGCCCCTATGCATAAGTACTATTAGAACTGGTTTACTTGAAAAGGAGGACAAGATCAGTCACATAGACATACTCCAGACACGTAATAGACGTATATTCCCATTCTGGTAGCTGAAGTCACAAAGCACATTCTGACAATGGTTAAAGAGTAGAAACAAATCTCCACCCATATTCTGGATACATGTCAGAATATTATAAAAAATTCAGTGGCATCATATTAAATGAAATAAAAATATGTCCCTATCAGTGGAGTGACTCATCAACATGTCACCCCGGAGCAGATACACACCTCTGTTCTAGTCCAGGAGGGTCATGGGGCATACTCCCTCATGTCATATGGACAATACAGTCAGGCACATACAACTGATATGAATGGAGATAATCAGCCTAACCTGGCCATTTCTCCAATGCATGCATATAAAACTGCCCTTAGTAACCACATTCTTTAACAAGTGGTTTCCAAAGTGAGTGAGAACGTGTCTATGAAAAAGTCTCGTCCAACATAGTCAAGATATCAAGATCAAATTTGAAATAAGGCCTTACTCGATGCTGGAGTTCATGATGAACTCATACAATTGTATTTTTCAACTCACGATTCTACTCTCTCATTTCCAAATTTTGGTGGTGAAAACAATAATTCCGAAGGTCTTCATCAGAAACTTCCTCCTGAAAGCCTGCTTCATGAAAATTCAGTCAATATCAAAGTATTATCTTAAGATGAAAGCCACTATAACCTTCTACATGGAATGAAAATCATGTATCAAGAGGTGTCATATTTGTTTGTAACCCATCATGGTGGTCATACCCATGATGATAATGAATTTAGATGTGAAAGTCCTTTCCGGAGTAGTAATTTGAATTTCCTAGAAAATTATTTAATGGATTATGCAGTAATGAGAAAGCCCTCCTATCTTGAGGCACATGAAAATGTGAAGCAAGTCATGTCTGATGCCTTACCACTAGCATATGAAATAATTTCTCAATCCTAAGATAGCCCGGGGTGTAGGTCATTCTCCAAACCTCCACTGGGTCATTCATATTCTAATTTGACAAATGAATTCTCTACCAATCTTGTTGAATATGATGAAGCAATAAAGAAGCGCCAGCTTTGGTCCAATCAGGTAGAAGAATCTTCATCGAATGAGAAAGAGTAATTATAGAATATGAGAAAACCACTAGTAAAAGGTGAAATACCAGTCATGTTTTGGTTGTTGGCTGACTCTTAGTATGATATTCTAGAAACTTTGACACAAGATTGTATTCAAGATATTCGTCTCAACATTTGGAAAACTCTTTGTCACTTAATAGAGAAAAAATTATCTTATGATGAATATCAAAATCTTTTCAAGATAATAGAAGGGTTTCAATGACAAATTGACTTGGAATGTATCTCATTTTCTCAACATCCAATGGTTGAAAAGCAGTAGAGAGCCCTTCAGCGTTTATGCCATGGTGCGTTAAAAAGGTTTTTCTAGTTAATTAACAATTCCCCATCTTGTATTCATATCAGGTGATGGGGTTCTCATGAAGCACTGCATTTCACAGTACTCTAATGTCAACAAATCCCACCATAAGTGGTCTCATGAAATTATATTGCCCATGGCTAGCCATAGATACCTGGTTTTGTGTGTAATCAAGGGCTTTCCCAAGAAAAGGCCTCAACTTGTTCTTCCAAAATTTAGGCATATAAAAAACCAGTTGTCGAATTACTCTTGCATGAAGAAAATGAGAATATTGAATAGGCTTCTCATTTTGAGAATGCACTCCATCAGGTTATAGAAGGTTTAGATATAATCCAATGGTCATATGAGTCAGGCGATTTGAGTGGATGTTGGTTGATGCATCCAACCAATTTCAAGACTAATGTCCGTAAAATTAGGAGATATTTTAAGAATGTTTCAGATGTAGCATCTCAATATCCACCTCATCTTGCCAGACTGGAGACTCTATTAGTCCAACCCATGGGATCAACACATAGGATTCGAGGAGTTGATCACGAAACAATGGAACTGCCCCAGTCCACCAGACTATGGACTTTTTAATGTTCTCAATCTCTTCCTTAGTGAAAGAAAGTATTCTATAAATTAGGAAAGAAGTAACAAGAGGACTGTAGAGCTGAATTATCAGGAGATTCCCTCTAAATTACAGCTCACTACGTAGTTATTGAGGGATCAACTAAACCAAGGGCAATTTCTCTTAAAGGACATGGAAGAATACAGTATCACAGAAATGCCGAAAAAATGACTGCAATGTGTTATGCATCGATAAATGTCTTCAATGCCATTTTCACTGATCCCCCAGAACATGTTCCTCACTTAGAGGGATCAGATGAAGAAGTTCATGTTCAAGAGGTTGTGCATATAGAAAATAATGAATAAGGTGTGCATACTAGAAGCCAGAGGGCTGCACAGAGGCAATACATTTTCATGGGTAAGTCCCATCCATACTCTAGAAAGGAACATGCCAAATAACCGGGTAAAAGCCAGTTTACATTCCTCCCTACCTCTAGATTAGGCCAATCACTCTTATTAGAGGAAACATTCGCATAGTAGGAAGAAGAAATGAAGGAGTTATGGAGGTTATATATGGAAATACTTCATGGTAGTCTTCCATTTAAGGATTATTTAGTTTATCAATCAAGGGAATTTGTTGCAGCCACCGGGATGGATCGAGAATTTCACCATTTACAAGTACACCCTTGTAGGTCCAATCCTACGGGTCATACACAACATCAACCGGAAATACTACCATCAGTGGTAATACCAGTCATTATACTCGTCCAATATCCAGTTATTTCACCTGCTCAGGTCCAAGCTCAACTAGATGTTTCTCAAAAATTAATTACGACCATTGATTCATTAACATCTCTTTTGGAAGCTATGGACGGAAAGTGCACACAAATTCAGCCAGAAAAGAGAGATTACCCTAAATGGGTGGATGCAATTCCTCCCCCATCATGTTTTTCAAGTACCACATTCCCAATTTTTAATGGTTCGGGAGATCCAGAACAACACTTAACACATTTTGATTCTCATTGTGATCCAATTATGGGAACTCCACAATAACAAGAAGCATTTAAGCTCAGGTTTTTTGTAAAGTCACTACAAGGTCCTTCTTTTGTCTGGTATAGAAGCTTGCAATACTAGTCAATTACTGGGTGGGAAGATCTCCATCAAATATTTCTCCTTCAATTTAGCTCAACATTGCCAGTGACGAAATTGTTTAATCTTACTAATTGTAAGAAAGGGAAAAATGAAATAGTTTCAGATTTCATGACTCACTCGAATGGATTAACATATTCCTTAAGATTAGCACTCCCTCAAGAACAATTTTTACCAATCTATGTGGAAATTTTCATGATGAATTACGCACACTTTTGATCCTTGTGAAATAAATAGGAGTTTTTTGAGACTTTAATTCAATCACTCAGCATATAGAAGACTCTATTATGAATACTAAGTCTGAAACTCATGTAATTCAATCAATTCCAGGAAGGAGAATAGGAAAAGCAGAGACTGCAACAGTTACACTTAAACAAGAACCTATACCTGCTTCCATTTCAAGAGCTGTATCCTATCAAAGGGCTCCACCTCCTAAACGTCAACCACAATGGATTCCTCTTAAAAATGATCAAAGAGATCAAAGGCGGAAATAGTTTTATGATTTGAAGAACAATGTTTATTCTTTCTGAAATGAACAAGTTCTGGGTTACTTCATCTCGGCTCTGGTAAACAACATGGTTCAGTTTCCAAGGCCCAAAAGGGTGAAAAGGGAAGGAGATAAAGACCACCCCAACTATTTCCCATTTCATCAAATGTTGGGGCCTCCCAGTCAGGAGTGTTTTGTCTTCAAAGACCTCCTACAAAAGATGGTAAACCCTAGACAGTTAACACTGAAATGTTTTTCAGCCCGGGTAGCATGTGTTACTGCTACTAATCCAGAAGAAGAAGGTGTGTGGCGTGAATTATAATGTAAAAATGCGAAGAAATATGATTATTGGATGGTCATGAAAATGATCAACCGAACTCATGCCATTTCACGAACACAATTGAATCAACCAATTATTTCTTCTACAATGAATGCTATAATAAAACTACCTTCATTAGAAAGAATGTCTTAAAACAATAAAAGTAATTTGAAGAAAGAAGAGCAGTCAGAAGAAGGCGAGTTCGAGTCAAATCCTAAATTGTCTTTGACTCTGGTAGATTTAAGCTATATGGTTCAAAAGGACGAGCACCGTCCCCCCAAACGGCACTACCCGAACTGGATAATCATGTGGAATCTTCAGCAGATAAAGAATTGATCATTAGTTCTTTTTAAATGATTCATTTAACAGATCTGTATGCCAATAACAGTTTCAATCATGATGAGCCTTATTTACTTGTATCAAATAGAAGAATTAGAGGTAGTGACAGAGATATAGGATACAGGGAAGACATAGATATTCCAGAAGCCACTATTTCAATCCTACCCATACTAGAACTGTATATATAGCAGAAACATGTGGAAAATCCCATCTGCGGGATCAACAGGAACAATAAAGTTATTCAACACATGGATGATTCTGTCCGGACACAGTTATTTTGGAAGACCGGTTAGGGCTCACAACTTCTTCCTCTCAAAAAATAGATAGACTTAGTCTGTCTAATCTACTGAAGATAGGAGTATTTCTAACTTCTAACCTGATACAAGATGCATCTACTTCGAAACCATCAACTTCTAAATCACCTGAAAACCACAGTTTCCGGTTGGGAAACCCAGAGCTTTGGATCAAAAGTATGATGTCTGGAAACATTTGGCCCAAGTACCATCCATTTTTTCAATTATGGATGCCTTGAAGCTATCAAAATATCTTCGAGAGGTTCTTATTGAGGCTTTGTCAAGTCCTGAAGAATTTGAAACATAAATTGTTGAAACTGAAGTATACCATAGAGAGAATGATCCTGCAAAATGCCATGTAGTGATATCATTTATAGATGAAGATGAAGATGATGATGTACATGGACATATCAAACCTTTGTATCTATTAGGAATAGTCAATGATGTAGACATCTGACTAGCATTCATTAATAATGGATCAGGAGTCAATCTCATTACTATTCTTACAGTTCGTCAATTGGGCCTCACTGAATTAAATTTATCTCATTATAAATTCATGGTGAAAGGATACGATAGGAATGATCAAATCATCTAGGTGAAATTACTCTTAGAATTTTGTTTTGCTACCTCTTATCAAATTCTGATTTCATGGTTGTTCATCAGGACATGACCTTCTACATTTTTCTTGGAAGACCCTAGCTACATCTACATGAGGTCGTACCTTCATCATACCATCAATATATCAAGTATTGTTTCAATGGTCAAATTAGAACATTGTAAGGTGACGAAGATCCATTCAAAACATGTGAATCTCAATATATTGAGGCATGGTTTTATCACAAGGAAGGAAAGAAAAAATCCACAATGAATAATTTCACCAAAGTTAATGCTCTATATGGTTTGGAGAAGATTCCAGTATTCCCATTCATACATGTGAGTAAATATTATGTGTTTCATATCAGTCAAATTGATGGGATAGACCCAAATCCAAACACTCTTATGGAAACTTCCATAATGTCAATTATGACAATCGATCCAGATAGCATGGGAGAAATTTTTGATTGGCCATGAAATTATGAAAGCTTACATGGAGTTGTATCCATTTCATCCAATGAAATCCAATAATTCTATACTTCATCAACCAGGAAAGAAGAATTTATCGAAATACCAGAGGAAAATAGTGATGTCTATTCTCAATCCATCATATCGTCTCTATCACCTCAGAAAGACCCTTCATCATCAATAGGGTCAGAAATGGCAGCCTCTTTTTCAAGATGTTTAATGTTTTAACATCTCCCTTGATCATAGAAGTTCTTCTTTGTCATATACTATGCTAGTAGAAACAGATTAAGTAACACATATTGATGAAGAATAGGAAGATCTCAGAGAGTCTCCTCTAGCATTTGAAGAGGGTATCTCTTCAACTATGGATGAACTCAGAGAATTAAATCTGGGAACAAAAGAAAATCCATAACCAACTTTAATTAGTGAGGCCATGAGTTATGAAGAGAAAGAAATTTATACAACTTTTCTAATGAAAAATCAAGATGTATTTTCTTGGAATTATATAAAAATTCCTGATTTTGATCCCAATTATGCCACTCATCATTTGGGTTTTCTGGAAGAACATCGAGGATTCAAGCAATCAACAAGAAGAACACACCCAACTTATGCATCCAAAATTGAAGCTGAAGATGATAAGAATATCAAAGCTAACATTTTTTAAGAAGATAAACATCCCAAATGGATGGATAACATTGTATATATGAAATTGATTAATGGACAAATTAGAGATTCCATTGACCTCATAGATCTTAATCAAAATAGTACCAAGGATGATTTTTTAGTTCTGATCACAGAACACATAATTGATGCAACAGCTGGTTATGATGAACATTCCTTCATGGATGGATATTCTGGGTATAATAAATTACTAATGGCTCCAGAAGATGAAAAATATATAAACTTCCGAGCCCCTCAAGGTGCATTTTTCTATCGGGTAATTCCCTTTGTCCTGATGAATGCAGGTGCAACATATCAACGTTCCATACACCATATCATCAAACCCTTTTTAAGGAAATTTGTTGAATGTTATGTGGACAATTTGGTGGTTAAATCCATTCAATTTTCTAATAACCTGGCTGATCTAGAAATCAAATTAATAAAACTTCAACAACACAATTTGATGGTAAACCCCTTGAAATGTGATTTCTGTGTAACCTCCAGAAAATTTCTTGGCTTTTTTGTATGCCATCATGGTATTAAAGTTGATCCTGAGAAGATAGAATCAATACATGGCATGTCACCTCAAAATTTGAAAGATATTAATAGTACTTCAAGGACACTTTTCCTATATTCGACGTTTCATTGCCAATTTGGTAGAAAAATGTTCACCCTTCACTAAATTAATGAAGAAGGGAGTCACCTACCAATGGACCAAATATTTCCAAGAGGAATTTGAAGTCATAAAGAAATATCTATTGAGTCTACCGGTATTAATTCCACCTATTTAAGTAAGACCATTTATCCACTATGTAACGGCATTAGAGAGATAATTGGGTTCTTTCCTTGCCCAAAAGAATGATACCAAGAATGAAAAAACCACTACAATATCAGTCGAACTATGCTTGAGGCATAAACTCGATATTCAAGTATTGAAAAGTGTTTCCTAAAATTAATCTTTGCAGTTTAAAAATTGAGACACTACTTGCAACATCATGAGGTCCAATTGGTATCTCACAATAACCCGCCCAAATTTATCCTTAGTCATCCAATCCTTATAGTAAGTCTGGCTAGGTGGGTAGTTATTTTGAAGTAGTTTGATATCCAATATGTGTCCCAAAATGCAATAAAGGGTCGTTCTCTAGCATATTTCCTTGCTGAAAACCCATCTTTAGAAGATAAATCTAGAAATATTGAACTTCCAGACGAGGAAGTCTTCTCTATTAATGATAATCCTCATACATTGGAAATGTACTTTGATGGTGCCTCCAGAAGACCAACAGGGAATAAAATGGAAGATCCCAAATTCAACAAAGTTGGGTAAGGAATCGTGCATATCTCCCCAGAAAAAGTAGTGCTACATTATTATTTTTTATTATTAGATGGAGGTACAAGTAGTGAAATAGAATATGAAGCTCTCATCGCAGGCTTGGAATTGGTGCTTCTGGCGGAGGTGAATCAATTGAAGGTAAATGGTGATTCAGATTTGGTAATCAAATAAATCAATGGGGATTATTCCATCAAAAAAGAAGAGTTAATCCCTTTGTGTGATTGCGTGATAGATTTAATGGAAGAATTTCCTTCCGAGCAGACATTTTCTTATGTCCCATGATCACAAAATTCCCAAGCTGATGCACTGGCTAATGTAGCCACAACCCTGGGAGTTCCAAATCGGGACGAAACAATCATCAGAATTTCCCACCATCATGTAGTTTCACCTTTTGATCAAATCAGAATAGTGGAAATCAATGAAATCAGCCCCATTTCTGAACCAAATGGTCATACTACATGATGGATGACACCTACTAGGGAATACCTTCAAAATGGAACACTCCCACTTGATAGAGCCAGGAATGAACAAGGTCGGAGACATGTGGTCAATTTTACACTTTATAATAGCCCAGATCACCAAAATATTCACTACAAGTAAGGTTTTGATGGAATTCTCTTTAGATGTATTGATGGTGAAGATATAATGGTTTTCATGAATGAAGTACATACAAGAGATTGTGGTTCTGCAAGTCAGGACATAGGATTTCTAGTCAAATATGAATGCTTGGATACTTCTAGCCTTCAATGATGCAAGATTGTTTGAATTTCACAAAGAAGTGTCATTCTTTCAATGTATGTGAAAAATTCATTTATCAACCCCCAGAGTTGCTTCATACAACTAAATACTAATGTCTATTTTCCATATGGGGAATGGATGTAGTATGACCTTACCCTTCAGCAACATCCAAGATGATTAATTATATACTTACTAATACTGATTTATTTTAGAAATGGGTAGAGGCAATACCACTCAAAGAAGCTAGTTTTAAAAATACTATTAGCTTCATCAAGTCTAACATCATTACATATTTGGTGTCCCTCATACCCTATTAACGGACAATGGCACCAACATCTGTAAATCTGAAGTAAGGAAGTTGTATCAAGAATACAACATCAAATCCAACCATTCTTCTTGGTATCATGTGGCGGACAATGGTCAAATAGAAGCCTTAAATAAGACTATTTCAAACATACTTCAAAAGATGGTGGATAAAGAGAAGAAATCATGGACTGATAAACATTTTCATGCTTTATGGTATTATCGGACCACTACCAACACTGCTATGCAGTCAACTCCATACTCATTGGTATATGGAACAGAATCAGTTTTGCACTTTGAGGTTCAAGTAACTTCACTATGAGTATCCATTTGTGATCAATCATCCATAGATGAGCAATCTCAGAAGCAATTTGATGAATAAGAATGATTGGATAAAAAATATTGTGCACCCTGCACCACTTGGAAGTATATCAGAATAGAATAACATGAGATTCCAATAAAATTTTTTGTCTTCGATGATTCATTCAAGGAGAATTGGTATTGGTCCTAAGAACTCCAATGATTCAAGGAAGTGAACCTCCAAAGCTTGAGATAATGTGGGAAGTACCTTATTCAGTACATAATTTCTACTCCAATAGAGCTTATTCTTTAATATCAATGGATGGATAACTCATTATAACTCCAACTAATGTAGGATTCTTGAAGAGGTATTTTGTGTAATAAAAATACACCTTATAGTCCTCACTACAAGACTTTAAACTGAATCTTCTCTCAATCGTCCAATGTGACGTTAAACTGTGTCCCTTTTGTCCTACATGGCCTTAAACTATGCACATGTCCTGCAAGATGTTAAAATACAATACGTCCGATCTAGATGACGTTAAATTGTACATCACCATTTTGTCCTACATGACATTAAATTGCAATTTGTTAGGGTTGTTGTTACCTCTTGTTTATCACACCGAGCATGACTCACGAGAGCTTAGAGTAATCTTCACCTATAACACCATCTATATGCCACTAACCACGCGTAAGTCCCAACCTCATCTTCAGGTTTTCCTCAAGTACATATTGATCACCAATTAATTCTTTGTCAAACTATGTAGACTTTGATCATTGCCTTCTAGGCTGGGTACGTATGCAACCTGCTGAGGTTCAAGCCCAAAACCAACATCTTCTCATCGGTTCACCTCCATATCATACAATGTTGATCCGTGAAGCCCCTCCCAGAAACCAATATATTCACATTTGTTAATCATCGTCCTAGCTATATGACATTAAATTATGTAGTCCCCAATTGTCCTCACTGAAAGATGTTAAAATGAATAGAAATACATCCAAGCTATGTGACGTTAAACACTGTAGCACCGGTCCATGAATATGACCTTAAACTATTCGCACTTTTTTCATGTATGACAATAAACTATAGTAGTCTCTAACACCCTTACCTAATAGGGAATCATTATTAACATTGATTACAAATCATGTTATATTCCAAGGACTACGTGCATACATGGAAATGCATGAACCTTTAATTCTGGATCCAACCATCATTTCACTACAGTCCTCTTTCACCCTTCACATGTACAAACTAAATTCGTAAATAGGGTATTTCAATAACATTGTATGCATTGATTCCCATCCTTATAGGATACGTAGGAACATTCGAGCATCCCTCAGACCCAGCCCCAAGTCATTCGGCCTAACCCCGAACTCCACTGTTAGTCCCTTGGCTGAGAAGTCCCCCTGTGAGCACATGAATGTGGTAAGAAAACCCTGTTCTTTATTCACATCATGTTTATAACAAACACACAAGTTGTCTCCCTCGTTATGGTCTAAACTATACGACGCTAAACTATGATCTCTTACATTCTCATCCCACATGACGTTAAACTGTGTTTCATGAACTACATATATCTTGATTCTAATTCTAATAAGATATTTATTGATGTCCAGTATCTCAATTCAGGACCCCACCACAACATGATTATGGTCAGCATTGGTATATATATCTCCTTCATGAATTGGACAATACCCATTTTCATGGGTCATACACCTAACCATAAACAATTTCGGATATCCATAACCCTTTTCTTGACATCTGGTCACAAAATTTCTGATACCCAGGAATTCTTTTGCCTGACTATGCAACACATTCCCTTAGGCGGCCTTGCATGAGTAGTCTTCATAACAGACCTGTCATCCAAAAGATTCTATTATTTGACTATGGATCCAATACACTTATGTGGCACTTCATAATTCAACCACCTAACGGGTTTGTTAAATAGTGGTAATGTCATTCTTGGGAGGAAAACCTGTTATCATTATCGGTCTTAATGACAATATGTAGGGATCGGAAAAAAATAGCCTTCCTTAAATATTTTTCCCATACTCTTTTTCTTGAATGAAAGTATTCAAGTCTGTGGTTTATATTTACCTTCCCTACATTTGGGTCAAACCTTCGCAAGAGTGACATTCATCCAATTCATCTAGGAGCCATTGAATATGCTCAAGGATCAAATAGTTACCTTTTAAGTAAGTTCTCTTTTTTATGAAATACTGTTGAAGAAAAAAGAATGGCTAAGGAATTAAGGCGCACCTGTGTGGTCATGCAAGTGTGACCACGCAAGTATTGTCATGCATGTATTGTCATGAATGTCAAGACACCTCTGTAAGAGCTCGACACAATTTAATAGAAGTAATCAACCACGGACATGAGGACATGCGCCATGAGAGCTCACTTGCGCGACGACATTTGGAAGCTTTGGAAGCCAGGAGCTTTGTGTGAGAGTGGCGCCCATATTTATAGGCGAATTAGTACCCCTATGCATCATAACCTGCGTGCCTCGCACCTATGCGCCGCTACGTGTGAGCTCAAAACTATACACCCAAAATCATTAATTTTCTACTTTAACTCAGAGTTAAACCCTCATTCCTTTTTTTCAGAACCAACTTTGAAGGGGGTCTTTTGGTGACACTCTATTCCATCACATTGTCCAAATATTGACTAAGGGGAATACCTCGAGCAAAGAAGAGGGAAGATTCATCAAATATTGCAAAGGCATTAAGGTGCACATGTATAGTTGTAGGCCAGCCTTGGGTGCGCAAGTCACTTGCGCGCCCTATGTGATATTTCACCCAAACCTCAGGTGTGACAACCGGGTCCCGGTGACAGCACAACCACCCCGCCTTAACATGACCGTCGAGTCTTGGACAACCAGGTACCCCCAGTTACCCCGCAAACATGTGGGGCCCACCCCAGGGTCCACCCACATGCCTGAACAGGTCATCTGACTAATGACAGTCCCCACAGGCCAACACTTGTCCTTTCCAGTGTTCTTTGTCCTCACTCACACAAAACCTAGGAAACTTCCCAGAAGGTCACCCATCCTGATCACTACTCCAGGACAAGAACGCTTAACTGTGGAGTTCTAATCAGGTAGGCTCCCGAAAAGGAAGATGCACCTTGTTGACAAGAGTCTTATCATTAAGGCATTTAACCCTTTATCATTTTGGGGTGTTACAATCACCCCCCCCCCCCTTTAGAGCACAAAACCCTCATTGTGAGACCTACATATCAACCCAAGAAGTGCACTGCACTTAAGGTTGGGTACCACCTTTGATACCAAATGTGACAACTGGGTCCCGGTGACAGCACAACTACCCCGCCTTAACATGACCGTCAGGTCTTGGCCCACTAGGTACCCCCAGTTACCCTGCAGACATGTGGGGCCCACCCCAGTGTCCACCCACATGCCCGAACGGGTCATCTGACTAATGACAGTCCCCACAGGCCAACACTTGTCCTTTCCAGTGTGCTTTGTCCTCACTCACACACTCCCTGGGAAACTTTATAGAAGGTCACCCTTCCTGATCAATACTCAAGGCCAATCACACTTAACTGCGGAGTTCTAAGCAGGTAGGCTCCTGAAAAGGAAGATGCACCTTGTTGACATGAGTCTTATCATTAAGCCATTTAACCCTTTATCATTTTGGGATGTTACATCAGGTGGCCTATAAATACCCCATGCGGTCCCCCCATTTGGAGATGGAAAAATCCAAAACTCAAATTAATGATCTGGTTGAGCAAGACTCTGTCTAAAGTCATCTAAACACTTATATGGTAATCCATTGCCTCGAATAGAAGATCTACAGAGGAAGAATAATAACTATGTGTTATAACTCATCAATACTTTCATGCCTAATTGTCTAACCCTTAAGGGAAATTGTGACACTTGCGCGCCACCTTATACTCTCATGGAAACTTGTGTGCCACCCTACTGGAAGCATCTAGGGATAATACTAAGGGATTTAGCCAAGTCTTACCCAATTATTACACTACAGGTTCTATTTTTCCCATGTGAACTCATGTTGTGCAAGTATACTTGTGCGACCAGGACTTGCGCGCATCCTTCTAATTCACATCCTTTACTCAAAATCATCTCTTCTCTTCATGATTTAGTCTTCAAAAGCCTCTTCAAAGACATTTATGGAAAGTTTACTTTGTTTGATTCCTTATCAGAAATGAATTTTGTGGAACATCTCTCAAAAATTTGTTATTTACATTACATTTTGTCACTAAGGTTAGATATTTCCATCATTCAACCTCATCCTTTAAGATGAGATGATCTTTAATCCGGGCTGCCTCCATAGGAGTAAGCCCCATTTTCCCTATTCATGGGCATCCTCCTTAGGATTAATCCCCATGTTACTTAATCTGGGAATCCTCCATCTAAAGATTAATTACCAATAATAATTTCCATTAACTTTTCGAATCCTCTTTAGGAGTATTCCCCAGTCTTAATTTCTTTTGATTTGGGATTCCTTTTTAGGAATGAAGCCCAATCATAAGTTCCTATTAATTTGGGCCTCCTTCTCAGGAGTAAGTCCTGAGTTAAAATTCCAAATCTCCATAATGATCAAATACCATTATGGACCCTGATCTTGGGAATCTTTCTTGAACTAAGTCTTAATCTTAATTTACTTGGGGCGCCATACATACGTAAGACCCACATCATTTCTTATGACTAAATCATTCATGGCAAAATCTTCAGATTTACTGATACCTCATATTTCTTACACTGAGTATGACTCACGAGAGCTTAGAGTGTAAAAGTAATCACAACATCTCTCTTTGGGGCATTAATCATGCATAAACCTCAAACTTCAATCCCAGAACTATATGGAATTTGATCTCTTCCATTAAAGGAGAGTACTTAAGAAGTCTTTATAAGGTCCAAGAACATCTTTAATTGATTATTTTTTTGTCCCATATGATGTTAAACTAAATACATCCTATCGGACTACGTGGGTTCTGATTCATTTCTTTTTAACAAGGATAGGTAGGTATCCCATCTGCAGGTACGATACCAACTCTGAAATAATTCCTATCTTTCTGAATGATAATAAACTTCATTTTCCCCACTGAGTGGCTTCAAAACCAATATTGTTACTATAATGACTAAGATATTTCTATATAATGTGTTGAAGGATACCATTGACTAAGAATCTATAATAAGTACGGATTATTCTCAATCGATGGAGAACCTCAATTACATATAAAATATTCTCTAAATCTCATACATATCAATCATTGATTGAAAAATCTAAAGGAAAACTCATTTTTATACTTGGTGAATTAATAAAGATTCATGAATATAACTTAAATCTAAAAGGGAGTCTTGGAGTAGGAAATAATTCCCCTCAAAACGGTGTGATGAGCCCGACCTCCCATCCTCTCGACCAATGAAAATTATTAATCCTCATCAATCCACAACTAATGAGCACCTACCTTTGGAATGTAGGTCCAAATAGATATAGAATCATTGGATGTTTCCAGTTCTACAAATAAACTCGTTAGATACCAATTGGAATGTTTGATCTTTAGAAAACAAGGTCATACCCATTTCAAGAAGAAACACTTATTGTTATGAAATAATCACTTTTGTACCTCTATAATAGAAGATCATATGGACTAACATTCCAGTACAAACATCAAATTCTATAAGGAGGATTTTTTATTCCCATAGAAGGGCATAACTGTTGTTCACTTGCATTTATATCATTATTAATGTATGTTATGAATTATATACCATAATTCATAATGAAAACCATAACAATTTATTTTTTCTAGGGGTTATATTTTAATATGTATGTCAATAGTGATATGGAAGGAAATTAATTGACAATCTATATTTTCATATCTAAGTGATTTAATTTCTTATTTTTGGCCATTTAACTTTGATAGTACTTCATGTATTAAACCCAATGTCACAATAGGCATATGTATGGTCATATAATATAGTAATATAAAGGGAAACCTCCCATGTGAGGAAGACAAACAAATTATGAATCCTATATGATAAGATATTTATTTACCATAATTTTATAATAGAAAACTAATGTTTATAGGAATATTTTTTAGTTATTATGCAACCTTTTATTTTTTTTAATGCCATGATGTTTTGTAAAATACATCTACTACACTATTTATTGGACAAACTACTCTCAACATAATGTCTTATAGGTTCATAATCCACGTGTGTTAAAATGCTCCGTTGATTCAAATTAATAAGGGCTTATGATGACCTGTCCCATAATTTTATGGATAAATGATTAATTTCTTTTAAATAATCATGATTAAATAATAATTATATTCCATTAAAAACTGTTGATTCTTAAAACAGTGTTAATGGAATTTATTTCTCATGAAATTCACAAGTTATTCAAATGTAAATAAGTGAATATAGAAAATCGTTAATGTATGAACATTAAATATTTTGGCATTGTTAAACACATTTGAGAAGAAATATTCCAATTAATGGTTTATATTTTATCATTTGAACTGTAATAATATTTAATGTCTCTGATTAAATGAATAAGAAAATTATAAAATTTTAAATAAATCATCGAAAACATTTCAGTTTTTATATAGGTTAACTATATTTTAATGAATAATTTGAATGAAAAAATTGTTAACCAATTTATTTATATATAGTATAGAGACCAAATTGTGTATGGAATCCCCATAAATGAAAATTTACACATTTATCAACTGTCTTACAATTTAGTGTTAGAACTAAAAATGAAATTGATGAAAAATTTATTCCATCCTTATAATATTGATTTTATATTATTCTAGCGAGGAGATTGAAATAAAAAGAATAGTATTCTCTCATCTCGTAACATGATGTTATTATATCAATAGATTGGGGAAATTAGTTCATGTTTAGATGATATAAATTTATTCTAGATTGAATCTTCCATGATATTTTGATCCGATAAGGTTTAGAGAAATATGAGATCCTAAAAATGATTATGGATGTTTTTCACTCATTTAATTCATGTTAATTGTTTTAGTGATCGATGAGGGGAAACTAGGGATTTTATAACAAATATAACATTAAAACATAGATATTGTCATGAAATATAAGAAAATAGATACTAAATAATTCACCATTGTACACTTTCCCTATGTTTGTTTCAAAGAAATCGTAAATCATTTAAACAAAAATAGCATAATTAAATCCTCTAGAAATCCGGAAAATGTGTTTGGTATGACACTAAGGGTCCAAAATAGTAACAATAAGTGTGTTTAGTAAATATATAACCAACCAATGTAGGATAACCATTTATGATGGAGGATAGGTATCACGTTGGAAACATGCACAATAGAGGGGGTGGATCCATGTGTTTTGTAGATGGTCGTTTTAAACAATATAATAAAAGGTTAGTTAACTACCATTTGCCGCCTATCGCCATAAAAATGTCCACCCAATGGACCAGGATCCATGATTAATGTCATCCCACATACAACCAACCATCAATATTACTTCAGTAACCTTGTTGGTGGTATCCACATACCCAACTAGATCTAGGACACGTCAAGCCCAAACTGACCTACAAGACCCCCTAACATGACTCATCTGACCTAAAACCCCTTAAGAGGATACTATTTAATTAATAAATATCTATAAGGCATCTAAAAATGGGAAAAATCTTGAAATAGTAAAAATATAAATAATAAATTTCATTTTGACAGTGATCATATGATGTTCCATTTGAGAATATAAATAAGTTTTTTAATATTATATTTAAAAACAATATAAGATCGATTTATTATTTAAAATTATTTTCAATTTTTTCAATGTGAAATGACTAATTATGTGGTTATAGTGACCTATATTTTTTTTATTTTTTTATTTATTTGTCTTAATTATAGAAATTTAATGTTTATTTAAAAATAAATTTATATATATTGTTTTTTACTGATAATAGGTGCCTCAGAACTTCTTATTTATGTTGTATAATAGAATTCTAGTCAAAATATAAATTATTAAACGTAGTTTCAATTTTTTGGTTTTCTATAACCATTATGTAACATTAATATTATAAAGAATAGAGGTACTCATGATCTGGTGGATCAAGGTGAGTTCCAGTTTAAATGCAAGTAACTGAAAATGCATAGAAGGATTAAGATGTTACCATATGATTCAAATCATTGAGCATGTACTTAACCTTGGGTACAAGTTGGTTTATCATCCACTTGATAAAAAAATACAGGTTTAAAATATCATATGATGTAATTATATATTTTTATCCATGAAGATTTATTATTTTATTATGTGCATGTACAAAATAAACATGATCACATTAGATAATTAACAAGCATACAATTATAAAAATGAAATATTCGATAATTAATTTATTATATTAATTTATGGTATTTTTTATGAACAAAATCACATAGATTAAATATTATATAATTTTAAATAAATACAATTTCTTCCATTATGTAAAAAAATAAAATCCCCTAAAATTAATTTTATGTTTTTAACACCTTCCATCACTTGAATAAGGAAAAAACATTTATTTGGGGTGATAAAAAACTGTAGTTTGGTGTGATAAACTAATATATTGGGGTTCCTATGCTAATAATGCTGTTTTAATAATATTTTTAATGTGTATTAACTAATACTAAAACCAAAGAAGTTTATATAGTTATCATACTGCAATTTTAGAATCAATTGTTCAGTAAATGAATTATAAATATTTTCAAAAATTAGGAAACTACACAATAAATTAAGGAGGTATGAGTAAATGGAGTTTGTAATATTGATGCATAAATTAAATTATATATATATATATGAATAGATATAGATTAGTATATTAAGATATGTTTAAGTATGATATGCCCTAATAATAATGAAATGACTAAATATTCTAAATCAAATGGTTTTGGGATATTATGATTTTAGAAACATAGTGGGAAGAATTAAAATAAACTAAATAAATAATTTATAAATATATATAATTATAAATATATGTATTAATGTAGTAATATTATAAAGAAAAAATTTTAATGTAATAACATATACTAATTGAAATCAATTTTGGGAAAAGAACATGTCATCATTGACATATATTTTCAAAAGTGGAAATGGAATTTATCCATAGTACTATAAAAACAGGTGAAATTTTATGGATTATGACCCCTATACATAAAATTAATACACATATAATAAATGACCCTATATATTTCTCCAATAGGATAAAATGGATTATTCATTTTATATCTAGATCAACATGTTATTAAAATTTATTAGTTTGTTGAAAAAAAATACATGAGGGTAAATATGGTAACATGATATTTCCACATAACATACTAACTAAAATTTAAATATTTTTTAAAATAACAAAAAATAAATATTTACTATTTTAATGTGGTGAAAAATGATGAAGCTAAATGGAAGCCTAAAAAATAATAAGCTAAAATTCCAAAGGAAACCACAAATAATATGAAATTTTAATTTCAAGTTAACGATCACTTATAGCCACAAAAAGGGTCTACTAAACTATTTCCACTACACCAAGGGTTATTGATCATATTCTACCAGTTGATCACATGCTTATAGTCAAGAATAATGTTGGTGATAGACCAAATAGTTAGAGAAAATCCACATAAAAATAGTATCTAAGGAATAATATTATTCAACTACCATAAGATGGATACCTTATTTTCTAAAAATATCCAAGATATTAAGAAAATCCCTAGCTTCCACCTTCAGGGATCACCCCACCCATGATGTTGTCACATAACTTATAAGTTTTCCAATATAATGTAAGGGAATAATAATAAAAGAACTAAAATACATTTATTAAGTATAATTTGAATTAAATAAGATAGGTTAGCCCAGAAACACCATAATATTTATTTCAAAGATGTATTCACATAATTAAGAATCAAGATGAATTTAAATTTTACCATATATTTTATTATTTCATCATAACCTCCCATTTTTTCTAATGTCATTCAAAATTAAAAGAATAATGATTTCGAGAAAACAACTAAATTTCATTTCGATTGGAATTTTTCTATTCATAACTATAAATATAATGGAATTTATTCAATTATAATTTTGAATAAAATGAAAGGACTGGTAAAAAGGCCAATGATATGGAAAAATCTAAAAAACCTATTCCAACATCCATTTAATAATCCAAATTTTATTAGGGGAAACATATAGAAATGCAGATATTTTGTTTTTATGTGGAATGAAAGATAACTAGAAGATAAATAAAAAAATTGAAGGAGAATGAAATGTATTATACTTTAAATATAATATTCATTAAATGGAAAATATCTATTTTCACAACATATTTATTGGAGAAAACTGATGAATAATATATTTCAATTAGAATAAAATAACTAAGGATGTTTAATTTTTTTTTAAAAGTTGATATGAATAATTATGTTTTTGATAGAGCCTAACTCATACATTAGTTATATTATAGATTTATCTCACATTTCCTTGTACAATGATTTTTAGAATTTAAAAAACTATTATTATGTATTGAATATTACTAAAACTAATACCTCATTGGGGAGTTTTTAACTAATGGTGTTTTATTTTCGATTTGGAAATAAATGGAATTTATTTTATTTAATTTCAATATATTATGTTTTACCAAATTATATATATATATATGTATGTATTTGAATTAAAATTTTCATTGTATGAAATCATCGATGAATGGAACACAAAAGAAATCATTTTAATCCTACTAATTAAAAAAACTATTTTCATACACAACTGGTAATGAATATCAATAGTATAATAATAAAGAAATATAGAACCTTTTTTACCTAAAAATATATTGGTGTTTTTCTTTGTTTATGAAAGTTATTATAACCATTACAACTTTTTGGGTTTAAATTTAAATGTTCCATATAAATTTCATAATTTGTTCAAAAATACACAAGAAAACTATTTGAAGAGATGATTTAGTTAAATTATTATACATAATGAGTTCTTATAATATTGTTACTCTATGAACATATATCTAGATGATTAGTCACAAATAATATTTTATTAAATTAATTATGTATTTTAAAACTGAATTAAATATTGATTTTGGTAGGAAGATAAATAAACATTACTCAAATTTAGGTGAATAGTATCTTTACCAAATGTTCATTTATAATTTAATGATGAATGTAATTGTTTAATATTATCAATGCAATGTATACACATTAATTAAATGCTTTTACTAAAATGGGAAATCATATATTTATTGACATGGTAAATTGATTGGGTGTATATAAAATATTTAGATATCGTTTTTTGATATAATTAGAAAAAAGATAAAATATAACAACATTTTTCCTTATATTATAGATGATATATTATATATGTTTTACATTTGGATGAACCATATATTGTCATAAAATCATGCATATAATTAAAAATTGTTAATGAAAGATTCTGAAAAAAAATCATCATGTGGCCATAACTATATCTTTTTAAATAATACTACAGTGAGAATGTGATATCATATTAAATGTCTCTAAGATTGAAAATTAATAGGCAATTAATTGACTATAGTTAAATATGATTGGATAAAATAACCAACTAGGAAATTAAGATTGAGATAAATATTTGTTTAATTAAATGCTAAATATGTATAATACTTTATTATATAAACAATTTCTAAAACATCTCATATAATTTAATATTCTAGAGATCCATATGTTGTATATGATTTTTAAATAAACAAATTTCCACAGTTTTCCATTAAACATGATATCTTATATATTAGTAAATGAAAATAATCAATCATTATTCTATTATAATGTAGTATGTGGAATATATTCCCCCATATTATTTGTTTGTATTAATTAAGAATTGGATTCAATGTTAAAAAATCATGTTTTTTATAGATTCTATAAATAAGGTGAATTATATTTGATATAATAAATATTGAATTTATTTTACTCACTAATTGTATAAATAATACAAGTAAATAACTATTATTTTCCATTGATATTTGAAACAATCATGGAATAGTATATGAAGAAACCTTTTCATCAATTGACATGGTTATATCCATATATTTTATATGAAATGATACTATTATTTTCTATTTTTTAATTAAATTTTAAAATAACATTTTTGATTAAATTATTATGAAAATATTTATTGAATATAATAATATGTGATTATAGAATCCAATATTTCCCATATAATATATTCTATTCAATAATTCATTAATTTTTAACTGCAGAAATAAAAATATTATAAATTATATTTTAATTAAGGTACAATGTGTGTTTATAATATACATATTAGAGTGGTATATTTTTAGAAGAAATATATATTCTATTAACTTCTAGAAAATGTATATTTTTCATAATTTTTGTTAAAACATGGTTAGGTGAATATTAGTTGATTTCTAACATAAATTTGTATCCTATGCTCATTTAAAAAAATTAATTGGGAATTAGATGTAAGGATTATTGGACCAAGTCAAAGTAAATATATTATCATTGTATTAGTGAATACCGAATGTAATTATTAAAGAGAGTATTATTTCTTATATAATGTTGATTAAATTTATCATTGGATATATTTTATTTAAACAGGATGATATCAAAGAAATAATCTATATTTATAATTCATAATCAATTAGATGTATTTTCTTTTCCTTGTTATAAAATGTGAGTGATTATATAAAGAAAACAAGTCAAGATTCAAAGAATAAATAAAATAACCCTTGAGAGTATGATGATTATATATATTGGGTATGTGGAGATGCTATTAAACTGTTATAGTTAGAGTAATAAAATTATTAGAGTAATATAATTGTAACGATTGGTTTCTAATTATAAAGTATTAGATTATATGAAGTGGTATGAGGAATGTATTATATAATATTAAATTAATCCCAAATCAGGGCATTATAAAAAGAGTGTTTATAACTACCGCTCTATATATTTTGATAATATTAAAGCACATGTACATTAAAATAATTCAAAATCACGATAAATGATAAATGTATATAATTCAAAAAGATCACCTCTAGAGGGAGATTTCTCAAAGATGTATAGATATAATTAATATACTAAAAAGAAAGTATAACATGAAAAACCCAATAAAAACACATATATTAATATCATAATGAGTTATATATGATATCTCGGGTTTTAGTTTTATTATTAGTTGCCTCTAGCCCCAATGGGAGTATTTTTAGGGTACTTACCCTAAAACTAAGCCATATAGATAATTTTTTTTCTCCATTCCACACATAAATATGATATATAAATGATTTACATATATCATGAGAGTAACTTTAATTTTACATAAACCATAAATAAAAACATTCATATGATTAAATATCATGTAAAATGATTTTAATAATTACTTTTAATTAAGATATCATCCTAACATTATGATATAAATAATACTCATATGTTCTATGGTATAAATACATAATTATAATATGACATAGATATTGAATGACTAAAATGTAGTGTAAAATCATATACATTTTTTTCTTTTCTGATAATTATTTCATTTGGTGATATTATCCATATGAGATCATAATGAATGAACTTATATTTCGAAAACCATGAGTTTTTAGTGTCATTTATCAGTCAAATCAAAATCATTTGTATTGATCTCTTGAATGATTATCATTATTTTTGTATTCCCTAATCCCATAATTTTATGAATTATGAAAACTATAATATGTTATATTTTTATATTTTTTAAACTATAACATTATTGGTAATCTATTGATTGAATACTTATGATAAGTTTTTAGACATGAGTATTAGAAGAAGAAATATATGGCCCTTTAACTATAATTTAAGGGCCTATATTTCATCCTATTATATATAATATCCAAGAGAGATTATCCAATATAATTAAATAAATAAATATAAATTAATAAAGATGATTTTAGAAATCACACATCATTTATTGTGATATATAAGTTATAGATGAAATTATTTTACATGGTTCATTTTCGAAAAAGGTTTTATTCATTATTAGATATCATTATCTTTTTAAAGGCCATGATAGGTTGTCATATACCAATATTATTTCATAACATTAGCTAACTACTATAGAGATAATGAAATATATATTTATAAGATTCATTAATTTAAACAAATTAATATTTTGGAAAATTTGGGAGCACGTCAATGGGTCCGTGATCATTCAGGTAAGAATGACCAAAAGTAAAAAAATAACTAAATTAAATTACATGTTTTTAAAATTTATATTAATTAAAAAAAATATTTATCTAGTTAATCAAATATAATTAATGTTTATATAATTGAATATGGTAACATTATATTTTATATCCAAAATTGTGTGTGAAATACCTGTAAGATAATTTGGGATATTACAAAATATCATTAGAATTGTAAATTGAGAAATAATATAATAGAGAATGAACATTCAATCCCTTGATCATAATTATTTCTTATATTTGTTTAGGGGTTATATGTTAGACAACAATAAATTGATTATATGTTATGATCCCCTAAAATATGTATATCAACGAACCATGTGGGAATGGATGATGTTAATGAATTCTAAGATTAATCATATTATCTTGGATAATTTTATAATGTGTTGATAACACTACGATAATTGAGTATTGGGAAGGTAACATTTTATTCACTTTTTTTACAATTAGTTTCTATTTCACATTATTTATGAGAGATCTATGTGAATGATTGGAAGATCTATTATTATATCATAGAGATAGTTAAAAATTTTAAAATGCACAACAATTTAATGATTTAACTATACATGTGTACCATCCAAACCTATTTAAAAATTGTTTTTTTTAAAAATTAATATTTTTTTATTCTATTATATAAATTTATAACATTTGAGTTTATATATACTGAAAAATATATTTATATTCCATTATATAGATATAGAATATGGAATTTACTATATCATAGGAAGAGATACTACATAAAACATGATATTTGATGAATTTAGTAAAGTTTTCTTTTATTGAATTTATATATATATATATATAATAAAATGTAATATATAAACAATGTTAGAAATTAATTTCTAGATATATGGTGTTTTTCATAGGATTAATTTAAAATAATATTGGGAATAATATTTGGTTGCTCTATATTTTTCATATCATTTTTATATGTTTTTCATTTTCATTTAGCCAAATAAATTCAATTATTTATTAGTGTTTGTGATTTTTGAGAGAATAGATAAATTGAATGAATTTAGAAAAGAATATAAAATAGTGAATATTAGAAGGAAAAAATATGGTTATGAGACTTAATATTATCATTTTATTTTGTCTATGAATAAATTATGATATAAGGAAATCAATAAATAGATAAATATCCTAGAATCAACCATAATTTTATTTCATAGATTATTATTAATAAAATTAAAACAATGATGGTTATCTATTGTTGGTGAATGAATTAACACCACAAATTTAAGGGAAGAATGAGAATAAAAAAATGAATCACCTTGAATGTCAACACCCATTACAAATTATCCATTAGTAAAGGTAGATAAGAAATTCAAACTATAATACATAATTCCAAGGGGTTACACTATGTTTTATTGATATTTAAAAATTACTTCATAATGATTTCAACATTACAGAACTATTACACCATGTAATATTATATTTCAAGGAATTGTGGATTTTGAATTAGAGGTTAATGGAAGGTCACTGGGGAAAACGTAGAACGAGATAAATTGATGCATTATTTGTTGAAAATGATTGTAGTTATTAAGTTTTTTTATTAATAGTAATTTAATAATATTTATATTTTTAAAAAATTAAATAGGTTATTTTGAGGAAATTAAATTTATTGAGAGAATGTGAAATTCTATAATATGGATATAGAGAATTAAGGTTGTTGTTTTATAGTAGAAAAACATCCATATTTGATCCAATAGTTTTCTACCTAGTTTATTCAAACTAATATGATCTCTAGATCCATGAAAATAGATTATTCCCATGTAATTGATTCTCAATCATTAATGAGTGACTGAAATCATTGTGGGATATAAAACTAAGAGTAAACAGATGGGTATACATTGGTGGATTCATTCAGTTTTGAATGAGTTATATTTGACTTAGTATTATATTGGGATTTGTTTGATTTTTTTATTTGTTCCTTGAGACATTAATTAATAATGGTGGGGAAAAATATAAATGAGAACTATTTTTTTTGTAAAAAAATAACATTTACACTTCTATTAATATTAATATTGTTTTTTTTTCATTTAAATTTGATTATATTATTTTTATTAAAAATAATTTAAATGAGCAAGGTATTTCTGACTGATATTTATTTAATGGATTTAAGTTACTATAAAAATAGTTTCGCTAATTTATACACATTTATTCAAAAGTAAAAAAGTCAAATTTCATGGGAAAAATCCTAAACAATTATTTTACTTTTTATACTTTGAAAGAAAATAATATTTTTTTATGTTTTTGATTAATTTTTAACTTTCATTTCAAATTTTAAAATTAAATAAGTCAAATTTTGAAAAGGTTTTTACAGTGTTTGAATTGTGTGTTTTGTTTTCCTAGAAAATAAATTTTGAAATTTATCTTATTTTATATCATTGAAGTGTATTATTTCTCAATATTGAAATATAATTCCTCTATAAATATTTATATGTATTTATGAGTTTATGACACCCATGGATGGATCATGTTTTATTTACTATTTTTATAGAGAAATAATAATTTTGGACTAGGTATAATAACATTTTTTTTATTAATATTAATTTCTTCATACCTATTTTGATTATCAATCTTCATTATCATTTATGTTTGTCGGTGTGTTTTTACTTTTACACACACAGGTTATATGTTTTTTGGGGGAACTCTTATTACTCAATCGAGAATGGTTGATATTTATATAACCTTATATTTCAATATTATGAGCATGATATATTTTTATATATATCTTTATTTAGTGATATAAGGAAAAAACATCGACATCATGATTGGTCATCAAATATGATATCTCGTTGATGAATGGATTTGGAGACAACCAATTACCTTGTTCACTTGAGAAAAAATATGTCTTAGTCCTTGATGTAGATTTACATGTTAATATTCTGAACTTCTTATAAACTGAAGTGACTACATGGAAGATGGAATAGCATAGTCATAATATTGATCCTACCACCTCTAAATTGGATCACAAAATGACAGATTTTAATGATAATGATGGAGACCCTATAACTCCTGAAGTGTAACCCGATATGAAGGGTTATAAATAGAATCATACATCATATCCTAAGAATTAGTCCTCCTCATAGTCTATTTATGAAAACCTAAGCCCTTATTGTCAAATCAAAATCCACATTTCTCGTCACACATATCCAAAACATATGGGTGTTGGGAAATTGAAAACACCCCCACTAAAACTGTACACTCAAAAAAAATAACCCCATTAAATTATTATTTTTGGGATGATGACAATGAAGACATAAATCCATGTTAATCTAACATACGTGTAATCAAAATGCCCGAAGACAAGGAAAAAATATTAGATGATGTAACTACTATAGGAATTACAATGAAAGGAAAGGAAAACGTAATGAAATCCAATTTGGATATGTATTAATAGGGTGGAATCCTACCATAAAACATATATATAAATCAATGAGGCAATTATACTGTAATTTTAAATGGATTAGGAATTTTCCCATGGTAATAACTCATATATATTTTATTTTGAACCATAAACCAATTCTAATTAGGCTGGATGAGCACTAATGTTTTTCAGTAGATCAAAAGCCTTCAAAGAGTCCCCTCTTAGATATTTATTTCTCTCCTAGTATGTACATGACATTATCATAGATAACTTATGGGTCTCAAAGATGGATAGAATTCAAATTATTATCAATAACTAAATTCTTTAGCATATATATATATATATTAATATCATTTTTCATCAACTTTCATTCACTTTACATGTATTTCATATATAGTCAAACCTCTTATCTAAAATCAATGGATATTTGGACAGAGCTAGAAATGACATCTGATATGAATGATAAAAAATTTATTATGGTAGGGGAATTGAAAACAATCTTGTGTTCTGAGGTGGATAGGCTAACCAATTTTAATATGTCTTCCTCCCTTGAGCTCTCCTTATACACTGATTATTTTAATTTCCAGGATGATCGAATTTTTTGGGTTGATTTTAGACAAAGTAGATACATTGTAAATGGATGAAACTACAATAATCTAGACATGTGTTTTGTTAAAATAGTTTGAATAAATATCTCCCACTGTATCCTAGAATTCATCATCCCTAATCATAATCCAGATCAAAGTTATATTATTTTTGAGCTCTATACCAATACCACATTTAAAAAACACCTTCTATTTAATTTTAATAATGGATGAATATTAATTTCATGGTGCGGTGAGGTTATTACAAGATAGAGACTCTTGAAAACACATTACAATCACATGTTGGATGCATGGAAAATTATATTATACTATAAATTGATGGAGTAAAAACCAATTCTCCAAAAATTATGAGGTCATTTTGGATTCTAAATATAATCAAGATTATGTAAATATTGCAAATCAAAATTGGGAAACTTCTTCTAAATAGAAAACCCAATCATTCATTAGGATTAATGATGTTCTAAAAATAAATTAGATGATGGAATGAAATATTCTTAATTCCTAATCAATAATAGAGAGTAAGGATATCTATAAATCTTTCCCTGACTATTCATTGAGAATGTGTTAAAGAAGGAAGGCAATTCCATTAGATTAATGGATGAGATGTATCAGTTAAAATTGAAATATATAACGTAATGATTACTCAGTTTCAAACTGTCTACACAGATAATGGTTATGATAATTCACGTATGGTGATTGAAAACATTACTGTATGCATTGAGGTCCATTAAAATTGAATCATAGCCAAGGTCCCCTATGTGTATGATGATAAATAATTACTCTTCAACCTCAAAATTCAAAGTGTACCTAGAACAGATGGGTTCACCATAAAATTCATTATATTATATAAGGAGGTCCTATTTAATAAGGTCATAAATTCGACAAAATGATACATTTATCATGCACTGATTCCAATTAAAATTAATTCTATTTTTATGTTTCAAATTACCACAAAAAGGAGTTCCATCAAAATAAGATATTTCAGGACATTTTCAATTGGGAACACAATAACTAAAATAAAAAACAATGTCATTATGATATGGATGAAGTATATAATTAAAGTTATCCTAACCCAAAATCACTTTGAATTATTTTTTTTGAAACGAAAAATCGACATTTCCTATTTTATTCTTCTGAATGTAACAAGATGATGAAGAAAAATTGAAGGATGTATACTTTTCCATAAATATTGACATATCAATATTTTTTACACTATGTATTGGATTTTAATTGTTGATATTCTTTGAAATTTTGGTATCAAAACTGCATTAATCTGGTTGATAAATATAATTCATTGTATAATTAGTCTCTTCAACCAATAAAATGAACCCCTCATAGGATTAGTTTAGTGCACTACAGGATTGAGACAAGGTTAACCCATATAATGCAATTCTCAATTCCATTATTAAATACTATATAACATGATAAATTAATTATTTGACGAAACTTAGTCCTTACAAACACATCAATTCTAGTAGGGATATTTCCACCATCTCACACCATCTATATGGTGAAGAAATCCTTTTTGGGGTAGGACACCAAATGAACATTGTATACTATCAAATATTCAATGGAATATAAGAATATTATACAATTAACGAAAATTTTCTATCCTCATCACCCATATGACTAGTTGAAAATGAATTTTTTTCTCCCACGTTATAATAACATTCATAGTTAACTCAATGATTTCGTTTATGGCTTTATATACTGTGTTTTTATACCAGTGTTCAAGTGGACATATAAATATTCTGAAAAAATTCAATAGAAACATCATATGGACTAGTTCATTCCAGGAAAATATGATTTTAAATGTTTCTTATATGGAACGCATGAAACTCATTGATATGGGGGGATTAGGCATCTAGGATCACAAGATCTTCAATAATGAACTTCTTGGAAAATTCACATGAAATATTATTATATGTTTGTACCCCTCCAATGATTGTTTTATCAAAATGGTTTACTGTAATGATGATGAATGGATCCTCCAAATATCATACCTCATATATCCAAAATAATCTCAATGTGCATTCAAATAAATTATGAGAAAATCAAAATAGGTCATCTACAATCAATAAATCATGAATTATTAGAGTACACCATAGATGGAAATACCCTATGAGGAAATCATGGAAGTACCATCATGCCTACAACATATGTCTACTATTGACATCATAAACATAAACAATATTCATAATATAATAATCCCTTTTCAAATCTCCATTTATCAATAATGGTAGTGTTTTTTGACATTGACATCCTCATCAAGAAACCCAATGGAATTGCATTCTTCGACACTAAAAAACAATATAATAAAAAAAATGATTGTAACATTACCAACCCCTGATGGATATTGAAAATTAAAACTCCATTCATTTACCCTTCTATGTGGCTACTCATCTATAGGATCATGGGGGATTCCTTGACCACTCATTTTTTGGTATAGGGTTATTAAAATCAATATTCTTCGAAACATAAATTCTTAATAAAGGTGGATGAAAATATAAAATACATTTTCATCAAATAGTTTTCCTTGTAAAACTTTTAGTACTTTTTTTAGTATCTATTTATCATCAAAATATTCACAAATGAATAGGTGTATGGATTTATTGAAAATATAAATTATACCAACATGATTTAATGGGTACCCAATATATTTTTAGTAACATTTGTATCTACCATCCACAACATTTAGAGATCTTATAATGAGTTTTTTATGAAAAACAAAATCCCTCCATCCACGCTAGAAATATTTCCATTCCATGGGATATTGTCACGACCTCCAGGATAAAAACATGTTTGATGAAAATATATATAGTCTTATTATTATTAGGTAATTGGTTTTAATGATATCCCCCAAAAAAACTTTTCTACTAATATTCATTCAATGGATTCCAATAATTTTGTTGCAGATCAAGGAGATTGTTGATGATTCAGCTTCTGGCATTCTTGATACCTCATTATATGGAGATACCTTTCAATCCACTCAGGATTCATAGAAGGTAGTTTCTATAATTATATTGGTTTGGGTAAAAAAGTATGATTCTAAATTATTTTTCTATGAATTGTGATGTAAAATATGTTATCCTTTATGAATTTAATCATGTCATTATGGAATTATACTCTCATATTTTTTTAGGCCATGCATTCAAGAACTATGTATATCCCCTATAAAGTGCTTCCTTAATGGACTAATTGTCATAATGCCACCAATGATCTCAACTCTCATCTCTCCCTTATATAAATGTAATCCAATCTAGTTTCACATTCATATTCATGGAGGGATATTATTGATGTTCTATTGATGGGATAATTTTGGAACTTGGAATTTTTTACACACTAGTGGGTGTAGATATGTCGGGGGAGATTCACTGAAACCTTTTCAAAGCCACTTATAATGTCTAGAGTATTCATTATTTATGTTATATAAAAATGATACCATTGGGTTCAACTATATCTTAATATTTTAGGGAGTATACATCCATTAATTTAGTGTTATGATTCTATAATTGAAACATATAAAATGATCCAACAGTTTTGAGATAAATATGAGAAATCAAGAAATGATCCAACAATGTTAAGTAGTTTCATGGAGTAAAATTGAGGATCCACATTGAATCCCATTTCTGTTTCTAGTGATATATGAAAACCTTGAGTACAATGTGTTTTAAAATGTATCTATAATATTGAGAACCATTTCTATTTCAATGTAATATAGGGGAAAATAATTGTTTTATAGATTTTACACTATATTGATAATAAATGCTGAAGAGCATATAATAATATTTCTAGAAATGTAATTCCCACTATCATAAATGATTAAAAATCGTAACAATATTCATGATTTTACACAAAAAGAATATTATTATACATATTATTCCTTTTAAATTTTGATGGAGATGAATTGTTTGTTCCCTCGATCTATGAGTAATCATTTGGATGTAGTTGTATATCTATTTTATTTTTTTTCAACCAAATTATATCTTTTTTCAAAGCTATAGATGGATTTAGTTTTATGAAAATGTCACCAACCACTACACATGAGATATTATATGAATTTTTTAGAATGTTGTTTTATTGAAAATATTAGAGTGGTCATCATGATTATGTATTTACCAAGTGGTAGAACAAAATATTTTTGGAACACTATTTGAGACAACGTTAAAAAAAATAGATGAATTGATCGATATTCAATTTATATAAGCACCACATAATAAAAAAAATCATATGTGATGCCTAGAATCAATTCATATAATTATTCTTACCAGTGATAAAATGTGAAAATCAATAACTGTTCCCAATAATATAATTTAATTAATATTTCCAATGGTATTAACCAATTTTTGTGTTAGTGGTGACTAAATAAATAATAAAAAATTATTTTTTCGTTTTGTGGGGGGAATAAAATTGAAAAACACAGATACATTACTGAAAAAAGAAATAATATTCCCTTATAAATAATGAGAATCATTTCATAAAACATTCCTGAATTCTTTCAATGTGGGACCCCCATATACTACACAGAAACCCCAAGGATTCAAGGGATGATAAGAAAAATTATTACCCTAAGTGTTGAATATGAATTGATAGTGATGGGTACCATTGGTGAAATTAGATTGGGAAGCATAAGGGAATAAAGGAAATAAAAAATAATAAGAGGAAAATAAATTATTCAAATATGTTGAATTAGATGAGTGTTTAAAGGAAAATAAAAGAAAATTTAATTATTGTATATGTGTTGTAATACCCCCTTATATTATGGTATATAATTCAACAGGTAATTCATAAATAATATTATAATAAATTTTTGGGGATGTTAAAAAAACATCACATCAAAATTCCACTCTCTCAGGTAATCTATTATTTTTTAATATATTAAATTTTTTTCTAGTATGTTCTACACAAAAATATAAATCTAAATAAATTGTGAGTTATTAATTTAGTTAGGGATAGATAAACTATGTACCAATAAATATATCACAAAAAAAAATTATCTAGTAAGATTATCTGAAATATGATGTTGGAAATATTCACTAAAGAGTAAACCACATTATATTTAGAGACGTCGCGTCATGTATTGACATTGATCATAGTTATTAGAAAAAATGGAGTATTTTAGAAAGGATTTGAGATTGTATTTTTTGAATAGACCTATGGTCGTCATTATGAGGATTCTCTTTGTTAACATATCATTTGATTATTTGTAAATTTCTTATTAATTGTTGGTATATTTTAACATTAAAATAAACAATGATGTGGGTATTATGTGAATCACACTATGGTATGGATAAGGGTTAGTTTTTCCCTAATTTATAATGTTTTAACATTTAACCCGATCCATATTTAATGAAGTAGTACGATATGATGCATTTTTATAGATTATCCAATTTAACAAGAAAATATTCTCTATATGTAAAATTTTAATGTATTTATTTTATCTTTTTTACTTAAATAAGATGATGTAATTATTATTATATAGGAAACTATAGGTTTTCAATAAAGGAACATGATCATTCTCATAGTTTTAAATTATTTTTCATAAAAATGATAGTTATGTACTTTTTACAATTTTTCGTTTCATATTTTCATGTTTATACTAGTGGATATTATGTGACTATTTTATGATATATTTCAAAAAATTATTTCATTATGATCATGTTAAAAATATTAGTGGTATTGTTTAATTAAATTATCATTAAAATGAAGTTTGAAAAATTAAAAAAAAAATCGAACATTGTGCTTTGATACGATGTTGTGGTTCAAAGTGGCTCGTTCAATAAATTCTCTGTCAAAATGGAAAATTAATGGATACCACAACATTATCAGCCCCCATGGACCCAACAAAATAAAAATTAATTTATATTATATCAATGGTTATTTTGTCTATTTTTATTGTCTAATTTTTTATCCCATGATTAATGCCTCAATTTTTCATAATTTTTATAAATTACTATTCAAGTATATATATTGTGTATATTAAAATGGGTGTATTATTAAAATTAAATTATTTAGTGTTTTTTATAATTTCAAATCCAATGAAATAATGGATTAATAATATTAATGATATATAGGATTTATCTTTTATTTAAAATTGGGTAAGAATGTTTTTATTGTTAATAATTTATTAATAAGGGGTATTTTATGGTTTAAGAATAAGAATTTTTAGAATTCTATTTAAATTGAGGTCTTTCCAAATTATTTACTCATGTATATTATGACTTCCGGATTTAATTTTCATTGGAATATGGACTGATGATTTTATTGTTAAATGATTGGGTTTGGTATCTACCCAACCATAAATTCTCTGATATGTTTTCCATGATTATAAACATATAAATGATTTTTTTTGTAATTTATTCACATGATTCTTTAGTATATGTATAAATATAAATAAAATTCATTATTAGTTCGGTATCACAAAATATGAATTTTGAAGGTATTAGATCCATTGATATAAAACTAAGAGTGGTGGGTTAGTCAGTGGTTTATGTTTTATAAATTCATTCCAATTAAACATCTTGTATTGATTAATGTCTCGATTATATTATAATGAATTCTCCCCCACCATGAATGATGTATTAAAATTACTATTTCCAAAGATAGAAGAATTCAAAAAAATTAATCCTTATTATGAGAGGCTAATATTTACCTAGTTTAGGTTGTTTTTAGAGACATGCATTCTCAAAAATATAACATTGATTGAACGTTCGGTGAAGTGTATATCCAGGACTCTGACTTGGATGTTTATACATTTTTATAGAGCATGAGAAAATAATTTACTTGAACATTCCTATTGATTTCAATGATTTTGGTTATATTTATCTAGATACCATTAGATATTTTTTTTATTAACAATCACTTCATTGAATTAAATATTTAGTGCACATCTAGATGCTTTAGTGTAAAAGGTGGATCTTCTTAAAGAATGACTTCCACAACTGAATATTATTAGATTAGTAGAAATATATATTATAAGGCCCCAGCCTTAAACATTACTTAACATTGAATTAAATGAATAATTCACATTGAGGATCTTTTCACGGTTTAGAGTTTTAGAGAATTAGGACATAACTATTACATCTCAAAAGATTACAAAGTATAAACTTCTACTAAGTTTCCATAAAATAAAAACTCTTAAAAGGAAACATGTCTAGTTCCATGTTTTATATAGCATGCCTTTCCCTGGATCCCATCCTTGACCCTATTCCACATTAAGTCCTGTGAAAAACATTTCAAAAAAAACCTGGGGTGAGCATAAAAAGCTCAGTAAGGGATACACAATTAATGAAAACTGTTAGTTTTTCAAAACAACATGTAAACCATGTATACTTTATCAATGTAAAACTTTTCACATTTATGAAGTAGTAAAAACTATTCAATGAATAAAAGATCATTACTTACCCTTTTGTAACCCAAATATTACCATAAACCCATATAAATATCACATAACATATAAAGGTAACTTGGGGTGTAAACATACTTAAATGGAATAACCATACGGTCGACTTCTACACATATCACTTAATGGAATAGCCATACGACCGACTTCTATACCCAATGCATTGGATGTTATAATGTAACCACTCATCCTGGTATTCACGGCACCAATCGGCATATGGTTTATCACGTAACCACCTGTCAAATGTCTAAGTACCATTATGAAATCATAAGACATAAAACAAATATAATGAAATGAAAACATTTCCACACTTTGATCACAATATATCACATAAATATATTGACATGACAAATCCATTATAAAAACCATTTTCAATACCAAAATACATAAAATAGTATATGGTATTTATTTAATTTTAAAAACATTACGCCTTGTGGAGGAAGCCAACGACCAAATAATACTCGCGGTGGAAGAAAAGGTCATTGTCACCGCGTACATTAAAAGAAAGATTAATTTTTATCATTTAGTAAAACTCTTGTTAGAAAAAGATTCCTTTTGTATAAAAGTAAAAGTAAAAGGGGTTTATACACCGTATAAAAGAATGTTGTGTATAAAACGAAATATGCCTCAATGAAAGGAGATTGAGACGAAGTCCCTTACCTCTAGTCCGACTTGACTCGCTCGTTCTATAACGTTTTAAATAATAAACATGAGTTAATTTATACTTGCTTAAGATCCTTTTTCAAGTTCATTATTACTTTTATACCACTTATTACCATTTTATAAATATAATGTAATCATTTATGTTAATAATGTTTGTTTTGTCGATACATGGTTCTTAAGTCGAAAGTGGACTTCTTACAATTACATGTTGTTTGTGTGGTGGAATATTCAGTATATCCAGAATGATATTCATGATTTGGATATCATATATATCATATATATCCAGCATATACATATATTTATAATATTACAACATCATTTTGAGGTAAGAAATGAAATGCACCGTTCATGGAGACGGTAAGCCGTATGTACACATGAATGCTACTTTCATTTCTATGTCATATTAATGGAGTTTAAACTAAATGAGAGAGATATATATTTTAATTCCACAATTATATTAATCATTTAGATGTAACATACATCATATATATCCATTATATATATGAACTTATAATAGTACAGTACATTTGGGGATAAGAAATGAAATGCACCGTTCATGGAGACGGTAAGCCGTACGTACGCATGAACACTACTTTCATTTCTATCTCATACATTAATGGAGTGAAATTATAATGACAAAAAGGTATATTATAATTCCAGTATAATATCATGTAAAATATCATTAAATCCATCCTTTATACATCCCACATATGGCATTAACGAATCAAATCACTTTAAGGAGGCGGTAGTCCGCACTTCCTAAAATGAAGATATCGTGTATACCCATAATGGAAGCCATAAAAGTATGCCATAAATGAATAAAACAAAAGATGAAGGAAAGAATAAACATATTATATATCATATATAAATATAGTGAAATATTAATGGCCACCATTGATGGTGTTAGAAAAATATTGCACAATCATCGTTTCGTGAGCAGAAATTCGCCATCCACAGAAACAGAATGTTCTTTAACCATTTGAAGGTGTCTGTACATGTAGCTCTAATGCATCTTATAACAACATCCTATTATATTTAATATACTGGAGTTGTTACAAAATAAATTAATAAAAAGAGTTTAGGGGGTTGGATAAGAAAAATAAAACAAAAGAACACAAGTGAAGATATTACCTTAAAATCGGGTAACTCTCTTAGATTTGAGCTCAAAGGATTCCTTAGGAAGACTTCTTCCCAAAGTGAGGATTCTAGGAGTTAGATAGGGATGTTTAGAGACAAAATGGGCTGGGTTTGGCCGAGCCAATGGCTTTGGAAGTGTGGGTATGGAGGTATAGGTGGGGGCCTTTTATAAGAGGAGATGAGGGGCACTTTTGGAATGTTACAAAATGTTACTTTATTTTCAAATGGGTTTCGGATTTTAAAGGAACCACATTGATGTATTATGGGGAAAAGGTGATAAGGGTTCGAAATATACTCATCCAATAGGTCTTTTACAAGTATATGTTATAGTTTTAACATTATCTTTTCATTTTATTTAAGTCCTTTATTAATGAGGTAATCGCTGCATCATCATGATGTCATAAATAATTTAATTTATATAAAGTCTAAAAAATAAAAAAAAATAATGATGTAGGAAATATTTTTAGATTTATAATGAATATTTATAGTCTATAATATCATATATGTAGACAAAATAAAAAATGTTTTACTCAGGTGATAAATTCATTGTAATATTTACTTTCTTTAAAAAATAAAAAGATAACAAGTCCCATTCCCATAAAAATGATTCCATGGGGTCTTCAAGTTGGGAACAAGGAATCTCATGGTCTGCCATGAGACAACCAGTAGCATTAGGACACATGTTGGTGTCATATTTTATTGTTATGATATTATTTTATTATCCTAAACTACCCGATTACTCATTAATCAGGATAATTAAAGATAATTACCGTCGTTACTATTCATAATGTCCAAAAACAAAAGATTTTTGATTACATAATTTTTACCTTCTGATTACAAATATGTAATCCATTTTAAAAAATTTCAAACACATAAATTTCAATTATTAATTTAAAAATAATTCTCGTTGTCAAAACCAATAGCGGGTTTTTTTGAAACAATATCTATGAAATGTTTGGAATTAGATTATGCCCAATTCCAAAGTAAAATTAATCCTAATGAACACAATTGGATTAAATGGTAAAAATATATTCAAATTACACTTTAAGACCAATTAAAAAGATAATCTAACCATATAATTAAATTATATGAAAAAGCAGTTTTGATGTAAAATGCAGTATTTTTTTAACTATTCTTTAAAAAATGAAAATTGTCAAAAAAATACCAAACATTTATCCAATGTAAATTTCAATGTCCCAATCATAAATAATATTTTTATTTTGAAAAATATAGCTTATAAAATTCTCAAAAGAATGAATTAAAAATGGTTTTTCATCAAAAGGCAGTAAAACAATCTTTTAAAAATATCAGTGTATTCAATGCATAAGATTGGATTTATTCTCATTTTAAGCCTCTAAAACACTATCTAATTCATAAATAGACATAGATAAAAATATCTATAATTCATTACTTACTTGGGATGTTACATCCTTCCCCCCTTTATAAAATTGCTCCCCCGCAATTTATGTACTTATCGAATAAGTGGGGGTATTTATCCCTCATAGCATTTTCAGATTCCCATGTTGCCTCTTCAACCATATGGTTTTTCCAAAAAACCTTTACCTGGTGAATTACCTTATTTCACAACACTTTCTATCTTTGGTCAAGAATCTGGACTGGGTTTTCTTCATAAGAGAGATTCTCCTCCAACTGAACTACCTCTGGGCTCAAAACTTGAGATGGATCTGGCATATACTTTCTCGACATCGAAACATGAAAAACATTGTGTACCTGAGATAAACTCGGAGGTAAAGCCACTCGGTAAGCAACTGATCCAACTCTATCTATAATTTCATACGGACCAATGAACCTTGGACTCAGCTTTCCTTTCTTACCAAATCGCATCACACTTTTCCATAGTGAGACTTTAAGAAAAACATTATCACCTGCCTCAAAAGAGATATCCTTCCTCTTTTTGTCCGCATTACTCTTCTGCCTGCTCTGAGCTGTTCTCATGTGTTTCTATTTCAGCTGAACCTTTTTAGCCAACACCTCTACCAATTCTGGTCCCATTAGCTTCCTTTCACCAACTTCATCCCAGAAATCTGGAGTTCAACACCACTTCCCATATAACGCCTCAATTGGTTCCATCTGTATACTAGAATAAAAACTATTATTATATGAAAAATCAACCAAAGAATGATGTTGGTCCCAACATCCATGATAATCCATAGATCAAGCTCATAGCATATCCTCCAAGGTATTAATTGTTCGTTCTAACTTCCAATCTGATTGTGGATGAAAAGATGTACTAAAATTTAATTTAGTGCCCAATGACTTCTGAAGGCCTTTCCAAAAGTTAGATGTAAACATGGGATCACGATCAGATACAATGGAGAGTGGAACTCCATGCAACCTGACTATCTCTTTAATATACAATCGATAAAGTTGATCTAGACGGAATTTATCTCAAATAGGAAGGAAATAAACATACTTAGTCAATCGATCAACAATAACCCAGATTTCATTATTACCTCGAGATGTCCTCGGTAATCCCACAACAAAGTCCATGGATATATTTTCCCATTTCCACTCTGGAACTGGTAATGGCTAAAGAATCCCTTTCGGTAACTGCTGCTCTGCTTTAACCTACTCAAAAGTCAAACACTTCACAGTAAAATCAGCAATATCTCCTTTCATTCCATCCCACCAGTAATACTCCCGTAGATCTCTCTACATGTTAGTACTGCCAGGATGAACTGAAAACGGGGAACTATGAGCCTCACATAACAACAAATTCTTCAACTGTGAATCACCAGGCACACATAATCTCATCCCAAACCTCAAAACACAATCATTATAAATGTTAAATTCAGGAAACTTACCCTTCTAAACCAGCTCTACCTTTTCCTGCAACTCGTTGTCTTGCTTCTGTGCTTTCTTAATTCTGTCTGATAGAGAAGATTTCACTGATACCTGAAACAAAACATAATGATATCCTGCACAAACAACTTCCATTCCAAAGCTCATCAAATCCTTAACCAAAGGATCATGTTCCAAACAAAACATTGTTAATGAAGCATTACTTTTTCGACTCAAATCACCAGCCACTTTATTTTCGTTTCCTAGATGGTAATGAATTGTACAATCATAATCCTTGATTAATTCCAGCCATCTCCTCTGTCTAATGTTCAATTATTTATGACTGAATATATACTTTAATGTTTTGTGATCAGTATATATTTCACACTTTACTCCATACAAATGATTTCTCCAAATATTTAAAGCGAAAACAACAGCAGCTAATTCCAAATCATGTGTAGGGTAATTTACCTCATGAGTTTTAAATTGACGTGAATCATAAACAATTACCAGATCATTTTGCATTAGAACGCAACCAATTCCTTTCAATGAATCATCACTATTGATAACAAACTCACCATTCCTATAAGGAAGTCCCAAAACTGGAGCATTCACCAGTCTTCTTTTCAACTCCTGAAAACAATCATAACAATCTTTTGTCCAGATAAAATTTACACCCTTCTGAGTTAGCTTAGTCATTGAAATAGATAATCGTGAAAAATTTTCAACAAACCATCGGTAGTAACCTTCCAATCCAAGAAAACTAAGGATCTCGGTTACATTTGTGGGTCTTGTCCATTCTTCAACAACTTTTGTTTTAGCAGGATCAGCAATTATGCCATCATTTGAATAAATGTGACAATGGAAAGGAATTTGTTGCAAACAAAACTAACACTTGCTGAATTTCCCATAAAATTTATTTTCTTTCAAGGTTTGAAAAATAACCCTTAAATGACTTTCATGCTCCTCTTTACTTTTAGAAAACACCAAAATATCATCGATGAGAACAACCACAAACTTATCCAAGAACTCAATGAAAATTCTATTCATAAGGTCCATGAATACAACAAGTGCATTAGTTAACCCAAAAGACATAACTACAAATTCATAATGGCCATATCTAGTACGGAACGTAGTCTTCGGAACGACTACTTATTTTACTTTCAACTGATGGTACCCCGACCTCAAGTCAATGTTTGAAGAATACTTAGCTCCCCGGAGCTGATCAAACAAATCACCGATAAGAGGAAAAGGATACTTGTTCTTAACAGTAATATTATTCAAGGCTCTATAATAAATGGAAAGTCTCATTGAGCCATATGTCTTTTTAACAAACAAGACAAGATCACCCCATGGTGATGTGTTAGGAAAAATGAAACCTTTATCTAATAACTCATGCAATTGTTTCTTTAACTCTAAAAGTTCAACATGAGTCATTCGATAAGGGGGTTTTGAAATCGGCTTAGAATCAAGAACTAAGTCAACAGTAAATTCAACTTCCTGATCATGAATAATACCAGGAAACTCATCAGGAAAAACCTCAAGATACTCCTTTACCACTGGCACATCATTAATCTGAATAGTTCCTTTATTTTCAACAATATGTGAAAGGTAACATTTATCTCCATCTTTTACTAGTTCCTCAACATCCAGATATGTTATCAAAATCAACGGTTCATTTTCGTACACAAACTGAAAATATTTCTGAAAAGAAACCATTTTTGCACTGCATTCAACCTTTTCATGATAAACAGAAAGCTAATCCATGCCGAAAATAACATCAAACTCTACTAGAGGCAAAACAATAAGGTTTGCTGGTAGATTCTTTCCACACACAAGGATAGGAAGGTTCTTATAATTCCTTTTTCTATCAACGTTCCCTCTGGGTGTTTTTACCATATGATCAGGATTCATAACTTAAGATGTAATTTCCAATTTACTAGAAAAACTCTCAGAAATGAAAGAATGTTTAGACCCTGAATCAAACAACACATTGGCATAATCTGAACAAACAAACAATGTACCTGATATTACTTCATTCGACAGCCCAACATCTGCTGAAGTAGTTGCAAAAGAATTCACCACCCTTTTTTTCTTGTAGTCTGGCTGCTTTCCCCCAATTGAGTTCTTAGTTAGACACTCATTTTCATAATTACCCATTTCATTACACTTAAAACATCTTACTACTACATTTTCATTTCCTGCTTGATCATCTTCCTTACAGTTACGAGAAATATGACCAGACATACCACACCGAAAGGACTTACCAGACTTTGGTAAACATTCTCCATGATGCATTTTACCACACTTCTCATAGGATTGATATTTGGTTTTCTTACCTCCTTGATTCTTTGATGAATTCTTCCCCTTTGCTTGCCAACTGGACCTTTATTCTGTTGTTTGTCAAAGAACACCTGATCATCAGCAAACTCCATTTCCACCTTATCCGCACATCGAACAAGATTTTCATAACATTTTAACTCACGAGAAGCGAAATCCCTTCGATACTTTGGCTATAACCCTGAGTAAAAACGGTTTATTTTACTATCAAGATCTCGTATGAAGTTTGGAGCATACCTTGCCAATCAGGTGAACTTTGCTTCATAAGCAGCCACTGAGTCATCCTCCTGCCTCAATTCTAGGAACTGGTGTTCCAACCTAATACGAACCATTTTACCAACTTCCAAACATAGAATTTTCAATAATTAATTTAAAAATAATTCCCGTTGTCAAAACAAATAGCGGTTTTTTTTGAAACAATATCTATGAAGAGTTTGGCATTAGATTATGCCAAATTACAAAGTGAAATTAATCCTAATGACCACCATTGAATTAAATGGTAAAAATATTTTCAAATTACACTTTAATACCAATTAAATAGATAATATAACCATATAATTAAATTAGATGAAAAAGAAGTTTTGATGTAAAATGCAGTATTTTTTCACTATTCATTAAAAATGAACATTTTCAGAAAAATAACAAAAATTTATCCAATGTAAATTTCAATGTCCCAATCATAAATAATATGGTTATTTTGACAAACAGAGCTTATAAAATTTTCAAATGATTGATTTAAAAATGGTATTCCATCAAAAGGCAGTAAAACAATCTATTAAAAATATCAGTGTATTCCATACATAAGATAGGATTTATTCTCATTTTAAGCCTTTAAAACACTATCTAATTCATAAATAGACATAGATAAAAATATATATTATTCATTACTTACTTGGGATGTTACATATCTATATTAACTTAATTTTTTTAAAGAATAGTATTTTCAGACACAATATCACGCGTACATGACAGCAATATCATTCCTCCACATCTAAGATTTATTACATGATCAGCATATGAATAAACTTTAACACCCTCTTCTGAATTTTCTGATAGGTTGCTCGCCAATATTCTCATGTTCTCCCAATATTCAATTTACATGATCGTAGTGAAGTAGTGTGTCTAATACTCATAAATACCACCATAAATAATAATTTATCCTAATTTATTGCATTTATAATTCCCTCATAATTTGGATAAATACTTAAAATACTATTTTTTTGAAATTCATTCAAGATTACACAATAAAATGTTCCCAAGTTAATAACCTAAAAATATGTGAAAATTAATTTCAATAATTTTGTTTTTATTATAATTGAATAAAATTTAAATTGAATTTAACTCTTACTAGGGAATTATAATGATATTCTATATCATTAACCACTATTAAATACTCTACAAAAATATTCTATAATCTTGATTATTCACTATGTCAATAATATTATTATATTTATGTACATAAAAATAATTTTCTAATAAAGGCCCCATGATTCATAATTTTTTACTGTGTTATATCATACATAGGTCAATCATACATGTTCCCAAATTTTTTTACAAAAATATTATTTTTATCCCTATTCTTACATCAATATACATATGTTGGGAAACCTTATGCCATACTACATTCATTATCCGAATTATATTAACCCTGTCACGTGATAAATTTGACATGAATACCCTTACATAAGTCATCATTACTTTTTATTCTCATTACACGGTTATTAATACAAAAATTGCTTGTGCATTGATTCATATTCATCAATCTTCGGATGTTTTTACCCATCCAAAAATTCTAACCTTATTCATTTTTTCATATTATGTCAAATAACCCAAAAAATCTCCCTGATTCATTTAGTATAACTTCATAACATATCAAAGCCACATTTCAAACTTATAATTATACTAGAAATTAAAATATTACATCAGATATAACTTCTCAAATAAAAATCATTGTCACATAATGTTATATAAATTTATATACATTATTATATTTGTCACATATTAATTTATATAATAGAATTTGATTAAAAAAAGAAATCATTAGAATCATGAATGCATATATATAATACATGTGATGTAAAGATGTAATTGGATAAAATAGTTATTTAGTATATAAATATGATGAATATGGATATGGTGAGAGTATTTAAACACCAAATAATTAAGTGTGAGATTCATTTCATATAGGGGACATTCCAACTCCACAGTCATGCAAATGAGAATGTTAAATCTAGTAATAAATTCTAATGAATTGCCTTATTGAATGAATGGTAGATGTGTATTACCTTAGATTTATGCAATCCAGTTAAAATATAACATTTGGGATACACGTATAACACCCCATGATTTTGTGAATTATTATTTATTGAATTAATTTATATTTTTCATATTTTTCATTTCACGTGACAAAAGAAATAGTTCTTTATATATATATAGATAAATTTATATATTAAAACACTATATCATACAATAATTTCAAAAAACAAATACATTTCTTTGGTGACACGCAATACTGACTTAGTTAGCACTACACACAATACCGACTAGGCATTAACTATCCTAAACACAATGTTGTCATATGTTACACAGAACAAAAATGTTTCCACGAAATTTCATATTATTGTTATAATAATTTAAATCGCATATTAATGAAATATCCATAAAACCTATTTATATTAATATGAATAATAACTGTTAAAATATTTTTTATATTTTTTCATATAGATAAAAAATATTTGTAATGAATGATATTATTTTTGGTAAAGTCCATTTATGGTTAAAAAATTGGTTTATTGATTGAAATACCTCTTATATTAAAATTTATTATATAAAATTTTATAAATTTAATTTTATAAATTAAAATTTAATTTTTAATTTGGCTTTTTATATTTAGATGAGGGTAAATTTTGTGTGTTATTAAGATAAACTTCATTTATTGATAAATAGGGAAAAATAAACATTTTTTAGTTGAAAACTATATTTTTATTTAAATAGTTATTAATGATTAATAATTTTTAAAATTGGTTTTATAGTAAAATTAGATAAAAATTACATTTATTAACAAAATTTCGGTCATTAGAATCAATTTCAACATGAAATTTGATACAAAAATGTAATGAACATTTGAACTTTTTATATTTTACGGACCCATAATTTTGTCATGCATACATGATTAGAATTAATATTAATTTGTCTTATTCTATGATTAGACTTTTTATTAAACGACATGAACTATTGTAATATGTATAAAATTTATAGTATAATACGTTCAACATAATTTTTAACAAAATGATAAATAAAAGTGATATAAATTAATAACAGTGATTAAGGTCAAAATATGATTAATAAGGGACTAAACCATAATCTCAAAGTCTCAAATGACTTATAAAATTGTTCAAAACCCATTGTATAGCCATTAATATCCCTTTATCCCTCATTTATTGATTTTGGTTTTGTTTTTATTACTTTTTTGTAATAATATGTGTACACCTAACTTGTTTTCAAAAATTTCAAGGGTGTCCTTTTCATTGCTTATAAGAGTATAAAAACTCTCCCACATATTCAAACATCTAAAACCAATTAATTTCATCTAGTACCTACCTGATAAAATTCCCAGAAATCCATCACACATCATATTATTCTTCCATTTTTATAAGAAATTTTGAGGAATCTTTTTGGATATAAGCTAAATGAGTTACCCGATTAAGAGGAAATGTATACACTTAAGTACGTTATTTTATTTTCCTTCTAAACCCCCTAAAAATATATTTATTATATTATTAAAAAACAAATATCATAAAAATAGTATGATTTTTATGTAATTTTTTTGAATTGTACATACACACACCTCAATCTAATCGCTAACGAACATTAAATTTCTGTCTATGGTGAACTACTGCCTCACCAAATGATGATTGTTCAATTTCCCATTACCACCAATCATGAGACCATTATTATAAACAAATTTTTTATCAATGATATATATTATATTGATAATTTATTTATTTTCCTATAATTTTTATTGTGAATATATCTTTATTCATTCTATTTAGTGTAAATATGACAATTTTGTTTGAGGAAATGTGGACTACTACCCACTCAAAGAGTTATAATTCATTTATACACTACATGGATGGTACTTATGGTGGTTTTTGTGAATATATAGTATGTTTATGATATCCTAAATTAAATTAAATAATAATATATATATACACATACATATCTTTAACATTTTATTTTTCAAAATGATAATAAAAATGAAAATAGTGTTCATGCATACATACAACTTACCGTCACTATGAACAGTGTATTCCCTTTTATAATTATATATTATATAGATTATTACAATAAAAATATAATTTATAAAAATTATATATTTATAATTTCTTGAATTATGGAATCATTATATATGTATAAGAACCAAAGATATAGGAAATTAAGATTCATCTTAAAAATAAGGCAGTTGTTACCCAAAGTTAATCCTTAGCATAGGATAGTTAATAAGTGTGTAATATATGGACACCATAAAACAATATAATATATTAAATATAATAATATGGTTCCTTATAATAGTTATAATAAATTTATATTTATAATATAGGTTGCTTGAATGAGTACAATGAAATTTAAGACATAAGTTAAAGGGATTTCATATCACATTTCATTTATTTGACATACATGTTACCTTTACCAATATTTCCTTGTGTGTGGGGTATGTAATACCCCTGATTGTATTATATGTATGTTATACTTAAATTTATGGGTATTCACATATCTATTCTATAATATTAATTTCATTTTATTATGTTCTAAACGATATCAAATCGGTAAAATAGTTTTGTCTCAATTATCATTCTTTAAAATTCTTGTTTTGCTACACCTATAAAATCACTTTTGAGGTGTATACACTTCAATTTTACAATTTATATGATGAAATTAATTTATTCCATGATATTTTAATATTCATTTAATGAAATATTCTTACATTGATTATAGGATAAAATGTCATTAAGTTATAAGAGTTTATTGAAGAAATCTCATCGCTTTTCAAGATTATTTAATTTTATTCTTCCTTTAATGAAATCATAAAACCCATCTCTATTGTCGTTCAAGAATTTTCAACCCGTATAGTTATTAATTATATACCCATATATTGGTATAAGATCTTAACTATTTGGTATGTAATATAGTTTAGAATGTGTTTTTATGAAATCCCGACTTCACCCTCTATTCCGTCGGAAAACAATATACTATAAAAATGGTTTCTAGCTATATCCTACTAATATCATGTGATCATAAAATAAAAAGTTTAACCATTATATATTTTCTAATGATTTCAAAGGAATGTTCTTGTCATCTTCCAAATGCGGCTTATTTCTCACCATTTTATAATGAAAATTGAATACTGTTTTTACCAATTACGAAATGCATAGTTTTATCTTACATCAATTGATTGAAGAATTATTTTCTTGTTTAATGTTTAATATTAGATATAATGATTTTAAAATAGATTTTAAATGAAATATTTTTCAAATATATTTCATTATTCATTTAAAGTTTTTCGAGGATTTTTTTTTGTTTTCAATCCTCGTTTATATGTTTTCAATGTGTTTTCAAAGAAAATGTTTGTAATGTTCTTAGAAGTTTGTCATATAATATTTCAATGAAAAAATATCTCAAAATTATTTTAAATCTAATTAATATATTTTAAAACTATTTTAAAATAAATTATTTTCAAAAACTATTCATGATACAATTACATGTATTCATGTAAAAAGGTTTTGTAAACAATTTCTAGCTTGTGTTATATGTTTTCAAAGAGTTTTCAAAGAATATGTGTTTTAAAATGTTTTCAATATTTTTTATATGTTTTCAAGGAAAATGGGTATCAAACTGAATTTTAGTCTTTTTTATAAGATTCTAAGGTATTTTCTATATAAATGATGTTCAAATGGTTTTATTTACTAAAAATATTTTTTCCATGAAGAAAATATATTTTCTTAAAGATATGATTTCGAAAGATATTTCAAAATTATTTTCCATTTAAGATAACACATGGTGATGTTACTCATAACATTCTAGAAAATGATCTAATGTTTCTATTCATATTAATTCAATGAATTGGTTACGATTATTTTCATGTTTATTGTGAAACATATTTGTTTTTCACTGCCTATATTTTAATGAAATTTGTTTCTCTTTCATGGGTTATATGTTAATGAAATACATTTCTCTCTCACAAGGTATATGTTTATAAAATCAGCTTCTCTTTCACGGGATATTATTTTGATTATATAAATATGAATCCTATATCATTTTCTATAGGTCTTGATATTATTACATGTTTATGATATCCAATTAATTTTTTGGGTTATGTTATAATTTTTATGATTTTTTAGAACATGTATCTATGGTTTAATTATGAGATATGTGGGACCTATATCTCCCTCCAATGGATTAGGTAATGATTTAAATATCATTATATATACATGGATATAATGTGAAATGAACATGGATAAGTATTATATGTTTGGATAAGGAAAACAACTCAATTCAATAATACATTGAATGAATGAGGGGTGAATTATGATAAAAAATACATGAATGGAATGAGTGGTGAACTCGGTTCCGTATTACAGGGCTTGAATGAGGGGTGAACCCAATTCAATAATACATGCTCAGGGTGGGGTGTGATCAGTATTCCATAATATAAGCCAAAAATAGTTTGTGAACCCGGTTCATTAAAGAAAATTTTCCCCTAATATGATCTTAGAAGAAATTCCTTTACTATAATATAAATCATTATATATAATAATGTTTCTTCCACAATTCCATGTTTTATTCCTATGCTATGATTTCATGTTTTATGTTCTTTATTTCATTATGATTCATGTATTATGAACTTCCTTGATTCATGTATATTATCATTCATATGTTGGGTATGATCTTCTATTTCATGGCCATGATATCATACCCTTATTATCCTAATGATGCTTATATATCTACCTTATTTAACCAAAAAAATCAGTTGAGCTCACCTATTTCTTATGTAACTTTTCTAAATACTATGAAGAATGATATTTGTTAGAAGTACTAAAGGTGTATATCTTTATGGAATATTTTGAAGATCTTTCAGTAGGATATAACGCGTTTTCCCTTGTTTTAAATCCAGTAAACTATTACGATCCTCAAGGATGAATTATTTTAATATACTAAATATCAATCTAAAATGATGTAATATCCATGTATGTTAAGCCTGGGTAACTATAGTATGTATCATTGGAATGGTTTAGTCAACTGTTGAAATCTAGGATGAGAAAACCTATGTGTGATCCCTAAACAAATTTTTAAGGATATTTTTATAGATTTCTACAAGGATATGTATAGTGATTAGTTAACATTTAAGAAAATAAAATGTAATTTTGGTAAAGAATTGAGTGATTGGTTTCTAAGGAATATATCTCAATCTGGAAAATACATGTAGAATTGTCTCTGGTACATATGTACACATGGAAAACAACGTCGACATGATTTTCTGAGGCTGACATTGGTTATTTGTGTACCTGACAATGAGTCTTTCTACTCACCTGGTTTGAGATACCTATGGGATATGTTCTGTTATTTCACAAACTATTCAAGTACCATCATGATGGATTTAAATATATGTTTGAAATGAATAACTTATAATGAACCTAGGGTGCTTTAGAATAAGGATGTTGTCATATTTAGATATTATAAAAGTAATTCATTTCCTAAATATATAGTTTTCTACTATGATATGTATTTAACGCATTATTATTCTCTTTTTATTCAATTAAGCGAACTCTGTGGAACTAGATTAATGTTGAATGTGATGGATGATTTGTTGATGAGCAGTCATGTGGGATGATTAATGGACTAAAATATGTTGTGGTCATGCCTAATTGGTTTCCACAAAATATGTTTAATAATGTATACCTGCACTAAACCATGGAATCACTATGAAGGAGAATAAAGGAGTTCACAAATAGTTTGGATAATAGGGACCATTAAGGAAATAAGATTTTGACACCTCTATGTACAAAATGTGGAATGAATCACATAAGTAAACATACTAAAGGAACAATAAAATATTTAGTCTATGGTAGATAATCACCCAAATCAAGATACATCAAGGTAAAAATGAATAGACCCCTAAACAAAATGGATGAGAATATTTACTTCCCTAAGGCACAATCGTTGGTTAATTGTTTTAAGTGTGGAATAAATAGTCATTATCCATCTTATGTCTAATGATTAAATCTATTAAATAGTATGAGTAAGGTGATATTAGTGTTTGTAACATTTCTGAGGATGAAGATACTATAGAAGAAATGTTAATAGAAAGAGTTATTATGTGATAGGATGAAGCATCCTTACTAATAATAAAAGAATGAAGGGGGATAATACATGTTTTATGTTTTTCAATTCATGATGTATGTTACAAGAAATGTGAAATATATATGGATGGTTTATTTTATTTATTTTTTACAGATTTACAAGATCATGTAAAATGGATCTGATGGAATAGATATATTATATGATTCCAAGGTAATTTCCATGGAAAAACAATATTAATGGAAAGATAACCCTAATTCTATTTCATAGGTTATGATAAATTGTTTTGGATAATGGTATGTATAAGTAAAATTGAATTTATTGATTAACCTGTAAATAATTATTGACTTGTTGAAAAGGAGATCATGTTATCATGGTTGAATTTTACAACTTCTTTGATTTGTGGATGATATCTAGTAATTTATAGAATAAGGAATCATGCATTCTTTTGAGAATTATTTATTGTAATTTGGTTGTAAAAATGTTACCAAAGGATTTACTCTGATGGTATCCAAATGTTTGGAATGTAACAACCAAGTGATACATTAAGGAGAAAGGGGATAAGTGAATCAATAAACCACAAAGGATTATGTTTTCCGGAATTCATTCCGGTTTATAATTTAATGAAAATTTATTAATATTAAAAAAATATTTAACTAACAACTTTTTTTATTGCCTTAATTTCTAATGAATCATATGTTCCCTTAGTTTATCATAGATTTATGGATTTATGATTATTAACACTCCACTGAAAATTTTGTCAATAACTCTCTATCAGAACCTGATAGTTATTTTTTTTCCATTTCCATAATTTAACTTCCCACATATGTTCTCATATGTGGAAACCAAGTCACATGTTACAATTTTTAATCGCTATGCTTCAACCATTATTGTTTTAAAGGATGTTTTAGAATGAAAGTTTTTATATGGGTTTTTATGAATGAAAATTTGAAGAATTAAAAATTTAATAACAAATAAAAATATCATTGGAGAAATAAAATTTATGGGGGGTAAAATATAACGTACCTAAATTTTATGAATTATTTTTTTCAAATTAATTTATTTTTTTGATATTTTCCATTTCAAATAACACTATAAATAATATATATATATATATATATGTATATATATATTAAAACACGAATTAAAATATTACATTTACATGGATCTGACATGGATTGTGCTACACGCAATGATGAATGGAATCATGCTTCACGCAATACCGACTTGGCTTGTTCTACATGCAACACCGACTTTGCATACGTTACAGACAACACAAATGTGTATATAAATCATCTTTCTATTTAAAAAATTATTAAAGGAGGTAATTATAAAATATAATGTAAACATAGTTATATGAATTGTAATAACTAATTTTTAAATATTTATTTTTATACATATATAATGATAAAGGATATTTGTAGTGAATGATACTATTTTTAGTAAATCCTTTTTTTGTTTTTAAATATTTTTTTTCACAATTGATCCAATTTTAAAAATAAAATGATTTTATAAAAAATTAGAAATTTAAATTGATGAAATAAAATTCATTTTTGAATTAACAATGTCAAAATCATCACAGGTTTACTTTTTGGGATTTTTCTATAAAACATCATTTTTGATTAATAGTGATAGATACTTATTTTTAGTTAAAACGTTAGTTTGATTAAATTATTATTAATGTTAAAATATATTTTAAATATGTTTTAAGAAAAAATTAGAAAAAATATACATATGTTAATACAATTTATTTCACTATAATAAATGTAAATTAGTTATTTAATATAAAAATAAAATAATCATTTGAACATCTTCTTTACATTAAGAACCCATAATTTCGTCTTGCCTTCGGGATTAAAATTATTATTAATTTTAACTTTTATATGATTTGAATTTTGAAAAGATTAAAAATGAAATTTTAAACAGTATAATATTTTTATTATAATAATATCCAATTTATTTTAATCTAAAATGATCAGTAAAAGTTATTAAAATCAATCACAATAATTAAGGTCAAATTAAGCATAATTTGGGACTAATATTTAATCATAGAGGCCAAATGACCAATAAAATTGTCCCAAATCCATTTTATATCAATTAATAGTCTATAAACCATGTATTATATATTTATGATGGTTTTGTAGTACTTTTTTAGGTACAATTAGGTATACACATAACTTGTTTCCAAGCTTGCCAAGTGAGTCATTTTCCTTCTCTATTAAAGGCCACTATATCTCCCACTTCTTCACACCTCAAAAACAACATAATTTCACCCAAAACATTACCTATAAATATCCCTTAAATCCTCCCATACTCATATAATCCATCCCTCAATTATATGGCAATCCAATAAAGCCTTTTGGCACCAACCAAATGGAGTTACCTGATTAAAAGGTAACGTCTTTTCTCAAGTCCATTATTTTATTTTCCATATCCATCCTAATAAAACTATAATTATAATATAACTATATAAAAACACAAGTATAATAAATATATTTGTATGTATTTATGAAAATGGTTTCACTTACACTTAAACACACATCCATCTAATGGTTAAGAAGCATATGTTTCCTATGAACAGCAAACTACTGCCTCACGATAGGATGATTGTTTATTTTTCCATTACCTCATATCATGGTAGACATTATGATGAAACCCATATATAAATTTTATATACCAATTATTTTTAAAATTTATTTATTATTTTTTAATTTTTATTTAGATTATTCTTCTATTATTTCTATTTTCTGTTAAAACTATAATTTCATTTGAGGAAATTTAGACTACCACCCTCTCAAAGCGATATGATTTGTTCATACACTACATGTATTTTATTAAGGATGGTATTAGTCAAATATATGATATATATGATATCATAAATATAATTTAACAATTATATATATATACACACACATATATATTATTATTTTTATTCATTCAATACGACAATAAAAATTGAAACAACATTCATGCATACTTTCATCTTACTATCTCCATGAACGCTATATTCCATTTAGTACATATATATTATATATATTATTATAATAAAAATATTATAGATATAAATTATACCTAAATCATTTTTTTACATTCATTAATTTTTATATATGTATAGGGACCAATGATATGGGAAATTAAGACACAAGTGAAGAATTAATAGAATATTACCGAATGTGAAACCATAACATTGGATGGTTAATAGGCAGGTAATATAAAGACCTAAAAAAACCATATATTGTGTTATATATAATAATATTTTTCTGTTATATATTTATAATAAATTTATATTTATTATAAAGGTGTTTTGAATTAGTACGATGACATTAAGGACACTATATAAGGTTATTTCATCTCAGGTTTTAGTTCTATAAGATACATGCTATGTTTTATACTATGTCCTTTTGTGGGGTGTATATAATTCACATGACTGTATTATATGTACAATATTCATAAATGAATCGGTATTGAATTATCCATTATATTATATTTATTTCATGTGGTTTAAGTTTTAATTGTTTCCAACTTAGTAAAATTGTTTTTTCTCATTTTCCTTTTTCGAGACTCATGCTTTGGTATGCACCTAAATAATATTTTAATGTATATATATATATATTACTTGTTATATCATGAATTTCATTTCTATAATGATATTTTAAAATTCATTTAATTTCTGTTTTATTCATGGATAGTAAGATCCCAATTTACCACGTAATAACTGTTTACTCAGACTATCCCATTGCTTTTAAAGATTATATATGTTTATACTTACATTATTGAAATATTATAACCCATATCATAATATTTTGATTACATTACATATACTATTGGTATTAATGAAATTATCATGTTTTGGTTCAATATTTCTACACTTTGGTACATTAAATAGCTAATAAATGTTTTTAAGAAAGCCACATTTTACCCTCCCTTTAGTCAGAAAACCATGCTCTCTAAAAAAGGGTTTCCAAGTATATCATACAAAAATCCTATAACCATTAAAAACAATTATTACCTTTTTTGTCTTCTTATAATGTTTTCAAAGGAATATTATTATATTTTTTTCATATGAGGCATCTTTCTTACTATTTTATAGTGAAAAAGGTAAGTTCTTCTAACCTCATACAACATGTACGGGTTTATCTATTGTCAATAACTTGAAAATTTCTCTTCATGTTTAAAGTATACTTTTTATGGTTTATTGAAAATAGATTTTAAAAGAAATTTATTTCACTATTTTTTCATTCTTCTTTTACAATTTTTGAAGGAAACTTATTTTCAACATGGTATCAATATTATTGTAAATTGTTTTAATATTTTCTCAATGAAAAATTCTTTTTAAATTTTTGAAAGATTATTTAATATTTTCTCACAGAGAAAATTTCCAAATTATTTAAAACCACAATTATATGTTTTTAATTAATTTTTAAAGAAACTATTTTCAATACATCTTCAATATCCTTTCACATTTTTTCATGTAAAACGGTTTCCAATATATTTTCAAGCATTATCTATAAGATTTCAATATGTTTTCAATGAAAAATATTTTTAAAATTTTTGGAAGCTTGTTTTTTATGTTATTAAGCAAAATGGTTTTAAAAATTATTTTAAGCCTTCTTTATATGTTTTCAAGTAATTTTACAATAATTTTACATTAAAATTGTATTATGTATTAAATGTTTTTTCAAAAAAGAATGGTTATTTTTCTCAAAGAATATTTGTGGAAATATATTTCAAAATTATTTTCCGTGTATGAATATATATTTTTATGTTAAACATTCCCTTCTAGTAAATGATATAAATTTCCAATTCATATTCATACTATCAATGGGTTATGATTAATGTCAAGGTAATTATGAAACATGTTTCTTATTCATAGGTTGTATGTTTATGAAATTCTATTTCCCATTAAAAGGTCAGATGTTTATTAAATTAGTTTCTCATTCACGAGATATATGTTTATGAAATCTTTTTCCCGTTGAAGGGTTATAATTTTGAAGAATTTATAATGAAACCAGTATATTTCATTATTGGTTATGATATTTATACATTTTTATAATACCAATTTCATTTCATAGTCTAATATATGATTTCTATGATTTTATAAAAAATATATTTATGATTTTATAATGAGATGGGTGGGACTAATTTCTCCATCCAAAAGTTTTCTAGGATATTTATAAATCCATATATAGACATTTATAGGGAGATAAATGATCTCGACTAAATATTATATGTCATGAAAGGGAAATGCACTTGTTTTAGTAATATTGGGCTATAATATGTAGTGATCTAGGTTTAGTAATACATGAATCGAATGAGGGGTGGAATTAGTTTGGTAATACATATATAAAATGATTGTCGAACAAGGTGCTGTAATACCGAGATGGAATGGGATGTGAACCCAGTTCAGTAAAGGACATTTTCCACTAATATGGTTGTGTATAAATTCTTTGACTATAATTGAAATTATTATATATGTTTATGTGTCTTCCAAAATTCCATGTTTTATTTTTATATTATTATTTTATGGATTATATTATATATTTTCTTAATCTTCATGTCTTATGAATTTCTGTTCTTTATGTAATGATTCATGTATATGATAATTAATATTCATGGAATGATCTTCTATTTTAATGACCATGTTATCAAACCCACATTATAACAATTATGACAAAATATCTCTCTTATTTACCCTTATGAAGAATTTGAGATCACCTATTTCTTATATTTATTTTCCCAAGGTTATGAATAATGGTTTTAGGATAAAATAATATATATAATGATATATATGGGAAATAATGAAAATTTATAACTGGAACATAATATTTTTTTCCATGTTTCCAAACACACTAATCTATTAATCTCCTTAGAAATTTATTTAGAATTTATTTAATATTCATCTAAAAAAATGTTATATATATGTATTTCAAGCCCATGATTATATATATTATTTGGAAACCGTATGATTTAAGATAAATATAGAATAAAGATAAGTTTTTTATATGATGCACTATGTAATGGGTTGTCTTCTCCACTATCCAGAAAACATATATGATATTATTCACATGATAACCTATCTAAAAAAGAATTTTTTTCACCGGAACAATAATGTTGAATAAAAATTTTGTTAAATATAGACCCTGACTCAATAAATCAATTTTATGTACGGAGAAATTTTTTTTATTGAATCATGTTCTTTAACTATAATTATTATAATCATATAAATGAATGTACTTGAAAATTATATATCTTCTTTTAAATAATAAATTGAATAATTAAAATAATATTTATTTATCCTAGATGGTTCAACTACTGTTTAATATATTTTTCTTTATGGTTTATAAGTATTCTCTAGATGAATGATTTTTTAAATACAAATTTTAATGTTGTAGAAATAAACTTATTTTATTCAAAATCATTTTTATTAGATGTTGGGTGTGGATAAAATAATTTATAATACAAATTAAATGATAGAACTATTTTATCATTGTTGAAATTAGAAGTGTATCTACATGTAGGAAGTGGAGAAATAGTTTCAACATTGAATCTCATCACTTACTATCTAATTATACCAAGAATACTAGATAGGGAATTATAAATTCATTACTATGATACGTAAATAAATATAATTTTTCTGTACACTGTTTTCATTAAGGATTATGAATAAGAACTATTTTGTTTACATAAGTAAAATTTTTCATAAAATTTAAAAATAATAAATGGTTTATGAATTCTAGTTATAGATATTCTACTCTATAAATTTTAATATAAAAATATAATGATTACTCAAAAATAATATTTTTTATGAATTTTGACCTTTGAAATGTAAATTGCAAAACATTTAATGTCATTATAGAGATATAATATTGAAATAATTTAATTATGAATCATTAGAAAACATGAATCATATTAATTAAGGAAAATTAAAAAACCCCCTTTTACTGGACCAATGGAAATGAGAAATGAACTATTAGATATAATACCTAATTAGGGGTGTGAACAAAAGGGAACTCAAAAGAGTAGTGGGTATTATTAGTAAATAATGTTTTCTGAGGACTTTAGTAAATTATTATATATTGTTATGTTTATTTATCTAAATCCTTTCAAAAAATCAAAGACATTATAATAAATCACCGAATCATTATGGAAAATAAAATTTGGTTCTATGATCAGATCACATTGGTGAATAATTATTCCAATAATTTATTGATCCCATGAAAATTTAGATAATGTTTCAAAAATCATTCATTTTTCGATTTCCATTGTGAAATAGTTTCTATAAGAGGAGGTATCATCCTCTATTAAATATGATTTCATTAAGGATGAGTAACTATGACCTTACTTTAATAGTAAATGGATATCATAGAGATGCTATAAAATTCACACATAATCATATTTCATCTTTATATTCATTAATTACACCTTTTGGGATACATATTGGGTGGTTGGAGTAGAATTTTTACTTCTCTTATTGGGTTCATATATGGTTGAACAATGAGTGTACCCCTTTTCAAAATACCCAAATATAAACCTTTCATTAAATGGATTTACTTGTATTAAATCATTAATATAAGATTCAACTTAATTATAGCTTCTCTAAACTACATAAATATTAAAATTAAAAACACTACTTAGTTAAATTGGAAGAATAAATAATTTGACACCTCTAACCCATGTGACCCAAAAAAACCCGAATGAACAAATTCACCCCATTACAATATTTTACATAATTGTCTGAATTAACTAATGTAAAAATTCATAAAATAAATTTATTTAATAAGGATTCATGATACCAATAAATTAAAATATAATTATCCATAGATTTTTAATATTAATTTAGACTAAAATACAATATAATTCTAGATATCATGAATATTTTATTAAAGAATATAAAAAATTAACTGCATCATTATCATAACCACATCTCTAACTAATGAAATGATAGTTTTTTCTAGATATTAATAACTACTAAAATTATCCATATATTCTAGGATGAAACATCAATCTAAAATTTATATAACTACTCATACTAATTCTAATAAGCATATTTTATTTGGATCACTCCCTATACATATAGATATAATATCACAATAGGTATATATAATTTTTTTACCAAAAATCACATAACAAGAAACCATAAATTTATGTACTATAAAATCATGATTAGATTGATAAATCATATATATATAATATATAACCCATGAAAGAAAATGTGTTTTAGGAAAATTTCTATAATACATGATCATTATGCATCAAAGGAAATAAAATATTTTCCATAATTATAAAATATATCAAGAGAATCATAAGAATAATGATATACATAAAAATCATTTTATAAGCTCACCAAATCATTTCATTGAAAAAGGACATAAACGCCCCTACTTTTTGATAAATTTTATTTTATTAATAAAAAATTATTATTTTTATCAAATAAAATGGGAAAGAAAATAAAAAAAATTCATAATAACCATGAAAAATAAAAAATGAATCTTCATAATAGAATAGAAGAAAATTACATGAGAAGGAGATCATATAGAAAAAGATAAAAAAATATTCATTTCACACATCTAAAAATGAAATTCAAAAGTCAAACCATTAAACATTAGAAATAATATAATTTATAATAGCTAAATCCATAAATTCATATGAATAACATTGATATAGAGGAGAAATATTATTGAAAAAAATGTAGGAAATATTTTATCCCCACTTATAAGTATCCTATTAGTAGAATTATGATCGAATATGAGGTAAAAATTTAAGAATTATTATAATCCCAAGAAATTGAAAAAGGAGAGTAAATTATTTGGGAGATAAGTGTGGATGTCTATAAAATATTCACAACGATGAATTAATACATAGAATACCTTGGTTGAATGTTCGATTAGTAATGAAGTCCTTACCTTTTCACCTGAATTCCACAATGGTTATTTATGAACTTTTATAATAAAGATTACATTATTAATAACATTATTTAAAATATAATTTGTATCAATTAATTTTTATAATCATAACTTATATTTATTTATTATACATATAGTAATTAGTTATTTTTAATTTTCATTTTTAAATGTTGTTTTTTTATACATGTTTTTTAAAAATTATGCCAATGCATGTTCTAGGAAATATATTTCATCTTTAACATGTTATGAGTTATTGTAGAATCCTTTTTCCAGGATTTAGGTAAAATTATTTTAATTTTAGGAAAAATATGGTTATGTTTTAGGAGAATGGAATTCATAATGATAATATTTCATGTATTTTATTGTAAATAATAAGTTACATTATAATTACAATTTTTTTGGTATCACCAAAATAGAAAAATTTCAATAATTGAAATTAATATGTAATTGAAACTTCTACTAATATTAATTTACTCATAATAAACAAATAATTAAAATGTAACACCCTAAGATTTTATGACATAAATTTCATTAAATAAATGTAATCTATTTGATTTCATTCATTACATGTAAACCCATGTTTAAATAAAATATGATATATAATTTGATTTTTATTTTTTAATGAGATAGTTATTTCAAAGGCCATATATTCAAGGCTATGAAATTTTTACTTATGTTTTAAGAAATAATTTTTGATTATAAATTTTATTAAAAAAAAATTATCAATTAGTTTGTAAAAAAAGCATTTGAATGTTAAAAGATATGTTTTTATATAGAACTGTTAATTTATATATAACATGACATTATCTTACTAAACTATACTACTGAAAATATTTCATTTATTTTAATGAATTTTTTGGTTTATATACATAATAAAATATATTAACATTCCCTTAAATATGGTTATTATGAGAGAAATGATTATATTAGTATTTTCTACTTTAAAAATACTTTTTCATCAAAATAATTTTTAAATAATGTCTAAAGAAAATATTATAATTACGTTATAATAGTGTTATTAATATATATTTAAAACTAATATTATTTTTAAAATCAAAATTTCATTATATTCCTGTAATAATGTTTTTAGAATTTTCTAGAAATATTATTTATTGAATAATAAAAACAATTTAAATGCCATGAAATTTATTACATTATGAGAATATAAGGATGAATTAATAAATTTCAAATTCATTAATATTTTCAAATATATTTTTATTAAGTATAATTATTATATTAAAATATATTTTTTGTTGGGGAACCAAATCATGATGTTTGTGCAGATAAGCTTTATTTTAGTCAAATTAAAATTGATTTTTGGGTCTTTGCATTTATTGGTATGGTTGGAAGGTGAATTTTGAATTCAAATCAATAAATATTTGTTAGAACCATATTGTGTCATTAAATAATTTAAAAAACATGGAAAACAAATTTTTCACTTGACTTCAATGTAAAATTATTTTTACTTTTAAACCAGGTATTTTTCTAACATCATTCAACGTGTTTTTTCATAATATGTTAATATTAATTTTTGATACCAATCGAAATTCTATATAATAAAATGTATTAGAAATAGTAAATTAGGATTTTCAAATTTGGGTAGAAGCCCCCTTCCATTATGATTCATAAAATTAAGTAATCATGATCAAATAATTATAATATGATATCTAACGATAAAATGGGATTATAGTGATTTATCTAAGACATAAGAATTAAAATATTTCGAAGAAAATGCTAAATGTGAATGGTTGTGTTTATTTAGACACTAGCACATATTATGTGTGAATTTGGAATTCTTTTCTTTCCCATGATATGATTTTAATATATATTATATTTAAATCTTCTAGGTAATTTCATGTGTTTCTTCTCTCTCTCTTATAAGTGGGAACCTCCTCTTCTAGTTTATTCACAATGATTTTTTACCCTATATTGGTAAACGCGTAACCTAAAAAAATCTACAATTATATAAATTAATTAGTGAAATAATTAAATTACCCTAATACCATCATTAGAAGGCTTAAGGTGCACTCCAAATACGGTCATTCAAATAATTTTGATCATCTTACCTGATGCTTTCAAAGATTATTTATTACTAAAAATCCTATAAATTTATTTTATATATCCCAAAATAATAAGAATTTTATCATTAATGAACTTATATATTATTATGAATATGGTATTGCCATTTTCCATCACCCTTTCATCAAATTGAAAATGAATGTGTCACCCACGTGTACGTGATTTCTACCTCATCCATGTGGATATATGATTCATTTTCAATCCTTATCATTCATGTGTTGATATAATTTTTGATATAATTTTTGTTTATGATACTTTTACTTAATTATTTCTCGACAATTACAATATGTTATTTTAATTCTTATGTTCATATTCATTGAAAACTATAATGTTTCTTGTGCATGCATGGGGACTATCATATCCATAAAGAGATTTGATTCATTTTTCATTTATGATTTATATAGATTATGATAAGGATTTCGTTAATGCATATATTTTATTTCTATTATATAATAATGAAATTTTAAAGGTGAATTTTTATTAACCTTTATTTATTCCAGCCATATAAATGTGTAAACATCTCCCATGAATATGTATGTACTATCATCTACCTGAAGTGATTATTCATCACCTATTTAAATAAATGGTTATAAATTTTTACATAAAAAAAATATTATAATTTTAAAATTATTAATATTATATAAATGACAAAACCAAGAAAATTGTGAAAGGAATATAACTATCGAACAAAAATATGCATGAAAATAAAACTAATCATTATATGAATAATGATTTTAATGAAGAACTGTTAATAAATGGATAATTGGAATTTAAAAGGAAATGGTATAAAGTAATATATTTCTGAATATGGTTCTAATATTTATTTAAATTATATATATATATTATAAATAATGGTATAATGTATACGAACAAGGTTGAGACTTCAGATAAGGGGTTAACATCTAACTTTTGTTTCTCTATGACATATTCCATATTCACCACATTTTTCTTTTATGAGTGGCATATTATGCACATTTAAAATTTTATATCACAAATATAATTATAATAATTGTATTTAATATTTCATTTGATGTTATAATTTTTATAGGGGTCATTATTTATATGTTACCAATGTAGAAATTGATTTATATAAAAATAACATTTTTTGGGATTATTTATACTAAATTTCAATTAAGAAAAATTATATAGATACTATATATTAAAAAAATATTTTACTATCCACTTTGTATTCTGGGAGTTTTTATTTATTATCACCACTTTTCTCTATGTGGTACTTAAAATAATAAATACATTTTTAAGAGAAATATACCATATTTATTCTTTAGCCAAATAAATTTTTTCTTTCATGTATATTTTAATTAAAATTTTTTCAAGAATTCTAATTCATATGATCAAATGAATGTTTAATGTTGTTTTAAAAAAACATTTTAATTTTTTTAATGTTTTTAAAAAATTATTATTATATTATTTTTCCCAACTGTTTAATTATTACATATTAACCAAATTTAGAAACTAATGTATGTTTAAACATATAATACATGTAGATATGTTTCCAGCATCATGGGTGATAATTTATTTGAATATTACTTCTAGTATTTTCATAGTATTTTTTTGTAATTTTTTTTCTTTTTCATTGTATCTTTCTTTATTTTAAAAATGTTATTTAAAAATAAAGTGGGTATTTTCTTAATGAAATATTCAGTGATATTTTAAAATAATTTTACATCAATGATAAAAATTTTAAATTTTACTTATTATTTAATAGACAAATGATCCAATGATACCCACAATTTTATTTTTCAATATTTTTTATAACTAGTTAGATTATATGTTTATAAAATTATCTTTTTTTCAATAAGTTATGCTTGGATTATATGGTGAATGTTTGATGGTCACGTTGGACACACGCATATATATATATAATTATTTGATGTGTGGGTATATTATAGACTAAAAATGGTTAGCTACATTATAATCCATGGATGGGTGGTTAGGTTATAAAGCAATCATGGGTGGTCCTATTATATAACCATAATGTAAAGTGTTATGATAAAAGAGTTAATAAACTCCAACGAAATGATAAAGTTAAGAAATATAAATAGAAGACATTTTCAAGATAATCTTAAGTGATAATTATAATAACTAGATAGAAGTTACACTATAGAGGAATTTGGGATTTTATAATATAGGTGAATCCATGATTAATGTATGATGTCCCATAATATTATTATAATTTTCTATGATTATTACTATGAGAGACAATTCCAATGAAATGGTCTAATGTTTTGGATATAATATATATGATCATGATTAATTATGGATGATTCTACACTATTAAGGATTTTTTATTTTTATGAAAAAATACTCATATTATTATTCTGATATATTAAAGTTTCAATGTTATTTTCTGAGAAGTTAAACTGATATTCTCAAACACTTACTCACATGATATGATTAAATATAATAATTTATTGACATGTCCATCTTTTCCCCGACTCTTCATCTATGCTCACCCAATATTATGTTTCTTTTCCCTATGTTATAATGAATGGGTTTTAGTGAGTTATGACAAAGAATTATTATATGTATTAATTTTTTTTGGAGATTCTAAAGATTTTATTAAAAATAATTTGATTTTTAATATAATCAAAAAACACACTGAAACATTATATTTCATTTTCCATTAATATTTGTGAAATTTATTAAATTTTGATATAAAATAATGTATTATTTATCTATGTTATAAAGGTGTAACCTAAGTTTGATTCAAATTAGTGTATAATTACTTTTGTAGATTATGATTATAAATTAGTGGGGAACCCCCTGGGAAAAGTCATTATATAAGATAAAATTATATATTTTGAAATTGAATTGATTTTATATTTTCCATAGAAATTACATACCTATATATTTTACAAATAGTCGATAACACTATAGAGAATATGAACCTAGGGGTACCAACTACGAAAGGGTATGAATTGGTATTTACTTGATCATTACTATTTCATAATGAGTAGGCATAATAATTCACACCTCATTTGACACTACCCAGAGATATAATTTGGTTTATTTAAACATTTATTTAACAACAATTATAATGAATTAGAAGATAGAACCTATGGAAACTAATGATAAACCCTAGTGATATTATATTAACATAAAGTGTGATGGGTTCAAAAAATGTTTTGTAATGTTTTACAAGTTTAGAATGCATTAATTAATTATATGATTAGTAACATTGCTTATTTATAAATAATACTCACTTGAAGCAATAGATATATATTTTTTGGGAATTTTCTTCCTAAAAATCATATGATTATAAATTTATGTGAATTTAATGTTACATTTTGAATGGATTTGTTTTTTATATTGATATCATATTAATTTACATGAAATAGGGGTGAAATTTGATTTTCTGAATAAATTTATGATCATATTTCTGTGTGAGGAAGTATATATACGTAAAATATAAATCACATCCATTGTAGGGGTTTTATTTCTTATTTATAATTTTTATTTATCTACAATGGATGGAGAGAAAATAAAAATTTGAAAGTATCATTTTTATTAAGAATATTAATATTTATTTAATAAGGACTTTTCTAATCTTCCCTCAAATAGTTATGTTTTGTTTTCAATAGAACTCATACCTAGCACGACACCAAATTCAAAGACTATAGATATAATTACCTTGACTATGGTTTAGGAACTGAAGAAGAAACCAAAGGAGAAATAAGATAATAGATTCATTGGGCCTTGTTCTTTTCCATGGCATGTGCATGTTCTTTTTTCTAATAAACAATATCGGTAATGTTGATGAAGTGATTATCAAGAACATAACAAAGTCATGATTTAGAACTAGTATCATCTACCCTATATCTATGTTTTTTTATACATTATGAGTAGCTTATAATTCTTCCAAGGTTTATCTTCGACTTGGAAATCATCATATAATGGGTCAAGATGGATGATATACCAAATCAAACCTTCCATATGAGGTATGGTCATTAAATTTATAGTAATTGAATTTGTATATACAAATTCCCATATTATCTCTTTTTATTTTATGAATTGATTTTTTAGATATTACATTGATCATCATGTGGTGATATTTTTATGTTATATTCATATATATTATATGATGTGAAAAATTAATTTATTACATTTTAAAATTTCCTTAAATACACCAATGAAGGATTATATATATTCTATATTTAAAAATTGTTAATTATTATATATAAATAATTAATATGTTCTTATATAGTATCATGAATGGTGATATTAGTGTACCATTCAATAATAAATGTTATTTATAAATGGATAGAGTAATCCATGATAACGATAATCCAAGGTTTGGTTGGATTTTATTGAAACTACTGAAACATTTTTGGAAATTTATAAAAGTTACTAAATCCAATAACCAAGATGGCACGAAAAGAGGCTATGTTCATATGGAAGGATCCATGTGTGGGAATTTTTATGGAACAGAAGAGAATATTGTGAATATAAAATGAAACTAACCTATAGTATAATAGAGTTTTTTTATATATAGTGATTACTAAAATAAATGAAATGGAAGTATTATTCAAAATTATTGTACAGTTATCCCATATGAAACTCTCCAAATTAGAATTCATAAGAAAATTACCTATCACTTGATTACGAATTAAAAGTTGTAATTATTTTGCATTGAATATGTGGATGAAAATACTATATGGTGAAATGTACAATATATATATATTTCATTTAATCATGAGGTACGTTTTCATATATAAATAATATAATATGTTCCAAATGAGGTGGATGATGATGATTAATGATTATCGATGTTTATTACAAAACTATCGTAGTATGGTGAATAAGGTGGATAATGCTCTAATTCAGAAATACCATGTTAGTTGGTTCACAATAGGGATTAAAATATATAAAATAATTATATATTTATTGATCATTGATTAGAAAATCATGTGGAAATATGATATATAATATCCATCACACATGAATGGTAAAACATCCATCATTTTAAGGATAAAATAGGTGAAAAAGGATGATATATACAAATATAATAAGTCGATAAATATTCCTTATTTTAAGGTTTATTTCAAGGGAATCATATTTTTCATGAATATAGAATGTGTCTACATAATACTACTCTTGTAGAAGGAGATTTTTAGTGATTGTCCGGGTAATTCATTCACAATTTATCAATTAGGTAAGAGTATGTATATAGATGTAAAAGTGTATTTCTCATTTGATAACATGAAAATTTATATTGAAGTGTATGTATCATGATTCCTAGTTTTTCATAAAGTTATCTCTATGATATATATTTCTAATGATATGTGACAAATTTTACCGATAACCTAATTGAAATGGAAATCATTACCATGGATGTCATCACTGGAATCCCAATCAATTCTATAGGGCATAATATTCATCAGGTTTTAGTTGACCACCTTATGAAATAATGGGTATTTCTTAAAAATAGAAAATTTATGTCATCTTAATATTACTAGGATATATAGTAATATATTTTAATGGTTGGATAGACTAATAAATATTATTATATTTCCTTGGTATCCGGATTTTACCTTGATGTATTGGAGAATTCTTCGGTGATTATTGAATATAGAGTTTAACATTAGTAATTTTTATCATCTATATAAATATGGTCTAAATTATATGACAATTAAAACCCGAGATGATATTATGAGATCTTATTATATGGACTTTAACGGTGGTTGGGATCAAAAAATTCATTTGTTGATATTCTCTTACAAAAATGACTTTTACTAGAGAATTAATATGGATCATCATTGACCACCCATTAGTAGAAAGCTATGAACTCAAAATTGATGGGATTTATTTTTAGAAAGAAATATATTTTAAATTTAAATACCAAAGGAATTGGAGGAAAATTTTTGGTCCATTAAGAAACAAAACATAGAAACCCAGAGTTGGATGAAAAGGTATACGAAAAGTCATTAGAAGGGTCTAGGGCATAAAGACAGTGGCAAGGTATTTACACAAATTTATCCTTTAAAGAATGATAATAGATTTTTACATAAGGGAAAATTTACCTATATATTTATTCACCCCTATGAAATTATTAATTATATCATCATTTTTTAATCACTTAGTTCATCCCCCGAATCACTCTCATGTTCATAATGTGTTTCATGTATCTCTCTTGAGGAAATGTCTTCCAAATCCTTCACATGTACTAAAATCAGTGGACATACCATTAGAGATTTTTTTTCCTAAAAATAACAACTACTATAAAAATTTCATCAATGATTTAATTTATATATAATAATACTACTCAAATCATTTAAATTTATTGTTAGAATCAACCATTCCATGATAATATAAAAGAACATACGAATGTGATAAAGAGTAAGTATCCTTATTTTTTTACATCAGAGTGATATAATTTATGGGTGATTCATTTTAAGTTGGGTGGGGGGTTATGTGACACCTTGATATAATATGTTTAATTTATATTTGTATTAATTTAATTTCTTTGGAAGCATTCTTTATGTGAAAAATTATGTTTAATAGAACCAATTTAAATAATTAAATTATAATTATTTACTGTGACCACTATAGAATATCCTTGGTATTTATGGGTACAAATAAAACCAAATGATTTATGAAACATTATTTTTAACTCATTTTAAAAATGAATTCATTGGTTATCATTTGGTTATAAAAAAATAAAATAATTAATTGGTTAATATATATTATTTTTCGAAAAATAGTCTTTATGAGCCCAATGCTTCTTTAGAAAATGAAATTAAACTAATCGCATTCAATTAATAGTTTTAATGAAATTTTCTGAAAATATATTCATTAATATATTTAAACTTTCATTTAAATAATTTTATTATACAAGGAAAGAGAATAATTTCATATTATGCGTCAAAAAACATTTTCTTCAACAGGTTTTTATTGTATTTTGTGTGTGGATATGAAAACTATTTTTAAACAATTTATACATTTTTTTTAAAAAAATAGATACCAATTTTTAAATATTATTTCCATAATAGGTATCAGATCAGTTTTTGTAAATTTTCAAAAATGAGTTACTCTTGAGTGAATATAGATTATATTCCTATTCTTAAAATAATTTTATTTTATCACATTATTATGATGTAAGTAGGAATTTCTATATTTTAAATCCTTTTTTTAAAAATATATTATATTTATATGGATTAAAATATTTCTTTTAAAACATTATACATAATTTTCTAATCAAACCATTACTTTTCGTGAACATAAATTATTAATTATTCAAATTAACAACAATTTTCAGGGAACATCCATTTAATCATATGGTTGGAAGGTCACATTAAGATGTTTATTGATATAAATGTACAAAAAAATTATTTTTATTATTAAATAAACAAAACATTCATAGAAACCAAAATTTTACTTGATTTTATTGTAAAATTATTTTTACCCTTAAATCAGGTATTCTACTACGAATTATTTTTGATGAGTTTAGGGTTATTATATAAAATAAAATCTACTAATTATGGTACTCCCATTTTTATTTCATCTCTTTACATTGCATTTTACAAACATATTCCTTTTTATATATTAGTATCTTGGAAAACATTACGTAATACATATAAAAATAAGAAAATTTATATGTTCTACATGAACGGATTGATCAAGATTTATCCAAAGTAAATTTATTACATATAATATCCTAGGAATATAATTCAATGTAAAGGGTCAGCAGAAGTCCTAATAATGAAAATAAAGGGAATCTGTTTACTTGTGATCTTGAGGAATGTCAATATGTTCTTGAGTAAATATATAAATGCATGTGTTATACGAATATCAAAAATATAATAACATTAATCATAAATTGGAAATTTGTCTAAAAAAATTTATTGGTTCATTCATAAGAATTTCACCTAGGATGATCACTCGGGTGTTAAAAAATTATGCAGTTTATTCAATAAGGTCTCATAAAAACTGTCATCTCAAGAGATTAAATCAATTACATAATTAATTATAGTGATATAATGGAACACCATTAATATTTATTATATAATGTAAGCCAAAAATATTTGAATAAAAAATTTCTGGAATAACCTGTGGATAAAAAAAGAAACAGGGTTCATTTCAAAATAATGTTGTTTTCGAATGTCCTTTAAAATAAGATCTTCTTTCCGAATTTAAGCCCAAAAAAATTGATGTAGGGTTTCATATATGTTAATAAAATAAATAAATAGATAATTTTGACATCTATTTGAATACCCCTATATAATAAACTTGTTTAGGTATATGTAAAATAAATTAAAGAATTTTGATAAAAAGAGAGATATTTTTAGACACAAATTCTGTAGCTAAACTGCTATAAAACATATTATTAGAAAACATTAAAAAGAACGGGGAAAAGGTTATCCCACAAATAAAATACTCTTAATATTTTTAAGGGATAGAATAAAAAGTTAAAAAAATGTATGTAAATTTTAAAGAAATACCATATAAAAAGAAACGATGAATGGAATAGAGAAGTCGAAATTTCCCTTACATTGAAGAGTATTCCAAAAAACAAGAGGAATGAGATGTTGGGGGCTTAAGGGAACCATGGGATGACTCCTTGGGAAATAAAAATATTTTATATTCTTTAAAGATTATATTTTAAAGAAATTAATTGATTTAATGGGTTGGTATTTATAGAAATAATGGGGGATTTTTTTATGAATTTCCTTGGACACCTCGTTAGTGGTATTTGAACATCTATGGGCATTCCCATGGTATTCTCCCATGGATTGTAAATATGGTAAAACTATTGAGTTAATTTGACACCAAATATTCAAAAATCATTATATTTTAATCATTACATCATTATGAAAATGTTATGATAATATTAAACTTACCGAAAAATGTCAAACATATTATTACTATTCACAAAAAAAATAATGAATTTTATAAAATTGTCATAAATTTAACCTAACATAATATTGATATTATTAATTAATAAATTACATTTTTCTTATCATAATAAATATCTTAATATGATAATTTAATCATTTACCTATAAAATAACTTATTTAGTTAAATAATACTAAATGGAAAATGAAAAGTAAAATTGTATTGTGAAATTTCTGATACATGAAAAAATAAATGTATTTTATAATTAATAAGTATAAAGGAATGTTTTTATAACACTATATAATTAACATAAACATTATTATTATTACCCTCTTTTATTATAATATTTATATGTATCCTGTAAAGTAAAATTTCAGTCAAAATAATAAATTTATAAAAAAATTTCTCAATTTTATTAAGAAAAACTAATCTAAAACAAAAGAAGGAACAAAAAATTGATTAATACAAAGGGTTTTTTATTTTGGTATCTAAGCCCTTGAAAAATAACCACTTATAACCCTAGAATATGACCTAAGGGTAAGGTTTTCAGTAGTGATAGATTCATTGGGAGGCTTGGATAACATTTCCAGAGTTGGAATCTAAACTAACATAAACTTATCTCATGTTAATTTTTTTCATCCATGACATATTGATGCTCGGTGTGGGATTTTTCAGGAGAGAAGCCAAAATATGTTACCCCCAACCATGTTCTAATAAATTGGTCTTTGAATTTCACAACTCTATTGGATGATGACATTAAATCTTATTTCTCCGTTAATTAAATATTTTCATTAATATTTATAATACCATTTATAATTTTAAAATTACTTACTGGAGTATTGCTTACAGTGGTCATACTGACCAACAACCATATAAATGTCAAAACCCATAGGTCATATTTCAATTATACACACTTCATTATAATGGTTATGTAGTTTTATTGAATAAAAAATAATATACCACACATTTTGAGGAAACATTTATTGTTCTAAAAAGTTCAAGACTTTACATTATTCTCCCTCATAAGATATTTAATCCCTAAAATTTAAACTCGGTATCAGATTTTAGAAAAGGTGAGGGTACTTCTACCTCGTTATTTTCTTCCTTTCCTATGTCACTTCTTTATTTTTTTTGTTCACCCACAACACCTTGAGTATGTGGTTAGTCTTGTTTCATAGAATTTTGCCTCTATGGTCCATGATCTCCACCAGCTACACCTCCTAAGAGAGTTCATGTTCCAGTTGTATCACATTCAGATTTATTACATGTGAATGGTCAGATATGTACTTCCTCAAGAGATATTTGTGGAAAAAATCATGAACTTGTGCTTTATTTCGGGGAAGTGCAAGCCTATTGGCCTCTACTTCTATGTGATCATGATTTCATTGGGTCTAATGTACCTATGGATCAGATTCCCTTTTTCCAAAAACCACATGAATCTCTTACAAGGTTAAATTCAAAGTAATACTTTTTCGCCAACATCACACTATAAAGCCTTCACTAATTTTCAGCATAACTTTTCGTCTGACTTTGAAAAAATATTATGTGTTTTTGGAGGGAATTAAACTTTTATGTAATATCATGAACAATATTAGGTCCAATAAGATCACTCTCTCCATATTCATCCCAAAAAGCGTGAGTTTAACATATAATCCCATATAGTTCTTCATAAAGTTCCATTTGAATACTCAAATAAAATATGTTGTTTTATGTGAACTCAACTAATGGGAGATAATGATACCATCCACCTTAAAATTCCATAGACCATGTTTTATACATGTCCTCAAGTGGATGAATAGTTATTATATATTGTCTATCAGTTTGATGGTGAAATATCATACTAAAATTCAATTCAGTATTCATAACATTTCGAAGTCATCCCAAGAATTTTGATGTGAACCTTGGATCGTGATTAGATATTTTAGAAATGGAACTCCATGTAGCCTTGCTGCTTTCTCCAAGTATTTCATAGCATTTTTTTCAAAAGATAATGCTTCGCAAATAGAGAAAAAATGGGAAGTCTTTTTGATGTAGTCTATTATAACACATATATTATAGTTTCCATTGGAATTCCATAAGAGACAATGGGAAACGTCTATAGTGATATTATCCACATCCATTAGGGTTTGGGTATTCGTTTTAATACCCCTTTATAAATTTGTCACTATATCATCAATTGTTGACACATTAGGAACCTTGTAGTGGAGTAAAAAATATCTCATTGCAAGTTATCCCACAAATAATGATCAGAATGTTCTCTATAAGTTTTACTCTTTAAAAGATATATTGAAAATATAGAGCTATGAGCTTCAACCATCTATCCATTCATTATTTCCAAAATATATGGAAAAAATTATGATATATGATATTTTATTACACCTTCTAATTAAATTTTGAACTCTGAAAACCACTCATCCAACAAAGCGTTAAATTTATTCTATAATAACTGAGCATCTATTTGAGATTTTTTTATATTCTCCAGTATGGATGGATGAGAAATCATTTTGGATAGGTTTGATGATGTCTATTCCATTAAAATTCCCACGTCTTGTTTTACTATGCCTTTGAGAAAAGGATCTCCTTGAATCCTCCCTATTTATCGAAGAACAGTGTTCTTTCTACTTAATACACCAACAACATTTTTTCTCTTTTAGGATGATAATGAATTGAATAATCATAGTCTTTAAAAATATCCTTCCATCACATATATATTTGATTTAATTCCTTTTGCATGAATATATAATTAAAAAATTTATGATATGTGTATATATCATATTTATTTCCATAAAGATAGTTCATCTATATCTTTGGATAAATAACAACCACAACTACCTCTAGATCAAGTGTCACATAATTATACTCATGAGCCTTTAACTATAGAGATGAACAAGAAATCACCTTTTCATTTTACATGATGTTATACCCAAGACCTTAGATATATGCCTATCTAAAAACATTGAGTCCTTCTCTGATAGAGTGTATAATTAACATGTGTGCAGTAAAAAATATGTTCTCCATCTCATGGAATCATTCCTCACACACCCTTTTTTTAGTTGAACATAACCCCATTTCAAGTTAAATTGGTTAGTGGGTTAGAAATTTGTGAATTGTTTTCACAAACATACGATATATCAAACTAATTCTAGGATACTATGAATCTCACTAACTATATTATGATGAGTCCAATCCAACAATAACATTTTCTTTCCTAGTTCAAATGAGATTCTTCCACTAGTTACAATGTTCCCCAAGAAAGAATATTATTGTATCCAAAACTCAAATATTCTAAACATTAAAAATAACGTAACTATCCTGAGATTTTTCAATATATTTTTAATATGATCTTCATGATCCTCCCATATTTTTGAATATATCATAATATCATCAAAAACTTCAACAAATTGATAAAGATATTCTTTAAAGACTATATTCATAAAATCTATAATAATAGAAGGTGAATTAGTACATATGATGTAAATAACAACAATCAAATAATTTGTATATATTTTTATGATGGAGGTCTTTGAAATATATTCTTTATTCACTCTTAGTTTAAGGTAAATAAACCAAAGATAAATATTTTAGAATAATTAATACCCACGAATCTAGTCAAATAAATCATCAATTCATGGAAGTTGGAACTTGTTATTCCCTCTGATTCCATTAATTTACATATAATAAAAGTGTAGCCTCATTTATCCTTCCTTCTTATTCAAATAGTGAATATGTTATCCCCATGGAAACACACCTAATAACACAAACTCCTTCTACAAAAGATAGTAGAGTTGTTTCTTTAAATCCCCCAGCTCCACAATTTGCATTCTACGTAGAGTTTTTGATAATTTCATGGAACTAGTAATGAGTTCAATGGATAAATATACCTCTCTGTTCTGGGAGGACTAGGAATATCCTTAATAAATCCATCAATTTATTCCATAATGATTGGAGAATTTTCTATTCTTATACTTTCGACCCCTTATTCATCGTCACTGATAAACTCCATAAAGAAGTCTATGGGTGGCGCTTCTAAACTAATTATAATTTGAGATATCTCTCTATTAAAGATAATTGTATGTTGTTCAATTAAGACTACTAATATTTCCTTGATTTTTAATTTTATCATAGCATTATTATTTGGGAGATTGTCCAATCCTAGTATAGTGTTGAATTTGAACCTAGAAATTACTTCATGATTTGGGATAAGACTGTGCTCGCCGTAGTAAATACTAGAGTTTTTATGAAATGATGATGCATGGGTAATCCAATTAGGGTTCTAGGATAATAACATGACTTAAAGATGTTCTGTAATTGAATCTCTATTCATTAGAAACATGTAGGAAACAAAGGAATTTGTTGACTCGGAATCAAACAAATTAGATTGTAGATATGATATAACCATGATTTTACCATCCACCAAATCATTTGGTGCAATAACTACAACATTCATGATAGAAAAAAACACTTCCTTTCCCCCTTTTCCTATAATGAGGTGATGGATATTCCAATTCACTAACCACAGATTTGGTGAGTGAATAGAAAAGTGCCCAAACTGTCCATATTTGAAGCATTGAACATTGGGAAGGTCCTAAAGCATCTTCCCTTTTTCGTTTGAGTTGATAAGTTGAGGCATCACATTACTATAACAATTCCATGGGATATGGCCTTCTATTACACACTTGTAACATTTTCCTCTCCTGATAAGTCAGTTCCCCTAATGCTTCTCCCAACATTTATATCAGGGGGAATGTTTCTATTTGTGTCCTCCTCTTCTTTAGTCAATGATCCTCCCCATGTTTGGATTAAAATATATCTTCTTTCCATTTGATTTTTAAGACCTATGTGTGTCATTGAACAATAGTTTGGACTTCATATTACTCCACACAATTTTCATATAGTTTTCATAGTATTGGATGGATAAATTCTTTGGTAGATGAGTACTTATGCCACCAAATAATCCATATACCTTCCAATTACCATCCATTACAAAGATAGATGTATAAAAGGAATGTCTTGTAAAGACCAACTCATAAATTCTAATATATTTAGTATCCTTATGCTTCAGTTTGAGTAATTGCTTCTCTAATTTTATTCTCATTGAATAAGGAAATTACTTAATAAAGAATATTCCCTTGAACTCTTCCAACTCCATAGCTTCAGAATCCTTTATTGGACTCACGTTTCTAATCTCTTTCCTCAACTGATATGATTATCCCTTTAAACGGAACACAACCAGAGTGACATTCTATTGTTTTGAATAATGAATTATATAGAAGTTCCTTTCTATTAAGAGTATCCACTGTTAATTAATCAATTAGTCGGTAGATCTATTGAATGTTGGTGGACATTGATGTGTAGAGGAATCAATGGAATGTGGATACATTTACGATAAAACTGGTCTCTTATCTTAATTGAAGTTATTTGTTATAACTTTAGTTATTTAATTCCTCATTCTCATAAAGGTTTCAATTTTCACTTCCATCATAGGGATGTTAGGGCATGGTCTGTAGCCCTCACCATTTACATGGTTGCTCGTATTTTAGGCCGTTTTCTAAAAGAACAATAGCATACAGAGAAATGTGTTTTATTTAATAACATTATAGTAACAATTGAATGTTTATTTTATATAACATCATGATTAATCATGTTATTCATTAAAAACAATTACAATTTCTATAAATCCTTCATAATGAATCATAAATAGGTTGTGATTAATGAGACATATCTCAAGAGAGAGTAAATATAGGTGTGCAGCAAGGCCCATTTTCATGAATCGGTTCTCATTTGAGTCTATATCAAAGTGGAGTTTTCAGATTTTACCCCTATATACAATTGTTTCTAGAGCCACATCCACTTATTCATATCCAGATAGGTATATATTTTTTCATAAACCACATTGTTAATATTTCAAATTAATACCAAGAAATATTACAATATTTAAACATGTCTATAAGGATCTCTCTATGGTTTTCAAATATTTATCTTCACAAATTATTATACTATTAATTGATATCTTAAATGATATTTCAAGTTTTTAGTACATAACATTACATAGAAACCTAGAAATAATAAATCTTTTAATGTTTATTGTCTTGGAAAAAATATTTATAATATATGAAAATTTTATTCATTCATATATTATACTCAAATAGTTTTATCAATGTTTATCCTAAGTATATTTATCACATCTCATAACCTAGGGAACAACAAAAAAGGAAAGGGTGAGCATAAGTCCCAGTAAGGGAATACATGGGAAATATTTTACATGTGATCTTTGGGAATGACAATATGACATTAAATAAATACATAAATTCATGAGTAAGAGGAATAAAATAATTATAATAATATGAATAGTAACTTGTAATGTGAAAAAAAATGTAATTGTGTAATTTATAAGAATATCACAGGGCTTTATGGCCATGGTTTACAAAACATTACCAAATTTATTCACTATGGTATCGTAAAACTTGTCATCTATTAAGATTCTATTAATTAAAAAATTTATTGGGGAACTAATAGGTAACACCATTAATATGTTTTAATTATATTTATCCAAAAATATAATAATCAATCATGTGATAAATTTCTTTAGAGAATAAAAGAAACATGTTTTATTTCAAAATCATGGGTTTTTAGAAGGAGCATAAAAACCAGATCTTTTTTCATTTTAAGCCAATAGAAATTGATGGAGGGTATCATATATGTTAATCCTATAATCGAATATCTCATTTTGATATCTATTTTAATACCTCAACAGAATAAATTTGATTGAATATTCGCAAATGAATGTAATATAATATCATTTTAAAAAGATAAAAATATTGAGTTGAAAATCTAGAAATATAACGGATATAAAATATGGTTTTATAAAAGATTAAAAAAGAGTGGAGAATCTTTTAACACTAATAAAATAATCATAATATTATAATGGGATATAATTAAATGTTAGTAAGAACATAATATGGGACCTTTTAAATACATACCACAAAGAAGGGAACTTGAAAGTAATAGAGAAGTGGAGATTTCCCTTAACTTATAGAGTATTCCAAAATTGTTGGGATTGGGACCTTTGGTACTTTGGAAAACATCAACATGAGTCATTGTGAGGTAAAAATATCATATATTTACATATAAGTATTTATTAATGATATTTAATGACGTAATGGGTGGGTATTTGTTGTAACAGTAACACGGTTTTTTATTAATTTTGTTCGACACATTGTTGGTGGTATTTGAAAAACCATGCGCTTCCTAATGGTACCTTCCCATGAAATTGGAAAAATGGGACACCTTTTTACTAACATTAACACCAAACTGTCTACCATCATTTTAATTTAAATATTACATCATTATAAAAATGATATGATGTTATTAAAGATACCTTAAAAGTCAAACAATGTTTTACTATTCTCAAAAAAACATAAGTATTTTCTAAAAATATCTTAAATTCACCATAAACTAATATTGATATTTTGAATTAAAAAATGAAATTTATTTTTTCATAATAAATATATATATATAATAAATTTAAATTTCAACTTTAAAAATATTTATTTATTTAATATAAAAGTTTAATGAAAACTGAATGTAAAATTACATAGTGAAATTTATGATACATGAAAAACAAAAAAAATAATCATTTATGAATAAAAACGAATGTTTCTATAACACTATTTAATTACAATAATCAATATTAATAAGACCCTAGTTTTCTATACTAATTATATGTTTCCATAAATGTAAACTTTTTGTCCAAAATATAAATTTTATCAAAATCCATCTCAATTGTTTTATGAAAAAGTCTTCTTAAAACAGAATAGATGTAACAAAAAATTTATTGATGTAAAAGGTTAAAAAATTAGGTAACTAATGACTTCAAAAATGAACACTTATAATACCCATGTATGACATAATATCAAGGTGTCCAACTTTGAATGAACCATTGGGAGGTTCAGAAAACTTCGCCTGAGTGGTAATCTCCCCAAAAATGAACTTCATTCATAGGATATTTTTTCAAGAATTAAATATTAATGACCGGATTTTACATTTTCAAAAGAGGATCCAATAGGATCTACCTCCCTCTCATGTTTCGAAATAATGGGCTTCTTAGGAAATGAATCTAATATATGAGAGCATCAAGTATTATATATGGATAAATTCACAATTTTAATTCCAATTTATAATTAGAATTATAATGAAAAAATTATTATTAATAGTGTTGCTTCAAACGATCATATTGATAAACATTAATATAATGGTTGAAACCAAAAGGTCACATTTCAATTATAATCACTTCATTATAATTGGGATATAGATTTATGAAGTATAAAATAATATAATACACATGTTGAGGAAACATTTATCATTCAAAACATTCGGGTCGATACATTACACCTATACAAATTTAATATGATAAAATGAATTAAAAAATTTGGAATTAAAATGAAAAAATTTATTTATAGTTATAAAATTTTATTTGGAAATATCATTATGTTTTTATATTAAAAATGCATGTTATCACAGTAAATAGTAAAATCAGTTTAATGTGGTTTAACTAGTATATAAGGATTAATATATCTCGAAATAATATTTTAATGTTATTGTATGAGTTTACATAGACCCAATACCATATTATATATGAATTTTGGGTGACATGGTGCAACATTAAATGAATATTATATATATTATATTTAAATCATATACAAAAGTGAATGTGTGTTCTTTCCCTCACTTATAAAAATGGAACACCATATTCTAGATTATTTACTATGTATGGTCACTCAATATTAGAAAATATCTAAGGCAATACATTACAAGATTCCATACATTATTATTAGATCTCATGTTCTTAACCTAATACCTTCATAAGAATTTTTCAATTGTAAGCTAATGGGTGTGTCTCAAGGAAGAGGTTATTATTTAACCCAACAATTTAAATGTATATTAATTATTTTAATTCATATAAATTATTTTCACATATAAAAACATGATGAAACTAATACCATAAATATAATGATCTGTTATTATTATTATTATGTGAAATTATTTTGATTCTCCATTCATCAAATGGTAAATTAAATTATCCCTTGTGCATTTATGTGGACTACCCTCTCAACACCATGATATTATCCATCAGGCAAAAATATCATTCATATATGGTTTTCCTAACAAATTTGATATATATATATATATGATATTTATTTCATAATCACATATCAATAATTAAACTATCTTCTCTATAATCTTATATCCCCATGTGTGGGAAATCAATAATGACGCTCATGCATATGTGTGGACTGATATATGCACATAGTGATGTGTTTCATTTTCTATTTCCAACATAAACGGTTAGTAATAAGGTTATGTTTAATTATTATATATGACATTATAAAAATTATAAAAACATTGATTTTTATTTACGTTTTCTTGTTTCATCCATGAAAAAGTTTTAAAATCCCTCCCCCATACATATGGACTTAGGTATCCATAAAGTGATATCTCATCACTACTTTATATAATTGGTAACAAAAGTTAATATAATGAAAAAAAATTATAATTATTTTTTGATTAAATATATAGACATAATTAATCAGTTATTATTTTTCAAGGAATACAACCATCAAATAGAAACACACGTGGAAATCTGACCTGTTTTCACCAGAAAAATTATTTTATCGATGAATTATTAATGAATGGATAATTGGAATTTGTAGGGTAATAATATACAGTAACATATATATTAATATGGTCCTATTATATATTTATTATAAATCTATACTTATTATATAATATTTTTTAATGTATATTAATTTGAGAGATACATGAGTTAAGTGTTTCTTGAGAAAATTGTTCCCCTCTAATATATAATATATTAAAACTTTGTTTCTTTAATGTCCTATATATATTTAATATTTGGTTGTATATACCATGAATATATTTATATTCATGGTATTTAATGATTCATTTTAATTTATTTCATTGACATAGGTCATGTTAAATTTTCAATTATTTTTGTTACAGTCTCATTTCTTTTTGGGATTTTCTATATTAAATTTATATTGAGGGATATTATATTAATATTATACATTAAAATCATATATTTACATAACTATGTTTTTTCATATAATTTTTATGTCATATTTCTATTTTAATATCTTTTTCACTAAAAAAGATCTAGAATGTTTTATATGAGAAACATACGTTTTTCTTCTTTTCACGAAAATGTTTTTCTTCCACAACAATGTTATATGAAATGTTTTCAAGAGTGTAATTTTATATTTTCCAATTAATAATTAATTTCATTTAATCCTTGTTTTAAACTCATTTATAATTTTTAAGGGGTTTTTTAAAATATATTCTGAACGTTTTATTTATTGTATTTTATAGAGAGTGTCTAAAGAATCATTGTTTTAACATATACGAAATTAATGGATTTTCCACTATCATGAAATTTATTTTTCTTATATTTAAATAAATGTATAATTTTTTTTCAATGAAAATTTATTCCTTCTCTTTTGGAAATCCTTATTTTTTTAATTTCTGTTTTAAAAAGAAAAAGTTTATCTTCCCCAATAATTTCTATGTGATATTTTAAAGATAATTTTCATCCTCGTTAACATCCTTTAATGTTACCTATGAATTGAAGGATATATGATCCAATGATTACACTGATATTCTTTCTATAGAATGTTTATTATTATTATGAGGTTGTTGTTATGAAACCATCTTATTTTCTATTTATTATTATGTGATAATAAAATGATTTTTTTTAGATTCTCATGAATAAAATATGTATGATTTTAATTATGTGATGTGTGGATTTATTATAAACTATGGATGGAGGGGTTCATTATAATAAAATTATGGGTGTTTATATTATAAACTAGAAATAGGTTTGTATGTTATATCTCTCAGATGAATTGGGTAATGGTGATAGAGTTATGATAATAATTAGATATAATAATTTCATGAATCTACAAATAGATATCATAGTTTAATTTATTATGAGATAATGGACCTAAGTAGATATATTTTAATACTAATATAATGCTATAATTATCCAAGTTGTGTGATTACATGATGATTATATGATGCCCCAATATTTGATCATGACTTTCAATGGTTTTGATTTTATAAGATATTCATATAACTAATTCATATGTTTATGATACGATCTCATGGCTCATGATTGGTTATATAGGATCATGTAATATTAAGAATTTTATTATTATGAAAAATACTTATATAATTATTCATATCTTTGAGTTGTTGGATATGATTTTTGAAATGTAAAAATTGATGTTCACATACCATTATGCTAATGATATACTTACATGTGATCATTAATTGATTACTCATATGTTTAACCTTATAGAGTATCAATCCTCACACATTCTTATATTTCAATTACCAAGGTTATAAAGGAAGGATTTATATACGGTATTACTTATAAGTGTTCTTTGTTAGAATAACTCTCAGAGAGTTATGAGAAATCACTCCTGGAATATAATTATTATGTTTCTTTTATTGAAAGACACTAAAAATTTATTGTTATATAACGTGTATTATGTTGAGATGTATTTTATATTCATATAAAATGATATTGTGTTTTAAAATGTGTTTGGTTTTCCAAAAAAATATTTTTGGTATAACATCATTTTTGTATGATATCGAACCAATAAAAAAAGAATATTTAATTAATGGGAAGGATTATAGACAGATATTATTGTAATATAATTAAAAAATTAAAACTATTTTAATATAACATAATTACTGTTTATAATGATTTTTATAAATAGATTACCTAAAAACGTTGTTTAGAAATATAGATGAAACTAAATACTTTGATGAATTCATTCCTTTAAATAGGTTCATATGGAATGATGGAATTGGGTATTTATTATGGTTATTGAAGCTACCATAAAATTATTAATGAATAAGTAGTAGGAATTTGGGAGGGTATTATAGAGATAAATTATGTATAATTGTGGACAATAAGGGGTGACGGAGAGGTCCTTTTTGGTCAATTTTGAGTGGAAATTCTGCAAACAGTCATACTCAATGATGGAGGGTTATCAATTTAAAAATTTAGTGGATAATAATTTTAAAAAAATATAATACCAATCTTGTATCCATTAATGAAAAAAATAGATAAATATTTAGAGATATTTTCGGACCATATATATTTATTTTTCCATTTTACATCATTTTACCCAAACTATGGGAACATAATTTTTTCTGTCAAAACAATTTTTTGAATCCATAATTGACTAATGTAATTATTTTGTAGGTGTTGATTGAATATATCGAAAACATTAAATTAAATTAAATTTATATGTATTTATGATTTTAAATTTATATGTAATCATAATGTATGTTGAATAAGCTATTTAAAAAATATACTATATTATATCTTTTTAATGTTATTTCATATAAAAAATTAGTTTTAGTATATTATTTTCTAAATTTAATTAGTATATTATAATATAATAATCATAAATATGTTATTAATTTAGTTTGTTAATAGAAAAAACACCACACATTGAAAAACAATTATTTGAAAAATAACACTTTTAATGTTAAATGGTTTTAATATAATATAATTGTAATTTGTTATTTATTTTATAAAAAAAATTATCAATCCATTAGAACTAAAATGTTTTGTAAAATTATATCGAAATGTTAAATAATTTTTTAAAATATTCGAATACATATTCTACTATGGATTTATTATATATATTTATCTTCAAGGGAAATATTATTAAACAGAAAAAAATAGACCTGTTTGGTGGTTAAGAGGAATGAACACCAAAGAATAAATAAGAAAAAATATTATAGGTAAAAGTAAAATTTCCAATTATAGATTCATTTTTGTCCTAATAATTATTATATCCAACTATTTTTAATATTTCCCTACCACAATAGAACAATCAGTAAAGGCCCACAACACAATTTCATTAATGTTTCAGGACCACAAACCATCCCAGATTTAAATAAAATGAGGCCTAGAACAACCCACAGTGCCCATAGCCAAAAAATAGTCAAATGTAAAAAACTAACATAATATTCAGGTTTAGGATTATATTAAGCACAAAATATACTCTTGGTTTACTTAATGAAACCAATGAAATATTAGAATAAATATGAAACCACATTCCTTCTGATTGATAGTGATTTCAGCATCCATTGGTATATACCAATTATAAAACTGATTATGCCTACAAATCAAAATCGTTATCATAAAAAAATCAAGATGAATCAATTTTATAAACTCCTATAGGAATCTATAAGTAAATTAATGGAAACATGAGTGATAGATTCATAGAAATCATTTTTGAAAATATTTATTGTGTTCCAATCCAGGTGAACCATATCTTTAAACACCTATAGTAATCTAAAAACAACAAAATATCAGGAAGAGTGAAAATAGATTGCTTTAAAATAAATCGGGTACTTTTAATCCAAATTTAGAATACAATTAGAATCACAATAAATTTATAAAATCATATGAAACCTGATTTCATGGTAGTAATCAATTCTAATTAATAAATCATCAAAGTTTATTTATGTTTCATTTTATTTATGTTCCATATATATATATAAATGGAATCAGTTGAATTTTCAGGAACTTATAACCCATTATTTTTCATTGTATGGAGCTATACAATAGATATTTTTAGGAAAATAATATATCTGAAATAGAATATATATTTCTTTCAAAAAATAATAAGACCATGGTTTAGTTTCTCTTCATCATGGGAGTGATATCAAAATCAATCTTTAAATCAAATAATAATTTTATTTTAAAATTTTGGGTAATTATTCAAAAATAATTCATTATTTGGTAAAAAATAATAAAAATATCTCATATATACGACAATACATTTGCATTATTGGAACATAAAATATATTAGTGTCCCACTTTTCAATCAAAACCAGATCAGTTTTCATTAGGTGACTCAATATCACTTGTAACATCAACCCCTTCATCATAATAATAGTTTTTTTCCTTATATAACCTCCCCAAATTATTAATATTCTTATTATTAGCCCATGTAGTATCATTTTGAATTATATTATACACTTTACTGTGATCTTGAAATTATATGTTTTCCAATTCATAATTTCATAATAATTTAGAAAGAAACGGATCCTTCTGTTAACTATTCTTTTGAACATCATCATTTTAACCCAAATGATATTCAATTTGATCCTTTCATTCAAACACTATATTCAGATTAAGGATGCCTATATATTGTTTTCCAACCTCACATGATAGACCTATCAATGATCGTAGACCATAGAGGGTGTTAACATATGTTTCTATTCCTCGTTACTTTGGTGTTAAGAAAGAGTATCAGTGGAACTATCTAAATATGAAACATCATCTGTAGACTGTCAAATGTGATATCTTTTATCACTTATCATATATCTAATTTTAGAATATGTATATTATAGTAATAATATTGGAGGTCCTACTTATCATTCGTTTATAGTAACCTTATTTTCCTCATATATTCAGCTTCCAAATAACCACAATGATTTTCAAGTGTATATATAAAACCTGTGATTTTTGATAAAAAAAATAGTATAATATCTAATATTTTTACATTAATCACAAAAATGTATATAATTTTTTATAATCATTTTCATACTAAAATTGTCTATATAAGACTTATTTATGGACTCAGGTTGTTAAAAGATATATCTGAATAGAACTCTAAGAAAATATATCAAATCTATAAATTTTTGAATCATTTTATATTTCAATTTGGACTCCAATGGATGATATAACATCCCCTAAAATCAAAATATTCACGTAATTGGTGGGTATTGGTAGCAATAGTGTGAATTTTTTTTATTAATTTCTTTTGACACGTTGTTGGTTGTATTTAAAAAACTATGTGCTTCCCAATGGTATTTTCCCATACTATTGGAAAAATGGGACCCCTATTTAGTAATATTAACACCTATGTTTCTGCCATCATTTTAATTTAAATATTGCATCATTATAAAATTTTATGATGTTATCAAACATACCTGAAAACATAAACAATGTTTTAATGTTCACAAAAAACTAATGTATTTTATAAAATTCTCATAAATTCACCTTAACCTAATATTGATATTTTGAAATAGAAAATGACAATTATTTTATCATAATAAATCTATATATAATAAATTTAAAATTGAACTATAAAATTATTATTTATTAAATATAAAAGTGTAAATATAAGTGAATGTAAAATTACATAGTGAAATTTATCATAAAAGAAAAATGAAAAAAAATTAATCATTTATAAATAAAATTGAATGTTTTTATAACACTATTTAATTACCATCATAATTATTAATAAGTCCCTAGTTTATTATTCTAATTATATATTTCCATAAATCTAAAAATTTGGTCTGAATAAAAAATCTATCAAAATACATCTCAATTTTATTGTGAAAAAGTATTCTTAAAACCTAAAATACGTAACAAACTGTTTATAAATAAAAAAGGTTAAAAAATTATGTAACTAATGAATTCAAAAATTACCACTTATAACACACATGTTTGACATAATATTAAGGTGTGCAACATTGAAAGAACTGTTCGAAGGTTCAAATAACATCGCCTGAGTGGCAATCTCCCCTAACATGAACTTCCTTCCTAGTAGATTTTGTTCAAGAATGAAATGTTAATGACCGGATTTTACATTGCCAATAGAGGATCCCAAAGGAGCTACCTACTTCTCATGTTTTGAAATAATGGGCTTCGTAAGAAATGACTCCACTAGATATGGTTATCAAATATTATTCATTCATTAATTAGCAATTATAATTTAAATTTATAATTCCAATAATGATGATAAAATTAATGTTAATATCATTGCTTCCAACAATCATATTGACCAAAAATAATATAAAGGTTGAAACCCAAAGTTATCAATTCAATTAAAATCAATTAATTATAATTGGGACATAGAATTATGAATTATAAAATAATATAACATACATGTTAAGGATTGGTTTATCATTCAAAACATTCGGGCCGTTACATTACACCTATTTAAATTTAATATCATAAAATGAATTCAAAAATATGGAATTAAAATGACTAATGTTATTTACAATTATAAATTTATATTTGGAACAATTGTTATGTTTTTATATTAATAATTCATGTCATCATAGTAAATGGTAAAATGGGATTAATGTGGTTTAACTAGTATATATGGATTAATATATCTCCAAAAATTATTTTAATGTTATTGGATTAGTTTATATAGACCCAATACCATATTGTATATGAATTTTGGGTAATGTGGTGAAACATTAAATTAATATTATATATATTACATTTAAATCATATAAAAATGTGAATGTATATTCTTTCCCTCGCTTATAAAAAAGGAACATCATTTTATAATTTATTCACTATGTATGATCACTAAATTTCAGAAAATATCTACGATAATACATTACAAGATTTCATACATTATTATAAGATCCCATGTTCATAACCAAATACCTTCCTATGATTTCTTCAATTTTAAGCTAATGGTTGTGTCTCAAAGAAGACGTAATTATTTAACCCAAAAATTTATATATATATTAATTATTATATTTCATATTAATATTTTTCACATAAAAATGATGAAAAAAATTCCATAAATATAATGATATGTTATTATGATTATGTTAAATTATTTTCCTCCTCCAACCATCAAATTGTAAATTAAATTATCCCTTGAGCGTATATTTGGACTACCCTCTCAACTCAATGATATTATTCATCTATTGTAAATATCATTCATATATGGTTGTGATGATGGATTATATATATATATATATGTTTGTTTGTTTGTGTGTGATATTTATTAAATAATCAAATATCTGTAATTAAACTATCTTATCTACAATCTTATATTCCCATGTGTTGGAAAACAATAATGTCAATCATGCGTACGTGTGGACTTCTATATCCGTGTAATGATGTGTTTCATTTTCTATTAGCAACATAAATTGTTAGTAATAATGATAATATTATTTATTATATATGAAATAATTAAAATTATAAAAAAATTAATTGTTATTTACATTTTTTCGTTTCATCTACCAAAAGATTGAAAATCACTCCCTCATACATATGGACTTCTGTATCCATAAAGTGATATTTCATCACTACATTATATAAATGGTAATAAAATTCAATATAATGAAAAAAAATTATAATTTTTTTATGACTAAAAATATAGGCCTAATTAATTAGATAATATTTTTCAAGGAATAATACCATCATATAGAAACACACATGGAAATCTGACCTATTTTGACCAAAAAAATTATTTTAATGATGAATTGTTAATAAATGGATAATTGGAATTTGTAAGGGAATAATATATAGTAATATATAGATTATTATGGTTATATTATATATTAATTATAAAACTATACTTATTATATAATATTTTTTAATTTATATTAAGTAGACAGATACATGAGTTAAGTGTTTCTTGAGGAAATTATTTCCCTATGATATATTCTATATTAATTTTTTTATTTAATCTCCTATATATTATTCCTATTGGTTGTATATACCATGAATGTATTTATATTCATGGTATTTAATTATTCATTTTAATTTATTTCATTGACATATGTTATGTTTCATTTTCAATTATTTTAATAACAATCTCATTTCTTTTTGGGATTTTCTATACTAAATTTATAATGAGTGAAATTATATTGATATTATACATTAAAAATATATTTCCATATGTATGTTTAATCATATAATTTTAATGTCATATTTCCATTTGAATATCGTTGTCACTTAAAATGTTCCAGAATGTTTTATATGAGAAACATACATCTTTCTTCTTTTGTTGAATTTTTTTTCTTCCACAACAATGTTATATGAAATTTTTTCAAGAGTGTTATTATTTATTATACAAGGAATAATAAATTTCATTTTATCCTGGTTTTAAACACATTTATAATTTTTATGTGGTTTATTAAAATATATTATGAACGTTCTATTTATGTTATTTTATAGAAAGTGACTATGGAATCATTATTTTTACATATATGACATTAAGGTATTTTTACACTATCATGATATTTCTTTTTATTATATTTCAATTAATGTATAAATTATTTTTTTCAATGAAATTTTTTTTCACTTTTTAGGAAATACTTATATTTCAAATCTGTGTTTTTAAAAGTAAATTTTTATCTTCCCCAATAATTTTATGTGATATTTTAAATAAAATTCTCATCCAAGTTAACATACTTTAATGTTACCTATGAATTGATGGATATATGATCCAATGATTCAACCCATATTATTTCTGTGGATGGATTATTATTATGATGATGATATTGTTATGAAAACCTTTTATTTTCAATGTATTATTCTATAATAATATAATGATTGTTTAATATTATCATGAATCACATATGTGTGATTTTAATAATGTTATGTTTGGTTTTATTATAAATTATTTAAGGAGGGTTTCATTATAAAAACATTATGGGAGGTTCTGTTATAAACAGTAAATGGGTTGGTATGTTTTTTCTCTCAGATGAATTGGGTAATAGTGATAGAGTTATGATAATCCAAAGATATAATAATTTTATGAATCTAAAAATAGATATCATAGATTAAACTCTTATGAGATAATGGACTTAACAAGATATATTTTACCACTATTATAATTTTATAATTATCCTATTTGTGTTATTACATGATGATAATATGATTCCCCAATATATTATCATGATTTTCAAAGTTTATGATTTTATAGGAAATTAATATAACTAATTCCTATGTGTATGATATGATCTTATGAATCATGATTGGTTATATATGATCATGATCTAAAAAGAATTTTATTTTTATGAAAACTACTTATTTAATTATTCATATCTTTTAGTTGTTTGATATGATTTTTCAAGTGTTAAATTGATATTCACAAACCATTATGATAATGATATACTTACATGTGGCCATTAATTGATTACCCATATGTTTACCCTTATAGACTATCTATACTCACACATTCTTATATTTCCTTTCCCCATGTTATGATGGAAGGATTTATATAATGTATGACTAATAACTGTTCTTTGATAGAATAACTCTTTGAGAGTTGTTAGATATCATTCCTGAAATTTTATGATTATGTGTCCTGTATCCAAAGACACCAAACCATTATTGTTATAGAATATGTATTATGTTGAGATATATTTTATATTCATCTAAAATTATAAAGTGTTTATAAATGTGTTTGGTTTTCCAAAAAAATATATCTACTGTTGGTATAACATCATTTGTGTAGGATAATAAACCAATAAAAACATGAATATGTAATGAATGAAAAAGATTAAATAAATATATAGTGGTAATATAATTAAAAAATTAAAACTATTTTAATATAACGTATATATTTTTTATAATGATTTTTATAAATAGATTACCTAAAAAGGTAGTTTAAACATATCTTGGAAACTGGATACCTTGATGAATTCGTTCCATGAAATAGGTTTATATAGAAATATGGAATAGAGTATTTATTATTGTTTTTGAAGCTACCAAAATAGTATTAATGAATACGGAGAATGAATTTGGGATGGTATTATTGAGATAAATGAAGCAAAATTGTGGACAGGTAGTAGTGCAAGAGGGGTCCTTTTTGGTCAATTCTGAGTGGAAATTCTACAAACAGTCATTCTCAATGATGAAGGTTCATCATTTGACATATTTAGTTGATATACATTTAAAAATAATTAATACCAATCATGAAAACATTCATGAAAAATTTAGATATATAGTTAGAGATATTTTATGACCATATGTATTTTTTTCCATTTTACACCATTTTACCCAACCTTTGGTAACATAATATTTTTTCCTTCGAAACAATTACTTGAATCCATAAATGAACAATGTAATTTTTATGTAGGTGATGATTCCAAATATCAATTACATCAAATAAAATTATATTTATAAGTATTTATTATTTTAAATTTACACTTAAATGTAATGTATGTTGAATAAGGTATTTTTAAAAAAATTGATGTATTATATATTTTTTACGGTTTTTTTATATATTAAAAATGTTTTATTATATTTTTTATACTTTGAATTAGTATATTTTAATATAATAATCATAAATGTGTTATTAAATTAGTTTTTAATAGAATAAACACCACACATTGAAAAAACATTTTTTTGACACATAACACTTTTCAGGTAAAATGGTTTTAATAAAATATGATTAAAATTAGATATTTATTTTATAACAAAACTATTTTATCAATCAATTATAATTAAAATGTTTTTTAAAATTATATTGACACATGATATCATTTTTTTAAAATATTCAAATACATATTATACTTTGGATTTATTATATATATTTATTTTCATGTGAAATATTATTAAACACAAAAAATATACATGTTTGGTGGTTTAGAGGAATGAATGTTGAAGAATAAATATGAAAAAAATAATATACGTAAAAGGAAATTTTCCAATTATAAAATCCCTTTTACCCTAACAATTCTTATATCTAAATTTTTTTAATATAGACCTACCTCAAGAGAAACCATTAGTAAAGGGCCACACCACAATTTCATTAATGTTGCAGCACCACGAACCATCCATGAATCGTATAAAATGAGGCCTAGAATCACCCAAAATGTCTATAGACAAAAAATATTCAAATTTTAAAAATATAACATAATATTCATGTTAAATTTTATATTATGTTAAAAATATAATGTCAGTTACCTTAATACATCTAATGAAATATTAGAATCAATATGAAATCACATCCTTTATGATTGATAGGGATTGCAGAATTCCTTGGTATATACCCATTATGAATCTGATTATACATACAAATCAAAATTGTAACCATACAAAAATAAAGTTCTATCATTTTTATAAACTCCTATAGGAATCTATAAAAACATTAATGGAAACATGGGGGATATATTCATAGAATTAAAATATGAAAATATTTATTGTGTTCAAATAAAGATGAACCATTTCTTTAAGAACCTATAGTAAGCTAAAAACAATAAAATTTCCGGAAGAGTGAAAATAGATCACTTATAAATAAATCAGGTCCTTTTAATCCAAATTTCGATTACAATTAGAATCACCATAAATTTATAAAATCATTTGATACTTGATTTTATGGTAGTAATCAATGCTAATTAATCCATCATCAATCATTATTCATGTTTCATTGTATTTATGTTTAATATATATATACATATAAGGAATTATTTTTCTTAGCATAAACTTATAACCATTTATTATTCTTTGGATTGAGCTCCATAATTGATATTTTTAGAAAAATAATAGATCTAACTTAGAATGTATATTTCTTCAAAAAACAATAATACCATGCTTCAGTTTCTTGTACTCATGGGAGTGATATTAAAATCCTTCTTTAAATCACATAATAAATTTATTTTAAAATTTTGAGAAATTGTTCAAAAATAAATATTTATTAGTATAAAAATAATAAAAATATCTAATATCAAGGAAAATACATTTCATTTATTATAACATAGAAGATATTAGTGTTCCACATTTCCATTGAAACCAGAGCGGTTTTCTTTAGGTGAATCCACATATGTTCCAACATCATGCCTTTCATAATAATAATAGTTTTTTCATTATGTACCCTCCCAAATTAGTAATATTCTTATTATTAGCCCATGTAGTATGATTTTGAATCAAATTATGCTCTTTACCACGATCTTGAAGATATATGTTTTCCAATTCACAATTTCATTATAATTTAGAAGGAAACTGATCCTTTAGTTATCTATTATTTTGAACTTCCTCATTTACCCATACATATATTCAATTTGTTACCTTCATTCAGACATTATATTCAGATTCAGTATTCCTATATATTGTTTTCCAACCTCACATGATAGACCTATCAATGATCATAGACCATAGGGTGTGTTAACATATTTTTCTATTCCTCGTGACTTTGGTGTCAAACAAGAGTATCAGTGTTACAATATAAATATAAATCATCATCCTTAAAGTGTCAAATGTGATATTTTTTATCATTTATCATAAAAATGATTTTAAATGATTTAAATTATAATAATAATTTTGGAGATCTTTCTTGTCATTCATTAATAGTAACCTCATTTTCCTCCTATATTTAGCATCCTAATAACCACAATGATTTACAAGTGTATATATAAAACCAGTTATTTTCCATCAAAAAATTAGTATAATATCTAATAGTTTTACATTCATCACAAAAATGTTTATAATTTATTATAATCAGTTTCAAACAAAAATTTCCCCTATAAGACATCTTTATGGACTTGAGTTGTTAAATGATCAATATGAATAGAAATTTAAGAAAATATATCAAATCTATAATTTTTTGAATCCTTTTATATTTAAATTGGGGATCCAATGGATGATGTAACATCCCCTAAAATCCAATTATTCTAGTAAACACAAATCAGCCAAATAATCACACCCATAAATGGAAAAGTTTATTTTTGACCTCAAAGGGGTTAAAATATGAATCATCTTCTGTACTTAGAAAATATTGTTGTTTAAGAAACACCAAGATAAAATACCCTTCAAATAATATTAAATCATTAATTAGAATGATGATATGAAAAAATACACATATTGTTGTCATCGTATTCAAAATTAAAATTCCCCAAGAATTAAATATTTCCCTCCACCTGTTTCTAAAAGTCCATGGATTCACACCCCTTATTATAATAACATGATCATTAATTGAAATATTGAAAAAACATTCTTGGTATATTAACCTAATTAACTGAATATTCATCAACGATGCTTCCCTTATTATTAATATTTAGTTTTATTCATCCTGAACTGATGAAAACTATTTTCCACAATTATTATTCCCTACAGTTTCATGCTCAATAAATTTATCAATGTTATGACTTGTCGAGATAATCTTTCGGTTCCCAAAAATATAAAAAAATTATTCCCATGGGATTGAGGGGATTATATCTTTGATCAAGAAGAATATCACCATTATATGAAGCTCTTATTTTCTCATCAATTAATCTAGAAGCTATTTAAAAAATATAATAATAATAATAATATCCTATTAATAAGCAATAAATTTTTCTAAATAATAATTATAATTTATTATTATCTATTTATTTAATTCTTTTATTATTTAATATATATAAATTATATTATTTTTTAATGTTTTTACAATTAATTATTAAACTTCAATATACATATTGGATTCATGTATATCCAAAGAACATATATCCAACAACCATATATCAATTGGTTATATGTCTAATGAGTATATCACAAAAGGACAAATTACATTATATTATGTTTCCTTACATACAACTATAATATCACTCATCATATTGTAAAATTCCTTCAATATTTTAATCATATTTTTAATATGATTTATTCTTCTTATAATTACAATTTGTTTTATATTCCTCAAAAATGATAATGATGATGTGAATTTTAGCCTTTTAGTATTATTTTTTTGTTTCAGTCACCTAATTATTTTGAGAATTATTTTTTATTTAATTATCATTTATTGTATTTTAATTTGAGTGTTAATATTCTACCATGTTGAAATAATAAATTTTTAACTTTAGTTTTATTGTTTCATTTAACCTAATATAAAATACTCAAAGGATTTATTTAATGGGAAATATAAACTAAAATCTCAAGTTGTTGCATTATAACTGCATTGAAATGGTTTTCCCAATCATACTTTATTTAGTTGTTAAAACATTAGTGTTATTTTGTCTCATTACATCTCCATGTTCCCTTGATTCATTCCAAAACATATGATTTTACTAGATAAAATATACATTTTATGTGTTTTTATTTTATATTACATGATATCAATGATCCATGATTTTTATTATATATTCATCATAAGAGAGATAACTTTCAAGATATATAACTAATGACATTAGAAGATATGATGGATCATTTTTCTATTTTTTTAAAAAATGATATATGAAATACATAATGAACTTGTGATAGGTTATATGGAAGTGTAAAAAATAATATACCATCCCCAAATGATCAGGTATTTTGAAGGGGCTAATAAATCTATGAATTCACTTTCCCTTATTCCAAAAATTTATAAACCTATTCCTCAGTTATATATTTAGAAAAAAAATATATGTAACATTTAACTAAAAATATCAAAAATGATTATATGTGTTTCTCTTCTATTTTATTTATGTTGTTTTAATGTGGTATATAATTATTTTGAGTGTTAATAATCATTTATAGAGTTTAATCTAGTTCCAAAATCAATATCACATCATTTTGAATTTCATCACTTATTACCATATATGGTAACATATGGTTTCATTTGAAATAAATAATAGTACATAGTTTTATATGATAACATTACCATGTGATGATATTTATACTTCTTTATTTTCAACCCCATGGAGTCCTATGATAGTATATCTCATCGGGTTTGAATGATCCATCATGTTTCTTCATCTATCTATGGATGATAAGTAGTTTTGAATATCATCTCATTATCAACATGTTTATAAATTATTCTATAAAATGTAAAGGTAAATGTCATACCTCAACCATATATAATTAATATTGGTAAACAATGTAATCATACAAATTACATTGTATTTATTATGGAAAGATTATTGAGTGGTAAATTATCTTGAATAGTAATACAAAGTTCCTAATTTATAAGCAACCAAAAATATCCCAAATGTTTTATAGAATTTTCCATTTTGATTAATACCTAAAACTAAATAAATAGTGATATTATATCATTTTTGTACAAGAACAGGTAATGGATTCATCAACCCCTTATCCGTCTGTTATCCTACCCTAGATCTCAACAATACAAATCATCATGATATATACTTTGTAGTCTATTTCTTCATGTTGTCCGACTAAAAATTCCTATTGTGATGGATATATATATTTTTTTATTTCTAATATTGATATAGAGTGACAAGATTAGTAGATCAACTAATCATTATTTAATTAATTTTATTATTATAGGGACACATATAAATTTCCCAAAATGGATAATTTCATCAATCCGAGGATTTAACTATGGAAGATTACATACCTTCTTCTTCATCTCTATATCCTACTCCATTGCCACGATGATACACACAAGGATAGCTAGTTGAGTAGTAATCTGGTAAGATAGGATTTATCCCTTTACCTAATGATTACCTAGTACGCCCATTTGAAATAATTGGATATTTGATCACATTATACCCTCGTCATTGATATAGAAAACACAATCCTTCCAACATAGATCATAACCCAACTTGGTTTCCATCAGATGATGGTAATGTATTATGTGGACAATGTCCTTGATCAAATCCAACACTCTTTTTAGAACATTTTCAACTCATTTTGGGTGAAAATATGCATTAATAACTCTTTATCACAGCAATATATTTTTTAATTTATATTAATTAGATAATATATTTGATTCAATGTGATATACGCAACTCTATTTTTAACCAAACCATGATATACTATATAAGTGATAATATTTAAATATGATCATTATAAATTATATGTTAGTTTGACATGTATGAATAAGAATAAATATATTATAAAATATCTATATAAATATGTCCCTCCAAAAAAACTATCAATTGTATATTCATTATTAAATAGTTGGAACTGAAGATAAACTCTTTTGAATTTAGAAGAGATATTTTGAAAGAACAATTTTTTCTGTGAAAAATATATTTATCTCATTTAGTTAATAAAAATTATTTTATTTATGGTTATTAGGAAAGGAATTAGAATGGGATCATTTTATACATAAAAAATAATATTTTCCTTAAAAATGGTTTTATTGAATTTTGTGTGCATATAATGTAATTAATATCTACCAATTTTTTGAATTTTATATTAATAATTGTGAATATTTATTTTGAATAAGATTATATAATAGATCATAGTATGAATTTCTAAGACTTTCCCAAATAGTTTCATTTTTGATTGAATGGTAAAAATTCCATTTTCTGAAAAATGTCCATTATTTTACATAAATAAAGAAATTTTATATGGAAATTATATTTCTATTTAATTTTAATGCAATATATGATAAATATTATCAAAAATAATCTAAATAATTGCATATAAAACTACATTATATTTTATTTTTTTATATGACTATTGTTATAATTAAAAATCAAATTTTATAAAAACTTTTTCATTAAATTTTGAGAAATTTTTTTAAATGTAAGAACTAAAAAATAAATATTTTTAATCTTGAAAAGTATATTACATATTTGGAATCCTGTGACTCAAAATTAATAATGAAATCAATTTTTTTTTCATTATACATAGTGACCATGATGAAAGTTGTCACCACAAAAATGATAAAATAGGTTAATTAAGAGAAAAACTAAGTTAAACAGACTCATAATATTATCTTAATTCTAATTTTGTGATGGTATTTTAACTATTATCAACTTATATGGGATATTTTAACTTCATTTATCCACATTACAATTAGTATGAAATTTATAATATTTATATTTTTAGAAAAATTTAAAATGTGACACTCCCCTCACTAATAATAGGGAACCCACTATCCTAAATTACTAACGCATTATGAGTAATCTATTTTAACCAATACCTAACCAAATATATCCCTAACCTAACTCCCGAAATCTTATTTTCAAATGAAAAAAACTATAAGTATATAGGTGAAATGTAAAGGCACAAACCCAAGGTAAAATTATAAGTCTTAATTGACCTATTTTTTGTTTATTTCTTATAATACCTTCACAAAATATGTTCTAAAAACTATATCATAATGAAATAATTATCTTACATATATAAAAATTTTATCATGTTGATTAAAAACAATTTTCAATCACTTTCCCATTTTATTATAACGTAAAACATTGATCTTGTTCAAGCGTGATCTACCACCTACACGAAGTGATGCACATCATTTTCTCACACCACCTCATGAAGATCATTATATCAGTAGAATAAATGAATATATAATACGTTAATGAAATTATTATTATTCTAGAAATATATTATATTACATATCTTTTTACCCATTCCAGTAATTATAAATTGGATACATCAAACGTATGTATATGTGGAAAACCACCTCTACAAAGTGACGTGATTCATTTTTCATCTCCAACATAAATGACTGGTCGAAAGGATAGATTTTGGGAATAAATATGAAAATAAAACATATTTATTAGTATATAAAATTGAAATATTATATACTTTATTTTCTATGCACTTCATAGAAAAATAAAAATGTTGTCGTAATGTCTCGGCCTAGGTGAAACATACTCGTGACCCAAAATAGACCGTTGCATAACTTCAAGTGTCCCTCCTCATAATATAGAGGTGGTAGACTAGAAATTAGGGTATATTATCTTTCATAGGGACACAATATCCTATTTTTAAAAGTACAACACCTGCAAAAAATAAAAAAATAAAAACCAAATATATAATTGTATCCATAAAGATACCAATATTACATGATATCTGTAATTATAATCACAAAATGAAATGGATTATAAATATATAATGCTAAATTACATGAAAAGTGTCAATATGAAACTGAATGTATGTAATCTAAAAATAATAATCTGGGTCTGGGACTATGTCAGGTTCCCTCATCCATGCTTTGTCCCGACTTAGCCACCTTACAGAAGGATGTTTCCCCAATCTTGTCCTACAACCATGAAATCTATTCAGGCGCTCATCCGTTAGCCAAAGTAGGGTGTGAGTACAACTTATTAAACCACCAGCACCAACATCTAAAACAATATACAGTCAAAAAAACATGTATGGAGTTTATAAAGAAATAATTTTAATAAAACGATAAAGAGATATAATCTTTTCAATTAACCTATATTTAAACTTACATACTATCAGATTCACTTTGACACCCATACCTCAATAACTACTTTGTCTCTTACTGGATCCCAATGTATTCCCAAATTATATGATATATCAATACCAATATTGACTAATGTTGTAGCCCTATGTATTCCCATTTGATATTATATATCCATAACTGCTTCAACACATGCCAGAGCCTGAAGTATTCCCATGTGATGTCATTTCTCAGAATTACATTATTACGATTATTTAATTAATACAAAAATTGCCATGTATTCATTCATACATCAAATAATAAAATTAATAGGTTACAATTCATGACACACAATATAATGACCATGTTCCTATTCATAAAACACAATTTATTGACCATGTTACCATTATTCACAAACAATTGAATGACCATGTTACCATTAATTACCTCACAACTGAATTGATATGTTATCATTCATAATGTCACAATAGAATGACCATCCTACCATTCATTAATAAAAAAATTATTAAAACAATTAATTATCCACACATATATAATTACTAATTAAACAATTTGTTGAAAAAAATAATTCTATTTTTATATTCAAAAATTAACCAATCAGTTAACTAATATTAATTAATTTAACAATTAATTAAAAAAATCTATTCTATTAGTAAATTCATCAATTAACTAATCACAAAATATTTAATTACTTATTCAATAATTATTGTATCATTTATATCCCCTTAATTAATTCCATAATTAATTAAGTACGTCAATAAAAATAGTTAACTCATCTCTTAATTAATAAATATTTGGAAAATCAAAATCCAAAAATTAATTCCACGATTATTAATATCATTAACAATTCTAAAATTTCATTATTAATTAAAAAATTGCTTATATCAATTCTCCAAAAATAAAAAACTCATAAATAATTCATTAATTAATTAACTCAATCAATATTCCAAATATTCCATCATTATTACAAAATTTCATTATCTTAATTTATAATTTCCAAATCCCCAATTCCACATATCCTTAATTAATTCATTCGCAAAATTAATTAATTTATTGAGGAACAAAATTGATAAACATCAATAGAAAATATTCGATTATATACATGTTGTTTAAATAGACATTCATATTGGAATTATATACTTCAATGTCCTAGATTTTATGTATATTATTTGAACATTTTATATGGAATTAATTCGATATGTTGTTCAATTATGAGGCCTTGTGGTCCCAAAAAAACATTTGAAATATATTAAATATATAACATAGCACACGTGTGCTCTTTTCATGGAAAAGTGTAATAACTTCTACAAGGGTTCTCAGATCAAAAATTTAAGAGAAAAATTGGGTTCATAGTAGTGAATTTACTCTTGGTGGGACCTTACATCAACCGACACAGGTCACCTATGAAAATTAGTTTTTGGTATTTTGATAAATAAAATAAGAATTTATTTTATGTTTTCATTTCACTGTGACAAAACAACAATAATTTTATATTTTACTTTTAATTTTGGATCCAGGGTTTGGCTTATCACTAGAAATTTCTTAGAGGCTCTAGAGAGAACCATGGAGAACTCTATCAATGACACATGAATGTGGATATGGACCGGAGATGGGAAGAAATTGTTTTTTCAAAGGATATACCTAATGCAGCCGAAAAAAGATTTATCCTCTTCTGATGATTATCCATCCTCTTGGTAGGGCATCTTGATTTGATTTCTTTTCTTCCTTCTAATATAAAATGATGAATGCGGACCAACCAATGAACACATTGATATGTATTTTCCGCATTCTTATAGGATGGGATATGAATACATGTTTTTATTAGGTTTTTGATGATTGATAATTTATTTTTTATTCTTGATCATTCATATATAATTTATTGTGTTCATATCGAAAAATCAAATATTTTAATTCAGTGGGGTTTTTATGCTATTTATCCCCTCTATTATTTGCGTTCATTAAGATCTTCAGGGTTTGTAAACGGTTGATTATTTCACCTCTATTTAATGGTCCTATGACCTGAAATTAATGAAATGGATTTAGGAAGACCTTATGTAGGTGAGATGATGATTGTGAGAGATGTATTAGAGTGATTCTTGTGATATAATTCTTTGATGGATTTTTGTGTAGGTGATCATAATCGTTTTTCTGATCCAATTAAAATCCCAAAACCCAAATATTTGTTGTTTAAATGTAAATATGACATGTGATATCAAGATTATACGTGAACGAAGCATTGGATAAAACACCGAAAGAGAAGATGTGGCACATGGAGGAAGAACAACCTTTACGAAAATTCAATATCAATAGGGCATGTAATTTGGGGTTACATGGCATGTGGTCCCCACTCAACAGCAGCTAGGGTTTTGGGAGTTAGTTAAATGCCACATGGTGTGCGACCCTATATGATTGTGTGTATAACCTTCATGGAGTATCATCCTATATCTAAGGGGATACACAGCCATGGGATGGAGTACACGGGTTTCCCATATTGCATGTACACCACCACATGGAATTTCCCAGATCAGTTACATAGGTTATCCAGTATACGAGTATATGGGTGGGTAGACACGGGTCTACACCATGTACTTTAACACATCTAGTGTACATGGGTGAGCACAGATGGAAGGACACGCCATGTGGCCCTTCTACAGGGTGTGTACCCCTCTAATACACGAAATGTTCTAAGTGAAATTAGATGTTGTAAAAAATATGTACCAGGGGTCAAGGAACACAACGTGTGACCCAACTACATGTTGTGTACCTGTTTCAAAATTTAATGAATCTATTGTCCAATATATTAAAAAAACATAATTAAGGTTTATTCCCTTGATTGATTCCCTAATGGTTGGTTATTATCATTTCCTACTCATTGGATTATGACCCCTGCATTTGGAATTTCCAGATAGAGTCATTCAAATCCCCAATGAGAGGCTTAGAGAAGGATCCTCAATTTTTACTTCATACCCAATGTTGAGTCCTTGGTAATGACGTGATCAACTTCACACGGCATTGACCCTATACATAGCAGGTTAATCCAAATGGAGTTTTTGGTATCATCAAATGTCCCTGGCTATGATCCACATATGTGTACCATATCACTCTTTAAATTAATCAATGTATCCCTCTCAAGAAGGTTCTTGATGAATTGTACATCTCAGATGAACATCATCTATAACACCATCAGATTTTGAAAATAAGTATTGTATTGAATTCATGAAACATCTATTTTCTTCAAAACCCCCCTATTTTACAACCTATCCAGTAAACATAATATTTACACCTCTATAATTTGAATTTCGATAAACTAACACCCACTATTGCATCCATTAAGAATTTTACATTCTTATAATACAAACATAATTTTTTTTGTGAATAGTAACACACACTTATGGATAGTAATGTACATATTAATATGAACCTTATGAATAGTAAATCATAATCTTATTTTATTTTCTTATGATTATAATATAGTGAGACCAGAATAGATTTTTCATGTGGATGTAAAAGAAATTATAGTTGTAAAATTGTTAATTTTCTTATGATTATGAGTCTATTTAATAATTGAATTAATAATATTTAGAAAATTATTTTCAAAAAATAGATCTCATTTTTGAATAATAAAGTTCAAAAAATTGGTTACGGTGAATTATTTTGATTTGTTTGAAATAATTGATTTTTGATAAATAGTAATATTCAGTAATTTATCATTTATATACATTATCAGTTAAAATAGCTATTAATATCATCATGGATGATGTAATAACACTTTTCTACAATTCACATGCACATATTACATTTATTGGTCACAATAATGAAAACTACAGGTTTCCTCTGGAAAAATAAACAAATAATAAGTAAAATAATCAAAAAACTCTCCTCTCCTCTACTATAAACCCCCCCTCACTCCCTATTATCTACATTCCTCTAATCCTTGGATATCATAAATGTTCTTAAAAAAATACCCTTCCCTGGTCACTTCCCACCTCCATGTTCTTCTGGTCATGTAAAAAGACCAAAACCCCAACCCTTATGGAGGTTTTCATAGAGGTTATTTCAAGAGGTAAAACATCATTCTTTTTGTTTTAGTTTCAATTCAATTTATCTTCTTTTATTACTATATTCTAACCTCATATGTCAAATTGATCCTTATAACTCCATTATAATCTATATAATGATATTATACCATGTTAATTTAATAACCATTATCAATACTCTTTCTCTCTCTCTTAAAATGAAATCATCGTCTGTGCGGTTCCAATTTACAACCATCATGGATGAAGAAGTATCATTCTTCAAAATATACTTCATTACTGGTCATGAAACAATTTTTTTGGTTGATCCATAAAATAATTTATTTATTAATACCTAATTGATATTCATGAACTAGTATATGTACATAGTATTGATTTATTTGACAAAACTACTTCTCAATAATACAAATACACCCCAATAATCTAGGTGATTCTCATTAATATATCATCCAATGATTCATCATCATAAAATGTAAAAACATTATCTATATAACCATTCACACTATTATATGTAAATATTTAATATATATAATTTCAATTTTTTAGAATTATATCATTTCCACAAGAACATCCATACTCATATACAAATAAAATGATCATGAGAACCCAGGAAACGATCACTCTGGAACAAAACAATTCAATCTCAAAACATACCAATAAGGAAATAAGTAAATTAATAAAATTATTATAAACTAAATACATTTATAGTAGGTTTTAAATTAATTTATTAATATATCTAATTTAATATTCTAGGAACATATGTTCAAGAGCATAATCCATTCTATTTTAAGGTAAGGGATCCTCTATTTCACTTTTATTCATGAATCCCCCATATATTGTGTCCATTTCTATTTAATTCATAAAGATAGGGTATGTTTTTTCACCTTCCCATTACATACCGTATTTTATATAAATGATGGTATTCCGCTTTACCACTCATTATTCCCTCACCAGAACACATGTAACCAATCAGAAATGTTTGTAATGGGTTTCTTCATCTAGCTTCCACTTTTGTGACATATTCTATATTCACTCGTATTAGTTAGCTATGGTTTATGACTACTATCCATTTAATAATCATATCATGAATCTCATTATTCTAATTATAATAAATTTATCATTTAATGGTTATTAATTTTGGGGTATACGTTTCAATTGATTACAAATATGTAAGGGTTTTCCATCCAAACATCAATATTCATTTAGGTTACATTTATTATCTACTTAAATCAGTTAAATTATTATTTATTCAATGTACCCCCCATAATTTTTATTTTAATGTTATATATATGTGTTCCAACCATAATAAAACTTTCATTAATAGAGATTTATATGTTTTTAAAAGAGCATTCACGAATTATCAAATAGAAATCAGATTCAAGGGAATTTCTCAAATACTTACCCACATTCATGGGAACTCTATAATCTGTTGTTAGCAATAATTATCTTTCAAATACCACTTATTTTATTGTTTAAATTCCGTCTTTCTCATATTATGTTTTTATAAAAATTATTTTCCAATAGAACTCTTCTTTTCAAAGTAAAAGGGTATTTATATCTTGAATTAATTGATGATTTTATAAGGGTATCTTCATCTATTTCAATAATCTTGTTGATTACTATGTTTGATATCAGTTAAAATATTTAATTGAATGGTTCATGGCATGTTTGAATATGGTTATACTATCCTAAAACCATTCAATAATTAAATCTGATTGGCTAGTGTTTATGATTAATGTTTGGTTAAAGTTAGTTAAATTTCATATGATAGGTTCAAAATGAATGTATATTTTGTTTATGTTTATCCACACTAAAATGAGGAATTAATTGAATATATTATGTGATGGGTGGGGCCCGCTAAATCCCCTCCATGCATGGGTAGGTCTCATGAGAAAAACAGACCTCACCATGGCTGAGGCATTAACCATTTTTTGATATGGTTTTGGCTGAGGCCTTAATTATATTTAGATGTCTAGGCTGAGGACACAAAGGTATTATTAATAATGTCTTGAATATGCATTTATATCATTATGAAGTTATAAATTCATAGTCCATGAGGATATTCCCCTTTTAGAAAACACGTTATTATTTTTATGGATTAAATTACTCAACACATATTCCTATCCTAATGTAATGTTTTTTATTATTTGTATAGGCATGTGTTATCAATTAATCAACCTGATTAGTGTTTACACTTATGATAGCTTAAGTTGTATTTCATAACCTTACTAATCATCTGATCTCACCCCTTCTTATGATTCATTTTTTCCAATACAAGAAGAGGTATATTATGATTGACTTGGATGGATAATATTAGAGTGGTGAATTTTTTCAATGGAACTTTTATGTTGTTTTCCATTACATGTTCTAATGATGAACTTATGTATGTATCTTTTTTAAAAATATACTAAAATATTTGATACATTTGGGTATAAATTTCTTTTAATCATTCCAATATAACGTAATATGGCTCTGGCCCTCAAAAACAAGGGTCGGGTATTTATAGTTCATATCATAGAGAGTTTAGTAGAAAACATCGCAACTACATTTTAAAATGCATATTGGGGAACAAATCCATAATATATTCTTTGAGGATAATCATACCAAGACATATTGGAATTCATTTTAAGGAATATATTATGTTGATGTTTCAATAAAATACATCTTTTTCTCAATACTAAAATTGGATGTAGATTTATAACAGATGTACCTACGAGTGAAAACTCTGACAAGGAGTTTCGAGCATGACTTTGGGTATCTTGGTACAAGAAAAAGAGCCTTATTACACACTTGGTTTGACACTCTAGAGGGTTATTCGTATAGTAATTCACATTTTCAATACAATCCATTATAAAATATTTAAATGTAAATTTTTTCTAAAATAGACATGTTTAATATTCTGAGATTAGCTATGTATATAATTTCAATTTATGCGAAGTATTTTCCAAAGATGAGATTATACATTATGATTGAAAACCTAATCTAGTGTATTATATTATTTATAAATGGAGACTAGTGAATGTAATGGATACTACATGAATGTGTGTATCCCATGTTTTGATTTCCCTCTTATGCAAGATAATGATGTTGGACCTGGAGTTGCGACTGGTTCAAAGAAACTTATAACTATATTTGGAAAACATAATCAAGTTATGAACAATAACGTTACCGGTATAGAGATTTTAGATACACAATGTGGATAAGCTATGTTAGATCACTTAAATGGAAAAAACCTCCATCATTTAATTAGACTATAATCCCATTCATATTAGAGTAGTGAATACGTTCTTTAGAGATGATATTTCACATCATGGGAAGTAACGAATGGGAGAAGGTTTTCGTTGATTTTTATCATCACTAAAGAGATGTTGATCAATGGTGGTCATTAATTAAAAACAAAAATGAGGAATGATACATATTAAACATCAAATATAGATAATTTAATGAACATTTCATAGAGAAATATTTTCTATATGAATAGCAAGATGATATGGAAAGTTATTTTCTGAATTTGAGAAAAAATGAAGATGAGAAAGTTACAAGGTATAAAGATAATTTCAAAATGATATCAAGGCACATTATGGACTATATATGTAATCCAATGATCAAGATTGATCAATTATTTAATGGTCAAAATCCATTCCTCTGGCGAGTATTGGTCTGCCAAACATTCTCACCATATGAAGATATAGTCTAATCAACTATCATGATGGAAAATGAGTTCTCTAAGTCATATGAATTTAAATAAATAATTATAAGAAGAGGGTTTCTAAAAAATATGAAAAAATAAATAATGAAATTGGGAAGAAGGAAAGATTTTACTTTCCACACTGTAATAATTGTCGAAGGAATCACCCTGGTTCCTGCATAAAAAGAAAAGGGTTGTGCTACTTGTGTGGATATAAAGTCCATAAAGCTAGTGTTTTCTAGTGGAAGGAAGAATATATTAATGTTAATTTTTATAATTTTAGTCCTACGGTACATTTCTCTAATTATTTTCCTGATCGTCAAGAAAATGTTCCTTATAAAATAACAAGAGAGTAGGGACAAGCTTATTCGATCCAAACTATAGATGTTGATGTTTCAAATGACGTGGTGGAAGGTACATTAATCGTTTCCTTGAACATCACCAATGAATTATTTTATTTTAGATCCTTTTATTGTAAATATCTTCTGAGTTTTCCAAGAAAATTAGCTATTTCAAATTTGATTTAGTAAGGGATTTTCTATCAAAACTACTAAAGGAAGTATCATTGCAACAAAGTTGTATTAGGAAGTCCACATTTTGGAATATAAACATTCATTATCTGATGATACTTTTTTCATAACCATGATTGACTCTTATATAATCTATGGTATGGATTGGGTTTTGAAGCATGGTCCAGAAATTTATTACAAGAAAAAGGTGGCTATAATTTTTGGGGATGATATGGAATCCCGTATCATTAGAGTAGAAACATCACCATATGATTCTCATCTAGATACAACAACAGAAGATCTACTAAATTAAATTTTTGAAGAGGAAGGTAATAAAATAACTAAGGGTCGGTAAGGGAATATTGTAATAGGGGACATACCTATTGTGCAGGAATATGTTGATGTGATTCCAGAGGATTTCCTTGGACATCCTCCATAGAGTGAAATTGAGTTTTCCATGGATATAATTATGTATTAATGTCCCATATCAAAGAACCCCTATAGAATGACCACAATGGAGATAGTGTACTAAAGACACGACCAAAGTAATTGAGTGATAAGGGATTTATTCTCCCTAGTGTTTTTCCATGGGGTGTCCCAATTCTTTTTATTATGAAGAAATATTAACCAATAAGGTTGTGAATTGAATACATGGAGATAAATGCTATAAAAATAAAGAACAAGAGTTTATTACCATGTATTGATGAATTATTTGATAAACTTCTTATAGCCCAATATTTTTGGTTGATTGATCTTTGGCCTGGATTTCATCAGTTGCAGGTGAGGAAGGATAAATTCAAAAGATAGCATTTCAAACAAGGTATGGGAATTATGAGTTTATATTAATTCCTTTTGGATTGACTAATCCACCATCGATTTTCATATATCTAAAGAATAATGTTTCCAATAAATATCTTAATGAATTTGTGGTGAGATTTATTGATAATATCATGGTATACTCCAAAATCTAGGAAGATCATGAAAATCACTTCCATGCTATTCTAATGAATCATGAAAGAATTTAATTATATCGAATGTTTAGAATTTGTTCATTTTTCATTAAATCAGTTTCCATTCTTGGAATAGTTGTATCTAAAGATGGAATATATGTTGAACCTGTAATGAAAAAGGTTGTTCAAGAATAACCAAATTCAATAAACATAACTGAGGAACATAGTTTTATTGGTTTAGCATGTTATTATCATTATTTCTTTTAGAACATCGCTTGATTATCTAACCAAATAAAAAAGAATTCATGTAAAGTGGTTACGGTTTTATGTAAAAAATGTTTTGATGACTGTTTTAGAAAATTAAATTGGTTATTATTGAATACTCAAATCCTAACACTACCATAATGGAAGGATGGGTTAGTTATCTACAGTGATTCATAAAAGAAAAGACATGTTTGATTACTTATGTAGAATGATACAGTTTTTGCCTATGCATCAAGGCAGTTAAAAATTCATGGAAAACTATCCTAATAATGATCTTGAGTTAACAACATTAATCAATTCACTAATGATATGGACTCTTTATCACCATAGAGAAAATTTTTGTAATATATATATATGCAGATCATAAGATACTAAAATATATCTTCTCACAGAAATAACTCAACATGAGGAAAAGGAGATTCCTCAAACTACTCAAGGTTTAAGAATGTTCGATACACTACCACCCATGAATGGGAACCAATGTAGTTGATGCATTGAGAATGAAGGATCACAGAGATTTCATCAAAATGAGGATTGACAAGGATCCTTTGTAAATTGATCTAGTGAGGATGGATATGGGAATTATAAAAGAAAGTGGAACATAAATACAATTTCAAATGGTTTCCCAGACATATTTATTTGAATGAATTAAAACAACATTTTATAATGAATGGAATCATTATATAAATATTAATGTTGTGAATGTTGGAAAGATGGATGACATCATGTGTGAGGATGGAATTCTGAAATTGGGGAAGAGGTTGTGTGTTCCATCTCCGCCAGAGCTAAAGATGAATTTATTTGATGATTCTCGCAACTAAAATTTCTCTGTACACCCTGGTAAAACTAAAATGTATATACATTTGAAAAGACATTTCATGTGGGTTAATATGAAGAGGAAAATTGTTGATTATGTATCATAATGTTTAGTCTGTCTAAAAGTGAAGGCCGAAAGAACAAAACCTAAAGGAGTTACACCACCTCAACTTCATCCTAAATAGAAATGGAATGACATCACCATGGATTTTGTCACTGGATTACCCAAAATTATTTGAAATAATTATTTAATATGGGTAATTGTGGATCAATATATGTAATGTGCACATTTCCCCACTATAAAGAAGGAGTTTCCATTAGTGCGCCTAGAAAAGCTCTATATAAATGATGTTGTGATCCTTCATTGATCACCTCCCTCAATTATTTCTGATTTTGATCCACAATTTAAATAGAAATTATGGAAAATTATTCATAAATATTTGTATAATGAAATTTTATTGAATATTGATTATCACCCACAAACTAAATGGTAAATCTGAAAATACAATCCAAAACATTTAGAACATTTTGAGAATAGATTCACTTAACATTAAATGTATGTGGATTCAATATTTACCTTTAGTGTAGTATTCCTACTATAATAGTTTCTATTAATGTATTCAAATGGCACAATATGAAGCATTGTACGGAAAGAGATTTTGTATACTAACATGTTGGGATAATGTTGGAGAACATAATATTGTGGTCTTAATGTATTTGGAGGAAACAACAGTGAAGGATAATATTATTCATTGTCATATCAATGAAACTAAAAGAAGAATAGAAGATATACTGATAATGGAATAAATCTCTTTTTTGTTTTAAGTGGGATATCATCATTTCTTATAGTCTCTTGATGGAATGGTGTTATAAGATTTTGGAAAAAAGGGAAAATGAGACCTAGGTACATTTGTCCTTTTGAAATTTTAGAGGTAATTTGAGTCGTTACATATCATTTGGTTGTGCCTCCTAGCCTTTCTAAAGTAATCAATGTGTTCCATGTCTCATTGCTGAGAATGTGCATGCCAAACCAAATGCATGACCGCACTTCTGAAGGTATATAATTTAAACCTGACTTATCTTACTATGTAGAGCCTATCCAGATTCCAGACACTAAATAAAAAGTTTCAAGGAATTAGATTACTCAACTGGTAAAGATACTTTGGAAAAATCATTAAATAGAAGTGGCATCATGGGTTCTTGAGGATCATATGTTTAATAACTACTGAACACTTTTTGTGAGGTAATATTCAAGTAATTTTGAGGAAGAAAGTTTTATAAGGAGGGTATAATGTAACATCCCCTGAATTATTAAAATAAATTTAATAGTTAATCAATGAAAATTTGAGTCTCTTTAAAACAAAACATTGTTATAACCTATCCAGTAAACAAAATTTTCCACCTCTGTAATTTGAATTTCAAAAAACAGATATACACTGTTGCGTTTAGAATGATGTTTAGAGTCTGATAAGATAATCATAATTTATGGTGAATTGTAACATAACCTTATGAATAATACTATGAATAGTAATATAACCCTTATAAATTATAAATCATATTATTATTTTCTTTTCTTTTTTTATAAGAAATTCATACCATAATTAATTTTTCAAGTCTATACAAAAAGAATTATAGTTTAAAAATTATTATTTTTATAATAAATAATTATTTTATGAAGAAAATAATTAATTAATATTTTAAAAATTACTTTCATAAAATGTAATTTACTTTTTAATTCTACACGTCAAATAAAGGATAGGGTTATTTATTGTGATTTTTTTAAATACTTAAATTTTTGATGAATAGTAAAATATGACAATTTACAGTATAAGTGCATTATCATTTAAATTCACCATTCCTAGTATCATGGAAGATGTAAGAACACATGTTTCAATCTAAAATTCAACTATTACTATTCTCATCTACAATAATCAATGTTATTGGTTGTCTTTGGAAAAATAAAAAAATGAGTAAAATAATGGGAAACCCCTCCTCACCTCAACTATAGAAACACCCCTCACTCCCTCTTCTCTTCATTCCACAAACTTAAAACTCCACATATTTATACCCAAATACCCTTCCATAGTCACTCCCCATTTCCCAGAGCTCTTGGCTTGGCTAAAGGACATAATCCCCTTCCTTAAGGATGTTCTCAAGGAGGTTATTTCACGAGGCAAATCATATTCATTTTTATTTAGATTCATTTTAATTTATATTCATTTCTTATTCTATTATAAAAATATCTTTCTAAATGATACTTATATCTCTATTATCGTAGATATATTTTAATTATACCTTGTTAATTTAATATCCATTATTAAAATTCTTACTCTCACTTTTATAAATGGAATCATCGTCTGTGAGCTTCCAATTTACATCCTTTTTGGATGATGAAGTCTGGTTCTTCAATTTATCCTTCATTTCTGGTCATGAAACCATTTTTATTCTTAAGAGAGACCAAATATATGGATTATAACCTAATTAAAATCCAGGAACCAGTATATGTACATATTATTAATTTATATTACAAAACTAGTTCATAATAATAAAAATACACCCCAACAATCTATGTGATTGTCATTAATATTTCCTCCAATGATTAATCCTCATAAAATGTAATAAAATTTAATATATAACCGTTAAATCTTATGTTTGTTCATAAATAATATATACTATCAACTATGGAGAATTACACCATTTCCACATGAACATCCATATTCATATACCAATAAACTGATCATGAAAACTATGTAAATGAACACTCAAGAACGACAGAATTCAATCGTATAACATTTCAATCCGGACATAATTATCCTAATAAAATTAAATTAAACTAAATAAATGTTTACTGGGTTATGATTTTAATTATTAATATGCCTAATTTCATAGTCCATGAACTTATTGTCAAGAGTGTAACACAATCGAATTTAAGGTAAGAGATCCTCTATCTCAATTTTATTCAAGAATCCCCCCTATGTTATGTCCTTTTTTTATTTACTAATTATGGGGTATATTTTTCACCTCCCCCATACTACCCTTATGATTAATAAATGAATATTATACCCCTTTAGCTCTCATTATTCTGTCATAAGAACACTTCTTACCATGTCGAATTGTTTGTAATGGGTTTCTTCATCTCACTTACATTTTTGTGAGATATTCTTTATTTACTACTATTAAATGAATATGGTGTATGAATAATCCCCATTTATGTTTCACATCTTTAATCTATTTTTTTTAACTATATTCAATCTATCATTTGATGGTCATTAAATATTGGTAATACGATTCAATTTATTACAATGTTGTAATGGTTTTCAACCCAAACATCCATTTTCATTCTTGTTAAATTTATTATCTACATAACTCAATTAATTTTTTATTAATTAATATTTACTCATCATAATTTATTTGTTAATGTTATATATATGAGCTCTAGCCAGAATCATACCTTCATTTATGGGAAGTTATATGTTTAAAAAGTATTTTCCAAAAAAAATCCAATACAATCCTGATTCAAGCGAATTTCTCAAATACATTCTTATATTCAAGGTCATTATATAATCTATTTTTAGAAACCATAAACATTAATAAATCACTAATTTTATTATGAATATTTAATCTTACTTCACTTATTGTTTCATATAATTACATTTCCAAAACAACTCTTATTTTTAGTGTAAAATGGAATTTATCTCACGAATTACTTGATGATTTTATAATAGTGTCTTCATATATTTCAACACTCGTGATGTTTAATATGTATGATATCATCGACCATATTTAACAGAATGGTTTATGATTAGTTTGAATGTTGATATTCTATTCTAAAACCATTCAAAAATTTACTCTGAATGGTTATTGTTTAAGCTTAATGTTTTGAGAGAGTTAGTTGAATTTCATATCTTAGATTTAATATGAATATATATGTTGACTATGTTTATTCCCACTCAAATTAGGAATGCACTGGACTTATTATGTTATGCAAACAACCCGATATAGCTCCTCTATTCATTGGTAAGTCTCATGAGACAAATAGTTATATACTTGGTTTTGGTCTTTTGTATGTTTAGATATTTTTTTGGTCGAGGCCTTAATCATTTTTCATTTTCTTGGCCTAGGACTTGACAATATGCTTCAGAATTCCTGACATTTGGATTTCCCTCATTATGAAACTATAAATTCATTGTTCATGAGGCCATTAAACATGTATAATACCCATGGTTATGTTTTACTATGGAATTATTTATTCATCTCATATTACTGCAATAATGTGTTGATGTTTATTATTTGTAGAGGAATGTGTTTTCAATTATTCACCATCACAATTGTTTATGATTTTTGTATCTTCCTCTATATTTCAAACCCTTACTAAGAAAATGATCTCACCCCTTCTTATGATTCATTTTTTCCAAGACAGAAAGAGGTATATTATGATTGAATTGTAGGGATAATCTTAGAGTGGTGGATTTGCCTTGTGGAACATTTATGTCATTTTTCATTTCAAGTTGTAATGTTTAACTTATGTATATATATTTTTTCTAAATCTACTAATCTATTAATTCCATAGAGATATGAATTTCTTGTAATTGTTCAAATGTAAACCAATAAGGCACCACCTCCCGAAAACTATGGTTAGGACTTTACGTCGTTGGTGCTACTAGACTCAGAAGTGTGTTCTCACGGATGGGTGATTTGTGAAATCATTAGACTGAGTTCCTAGTGTTGTTATGCAGTGTATGTGAGTTACCTATATACTATGATAGTTTGTATGAGTATGTCGGTATATTCTTTTTATATTTTTTTAGAAATATAGTGTGTAGCGATGACAATGTATTTCCTTTGTTCATTTTATTATAGTTTTAGGGTGTCATACTGATTATTTTTATACTCACCCCTACAAGGGGTTTTCCCACACATGTCATGTCTTGTGTAGATGATCTCCGATTTGAAAGAGTATTGAGTGGACCAGGAATATAAAATTCATTATGACTACAAGAAGGCCGAGTTTTTCCTATGACTTAGAGCAATAGTGAAAGTACCAGTTTTCCATATTTGTTGATTTATGTATTTTTTAGACTATTTATTTTGGTGGGCTTGTATTTTAGCCCAGTCTACAATATTGGATATTAATTGATATCATAATATATTGGTTTGGATTTTGGTATGAATACATTTTTTCATAGATGTTTTTATATTTCATCATTTTTCAGATGGGAGATGTGTGTGTGAATAATGGTACATAGAAAATTCCTCCCATGATAGTGGTATGACTACTAAATGTTATTAACAACCACCTGGCCTATTGGAGGAGTGATTGGGGAGTCGTGGTACAGTCCCCACTGGGAGATTCACTGATATTGGTTTTGGAAAACAATTAAAAGTGTTTCTAGTTCATCTTTCAAGCCTGGGGATCAAGTGTTGGTTCATGTGGCCGACATATGTATACACCATAACTCTGATAACCTATTTTCAACTCGGTATATTAGAACATTGGTTAAAGTGAATGTAAGGGTACATGAATGATATATAATTGGTTTTTGGTTCCATTTTCTTCTTGAGTCAGCACTTTAGATATACTCGTTAACCATGGTACATCATGTTTTCATACAGCATGCCCTCGAGGTACAATGTAACATTTATTCAGTAGCTTGATCACGACAACAACCCCCTTTTTGATGAGGATTTGATACATGGGTCAGTTACCCAGATATTTCCTCAGGGTGGTGCACTAGCTATACCACCACCCATTGAGAAGCACATGGCACCTATAGTACAAGAATATGAGGATCGTAGGATAAGCACACTCCACATGTTTCAAAGACAGAGACCCCTATGATTATGAGGTGTGCTCGACCCTCTTGCGACTGAGCACTAGTTTCAGGAACTGACCTGATTTTCCTATCTAGTTAGGAGACCATCAATCAGTTGGTGGTCCTCATTGCATGCCTTATATAAGTCTCGGTAGGGAGATGGTGTAGTTTGGCTATCCAGATTCACTATGAGGTGAATCCTTTGTGGAAAGAGTTTGAGCATCTAATTAGAGAGGATTTATCACTAGTAACACTGAGAGTTGTGTGTATTCATGACCATCTTCACCTCTAGTAGGGTAGCATGAAGGTGGATGACTATTCATCACGGTTTACCAACTAGTATAGGTACTCAATAGATATGATTAAAGATCAGAACATCAGTTCTCAGAAATTCGAGTGAGGTCTGTGTAGAGACATAATAGAAAATGTTATAAATCAATGCATTCCAACTTATGTTGGGGTTCTTGAGTGAGAATTGTTTACTGAAATTTTCTTGGCGAAGCTAATACATTCGATAACAGTCTTCACTGAATGAGGAGGTGTTGAAGCCTCAAAAATATGGAGATAACTTCCTTCATAGAGACCAGATCATTCAAGAAATTTCAAAAGGACATCCCTAGATATAAAATGTACAATTCTAGGCTCACAGGGTGGGTCCAATTATCCAAGATATAGGTGGTGCAATTCATGTGATGGTAGGGGAAATATCTCTTTATAATGTCTACCAGATCCGGATTCTAATAGGGAGATAGTGGATGAACCATCAAGGAAGAGACAATGATAAGTGTGGGGAGATCCTCAGGGTGGTTTATGTGGAACAAGAACATGGAGAGAAGCCAGAGGTGGTCTATGATTTGACTTATTACCACCACCCCCAGTTGGTCTACACCACGCTCAGGGATATGGAAAACTGGGGTGGGGACAACATCAAGTAGATAAGGCATATAACCTATGGACTCTATCTCTGATTCAAGGTATGATATGAGTCTTTTATCATTTAACTATAGTACTAATATAAAAAGTTGAAATTCATTTGTTTTTCACCACATATCTAGTATGAGTACTTTTGAATCAAGTTGAATAGTTGACTCGAACATTATGCTTGGAGACACTTATAGAATGTGACATGATGATCAAACATCTATACTGACAGTGTTACCTTAACCTTGGAGGTGATAGTTTCAGTCGGAACCTTTGGTTGGATACATTGAGGCTTTATGATATCATTTTTAGAATGTATTGGTTTTCCACAATCCTTGACCAGATTGACAGTTTAAGGTGAGTCGTGTGGTGTGTCTGCAGTATTGGAATGAGGTTTTCCTTTCCTAGTGAAAAGGAAACCCAAACACCTCAGGATAGTATCATGCATTGTAGGGTGCAGTAGATTACTCATGAGTTGTCTAGACAGACCCTTGATGTAGTAGACAACATCATATTTCTATTCCCATCAGTTGTGGTAGAGTATAAGGATGCTTTTTAGAATATGTTCCAGTTTTACCTCCACACCAGGTGATAGAATTCTGCATCGACAAGCACTCTAGGATGGCACCGATATCAGCACCAACATATAATATGGATCCCATAGTGCTTTATGAGAGGAGGTTGTAGCTGGAGGACTTGTAGAAAAAGGGTACTGTGATACCAAATGTTTCAACCTGGGTGGTCCCAGTTTGGTTCGCCAAAAAGGTAGATTATATCTTGAGGTTGTGTGGGTACTAATGGTGCTTGAACAAGCTGAAATTGAAGAAAATGTATCCTCTACCAATGATCAATGAACTCTTTGATCAGTTGATAGGGGAACGACAGTTTTTGAACGATGGCCTTAGATCATGCTAACACCCGTTTCGAGTACAGGTTCAAGATATATCAAATATGTTTTTCAAATGTTTTTATAGTCATAATGAGTATGTGTTGATGACCTTGGACATGAATAACTGCCTAGCTATGTTCATGGGACTCATGAACTAGTCATTTCAGCCTTACATAGAATGGTTCATGGTAGTCTTTATAGACATTTCTCTTGTGTACTTAGCATCTAAGGATGTGAACCCAAGAGTATTAATGAAAATTTTGGATGTACTCTAGGAGAATAATCATTATTGGAATCTCTCAATGGGAATAAAATATATTATAAATGTATATGTTCAGGGACATGTTATCTCAGCAAATGGAGTGGTAGTGGACCCGACCAAGGTTGAGGTAATGTTAACTTAGGAGCTACATAGGAGTGTGATAGTGGTGTGGAGTTTCCTTGGTCATGCAGGATATTACCATATATTCATAGAATATTTTCTAGGTCATTATCACCCATGTCATATTTGACTAGAAATTGTCATCCTTTTGAATGGTCAGAGAAGTTCTAGTTGGTTTTCAAGTAGTTTAGGAGGAGTTTGAAGATAGCTCTGTTCATGAGATTCACATAAGAGGGTATCGAATACATAGTGTTCTACAATGTCGCAAGAACACATCATGGTTGTATTCCTATATGTATGAATGATATTATTTCCAATGGTTCATTCTAGTTTGGTCCACATGAATAGAACAATGAAAACAACAATCTTGAGTTGGATGTGGTAGTCTTCCCATTGATGTTGTGTCGACACTACCTAATGGGAGAGCAGTTTATCATCTACTCAGATTAGAATAGTATCATGTATATCATATCATAGAAGGATCTAAACATGGGACAATGGAAATGGATAATATTCCTCCTGGACTATGACATTGAGATAATGTATACACATAAGAAGGAGAACATGGTGGGAAATTCTCTCAGCAGGAGATCTAGTTCACATATCCAATAAAAGGTATCAGAGTAGTTGGCATTTTTACAACAATACATTAAGGATGGAAATTGAGTATTTTACCATCAGTAAATTGTTATTACCCAACCAATATTATTGTGATTCATGGAGGCTCAAATTGGGGATACTTACTGAGAGAATCTACATGCTTAGATGTCCACAAGACATGTGCCAGACAAATATTCGCAAGGTGGGTTGAATTTGTTCCTTTTCAATATATGGATAGTTGACCAGTGGTGCTACAAGTGGAGGTTCTCTTGGAGTATCATACATCCTCCTTGTGGGTATATATTGGAGTGGTGAAGATGCACCAGGACCACTAACATTTGTTTTTGTGGACATGGATGAATAAAGTAGAGGAAGAGTTTGTTTCTTGATGCCTTACCTACTAGCATGTAAAGAATAAGCATCAGGTTTCAACAGGTTTAGATCATCCCCTTGAGGTGTCCCAAGGGATTAGGGATAGGATATCAATGGAATTTGAGATTGGTTTACCCCATCCATCTTGGTTCATGGTGGAGTCTAGGTGATCATTGACCAGCACACCAAGTTGTCCCACATCATAGCTATCTGAGAGTAGAGTCTAGTAAGGAGATTGGGATGCCTCCACATGGAGAATATAGTTCATCTTCATGGAGTAAAATTGATGACTTTTTCAAATCATGATTATTTTTTCACATCATGGGTTTTAAGGGATTTTAGTAGGAATTTGTGACTGAGTTATGCTTATGCATAATGTTTCTATCCAAGATAGATGACCAAATATAGTATACCATTCAAATCCTAGAGGACATGCTATAGGCTTGGATGATAGACTTCAACCCAATATAGGGGGTGACCTACCTCTATTTGTGTATTCCTACAACAAAAACTACCATGCCACCATTGGTATGGAATAATTTGTAGTATTGTATGAGAGACCCTATTGATCTCCACTTTTTTTGAATGACCCAAGACAGTTAGCACTCATCGGCCTAGAGTATGTCTGATCTACGACTAAAAATGTACAAATAATCTAGGAGTTGATGAAGACTGCATAGAGAAATTATAAATCTTCTAATGATAGGCAGAAGAGACTTTTGGAGTTAGAGGAAAGATTCCAAGTGTTCCTTCACACTTCAAATCAATGGGAGAACAGAGAATTAGCATAGACAAGAAATTGTCTTTGAGGTTTATTGGAACCTTTCAGAGACTTTTTAGGGTTGGATAGGTGGAATACCACTTACCTACACCTCCGTAGTTAGACATGGTACATGAAATCTTCCACATATCATGGATGAGGACGTTCATGGATGACCCATCACATGTCATTGACTAGGGAGATATAGACATTGAGGATGAAGAATGTTTTTCTGAGTACCCACTCAGGATCAGGGATCGATATGAGAGGATTCATCATCCACGAGTAATTTCCATGATGCACATCCAGTAGGTGATTGAGAATCTCAAAGAGATTACATGGCAGCGAGATGCATATATTACTGCACAATATCCATAACTTATTGATTATCCTTTATTTTTGGGATATTTATGGAAACAAATCTATAAATTAGGGAGAATTTAATGTCCAAAATTTTCTATTTATTATGTTTGATTATAATGTGTAATTAATTTGTGACTAGGATTTGAGATGGAACATGATTACAAGTCCCGGTGGGACTAAAATAATTGCTATAACTATATTAAATATAATAAAAATCACAGTCCCATTGTTTTCCTAAAAACATAGAATATCCAATAAATGGGTGCCTGCCTCAAAATTTTGAGAGCACCAATGTTTTTAGAGAAGCGAGTTTACCCTATGCGTGACCTAACATCGTCCAGTGTGGATCATTTATGAAAAATAGTTTTTGATGTATTAATAAACAAAATAAAAAATGAATTTATTTTATATTAATATTTAGTAGTTATGGAATAAATTTTCACGTAAATTATCCTCTTAAGATGTTATCCATGGTTCAGTTCATAACGATTGAATTTCGTGATGGCTTTGGAGGGGACCCTAGAGAACTCTCTCGACATTAATAGATGATGGAGATTGGATTATATATCATTGAACATTTTTTTAAGAATATTTCCTATGATGGAAATGAGTTGATCAGTCCTCTTTATAGATCTATCCAATACAGAGGTTGGACATGTTATTTGGTTTTCTGTTCCCCTTTTGTAAATTCAATGATGAACACAGAACAACCAACGAACAAATTAATCTCTAGTTAGCTCTTTCACGTGAGATAAGATATGATTGTGAGTTTTTATTGGTGTTTTGATTATTTATAATTGATATTGTAATTTTGATTTTTCATATGAAAATGATATAGGATGGACTAGAAAATGGGTGATGTTTTTTCCATGTGTTGATCTTGTGATTTTTCTCCCCCGATATTCATTGCATTCTTCGCATTCTATGGTGTTTATGAATGTTTGACCATTGTGCCTATGCTAAATGAAATGGTGATTCTTAATTTAAGATCCAAATTCATTATAACATAGAAAATGTGTGACAAATATGGGGACATATGGATTAGATTTATTCCGGAGATATCATTCTCAGAGTAATTTCTCTTCGGGTGATCAGAATCAGTTCTCAAAGATAATTTAAAGACAAAAACCCACAATTTTCGGTGTGAAAATTGATAGAAAACCATGGATATATAGATTATATGGAAACATAACATTGGATCAAACTCCAAAGGATCGCATGAGGTGTGAAGAAGAAGAATGATGAATCTATAAATTCACTATCAACATGAAGTATAACTCTGGGTTTCATTGAGTGTGGCCTCCACTCTTCGAGGGCAATGTATTTCGTTGATAGTTAAATTTCACAAAACGTGTGGGACTATAACATTGAGTATATTCCCTTCATGAAAACATAACATTTATCTCAGGATATATGCAGGCACTATATGATTTCCATTGGTGGCCTACGTGGCTCGTACCCCACCCCACAGGTTGTCCCAGACTAGTTACACAAATTATCAAGTGTAATGGTACATGGGTTGGTAGAAAAAGTTTGACACCATGTACTAGAACATGACCATAATACATGGGTGGACCCTGAATGGGAGGACACAACATGTGACCCTTCTACATAGCGTGTTGCCTTTTTTACATGAGAGGTTATAAACAACACAAGCTGTCGTACATGGGTAGTACACGGGGTCTAGGAACACAACATGTTACCCTAATACACTACCTATACCCCATTCTACAAGGTTTTAATCTCTTGTACACCCTATAATGGCCATATTTTGTAAGGTTTTGTTCCCTTGACCATTTCCCTGATGGTTGGTGGGTATTGCTTACTAATTATAGGTGTGTGATCCATCCAACATGACTTTCTAGATAGTGTCATTGGAATCCCTTGTAAGAGGAATATAGTAGGATCTTCTATTCATTCATCATTATCAAGGTGGAGTCCTTGGTATTGTTGTTACCAACATCACTGACCAGAAATCATTAACTTACAAGGTTAATTCAGATGGAGTGGTTGTTATCCCCCCATTGCCTATGTTGTGATCCTTATTTGTGTATCATATGTCTCATCAGATCTATCAGGGTTTCTCTCTCAGGAAGTTTCCCAACTAATTGTAAATCTCAGATAGACAACATCAGTTCGATCTGACTCAGGAGTGTGTTCCCCTTGAATAGTTATTTGTGGAATCATTGGATTTTTTCCCTATTTTGGGTATGCAGTGGATGCGACTTTACTCTTGACTTTGATTATTGGTTTGAGTATATCATGATGTTCTTATTATATGTGTTGTAGACATATACTCTGTATAGTTGACTGTGTGATTCCTTTTGGTAAAAGGATGTGGTTTTAAGGTGTCCTATTGAGTATTTATATATTCACTCATGCATGGGAATTTTGTTCACGTGTCATGTCTTGTGTATATGAGTGACTTTTTGACGGAGTCTAGTACAGACCATTAATGGATAGAACCTCGTGAGTTCATCCAGGTCAAGGTGTTATTATTTCATCAACTAGCAGTCTAAATAAATATTTTTTTAACTGGTTGGAATGTATAGTTTATAGTCTCTTTCTATTGGTGGGATTGTAATCTGGCCCAGTTTACATTTCAACACTTTACTTCTTGTCATACTATATTGGTTGGGATAGTGGTATGCATGGAGTTGTTTCATAGTTTTTCTTTTACAAGTAATTATTTTTGGTCTTCGATATGTGTGTGTACCTACACGTACATAGGCAATTCCACTCATGTTAGTGATTTTCATACTCTGTGATAGTCACCATCCAAAGTCCTATTGGAGGCTAGCATAAGGAGTTTCAACATGGTCCCCACTGGGAAGGTTCATGGCATCTACAACCTACCTTGATTCATTTATGAGCAATTTCCTAATAAATATTTCCAAAATTTGTGTGGCACAATGAGATAGAATGAGTTCCAATTCTAACATCATAAATCAATATAAATCAAATCAAGATACCTTAAATCTATATTTGTATCCACAAAACCAAATCTATAAGAAATCAATATAGGGGAAAAATCACTATCATGAAAGGATAAAAAATATATTTGAATGAGAAACCATTTGATATTATATTCTCTTACCATTTGATGTTTATATTTTCGATTTGGGATTCAAATCATAATAAAAGGAGGTATGTATGTCTTGGAATCCATCCAAGAGGATCCAATATCATGAAATATCATCTATTTTGAATAGGGATCAAATAGGAGTAAAATTAGGATTTGGATAAATGAAAATCTAATTTTATGGTGATTTAAACAGTTTTGAATGATTCGCTAGGCACAGGAACATGGTTTCCCCTAATTATGCTCCTAACTATGTGCCTTTTTAATGAGAGTGCATGGTTTCTCCTCAAAGGTTGCACAATTTTACAAACCATGTGCCACCCATGCAATTTCCCATCATCCAGGGATGCAAGGTTTATTGGACTCGGGTGCACAGATTGGGAAAACAATGCACCAACCGTGCGCAGCCCACATCTCTTCCGATTTTTAAAAAATTTCATTCAAACACACCTCAATTTAATACCACAAAAAAGTACTAAACACAAACCATTTATATAAACAAACCTGAGATGTCTCCAAAAAAACTGGGGCTTTACAAACACCCATCATTATAACACCTCATACTCGAGTTCTAATCTCGATAATCATTAAGATTAAGAGTAGAAAAATATTGGTCCATTGATCCCTCATATCTAATTCTGTTGCCCATATTTCCACTAGAACACACATATGATTCCACAATACTAAAAATATGGCATTATCTTTATCCACCAAACATTCTCACAATGATCCAATAAACATATCATAAGCTACTCAAAGGATTAATATATCTCATACTCCACATCATCGGTGCAAATCACATGAGAAGTGTTAAGGTTATATGATATTAGTTTTGATACATTTAAAATAACATTCATAAAATATTATATATGTGGTCGAGCCAATTGGTTTGGCACTGGCCTAATTATCTCCACAATCTCAAACAATCCAACAAACCTGGGATCCAAAATTCAATGTCTCTGTATCCTACGGTTACCCATCCAAGGATACACCCAAAGCAATACACAATCACCCTCTATAAGATCTAATCAAAATAAAAGCCTATCAGTATTTGACTTCTATCTACATTGATCTATATTCATATGTTTTTGAATTAGCTATACCTACTCTGACGTCTCCTACTTGAGAATCACTCCTAATAGCTTAGACCCACCTGCCTATATCAAGAATTAAGGCGATCTATAGGTCATAATATAAATATTCTCTTATATTTACATCTTTATAGTTTTAGGATAAATATTATTATTGGTGACCACCACTTCTATCAGGTTCTTCTCTCAAAACCCACCATTGTCAAAGACACATGCTCAAAACATATCCATAAGCCCCTTTATATTATTATCTAATTTCCCATCTCTTCATGAGAGGAAACACATACTAAAAAAAACCTTGTTACATATTTCCTTCTATAAAACCATCTAGTTTCTCAATGAACATCCTGAGTCATTGTCCAAAAAAATAGTTTTTGGAACTCCATGTAGATAGACTATCTCTTATACAAATAGTTCTCCCAACTCCTGCACTATGAAAGTCTCCCATATAAGAAATAAATGTTCTACATTTTTCAAACCATATAAAACTACCCAAAAGTATCATTTATCTAAGGTATCATTGTAATACCCACAAAATAAATTAGTATCACAATCCAATCATTCATTCTGGAATGGTCAACAATTTTAGGGAACCACCTGGTCATTGATGCTTAACCTTTACCTGGCAAATGGTACAATATCATGTCATGATCCATAGTATCTCTATTTTCATTCTCGTCCACCAAAACTATCTTTTTAGGTCATGATACATTTTGGTCAATCTCATATGTACCACTGACATCATGGAATGAAACTCACACATTGTCTCCTTCTATATACTATTTGGTAATAAAAACCTAATTCCTGACATATATGTTATCATACTCATTATTTCCCAAAAATGGAGGTGACTCCCCACTCTCTTGGATTTCCCTCAAGGACATACACTCTGAATTCTCATACCATCAATCTATTATCTTCCTCATAATAGTAGACTCCACTGATGTTGATATGAGATAAATCTACTCTCAACTCTCCTCAACAGCGACATGTAGCTCATCTAGTTATGACATCATCATCCACTCTACACTGCACTTTTATACTGCGTAAGAAAGATTTTTCCTACTCTAATTATCAGCTACATTTTTTCCATTCCCACATATATATTCTATCTCAAAATCAAAAGAATACATATAATCCACCCATCATTACTATCGTATATTCAATTCTTGCTTCAAAAAGATACACCATAAGCTCTTGGGATGTATATACACAGTAAAAATTTCTTCCAAAGATAATTCCACAAAAACATTAAAGAATAAACCATTGGTTCCATCTCCGGGTCAGGCATAGTGTATTTATGTTCACGGAGCCTCAAATATACAGATACAAATACGCCAAAACTCAGTATCCGTACATAAACATTGCTCCAAGTCCAATCTAGAAGCATCAGAATAGATTTTATATTTGTCACCTGGATCATGTAGGATCGTTATAGGTATTGATTTCATGAACTACCTCAACTCTTGTAAAGTGTTCTCACATGATTCAGACAAGTCAAACATTATCCCCTTTTTTGTTAGGATGGAATGAGGTGATTCCAAATTGTAAAAATCCTCAATGAGCCTTATGTAATATTAAACTAACCTAGAAATCTACATACATCAAACACATTCTTATCATGCCTCTAAGAAAACAATTCCATAATATTCTTAGGGCCCACTTATAGAACATCCTCTACAAAGATGTGTCCTACGAAGTTTACCTAATAAATCCAAAGATAACACTTAGATATAACAATTTATAAAAAAATTTCTCTTAGTGTAATTATGATGATTTCAACATGTTGATAATGATCGTCATGATTCTGGGAATACACCATGACGTCATCCACAAAAACTACCACACTCCTATCTAGTTATGGATGGATGATCATGTTCAGCATATCTATAAAAATAGTTTGGGTATTATTCAACCAAAAATCATCATAAAAATTTCATAGAGGCAATACATATTTCTTGAAAGTACTCCTTAGTATATCAGAATTTTAAACGTTCAATTGATGATAACCTACTCTAAATACCATCTTAGAAAATACTCACACTCCTTTTAGATAATAAAAAAATTCATTGATACACAAAAGTGGATATTAGTTATTCATATTCATCTTGTTAAATGTCTATTAATCAATACAGAAGATTAGGGTCTCATCATCCTTCTTATAAAAAACTAGTGAACCCCAATGTGACATACTTTGTCAGATAAATAGCTTATCCTCTAAATTCGACAACTAGGTGGTCGGTCGTTTCACCGAATGTATGTTATCGGTATCCCAAATTGATATTACACACTCTTAAAATTAGTACAGTGCATGTGTGGGGTCGATCCACAGAGAACATAGGTAGTTCATTGGTTATGTTGAGTTTATAATTTATTTAGTGAAACATGTCAAATTTAGAGTTGATTTTATTGGTTTTGATTGAGTGAAACTGTTTTGTTTACTTTAAGAAATTTATTAACTATTTAAAGGAAACAACAAGTGATTTAAATGTGTTTTAACAGAAAGAAAGGTGTATTGGGGATGTGGTCATTATGGAGTTTTTATGCAGATTACATATGTGGTTGTGTTGTTTATGATAATTCATCATTCTGGATTTCCTTTTATCCCAAGATTCCTTGGTCCGATTTCTCTTATTTGTAATTGATGAAATTAAATCCATGGTCCAGTGGTCAGTGTTTCTCAATTCTAAATTTGGTTCTGCCCATTTATGAATCGGTGAGACATTTTTAGTGGTCATGAAAGATTTTACAATTACTCTTATTTTATTTCACTGAGAATTCTTCCCTTGGTACGGTTCAGAATTCTCAGTAATACTTAGAAATGATTTTAGATGAGTAAGAAGTATTATGAAGAACGAACACAACTATCTAAATCCATACAACATAATACAATCCATCATCACCCACAACCCCAACACAATGGGTTTAGTTACAAATGGAATGCAAGATAAGAACAACACACTCGATACCAAATGAATTCATTGTGTAAGCATCGAAGAGGAATGTCGGTAGGTGGAATAGTGGAACAACAGCACCACGGTGGTTTGGGAATGGTAGCAGCAGAACTTCTCCCTCCTCCAATGGTTTGGAAATATCAAATATGAAGGCCAATGCGTCTTTTTATAGGTAACTAAATTACACGACATGAATATAAACTACACGCCGTGTACTTCCGTCAACGCACTTTGGGATTCATTTTATCTGCTCGTAGGCGGCCTAACACACTGTATTTGACTTTGAACATGACTCTGCCTAGTAGGTGAGTGTACACAGCATGTGGCCCCACCATACACAGCGTGTAATGCCAAAATTTGGTCACCATCCCATTCTATAATAGCATACACGACATGTATAAATGGAACAAACCATGTCTCCTTCGACGACCACATGGGCGTGTAGACTCTTCTCGGCAACTACCACTTCTAGAATGTAGTACACGACGAGTAAAGCCTCCCCACACGGCGTGTAGCTTCTGTCTGGTGACATGGGAGAGTACTCCCTCCTTCAATCTGTGTCCCTCTCTGGATGTACACAGCGTGTATACAGAGTACACGCCATTTAGTTTCAAAACATTCACAGACTTCCCTCAATTTGTGTATTTTGGCCAGAAAGCTCCTAAAAATAGACAAGGTCACCAAAATCAAATTATTTGTGTTTTAAGAAGTAGGTATGTGGTGAATTTTTTTTTTTTAAATAATATATACAAAAATGTATACACAAATCGGGTGCATCAAACTCCCCCACAGATAGTTGTTTACTTATCCTCAAGCAAATCTCAGCATCTAATTAAAATAACCAATAATTTTAAATGGAAGGCATTAAATTAACCAAAAATATAAAGGATAAAGTTACTGAGGAAAATTAAAAAATTCACAAACAGATTCAATTCATAAGATATTAAAATCATCCCTCATATATATAATTCATTTAACTAATCTCATCCTCTTTTAACACATTTTTTAACCTTTCAAAAAGAATCATGCCACTTGATGATCTACCTTACTAGTCAATATCACACTCCACACTCAAGATGTTTTTATTTAGAGTTTTTCTCAATATAATGTATATACACTCTATCCCTAGGTTTTCAATATTTCTTGTTCTCTACTTCAGAAAACATTTAATTACAATAATCATGAGGGCTTTATCAATAAGGTTTATATGTCTCTGTGGTTAAGGGTTGGTAGGTTTAGATGTGAAAAGTAAATTATGATGCTTGAAAAAGGAAGGATAATTCCTTTAAACAACATTGGATTATATTCAAAGTAAAGTTCAATGAAAATGTATCCTTCATAAGCTCAGTCGAATGATGTTGTAATCACCATTTTTTCCCTTAGTCAAGTAGTGTTCCAAAATCAAATGAGCATAAGGTTCCCTTCTTTTTTTTATGAAGAACTAAAGGGAAACACTTATGAATACAATTAATAATTTTTTGGAACCCTTTCTACCCTAAATAGCCAAAGGGCACTCCCCCACACTTTATTTGAAGATTTTGCACACAAAAATTCCATGTATTCCCAACACCCTCTTTAAAGCTCCAAAATGAATAATCATGAAAAGTTCAAAAGGAAATAGGGTAGGAAGGGAAGTAATCTTGTAATGTGGCATCCTATAATGTTTTTTCCTTTATTATATTGGATTAATGATGATTAAATGTTGGGCAGGTTTCAAGATAAAGCGGTTAAAACAATCTAGTGCCTCAATCATTTTAATGTAATTAATTTTTTTTCAGGATTTGAAAAGAATACTTGCAAATTCTAGTAGTGAAGCATATCCTAAGAAACTCTCAAGAAAGATGGTATTAGAAAATAAATAAGAAAAAGGGTTTAGATTACCTCTCAAGAGTGAAAAAATATAAAGGGACAATCAGGTCATGACATGCATATAAATGATTATCCTAATCAATGTAATTAATCAAGGATTAAAAGTTGCTTTTGAAATTATATCAACAGTCATTTTGAAACACATAAGAATCAGAATAATCCTGAAACCCTGAAAAAAGTGTCTACTAATAACTTGAGCATTGATAAATATGATTAACCAAAAATTGCCTCAAATTTTCAAATATATAATCTAATAATTATGTCTCTTAGATTATTTCAAGGGAAAAGTCTAAGATGAAATAGAGAGAGGAGGCTCCCCAACACTGAAAATTACATGTGGTCCACCAAGTTCCCAATAATGAACAAGGTAATGTGGGAGCACAAAAAGTGGACCAAACCGAGGTAATGTAACGAAAGGATGAAAATCAAGAAAGAAAAAGAATCAAAAAGAATACTCCCCTCGTGTCGAGTTGAAGGAAAATGGTATGTGAAGTAAAAGTGCAAGCCAAAATGTTCCACATGACCTGTGATGGGGAAAAAGAAACATTTCAAGAAAGAATAAGAAACACCAGAATAAGATATCACAAATATATACACAATGAAAATAATATGTCCCAAAAACCAGTCATTGGGTCTCCTCAGAAGAGGCATCATCTAGGATAGGATCAGCAGAAAGAGATGGCACTGGAGGGGTGGATACTGAAGGCGCGGACCCAGTGGCGGGATGGAAAGCTGGAGAAGTAGGATCCACAGTGATGGGATCTGGAAAATGAAGTGCAATATCACTCCTGGGACAGGAAGAAATGGTGGTGGAATGAGAAGTAGCAGGAGGGCCCACAGTAGACAGTAGAACAGAGTCTGTGGTTGGCGTAGTGAAGGGCAGTGGAGTAGTAGTAGGAAGGCCAAGAGAAGAGGCAGGGGAAGGTGGTAAAGGTGACGGAAGACAAAGATGATGGGAAAGAAGCACCAACAGCTGCTCCATGAGGTCCTGGAAGCTATCGGGATGAATCAAATGCCACGCAATGGTGTTTTAGTGGCCGATGATATGAACCAACTGCTGCTCTATCTGATCCTGTCGGCTGTCTAAGAGACCCAATACATGTTCCACCATGGCTAGGTGGAGGGATAGGGTAAGATCAACCAAGGGTACAGTGGTAGGTGGAGCTGGTGATGATCCAGAAGAAGGAAGGCTATAAGATGAAGGGTCTGTAGAAGGGGGGGTGCGGTGAGGAAAATAGATGGGGTGGGGAAGGAGGAGAGGGTGCATCAGCGGGTCTAGGAGGGTCAGCAGGTGGGTTGGGGCGAGCCTGGGCAAGAGTGTAGGCACCCCCTGCTTCTGGACCATACCCATACGAATGAGAATGAGAAATTACATCCACTGGGGTGACCCTAACAGGTCATGAGGAAAATATGGCTCGAATTTCTCTAGGTGGTGGGCGAGACAGGTTGTGTAAAACACTCCGTTCTGGTTTCCCTGACGGATACTAAACATGGCATAGAAATAAGAGGTGGTTAGATAAGGGAAGTCCGGGTAGTCGTTCCAGATGACACAGGTAAGGAGCTCCATGTCACGGCTGGTCACAACCCTGCATATCGTCATGGCGGGGGAAGAGGATGGCATTGATGCACCGATGGGCACAATGGAGGATGGGGTATGTAATAAGGGTTCTCTTCATGGAAGTGGGCGAGTACCGGTGGTCAGGCCCAGCGATCTCCCACCACATAGCGATGACCTTAGAGCACTCAGGCATGGACATGGTTTAAATAAGAGGTGGGGTGATGGGATGGTGGTATAAGCCGCACCCTCAGCCAAAATCTATCATGGTGAGGGGAAAACGCAGGCCGCCTAGCTGGAACCGTACCACAGGCACCACATCACAAGGTGTCTCCCGGTACTCTGCTCTATCAAACTCAAATGAGGATGAGAACTCCAAAAATAAATTGTAAATAATAGGAGTCTTGACCTGGAAAATACCTAAGAGTGGGGTGTGCCCAAGAAGCTCCTCCAAGTCCACCCAAATACCAAGCTGCTGTTTAATGCTACTGTCGATGTATCGGCTTTGAATGGTATCGGTCGGTGAGAGAAGCTTCATACCCTATCATTTGAGAGATCGGTGATCGGGAATACCATGAAAGGATAGAGAGAACATACAGGTCCCGGCCCATGTGAAGGTGCAGAAGCCTGGGCTGGCTCTGTGGGCTGATCTACTGAAGTAGAGGGTGGATTGATGGATGGAGGGATTGATGAGGGACCACCTGCTGATAAAGATAGATCAGGGGGGATGGCAGCGGGTGAAACATAAATAGTGGTTCGTGAAAGCTCGGTCCCGGAAGGTGGAGGTGTAGCTGAAGTAGGCCCGGCCTCCGTTGAGGGAGTGAGTAGCGACAGAATGGCCAGTGGAGGGAGCACGAAGACTGGAGCTTCTAGGTCTGGCTACGTAGGAGGTCTGAGTCGGATCTGACAATAGATGGGCCTCTCGCCCTCGGTGGTAGAGGCCGACCACTTCCCTTTGCAAGGATCATGAATGACCATATCCTGAAAAGAGAGAAAAACCAAAAAAAAAAGAAAAAAAAGAAAACAAAACAAAACAAAGAAAATGTGAGAAAATAGGAAAATAAAAGTACATGGTGTGTATATCTATAGTACACGGTGGGTAGTAAAAAATGTAGAGTATCTAGTGTTCCCTAGATAGATGTGCCGAGGGTGAAAATAGAACATGTTAGAGTACACTACGTGTACCGAACATACATGTCGTGTTCAGAAAGAGTGTAGGTGGTTGTTTGTTACAAAATACATGGCCATGTTTTTATTATTTCAAAACAAAAAACTACATGCTGTGTAGGTTAAATACATGGCGTGTCTTCCACTCGAGGAACATGGCCGTGTAGGGGGAGAGACATGGCCCGACTAATGGAAATGGTATACACAGTGTATACTGAACACACACACCGTGTACGATAAAATGGTGTGTGAGGCCATGTGAAAAAGGATACACGGGCACGAGAAGTAAATGTACACGGTGTATAACGAACATACACACCGTGTATATTCAAATTTTGAATTATTTTGTGTGTGGCCATGTACAGAAGTACCTGACATGTTTTTTTCTTGTCGTGGTCGTGTATCGCGGAATCCGAACGGGTGGTAGATCTGAAAATCACCTTAAAAGAGTCTAAAAACATAAAATTGTGGGTGTAGAACGCCATACCTTGACCGAGGATAGAAATGCTAGAAGAATCAGAACTCGAAACGCCCTAAATCAATGGAACTGAGTCTGGTGGTTTGGGAGGCATTCAGGAGAAGAAAATGGGAAGATGGGAGGAAATGGGGAGGCCGCGCGACACGGGCGGAAGCCGGGTGGCCCGCGGCCTATATTGGTGAGGTACACGGCGTGTACCTCCGAACTACACGTCATGTATATATATATATATATATATTTAACAAAATGAAATTAATATATACATATAATTATTAAAGTAATCTATATTATTAGTATTATTATTATTATTATTATTATTAATTAGAATAAAATAAATATATATACAAATTCTATTACAAATAAAACTATAAATGACATATATCGACAAATACACGCCATGTAATGTAAAATAGGAAAAAGAGAAGTACAACCTTTGTTCTGGTGCTTGGATCGAGGTTCGAACCGGCGATCGGCCATCCCAAACGGAAGCCCTCAACCACTGGAGTGAAGGTTGTTCTGATACCCATATTTATCATTCATATATAGTTAATTTATATGGCCTATAAACATGGGAAGAAGGAAATGCACGGCGTGTGGTTTCTATTTAGGAAAGGATGGGGTTGAAGTAGGGAGATTAGTGTGATTCGAACCAGGGTCTTTTGAACATGGTGCCGATACTTTTCTAATCCGCCAACTTCACCTGAATGTTATTTCTTATTTTGAAAAATCTTTTTAATTTATATAGAATAATTATGGCACAGATGGCATATATTGAAATGCACGTAGTGTGGTTTTATTAAAAGAACAAATGATGGAAATGGGATGGTTGTCTGGATTTGAACCCGAGTCTTTTGGAAATGGGTTACGATTCTAGCCAACAAGCCCATACCCATCCTGGGTTTTATTATATTTAAACACATTTATATAAATATATGAAAAATACCACACACACCGTGTAAATAAAAGGAGTAACCCCTTTTCGAAGGTAGGTCGGGAGGATTCGAATCGGGGATGACTCGAATAAAATCCAGTTACTTTACCATAAGCACCGTCATTATCCATGGTTATTTACTTTTTATTCTATACATTTATACTATTAATATTATAAATTAAAAAGATAAGTACACTTCTTGTATATAAGTAGGACACGACGTGTAACCTCTGGGTTGCCTCACAGGAACCTCCTTTGTATTTAGGTCGTTGGCTCGACCTACTTACCTTGCTTACCTAAAAGGGTTGGTGGAGATTTTTCCTAAAGTAACATCCATGGGATGGTAAATCTGTAGGCATTGACCATTCACCTTGAACGGTTGACCATCCTCCTTAGCAATTTCCACTGCTCTGTGAGGGAATACTCGTAGGACATGGAATGGTCCAGACCATCTGTATTTGAGCTTTCCTTGGAATAGACAAAGATGATAATTGAAGAGGAGTACCAGATCCCTGGGTTGAAATGTTTTTTGTAAAACCATCCGGTCGTGGATGGCTATTGTCCTGTCCTTGAACAATTTAGCGTTTCCATATACTTCCCTTCTGATTTCAAAGAGTTTTGATAGTTGGAACTTACGTCTCTCTACAGCTACTTTCAGATCAAAATTTACGGCTTTTACAGCCCAATAGGATTTATGTTCTAGATCCAGTGGTAGATGAAATGGTTTTCCATATATGAGATGAAATGGTGACATCCCCAGTGGCATCTTCAAAGTGGAGCGATAGGCCCACAAAGTGTCATCAAGATATTTGGACCAGTCCTTCCATGAGGTATTCACTGTTTTCTCCAAAATTTGTTTGAGCTCACAGTTGGATAGCTCCACCTGTCCACTTGATTGGGGATGGTATGTTGTACCCATGTGATGCTTCACCCTATGTTTTGATAGAACCCCTTTCATTAATGTGTTGTCAATGTGAATCCCTCTATCACTGATCACCACACGAGGAACGTTGAACTTGCTAAAAATGTTCTTATTGAGAATTTTTACAACCACCTTGGCTGTTTCGTTGATCTTAGCAGTGGATTCCACCCATTTGGAGATGTAATCAACACAGACAAGGATATAGTTATGCCTGGAAGAAGGGGGAAATGGTCCCATGAAGTCGATTCCCTAGACATCAAAAATCTCGAACTCTAGGATGGGGTGCTGGGGAATCTCTGCTCTACGTCCCATATTACCTGTACGTTGGCATGGATCAGAATAGGCAACAAAGGATCGGGCATCATTATGCATGGTGGGCCAGAAAAATCCAGATTGCAGAATCTTTGCTATGGTACGGTCTGACCCATTATTTCCTCCAACGGGTGAGGCATGAAAAAATTCCAGGACACCTTGGACCTCCGTCTCTCGGATGCACCGTCGGATCACCCTTCTCCACAGGATCAGAATAAGAGTGGGTCTTCCCAGTATTATCGCTTAACATCAGAGAAGAATCTTTTTTTTGCTGGAGGGAGAGGTCAGGATGAATGGAACCTATAACTAAATAGTTAGAAATATCATCAAACTAGGGACTTGGGGATTCAATAATTGAAAAGAGTTTCTTATCAGTAAAATCCTCCATTATTTCTCGATCCTCTTCCTTCTCCAAGTGTTGCTGCTCCCGATGGGATAGATAATTAGCAACCATGTTCTCACTCCCCTTTTTATTTCGGATCTCTAAATCATATTGGTGTAAGAGGAGGACCCATTAGATCAATCAGGGATTTTAATCATTCTTGTATAACTGGTACTTAAGTGCTGTATGTTCAGTATAAAAAATAACATTTGATTGCACAAGGTTAGAACGAAACATTTCGAAGGTGAATACCACTGCCAGCATCTCCTTCTCTGTAATAGTGTAGTTCCGTTGGGACTCATTGTGTGTCCTGCTGGGATAGTAAATGGGTCGGAAGATTCTGTCCAGCTGTTGTCCTAGTACAGCTCCCACCACATAGTCGCTGGCATCACACATGACTTCAAACTGTTTCTCCCAGTTGAGAGCAACCATGATTGGATATTCTACTAGACACTACTTCAGATGCTCAAAAGATTTGGTTCATGCCTCAGTGAACTCGAAAACGACATCCTTTGTCAGGAGATTAGTGAGGGGCTGGGCTATGTTTGAGAAATCGCAGACAAACAAGCTGTAAAAACCTGAATGGCCCAGGAATCTGCGGATATCTCTAACAGAAGTAGGAATGAGAAGTCTTGAAATGACTTCTATTATTTCTGGATACTCCTATATCCCCATTGATGAAATTTTGTGGCCAAGAACTATGCCACATTGCACCATAAAATGACACTTTTCCCCATTCAAAACTAGGTTAGTGTTTTTGCATCACTCTAGTACTAGCTCCAGGTGCTGCAAATAGGTGGTCAATGACTTCCCATAAATGGAAAAATCATCCATGAAGACCTCCTACAGTTGTTATGCCATGTCATGAAAAATATACAGCATTTATCGCTGGAATGTAGCGGGAGCGTTGCACATACCGAAAGACATCCTGCGGTAGGAAAATATTCCATACGAACAGGTGAAAGTGCTCTTCTCCTGATATTCTGGGGAAATGGATATCTAATTATAGCCAGAGAAGCCATCGAGGAAGCCGTAATATTCATGTCCTATGAGAATTTCTAGAATTTGATCCATGATGGGTAGGGGAAAATGATCTTTCCTTATGGAGCCATTCGGTTTCCTGTAATCTATTCAAACTCTCCAGCCCGTGACTATGCGAGTAGTGTTGAGCTCATTTTTATCATTGGATACCACAGTAATGCCCCCCTTATTAGGGACAACTTTCAGAAGAGTTACCCATGGACTATCTGATATAGGGTAAATGATGCATGTGTCTACGAGCTTGATTACCTCTTTCTTTATGACATCCTTCATGGGAGGGTTCAGAAGTCGTTGGGGTTGTCTAGATGGCTTCACTCCTTCTTCAAGTAGCACCTTGTGGGTGAAAATAGTAGGGTTGATACCCTTAAAATCTGTAACTATCCATCCAATTTCCTTCTTTCTCTACTTCAAAACTTGAATAAGTGCATCCTTTTGTTCCTGAGATAGTGTTGTACTAAGTATAATGGAAATGGTATAATGATCACCCAAATACCCATACATAAAGGATAGTGGCAGAGGTTTTAACTCTAGCTCAGGTGCCTTGATAAATGAAGGTACCACAGGTTGTAATTTTGTCCACTCTAGGATGTTAGGAATGACAGCTCGTTGCCAGTAGTGGCCACCCTAGCCTTAAATGAATTTTAGGTCCTCTAGTGCTTCATCGGTGGGCATTTCTGGAATAATAATATCATCTGAAATGGAAAAACATACCAGATCATCTTCATGTCTACTCAGTTGTTCATCCATTGTATTAACTGCATAGAAGCCCTCATATTCGGGTAACGACGCTTGTTTGATAGCCTTTAGAACATTGTAAGAGACTCTTTCGTCCCCTACCCGGAAAATCAACTCCCCCTAGTGCACGTCTATCAAGACTCTCCCTGTGGCCAGGAAAGGTCTTCCAAATATAAGTGGTGCCTATTGGTAATCTTCCATGTCTAGGAAAATGAAGTCATCAGGTAGGAACAATCTTCCCACATTCACCAGTACATCATCTAGTAGAGCCTTCGAGTACTTAATGGATTGATCAGCAAGCTGATGGGCTACTCGGGTTGGTTTCAAATCATGGAGCCTGATCTTTTGGAAAACTCTGAATGGCATGAGGTTGACACTTTCTCCAATGTCACATAGAGATTTTGCAATGTCACGGGGTCTAATTGTGCAAGGAATGGTAAAACTACCTATATCCTGGAGCTTTGGAGGAATGTAATGTCTAACGACTATGGAGAACTCCTTCGTCAGTGCAATAACACCCAAATCTTCTATCTTCCTTTTATTTTAGAGGATTTCCTTCATGAATTTTTCATATGTGGGCATTTCATTCAGGGTCTCTGTAAATGGGATATTGATATGTATCTTTATAAATACCTCCATGAATTTTCCAACCAACTGATCTAGTTTCCTTTGCTTCATCCTCTCCAAAAAAGGTAATACAGGCATTAATGGTTTGATAGCCTCTTTCCCATTATTCTACAAAGCCTCTAGTGATGGTGGTTCAGATGAAGATGGTTCTGAAACAAGACATTCATTTTCAATAGGGAGATGAGGTGTAGTAGATTTTTGTACTGGTTCCTTTTGTGGAAACTATTTTCCACTCCGCAACGTGATAGCATTGGACTCCTCCCTTGCATTCTTCTTGGTATTTCCTGGTAGTGTACCGGGCTGACTCCCTGATATATGTTTTGCTATCTGGCCAAATTGATTCTCAAGGCTTCAAATAGTATCCTCCTGGTTCTGAAATTTCGTCTTAGAAGTTGATATTAATTTATTCATCAGGTCCTCTAACCTTGATGTGTTCTCTTGCTGAGATGACTGGGCAGGTGTTGGAGGTGGTTGTTTCCTTTTCTGCTACGGGCGAGGTTTCTGGTACCCTTGCTGATGATAGGAACACTGCTGGAACTGCTATCTCAGAAACTGATTCTGGTACTGTGGTTGATTATAGCTAGGCGGTCACTGGGGCAGAGGGTTTTGCTGCTATTATCCCCAGCCTTGGATCTGATTATCTCGCCATGCCAGGTTTTGGTACTATTGATATTGATTCGACCCTCTATTTCGAGCAACAATTCTCACATCACTTGTCGATGGGTCAGATGGAAGTCACGATCATTATCCCAAATTGTGGTAGTTACCACAGTCGATGCATGCTGGATGGTTCTCCGCATTAACTTGAGATGCTCCTTTGAGATTCAATGTGATGATTTTCTTGGACACTGCATCCAACTGGGTAGCAAGCATGGTAGTAGAATCTATAATATACATACCTCTTTTTTTATTCCCCCGCTCAGAGTGCCACTAGAAGCTGTTGGAAGAAATATATTTCAGTAGTTCAAAAAGTTCTTCGGGAGACATTCTCATCACTGTACCTCCAGCAGCAGCATCTACCATAGACTTGGTATTTGTTGTGAGTCCTCCGTATAAGTTCTGGACTTGCATCCAGAGTGGGAGTCCGTGGTGTGGGAATTTTCACAGCATCTCCTTGAATTGTTCCCAGGACTCGTATAACGACTCAGAGTCGTGCTTCTGGAATTTGTGGATCTCATTCCTTAGCTTCACCATCTTCAATGGTGGAAAATATTTGGACAGGAACGCCTGGGATAGCTCCTCCCAGGTGAGGATGGATCTTTGTGGCAGCCCTTCAATCCAATCTTTCGCCTTGTCCCGTAGAGAAAAGGGAAATAGGAAAAGGTGGATGGCGTCCTTGGACATGCCATTGTACTGAAATGTGTTACATATCTTCAAAAAGTTGGAGAGATAGGCGTTCGGGTCCATGCTGGGCAGTCCTCTGAATTGGAAAATGTTCTGGATGAGTTACATGATTACAGGCTTGATCTCGAAGTATTGGTCCTGTATTGTAGGATGAACAATGCCTATATATGCTCCATGTATCGAAGGAAGACCGTACTCCATAAGGGTACGACATGGAGGTGGCTGCTGAGGAGGTGGAATGAGCATGTACTGCTGCTTCTGAGTGGAGAAATAGGGTCGTTGGAAGATCTTCTGCGGTTTTTGTAGTTGGATGTACGCCGATGGAGGTTGTTGTGGTGGTCATTGGTAATCCCTTGAGAAGAATTCCATAAATCCTCCCAGCGCCTGATCTGGTATACCAGCAGTGGGAGGATACTGGTCCTGGTACGGATGCTCAGTTGTATAATCCATGGCTGGTGCTTCCTCTTCCTTGTTTGCAATGGTTTGTGGCTATTGGTTGTGAGTATATTTAAGTGCATACCAACAAAAAATCAGGGTCTGTTCGATCTCCGGATCAAGTGGAACTATTTGCGATGAGTCGGTGCTCGTGGACCGTGTAGGGCATCTATTCATGCACTTTAAGCTTCTACACAATCACAACAAAAATACCAAAAGTAACAAGGGAAAAGTAAATGAGATAATGAAATAGGATTAGGAAATAAATTTTTGGGAAATTTTTATTTTTATTTTCACTTAATTAATTACTAACAAAACTAAATTTTAGCACTTAAACCGAACATTTCCCCGAAAATGACGCCAAAATTTTGTTGGTCGTTTCACCGAAAGTATGTTATCAGTGCCCCAAATTGATATTACCCACTCTTAAACTTAGTATAGTGCAAGTGTGAGGTCGAATTATAGGGATCTTTGGCAGTGCGTTGGTTCAGTTGAGTTTATAATTAATTTAGTGAAACATGAAGAATTTAGAGTTCATTTTCATGGTTTGGATTGAGTGAAACTATTTTTTTTTACATTAAGAAATTTTTTTACAATTTAAAGGAAATGAAAAGTGATTTAATGGTGTTTTAACAGAAAGAAAAGTGTGTTGGGGTGGTGGTGATTATGGAGTTTAATGCAGATTGCTTAAGTGGTTATGTTGTTCATGATAATTAATCATTCTGGATTTCCTTTTATCACATGATTCCTATGTCTGGTTTCTATTGTTTGGAATTGAAGAGATTGACTCCTTGGTCCGGTGGTCATTGTTTCTGAATTTTTAATTTGGTTCAGTCCATTTATGAATCGGTGAGACCTTATCAGTGGTCATGAAAGCTGACACCGCTACTCTTATTTTATTTTGCTGAGAATTCATCCCTTGGTATGGTTGAGAATTCTCATTAATACTTAGAAATGATTTCAGAGGAGTTAGAAGTATTATGTAGAACGAACACAACAATCTAAATCAATACAACATAAAAAAATCCTTCATCGCCCACAACCCCAACACAACTGGTTTAGTTACAAATGGAAAGCATGATAGGAACAACACACTCGATACCTGATTAATTCATTTTGTAAGCTTCGAGGAGTGGTGTTGGTTGGTGGAATAGTGGAAAAACGGCACCAGGGTGGTTTGCGAATGGTAGAAGCAGAAATTCTCCCTCCTCTAATGGTTTGGAACTCACAAATCTGAATTCCAAGGCCCCTATTTATTGAAATATAAAGTACACAGCATGTATAGAAAGTACACGTCATGTACTTCCATCAACGCGCTTTGGGCTTCATCTTCACCGCTAGTAGGCGACCTAACACGCCGTCTTTGACTTTGAACATAGCGCCGCCTGGAAGGTGAGTGTACATGACATGTTTCACTTCCATACATGGTGTGTAATACCAAAATGTGGCCACCAAACCCCTTTAGAATAGAAGACATGATCTGTAGAAATGGAACATGTCGTTTCTCCTTCAACGGCCACATGGGCGTGTAGACTCTTCTCAGGAACAACCTCTTCTAGAATGTAGTACACGACGTGTAATGCCACCACACAAGGCATGTTGCTTCTTATCTGGTGACATGGGCATGCACTCCCTCCTTTAATCTGTGTCCCTATCTAGATGTACATTCCATGTATATAGATTACACTCTTTGTACTTTCATAAATTTCACAGAATTCCCTCGATTTATGTATTTTGGCCAAAAAGCTCCTCAAAATAGAAAATTTCACCAAAATGAAAGTATTTGTCTCCTAAGAAGTAGATATTTGGTGAAAACTTGTTTTTATTTTCAATAATATATATGAAAATGTATACACAAATCTAGTGCATCACTAGGTCTTGAGCTATTGAGTCTTTATTGGTGCCATAATGTATGGTGGTATTGAAATCATCTTAGACACTAATATTAAATAAATGGTGAATTAAAAATCTCTCTCAGGTGGAAACCATGAGAATTCATCAATAAAGGAAACCTAAAACCATTCCATTGTTGGTATAAGGATATCTAGCTCTATAATTCCATCATCTAGTAACAAACTAAAAACATGGGCTATGTTCTCTACTAGTTGTTATGTAATTATCCCATCTTGTACTTCTTGGATGTCACACTCTTTACTATGAACATAACTATCACCGTTAAGAAATGTGAAAGTCACTCTCAGGTGATAAAATACTATGTGGACATTGTATGAAACTAACTTGTCCATACACCCAATGATTTAAAATCCTATCATGTCACAAATGTTGAGATCCCATGGAAATTGATACTCCCCAATCTCGATATGAAATAACTTTCACAAGAAGTTGTCTCTAATGTCACAAATATATTGATCCCATGAAAATTGATACTCCTCAAACTCAATATAAAATACCCTTCACAAGAAGTTTTCACTAATGTTACGAATGAAAAGATCCCTTGGAAATTTATACTCCTCAACCTCGATATAAAATACATTTCACAAGACGATTTCTCTAGTTAATACTCTGAGAGGTGTGTCTATCATTAACAACCCACCAACGAAAAATACCATAAGGGTCAAACCATTCACAACTATTGTCTGAAATAATGGAATGAGAGGCAGCAATATGAAATAAGACACTAGCTGGAATAGAAACTAAAATAATAGAGTATAATACACTTGATGGCACATCCTCACACTCTATAAGCATATGCTGAATTGTATGCATCTTTCCAACCCATCTTCCCTTGATGCAGTATAACTCCCCTAAGATTCACCACTCTGATGATACAAGTAATCTTTCCAAAAATCTCCACATCCACATCCTCTACCCTCGTGACCAGTAGAACTCTAGTTTCTAGACTAATATGGTGAAGATGAACCCATTCCCACACCCTAGTAATATCTAGATCCACCATTGATACTTGTCTGTCACGGGTTCCTACATAAATTATTTAGATATCCCATCATCCAAGAAGACCATAAATCTACAAGGGATCATGGGAAATATATATAGAAGTGTTCTGAACTACCACAATGTTGATAGATCACACTGGCCTGGTATTGTGCAACTCATCCCTCTACTTCGATAATCTATTTCCCACTTCCTAGGCTGACGTTTTTGTAGTAACGCTTCCTAATCTCAGAATTTGTACCTCCTAATCATCAATATGGAACCACATGGGTTGCACTGGAATCCCCTTTCATGTCCCCCTATGATATGAGTGCACCCATATAAAAAATTAAAAAATTAAAAAGGATAACTTGGGGATTAATAATAAATTTAAATCATTACAGGAAACATCACTCCATATATGTATCATCCCTACCAACACTATAGAAATGCAATAAATGTCTATAATGTGTCCATAATAACCCATTATGAACATACTACACTATGTTAATCTCATGAAATCAAATTATCTCTCCTTTGTCAATAAATTTGGATTTAAATGCTCCCGGATCTTCTCTAAATATTCCTTCTATAACATCCCATTAGCCTATCTGAACTGCTCTGGGTCATCCCATCACTGAATCGTTGATCCTCAAATCATATAAGACACCAACATTACCCTTCTATGTGTAAGAATAATATAAATGGTAATGTATCGACTCTATGGAATCAACCCAGAACTCTTCTACGTCAGACCCACCCTCACTAGTAATGGTTGGAAGGTGTTGTTACTGGAACTCCCATGTTATATAATATATACTTTTCAAAACCCACTATGGGTATCTTCCAATGATTTCCATGAAGTGTGAAAATGATTCTTCAATATTCTCCCTCGATTCCTTATCTGGAATAATTGTTTCCCCTGGTTCCGTTGTGGTAGGATCATCCAAATCCATGACCATTTACCTTCTTCTCGACAAGTGTTATCATGGAGGCATAATTATACAATTGCAATCAATCACAATAGGATACAATTAAAAACATTCACACATTTATAGGTAAATAAATATTCCACAATAATTCATTTCCCCAAACCCAAACTCACGTTCAAAACCAGTGTGTTATCACTACCCTTAATCAACCAACATATATGTCATGGTTTATAAAAGGAATCTCATTCAGATTTTTTTTAATTTATACATATATTTATTCTCATTATGTTTCGTTTTAAAATTCTAAATTTCACAATAGGAACCCTTTTCATTTCAGTTTCCCAATAAAGGATAAAATAGTTAATGTTCAACCACATACACATAACCCATTTTCTCATACATGCCTAAAAATATTTCTGTCACAATAATCACGAGTTCCTTGAATGATACCTGAAAAATAAAACCACATGACAAATGATACCATGAGTCAAATATCAAAAATATCAGAAATAATAAGAACATAAAATAATATGTGTTTCACCTAAGATTAACTAATAATAAATTATAACAGCAAACAATAATAACAATAATCACACACTAGGGACATGGGTTCTCCCTGGTACATGGGATAGCTACTCCCAAGAAAGATCAAAAAACCAAGGCCCAAATCATTATAGTATATCGTAAAAATATTCTAAATAGAAAGAAAAAAATAATAATAAAAGAAAACAGGGCTCTGAACCCACTTTGTAACATCCTAAAAAGGGGGCCACACAACAATCCCCTACACCAGACCTCTTTGTAGCCTCAAGTGCTCCTCCTTGAAGGCTAGAGGCACCCGACTAAGAGTGATGTTCTATTATTAGTCTTGGGGAAAATATTCCCATTTTTTTCAAATTAAAATAGTAGTAGAAAATAAATAAATAACAACCAAAAATATAACCATGACCGGAGAGATCCCAATACCACATGATAACCAAAATTAGACAAAAATGTCAAACTTGATAATTAATTTTTCATGCTAATGTATATGGATAGTGTGATAATTCAACAAAAATAATATAAATGAAAATATCCCAAGAAACTCCTTTACCATATCGTGTTCTATCATTCATAGTCCATCACAAATCATCCACCTAACATAGGTCCTTTTCCATTAACTTTTCCAACAACCATGAAATCTACTCAGGGGCCGATCAAGAAGCTTGGGTACGGTGTGAGTGAAACATATTAGACAACCATAGATGATATCTAAAATAATATACAGTAAAATAATAGTGTATTTAGCTATATAAATTAATAAGTACAATGAATTAGTAAATAGTTATCACAATATAATTTAATCATTATTTAACCACATAAACCCTAGAGTTTCATGTATACTCCCATGCCTCAATACCTGCTTCATCTCTTTCCCTGAACAGATATATTCCTAGATGATATCATATATCGATACATTCATTGGCTCATGATTTAGTCTGTTGTGTTAGTAGGTGATATCATATCTCAATAAAGACATCAACTATTTTTGAGGGCTAAGTATTACTAAATGATATCATATCTTGTATTCCCCTTGTAACTAATATTTAATTCATACATGAATGACCATGTTACTATTAACACTTTACACAATATAATACCCATTTAAAAATTATTAAATCACAATAGAATGGCCATGTTACTATTCATTACACAAAATTAAATTCATGTTACCATTCTTAAGACAATGTTTAATGGCCATATTACAAATGTTTACAACAAATTGAATTACCATGTTACCATTTTTTATTTCACAACTGAAGGACCATGTCACCATTCATTACCTCACAATTGAATTACCATGTTACCATTCGTCAACAAAAAATTATGTCAACAATTAAATAACCACATCAATCACTTTACTAATTAAATAATTTGTTTCATATTACTATTTAATTATTTAAGTCATAAATTAACTAATTTCATCCAAAATATTAATTAATTGAAAAATAAATTAAACACATCCATTATATTTTCCAAATTAACAATTAACTAACCACACCACATTTTAATACTAATTCAATAATAAGTTTATCACAAAAATCACCTTAATTAATTCCCAAATGAATTAAGAAAATCAATTCAATTAATTTATTTATATATTTATTAATAAACATCTACGAAGTCAAATCCCATAATTAATTCTACAATTAATTATCTCATTCATAATCTCAATATTTCATAATTAATTCAAAAATTAATTTCCTCAATTCTCCAATCGCAATTTCTCAAAATTAATTCATCAATTTATTATTTCTATAAAAGATCAAAATATCCCATAACAATTTCCAAAATTAATTATCTCAGTCCACATTTCACAAAATCTACAATTTCACATCTCTTAAATTAATTATTTCAGAACATTTAAAAATTCGATGAAGAAACAATTTCCAGAAATATAAGAGAAATTATAATGTTACATTCATATAATTTAAAATATAATTTTTTATTTGAAATATCGTCTTCCTAACTCAATGTTTTGATTATCGATCTCCCATTAGAAATCTTCAAAATATTAGTGGCATAGTGATGTAGAATGAGATCCAAATTTGATGCCCCAAATCAAGATTAAAAAATAACGATATCTTAAAACTGGATAAAGATCTACAATTCTAGATATAGATACAGAATACCATCTCTATATCTAATCCTAATAAGAGAAACATACTGTTATTAAAATGGATAATAGAGGAAGATGAATGGGAAACCATGTAGAAATAGATTCATACATTAGGAGAGGTGAAGATCCCATGTATTCGTGTTGAATCGAGATAAATGAATGAAATGATGGTTTTTTATCCTTCAATGAGGATCTAGAATTTAGAATATCATCATGTGTATAATTGGAGTTTAAAGGGGATTCAATTGATAGAAAATCTATTTTTCAAGTGACTTAAAAAATCATTCATGGTTAGCTGGGAAAGGGGTACACCGTTTATAATAATTGTGTGCCTTTATTTTGGGGGTGAAATATTTCTCTTAATAGGACGCATGGTTTTTCAAAACATGTGCCAATTTTTCAATTCCCCTGAGTCAATGATTGCATTTTTTCATAGGCTAGGTTATATAGTTTAGGAAACCTATGTGCCAACCATTATCTACCCTCCTCTCTTCCAATATTATCAAATTTTTTCTAAAACACTCCCAAAATAAAAACCCAAACAAAAATTACTCACACACAAGGTAAAATAATAACAATAAATGAGGTTAAACGATATCTAGAAACGGTCTAGGTTTCACATTCATTCATGCGCACATACTAACAATAACCTCCGAAAATGGATGAGGTTAGTATTTCATGTCATCCTCAACTAGTTGGTATTGAAAGTGTATTTACTGAATAAATATGTTAATTATAACAATTGTATGATTCTATAGGTTATTGAACCATAACCCATTTGACCATGGTTAAAACACCGATGTTTTTTAGTTATAAACAAAATTCCCAAAAAACATTACAATACCATTTTAGAAACTTAATTAGTCATTATAATAAGTGAAATAAAAGAAATTGTAATATATAAATTAATATGAATTATTTTATGAAGAATTTATAATGATGATATAATTTTATTATTCTTTTAAATGTTTAAATAAAGTTAATAGTTATGATGAAAAATTTTATAATGGGAATTTTTATTTATTTTGGACATTCTTCCCATGTTTTAGAAAGGAATATTTCAATAATTTCTATATTGTTTATTTTCAACTTTTTACAAAAGTACAAAAATAATATTTTTAGAAAATATCACATGACCACTTTTTATCAATGTTATATTCATTAATCAATATCATGATTCGTATATAATTTTTATGTTATATGAAAGGAATATAATCCTCCAATAATTCTGGAAATTTCATTTTTAGAACATGTTTTATAACTAATCAAATTGTTTTTATAATATTTAATAGATTCAAGAAATTGTTATTTCTCATTAGTATTAATTATAAATAAAATGTTTTTGGTTTTTTAAAAACATTATCTATTCAGTTTATTAAGGATCTAGTTGTTGAATATTTAAAATATTTGATGGGTGATGTCAAAATTGCTCTGATGATGTGCGGGTCGAATATAGACCTCCAATTAAATTGGTAATGTGATTGATTTTATTGTTCCAAGATTATTCATAAAATATATGGGAAATATATTGTTATGTGATTCCAACAAAAGGGTTATTTTACAATTTAATTTATTTGTAATGTCAAAAGATTACTATATTGAATTCCTGAAATCAGTTATATTGTTAATCATTTTATTTATAAATGTATGAAAATGAGTTTAAATTCAAATGTAAAGTTCATATTTTCATTAAAATAATGTTGAATGGAATTTTTTATGGAAAGTTAATCAGGATTATTGTTTGTTTCCAAGAATCGAGTAATGTGTTACGGAACAAAAGAGCTAAAGGAACATCTTGAAAATTGATACCCATTCTAGAAAACCTATCAAAAGGTTCCTGATATTCACTAAAATAGTCATACATATACATAAATTCTTTAAACATCAAATTCATACTCTATTTGAGAAGAAAAAATTTATTGTTTCATATGATTCAAGAATTGTTCATCCCAAGCTTCTCGCACAATGTTCTGACTTGATAGATATTGACAAAGTGGTTCAACTTATTACGTTCATCCAATTGGAGAATGAAACCAAAGATTATCTCATTATTGAATTACCATTTTTCATATGACAACATTTCTAGCATCTGGTTTTTAAACACCAGAAGATTCATTCTCTTGAAAAAATGCACATTCATTGTTTTTAGTCACTACACATGGTAATTTGTACTATTAAAAAAATAGTCCAACTATAATTTTCTTCCATAATATATATAAAATTAAAATCCCCAATGATTTCATATATTGGGAAATTTTGTAATCTAAAAACATGTATATAAAATTAAATAGAAAGTGTATTAGAAGTAAATTTATCTCTCTCCAGACAAAAGCGGACACGCAGCGACCCAAAAATAAATTTGCGAAAAATAAATGTTGGCACCAAATTTATTTTGTGGAAATACACATAAGGAAAATACATTAGACCTAGTCCAGAAATATGGATCCACTAAAAGGAAGAAGTACATTGTAGTGACAACTCAAAAATGGATGGGATGTCAAAAGTAATAATCTAAAAATATTTGGATCAAATTCATAGAGAATAATATTGATCCTAGAAAAAAAGGTGATAACCAAAAGAATATGATCTTCTAATGTAATTCTATTATGAAATACCAATAATTTCATACTTTTATAAGTAAAACTTTCAGTGTGAAGATTCACAACTCCACAAAAAAATGCTTCTTTGACCCGTGTCAAAAATCAGTTCTATGAATGAATTAATTCATGTGGTCTTGACCCAAGTGGTTTTCCAATTGAGGAGGCACCCAAAACAATAATAATATATCCACTCATTAAGGATTACATTTTATACCCCAGTTTTAATAAATGAAACCATAAATACATATATAAAACATTGAACGAGTATCTCAATCAACAGGGCTATTTTACACCTTTGAAATTTCAAATTTCATTTTCCCCAATAATCTACAACATGTTCTCAAATATAAAAATATTAATTGGATGTAAAACATTTGGATGATCATATCTCCTATATATCGCACAACCATGTGTGGGATCCACAAACCCTATTAAAATGAGAAAACTACACCATCACCTTCCATAATCCCATAATTTTTTTTATTGTCAAAAGATTCGAGGATCACCCACACTCTTGATTTATATAACCCCAGAACAAAATTTTTGATCATCACAAGTTTCAACCATCATTCATGTTGACATCCTTTACAATAAAGGATTCATAGATTTAATATCATTCATCCCCAACTAAAAATTTATAACAACATCATAAAAACCTTATTTAATATCAATCATTTGATAATGTATCTCCATTGATCTAATAATCGATGAAATCATCATAACGGTAACATTTTTTCATGTAATAGTGATAACCAAGTTCATTCATCTATAATGAATCTCTTGATAGTTTTCTCAAAAAAAATTCCTAGAATCCACATTGTAGAAAAATATAAACCATTGAATCAAAGGAGCTCATTTTATCATAGAATGAAAAACTAAAAACTTCATTCTATTAGTTGTCGCACTCATCATGTGTCAATTTTTTTAGAAGGACACACTCACATGGACTCTAATTCCAAACATCTTACTTTAATATCACCTCCTATCATAATATTTCGAATATGTTAAGAACACATTTAGGATCCATCTCTTCAAATTTAATTAAAATGGTATTCAACAACCTATTATATCCTTGATACTTCTATTTTAGACAAAAAAATCAAATTTTCAATCACAAAAAATGCTGATAGAACAACCATTCCACCACTCTACAAATTTCTCTACTACACATCACTAATTTTAAATTATTATTCTACTCCAGTTTAAAAATATAATGTTGTTAATTACTAGTTCATATTATTTTCATAAAATTTTGAGAATCATCACCTGCAAGCCTAAATTTATATAGAAAACCCATAATTTATAAGTGTAACATGGGTAATCAAAATGAACACTCTTGGAAATAATGAATCAGTAGATAAATCATCCATCAAAAATGGTCTGAAAATAGCATTTGAAATTCCCAATTCGTCAAAATTGGTATTTTTTAAATTATCACAAAACAACTAAGGATGCCCCTAATTCAGGTACCAGATTAGGGACAATACATTGAATGAAGTTTGGTCCCAATATCAATTAAATGGAAACTAGTGCATGGGTATCAAAATGATTATTGATAGAAATTATTTTTCATGATTAAAAATATTATTAAAAAAGTATTTTTACTCAAAGGTTTCACATGAGAACATTATAATTTGGATAAAAACACAAATAAGTGAAATAGTTTATTATATTAAGTAAGACCAAAAAATGTATAATGGATTAAACAGAACTCATTGACCATAAATAAAACCTAATTATCATAATCAAAATATATCTATATAAAATATTCCAAATTTTAATAAATATATAACTATAAAATCATAAACTTGATGATTCCATTAATAGAATCCTGACATAGCATAGTACATAATTTTAATAAAATAAAATAATAAAACAATGACCACACCCACTATCTACATGTGTTTTAAAAAACTATACATTCTATGTGACAACCACAACCATACATAAACCACAGTCTAAAGACCATTCATTCATCCAAGCATTAATTTTACCAAACTATATGGATGATTTTATTTTGAGAATAATTCATAGTTTTTATCTTTCTCACATCTAAAACATATCCTTCAAAAGTAAAACCATTTTCTACTTATTTGAAATATCGTAGAATGATATTATTTTCCATTTAGATAAAAAATATATTATAACCTAAAACAAATCCACTAAGGAAATTGGAAATTCCTAATTAAAAATAAATCAATCATTAATGATTTTCATGATATAATGATATTAAAAATAAGGAAATTAAGTCTAAAACATTATTAAAAAATTCCCATGTAATAAAGGAAAAAATATAAATACAATGATTTATAATCCTTTAAAGTTTTACAAGAAATGCAATAGAGTGGTCAATTTATAATTTTAAAAGGAAAATACTAAAGATGAAAACCACTAACAAAACAATTAAAAATTAATTATAAATATTAAACCAAATAAAAATAATCATATTAATGAATTACTATATGAAATAAACTATAAAAAAAAATGACATACACTATAGTGAGAAAAAATATATAAATATAGGAAAATTAATTGGGATTAATGTCAACACATATTTTGGATTCTCATATATATATGTGTGTGTATATCTATTTATACAGACTATAAGACAGTGTGGAAACATAAATCACTATGTAATATATCATCATAGTCTCATTAGAATCATAAATATATATGATCCATATAATTATTGGTAGTGTGGAATCAATTCCTAGATAGTAATTATCCTAAATTCATTCTTGTGAACTATAAGTTTTAATGATCAAACCAAAATGTGTTCCGTAAAAACATAAAATTTAATAGATAAAATATTGTTGACTTATTGAAAAGTAATTCAATAAATTCATAACACATCATCAATTAATAATAGAATTATGAAAATAAGTCCCTATTATCGAGAATAATAAGATAATAAACAAATACCTTAATTATGTTTATTCAATCAACTCAACATAATATAAATATCAATATAGATTTTTCTCATCTATGTGATAGATCTATGCTTAAGGGTAAACATTCAATATGAAATGTGATTTTAAAACGGAGAAACTTTGAAATAAGAACAGTCATAGAGAAACCAAATTGAAACAAAAATTAAAACAAAATTAGGAATCATCATTGTATGTTTTAAAGAAAAAAAATAAAATAACCGAAATAAGACCATTGATAATTTTTATTCTAAAACATGGTATTCTTTCCATTGAAATATATTACCAATAAAAAAATTAATTTATTCATTAAATTTATTTGGGATGAGACTATAGGGAGTTAAAAAAATATTTTTTTTATACTTTATATAAAAATAAATTTTTTTAATTGGAACCTGATAAATAAACTATTATAAAAATAAATGTAGAATAAAATTAACAAATATTGGAAAAGATTAATGGATACACAAAATAAAATTTATAAACTATTTAATCTATAATCCCAAAATAATAATTTACTCCATTGAATCGAATATAATGTTTAATTCGTGAAAAAATCCAACCTTAATTCTTTTAAGGACATGAAAATAGTGATATTCGCCCTAAATAGATGGGAATAAATTTTATAATATCATTAAAATATGTCAACGAAACTTAATGAAATAAGGAATTAAATCCATATAATTACCAAGAGGTGAAGTATAATTATAAGGGTTAAAATATCTAGAGGTATCCAAATTGAATTTTATAAAAAGGGACCCCATAGGTTTTAATAAAATTATAGTAAAAATTGTAATTTCACTAATTATTAAAATAGTAACAAGGAATCGCGACATAACCACATTCTCATGATGTGTTACCCAAAAACTCTATATCTTTAGAAATTCACAAATATGATGAAATATATTTTATGAAAAATTACGAAAAATTTAAAAATCATATAATTCAATTCAATATTGTATTTTAAGAGAACTCATTTTTCATATATATTATTTTTTAATGAAAAATACAAAACAATATAATACAATAAAAAAGATGTTTTTCATATATTGTTTATGATATTTTAGTCATAAAATATTAATGAGAATAATCCTATATATCTTAAAATGTGATTCACAATAGAGATATGTTTTTAACTTATTTCTTAAAGGGATATATATTACTTACTGATGTGAATATTGAATTTAAAATTTTAGCAACGTATGAACTCTTACATATATCTTATGAAGGAATGTGTATAATATTTTTGAAAATTATTTAATTCTCAAACTAATGTTTATAACATTGCTATGCACTATATTTCCATCCCAACTAATATATTTCCTTTAATACATAATATAATTCCATTCGATATAATTCAATATATAATATATTTTAATAGAATAAATTTAATATGTTATAAATTTTCTATAGAAATAAAGTCAAAAACAAAATATAGTTTCCAATACATAATATATTTTTCAATACATATGTTTTTCCATTTATCAAGAATAATTACTAAAAAAATTATTTCATTATATATAAATATATTTCCGGAATATTTTTTCCATAGTTGTAAAAACATATCAATATATTATTTACCCATTCGTAATTGTTTTCTCTTTCACATGGGGTTTCTCTATGAAAAACTCATATATAATATATTTTTCAAATTTATTGATTTCTCATTTTAAAAACATATACGTAAAATATTTTAATAAGTAATATGATTTCCATATGTATGGTTTTTCTGTAAGATGATTTTTTTAATATAACTATTAATATATAGTATATATATTGATACATATGTTTTCACCTTATCTAGAAAACCAATATGAAATATATTCCTTAATATATTATTTATTTATTCATAAAAAATATTCTTCAATTGTACATTTTTTTCTACATGAAACTGAATGAAAACATAATAGTGTAGACATGGAAAAAAATTCAATCCAAATATAAGAAATAGGCTGGTACACCCATCATGGTTTGGTTTCCCTTGGCTATGGAATGAATGTCAATCAATACATAACCACATGACATAAAAAACTTATAGAACATGAAATACACATCTACTAGGTCCATTGGAACACAATTGTCTCTAGATCAATTATAAACTAGGAAATAGGGATAAATTTTATTAAAAACTAAATTTCCCACATAAAAATTACACTATGTCTAGAAAATTAACTTATGTTTTAAGACATTATATATTTGGAAATTCCCATGTACTTAATTTAATGGATAACTCTTAAAAAACACGGGTTAATTACATATACCAACAGGCTTCACTTATAATATCATAAAACCTATTGTTAAGATCACATACATTTTCTTCTCTATCCCCTTCATAAAAATATTCAGTAACTCTAAAAAACAAATATCATTATAAAAATAAACTAAAAAGATAGAATTAAAACGAAAAAAAATATCTAAATTCAAAGGGACAAATTCAAAATCATAAAAATATATTATGTAAAAAATTAGATAAGAAACAGAATACATCAAGAAATATAAATCCTTCATAAAATATATACAGTCTACATAAAATTATGAATAATAAAATTGTAAAACATAAATTAAATTCATTTATGAATCCGCAAAAAATACATTTGAATTAAATGACCCAATTCATTTTAAACCAAATATAAAATAATCCTCGCAAATAAAAGTTAAATCGAAAATATTATGTTTCTCTATTAAAATTTAAATATTAATACAATGATAAAATCATAGTCCACATCAAAATAAAACATCTTCTTACAAAACTAATCTTATGAAATCAAAAAAATCTTAATTATAAATTCTAATTAATAAATTAATGGAAACATAAAGGATAAAATATTTGGTTAAATTTTTTGAAATTAATCCATATAAAGTAGAACATGAAAAAGATAAGTTAAAATGAACTATGATTATAGTGATCTTGTATTAGATTCAAAATAAATGTATGGTTTTTTAAAATGTACCACTATTTTAAACATAGAAACCCTATTTTCCTCAATATGATTAAATATATGTAAACTTTCTTATCCACATATTTATTTACTCCAAACTAAACCTAAAAAATTACTCTTATAAAGCATAGATTCTAAAAGGATCAATTTCATAATTGAATACGTGGGTGTTCTCAATTGTTTAAGGAAATAATTAAGAAAAAAATAATATAAAAACAAAAGGTTTGAACAAATTAAATATAGAAACATTATACAACCATGATGAAAGCATACTGGTTAATAAATTGAACTGATCACCCATTATCCAATTTGGGTTCTGAGTAAAATTATTCATTTGGTTAGAGGTATGAAACATAATAAGTGATGATAAAATTAAATAAGACCCAATATATTTTATAGACTCCCACAACAATAAAAAATTATTATAATTTCCACAAACACAGAATTACATGTCTATACAATAAATAAAAAATTCATTTAAATTTGAAAAATATTGTTAGTATATCAGAACAATTTAGATATATAAATACATTCAAAAAATGATTTCTATTTTATGAGTTATTGGATATATTAGATATGATTATAAAACCATTTATACTGTTAATACTATCATCACATCATTTGTTGTCCCATGTAATACAACATTTTAATCTTTCCATTAGAATCAATGATTAAAACCTATATAATTTTATAAAAATATTTCAAAACAACATTCACAATATTTAAAAATTTAAAATCATCTATAAGATTAATTCATGGAAACATAATGTTGATTAGTGAACATAAAGGGGAAATTATAAATGATCCCACTATTAAATTATGCTTTATAATAAGTTAATAGTAAAATCTATAACAAAAAAGTATAAAAAACAAAATTAAATAGTATAAATATCATAACGAAGTTGACTAAATTTTAGAAAAATATTAATTAAAACTATCTTAATATTGTAATAACATTTTTATTATAAATTATAATCAATTAATATGATTTTATAGGATCATTAAGAGGAATTTAATGAGGAAAACCCAATAAAACAACAACTATATAAGATTTATCCTTTTTGTGAATAATCTTTAAGTTGTTCACCCTACCTGTGAAGTGATATGTAACCCTTCCAAATTAATTCAATGCAATAATTCTAACCATATCAGAAATATAATTCAAACCCAAATGTTTTGGTGTGACACTATGTTGTACCATCCCCATAAAACCTAAAAATATTATCTACAATCTATATTAATTCATGAAAAACATCATGATTATAATATTAATTTCTATTTTAAATTAGGATGATTATTATATATTTTCATAAATGAAACATTGAATAAAATTAATCATGATATAATTTATTTGATAAAAAGGATTCCAATATAATAAAATATATGATACATTATCATAACAAAAAATTAAACAAAATTAAGAAAAATAGCCGATTAATAAATATATATATATATAATTTCAAAAAAATGAAATCATTATCATCACGGTTTGTGTAAAAGACCATACCTTTGATTATGTCTATAGAATGATGGTAATAATTGGAAATATAGTAGGATGATTGAGAAATATGTAACTAAATAAGATGATTTAATTTTATTATAGAATGCATGACTATATATGGGAATGTATAATGGCAATTAGAAATATGTTTTTTAAACCTATGTATCTTGGAGATATTGTAATTAGATATATGTAGGGAATGCATCATAAGTGGATGTGAAGAACACAATGTAGGGGTGAAACATTATTGGTATAATTTTTGAAAAATTAAATGTTTTATCCCATATCACCACTTCACTTGTTTAATTAATGGATTCATTATTACTTTTTATCTATTTCTTAATATTGACTGAAATCAGAGACTATGGAGTCAGTAAAATTGGTAACTAAAGAAGAATAAATGGTTTTTTAATGATGTTTTTCAATATTATGATGGCTATGTACACAATGTATGGTGATTAATATTCCAATAAATCATAACATTATTATTATTATCAAAATATTCATGAGAATAGTTATATCCTTGGACTAATTATCCTAGTCTAAATAGGAACAATGAAATAACCTACATATTTTTATGAACATGGTTAGATAAATATAGGATTTATCCTAGAATATGTAAACCATACTCGTAATGAGGACCACATGTCCCTCCTTGATAATGAATGTAAAATTATTCATAAATCATAATAATAAGTCTAATTAAAAAAATAATGCTCAATATTCTAAAATAAATCAACAACGATGGATATTCTTGTCATCTTCAAAGATTAATTTTGATTTTTAGCACTCTATGACAATAAAATCTCACATCTTCTCCATCATTACATATAAAAATTATTATACTTATAATAGTGTTTCTATTTCTATTTATCTCCCTATATCTCTCGCTATCTATGATACCATAATTGTCTAATGAAAAAAATTTATTGATTAGTCCTTATTTCATTGACCTGGAAGATCTACAAAACACTTATGGTCATATATAACACTGGTTTCCTTATATATTCATCGAATATATTTGTTGATTTGGAAATTGGGTCTCTTACTTCTACAGTGTCTTTTCTTCATATTGTATCTCTAAAATAATATATTCGTAATTTTCCAATTTGAATTTATAAAATATTTGATGTCCAATTCATGAAATCTCACTCTTTCAGAAACATAATATTCATTTCATTTTATATTATATAGACAATGTTCTTAATCTTTTTGATGTACTATAATTTGAACCACCATTTGATCTTAAAATAAATACATTATTCAACATATTCGTAAAATATATATATATAAATTCCATGTACTTATGTGAAATATTAATTCTTTATAAAATTACATAGAGGATAACTCATGGATAAGAAAAGCATTCAAAGGTCAAACCTTAAATACATTTGAGGATTGTTTTTCCTTAAAAATATTTTGGGTGTACCTCAACATACTCAACACTCTTACGACATAAACTATAATGTAAAAATATCCTTAATAAAGAGTTATGATTGTACCTTATTAACTCTCATTATTCACTGGTTCGTAATCACTATAATCTTTACTTTTAACTACGGTACTTATTTCCAATAAATTCATGAATAATGAGTATTAACATCGTGATGTTTGAGAAATAGATTTTTTTAAACATTATAGGAACTATTATACCTCCAAACCCATTATACATAAGCAGATCCTAACTATTACAGAAAAAATTTATCATTCACATGAACCATGAATCTCTAAAAGATGAATGTTAATTCATTCATGTTTCACAAGAATCATGACTGTAGTGACCATCAAATCATCTTAGAGTTCAAAATATTTTTTTTCATGTTCCAAGTAGTAATACAATTTGAACAGACCAGGCATGTGGGGGAAGAAAATAATAAATAGTTCCATATAAATATTGTCCATCTTATAATTAATAATCATTAATATTACATGTAATTTTTATATTTCTTATTGAAAAGAAACTATAGGGAATGTATATTTATTAATTATCACACCTTACCCCAAAGTATTAAACTCCTTTAGTTAAACGCAATTTCACAACTCTCAGTCTTTATGTTTCCCCAAAATGTTTAACTATATCTCTATAACTCCCCCCACACTAAAACCGTGGTTATACCCACACTATTGTCATTATTTACAATATCCAAATAGATTCTAATGTTTTTTAACATATCCTACAACTATTTAGTTAATATTTTACCCATGGATGGATTAAGATGTCACAAATATTACTCAAAACTCTTATGTTTGACTTCACATAGTAGTTTAAAAATTTTAATATTAGAAATACAGACAATTTTTAAGGATAATTTCACCCTTATGAAATTATAATGAATTTTTCAAACACATATTGTGTAACCATATTCATATCCCTTCAATCAGTTTTTAACTACTTATCACAAATATTATCAACTCAACTCAGTGTTTTATATAAACTATTGAAATTAATTTTCTTTTTATTCACTGAGATAAAAAATAAAAATACAATAATACTTCAGGCATTTATTATTACAAATATCATTAACATTTGAATACATCACAAACATCATATAAAAATGGAAAAATAACCATTAATTCATTTTCATTCCCACATAAAAAATAGTGGAATTTATTCAAATATCGTTTGAATATAACAACATCACTTCCAGGTCTTAATGAATTCACACACAAGGCATCGAATCTCCAATATCATCGCCAATATGCATGGACACACCATCTATGATATATGAATTTATTTTTCCCATTTATGATCTTGGTAAATTTATACTACTTAATATAATTTATCCATAAACATATCGAAATGAAACATCTTATTTTTCCTTATTCAAATCAATTACAACACAAAAAATAAGTTTTTTCAACAATCTCCATGTATTTTCAATCAATACCAATTATAGAAAATGTTATATCAAAATGTTATTTTTTATTCTTATATCCTATTTTCCATGTAATTCTATAATTTTATTTTCTCTACCTTATTGATAATAAATAAAATGTGTTTGTGATAGGATGTTATAACATTATTCTTAAAACAATTCAATTCAATTTTTCCACTAACAGACTACGTGATCCATGCACATTATTGAAAACATGAGGATTGTATTTAGAAAAAAAAATTATTTCATAATTAATAGAAAATTTTACTAACTTTTGAAAAGTGAAATAACTCATTTAGAGGCTGTTTATATGTTCTAAGGATGAAACCAAATGACATTATTTTAAAATTTTAAAATTATTTTCAATAAAAATTTAAGTACATATACTCATCTCATTACATAGATTAATAAATTAAATAATATATAGTAGGTTTTATTAATAATCACTATGAACTATGAAAAATTCAACAACATATTTTCATTAGTTAAATAATTTTATACTATTAAAATTAGAACATATTCATGAGAATCCTATGATGATAGATTATGAATACACTCTTGTTTAATAATATTTTTTCCAGATAGTTCTATAATTTATAATTTTACCATACTTTTTGTAGCATATTAAGAAGTAATATACATTAAGGATTCTCTCTACATTATCTTCATCTAGGTAAAAATGTTTTCAAAATTTTCTTTGGAATAAAAATTAATAAATCATACCAAGATGAAAAAAATTCATGAAAAATAAAATAATTATTCTAAAATACATCTCATTATTAGTTATCCTCTTGAAATCTATAGTAAAATTCAATTCCATATAATGAATGCTCAAGAATATCACATTAATGATTAATTCTTATAGTGGATTTCTTTTGGATTCTTAGAGTGATCAATGAGGCTAAGAATCAATGCTAAAGCATGATAAACTTTTTATTCCACTAACTACGTAATTATTCTCTATATATGATGTCATGTTTTGATATAAAAATCCACATTACATAGAAAGGTTTACTTAATCTTGATTTTGGATGTCTTTTTTAATATGATCCATCTAAGAACATGTTATACACGATGAAACCTTCATATTATTCATAATTTCCATATAATATTTAGTGATTTTTATAAACTTATTAAATTTTTATCCATATTTCTTTCCCTTCCCACACATCACCTCATGGGATATGACGTTTTTATTTTGAAAATATTTTAATAAATTAATATTCATCACGTGTGAAATTTTATTTCCCCCTTTACTCTTTCATTTATTAGTGTATAATTTATTTTTCATAATTATACGAATTTTGTTTTCCATATTATTTAATATTCATTAGATGTCTTCTTAGTATTATTGATACTACCACATTGAATTTCATGATATATACTCTCTAAAATAGTACCTATATTATTTTCGTGGATTTATTTTCTCTTATGTTTCATATTGATTCTATTAGTACCCAAACTCGTGGCTTGATTGAAAAAGTCTATCACTATCCATTATCTTCGGTAAATGAGAAAACATATTACATTTTATATTGTACTCCTATTTAACATATTGGGTTTGATTAGAATTGATTTATTTTCCTTTTTATATCCAAACATGTATTTGCTTCATCGTTTTATATCTTTTTAAGAATATTATTGTTAATCCATTAACTATTATTCTTTCTAAACATATTCTAACTTCCTCTCATCTTCTGCTATAGTCTCATTATTTTAGGCTCCTTAGATATAATCATGTACGGTTTAAAAAAATATCTTTCCTCATGAAGACACATTTTATTTTAGGTACCACAGTGATTTTAATGTTTTCAAAATCCATTTATATTAAACAAATTATCCCACACAATTTATTTAATTTTATTTTTATATGCTCACTTATCCCATAATTGTAGATTATTTTTCTTAGAGTTATTGAAAATATATGAGTAAAATCAGAATCTATGTACGTAATCCTATTAAAAACTCAACATTTTTATGTATCCTCATGATTTTTAAAACCATTGATAAAGTGGTAGGATCCTAAATATTTTTCTATATACAGTTTTTTACAATTTTAAATTCAAATACAACACTTGTTACAAAATCAACATTACCATAAACATAAATCTCATTTTTGGAAGGTACATTATTTTTTTAGGATGAAATAAAATGATCATCAGATGATATCAGGATAATTATTACACTGTATAATGATATTTTTAATTAAGAATCCACTATGATATTTATTACTGTACAATTTGACATTTTAGATTAATGTGAAGACCTATAATGAGTTGTTTCTATATTAATAAATATCACGTTAAAATATAATAATTTTATATTTATGATGTTCCTCTTATCCACTATTGACTGTAGTTTTTCGTCAAATGTAATTCTCATTTTAATGGAATTATCCTCATGAATTTGATTAATTTATTTCAACAAATTGTAAAATTATATATATTTTTATATTTGACGTCATATTGGGTACAATTAATATTAATTATACACCATCTATTTTTTTATAATGCATGTAATTTTTCATTGATAAATTATATTGATTATTATTCCTCATTAATTTCAATATTCTAATAACTCTCAATACTAGAGAAAATTTTATCATAAATATTTTCATTGATTATTTGGATCCAACATTCTTGGAATGTTTTATTTAATTTAGAATTTTCTCTGAAAACTATTTCTCTAATTTCACTGAATCATTTTCACACTTAATGAACATTTCTATCATACATTCAAATATGACACAAACATAAATACAAACTTTATTAGGACAATACTATTGTAATACCCTTAATTATATAATTTATTCATAAAAAACATCCAAACAAGTGTTTTCCATTATATAAATTCATCTTTGTTGATTGAAATATGGGGAATAGTTTTTGTATACCACATGATCACTAGAATGTGTTTAATCCTTTAAGGTAGAATGTATTTACAATATTACAGTTATAGATTAAGCCAATAATAACTCATTTTCAGTGCCTGGTTTTTTTATCAGGATTATTTCATATAAAAATTATATCAACTTTCACGTTATATAACTATGATGATTTAGTTATTCCTTTGAACCATTTCTTTCTATTATTTTGAGTCTTTCAAGATATTAACATATGATTTTAAATTGATATAAATTATCAAAATATTAATTTCATTTTCCATTTAGAATAATATTTCAAAAAAATACAAATAATTTGGAAGATAGATAATCCAAATAGATATGTGACATGACGCTTTGATAATAAATGAAAATTTCAATTACAAATTATACCAATACTCTGTGGGAGGGGTGAATCAATATTGGTATAATATTTTATCCCTTGATACTTTTTTATACTTTCACCTATTCACTTGTTCAATGAATGGATTACTTGTTCATATTTCCTCATTCATTATCATACCATTGAATAGTTTGTATGAATATAATTAGGAAGGAAACACAATAACAGGATCAGTTTTTTCGAATGATGTTTTATTTTGATAATATGACTAAGTACTAGGTGTTTAATTTTTATTATCCTAATAACACATGAATACCATATTATTGTCAGAAAAGAAACATGCAAGGGTATGGACTCATAACTAGTATTATAAAACTGATAATGTAAAATCAAACAAAATACTTGTTATTCTATACATGTCTTCATAACATAAGAGTTGAAAAACACCATGTGAAATAGATCAGTCCTGAAAATTATGCATACCTTCATGATAGTTTGATGATACACTTCCTTAATCCAAAAAATCAGTCTAGATTACTCAAATACCTCATCATGCCACAAAATATAAATATTATAGTCTATATTACATGTATTCATGGTGTAGATATGATTATAATTAGTGCATTCCAATAACTTCTTTCCATTTATTAATTTTTTCATAGTGAATTGCATCAGCACATGACAACGGTTCTATTTCTCTCCCTCCTAGATACTTCAAGTCAGCAATAGAAACACAATATCAGTTTTTTCACAAATTATTTGACATATAAAATTTCTAATATGATTAGAGTTATATATCACACCCTTTTACATTGAGTTTAATGGAATATATATATTTATTAAAAAATTAGTTCTCTAATATTTTTTTCCGACTACTATATTAATTTCATCTGTGTAATATTATTCTAATAGTATTCAAAATTGAATCTAAGAAATAATTAGATTGAAATTACTAAAACCTACCTCTTTAAAAAACATAGCATTAATTGTTTTTATTTTTTAAAAAAATCACCTCTTTATTGGGACAACCACATCATATATAAACACCCATGAAATCATTATATTATTAAAATATTCATCATCTCAATAAAATTTTCATATATACACAACTTATATTATTGTGATCACCTTCATCATCATGTGATTGATGTGTAGAATACTAAACAGAAGAATAAAATAACAAAGGGTCAAACCATACATTTTTTCAGGTTGGTCATACAATATGATGATTTCAATTATACCTTTAGATCTCCATGCTCCATACAAACTCAATGGATCTTCCTAAATGTCTTCAAATATCCCTTATAAAATAAAATTATTTTGTAGTTGATCCGCCATATTATATTTAATTTTTTCTGTCATAATTATTTATAAACAGTACTGAAATAATGAGTAACAATGTCATGGTATTTTCAACATGAAATTATTGAAAAAAACCATTTAAATTTTATTCATCTGACATCATTACATGGTTGAAAATAATCACAATATAATTCCAATGTGATATTTCATATTAACCCCTAATCTCCAATGAATACTTTCCAATAATATCTTATTTTTTTATCCATAATTATCACAATGATTCCTATTTTCATAGAGTATATCATATGTTAAATTTTCATTTCTATCATGGAATAATCAGAATAGATGTGACTTGTGGGGGAAAAATGTTGAATGACTGTGTATCGGTATGTTTCAACAAATATTCTAAACCATTTAAAATTCAACATATTTCATGGATCCTATAAAATAAATCAATTAAAAATTATTTCTCTTTATTAATCATCTTATGAATCCACATGACATTCTTCTCTTGTGGTACCTTTATATTCCATGGTCATCTTTTGTAATTTCACCCAATATGGTTGTAATATCTCCCTATTCAAAACCATGTAGTTGCTCCCAAATTCCACCTTGATTTTTCTTAATAATTCACCATAGACACATCTATATTTTTTTGGATAATACTTCCCTTGAATCCATGAGGTTTATATTTCTCCTATGTATAGATTATGTCGATAATGTTTCTACACTAAACAACTAATTCTGACACCATATATTATAAACCTTTTTTTTCAAAACACCAATGGTGTCCACATCACAAGGTCAAATATATCATTATAAAATTCTAATGCCATTTTAAAATACATATAATATAGACAATAACCACTCCACATAATCTATTTTTCTAGACATATCCAAAATAGAAAAAACATGAATAAATATTCAATAAAAAAAATTCTAGATTATTTTATAATCCATCATTGAGATAAAGAATATAGAAATTTCTATAATTCATTGTACTTTTCCTCCAAAAATTAATTTCTATAAATTATAATTTACTTTCAGGTTTTAAATATCAATATGGAATTTATGGTTTTAAATTTTTATTTAAATGGTTTTTACGATAATTGAGATTAATATTTGGATTCCAAGATTTTAGGGTTCTCGAGTAGGTATTTATAGATATGGATCGAGGATAAGTATGTTTATCATATTTGAATGTGATTCTAGGGAGATTTTAGAGCAACATCAATAAAATTAAAAATGGTGTTCCTCTATGTACTATTTCCATAGGGTTCGGTGTAACATTTCAAGTATATTATATACATAGGTTTTAACAGAAGGATTAAGACACAATTTGTTCAAAGTTATGTAAAATAAATAAAACCCTAAATATAAATTAGTAGTGATTCACATGTTTTGAATATGATTTGGAAAACGATGGGGAAAACTCTTAGTTGGTGCAAATTTTAGAAAATAATTTGGAAATGATGTTTCTTATTAAAAAGGATAAAATTATATTTTTCCCACTTTTATTTTAACATCTCAGCCCCAATTATCCATCCTCCCATATGTTTACACCCATGCACTTGGTCCCCCTTTTAATAATTAGTTCTTCACTTTTCATTGAGTGATTTTAGGGGATTAATTTATTGATTGAAGGTGATGTCCCTCGTATTCCTTCATCCTTTACTCCTTTCCTTTATTCTTTCTGATTTGTTGTCCATTGAGTTGGGTTTATTGATTGATGATTCCCCCACATAATAGGTAAATTATCTTGAATGACGTGGATTTTTCTATACATGGACAAAGGAAATATTAAGAGGATAATAATATGAAAACAAATATCATTTGGATTAAGTTATATAACATAAATATTTTAGTTAGGTGTTTTGAAAAAAATAGAATGACATTATCTAGTGAATCAATTTTTTATAAAAAATATTTTTTCCAAGACTGTATAAAGGGTATTCCAAAGAACATAAAGGAGTATTGAGTCCTTATTTTTATGTTTAGAGATCCAAAATTTAGTTTTTAGTCATTATTATTAATTTAATTAAATTCTTAATTCATTAATAATGGTTAAAATTTATATGATTAATTAATTATAAATTTTAGTTAATTTTTACTGGATTTATTTTCTAGAATTAAGGACCTATGTGTGCTGGGGATGGCTAGTTGGACTTGGATGAGTTTGATAGAAAACTATAGAGATCTAATTTATGGTAAATTGATTAATATGATATAATAATATCCTTGATAATACCCTTTGGCTTATGATTGTGATTATTATATTTTATTCCCAAAATTTGTTGTTGAATTTTTATCAATATATCAACTTGTGTTTGTAGGAAATGTTTACTGGAAAATTTGAAGACACTGTTTTTCCATTAAATAATGTAGAATTATTAAGCTATATAATTATTTTTGGATTCTCAATGTTTCTACAATCTTATTAAAGAATGTATTCATGGTTCAATATTGTGTAGTTCATGTTATGATAATTTTATAAGAGTTCAAGATACAGTTCTAAAATCGTGCTTCTAATATTTTTGTGGTGTAATGTTATTGTATTGGATGAATGTTGTTTTTTCATTATATTTCATGTCATTATAAAATGGGTAATTTTTAATTCAATTTAATGGTGGTTTATTATGTTCCTTAGATGACTTTTTTGGGGATAGAGAGACATATTGTGGTATCACCAAATAGATGAAAGGATAAAAATCAATGAATTTAGTTTTTATAATGATGTTTTTGAAAGGTTTAATGAATTAATAAAACATTTAATATCATTTTAATGGTACATGTAAAGATACATTTATAAAATTCACCAGGGGAAGAAACCAAAAATATGAATTTAATAATAGTTTAAAAATAATGTTTCATAAAGTTCACCCATTAGAGATACCAATAAAGTTCAATGATAGAGATTCCAACATTGACCAGAATAAATATTTTGAGTTTAATGAATAAAATTTGTTAATAATATCAAAAGGTAATTTTTTAGTTCAAATAAAGTATTTTATTATATCCACTATATGTTTTTTAAATTAAATAGAAATTTAAATTTAAGGTCATCTGGAATTTTTTTCAGATCAATAGAACAAATTTCGTGAGATTTCTTATTGGATTGGGATCAAAACTAGTATAGTTTAATAACTCAAAAGAATGAGTTTTATGAGATCAACTCGAATAAATGTTTTATATTTTACTGATGGAAATTATAACACCCCCTAATTCTAAAATAAGAACATTGTATTTGATAGTGATTATCTCATAATAAAATATAATACCCAAATAATTTATGAAATTTTTTAAATAAATTATATATTTTAAATAGAATTAATTTTTCACAAATCAATAATATCCTTTAGTTAAATACAATAATGTGTTTATCTTTCACTAAACACAACACTCTGTTTATCATACATTACATGCAAACCTGAGTTTTAATTAAATGTTAAATAAAATTAAATTATAATTATTTAATATTAAATTAATAACATACTAATTAATTTGTAATTTATGAGTATTAATAACAAAATTATGAAAAAAATAAATTGATTAATAAAAATATAAGAATCATTTAGAATAAAATGAAATGTTTTCGAAAAACAATATTTTTTCATAAAAGAATGATAAGTCACTCATAGAACAGATAATTCAAAACCAAATTTCATAAATTTTATAAAATATATATTTAAAAATTAACAATATTTTTAAATTTTGCTATTGTGATTATATTTTTTGGAATTTATTAAGACTTTTTCAGAAGTTAAGTTTTTGATTTAGAGTGAAAAATAAGTAATTGTAATTGAAACTAATTTTTGGTTAAATAATTTATAATCTAAAATTATATTTGAAATATTTTTAATGTAAAATTCGTAAAATTTAACCTTATTTAATCCAATTTTGATCATTTTATTAACTTTTATATTGAATTGAGTTATATAAACATTGTATACTTTTGAACATTTTCACTTTTAAAATCTACATTCCCATCACGTTTTTGGGATTGGTTCTAAATTAATTTTTTCAACATATATGAATTGAATTTTTAGAAATGAATGAAATATTCAGAATTATAATAATTTATATGATAATATAGGGTTACTAATATTTTTAACAAAAATTAACAGAGAATTTACTAAAAATTAATAAAAATTGTTAATATAAAAATGGGGTTATCCGAGGTTTAACTAAAAATATAGGGTTAAATATATTTTTTTATCATGAAAAAAAACTATTTTAGGGAAATATTTAGAAAATTAAATATCTAATATATTATTATTGTCTATTTTATACCCTTGATATGTATAAAAAATATGGGATCACCCTATTCGATTAAAAAATACCATGTGTGTCGTTACACCAGTTATAAAAGGCTACCCCCTATTTTCTATTATTTACACCTTAAAACCTATATGGATTAGAAAATAACTAATAAAATCACCTAATAACATCTATAACCTCATCCTCTAAGCCTTAAATCATGTATAAATCCATCCTATGAATGAATTACTGTGAACCTTAGAAGGATACCCAAAAAAGGGTTAATATTATTTCATGAGCATCTTTATTATATTTCATTATCCATCTCCTTCTGTTCTTATTATGAAATTGTGAAATAATAAACTAAATATATTACAAATAGATTTTTTTCATAATAAGTTAATGACCTAAAAATTTCTCAATTTTCGTCAAATTGGTTATTAAATCATTCTTCATGTGTACGGTAGAAAACCTTCTCACGAATCTATGTTATTCGTTCTTCCATTACCACCATTCCTAGTTGAGAATGATTATGGATATAAAGTATATATAGGATATATAAAACATATTTATACATATTCATTCATTATAACATATATAACATTTCACCTTCCATTCTGTTCATGATACGATAACATCACTCGTGTGTATGGAAGACTATCATCCTACAAAGCAACATTATTTTTTCATTCACTAACTCTTCAAATGAGAGGTGATAAATATAATTTTAGTTATTATATGTGGTGTAAATTAAATTATAATTATATTAAAGAAATATTTTTCCTTTTTTATGATTAATTTATATCATTTTTATTATTTCCACTTCACTCATGTAAATATGATGACATCGGTTGTGTATGTGTTGACTACCACATTACTAAAGAGATGTTACTCTCTTTAAAACCCCAAACCATGTGGATTATATGTATAAGTATATAATATTGTATCTATGATATTATCATGATTATGGAAAGGTAATTTATAACTTATCGCATATTCATAATGATCATTGAAAATGGAAATGTTACTCATTTGTGTGCAAGACCTACCTTCTTTATAATCTTAACAAACATCATTTTTCATGGCCATATTTAATGAATAGTTTTAAAATTATCATTTTGGGTTAAGAAATTAAAATAATTTAATAATTATTATTTCTAATATGATATAACTACATATGATGTGCTATTACTGGATCATTCATGATGAAACATTCATGAGAAACAAGGCATGAAACGCCCGAAACAATGAAAAGAATGAAATATTGTTAAATAATGGGTGGTAGGTTATTATAAAAGGATCATATATTATATTATAAATTATAATATGGTTATTTTATAATTTATTAACATCTTTAAACCAACTATATTGTAGTCTAAAACACATTTAATCAAAATAAATCACGAGGTAAGGGATATCATCTAAATTTCATTTAATTAATGCATATTTTCATATTACACATATAATATCACTGGTATGGTGTATATATTACCCATTTATTATGTAATATCACATATAATTCATTATTTATTGAATTTTATTTTTAAATTTGAGTTTTTAAATTTATGGTTTTTGAGTTAAAATATACCAAGTGGTAAGGGAATTTTATAACTCAATTTCTTTTTATTGGGTTATATTACATTATCATTGTCTTTGATATTATTTGATTATGTGTATATCAACATAAAATTTAATTATGTTATATTTATAATTATTTTATGAGAATTTATAATTTATACCTATAATTCATTCATTTTATAATACTAAATTCAATGTTAGGTACATTGTAAGGGTTTAATTCAAAATCACTTTATAATTGAGATCATTTTCTCATAAATTACAGTTGAATGAAATAATTTTATTATTTTTTAACAACCAATTATAATTATATTATCAACTAGTTGTTAATGATTTTTTAATGTTTTATAAATCTTTTCCCACTCTTTGGTACTTAATATTTTATAGAAAATGTGATTAAGAAATTATTACTTCATTTACACTTTTAGTCTAAAATCTATTTATTCTCAAACACATATTTTAAAAAAATTATCAAGAATATTTTTATCCATTTTCAAATGATATATTCATTAAATTTTTATCAATTTTTAATTTTTATAAAAAAATTCCAAAGGAATGTCTATGATGTTTTCAAAACTATTCCCCTTTGGATTTTACTAAAAATGAAAAATGAATCACTTTGTCATTTTATGAACAAATAACCTTTCTATCATTTTATAGTGAAAAAAGATATCCCTGAGACATTAAAATTTATTTATTTGAAAATAAATCTATTATTTTATATATAATGGAATACATGAAACACTGAGTTATCTTTCAATAAAAGGAACACTAACATTCTTCGAAATCTTATGTTACACACAAGACCATGTTTTACTAAATACTGTTATAATTATTATATAAAATGAATATAATCTCTTTGAAGATAATTATGTGGTTATGAATATGAAAAATAAAATTATGAAAATATATCTTGGAATTTATTGGTTTCCAAAAAATTATAAATTGAAATAATAACAAATTGAATATAAAAGAAATGTCTTTACAAAAGAGGTATTTATAGGATCTTAAAATAATTGTATCCAAACAAATTAACATAATTAATACTATCGAATGATATTAATTATATTTATATATTTTATATTCATTAATTTTTTTATATTCATCCAATTTATATTTTATGTTTGATACATGAATCAATTCAATTTTACACATAAGAATATATATTTTTCTAAAAATTGTTTTAATACCTTTTAATGGAGAACGATCAATAAAATTACATTTTTAATCTATTATGAATTTTATTTGAAAATGAATATTAATTTTATAAATTTTTAATTTAAATATTAGAATATGGTGATTTTTTTTTTTTATTGGAGAAAATATTTATTATGAATAGTAAAAATAAAAACATTTTTGTTGAAAACAGAAATGTCATCTACTAAATTTATAATGTTAAATTATATTTTCAAATTGATTTAAACTAAAATTAGATTAATAATAAATATATTAATTAAATATAGGTCATTGTAATAAATCTTATATAGAATTTAGATATTAAAACATAGTATTCTTATGAAAATATTCAATTAAAAAATTGAATTCTTGTTTCGTCTGTGATATTAATATTAAATTTATATATTTCACTTAAGTATTTTGAGTTGGGAAAATTGGAAGAAATAATTTTTACTATAATAATTTTTTATTAACAATAAGGATAAATTATTTCCTTTTTCGTGTTATTATTTAAAACATTTATAATTAATTATACTGAATAAGAGAAAAATGAGTTAACCAAGGGACTAAATTTTATTCTTAATGAGAAACTGACCTAGACGCTTTTCCAAAACCCATTATATAGACATATTTAGGCCATAAATCATCATAGATCAAATTTCATGCATTATGTATGACATTGTTTGGGTGAAAATAGTGGTGAACCTAACTTTTTTAAAAAAAAATGCATTGTGTGTCATCTCCCACTATATAAAGGCTCACCCAATCTACACCTCTGTTCACACATTAAAAACACATTATTTGGATAATACCAGCCAAAATAACTCCTCATATTCTTCCAACTATTATTATAATCCTTATCTTTGGATTAATTTTAACTTATAAATTCATTGGTTAAACCGAAAGAGGATACCCGAAGAAGAGGTAATGTTTTTCTGAAAAATTAATTTTATTTCCTTATCCAAATCATTCATTTATATTAATATCGAGACTATAATAATAATAGTAACATATATATATATATATATATATTATTTTATTTTAATATTATTACCTATAACGGGTCACACATCAATCAAATGGGTTTTGAAATCATCTTTCAAGTCTATGGAGGACTTGTACCTTGGGAAACAACATAGTTTGTTTTCCCAATTACAACTATCATGGTTGGAAAATTTAAAAAAAATACTTTTTATATATGATATATTTGATTTATTTATTCTTATGGAATAATTATATAATTAATACCTTTAGGAATTCCATTTTTTGGAAATATGATTACATCGTTCTTGTGTACTGTAAACTACTGCCTCACTTAGTGATGTGATTTATTAAATAATTACATAAAAAATATAATGGTTGGGTTTAATAGATATATTAAATATTTATTACATAAAAAATATTCTAATATGAGAATGTATATATATCTTTTACTTTTATTTATCTCAAAATTATATCAATATGGAGACAAAGTTAAGGCGAATGTACGACCAATAATCTTCTTGAATGGTAAATTTAATTTCAAAAAAATGTATTTTATGGATTACTAAAAATAAATATATTTTTAAAATATATTTTTTTACAAAAATAAGTTCATTCTTGAGAAAACAAATATTTATCAACAAAATAATAATAAACAAATCACAAGTAAAAATATTCTCGAGAAAAAATGGAATTAGCACCCAAAAAAATAAAACTAATGAATGATAACTAACAAATGGGTTATAAGATATTATCAAATTAGAAAAAATGGAATTATAAATGTTAAAATATTCTTATAAAATATAATAACATATAAAAAGCCATTATATACAAGGAAAACCATATTTAAAAAATAGAGAATGAGGTATGGGATTTTGTCTCAATTTACATTTCATTGATAGTTATTTATTTTATTGATCTAATTCACTTTTATGTGATTTTTATAATTCCCTTATTGACTGGTAATATCATGATTAATTTATTTATCATGATATTTTATTTTTGAATATATATTATCTCACCAAATTATATTCAAATGTAAAATTACCATGAGGTATAAGTTATTGTGAAATCTCACCTTCTGTTGTGATTATAGATTTCTCTTCAAATAATTAATTTATTATGATCATTTTTCAATACACATTAATTTTTTTTAAAATATTCTTATTATTGTGTAATGTATATGAGTATACCCTAAAACATAGATCATTTTTACTTATGGTGTTTACATTTAGGGACATTTATTAATTTGGGATATATTGAACAATTCATATCGTTTTATTAATATGGATATTTGATATGGAAGATTGTTTAGGAAATAAGTATAATATTTTATATATGAGGAATTATTTACACTATTATAAAACATGTGATGGACAATTTAATGTAATCCCCTAAATACATAAGTAGTCTCAAGAGATGAATTAGTCACCAAATCATAAGGTTTTCTACGAAGTATGTTTCAAACTATCATATCAAAGTTCTTGATAGTAAATGTTTCATTTTTCTAGAAAGATAGTAATCCATTATTCAATAATTTCAATCACTGATAATTTATTTTATAATATTATCCATGGGAATGTTTCTAAGACATTATCGATGGATTCCTTTAGCTCAATGTTCAATGGTCAAATGACATGTGATTCAGTTAATTACCTATACATATTGATTTTGACTTATCAAGATATTTATGTGGAATGTGTTTTTAGTTATCTACCTTTCTACAATGATTGTGATTATTGATTCATGATAGATTCCTTTTATACATAACCCTTACTGAGGACTTGAGCTTACCCGTATTTTGGTTCCTCACCCTTGATCATAAAGAAGATATCTTTAAATGAAATTTCAATAATAAAGAATATATTTTTTATTATGTTTTATGAATTATTTTATATTCCAATGTAAAATGGGTATCATGTATATAATACGGCATTCAAAATTCACAATTGTTTTCGTCATTTTGGATCTGAATCTTGAGTCTATGATATTGTAATAAAGTATGGAACCTACTCTAGGACACTTGGGTCGGGGTCGTTACAATAGGTATTAAGGAATGCTTACTATAAACCTTTGCATCTATCTTAAAGAAAACATAGATTTTGTAAAATAACCTTATGATAGTACTTGAGGATATTTATATAATAACATCCTTTAATTTTGGTAAGGTAGAGAATATTTGTTTCATAGCAATACATCATTTTATTGATACCACAAGTGGGTGTAAATCATACACAAATGTACCTAGGTGTGTTAACTATAAAAAGGGGTGTTCTGGGTTTGACTAGATATTGACAAGATACATGACATCATTCCATATGGCACTCCTAGTTTGACACTACAGTGGATATTTATAGGATAATTAAAATTTTCATTACCACCAATTTTGGAGGATATGAGTGTAAATATATCCCCAAATAAACCAATTATTATGATTATGAGATTAATAATTCAAACAATGTTAATCTATATTGAGAACCATATTTGGAAATATAAATTATTATTTAAAATTAAAAAAATTATAAGCTAATCTTGTAAATACCATTTTATTAAAATGGAACATGGAAGGAAGAATGATATCAATACTTAGGAAAATATATAGATTATGATTCTGAAGAACCCTATATAGATGGTATTGGTATAGAATTTTTTGTTTATATTAGGTTATCATAATCAGGTTATTATAAATAACATTTCATGTATGAAGAAACCAATTCTGAAATGATTTTATCCTATGTTGGATCACATTCTAAGACAGAATCCCCTATCACTCAATGGGACCACTATTACAATTATAATTTAACAATGAATTATGTATATATATAATATAGTTATGGATTTAATATGTAGTGAAATGAAAAATGTTACACTTTTGGTATATTATCTCAAAAGGATATTTTGATCAATGGTGGTAACTAATCAAAAAAACTAGGGAATAAGAGTAAATGGAATTCATGGAAATAAAAATGAAAAGTTGAAAATGTCTAAAAAATCAGTCCCATTAGACAAATAAATTGAGATGAAAATAAAGTTCCAAAAATTAAATAAATATTATTACTAATGTATTATAGATTATGAAGAAACCCTAACATGGCTGGCTAGGTATTCAACGAATTACATATGAAACAAAATTTTCATGTTTGGCCTTTTCATTTATAAACATAGTCGCTATCTTCAAAGGTTATTTGTCCATCAAAAATATCATCATAGCATGATATAGTTTTATATTCCATAAAAATATAAAAAAACAATAGTAAGTACAAAATATATAATGAAAACTAATAGAATAATTGGTCTTCCAAACACCATGAAAAATTAAATCTATCAATCAATAAGAATAATATGATGAAATTCCCACCGTGTGATAACTATAAAGGGATTCAACATTAGAAAATCTTAAAGAGAGTGTGAATTTTTTATATATTTAGGGAATATGTGTTTCATGTTAAATAATTAATGGTTATGAAGTAAAACATTTTAATTCAATGTTATAACTCCAAGAAAATGGGGTTCTATACAAATGAATAACCTAAGATTCAAGGGAATCTACCACATAAGAGGGGAATGGTACATGTCCAGGCATAAGTGATCACTAAATTTTAGGTTGATGTACCAAATGTGGTGGTGGAAGGTAAATTAATACAATATTCAAATTTATCAAATACAATATTTGATTATTGATCATCTCAATTCATTATATCCACAATGTATTCTAGGAAAATTAAATATTTATCTATTCATTTAATATGTGATTTATCAGTTAGAAATCGTAAGAAAAGTATCACTACTTTAAATATATCTTGGACAATCCTCATTATAACACATAATCCTACTTAATTTGATGAACTTATTATCATATATATAGTTTAATTCAATATAATACTTGTTAGGGACTGGATTTCAAAATATGATGCAATTAATTTTTGTAAGAAGATTAAAATTATGACTGTTATGGAATATGTATAATAACATATATTTAGTATAGAAACACCGTCATACGATTATTATCTATATCCATCCTAGTACCTTTACTAAACTCAATTCATGTAGAGTTAGAGTGGAAATCTTACATGGATAAATATGGTAATCTAAAAATAGAGGATGTACCAATTGTACATGAAAAAATTGATGTATTTCTTAAAGAAAAACTTGAATATCCCCCAGAGTGTGAATTTAAATTTTCCATTGATTTAATTTCAGATTATAACCTTTATTAAATACTTCATATAGAATTTACACTATGGAACATATATATTTTAAGAACCAACTAGAGGAATTATGTGGTATGGGATTTTTTTAACCATAGTGTTTCCTTATGGGGAGACCATATTCTATTTATTTAGAAGAAATTTACGTCCATAAGGTTATACATTTATTATGGGTAAATCAATTCCATTACAATAATGAAAAAACATTTGTTACTTCAAATTGATAACCAATGTGATCAACTTCATGTACTATAATACTTTCCAAATATTGATCATTTTTTTGGGTATCATCAATTACGAGTAAATAATGAATTAATTTTATTGATATATTTTCAAACGGGGTATGGATAATAATGGTTTAAATTAATTTTATTTGGATTGACTAATTCTCCCTATGTTTTTATATATATAACAAATAGTGTATTCAAGGAATATCTTGATGACTTTTTGTGGTGTTCATCGATGATCTAATGGTATATTGAAAAATTTAGGTGGGCCATGAGAATCTATTTCATATCATTCTTATGAATCTTATATGGAATGAGTTATATGAAAAATTTAGTAAGTGTGATTTTCATATTCATGATGTTTCTTTTCTTGTACATATTTTCACAAAAAAAAAAATTAATCTCATTTGATCCCACAAAGAGAAATGGAGTTACACAATATCCTATACCAATGAACATAACTGATTTACACTATCTTACATGTTAATAAGGATACAATACGCATTTCATGTAGAATTTTGTGTGATTTGACAACCCATTAAACAAGATTAAATGAAAATGGATTATGTTTTTTTAGAAGATGGGAATTGTAGAAGGATTTTATTAACCAAATAAGAGTTTGGTAAATGATCCAATTTTGACTATACCATCTTGTATTGCGGGGATTGTGATATATAATGATTCAACAAAAAGGTACATGGTTGTTTCCTAATGAAAATTGATAATGTTATTGCATATTCATTGATGTAGTTAAAGACTCATTAATAAAACTACCCAACTCGTGATCTAGAGCAGACAGCTGTAATATTTTCTTTTATGATATTAATACATTTTACGATGGTGAAAGATGTGATATATACATGGATCATAAAATAATAAAAAATATATTTTTACATAAGGATATCATTATGAGATTAAGATGACTGATTGTGATACTAAAGGATTATATTTTATCAATACACTACCACCCATGAAATGAAAATAAGGTTGAAGATTCCTTATATAAGAAGTATCATGGAATTCTAACCCAATTTAGGATTGAGAAGGATCCTATGTTCATGGATCTATTACATATGGACACGGGAGTTACTAAAGAAGGCTTTATATCTATCATTTTTTATATGATTAAAAGCCTTCTTTATGAGGTAAGATAAAACTTTCTCAATATGATGACGATAATATTCAAAAGAAAATTAATGTATTAAATGATGAGATATTACCAAACATCATTTTTCAATATGGTGTTTTCAAATTTTGAAATATATTATACAGTACATCTACACATGAGCTAAAAATGATATTTTTGGATGATGATCATAGTCCAATTTTTTATACACACCCTAGTTGCCAAAATATGTATATGGGTTGGTTGAAATAATTATATTTGGATAACATGATGTATGAAATTTCTGATTTTGTGTCCATATTTTTTGTTTTTCAGCAAGTTAAATATATGAATAATAATCCTATAGGATTCATGAAACCACTTACAAATTTTTTGTTTAAATGAAATTAATTTAGTTTGGAATTTTTTATAAGACTTCTAAATAATCCATGATATAATGATGTAACATGGTTTAATGTTGATAACATAACCAAATGTACACATTTCCTTGAAATAAGTGAATATTTAAATCTTTATCACCTTTAAAGTATCTATATTAATTAATTTATGTGACATCATGGAACACCACTGTTAATTATTTCTGACCGAGGTCCCTGATTTTCATCAAAACTATGGATGAGTCTACAAAAGGATCTTGATACTGATATTCATTTGAGCACTACCTACCATCCTCATACAGAAATATTTTTTAAAAGAATGATTCAACAAATGGAAGACATGTTGAGGTCATGTTCAATCGACAATTAAGGTATGTGGGGTCTTTATTTACCATTGTTCTAGTTTTAATATAACAATAGTTTCCATTTATGTATTCAAATGGTGTTCTATAGAGCATTATATGAAAAGAGATGTCATACTCCAACTTTATTAGATGAAGTTAGTGAATTGAAACATGTATTCCCAAAACTTGTTGAATAATAATATCAAATATAAATTCTATTTAGGATCACATTAAATAATATCAATGTTGTAAATAGTGGTATGCTTATAATTTATAGAATGATTTATAATTCCATGTGGTAGATCATTTTTTTAAAGTGTATTCACAGAAGGGTGTTATAAGATATAGAAAGAAAGATAAAATAAGACCCATCTTCATCAAACCCTTTGAAATTATTCATAAAATTGTATATTTTCCTAATTATTCTGTAATTATTCCTTGCCTCTCAACTGTACAGGAAGTCTTCTTTATATCCTTTCTATGTAAGAACATGCCATATCAAACACATGTTCTCCCATCTCAAAAAATATATTTGGAACCTAATATATCTTACTATGAAGAACCCTTCTAGATTCATTATACCAAAGGATATATATTGAAAAATCAGACAATTATTATGGTAACTTTAATATGGAATAATCACAATATTGATGAAAAAGCATGGGAACCCGACGATATTTTGAAGAACAAGTACACTCATATGTTTAGAAGATGTTATCCATTAAATTTGGATGATAAAAGTTTTTAGGATGGAAAAAAATAACACCCAGTAAAACCCCAAATTTTTTTTTAATATATCTTAGGATCGTATTCAGGTACTCATTTGGCCTTTTTTTGGTTTTTTTTTTGTTTTTAATTTTGTATATTTTTTGTGACATTTTTAATTTTTTGAAGGAGTTTGAATAGTTGGCACATGGTTTCCCAAACAATGCCCCCTAGCCAAGAAATGCATGAAACCCTTGATGGTGGGTATTATCAGGGTTATCAAACATTCCATTAAGCCATGATCACTATGATGAGAAATTTATATCCCCTACAACTGGGGCTGCATTTAGGCACATAGTTATAGAAAACCATGCACCTATGTGTAGAAAACCATGCATGGGAATTTTTTAATCAGAAAATTATATTTTTATTTACCCTAACCCATTAATTAACTCATCATTGACCCCCCATTTTACCATAGTTTCTATTTCACTATTTTGGAGCTCTCTAGAAATATTTCAATCATTCTTGACCTCAGAACTTCTTGATTGGAATTCTTAATCGATGATCTGAACCTCTCTCGTTATGTGAATCCTATCCCGCTCATTTTCCCATTCCTCTTCCTTTTATCTCCCATTAAATAAGGGGTTTTTATTCTTATTTGTTCTAGATCTACATCTGGTATTGAAGATATAGATTTAGATTTTATGTATCATTATTTTTTTTATATATTGATTTAGGTTTTTTGAATTGAATCTCATTCTACATCGTTGGACTTCACAAATATTGGGAACTTCTATTAGGTGATAACATGAGAAAGAATTGAGGTAGTTGTTCTATAATTAATAACACAATTATTTATATGAATTACAAGTCTATAATTGTATAATTTTTATTAGATGTTTAGAAATTTTCTTCTTGATTGAATTAATTAATTTATGAGATTTTAAATTAGGGATTTCATGAATTATAAATTAAGGTAGTTATTTGTAGATTTAATTATCATATATTGTGTTGTTGATTGTGATAATTAATTATGAAATTAATTATTAGATATAGGGTTTTTATAGGTGATAATTAATTAATGTATTAATTATAATTTTTTGTGGATTTGAATGAGATAATTGATCATGCAATTAATTATGTGATTTTACGGTTGTGTATATTTGATATTTAATTTACGAGATACTTAAATGGATTGAAATCCTAAATTAATTGGGGAATTATATTTGGGGACCTATGTGGCCAAATAATATTTAATTTTGAATAAAATTGATGTGTATAATTAATTGTGGATTTAATTTTGAAGTATGAAAGGTAACATAGTAATTTAGATGATCAATAATGAATGGAAACCGGTTATTCTAATGTGTGTGTTATGAAAGGTAATATTGTCAATCAGTTTTGAAATAATGAATGGGAAAATTGTCATTATAATGTTGATGTATGAATACTATCATTTTCATTTAGTTTTGAAATATATAATGGGAGTGGGGTCATTCTAATGTGTGATGAATTAATGGTAACAAAGTCATTTAGTTGAGAAATAATGAATGGGAGCATGGTAATTCTAATGTGTGAGGTATGAATGGAAACATGGTCATTTAGTTATTATGTATATAATGAGAATATGGTAATTATATTGTGTCATGTATGGATGGTAACATGGGAATTAAGGTTCTGAATTAAATAATTGTAACAATGGAATTATGAGATATGATATCCCTTACACATACTTCAAGCCCCGGCATGAGCCAAATAGGGTATTGAGGTATGGGTGGCTATCATATCCTAAATTATTATGTGTTTAAATAAATAATAATTGATAAATAGATAATTGTTTAATGATTTATTTTAATAATTTATTTATACTATCCGCACACTTTCTATTAACTGTATTTTGTTTTAGATGTCGTTGGTGGTTTCCTACCGAAGGGTACTCACACTCTACTTGGGATGCTTGATCGGGACCAAAATAGACTTTGTGTTTTCTTGATAGGATAATTGAAAAGGCCCTATAGTAGATGAATGATATGGGATGATTCTTGGATAAGGGTACCTGAATTGATTCAAGACTTGCGTCAGAGATTTTTCGGTGTCTTTATTTTGGGTTCCATTTTAGACACATAACATATATTATGGAATAAAATATTTTATACTATATTAATGATCATGTATTTCAAAATTTGACCATCATATGTTACTGGTTATTTCATGTTATCATTATCTGTTATTTAGTTATTTTTTATTGTTTTCCACTATTGTATCTACACTTATAAAATAGGTATCGTCTCTCCATGATTGATATTAGACCCTCACAACTTTTCAATATCCTCTGGCATACAGGGAGGTTCAGTTGAGTTCATGTGACTAACCAGCTTATGGAACCATTGTGTGGAACCTGTTTTGTTATGTTGCAAAGTGTTATCAGAGTCCAGGTTTTATTTATTATTCATTTTTATTAATATTTGGGAGAGTTATATTGGAGTATATAAAATGTTGGGCCATTTTTATGAGCTTGTACTTGGTAGTATCTACCCTAGAATTGGGGGAAACCAAGATCCAATAGTGAGACTGTTGTTATTGTTTTTTTCTCCTAAAATTCCATTTTAATTCACATTCAAGGATGCACTTGAAATGTGATGTGGTTATTTTTCTTGGGATCATTTATGTATTGAATCAAAGATGAGTATGGCATGATAGGTGAGTTTTCATTGATCATTCTTGGAACTCTTTATTATTTTACACAAGAATCACTTTAGTTACACACAAGAAAATGAGTTATGGGTAAGATTAAGATCATTTGATTTATTTTATTACATGAAAAAATTAAATTGAATTGGATCCTAACATGATATTCAAAATTGTAGAATGATGTAATTTGAAAATGATTTGGTTTCTAAATTGGAAAAATGAATAATGAGATTGGTTTTCTCTTTGTAAACAATGAATTAGGTGTAGGAAGGTTAAGGGTAGTTTTTGTGGCTTCATTTTGACCTTGTGGTGGGGTTTTAAGAAATGAATTATTGTGTTTTCCCTCTTATGATAATGTGTTAATTTTTTGAAATTTTTCATATGTTACATGTTTAAAATTATAGTGATATTACTCTATGAAAAATATTTTTGGGAGGATGACTACAGTTCATGGTAAGAGATGCTCCACTAGTAGATGGACATGAGTCACCAATTAGGCCTGGTGAGGAAGTCTAGGAGTAGTTTCGAGATAACATTTCTAGTTTCTAGAAATTCAAGGGAGAGACCCATGTTTTATTGAGAAGTGTATGTATGATCTGATGTGGGTGTTCCATTTGGATCACTTAGAAACTTTAACTAAAGATAGTGGACATGGGGTAGATGAATTCTAGGTTGATTCCAATAATAAAATACATGAATATTAATTTACTTCTATGGTGTGGAGGGTCTAGTTGGATACTTATATTCTACGGGGATTAGTGAAATACTGATGGGAGTTTCTTGTGAGGACTGGATAAGATGATGGTATGTCAGTGAAGAACTTTAGGGAGAAGTTCCTATAGCACTTCTATCTAGATATACTGAGGAAAGAGAGAGAATCTAACGTCATCATGTTTAATCAGGGGAGTATTTACATGATGGACGATGTTGGATGCTTTATATATTTTCAATTATTTATCAAGAATTTCATGGAGAAGAGATAACTATGGTGTAGTGTTTTAGGATGGTATTAACTATGATAATAAATACCATATTATCCTTTTTTCCGTAAATGAGTTTAATGATGTGGTGGATTAGGAACATAGAGATGTGGGGAACCTATAGGAGGATTTGAGTGTATGTTAGGTGGTTACACCAATCAATTAATGAGCTATGAATTACGTATTAGAACGAATCCCTATGACATCACTAACCGTTGGAGTGGAAAATAGAGTACCCCAAAAGATTGATCAGTGGAATATGAACTAACTCTAGTGATCTTTAAAAAATATGTTATGTCAGCATACATCTAGATAAATTACTTCTTACCACTAGTAGAGTTCCAGTCTTTTAGCAATATTTATATTCTATATATGTTCTACATGACCATGTGATAGACAGTAAGTGAAGGTGAAGTTAGGAATAATGAAATTGTGGGAAGGGGATATTCCACACCATAATAGTCATGCAGCTAAAGTTCAACTAGCTGATGCAGTAGAGGTAGTGGGCATGGGATTCTAGGAAATATTTCTTGTATCATTAGAGTAGTTCCACATATGGTACATATACATCATCACTAGGAATATGGGAATGACAATTGCAAGAAATTCAGCCTAAGATAGTAGATAGCACAGTTGGACCATTGACAGTTAGGGGTATTATTCTTTTTTTATTCTATACTATTTTTTCCTTATTTGATAATGGTTCCCCTCATTCCATTATTTCAAAAAATCATGTTAATGGTTTATGCATGGTGATGGAATTTGTGGGTTGGGTGTTGATGATAGACAAAGATATAGGATTATAGTAGAGGGACATTTTCTTATGTTAGTGGTGTTCTCTTAATGAGGGGGATTATATATATTTTTGGGATCATTATGTCTTAGAAATGTTAGGCATAGATATAATTATGAGAACATATTGTTTAGTACAATACATTCCAATAAATGATTTTTACCACAATATAGTATCTTTTACATCTCCAAATGGTGAAAACAGTATTCACATTAGAGGGTGGATATCAATGTGGGAAGATTTTTTCCAATTAGATAGTGACTTTGAAGGCTCACATACCAAGTTTCAAGTGTTTTGATGGATGATGGAGGTTTAAAATAGGATGTCTCTACACTTAAATTTGATAGGCCTTGGGATGTTTTTATTAATGATTTCACGGGTTTTCCACTTGAAAATCATGTGTGATTCACCATTGAGATCAGTTCTAGGCGGAGTCAGCTTCTATTCTTCCATAAATAATGTGAGTGATAGAGATTCAAAAACTCAATAATCATCTAGAATACTTTTAGTATAATGCATTAATCTTACAGATTATTCCACCTTGGGGTTTAATAGTTTTTTTTTCTAATAAGGATGATGGGACTCTAGAATTGTATGTTGATTACTAAAATTTTAACCGAATGTATATGAAATAACTGAATCATTTCCAGTAAATTGATAATATATTTGACCAATTGAGATGAATTTGGCTGTTCTCAAAGATTTAATTAATCTCAAGATATCATCAACTATGATTTCTTACTTTTTATATATCTTGTAATACTTTTCAAAGAAGGTATGTCCTATCTGAGTTTAACTAAATAATGTATGGATTAAAAAAATACAACATAATGGTATATGGACATTATGATCATGATCTCACATTCATACCAAGACTAGTTTTTGGTGGCTTCTATTGAGAAAATTTGGTTGTACTCCAAGACTCATGAAGATCATGACCAATATCTTGACATTGCCCTGAATACACATAGTCATCATCAGGGATATTCCATGATTGATATGATCCAAATTTGGATTAATCAGGTCAACTTCGTAGGCCACATAATCTCTAAGGATGGTGTGTTAGTGGAACAATAGAATGATCAGGTAGTAATTTCTTGTGGGCTGCCCAAGAATATAATCGATAAATATATATTTATGGGGTTAGCTAGAGATTACAAAATTTTAATCTAGGAATTTTCCCATTTAGAAACACCACATTTTGGCTTGGCCAAAAAATGGGATCAATTTTTAATTATCATATGCAAGCGATGATTATTTCATGGATCTGATGGTGAATTTAAAATCAACCACAATGTTGATCCAAACTCATCTAGGTGATGAGTATATGTTGTATTGTGAGGATTCAAGGATTGGACATTGATAAATGTTGATGAAAAAAAGATTGAGTATTGCATATGGGTTACAGTATTGGAGTCCTCATGAACAAAACTACCTTATAAATTTACCTTGTATTGGATGTAGTGGTTTGTGCTTCAATGTGTTGGAAGTATTATTTGTTTGGAGAAAAGTATACCATGTATATTGATCACAAGATCTATATGTTTATATTTTTGAAATAATATTTGAATAAGTGGAAGTGGATATTCTTTGAGTATGTTCATTCATTAACTATTTCCCTTCATATACATCGTGAATGGGAAGTAGTCTTTATAATTACTTGAATTAGAAAACATAGACTCTAGTGGTTCATGAGTCTAGTGCTGAGTGGAAGATAATGAATTTTCTGGATGAGGTACATGTTGTGGTTTAGGAGTGTCCTATGAAGATGAATATAGTATCATTTTCACTGGAAACTACACTTTTGAGATGGATCCTGGATATGCAGTATGAGGATACATAGTGTTCGAACATGAGGGGAATACTTAAAGGTGGTGAGTCACCTTTTGATTCAACAATTGATGGGGATGAGATCATCTATGTTCAGAATCAGGACATTGTGCATATGATCATGCAGGAGGAGCGAATATGTGATTTCAATACATCAAATATGGCATTGTATATAGGTGTGACCAAAATGTATAGTAACATACGATTATAGTTTTGGTGGATAGGGATGAAAAGGGAGATAACATGGTATATGGTGAGATACTACACACATGTTTTTAAAAGGATATGGCTTTTTCAGAGACTAAGAAACAATTTATTTATAATTAAATAAGGGAGCTACAAAAGTCATAAAGAAGGTATTTTATTACAGTCTCTTTCATAAAGAGGAAGAAGGTCAACCAGCAAATTATCAACCCACATAACGCTTTGGTTGAAAACTTTGTTAGCAAGAGTATTATCCGCCATGTTCTCTTTTCGGTAGGCATGAGTAGAAATATATATAATCTTTCAAAGTGATTGAATGCAACTTATCCAGTGATATGTAAGGGTCTAAGAAAGGTGGACCACACCATGTCCGTGGGTGAAGGCTGAGAATCAATGACGTGATTGTTTACTACTATCATTGACCATTATAGAATGAATGTGGGATGATGTGACTATATAATTTTTGATGGGCCCCATGAGATATCCTCATAAGAATGAAGCTATTTGGGTGGTATTAAACTATTTTGAAAATGGTTCAAATTTATGTCCTATACGGGAGACATTATCAATGGAGCATTTGGTAGAACTATATGTTCTGGAGATATTCTCTCTACATGGGGTTTCAGGTAATATTGTTTTGGAACATGACCTGAATTTTAATTCTTACTTGGGGTAGGTCATACCAAATGTTTTTGGTATAAAGGTTTTATTGTGTATGAATTTCCACCCATATATAGATAGATTGTTGTCAAAAACTACACTAGTGCTTGAGGATATTTTGTAGTCTTTTGTTTTAGAATCGGTTGGTCATGGGAGAAGAACCTCACACTGGTGTAGTTTTCCTATAAAAATATATATTTGGAAACTATACATATAGAACAATATGAGTGTCTTTATATAGGAAATGGAGATCTCCTTTATCTTGGTTGGAGGTGATTGATTCTAAGAAGTTCAGATCGAGTCTCATAAAGGATACATTGGAGCAGGTATCGATGATTCAGAAAAATATTTCTATGGTTGCGGTATAGATAAGTCATATGTTGTTAGGAATTTATGACCCCTAGAGTTTACGTAGAGTGGCAATGTATTTATTTGGGTTTCACATACATTGGTTTACTACAGGAAACAAACATAGAGCCCATGTTTATTAGATCATTTCATGTTGTGGGAAAAACTGGGCTAGTAGCATACTAATTGGCTCTTTCAGAGCAATATATCACTATGAATGATGTTTTCCATGTGTCACACCTTTGACAGTATCAACCTGGACTTACTCATGTGATAGATATGTATGATGTTGTATTTGAGATAGTTGTGTCCTTTGAGGAGAATCAGATACATGTTTGGGATCAACGCATGAAAGTGTTGAGGGGAAAGATAGTGCCTGGAGATCTTGCATTGTGGAAACATGTATATGTGTACGGGGAAATGGGAAATGGAATAACATATTGGGGCTCAAGGAACCGATATTTTTTACTCAGAATCTAATAGATTCTTATTAGTCTAACCCATGAATGAGATGTTATAATGTTGGGAGATTTCAAATTAATGACATTTTCTAGATATGTATTAAGATCATTTTCAAGTAAAAATATAACTAGTTTAGTGTAAATGTAGTTTTATGATTTACATTGTGGTAATTTTTGATGAAATTTGGAATTATGGGAAGGAAGTGGGAAAGGGAATAGTTGGCAGAAGATTTGGGAAAATTGTGCACCCCAGCCCAGTAAACCATGAAAACCTTGGATATTGGGGATTTATGTTATTTGAATACGATTTTTAAAAAATTACACCCTAATAGGAGAAACTATGAATCCCCATAGAACTTGTGCATAGCTATGGTATATTGATAGAGAAAATTGTGTGTCTCTACCAGGAAACCCATGCACGAGAATTAATTTAATCTATAAATTATATCATTAATTAATTGAACCCCCTAATTAACCTATAATCGAACACATTCATCCCATAGACCTCTTTCACAATTTTGGATCTCTCCAAATATATTAAAATATTTCTGAGCCACTATTATTCGTTATTTGAATCTCATATCGTAGATCTACTCCTCTACCGGTATGTTAATCTTATACCACTTATCTTCACATTCCTCTTCCATTCTTCTCCAATTCATGAAAGGTTCATTCTTCTTATTTTGATTAAATCATGATCTAGAATTTGGGATCTAGAGATATATTTGATGGATAATAATTTATTCAGTCTTGATTTAGGTTTTTATACTCATATCTCATTCTAATTTCCTAGAATTCTCACATTTTTGGGATTTCCATTGGGTGATCACTCATCAACAAATCGTGGTAGGTGGTCATTAATTTAAATATCAATGAAATTTTTTTAATTACGTCTGTGAACTTTTATAATTTTTATTATATTTTTATCAATTGGGTTCTTGAATGAATTAATTGATTTGGTGAATTAATTAATTGAGGAGATGTGAAATTGGGGATTTTCGGAAATATTGATTGTTGAAATTAATTATTGAGTAGTTTATGAGATTTTATTTTATTGACTGAAACAATTAATTATTTAATTAATTATGACATATATATATATATATATATATTCAATTAGAGATAATTAATTTATATATTAATGATTATGTATTGTAATTTTTAATGAGATAATTAATTGTGGAATGAATTTTGAGATTTTGAGTTTGGGAAATAAAAAAATTAATTGCTGATTTAATTAATTGTAATGATATACATAATTAATTACGTATTTAATTAATTTTATTTACTTGTTAACATATTTTTTTAATTTTTAAAATAATTACTGTGGATAATTAATTTTATAATTAATAATGTGTTATGAATGGTAACATGGCCTTCTTCTTTTGAAATAAATAACTGGAACATGGTCATTCAAATGTGGGAGGTATTAATGGTAACATGTTCATTTAGTGGTGAATTAATTAATGGTAACATATTCATTCTATTGTCTGATGTTTGAATGTTAACTTGGTCTTTTAGTTGTGAAATAATTAATGGAATCATGGTCAATATAATGTGTGATGTATAAATGGTAACACTATCATTTAGGTTTCAAATAATGATTGGGAACATAGTATTTCAAATGTTTGAGGTATTAATGGTAACATGGTAATTTAGATATTAGTTAAATAATCAAATAAATATCATTCTATTTTATAATGTATGGATGGTAACATGTGTATTCATGTTAAGAAAAGAATAATTGTAATAATGTAATTCGGGGATATGATATCCCTAAGACATACTTTAGGCTTTGGCATGAGTGAAAAAGGGTATTGATGTATAGGTGTTTATGAGAACCCAGTGTTTAATGTGGTTATATTAATATTAATTGAAAATGTGATAACTATTAGCATATGCATTGTGATTATTTTTTTATAAAACATTATACACTTTGTATTGATTGTATTTCGTTTTAAATGATGTTGGTAGTGGCCTAATGAGTTGTAATCGCACCTTATTCAGGCTGAATGATCGGTACCCAAATTGACTTTGTGTTTTCTCTATAGGGTAAGGGAATCGTTGTTGTGTTAATGAATCATATGGGTTGGATCTTTGATGATGAATGAAGACATCATTTGGGACCCACATCTGGATGTTATTTCTCTCATTATGTTCTGTTTCATTTTAGACACTCGACACATACGTTAGCATGACATATTTGTTTCTTTAGTTATGATTTTTTTTTCCTATTTTGGCTATATTATGACACAATTTCATTCAAGTTATGATTATATATTATTCAGTGATCGTTTCTTATTTTTCTCTAGTTTATTTAATTTTATAAAAGAAGGTATAGTCTCTTTATGAATTATATTATACCCTCAATCCTAGTTAGTACCCTCTGGCATGGGGGGAGGCATAATTGAGGTCATGTGACTGATCGTCTTGGGGTAACACTATGTGGAAACTGGTTTTGTGCCTTACACACCCAAATAATTGACAATATTTTACTTTTAGAAAAAATTTCATTTTCTGATATTCATTAAAATTCATAAAAAACTGATTTAGCTTGTGTTACATCCAAAAACATTTTTTGAAAGATTTTTTAATAGAGAAGACCTATTTTTACCAAATAATATTTTTATTATTATTTAAAATTAAAATAATACACTACAATTTAAATTGGTGGTTGTGACAAGTGTTAAATAAATTATAAAAATATATAGATGAATTAAATATTAACAAATTAATTAAAAATGAAAACAAACACAAATAAAATATAATGGAATATTTTTATAAAGACCATATTTTTTCCCAAAGGAATATTATCATAAAAAATTAAATTAGTTACTATTATTTAAATAATTTAAATAAATTTATTTATTATATATTCAATAAAAAACTTTATATTCATCTGGTATATTTCATTAGAATAATATAACAACAAATTCAATTATACAAAAAATTACTATTCTAATGGTCGTTTCAAAATCATTTAACATCACACCTATTTTAAAAATAAATATGAAACATTTATAAATTTCATATAAAACAATAAAATAAATTTTGGGAAGCATATTTTCAAAATTATCATCGAATTAATATTTCTATTTTTCTAAGAAGAATCATTTTTTGATTAATTGTGACAAATACAACTTTTTAATGGAGAGATGAATTTTCATGTTAAATATTATTAATATAAAATTATCTTCTATATCAGTTTCAAAGTATATTTAGGTCAATATTTTAAATATTAATCCAATTTAGGTAATTGGAATCATTTTTATACAAAAATTAGGTAAATATAATTTGTAAACTTATGAAATTTTTCACATCAAAAATTGATCACATTTTCCATTTTTTGGAATTATTTTTTATTCATCTTTATGAATACAATAATTTAAAATTTTTAAATTATATTCCATAATTGGTTTTTAAATCATTTATAATGAAAAATACTTATATATTAATAGTTTACCAAATTTATTTGTGAAACAGTTAAAATTAATTATAGTGATTAAGCGAAAATTGAGATTAAAAGGGACTATATTTTGAACATAAACAGACCAATGAACAAAAACATTAAAAACCCATTTTATACCCAAATTTTGAACATAATAATTCATTTATAATATTTGGTACATTATTTAATCCTTTTTTAGGTAAACATGTGTGTACACCAAACTTCATTTCAAAAATAGCATGTGTATCATATCCCTCACATATAGAAGGCCTCCCATATAAGACTCCCATAACAACTACAAACTACATTTTTTATTCAATACCATACCAAATATATAAATCCCCATCCTTGAATCTTTACAAAATCTTGTATTAAGTTAAAAATTCACATTGATGATCGTTTTAGGTTTATAGTTTTAGAGAATTAGGCCGTGTCTATTATATATCAACATGAATATTACATGTAGAAAAGGATAAACAATATCAATTCTTTTTCATAAAATAAAAACTCTTAAAAAGAAACATGTCTAGTTCCATGGTCTATACGTCATGACTTTTCCTTGATCCAATCCTTGACCTTGTTCATATTTATGTCCTTGGAAAACATTTCAATAACATGGGATGAGGATAAGAAGCTCAGTACGGGTAATAAAATAAGGAATGAAAACATTAGCCCGTCATTAAATACAATACAATGAATCCAAACTTCTCAATTATAATATACCATATTAAATCATATTATTTTTGAATAACATACAGAAATAATAAATCGTAATGGTAACGTATGGAATACATAACATAATTACATTGTAGCTTTCATAGCAACGTAGAGAGTTATATTAGGAATCCCCACCACAGTATATTCCCTAAATCTATTTGGAGAAACAATAATTTTTACCTCTGTCATGTTACCCAATGCATTGGAGAGCTATCTCAAAATCACCCGCCCTTGGTTTATCAATGAACCACTCATATATATAAAAAATACCCAATAACCATAACATAATCATAACAAATAACACAAGCATAAAGGAAATATAATGATTCCACATTCCTATAACAATATATCATATCATGATATTGAAATAAACAATTATTTTTCAAAACATTTTCAAAACCCTTTAAATCATTTTAAAAAGAGATTTTTGAATCAAAGTGTCCCATACCACTATAGAACATTTAAAATAATAAACATTTGAAATCATAAATGTCAATATAAATAAAAATATAGATCCACAATTAAAACATGGACTTTAATGAAAAATATTTAGAAGTATAAATCTTTATAAAAATATTTCAGTTAAGGAGTAATTAACCAAATGAGAGATGCTCAAATACAAATAATTGAGGAATTAAATTTAATCAAAACAATATAATATAATTATAATGAATGTATTCATGATATAATATGCCAAAGGATATTATATAAACCCTAAAAAAGCGAATTGTCTAATGACATCCATGAAGTCTCAATAGAATGAAAATTGAGATGAAGTCCCTTATAATGATAATATCCTTAGATTGATGATACATCAATGACATAATTTTCTGTTAAAAATATAAATACACACAATATATGTGGATATTAGGTGTAAAACAATCAGAGGATATTCTCACATATTCATAGCACGGTATAATAAAGAAGTTGAAGTTTTACCTAATGAATTGAAATTTGGTTAAGAAGTTCCCATATATAAATTTGACAGCCTATCGACATCACATTAAAATTCAGAAAATGAGTTGATGAAGGAGAAAAGGGTATCTCATCACTTAGAGAAAAAATTTTCCGAAATAAGGATATATAAGAACATATCCTAACATTAAAAGATTTAAATTAAATGACATCGCAAAAAGAATCCTTTTAAAAAGAGTAGGGTAAAAGGTTCCCTTACCGATTTGGTAACTTACGAAAGATACACCACATGAAAGAAAGATAATACAATAAAGATGTAAATATAAATAAATTAATTTATATTTAAAAAATAACAAAATAAATGGTAGTAAATACACAACACACAAAAAATTATGTCAAATATCTCATGAATCTTAGATGAATAAAAAGTGAGATGAAAACCCATTACCATGTTGTAATTAATCGTGTCGTAAGAACAAAATTTTATAGCAACTAAATGAATCACAGAATATCATGACTATAAATTGAATCATGATAATATATATCGAATAGTAGTAAAAAATACACCACATGTAGTAAATAAGTGCTGAACAATGGAAATCTCACAGAATTAAAATAGAGATAAGAAACCCCTTACCATGTTTCCAACTTGACCCGTTCGTTCTTTAATATTCTGAATAATAAGATAATGTTAATTTCTACATGATTAGTACTCTTTTTTAATTTTATTATTCTTTTTATATCACTTATTATCATGTTACATATATTATGCAATCATTTAATATAATAATGGTTATTTTGTTAATATTTGGTACATGAGTCAAAAATAAACTTTTTATAATTACAACTTTTTCATGTGGTCAAAAGTCCATTATGTTTAGATTTATATTCATGTTTTTGATATCATATATATCTATTATATCTATTATATGTTTGTATTTATAATATTACATAACATTTGGAGATATGAAATTAAATGCACAGTTTATGGAGATGGTAAGCAGTAGGTATGCATGCACGCTACTTTCATTTCTGTTTCATATTTATTGGAATTATGATGAAATGATAAATAAGAATATTTTTATTACCATATAATATCATATAATATATATGTTGAATTATTTCATTAATTTCATCTTTTATATGTTCCATGTATTTCATGAATGAATCATATCACCTGGAGGGGGCGGTAGTCCGCACTTCCTCAAATGAAATTATATTATTTACACATGTTGGAAAGAATAACGGTATGTTTAAAAATAAACGTTATAGAATCATAGAAAAAATATAATGATAATATATATAATATATAAATATTGTTTCATCATTATTTTCACTATAATAGGTGGTAGGATATGATTGAACAATCATCATTTCATGAGTCATTTGTTTACCGTCCACAAAAATAGTAATTTCATTACTCATTGGATGGAGGTGTGTGTATGGTTATTACAAATCCTTCTCATGAAAACAACATATTATATTAAGTATACAGTTTTTGTAATAAAATTAGGTAATAAAATGTGTTTATGGGGTTGGAGAAGTAAAATACAACAAAGGAACGTAAGAGAATAGGTTACCTTTAAATTGGGTATCTCCCATTAGATTGATCCAAAATGTTAACTTGAATTCCCTTATGCCAATATAATGGCTTCCATGAGAAAGATAGGGATGTAGGGATCTTAATTAGATAGAGTTTGGATGACCCAAGAGTCCTTAGAAGTGTGGGTAATGGTATAAAAGTGAGGGATTTTTAGAAGGGGGAGGAGGGGCTCTTTAAGAAACTTTAATAGTATAATATTATTAAATAATTTTTTTTGGTTTATAAATGTCAAAAACATATTAAAGTAGAAGATGAGATAACTCCTATTCGAAATATAATAATTCAATTAGAATTTTATGGTTTCTGAATATTTTTTAATATTTATAATCATATTTATTTAAATCATTCATTAAGGAGGTAAATACTGTAACATTATTCTGCCATAAATAATTTTATTTATTTGAAATCTAAAAATTATGAAAAAAATACCATTATGTAAGAACTATTTTTATCATTCCAATAAATATTTTTTTCAATGAGATAACTTATATAACCCTATATAAAAATTAATTTACTAAAGTATATATGTGTATTTCATTTTTATCATTACTTTAAATTAAAAAATATAAGTTGTCAATATCACTCGAAAGTGGCATCATGGGGCCTTAAAATAATCCCAAGAATTCCCATGGTCAGAAATATATAAAATAATAGGATTAGGACACTTTTTAGGGTAATTTAATATTATTATTATAATATGTTGTTACGCATATTTACTAGATTTAACCTTTAACCATGGTATATAAAATTTTTACTGAAAAATTATTCATAATGTCCAAAAATAAAAGATAATTATCTACTAATTTTAGACCTCCTGATTCTAAATATGGAATCCATTTTTTCCAAATTCAAACACGGAAGATGCATAAATTAATTTAAAAATTAATTCCTGCTGTCAAAACAAAAAGTGTGTTTTTAAAAAATAATAACTATCAAAAGATTGAAACTTATTTATGTCCAATTTCATTGCAAAATTACATAAAATTACCAACATTGTATTAAATGGTAAAAATATAATCTAATTACACTTTAAAATCATTTTAAATTATAATATATCTATATAAATAAATAAGATTAAAAGGAAGTTATGAATTAAAATACATTATTATTTGCTATTTATAAAAAATGAATTTTATCAGGAAAATACCAAAACATTTTCCAAAGTAAATTTTGATATCCCTATTATAAATAAGAAAATAATTTTGACAAATATGACATATCAAAGTGATAGAAACAATATTTAGAGAGGTTTCTCCATCAAAATGTTGTAAATCGACCTTTTATTGAATATTAGAGTATTTATGCTTAAAATCAGATTCTTTATTTTCTTAAGCATTGGAAATTTATTGAATAAATGTAAATACATTTAACTAAAATGTTTATTAGTATTGATGTTAGATCATTCCTTTCTCGGAAATACAACAGCTAGAAGTTAACTACCTTACAAAATATTGTTATATTATTATTTTTTAGTATCACTCAGCATTTTGTGCAACATAATATTTCAGAGCAACCCATTGTTGTGTATCAAGTATGCCATTATAAAACTCATCCCATTTAATGTAAAATTAGTATTTAATTCAAACAATGTAATAAATATGAGAATGTTATATATTTTATTTACCTGGGATGTTGCATCATCCCCCCTTCTGGGAATTACATCCATGGAATTTTAAAATTGTTCTTCGAAGTGTCATTGAATTTACCATATCAGAAAAATAATCAATAAATATATCACTTAAAACTAAAGGAATAGAAGTTCAAAGGTCACCCATGATACTAGATATTAGGATTTTATGTAAACAGGGATAAGGAAGAGAAACTAACTATCATAGATTATTAACGAGTGATAGTGAACATGCTCACAGAATGTTACCCCCACAATACCATAAATTTTTGGTGGGGTGAAATTTTGATTATAAAAGAGAGCTGATAACTTTTTTTATTCAATATCCATTTCATAGAGTTGTAGAATATTATTAATTAATAGACTTATATTGTAAGGTAATATAATTTTCATGTAGCATGTCATCCATTAATAAAATTTTACCCCAAACTCATCCATTATCCAAACAGTAAGGATTCAAGATGACTTAGTCACACCTGAAGTGTTATAATAAACTTATAGAGTATCGCATAATCTACAAAAGATCAACTATATATTTCCCCTATCTTTAGAAATCAACCAAAACCAAAATTGGTTAGTACAAGATCAGATAATCCCCAAAAGGATAATCCTTTAGAATATGAAATACTACTCTTAATCCTTAAAATTCAATAAAACGAAACCAATGTTCATGAAAAAAAATTAATATATAATTGTCCTTAAAATTATTCAAAATATGCCAAACTATGATTGAACCCCAAAACTCAGAAGGATTAAATCACGTAGTCTTCTATAATAATTCTTAACATTTTTCACTAAGAACATCGATGACTCTTAATGTCTCATACTAATGTGTAATCAACCTAAACACATATTCTATATGATAGATAAATCATATACATAAATAACACAAATCTCATTATGTCCACAATAAAAACATATATTCTTCCATTACAATATTTCAACCATTACACCACAAATTAAATCCCATGTTATTTTACATGACATAATAATATATTATTCCCAAAAGATAGAATGTCTTCCAAAATAACCTTTACTACCTAATCAACAAATCATTTTTTATACTAAGGATGTCCATTTTATAAAAAAAATGATCCCAAATAAACTGATTTTGGATTCATAAACTCATTTAACTTAAAACAACAAGTAATACTAACCAGGGACTTCACATAGGACAGTGGTAGGAGATGCACGCTTGGCGCCCTTCTTTTGTGGGTTTGATTCATGTGGCCTTGCTTGGTGTGGTGAGTCGTCACCCATCTTATGAGTTGTCATTTTTATAAAAATAAAAAAATTCAATAACATGTTTTAACCTTAACATTTTTCTTATACCTTTCAATTTCATCCCGATACATTAAGACATCAATAACTTTTATATTGTCATTTCTTTCACCTCCATATGATAAAAAAACTATTCCCAATAAAAATAACATCATACCTTGACCATGGTGTTCATATGGTTTCATCATTATCTTTTTCACGTATGTAAATGGTCCATGAATTGCAACAATGATTTTGAGATTCTTCAAAATCATTTGCTTCCTTCTTCCAAATACACCATGTACAACTTTGGTTATATGGGTGTTCACAGAAAAACAGTTTTAGAAAATAATCATGTATGACATCTAATTTATAAAGATATGATAAAACATGATTGTTATAAAATATTTGGACCATGTTTGAGTTGAATCATTCAATCAAGTATCTTTCTAAAATAACATAAATATATACTGAGAGAATATGTTATAAAAGAAAATATAAATAGGTTGTTCAAGGGGCTCCTTATCCAGAACCTTTTTCTAAATCATTATATGCTTTAAAATCCTATGATATGGTAAAATATTAAATAATTAATTGATAGTATTTACCATTAATGAAAATAAGATAATATTGAGAAAATAGGATTTGATTAAATACAACCCATGATCCAAGATGACATCGGGGTATAGTGGAGGTGTTTGATATCTACAACAAATTTTTTCAATTGAGTAGTATACTAGAAAATATTTCACAATCATCTGAACATGACATTAAAATATTTATAGGAACCATGTCATTATAATTTGATAAGAATGTTGTTGAGATCCCCCATAGTCCATTTGAAACTGAATTTATTTGATCTGAAAATTTTATAATCCGAGGATTTAATTGAAATAATATATATAGAGACTAACCATCTGTTTAACAAAAACTCTTAATCCTTAATGTTGTCTAAACTGACCTCTGATACAAAATATAATGAACCGTCCATAAAACATTACATAATCTTGGAAAAAATTAATAATTAACAATGATAATATTTTCAGGATTAGAGTATTAGAGAATTTGGCCATAACTATTACTTATCATCTCTAAAATTACTTGTAGACACTACTACTACGTATCCATTCTTTCATAAAATAAAAACTCTTAAAAAACATGTCATGTTCTATGTTTTAAACAACATGACATTTCCTTGATCCCATCCAAGACACTATTCATCTTTAAGTCCGGTAGAAAACATTTCAAAAACATGGAAAGAGCATAAAAATCATAGTAAGGTTTATATAATATGAAATGAAAACATCTTCACATCAATAAAAACAAAAAAATGAAACCATACTTTTTAATCATAACATAACTTATGAAATCTTATGATTTATGAATAACACACAGAAATCATAAATCACAAAGGTAACTTATGGAATACATAACATACGTACATTGTAGCTTTCATAGAAACAATGGGAGTTATGTATGGAATACCCATCATAGTATATTCTCTAAATATCTTAGGAGAAACATTAATGTTCACCTCCACCAAGTTACCCAATTAATTGGTGAGTTATCCCGGTCTCACCCACCCTAGGTTTATCACGGAACCAACCGTATACGTACACAATTCCCAATAAACATAACATAATCATATCACATAACTCAATAATAATAGAAATATAACTTTTCTACATTTCAATCACAATATATCATATCATGATATTGAAATAAACAATTCTTTATCAAACAATTTTCAAAAACATTTAAAACATTTAATATAGAGATTGTTGAATCAAACTGCCCCATAGCACATTGAATAATTTAAAAGAATTAACATTTTAAAATATAAATTTCCATATAAATAAATCCTTAAAACCATTTCTAAAAATGGACATTAATGTCAATTATTTATAAGAATAAATCGTTAAAAAAATATTTTAGTTAAGTAGTTCAAAACCAAATGAGATATACTTGAATACAAATAAATCAGGAATAAAATTAAATCAAATCATTATAATATCAAGAAAATAAATGTGTTCATGGTCTAATATTCCTAAGGATATTATATAAAAAATATAAAATTTAATGGGTGCATAACTGCAATGAAGTCTCAAGGGAATGTAAATTGAGACGAAATCCCATAAAAAGATGGTATCCTTACATTAATGATAAATCAATGACATAATTATTTGTTAAAAATATAAATACACCAAATATAATTGGATATTATGTGTGAAACAATCATTTGATATTCACACATATTCATATCACAACATAATCAAAAAGTTGATTCTTACCCCCAAAGAATAGAATTTGGGTGACTAGGTTCCCTTACAGAAATTAGATAGCCTAACTTGGTCGCATTAAAATTCAGAAAATGAATTGATGATAGAGAAAAGTGTATCTCATCCCTATGACATACAATTTATAGAAATAAGGATATCTAAAAACATATACCCACATAATAATATGTATATTAAAATACATAACAAAAATAAGTCTTTTAAAATGTGGAGGGTGAACGGTGCCCTTCCCGATGTGGTATATTATGAAACATACACCCCATGAAAGAAGGTTTATAAAATGAAGATGTAAATACCCATAAATTAAATTATATTAAACAAATAATACAATAATGGGAATTATGTACACCACACAAAAGGAAATAGTGGAAAATAACGCATGAATCTCACAAGAATAAAAAGTTAGATGAACACCCCTTACCATGTTGTAATCAATCAAGTCATTAGACAAAAAGTTAATATCCACTAAATGAATCACATAATACCATGAATATAAATATAATAATGATAATATTTATCAAATCGAAGTTCAAAATACACCACATACATTAAATAAGTGGTGAACAATGGAAATCTCACCAAATTAAAACTGAGATAAAAAATGCCTTACCACGTGTCCAACTTTAACCGTTCATTATTAAATCTTTTGAATAATTTTCTATAGTTAATTTAAACATTCTGAAGAACATTTTTCCCGATTATTATTCCTTTTATATCACTTATTACATTTTTATAACATTATGCAATCGTTTTTGTCTATAATGGTCATTTTTCAATATTTGGTACATGAGTCAAAAATGTACTTCTTATAATTACAAGTTTATCATGTGGTAAAAAGTCCATTATATACATATTTTATACATGAGTTAGTTATCATATATATCTTATATATCCATTATATGTATGTATTTATAATATTACAAAACATTTGGAGATAAAAAATTAAATGCATTGTTTAGGGAGACGATAAGTCGTACGTATGAATGAATGCTACTTTCATTTCTATTTCATATTTAATTGAATAATATAATATTGATACATAGGTATATTATAATTCCATTAAAATATCATATATTATATATGTTACAAAATTTCATTAACTCTACCCTTTATATGTTCCATGTCTATCATTAACGAATCTTATCACTTTGAGGGGACGGTAGTCCACACTTCCTCAAAGGAAATTATGGTATTTACACATATTACAAAAAATTAAGGAATTTTTGTGAATAAAAATTAAAGAATAAATGAGAAAACATAAAAATAATATATATCATATATAAATACAGTTCCATCATAATGTCCACCATTAGAGGTGGTAGGAGAATATTGAGCAATCGTCGTTTTGTGAGGCAGTTGTTCGTCGTCCACAGAAACAGTAAGTTATTTACCCCTTAGATAGAGGTGTGTGTATTTATAGTTTTAATAATTCTCATTAAAAAAACATATTATATTTAGGATACTGGTTTTGTTATAAAATAAATTAATAAAAAGATATTACGGCATTGGAGATGTAAAATAAAACAAAAGAACTTAAGAAAAGACATTAACTTTAAATCAGGTATCTCCCTTTGGATTAAACCTAAAGGATTAATTGAATTGCCTTGTACTTTAGATAGGCTTCTAGGTAGGGTATAGAGATTTAGGGATAATAATTTGTTAGATGTAGGAAGAGCCAATGGGCTTCATAAGTTAGAGTAATGGGTTAGAAGTGAGGGACTTTTATAAAGGCGATAAGTGGCTCTTTTGGAAAGTTTAAAAAATATTATTTTATTATATAATTATTTACATTTTCTAAATTTTAGAAACCTATAAAAGTATATGGAATAATGAATCATGTTCGAAAAAAATCATCCAAAAAGAAATGGATAGGTTTTGGATATTGTTCTAACGTATATATTCATATTTATTTAAATCATTCATTAATGAGGTAAATACTTCATCATTATTGTGTCATAAATAAATTTATATATTTGATGTCTACAAATAATAAAAAAAAATACAATGATGTATGATTTTTTTATTTACAATGAATATTTATAGTTCAAGAGAGAACATATAAATCTATATGTAAATGTTGATTTACAAAAAGATAATGTTTATGTAATTTTTGTCTTTACATTAAATTAATTAATATAAAGTGTCATTATCACTTCCATGTGGCTACATGGGGTCTCAAAATCCACACATGGCTTCCCATGGTTATAAATGTTTCACCCAATAGGATTAGGAAACGTGTTTGGGTAATTTAATATTATTATTAAAAAAATTGTTACCCTTATATAGCAGATTTAGCCTTTAACCACTGTAAATAATATTTTTACTAAATTAAATATTTATAATGTCATAAAATTAAAGATACCAATTTACCCAATTTAGATCTCCGTATTCCAAATATGGAATCCAGATTTTCTAAATTTAGATATAGAAGTGGCAGAAATTTATTTGAAATTAATTCTCACTATCAAAATAGAAAGCGTCTTTTTAAGAAATAATAACTATCAAAATATTGACACTTATTTAAGTCCCATTTCAAAATAAAAATACTTACAGTGACCAACATTGGATTAAATGGTAAAAATATAATCTAGCTACACTTAGAAACTATTTAATAAGATAATCTTAACATATAAGAAATTATAATAAACAAAATTTATTAATTAAAATACATTACTTTTCATTATTAGTTAAAAAAATGAACTTTATCAGAAAAATACCAATATTTTATCCAAAGAAAATTTTGATGTCCCGATTCTAATAAATAATATAATATTTTCAAATATAAAATATAAAAGTGGACAAGACTAAATTTAAATAGCGTTCTCCATCAAAAGGGGTAAATCCACCTTTTAATAAATATTAGAGTATTTATGCTTAAAATTAGATTCATTCTTATTTTATGCCTCTAAATTTTTTTGGATTAATGTTAAAACATTTTTCAAACATGAATATTCTTATAGTAGTTTGTTTTGTTCATTCCCACCAATACAACAACATGGAATTAACTAAAATTTAAAATAATATTATATAATAATTTTTCTATATGATTCTGCACTGTGTGCAACATAAGATTTCAATGAATCTCGTGGTTACGTATCAGGTATGCAATCGAACATAGCATCCCCTTTAAAGTAAAATTAATATTTAATTCTGATATTTTAATAAATATGAAAATATTATAGTTTATAGTAACCTGGGACGTTACAAAATAAATCCAAAATTTTCATTTCCCTTATCCTATAAGCCTTATATTTTGTATAACTTTAACAAATGATGGCATTAGTGTAAACCTAGGGAGGATACCTGAATAAGATGTAATGTTTTTATAAAAGACTATTATATTTTTTTTTCTGATCAATCTCCTTAAATTATTTTAATATCATGATCTATATTCAATATAATATGATTTTATCAGGTTATAGATATTATAAAGAACATATCACAATTCCATAAAATGGGTTACAAAATCATCATTCTTGTGTACGGTGGTCTATTGACATGCAAACTGATATCATTCATTTTTCCATTACCACATATCATGGTTGGGAATAATTATATTTATAATGTTTATGTATTATATTTATGATGTATTTAATCTTATTAATTATTATATAATTCTTAACTTCAAGATCTACATATCGTGATAATACGAAAATGGTGTTCATGTGTTTGGTGGAAAACCTCCTCCTAATGCATTACTGTTTGTTTAAATTATACATGAAATGTATTAATGATGGGTTTATTAAATAGATGTGATTTATATGACAAATAATTTATAATTAAATGATACTATATATATATATATTACTTTTATTTCATTAAATATTACCCAAAAATGGAAACATCATTCATGTGCACATATGACATACCCTCTAAATCAATTGTGTATTTCATATCCTATCACTAAATTTTATGGATTTATATAAACAACATAGTGAATATATATAATATTTAATTCATTGTATAAATTATTGATATGATGAAATCATGATCGTTTTAGGAATACAATAATAACAATTAAAAAACATACTTGAAAAAATATTAATTAACTTCTAAAACAGTTAAAATAATGACAGATAATTATCAAACAGGTGATTAGATGTTATAAATGGATCTTGTATGATATAATAATGTTTAATATGGTTCGAGAATAATTTTAATATTACATAATAAATTTATATAAGAGGATTAAAATCACTCAACCAAAATGAAACTTGAGGTTAGTGGGTTTGTCTAAATTTATAGTCCTTTGAGACTTATTTCTTATAATGAACTAATTAACTTTTATGTGGTGTATATAATACATATTTTGAAATTTAATACCATGAATAATTTATTCTTCATTGTATTGTATGTTTGAATTTTAATTATCCCACTTACATGTATTTAGATTAAAAATTTCCAAGTGGGAAAAGATATTGTAATTTCTCACTTTATTTAGGGATTTTTAAATTCTCTAAAATGTATCACTTTATTGTAATCATTGTTCAATGTAAATTGCACCTCTGTTAAATATTTGTATTCTTGTTTAATGGATATTATTATTAAATAATCCATACAAAATTTTCACAAATAGGTTTTTATTATTAATTTTTTTTAAATTGTTGAAATATTGATAAATACAGATCCCCCACCATAGAAATTTGATAAGGCACATTGTTTATTAATTAAATATATTATTTGATATATGATTGACGATTTATAAAGGTATAAAATGGTTTCAGGATCATTAATTGTAATCTCCTCGATGCATCAATATTCTAGTGAGAAAAATTAATAATCCAAATCAAATGGGTTTCTACCTAGTATGTTTAATCCTTTTTGTGAAAAGTTATAATTGTAACAGTTCTATGTGAATAAGGAACATAGAATCTAATATTAATGAATTTATTTCATTGTGGATTTTTTTATTATTATTATCCATGAAATATTATTTATAAATTATATATGTATGTTTTTATTTCTCATTTCACTAATTAAATGTTATGTGTTTCCGTTTTTTTCAATTCCATATTGATTATCCCTTCTCTAGATAAATTTTTATGGAATGTGCATTCTGTAAACTACATTCCAATATTTATTATTATTATATATTCATGAAATCTTATAGTTTACTTAAACCATATTGATTATTTTTTTTAGTATTATTTTTCTTCATTTCCCTATGTTATGAATAAAATATATTTGAATGAGTTTTAAAATACATAAATTAAAAAATTTTGTTTTGTGTTATGTTTTAATTTTTATTCATAATGTAAAATGGGTATCATATATGTAATATTATTTTCCAAAATTTTTAAAATATCCATACCATTGGGATTTGGAGCTTCTATCCATGAAAATGTTAAAAATTATGGCACTTGATTTGTAATACTCATGTCAAAGTCACTACACAAAGGGAATGTTTTTTTAATTTGTAATATAGGTACATATTTACCTATCGTCATTTCATTTAAACCTAAATTTCATGTTTAAAAGTATATTATCTAGTAAAATTTTAGTATTAGATATTTTAAAATAGTAATATTTTCCAAATATCTTCCAAAATGAAAATGATATTTTTCATGATTTTTTTAATGAAAATTTTATAGTATTTAAAATAATCAATGATAATAAAAAAATTTCAATCAAATGGTTATATGTTAATACAATCTGTGTTCATCTAATTGAGTGTTTTTTATCATTTTTTCCAATGAAAATAATAATATATACTTCCTTGATTTGTTTTTTAGTCATCAATATCCCACTAAAACACTCACATTATTACGATTACTAACCATTAAATTTACCCTAAACAACCGTATTGGATGTCAGAAATATAATAATTGTTAAAAAATTATATCATTTTTATATTTTTTTCTATATTTAATGTGTATTTTTAATCTTTTGAAATATAAATGAATAAATATTTTTTACTCAATCAAAATATTTCAAGATATGGAACATTATTTATTAATTAAATAAATTATTTGATATGTGAGGCTTTATTTTGACCAGTAGTGACTGTAGGGGATTGAAATTTTATATCCCATCGATGAATTGGTAGGTTCTATAAGAAAAATGATTTAAACATAACATTATGTAGGGTTTTACCTATATTTTAACCCATCTTGTGAAAGGTATTTTCCGTAGAGGTATCATGATGACTAAGATCTTTAAATCCCATAATTATGAATTTACATCACTACGTGTATAGTTAATATGATACTTGAGATTTGTTTATGATATTATCTATGATACATTAAAATTTTAGTTTATTGAGTAAATGGAATTTTTTCAGTTATTTTAATTTTCATATATATTATTCTTTATTATGTTATTTAAATTTAATTTTTTCTCATTTTTATTCATTTCTATGTTGATTAGGGTAATTGATTAATGAATTATTCTGATGTGCATAAACCTTAATAATAATTTTACCTCACACTATTTTTATTTCATTTATATAGAATACATGCTGTGTACTATGTTTGGTATTCAAGGATATTCTGGATGGAATAATGTAATTCCTGAAATAAAAATTATGTTGTATTTTTTGTTTTTAAATTTAATGTAAAAAAATTAGGTATGAATCCAGTTTACCAAGAATGCTAAATAATTTTTTACATTGGGGTTTTATTAATTATATATTATTCTATTGTAATAATGTATACACCAACTCCAACTTCATGTTGTTTGTGTTATTATAATTAGTATCGAAGGATGTTTAATAGAAACCATGGAAACTAGATTTATAAAAAAAATATTTGGTTTCATAAACCTATGATAAAAATTAACGACATGTGTAGAATAACATCATAATTATTTTTTAATTTATAGATTATGTAGTTTTTCCATACAATAAATCAGTATATGGACACTACAAGTAGACATGGTTCTGGAATATATGTACCTACGAGTGGACACATTGGTCTTGACCTAATCAGTACATTTTTCTTGAAAATGGGACTTACTATCCTTTGGTTGGAAACTCATGGTATATATGTTTTGTATAATTAAATTTTTTTTACAAACCATTATGAATCACTTCAATAGATAAATATAATAAATGATCTGGATGAAAACCAAAAACATTTAATAAACTATGAGGAAATAAAACAAATTAAATATTTATGTATTCGGGTTCTAGAATTAAATTGTAGATATAATTTAACCATGGAATTTTTTTATATGAATCATGAAACATATAATATTGAGTTAAATTTTAGAATCACTTGTTTAACAATTAACGTAAGATTTACATATACCTTTATGGGTTTTGAGTTTAAAGACGATAATTAGTTCCATGTATTTAACATTTTCATTTTATAGTCATAAGTTTAATGATATTTATATTCTTTGTGGTTAATATGATAATTAATGAAATTTTAATGATACTCAAATAAGATTATTAGATTTTATGTAATCAATTTTTTTTATAGAATTTGTAAAAATGTCATTTATTGATTAATTTTATTGCAATGATATTTATCATATTGTTTTGGGAACAAAATAAGAATTATATTAATGATGTTTAGTGAATCTAAAAACCATATTCTTCATAAAAACCCATCTCACATTGCACGTCCACATGTATTGAACCTAAAACCAATCAAAGATAATGGTTTATCACCTACCACTAACCTACACAGGGTCATTATTAATGAGTCATAACTTTTAGCTGAAAGATGTGAATATAAATAAATATTAATAATGAACCATTACTGTTATGTAGAAGGAACTGTGATTAATATATTATATTGGTTATTTAAAATAGATGTAGACTTATGAAAATATTTATCAATCTTTTATGTATTTTATGATCCTTTACAAGTTAATTTTAATTCTTCTGGCATAAAAAATCATTTTTGGATATTATGTTTATGGTGTATTAAATGAAATACATATTAATCGAATAAAAAAAATGATAAATTGTTATTATGAAATTGAAATATATCAACTATGTATATTTCATTATATACAAATATAGTTAATGAATTCCTCAACTTTTTGTTAAATGATCTTGATGAAAAATTTAATCCCATTAAATTCATATATAATATATCATTTGTTATTTTAAATCATAACGGATTTATGTTATTAAGGAATTAATCATTTCATTTATAATTTACATTCTTATAATCATCAGTCTCACTCATTAGCTATATTTTATTTATTAATTTCTTCAATTTCTATATATCTACTTTCCACCAATGTTGTCCTACTTGGAAACCTAGTTTTATGTTATTCTATATGACCTTTGTACTCCCCTTTCTTTATTAATAAGAGGTTTTATTTACCCTAATATGATATAGTGTTTTCAAAAAAATAAATTTTTAAATATGAAACCGTGTATTACTTTTGTTATCCTTAAATTGTGAGGAATGAATTTACATAAGGTGGGTAGAATGTAACACCCCAAAATTATAAAATAAGAATATTGTATTTGATAGCGTATAACATAGAAGAAAACAAAACACCCCATGAAATTATGATATATTAATTTTTAAGTAAATTGATTCTACAAAATATTTATAATTATATGTAGTGAAGATTTTAGCTTATATTACATGCAACATTGACTTCATCTTCCATTTCACGCAACACTAAATTTAGCTATGTTACAATCAACATTGATATTATACAAAATGTGAAATGTTATTAAAATATTATTATTTAATTTCATAGTTAAAATTTTGAGGTAAAATTAGTGAGTATGAATATTATTACATAAATTTGGGGAAATATTTTTATTTATTAACTAGTGATAAAATAAGAAAAAATAGGAATAATGTTTTTCAACCAAAAGAGTAGTTTTCCTAATATAGATCAGTCATGATTTTCAAAAATAAATTAAAATAAAATAATACCAATTTTAGAAATTTTTGATGATAAAATAAACATAATATAAGAAATTGAGATGTAAAATTTATCATAGGATGATTTTTGGGATTTTACTATGATTTTACATTTTTGGATGAATAATGAAAAACAATGAATTTTAATTAAAAAAAGGACTTTTTGTTTGATATTTTTTAAAGATAAATTGTATAAATAATCGATATTAGTTAAAAATTAGTTTTATGGTATATAGTTTATTTTAATATAGTACATTTAAATAAAATTTATATTTAATTTTGATATAAAATATTTGTAAAAATTTGAACATTTTCACTTTAAAAACATGGTATCTCATCATGCTTATGAGATACATTTTGATTTTTTTTTTCAATTTTAATGAATTGAATTTAAAAAAATATATTGATTCAAAAAATTTATTCATCATAAATTATAATATCTATGTTCATATTAATTTAGATAAAATTTATAGTGAATATAATAAAATTAGTTACCATGTATAAAGTAATAATGTGTTTAACGGGGGTTAAATTTAAAATTTAAGTGTAAAAAGTCCTATGAATATTTATAAAACTATTTTATGAATATATTATACCAATTTAATATCTATGTTTCATGAATTATCCATTTCTTCTCTTATTAAATATTAATAATTGGGGAGTAGTCAATTTGTTTCAAAATTATTAAGTGTGTCCTCTCCCCCACTTATAAAAGGCCACCCCTATCCTCTCATCGTCAAACCACAAAATTAATTTATTACTATGTTTTAAAAATGATTTTAAGGATTTATTTACTTAGACGTTATTGTTTTAAAGTGTTAATTTCATTCCAATGTTTTAAAGTGGTATGGGACACATTGAATCCAAAATCTCTTTTAAATGAATTCCTTTATAACGTTTTCAACTATTAAATGATTTATTGAAAATTGATATTTCACTCAATGAGTTTTATTGATTTTTTTCGACTATTTCAACGTCCTTTATTGTATATTATTATTGATTGAGGTTGATTTACAATAATAAAATCTTCCAAGTTGTACAGAATTAGTTATGATATTTTGGACTGTGGATGTCATTTTTTTATACCATTCATGGATTATAGTTAAAGTATTAACATTTTGTATGTTAATTCTAATACGAATGTTTATGTTATATTTCAACCTTTTCATATGAGGAATGCATTGGACGTAGTAAGTGATGGGTGGATCCCACTATAAATCATTGATGAATTGATAGGTCTCATGAGACAATCTAGCATCTTGGCTCAAGTACATGACAAAATATTATTTGTAGTCTTGGATAAAGGACTTGACTATGTGATTATGATGTCCAGTATTATGCATTCAATCATTATGAAATTAGCTATTGATATTACGTATGATTATTATACTAGTAGAATATCCATGTTAATATGTAAATGGAAGTATTTGATTTATCTTTTCAATATTATATTGAAGTTTAAGTTTATATTTTTTTAGTCTTATAAATTTCCTTTTATTTTTATTGTAATTTATGATATTTTCTTATATATTATTATCCGTACAGAGAATCTGAGGTGACACCTTTCTAATGTTTTATTTTTTCTGAATGGGAAGTAGTGTATTATGATTGATATGCAGGTTAAGTAAGGGGAATAATGGCATTCTCAAAAGATTATTTATATTGTTTTTTATTTTAGAAATTGTAATGTAACGTTCATATATGTAATCTATTTTCCAATAATGATAAACCAATCGGTCCTTCGAGACTTTATTCCTTGAAATCATGCCAACGTATTTATATAATGCACGACTCTGGGTAACTGGGGTCGGGGAATTAGAGTGGAAATAGTAATAGGTTATTTAATTTAAATAGTAAAATATCATTATATTTTATATATTTGTTTTATTATATTATCATTATGAAATATTATTTGAATTATGTGGAAATAGAAACAAAATAAAAACACTCATTTCTGACTGAGATCTCTTCTTCGAGGAATATCATCTAGTTTGCAAAAAATGAGTTCCTAATATGGATTTATAATAAAAAAGAGATATAGGATTTTGGTATGGGATTATGGAAGTTATTCACTAGGTATTTTCCATGTGAAAGGGATTTGGATGTGTTATAGGGGAGGATATTGGGCGAACATTAATAAGTGGGGTAGAGGACACACATGGAATTTTTGAAAAGAATCAATTGTAACTACATTTTAATAATTCTGAAAACCTAAAATGGGTAATTAATCCCCATTAGACGAGATAAGGTTATAATATAGACATAAATGTTTTTTCGAAATGTTATAGGGACATTTTAATCCTTATTTTTTTATTTTATGCCCCAATAAATGTTTTTTTCCCATACCTACAGTAAATAATATTTACAACTTTTACTATTTCTAATTGAAAAAATATTTCCCTTATTATATGATATAAATTAATGTGAATCCAAATATTAAATTCTTAAATAAAAATTAATTTTTAGAGGTTTTTTAATCTAATTTAAAATAATATAAATAGACATTATGAAAAGGAGGGTATTCATTGAAAAACTTCTCATAAGATTATAAGGTTTTAGTACCAAAATTAAATATGAAATTAGTCAAATGACATAAAATATGTAAATATTCATAAAGTTAATCTAATATTATATTAAAAACAAGTTAAAATTTAATTTAACCTATTATATTATCTATTAGAAAATTTTATTTCAATAAAAATCAATATTTTCACTATTTATCAAATAATGTATCATTTCAAAAAAATAGCAAAAAACCACCCTAAAAAAACTTTTATAATAAATATAATAATTTTACAAAAAATTTATAGATTTGATATAATTTTTAACTTATGTGTAGAATGAGATTGTAAAATTCCATTTAAAAAATATACAATTTTTTGGAAACATTTCCTTTTTTAAATGATTATTATTTTATTTATAATCATTAGACAACTAATATTTTTGTAATTATGTTTTTACAACTCATATATTCCAATTTCACTATATGTTTTTTATGGTATACAATATTACAAGTCATTTATATTTGGTATTTTATGTTCTATAATCTATCGAATAGATTTTTTTTAAAAAAAAAATATTTCATGGTGTGTTTATGCTCAGTGTTTCATGTTAGTTACGCTATCAAATAAGATATTAATAACTTATAATTATTGGGTTTTTGAAAGATAATATAACCCATGTGTGGTGGAATTTTTAGGATAATGCATTATGGATAGTGGTAAGTGCCCCTATGTTACATAACCCTAATAGGGATAGTGTGGAAATGGTTAGTGATGATATTAGGTGTCCCTATAGAACCCTTGTCGATGATGTTGTATAATTAAGGATGAAATGGTAGGTATAAGTTGGGAACATGGGAGCCCGATCATGGTTATATGATAAATATTTTGTGGTATTATAACCTATGATTATATTATTAGGAGTTTTATAAAAGGTTACAGTGAGTGGGGTTAGGAACTAGTATAAATATGTATCTCTAGGTAAAGTGGACCAGAATCCTATTATTAGTAGGGATTGTGACCCATAAGGATTAGGTGATATCTAAACCTCATCCAATATGTCTTATTTTGGGTAAAACAAAAACCTTTAATGGAATTAGTGTAAACTTGTGGCAAATATCAGAAAAATAGGTAATGTTCTACAACAGGAGTCTTTATTTTATTTATATTTCAAAATTCGCAAATTAATATTAATCCTTTATTAAATAAAATAATTATTATATTTGATATACTGAAATTATTTTATAATAAATTTTTACCTAAACCATCTCCACTTCCATCTAATGGGTTAGTAAATCAATTTTCATGTGTACGGTGAACTACTATATTGCGGACTGTTCTCATTGTTTCTTCAATGACCAATATTCATGGTTTGTTATAATGACGTATATAAAGTATATATATGATATTTATAACATATTTATAACTATTTACTAATTAATATATATATATATAAACATTTACATTCCATTTTCTATATGATATGATATGATATCGTTGATCGTGTGTACGATGAACTACCACCTCATTAAGCGATGCCATTCTTCTTTCTATAAATTTTCTTGTTGAAGGTGAAAAGGATAATGTTAATGCTTTTATGTGATATAAAATAAATATTTTTTGATATTAATGAAATATTTAACATTCTCAAATGATAATATATTTCATTTTATTTATTTTATTTTCTCTCATGTAAAGATGACAACATCATTCTTGTATGTGTGGACTACTTCCTTCATAAAGCGATGTGACCCTCTTTTTATCCCCAAAAAACAGGCATAAAATATAAATGTAGATAATATGATATATATGATATTATTATATTTATTTAAATGTAAAATATTACTTACTACATTTATATAGTGATTATTTAAAAATTGGAATGTTACTCATGCGTGCGTATGACCTGCCATTTCCATGACCGTAACACACTTCTATTTTTTGTAACCATATTTCTTGAATAGATTTAATATTATGATTGATATAAAAATATTATAATTATTTCATTATTATAATCTATAAATGATAAAACTATATAATATTCCCAACAACTAGATCATTCATGATGAAAAATGAATGAGAAAAAAGTAAATTGACACCTAAATTTTTGAAAATAATAATTATTTATTAACAAAGTATTGAAAATATGTTCTAAAATGATCATATATGATATTATAAATATTAAAATGGTTCATTATTAAATTAATAACATTATTAAACCAAATATAAATATGGGAAATATTATTCATGTAAAATAAGGCATGACTAAAATTATTTTATCTCAATTTTATTTAATTGAAGAATATTATAATGACTGTCGTCTATTTTGTTTTATATGATTAATATAATGCCAAATTTTTCATATTATCATGAATAATTACTTATTCATGTTATTTAATTTTTAAAATTGAATTATTTCATCTAAGGTAATTTCAGTTATAATTAAAAAGTTGTGATGATATCTAAAACTCAATTTAATTTATTTGGTTTATATTCTTTATTCATTGTCTTTTGTATTGTAAAATTTTGTTAATAGTGAAATATGATTTTTTAAATATTTACTTATAATTATTTTATGGAGATTTTTTTACACATAATATATTCATCAACCAATTTTAAATTAAATGTTTTGATCATTTTAAGGTATTATTTTACAATATCATTCTAATTGATATTATTTATTCCTAAATTTCATTTGTAGGAAATTATTTGTTCATTTGATAATAAAACCTTTTCATTTTATTATATTTGTTAATTTCCTAATATTTTCATGTAATATTACTATTTTTACACAGTTTCTAAATTTTGATATTTTGTAAATTTTTTAATAAATATTGACTTCATTTACCTATTCTACTAATTGTATTTTTTCTCCTAAAACCATTATTGATAAATATATTTTCATAATTATTTATAATCATTGAAAAATTATTTAATAAATTAATTTTACCAATTTTTACATTTTTTAAAAAATTAATGGAATATATATTTCATGTTCAAAACTATTGTCATTTTCATTTTACCAAATATGTGAATTGAAAATTATTATAAATTTTTAAGAAAAAAAATTTCCCAAACTTTTTACAGTGAAATTTTAATGTTCATTAAACGTGTATGACATGTGTGGATTTTCCCCAAATCATTTATTTGAATCATAAATTTATCTTTTACAGGGACTGTTTTAAAGAAAAAATATTTAAATGGTTTTTTCCTACAAAAGCATATTCAAAATGTTTTTAAAATTAAATTGATATTTTCAAACATAGTTGATTAAAACATATTTTCCAATATTTCTATTCATCAATGACAAGAAACCAATATTTCTACTCTATTGAGTACATTTTAATACCATCCACATTCTTCTTATGTATGGTTAATGATCAATTTGAAAATGACCATCTAAATTTACTTCCATTATTCATTTTTTAGTCATTAGTTTCCTATTAAAATATTCATCTTACTATGATAATAAAACATTATATTTCCTTTAAATATCAATATTTTTTTATGAGGGATATGTTTATTTTTTTAAACCATATATCTTTTTTTAAATAATTTTTTCCATATTGAATGTTACTTTTTTACCCATATATATATTAACACACACGTATTATGTACTCAATATGAATATTTTAAGATAATGAATATTTTACTGTAATGAAAATAAATTATTCAATATATGAGGAATGATTTTGAACTGTATTGATTGGTGGGGATGAACATTATATTGATCCTTGATAATTAGTTAGGTCTCAGAAGTAAAGACATTATTAAGTTATAATTAAATGGGTTTACAAATATTTGAAACATTCTTGTGAAAGGTCATGGTAGTAGTGGTATTATGATTCCTGAAATCATAGTGTTGAATTATTAATCATTTAGTTCATTAAAAATATTATTTATTATTATTCATGGTATTTAATCTATGATATTATATTCAGATGAATTTAATTTTCTGTTTATTTATTAAATATTGAATTTATTCTGTTAGTAATATTTCTATATAGATTATTTCTTATATAGTTAATTAAATTAAAAGTAGTTCTCAGTTTTTTACATTTCTATTTTGATTATTCTTATTGAATAATAATAACTTCCATTTTAATTATCCCTTACTGAGTATTTGAGCACAAATTAATTTTTTCTTCTTTCTCAATAATCTATTATGTATTATATTTTTATATGTAATGATAATATATGGGGAATAATTTTATTCCTAAAAAATACATTTTTATTTATGTTTTAAAATATACTTTAGGACTAAAGTATGTATCTAGTTTTACAAAATACTAAACTATTCTGCCCTTTGGGGTGGGATCATTTTATTCTTATGCCCATGAAATCAAGAAGAAACAAGATATGGGTTATTGGGGTCTACGTCGCTATATAAATTTGAAAGAACTTTTAATGTTAAACTAAAAGAAATCCAAATGAAATATTACAATTTAAATTGTTCTAAATTCATATGACCATCTATAAGTTCATAAATAATTTTTTAAAGTTTAATCTCTATTACAGACATGAATAATTGTGTTTCTAAAATTTCAAATAATAATGCTTCTGAAAGTTGTAAAATTTCTTTTTAGAACGTCAAATAGTGTTTTTGGAAACTTGAGTCATTTTTTGAGATGATAAAATATTAATTATTATTTATGTCATAAAATAGTTTTAAAAAAGATAAATACTTATTCTGTAATAATAAATATTTATGTTTTTATGTTGAAAATTGAGTTTCTAGAATTATTTTCCCAAATGATTTCATATAAATGAACTGAAGTTACATTAATTATTATATTTCTATGATTTACTTTATATTTTCATAAAAATAGTCTTGATTTGAGAATTATTTGTATTGTTATTAAATATCATTATTAATGGAAGATTTGATATAAATGTTGACTTTGATGTTTTAGAATCAATTGATGCCGAGTAGTTAACGAATTAATTGTACAGGAATTTCTGATTTTGAGCATGTGTTTCCTCTTTATTTTTTATGATGTATGAATATATAAATGGAATATTTCATATTATTAAGTATTTTTATGATGTTTTTGAGTTATTAGAATTTATATAGATGGTTATGCTACTGGGAATACTATTATCATCTAAAAAAATATTTTGTAATTGTTTTCAAATATAATGTATGAATTATGTATGCATATAGTATACCATTACTAATAAACTATTTGGTCCATTAGGATGTGATTCCCTATATCTTATGCTAATTTGATGTTGTATACACTGTCTCCAATCTACTGGGGTTAGTTTCATTACATTTATGTTATGAATTTTTATTATCTTCATAATTATTTGTAAAATAATGTTTATATAAAGATGATGGCTCTCCAAATATCCATGGAATAATTGAAAAAAACAAGAAAGTGTTTTGGAAGGAAATTTAAAAGTAAATGAATAAGTGATTTATATATGGAGAAGTATGTTTGATGATATAAAAATGGAATAAGGATAATCTATTAATGAGAACATTACATGTGTGAATTATGCCTATTAAAATATTTGGATATTCAAATACACATTTTTAGATTCAATTGCTGAAAAATATTTGATCCAAAATATAGCATAATTATTTGATTAATAAACATTATACATGGATGAAAGAGGGTATTTTACTCTTCACGGGTTAAAAACATACTCATAAAATTATAGATAAAAAATATTATTTACATAATAAAGGGGAATGATGTGATGTCCATTGATGCATTAATAAATGGAATAATCACTTAAGTATAATTTTTTAGATAAGAGATTCAGTATATGTGGAAGGTTAATATGGCTTGAATTAAAAATTTCATGTTCTATTAAATGTTAAAAAAGTAATATATCAGGTCAAAACAATAATATTTTAGTTTTTTGGAATTTTTATGATCTTGGAAACAATGTGAAGTATTTTTTATGAAGTAAAATGGAAGAATGAGAAACTAAATGGAATAGTTCAAATATAAAAAATTATAAAATATATAGAATGAATATTATGAAGAATTGTTGTAGTTATAAATTTAGTTTATTGAGTAATCATGAAAATAAATGATTCATTATCATATATCTCTTGAGATAAGGAGTTCAAATTTTCAGAAATTGATTCATCAAAAATTGATAATAATAGAGAGGGTAAGACCAAACTAGAATAGAAACTAAATATTTTGTTGGAAGGATGAATTGAGGTTCTTAAAATATATATATCTATATATAAAAGACAAAATTATGAAGGGATACATATTATGTAGTTTTTAGAAATAAATATTTCTTTAAAATTTAATAATTATATCATGAATAAATTAAAAATCTATAAGTTAAATTCTTCTTGAAATGAATGACTAGAATAAAATAACACGTAACATTTTATGAAATCAGAAGAATTGTGAAATGTTTAATCATAGTTATTCGTAGATGAAAAATCATTGACGATGCAGATTGATTTTTTTTCAAATTAAATGGAAGTTAATACAAACCCATCATTAATATTTAGTGAAACTAACAATAAAAAAGAAGTTGAACTATATCTGTTTTTCCACTATTACTAATTTCATGATAAATTATGCTCTAGGTTAGTGATTTTGGAAGATAGTGAAACATTACTAATAATAATAGGATGAACTATTATAATTTAATAGAGGATTGATTGAGGATAGCAAAATAATTTCAAAAGAGGTTGTAGATTATTAAAAAATATTGACAACAAATGATTAATGAATTCATATTTTTTGTGAAACTGAATGGAAGTTCCACTATCATTATTAATATAGGATTAAAAATTAAAATTTTATTTTTAGTGTTTTAAAACTTTTGGGAACAACAAATATATGTGTTGGATCGATATGTCTTTAATAGGGGATATGTATGAAAAAGAATGGAGTTCATATGATCAAATGAGGGATAATTTCATTAATAAATTATTTGTGAATAGATACGTATCGAATTATCATATTAATTTTTAATTTTATATTTCTTAGGATGTTGGTGATAGGTTTGGACATAAATGTCAAAAAGATGAGGATTTAATTTTTAGAATGCAAGGAAAACATCCTTATGGTGTTCAGGGAAATAAGTAATTGAATATAATAAAAGGAAATAAATGTGATGTAAGTGATGGTATGAAAAATTGTGAGAAACATAAAGAAATAGAGAAACCTAAGAATTATTTATAAATAATTTTTCCTTACCCACTAGACATGGATATGATGATATAGTAAGATTTAAAAAAATTAATGGATATGAATGTATAAGGACACATACTAATACATTACATAATCAAGTTAATTATTTTAGAATTTACTTCCTTAAATTCCAAAATATCTTCTCAGTTTAGAGTTTTAGATAATTAAAAAATAATTAATATATTTCCTCCCACAAGAATATATAGTGGGTACTAAAAAATTTATTTATTTATACCAGAATACTAATTTTATATAATAAAAAATGAAAAATAATATTGAAAAATATTTACAACATTCAGCTTATATCATACTTTTTCTTACCCATTAATAAACCATATGAAAAAACATATTATAAAATATGATTAGAATAAAAATTTAAGCATGAGAAACAATATTTATGAATGAAACCATTAAATAACAAATTATTATATAAATATGAAATCATTTTCACTAATACATACTTTTCACCCATAAAGTATCATACACTTTGTTAACAAGCGATTTTGATGAAACATAAAAAACAAAATTAAATCCAAAATGGTAACCTAGGGAATTACATACATAAGATTGTAACCCTAATGGATACCATATTATTTATAAACCTCGTAAATACCTTACAATGAAACCATCATGGATACCTTATGATGTAACCCTCATGGATTCCTTTTGGGTACCCATCACTGTCACAATTGGAGTAATCATACAGTAGAACTCTGAAAAAAATAACTCAATGCATTGTAGGGAGATATAGTTCACACCCTTCATCATAGAAATTCAAAATAACTTCAAAATAAAAATAAAATATCAAAACATTCATCATAAAAATATTCCTTTTCAATATTTTTGAATTACATGTTTAAGAAATGATTTTTAATGAAAAGCCGTATACCTCAGGATCATCTAACTTCAATCATGATGAGTCCTCCTGCATAATTGTTTAAATTTTTTATTGGTATATTAATTATCCCTATTAAAATTTATAATTTTCCATATGATATTCATGTTACATATTTCTAATAGTTTTTTATTAATGTTTTCTTATTTTAATTATTTTAGGTAAATTTATTTCATGGTTTCTATGGTTGGTTCATAGTTGATTTTGTTATCGAATGAAATGAAAACCCCTTAAGAGGAATGAAATGGTATCGATATGTTTTTAAATTTTTAAATGTTATCATATATAATATTTTTCCAATATGAGGACGATTCATAAGATAAAACATAAATTAAATTGTTTTAATTTATTTGGACAGTTCATACAACCATCACAAACTTATATCATCTTATTTAATTTAATTTTTTTATATTGGTTCAATAACATTATATAAATTATTATTAATGTAATATAGTATGTTTTAACTTTAATAATTGTTTTATTACCAACCATATAGGTGGTAAAATAAAATAACAACACATTTCCCAAGATGATGGTTAATCGACACACCACGGAAAATGCACTCATTTTTCAGAATAAGAAGATAAGTGTAGAGGTTTGATGAATGATATTCCACTAAAAAAATCAGGTACATGTATTTGACTGGTTTTATAATTTCACTTAGGTGAGTAGTGGTTAGGATAAAAAAATAACGGAAAATAAATTGAAAATAAAATAAATGAGAATGAAAGATGATTTTACCTCGTGAATTCATCAGCTAGAGAAATTCCTTTAGGCACATGGTTTTGACCTTTTAGTGAGACCAAAAGTTCATGGATGTGGGGAATACACTTAGGAAGCAAGTTCAATAGAAATTTAAAATATAAAATTATTTTATGTGTGATGATAAGAGGTTGTGAGGGGTGGTATTGAATGTATAGGAAAAAGGGTTTTTCTCATTATTATATTCATCTGATTATTATATTGGATTAATAGTATGAATAGATTGAGAAATATAACAAAATATATTAAAACAATGAAGGCTATTTCATGATTAAAGTGATTAAATCTGTATTGAATCAAGGAATGGTTTATTTTTCATATAATGTATATATACCGAATATTACAAAATTTAACTCTCAAAAAATCATTATTTTCCTAAAAAACACAAAAAATAAACCTCACCATTTTTCGATACGTATAATTGAATAAATGAAGTAAATTTTATGAAAAAAAATAAAATACGGGAAATTTAATTTGTAATTCAAATCATTATTTAATCAAAAAATATAGATTTTAAAATTATAAATGATTTTATTACACTATAAAAAATTAATTAAGGTCTCCTAAAACTTTATTATAATAATTATAATTTGAAATATTATTTTTTTAATCTATTTTATATAGAAAATTTATCATTTAAAAAATTATATAAATTGTAAAATTGTAAATAAACTGATTTATTTCTCAAAAGTACCAATACTATTTTATCATTTTTAATACATTTATATACTTATTCTATAATATAAATATATCATATTTTCACTTATAAGATATATAAATTTTATTAATACATTCATATGTGAGGTTAATTTTTTATTAGTATATATTCCATAATTATTATGAATATTAATTATTTCATTATTTATTTATATTTAATAAAACTATTTAATTCCAGAATAAAAACAAAATATTTATTAAGTTCTTAGGTTGTTACATTCTCCCCACCTTTTGAAAATTGAATTCATGTAAATTTATATTTAAATAGTACATATTTGGAGATACATTTACCGTATAACATTATCTATTCACATGTTTCCTCCTCAAACATTTCGCATCTCACAAAACCTTAACCTAGTAAAGTCACATATTCCATAATACATGTTCTCTAGGATCAAAAATCTGAATAGTATTTTCCATATATTAAAGGTTCTCATCCATTTGAACTACTTATGGGCTCAAAATAAGATATGAATCTAGCATACACATTCATAACATCAATTCATGAAAATCATTGTGTTCCTAAGATATTCTTGGACAGAAGCTGCTCGGTAAGAAACTGAACCAAATTTCTCAAAGATTTTAAAAGGTCCAATAATATGTGTACTTATCATTCCATTGTTATAGTAATGTATAACTCTTTTCTAATGAGAGATTTTATGGAAAACCTAATCACCTTCATCGAATGAAAATATATTTCTCCAATTATCTATATAACTTTTCTTCCTACTCAGAGTTGTCCTCATATTTTTCTGGATCATATTAAATTTCTCACCAACTTCCTTAATGAATTCTGGTCCCATCAGCTTTCTTTATCCATATACATCCCAAAATGATGTTGTTAAAAAATTCTTTCTAAATATTTCGTCAAAATGTTGGATTTGTATACTATAACGGAAACTATTATTATAAGAAAACATAACTACATAATGATGTTGATCCCAACTTACCTAGTAATGCATTGGACAAACACAAAACTTGTTTTACAATGTATGAATTGTTCACTTGGTCTATCCATCAGATTAAAGATAACAAAATGTGATGAAATTTAACTCATGTCCTAATCACTTTTGAAGGATGTTCTAAAAAGGAAAAAGTGAACCTATAATCACGGATAGGTATATTTAAGAGTGGAACTACGTGTAACTGTACAATATCATTAAGGTACCATGGATAAATTTGACCTAGAGAATCATTTTATTAAATTACAAATAAATGTGAATATTTAGTTATTTGATCAAAAAACCCAAATAATATTGTAAACCCATGATTTTTTATGTTGTCCCACCCAGAAGTCCAATGATATATTTTTCAATTTTCACTCTAGGGTAGGAAAAGATTATACTGTCATATTTGGTAGTTATCTATTTTCTTTGACATATTTATGAGTCAAAATATCCATTCTAAAAGATAAAATATATTTTTTCATTTTATCCCACTAGTAATACTAATTAAGGTCTATGTACGTCTTGGTGCTTCCATGATGAATTGAAAAAGGAGAAGTATGAGATTCACACAACAATTGTGTCTTTATCTAGGAATAATACAGTACACATAATATCTTCATAAATTTCAATAAACAATCATTATCAATATTAAATTAAAGAAAAATACCTTATTTAACAAATTATACCTTTTTTGTAACTCTTAGTCTTCCTTATAGACATTCTTAATTATTTACGAGAGAGAGAGAGAGGACTATACTAAATCCTCAAAAAAAGTGTTTTCTACACCAACAACTTCTAATACAAAATTCAATAAATTAAAATACAAACGGTTTTGTTCGAAATGTAACATGGTTAATGGAGAATTACATTTTTGACTCATGGAATACTCCACAATTTTTACTTATTCTACTCGGTAATTGATCATTCGACCATAACTCTTTATCAGTTCAATCTATCTAATCTTCCTTATTTTCAATTCCTTTTGATTGAATATATACTCCATACTTTTATGGTCAATATATATTTCACATTTGTCTCCATATAAATGATACATCCATATTTTTATGAAAAACAACCTTTTATAATTCCATTTTATGTGTACGGAAATTTAAATTGTGGGGTTATAGTTTTCTTGATTAATAAGAAATTATCAGATCAAACTGCACCAGAACACAACCATGTCCCTTCAATAAATCATCATTTTAGATGAAAAAATCACAATTTCTAGAAGATAAGGACAAAAATGGATAATCAACCAATCACCTTTTCAGTTCCTCAAAACGGAAATAAAATTCTTCTAAAAAATAAATTTAACCTATATCAATGTTAACATAGTAAGCAGGATATGTATTACCAAAATATGAGATATAGATTCTCAAATATAAGAGGGTTTGATGTGTATGTTTAAAAACATTCATTATAATCCTTAAATAAACATTGTTTATTATCATTAAATAAACAAGTTTCACAAAATCCTATACTATATTTAACAAAGAGATTGAAAGGGACCAAGGTCTGAATATAATGATTATGTAAAGAAATAATCACACATATATAATTAAGTAAGATTATACCATAATGTTTATAAAATATTTAATTATAGTTAATTCTACATAAAATGTGTAAGAATGATACAATGTATATGTTTAAAGAAAATACAGCAGAATTTCAATAACCATTAATTAAATAAGTCAAACCAGTGTAACAAAATATTTAATCCAAACTAGAAGGGTATCCATCAACCTTGGATAAAGGTCCCTTGATTTAAACTTTCAAAAAATTTATCATACTCACACCAGGGTAAGCCATTGATACAAAGATCGTAATATGTCTTGAAATCCCCTTATGCCCTCGATCTGTAAGGTGATCAACATCACTACCTAACTTAATCATGGAAAGCCTAGGTTATGCAGTAAATGAACACTTCTGTCTTACATCATCTTGTAAGCCCTATGTTGTATATCAGAATAATTGTAATTTCACATGGAAAAAAAATCAAAATGAAAATTTATGTTTACAGTATAAGTTGCTAAGAAAATAAACTCTTCAAGGCTTTCATATGAATCAAATCTGGAAGATATCTTGAAAATATTCAATTCTCACAAATGTTTACAACATTGGTTATGGTGAAATTATTGGGTATTTATATGCTACATCTCCAACTATCGCATTCTTCTAAAATAGGCATATTTCCCTAAAATTTCAGTGCGACATGTATAGGTGTAACTCATGAACCAATCATATTGTAAAAAAATTGGACCCCATCATTTTATATAACAAAAAATGAGAAACAATATCATATACCATGTAAGAAACAATAGCATAAATTTTTTTTCAAATATATTAAGAAAAAATGAGAACTATGAGAATTTATATACATTCGGTTTAATAAGGATAATCAATGTCTGATTTCAGAGATAATCAGAGTTTGATTTTAACATGAATCAGATTCTAGTTTGAGAGAGAATCAGTGTCTGATTTCAAAAATAATAAGAGTATAATTTTAGAATGAATCTATTTTTTATTGTTGAAAGGATCGGTGATTGATTTTAGAGAGAATCAGATTCTTATTTTAGAGAGAATCAGAGTATGATTTCACGGGAGTTCATATTCATAATTCTTTGAGAATCAGATTTAAAATTCTTGAGAAATAGATATCACAATTCTCTTATAATGACATTAAAAATTCTAGGGAAATAATATTCACAATTTTATGAGAATCAGATTCAAAATTCATGGAAAATCAGATTCACAATTCTGTGAGAATCCAATTCACAATTTTTTAAAGTTCCAAGATAAAGATATCCATTTGATTTAATTAAAATTAAAATTTATTAAGGAAAAGATAGTAATATATAACTTCAAAAAACTTTAGATAAGACATTGAAGACCATGGTTAAGGTTTAATGTGTTTTATCACATAATTATTCATAGAGAAAAAAATTAAGATAATGAGTGTGAAGTTCAAATCATAAAGAAATCGAAAATTCATTAGTAAAAATATTAACATAGAAATCTCCCCCTTTTTTGAAATCACAATATAACTTCCCAATACAATATTACAGTTTAAATTTTTCATGTTAGATCTTAAAAGAAATTATTATCTCCCTTTTTATGTGTTATAAGGAATACTAATAAAACCCCTTGAGGTTATGAAATTTCCTAAGGATAATATTCGTGTCATTGTGTTTTTCTATCTTACTTAATGACATAACATCATTTTTAAGAAATTTATTCAAGGAACCTCCCACGACCATAAAAATCATTACCATAGATTAATGTACATTTTTAGAATTCATTTCTCACCCTTTAGGATTTTCAAAAGGTAGTAGTGGATAAAAATGTACATGTAAGGTTATGTATCCTACAATATGAAATATATTTATAAAAATAATTTATTTAACATGAAATGTATAATCAGAAAATTACAAGAAAAGATAAGAAAAAAATAACTCATCTTTCTTCTTTTTCAACATAAGATTTTTCATTATAGCTTTCAAATTCTACAACTCCATGTGATATTCTTAGAATTTTTCCTCTAAATATTCCATATCATAATTTTTCTTTTCATTATGATTGATAATCTATTCCTAAGACATAATTACTTCCTCCTGAGTCTTAAATTCCTGGTCCAACTTATCCATAATTTAGTTTTCCATTTTTAGATTAAGAGAAATAGTTTTTAGTTTCCCATTTAGAAATCTAACTTCTTATTAACGGACATATTTCTCTTCCTTCAATTTGTCTGATAAACTTGTTGAGAGTTTTTTTATATTTTCATCATATTTATCAATGTAATTCTTGACTGAGTCATTGAATTCATCAAAAACATTAATATCATTTGGAATGTTTTTAAAACATCTAGTAATATCTTTATATGATTTTCTATGAGTATCATAGCTATTCCGGATGTCCTTAAACATAGCTTCAATATTAATGTATTTTTTCATAAGTTAGTTTATATATTACATATTATAATTATTTGTATATTAAATTATATGACATCCTTATTCTATATTTGGAATGAATGGAAGGGTTTTTACATTCTTCTCAAGGGAATGAACCACAAAATATCCACATATTTATGAGGAAGATTCCAAAATAGAATCTTTTCATTGTGAGGTACCTGCAATTTTATTATCATATTTCTTCTGGTATGTACCAGTAACATACCTCTTTTTTTGACAAAAAAATATTTTGGAGGTGCATCCTAAGCCCCATTTTTTCATTTCTCTGCCTTAAGGATTGTCTTTTTAATTCAATGAGTTTTTTTCTCTCCATAAAAACCTGATTTATTCTATCATCATAATCTTCATCTTTATCATTATATTTTTCAACAGCATCAGTATATTTTCTTCAAAATATTGTATAATATCATCATTATAGCATTCATTATCGGAGGGGAATCAATTTATTTATTCTTCGGCAACAATATCTTTCTGAAAATATTTTCATTTTGAGACAATCTTCAAGGAGTAATCTTGTGAGATCCTTATTGAACACATTTTAGATTATAATTCCATTTCATCATATTAAAAAATATTGATCTCATATTCACTGTGGTCATCTTCATTGGTTTCTTTCTCTTGTTAGGATATTTCTTCATCTATCAGAGTTGGAATAAAATCAATATTCATTCCCTTATTCGGTGGTGTAGTTACTATTGTTACTAGGGATTGTTAAATATGTGGTTCAAAAATGAAAGATGTTTTCACATATACTTCTTCAATGGAGTTCTCAGAATCTCAATAAACTTGTTGAATAATCTCAGCATGTCGCATTTTCAATATCAACATTTTCGTCTATTTATTTTTTTCTGAAGATCTTCATCAGTTTCAATTTTTAAGGTCATAGCCTTGACATGATATATTTTAAAAATAGGATCCCCTTATTTTTCTTTTATCTTCTATTCTTACTAAATATCAACTACGTCATCTAAGAAAATTTTCTTTTTCTTAGGATTAGGATGTATATATGAAGATTCAAAATATTGAGCTGGTCTATAGGGTTTTAATGATTGGTATTTTATTCTCAAGGGTTAGGATTTAGAGCTCTCTCTAATATGGAATACCTCATTCGTAAGATCAGTAAACACAGATGATTTATCATAAAATCAAAACTTCATTCTACTAAGGGTTTCATCACTCAAAAACATGAATCTAACTATCTTATTCTTCGAATTTCAAGGAACATTATAATTTTATAGATAGACAACAATGAGCATGGATAAGATTACTATATAAATTGAAATATTATATATGATTATTCGATTATTTATGTTGCTGATGGTGAGAATGATATACATCATCAAGTTATTCTTTCTATTATTGACTAGAAAATCCATCATTAAGATGTTTGGTGTATTTAGAGTGTCCTTTTCCCCTTTCCTTTCTCATTAGAGTCCTTTAATCCAAAAAACTTTTATCCTGTGGATTACTAAGAGATTCGATATTGCTGGTTTCTTCACTACCAGATGTCCTAGGCATTTTATTTCCTCAATTTTATAAAATAAAAATTCCCTATTTGGAATCATTTGTGAAAAATATTATGACTCTCCTTCATACGGTATCTCCAGAACTCTTTCATTTTTCTTGTATGATAAAGAGTTTGTACTTTCATAACTCTTGAATTGAGTAATATATCTTCCTCATTTTTCAAAAAAAAAACTAAATAGTTTCATTAATGTTTATAATAATATATGAATAAATCAAATCCTTTTTTCCATTGGTATAGAAATACTTTCCCATCAATTGGGATTGATAATTTTCTATATGAGACAATCATACATGGTGAGGTAATTCTGATGTACTAAATGTTATCTAATGATTATCCGGTATTCAAGTTTCTTATGTGAAGTAATTAGAGTTTGAGAAGAATTATATATTTATATTTGGATAATAAAATAATAATTCAGGAATTTCATTGGTGGCATTTAAGGGTAACATATATCATTCCAAAAGTTATGGAAACTGATGTGGGATGCAAAGGGGTCCATTTATATTGAATTCGTGGTGACAATTCTATATCCTAGGTCAATCCAATGATTGAGATTATATTAAACTAATATTATAGTAGATATTAATAACAAATAATTATTTATATTCAAAACATATTGAGGTTTTAAGGATGTAATTATATTTATGGAAAGATGAATACAATATATTTATTTAAAAAAAATTGAAATTCCAACAAATAAAAATGTAATTTAAGAGAATAAAATAATGATAATGTACCTTTCTGAGATCTATGAAATATTCTTCATTATGATAATATTTATCTCATAAAAAGTATATTTTAAAAACTTTAAATAGGGAAATGAAATTTTTTTATGATATAGAAAAATTTATACCAAAAAAATTAAAAGGGATAAAATGATAGGAAAAAAATTTAAAATAATGAATTGATGTACTCCCCCAATGAGAAGAAGTATCTTAATGTTAGGATATTGCTTCAAAAAAGTTATATATTAAAGATTAATTTAAAGTTATCATTTTATAATTTTGTTTAATGTATTCATATATATCAGAAGGTAATGATTTTATAAAAATGTCATCAAGTTGTTCTTGTGTCTCAATGAATTGAAAAATGATATCCTATTTATTTGGACGATTCCTAAAAATGTAATTCCTAATATCTATATAGTTTTAATGAGTGTGATGTGAACGGGTTTTTTTAATGATATAGATGTAGTGTAATCACAATTTTTGTGAGTTTTAGAAAAACTCATGCCATAATCTGTGAGTGTGTGTTGTATCAACAAAACATGAGCCCAACAACCACCAGCTGCTATATATATTTCGCTTTAGCAGTGGAAAGTGCTCCATAAATTTGATTCTAACAAAACCAATAAACTATAGAATATCCTATCAAATGAAATTGTTAGGTTGTACATTTTTTATCCATTCTACAACCACCCATGTCAGCATCATAAAATCTTTATAATATAAAATCATTTCTAGATGAATAGAAAATTCATAAGTCCAATGTTCCCGTTAAACAGTGTATTTTTTTAACTTCTTTTAAATGGGATTCTTTTATATTAGATAGATGTCTTGCACAGAGGACTACTAATGACACTATGTCCAGATGACTGGATGTTTAGTATAATAAACTTCCTGTCATACCTCTAAATTATTGTGGAACTACTAATTTTCTAGCTTCATCATGACACATAGTATTTGAGGAAATGATTGGAGTACTAATTCATTTAGTCTTTTAATATACATACATTTTAAGAAGAAATTTAATATACTTATGTTGAGATATATAGGTTCCGTATTCTATTTGTGAAATTTGAAAACCAAGAAAAAATGTTAACTCACACATCATTCTCATTTCAATATCAGATTTCATAAGATTCACAATTGAATTAGTGAAGGATTTATGAGTCGATCTGAATATAATTTCATCAACAAAAATTTTATCAATTAAAACATTTATCATTTCATTATTAATATAAATGTTTGGATTTTTTTTCCATTAAGATTATTATTTTTATCAAATATCTTATAAGTATATCATTCCTGGAACTAGGGACTTGTTTATGACCGTATAATGTTTTGGAAACATTAAAAACATATTCAAGTTGTTTTGTGCCTTCAAAACTAAGAGTTTGTTAAAGATAATATTCCTATTGAACATATCTGGTATGGAAAGCAATCATCTCTTCCATTTAAAAAAAGATTGAAATTATTGAACATTTCAAAGGCTAAGACAATACAAATAGATTCAACTCTAGGTACTATAATATAGGTTTTCTTCATCATCTATTATTTCATTTTGATTATAGCCTTTAACAAATAATCTTTCTTTATTTCATTATATGATTCCATTTTCATCACATTTATTTTTGATGACTCACTTTTATAAAGTTTAGAAGTTCCATTAGGCCTTTTATCCAATGTATCGACATTATTAATTTCAAATTCATTTAGTTTATCTTCTTTTGATTTAATCAAATGTTTATCACATAAATATTCATTAGTATTTTTAGTTTCTAATTAGAAAATAAATGTCAGATTCTATACTTCATTCAATTATAATCCTATTGTCTAAGTAGGTTGATGTAAATCACTAATGATACTATAATTTGTATGATTTTTTAAAAAAAATTGACTTGATTTTTGGAAAACATGTTCATCTACATAAGGTAGAATTTTTTATAGTGAATACTTCAAAAAAATCTCCAATATTCTCCTAATTATAAGAATATTCCATCAGTGGTGGACAATCAGTTTCTGAAAACACATCTGAATATGTAAGATGTGGTTGTTAAAAAAATGTATCATTTTCATCAAATTAAACATGTATTGTTTCATCAACAAAAGACAATTTTTTGTTAAAAACATTATAAGATATACTATTTGACAATAGTTTCATTAATTAAAATATTTTAGTTTTTTGTCTAATGACTGCATTCATATCCTCATAGTCATTAGTCTTAGGATTGTGGTTTGTCGCTAAACCATTTTTCAAGGAAATAACATTTTAAAGATCCTTAGTAAGGTTTTCTTTTTCAAAATTAACTTCCCTAAGGTTTTTTAAAACAGAAAATATTTAAAAATATTATTCATCAAGATATTTTTAAAGATCGTATAATTCTTTTGTTAAAATAGTAATTCTATATTTCTCCATGTCATTTTTCTTTTTGATCTTGCAACATTCATTTTCAAGAATCTTAGAAAAACTATATACTTATTAAAAATATGGTAAGGTGTATTATAATAAGCATGATTCATCATTCAATTAAATATATACATCATTATCTGGATCGTTTTCATTTAAAGAAATATTGGTGAAGGATTATACAGTGTGTACCTTATCTAGGAAACATTGATTTGTAATAGGTATTCCTAAAATTATATAAATATTTTCTTGTTTAGAATATTAATTATATAAAAATTAGTCATATGATTCTCTACTACATTAACTCTATGATTAATTTTTATTCTGGACTTTCTTCCCCTTATACTTATAGAAACTTCTATGAATCATTTATGAGTTTATGCATTTCTTCTCCTTTTTTCATCTTAGGAAAATTTGTACTGATATATACAGATTTCTTTCCTTCATAAAATGTAACTACTTAATCATTCTTATCTTTCATGCCCTTATTCTTATATTGATAATGTGAGTCCTTATTTATAACAATCTAGTTCATCATATGAGGTAGAATGGCTATTTCATTCTCTAACTATTTAGATTCACATGACTCTAACTGAATTTCAAAATTTTTAGTCTTTATTCTCATAAAAATATTCTCATGAGTCTTGGATTTAATATAATTTGAACAAATTGTAAATGTAACACTCTCATTCTTCTTCAAATAATTATCAGCATATCTCATTAATATAATCTCATGTTACAAGAGAGTACCAAATTTCTCATCATGTGAAACTATTTTTACATTCATGTATTTACCAACAATAGATCTCATTTATTCTTATTCATTTGTGATTATATTAATAATCTTATCAACAAGCATCTCATAATCTTGTACTTTTTCTCCCATTAACTAAATATTGTTCATGATATTCATGAATCTTTGTTAAAATTTAACAATTAGTTCTCCATAAGGAAATAACATGACAATCTTCTCTCTTTATAGCTCTACTAGTTTCAATATCATTCGATGTAGAAAAATTTGTAACTTCATGTTTCTTCTAAACAATGTTATCTTCTCCACATAAAGATATTGGGATATATATATTACTAATCATAAAACATAATAAATTATTGTTTAACAGATATTGAAGAAGATATTATAGATTATCTTTTTTGGTTAATCATCTTAATACCTTGTTAGTTATGTTATAATCACTAATAAGAATAAAAAAATTTCAACTCCGATGATGATAACAAAAGCTTTCATTCTGTATTTCTTATACTCATAATCATTTCCATTATAAATTGGTGGTATTGTTGTATTTATGTTGTTAGTAGATCCAATATTTATTCCTACCATTTAAAAAAAATACTTTTCTACTCCACACATTAGTATTATGTATTTATAAAAAAATAGTTTATATATGAAACAATAAACAACTAGAATTAGGTAAAAAAAGAGTACGTAAACTGAGCAACGAAAATATGAATTATGATACTAATAGTAATTATTTGTATCTCAGATACCTCCAAGAAAACCAATTTTAGGATCTAACTATGAGATGTATATACTCAAATACAAGAGGAGGGTGAATTGTTAGCACAAAAACATTCGCTTTTAACCTTTTGTAAATTTATTTAACAATGCTAAACACACAAGATTCACAAAACTGTCATTTAACATTTCGAAATATATTGCAAAGCCCTAGGGTCCCAATATAAAGGTAATATAATGAAATAGTAACATAGGTATACATTATTAAGACTCTACCTTAATGTATATATAATATTGAATCAGAGTTAATACAATAGGGAATGTGTATGAATGTTACACTTTATATCAATAACTAAAATGAAGTGTATTGTAATGAACTTGTAATTAATCATTTAGAACAACAATAATGAAATTATTTAACCCATTGATAATGGTATCCAACAAACATGGATAAAGGTACCATTATTTATACTTTCAATAAATTTTGTCTTACCCACACCAGGGTAATCGATTGATTAGAAGATCAGAATCTGTCTTGATATCCCCACAATCCCTCGATATCTATGGTGATCAGCACATATGTCATCCTTAAACATGGAAACCCTCCATTAAGTAGGTAATTTAAAACTCATTCATCTTTAATCATGGATGTTCTTGATTGTATAAATTAGTAACCAGAATCACAAGGAAATCAAAACATGTTAATGATTTTAGTTTATGAAACATGTTATTCACAACATAAACTTTTCAATAAATTTGTACGAAATAAATTTCAACAGTGCTCTGGTAGAGTGTCAATTCTTTTAAATGTTCACATCTTATATATTGTTAAAATGATTGGGTACTTAGATTCATGATCTCCAATGATCACATTCTCCTCAAATAGTCATATTTCCCTGAAATTTTTTAAGGAATAGTATAGTTGGTAATCATGAAATGGTAATGTTTTAGCCAATTGGACGACATCATATTAAATAAAAATCTATGAGAAAAAATATCATGTAATATTTAGGATATATTATCATACAATGTATATATGAATTATTAAGGAAAAATATAATTTTATAAATATAAACAACCAGTTTCTTATGTTAAATTGGAGTCTGATTTCTGTGAGAATCAACGTCTTATTTTTTAGATAATTATAGTCTATTTTTATTTACAATTTGTGTCTAATTTTATATATAATTAGAGTATTATTTCAAAAATATTCCAAGTTTGGTTTCAAAAATAATAGGATCCTGATTTCAGAATGAATCTGAGCCTAATTTTAGATTCAATCTGTGTTTGATTCCAAAGTCAATTGGTTTCTTATTTCTGAGGAAATACGATTCATAATTCTATGTGAATCAGATTCATAGTTCTGGGGAAATCATAATCAAAAGACTTTTTGAATCAGATTTAAAATTTAGGTTAAATCAAATTCACAATTTTCAGAGAATTCGATTCATAATTTTGAGGAAATAAGATTCAGGATTCTGTGGGAATCAGATTCATAATTTTTGAAATTCCACAATATAGATAAAGATCAAATATAAATTAAATTTCATATCATAAATAAATGATTATTAGTCCTGTCTTAGGAAAATAATATATATGTAATTGAAGACCATGGTTATGGTTTAATATGTTCTAACATATAAATATTCATAGATAAGAAAAACAATTATTTTGGAAGTGTGTTTTTGATTTTTCAAAACATAAAGGAATAAAGATGTCATAAGGAAACATATTGACATAATGGGATAGATAACCATGAATTGTTTTTAATAATCCTTTGGTAAAAACCCGCTAGTCCACAAAAACTATCAATCCGAGTAATATTTATAGTCCATGTCTATTCATTAGCCACTTTTTTTTTGGAGTTATCAACTATTATTCCACAAATATTTAAAATGATCATAGGAAAAGAAAATTGTTTTAACCAAAATTCACAATTGAAACATTTCTCTTATAACAATTTTCATTAAGGGTATGTAGTATATTACATTGGAGGTTTTCATGATCTTCATAACATTTTAAAAACACCAATATATATGAATTAAACAAAAAACCATATCTAAATGTTCATGGAAGACTCTATTTATAAGATCCATGAATATAGAAGCATATTATTTCAAATAAAATGTCATAAAAAATAAAAAATCCCATATATAGTTTGGAACATTATTTTTTAAATGTATTCCTCCTTCACCAACAGCTGATAGTACTAAGATGTCAAATCACATTGGAAAAATACTGAAATCTATAGATATAATCATACAGGTCATCGATATTCAGTAATGGAAAATTATTCTTAACTATAATGTTTTTTAAAGCTATATAATAAATGAAACATCACAATGAACTATCATTATTTTTAATGAAAAAAGTAGGATCACCCCATGTTGAAGTGATAGGATGAATGAAGAATTTATCAAGGAACTACTGTAAATGCTTTTTAAATTCATGAAGTTGCAATTAATCCATTTGATAAGGGTGTATAAAAATTGGATTAGAATTAGTAATAAAGACCATAGAAAACTCAATGTCATGTTTATTTATAACACTAGACAAGTCATCAGGAAATAGATACAAGAACTCATTTACCACTGGCCCAAAAGTAATCTTAATATTTCCTGTTGTTTCCATCAATGTGTGCATGATAAATTTCATTTCTCTCTTTAAAGAGTTTCTTATATTCACAATTTGTTAACAATGGTATGGTTTTTTTATTCCATAAAGTTTGGAATTATTTCTAAAAAAACATCTTTAGCTCTATAATTAATCTTGGTATGGTGAACCAAAGGCCTATCCATACCTAGAATAACATAAAACTCTACTAAGGGAAAAATTAAAAGGTTTTCAAGAAATGTGTTTCCAAAAACAGTAATAGCATGGTTCTTATAAAGCCTTGTTTTCTTAAAATTCCTCCAATGTTTTTTACTATAATTTATTATTTCATTTTGTAATGATAAATTTCCAAATTAGCTAAAAATTATTCAAAAATAAAGGAATTTGTATACCCTGTAGGAAACAAAAAATTAGAAAATTCGGAGTAAACAATCAAATTATAAAATACAACTTTATTAGATGGACCAAAATCAACGGAAGTAGTCATGAATAATTTCCTTGAACCTTCATGTTTATAATTTGACTTCTTCTCCATCATTTAGATCTTTCTTTGGATAGATATTTGAATAATTCCCTATCTCACCACATTTAAAACAATTTTCAGTTTTCTTAAAAAAATTAAACATAATAACATTTTCATTACCATATCTGTCCATATGTCCAAACGTACCATATTTAAAACACATCACATATTTGTTAGGTATTTCCCCATATTTCCTTTTTATCACAATTCCCAAAATCTTGATGTTTTATTTTCTTACCTTCCGATTATATGATTATTTCTTACCCATTGTCTTCCATATGATCCATTTAATTTCATTATTTCCAAATTACATGTAATCATCTACAAATTACATTTCTACCCTCCTAACACATCAATCAAGTTTCCTATTACTTTTAAACTCATTTTATTCTAATTCCATTTGATATATTACCTTAAATATTGTGTTAAAATGATTTATTTTACAATTAAGATCTCAAATAAGTTTTTGAGTGTACCTTTCCAATCAAGTGAACATTGCTTTATACAGAGCCACTGAATCTTCCTCCTTTTGTTTCAAATAAATTAAAATTATTTACTCACAAAATTCAAACCTACAGAGGAAAATATTTTTAATGAAAATAATATTAAATTCATTCCATTAGAAGACATTTATCTCCTCGCTATATTAGATATTATTGACCATTGACCACCATTGGATGGATTCTCCTTGAAAATGATAAATATAAACACTAAATATTTGATTATATTAACACCACAAGAAATTGAATATATTTTCAAGGGCCTTAATCCCCCCATCGTCCACCATTGGGTCAGAAGTTCCATTGAATGTAGGAAGGTTTTTCTTCATAAAATGGTCCACTATCATCAAGTTATTTTTTTGTAGCTCTTGTTATATTATTGTATGCATGCCACCTACATTTAAAACCTTCATCAATTGTTCCTTTAATAATATAAATATATTGGTTGTAATTCCCACCAATCTAGTCCATAGATTTTGAAGGATATTATTTTATCAGTGCCTTCCTACTATAGCTTCCCTATTACATTTGTGGGAAACCATTCTAAACATAAATATCATAGTTGCACAAAATATGTTATCTACAAAATATATATCATTTAAGATTATCCATAAGTAAAAAAAATAATTGATGTTATTATATTAACATCATCATGTCACCTAATTTTACCAAAACCAAGCTTTTCTTTCAACTATAATGAATTGTTCTTAAACATTACATAATATATTAAATTATTTTAGAGTTCATTTTTTACATTATAATAGAACTTTTCAGTCTATCTTTTTAGGTAATTAGAACATTATTCATTCATATCAACTAAAAAAAATTAAAATTGGGTACAACTAAAATAGTATCCATTTATTCCATAATATATTGTATTTCTTAAACAAGAAAACTATTCCTGAAAATTAATTTCAACATTCATATTGTATTCTTCTTTCATTTACCAATATTTAAACCCTAGAAAAACATTTTTAGACTTTGGATGAATACGAGAAGCTCAGTAAGAAGCCCAAAACGTATGAAAGTAAACATTAGTCCATTAATACATTTAATCATAATAAATACTTTTCACGAAGTAATTCTTTTCATGCATGAAGTAACATATAGTTATTTTTTGAAATTACAATACTTACAAAAATATTGAAAAAAATAAAAAAAATCATAAAGGTATCATAAGGAATTATTAACTTAATATTGTAACCATCATGACTATCATATTATTTTTTAATCCTCATGGAAACCATTCAATTTAACAATCACGAATACCTTAGAATATATCCCTAACAGCTACCATATGGTGTAACCAACACAGTCACACATGGAGTAACCATATAACCATCCTCAATAATTAACAATCCCAATGCATTGGAGGGAAATATAGGTCCCATAGTTCATCATAAAAAATTTGTTAGTGAATGAACTTAATCATAAACCAACTGTAGTTACGTAATAAAATGATTCCTTTTGAAAATTGTAAAAATGGAAATTTAAAAGAGGATTTTTAAATTAAAGTCTCTTACCTCTGGTTTTTTTACATCAAACTAGTTTCAAACTCATTTATAATCGATTAAAACTATTTAATCATATATTATAGAAACATATTAATATTTAATATTCTTTATAGGATATTATTATAACATCTTTACTTCAATATATTAATAATATTTTTTGATTTTTATTGTTTTCAGTGCACTTATTTCATAGTTTCCATTTATTGGTTGATTTTGGATTTTATTGTTAAATGGAAGAAAACCCCTGATGTAAAAATAAATGGTATAAATATGAACCATAATTTTAAATGATAACATATATAATTTTTTTATTTGAGGATAATTTATTAGATAAAACATTAATTTTAAAAATTTTAATTTATTTGGATTGTTTTTATGACCATAAAAACATTATATCATTTTTTTAATATCAAGTTTATATATTGGTTCAAGAAAATTATTTTTCATATAACATGTATAAAATAGCCTTTTATAACCATAGTAATGTATTTTTTGACAAGCCATAAAGGTGGTAAAAGAAAATGAAAACAAATCATTCATTGTGATTGTAAATTGACACATCAAAGGCAATTATTTCATTTAATAGAATAATAAGACCAGAGGATAGATTTAATGATGGATATTACAATAATACAATAAAATTATATTATATGTTGGATACTTAAGTTATCATGAATCCTGGGTGAGTGGAGGTAAGAATTGATAAATAAAATAAAATAAATTGAAGAAAAATAAAATGAAAAGAAATAATGTTTACCACTTGAATTCTACTCCTTGAGAACTTCCAGAAAGACCTTGGTTTTGTAATTTTAGTGAGACCATTAGGTCATGGATATATGGAATATTATTATGCTGAGAATTGGGTAGAAATTAAACACGACCCATGGATTTTATGTTTCTAGAGAATAGGTGGTGAGGGTGGTATTTATAATGGAGTAGATGAGCATTTGCTTTTTATTATATTCATTATAATATTATTACAGATCAAAAATATGAATAGTTTGAGAAATATCTCCAAATATATTAAAATTATAATGCTTATTTTCATATTATGGTGATATTAACATCATTGAATTAAGGAGTAGTTAATTTAACTCATAATATATATATATATATAGCATAAATTACCGTATTTCATTATTCCACAAAAGTTCAATCATTTTATAAAATTCCCAAAAAACACAAAAACCATTTTTGAACATTTAGAATTCAAAAATTAACTACATTTTATGAAAATAATTTTTTAAATTTGTGGAATTTAATTTTTAATAAAATATATTATTCAAAAAAACAGATTTCAAAATCATAATTTCTTTTATAACACTCTAATAAATTAATTAAGAGCTTGTAAAATTATATAATAATCATAATTCATCAAAATATTAATCTATGAATCTATTTATAAATATTATTTTTCATTTAAATCATTATATTTATTAAAAAATTGTAAAAAACATTTCTATTTCACAAAAAAAACAAATTCTTAATGTATAATTTTTGAAATATTAATTTATTTATTTCCTGTTATAAATATTTCATATTTTAAATAATAAGATACATAAATTTAATTTATATATTCAAAAGATAGTTTAATATTATTATTAGTATAGGATCCATAATTTCTATGAACATAACTTTTCTCATTGTAAATTTATAATGAATTTAACTATACAATTATATAAGGAAAATAGTTTATTTTATATGTGCCCGAGTTTATACATAAATAAATATTTATATGATGATAATGTTCATATTTTTGAGGGATCATCCATAAGTGGTGATTTGAAAATATAAAATTAAAATGATGAGACAATAAGGAACATATGGCCATGGATTAGAAGAAACTCACATTCTGAATATGTCTTATAAATTACAATGATAGTACTCTTGATTCAATGTTATTTTATATATTTTTAACAATAAATAAATTAATTTATTTATATTATTAGAGTTTTTATTAGTGTTGATATTGTGAATAATGAACCCTCGTGAACTTCTATAAACAACCATGTAGATGAAAAGATGGCGGTATCCCTTGAAGGGGAGATTTTATGAATAAATTTTATGAAAGATTTAATATATCATGAAAAAATTAAATAGATATTGAACATGACGTATTCCAATCATAGAACCATCCCTTAGTTATTAGTATATTAATTAATATAGAGGTCTTTGTTGCTGAAAAATTATGATAAAGGGGGGTTGTTTGTCTTTCTCCCAAAATTTATAATGTATTTCTTAAAGTGAGTGTTATATTTTACATTCATTTGATAATTTTAATAGTGTACACACACTAAAATTAAAATTGGGAATTCCTAATAATATTACAACATATTAGTATTTGGAAGACATTTTTGACATCCTTGGTCATATATCTCTTGTTTTCATCAGCAAGTCTGCATAGACATAATTATATTTAATTAATGAAAGGACAATAATTAGAATACATGTGTTTAAAAAACATGATTTATATTATACAAAAATATATTTGAGCGTAAAATTATCAAATATAATTTCATTAGGAAACAATGATTCAATATTCACTTGGTTGTAAATAAGTTGGATAAAAAGACCCCCACATATTCTAATTCATTTTCTTCGTGTATTATGGCTTTTTTGACTGAAAATATCATGAGAATCTATATAGTTATAGAATATAAACAGAAATAATATCATTTTACAATTATGTATACCATAATAAAAATTTTCCTGATGAATATTAGTCATAATAAGATGTTCATATATAATTTTATCGGTTAGGTCAACATCATCTAGGTTTTTAAGAAATATTCAATAACATATGATATTTTCTAAAAACAAATGATGCTTATTATGACGTTCTACACATACTAAGATGATCCCAATTACTTTGGAGGAATACCATTTAAAGAAGATGATATTTCATGAATAGATAAACTTTGAAGAAGGTACTTATTGTTGGGGAGCATATCCATCTACTGGAGGATTTTGGTTGAGATGTATAACCATTCACTGAAGGAGTTTTCAATTTGATTTGTTGAATACAATTTTTTGGTGTATAACTAGTCGATGGAAGATTACAGTTGGGGTGTATAACAAATTATTTCAATGATAGTAGATAAAATATTTTGGGGGGTATAAACAACCTGGAAAGGGGTTCAATGTGGTAGGTTAGGATTATATTTTAGAGAATATTATATTGAGGGTGTAACTATCCACTTAGGAACATGTTTTTAATTGGGTGGAAAATTTTGAAAATAAAATTGATAAATAAATAAACCCTCCTCGTCTCAGAGATCCTATTGAATGTAGGTTGTTTTGTATCATGTGATACGTGGTCGCAACCATTTGTGAAATTGATCTATTTATTTAATGAAAAAAAATTTTAAAATAATGTTCCATGAATGAGATAAATATTTAAGTTCCACAATGGTAACTTGTGCACTGGCTAGGTGACCCAACCACTAATGACTGAGGTATTGACTAAACATGTATTCCATATGATATATGGACTCTCATATTTTTAAATTAATTTGTTAATGTAATCTTAGTGGACCTGGATATATGACCTCATCCCCATTGAGTGGGGTGAAGGGATTAATTAGACCAAGAGTCCTGAGTAGAGCATCATATACCTATCAGGTTCCATAAAACCATCTCCTAGATGTATAGATATTAGGTAATGCATTCCCCTCCCACAATTATGTGAAAACTCTGGTGGATATAACCTGGGTAGATATTAGATTTTTTGGTAATTTCAGGATAGATATATGACTACATGGGATATGTGTTGAGAATTATATCTTCTTCCTAGAGAAATTCAAATTACAACTATGTTGATGCTAAAGGGTTCTATTTTCTCTAAGTGATGATATTTGAGAGATAGATGATTTTTATATAAGGCAACTCGTGTAAAATGTCTGTGTTATTATTAAGAAAAGATGAATCTAGAAAGTTCCCCATGTAATGTATCCCTAAGAGGGTTTGTGCGGGAAAGGTTAATGGTGATTTTCAGTGTCACCTTAGAACTTGATTCATTGATGAGAGCCTAGTAGGGCATCAAGGGTATGTATAAGTCATGAACATGGGAGGTCAACCTTTGTTATATAATATTGGTTGTGAAGGTGTCCAGCCAATTTTATTATGATTATTATTTTTAGAAATATTCTAGGTTTAGATATGTGGCTACCATGTGAGTTATTACATTATGATCCTTCTAATATGTATGAAGGAGTATATTTTTAAATTTATATGAGGATATTGGGAGGATTGGACCATAGTTTTTTGTGTAATTTTTGAATGTGGTGTTAGATGTTATGGTGTGTTCTTATTAGTGTAATGAGGTAAATATACCAATAATGGTAGGGGATACAACTCTGAGATACATGGAATATGATGGTTTTGGTGATCAATATATTTCTTTTGGGTGGTTTCCCTATGTTCTGGGGAAGGGTGTATTTCCCTATGGTGGATTTATTGTGTTTTAGTGGAGGGTATATTTCACATAGGTGTCTTAATATTTTCTATTTAAGGGTATAATTCCCTTGAGAGGGTTCATGTGCCTAGAGACACTATTACATTAGCTAAGATGGGTTTCATCTACCCTGAGTATCTAGTTATAACTCACTGATTAACAATGGTAATTAATTTATGTTTTTATAATTATTATTTTTTTCTAAATACTGTAACCCATGTTCGAACACTTTATTTACTAGTTACGTTAGAAAACTAGTGTGTGGTTCCCTTCTGATTTTTACTCACACTATATTCAGGAGGCCATTCCACTTCGGTAGCCATGAAAACATTATTGTTCACATGTTTTGGTTTGGATGATTTATAGTGACACACAATTTAGAGGGATAGTTAAGAGGTGATTGAATAATGGGATGTGATAAGACTTATGTATTGTAGTATAGCATCCCTTATTTTTTATATTAATTATTGTTAATTTGTGATTTGAGTAGTGGAAATTCAGTTATTGTATACTTGTATGACCTTGTGTCTATATAAGTAATTACTTCCTTGTTTAATTTTATATTTAATTATTGATTTCGTTTATAATTTCTATTAACTATTATTTATTATTTTATATGTATATTGATTATTTCTATTATGTTATACTCTAGTATGAGTGGATAATCTCACCATTATAACACCTTATAACATCATAACTAGTTGAAATCTTCCAGCATACATGGTGGAATTTTTGAGGATAGGTGGACATTTCATTTATAGGAACCAGTAGAGTGGTCCTGGGTAGAGAGACATAAAAATCTGGTATGAAATCAATTTATTTTATATTAGTAATAGGATATATGGACTACCTGGAATGAGAATGATTCAATGAATTTGATGGTCCTTAGACTAGATCCTTATGAACTCTTTTTCCAACAGAAATTCTATGGTAACAGGGATACAAGTTTTCTATCTGAGGATTCCTCTATTACAGATGCTTCATTTCCCTTATTATGAAACATTTTGGTTTTGGATTTAATATTTATGTTATTTTATATAGTTTCCCACTATAATTTAGTAAGTATACATGAATTATTTTTTGTAGGATTCACTTGACATTAATCTAATTTTGTGTGTTATACATCATTGAGGTTGAGGTTTAGTGTCGACAACGACATATATAATGTCTTCCCATATATATTCATGGTTGAATTATACTTTCTAATGTATATTATTTATTCTCTTATGAATGTTATTATATAACATATGAGGGAATAATTATTCATGAGTACAACATATTCCTTCTTGCATTGGATGCATAATTAATGATTATGGTTCATTATATGAACCTCATACCCTCGAATAGTTATAGAAAGGAAATAGATGAAATTAATTGATGTTCTAAAAATAACTTATATGGTGTCTCCATTATATCTTCATACTGTAATTTCACACAATCAAGTTGTATCATTATAATATACCTAACATAGTTCATGAAGTGATGATGTAATTATGTATGGGTCGATGATATGTTTTCCCCTTGGGTCGTTTCATATATATAATCATTGAATATCATTTCAATGATAGTATAATTATTTGGGTAAATTGTGATTCATCTTCAGATATGTATATATGTATATATTATAACCGTAGAGTGGGTGATTTGACACATGAGTTTCCATGTGACATATGTGATAGTAGTAGGGATGTGTCACATGCGTTGTGATCTATGTGAGACATGTTTTATGGTATATGAATGAGATTCTAACGATGTTTAGATACATATCTAGATATTGGTGTGTCATGTGGTATGTATGATGGTTTCCCAAAAACAAATTGAGCCCAAATATGTACATTATATAGATAATGGAAGCATAGCATGATGATTTGGTTATGAGATTGGTGAATGGGAGGTCATACATAGTATTAGGTATAAAGATGCATTGTGAATGAATGATGTAAACCACATGATGCGATTTTATATCAAGTTTGTTTTGAGGGAAGGATTAGTTGGATGTATAAACATATTGATTAATATAGGTTAATTGATGATATAATAGGTGTTGACCTAATATGGCCAGATTGAGGAAATGTAGAGTATAAAAAAATGATTCAAATTATAGAATGATGATTAGGATAGTCTATGGTCATATAATAGAATTTCTCATAGATGAAATGATACAATAATAAAGTGAAGAACTGATGGTTCTTTTGGATATAATTGATTGACATACAAGTGGATCATTGTATATGGATTAGGTGTTTGGTCCAATGATGAATCTGATTAATATTTGAGGCTATCCAATTCGAATGATGTAGCTAGAAAACATTAAGGTATACACCGATTTAGCTATGATTTGATTTTGTAAAATGGGTTATCGAGCATGGTTATAATGGGAAACACATTTGGTAGGATAAGGTTAATTTTAATTGTATTAATTAGTTGGTTCTATTAAAATAGATCATATATTAAGGGTTTTAACCTAGTAAGAAGGTGCATGAATCATTGGAGTGTGAGTTAGGTTTTGTAATTTGATGGTATGGGAAGGTACACCCATTTAGTTGGAAAAAATAAATGAGTTAATCATGGGGAAATGAGACTTATTGAATAGTGAGTGTACTTCTATGGGGTTAGGACTAATGGAATTAATGGAATGATTCCTAGATTGGATTTTTGGGGTTTTTATGAAAAATTATTCTAGTTTGTGGATGAAGAAACCATGTATGGTGTTTTCAAATGAATTTTCAATGTCTATGAATATTTATTAGGAGAATAAGAATTCATATGAAGATAAAAAAATTTAATTTGATCTCTAGGAGTGGTATAATGGAATATCGATGGTGGGAAATGAACCATTAGTCATCTAAGGGTGTGACCCTCATTGTGAATTTTATTTTAGTGGATGCCGGGTATGACATTATTGGTTATTCAATAATGTGTAACAATTGATGTGTATTATTAGTGCTCGGGTATGAGAGGAAAAATAAAATACATTCATTACATGTTGTCAAGGATCGATCATGGGATACATGGATATGATCCTTTTTTGTTGGTTTATTGGTGTGATTGCACTAGTTTTTTGATGGTTGATATGGCATTGGCATGATGGTGAGTGGGAATATTTTGTTGTTATAGTTTATAGATAATAATGGATTTAAAATTTTTTGTGATGTTGTACAAAGAAAATGTGTTAGAATTATGCTTGAGTTGGTTTAGATGTGATCTGATTGTATCTTGAACTGATGGTGCATTGGTTCTTTGGTGAGGACATAGAATATTTTTTGGTGGTTAATAATCCAACAATTGAAATTACAATAAAATTTGTGTTTAAACATTTTTATGAGTCTTATAGTGATATTGATATTCAAATTTGAATTAAGGAAATGGGTTTACTGTAATAGGGTGTGGTTGTATGGAAAATGCTCCACTGGAGATTTCCTTCAGTTGGAGATTTAGATTATTGGCATCATTAAGGATTGGGATCGACCTCTTTAAAAATAGGAAATTATAGTGGGGAGTATATTTATCCAAGGTATTTACATGATTTTGTCACCTTATTGTCATGATATATATGAGTTTTATTATGGACCATCTTATTTTTTGTATTAGTGAGGAGGAGTTGGATTTTATTTTTGGTAATTAGTTCACCTTATGATGCTATTTAAACAGCAAAATATCATTTTCAATTTAATGATAGTTTATGGTAAGAATATTGTATATTAATGGTATATATGGGTTATGAATTGATGGTTTAGTGACCAATTAGACTTAATGGGGATGACAAGTACAATGGTAAGGACTTCAAAAAAACACTTGTCATTTCGAGTTGTAAATTTTCTTATAAAATTTTAATATTTGAATTTATAGAAAAAATATAATTTTAGGAATTTTTATTCATATTAATATTCTTATAATTAATGATTCATAAAGTGGTATTTTTTGTTATTTGATCCATGGATGGGCAGTGTTTTTGATTCTTAGGTTACTCTTTATAGTTTTTAAGACCAACGATTAGTTGTTTTATAATGTTTTACACCTATACATTATTACAACTTGGTTATGGAAAATTGAGAATTTAAATAGTGTAAAATATTTCAGTCTTGGGGCCTAGAACATGGGTTTTGAATGTTTTTAGAAAACCCATATTGCAATTGAAAATACATTTCAGCGGTGTTTGTATAGTTTGAACTTATTTTCACAAACTACTGGAGGGGTGGTGGCTCAAGACAGTGTCAAGCATATGGTTGGTTCGTAGATTGGAAAACAATGAGGATATATTGTATAACATTAAATTTGTAAAAATTTAGTCCCTATTAGTATTTTAACATCCCACCATTGTTTTCTTCCAGACTCATGTGAACACAAATCAACCCAACCTACAATCATCCTTCACTATTTACCCTTGTTTTATTGTAATTTTTGTTGCATTATCTAGTGACTCAATGTGAGATTCCTCCTATTATTTTACCCTACCACTCAATATTATCTCTTTCAGATATGTTCTTCCATAGGGTTTTGGTTCTTGATTGATTTGTATACATGAGAATTGTGGAGTCATCTTGAATGAAATGATTTTTCAAATAATTTTTATATTGAATTTTAATTGGATGGTCACATGTAATCGCACATGTTTTGGATGATGGTACACCAACAGATAATTTTTTTGGAATATTTACTATCAAAATAATTTTTTAAATAAATAAAATTTCATAATTATTATTATAAATATGGTGTTATGAGTATTTCACACACCACTAGATAGTTGGATTCATAAATTCTATATGTTGAAGTGACCAAGTGAGATTAATAGAATTTTTATGAAATAAATTTAATTGTGAATTAATGATAAATTATTTAATATGATTTGATTATTTAATTTTAAACTGTTATAATTTATTATTGGATGTTTTTAGCATGATTTAGTGCATCATGTGGGTTGATGACTGATGGTTGTAATGGATGAGCATGATCCATAGCATTGGTAATGTGATTTAATGGAAATGAGTTTGTTTGAGGTATGTGATCCATTAAGAATATATGTTGTATTGTTATTATGATATGTACCTTGTGATATATTGTCTTAAAAGGGTTGTTTATCAACCATTTTAATAATATAAATAGATATTTACCATAAAATTCCATGAGTTAGACAATCTTATCAGGGCTGTGAGGGCCCCTTATGCATGATGGTTAGAATCCCATTCAACCAATAAAAGAGTATTGACTGTGAAATTTATGCATTGGGATGTTAGAAACCACATGGGTACAAATTATACTAATTTTGATAACATAATATACATAGATATGTTCCCTTAGTCCCCTTGATAAGGGATTATGGATGAATGAAACCCACTATCTAGTGTAGTCAAATATGGAATGGCGGCATTGTGTAGATTCTCGGGCTAGATGAATAGAGAGTTGGGTGAGTCTTCCTCCCCCATGAGTGTGTGTTTACCTAGTCATGTATAGACATGGTAGATTAGGGATAGTTTGGTAATATGTGGGTCAATCATGTATCTCATGGGATATGTGATGTGAGTTGTGTCATCTTTCTAAATTTATTCAAATAAGGCATACCCTATGATTCATATGAGGTTGTAATATGACAAAGGTGATGCTGTGATTATTTATAATCTCTATATGGTGTTTAAGAACTAGTATATGCTATTATGATTATAACAAACCTCACACCAGTAGCACAAAGTTAATGTCTACTTTATTACATTGGCATAATATACATAGAATCGTATCTTAAATGAAAAAATAGTTCTGTAGTTTTTTAAAAAAAATACACATACATGATTCTCATATTACTTATAAAAACACAAATTGTAACATTTTTTTATAATATAAATTTCCCATATGGAATCATTTAATATTATTCATAGTAATTTTTTAGTATTACTAAAAAAGGAAACAAAATAGGGGTAATATCAAATCATTATATTACGTTAAGTACAGGGGAAGCTATGATGAATCCATAAGAAAGGTAAACATGGAAAGGTAAATAACTAATGGAACCATTAATATAAATATTTTATCTAAAATAATTAATTTTGAATGGTTAATAAATTAAAAAACAATTTTTTAATCATAAACATTAATATCATAAATGGGACAGGCATAATCAACATGGTATGATAAAAAACTGTAAACACATTCATATTGAATAATAAACACATAATTGAATGAATCTAGAGACAATATCATTGTAAAAAATAGATAATATAATATTAATTGACATATTGGTGAGAAAAATTCTTAATTATTAGACATCATGATATAATAAGTCATGATACCTCTACTATTTGGACCTATAGTAAGACATTTCAAAAATGATGGGTACGTACACACCATAAACCCGTTTAACTAAAGATAGATAATTGATTAATCTCATGAGACTACTGATGAATATTGGTTCTAACTATTATCATGGCCAACCCATATCATCATGTCCAAATAATTCCTCATATATCAAATAATCAATTTAATTCGTTAAGAGTATGTCATATCATAAACTATTTTTATTGAGTAAATGAATCAAATTTCTTAATATTTCACCAGTAAATAAAATATGTTTGAATATAGAACACCGTATCTATAAATGATATATGTTTTATTTAATAAGAATATCCACTATAAATATTATTGATATTTTGGGGTAGTTAATTTCGAATGATCATATAGAAGTGGATATTTTAATGGAAAGTTAATGACTACTAAATTTAATCATGAAAGTGAATTTCAATACATTACATAGTCAAAATGATCAAAAAACATCCATATAATGATTAATTATTGTATTGATACAACATTTATCTGGTGGACTATAAGTAAAAATAGGTTTTTTATCATTTTCAAGTCAATATACAATAATTAATCATTAAAATTGTATAGATGAAAATATCCTTTTCATATTTTAAATCACAAAATAAAAATAAAATCATCAAAAACATTTTGAAAAGCACCCAATATCCATTTCAAATTTTAAAATCACCAAATATATATTTCATTTTTAAAATCACCAAATAGAACTAAAATATTGAAAAACATTTTGAAAATAATATTCATTGGAAAAAACATTTGAATCATGTAAAATGAGTGTTAAATCCTTTAGCATTCAGGATGGATATAAATTCAATACATTTCATATGAGTAAAAAATGATCCCCTTAACATTTTTCGTAAAGTCCAAAGTGGCCTAGCAAAGAAAACTTAATAAAGACACATTTCTTAATTTATTTTAAATGAAAAAAATGGGTAAAAATAATTTAATAAATAATTTTTATAATGATAAACACATTTTTGGAAAACATTTTATAATAACACGGGTTTTGAAGAAAATTTAATTTTGACTGATGAAGAAATGAAAAAAACTATTATTAAAAAAGGAGTTTTATTGACTAAGAATGTGTTGAAAATGGTAATATTAGTTGAAAAAGTAACTAATAAAAATTTTATAATAAAACTAAATTGTTTTATTTTATAATGTTCAAAAAAGATTCCTTATTATAAATTCAAGCAGTTATTATCCTAATTAAAATGATATTATAAAATAAATCATTACAATGATCATAACATCGATGTAAGAATTATCCAATGAATATATAATGTTTATAAATTATAGATTCTGATAAATCATGTATAAATAAAATATAATATATCAAAAAGTCATTAGACACATAATCTAAGAATATCAAAGACAACTAACAAGTAATATAACCTAATGATAAGAATTCAACTTATGAAATTCCTTACCACATAGATAATATTATTTCAAAATCTATTTGGGTGAAATAATATAATCTCAGACATAGAGTACTATGAATAATTAATTATTCATTATATTACATTTAAGTAGGGTATTATGTAGACAATATAAAATAAATTAGGTGGAAAATAATAAAATATGCCTCAATGAATGGATGTTGACACCAGATCCATTAAATATTACATCACTTTGGATAAACATTATTAACCTCTATTATAATGTATTTATGAATATAATTAATTTAAATATGAACTATTTTTATATTTATAATATATTATAAGATCATTTTATAAATCCCTTCCATTCATTTTCTAATAATTTTCATAATTTCCATTGTTTTGGGTGTTAGTTGAATGGTTCTATAATTATAGAATTTTCATGAATGATCTATTTCATTGGTATATCGGATAAACCCTTAATATAAAAAATATATTAATAATATAAATAATTTATTTTTAGTATATTAATTTTTACTATCATTAAAAAACATGAACATAGAGATATATCAAATCACTTCATAGATACGGTTGGTCGTACATACACACGAGCGACATTATCATCCCTTTAAAAGGTGAAAGGGTACATAAGTATATGATATATTAATTTTCAAGAATAAATATAATGTAATACATACCACATATATTCATTAAATGCATCCATATATATAAGTTATGTTATCATATTTTAAATAGAATAAATCATCAGAAGGTATATGTGATTTTAAAATTCAATAATTATAATAATATAATCATGATAACATAAATGTGAAAATTCATCATTATATCCACCATTTAAATGTTTTTATTCAAAAATAAAAATATCAGTTGGTGAGGCGATAGTCTTCCATCGAGAAGATTGGAGATTTCATTTCCCAATTTATTGAAAAAGATATAGATGTAGGATATTTCATTAGAAAAATAACATATCATTATACATGAAATATATTTTTAATATATTATCCTGATTAAAAAATATTTTTTTAAGGTGGAAAAATAATTAGAATGAAAATGCTCGATTAGTAACGTTTCCTCTTCTTTGGGGAAGTTCTTTTAGTTTGAAAAACAATCCTTCCTATGGTGACTATTTGAAAACAAAATAAAACCTATGACACTGATATGTGATTAATTATGTGTCTTGGGTATGTATTTTCTATAAATAATGGTTTTTAAAGTGTTAATAGTTGAGGATAGGTGGTGGCCCTTTATTAGTGGTGGAGCGGACATACAATGGATTTTTTAATAGATTCCAGGACACCCAAATATTATTTTTTCCAAAGCCTAAAAAATGTTTTATAAGTTAACCTTTTATGTTATAAGGTTTAATTAATTTTAAAAAAAGTGATTATTACATGTTTTAGTTCATTTAAACACTTATCCATTTTAGTTTATTCTTTAGGAAAATTAGTTTTTTATGTTAACTGTGGTAATTAATTTTTATTTATTTTACTAGACATCATGTTAAAATATTGTGTTTAATGTGTTATATAGTATATATCATTTAGATTACAAATATGGAATCCATTTTTTCACAATCAACTCACATAGGTAGGAGAATCCAATTTAAAATTATACCAGTAAACACAATGAAATAATGAGTTTTCACACAGAACATTATTGTAATTATATAAAAAATTAATTTCAAAATTATATATGAAAATGATTCTTTTGAGCTAAATAGATAATATTTCAAATTATTGAACTATTTTTACATTAAAACAAATTTTTCATTTAACTAATACTTATGAATTATTTTATTGAAAATGCACTTTTCAATAAAAACCTATATTTTTCACTATTCATAAACAAATTAAATGTTTCATGAAGACACCAAAATTCACCATGAAATAATATTTATATTCTTTTATAAAATAAACTCTTCATTTTAGGAAATAATATTTTTAGTATTTCTAAAAATAAGTTTTTACTTATTAACCAATAGTGTTACAAAACCGTCTACTAGAAAAAATATAGTATTTCAAAAAAATTGAAAATTGAAAATTATTATTATTTTATTTTTAATAAAAATAGTACAAATTTTGTTATTATTTAGTTAGAAATTCTCATATATTTTAATTTTACATCTATCCTGAAATGGTATTCTATATTACAGTTCAAAAAGACTCATGGTTTCATGTCTGGTAAGTAATCAAATGGATTAAGTTTAAGAAATTATATCTCATGGGTTGCTTAATATTGGTATTCTGTGTCACATGATCTATTAAATAAATTGTTATTATTTTTCAATGTATGGGTGTCAAATTATATTCACCATAAATAAATTTTATCCTCACAATTTGATCTTCCACTAAAAATAAAAGTGTTTGATATTTGAAAATTTTTGCACAGAAAACCTGCATCATAAAAAGGGTTAGTAAAATATTATATTAGTATAAGATAAAGGGGGTTAAAAATATATTTACAAATAAAAAACAACTATGATTATATAGAGATTTTTTTTCAAGTGAATATATTTACATGAAAGAAAAACATAAATAATTATTGATAATGATAGTGTTCCTTGATTGATGAAATTGAATGATAAATGGATAGTTAAAGACCCCAAAACCATAATTCTGTGAGGATTATAAATACCATTTCATTAATATGATATTAATGTACAATGAAATTTTTTTTGTTTTAACATTATTATTCAAAAATTGAGTAATTTTTTTACTCGATATTATTATAAGAAAATATAGACACATGATATGTTTCTATTTCATAATCACAATTTTATCCATTGGTAATGGTATGATAAATATTCAATTCAATGCTTACTCCTGAAAATTAATATCCAAAAATTAATTGTTTATTCCAAAATCCCTAAAAATACAATTTAGTTGATCATATAATACTAAAAAAATGTAAAACATATTTCATTCTATCTCAAAATATTTTTAGAAACAAATATTCTTATTATGAGTTATCGAATGTAATAAATTAATCTCTATGAATCCACAGTAACACCATTGGTTAATAATTACTATTTATTTCGGAAATGATTTCAGTCAAAACAATAACATTTTAACCATAATATCACGTTAGACTACGGTAGGTGCTAAAATATTATCATCCTTCAATTTTGAGTTCTGGGTCAATAACCTTCACCACATTCAATTGGTTGTAACCCAGTATATATGTTGTCCTTTTTCAGAAACCATATTTATATAATTTCTATAATGTTCCCATATTGTGATGGCCAATACATAAAAATAAATTATATGATAAATCTGAAAGGATGCCAATTAGATTGAACATATCTAGAAAAAATTAAATTTCCTTGTTCCTATAATAACATATATATATACTAAACAATTGCACTGTACACCCCAAAAATATTTTCTAAAAATATATGTAATCATGTTATATTCTTATGACCCAATTTTTCAATGATTGTATTTACGAATTTGAAATTATAATTAACGATAAAATCATGAACCATGATGGAATACATAACTCATATGTTAATAATGATTTATATGTTCCTAAAATTTAACATAATCCTTTGTTATTTCATAATTCATATAACCAAAATACCATTGGTAAAAAAATATGCAATCAAATTATAAAATATAAATACATAAATACTAAATATATTTCATTTCAGTAATGTTTTTTCAATGGTATTAGTGTTGACATTTATAAGAGGGTATTGACTCTGATAATTCCTACTTTACTAACTTCTAAGGAAACAAACATTAAATGGATACATAGGAAGAAATTTATTTCCATACATTGTACTATTCAATTTTTCCACTATAAATAATATTTTTGTTCCACTATTTTTAAAACATAATTGATTTTCCACATTTTTTGAGACACATTCCTACTTGTCTCAATATATATTTATAACATGAAGGAAATCGTGAATCATTTCCTTAGTGGTCTCCACCACTTCATCTCTTAGTTAACTCCATCCTTTTAATCTTTGGTGAGCCTGAGAGTTTTTAATGTATAGTTTACTAATTATATCATATGATAAATTATTATAAAGAATCATTGTATCTTTCACTCATATCACCATACCATTTTGGTTCACATATTCACCACATTATCCATAAAATCCAATATTAACAGGATTCCTTCACATTCCAAACATTGTCTAAAATAAAAATGCATAGAGTGGGAAATAATAATTATTATAATAGATCCAAATAGTCATTTATATTATGTTTAAATCATGAATAGTTTTCATTGTAAGACAGATTAGAATTAATTTATTCTCTTTATTATTATCACTTATTCAAATCCGTCAAAATGGATTTCTAATAAAATGTGAATTATCTAATGTATATCCCTTGAGAGTGTCAAACAAGGATCCTAGTAAGGTATGTTAGCATGGACTACTATATCATTGTTTCAAGCCCAAAAAAACATATTGGGATTTATTACACATAAGTAAAACAATCCAAAAACAAGTAGACATATAGAATCATGATATGGATGTACTTCCTCGAAAAATAGCATAATATATCCATTTCTAAAGTAATGGGATGTTATTATATACTTATCATGAGATTATATAATAGTGTTATATTCCAAAATCATTGTGTTAATCAATCTATTTTCCACAATTTCAACTAATAGTCCTATTATTTTAACTATAACATCCCCAACACTTGTAGTCTGATGTTATTCCCTTCTTTATTACATTGAAATAAAATACAAGGAATATTTTCACAAATGACCCAATAGTTTAATATCCATAGTATTCTAGGGAAATACATGTTTCTAATATTAAATTAGGAAAAATAACGTGAATCATTTTTTAAAATACTAACATGTATTCCTCTTTCATATCCTTACCTATCAATCTTAGTAAACATTCTGAATTTCTATGAAATGATAAAAAATAAACATGAGCTCAAATGTTTAGTATGGGTTATGTACATATAAATCTATCATGAATCAATAAGAATAATCAATATGTAAGGTTAAATAATTCAATAGACATTCCATTTATTTAACATGATTAGAATAATCAATATGGAAAGTTTAATATATGAAAACAAATTCAACATAATCAGAAAAATTACCATCATAACTTAATGAGGCATAATCAAAATGGAAAAGTTAATAATTGAAAAAACCTTCTTATTATTAAATAATATTTGAATAAAATTCATTAAGACAAAATATTATTGGGAAAATATCACAGATAAAAATAATAATATTCTTGAGGATGGAATTTGTAATCATATGATGTCATAGTCATAGGAAACATTATAGAACTATTATCATGATATTTCAAAAAATCGGTTAAAACATTTGAGTATATATACATGAGAAATCCATTTAACGGACGCTAGAAAAATGATTTATATCATGAGACCAGTGATCCATTAAAAGGGTATGTATAACTAGGACTGACCCATATATGTATGTCTAAATCATTTATCGTATATCAAATAATAAATTTAATTAATGATCAGTATTACTTATCATTATTCGTATATAGTAAAGGACTTGTACTTGTCAATATTTCCTCAGTTAATAAAATATATTTCAATGTAATACACATTTTTAGAAATGATGTGCAAATAAATAAATCACTCAAAAAATATAGATATTATGGGGAATGGTAATGTCCAATGATCTCAGTAAAGTGGATTTTTTCATAGACATTTAATGACTATAAAAATGACTTAATAAATTTAATGTTAATAAATTCCTTTGACTAAATAATCATAATCCATAAAAATAATAATAATTATTATATCCATAAAAAATATCTCCATTGAAGTGCATGAATAATAAAGGGTTGTTTTCCTTGATGAATACAAAATCCATAAGAATATATATGAAAAAATTGTTGAATAAAATATATATTTTATTTTTAATATTACATTATTAAAAAAATTTAAAATAAATTGTTAAATAAATCCCACTGAAGAAAACATTACAAACATATAAAATACGTATTCAAAAATTTAATTCTTATGATGGTGGGAAATTATGTACATTATTTATAGGGTAAATACATTTTCTTTAATATTTTTAAAAAAGAAAACGACCTTTTTTTAGAAAACAACATTAATATTTTTTTATTTTTTTAAATTTAATAAATGTTTAAAAAAGACATTGTTAGAAAAATTTTTGGATGTCAACATAATTTATGAAAACATTTTCTAAAAACATGGATTTAGAAGAGAAATGAATTTTGACCGAAGAGAAAAATGATTTCATATTTTATTGAAAAAAATTCTAAATTAGTTTATGTACCAAATAGTGTAAAAATGGAAATTTTACTTGAAAAAATAATGAATAGCTATATGAGTATATAATTAATATGGTTCTCATTCAAATGATAAAATAATTTTTCCATTGGAAATTCAAGCATAAATAATCCCAATTAAAATGATATTGTATATTAAAACACTAAACTATCATAACATTATAGTGTTAATTATTCTGTGAAATGATTTGTTGTGTCAAATGTAGATATAGAATGAAAATGTGGAAAAAAAATTAATATATTAAAATTCACGATAATAATAATCTAATAATATCAAAGACTACAAAGATATAATAAAACCCAATGAAAAAGGGTTTTGTTATAAAATTTATTACCACATGGTAAATTTTACGTCAGACAAAATTTGGATGAAAAAAATAAAATTTAAATGTCAAATACGTTGGATTGTTAAGGAGTGATGATATTATAAGTAAAATCAGGAGAATTTACAACATATAAATGAAATTATCAATACAATAACAGACTATGCCTCAATTAGGGGAATTGAGACGTTGTTTGATACCCCTTGCATGATTCTAGTCGAACATTATTTAAAATCCTATATAATGTTATTAATCATGTAATAAATTGACATATTTTCCATATTAATATTTTTGACATCATATATGAACAAATTATAACATTTTACCGTATATTTGATAATAATATTTGATTACATTAAATTTTAATTTGATTATTTCCCATTTTTCACATTCATACATTTTCATGAATGTTCTGAATAATGGGAATATAATATAGATCCATAATTTCATGAGTGATATTAATTATATAAATAATTTTATTATTAGATAATTATTTAGAATCATTTATGAAATTTAGACATAGAGTATGAATCACATCACTTCGTAGAGATGATAAGTCATACATATCCATGAACGACATTGTCATTCCATTAACAAGTGAAAGGGTAATGAAGTGTATTATATATTAACATTCGATAATAGATGTGTTTATAAATATATATACCATATATACATTAATTTTTTATTTATTATATTCCTTATAAGTCATATGTAAATAATTAATCACATCACATTGTGATGAGGTATTTGTCTGTACAGAAGAGCATAATTATCATATTTAAAATAAAAAGGAATGTGATAACAGTCAAGTGATATTAAAATAGAATAAATTTAATAATACCATGATTATAATCTTCATGAGTTAAATCAATCATTACATATATCCTTTAAAGATGGTGATGTAATGTGAATTAAATCAGTTTTTGTGGTCATAGTCTTACAAACATTTGATATACAGTTTCATTTCCCATTTTATGGTAGCAGCTATAACACCCCTAGATTTCATAGTACATTACCTCTTTAAAATAATTTAATATCTTACACTACACGCAACACCGAGTTCGATCGCACGACGACATACCGAACTAGCCGATCAAAAAGAGGTTATTAATAGTATTAAAAATATTTTGAATTTTTTATTCTCTATATAATTTTATAATCCACATTATGTGTTTCATAGACATGATATATGAACAAATTCATTTTTTTTCAAATAAAAGAAGTATTTTTCAAAAAATGAAATTTTACCACCTATTAATGGAAAACCGTTTTTAAATCAAATATTTGACAATCTAATATATTCAATTTAATGATATTAAATTATTATTTAGAATTGGGGTATAAAATTTAGATTGGGTAAATTTTTTGTACTATTCTAATAACTTTCCTATTTGATGAATAGTAAAAAATACAAAATTCTAATTGAAAATAAATTTTTTAATCAAAATAATTAATTGTGTTCAATTATTCATTTGAAGGGTTATAAAATATAATTAGATTTTATTTTTATCATTCAATATAATTTAGGTCATTAGATGTAATTTCAAATTTAAATTATACTAAACACATGTCAATCATTTGAAAGTTTTTACTACTAAAAAACATTATTTCTGGTTTTGAAAAAAGGAATTATTTTTAAATTAATTAATGAACATCATATGTTTTTAAACTGTTAAAATAGTTATCATTTTTTTTATTCAAGAAAATCAAATTTTTTGAGGAAGAGTTTTTTTGTATTTTCTGAAAACTTTCATTTTTTAGAATAGTGAAAAAAACTGTGTCATTGTTTAAAATAGACTATTAATTAAATAAATATAATTTTTATTTATAATTATTTTAAGCAAAAATATAAACATAATACCAATATTAGTTTAATTTACTTTATTGGAGTCATTTTATAATAATATAACATGTATAACATTTTATTGAATTGTTTAACGTATTTTTTCCACCTTCTAGGCACATTTTCCAATTTGGATAAAATGTAATTTTACCACTTCTGTGAATTGAATATAAAAAATCTGAAAGACACATTAGACATCAATAAGTTAAATGTTGTTTTATATGATGAAAATAATTTTTGGTGAATTGTAACTTTTAAATTTTATTTACCATGGTAAAAAGTAAATAGGTTAATTAAAAGTAAAAATTGAAATTATAATTACCCTAATACAAGTCCTAATTCTACTGGATAAGTTTATTTCGAGAAACATTAACCATATTAATAAAATATGATCCTATTTGTTCCCTTGTATTAGAGGAGGAAATTTATTATTATTTTATTTAAAGAAGAGTTAAAAGTGTAAAATTCAATGTTTAATAACTAATTCATTTTTAATATATAGTTATACACATGATAAATTCGACTATAAATAATAATAAAAAATATTAACATATTTCCTACATCATGGTAATTTTTAATAATTTTTAGATGTTAATTAAATTAAATTTATTTTAGACACAATGATGATGTAGTAATTACCTAATTAATAAAAGATTAAAATAATTTATATTTTTAATATCAAAATAAATTTAAATTGTGACTTTTGATTCACTCTATGAATTTTCCACGCTAATATTATATTTTATGGTTAATTTGATGTATTTTTTCCGATGTAATCATTTTTTTGACTTTAACAAAAACCAAATACTAAAAACTGTCAAAATTGACCTAAATAAGTTTTTTTAAATGCTATATTTTAAAATGTTATAATATTATTTAAAATATATAGATCATCCAAAGATAATCTATAATGATATATATTTTATTAGTGAACCACTTGATGTTATATTGGAATTTTATAGTATTTTTATTAACCTTGCAATATAAACATACAGGAAGACACTATAAAAGATAAACTATTTAACAAAATGTTAAATATAAATGATAAGTTTAATATGGTGACCTAAACATGTTTAAAACCTATTAGTTGATAGTATTACGACCCATATCCATCTTATATTATAAATAAATTCATTTGGAACAATTAATAACCAAAAATAATTTTATAATAAAACAATATTTTAATATTTTCCTAATGTGACTCTCACCTCTTCTTTAAAAAGGTACTTCCACTTCTCTCAAAATCACACCTCCAATGATATTTTGTTGGGCCCAACCCAGGTCAAATAACCTCCAAACAAGCCTCAATTAATCCAAGATTCTATACATTGATCAGAAGCCATATTATGGAACCCTTTTGATCAAATCAAAATGAAGAACCCGAAAAAGTGGTCATTACATCATCACCTATTTCAAAGATCTTTTCTTCTTCCACTTCCTCTTTTTGTTATTTTTTCCATATTGTAATAACAACTCTAGTGCCTTATAAATACTAAGATGTTATTAAAAATATTTTACAACCATATTCATTATTCTATCCATCATATGAATGACAAAGTCACCATACGTGCATATGTATGGTTTACCGTCTCCATGTCGTGGTATAGATTGTTATTCAACACATCATTATTTGGATGAGTATAATAAGGAGTATAATTAATATAAATAATAAATATAACATTTTAATGATTCTTTATATATAATATACCAACCAACTATATACTATTCCACCATCAATAGAATGATATTTTCTTTTGTGCGTACGCAAGACTTACCGTCTCCAAGACGCGATGAGATTCATTTCCACAATCAACATTCAACGATGACTATAAAAATATATATTATTAATAATTATTAAATATATTACATAATAATTTTAGTGGATATATATATATACACACACATATATCTCATTCACTTACATTCATATAATATAATATGAAAATAGAAACTGCGTTTATGTGTACCTACGGTCTACCGTCTGCATAAACAATGTTTCCATTAATTATATATATATATTATTCATATTTATATTTTGAATATATATGGTAAAAAACTAACTATTTATATTTTGGAATCAATAAAATCATGTTATTAGTGATACGATCAATAATAACATGTTAAATCAAGTACGATACTGAAAGCGATTATTACCCGAAATATTTTTTAAAAATAAAATTTTTTATTAAATGGGTAGTATAAATCTACAAATGAATAAATTATGAGATCATAAAAATGAATATGGTTATTTTTCTGGTATAATATAACAATATACTATGCTCATTATACAAGAGGTTAAATGTACCATCGACCAAAGGAATGTATAAGGTAAGTGTAATTTCCTCAATCTCATTATTATCATAGATTGTTTACCTGTAAGTATATTTTGGTAAATAATTTGCATCTAGTATCAAAATTCATTAAAAAGTTATAACAAGTAATTTTTTTTTATAGAGCGGAATCTTTAACAATATTATCATTTAAAATATTTTTAACTATTTATTTTTCAAAATATTTTAAATAATGTCTATGTTTTCAAAATGATTTTAAGGATTTATTTACATAGACAAGATTATTTTAAAGTTTTAATTTCATTCAAAATTTTAAATGTGGTATGGAGTACTTTGAATAAAAAATCTATTTCAAATGCATTAATTTATAAATTTTGTGACTATAAATTATTTCTTCAAAAGGGGTATTTCTCTCAAAAAAAATTTATTGATTATTTTCAACTATGTCAACATCCATTATTGGATATTATTCATGATTGTAGTTGATTTAAAATAATACATTCTTCCATATTGTGTTAAATGAGTTATGATTTTTTTTGATGTGGTTGTGATATTTTTATACCATTCATTGTTTATGGTTAAAGTATTATGTTTTCAAAATCTCATTTTAATATTAATGTTTATGTTATATTTCAACCTTTTCATTTGAGTAATGCATTGGACATTGTATGTGACTGGTGGAGGTGTCTATAACTCCTCGATGGCTCGGGATTTATCATGAAAAAAAACTTGTGTATTGCCACAATGCCTTGACAAAACCTTATCTGTAGTCTTGGAATGAGGCCTTGACTATGTGGTTTTGATGTCTGACAATTTGCATTCTATCATTATGAATTTAGCTATTGATATTACATGTGATTATTTGACTATTATAATATTCATGTGAATATGTAAATTCAATTATTTGATTCACATTATCTATATTATGTTTAAGTATATGTTAAAAAATCTTTTTTTAGTCTTATAAAGTTCCTTAAATCTTTATGCTTATTTGTTATAGATTCTGTTATAATGTTATCCTTATTTAGCATCTATGATCACCCATTTCTTATGTTTTATTATTTCCAGGATGTGAAGAAGTGTATTATGATTAATATGAAGGGTTAATATAGGGGAATAATATTGGTATCACATGATTATTTATGTTGTGTTTTATTTATGAAATTTAAATTTAACATTCATATATGTAATCTATTTTCTGTGACTGATAAACTAATCTCTCCTTCGGGACTTGACTCCTTGTAAACATGCCAGTGTACTAAAATAATGATCTGAGTCTGGATAACTAGATTTGGGGTATTATAGTTGGTATCAGAGAAGTTTACAAACAACTGTGGAAATATATTTAGATAAACTCTGATTTTTAAACATTACCCTATGATAGATATTAATTATTATTATATAATAACCTCATAGAATTTTGGTAATCTAAATATTCTGTTAATTTTCCTACAAATACATTGTAATCTGGATACAGTCTGGTAGATTTGGCTCTAGAAAATAGGTATCTAGAAGTGAATAATCTTACATGGAGTTCCAGGCGTGACTCGGGGTGTCTTGGTACACAACAAAGAGCCTTGTCGCACTCTTGGTTATGACACTCCTAGGGGATATGCTTAGGATAATTCACATTTTCATTAAAAACCATTATGAAGGATTTATGACTAAATAACTCCCTAAAGAAATTTTTTTATGATTATGGATTATATTAATAAACTGTTCAAATTATGTTAGATATTTTACATGTTTTGAATTATCCATTGTGATTCATAAACTAACAAAGTGTATGCATTTTGTTTAGAAATGGTGCCTCGTAGAAGAAATTAGAAATCCAACAGTAATTTTGATCTAAAAAGTAAGAAGGATCATATAATTCATGGTCTTATGCCAACATTTATATGGGAAATAGTCTCCCGCTTATTCTCATCATATAAATAAATAGTATCATATGTTAAAAGGATAATTATAAAATTCTCTGAGTCCTTTGGATTTAGATGGAAGCATGATCATAAAAGAATGAGATAAAGAAAGATGGATAAACGGAAGAAGGGAATGAAGGATTTTCCCATATGTGATAACAAGGGAAAGAATCAACGTGGTAAATGCATGTAGGGAATGGGAGTTTGTTATAAGTATGTAGAAAATGGAAACAATGTATGTGATTGAAAGGGTAAGAAAACAGATTAAAATTTACAATTCTTCATCTACAAGGAGTTGGTAAACTACACGAATCAAGGTCCCAATCATCAGAGTATACCATAAATGATGCTGTTAAAAAATAATCAAGATATTATACTACCACATATGAAGAAGAATGAATAGTGTTCTAATGTTTTTATTAAAGAATTATGTCATTTTAGTGTTGTATCAATGATGTATTGCTTTAAAGAATTTTCGGATATGTAACGATTGTACAACAGTACTATATCATTAAGGATTTCAGATTGATTGGTACCAAGAAAGGTGACTCAATAATAAGATAAAATACATGGTTGAAAGAAATATAAACTTTAATATGTTCTTGAAACTGAGGTATTGATTTTGGAATAATAGGGGTTTGATTTGGATAAATTATATTGGATATTATTGACTACTTTAGAATTAATTAATGGTTTTTTATTCCTTTATTATTAGATATTACAAATTTCTGGATTTAAGGAGTATATCTAGTATTCTATGTTTTAAAAAAGAAATAAGGAACTACATATCAATTAAAATATGGTTCTCTGGGAATTCATTTTATTACCACATTTTCAGAGAGTACATTATGAAGTTATTCAAATGTATATTATGTGTCCTTCCTTATAAATTTTGGATTGTGAGTATGGAGAGAAGTATTGGGATAATTCTAAATGTTGGAATGGAAGATGTTTGACATTGGATATTATTGATAAGGTTAAAGGATTTATTATGATTGTTTTTTTATTGTAATAAAAAGGACAACCTGGGGGTCGGGCGACAACACGTCGAGTCTGGCAGGGCTGCGACAATTGAACCCACAACCGAAGGGAAACAAGGAATCATCACCTTCCACTGGACTACAAGATATCCTAGATCGTATAATATAGTTTTTTAAAAAATTTCTGATAGATGAATTATAAATCATCATTTTGGATTCCTATACAATTAGGATAAATAGAATATTTTTGAGTTCTATTATCTCTTGGAGTGAAAGGTGTGTTTGTGTTATAAATTAGTTAAATGATGTAACTCTACATATCAAGTATTTTTTCATATTCTATCAAACAATTAATTCTTAAAATTTAGGGTAATGATCTCAAAACCAAAAATCTGTTATCATAATACATTCTATTTTGTTGATCCAATTATATGTTAACTCATCAAATATTTATTGATTTGATGCCCTCAATTTACCATTTATTTTTCACATGTTTGTGATTGATGACCTCAATAACTCCCTTAAAATATTTACACTTTTCCTCCAATTATGTGTCTATAATTTCCACAATTGTTCCCCAATTCAAAAACACTATTTATTTTTACTTTTTCATTTCACATTCCATTTTATTAAGACAAAATTTTATTAACCCGATTTTCGATGTGGGGTTTCCACAAATGTATTTTCTATTTTCATCATTTTATTTTCGAAGAACAATTTAAAATTGACAGGACACAATTTATTGAAGGTGGAGAAAATTTAACAAGCTATTATTTCATAGTATGTTAACTCATTAAAGTAATTCAATAGTTTACGCTACACGCAACACCAAGTTTGAGCACGCCACAACTTACCAAACTAGTAATTCAAAAAGAAGTTATGAATAATATTAAATACATTTTAAATTTCATATACTCCACATAATTTTGAAATCCATATTATGTTTTTATTAGACATAATATAAGAACAAATTCAATTTTTAAGATAAAAGAGGTATTTTTCAAAAAAATGATATTTTAATTCCATTTAATAAAGAACCATTATTAAATCCTATATTTGACGCTTATATATATATTCAATTTAGTGATATTAATTTCTTCCTTAGAATCAGGACATAAATATTTCATATGGAGAAAAATTTGGTACTTTTCTGATAACATTCATATTTTGATGAATAGTGAAAATACAAAAACAATTATTGAAACCCACTTTTTTAATCGAAATAATTTATTGTGTTTAATTTAGAATTTTGTTGGTTTTAAATTATAGTTATATTATATTTTTATCATTTAATATAATTCATTTCATTGTATGTAATTTAACATTTAAATTTTACTTAAACACATGTCAATCTTTTGATACTTTTTACTTCTTAAAAACCTTCTTTCTGGTTTTGACAATGGGAATTAATATTAAATTAATTAAGGCATATAATATATTATGAATTTGGTAAAATATAAATCATTTTTGGATTAGTAATATAGAAATTATCTCAGGGTGATTTTTTTTTATTTTCCTGAAAAACGTTCAATTTTTGATGAATAGTTAAAAACACTGCGTTATTGTTTAAAACAGACTTTTATTTAAATAGTTATTATTTTTATTTAAATTTATTTTAATGTAAAAATAGATACATAAATTCTATATTGGATCAATTTAATTCATTGGATTCATTTAACAATAATATTAGATATAAAAAATTTTATTGAATTTTTAAGGCCTTTTACCCAACTTCAAAGAACATATTCCTATTTTCATAAAACATAATTGTACCGCATCTGTGAATTGAATATAAAAATTATGAGAGACACAGTTGATAGAGTTAAGTAAAATGTGGTTCAATAGGATTAAAATAATTTTTTGTTAACAGTAACTTGAAATTTTATTTACCACGGTTAAATGTTAATATGGTAATTAAAGTAAAAAAAGATATTATAATTATATTACCACATGTCCTAATTCAATTTTATAAGTGTATTTCGAAAAAAATAAACCTTAGAAATAAAATATGATTCTTTTGGTCCACTTTGATTAAATTAAGACATTTATTGTTATTTTATTTAAAGATGAGTTAAAAGTGTTAAATCCATAGATTAATAACTAAACCATTTTTAATATAGGGTTATGCATAAGATAAATTCAAATATATATATTAATTAGAAATATACTAATATTTCCTATATCATGGTATTTTAGTTATAATTTTTTGACATTAAATATGTTAATTTATTTATGACATAAATATGGTGCAGTAATTACCATATTAATGAATGATTAAAATAATTTATCAGATAAATATCAACATAAATGTAAACTGTAACTCTTTATGCATTTCACAAATTTTATAGGTTAGTATGAAATGTTAGGGTTAATGTAATGTATTTTTTCGAAGTAACCATGTTTTTATTGACTTTTACAAAAACCAAATACTAAATAGTGTCAAAATTGACATAAATGAGTTTTTAAAACAAAAAATAAATTATTAAATGATATAATATTAAAAAAATTCTAAAGATTTGATAAAGGAAATATATAATGATATATAATCTATTAATGAACCACTTGAGATTATCTTGTAATTTTATAGTATGTTTATTAACCATGTAATATAAAAATACAAGAAGACATTGATAATGTTTAACAATTTACCTAAGAGTTTAATATAAATTATAAGGTAAATATGGTGACCTAAAATTGTATAAAAACTATTTTATGAGAGAATTGGGACCCATACCAACCTTAGTTTCAAAATTAATCCATTTAGATCCATTAAAAATTGAAAATGAATTTATAATAAAATAATATTTCAATATTTTCCAAAAGTGACGATCACCTCTCTTTTAAAAGGGTGTGTCTCATTCTCACAAAATCACACCTCCAATTCAATTTGGCTCATCCAAACCCTAATCAAATATCCTCCCAACTACCATAAATCCAACCTAGAGACATTAAATTTATCATATTCCAAACAAAGTAGTTCTTTTAATCAAATAAAAAAGAAGAACCTGAAGAAGATGTAATTACATCCTCACTACTTTCAATGTTCTTTTCTTCTTACACTTCCTATTTCATTGATTTTTCCATAATAAAATAATAAATACAGTACCATATACATAATGAGATGTTATTATAAATATGTTACAATATTATTCATTATTCTATCCATCCTATGAATGAAAAAGTCACCATATGTGCGTACATATGGCTTACCATCTTGACATTGTGGTTTAGTTTTTTATTAAACACTTCATTATTTGAATGGGTATAATAATGTAGATAATAGATGTAATTAATAAATATAACATGTTACTGATTCTATATATATAATATACCATCAAATTACATACTATTTCACTATAAATAGAATCATATCGTCACTCGTGCGTATGTACGGATTAACGTCTCCACGATGTGTTGAGATTCATTTCCACATTCACCATTAAATGATGATTATAAAAATATATCTTGTTAATAAGTATGTAATGTATTAAAAAATAATTATACTGGAAATATATATTTATTTATTTACATAAATCTCATTCACTGACTTTCATTCTATACGATATAAAAATAAAAACCGTGTTTTTGTGTACGTATGACCTACGGTCTCCATAAACAACATTTTCCATTTCATATATCTATCTATTATACAGATTTATATTCTGAATATATGGGATAAAAAAATAATGTTTTATATTCTAGAATCATTTAAATCATGGTATATGTGATATGATCAAGAATAACAAGTTAAAACATGTATGAAAGAGAAAACGATCATTACCCGAAATATTACTTTACCATACAAATTATTATTAATTTGGTAGTATAAATAATAAATGAAAAAAGTATGATATCATAAATATGAATATGGTTATGGATCAAGTATAATTTAATAACATAATATGGTCATTATACAGGAGGTTAAATGTACCCTTGACCAAAGGAATGTGCAAGGTTATGGTTATTTCTTCAATCTCACTATTATCCGAGATTGTTTAGCCGTAAGTATCTTCTAGGGAATATATATCTTTTATGTCCATGTTTCATTAAAATGATTCAAAATGGAATATTTTATGTTTTTATGTAGGGGTCTCTTTAACTATAGTATCATTTTTAATTTTATTAATAGTTATTTTTCTAAATCATTACATTATTGTGTATGTTTTCAAAATGATTTTAAGGATTTATTTATGTAGACATGATTGTTTTAAATTGTTAATTTCATTGCAATGTTTTAAAGTGGTATGGGAAACATTTATTTCAAAATCCCTTTTCAATGAATTCCTTTATAAATTTTTTGACTCTTAAATGATTTCTTGAATAATTATATTTCTCTCCAAGAGTTTTATTGATTATTTTCAACTATGTCAACATCCTTTATTGGATATTATTCTTGATTGAGGTTGATTTACTATAATACAATCTTCCATATTGTATTGAATTAGTTATGAGGCGTTTGACTCTGGATGTTATATTTTTATACCGTTCATGGTTTATAGTTAAATTATTAACATTTCGTATGTTACTTTAAATACAAATATTTATGTTATATTTCAATATTTTCATATGAGGAATGAATTGGATTGAGTAAGTGGTGGGTGGAGCCCACTATATCTCCTTGATACATTGGCAGGTCTAATGAGACAAACTAGTGTCTTGGCACAAGTACAGGACAAAATATTACTCATAATCTTGCCATGTGGACTTGAATATGTGTTTATGATGTCTGGTATTATGCATTCTATCATTACTAAATTAGCTATTGATATTACGTGTGATTGTTAGACTAGTAGAATATCCATGTTAATAAGTAAATTGAATTATTTTATTTATCTTTTCCATATTATGTTGAATATTAAGTTTAAAATGTTTTTTAGTCTTATAAATTTCCTTTAATATTTATTCTTATTTATGATAGTTTATGATATATTGTTATACTTACATAAAATCTATGTGGACCCCTTTCTTATGTTTTATTTTTTCCAGGATGTGAAAAAGTTTATTATGATTGACATGTCGGGTTAATAAGGGGGAATAATGGAATTCCCAAAGGATTATTTATGTTTTGTTTTATTTTATAAATTGTAAGGTAATGTTCATATATGTTATATATTTTCCAAAAATGTTAAACTGATCAGTCCTTCAGGACTTGATTCCGTGAAATCATGCCAATATATTAAAATAATGCACCGACTCTGGGTAACATGTGTTAAGGCGTTATAGTGGCTATATTTATAGGTTATTTAATTATATTGTAAAATATAATTATATTTTATATATTTGTTTTATTATATTATCATTATTAAATATGATTTGGGTTAGCTGGAATAAGAAACAAAATAAAAACACCCATTTCTAAATGAGATCTCTTCTTCGAGGAATAACATCTGGTTTAGACAAAATGAGTTACTAATATGGATTTATAATAAAAAGGGGATATAGTATTTTGGTATGGGATTATGGAAGTTAATTACTAGTGATTTTCCATATGAGATGTATTAGAATGTGTTAATAGGGTAGGAAATTGGCGAACATAAATTTGTGGGGGAGAGGACTAACATGGAATTTTTGAATAGAATCAATTAAAACCACATTTTAATCATTAAAAATTCCTAAAATGGGTTATTAATGCTGATTTGGAAATATATGGTCATAATATGGTCAGAAATGGTTTTTTGGAAAAGTCAGATGGAAATTTTAATCCTTATTTGTTTATTTTAAGCCCCGATAAATCAGTTTTTACCATACCTACAGTAATTATTTTTTACTACATTTACAATTTCTAATAGTATAAATATTTCTCTTATTATATGATATAAATTATTTTGATTCCAAATATTTAATTCATAATTATAAATTCATTTTATAGATATTTTTTAATCCAATTTAAAATTATACCCATAGACATGATGAAAAGGAGGGTATTCAATGAAAAACATCTCATAAGTATATAAGGTTTTAGTACCAAAATTAAATATTAAATTAGTAAAATGACACAAAATAGATAAATATTAAGAAATTTAATATAATTTTATATTACAAACATTTTAAATTTTCATTTTACATATTTAATTATTTAAAAGAAAATTAGTTTTCTAGATAAATAATTATTTTCATCGTTTATAGAGAAATGAAACATTTCAAAAAAATATCAAAAAATTACCCTCAAACCATTTTAATATTTTAATATTAAAAATTATTATAATTTTATCAAAAAATTAATAGATTTTAATATAATTTTTAAATTATGTTCACAATTTTATTCAAAACGTTCATTTAGAAAATATATAATTTCTTTGAATCGTTTCCTTTTTTAAATGATCATAATTTTATTTCTAATAAATAGATAACTAATATTTTCATAATTTTGTTTTTACAACTCATATATTCTAATTTCAATATTAGTTTTTTAGGGATTTCTATTATACAGTTCATTTATATTTGGATTTTTTGTTCTATAATCAATCGAATAGATTTTTTAAAGAAATATATTTCATGGTGTTTTTAAGCTCAGTGTTTCATGTCAGTTACTATATCAAATAAAATGTTAATGTATTATAATTCAGGGGTGTTTTAAAGATAACGTAACCCATTTATGGTGCACGTTTTATGATAATACATTGGTGATAGTGGTAAGTTCCCTTGTGTTATGTAACCCTGACGGGGTTAGTGTGGGAATGGGTAGTGATGATTTTATGTGTCCATATAGAACCATTATCTATGATGTTGTATAATTAAGGATGAAATGGTAGGTATAAGTTGCGCACTGGGGAGCCCAAGCATGGTTATATAATAATTATTTTCTGGGATCATAACCTATGTTATTAATATTATGAGTTGTATAAAAGGTTCTATTTAGTGGGTTTAGGACCTGGTAAGATATGAATCTCCAGATAAAGTGGACCTAAATCCTATTATGAGCAGGTATTGTGACCCTACGGATTATGTGATATGATGGTTTTAATGAGGGGTATATTTCCCTGTGGTGGATTAATTTTGTTTTGGGCATGGTTGTATTTCCCCCAAGTGGATCCATTCTGCTTCTGGGATGAGTACATTTCCTCTTGGAGGATACTTAATTTCCTAGGATGGGTATGTTTCCCTTGGGTGGTATCTTGTTCATTGAGTCACACATGCACAAGCCAAATCATGTTTTATAATATCTATTCTTAGGATAGAACATAAAGATTTACAATTGTCATTTATTTTTCATTATATAATTATTTATTACCTTGTCTTATTATATCACTTGTGAAAACATTGTATTTATAGGTTATATAAGGGAATAATTTTTTAGTTCCCTGTTTAGTTATACTCACACCATACATAGGAAGCCATGTAAGATGCATACATAAGAAAACATCATTTTTTATTGGGTTAGATGGGGATGAATAACAATATTCCATGATTGAGAAGGATATCTTAGATATGATTAAATATGAGGATGTGATGAGATTGGAAGAGTGTTATAGATCATAAGTGTAATTTAATTCATTAATTGTTTTCATAAATGAGTCATTCTCATTGAGAAATCTATTGTTATATGCTATAATTACTACATGATTTCAATTGTGTTTTATTTTTATGTGATATAACATTGATTAATGTTTTATTTTGTTACATCCATTTAAAAAGATTTATTATTTTAAATTTTTCATATTTATTTCCACTATTTTTTCAAAAAACAAATATGAGGGTATAATCACCCAACACTAACACTTTCGACCCTCGATACTCATTAGTAAATTATAACATACGTGGAGGTGTCTTTGCAGACATATAAAAACCACGATTCTAGGAACTTTTTTATTATTTAAGGCTTCCAGATGTTATAAATTCCTATAAATTTATCTTTAACCTATAAAACCAATTTATGAATCCACTTCATTACACTCATTTCCTATATAAACAACAGTGTAAGGACATTCAATATCATATTAATATGAAAACAACACATCAGTAATTTTATAGTATTATTCCATCACTCTTACAAAAATTAACATTATTTCACAAAGTGGACACTTACACATGTTTTTAATGTTTCCCATATGGAAAGACTTTCCTGATGTCACGAACCAAGTCGGGTCTCCATCTTACCTAGCGTCCAACCGGGTCCGCGGCATGGCCCGACGGGCGCTCCCAATCCCCACGGACTGGCACAAGTGCCCGGGTACCAAAAATAAAACATGGGAATGATTTAACAAAAAAAATAAAAATAAAACAAATATGAAACTGAATAAATTGAAACTAAAAATATACAACCAAAAAACCATACAATAAAATCAAATTTAATTTTAACAACTTCAAATAAAATTTCAAATGAGTCTTCAACAAAGGAAAACAAAACCCCAATTCAATCCCCTATGTGACATGAGGAGTAACATCCCCAAGATACCGCCTCTAAACCAACACGAGGATTCCATTGATAACCCAAACCCCCAATGCTATGCTTGATGTATCAACCTGGAATGTAGATAAAACACGATCTACATACACTTAAAGGTGTATGTAGGGTTTGAACCAAAAGACAAGTAAGATGCCATAGAGAAAAGGTACCACGCATAATTATTAAAAGACAAAAACATTTTTATTTTTAATTAAATAAAATATCTAAATTCATGAACAATTTTAGAAGAATAATTTTAAATAAAATAGTTTAAGATGGATCAACTTAAATTAAATCACACACACACAAACTAACTATGAAAAATAACATAATTGTCACACTGATGTCCATAAAATAACCATGTAGAACCAAATATAGGAGAGGCATCATGGGTGTTAGATAGCTTGGGTACCCAGATTTTTGTGACTCGGTGAAACGTGTCATAGAAAGCATGACCCTCAGAAAATGTGGCTTTGAAGGCCATGACCCTCAGAAAATGTGGCTTAGAATAACACGACCCACAGAAAATCATAGGATTATATAGTTAGAGTTGCAATCATCAATCCTGCCAGTGAAACTGGGTTGAGTCACCCCTGAAACACTAACACACTTGATCTAGTCGGCCCACCTTATACCTCGGCATCCCATTTGTGCCGATGTAGTTCAATTTTCTTGTTACATGTCAAACATAAACAAACAAAAGAAAAAGAAACATTCTCTCTACCCAACACTACACTCCGCACACAAAAAAACATTGAAAAATAATTAACAGACTAATAATATCTCAAAACTAAATTTTCATCATGCATGTGATTAATGAAACCACCCACATAGGGAAAAAGGCAATTACAACAGTTAAACAATCCACCAGAAAAACATTCCAACCCATTTAAGTATATGTTGCATGACTAAAACACCAAAAATGATATCATATGCTCATTTGTGATAGAAATCATATCGATGCAACACCAAAACACTGATGTCACCCCTTATACTTCTTAACAAATAATCCACACAATTTATAAATCAAGGGTGAATAGTCAGACATGGGTGTTTATAGAAACAACATACTCAAATCATCTAAACAGACTAATAGACACATAAATACATAGTAAATCTTAATAAGAAATTAAAACACACCAAAAAAACTAATTAGTAGGCTAAACTCAAAATTAAAAAAACTCTAACAATTAACCATAGATGAGATTTCAGCATCAAGTACACATTTTATAAGCATTCTCCCAAATAAATTCAACTAAAACACAATCCTCATAGAAGATCGACTTCTCACTACAAAAATTAATTAAATAATATTCAAAATTAATTAAACATGCTAATTAACTAAATAGATTACAATTAAACATGGAACCACTTATGTCGGTGTATGTAAAACCTCACAACATGAAACAAATCTCCCCCGAAATGATGATTGAATTCAATTATGTCCATAGAGACCCCTAAGAAAACACCACACAATCGCATAAAAAATTATACCAAAAACATTATATACCCTAACCGCAATACATCAAAATAAAAGGATGAACAATGTGGGACTCCGCACATACGGAGAGGGGTCCGAGAGGTTGGCCGGAGGATGACGGAGGCTGCCGAGGATTGCACTGCACCGGAAAAACAATTGGGTAAGCCATCGATCATTCGGCCTAATGAAGGGAGTGGTGTGCGAACTGCTGGACGAGGGTGAGGAAGGGTCGTCGGTGTGTGGCAGTCTTCCGAAAGGAAGGTGGGGGTGCTGCGCTCAGGTATCCATTTGGAAGGAGGAGGGAACGTCCAGGGAGCGGACTGGAGGGCAGAGCGCCAGCCGGAAGGAGTCGGGGAAAAGGGAGGCGGCTCAAGGGAGATGTGCACATGGTGAGGAAGCTGGAGAGGCCATGCTAGACGGAAGCAGGAGGCTTCAGCTCGAGGGTGATACCAGTCTGGTTTGTTGGAGGATGATCGAGGGCGTTGCTGGAGACTCCAAGAAGAGGTCGTGCGTGTGGGTGTTTGGAAGAGTGGAAGGTCGGCGTGGCACCAGTCCGAGAGGGGGAGGAAAATGGTCCATCAATGATGTAGGAGGGATGGGGTAGCGCAGAAAGGTTTAGGAGGATGTTTTTTCTCAAAACAAAAGGGGGGGAATAGGGGGCTGGTCCAACAGGAAGAGAGGTGGAGGTGGGAGTGTTGAGAGATAAGAAAATGAAAAGAAAGGATTAAAATTGATAAATAATAATAATTATAATAAATAATAGTAATTTTAATAATAAGAAATTAATAATATTATAATTATAATAATGATTTTATAATATAATTTATCTAATAATAATTATAAATTTTAATAAAAGAATATATGTTAATAAATTTATAATGATAACAGTGACTTAAGGGTATAAAAAGAATATAAACTAATTAATTTTTTTACAAAGATAATAAAAATAACACTAAAAATATTAACCTCAATATTGATATTAGTATTTTTATTCAAACAGTTCTAAAATAATTATATTTTTTTTTGTTCAATATATTTTTTATTCGGTCAACTTATTAATTAATCGCATGATGGGTAGGCCGTAATGTGGTTTGGTGAAGCCACATGGCTTCGACTGTGCCTTGCGTGTGCATCAGAAAATACCATGCCACAATGCTCGTTTATCATCTACACACTCAAAAAATGTCGGGTCCGGACCGCACCCTAAAAAATAAATTTTAATTCCCTAAGAATTTATAAAATAAAAATAAAAAATACAATAGTTTTCCAGGTGTGATAAATTCTCCCCACCATGAAACATTATACACCCATAAATCCCAAAAGACTAGGTCAACCAAGTGTTCCATTCATGACCACGATGACACATAAAACAAAATCTCAATTTCCTGAAGTCCTAGAATTCAAAACAATGATAACCTAACATTCCAAAAAACTCAAAACCTGAATCACCAAGAAAAACAACCAATAGTAAGGAATTCACCACCAAACACAACTACAATGTGTAACACCCTGACCCTTGACTTAGGGATCCCCAGGGCCACTCAAGATCTCCAAGAACACTTTTCAAGACACCCACTACCCGAGTTAACCAATTACCATGTCTAACGTCAGAAGGCGAAGAAGTAAAGGGTTTTCCTTCCAAAAGCACATTCAAAACAGTGTTTCGCCTAAGTATGTCCTATGGTGGTCTCCCCACCTTATTAGGATTCTTTTCAAACATTGGTTCTTCAAACCAAAATGAATCCCAAACCCATACAACCTCTAACACTGGCTTGAACCTCTATGTTCCCTGTGTTTAACCAAACCAAAAAAAGAGGAGACTCAGGCAAGACCCACAATGTGTCTCCCCACCATTTTAAAACATACTAACACCACGGAACCTGTGCGGGAATTCCCAGTTTACATTGAGAAATACACACTGAAATCTTCATCACGAACTCATGAGCACATGCTGACTTGTATGGATAATTCCTACACTGGACAATACTCCACCACATAAGAGGGGTTTTGACAGTAAAAACCCCTAACTATGAGGAGAAGTAGACAGGCGCGCGTCAATTCCACAAGAATGAGAATCTCTAATATGAGTACAATTCCAATCCTTAACCAACTAGTAGATGGTTTACAGTGCACACCCACTAGATTTACAAGAATATGGATTCTTTGATCCTCTCTAAAGTTTATGAGAAGATCCCAGATATTAAGAACACATCATGGAGACAAGGTCCTCATGCCCCTCACGACAAGAATGGCGGCTTCAAAGATGATACTACAAAAGGGAAATTTATGGTGTCCCCATCCTGGCACTGCAGAATAAAGTCAGACCAAACTCGAACCACATCCGACGAGTTTTTGACTGTGCATAATCTTCACCACAAGACCTATGGTTGGGGCCCTGATGAATGAAGTGTATCCCACCTTGCAGTCATAGGTTGACCTCCTCTTACTAGAACTTATTTTACTGGAAGAGTAATCTACATACTTCAATTCGTGTAACAAGAGGACACTCCATCAATATACCAACTGAGAACTACAAAGTACGTCATAGAGTGCCCGTATGACCACACTAGAGACAAGAGATTAAACGGGTTTTCAAACGCGTGATGAAAACTGATGGAAGGGGCGTTCCAAGAAAAATTCGCTTTGGTTCACACCCTTCATCAGATGAGGAAACTTCACATACCACAATATGAACTAGGCCAAAAACTTTTGTGAGCTTTAAGCTTTCTCTTCTGCACAACCTCTATGGAACATGAAACTGGCTCATTAGAATGGTCAATGCACCTCCTTCTCCTCCTATTGATTGGTTGAACACCTATGAAATCCACAAATTTCTCCCTCCTTCACTTCCTTAGGTACAACAGCATGATAAGGATAGTCTTGAGGATCGCTCAGTACATCCTCTTTCACATCAAAAATAGAACGATCATTATTCACTTGTTTAGTCCCTCTCTTCCAAACATACTTGAGACAACACACACCGACGCAACATTTGCAGCCCCTCAAAACAAGTTACATTCCCAACATTCTCAAAGCAATCAAGCATATCCATTCGACTTTGACATCTACAAATAGACCACACAACCAAGGAGAACCCAACTCCACCACTTCATTGAGAGTCTGGGCTGAGCCAAGAATTGAGAGACCTACTGGATTCACATGGGACGTTTCTAGGGGGCATATCCTGAACAAGAAACAAAAAACAGCCTTCCGAAAATCCAAACACATCACAAAAAAATCATCCACATTATAGACACAAATCTAAAAATTCCAATTTAAACCATCATTTCATTTTTTAAGAAAACCGACCGCTTGAAAAACCAAGCATTGCACAACAAATCCCAACAACTCTTTTGAACCCATCACTTTCACTCCAGGATAAAAACTATTTTTTTCAATTTTGAAAACCATTTAACACAAAAACCAATTTAATAGAAAAGACATACTTTTCATGAAACAATAAGCAGTCATAAAAAATCACTCACTCACTAATGATATTTTATGATGCCTTGAAAATATGCATTTTTGTGCCACTTAGGCATCCATCCACATGATTTACCAAATATCCATTAGTTACTTCCACATGCACAAGCGACCACCCATATGCATTCCACCGAATGAAATAAGGATCTTCCACTTCCAAAACAAGACATTCCCAATATTCCAAAAAAAAAATTCAAAACCATTTAAAAAATTCAAGACATAATATAAATATGTATCCCATTACCAAAATAACTCACATTAATTTCAAAAAAACCCCAAGACATTATTTTAAGAATTCCACTTTGACAAATCTAAAGCCGACTTCTAGAAACAAGGTTCAAAAGAAAAATAACCCAAAATATCATTTCAAATGCATAGAAAGAGAAAAATAAGAGCAACCCCAAGGTTTTCATTGCTTAAGTAACACTTTCACATCACCCCAAAAATAAAGCAAGGCATCTCAAGCAATAAATAACCATGATGGAGGAATAGTGTTCATGTCTAACTAGGCTACATGGTTTAGATGATCATGCCCTAGGCAGGCACCGACTGCTAGGATTGTCTAACCACACTCTCGGGCATCACATGGGTCATTACTACATGTGAGACCGCGCACAGTACCTGTTTACTCCTATTTTCATCCCCCATACACAAGGACCGTAGCTAAAAACATAAATCTAGGAATACCCTTGGTCACTTGAGGATCTGAATGAGTAAGAGTTCACGACCCTCTCCCTGCACCTAACACTCGAGTACCAACAATCCTATCTCTGATCTACCAAACATCCAAAATAAAAAGAAAAAAAACTACCTCTGATACCATTTTTTGACGAACCATGCCCGGTCTCTATATGACCTGGCGCCCGACCCGATCCACGACATGGATCGAAGGGCATTATTAATCACCACAGGTTAGCAGAAGTTCCTGGTACCAAAAATAAATATTGGGAATGATTTACCCAAATATATAAATATAAATCAAATATGAAGCGGAATAAATTAAAAATAAAAGTATAAAAACAAACATAACCTTACAACAAGTTAAAAATTAATGTTCACAACCTGGACTAAATGTGCAAAGGAGGCTAAAAAAAGCAAAACCAAAGCCCCATTCAAACCTCTATGCGACATGAGGATTCACATCCCCAAGAGAGTGCCTCCAAACCAACACGAGGACACCACTAATAACAATAACCGCCAATGATATGCTTGATTCCTCAACCTGGAATGCAGAAGAGACAAGATCTACATACACCCAAAGGTATATATTGGGTGGGAGACAAAATCCCCGGAGGATGCCACCGAGAAACTGTTCCACGCATAATTATTAAATTAAAAAAAACATTTGAAATTTTATTTAAATTAAAGAACTAAATTCTTGAAAAATTTTATTGAAACATGTTTAAAGAAAATAGTTTCAAATTGAACAACATAATTTAAAACAGACACATAATTACTTTTAAAAATAACCAAAGTGTCACTCTAATGAGTGTAAAATAACCATGTATCACCAAATATGGGAGTAGCCACATGGGTGTTAGCTATCATGGGTCCCGAGATCTTCATGTCTCAGTGAAACGTGTTATAGAAACCATGATCCTTAGAAAATGTGTAATAGATGGCCAAGACCATCTGAAAACATGGCTTAGAATACCATGACCCCCAGAAAAATCATATGTTTAGTTAGTGTTGCAATCGCCAATCTTGCCTTTGAAACTCGGTCGAGTCACATTCAGAACACTGACAAACTAGATCTAGTCCACCCAACTAGTACCCCAACATCCCATTTGTGCTCACATAGTTCAATGATCCTGTTACATGTCAAACATAAACAAACAGAAGAAAATAAATGTTCTCTCTACCCAACACAACACTAGACACACAAAAAACCATTTAATAATAATTCGCACAATAAAAATATCTCAAAACTAAATATGCATCATGCATGAGATAAAGTAACCCACACACATAGTTAAAAAGACCATTGATATAGTTAAACAAACTGCTAGAAAAACATGCCAACCCATTTAAAAATACACCTCATGACTAGAACAACAAATATCCACTCAAATGCACATTTAAGAAAAAACTCATACCTACGCAACAACAAAGCACCGATTTCACCCCTTATACATCCTAACAACAACTTTCCCAATTTATAAAACAATGGTGAATAGTCTGACATGGGTTTTCATAGCAATAACACAATCAAATTATCTAAACACACTAATAATCACATTAAGACATACCAACCCTTAATTAAAAATTAAAATACACAAAACATACTAATTAGTAAGCTAATCTCATAATTAAAAGGAATACTAACAATTAACCAGAGATGATATTTCCACATCAAGTACACTTATTATAAACATGCTCCAAAATAATTTCAACTACAAATAAAACCACATTTATGATCGACTTCTCAATACAAAAATTAATTAAATAATATTCTCATTTAATTAAACTTTCCAATTAATTAATCAGAAAGCAATTTAACATGGAACAACCTACCTGGGATTATGAAAAAACCTCGCAATATGATACAAATCACCCTACACAGGATGATTGCACTTTTTAGAAGACCAAAGAGACCCCTAAAATAAAACACCATACAATTTCCTTAAAAATAATACCAAAAACAATATAAACATTAACCACAATACCACAAAATTAAATAGATGAACAACGAGAGACTCAGAACCTATGTTGAACGGTCCGAGTGGTCATCCGGAGGGAAATAGATGTTGTCGAGGGTTGTGCTACACCCAAAAAACAATAGGGGATTTCATTAGTCATTCAGTTGAATGAATGGAGTGGTGTGCGGACTGCTGGACGAGGGTCAGGGAGGGTCGTCGGTGCTTGGCAGTCTATCGGTAGGAAGGTGGAGGTGTTGTGCATGGGTATCTGACTGGAAAGAGGAGGGTACAACCCAGGAGTAGACTGGAGGAGAGAGCACCGGCTGAAAGGAGCACGGTAAAAGGGAGGCAATGTGAGGGAGATGTACGCATTGTGAGGAGGCTAGATGGGCGGCGCCAGACAGAAGCCTGAGGCTGCGACTCAATGGCGGTTCTGATCTGGTTCATCAGGGGAGGATGGAGGGCGCCGCTGGAGTGTACAAGGGGAGGCTGTGCATTTGGGTGTCCGGTAGAGAGGAAGGTTGGCGGGACACCTATCCATGAGGGGGAGGAAAATGGTCCGATAAGGAGGTAGGAGGGATGGGGTAGCGTGGCTAGGGTTATGAGGGACTGTTCTATAATACAAAAGTGGGTAAAAGTGTGGGGGCTGATATGATGGGAACAGGGGTGGAGGAGGGTGAGTGGAGAGATAAAAAACGGATAAGAGAAGATAAAAACTGTAAAATAATAATAATACTAAATAATAGTAATATTAGTAATAAGAAATTAATAATTTTATATTTATAACAATTATTTTATAATTTACTTGTGCTAAAAATAACAATAATAATAATTATAAATTTTAATAAAAACATCAATGATAGTAAATTTATAATGATAAAAATAACTTAAGAGAATAAAAAATATTATAACATAATTAAATTGTTTACAAAGATAAAATAATAATATTACTATTCTTAATCCCATTATTATTATTTTTTTATTTAAGATGTTCTAAAATAATTTTATTTTTGTTCATTCACATTAATTTTTATTTGGTCATCTTATTAATTAACCGCTTGCTGGGCAGGCTGTACAATGGTTTGGATAAGCCACATGGCTTTGACCATGCCTTGTGCATGTTCCAGGCATTACCATGCCACAACACACATTTATCAACCAAACAAAAAACAAATGTCGCGTCTGGCCCGCACCTCAACAGTGAAAATTTAAAGCCTTAAAATTTCATAAAATGAATATAAAAATTACAATAGATGTCTGGGTGTGACACAAGATGTAAAAAAATTTCATTTTAGAACAAAACATAATAATTTTGTTATTGACCAAGTATATTTCCCTATTAATCATTAAAACATTTTCCGCATTATTTTAAAACATGGTATGGTAACCAAAAAATCTATGTAAGGGACATATAAAAATATATAAATAAATGTGTTTTTTTATGATTACTTATACATGAATTATCATTTGGAAATTTAAATATTGGAACAAAATAAAAATTTTATTACTAAATAAATATAATTTTATAACTACAAATTTTCATAAAAAATTTCATAAGAAATATTAAGGTTAAAAAACCTAAATGATAATTTACAATTATGAAAAAAATTATGAAATTATTTTCAAAAATAGTTATATATTAAAACCGTTGTAAATAGAATATAATTATATTTAAACATGATAATATGAGTAATAACATTGGAGAAGTATATAATTAACATGGTTTAATATGTAAAAGGGAACCAAGAAAATGTGGCTGTAACACAAAACATGACACATAAATATGCCAATGAAAATTTCTAGGACAACATCATATGGTGGACATAGTCTTGTAGGGGATTTAGTTTTCTTCAAAATATTATAAGTATCTTCTATTGAGAGTGAACCTTTACCCAATGAATTTGGGTGCTCTCTCGGATCACCAATTATATAATTTTCATGATTATGTGTTCCATAAAGGAAATTAAATTTTAACGAATAAAGATAATAATTACCAATGGATATAAATGGGTTTTGTAATATTACGTAATTCAGTAATCATACGATATTTCTTAGATAAGGAAATTGAGATATTATTATAAGTAGTATGTTACCCTATAAAGAAATGAATAGTATGTTATGTATATATTTGATAGATTTATATTAAAATATTAAATAATTCCAAAACATTAAAGAGAGATATAGTAAGTGTGTTAGAGAGAGAATGGTCATAACTTGAATAAATTGGTGGTTATGAGAGATCCCTTACACCCATAAGAAATATATATAAAAATTCCAAAATATCCATTTGATTTATATTCTTTTAATATACATATAAAAATGTAATTATGGTTATCATTTTGATAAAAAAAAGAACCACATAAATAAATCAAAAAACAAATAATGTTTGTGGCGGTGGGAATAGCCATTGAGGTTTTATTCAATAAAAAAATTCATTTTAAAAAAACAATTGTAATAAATGTCAAATATAGTAATATTTTTATTTATAATACATTGAATCATAATTTGAAATTTTCATTATAAATTTATATGAATCTAGACATGGAATAAAATGAGATGGTGGGGAAATAATAAAATGGTATTTTTTAAAAAAATTACCATACCTCAAGAATAACTTATCACATACAATCTTTATCATAAGGAATAATAAAAATAGTTAATATATTTAATTTATTTAATTTATAAAAAACAATTATAAATTTTATTATCCATTTTGTTTTATTTATTATAGTATTTATATTCAATTACATAATCATTTATGTTTTTGTTGGACATTTTGATGATATTTGACTCATAAGTCCAAAATGACATAAGCCGATTTACAATTGTCAAAGGGCTCATTATTTAATCATGTGATTAATAATAATTATTATATAATTATAATTTTCATATTTCTATTTTTCTTTCAAAACCAAATAAGAAATATAATTTTGATAAATGTACTATGTTGATATCATGCAGACGGTGGGTCATATGTTTATATTAGTAACATTTTCATTTTTAATGATCCTGATAGAAATATGTTATGTATTGTTTAATATTTATGAAATGATATTTATATGATAATTATAATTTTATTTTTTAAATATTGTTATATATACAATCCATGTGATTTTTAATGAAAAAAATCACATCGATTTATGGAGGTGGTAAAATATAATATGAATGAACAAATTTATCATATTTCTGTAAAGTGAAAAGTAAAAAAATATTTGATATGTTAATTTTAAATAGTTTTAAATATGTATGAAAAATATTCTATATATATATAAACAATCAGCATAAATATATGCGATATTCAATTATTAAAAATGAATGACATTTGTTTGTTTGGAGGAAGACCACAATACACAGGATTGATTGTTTCATATCCCATTTGATTGAATGTGAGACAAACATAGGATTACACATTAATATAATAACATATAAATATATGGTATATATTAACGTAATTAAATAATCATGTTAAAATAGTGTTTTAATGATTTGGAAGATTAAAAAAAATTCTTGGTTAAGAACAATACCACTTCTTCAAACAACCTCAATAGATTTTCACGAGAGGGCTTTCTAGGAGTGTTTTCTAATCAATACAAGGTCATTAGGATGTGGTAATGGGATAAATGATCGGTTTTTTGATGTTATTTTCTTAACCAAAATCCTCTTCATGTTTGAAAAAATGAGGAGAGGTTGATTTTTTATAAGGGAAGGGGCATGTTCATATTTTCTAAAAATAATAATTTAATATAAATTAATTTTAATGGAAATATGGTTCCAATGTAATATAAATATAATAGAAGACGAATTTGGGTCAAAATACAATCATATAATAAATTTTATATAATCTTATATTTAGTTTTGAAACCTTATATATTTAGTTTATCCCACATTATCCCTTTTCGATAGTTACCATGATAATAATTCATAAACATTTTAAAGGATATGACAGTTATTATCGAATGGAAATTGGGCCATAAATTTACCATAGATGATATTTTTATACATATACCAATATCATGGATTAATATATTAAATTTATTTGTTATAAAACATTTGATAAAATATTACAAAGTTTAAAATAATTATAATCTAATTATAGGAACTATTCATTTAATATTACATAAAAAACTGAAAACAATAAAATTGGAATATAATATATTAACATATACATAAAAATTATTTTAATATAAAAATATATGGAACACAATTTTTCACTCCAATTATATTACTTTGTCTACTTTTAAAATTAATTACTAATTTTTCTATTTGTCTAATAAATAATGTTTTCGCGTTGTGTAAGAATTAAAGGAACATATTTCATGAGAAAAATTTAGAAAAAGAATATAATCATTAAAATATTTTTTTATTCTAAAAATTAAAATATATATTATATTAAAACATAATATATTCCTTATGTGAACACATAAAAGATATTTAAAAGAAAGAGAGTGACATTAATCTTTTTATTTACTTACATTACTATATTGGTAATTTTTATCAACAAGAGACCCATATTAAATCACCTATTGAAACTATGGTGGTAAGGGTCTAATTAAGATAATATTATATGATGTAACATGATTCTTTTTTTCATAACACTTATTTTTAACCTATGTTCACCCAATTTACCCTTTTATCGTGATTATTACATCTTTTTTTAGTAAAAATTTTGAAAACAATTAATATCAAATTATTGAATAATATTAATTTTAATTATTGTATATGTAAAAACCATTATGGAAAATTCAATCTAAATTAGTGGATGTGATTAATTTTATTTTTTTAAATCAATTAATAATGAAAATCAGGTTTTTAGGAAAAAATCATTATTCAAAGAAAAGAATGATTTACATTATTTATAGGGCTAATAAAATTTATTATATGAATTTAATTTCATATATAAATATATATATTATTTAAATTTAATTTAATTAATTCCCCTTTAGGGGTTATTTTAATTCATTAAAATTGAAAATCTTTATGCATTTAAAATCAGTTCTCAAAAATTATTGGTTTTTAAGAAAAAGTAAACTGTAAAAGAAATCAAAAAAATTTAAGATAAAATTAAATTAATGAAATTCCATTATTAAAATTAATCAAAACTAAATTTATTACCAAATCAAAAATATAGTAATACTTTAAAATAATTGATTTAATGGAATGAAATGGAAGTTTAAAAAAACAATAATTTTCACTATTAATAGAAAAAAATCTTTTCAGAAAAATATAAAACTTTCACCCTAAAATTATGTATATATGATTATTTAGAAAATAAATTATTTTTATTATATTCCATTATTAAAATTCGAATAAATTATTTATATTTTATTTTCAAGAAAATAGAGAAATATCATTTTTTATGAAAAATTATTCTAGAAATATAAATTGGATTTTATATAACATAAGTAATAAATTGTTATGCAATGATTAATATATTTAGATTATTTAAATAGATTATATATGTATTTTCTTAATTTTATTATTTCTATTAAAAAAGAAAATTTTAACGGTCACATATTAATACTAAATAATATATCATAGTTCGTTTAAACTCAATATCGCATGTAACATAAGCTATCAAACATAATGATATTCTTTTAAAATATATGGGTGTGAAATTCTCCCCACCTACAAAAAATTACATCCTCACAAGTTGAACTTCTACGCGGAAAACAAGGGTCTAATATTTAAAAATTACTTTACTGAGAACCCACATTATAAAATATTTAATAGAAAACCCACTTAAAAAGAGTGTATGAAAAATGAAAAGTTCATCAAGAATAATAAAATTTTGTGTCTCTAAATAAGATAAAATTAATGTGATGTAAAAATATGAACACATAGGAGAAATTTAATACATAAGGACTAATAGAAAGCGACATAGAACATGGTATGAAGAAAATGAACAACCTGAAAATCATAAATCAAAGATTGTTGAAAAGGCAATAATCTCAAATAAATTGATTGTAATTCGATAATATTTTTGTTTCAAAATCCTAGTCCTATTATTTATGAACTTCATTAATATGTAGGTTAATAAAATAATAAGATACATTTAATTGACATGAATGATTTTATCCATTAATTATTTTATATTTCAATGTCATATTTTACTCCAAAAAACGATTATTGATGATGTATATTTTATTTATGAATCAATAAAATCATTATCCAATAGATCACATAATCCACCAAATGATAAAAATATCATAAATCTATCTCTATAAATTAACCAAAGCCAATTTTTTTAGAAAATATTATTCTCATAATGAATAAAAAATCAAATGGTGAATTACAACATTAAACACCAATGCATCAAGAATAACTCCCCAATAATTACTTAGAGTGTTCAATAAGAAACTAAATATAATATTATTTAGAATATATGGGTCTATGATTGAATTTAAAATATTATTTTGATGTGATCATATATAGTTTTAAGATAAAATTATCATTCATATCTAAATAAAATCAATAACGCTTAAAGTCAAACACCTAGACATTATATTCCATAATCATATAGTCACCGTGATATGCTAATTATTAACATAAATAGCCTGAAATACAATAATTTCACCGTTAAATCATATTTTATTTCAAAATATAATTAAACATTAATTCTCCAAATAAAATAATATAATTTTTTTGTATACCTTAATCATAAAAGGTTCCCGAAATTTTTTCTTTCCCAAAATAACAATAATAACCAAATCACTTTTCAGTTATATGTATATCCTTTGAATAAACTTTATATAACCAAAGAACCATAATATTTATATGTTAAATCATTTTTTCAAAAATCAATTCCATAATATGAAATCCACCACCTATGTTAGTGGTTGGATTTTCACTATTGTTTCCCTTCAGTTATGGGATTAAGCCCAGAGACCATTCCAAATGTAACAGGTTTTCATTTTTCAAAAAACATTATTAATACAATAATTATAAAATCACAATCAAATTAACCATTATAAAGAATGATCTTATAAACCCTAAAGGTTATCAATACCTGTAAACATATTTAAAGTGAATTGTTTCTCAAAAAATACTTTATGTTCAACCTAATATGTACATATACAACTAACCAATAAAATGTCTCCAAAATGTCATTAATGACATTAAAATCACATCACATAAAAATTCGGAATATGTTTATATGAACATAAACTTATAATCAATATTAAACTCATAAACCCTTTACGGTATCCATATCTCTTATATTAACCTCACCAGAAGACATAACATGATATGAAGTTACCAAAATAATTTATCTCTCACCAACATCAACAAATTAGCCTACAAATTTACAAAAACTTGAGTATGTAAAAATTAATGTTTTTTCCAACTTTCCTAAGGATAAATTAGGTTAATATGTTTTAATAATACACATCAAACATTAAATAAATAATTATTGCATCACATAGTAGAAACATTTTCTTAATTACAATTTTCCAAAAACAATAAATATTTTATGATATAACATGTTTTTTCATAATACATCTTCAAAATTTTTATAATTACCATTTACTTGTACCTAGTCATCCTTAAAACCATGTGAAAAATTTTTAAATCATATCATGACTATAATGAATCTCGGAAAAGGAAAATTAAAAATAAATAAAGAAACTTGTTAGCTCAAGAATACATAAAAATGATTATTCTTTTTTCAAGAGAAACATAGGGCTCAAAATAGTCATTTTATTACCCAAGAAATCAAATCATCTACCTATATATTTTCAAAAACCATTTCATGAGAAATATCAAATAAAAAATGAAACACATAAATGTTCCCTTTCTATTCCAAAAAAATGTGAAAACTATTTCAAAAAATGATATTCTTTCTCCCTTCTAAAGTATCATATACATTAATTTAAACACAATATCATTAGTAATAAAGTGGGATAATAACATAAATATCATAGTATCAAATGAACATTTAAATATAGAAAATGTTGCAAATACATCAGATAATACATAAGTATAATTTAAGAGTATCCATTAAGATAATATCATTTTGGTGATCAAATTCCAATAGTGGACTGGGTTTTCTCCCTAATATCATACTTAACATCTCATGATTGAAATGATTTACCAAATTAACTGTTGTTATATATGAAGGTACCCATCAGAAGATGTTCATTATTATTTGTTTCATGATTTTAAATCATCCAAATAAGATAAATATATGAATTACCCATGGAAGTAATTGGGATGTATAATCGTACCTCATATCATAATAAAAAGTGATTCCTTAATGAAGGAATTTTGAAAATGATAGTATTAAATGTATTAACCATTCAAAGGAAGGGATAATAATAATGCTATATATTTTAGATACATATTTACATAACATAGAATCATTCCATCTCTTTAAAGAGAGGTTGAATTTAGTTAGAGATAGAATGGTTAAAAGACTAAGAAAATGATGGTCGAGGGAGATCTCATACTACCATATGAAAAGATGTCAATATTTAAAAATAACAAATCCATTTTATTTTTTTCTAAAAAATATATAGTCAAATTGGAAATGGATTTTTATGTTATGAAAATAAATAATATAGTAACTAAATCCAAATATCAAATAATGATTGTAGTAGAGGGAAAATCCATTGATGTCGTATTTGTTAAAATAAAAAATCATTCTTATAAATGATTTAAATAAAGAAAAATAACATCAAAAAATTCTGTCACAAACCATTTGATAAAAAATAAAAAATTTATTTCAAAATTAATAACAATGGGGACTTTGAATAAAATATGTCGTAAAAGAAAAAGTAAAATAGAGTTTTTAAAAGGAATATATTTTACCTCAATTTTGAATAATCACATTATTTATTTATCTTCATTAATTATACTCATAGGTTAATTATTAACCTTATTAATAAATTTTTAAAATTTTAATAACTTGTATATCATATTTATTGTTATTTTATATAAAATTACTTAATCATTTATGTTCTTGTTTGACATTATGATGATATTTGTCTCATGTGTTCAAAATTCCTTCGGCAGGTTGACTATGGCCAATTAAGTCATTACTTCATCGTCTTGGTAATAAAAAAATAATTTCCCTTTTATATATTAACTATACTTCTAGGACACACTATGAATTATTTTATTGAAAAATGAACTATGTTACAATCATGAATATGGTAGAACATACTTACGCATGAGTAATGTTTCCATTTTTAATAATCATGAAGTAAAGAAAGAAAGTGTAATTTTATATTTCATTTTTGATAAATAAATCATAAATATCATTTATTTTTTTCAAATATAGTTACATATACTAACTATGTGGTACGATAATTTAAAATGCATCAAAACACAATGTGGTGGTGGTAATACAATTGTACGTTTGAAAGATGTTGTCATATTTTAATGAATTTAAATTTTAGGAATGAAGTGATATATTACTTTTATAGTATGATAAATATGTCATTAGTGTCATATATTTACCTTAAATAAAACATTACGAATTTTTTTAAGAGGTGAAGATGGAAAAAAAATTACAGTTGTTTTTATGGTGGTATTCTGATGTAAACGTGAATAATTGTATCATTTTCCATTCGACAAAAGAGGAACATGATGTTGGTTATGAAATTATCATTATAAAACATATTTCTATTTTATTTTTTTTATTTTTTTCATCAATATTTAATGTTACTTGAATGTGGTAGAAGAAAAAATAAAAAACACTCTCTTATGAATGATAACTTTTCTTCATAAAGCTATTTTAATTTTCCCAAAAATTATTTATAGGTGGGTTATCGTATTAAAAAAATATAGAATGTGGGAAGTAGAATAACAATGTGATTTGCGTATGTTTTTTTTGCACCAAAATTATTTTTATGTGTGCAAAATTGGATTGGCAGTGCTCTTTTATTATTAACGCATGGAAAACTTTTAGAAATTCATAAAATATTAAATTAATATAAATAAATTTTAATCGAAAACAAGTAAAATAATATATATAATAAAAATATACGATATGTTCAAGAAAAAATTATATCATCCAATAATATTATTATAATTTAATATTAGTTATTTAACATTACCTCTTTGGTTTTAACCCACATTAACCCTTTTAAAATTACCAAGATAACACTGTTTTACTCTATTGGGGATCATTATAATTAATCAAAAATAATTATTGGAACATAAATTCACCAAGGATGAAATATTAAATCATATAAAAATCACATAGATGATGATATTATTTTTTATATTTTATATCATGGAATAAAATATTATATACTATAAAAAAATTAATGAAATTTTTGACACAATTAATTTAATTTGACTTCATAAACATCATTAAAATAATGGAATTTTAATATAATAAATTCAAAAAACCTCAAATTTTAATTTTATCTAGAAATTTCATCATGATGAATAATTCGTTCACATGATATTTTTTTCATTTATTAAATTCAAAGAATTAATATTATGTTAATTGAATAAATATTGTACCAATGTTGCATATATATTAAAGTTAATTCTTTCACCCATAAAAATAAAAAATAAATTATCATTAAGAAAATAATTTTATTATTCTAAAAATCACAGTAAATGTTAATTGAAAACATTCTTTTATATGTATGTGAACTAGTATAAGATATTTAAAAGCAAGAGAGTGACATTTTGTTTTTTCATTTCATAAATATTTATATAGAATACATTCCTTGAAATGTTTCCAAAAAATTTATATATATATATAATATGGTGTAAAATGTTGAAATTAATTCTTAAAAATAGCATAGCAATAAAAAATGGTGGCATAAATTCTTAGTTTAACCTAGATTGATCTGATTTACTCTTTTACTATGGTGATAAATTTATATTTTTTTAATATTTTTTATGACTAAAAATTAATTATAACATATTAGATATTATTTTTTATTATTTTTTTAAATATTAAATGACTTTTTCAAAATTATATCACTATAATTTATTGAATTTTAATCAATAATTATCCTATAACCTATGAGAAATGTATTCTTTTATGTAACTCCATCATTCCAAGAAAAATGATTTTAGATTTAATTTATTCCATGTAATGAAAATTATATGAATTTTAATTAATATTGACAGAAATATAATCTAAAAAATCATTTAAATAATTCCACAATAGGAGTTATTATAATTAATTAAAATTTAAAAACATTATACATTTAAAAATAGTTTTCAAACAATGTGATTTTATGGTTAAAAATAGATTTATAACAATGTCATGGAAATTTATGATTCAAACTAAAATAAATAAATTATTCCAAAAAAATTGTTCATATTTCACATTAATATAAAATTGGAAATATGATCGGTCTTTAGAATACTTAATTTAATGAAATAAAAATGAAATTTTAGAAAAAATTGTAGTTCCCCAACCTGGGATCCACAAAAGCCAAACCAATATCCAGTGGGTGACATTGCCTCAAACCCACCTCCTAATATGCGAGATGATGTCAAATAGTAGTGAGGGTGAAAATGTGGTATTTTGGGGAGACTATACCCTCATTATAGAATAGTAGAAGAGATATGACAAATAATAAAAAATAATAAGTGCATATAAAAAGAATAAATAGTAAAAAAGTTGAATATGTTATTTATATAAAGAAAAAAATGAAAATTAAATAAAATACACAAAATCCTAACAAGATGTTCATGATACAAATATTCCTGGTATGCTGATTGTAAAGAAATAAATGGGATGATACAATCATGTTATACAAGGGTAAAAAGACAAAAATGAAAACAAACAACTCAATAAGAATCATGATCTTCTTCCCAATTCTCTTCCCCAATAATCTATCAAGGAAAGAAATCGAATATCTATAGAAGGTCATTTTCCCTTATCAATATATGATATTGATCGTCTTCGTGGGGTGGCAAAAGAATTCAGGGTTGGGTGGGAGATAAAAATCTCAGTAGGACACCACCATCGATGTCTATGTATAATTCATGTATTACTCATTACAATACAGTGTGCATGTATAGTAAAGAAACTCTGAAATTTTAAATAAATTAATAAACACCAACTCATGAACCTAAAGTAAAGGTGACAGGTCTACATGCTTCTACTCATGGTTGGAATGTTTTTCTGAAAAAGTCACTACATATATATTTTAACGCTTTAAATATCTATACTTTAGTTATATATTGCATCCCGATATATGAAAAAAGTGTGTGAGATTTCCTAATGGCCTTATAATATGATTAATTGTTCTGGTTAGACAAGGTAATAACTCACATATCCATACCATTTTAATGATCCAATAATCCCATGCAATAGGGTACATTCCCTACGTCCCAACAGAGTGATAGGTTCCATGATAAATCACTCAAGATGAAGATTAAACCACAATTAAAAAAATATAATCATGGTTTGTGGTGTATAAATCCAAATACCCATATCGTAGCACTAGTATGGGATTCCGTACTCCTCATCCAATGTAAGGTACTGTGATTACCCTCCTGGATCATCGCCACTTTCCATCATATTGTATCCTATATAAAGGCACATTAATATTCTAACTGGCATGGGTAATTACCTCCCATACATTTAATTTCTATAAACAAGAGAATATGATAGGAAAAACCACTAATATTATACAATACATAAGGCGAGGACTTCTTATTCGTTTCATTTAAATGTTAATAAATAATCATCGTAAATTTATTTCTATATTTTATATATGGACCTATAATGTATGTATTTATTCAAGATAATATCCATTAAAATTTAATCCATTAAAATTCAAATGAAGTAACCATCATGAATTATACATTTCACATATCCCAATAAATTTAACATAACCATCTTATCTTATTGATTTTTATAAGGTAAAACTATTTCTAATGGTCAAGGTTCATTTACTAGATGTCATGTTCATTTAGTCAAATTCATACTTGGTAAATTCCTACTATAAGATGAAAAAGCACCTAAGGGGTGAAATGAGGGACATATAATACTCACATACAAATGAAAATTATGTTTTGAAACCATGACGGAAAATAAAATGATTTTTGAGCATTTTGAACCAATGGGTCTAAATTGCCAATTCTATGTTGAACATCCCATAGGGTTACCATATAAGGTATGTGTGACCTCTTACCCACCTATCAAATCTCAAAAAGAATCATCAATGTGTATTGGTGTATTAGACATGATGAAATAAATAAAATTTTGAAGATAAGAAAATACATACATATGGAAAAATGACATTACAAAAAAATGATAAAAAATGATGGGAAAACAATATAGCCAACTATATCAAGGCCATATGAGACAGATCGCTCAATATCAGCCATAGATTAAAGGAAAGGGTAAAATTGATCTATAAAATGTTCTAATATACTGAAAATAGTGTGAATGAGCCAACATATAAATATAATAATAGTTGTGAAGATAAGCAATAATATGAGTTGACAGATTGGGTGAGATTACTACGATAGATTTATAGAATCTGAAGGATTGAAGGAAAAACACTAGATAAAGGAGCTACTTCAAATCCTATCATTGGGATGATTTAATCTCAATGGAAGAGGAATACCCATTCCATATATTTTAGGAGAAAAAATTAATAGAAAATAAGATTTACCGATAAATGAGGGAAAACTGATCATTTCACCAGAAAAAAAGTGGGTGAAGAGTTTAGGTTCTTGGTCAGTTAAACTGTGTGCCAGAAAATTAATGTTTATCTATAGGGAATGGGATCCCTTAATAGTTATTTGAATAGTTTCAATAACTGTGTATAGATCATTCATAAAGCCTATATCTCATTTCTTCAACAGGTCGGATGACCGCCAACCCTAGGTCGCACAGTTAGAGAAAAAGTGTGAGGCCCATCTGTATTTTTCTCATTTTGAAGATTTGGGCTCTGAACAATTCCCTAACGATCATGTGAACCCCACGATTTTATTACGTATCATTACTTGGTCTATTTAATAAAATAAAATAGAAAAACTAATTATTTATACACTTGTTTAATATGAGGTTCATTTCAACCTCTACTCCTTAAAAAACCCATCCCTAGGTTGGACTTCAGAGGGTATAAGGGATAATTTAATGAAGAGCTCTAGAAATTGAGATCTTATATCATCTTCTCATTCCTAAGTCTCATCAAGTACTCGGTTATTCTACCATAATACAAGTACCTAATGAACCATCCTACTTCAAAGTGTCCTAATGCCCCGATCAGCTATACACTTGAGATACCCGAAAAAAGAATCATTTATACCCAAATAGACCTCATCTAGTTGAAATACTCGAGTCTGGTCAAAACCATATCGATAAATCTTAGATTCCTAAAAAATAAAGCATGGACTAGTATTTTATAGGATGTTTCAGTTGTTAATCCACTAATTTAATTCATTTTATAACATAAAAGTATCCATTATACCTCGGTGACATATTACCCTACATCTGAATACATATACACCACAACCTGGGTGAAACTCACAAGAAAACATGGTCTCTGGCCTCGAACTAAATAGGTCATTAGTGTCTGTGGGAATAAGACTACCATCTAGACTGAACTTTCAACTTGCACATCCAAATCAATTATACCAATTTTATATTTTCTTTCATGATACATGGTCTAAGAATTTATTATTCCTTTACCTCTATCAAGCATAACGGTGAGAGGAAATTAAAACAATGTAAGCCCCATTAGGATCCATCTCAATAGTGGTATGAAAGAAATTGTAATAATAAAAAATGTTGTGGTGAATGTGTTTCTCCCATGAACCCTCAAGAAAAGGACGTGTTCACAAAGAAAGTCCTCTAACACATGGATCATACTCTCTATTTTAACATCATTCAATGAGTTATAGTTCATACTTAGAAGTAATTGTGTAAGATAGGTATTTGATAACCTATTCTATAACTATTATTGGAGACAATAATGAATGTTAGAAATTATAGATCGAGGATATCCATGTATACATAAAACCTCTCATGGGTTCAAATTTACTATATCATCTATCACGAAGGTCTCTCAGATATGAAAGAAATGTGTGACCTTTTCCAAATGGTGAAAAAAAATCATACTATATAATCGAAATGAAGTGATCAAGGTCTACATGTCATGAAATCAATTAACACACCATACCATTTAAATTTAGTAATTGAAAACGACAATAGAATCCCTACTGGGAATTTATGTTCTTCATTCACCATATGAATGCTGGAACACTCTGTGATGAGACCATCAATATCACATTTCATACTAGGACACCAATACCAGCATCATAGATCTCAATAAATTTCGGTGAAACTTGGGTGAACCGCCCAAGTTGAGGTGTGAAATACTAGAATTAGTTCCTCTCTAATGTTTGCTGGGAACGATACATAGCCATGAAACCATAAGGTATCATCCCTATCCATGATCCAACCTGAATATGTATCATCATTTAATATTATTTCCCTTATAACAAGGATTGTAGGATCAGATAACTAGCTCATTCATATTTTTTCCATAAGAGTAGATGTAATAGATAAGGATAAGAGAATCGTTTGGTCAATTTCATCTAGAATCTCTACATGTATCTCTGAGAATTAGTCTATAAACTATCATTATATACTGAATTCATGAAATTCATTTTATTCTGAGTCTTCCAGCTTAGCGCATTGGCAATTGAATTTCTTTTACTAAGAATGTAGGCAAACTCAAAATTAAATGATTGTAGGTACTCAACTCACCTGTGTTGTCTATGTTTTAGGTCCCAATGTTTAAAGATATAATTGAGCCTTTTTTATATTTAAATACAAAAAAACACTTTACTAGTAGATATTGTCTCCAATACTGTAATGAATGGTAAGTATTAATTTGATTAAGGTCATTTGTTGGGTAATTCCTCCCTTGAGGCCTCAATTTACGAGACTCAAATGCAATGACTCAGTCATCCTATATCAGAATAACTCTAAGAATAATATGCAATGCATCACAATATTCGATATATTTCCTTCATACCACTGGAAGAATTAGTTTTTTGTTGAATTCAATTGTCACTTAAACTCTTGTAAGGCTATTTCACAATATTCTAACTATAAAAATTTCATACAGTTTTGTTTCAGGCTTATAAGCAGCACTTCCAGGCATGATAAATCAAGAAGGAAACATATGTAACATCAAGTAGACCCCAGGAATCTCCATATTTCAGATACATTCATAGGATTATCCTACGAAACCATAGTTTACACTATCTCTAGATGTACTAAAACTCTTCACTCTGAGATAATATAGCACTTGAAGTGGACTTTGTGGTCCCATAAGTTGAATTTACTAAATAAACTCTAAAGCATATTCTCCCTTACTGTAATCAATATTATATGAAGATGGGTTTAATGGCCTTGTTAGGATCATGAATACATAATTATATCATCAACAAATATAGCCACAAATGAATATAGATATGGGTGGAAGATATAATTCATAAGGGACATAAATACTATAGGTGCATTTGGGAGTATGAAAGAAATAACTGGGTACTTATATAGACTATACCTTCTTTTGAAAGCTGTGAAAGGTGTCTGAATTCCATAAACACACCGGATTATAGTCATACCTCAAATCTATCTTTGATAACACTTTTGATTCTAAAATCTAATCAGATTTTTTATCCATTATATTATGTGTATACCGATTATATATTTTTAGTTACCTCAATTGAGCGTAATCCACAGAGAACCTAAGGGTACCTTCATAGTTTATGGATAAAGAACCAGTTAACACCAAGTAGATGTGTTTGGGTGCATATATCCTTTACCACAAGATACTCCAACTACTTTTTGTGTGACAGAATCCCTTTTTCTACATCATATTAGGAGGAATGCTCACTGTTTCTATACTCAACACAAGAACAACAGTAAAAACTACCTATCGCACTAGAGGTAGAGAATATATATTAATGTTTGCTCTAGAATTTGGGATGACCTTGTTGATTTAAGATTCAGGCATTCCAAGTGGTCTCTAACGGGTTTGTTCGTAGAACTGGAAATATCCAATGATTCTATATCCATTTGGACAAACATTCCAAAGGAAGGTTCTCATTAGTTTTGGACTGATGAGGCTTAAGAATTTTCATTGGCTGAGAGGATGGGAGTTCAGACTCATCACCCATTTTTTAGGGGAATTATTTTCTACTTTGGGACTCTCTTTATAGATTTAAGTTATGTTCATGAATCCTTATTAAATTACCGATTATGAAAATGAGCATTCTTTTAGATCTAACAATCAATGATTAATATGTATGAGATTTAGAGAATCTTATATATGTATTCGAGGTTCTTCATTGAAAGAGAATCATTTGTATTTTTTAGAGATTTTTTGATCAATGGTATCCTTCGACACATTATATAGAAATCTCTTGGTCATTATGATAACCATGCTGGTTTTAAATACACTCTGCAGGGCACTTGATGTTTATTGTCATTCAGAAGGACATGAAGTATTTCAGAGTTGGGATCATACCAGAGGATGAGTTACCTACGTATCCTATTTAGAAAAGGAATCAGAATCCTTGTAGTTCAGGATAAAAGTGTGAGTTTTATGCATGATTAATGGATCAATGAAAGATGTCATAATTACTTTTATACTCTAAGATCATGTGAGTCATGCTCGGTGTGAGAAACAAGAGGTATTGGTAAAACCAGACAATTGTTCCATGATAGATGCAATCATAAGAAATTATGTGGGGCTTATGTATATATGAATTCCCAAATAGATATATATCGAGACTCATTTCAGAGAAGAAGTCCAGGAACATGTTCCATAGAGGTATATGTGCTTTTATGGAGATTTAGATACTCTAACATTGGCCTTACTCCTAAGGAGGATTCACAAATTAGGAGGGGACTTGGGGCTTACTCCTAAAGGGGATGCCCAAATCAAAAAAAATTAATATTGGTTAAGAGAAATTAGAACTAGGGCTTACTCCTAAGAAAGAGGCCCAGGTTAAAGGGATTTGAGAACTAGGGCTTACATGTAAGAACCCAGTTCTTATTTTTTTAGGTTCGGGCTTCTTCTTTTCTCTTTTCCTTAAGTGTTTTTGAGAAACTACGAAAAATGGGGAAAATCCTAATTTTTGTAACTACATGCCATGTAATTTTCCACACGTCGTGTACTTTTGGCCGTGTGGAATGGGTACACGGGCCATGTAGCCTTGTCGGCGACGAGGGGTGTAGGAACTGACTACACACCGTATAGTGTTACTTTACACGTCGTGTAGTCAGTCGATAGGCATAAACAGTAAGGCAGTGGAGTAGCTGCTAGCTGGGCGACAGAACACGCCGTGTATACGGGAGTACATGTCATGTACTCTTGTTGACGGATGAACAGTGTGGCGGTGCCGCCAGAGGAACAATTAAATGAAAGAAGTACACGCCGTGTACTCAGAATTATATGCTTTGTACTTTGTTTTTTTTGGCTTAAAACAGGCAGTAGACTCCTCATTTGGTATAGGAGGCATTTGAGCCATTTTGGAGCCAAAGGAGGAGGCCAAACGGTTGAAGATCTGTCATGAGTTCTTCTGTAATCCGATTCGACTTTGGACAATCTCGTTGGAACCACACAGGTAAGCCCTCTCTTCTCCTAGCGTGTCTCTTACCAATTATTTCTCGTTGGAGATTTATTTGGGATGGAACAGATTATCTTCATCATCAGATCTATGATGTTCTTGGGCATTTCAGGGATTAGTGTTTGTTTATAACGCTCGTTGGCATATAAGGTAGGTGGATTGGTGTTTTTTTCAAATGTCGTGTGTTTTATGCAGTTTTGTGCCACAAACCCATGTTGCGGTGTCGTGTGGCTGATTTCATTTCTATAATTAATTCCTAGAATTGCATAGGTGATTAAATTTTGATAATAAAATTCTGGTTGGGATCGTTGTTTGGATCTGGAACCACCCCGGGGGTGTGTTCCACTATTTAGCCGTTTGGCCAGGATACCCGAGGGTATGCCTTTAAAGTAGTACTTGTAGAATTTCCTCAAGAGGAATTGCTTGTTTAATACATATTTTCATGTTGGCCATGGCCCGGTTACCTGTTTTGCCTGAGGTCATTGTTGTGAATAGCCTGAGGGCAATACACTATTAGCCTGAGGGTTGTAGTATTTCACCTAAGGGAAACCTTTCGTTCCTGAGGTCTTGACTTCTGTGCTAGAGGGTGACACTTCCTACGCATGAGGAAAATTTCTGTTACGCCTGAGGGAAATACCAGTGGGATGGATTCTGTATAGCCTGAGAGCAAGCCTGAGGGCGTGGTTTATTATATTAGCCTTAGGTCAAGATATTGGTTGGCCTGAGGGGTTGGTGCTGTTGAGCACAAAATGCTACTAAATTAAATGATTAAATGAATAATAAAATGCCAATATAACATTTAGTAAGTTACTTTTGAGTACTGCTTACACTGTTGCGTTTTACTACTGCACACTATTGTTGCATGCTTAAGGGTAGTTGTGCACGGGCCTTTGGTGGGTGCCTACTGAGATATATTTCTCACACCCTATTTGGTTTATGCTTTTCGACCCAAAAAGATTACATTTCTGCGGGTCTAGATTGGGGAAAGAGTCCCTATACAGGTGCATGATTGTTATTGAGGAATAGGAGGGCCTGGGACCGAGCCTAGGCTCGCGATGCCGCTGCCAACTGATTTTCTTTGTTTTGCTTTACTCTACATTTTTTTGTACTGTATTTATGTACAACATGTTCTGGCAATTTTCTATGTACTTCATACATGTAACATCATTATTTATCTACTATTTTTTATTTTCAGTTGTGTATGGTTTACTGCTTCCACCATTGTTGTATGTTTATTTAGTATTCCACTGCGCTACACTTTGATAGATGATGGAATAGTTTCCCCACTATCAGACCTGGGCCCTCGCTGCTAGTCGGAAGCCTCTGGCATTTGGGGAAATGCTCATGAGGTCACGTGGAGAACTGGGCATGGGGAACCTGTTGCATGGGAACTAGGTCTGGGACGTTACAAAGTGGTATCAAAGGTGTTATTTTCTTTGACTTACTATTTAGAGCCGTAGTCAGGGATAGGATGAACGGTAGTCGGTAATAAGATCTGCCCAGACGTAGCTAACCCGTGTACAGGGGAAATCCAGTCTACCTCGTATTTTTCAATTCTTTTGATTTTGAAAAATTTTACAGTTGATATGTTTTCACTGTTGGGTGATGCACTTTGAGATTGTGTAGTTTATATTTTATTTATGGGTTCTATTTAGTTGAAACTCAATGAGATGAGGGTATGTCACCTCATTCTTCATATAGACACATGCTAGAAATCACATGCCATGCATAGTTTCTATGTCATGTAGGTGAATTAGAAATTTGCATGTTGTTCTGATAGTTTTTGTGCTAGAAAAGCATTTTATTGTGATATTTTCATGATAAATACTTGCTTTGTGATAGGGTATTCTTTGTGTGAGCTTGTTTATAGAATGGATGCCAAACATTGGTTTTTGGGGAATATGGGCCCCTATTGACCAGAATTTGGTGGATCATTGACTGTTAATTGGTTATAACACATATAATATGTCAAACTTTGATTTGTAGGGAGTATGGTCCCTCACGGGTCAGAATTTGACACTTAGGTGTTGTTTTTCATCATTTTATGGGTTCCGGGGAAGCTTCTGAGGCATACTGTCTGGAAACCTAGTATACACGCCATGTAGTATTTCTATACACGCCGTGTATGTTCTTCTATTCGGGAAGAAAAATGAACTTTTCATGTACACGCCATGTACCCTGAGTACATGCCGTGTAGTCTCTTCCTGTGTCACAAACCATGTTGGCGGAGACACGGGGAAGGGAAGATATTGGGGTCAACACGCCATGTAGCTTTTGTACACGCCGTGTAGTGTTGACCCGGAGTCCGATCATGTAACTAACAACATGGGTCGTTGAACTCCTGTACAGAACATGCCGTGTCAATGATGGACATGCCATGTAGTGTGACCTGGGGACTCGGTCGTGTAACTAACAACACATGTCGGTGTCACGTCTCCCTGAACACATCGTGTACCTTTGGGACACACCGTGTAGTCTTGTCCGAGGACAGACCGTGTGGTTTTAGTCGGGTGGCTGGGAAACGGGGTGTTGTACACGCTGTGTATGGGTGTAACATGTCGTGTAGTGACAGGATGAGTCGTCGGTCGTGTCACAGATGACATGGGCAGTTGGAACACAACACCGTACACGTTGTGTAGATATTATACACACCGTGTAGTTTTTGTTCAATGGAAGCCGTGTGGCTTAGCTGTGTGTAAGGACCCGGTCTTGGAAGGGAATTCAAGTACACACCGTGTAGACATTATACACACCATGTAGTCTTTCTTTGATAATTTTGAAATGCCTTCATTCTCTTGTTCTTTTGTGTTTCCTTCGCATTCAGTCTTAATAATCTTGAATCTGAGGTGTGCTTTTGACCTTGTAGTGCCATGCCGCCTAAACGACCACGAGTTGTTTTCCAGGAGAGCGGTGACGATTATACTATGGAGATGGTGGCCCATGGGCTACCAGTTGATCCTCCAACAGAGCCGGATGCGGTGCTATCTTCTATACCAGACATAGGCATGAAGGTGTAGTTCTATGAGGGCATTATGCAGTTCATTCAGACTTTTCAGGGAGCACCACAGGCTACTACATCTATGGTTGAGCTAACATGTATCTTCCAGAAGCAGCATCCACCTACGTTTTCAGGTAATGGTGGACCACAGGTTGCGGAGTCTTGGCTTGGAACGATGAAGATTATTCTCGGGCATCTTGAGATGCCTCTAGGGTGGAGTGTCATGCTGGTGACTTACATGCTATGTGATTCCGCCAAGAGGTGGTTGGATGTTACCACCCAGTCATATCATCATAGAGATATGGCATGGGAATATTTTCAGGCATTATTCTTTGACTTCTTCTTTCCCGAGACGCTGAGGGCAGACAGAGCTCAACAGTTCATGAATCTACAGCAGGGCTCTATGTCGGTGATAGACTATTCTGCTCATTTTACAGAGATTTTTCATTTTTCACCTGTGCTGGTGAGTGATTAGATGTTGAGAGCCAGATGTTTTGATGATGGTCTTCATTATGAAATCTGAGCACTGGTGAATGTTTTCAGGTTGCCTTCAGTACACGCTATTGTGAACTAGGCGCTGATTACTAAGTTGAACCTGCGGGAATCGAGTGGTGTGGGCCAGGGCAGTTCAGCACCAATTACTGGTACAATTTCTATTGGCAAAAGGATGAGACAGATAGACATCTCTCAGGGCGGTAGTACCAGCCAAGCAGTGTCTTCAGGTGGCCCAATCCGGTGCTACCAGTGTGGTAGAGAGGGGAACAAGAGATAGTAGTGTCCATAAGACCAAGTAGGGTGTCAATCTTATGGAAAGACGGGTCATCTACAGTGCTTTTGTAGGGTGTTTCTACCAGTGGCTAGTGAGAGGGGTTCTGTGCAGACTCCGGGTGCGGGAGCAGGACCAGTGGCTCTTTACCAGTCAGGGAACTTGAATACATCAGGGTGTGTAGGAAGAGATGGTGGTCATTGTCGTGGTAGCCAGACACCAGGATCTCAGAGGCAGCAGGGTGGGATAGCTCAGGTTAGTCAGGGTGTGTCGCAGGGCCGCTGCACTGGGCAGGCATATGTAGTCTAATAGACCCAGAAGAAGTAGTATTCCCGACCATCGACAGTCATAGGTACTATTCTAGTAGCTTCTGTCTTATCTCCAATACTTTTTGATATGGGTGTTATTCATAGTTTCATATTTGTTCCCGTTGTGGAGAGACTTAGGATCTGTGTTTCTACTTCTTTGAATACCATGATGCTAAACACTCCGTTGAGGACTAGGACGGAATGTTTACATTAGTGTAAGGAGTGCCCCTTCAGGTTGGAGGGTGTCACGTTCTATGGTACCTCTATGTATTAGAGATTACGAGCTATGACTTCATTCTCAGGATGGACTGGTTGGTTCCCTATCGAGCCTTTGTAGCCTGCTATCGTCACAGGGTGCGTTTCACATCCCCATAGGGTTGGATAGTTTCTATACAAGGGTGATTGGGATGTTCAGGCGAGTAAAGCTAGACCAGAGCATCTGGGGCGAGGTGGAGTCACAGCCCAGATTGTGAGCTTATATCTAGATGATCAAGAGACTTGTCAGAAAGATTTCCCTCCAGTTGTTCATCATTTCAGGGTTGTCTTCTCGGACGAATTTTTGGGTCTGCCTCCGGTGCGTGAGGTGGATTTCCTTATTGATCTCATGCTAGGAGTAGCACCAGTGTCTATTCCTCTTTATAGGATGGCCATGCCTGAGTTTCAGGAGCTCAAGAGGCAGATAGAGTTGTTTCAGGTGATGGGTTTTATCCAACCTAGTACTTCTCAGTGGGGTTCGTCGGTCCTTTTTGCGAAGAAGGCAGACGGTACCCTCAGTCTTTGCGTGGATTATCGGAAGCTGAACCAGTTGAAGGTTAAGAAATGATATCCCTTTCCAAGTATAGATGATCTGTTTGATCAGATTTGTGGAGCATGAGTGTTCTCGATGATTGACTTGAGATCCGGATATCATCAGCTGTGCGTGAGACCATCGGATATTCCTCTTACCGCTTTTCAAAGAAGATATGGTCTGTACGAGTACTTGGTTATGCTGTTCGGACTCATGAACGTGCCACCAATTTTCATGGCTCTGATGAATCATGTGTTTCATCCGTGTCTTGATTCTTTTGTGGTAGTATTCGTGGATGACCTCTTGGTGTACTCTCGCACTCAACACAACCATGCCACCCATCTTGAGATCGTATTTAGTACACTGAGAGAGCATCGGCTATATGCTAAACACTAAAAGTGACACTTTTGGATGGACCAGGTTCACTTCCTGGGTCATATCATCTCAAGGGTAGGAGTTGAAGTAGACCTAGAGAAGGTGAGAGTAGTAGTTTCCTCAGAGGATCCAAAGAACGTGTGTGAGATACAGAGTTTCTTAGGGATGGCCGGTTACTACAGACACTTCATACATGACGTCTCCCTCTTAGAATCACTGTTGAAAGGTCTGACTAAGAAGGGTGTGAAGTTCGTTTGTTCAGAAGTTTTCGAGACAGCTTTTCAGGACTTGAAAGGAAGGTTGACATCAGCACCGATCCTGATACTCCTAGAGAAGGGGAAGAGCTATACAGTTTACTTTGATTCATCAGGTATTGGGCTGGGAGCAGTTTTGATGTAGGGCGACCAAGTTGTTGCATATGGGTCTCAGCAGTTGAGGCCACATGAGGGGAATTACTCGATGAATGATCACGAGTTGGCTGCAGTTGTTCATGTGTTACGCTGTTGGAGACACTATCTGTTGGGAGAGAATTTTGTGGTTTTCACCGACCAAAAAAACCTCAAGCATATCCTTACTTAGCATGACTTCAATCTGAGACAGAGGAGGTGAGTCGAGTGTCTACAGTCCTTCGATTTTGAGCTTTCCTACATACTTGGTAAAGGTAATGCAGAAGCTGATGCACTGAGTAGGAAGACTCAGATACAGGTCGTGTAGGAGGCCATTGGTGAGTGGCAGCTCATGGCTTTGTTCTCTGAGATGCATCTGGAGGTTCATGACAATCAGGGGTAGAATTATCATTCATCTTTAGCTGTGACTTCTACCCTCCTGGACAGATTGAGGATGAGATAACTATCGGATTTATAAACCCTAGTTCTATGGGAGTATGTGGCAAGTGAGGACACTCCTCCCAGTTTGATGATAGGCGATGATGAGGTTTTTGCGTTTCCATGGATGACTGTGGGTTCCAGGGGATATACACGAGGTGCTGATGCCAGAATTTCATGCTTCAGTTTGGGCAGTCCATCCTGGGGTTACCAAGATTTTCTGTGACTTCAGGCGTCAGTACTGGTGCCCGAGTATGAAGAGAGAGATATCTGGTTTTGTTACGAGGTGTTCCACTTGTCAGAAGGTGAAGGCAGAGCACTAGAGGCTAGTTGGGCTATTACAGCAGTTACCCATTCCAGAGTGGAAATGGGATTATGTCGCGATGTATTTCGTGACGGGATTTCCGAGGTCCCCTCGAGGCAATGGCATCATGTGGGTTTTTGTGGGCAGACTCACGAAGGTAGCTCACTACATGCCGATCAAGGAGACCTTCGGTGTGGGTGAGCTCGGAAGGCTATATATCTGAGACATCGTACGTCTTCATTGGGTCCCCCGTTATATCGTTTCTGACAGGGACGCCCACTTTACGTCTCATTTCTGGCAGAGTTTTTAGAGGGCACTGGGTACACAGGTGCTTCTGAGCACAGCATACTACCCTCAGACAGATGGCCAGTCAGAGCAGACGATATAGGTGTTGGAGGACATGCTGCGCGCAAGCGTCCTAGACATTGGGGGTTCTTGGGAGAAGCATATAACCTTAGTAGAGTTTGCCTATAACAATAGTTTCAGGAAACTATTTAAATGGCAACATACGAGGATTTATATGGTAGGATATGCCATTCACCATTGTGATAGTTAGAGGCAGGTGAGGCAGCTTTATTGGGACCACACCTCATGCAGGAGACCTCTGAGCATGTCCAGTTGATTGAGAAGCGGATGGCTACCGTGAAAACTCGTCATAATTCATAGGATGATCGCCGAAGTTGACCTTTGGATTTCATGGTTGGGGATCAGGTTTTTCTATGTGTTTCGCCGAGGCTGGCACACAAGGAAGTGAGGAGACAAGGCAAGATTTCACCGAGGTATGTGTGGCCATTCGAGATTCGGGAGAGAGTCGGGCTGGTTGCCTATCGGTTTCGATTACCACATCAGTACCAAGCAATTCACGACGTCTTCCACGTGTCTCAATTGCGTCACTATCATTCAGACCAGTCTCACGTCTTTCATCCCAAGGAGGTTGAGTAGGAGGCAGGTGTGTCCTTTGAGAATCATCTGATTCGTATCCTTGATAGGAGCATGAAGGTTCTATCAGGCCAGTCATTTCCTCTCGTACAGGGGATATGGAAGCATGGCCGAGTGCAGGATGAGACCTGGGAGTGGGAGGCGGACATACGTGCTCAATAGCTAGAGATGTTCTATGCTTTATCTTCACCACCCTGGTAAGGAAAATTCAGGGATGAATTGCTATAAGGGGGGAAGTTTGTAAGAACATGGTTCTTATTTTTGAGGTACTAGCTTCTTCTTTTCTCTTTTCCTTAAGTGTTTTTGAGAAACTATTGAAAATGGGGAAAATCCTAATTTTTGGAACTGCACTCCATGTACTTTTCCACACGCTGTGTAATTTTGGTTGTGTGGAATTGGTACACGGTGCGTGTAGCCTTGTCGGCCACGAGGGGCGTAGGAACCCACTACACGTTGTGTAGTGGTACTTTACACGTAGTGTAGTCACTCGGCATGCCTAAACAGTAAGGTGGTGGAGTAGCTGCCAGCTGGGAGACAGTACACGCCGTGTACTTGGGAGTACAAGTCGTGTACTCATGTCGACGGATGAACAGTGTGACGGTGTCGCCAGAGGAACAGTTAAATGAAGGAATTACACGCCGTGTACTCAGAAGAACATGTCATGTACGTTGTTTTTTATCTTAAAATAGGTCGTAGCCTCCTCATTTGGTAGAGGAGGCATTTGAGACGTTTTGGAGCCAAAGGAGGAGGCTGAACATTTGATGATCCGCCAGGTGATCATCTAGAATCTAATTAGGCTTCGGAAAATCTCGTTGGAACCGCACGGGTAAGCCATATCTTACCAATTCTTTCATGTTGGATAGTTATTTGGGTTGGAACGGTTTATCTTCTTCATCATATCTATGCCGTTCTTGGGCGTTTTGGGGATCGGCGTTCGTGTATAACGCTTGTTGGCATATTAGGTAGGTGGATTTGTGTTTGTTTTTTCAACTGTCATGTGTTTTGTCCAGTTTTGTTCCACGAACCCATGTTGGGGTGTCATGTGGCTGATGACGTTGCTATAATTAATTCCTAGAATTGCATAAGTGATTAAATTGTGATAATAATTTTTTTTTTGGGATCATTGTTTGGATCTGGAACCACCCCGGGGGTGTGTTCCACTGTTTAGCTGTTTGTCCAGGATACCCGAGGGTATGACATTAAAGTAGTACTTGTAGAATTGCATCAAGAGGGATTGATTATTTACTGCGTATTTCCATGTGGGGCATGGCCCGGTTACCTGTTTAGACTAAGAGCGTTGTTGTGATTAGCCTGAGGGCAATGCACTGTTAGCCTAAGGGCTTTAGTATTTCGCCTGAGGGAAACCTTTCATGCGTGAGGGCTTTACTTCTATGACTGAGGGAAACACTTTTTACGCCTGAGGTAAATTTCTATTACGCCTGATGGAAATACCTGTGGGTTGGATCTTTTATAGCCTATGGTCGTGGTTCACTATATTAGCCTTAGGGAAAGATACTGGTTGGCCTGAGGGCTTAGTGCTGTTGAGCACAGAATTTTACTGAATTAAATGATTAAATGAATAATAAAATGGAAATATAACTGGTATTTAGTTACTTTTGATTACTACATAATTTGTTGCATTTTACTACTGCACACTATTTTAGCATGCTTACACGTAGTTGGGCACGTTCCTTTGGTGGGTGCCTATTGAGATATATTTCTCACAGCCTGTTTGGGTCATGCTTTTCAGCCCAAGCAGATTACGTTGCTGCCGGTGTAGATAGGGGCAAGAGTCCCTATACAGGTACTTGACTGTTGCTGAGGAGTATGAGGGCATGTGATCGATCCAATGCTCATGATGCCGCTACTAGCTATTTTGCTTTGTTTTACCATATTCTGCATTTTGTTGTACTGTATTGATGTACAACATGTTCTGGCTATTTTAGGAGTACTTGAGACGTGTAGCATCATTATTTATCTACTGTTGTTTATTTTAAGTTGTGTATGGTTTACTGCTTCCGCTGTCGTTGTATGTTTATTTTGTATTCCGTTGTGCTACACTTTCATAGATGAGGGCATAGTTTCTCCACTATCAGACCTGGGCCCTCGCTGCTAGTCGGCAGCCTCTGGAGTTTGGGGAAATGTACATGAGGTCATGTGGAGAACCGGGCTTGGGGCACCTATTGCGTGGGTACTGGGTCCAGGATGTTACAAGGTGGTATCAAAGGGGTTCTTTTCATTGAATTTCTATTTGGATCCATAGTCAGGGATAGTTCGAATGGTAGTTGGTAATAAGATGTTCTCGGTCGTAGCTAACTCGTGTACAGGGAAAATCCAGTCTACCTTGTATTTTGCAATTCTTTTGATTTTGCAAGTTTTACAGGTGATATGATTACACTGTTGGGTGACGCACTTTGAGATTGTGCAGTTTATATTTTATATATGGGTTCTATTTAGTTTCATCCCGATGAGATGAGGGTATGTTGTCTCATTAATCATATAGGCACATGCGAGAAATCACATACCATTCATAGTATCAATGCCATTTAGATGCATTAGAAATTCTCATGTTGTTGTGACAGTTGTTGTTCTAGAAAATCATGTTTTTGTGATAGCTTCTTTATAAATACATGCACTGTGATATGGTATTCTTTGTGTGAGCTTGTTTATATAATGGACGCCATGCTTTGGTTTTTGGGGAGTATGGGCCCCCATTGACCATAATTTGGTGGATCATTGACTGTTTATTGGTTATAACACATATAATATGTCAAAAATTGATTTGTGGGGAGTATGGGCCCTCATGGGTCGGAATTTGACACTAAGGTGTTGTTTTCCCGCATTTTCTGGGTTCCGGGGAAGTTTTTGAGACATACTGTCTGGAACCCAATATACACGCCATGTAGTATTTTTATACACTCCGTTTATTTTCTTCTGTTCGGGAAGAAAAATGAAATTTTCAAGTATACACCGTGTACCCTGAGTACACGTCGTGTAGTCTCTTCCCGTGTCACAAACTGTGTTGGCAGCAACATGGGGATGGGAAGATCTTGGGACGAACACGCCATTTAGTGTTGACCTGGAGTCTAGTTGTGTAACTAACAACATGGTTCGGTGAACTCTTGTATAGAACACACTGTTTCAATGATGAACACACCATGTAGTGTGACCTAGGGACTTGGCCGTGTAACTAACAACACGGGCCGGTGTCACCTCTCCCTGAACACACTGTGTACCTTTGGGACACACCATGTAGTCTTGTCTAAGGACGGACCATGTGGTTTTCACCGGGTGGCTGGGAAATGGGGTTTTGTACACGCCGTGTTCTGGTGTAACATAGCATGTAGTGTCAATCCGAGTAGTCGTATGTGTCATAGACGACACTCGCAGTTGGAAAACAACACCGTACACACCGTGTAGATATTATACACGCAGTGTAGTTTTTGTTCAATGGATGTCGTGTGGCTTAGCCATGTGTAAGGACCTGGGAAGGGGAAGGAATGTCAAGTACACGCCTTGTAGACAGTATACACGCTGTGTAGTCTTGTATTGAAAATTTTTAAATGTCTTCATCCTCTTCTTCCTCTATGGTTCCTTTGATTTCAGTCTTAATAATCTTGAATCTGAGGCATGCTTTTGACCTTGTAGTGTCATGCCGCCTAGATGACCGTGATTTGTTTTCCAGGAGAGTGGTGACAATTATACTCTAGAGATTGTGAGCCATGGGATACCAGTTGATCCTCCAGTAGATCCAGATGTGGCACCAGCTGCTATACCGGACACAGGCACAGAGGTGTAGTTTCATGAGGAAATTATGTAGTTCATGCAGACCATTCAGGGAGCACCGCAGGCTGCTACATCTATTGTTGAACTGACGTGTATCTTCCAGCAGCAGCATCTGCCTACGTTTTCAAGGGATGGCGGACCACGGGCTATGGAGTCTTGGCTAAGATCACTGCAAACTATTTACGAGCATCTTGAGATGCCTCCCAGGCGAAGGGTCAAGCTCGCGACTTACATGATTCGTGATTCCGCCAAGAGGTGGTGGGATGTTACCACCCAGTCAGTGCATCATAGAGACAAGGTGTGGGATGATTTTTAGGTAGTCTTTTAAGACTTCTTCTTTCCCGAGATGTTGAGGGCAGATAGTGCTCAAAATTTCATGAATCTGCAGCAGGGTGCTATCTCGGTGATGGACTATTCTGCTCATTTTACGGAGCTTCAGCGTTTTTCACCCATGCTTGTTGGTTATGAGACATTGAGAGCCAGAAATTTTGAGGATGGTCTTAGTTATGACATCCGAGCATTGGTGAATGTTTTCAGGTTTCCTTCAGTACACGCTATTGTGAACTAGGTGCTGATTACTGAGAAGGACTGTCCGGAATCGGGTGGTGTGGGCCAGGGCGGATCAGCACCAATTAATGGTACAATTTTTGTTGGAAAGAGGAAGAGACATATAGACATATCTCAGGGTGGCAGTACCAGCCAGACAGCATCTTTAGGTGGCTCGATCAGGTGCTACCAGTGTGGTAGAGAGGGGCACAAGAGACCGCAGTTTCCCAGAGACCCAGTGGAGTGCCGATCTTGCGGCAAGATGGGTCATCTACATCGCTTCTGTAGGGTGTTTCTACCAGTGGCTAGTGAGAGGGATTCTATGTAGACTCCACATATGGGAGCAGGACCAGTGGATTCTTACCAGTCAGGGAACTGGAATACATTAGGGCGTGCAGGAAGAGATGGTGGTCATGGCCACGGTAACAAGACACCAAGATTTCAGAAGTAGTAGGGCGGGACAGCTTAGGGTAGTCAGGCTGTGTCATAGGGCCGTGGCACTGGGTAGGCATATGCGGTGCAACAGACCCAGTAGGAATAGGATCCCGGGCCATCGACAGTCAGAGGTAATGTTCTATTATCTTCTGTCTTATCTTCAGTACTTTTGAATACGGGTGATATGCATAGTTTCATATTTCTAACCATTGTGGAGACCCTTGGGCTCTGTGTTTCTACTTCTTCAGATACCATGACGCTAGAAACTACGTTGGGGACTAGGACGGAAGGTTTGCGTCAGTGTAAGGAGTGCCGCCGTGAGGTTGGAGGGTGTCACTTTTATGGAACCTCTATGACTTATAGATGATGACCTTGGACGTCATTCACGGGATGGACTGGTTGGTTCCCTATCGAGCCTTTGTAGACTGCTATCGTCGCAGGGTGTGTTTCACGTCACCAGAGGGTGGAGAGTTTCTATAATAGGGTGAGAGGGATGTTCAGGCGAGTCGAGCTGGACCAGAGCATCAGGGGCGAGGTAGAGTCACAGCCCAGATTGCGAGCTTATATCTGGATGATCAAGGGACTTGTCAGACGGATTTCCCTCCAATTATTGATCGTATCAGGGATGTATTCCTGGACTACATTTTGGGTCTACCTCCAGTGCGTGAGGTGGATTTATCTATTGATCTCGTGCTAGGAACAGCACCAGTGTCCATTCCTCCTCATAGGATGGCCATGCCTAAGTTGCAGGAGCTAAAGAGGCAGTTAGAGGAGTTACATGAGAATGGTTTTATCTAATCTAGTACTTCTCTGTGGGGTTAGCTGGTCCTTTTTGCAAAGAAGGAAGACAGTAGCCTCAGACATTGCGTGGATTATCAGAAGTTGAACCAGTTGACGGTTAAGAACCGCTATCCCTTGCTAAGGAAAGATGATCTGTTTGATCAGCTTTGGGGAGCACGAGTGTTCTCAAAGATTGACTTGAGATCCGGATATCATCATCTGTGCGTGAGACCATTGGATATTCTGCTTACAGCTTTTCGGAGTAGATATGGTCTGTACGAGTACTTTGTTATGTCGTTCGAACTTCTGAACGGGCCATCAGTTTTCATAGATCTAATGAATCATGTGTTTCATCCGTATCATTATTCTTCTGTGGTAGTATTCGTGGACGACATCTTGGTGTACTCTCGCACTCAACACGACTATTCCACCCATCTTGATATCATATTGAGTACACTGAGAGAGCATTAGCTATATGCTAAGCTCTCAAAATGCCACTTTTGGATGGACCAGATTCACGTCATGGGTTATGTCATCTCAGAGGTAGGAGTTGCAGTAGACCCACAGAATGTGAGAGCAGTAGTTTCATGGGAGCTGCCTAAGAACGTGTTTGAGATACGGAGTTTCATGGGGTTGGCCAGTTACTACAGATGCTTCCTACAGGACTTCTCCTGCATAGCAGCACTGTTGATAGTTCTGACTAATAAGGGTGTGAAGTTCATTTGGTCAGAAGCTTGTGAGACAACTTTTCCTGACCTGAAAGGAAGGATGACATCAGCACTGATCTTGATACTCCCAGAGAAGGGGAAAAGCTATACAGTTTACTATGATGCATTAGGGGTTGGTATGGGAGTAGTTTTTATGTAGGGCGACTGAGTTGTTGCATACAGGTCTCGGCAGTTGAGGCCACATGAGCGGAATTACCCCACACATGATCTTGAGTTGGCTGCATTTGTTCATGTGTTGCGCTGTTAGAGACACTATCTTTTGGGAGAGAATTTTTTGATTTTCACCAACCACAAAAACCTAAAGTATATCTTTACTCAGCATGACTTGAATCTGAGACAGAGGAGGTGGGTCGAGTAACTATAGTCCTTCGATTTGGAGCTTGCCTACACACCTCGTAAAGGTAAAGCAGTAGCTGATGCACTGAGCAAGAAGACTAACATACAGGTGGTGCAGGAGGCCAGTGGTGAGTGGAAGATCATGGATTTGTTCTCTGAGATGCATCTGGAGGTGCATTACTGTCAGGGGAAGATGTATCTTTCATCTTTAGTTGTGACTTCTACCCTCCTGGACAGAGTGAGGATGAGACAACTATCGAATTCAGAAGCCCTAGTTCTATGGGGAGTCGGTGGCATGTGAGGACCCTCCTCCTAGTTGGAAGATAGGCAATGATGAGTTTTTGCGTTTCCATGGACGAGTGTGGGTTCCAGGGGATATAAATGGGGAGATGATGTGGGAGATTCATGCTTCAGCTTCGACAGTTCATCCTGGGGTTACCAAGATGTACCGTGACTTGAGCCATCAGTACTCGTGGCCGGGTATGAATAGAGAGATAGATAGATTTTTTACGAGGTGTTCCACCAGTCAGTAGGTGAAGGTAGAGCACAAGAGGCCAGCTGGGCTATTACAGCAGTGTTGACACTCCTTTCATCACAGAATCTACTGATTGGAAAAGGGGAATATCTGAGCTCAAATTGATTTATCCTTTGAAGAAAATATCAAAAATCAACAAAGGGATGAACAAGAAAAACATTACCCACAGGTTGCACAAGTTCCCTCATAGTCGCGCAAGTACACTAGCGCGACACATGATGGTCGTGCAAGTGACTTGCGTGACCTAAGTGATAACTGCTCGGGGTCTTCATTTGCCTAGATATAGACACTATGGTCCCCCCATTAGGGAGGATTTTTTCCAGAAACATAGATTTGAGCTCCCGGCACCCTAGTATCTTCTCAAAGATTCTGAAACACTTATAAGGTAATTTCTTACCTAGAACGGAAGATCTAAAGAGGGGGGGGGAAGGCCTAAGTGTTGAAACTCACAGACACTTGCGCGCCTAAGTGGACAGTCCTTAAGGGAAATGGCGACACTTGCACGCCGCCTTATTCCTTCAATAGAACATGTGTGCCCCTCTTCTGGAAGAACCTCAAGAGGATTCTAAAGTCTTTAATCAAGAGTCTCTCAAGTATTACCCTGCTGGTTAACCATCGCAAAAGTACCACATGTGTTACGCAGGCATACCTGCGCTCCCACACAGTACATGCACGCCTATCAGGACTTGCGCGCCCCTGCCTTTTTGGGTGCCCTTCTTTCCCATTTCACCCCTCTTAAGCCATTCCACCTCTTCTATTCAAGATTCAATCTTCAAGACACACTTCAAATCCATTTATGGCATGGTTTCTTGATTTGGATTCCTTATCTGAAAGGATTTATGTGGAATATCTCTCAAAACCTAGTGATTTTTACATCTTTATGTCACTAAAAAATTCAGATTTAATTCAATCAACCTCATCCTTTAAGATGAGAGAACCCCTTAACCTGGGCCTCCTATTTAGGAATAATCCCCAGTCATAACTCTCAAATCTGGGCATCCTCCTTAGGAGTAAGCCCCAGTCTCAAACATGGTCATCCTCCTTAGGAGTAAGCCCCAGGTCCCTTAATTTTTCAAATCTCTTAACCTGGTCCTCCTTTTCAAGAGTAAGCCCCAGTCTTAATTTCTCTTTACCTGTCATAATTTAACTATGATCTGATATTCCTTTTCTGGAGTAAAACCCAAATCATAAGTCCTCTCCTAATTTGGGCCTCCTTTTCGGGAGTAATCCCCAAGTTAGAGTATTCAAAATCTCCATGAAGCACATATACCTTTATGGACCCTGCTCCTAGATTTCTTCCCTAAAGTAAATCCTAACCTTCATCTATCTGGGTAGTCATACATACATAAGTCCCACATTATTTCTTATGATTGCAACTATCATGGAACAGTTGTCTGTTTTTTACCAATACCTCTTGTTTCTGACACTGAGCATGACTCACTTGAGCTTAGAGTGTAAAAGTAATTATGACATCGTTCTTTGAGCCATCAATCATAAACATCATACTCCCTTACACAAACTACGTGTGTTCTGGTTCCTTTTCTAAACAAACGATACATAGGTAGCCCATCTTCGGGTTCGATCCCAACTCTAAAATAATCCATGTCCTTCTAAATGAAAATAAAATTCAAGTTCCCCACTGAGTGGCTTTAAAACCAGCATGGTCATCATAATGACCAAGAGACTTCTATATAAATGTTTCGAAGGGTACCACTGACCAAGAATCTCTAATAAATAAAGATTATTCTCTATCGATGAAGAACATTGAATATATATGAAAGATTCTCTAAATTTCCAACATATTTAATCATTGATTGTAATATCTGAAGGAAGGCTCATTTTATACTTGGTAATGTAATAAGGATTCACGAACATAACTTAAATCTATAAAGAGAGTCCCGGAATAGACCATAATTCCCCTAAAAAAGGTGTGATGAGTCTGACCTCCCATCCTCTCGACCAATACAAATTACTAAGCCTCATCAGTCCACAAACTAATGAGAGCTTACCTTTGTAAAGTAGGTCTAAATGGATGTTGAAGCATTGGATGCTTTCGGTTCTACAAACAAACCCGTTAGAAATCGATCGGAATGTTTGAATCTCGCATCAAAGGAGGTCATCCACGAAGTCCAAGGGAAACAAAAAATTATGAACCCGATGTGAATCTTTAACCAAGTTAAAATAATGTTTTGCCTATTTGTTAGGCCCCTATTTAAAACTCAATCAGAGGGCCAACAAAAACAATCATTAACATATGTGATCATCCAAAAGATGTAGTTGCTGATTTTATCTTGATTACGTCTGTTATATCAAACAGGCACTCTTTTCCAAGATCTTCTGCATTTCTAGAATGGATGCTCTCATGTTCACACCTGTGAATACTGCTGCTAAAAATGCCACTACTGCTACTCCTACTGGATCGTCGTCTGCTCTAGGGACGATATCACCTACTCAGCATCTTCAACACTGGTTATCAAACGCGTTGGTTAAGGAGTACCGTCAACACGGTACCATCCCAATTCTGGAGGCTTCCCAACAAGAATGCCAAGTAAACAACTCACATCGGTCATCCGGACAACGACGACAAGTGATCAAGAAGCAGGCGGTGCTGACTATCGTCTCCAACCGTTTCGGGTCGTTATCCCCAGAATGCAATCACCATTTTCTCCCTTATTCTGGGGAGGTGGTTGAGCAGGTCCCTCAGGGCCTTAATTCGAACAGACAGGAGTCCTTCCTAAGGGCTCCCACCAACAATCGCTGCCAGACTCATGCGGTAGTGCGCCCTCAACATGATGAGGGTACCGACTCCAGGCGTTCGGCTCAGGTTCCTCGAACCCGATCAAGCTAGACGAACCACCAAAGGTGGAATCCGGTCAATAGTGAGCATGTTCTCATCTCTGTCATCTCCGAAGAAGTTCACCAACCTAACTTGGTTGCAAGAAACGAGTGGGAACATACACCTGCACGTTTTAATTCTGTTGTCCATCAGACTCGTCTGGCATCATCACACCAATCCCTCCAGGAAATTCCGGTGGAGTACTATAGGCAGGATCATACACCTGTTTATACATCATCATCTAGTTAGTAGGCTCATCTGACTACATATGATGGATCTCGTCAAACATGTTTGGCGAAGTTCAATCATCATGCACATACACCTGCTAGTATTAATCAAGCCTAACAACAGTCTCACTTGGTAGCATTAGGAGAAGTTAGTCGGAATTCCCCGAAAACAAACAGGAGGCAGACTCAACTCTCTGCCCCAACACTTGAGTACTGTCAGGATTCACTGACAGGAAAAGGAGGACAGGAGTAGGCACATACACCTACTCCAAGCCCGGAATGGATGTATATTCCCATTCTGGTAGCTGAAGTCACCAAGAATATTCTATCAATGGTGAAAGAGAAGAAGCAAATCCCTGCTCATATTCTAGATGCCTTCCAGGATATTATAACAACTTCAGTGGCATCTCAGGGAATGACACATAAATCTATCCCTACAAGTGGAGTGACACATCAAAAATTCACTCTGAAATAGACACAGACATCTGTTCCAGTCCATGTGGGTTGTGGGGCATACTCCCCCATATCATACGAACAACCAAGTTAGGCACATACACCTGATTTGAGTTGATATTGTCATCCTAACCTAGCCATCTTTCCTGATCAGGCATATAAACCTTCTCAGAGAAACCACATTCGTCAACAAGTGGTTTCCAAGGTGAGTAAGAAGGCTTCTAAGAAAAAGACCCACCCAGCACAGTCAAGAGATCAAGTGCCAATCTGTAACAAGGCCTTGCTCGATGCTGGAGTTCATGAATCCCTCAGACAATTATCTATTGAAATTCAAGATTCTACTCCCTCATTTCGCAATGGTGGGAACATTAATTCCACAGGTCTTCAATAGAAACTTCCTCATGAAGGCTTGCTTCATGAAAATTTGGACAATCTCGAAGTTTCATCTTAAAATGAGAGCCATAGGAACCCTCTGTGTGGTCAGAAGACCAAGGAGCCAGAGATATCATCTTTTGTTGTAACCCATTATGGTGGTCCTCCCCATGATGATGAATTTCTCTGCGAAAGTCTTCTCCGCATTAGTGATGCACATTTCCCTGAAAATTCTCCAGTGGACAATGTAGTGCTGAGAAAGACCTCTTATCTTGAGGCACTTGCAAATGCGAAACCATCATGTGTGACGCTTCATCCATGGAAGGTGAAATACTTTCTCAATCAGAAGATAGCCCAGGATTTAGGTCATTCTCCGAACCACCCCTAAGTCATGCATCTTCTATTTTAATCAATTATTTCCCTACCAATACTGTTGAATCCAATGAAGTAACAAAGAAAACACCAACTCTGGTCAAATCAGGTAGAATAATCTTCATCAAATGATAAAGATGAAATTTTGAACATGAGAAAACAACTAGCGAAAGGTGAAGTGTTAGTCATGTTTTGGCCTCTGGCTGACTTTGAGTATAATATTCCAGAAGTGTTGACGGAAGGTGAAATTCATGATATTCGTCTCAACATATGGAAAACTCTTTGTCAGTTGAAAAATAAAGTATTATCTTATGATAAATATGAAAATCATCTTGAGATAATAGAAGGGTTAAAACGTCCGATTGATTTGGCATCTCTATCATTCTCTCGATATCCGAAGGTTGAAAAGCAGTAGAGAGCCCTTCAACGTTCATGCCTTGGCGCACTAAGAAGACTGTTTCAGTTAATTTCCAATTCCCTATCTGGTATTCATGTTTGAGGGTGGGGTGTTTATGGAGGACTGCATTTCACTGTGCTCTCCAGTCAGCACAGCCCGCCGAAAATGGTCTCATGCAATGTTATTGCCCATGGCTGGCCACAGTCAATGGGATTTGTTTGTAATCAAAAGCTTGACCAAGAACAGGCTTCAACTAGTTCCTCTCAAAATCATGAATACAGAGAACATGTTATTGAATTACTCTTGCATCAAGCAAATGAGAATATTGAACAGGCCTCTAGTTTGGAGCAAGCACATCACCAAGTGACAGAAGTGTCAGAAATCATCCAATGGTCTTTTGAACAGGGTGATAAAAGAGGATACAGGTTAATGCATCCAGCTAATTTCCAGACTAAGGTTCAAAAGATCATGATAACTTTCAATAAAGTATCAAACATAGCATGTCAAGAACCACCCCAGGTCTCTAGACTGGGGACTCTTTTAAACCAACCCTAGAAATCAAAAAATAGGATTCGAGGAGTTGAGCGAGAACAGCAGGAACAGCCCCAATCCACTGGACTGGGGACTTTTTCAAATCATCAATCCCCTCCTCAGAAAAAGTCGGTCTTTTCTCGATTGCGGAAGAAACATCAAGAGGAACGAAGAGAAAAATTATCAGGAGATTCCCTCCAAATTACGGTTTGTTAAGAAGTTCCAGAGGGATTGAATCAACAAAAGTAAATGTCTAATCAAAGACATGGAAGAAGACAATATCACAGAAATTCTGATAGAAGGGATGCGATGAGTTATGCATCAATCAATGTCATCAATGTCGTTGTTGCTGATCCACCAGATGAGGCTCACTCAGGGGGCTTAGATGAAGAGGTTCCTACTCAAGAAGATGTATGCACCGACACAAATGAAGAAGGTTTGCGTACACAAAGTCAAAGGATTACTTAGAACCTAGGTAATTCTTCGAGTAACCCACTTACGCCTCTCCAAAAAGGATCCAGCAAGGGAAGGAAAGGAACTAAGTTACATATCCTTCCTCTGGAGAAGGTCAATCTCTCTCACTAGGGCAAAGGTTTGCACAACAGGAGGAATAAATGAAGGATTTAAGAAGGTTGAATGTAGAACAACTTCAGAGTAGTCTCCTTCTTAAGCATGTTGGAGTCAGTAAGCCAAAGGAATTTGTTCCTGCTACTGAGATGGATTAAGAATATCCTCCTCTATCAGTACACCCTTAAAGGTCTAATCCTACGGGTCAGGTGCAACAACAGTTGGCAGTGCTACCATCAGTTGCAGCACCAATCGCCACATCTGTCCAAGCTCAAGTCATTGCACCTACCCAAGTCCCAGTTCAACTAGATGTTTCTCAAAAGTTAATAACTACTATTGAGTCATTAACAGCTCGGTTAGAAACTATGGATGGGAAACATGCGCAAGTTCAACCAGAAAATAAAGTTTACCCTGAAAGGGTAGATTCAATTTCTCCTCCATCCAGTTTTGGGAACCATGTATTACCTATTTTCAATGGATCAGGAGATCCTGAACAGCATTTGACGCATTATGTGTCTTGTTGCGATCCTATGATTAGAACTCTGGAGCAGCAAGAAGTAGTAAAACTCAAATTCTTCTTGCGAACCATGTAAGGACCAGCTTTTGTTTGGTATACAAGCTTGACATACCGGTCAATTACCGGATGGGAGGATCTTTGCCAAAAATCCCTCCTTCAATTCAGCTCAACTTTTCCATAGACAACAGTATTCGATCTTACAAACTATAAGCAAAGGGGGAATGAAAGGTTCTCTGATTTCATTTCTCGATGGAATGGATTAACATATTTCTTGAGTTTAGAACTCCCTCAAGGAGAATTGTTGCCAATATTTGTGGAAAATATGCGTGACGAATTACGCACGTCGTTAATCCCTGTGAAATACACAGGAGGGTTTCGAGACCTTACTTCAATCGCTTAGTAGATTTACGATTACCTTATACAGGCTGAGGTTAAATATCGTGTAATTCCATCAACTCCAGGAAGGAGAATGGTTAAAGCAGAAATTGCTACAATTGTGCTTAAATTAGCACATGTACCTGTTTCTACCTCAAAAACATCATCATCTCGAAGGGCTCCACCTTCTGAGCACCAACAACAATGGTCGTTTCATCCAGATGATCAAAGAGATCAAAGACAAAAACAATTTGAGGATCTGAAGAAAAAAACATACTCTTTCTGAAATGAACAAGTTCCTGGTTATTTCAATTCACCTCTAGAAAACAATTTGGTTCAATTTCCAATGCCCAAGAGGCCAAACAAGAAAGGAGATGAAGACATTCCCAATTATTTCCCTTTCAATCAAATGTTGGGGAAACCCATCCAGGAGTGTTTTGTCTTCAATGTCCTCCTGCAAAAGATTTTCGACTCGGGACAAGTCACATTGAAAGTCTCCTCAACCCAAGTAGCATGTCTCACTGCTACCGTTCCAGAGGAGGAAGTTGAATGGAAAGAATTCAAAAGCAAAAATGAAAAGAATTATGATGATTGGATGGTCAAAAAGACAATCAATCGAACTCATGTTATTTTGCAAACACAATTAAAGAAACCAATTGTGTCTTCTGCCATGAATGTTATGGTAAAAACCACTTCGTCAGAGGGAAAGTCCTCAAAAAAACGGCATGATTCAAAGAAAGAAAAAGAATCAAAAGAAGATGAGTATATGTCAAAGCCTATGTTGTCTTTGACTTTGGCAGACTTCATGCCATCTACTTCAAATCCACGGGCACCACCCCACCAAACAACACAACCTAAACAGGCTAATCGGTTAGAGTCTTCATCATACAAAGAGTTAATCAATGGTACTATTAACATGATTTAATTAACAGATCCATATGCCAGTCGTAGTTTTTATTTCAATGAGCCTGAATTCCCTGTATCAAATAGAGGAATCAGAGGAAGTTCTAGGGGCTCATGATACATAGGAAGACATGGATCGTTCAGAAGCCACTATTCCAATTTTACCCATGCTAGAACTTTATACGTAACAGAAACTCATGATAGATCCCTTCAGTGAGCTTAGCAAGAACAAGCAAGTTTTTCTACAAATAGCAAATTCAGTCCTGGAATAGTTATTTTTGAAGACTGGCTGAAGGTTACATCTTCTTCCTCTCAGCATGTAAATGGATCTAATCGGTCTAATCTTCCAAAACTAGGAATATTGCCAACTCCTATCCCAATACAAGATGCATCAACTTCCAAAGCATCTGCTTCCAAGGTACTTTCTAAACCACATATTCCTATTTGGAAAAGCAAACCTCTGGATCAAAAGTATGATATATTGAAACAATTGGCCCATGTACCAGCCATGTTATCAATTCTGGATGCTCTGAATTTTTCAAAAGATCTTCGGGAAGCACTCATCAAGACTTTGTCAAGTCTTCAAGAGTATGAAACTGAAATTGCTGCATCTGAAGTCTATCACATAGAGAATAGTCCTGCAGAATTCCATGCAATAATATCTTTTACTAATGAAGATTAAGATGATGTTGTGCATTGAAATATTAGACCATTGTACTTGTCTGGCATGGTCAATGGTGTAGATGTTCGAAGAGCATTCATTGACAATGGTTCAGGAGTCAACCTCATGCCCATTCGTACACTTCATCGATTGGGACTCACAGAATCTGATTTATCTCTTTCCACCATGATGCTACAGGGATATGATAAAAATGAACATGAACTATTGGATGAAGTTACACTCAGAACTCAGTTTGGAGATCTTGTATCCAATTCAGATTTAATGGTTGTTGATCAAGACTCTGCCTTCAACATCTTTCTTGGAAGACCCTGGCTACATCAACATGTGGTTATCCCTTCATCATACCATCAATGTCTCAAATATTGTTTCGATGGTCAAGTTGAGACATTGTATGGTGATAAGGCCCCGTTCAAGACATGTGAGTCTCAATACATTTAGGAGGAATTCTATCACATGAAGCAAATGGATAAATCCATAACAAAGGATATTACCAAAGTTATTGCTCCATATAGTTTGGAAAAAATTCCAGTAAATCCATTTACAAATTTGAGTACAGATTATGTTTTGCCTATTATTCAAATTGACAAGATAGATCCAAATCAAAATACTCTTATAGAAGAATCCATAATTTCAATTATGACAATCAAGCCAGACAACCTGGGAAATATTGGCAACCTACCATGTAGTGATGAAAGAACAAATGGTGACGTCTTCATTTCATATGTTGAAATCAAACAAGTCTATGCTTCACCAATTAGGCCAGAAGATGTTATAGCAACATTGGAGGTGAACGGTGATGTCGATTCTCAATCCATCATCTCCTCTTTATTACCCAATGAAGACCCTTCATCATAAATCCGGGCGAAAATGGAAGCTTCTTCTTCAAGACATGCAAATTTTGACATCTCTTCGGATCATGAGAATTCTACATTATTATCTATAATGCAAGTAGAAAAAGAAGAAATAGAACATGATGAAAAAGAAGATGAAGATCTCAGAGATGCTCCTCTAGCATTTGAAGAGTGTATCTCTACCACTGTGGATGAACTCAGAGAAATAAATATGGGTACAATAATAGATGTATATTTCTTTTCTAAAGAAAAATAGAAATATATTTTCCTGGAACTATATATAATTGCCCCGGATTGATCCTGATGTTTCTACTCATCATTTGGGTTTACCAGAAGAACATCAAGGATTTAAGCAAGCCCTGAGAAGAACACACCCAACTTATGCTTCAAAAATTGTAGCTGATGTGGATAAGATTATCAAATCTAACTTCATCAGAGAAGTTCAATATCTCAAATGGTTGGCTAATATTGTCCCTGTAAAGAAAAAGAACAGACAAATTAGAGTTTGAATCGATTTTTGAGATCTTAATCGGCGTTGTCCTATGGATGATTTCCTAGTTCCGATTACAGAAATTCTAATTGATGAAACAGCTGGCTATGAATCACTTTCCTTCATGGATGGATATTCTAGAAAAAATCATATATGAATGGCCCCAAAAGAAGATGAATCCACAGCCTTTAGAGAACCTCAGGGTGTGTTTTGCTACCGAGTAATTCCATTTGGCTTAAAGAATGAAGGTGCAACTTATCAGTGTTCCATGTATCGTATCTTCAAACCCTTATTAGGGAAGTTTTTTGAATGCTATGTAGACAAATTTCTAGTTAAATCCAAACAAAGTTCTAATCACTTGGATGATTTGGAATTCATATTCCACAAGTTTCGACAACATAATTTGAAGATGAACCCCTTAAAATGATCTTTTGGGGTAACCTCAGGAAAATTTCTCGGCTTTATTGTACGCCATCGTGTTATTGAAGTTGATCCTGAGAAGACCAAGTCAATCCATGGTATGTCACCTCCTCAAAATTTTAAATAATTAAGAGTACTTCAAGGAAACTTAGCCTATATTCGGCGTTTCATCACCAATTTAGTTGGCAAAACTTACCCTTCACCAAATTGATGAAGAAGGGAGTCGCTCACCAGTGGACTGAAGAATGTCAAGAAGCATTCGATATTCTCAAGAAATACCTCTTGAGTCTACCGGTACTCATGCCACCTATTGAAGGAAGACCACTTATCCTCTACGTGACAAATCTAGAGCGATCATTGGGTGCCTTTCATGCTCAAAATAATGATGTTGGGAATGAAAACAGTCTCTACTATCTCAGTCGAACCATGCTTGAAGAAGAAACCCGGTATTCAAGTATTGAGAAGTGCTGCCTAGCATTAATATTTGTAGTTCAAAAGTTGAGACACTACCTGCAACATCATGAGGTCCAATTGGTATCTCGCAATAACCCGCTCAAATTTATCCTTAGTCGTCCATTTCTTACAGGATGTCTGGCACGGTGGGAAGTTATTTTGCAGCAATTCGACATTAAATATGTGTCTCAAAAGGCAATAATGGGCCAAACTCTGGTTGATTTCCTAGCTGAACACCCTTCAGTGGAAGAAACATCTTCAGATATTGAAGTTCCTGATGAAGAAGTCTTCTCTATTCATGAAAGTCCTCAGGCATGGGAAATGTATTGTGATGGTTCTTCTGGAATTCCAACATGGAGGAAAATGGAAAATCCTAAATTCAACAATGTTGGCTTAGGAATTGTGCTGATTTCTCCAGAAAAGGTAGTGTTACCTTATTCCTTCTTATTATGGGAAGGTGGTACCAATAATGAAGCAGAATACCAATCTCTCATCGTAGGCTTGGAATTAAAACTTCAAGCACAAGTGAATCACTTAAAGGTGATAGGTGATTCAGAACTGGTAATAAAACAAGTCAATGGGGATTATACGATTTGAAAAGAAGAACTAATCCCTTTTTATGATTACATCAGAGAGTTAATGGCAGAATTCCATTTGGAAATGACATTTTCTTATGTCCTATGATCACAAAATGCTCAAGATGATGCATTGGCTAATATAGCCACAGCTCTGGAAGTTCAAAATTGGGACAAGACAACAATCAGTATTGCCCACCGTCATGCAATTTCACTTTATGTTCGAATCAGAATAGATGAAATTAATGAAATTTTTCCCATTCCAGAACCGTATGGTCATACTACAGGATGGATGTCACCTATTAGGGAATACCTTCAAAATGGAACACTTCCACATGATAGAGCTGAGAAAGAACAAATTCGGAGACATGTGGTTAATTTTACTCATTATGATAGCCTAGATCACCTAGAGAAAATTCTCTACAAACATGGTTTTGATGGAGTTCTCTTCAGATTCATTGATGGTGAAGAGACAATGGCTGTAATGAAAAAAGTGCATGCAGGAGTCTGTGGTGCCCACCAGTCTGAACATAGACTGTCTGATCAGATTCTAAAGCCTGGATACTTTTGGCCTTCAATGATACAAGATTGTGTCGATTTCACAAAGAAGTTTCATTCATGACAAGTGAATGCCAATTTCATTCATCAACCACTAGAGTTTCTTCATGCTTCTAAATACTCATGGATATTTGACACATGGGGAATGGATGTGGTGGGACCTTACCCTTCGGCTACGGCCAAGCAGTTTAAGTACATTCTTACAGCTACAGACTTCTATTCCAAATCGGCAGAGGCAATACCTCTCAAAGAAGTCAGTTCTAAATGGGTTTTTAGCTTCATCAAGTCTAACATCATTTCCGGATTTGGTTTCCCTCATACCATATTGAAGGAAAATGGCACCAATTTCTGTTCATCTAAGGTGAAGAAGTTGTATCAAGTATACAACATCAAATCCAACCATTCATCTCGGTATCATGCAGCGGCCAATAGCCAGATAGAAGCCTTTAACAATACTCTTTAAAACATACTGCAAAAGATTTTGGATAAAGATAAGAGGTCATGGCCTAGTAATCTCTTTCATGCTTTATGGGATTATCAGACTACCACTCGCACTGCAACTCGGTCAACTCCATATTCATTGGTATATGGAACAGAAGACGTCTTGCCCATTGACGTTCAACTACCCTCGCTCAGAGTTTCCATTTGTGATCATTCATTTTCAGATGAACAATCTCAAAAGAGATTCAATGAATTGGAACAGTTAGATGAGAAAAGATTGTGTACTTTGCACCACATGGAAGTCTATCAGAATTGAATATCACGAGCTTTTAACAAAAAAGTTCATCTTCGTTCATTAACTCATGGAGAAATGGTATTAGTTCTCAGAACTCCAATGATACCCGGAAAGAAACCTCCCAATCTTGATCCAAAATAGAAATGACCTTATTCAATACTTAGGTTCTACTCCAATGGAGCTTATTCATTAATCTCGATGGATAGAGAACTCATCACTACTCCAATCAATGCCAGATTTTTTAGGAAGTATTTTGTATAAACTGCAAAGTACCTCTTTTTTCCTTGCTGTATGATGTTAAACTATAAAAAAATGGTCCAGTATGACCGTAAACTGCAACTTGGTCGGACATGATGTTAAACTATGTCCCCCTTGGTCTAATAGTACATTAAACTGTGTCCTCTTTTGTCCTTGCTATATGACGTTAAACTAAACAGCAATGGTCCAGTATGAACTTAAACTGCAACATGGTACAACATGACGTTAAACTGTGTCCCCCTTGGTCCAAAATGAAGTTAAACTGTGTCCTATTTTTCCTTGCTATATGACGTTAAACTGTACAGCAATGGTCCAGTATGACCTTAAGATGCAAGTTTGTCCAACATGATGTTAAACTGTGTCTCCAAAATGGTCCAGTACGACCTTAAACTGCGACTTGGTCCAACATGACATTAAACTGTGATGTCCTCACTACATGACATTAGACTGAAAAGTCCCTCTTTCGTCCTTTCTATATGACATTAAACTATAAAACAACGGTCCATAAATATGGCCTTAAACTATTTGTATTAATTTCTTCCGACACGACATTAAACTGTGAAAAAGTTCCCTAAATGGTCCTGTATGACCGTAAACAGCAACTAGGTCCTATATGACTTTAAACTACATCATCAAAGGTCCATGCATACGACCCTAAACTATTTGAAAGTCCCTTAAGTCTAGCAAGATGTTAAACTATGACATCCTAAATACATGACGCTAAACTGTATAAAAGTCCCTTACGTCCGGAAAGACGTTAAACTACATAATCATCCAAGGTCTTGTATGACCTTAAACTACACTTTTGTCCAACATGACATTAAAGTGCACCATCCACGGTCAATTCATATGACCTTAGACTATTCTCACTTTTTTCTAACATGAAGCTAAACTGTGGGAAAAAATTCCCAATGAGTCCAACATGATGTTAAATGGTGTACTCTTTTGTCCTCACTGCATGACATTAAACTGCACAATCCCCCTTTCGTCCAACATGACGTTAAACTCTATTGTCCCCATCGTCATAAATACATGACGCTAAACTGTACATAAAGTCCGTGATACGTCCTACATGACATTAAACTGTATTTTTTCCCTTCTACGTGACACTAAACTATGCAGCACCAATCGTCCTAACTGCAAGACTTTAAACTGCATAGTCCCTTTATATGTCCTACATGACAATAAACTATGCATCGTTATGGTTGTTGTTACCTCTTGTTTCTCACACAGAGTATGACTCATGAGATCTTAGAGAAACCCATAACCATAACAATCTTTTTGGGCCACTAACCATGTGTAAGTCCCAACAACATCTTTTTTTAGGTCATTGTCTCCAATAACAACTTGATCATTAATTAATTCTTTAATTGAGCTACATAAACTTTGATCCATGCCTTCTAGGATGGGTATGTAGGCAACCTCCCAGGGTTCAAGCCCAAAACCAATCTCTTCACATCAGTTCACCTCCATCTCATATGATGTTGATTCGTGAAACCGCCCCTAGAATCAATATTTTTAAATTGGTTCACTTTCGTCCTTGTTATAGGACGTTAAACTATACAACACTTTTGTCCAGTATGACAATAAACTACAATATTCTTTGATACCCTCACCTGAGAGGGAACCATTATTTACGTTGATTTTTTCAATCATGTTTCATTTCAAAGACTACGTGCACACATGGCAATGCCCAAACCATTTATCTTGGGTTAAACCGTCATTGTACTAAAGTCCCATTTCACCCTTCACATGTACGAACCAAATTTGTACAAAGGGTATTTCTAGTACTACGTGGGCTTGATTCCCATCCTTATGGGATACGTAGGAATGTTCGAGTGTCCCTTGAATCCAGCCCGAAGTCTTTGGGACTAACCCCAAATTCCACATTCAGTCCCTTGGATGAAAAGTCCCCATGAAAACACACACTGTGTATTTATTACAATGGTCCAAGCTCTATGACCCTAAACTAAGATACCACATCCTTTTGTCCCACACTACTTTAAACTATAGTTTAAGAACTACATATGGCTTTATTCTCATCCTTATGGGATACGTAATGAAGTCCAACATTTCAATTCAGGACCCAGTCACAACATGATTATGGTTATCATTGATCTGTGTATCTCTGTATTCATTGAACAATATGCATATTTAGGTGTCATAATCCTAACCTTAAATATTTTCAGATCCTCATAACCATTTTCATGACTTCTAATCACAAAAATATCAAACTTCTGAGAGTTATTTTTCCTAACTATGCAGCACATGCCCATAGGAGGCCTTGCATAAATAGTCTACATAACATACTTGTTAGCCAAAAGATACTATTATTTGACTATGAAACGAATTCTCTTAGGTGGACCTGTATAATTCAACCCCCTAACGGTTATGTCGGAAAGTGGTAACTTCATTCTTGGGAATAATTCCTCTTTTGTCCTTATTTTTCATAAATGACAGTATGTAGGGATCCGCAAAAATAGCCATCTTTAACATATTTCTCCCATATCCTTTTTCATGATCTGAATGTATTCAAGTCTATGGTTTATATTCTCCTTCCCTATGTTTGGGTCAGACCTTCATAAGAGTGATATTCATCCAGTTCTTCGATAATCTTGTTTGGAAATATCTTTTTGATATTCAAGTTCCTCTTTCCATACAGAAAACTCTATACTTTGGATGATTTGAATCTCCATAAAATTTCACTAGATTTTAGCACTAGGAAAGTAAATTTCTGAGAATTCTTTTTCTTAACTATGCAGCACGTGCCCATAGGTGGCCTTTCATAAACAGTCTACATAACAGACTTGTTATCCAAAAGATACTATTATATTTAACTATGCAGCCAATGCCCTTAGGTGGCCCTGCAAAATTCAACCCCCAACGGGTTTGTTAAATAATGGTAACTTCATTCATGTAAACTACTTCTTCTAATGCCTTTTATCTCTTTTTCATGTTATTCCTCAGATTGAAATATTCTTAAGTCATAGCTTACATATTTTCCTTCATACTTGAGTATGGTAATATGTTTTCAGATGAATTTTCAATAAATTTAGTCAATTCTAATCCATTTTGGTCAAAGCTATTTAGACCTTAAACATTAGCCTTTTCATGTCCGACTTACATGACTATAAACTGCCCACAAAAGACAAGGGAACCTTGAATAAAAGTCAAGTTCCCAGCTCACTAAACATACATTTTGTATGATTTAGGTAACATTGAGCAATTAAAAGGTTCGATGTTTGAAGGGTTATTTACATAAATCCTAGTAAAAACAAAACTATGCTTACTAGGACCAATGGCTTAGGTAAAATCCAAAGCATGTATCAAAAGAGAATGCAGGTACAAACGAGTGAAGGTGAAAGTGTTTTTCATTGATATAGAAGTACATCCACAGACTGGAGTCTCTTCCCTTTTTCAAGAATTACAAGAGGCTTTCAACATAACTCTTCATTTGATTTATGGAATCTGACCTTCATTAGCAACCACCTGGAATACATTCATTCAACTGGATACAATAAGAGATGCAGTGATACCAGCTCTTCTTGGAACAGTTGTAAAAGAATTTTCTTGAGTGCGGTTTGAAGAAAATTTTCTACTGATCAAACAGTGAATCTGTTGCTGTCCAAGAGACTTAAGAAGATGGATACATGGATTTCAGAATGGATCATTAGAAGTAAAGATCCATTTAGAGAGATTACTCTTTTCAGATATTTCTCTAAATCCATGTTTGTCTTCTCTCCACCAACTGATAGTGGAAAACATTTCAGCCCATGGGTTTTCCTTTTTCATATCTACAAGGAAATGGCATGAAAGAATTTGAATGTTCACACCATTTTTCTTGCTCTTAATGCACAACATAACAGAAATAGAGGAGTAGAAGCGCAGCTACATTTCAGGTGTATAGTTCTTTGCATTTGGAACATTGACTCCTTGCAGATGACCATGACCATATAGGGACAGGTTGATTCTCTGTGGGAAATTAAGATGATATTTCTTCAAGTACTTAGCCATATCTGGGAAAGTTCTGTCGCAGATATCATAGTAATCATGGCCAACAATGTTCATCGTGTCATCAATCTGCTTGATAGCCAGTTCATCAGCCGTTCCAGGTCTAAGAGACATTGATTCTGCACAATAGTTGAATAAATTAACTCTTAAATGGGTTTTTGTTTCATAAAACTTGTGAAAGAATTCGAAAAAATGGCGAAGTCATTGAGGCGCACAAGTCAAAAACTTGGCTTGCAAGTATGGAGGTGCCGCACAAGTATTTGGCGTGCAAGTACCACCGCGCAAGTCATGATACCTTGACAGCAGTGCGCAATGAAGGAAATACCAGAAAACAGAGCAACCTGCACAACTAAGGTGACCTGCGCGACGAGAGCTCGAAGGTTTGAAATCTGTAAATGTGGATGCTTTGTACGAAATTGAGGCCCTCTATTTATAGATGCGGTCGGGACCCTTCACGATCAAGGCATGTATCCCTGCATTCCAGAGCCTGCGCGCCCAAAGCTCATTTCCGCGCCCTACCTTGAGCGCCCCAATTTCCTTTTGATTCTCGATTTCAACAGAGTCAAATCCTCTATTATCTCTGGATCCAACTCTGAGGGGGGACTTTTTTTGATGCTCCTTTCGTCACAGAATCTAAATATTGGAAAATTGGAATATCTGACCTCAAATTGATTCATCCTTTGAAGAAAATATCAAAAATCAACAAAGGGGTGAACCAGGAGAACATTACCCATAGGTCGTGCATGTTCCCTCATAGTCGTGAAAGTCCACTTGCGCGACACATGAGGGTCGCGCAAGTGACTTGCGTGACATAAGTGACAACTATCAGGGGTCATCTCTTGCCTATAAATAGACCCTATGGGCCCCCCATTGCGGAGGATTTTTTCCAGAAACTCAAATTTGAGCTCCTAGTGCCCTAGTCCCTTCTCAAAGCTTCTGAAACACTTATAAGGTAATTTATTACCTAGAACAGAAGATCTAAAGAGGTGGAGGAAGGCCTAAGTGTTGAAACTCATCAACACTTGCGCACCTGAGTGGCCAGTCCTTAATGGAAAAGGCCACATATGTACACCGCCTTACTCCTTCTATAGAACTTGCGCGCCACTCTTCTGGTAGAACCTCAAGAGGATTCTAAAGGCTTTAATCAAGAGTCGCTCAAGTATTACCCTGCTGGTTAACCGTCGAGCAATTATTCCATGTGTCATGCAGGCATACCTGAGCGACAAGGACTTGCGCGCCCACGCAGTACCTGTGCGCCTACTAGGACTTGCACTCCCCTTCCTTTTTGGGTGCCCTTCTTTCCCATTTCACCTATCTTAAGCCATTCCACCTCTCTTATTCAAGATTAAATCTTCAAGACACTCTTAAAAGCCATTTATGGCATGATTTCTTGATTAGGATTCTTTATCTGAAAGGAAATCTGTGTAATATCTCACAAAACCTAGTGATTTTTACATCTTTATGTCAGATAAAAATTGAGATTTCATTCATTCAACCTCATACTTTAAGATGAGAGAACCCCTTAACCTGGGCCTCCTTTTCAAAAATAATCCCCAGTCATAATTCTCAAATCTGGGCATCCTTCTTAGGAGTAATCCCCAGTCTCAAACATGGGCATCCTCCTTAGGAGTAAGCCCCAAGACCCTTAATTTTTCAAATCACTTAACATGGGCCTCCTTTTCAAGAGTAAGCCCCAATCTCAATTTCTCTTAACCAATCCTAATTTACCTTTGATCTGGGATTCATTTTTTGGAGTAAAACCCAAATCATATGTCCTCTCCTAATTTTGGCCTACTTTTCTAGAGTAATCCGCAAGTTAGAGTATTCAAAATCTCCATGAAGCACATATACCTTTATGGACCCTACACCTGGATTTCTTCCCTAAAGTAAATCCTAACCTTCATCTATCTGGGCATACATATGTACATAAGTCCCACATTATTTCTTATGATTGCATATTTCTTGTCACAATTGTCTAATTTTTACCAATACCTCTTGTTTCTCACACCGAACAAGACTCATGTGAGCTTAGAGTGTAAAAGTAATTATGAAATCCTTCTTTGAGCCACCAATCATAAACATCAAACTCCCTTACTCGAAATACGTGGGTTCTGATAACTTTTCTAAACAAAGGATACGTAGGTAGCCCATCTGCGGGTTCGATCCCAACACTAAAATAATCCATGTCCTTCTGAATGACAATAAACTTCATGTGCCCCACTTAGTGGATTTAAAACCATCATTTTCATCATAATGACCAAGAGACTTCTATATAAATGTGTCGAAGAGTACCATTGACCAAGAATCTCTAATAAATACAGATGATTCTCTATCGATGAAGAACCTTGATTACATATAAATGATTCTCTCAATTTCATACATATTTAATCATTGATTGTTAGATCTGAAGGAAAGATCATTTTATACTTGGTAATGCAATAAGGCTTCACGAACATAACTTAAATCTATAAAGAGAGTCCCGGAATAGACAATAATTCACCACAAAAAGGTGTGATGAGTCCGACCTCCAATCCTCTCGACAAATGAAAATTTTTAAGCCTCATCAGTCCACAAACTAATGAGCACCTACCTTTGTAAAGTAGGTCTAAATGGATGTGGAATCATTGGATGTTTCTTTTTCTACAAACAAACCCATTAGATTCCGATTGGAATGTTTTAACCTCCCATCAAAGAACGTCATCCGTGAAGTCTGAGGGAATCAAGGAGTTACACATTATAGAGGGGAAATGGGATGATGTCGCAATGGATTTTGTGATGGGATTGTTGAGGTCACCTCGAGGCAATGATGATGTGTGGGTTGTTTTCGATAGACTCACGAAGGTAGCTCACTTATTTCCAATCAAGGAGATCTTCTGTGTGGACGAGCTCAGAAGCATGTATATCCGAGAGATCATACGTCTTCATGGGGTCCCTCATTCTATCATTTCGGATAGGGACACCAGTTTTAGGTCTCATTTTTTGCAGAGTTTTCAGAGGGTACTGGGTACATAGGTCCTTCTGTGTACATCATACCACCCTCAGACAGATGAATAGTCAGAGCGGATGATACAAGTGCTAGAGGACATGCTGTGCGCATGCGTCCTAGACTTTGGGGGTTCTTGGGAGAAGCATATACCCTTAGTTGAGTTTGCCTATAACAATAGTTTCCGTCAACTATTGAGATGGCACCATATGTGGCTTTATATGGTAGGACATGTTGTTCACCTTTGTGCTAGTTAGAGGTAGGTGAGGTAGCTTTACTAGGACCACAGCTCATGCAGGAGACATCTGAGCAGGTCCAGTTGATTCGGAAGTAGATGGCTACCGTGCAGACTCGTTATAAGTCTTATACTTATCACTGCAGAAGACCTTTGGAGTTCGTGTTCGGGGATCATGTTTTTCTATGTGTTTCACCGAGGCTGGGACACAAGCAAATGAGAAGACATGGTAAGATTTCACCGAGGTAGGTGGGGCCATTCGAGATTCTGGAGAGAGTCGGGCTGGTTGCCTATCAGTTTGCTATTACCACATCGGTACAGAGCAATGCACGATGTCTTCTACGTGTCATAGTTGTGTCGCTATCATTCAGACCCATCTCACATCTTTCATCCCGAGGAGGTTGAGATAGAGGCAGATGTGCTCTTTGAGGAGCATCTGATTCATATTGTTGATAGGAGCATGAAGGTTCTCTGAGGCCGGTCAGTTCCTCTCGTACGGGTGATATGGCAGCATGGATGTGTTCAGGACGAGACTTAGGAGTGGGAGGCCGACGTACGTGATTAGTGGCCAGAGCTATTCTGAGCTTTATCTTTGCCACCCTGGGAAGGGAAATTTGGGGACGAATTGCTATAAGGGGGGATGTTTGTAAGAACCTGGTTCTTTTTTTGAGGTACGGGATTCTTATTTTCTCTTTTCATAAAGTGTTTTTGAGAAAATATAGAAAATGGGGGAAAATCCTAATTTTGGGAACTACACACCATGTACTTTTCCACATGTCGTGTACTTTTGGCCGTGTGGAATGGGTACACGGGGCATGTGACCTTGTCGGTGATGAGGGTTGTATGAATCGACTACACACCGTGTAGTGGTACTCTACATGTTGTGTAGTCAGTCGGCATGCCTAAATAGTAATGCATTGGAGTAGCCACCAGTTGGGTGACAGTAAACGCCGTGTACTCGAGAGTACATGTCATGTACTCATATCAACGGATGAACAGTGTGGTTGTGACGCGAGAGTAACAGTTAAATGAAGGAAGTACATGCCATGTACTCAGAAGTACACGCCGTGTACTTTGTTTTTTCAGCTTAAAATAGGTAGTAGCTTCCTCATTTGGAAAAGGAGGCATTTGAGCCATTTTGGAGCCAAAGGATGAGGCTGATCCTTTGAAGATCCACTGGGTGTTCGTCTGGAACCCGATTTGGCTTTGGACGATCTCGTTGGAACCACACGGGTAAGCCCTATCTTCTCCTCGAGTATCTATTACCAATTCTTTGTTGTTGGAGAGTTATTGTGGTTTGAATAGTTTATATTCTTCGTCAGATCTATGCCATTCTTGGGAGATTTGGGGATCGGCATTCCTGTATAAAGCTCATTGGTCTATAAGGTAGGTGGCTTGGTGTTTGTTTTTCTAACTGTCGTGTGTTTTGTGCAGTTTTGTGCCACAAACCCATGTTGGGGTGTTGTGTGGCTGAGGCCGTTTCTATTAGTAATTCCTAGAATTACATAGGTTATTAAATTGTGATAAAAAAATGCTGGTTGGGATCATTGTTTGGATCTGGAACCACCCTGGGTATGTGTTCCCCTATTGAGCCGTTTGACTAGGATACCCGAGGTTATGCCTTTAAAGTAGTACTTATAGAATTTCCTCAAGAGGAATTACTTGTTTACTACATACTTTCATGTTGGGTATGGACTGGTTACCTGTTTAGCCTGAGGGAATTATTTTGATTAGCCTGAGGGTCGTAGTATTTCGCATGAGGGAATCCTTTTGTGTCTGAGGGCTTGACTTCTATGCATGAGGGAGACACTTCCTATGTCTGAGGGAAATTTATGTTACGCCTGAGGGAAATACCTTTGGGTAGTATTCTTGTATAGCCAGAGGACAAGCATGAGGGCGTGGTTCACTATATTAGCCTTAAGGAAAGATACCGGTTGGCCTGAGGGCTTGGTGCTCTTGAGCACAGAATGTTACTAAATTAAATGATTAAATGAAAAAATGGAAATATAACTGATAGTTAGTAAATTTTGAGTACTACTTACTTTGTTGCATTTTACTACTACACTTTTTTGTTGCATGCTTACACGGAGTTGAGCACGGGCCTTTGGTGGGTTCCTAATGAGATATATTTCTCACACCCTATTTGGGTCATGCTTTTCGGCCGAAATAGATTACGTTGCTGCAGGTGTAGATAGAGGCAAGAGTCCCTATACATGTACATGACTATTTATGAGGAGTAGGATGGCCTGGGATAGAGCCTAGGCTCGCGATGCCGCTACCAGCTGTATTGCATTTTTTTGTTGTACTCCTCATTTTGTTGTACTGTATTGATGTATAACATGTTCTGGCTGTTTTCTGAGTACTTGAGACATATACCATCATTATTTATCTATTGTTTATTATTTTTCGTTGTGTATGGTTTACTGCTTCCGTTGTCTTTGTATGTTTATTTTGTGTTCTGTTGTGCTACACTTTGACAAATGAGGGCATAGTTTCCCCACTATCAGACCTGGGCCCTCACTGCTAGTCAGAAGCCTCTGTCGTTTGGGGAAATGCACTTGAGGTCATGTGGGAACTAGGCTCGGGGAACCCGTTGCGTGGAACCCAGGTCTGGGACGTTACATTACTTCTATGAAGGAGGCCCAGGTTAAGGAATTTTGGAAACATGGGGATTAATCCTAACGAGGATGCCCAAATTAAGGGAACTTGAAGAATGGGGATTAATTCTGAAAAGGAGGCCTAGTTTAGGGGAATTATCACTGGGGCTTACTCCTGAAAAGGAGGCCCAGGTTAAGGGAATTTGAGAAATTGTGGCTTATTCTAGAGGATGATGCCCATATTTGGGAACATGGGGCTTACTCCTAAAAAGGAATCCCAAATTAACAGAACATGAAGACTGGGGATTACTCTTGAAAAAGAGTCCCATTTTAGAGGAATTATGACTATTTTTTACTCCTGAAAAGGTGGTCTAGGATAAGGAAATTTGAGAACTTGGGGCTTATTCTTGAGGAGGATTCCCATATTGGAGAACTTGGGGCTTACTCCTAAAATGGAGGTCCAAATTAAGAGAACTTGAAGACTGGGGCTTACTTCTGAAAAAGAGGCCCATGATAGGGGAATTATGACTGGGGCTTACTCTTGAAAATGAGGCCCATGTTAATGGAATTTGAGAAAATGGTGATTATTCTTAATGAGGATGCCCATATTTGGGAACTTGGGGCTTACTTTTGAAAAGGATGCCCAAATTAAGGGAACTTGAAAACTGTGGCTTACTTCTGAAAAGGAGGCCCAGGTTCGGGGAATTATTACTAGGGCATACACCTGAAAATGAGGCCCAAGTAAAGGGAATCTCTCATCATAAAGGATGAGGTTGAATGAATGAAATATCTCACTTTTGTGACATGATGATATGAAAATCACTAGGTTTTGGGAGATGTTACATAGAATTCCTTTCTGATAAAGAAAACTAACAATTGAACCATGCTATAAATGGTATTGAAGATGGTTCCAAAGGATAAATCTTGAAGAGGAGAGGTGGATTTGAATAATGCATGTGAATAGGTAGGAGGGGCACCCAAAAAGAGAGAGGAGTGCAAGTCCTGTGTGGGCGTGCAAGTTCTGGTCATGCAAGTATACGTGCGCGATATAAGGGTTCTTGCACGACGGTCAACCCTTAGGGTAATACTTGGGAGAGACTTGGGTAATGCCCTTAGTATTTTTCCTTAAGGCTTCCAAGAGATTGGTGTGGAAGTTTTGTTGAAGGGATAAGGCGGTTCACAAGTGTGGCCATTTCCCTTAAAGGGTGGCTACTTAGGCACGCAAGTGTTGATGAGTTTCAACACTCAAGCCTTGTTTTCCCTGTTTAGATCTTCCATTATATGTAAGAAATTAACTTATAATTGACTAAAAGACTTCAAGCAGAGACTAGGGCGACTAGAGCTTAAATCCAGCTTTTGGAATTTTTCTGTCCTCAAAATGGGGGGCCCACAAGGGGTATTTAAAAGCTTCTGAAGACCCCGGGCGAAAATCAAAGTGGGTGCGCTGGTCACCTGTGCGACCAATATGTGGCGCGCAAGTATACTTGTGTGACCAAGATGAAACTAGCGAGACCCAAGTGTGAAGAAATCCTTGTTCATGACTTTGTCTATTTTTGATGTTTCTTCAAAGTATGAATCACTTTGGACTAGGGTATTTCCCTTTTTCATTCATTATACTCTGTGGTAGAAAGGAGAAACAACAAAAGTCCCCCCACAGAGTTGGATCTGATAGGAATGAGGATGTGACAATGATGAAAAGAAAAAAACCAAGGAAGGTCAGTGCGTAGGTTCAGAGTGCAAAAATAGCGTCGGGCAGGTGTTGAGCGCGCTGATGGCATTGTGTAGGCTTCGGTGTGATGGCTTCGGTGCGCAGGGTTGCATCCTTGACTATAAATATGCACCTCATTCTCGCACAAAGTACCCGATTTTAAACAGTTCGAGCTCTCACCGCGCAAGTTGCCTTCATCGTGCAAGTTAATTTTGTTCTGCTGGTTCTTTGTGTCACACTTCTGTAGAGTTATTTGGAATTGTGTGGTGATACCTGTGCACAAAAAACATGTGCGAATCATCTATACTTGCGTGCCAAAATTGGACTTGCGTGCCTTAATGCCTTAACCTTTTTTCACTTTTCTTCATAAATTTTATGAGAAATCAACTCACTTAAGTGTTAATTATTCGACCTTTGTGAAGATTAAATGTCTCCTAGAAGAATCGGAACTGCTGATGAACTGGAATGCAAGTGAATTGAAGATATGATGAACATCGTAGGCCATGATTACTATGATATTTGTGACAACACTCTTCTGTATTTGGCCATGTGCTTGAAGAAGTATCATTGTAACATTCCACAGAGCATCTACTTGCCTCTGTATGGCCATGGTCATCTGCAAGGAGTCAACGTTCCAGATGCAAAGAATTATATTCCCAAGATTCAACCGCACTGTTACTCATATATTTTGTTTATGATTTTCATTATGAGAAACAACAATGGTTTGAACTTTCAAACATTTCCTTCATGCCATTTCCTTGCAGATATAAAAATGGAAAACCATGGGATGATATTTTTTCCACTGCCTGTTGATGGAGAGAAGGCTATCATGACATTAGAAACAATATCATAAAAGAGTACTCTCTCCAAATGGATCTTTACATCCAAGGCACCATTTTCAAATCCATGTATCCATCTTCTATGTCTCCTGGATAGAAACAGAGTCACTATTTGATCAGCAGAAATTTTTCTCAAACCGCACTCAAGAGCATCCATTTACAATTGTTGCTAGAAGAATTGGTATCACTACATCTCTTATTGTATCTAGTTGAATGAATGAATTCTAGGTGGTATCTGATGAAGCTCGGGATGTCGTAAATCAAATGAAGAGTTATGTTTAAAGCCTCTTTTAATTCTTGAAAAATAGAATAGAATCCAATCTGTGGATGTCCTTCTATCTTTTGAGAATCAAATGAAAAAACACTTTCATCTTTAATCAATTGTGCATGCATTATTTTGCTACCTGCTTTATATTTTTACCTAAGACAATGGGCCTAATAAGCATAGTTTTATTTTTACTAGGATTATAAAAATAACCCTACATACTTTGAATCTTTAAATTTCTCAATATTACCTAAATCATACGAAATGTATGTTTAGGGAGCTTGGACTTGACTTTTGTTCAGAGTTCCCTTGACTTTTGTTGGAAGTTTAAATTCATGCACATCGGACATAAAAAGGCTAATAATTGAGGTCGAAATAGATTTGACCAAATGGATTAAAATTAACTCAATTCCTAGATAATTTTTTTGAAAACATATTACCATGGTCAAGTATGGGGGAAATATATAAAGGATGACTTATGAAATTTTGAATCTGAAGACTGATACAAAAAAGGGCTATAGGCATTAGAAGAAGTATTTCCCATGAATGAAGTTACCACTATTTAACAAACCCGTTAGGGTGTTGAATTATGCAGGGCCACTTAAGGGAATTGGCTGCATAGTCAAATAATAGCATCTTTTGGCTGACAGGTCTGTTATGTAAACTATTCATGTAAGGCCGCCTAAGGGCACGTGCTATATAGAACTGAATACAACATCCTTACCTCGGATGAACAAAAGATAGTACCATTTTCCGTCAATATGGTATGAGGGACACCAAATCTGGTAATGATGTTAGACTTGATGAAGCTAACATTGCATTTAGAACTGGATTGTTTGAGAGGTATTGGCTCTGCCCATTTGGAAAAGAAGTCAATAGAAGTAAGAATGTACTTAAAATTCTTGGATGTAGTTGAAGGATAAGGTCCCACTACATCCATTACCCATGTGTAAAATGGCCACGATTATTTAGTTGTATGAAGCAACTATAGGGGTTGATGAATGAAGTTGGAATGTACTTGGAAAGAAAGGCACTTATTTGTGAAATCAACACAATCTTGTACCATTGATGGCCAAAAGAATCCAAGCCTTCTAATTTGATCGGATAGTCTATGTCCAGACTGATGGGCACCACAGACTCTTACATGTAATTCTTTAATGATATCCATTCTCTCATCACCATCAATGTATCTTAAGAGAACTCCATCAAAAACTCTTTTGTAGGGAATTTTTTCTAGGTGATATGGTCTATCATAAGAAGTACAATTGACCACACATTTCCAGATTTGTTCATTCCAGGCACTATCAGGTGGAAGTGTTTCATTTTGAAGTTATTCCCTGATAGGTGTCATTAATCCTGTAGTATGACCATATGGTTCAAGAATGGGACTGATTTCACTGATTTCCTCTGTTCTGATTTGAACATAAAGTGAAATTGTACGACGGTGGGCAACACTGATGATTTTCTCATCCCAATTTGGATCTGCTATAGTTGTGGATATATTAGCGAGTGCATCAGCTTGGGCATTTTGTGATCGCGGGCATAAGAAAATGTCGGTTCCGAAGAAAATTCATCCATTAACACTCTGACGTAATCATACAATGTGAATAGTTCTTCTTTTCTGATTACATAATCCCCATTGACTTGTTTGATTACCAGGTCTGAATCACCTTTCACCTTTATGTGATTCACTTGTGCTTGAAGCACCAATTCCAATCCTACGATGAGAGCTTGATATTCTACAACATTGTTTGTCCTACCACCCAACAATGAGATGGAATAGGTTAACACTACCATTTCTGGGGAAATGAGCACAATTCCTAACCCAACATTGTTGAATTTAGGATCTTCCATTTTCTTCCCTGTTGGACTTATGGAAGCTCTATCAAAGTAAAATTCCCATGTTTGAAGAAAGCCTTGAATAGATAAGACTTCCTCATCAGGAAGTTCAATATCTGAAGATGTATCTTCTACTGAAGGATGTTCAGCAAGGAATTATGCCATAGATTGGCCCTTTATTTCCTTTTGAGATACATACTGAATATCAAATTGCTGTAAAATAACTTCCCACCTTTCCAGACATCCTGTAAGATTTGGACGACTAATGGTGAATTTGAGAGGGTTATTGTAGGATACCGATTGGACCTCATTATGTTGCAAGTAGTGTCTCAACTTCTGAACTACAAATATTAATGCTAGGTAGAACTTCTCAATATTTTAATATCAGGTTTCTACTTCAAGCATAGTCAGAATGAGATAGTATAGGTTGTTTTCATTCCCAACATCATTCTTCTGGGAATGTAAGGCATCCAATGATCGCACTAAAGTTGTCACATAAAGAATAAATGACCTTCCTTCAACAGGGGCCATTTATACCGGTGGACTCAAGAGATATTTCTTGAGAATATTGAATGATTCTTGAAAATATTCAGTCCACTGGTAAGTAACTCCCTTCTTCATCAATTTGGTGAAGGGTAAACTTTTACCTGCCAAATTGGCTATGAAACACTGAATATAGGCTAGGTGTCCTTGAATTCCTCTCAATTATTTCAAATTTCGAGGAGGTGAAATGCCAAGGATCAACTTTTTCTTATCAGGATCGACTTCGATACCACAATGGAGTTCAACAATGCCGAGATATTTTCCTGAGGTTACCCCAAATGCACATTTTCAGGGGATCATCATCAAATTGTGTGGTTGATGTTTGTGGAAAATGACTTCCAAATTAGCCAAGTGTTTATAACGTTGTCTGGATCTAACCACCAAATCATCCACATAACATTCAATAAACTTCCCTAAAAAGGTATTGAAGATACGATGAATGATATGCTGATATGTAATGATTGCATTATTCAGGAAAAAGGGAATTATCTGATTGAAAAACACACCTTGAGGGGATCTGATGGCTGTAGATTCATCATCTTCTAGAGCCATTCAGATTTGATTATATCCTGAATATCCATGCATGAATGAAATTTCTTTATATCTAGCTTTTCCATCAATTAAGAGTTCTGTTATTGGAACTGGAAAATCATCCTTTGAACTATTCTGATTAAGATCTTGGAAATCAATGCAAAATCTAATTTATCTGTTCTTCTTTTTTTCACAGGGACAATATTAGCCAACCATTTGGGATATTGAACTTCTCTGATGATGTTATCTTTGATAAGATTATCTACTTCAGCATCAATTTTGGAAGCATTTTTTGGGCATGTTCTTCTTGCGGCTTACATAAATCCTTGATGTTCCTCTTGTAAACCCAATCGATGAGTAGCAACATCAGGATCAAGCCCTGACATTTCTATATAGTTCCAAGAATATATATATCAATTTGGCTTCAATATTGAAATATACAATTCATGCTCTTCACGATTCATGTACTCACTAATTATAGTGGGCATGGATCTTCTTTAGTACCCAGATTTATTACTCTGAGTTCATCCACAGTGGTATAGATACCCTCTTCAAAAGCTGGAGGCGAATCCTTGAGATCTTCCTCTTCTTCTACAACATGTGTTATTTCTTCTATTTCTACTTGCATAGTAGATGAAGAAGCATAATTTCCTTGATCAGAAGAGATGTTAAAATTTAAACATCTTGAAGAAGAGTATTCCATTCCTATCCATATTGATGATGAAGGGTCTTCTTTGGGTAATAAAGAGGAGATGAATAATTGAAAGTCGATATCATCATTCATCTCAGACATTGATATAACTTCTTATGGCCTGGTTGGCAAAGTATAGACATGCTGGATTTCAGCGGATGAAATGAAGACATCTTCATTTGAGCTTTCATCATTGCTTGGTGAATCACCATTTTCTCTCATTCTGTCTGGCCTGATTTTCTTAATTTACATTATGGAATTTTCTATAAAAGTATTTGGATTCGGGTCTATCCTATCAATTTGATTGATAGAGAACACATAATCTATACACACATGTGTGAATGGGATTACTGTAATCTTTTTTAAACCATATAGAGCATTAACTTTGGTAACCTCCTTTGATGTGGATTTCTCTTTACCCTTCATGTGATACAATTCCACCTCAATGTATTGAGATTCACATGTTTTTAAGGTGGGCTTATCACCATACAATGTCCCAATTTGACCATTGAAAAAATATTTGAGGCATTTATGTTATGATGAAGGGATATCGGCATATTGATGTAGCCAACGTCTTCCAAGTAAAATTTTGAAGGTAATATAGTGATCAAAAACCATGAAATCTGAATTGGATACAAGGTCTCCAAACCGATTTATGAGTTTAATATCACCCAGTGGTTCTTGTTCATTCTTATCATATCCTTATAACATCAAAGTAGAAGGAGATAAATCGGATTCTTTGAGGACCAATCGATGAAGTGTACGAATGGGGATGAGGTTGACTCTTGAACCATTATCGATGAAAGCTCTTTGGATGTCTAAACCATTGACCTTTCCATATAAGTACAAAGGTTTGATATGTCCGTGTACAACATCATCTTCATCTTCATCTATAGAAGATATCACTTCATGACATTATGCAGGACCATTCTCAACATTTTATACTTCAGCTGCTGCGATTTCAGTTTCAAATTCCTGAGGACTTGACAATGCTTCAATGAGTTCCTCCCAAAGATCCTTTAATAAATTCAAGGCATCCATAATTGATAACATGGCTGGAACTTGGGCCAAATGTTTAAAGACATCATACTTTTTTTCCAAAGGTCTGTGTTTCCCAACAGGGACATGTGGTTTCGCAGGTTCCATATATTTTGATGCTTTGGAAGTAGATGCTTCTTGTATTGGGGGGTAGGAGTTGGGAATACTCTTGGAATTGGATGACTAGACCTATTAGGTCTATTTAATTTCTGAGAGGAAGAAGGGGGAACTTCTAATCGATCCTCCTAAATGACTATGCCAGGACTAAATCTGCTATTGGTGGAAGAATTTTCTTGTCTTTGTTGAGCCCACTAGAGGGCTCTTCCCCTTTTTTCTACAGCATATATAGTTCTAGAAGGGGTAGAATTGGAATATTGGCTTCTGGAATATCCACGTCTTCCTCTGTATCCCAGACCGCTGGAACTCCCTCTAATTCCTCTGTTTGATACAAGTAACTCAGGCTCATCAGGATCAAAACTGTGACTGGCATAATGATCTATTAAATGAATCATATTAACAGAACCAAAGATCAACTCTTCTTCTGATGAAGACTCTTCCTGATTAGCCAATTTAGGTTGTTCCGTTTGGTGGGGTGGTTCCTGTGGCTTTGAAGTAAATGGCATAAAATCTTCCGGAGTCAAAGACAACTTGGTCTTTGACATGATCTCATCTTTTTCTGACGTTCCACTTTCTTTGAATTATGTCGTTTCATTGAGGATTTTCCCTCTGATAAAGAGGGGTTTTTGTGGCATTCATAGCAGAAGACATAACTGGTTTCTTCAATTGCGTTTGCAAAGTTTCATGAGATTGGTTGATCATTTTTCTGACCATCAAATAATTATATTTTTTCACATTTTTGTTTTTGACTTCTTGCCACTTGGCTTCTTCCTTTGTATTTGTACCAGTAATACATTCTACCTAAGCTAAATAACCTTTCAGTTTGACTTGTCCCAAGTCCACCATTTTTTGAAGGAGGTCCTTGAAGACAATACACTCATGAATGGGATGCCCCAACATCTAATGAAAGTAAAAATAATTGGGATGGTCTTCATCTCCTTCCTTTTTCGGCCTTTTGGGCCTTGGAAATTGAACCAAATTATTTTATAGAGCCAAAATGAAGTAACCCAGAACTTGTTCATTTCGGAAAGAGTAAACATTTCTCTTCAAATCCCCAAATTGTTTCCTTATTTGATCTCTTTGTTCATCATGATGAAATGGCCTCTTTTTTTGACGCTAAATAGGTGGATCCCTTTGGGAAGATAAAGGATTTGAAGTGAAATCAAGTACAGGTGCTTGTTTAAGCGTAACCATAGTAGTCTCTGCTTTAATCATTCTCCTTCCCAGTTCTGATGGAATTACATGTGTGTTATCCTTAGTCCTCATAATAGAGTCTTCAATCTGCTGAGCGGTTGAAGTAAGGTCTCAAAACCCTCTTGTGTATTTCATTGGGATCAATGGTGTATGCAACTCATCACACAAATTTTCCACATAGATTGGAAACAATTCCTCTTCAGGTAGTGTTAAGCTCAGGGAATATGTTAATCTCTTCCAGCGAGAAATGAAATCTGAAACACTTTCATTCTCCTTTATCCTACAAATGGTAAGATAAAAAATGTTATCTTTGGAAACATTGACGTGAATTGAAGAAGTAATCGCTTACGGAGATCCATTCACCCGATAATTGACAGGGATTGCAAGCTTTTATACCAGATAAAAGCAGGGCCTTGTAATGACTGTACAAAACACCTGAGCTTAACTGCTTCTTATTGCTGAGGGGTTCCCATCATTGGATCAAAACGAGAAACAAAATGTGTTAAGTGTTTCTCTGGGTCTCTCAAACCCTTAATTATTGGGAATATGGTACTTGAAAATTTTGATAGCGGAGGAATTGCAATAACCCATTCAAGGTAAACTCTCTTTTCTAGTTGAATTTGAGCACGTTTTTCCTCCATAGCTTCCAACTGAGCTTTTAATGACTCAATAGTAGTCATTAAATTTTATGAAACATCTGTTTGATCTTGGACATGAGCAGGTGGAATAACTAGAGCTTTGATAGATGTGGTGGCTGGTACTACAACTAATGATAACACCACAGGTTGTTGTTGCAGTTGACCCATAGGATTAGACCTATGAGGGTGTACTGATAAAGGAGGATATTCTTGATCCATCTCAGTAGCTGGAATAAATTCTCATGGCTGACTGACTCAAGAACGCATAGGAGGAACACTACCTTGAAGTAGTTCTGCATTCATCCACCTCAATTCCTTCCATTATTCCTCTTGTTGTGAGAATATTTCCTCTAGTGAGAGTGATTGGACTTCTCGAGAGGAACGTTATGTAACCTGATTCATTCCATTACCCTTGATAGATGCTTTTCAATGAGGGGGAAGTGGATTAATTGAAGGAATACCCAGATTCTGGGTAAGCCTTTGATTTCATGTACCCACACCTTCTTCATTTGTGTCTGTGCGTACAACTTCTTGAGAATGAACCTCTTCATCTGATCCCTCTGATTGATCCTCATCTGGGGGATCAGCAAAAACGGCATTGATGACATTAATTGATGCATAATGCATTTCATCCCTTATATAATCATTTCTACGATATTGCATTTTTCCATGTCTTTGATGAGACATTTACTTTTTTCGATTTGATCCCTCAGGAACTTCTTGATGAACCATAATGTGAAGGGAATGTTCTAATAATTCATCTCTTCGTTCCTCTTGTGGCTTCTTCCCTAATCGAGAGAAGACTGAATTTCTCTGAGGAAGAAATTGAGGATTTGAAAAAGTCCCCGGTCTTGTGGACTGGGGTTTTTCCTACTATTTCTGCTTTACTCCTCAAATCTTATTTGTTAATTCTATTGGTTGGGTTAAATGAGTCCCTAGTCTGGAAATCTGGGGTGGTTCATGAGCTGTTATATCTGAGACTTTTTTAAAATATCTCCGGATCTTGTGGACTTTAGTCCGAAAATTGGCTGGATGCATCAACCTACATACACTTTTATCACTCGGATCAAAATAACATTGGATGATTTCTGACACTTCTATCACTTGATGATGTGCCCATTCTAAACGTGGAGGCTTTTCGATATTCTCATTTTCATGATGCAAGCGTAAATCAATAAATTTTTCTCTATATTCTTGATTTTGAGAAGAACTAGTTGAGGTCTGTTCTTGAGTGAGAATTTGATTACAAACAAAGTCAATTGGCTATGGCCGGACATGGGAAATAACATTGAATGAGACCATTTTTAGTGGTCTTTTTTGGATAGAGAGTACAGTGAAATGTATTACTCCATGAACACCCCATCATCTGATATGATTACCAGATGAGGCATTGGCAATTAACTAGTGCAATCTTCTTAGTACGCCATGCAATGAATGTTGAAGGGCTCTCTACTGCTTTTCAGGCTTCAGATATCGAGAAACTAAGAGATATGCCAAGTCAATTTGGCATTGTAGCCCTTGTATTATCTTGAAATTATTTTCATATTCATCATAAGATAATATTTTCTTTTTCAACTGACAAATAGTCTTCCGTATGTTGAGATGAATATCATGAATTCCATATTCTGTCAACATTTCTGGAATGTAATACTAAGAGTCAGACAAAGGCCAAAACATAACTGTCACTTCTCCTTTTCCCAGTCTTTTTCTCATATTCAGAACATCCTATTTATCATTAAATGAAGATTATTCTACCTGATTATACCATATTTGGTGGTTCTTTGTTGCTTCATCAGATTCAACATGATTGGTAGAGAAGTAGCTTATCAAAATACAAGAGGAATGACCCAGTGGTGGTTCAGAAAATGATATACACCCTGGGATATGTTCTGATTGGGAAAGTATTTCACCTGCTACCGGTAAAGCATCATACATGATTGACTTCATATTTTCAAGTTCCTCAAGATAAGAGGGCTTTGTTGTCACTACATTGTCTACTATTGCATTTTCCAGGCAATATGAATTGCTACTATAGAGAGGAATTTTGCAGCTAAATTCATCTTCATGGGGAGAACCACCTTGGTGGATTACAACAAAAGTTGAAACATTTTTATCCTTGGTCTTCTGGCCACACATAGGGTTCTTGTGGCTCTTATCTGAAGATGAAACATCAAGATCGACCAAACTGTCATGAAGCAAGCCTTCATGAAGAAGTATCTGATGCAGTTTTTTGTAATTAATATTCCAACTATTGGAAACTGAAAGAGTATAATCTTGAGTTGCAATAGATAGTTTTTCTGAGTGCATCAAGAAATCTAGAATCGATCAAGGGCTTGTTACAGATTGGCCCTTGATTTCTTGACTGTTTTGGATGACTGTTCTTCTTAGATGCCTTCTTACTCACTTTGGAAACCACTTTTTGAAGAAAGTGGTTATTATCGGATTTTTTATGTGCCTACGTAGGAGAAATGATCTGATTAGGCTGATTATCTACACTAAAACCAAGAGTACGTGCCTGACTTGGTTGTTCGTATGATATTGGGGAGTACACCCCACAACCCTCTTAGACAGGAACAGAGGTGTGTGTCTGTTCTAGAGTGAACTATTGATGTTTCACTTCACTGGTAGGGATTGATTTTCATTTTTTTCCCTATGATGCTTCTGAAGCTGTTATAATATGCACACAGACATCCAGAATATGAGCAAGAATTTGCTTCTGCTCTTTCACCATTGACAGAATATTCTGGGTGAAAATAGCTGTCAGAATGGGTATATATGTCCATTCTGTGTTTGGAGTAGTTTTGTGTTCCTGCTCCTGCGCTCCTTTTCCTATCAGTGAGTTCTGACAGTACTCATGTGTGGGGGAAAAGTGTTGATTCTTCGTCATGTTTGACATTGGGGCTTTCCAATTGACTTCTCCAGGAGCTACCAAACGAGACTGTTGGTAGGTTTGATCAATACTCGCAGGTGTATGTGCCTGCTGATTGCACTCTGCCGAACTTGGTTGAAGAACATCCTTCAATACTGATAGACGATGTTTCTAGCACAACTGATGACTATAAGCTGGTGTATGTGCATGTTTACCAGTTGTCAACACATTGTGTTGGCAGGATTCATCATATGTAGTCAGACAATCTTGCTGACTAGCTGATGATTTATAAACAGGTGTATGTTCCTGTCTATAGTACTCCATCAGAATTGCCTAGCAGGAATGGCGTGTTGCTTCCAGATGAGTCTGCTGGACAACAGAATTAAAATAGACGAGTGTGTGTGTCTGCTTGTTGCTTTCCACCAAGTGAGGATAGTGGACTTCTCTAGAAATGGAAGAGATAAGAATCTTCTCACTGTTGACTGGTCGTCACCTCTGGCGGTTCCTCTTGTTTGCTCGGGTTCAATGAAGCTGATCCAAACGCCTGGAAACGACACCCTCATCATGTTGAGGGTGCACATCTGCACGATTCTGGCGGTGATTGTTGATGGGAGCCCTTGGGAAGGACTCTTGTCTCTTTGAATTAAGGCCTTCACGGACCTTCTCATTCACCTCCTAGATTATGGGAGGGAATGGTGATTGCGTTAAGGGGATAATGACTAGAAATTGTTGGAAACAGTGGTTTGCACCACCTGCGTCTTGATCGCTGGTTGTCGATGTCTGGAAAACCAGGGTGAATAATTGACTTGGAGGGCTTGTCGAGCAGCCTCCAGAGTCGGAATAGTACTGTTTTGACAGTATTCCATAACCAGTGCATTTGATACCTAGTGTTGAAGATGCTGAGTAGGTGATGTCGTCCTCATAGAGGATGAAGATCCAGTAGGATTAGCATCAGAGGTATTCACAGCAGAGTCATTCACATGTGTGAACTTTATGGAAGCCATTTCTATAACGTAGAAGATTTTGGAAAAAAGTGCATGTTTGATATGACAGACATAATCAGGATAAGTTCATCCACTACATATTTTGGATGAGAAAATATGTTATTGATTGTTTTTTTGGCCCTCTCATTGAGTTATAAATAGGGTCCTATCAAATAAATAAAACATCATTTTAACTTGGTTAAGGATTCATGTCGGGATCACCATTTTTTATTTCTTATGGAATTGGGGACGACCTTGTTGATTTAAGATTCAAACATTCCAAATGGTTTCTAATGGGTATGTTCGTAGAACCGGAAATATCCAATGATTCTAAATCCATTTGCACATACATTCCAAAGGTAGGTGCTCATTATTTGTGGACTGATGAGACTTAAGAATTTTAATTGTTCGAGAGGATGGGAGGTCAGACTCATCACACCTTTTTAGGCGAATTATTGTCTACTCCGGGACTCTCTATATAGATTTAAGTTATTCTCGTTAATCGATAGAGATTCGTCTAGATTTTTTATATATTCTTGGTCGATGGTATCCTTCATCACACTATATAGAAATCTATTTGTCATTATGATGACCATACTAGTTTTAAATCCACTCAGTGGGGCACTTCAAGTTTATTGTCATTCAGAAGGACATGAAGTATTTCAGAGTTTGGATCGTACCCACAGATGGGCTACCTATGTATCCTGTTTAGAAAAGGAATCACAACCCACGTAGATTGGGATAAAAGTGTGAGGTTTGTGCATGATTAATGGATCAATGAATGATGTCATAATTACTTTTACACTCTAATCTCACGTGAGTCATGATTGGTGTGAGAAAAAAGTTGTATAATAATACCAGACAATTGTGCCATGAAAGATGCAGTCATAAGAAATGATGTGGGTCTTATGTATATATGACTGCCCAAATAGATAAAGATCGGGACTCATTTCATAGAAGAAGTCCAGGAACATAGTCTATAAAGGTATATGTGCTTTTATGGAGATTTTGATACTCTAACCTAGGGCTTACTCTTAAGGAGGATTCCCAAATTAGGAGGGGCATGGTGATTACTCTTAAGGAGGATTCCCAAATAAAAAAAAAGTTAAGATGGGTTAAGAGAAATTAGAACTGGGGCATACTTCTGAGAAGGAGGCCCATGATAAAGGGATTTGAGAACTGTGGCTTACTCTTGAGAAGGAGGCCCAGGTGAAGGAAATTTGGAAACTTGGGGCCTACTCCAAAGGAGGATGCCCAAATTAAGGTAATGTGATGACTGGGGGTTAATCCTGAAAAGGAGGCCCAGGTTAGGGGAATTATGACTGGGGCATACTCCTAAAAATGAGGCCCAGTTTAAGGTAAATTTATAACTTGAGGCTTATTCCGGAGAAGGATGCCCATATTTGGGAACTTGGGGCTTACTCCTGAATAGGAGGGACAAATAAAGGGAAGTTGAAGACTGGGGGATTACTCCTGAAAAGGAGGTCTGGGGTAAGGGAATTTGAGAACTTAGGGCTCATTCCTATAGAGGATGCCCATATTTGGGAACATGGGGCTTACTCCTGAAAAGGAGGCCCAAATTAAGAGAACTTGAAGACTAGGGCTTACTCATGAAAAGGAGGCCCAGGTTAGGAGAATTATGAATGGGGATTACTCTTGAAAAGGAGGCCCATGTTAAGGGAATTTATTATCTTAAAGGTTGATGTTGAAAGAATGAAATCTCTCACCTTTGTGGCATGAAGATATGATAATCAATAGGTTTTGAGTGATGTTCCACAAAATTACTTTTAGATAAGGAAACCAACAATAGAAACATGCTATAAATGGTTTTGAAGATGGTTCTGGCGGAAAAATCTTGAAGAGGAGAGGTGGATTTGAAGAATGCAAGTTAATAGGCAGGAGGGGAACCCAAAAAGAGAGAGTCACACAAGTCCTGTGTGGGTGCACAAGTATACTTGCGCGATACATGGTTACTTGCCTGACTGTCAACCCTTAGGGTATTTCATGGGAGAGACTTAGCTCAAGAACTTAGTATTATCCCTAAAGGATTCTAAAAGAGTGGTGTGCATGTTTTGTTGAAGGGATAAGGTGGCACACATGTGTGGCCATTTCCCTTAAGGGCTTGCCACTTAGGCGTGCAAGTGTTGATGAGTTTCAACACATAGGCCTTGTTTTCCTTATTCATATCTTCAATTATATGTAAAAAATTACTTTAAAAGTGGTCGGAAGACTTCAAGAAGAGACTAGGGTGACCAATGCTTAAATCTGACTTTCAGAATTTTTTTTGTCCTCTAAATGGGGGGCCCACAAGGGGTATTTATAGGCTGCTAAAGACCCCAGGTAAAAATCAAAGAGGTCGTGCAAGTCACCTGCATGACCAATATGTGGCGCACAAGTATACTTGTGTGACCATGATGAAACTTGTGCGACCCAAGTGTGAATAAATCCTTGTTCATGCATTTTTCAACTTTTTTTGTTTCTTCAATGGATGAATCATTTTGGACTAAGGTATTTACCTTTTTCAGTTCATTGACTCTGTGATGGAAAGCGGCGTCAATAATTATGAAGAAATATTTCTATGAAATTCCCAACTACAGGAGGAAATATAATGGATCACAATTCTTGATCAATTAATAAAAAACTAGAGATCCACAATGTCACGTTACTCAACCTCTACTACTCAGGTCGTGTTCATGTTGTACTGAGATTCATTTCACTCTTACTCACATGTTTAACACCCCATGGTGAAGAAAAAGTCACTCTCCAAGGATAGAAGTCAATATAGGAAAAAAAAAATAGAACTGACCCATACATCATGATGATTACATCATATCCCATCATGTCGAGGAAAAAATTATTCCAAACAATAAGGTAACCACCATCCTCAATGGTCCAGTACATACAACGGGGAATTCCCACTGAATAGACACTCTGTAATGTATCTAGAATCTTTATGCCACAATACTGATCAATATTTATGCCCATACATCGCTTAATAGTATCAAATATGATCAAATAAGATGATCCTATATCAAATAAAGAAGATACAATAGTAGATGTAATTTAAATAGAACCTCATACGGTATAAGGTTTGGTGTTTTACTCCTCTTGTGTAGGTTAAACTGCATGTAACTGGAAAGTACCATGGCTTTGAGTCCCTCCCTGATTGCCCTGAGATATCATGCTCTGTTGTCATTGAGAACCATATGGCTGACCACAACTACCACAATTTCCATCTCATACTTATAAACTGGTGGTATTATAGCTACCTGCCTATTTGGGTTCTTCTGACCCCACTCCTAATGTATGAGTATTTCATATCCCCATTCACTTTCCACTATAAGTAATTTCCTGCAAAAATAATGGATATGGATCATCATGTGTTATCATATTCACTCGACTCGATCCAATGTACACTGAGACTTGATGTGCCATGGCATCCCACATTGATGGAAGATAAGAAGACTCATTACTCTAGGACCGTAACTGATGCTACCTTATCAAGTAGACATGAAGTGACACTTTCACCCAAGAAGATGAACCCATACTATCTTTATGTGTAAAACCACCCTAACTCACATACTCATCATCCCTCATAATCACCTCTATATTAAGTTCCTAATTGATAGTTTTAAAAATATTCAACATTCTAAACACATTTACTTGTGAATGGAGGATGTAATACATCCCATTCTTGCATCACTTAGCAGTCATGAGATCATCAGAATATATAGTTTGATAAAAATGGGTAGATTATTCCATATTTGGAAAGCTCCCATCTGCACATTCATTAACACTCTAGAATAGTCATCCCTCACTTTCTAGGGAAATACGTTGTCATATAAGATGGTCTGAAAAGCAACGTAGACCATTTCTCTCTGCTGACCCACCAGGGAGATAACATCCCACCACCTCTAGGCAGAATCACAAATCATTTAAGATACTAACTTGAGCCTATTCTCTTGTGGTGTCTTTAGATGTTAAAATATATAAAATATTTCTTTGATCTATGACATTTCATCTTGAGGTACACCATTACCCAAAAAGGTGGGATGATGTTTCCATGGAAACTCATAAGTCGACTAAGCGATAGTTTGGGAAGGTCGAACTAAACCGTGAATTTTATGATGCATAAAAACAAAACCATCTTTAAACATTGTATCAGTTCCCTAATTAGAAACTAAAAAATAATCCATTTGGTGGATTTTCAAGAGGGACACTTGTAGCTCAAGACCCACCACCTCAAGAACATGATCTTTACCACCTTCATGGTGTGTGACTGGAGGAAGTCTTGGTGGCATGACACTAAAATGGAAAACACACACCTCATAAAATATTTGAGTAGATGATAAGGTTGTATTTAATAATCTAGTACATTAGAAAATACATCCTATAAACACATCGTACCCCTATGTCAGCATCAAAATCTTTTTCTGGGTAATATAAGAGACCATAACAGGCCACATGAACATAAGAGACCCCACTACCCACTACAATATTCAGGTTCGTTCTATGATTCTATGTCTATTTTATATATTATTTTTTTCTTTCTTTACAAAATATATTCATTTATAATGTGTTCTTATTCAAAAATATTTAAACACATTTAAATGGATGAATTTAGAGTGTTACAATTTCTGATCCAAAAGGGCCCAAACCTATTATGAACGAAAATATGGCACCAACTTAACTCAAACCATAACAGGTTCCAGATCATGCGACTAATGGTCCATAGCTCAAAATTACACAGTTGAATTATTAAGGTGTATTCAATAATCATTTATAGAAAACACATTTAGTTTGAGGAAGGAACTTTAAGTATCAATAATGTTTTCAAATACATGAAATAAATTTCATCACAATTCAATAAATATCAAGATACAATCAATATCCAACGGGGAAATGCATGATAAAAATATATGTGGCATGGAAAAGTGCATGGAATATTAATAATGTTTTTCCTATAGTAACGCATGCATTGTTTCCCCCATTTCATCAATCAAAAATGAATAAATCCAATTATCAATAAGCTCAATATACATTACATCAAAAACCATGTGCATCACCCAATATTTAAGTCATATCATTAATAGATTGAAAATGAATAAAAACAATTTTATGTCCGGAAACTTGGTCGTTAACATGATCATGTGTTCACAACACCCATGAACAATTTATGACCATGTCCCAATGAATTACATTTCTCTAATACAATTTCCGCAAATATTAATTCATTAATGGAAATGATCGGATACAACTTTTTAAATTCCTAACCCAGGATCCACTTAAGTTGAACCACTAGCCAGGGGGTCACACTACCTCAATTGTACAACACCATATACCATAAGTTGATGACAAGTAGTGGTGGTGGAAATACGGTATGATGGGGACACTATACCTTCATGTCATAGTAGAAAAATAGATACAAAAAATTACAATAAATAGAAGAATAACATATAAATGTATAGAATAAATAAACAATTGAATTAGTAAGTAGATGAAAGTACAAACAGAACAAATGAAGATAAAATATATATGTTTCTCTAGAACTCTCTGATATATGTATTCATGGAATTCAAATAGTATATAATGAAATGGGTTGATATAATCATGTAATAAAATACTACAAAAAGACATAATATTAAAAAAATAACTCCATAATAATATCAATCTAACGACCAATCCTCATCCCATATTCTCCAACTAGGTAAGGAGTAAAAAACCTATAGTATGGTTATTTCCCTTATCAATACCTATAGAAATATAGTCTTCTTAGTACCAAAGGAATCCCAAGTAGGGTGCGAGATAAAAATATCTGTTTTCTAAAACCAATAGTGTCTACGTGTAATCCAGGTTGGTTCTTGTAACTGAAAAATGTGATTATATAATAAGTTAATTAATAAATTCTGAATAAATAAATAAACACTCACTCAGGTTCGTAAAGGACACCCGATCGGTCTACAAGAGTCTGCTCATGGATGGAATGTCTATCAGATCATGTCACTGTATATATATATAGTAACAAATTGTGTATATATATGAAGTTTAGTTCTATATTGCATCCCCCAATATGAACCAAGTGTGTGAGGAAGCCTAATGTCCATATGACTAGAATACTATTTATAGTTGGACCGGGGCGTACCTCACTTATCCATACTAGTATAACAAGTCTGAAATCCCCTAAAATATGTTAGAATTCCCTATATCCTGATATATTAAGAGATTCCATACGACATCACTTGGTATGGTGCATGATCTACCATGGAAGTAATATAATCATGGAATGTGGCACATAAAACTCATCACCCATATCATGACACTAGTATGAGATGACACACTCCGTACCTAATGTATGTTAGTGTGATTACCCTCCGGGATCGTCACCCAACACCATCATATCACCGACTCTATAGAGGTACATTATTAAAATAACTATGATGGGTAATTAAATCACATCCATTTCATTAATATAGAATATATTGATATATGAGATGCATAATCATAGTTATCATTAAATACATAAAGAATATACTTCTAATTAATTTAATTTTAATGTTAATAAAGTCAGGGTCATAAATTTACTTTCATTCGGGTGGAAAGAACCTCTCATGCATGTCATTAGTTAAGAGAATTTCAATTAAAATATAATCCTTTATAATTAATATGAAGAAATGATCCTAAATTATCCATTTCACATATCCACGACCATTTAACATAACTAACTGATCTCATTCATTTAGACACAGTAAAAACTTTTATAAGGATGAAAGATCATTTAGAGGTTGGCATATACATTTAGGCAATTTCCCATTAGGGAAATTCTAACTGTAATAGGTCCAGGAACCTAGGGGTGTCCTTTGGACACATATAACACTCACATACCAATGGAAATTAAATTTAGAATTAAATCTATAAAATCCGAATAGTTTTGTTCATTTTCAACGAATTGGAAAAAATGTCAAATTTTACGTATGACACCCATGGGGTGATCAAATAAATTATGTGTGTACTCTAACCCACTTAACAATAATAATTTATTTTATCAAGGTGAAATGGTCCGTTAGAAATGAATGCATCAATATAATTGAAAAACAAATCAATGATTTGTATATTTAATGATTCCATAATTATAAAATGATAACAACATGATGGGAAAACAATGTGACCACCTACCTCAATTCCATAGATGACACCTCACTCGATATCAGCCTTAGATTAGAAGTAGGATGGAAGAGATATTAGAAACTGTACAATATCATAAAAATAGTAAGATTGAGGATGCGTATAAATAGCACAATATATGAAATGATAATCATTGGTAGGATTTCAGAGACTGGGAGAATATATAAAGATAGATTTGTAGCTTCTGACAGATTAAACAACATACATCGACTGAAGGATCTACTTCAACGATAAGAAATGGGAGGCTTATAGCTCAAAGGATATAGAAATCCACTTCCATTAACTATAGGAGTAATAGGAAAAATAAATTAATATTAATAGTTAAGTGAGGCTCAAATATATCATTTATCCCAAAACATGGAGTGGACGGTTTATGTAGACAATTATTCAAATTGTGTCCCATTTAGGCACTGTTTCTTATAGGGAAGGTACACACCACACCATTATACACATGGTTTGACTAACCATTTATATACCATTCATAAATCCTCTATACATTTTCTATCAAAAATTTGTATGGTCGTGTGCCCTGCATTGCACGGTTGCAGACAACTAGTGCGGCCCTGCCTGTTTTTTAACATTTCGATGCTCCAAGCTCTGATCGATCCTCAAAAGCACTTGTGACCTTCATGATTTGATTTAAAATAATTTTTTAGGGACATTTAAGGGGAAAATAGAAAAACTTACAATCTTTACACTTGGTTAAAGTATGTTCAGTTAAAAAATTGATATTTTGAATATTTATTAAAAATCCAATCATTTTAGAAAATTCAAGAACGTGGACCCGAAGATGATTTTTATAATGATATTTCTGAAAATTTATATATTTCATATAATAATTTTGGATTAATTTCTAAAAATTAATTATATTATCCACTTACAAAAAAACAGTAAAAAATATTTTTGAATTAAATGTATTTTTTAATCATAAAATGAGTTTACTAAAAAATGAGTACTTATTTATTATAAATTAAAAAATATATTTTGATTATGTAAAACCGTTAGAGGAGTGTTTTATAATATATCTATTCCTACACATGCAACTAATTTTAATGTTCAGATAATAATTTTTTAATAGTATATCACGATTCGTTTAATGTATGTGTTGTGTGTGACATAGGCTATTGAACAAAGTCTTTTTTATTTAAAAATATATGGGTGTTACCAAAATTAAATCCAATAAAATTGATTTAATATTTCTAATAATCATTTCCGAGTTAGGTAACATGTTATAATTAATTCTTTAGCAAAAAATAAGTTACGAAGAAGAAATTTAGTCTTCATGGTTAAGGTTAAACTATAGTAAATGTGATTTAATAATGTACAAAGAACTAATATATCAAACAAAAATCATTAAATTGATTCATGAGGTAAATATATTACTCCACCCTTACATTATATATTAATTTTTTTTACTTTTTTCCACTTTCCTTTTTAAAATTACAAGCTTAAACATTAAATAATTGGTTTTTTTGAAAATGACATTAATCCACTCCTATAAGAGGACACCAACACTACCCACATATTCCCAAAAATTTCTATTTCATTTCACATCAATATAATCCCAAATTATATCCATAATAATTATATATAACCATTTTGAAGCTCTGGTCAATAGAATAAGTTTAAATCCAACATTTCCAAGAGACTCTTTAAAAGGATACTATAATATTCAATGAATTTTTTTTCTATATAATCAATCTTATATATCATCATCATCCAACAGTTAATGAGTGTAATTTATCACATTAACAACATTTTTTTATAAAATTAATGTTATATAAGTGAAATATTATTTCAATACTTTAACTTTTTATTACTCAATGATGATTATAATGTGTTATTTTTTTGGTCGGTTTAACAATATACATGAATGATGTAGAAAAATTTACATCGTGAATAAATAAGAAGAAATAAATAATTTTAATAATATGTAATAATTATGCAATGTAGTTATTTTTATATTTTTGGGATGTTAATATATATTAAAATATTCATTAATTGAATCAATTATTTTAATTCATTTCAAATTTACAAAAATTTGATATTGAATAATACCATGAAAACAATCACAAAAAGATGCATGAAAAGAATATGGGACTCCATTAAATTAGACAATTTTTTTTGAATTATTATGAAAATTTTTAGGGAATGAACCTTTGAGTAGGGATCAAGGACCAAAACTTCCAAATTGAAGCCCTTATAGGAGAAAACAAAAAAACTTATACCATGTTTGTTTAAAAGAAACAATGAATTAGTTGGTCACCCAACCCATAGACCTATAGAATTTATTTTAGGAGACAAGTGTATGAAGGAATAAACTATGTATAGTTACCTTAAGCGAATAATAAATTGAATGTTATTAAAGATACGTTCAAGGAAACATAAGGAGTTATAATGAATCGGACCACGAATAAATATGAGGTAAGGTTATATTTTACCAAATAAATATAAATGTGATGTTTTTTATATTAAATATATATTAAGGGAAGTTATTTTTTAATTTACATATATAAATTCTATATATTCTTACCATATGGTTTTATAAAAACATTTGAATATCTATAAACAATTTAATATGGTCAATTTCTAATTTTCTATTATTTTCTTTATTAATATTTAAAAGGTTATTTTTTATTATTTTTTGGATTAGTAATTTTTTAATGAATTTGACTCTCTTTATAAAAGTGAAAGAGGAATTGTTTCATAATATTTTCAAAATAAATAAATTTTCCCAACATGTTATTTTTTTATTAATGAAAATTACTCTTTCTATTTTCATGGATTTCCAATGTAATTTTTGTCCACATTTTTTTGTAAATAATTTTCCATTAACAAATAGTTATCAATAGTAAATTTCATATTGTATAATTTTTAGGTAGAATAATTAAATTCTACTATAAATGCATTTTCAGTCTACGTAAACCTAATTTAATATTTCCTACGATTCAATGGAGATAAATTATAATGATATTTTCATACTTCTTTCAATGGATGGATTTTAATCATATTTTTTGGATGTTCTAAGGAAAGATGACTCATTTATTTATTTTAACTTTGAAATGATTGCATAATTATTGTTTTCTTGTTTATGTGGAAACAAATATTCATTGCTCTTGAATATTTGATACATGGGGAAACATTATATATCTCTACAAAGCATAATGTTAATATTTATATCCCATGATATCATATATATGATTATTTGGAGTTAAATCCATCCCCTATGGGAATCTATGAACTATTATTATAATAATGGCGATTGAACCTAATCCACTATGGGACAATATTAACTTTTTGATGATGGTATTTATTCTAATTTATAGGCCAAATTCTTATGAAAAATTTATTTTTTCTGGTATTATATTTATTGTTTTTTGTTTCAACAATTTTATTACTCGTGTTTTATTTTATTCTAAAGCTTTGTGGAATGAATCAGGATTTTATTATGTATAGTTTGTTGAGGTTGATTCTCTTATATAATTTTTTTGAAAATTTATTATGTTATTATACCCATATGTTAATCATACATTAACTTATGATATTCTATTAATATAATATATTTTGTCCCATAATGAACATTTGAACTCACCATTTCTTATGTTTTCATTCCCTAGGCCATGGGGAAGAATGTTATGTATGCTATTTGTAAAAGGCTTTCACATGTGAAATGTATATGTGGGAGATTTTATACATTTTTTAAAATATGTATGATATGTATGTAGTCCCCAAATACACAAAACCAATTGGTTCATTGTGAGATTTAAAATGAGATATAATTAATATTAATATAAAATGAAAAAATATTCATTTTTGTTGCTTTTGTGTAATATAAGATACTATTGGAGTTATGTTTAATAATTTTTGGGGATTAGTTTAAGAAGAATAAGATCATTGTAAAGGCCTAGAAATTCCATGGAAATGTTTTTCATAAATACATTGGATTTTTACGAGTCTGTGAAAATTTACTACGCATGATTCCGAGCCTTGGTATGACCAGAATCATTTTCTGAAGTTTTGTTCAGGTATGTTCATTAAACATACGAGCGGGATTTTATAACATATGAACCGATTCTCAGAACTGAAATCTGAGGGCACTGTTGAACTAACAGCACTGATATTCGCTAAAGAAGACTTTCACCTCGATGACAGTTGGTCGAGAATAAAAGTTAGTTTTTTTGTTTTCTTAAAAAAATATAAAATAAAGTTAACTGCACTTTATTTTATTTTGAGTCACTAAGTGAGTGATGGGTGGCTAAAAACCTCTTCTTGGAAGTTGTGGGTGGGTCCACCACACCTTAACCACCTAAGAGTGGTTATGGTGGTGGGGCCCACCCGAACTCAACCTCCCTTGTGAGGATAAATGGGGTAGGGACCACCCGGTCTATTAACCCCTTCAAACTCCCCATTAATGTGGAGGAAACTCTCAAGATTCAAATTAATTTAGGGGAACCTCTTAACCTCCCCTAGCATATAATTTTTCCAATCCTCCACAATTAATGGGGGTGCCTACCTAATTAATTACTCCATTTTGAATTGGTTCCAACTCCCAAATTACTATGTACCAACACACGCAAATTAATGAGAAGGGACCTTTTAATTTAATTCACTCTTTTGAATTTTTTCCAATGAAATAATAGATTATGTAATCTATTATTTGGGACAATGAATAAACATCGGTGATTGAAGGGAAAGATCTCAATGAGGAAGCTCATCCTCCAACGAAGAACTCTCACCAATGAAGAACGATGAATGCTGGTGAAGATCCTTCTTAGACTTCTTCCCTGGACACCTACTGACGTGGAACAACTTCCAAAATGGTCATGCGAATTCCTCAGTGGTAGATTGATTGGAAGATTTGATGAACGAAGACCTTATTCTTCTTCATTCTGAAACTCCGTCAATGAACTATGAATGACGAACAACAAACTAAATGTAGGGGATTAAATTCATTTGACTGCACTGTTCTTCCTTCTTTTTTGGATAATGATGGTTGTCGAGCTTCGTAATAATGAACTGTATGCTATCACCATAAACGTGGAGGATACGGGCCATCCTAACATTGACCGAAATCCTCCATCGATTTTTTCTTCTTGTGGAATAATTCGACATGGAAATATGACAATGATTAGGTGACGAATGCGGCGATGACATAGGCCACGCTACCCACAGCCTACGCGAACCACGCCTCCCCCACGGAGCACTGGTTCTTCTGTCCAAACACTACCGGCCCACGCCTTCAAGCCTACCCGCGGCCTTTTTCCGGCCTTCTTTCGGCCTGCCCCGTGCCGCGTGCAGCCTTCCCGCACCCCGCGCGGCCTGCACGTTGCCGGCCCGCGCCCCGAGAAGTCGTGCCGATAGGATTCTGTGCCCTACGCGCCTTGCCTATGGCCCTCCTGGTGCCCTGCCGGCCTCCCGACCTCCCGTTCCAACCTGGGGAATCTCTCGCGGCGTATCTAGCCGAACCATCACAGCCTTCCCGAATGATCCACCCGTGTTGTTCCCCACGCTGTGCTGGCTGAACCGACCCCAGCCTCCGGACCAAGCTGCCTACGCAGCGACCTCCAGGCCGAACCGCCCCCACAGTCTATTGGGTTGGGCCCAGCACACCGGGCTGAGCCTAATAGGATGACTGGGTTGACCCAGATCGGGTCAGACTGGACTCGGGCCCACTACTGACCCTTTACATCCTTTGGCCATATGGTTGGCACCAGACTTCCATTTGATGAATTGTTAGTGATGATGGAAATCTTGGAGCATGACAATTCGTTGAGTATACCCCATTGGAGTCCAAGGTAAAGTTGAGATACAGTCAGGTTGGATTGTACATGAATCCAACCGGGCCCCCGAGACTACAAAGCTAATAACTCACACACCGGGCGTCCGATTGACGCGCCGTAAGTTGCATTGAGACCATTATGACAAGGATGGACTTTGAGATGCGTCTACATGGGACTTCGTGTCAGTTGGAGTGTCGACATGAAGATCATGGAGCGGATCCTCCCAGAGACGAGTGAGCATAGTGGAGGGACCTAGTTGCTAGCTGAGACCTGACGACTAATGATCGATTCAACCCGAAGTGACTCGAATAGCCCAATGGGGAACACCATGGTGTTGTGGAAGAACCACGGTGGGGAGCATCTCTGTGTGACATGGAAGACTAAAAACACTCGACACATGGAGTTCCTTAGCAGGATATGATAGGGAGCATCTCTGTGTGATACGGCAGACCCACGGTTAGGAGCGCCTTTGTGTGACGCGGCAGACCCATGGTACTCGACATGAGGAGTAACTTAGCTGTCCATGGATAGTTAGAAGTGACTCTATGTGATGTGGTAGGACCACTATACTCTATAGAGGAGGAGTACTCCATCATCTGAGGATCTGATAGTGTGACTCGGGATTTTACTTGATATTACCCCTAGAATAAAATTATGGTATCAACTGAGTTAGTAACTTTTGTGTTTACCTCATGATTGAGATGGATTTCTTGGTAACATCGGTGTAAGTGTGAGAATATACCTAAGGTTATTGTTTATTTCAAACTTTTTGGATTATCCTTGTTGGATTTTGTGAGACCTTAAGGGTCGCGGGGTCCCTACAGAGTATCGTTATACTCTCCCATGCATGGGTTATTCCTACATCTCTTTCTATTGGTTGCAGATGATGGAATTCACTAACTGAGGATCAGAGAAGCAGGACTGGACGGTACCCGATGTTGGACCATACGACGAGTCAGTACATGGAGGATACTGAAAGATGTAGAGTGTTGAGGATTCCCTCTATACTTACCCTTCAGGTAGAAATCCCTGAAGGATGACCAAGTAGCTGCTTTACCTTCTCATCAGTTGTACTTTTTTTTCAGTTGAACTTGTACTTCCTTGTTGGGCTTGTATTTCCAGCCCCTTTTACTCTTCATCACTCCATTGTATATAGTTTTCCTTCATGTTTTTCTCCCAAATCATACACTATTATGTGGGTTTACACTTTATAAAGGAAATGACTTCCTAGTTTTAGGGATTTACGCCTTTGGTGCTAGTCGCTATCCGCTATCCTATAGAAGGAGGGCCTAGGGTGGTCACAACATAGGCCCCGGGGGACGGGTCGTGACAAATTGGTTTTAGAGGAGTCAGTTCTACCGCAGAACTTAGAACTCTGATATTTTCATTGACGCAATCATGTTAAGGGTACTGAGTGTGGTTTTCAGTTTAGTGAGTCCAGTTTTGGTGCGGCAGCCGCTGTATCCAGACACCAGGACCCTATTATCTGATTTCCTACTCATTGAACGAAATCAATGATTGCGTGTGTGTTTTAAAAATTTTATCTTTTAGAAAACTCAACCAGGTCATCTCACTATGTATAATATTTTTACCGTGTCACATCTGTTTCATTCAGGATGCCTCATGGTGAATGAACAGTTAGATCCCTTAGATTTGTTCACACAGATAACCCACCGAGCGATGAGGCATCGGTAAAGGGCCCGCTTCCAGTAGAAGCACCAGTGGTACCACTTCCCATTGGCCCACAGATGCCACCCACCCCAGCAAATGACGATTCATGCTACATGAGCGTGTTGAACAAGTTCTAGCGCAAGAGGGAACCCAGGATTAGTGGAGAGATGGACCCACTGGCGGCTGAGGATTGGTTGGAAGTTGTGGTGAGAGTATTCAGACTGGAAGGGGCACCAACAGACCATATAGGGATCCTTGTCGCGAGTGTCCTTCAGGAAGAAACAGGCAGATGGTGGATCCTGATGGTAATGTTGGATTTCGAGATGATGCTACTATGAACAGACTTCGAGAGCCTGTTTCTGGTGGAGTTTCCCCCAGCCACCCTTCTTGTGGTGCGGATACAAGAGCTGCTGCATCTAAAGTCGGGTAGCATTAAGGTAGATCAGTACTCGTCAAGGTTCATCGACCTATCACGTTACTCCATAGATATGGTGTGGGACCCATTCTTTAGGACCCGGACCTTCGAGAAGGGTCTCAAGAGAGAGATCAGGGCTTCGATGATCTCACTCAGAATCCCGATGTAGGTGGGGGTGCTAGAGAGTGCCCTCCTGGTGGAGAGTTTCCTTGCTATGAAGTGTCTGGCAGTGAGTCACACCACTAGTCATCATGTAGTGTAGTCTTTGGTACCTGGATGTAGACAGATGATGAAGAGGACTAAGAGGACAAGACCAATGGGTGGATGACTGCATGAATCAGTATCATTTGTGCGGGGCACCTGGGGCAGTGACATTCATGCTAGGAGTAGGCAATGTTACTCATGCAGAAGACAGGGTCACATGGCTCATGACTGTCCTACCCACCATTCGGATGATCAAGAGATTGTTGAGGGACCACCCAGGAGGTCCACCCCGACCACAGGGAGTAGGTGGTCATGCGAGAGATCAGCTCCAGGCAACTGAGGCTTATGATCATGGTGCTCTGGAGATAATTCGAGGCACGATCTGTGTCTATTCCACCATAGTTGTAGATCTTATAAACATACTTTCTAGTCACTCTTTCATTGTCACTACCTTCGTTCAGAGCTCCAAGATTCTGACGGAGCTGTTGGCACGATCCTTACAGATAGAGACTCCTAAGGGATCATAATCGACAATTACAAGCTGGTGACGACAGTGTGAGATTTCTCTTGGAGGTGAGATCTTCGGTTGGGTTCTCTTCGTAGCGGCATCGAGGCCTTAAAACGTAATCTTGGGGATGGACTGGTTATCTACAGTCCATGCTCAAATTGAATATTTTAGGCACAAAGTGCAGTGTGTCCGTACGGATGGGACCAGGATCACCATCACCGGTGAGATGGGAGCCTTTGTAGCAATTGAAGTACTTACTCGGATGAGGGTGTAGACGATCACTTATCAATTGGCCTACCCTGCCCTTGGAGTAGAAGATGTGCCTTCTCTGAGCTATCCTGTAGTGGTGGTCCAGTATGCATAAGTTTTCCGGGACGATGTACCAGGACTAGCTCTTCGTAGAGAGGTGGACCTCTACATTGACATGTACCCCGAGACATCACAGATATCTACACAATCATATCAGATGGATCCCATTGAGCATTGTGAGCTGCGGGTACAGTTGGGGGACCTGTAGGGGAAAGGATTCATCCAGACTAGTTTTTCTCCCTGGGCAGCCCCAATTCTGTTCGCCAATAAGGCAGATGGAAGCTTGAGGCTATGTGTCGACTACTGTCACCTGAATTAGTTAACCGTGAAGAACAAGTACCCACTCCCAAGGATTGACGACCTCTTTGATCATCTAAAAGCAGTATGGTGGTTCTCGAAGATAGACCTCAGATTAAGATATCACCAGCTCAGTGTTCGAGACGAGGATCTGCAGAAGAAAGCCTTCAGGTGTCGGTATGACCACTATGAGTTCTTGGTTATTCCCTTTTGCATAACTAACGCTCCAGAAGTGTTCATGGGACTCATGAACAGGGTCTTCCAGCCATACCTTGATCGCTTTTTCAGGGTCTTCATCGACGACATTATGATATACTCTACTACTGAGGAAGAGCATGCCTACCATTTTCTAGTAGTACTAGACACACTCTGAGATCACTAGCTTTATGGTAAGCTCTCGAAGTGCCAGTTCTGGATCTAAGAGGTTCACTTATTGGTACATGTCATCTAGGAGGATGGAGTTGCAGTAGATCTAGAGAATATTGAAGCGGTACTTGCTTGTGAGCCACTGAGGAGTGTGACGGAGGTACGAAGTTTCCTAGGTTTGGTTAGGTAGTACCGGAGGTTTGTACAAAACTTCTCTAGAGTTTCAGCACTACTATATTCCTTTACAAAGAAGGGAAAACCCTTAGTGTGGACGAAGATATTCCAGCAGTGATATCTAGAGCTGAGGCATAGGCTGATTAGTGCCCCCATATTGAGACTTCCAGAGGAAGGAATTGGGTACATAGTTTAATAGGATGCACGAAGGACCAGACTCGGGAGTGTCCTGATGCAGGAGCGAGTAGTGATCACGTATGGTTCTCAACAGATGAGATAGTAGGAGCAGAACTACTATACTAATGAGCTGTATTTAGCGGTAGTGGTCTTCGCCTTGATGATGTGCCATAACTATCTTATGGGAGAACGTTTTACCGTGTACTCTGATCACAAGAGTCTCAGGTATATCTTCTCTTAGAATGACCTAAACCTAAGACAAAGATGATGGATTGTGTTCCTCCAAGACTATGACATCATTTTATTCTATACTCCTGGTAAGGGGAAGATTGTTGCAGATGCACTCAGAAGGAGTTCCGTTATACAACTACATGGTGAGGATACAGAGCAGCTGGATGCTTTATAGATATCCTTTGTGGATAGAGATGGAGCAATATTCCTTCAGTCTGTTACAGTCACTCCCGTACTTCTCCAGTGAGTCAGGGAGGCACACCATGGAGATGCTAACTACGAGACACGATGTGCTCAGATTTCCATAAGTTAGGCACCTGATGGATTTTCTGAAGGTGGGGAGCATGCCATCCAATTAAGAGGACATACCATGGTACCAGTGTCATTTCAAGAGTAAGTGTTGATAGAGTTCAATAAATCCCCTCTAGTGGTACATCTAGGAGTGGTGAAGATGTACCAAGACCTTCGATGACAACAATAGTGTCTTGGTATGAAGAAGGAGGTAGTAGAGTTTGTATCTCGATGCCTCACTTTTCAGCAAGTAAAGGTGGAGCACCAGGTACCAGTAGGCTTGGTTCAGCCTTTAGGTGTCCCTAAGTGGACGTGGAATGGGATATCCAAGGACTTCATGATGGGTCTGCCCCATACTTCCAGGGGTCACGACTCGATTTGGGTGATCGTCGAACGACTCAACAAGTCAGCCCACTTCCTACCGATTAGAGAGCAGGGTTCAGTAGAGATCTTGGGACGCCACTATGTGTAAGAGATTGTGCATTTAAATAGTATACCTTTGATGGTTCTCTCATATCATGACGCATGATTTACTTCTCAGCTATGGAAAGGGTTGCATGAGGCTTTCAAGACATAACTTTGCTTGGGCACCGCCTTCCATCCTTAGACAGATGATCATACTGAGCAGACCATTCAGACCCTTGAGGAAATGCAGCGTTCTTGTGTCCTTGACTTTGGTCACAGTTGGGATGATCACTTACCATTGCTGGAGTTTTCTTACAATAATAGCTATCAATCCACCATCGGGATGGCACCTTTCGAGGCATTGTACGAACGACCTTGCAGATCACCCATGTGCGGGACAGACCCTGGGGAGTAAGCACTGGTGGGACTAGAGATGGTACGAGCTACCACAGAGAAGGTGTTGATCATCCAGGAGCGGATGAAGACTGCATAGAGAAAGCAGAAGTCACATGCCAATATGAGAAGGAGACCTCTAATGTTTTAGGATGGTGACCACGTCTTTCGACGGGTCTCACCTTGACCATGTCTACAGAGATTTGGCCGAGGCGGAAAATTATCTCCGAGATTCATCGGACCTTTCCAGGTCATCAGTAGAGTAGGTGAGGTGGATTACCTCCTGGTTCTTCCACCTCAATTTCACTGGGTGCGCGATGTCTTACACATATGTCAGCTAAGAAGATACGTGCACAGCCCATCTCACATCATCTACCATGGAGAGATGGGCGTAGATGATGGGGAGACTTTCATATAGGATCCAGTGGAGATTGAGGATCGACCGGAGTAAATCCAATTTGGACTATTGATACCTATGGTGCACGTTCGTTGGCAGAACAAGAACCTCCAGAAAAGCACATGGGAGTGGGAGGCTTAGATTCATGCTCAGTACCCCCACTTTTTCCCTTAGATTGAGTTGTAGCTTATGGGGACGTAATTCCCTGATGCGGAGAGAAAATAAAGACCTGGAAATTCCATGGAAATTTTTTCCTTAAATACATGGAATTTTTATGGGTTAGTGAAAATTTAAGGCTCATGATTCCGAGTCCTCGTGTGCCCAGAATCAATTTCTGATGTTCTGTTCTGGTACATTCAGTAAAGGTACGAGTGGGATTTTATAACTTATGAACTAGTACTCGGAACTGAAATCTGAGGGCACCATTGAACTCGCTGTCCCAATATTCTATTAAGAAGACTTTTACCTAGATGGCAATTGGTCGATAATAAAAGTTATTTTCTATGTTTTCTTAAATAAATATAATATAAAGTGAGCTGAACTTTATTTTATTTTGAGCTTCCAAGTGAGTGATGGGTGGTTAATAACATCCTCTTGGAAGTTGGAGGTGGGTCCACCACACCTTAACCTCCCATTAGAGGGTATGGAGATGGGGCCCACACGAACCCTACCTCCCTTGTGAGGATAAATGAGGTTCGGACCACCCGGGCTCTTAACCCCTTAAAAATCCCCATTAAATTGGACGAAACAATCAAGCTTCACATTAATTTTGGGGAACCACTTCACCTCCCGTATAATTTAATTTTTCCAATCCTCCCCAAATAAGGGGGGAGCCTTCCCAGTTAATTAATCCATTATGAATTGGTGCCAACTCCCCAATTAATACATGCCAACACATGCAAAATAATGAGGAGGATCCTTTTAATTTAATTCACTATTTTGAATTTTGGACAATGAAATAATAGATTATGTAATATATTATTTGGAACAACGAATTCACTTCTGTGATTGAAGGGAAAGATATCAACGAGGAACCTCATCCTCCAATGAAGAACTCTCTCCAATGAAGAAAGAAGAACACTGAAGACGATATTTCTTCGACTTCTTCCCTGGACACCTACCGATGTGGAACCACTACCACAACCATCATGCGAATTCAAGAGTGGAAGATTGCTTGGCGGATGCGACGAACAAAGACCTTCTTCATCTTCTATATGCAACTCCATCAACAAATGACGAATAACGAATGGTCAAAAAATGGTAGGGGGATTAAATTTATTTGAGTGCCTTTTCCTTCCCTCATTTTTGGATAAGGAAGGTTGCTGAGCTTCGTTGTTATGAACCATTGGCTATCACCATAAACGCGGAGGATAAGGGCCAACATAACATGGCCCGACATCCTCTGTTGATTTTTCCTACTGGAGGAGTACATCGGCATGGGAACGTAACAATGATGAGGCGATGGAGGCAGAAAAGAAAACGGTCGTCCTCCCCGCAGCCTCCGCGAACTGCACCGCCCCTATGGTGCATTGTTGCTCCCGAAAGATAACCACCGGCCCGCGCCGACACACGCCGCAACGAACTGGCATGCCCGCCTGCCGCCCGGCCGCCTGTCCACATCCTCCTGCCGGCCTGCCCGTGCCCCACGCTGCCTTTCCCACGGCCTACTCACACCCTGCATTCCCTTCCTGCGGCCTGCCTGACACCATGTCAGCCTCCCTGTGCCCCATCCGTCCTCCCGCGCGCCCTGCCTCAATGCCGCCAGCCTCCGGAGTCAGCCCGCAGAATCCCTCGCAGCATCACTGGCTGAACCGGGTTGTCCTTCAGGATCGAGTCGCGCCCCACACGGTGCTGACCGATCTGACCCCGTCCTCCGGACCGAGCCACCTACATAGTGACCTCTTGGAAAAACCGCCCTCGCAGTCCGCTGGGCCAGTCCCAGGGGAACATGCTGAGTCTAACCGGATGACCATCCCAATAGGGTGAGTCCGACCCAGTGGGTCTCACCGGGTTGGCCCAAAATGGGTTGCGCCAAGTCAGTCCACAGGGTCGGCCAGACCTGGGCCCACTACTTACCCTTTACATCCTTTAGCCATATCTTTGGCATCGGACGTCCGTTTGACAAACCGTCATTGACACTGTTAATCATGGAACATGGCAGTCCCTTGAGTATACCCCATTGTAGTTTGGGGTGAAGTTGAGATATGGTCAGGTTGGATCGTACAGGAATCCAACCGGGCCCCTGGGACAAAAATCTAATAACTCATAGTCCGATCATTTGATTGATGCGACTTTAGTTGTGTTGAGACCTCTATGACGAGGCAGACCATTGAGATACTTCTACATGAGAATTCAAGTCAGTTAGAGTATCGTCCTACAGATTGTGGAGCGGATCCTCCTGGAGACGAGCGAGCATAGCATAGAGACCTAGTAGTTGGATGAGACCTGACGACTGCTGACTGATTCGACTCGGGGTGACTCGACTACCTCAGTGGGGAGTGCCTTATTGTCACGGAAGTCCCACGGTGGGGAGCCCCTATTTGTGACTCGGAAACCCATGGTACTTGGCATGTAGAGTACCAAAGTAGGCTTTGATGGGAAGCGCATCTATATGACGCGGCCTACCCACAGTTTGGAGCACCTCTGTGTGACGTGGTAGACCCACGATACTCGACATGATGAGTACCTCACCATTACAAGGATAGTGGGAAGAACCTCTGTGTGATGCGGTAGGCCCACAGTACTCGATAGAGGAGGATTACTCCATCAACTGAGGTTCTGACAGTGTGACTGGTGAGGTTACATGATACTACCCCTAGAATAAAATCATGGTTTTAGGTGAGTAAGTATCTTTTGTGTTTACCACATTATTGAGATGGATTACTTGGTAACATAGGTATATGTACGGGCATATCCCTATGTGAGGTTATATGTTGATTTAATACTTATTAGTTTATCCTTGTTGTATTTTGTGAGACTTTGAGGATCTTGGGGTCCCTACTAAGTGTCGTTATAATCACCCCTTCATGGGAAATGCCCGAACCTCATTGTGTTGGTTGTATACGACAGACATCGCTGACTGAGGATTAGAGAAGCAGGACTAGACGGTACCCAGAGGTGGACCTTACGATGAGTCGGTACGCGGAGGAGGCAGACAGACGTAGAGCGCTGAGGAAGCTATCTGTACCTACTCTTCAAGTAGTAATCCCTAGTGGATGACCTAGTAGCTACATTACCTTCTCTTCAATTGTACTTGTTTTTCAGTTGTACTTGTACTTTCCGGTTGGGATTGTATTTCTGGTCCCTTTTACTTTTCATCACTTTTTTATATAGAGTTTTTCTTATTATTTTCCTTCCAGATCATACTCTGTTGTGTCTGTTTACACTTTATAAAGGAAATGTCTTCCCATTTTTAGGGATTTATGCCTTTGGTGCTAGTCTCCAGCCCCTGGCCTATGAAAGGCGGGCTCGGGGTAGTCACAGCACGGGCACCGTGGGATGGGTCGTGACAATCATACACCCTAAATCCAAACTACTGAACCAAAATTTATATTAGTGAAAATAAAATTTCATAGATTGAAACAAAGGTGTGATAATTTAGGAAATATTAATATCTAATTTCCTAATCATATTATTTATAAAAATGTTTATTTCCCAATAATATCAAAATGATTTTTCGTTTAGTAAATGAATAAATATTGGAGGAATCATGTTAATAATAATTTTTATGTAGAATGAAATTATAAACTTAATGAAATACAAAATTAAGTGGGTATTTGAATGAAAAAACATTAATCTATATTCACCCATATATCTAAAAAATAAAAACAAAAAAAAAATCATAACTCCAAAAATACCAAAGGAACAAAACACCATTGAGTCCCTCATGGAATAACATTACACATCACATAATATGTTTTCTAATAGTCTAATATTCATGCAATAGATCAAGAATAATTAAATTGTTTTCTATTATATAGTTCCCAAAGAATGAAAATGTTAGTTGAGAAGCATATATTTCATTAGGTGAAGCTGGTAAAAGATACAATCTCATTATGGACTTGACACAAGTGAATAAAAAAACACCCTGGAATGGTAGGAGTTTAAAAAATATAACATTCAATAAATAATTACCTCAAAATATTCAAACAAAAATAGAGAAAAAATTCATAAATTTGGTTAAAAATTATCATGAATCCACTAGTGATTATAAAAAAAAGTTTAATAGGCTTGATATGTATGGAAATGGTTTTATTATTAAACCTAATTGAAAAAACATATCTTTATTCAGTGGATGGAAACCATGTCTCTAAAATTCTGTGATATTAATATACATTAGTTGTTATGAAGAAATATTTTTAGAACCTCAAATGGAGGAAATGTTGATATGGGATTCCCATTATTCTCATTGTTTTAGGGACACGAGGAGAAAAATATTCATTCTAGGAAACAAACATGACAAATCCTTTAGATAAAATATAATAAATGTCCTTAATATTAGTAAATATTGGAAGAAAAATGTATAAAATCAAATTTAAGGATTAAATAAATTATTTATGCATAAAAGAGAAGGACAATGGGAATATGACTTCAAAATACATGTGAATGGGACAACCCATGAGAAAAAAAGAAGATAAATCTTATCCTAATGCATCATCAAAACACCAATTATTTTATTATAAGTTGTATGGGAATTACATAAACTAATGAGACAACCAAATTGATAATGATTAAAATTAATTCCATAAACCTCACATGGATATGGAGAATGTGAAACATTATGCAATAAAGACTATAGAAGTTGGTGAAAAAATAATGTGTTGAATGGTTCAATAACTATCAATTCAAAAACTGGAATTTTATTATTTCCTTTTGTTTTTACCCACTACATAATATCGTGAATCTTTTATAAGATTATTAAATCACATCCCTTACTACTAGATACTAGATTATCAGTGTATACTTATAATTGAGTGATTATTTCATACTCTATCTATAATTGGTCTCTATCTTAATTATGGTGGAATATAATTCCTATAAATATTATTACTCTCCCTTTAGTCATAGTTGATGTGATTTTGAACATGTATTAACACTCTTTACATGGAGACCTTATCAATTTCCAGTTTAGCGAAATCATATTTCATATTACAGATCCACCCATGATCGTGTATCATTGAAAGGATTATTATGAACATCCTAGGAATGAATGTTCAATTTTAGAAGACATTTTATCTGTAAAAAAGGATATAAAGCCCCCAATAAAATTAAAGACCCCTATTTTTTAATACATGAATATTAATTAAAGATATTTCAACCTACTCATAGAATATATTTGTGTCTTTGGCCAGATCCCCTGGTTGTGTTTTCAATATAACTTATAAAAGGTTCTATGACTAAATCGAATAGTAATTATATAATTGATTCAATTGATATTCAGAAAAGAATGAAAAAAGTCAATGTTAAGAAATATAATGTTTTTATACACACATGTACTTCAACAAGGGGTGTAATAGTTCTCAATCTTAAGATGATGGATGGACCAAGAATTCTCTACATTGATTATTGTGAGCCTATTAAAATAATTATCAAGAAAAAATATCTTCTACACTATATTGAGGACATGATTATTAAATTTCGGGGAGCTCAATATTATTCAAATATTTTCCATTGATTTGAATGTCATAAATTAATGATGAAATGTGTGTCTATATACAACAAACCATCAAAACAATATATATACCATATTGATTCAAAGTGATTATATTAAAAAATTATAAATACCCCTGAAATAATCATTGATCTAATGAATATATCCTTTAAAGATTATCTTTTTCAACTTTTTTTGTCTTTATAGATGGCATTGATTGATTATTCCCTAGGAAATCATCATTGATTAAATGAATATAACCTTTTAAGATTTTAGGTGATTAATTTGTCAAATTGTGTACCAACAATTAATGCTTTTCCTAGGTAATGGGATCCTTGTATAGTTATCGGAACACTTTCAATAACCATGTACAGATCATTCATAAATCATATATCTCATTTTTCAACATGTCGCACGACCACCTCGCCTAGGTCGCACAGTTAGAGAAAAAATGTGAGGCCCATCTAGTTTTTTCCCAGTTTGGAGATTTGGTCTCTGAACCATCCCATGACGCTCATGTGGACCCCATGATTTTATTACGTATCATTATTTGTTCTATTTAATGAAATAAAATTGAAAAACTAATGATTTATACCCTTGTTTAATAGGCGGTTCGTTACAACCTCCACTCTTTAAAAATCCCATCCCCAAGTTGGACTTCAAATGGTAAAGAGGAAAATTTACTGAAGAGTTTTGGAAATTGAGATCTTATATCAGCTTCTCATTCCTAAGTCTCATCATGTACTCAGTTATGCTAACATAACACAAGTACCCGATGAACTGACCTACTTCAAAGTGTCTGTATTCTTCGATCTACAATACACATGATATACCCCACAAAAGAATAATTTATACCCCAATAGACCTCATCTTATTGAAACACTCGATTCAGGTCAAAACAATATCAATGAAGCATAGATACCTAAAAACATCAAGCATGGAACAGTATCTTAGAGTATGTTTCAGTTTTTAATTAACTAGTCTATATCATTTTATAACTTCAAAGGCTCAATTATACCTCGGTGAGAGCTTATCCTACATTTGAATACATCTATACGACAACCTGGGTGAGACTCATAAGAAAACATGGTCTTTGTCCTCGAACTCAAGAGGTTATCATGTTCTATAGGAATAATACTATTATCTAGACTGATCTTTCAACTTTCACTTCCAAATCAACTGTACCTACTTTATATTTTCATTCACGATACGTGGTCTGAGAATTTATGATTCCCCTACCTCTATCAATCATAGAGGTGAGAAGAAATTATAACCAAGTATGGGCCATTGTGATCCATCTCAATATTGTTCTGAAAGAAACTATTATAATAAAAAATGATGTGGTGAATGTGTTTCTCTGATGAACCCCCAAGAAATGGACGTGTTCACAAAGCATGTCCTCTTACACATGGATCATACTCTATATTTAAACATCATTCATTGAGTTATAGTTCATACTTAGAAGTAATTGTGTACCCTAGGTATTTTATAACCTCTTCCATTACTGTGATTGGAGATCATAATAAATGTTAGAAATTATAGATCGAGGATAACCATGTTTACATAAAACCTCTCATGGGTACAATTTACTAATATCATCTATCGTGACGGTCTCTCAGATATGAATGAAATGTGTGACCTTTTCCAAATGGTGAAAAAAATCATATTATATCATTGAAATGAAGTGATCAAGGTCTACATGTCATAAAATCAATCAATACACCTTCCCATTTCAATTTATTAATTGAAAATGACAATAGAATCTGTACCAGGAATTGATGTTCTTCATTCACCTAATAAATGCTGGAACATTGTGTGATGGGACCATTAATATCAAATTTCATACTAGGACACCAATACTAGCATCGTAGATCTCAATAAATTTTGGCGACACTTGGGTGTACCGTCCAAGATGAGGTGTGAAATCATAGAATTAGTTCCTATATAATGTTAATTGGGACTGATTCCCAACCATGAAATAATAAGGTATCATTGCCATCCATGATCCAAACTGATGATGTATCATCATTTAATATTATTTCCCTTAGGACAAGGAATTTAGGATCAGATAACTAGCTCATTCATATTTTTTCTGTAATAGTAGACGTAATAGATAAGGATAAGAGGATATTTTGGTCAATTTTCTCTAGAAACACAAAATGTATCTCTAAGAATTAGTCTAAAAACTATCATTCTCTACTGAATTAATGAAATGAAATTTTTGAGTCTTCCATCATAGCGCATTGGAAATTGAATTTCCTTTGCTAAGCATGTTGGCAAACTCAAAATTAAATTATTGTAGGTACTCAACTAACATGTGTTGTCTGAGTTTTAGGTCCCAATTTTTAAATCTATAATTGAGTTATTTTGATATTTAATTACATTAAAAACACTTTACTAGAAGATATTTTCACCAATAGTGTACGGAATGAAAAGTAGTAATGTGGTCGAGATCTTTTGTTGGGTAATTCCTACCTTGAGCCTCAATTGATGCGACTCATATGCAATGAATCGTTCATCCTATATTACAATTACTCTAAGAATAATACCCAATGCATTAAAATATACAATATATTTCCTTCATAGCTCTGGAAGAATTAGTTTTTGTGTTGAATTAAATGTTCCCTTAAACTCTTGTAAGACTGGGTCACAATATTCTAACTATAAAAATTTCACACAGTTCTTTTTCTGGTCTATAAGCGGCACTTCATGGCGTGATAAATCAAGAAGGAAACATTTGTAAAATCATGTATACCCCACGAATCTCCAGATTTTAGATACATTTATTGGATTATCCTAATAAACCATAGTTCTCACTTTCTATAGATCTACTAAAACTCCACACTATGAGATAATATGGCACTTGAAGTGGACTTTGTTGATCCATAAGTTGAATTTCCTAAATATACTATAAAGCATATACTTCCTTGTTGTAATCAGTAATTTATAAATATGGGTTTCATGGTCTTCTCATGATCATGAATACATCATGATATCATCAACTAATATATCCACAAATAAAAATTGATCTAGGTGGAAGATCCAATTCATAAGGGACATAAAGACTATAGGTGGATTTCTGAGTCTGAAGGACATAACTAGGTACTCACATAGACTATACCATCTCTTGAAAGTTGTGAAAGGTGTGTCTGAATTCCTTAATCAAACATGATTATAGTCAGATCTCAAATCTATCTTTGGTAACAATTCTGATCCTAATATCGAATCAGAGTTTTTATCCATTCTATGATGTGAATACCGATTATATATTTTGAGTTTCAATTGATCGTAATCCATAGAGAGCCTAATGGTACCATCATTGTTTATGGATAAAGAACTAGTGAACACCAAGTAGATGTGTTTAGGTGTATATATCCATTACCACAAGATACTACAACTACTTTTTGTGTGACATAATCTCCTTTTCTACCATCCAATTAGGAGGAATGCTCATTGCTGCTACACTCAACAAATGATCAATAGTAAAAACTACCTATCGCACTAGAGGTAGAGCATATATATTATGAACAATGATTTCTATGAAATGCTCCACTACAAGAGGAAATATCATGGATCACACTTCTTGATCAATTAATAATATACTAGAGATCCACAATGTCATGTTACTCATCCTCTACTGCTCAGGTCATGTTCATGTTGTACTGAGATTCCTTTCTCTCTTATGCACATTCTTAACACCACGTGGTGAAGAAATAGTCACTCTCCAATGATAGAAGTCAATATAGGGAAAAAATATAACTAACCCATCCATCATGATGATTACATCATATCCCTTCATGTAGAAAAAAATTATTCCATACAATAAGGTAACCACCATACTCAAGGGTCCAGTACCTACAACGGCGAATTACCACAGAATAGATATTCAGCAATGTATCTAGAATATTTACGCCACAATACTGATCAATATTGATACCCATACATCGAATAATAGTCTCAAATACAATGAAATAAAATGATCCTATGTCAAATAAAGAAGACACTATAGTAGATTTAATTTAAATAGAACCTCATAGAGTAGAATTTCTGGAGTTCTACTCCTCTTGTGTAGGTTAATCTACATGTAACTGAAAAGTACCGTGGATTTGAGTCCCTCCCATACTGCACTGAGATATCATGTTATGCTGTCATTGAGAACCATATGGATGATCACCTCTTCCACAATTTCTATCTCACACTTTTAAACTGATGGTATTATAGATGCCTGCCTATTTGGATTCTTCGGACCCCACTCCTAATGGATGAGTATGCCACATCCCCGCTCACTTTCCACTATAAGGAAGGACCTAAAAAATAATGGATATCGATCATCATGTGTTATCACATTCACTCAACAAGATCCTATGGACACTGAGGTTGGATGTGTCATGGAATCCCACACTCATGGAAGATAAGAAGACTCTTTAATATAGGACCCTAACAGCTACTACCTCGTCAAGTAGACATGAAGTGACACTTTCACCCAAGAAGATGAACCCATACTATCATTACGTGTTAAACCACCCTATCACACATAGACATCTTCCCTAATATTCACCTCTATAATAACTTCCTCATTAAAATTTTTAAAAATAATCAACATTAAAAACACATTTACTTGTGAACGAAGGATGTAATCGATCCCATCCTTGCATCACCTAGCAGTCATGAGATCATCTACGTCTAAAGTATGATAAAAGAGCTTCTACATGCTAAAATGGTTAGAGTGTTCCATATTTGGAAAGCTCCCCAGCTTCACATTCATGAACGATCTAGCTTCGTCATCCCTTAGTGTCTAAGGAAATACGTTTTTATAGAAGATGGTCTAAAAATCAACATAGAACATTTCTAAATGATGACCCATCAGGGAGATAACACCCACCACCTCTTGTTAGAATCACGTATCATTTAAGAAACTATCTTCAGACTATTCTCTTGAGTAATCTTTAGATGATCAAATATATAAAATATTTCTTCGATCCATGACATTGCAACCTGAGGTACACCATCCCCCAAAAAGGTGGGATGATGTTTCCATTGAAACTCATAAGTTGACTAAGCCATTGTCAAGGAAGTTCAAACTACACCATGAATTGTGTGATGCATACAAAGAAAACCTTCATGAAACATGGTATTAGTTCCCTAATTAAAAACTAAAAAATAATCTATATGTGGATTATCAAGAAGGAAACTTATAGCTCAAGACCCACAACCTCAAGAACATGATCTTTACCACCTTCGTGGTGTTTGACTAGAGTAAATCTTGGTGGCATGACACTAAAATGGAAAACACACACCTCATTCAATATTTTTTTAGTTGATAAGGCTGCATTTAATAATCTAGGACATGAGGAAATACATATTATAGACACATCGTATCCCTATGTCGGAATCAAAATCAATTTCTGTGTAATATAAGAGACCATAACATGATACATGAACATAAGAGACACCACTACCCACAAGTAATTTCAAGTTAGTTCTACGATTCTATGTAGATTTTATGTAATATTTTTTTCATTCTTTAAAAAATATATTCATTTAAAATGTACTATTTTTCAAAAATATAAAAACATATTTAAATGGATATATTTAGGGTGTTACCATTTTTTATCCAATAGAGCCCAAACCTATTATGAACGAAAATATGGAACCCACTTAACTCAAACCATAACACGTTCCAGATCATGCAACTAATGATCCATAGCTCAATATTCCAGAATTGAATTCTTAAGGTGTTTCCAATATTCATTTATAGAAAACACATTTATTTTGAGGAAGGCACTTTAATTATCAATAATTTTTTCAAATACATGAAATAAATTTCATCACAATTCAATACCTATCATGTAACAATCAATATCCAATGGGAAAATGCATGATAAAAATATATGTGGCATCGAAAATTTCATTCAATATTAATCATGTTTTGCCTATAGTGATGCACACATTGTTTCCCTCATTTCATCAATCATCCATGAATAAATAATAATATCAATATCCTCAATATACATTACATCATAATCCATGTGCATCACCCAATGGTGAAGTCATGTCATTAATAGATGGAAAATGAATAACAACAATTTTATGTCAGGAAACTTGGCTGTTAACATGATCATCGGCTCACGACACCCATGAACAATTTATGAACAAGTCCCAATGAATTACCTTTCTCTAATATAATTTCTCCAAATTTTAATTATTGAATGTAAATGATCGGATAACACTTTTTAAATTCCCGACCTAGGATCCCCTTAAGATTAACCCCTTTCCAAGGGGTCACGCTACCTCAATTGTACCACCCCATATACCATTAGTTGATGACTAGTAGTGGCGGTGGAAATATGGTATGGTGGGGAGACTATACCTTCATTTCATAGTAGAAAAATTGATAAAAAAATAACAATAAATAGATGAATCACATATAAATGTATAGAATAAATAAACAATTGAATTAGTAAATAGCTGAAAGTACAAACCGAACAAATGAAAAAAAATAAAAGTTTCTCTAGAGCTCTCTGAAACATGTATTATTGGAATTATAATAGTATAGAATGAAATGGGTTGATAAAATCACGTAATAAAATACTAAAAAATGACAAAAAAATAAAAAAAAAACTCCATAATAATATCAATCCTATGTCTAATCCTCAACCCATATGCTCCAACTAGGTATGGAGTCAACAACCTATAGTAGGGCTATTTACCTTATCAATACCTATAATAATATATTCTTCTTGGTTACCAAAGGCATCCAAAGTAGGTTACGAGTTAAATATATTTTTTGGCTAACACCAACAGTGTCTACGTGTAATCTATGTTGGTTCTCGTAACAGAACGGTGTTATTGTATAAGAAGTAAATTAGGAAATTCTAAATAAATGAATAAACATCCGCTCAGGTTCGTAAAGGACACCCAATGGGTCTAAAAGAATCTAACCATGGATGTAATGTCTATCACATCATGTCACTGTATATATATAAATAGTTACACATTGTGTATATATATGTAGTATAGTTCAATACTACATCCCTCAATATGAACCAAGTCTGTGAGGTCGCCTAATGTCCATATGCATAGAATACTAGTTATAGTTGGACCGGGGGATAACTCACATATCCATACATGTCTAACAAGTCTAAAATCCCATGAAATATGTTATGTTCCCTATTTCCAGATATATTGAGAGATTCCATACGACATCACTTGGTATGGTGCGTGATCTACCGTGGAAATATTCTAATCAAGGAATGTGGCACATACAACTCATCACCCATATAATGACATTAGTCTAAGATGACACACTCCCTACCTGATGTATGTTAGTGTGATTACCCTCCTGGATCGTCACCCAACACCATCATATCACAGCATCTATAGAGTAATATTAATTAAATAACTATCATGGGGAATTAACTCACATCCTTTTCATTTATATAGCCTATATAGATATATGAGAGGCATAATCACAGTTATCCTTAAATACATAAAAATATACTTCTAATTAATTTAATTTAAATGTTAATAAAGTCATGGTCATAAATTTATTTTCATTCATGTGGCCAGAACCTCTCATGCATGTAATTAGTTATGAAAATTTCAATTAAAATATAAGCCTTTATAATTCTTATGAATAAACGATCTTGAATTATTCATTTCACATATCCAAGACCATTTAACATAACTAACTAATCTTATTCATTTAGACATGGGAAAAACTTTTATAAATATGAAGGATCATTTAGAGGTTGGAATGTTCATTTAGGCAATTTCCCACTTGGGTAATTCGAACTGTAAGAGGTCCATGCACCATGGGGTTTCATTTGGACTCATATAACACTCACATACCAATGGAAATTATATTTTGAATTAAATCTATAAAATCAAAATAGTTTTGGTCATTTTCAACCAATTGGACAAAATGGCCAATTTTACGTGTAACTCCCATGGGGGGATCAAATAAATTATGTGTGGACTCTAACCCACTTAACAGTACTAAAAAAATTATCAAGGTGAAATGGTTAGTTAGACATGAAGGCATTAATATAATTGAGATACATATCAATGTATCATATATTGAATGATTCTATAAATATAAAATGATAAAAACATGATGGGAAAACAATGTGACCACCTACCTGAATTCCATAGATGACACATCACTCGATATCATCCTCAGATTTGATACTGGATGGAAGAAATATTAGAAACCATACAATATTATAAAAATTGGAAGAATTAGGATGCATATAAATAGAACAATATATGGAATGATAATTATTTGGTAGGATTAGAGAGACTGGGAGAACATACATAGACAGATTTGTAGCTTCTAATAGATTAAAGAATGGACACAGGACGAAGGATCTACTACAAAGACAAGACAAACGAGGCTTTTAGCTAAAAGGATATATTAATCCACTTCCATTAACTAAAAGAGTAATAAGAAAAATAAATTAATATTAATAGTTAAATGAGGCTCAAATATTTCATTTATCCCAAAACACGTGGTGCACGGTTTATGCACACTATTAGTCAAACTGTGTCCCAACTAGGCATGGTTTCCTATAGGTAAGGGACACACCACACAGTTATAGACATAGTTTGACTAACCATTTGTAGAACATTGATAAAGACTCTATACATTCTATACAAAATGTTATAGGGTCGTGCGCCCTGCATTGCTTGGTTACAGATAACACGTGTGTCCCAAACTGTTTTTTCACATTTCGATGCTCTGAGCTCTGATCGATCCTAAAAAGAACTCTTGACCTTCATGATTTGATAAAAAAATGTAATTAGGGAAATTTAATGGCACAATTGAATAACTAAAAATCTTTACACTTGGTGAAAATATGTTCAGTTAAAAAATTGATATTTTAACTATTTACTGAAAATTCAATCATTTTAGAAAATTCAAGAATGTGGACACGAAGTTAATTTTTATACTAATATTTCAACAATTTATATATTTTATATAATAATTTTGAAATAATTTCTTAAAATTAATTATATTATCCACTTACAAAAAAAATAAATTTTCAATTAAATGCATTTTTTATTCATAAAATAACTTTTCTAAAAATCTAGTACTTATTTATTACAAACAAAAAAAATATAATTTGATTATGTAAAAACATTAGAGGTTTTTTATAATATGTCTATTCCTACTCATACCATTAATTTTAATGTTCAGATAATAATTTTTTAACAGTATATCACGATTCCTTTAATGTAAGTGTTGTGTGTGACATAGGCTATTGAAAGAAGTCTTTTTTTATTTAAAAAACTATGGGTCTTTCTGAAATTTAATCTATTAAAATTGATTTAGTATTTCGAATCATCATTTCCATGTTAGGTACCAAGTTATATTTAATTCTTTATCATAAAAATTAGTTACGGAGAAGAAATTTAGTCGTCGTGGTAAAGGTTAAACTATGGTAAATGTGATTAAATAATGTAAAAATAACAAATATATCAAACAGAATTCCTTAATATATTCATGAGGTAAATATTTTACTCCGCAAATACATTATATATATTTTTTTACTTATTTCCACTTTCCTTTTTAAAATGACAAGCTTAATCATTAAATAATTGGTTTTTATGAAAATGGCTTCAAACCACTCCTATAAGTGGACACCAACACTACCCACATCATCCCAAAAATTTATATTTAATTAATCATCAATATATACCCAAATTATGACCATAATAATTCTATATAACCATTTTAAAGCTCTCGTTAATAGAATAAGTAAAAATCCAACATTTCCAAGAGACTCTATAAAATGACACTCAAATCTTCAATGCAATTTTTGTTTTCTACATAATCAATCTTATATATCATCATCCTCCAAAAATTCGTGAATATAATTTATCACATTACCAACATATTTTTATAACATTAATATTCTATAAGTGAAACATTATTTCTATACATTAACTTGTTATTACTCATTGATGATTATAATGTGTTCTTGTTGTGGTCAGTTTGACAATATAAATGAATAATGTAGAAACATTTATATCATGAATAAATAATAAGTAATAAATTATTTGAATAGATGTAATAATTATTTAATTTAGTTATTTTTATAAGTTTGTGATATTTATAAATATATAAATATTCATTGATTTAATCAATTATTTTTATTCATTTCAAATTTATAAACACTTGATATTGAATAATACCATGAAAACAATCCCAAAAAGTGTTATGAAATGAATATTGGACTCAATAAAATTAGACCAAAATTATTAATTTATTATGAAATTTTTTAGGGAATGAACCCCTGAGCAGGGATCATGGACCAGAACTACCAAACTGAAGCCCATGTAGAAGAAAACAAAAAATCTTATACCATATTTGTTTAAAATAAACAATACATAATTTTATCACCAATCCCATAGCCCTATAGAATTTATTTTACAAAACCAGTGTATATAGGAATAAACTATGTATAGTGACCCTAATCCAATAATAAATTGAATGTTATTAAACATACTTTCAATGAAACATAAGGAGTTTGAATGAACATGACCAAGAATAAGTATTAGGTAAGGTTACATTATACCAAATAAATTTAAAAGTGAGTTTTTTATATTAAATTCATATTAAGAGAAGTTATTTTTTAATTTCCCTATAAAAATTCTATATTTTCTTACCATATGGTTTTATTTTTGGTCTTTTTTATCTCCTCAAAATTTCAATTTGGTTCCCAAATTAACTCAAATGATTTTTGTATGTGGAACTGACCATACACTTTCTTTCCTTTTGTGAATAATTCTAACTTGTGTCTATATTATTTTAATTATTTTATAAACACATTGGAATCTATAGAAATAATTTAATATGGTCACTTTTTAATTTTATATAATTTTATTTATAAATATTTAAAATGCTATTTTTTTCTCATTTTTTGGATGAGTAATTTTATAATTAATTTGAATCTCTTTATAAAAGTTAAAGAGGAATTGTTTCATAATATTTTCAAAATAAATAAATTTTCCAAACATGTTCTTTTTTAATTTATAAAAATTACTCTTTCTATTTTCATGGATTTTCAATGTTATTTTTGTTCACATTTTTTTGTAAATCATTTTCAATTAACAAAAAGTTATCAATAGTAAATTTCATTTCGTATAATTTTCAGGACGAATAATTAAATAATAATATTATTAATGCATTTTCTGTCTATGTAAACCTAATATAATATTTCTGATGATTCAATGGGGATAAATTATAATGATATTTTAATACTTCTTCCAACGAATGGATTATAATTATATTTTTTTATGTTCTAATGAAACATGATTCCTTCATTCATTTTAACGTAGAAATGATTGAATTATGATTGTATTCTTGTTTATGTGGAAGAATATATACATGGTTTCTGATTATGTGATACTTGGGGAAACATTCTATATCTCTATAGAGCATTATGTTAATATTTATATCTCATGATATCATATATATAGTACTTTGTATTTAAACCCATCCCCTATGGGACCCTATGAACTATTATTATAATAATGGGGATTTAACCTAATCCACTATGGGACTATATCAACTTCGTAATGATGGTATTTATTCTTATTTATGGGCCAAATTCTTATGAAAATGTTATTTTTTCATGTATTATTTTTATTGTATCTTGTTCCTACAATTTCATTACTCGTGTTAAATTTTATTCTAAATCTTTATTGAATTAATCGAGATTTTATTATTTGTAGTTTATTGAGGTTGATTCTCTTATATAATTTTTATGAACAATGACTATGTTATTATACCCATCTGTTAATTTTATATTAACTTATGATATTCAATTAATATTGTATATGTTGTCCCTCAATGAACACTTTAACTTACCACTTCTTATGTTATCATTCCCTAGGACATGAAGAAGAGTGTTATGAATGTTATTTCTAAAATGGTTTCACATGTGAAAAATATATGTGGGATATTTTATACATTTTTCAAAATATGTAAGATATGTTTTTGTCCCCAAATACACAAAACCAATTGGTTCATTGTGAAATTTATAATGAGATATAATTAATATTAATATAAAATCAAAAAAATTGCATCTTTGTTGTTTTTGTGTAATATAAGATGGTATTGGAGTTATGTTCAATAATTTTTGGGGATTAGGTTAAGAATAATAAGATCATTGTAAAAACCTGAAAATTCCATTGATTTTTTTCATAAATAGATTTGATTTTTATGAGTCCGCAAAAATTTACCGCACGCGATTCCGAGCCTCTGTGTGCCAGAATCAATTTTTGAAGTTTTGTTCGGGTACATTTAGTAAAAGTACGAGTGGGATTTTATAACTTATTAACTGGTGCTCAGAACAGAAATATGAGGGAACTTTTGAACTCGCAGTGCCAGTATTCTCTTAATAAGACTTTCAACTCGACGGTAGTTGGTCGAGAATAATAGTTAGTTTTGGGTTTTCTTAAAAAAATATATAATAAAGTGAACTGCACTTTATTTTATTTTGAGTCACTGAGTGAGTGATGGGTGGTTAAAAACCTCCTCTTGGATGTTGGGGGTGGGGACACCACACCTTAACCACCCATGAGAGGTTATGGTGGTAGGCCCCACCCGGACTCAACCTCCCTTGTGAGGATAAATGAGGAGGCGACCACTCGGGATATTAACGCCTTCAAACTCACCATTAAAATGGAGGAAACTCTCAAGCTTCACATTAATTTACAGGAATGTCCTCACCTCCCCCTGCATTTAATTTTTCCAATCCTCCACAATTAATGTGCGAGCCTACCGAGTTAATTACTCCATTTTTAATTGGTTCCAACTTCCCAATTAATACGTTCTATCATACACAAATTAATGAGGAGTAGCCTTTCAATTTAATTCACTCTTTTGAATTTGTTATAAAAAAATAATAGAACAAGTAATCAATTCTTTGGAACAACAAATTCATATGGGTGATTGAAGGGAATGCTCTCAACGAGGAACCTCATCCTCTAATGAAGAACTCTCACCATTTAAGAATGATGAATGGCGGCGACGATCCGTCTTCGACTTCTTCCCTCGACACTTACCGTCATGGAACCACATCCAGAACGGTCATATGAATTCTTGAGTGGAAGAGTGCTTGGTGGACGCGATGAACGAAGACCTCTATTTCTTCATTCTGCAACTCTGTCAATGAACGATGAATGACAAACAACAAAAAAAGGTAGGGGGATTAAATACATTTGAGTGCCTTGTTCTTCCCTCCTTTTTGGATAATGAATGTTGTTGAGCATCGTTATTATGAACCCATTGTTATCACCATAAACACGGAGGATACATGCCAACGTAAAATTAAAATACATCCTCCATCTATTTTTCATTCTTGTGGCATACTTCGGCATGGCAATGTAACAACAATGATGTGATGAAGTTGGCGACAACAAAGGCCACGCTACCCGCAGCCTCCGGGAACTACGCCGCCCCGAGGTGTGCTGATGCTCTTGGCCGAACACCGCAGGCCCATGCCGCCCCGCCTGCCTGTAAGGACCCCGTTCTTATTTTTGAGCTACAGGCTTCTTCCTTTTCCTTTTCCTTAAGTGTTTTTGAGAAAATATGGAAAATGGAAAAAAATGATAAATTTTTAAACTATACGTCATGTACTTTGTCCACACGCTTTGTACTTTTGGCTAGGTTGTGATGAGTACACAGGGCTTGTAACCTTGTCAACGATGATGGGTGTAGGAACCGACTGCACGCTGTGTATTGGTACCTTAAATGCCGTGTAGTCAGTCAGAAGGCTTGAATAGTAAGTTGGTAGAGTCGTCTCCAGCTGGGCAACTGTACACGCCATGTACTTGGGAGTACATGCTGTGTACTCAGGTTGACGGATGAACAGTGTGGTGGTGCTGCCAAATGAACAGTTAAATGAAGGGAGTACATGTCGTGTACTCATAAGTACACACCGTGTACTTTGTTTTTTGGCATAAAACATGCAGTAGCCTCCTCATTTGGCAGAGGAGGCATTTCAGCCATTTTGGAGCCAAAAGAAGAGACCAGATCTTTGAAGATCCATTGGGCATTCGTTTGGAATCCGTTTCAGCTTCGAACGATTTCGTTGGAACCGCACGGGTATACCCTCTCCCCTCCTGGTACTGTTCTTACCAATTCTTCTCCTAATGTAAGTTATTTACGTTTGAATGGGTTTTTTATTTGTCAGATCTACGCCATTCTTGGGCATTTATGGTTTCGGCGTTCGGGTATAAGGTTCGTTGCCATTTAAGGTAGGTGGCTTTGTGTTTATATTCTAACTGTTGTGCGTTTTTGTGCGTTTTCATTCCACAAACCCAGGTTGGGGTGTCGTGCGGCTGAGGATCTTTCTATATTTAATGCCTAGAATTGCATAGGTGATTAAATTGTGGTAATAAAATTCTTGATGGGATCGTTGCTTGGATCCCGAACCACCCCCGGTGTGTGTTTAACTGTTTATCCGTTTGGCCAGGATACCCGAGGGTATGCCTTTAAAGTAGTAATTGTAGAATTTCTTGAGAGGAATTGCTTGTCTATTACTTGTTTACCTGTTGGGAATTTCCCGGTTACCTGTTTAGCCTGAGGGCGTTATTGTGTCTATCCTGTGGGCACAGTACTGTATTATCCTGAGAGCTTGACTGTTTTAGCCCGAGGGCTGTTGTTATTCCGCCTGAGGGCAACCTTTCATGCCTGAGGGCTTGAAATCTGTGCCCGAGGGCGACACTTACTACGCCTGAGTGAAATTTCTGTTACGCCTGAGGGAAATACATGTGGGTTGGATTCTGTATGGCCGGAGGGTAAGCCTGAGGGTGTGGTTACTATTTTAGCCTGAGGCCACGGTTCTGGTTGGCCTGAGGGCGTGGTGCTTTTGAGGACAAGAATGTTACTAAATTAAATAAATTAAATTAATAATAAAACGTAAATTTAATTGTTAAGTTAGTTACTTTTTAGTATTGCTTACTTTATTTCATTTTATTATTGCACATTGTTCTTGCATTCTTATACGTAGTTGGGCAAGGGCCTTTGGTGTCCGCCTACTAAGATATACGTCTCATACCATGTTTGGGTCACGCTTTTCAGCCCAAACATATTACGTTTCTGTAGGTATAGATAGGGGAAAGAGTCCCTATACAGGTACTTAACTTTTGGTGAGGAGTAGGAGGGCATGGGACTGAGCCTAGGATTGTGATGCTGCTGCCAGCTATTTTGATTTTTTTTGTTGTACTATGATTTTTTTTGTATAGTATTGATGTATAACATGTTCTGGATACTTTCTCAGAACTTGAAACATGTCGCATCATCATTTATATAATGTTGGTTATATCCACTATTGTTGTGTATTTCAGTTGTGTATGGTTTACTACTTCCACTGTTGGTCTATGTTTTATTTAAATTCTGTTGTGCTACACTTTAAAAAAATGAGGGCATAGTTTACCCACTATCAGACCTGGGCCCTCGCTGCTAGTCGTCAGCCTCTGGCGTTTGGGGAAATGTGCTTGAGGTCACGTGGTGAACCTGGTTCGTGGCACCCGTTGCATGGCACCTGGGTCCAGGAAGATACAATGTTGTATCAGAGGTGTTTCTTTTCTTTGACATACTATTTGGATCCATAGTCAGGGATAGGACGGAACAGTAGTTTGTAATAATCTATGCATGGGCGTAGCTAACCCGTGTACAGGGAAAATCCAGTCTACCTCGTATTTTGCATTCTTTGGATTTTTCAATTTTACGGTTGATATGTGTTCACCGTTGGGTGACACACACGGATTGTGCTGTTTATATTTTATCTGTGGGTTCTATTTAGTTGCAACCCGATGAGATGAGGGTATTCCGTCTCATGCATCATATAGGCACATGCTAGATATCACATACCATGCATAGTTTCCTTGCCATGTAGGTGCATTAGAATTTTCATGTTTTTGTGATAGTTTTTGTGCTAATAAAACATGTTGTTGTGATAGCTGTGTGATAAATACCTGCCTTGTGATATGGTATTTTAGTTGAGGTTGTGTATAGAATGGACACCAAACATTGGTTTTTGGGGCGTATGGGCCCCCATTGACCGGAATTTGGTAGGTCATTGACTTATTGTTGGTTATAACACATATAAGATTTTAAACATTGATTCGTGGGGAGTATGGGCCCCCACGGGTCGGAATTTGACACTTTGGTGTTCATTTCAGTATTTTCTGGGTTGCGGAGAAGATTCGGAGGCATACTATCCAAAAACCCAGTATACACGCCATGTATTCCTTTACGCACGTCGTGTATGTTCTTCTGTTCCGAAGAAAAATGAACCTTTTGAGTACACACTGTGTACCCAGATTACACGCCGTGTAGTCTCTTCCTGTGTCACAAACCATGTTGGCAGCGACACGGGGTAGGGAAGGGCTTGGGTAAAACACGTCGTGTAGGTCTGTGCATGTTGTGTAGTGTTGACCCGGAATTCAACCGTGTAACTAACAACACGGGTCGGTAAACTCCTTCACAGAACATGCCGTGTCAATGATGCCCACGTCGTGTAGTGTGGCCTGGGGACTCGGCCGTGTAACTAACAACACGGGTTGTTGTCACCTCTCCTTGAACATGTCATGTACCTATGGGACACGCCATGTAGTCTTGTTCGAGGACAGACCGGGTGGACTTAGCCGTGTGGCTGGGAAACAGGGGTGGTGTACACGCCGTATGCGGGTGTAACATGCCATGTAGTTGTAAGCCGAGTAGTCAGCCATGTCACAGACAAAACGGGAATTTGGAAAATAACACCGTACATGCCATGTATATATTATACATGCCATGTAGTTTTGTTGAACGGAAGACATGTGGCTTAGCAGTGGTGAAGGACCCAGTCAGGGGAAGGGAAGTCAAGTACACACCGTGTAGTCAGTGTACACGCCGTGTAGTCATGATTTGAAAAATTTTGAATGCCTTCTTCATCATAAATCGGGTCAGAAATGGAATCTTCTTCTTCAAGATATGAAAATTTTGACATCTCTTCAGATCATGAGAATTCTACATTATTATCTATAATGAAAGTAGAAACAGAAGAAATAGAACATGATGAAAAAGAAGATGAAGATCTCAGAGATGCTCCTCCAGCATTTGAAGAGGGTATCTCTACCACTGTGGATGAACACAGAGAAATAAATATGGGTAAAAAATGAGATCCACGCCCCACTTTAATCAATCCGGCCATGACTCTTGAATATTAAGAGATTTATATTTCTTTTCTAAAGAAAAATAGAAATATATTTTCCTGGAACTATACATAAATGCCCCGGATTGATCCTGATGTTTCTACTCATCATTTGGGTTTTCCAGTAGAACATCAAGGATTTAAGAAAGCCCTGAGAAGAACACACCCAACTTATGCTTCAAAAATTGAAGCTGAAGTGGATAAGATTATCAAAGATAACTTCATCAGAGAAGTTCAATATCTCAAATGGTTGGCTAATATTGTCCCTGTAAAGAAAAAGAACGGACAAATTAGAGTTTGAATCGATTTTTGAGATCTTAATCGGCATTGTCCTATGGATGATTTCCTAGTTCCGATTACAGAACTTCTAATTGATGAAACAGCTGGCTATGAAGCACTTTCCTTCATGGATGGAAATTCTATATAAAATCATATCTGAATGGCCCCAGAAGAAGATGAATCTACAACCTTCAGAGCCCCTCAGGGTGTGTTTTGCTACCAAGTAATTCCCTTTGGCTTAAAGAATGCAGGTGCAACTTATCAGTGTTCCATGTATCGTTTCTTCAAACCCTTATTAGGGAAGTTTTTTGAATCCTATGTAGACGAATTGGTAGTTAAATCCAAACAAATTTCTAATCACTTGGATGATTTGGAATTCATATTCCACAAGCTTCGACAACATAATTTGAAGATGAACCCCTTAAAATGAGCTTTTGGGGTAACCTCAGGAAAATTTCTCGGCTTTGTTATACGCCATAGTGTTATTGAATTCGATCCTGAGGAGACCAAGTCAATCCATGGTATGTCACCTCCTCAACATTTTAAATAATTAAAAGGACTTCAAGGAAACTTAGCCTATATTCGGTGTTTCATCGCCAATTTAGTAGGCAAGAGTTTACCCTTCACCAAATTGATGAAGAAGGGAGTCACTTACCAGTGGACTGAAGAATTTCAAGAAGCATTCGATATTCTCAAGAAATACCTCTTGAGTCTACCGGTACTCATGCCACCTATTGAAGGAAGACCACTTATCCTCTACGTGACAAATCTAGAGCAATCATTGGGTTCCTTTCATGCTCAAAATAATGATGTTGGGAATTAAAACAGTCTCTACTATCTCAGTCGAACCATGCTTGAAGAAGAAACCCGGTATTCATGTATTGAGAAGTGCTTCCTAGCATTAATCTTTGTAGTTCAAAAGTTGAGACAATACCTGCAAAATCACGAGGTCCAATTGGTATCTCGCAATAACCCGCTCAAATTTATCCTTAGTCGTCCATTTCTTACAGGATGTCTGGAAAGGTGGGCAGTTATTTTGCAGCAATTCGACATTAAATATGTGTCTCATAAGGAAATAAAGGGCCAAACTCTGGTTGATTTCCTAGATGAACACCCTTCAGTGGAAGACACATCTTCAGATATTGAAGTTCCTGATGAAGAAGTCTTCTCTATTCATGAAAGTCCTCAGGCATGGGAAATGTATTGTGATGGTTCTTCTGGAAGTCCAACATGGAGGAAAATGGAAAATCCTAAATTCAACAATGTTGGCTTAGGAATTGTTCTGATTTCTCCAGAAAAGGCAGTGTTACCTTATTCATTATTATTATGGGAAGGTGGTACCAATAATGAAGCAGAATACCAATCTCTCATCGTAGGCTTGGAATTAAAACTTCAATCACAAGTGAATCACTTAAAGGTGATAGGTGATTCAGACCTGGTAATCAAACAAGTCAATGGGGATTATACCATTTGAAAAGAAGAAATAATCCCTTTGTATGATTACATCAGAGAGCTAATGGCGGAATTCCATTTGGAACCGACATTTTCTTATGTCCCATGATCAAAAAATGCTCAAGATGATGCATTGGATAATATATCCACAGCTCTGGAAGATCCAAATCGGGACAAGACAACAATCAGTATTGCCCACCGTCATGAAATTTCACTTTATGTTCGAATCAGAATAGATGAAATTAATGAAATTTTTCCCATTTCTGAACTGTATGGTCATACTACAGGATGGATTTAACCTATTAGGGAATACCTTCAAAATAGAACACTTCTACATGATAGAGCTGAGAAAGAACAAATTCGGAGACGTGTGGTTAATTTTACTCTTTATGATAGCCTAGATCACCTAGAGAAAATTCTCTACAAACGTGGTTTTGATGGAGTTATCATCAGATGCATTGATGGTGAAGAGACAATGGATGTAATGAAAAAAGTGCATGCAGGAGTTTGTGGTGCCCACCAGTCGGAACATAGACTGTCTGATCAGATTTGAATGCTTGGATACATTTGGCCTTCAATGATACAAGATTGTGTCGATTTCACAAAGAAGTGTCATTCATGCCAAGTGCATGCCAATTTCATTCATCAACCTCCAGAGTTTCTTCATACAGCTAAATACTCATGGACATTTGAAACATGGTGAATGGATGTGGTGGGACCTTACCCTTCGGCTACGGCCAAGCAGTTTAAGTACATTCTTACTGCTACTGACTTCTTTTCCAAATCGGCAGAGGCAATACCTCTCAAAGAAGTCAGTTCTAAATGCGTTGTTAGCTTCATCAAGTCTAACATCATTTCCAGATTTGGTTTCCCTCATACCATATTGATGGACAATGGCACCAATTTCTGCCCATCTGAGGTGAAGAAGTTGTATCAAGAATACAACATCAAATCCAACCATTCATCTCGGTATCATGCAGCGGCCAACATCCAGATAGAAGCCTTTAACAATACTCTTTAAAACATACTGAAAAAGATTTTGGATAAAGATAAGAGGTCATGGCCTTGTAAACTCTTTCATGCTTTATGGGATTATCGGACTTCCACCCGCACTGCAACTCAGTCAACTCCATATTCATTGGTATATGGAACATAAGAAGTCTTGCCCATTGAAGTTCAACTACCCTCGCTCAGAGTTTCCATTTGTGATCATTGATTTACAGATGAACAATCTCAAAAGATATTCAATGAATTGGAATAGTTAGCTGAGAAAATATTGTGTACTTTGCGCCACATGGAAGTCTATCAGAATCGAACAGCACGAGCTTTTAACAAAAATGTTCATCTTCGTTCATTCACTCAGGGAGAAATGGTATTAGTTCTCAGAACTCCAATGATACCCGGAAAGAAACCTCCCAAGCTTTAGCCAAAATAGAAATTACCTTATTCAATACATAGGTTCTACTCCAATGGAGCTTATTCATTAATCTCGATGGATAGAGAACTCATCACTACTCCAACCAATGCCAGATTTTTTAGGAAGTTTTTTGTATAAACTGCAAAGTACCTCTTTTTTCCTTGCTGTATGATGTTAAACTATACAGCAATGGTCCAGTATGACCTTAAAATGCAACTTTCTCTGACATGACGTTAAACTATATCCCCCTTGGTCCAATAGGACATTAAACTGTGTCCTCTTTTGTCCTTGCTATATGACGTTAAACTATACAGCAATGGTCCAGTATGAACTTGAACTACAACTTGGTACAACATGACATTAAACTGTGTCCCCCTTGGTCCAAAATGAAGTTAAACTGTGTCCTCTTTTTCCTTGCTATATGACGTTAAACTGTACAGAAATGGTCCAGTATGACCTTAAGATGCAAGTTGGTCCAACATGATGTTAAACTGTGTCTCTAAAATGGTCCAGTACGACCTTAAACTGCGACTTGGTCCAACATGACATTAAACTGTGATTTCCTCACTACATGACATTAGACTGCAAAGTACCTCTTTCTTCCTTTCTATATGAAATTAAACTATAAAACAACGGCCCATAAATATGGCCTTAAACTATTTGTATTAATTTATTCCGACACGACGTTAAACTGTGAAAAAGTTCCCTAAATGGTCATGTATGACCGTAAACAGCAACTAGGTCCTATATGACTTTAAACTGCATCATCAAAGTTTCATGCATACGACCCTAAACTATTTGCAAGTCCCTTAAGTCTAGCAAGATGTTAAACTATGACATCATAACTACATGACGCTAAACTGTATAAAATTCCCTTACGTCCAGAAAGACGTTAAACTACATAATAATCCAAGGTCTTGTATGACCTTAAACTACACTTTTGTCCATCATGACATTAAAGTGCACCATCCACGGTCAATGCATATGACCTTAGAATATTCGCACTTTCATCTAACATGATGCTAAACTGTGGGAAAAAATTCCCAATGTGTCCAACATGACGTTAAATGGTGTACTCTTTTGTCCTCACTGCATGACATTAAACTGCACAATCCCGCTTTCGTCCAACATGACGTTAAACTCTATTGTCCCCATCGTCACAAATACAAGACGCTAAACTGTACAGAAATTCCGTGATATTTCCTACATGACATTAAACTGTATTTTTTCACTTCTACATGACATTAAACTGTGCAGCACCAATAGTCCTAACTGCAAGACTTTAAACTGCATAGTCCCTTTATATGTCCTACATGACAATAAAAGATGCATCTTTATGGTTGTTGTTACCTCTTGTTTCTCACACAGAGTATGAATCATGTGATCTTAGGGAAAACATTAACCATAACAATCTCTTTGGGCCACTAACCATGTGTAAGTCCCAACAACATCATTTTTTTAGGACATTGTCCCCAAGAACAACTTGATCATTAATTCATTCTTTAATTGAGCTACACAAACTTTGATCCATGCCTTTTAGGATGGGTATGTAGGCAACCTCCCAGGGTTCAAGCCCAAAACCAATCTCTTCACATCAGTTCACCTCCATCTCATATGATGTTGATTCGTGAAACCGCCCCTAGAATCAATATTTTTAAATTGGTTCACTTTCGTCCTTGTTATACGACGTTAAACTATACAACACTTTTGTCCAGTATGACAATAAACTACAATATTCTTTGATACCCTCACCTGAGAGGGAACCATTATTTACATTGATTTTTTCAATCATGTTTCATTTCAAATACTACGTGCACACATGGCAGTGCCCAAACCTTTTATCTTCGGTTAAACCGTCATTGTACTAAAGCCCCATTTCACCCTTCACATGTAAAAACCAAATTTGTACAAAGGGTATTTCTAGAACTATGTGGGCTTGATTCCCATCCTTATGGGATACGTAGGAACGTTCGAGTGTCCCTCGAATCCAGCCCGAAGTCTTTGGGACTAACCCCAAATTCCACATTCAGTCCCTTGGATGAAAAGTCCCCATGAAAACACACACTGTTTACTTCTTACAATGGTCCAAGCTCTATGACCCTAAACTAAGATACCTCATCCTTTTGTCCCACATAACTTTAAACTATAGTTTAAGAACTACATATGGCTTTATTCTCATCCTTATGGGATACGTAATGAAGTCCAACATTTCAATTTAGGACCCAGTCACAACATGATTATGGTTATCACTGATCTGTGTATCTCTGTATTCATTGAACAATACCCATATTTATGTGTCATAATCCTAACCATAAATATTTTCAGATCCTCATAACCCTTTTCATGACTTCTAATCACAAAAATATCAAACTTCTGAGAGTTCTTTTTCCTAACTATGTAGCACGTGCCCATAGGCGGCCTTAAATAAACAGTCTACATAACATACTTGTTAGCTGAAAGATACTATTATTTGACTATGAAACCAACTCCATTAGGTGGACCTGTATAATTCAACCCCCTAATGGGTATGTCGGATAGTTGTAACTTCATTCTTGGGAATAATTCCTCTTTTGCCCATATTTTTCATAAATGACAGTATGTAGGGATCCGCAAAAATAGCCATCTTTAACATATTTGTCCCATATCCTTTTTCATGATCTGAATGTATTCAAGTCTATGGTTTATATTCTCCTTCCCTATGTTTGGGTCAGACCTTCATAAGAGTGATATTCATCCAGTTCTTCGATAATCATGTTTGGAAATATCTTTTCGATATTCAAGTTCCTCTTTCCATACAGCAAACTCTATACATTGGATGATTTGAATCTCCATAAACTTTCACCAGCTTTTTGCACTAGGAAAGTAAATTTCTGAGAGTTCTTTTTCCTGACTATGCAGCACGTGACCATAGGTGGCCTTTCATAAACAGTCTACATAACAGACTTGTTAGACAAAAGATAATATTTTATTTAACTATGCAGCCAATGCCCTTAGGTGGCCCTGCATAATTCAACCCCCTAACGGGTTTGTTAAAAAATGGTAACTTCATTCTTGTAATCTACTTCTTCTAATGCCTTTTATCTCTTTTTCATGTTATTCCTCAGATTGAAATATTCTTAAGTCATAGCTTACATATTTTCCTTCATACTTGAGTATAGTAATATGTTTTCAAATGAATTTTCAATAAATTTAGTCAATTCTAATCGATTTTGGTCAAAGCTATTTAGACCTTAAACATTAGCCTTTTTATGTCCGACTTTCATGACTGTAAACTACCCACAAAAGACAAGGGAACTCTGAATAAAAGTCAAGTTCCCAGCTCACTAAACATACATTTTGTATGATTTAGGTAACATTGAGCAATTAAAAGATTCAAAGTTTGTAGGGTTATTTACATTAATCCTAGTAAAAACAAAACTATGCTTACTAGGCCCATTGGCTTAGGTAAAATCCAAAGCATGTAGCAAAATAGAATGCAGGTACAAACGAGTGAAGGTGAAAGTGTTTTTCATTGATATAGAAGTACATCCACAGACTGGAGTCTCTTCCGTATTTCAAGAATTACAAGAGGCTTTCAACATAACTCTTCATTTGATTTATGGCATCTGACCTTCATTAGCAACCACCTGGAATACATTCATTCAACTGGATACAATAAAAGATGCAGTGATACCAGCTCTTCTTGGAACAGTTGTAAAAGGATTTTCGTGAGTGCGGTTTGAGGAAAATTTTCTACTGATCAAACAGTGAATCTGTTGCTGTCCAAGAGACTTAAGAAGATGGATACATGGATTTCAGAATGGATCATTAGAAGTAAAGATCCATTTGGAGAGATTACTCTTTTCATATATTTCTCTAAATCCATGTTTGTCGTCTCTCCACCAACCGACAGTGGAAAACATTTCAGCCCATGGGTTTTCCTTTTTCATATCTACAAGGAAATGGAATGAAAGAATTTGAAAGTTCACACCATTGTTCTTGCTCTTAATGCACAGCATAACCGAAATAGAGGAGTAGTAGCGCAGCTACATTTCAGGTGTATAGTTCTTTGCATTTGGAACATTGACTCCTTGCAGATGACCATGACCATATAGGGACAGGTAGATTCTCTGTGGGAAATTAAGATGATATTTCTTCAAGTACTTAGCCATATCTGGGAAAGTTCTGTCGCAGATATCATAGTAATCATGGCCAACAATGTTCATCATGTCATCAATCCGCTTGATAGCCAGTTCATCAGCCGTTCCTGGTCTAAGAGACATTGATTCTGCACAATAGTTGAATAAATTAACTCTTAAATGGGTTTATTTTTCATAAAACTTGTGAAAGAATTCGAAAAAATGGCAATGTCATTGAGGCACAAAAGTCTAAAATTTGGCGTGCAAGTATGGAGGTGCTGCACAAGTATTTGGCGCGCAAGTACCACCGCGCAAGTCAAGATACCTTGACAGCAGCATGCAATCAAGGAAATACTAGAAAACAGAGCAACCTTCACAGCTAAGGTGACCTACGCGATGAGAGCTCAAAGTATTGAAATCTGTAAATGTGGATGCTTTGTACGGAAGTGAGTCCCTCTATTTATAGACGCGGTCGGGACCCTGCACGATCAAGTCATGTATCCCTGCATTCCAGAGCTTGCACGCCCAAAGCTCATTTCCGCGCCATACCTTGAGCGCCCCAATTTCCTTTTGATTCTCGATTTCAACAGAGTCAAATCCTCTATTATCTCTGGATCCAACTCTGAGGGGGGACTTTTGTGGATGCTCCTTTCGTCACAGAATCTAAATATTGGAAAATGGGAATATCTGACCTCAAATTGATTCATCCTTTGATGAAAATATCAAAAATCAACAAAGGGATGAACCAGGAGAACATTACCCATCGGTCGTGCATGTTCCCTCATAGTCATGAAAGTCCACTTGCGCGACGCATGATGGTCGCGCAAGTGACTTGCATGACCTAAGTGACAACTATCGGGGGTCATCTCTTGCCTATAAATAGACCCTGTGGGCCCCCCATTGGGGAGGATTTTTTCCAGAAACTCCAATTTGAGCTCCTAGTGCCCTAGTATCTTCTCAAAGCTTCTGAAACACTTCTAAGGTAATTTATTACCTAGAACAGAAGATCTAAAGAGGGGGAGGAAGGCCTAAGTGTTGAAACTCATCAACACTTGCGCACCTGAGTGGCCAGTCCTTAAGGGAAAAGGCCACACTTGCACGCCGCCTTACTCCTTCAATAGAACTTGCATGCCACTCTTCTGGTAGAACCTCAAGAGGATTCTAAAGGCTTTAATCAATAGTCTCTCAAGTATTACCCTGCTGGTTAAATGTCGTGCAATTATTCCACGTGTCGTACAGGCATACCTGAGCGACAAGGACTTGCGCACCCACGCAGTACCTGTGCACCTACTAGGACTTGCACTCCCCTGCCTTTTTGGGTGCCCTTCTTTCCCATTTCACCCATCTTAAGCCATTCCACCTCTCTTATTCAAGATTCAATCTTCAAGACACTCTTAAAATCCATTTATGGCAAGATTTCTTGATTAGGATTCTTTATCTGAAAGTAAATCTGGGTAATATCTCACAAAACCTAGTGATTTTTACATCTTTTTGTCAGATAAAAATTGAGATTTCATTCATTCAACCTCATCCTTTAAGATGAGAGAACCCCTTAACCTGGGCCTCCTTTTAAAAAATAAGCCCCAGTCATAATTCTCAAATCTGGCCATCCTTCTTAGGAGTAAGCCCCAGTCTCAAACATGGGCATCCTCCTTAGGAGTAAGCCCCAAGCCCCTTAATTTTTCAAATCACTTAACATGGGCCTCATTTTCAAGATTAAGCCCCAGTCTCAATTTCTCTTAACCAATCCTAATTGACCTTTGATCTGGGATTCTTTTTTAGGAGTAAAACCCAAATCATATGTCCTCTCCTAATTTTTGCCTACTTTTCTGGAGTAATCCGCAAGTTAGAGTATTCAAAATCTCCATGAAGCACATATACCTTTATGGACCCTACTCCTGGATTTCTTCCCTAAAGTAAATCCTAACCTTCATCTATCTGGGCATACATATGTACATAAGTCCCACATTATTTCTTATGATTGCATATTTCATGTCACAATTTTCTAATTTTTACCAATACCTCGTGTTTCTCACTCCGAGCAAGACTCATGTGAGCTTAGAGTGTAAAATTAATTATGACATCCTTCTTTGAGCCATCAATCATAAATATCATACTCCCTTACTCGAACTACGTGGGTTCTGATAACTTTTCTAAACAAAGGATACGTAGGTAGCCCATCTGCGGGTTCGATCCCAACACTGAAATAATCCATGTCCTTCTGAATGACAATAAACATCATGTTCCCCACTTAGTGGATTTAAAACCTGCATGGTCATCATAATGACCAAGAGACTTCTATATAAATGTGTCGAAGGGTACCATTGACCAAGAATCTCTAGTAAATACAGATGATTCTCTATCGATGAAGAACCTCGATTACATATAAATGATTCTCTCAATTTCATACATATTTAATCATTGATTGTTAGATCTGGTGGAAAGCTCATTTTATACTTGGTAATGCAATAAGGCTTCACGAACATAACTTAAATCTATAAAGATAGTCCCGGAATAGACAACAATTCACCACAAAATGGTGTGATGAGTCCGACATCCCATCCTCTCGACAAAAGAAAATTTTTAAGCCTCATCAGTCCAAAAACTATTGAGCACCTACCTTTGGAAAGTAGGTCTAATTGGATGTGGAATCATTGGGTGTTTCTTGTTCTACAACCAAACCCATTAGATTGTTATTGGAATGTTTTAACCTCCCATAAAAGAACGTCATCTGCGAAGTCCGAGGGAATCAAGCAGTTACACATTATAGAGTGGAAATGGGATGATGTCGCAATGGATTTTGTGACGGGATTGTCGAGGTCACCTGTAGGCAATGACGCTGTGTGGGTTATTGTGGATAGACTCACGAAGGTAGCTCACTTATTTCCAATCAAGGAGACCTTCGGTGTAGACGATCTCAGAAGCATGTATATCCGAGAGATCATACGTCTTCATGGGGTCCCTCATTCTATCATTTCGGATAGGGACACCTGTTTTAGGTTTCATTTTTTGAAGAGTTTTCAGAGGGTACTGGGTACATAGGTCCTTCTGAGTACATCATACCACCCTCAGACAGATGGATAGTCAGAGCGGATGATACAAGTGCTGGAGGACATACTGCGCGCATGCGTCCTAGACTTTGGGGGTTCTTGGGAGAACCATATACCCTTAGTTGACTTTGCCTATAACAATAGTTTCCGGCAACTATTGAGATGGCACCATATGAGGATTTATATGGTAGGATATGTTGTTCACATTTGTGCTAGTTAGAGGTAGGTGAGGTAGATTTACTAGGACCACAGCTCATGCAAGAGACATCTGAGCAGTTCCGGTTGATTCAGAAGCGGATGGCTACCGCGCAGACTCGTTAGAAGTCTTATACTTATCACCGCAGAAGACCTTTAGAGTTCGTGTTCGGGGATCATGTTTTTCTATGTGTTTTTCCGAGGCTGGGACACGAGCAAATGAGAAGACATGGTAAGATTTCTCCGAGGTAGGTGGGGCCATTCGATATTCTGGAGAGAGTCGGGCTGGTTTCCTATCGATTGCTGTTACCACAGCGGTACCGAGCAATGCACGATTTCTTCTACATGTCTTAGTTGTGTCGCTATCATTCAGACCCGTCTCACATCTTTCAGCCCAAGGAGGTTGAGCTAGAGGCAGATGTGCTCTTTGAGGAGCATCTGATTCATATTGTTGATAGGAGCATGAAGGTTCTATGAGGCCGGTCAGTTCCTCTCGTATGGGTGATATGGCAGCATGGACGAGTTCAGGACGAGACCTAGGAGTGGGAGGCCGACGTACGTGATTAGTGGCCAGAGCTATTCTGATCTTTATCTTTGCCACCCTGGGAAGGGAAATTTGGGGACGAATTGCTATAAGGGGGGATGTTTGTAAGAAACTGGTTCTTTTTTTGAGGTACGGGCTTCTTATTTTCTCATTTTATAAAGTGTTTTTGAGAAACTATGGAAAATGGGGAAAAATCCTAATTTTTGGAACTACACACCGTGTACTTTTGCACATGCCGTGTACTTTTGGCCGTGTGGAATGGGTAGACGGGGCGTGTGACCTTGTCGGTGACGAGGGTTGTAGGAACCGACTACACACCGTGTAGTGGTACTCTACATGCTGTGTAGTCAGTCGGCAGGCCTAAACAGTAATGCATTGGAGTAGCCACGAGTTGGGCGACATTACACGCCGTGTACTCGGGAGTACATGTCGTGTACTCAAATCAACAGATGAACAGTGTGGTTGTGACGCCAGAGTAATAGTTAAATGAAGGAAGTACATGCCATGTACTCAGAAGTACATGCCGTGTACTTTGTTTTTTTTTCAGCTTAAAATAGGCAGTAGCCTCCTCATATGGAAAAGGAGGCATTTGTGCCATTTTGGAGCCAAAGGATGAGGCTGATCCTTTGAAGATCCACTGGGTGTTCGTCTGGAACCCGATTTGGCTTTGGACGATCTCGTTGGAACCACACGGGTAAGCCCTATCTTCTCCTAGAGTATCTATTACCAATTCTTTCCCGTTGGAGAGTTATTATGGTTTGAATAGTTTATATTCTTCGTCAGATCTATGCCATTATTGGGAGATTTTGGGATCGACGTTCCTGTATAATGCTCATTGGTCTATAAGGTAGGTGGCTTGGTGTTTTTTTTTCTAACTGTCGTGTGTTTTGTGCAGTTTTGTGCCACAAACCCATGTTGGGGTGCTGTGTGGCTGAGGCCGTTGCTATTAGTAATTCCTAGAATTCCATAGGTTATTAAATTTTGATAATAAAATGCTGGTTGGGATCGTTGTTTGGATCTGAAACCACCCTGGGCATGTGTTCCCCTATTGAGCCGTTTGACTAGGATACCCGAGGGTATTCCTTTAAAGTAGTACTTATAGAATTTCCTCAAGAGGAATTACTTGTTTACTTCATACTTTCATGTTGGGTATGGACTGGTTACCTGTTTAGCCTGAGGGAATTGTTTTGATTAGCTTGAGGGTCGTAGTATTTCGCATGAGGGAAACCTTTCATGCCTGAGGGCTTGACTTCTATGCCTGAGGGACACACTTCCTATGCCTGAGGGAAATTTATGTTACGCCTGAGGGAAAAACCTACGGGTTGGATTCTGTATATCCTGAGGACAATCATGAGGGTGTGGTTCACTATATTAGCCTTAGGGAAAAATACCGGTTGGCCTGAGGGCTTGGTGCTCTTGAGCACAGAATGTTACTAAATTAAATGATTAAATGAATAACAAAATGGAAATATAAATGATAGGTAGTTACTTTTGAGTACTACTTACTTTGTTGCATTTTACTACTGCACATTTTTGTTGCATGCTTACACACATTTGAGCACGGGCCTTTGGTGGGTGCCTAATGAGATATATTTCTCACACCCTATTTGGGTCATGATTTTCGGCCAAAATAGATTACGTTGCTACAGGTGTAGATAGAGGCAAGAGTCCCTATACATGTACTTGACTGTTGTTGAGGAGTAGGAGGGCCTGGGACCGAGCCTAGGCTCGCAATGCCGCTGCCAACTGTATTGCATTTTTTTTTTGTACTCCGCATTTTGTTGTACTGTATTGATGTATAACATGTTCTGGCTGTTTTCTGAGTACTTGAGACATGTACCATCATTATTTATCTATGGTTTTTTATTTTTCGTTGTGTATGGTTTACTGCTTCCGCTTTCTTTGTATGTTTATTTTGTGTTCTGTTATGCTACACTTTGACAAATGAGGGCATAGTTTTCCCACTATCAGACCTGGGCCCTCACTGCTAGTCAGAAGCCTCTGTTGTTTGGGGAAATGCACTTGAGGTCATGTGGGAACTAGGCTCGGGGAACCCGTTGCGTGGCACCCAGGTCCGGGACGTTACATTACTTCTAAGAAGGAGGCCCAGGTTAAGGAATTTTGGAAACATGGGGATTACTCCTAACGAGGATGCCCAAATTAAGGGTACTTGAAGAATGGGGACTAATTCTGAAAAGGAGTCCCAAGTTAGGGGAATTATCACTGGGGATTACTCTAGAAAAGGAGGCCCAGGTTAAGGGAATTTGAAAAATTGTGGCTTATTCTAGAGGAGGATACCCATATTTGGGAACATGGGGTTACTCCTAAAAAGGAGGCCCAAATTAACAGAACATGAAGACTGGGGCTTACTCTTGAAAAGGAGTCCCATTTTAGAGGAATTATGACTATTTTTTACTCCTGAAAAGGTGGTCTAGGTTAAGGAAATTTGAGAACTTGGGGCTTATTCTTGAGGAGGATTCCCATAATGGAGAACTTGGGGCTTACTCCTGAAAAGGAGGTCCAAATTGAGAGAACTTGAAGACTGGGGCTTACTCCTGAAAAAGAGGCCCATGATAGGGGAATTATGACTGGGGCTTACTCTTGAAAAGGAGGCCCAGGTTAATGGAATTTGAGAAAATGGTGATTATTCTTAATGAGGATGCCCATATTTGGGAACATGGGGCGTACTCTTGAAAAGGATTCCCAAATTGAGGGAACTTGAAGACTATGGCTTACTTCTGAAAAGGAGGCCCAGGTTCGGGGAATTATTACTAGGGCATACACCTGAAAATGAGGCCCAAGTAAATGGAATTTCTAATCATAAAGGATGAGGTTGAATGAATTAAATCTCTCACTTTTGTGACATGAAGATATGAAAATCACTAGGTTTTGGGAGATGTTACATAGAATTCTTTTCTGATAAAGAAAACCAACAATGGAACCATGCTATAAATGGTTTTGAATATGGTTCTAAAGGATAAATCATGAAGAGGAGAGGTGGATTTGAAGAATGCACGTGAATAGGTAGGAGGGGCACCCAAAAAGAGAGAGGAGTGCAAGTCCTGTGTGGGCGTGCAAGTTCTGGTCATGCAAGTATACGTGCGCGATACAAGGGTTCTTGCACGATGGTCAACCCTTAGGGTAATACTTGGGAGAGACGTGGGTAAAGCCCTGAGTATTTTTCCTTAAGGATTCCAAGAGAGTGGTGTGCAAGTTTTGTTGAAGGGATAAGGCGGTGCACAAGTGTGGCCATTTCCCTTAAAGGGTGGCCACTTAGGCACGCAAGTGTTGATGAGTTTCAACACTCAATCCTTGTTTTCCATGTTTAGATCTTCCATTATATGTAAGAAATTATCTTAGAATTTACCAGAAGACTTCAAGCAAAGACTAGGGCGACTAGAGCTTAAATCCAGCTTTTGGAATTTTTTTGTCCTCGAAATGGGGGGCCCACAAGGGGTATTTAAAATCTTCTAAAGACCCTGGGTGAAAATCAAAGTGGGTGCGCTGGTCACCTGTGCGACCAATATGTGGCGCGCAAGTATACTTGTGTGACCAAGATGAAACTAGCGAGACCCAAGTGTGAAGAAATCATTGTTCATGACTTTGTCAATTTTTGATGTTTCTTCAAAGTATGAATCACTTTGGACTATGGTATTTCCCTTTTTCATTAATTAGACTCTTTGGTAGAAAGGAGCAACCACAAAAGTCCCCCCACAGAGTTGGATCTGAAAGGAATGAGGATGTGACTATGAGGAAAAGAAAAAAAACCAAGGAAGGTCGGTGCGTAGGTTCAGAGCGCAAAAATAACGTCGTGCAGGTGTTGAGCGCGCTGATGGCGTTGTGTATGCTTCGGTGCGATGGCTTTGGTGCTCAGTTTTGCGTCCTTGACTATAAATATGCACATCATTATTGCACAAAGTACCCGATTTTAAACAGTTTGATCTCTCACCGCGCAAGTTGCCTTCATCGCGCAAGTTAATTTTGTTCTGCTGGTTCTTTGTGTCGCACATCTGTAGAGGTATTTGGACTTGCGTGGTGATACCTGTGCACACAAAACTTGTGCGAATCATCTATACTTGCGTGCCAAAATTGGACTTGCGTGCCTTAATGCCTTAACCTTTTTTCACTTTTCTTCACAAATTTTATGAGAAATCAACTCACTTAAGTGTTAATTATTCGAACTTTGTGAAGATTAAATGTCTCCTAGAAGAATCGGAACTGCTGATGAACTGGAATGCAAGTGAATTGATGATATGATGAACATCGTAGGCCATGATTACTATGATATTTGTGACAACACTCTTCTGTATTTGGTCGTGTGCTTGAAGAAGTATCATTGTAACATTCCACAGAGAATCTACTTGCCTCTGTATGGCCATGGTCATCTGCAAGGAGTCAACGTTCCAGATGCAAAGAATTATATGCCCAAGATGAAACCGCACTATTACTCATCTATTTCGGTTATGATTTGCATTATGAGAAACAACAATGGTTTGAACTTTCAAACATTTCCTTCATGCCATTTCCTTGCAGATATAAAAATGGAAAACCATGGGATGATATTTTTTCCACTGCCTGTTGATGGGGAGAAGGCTATCATGACATTAGAAACAATATCATAAAAGAGTACTCTCTCCAAATGGCTCTTTACATCCAAGGCACCATTTTCAAATCCATGTATCCATCTTCCAAGTCTCCTGGATAGAAACAGAGTCATTATTTGATCAGCAGAAATTTTTCTCAAACCGCACTCAAGAGCATCCATTTACAATTGATGCAAGAAGAATTGGTATCACTACATCTCTTATTGTATCCAGTTGAATGAATGAATTCCAGGTGGTAGCTGATGAAGCTCAGGATGTCGTAAATCAAATGAAGAGTTATGTTGAAAGCCTCTTGTAATTCTTGAAAAATAGAAGAGAATCCAATCTGTGGATGTCCTTCTATCTTTTGAGAATCAAATGAAAAAACACATTCATCTTTAATAAATTGTGCATGCATTATTTTTCTACCTGCTTTAAATTTTTACCTAATCCAATGGGCCTTATAAGCATAGTTTTATTTTTACTAGGATTATAAAAATAACCCTACAAACTTTGAATCATTAAATTTCTCAATATTACCTAAATCATACGAAATGTATGTTTAGGGAGCTTGGACTTGACTTATGTTCAGAGATCCCTTGACTTTTTTTGGCAGTTTAAATTCATGCACATCGGACATAAAAAGGCTAATAATTGAGGTCGAAATAGATTTGACCGAATGGATTAAAATTAACTCAATTCCTAGATAATTGTTTTGAAAACATATTACCATGGTCAAGTATGGGGGAAATATATAAAGGATGACTTATGAAATTTTGAATCTAAAGACTGATATGAAAAAGGGATATAGGCATTAGAATAAGTATTTCCCATGAATGAAGTTACCACTATTTAACAAACCCATTAGGGTGTTGAATTTTGTAGGGCCACTTAAGGGAATTGGCTGCATAGTCAAATAATAGCATCTTCTGGCTGACAGGTCTGTTATGTAAACTATTTATGTAAGGCCGCCTAAGGGCACATGCTATATAGAACTGAATACAACATCCTTACCTCGGATGAACAAAAGATAGTACCATTGTCCGTCAATATGGTATGAGGGACACCAAATCTGGTAATGATGTTAGACTTGATGAAGCTAACATTGCATTTAGAACTGGATTCTTTGAGAGGTATTGGATCTGCCCATTTGGAAAAGAAGTCAATAGTAGTAAGAATGTTCTTAAAATTCATGGATGTAGTTGAAGGATAAGGTCCCACTACATCCATTACCCATGTGGAAAATGGCCATGATTATTTAGTTGTATGAAGCAACTATAGGGGTTGATGAATGAAGTTGGAATGTACTTGGAACGAATGGCACTTATTTGTGAAATCAACACAATCTTGTATCATTGATGGCCAAAAGAATCCAAGCCTTCTAATTTGATCAGATAGTCTATGTCCAGACTGATGGGCACCACAGACTCTTACATGTAATTCTTTAATGATATCCATTCTCTCATCACAATCAATGCATCTGAAGAGAACTCCATCAAAAACTCTTTTGTAGGGAATTTTTTCTAGGTGATATGGGCTATCATAAGAAGTAAAATTGACCACACATTTCCGGATTTGTTCATTCCAGGCACTCTTAGGTGGAAGTGATTCATTTTGAAGGTATTCCTTGATAGGTGTCATTGATCCTGTAGTATGACCATATGGTTCAAGAATGGGACTAATTTCACTGATTTCCTCTGTTCTGATTTGAACATAAAGTGAAATTGTACGACGGTGGGCAACACTGATGATTTTCTCATCCCAATTTGGATCTGCTATAGTTGTGGCTATATTAGCTAGTGCATCAGCTTGGGCATTTTGTGATCGCGGGCATAAGAAAATGTCGGTTCCGAAGAAAATTCATCCATTAACACTCTGATGTAATCATACAATGTGAATAGTACTTCTTTTCTGATTACATAATCCCCATTGACTTGTTTGATTACCAGGTATGAATCACCTTTCACCTTTATGTGATTCACTTGTGCTTGAGCGCCAATTCCAATCCTACGATGAGAGATTGATATTCTACTTCATTGTTTGTCCTACCTTCCAACAATGAGATGGAATAGGGTAACACTGCCATTTCTGGGGAAATGAGAACAATTCCTACCCCAACATTGTTGAATTTAGGATCTTCCATTTTCTTCCCTGTTGGACTTATGGAAGCTCTATCAAAGTAAAATTCCCATGTTTGAAGAAAATCTTGAATAGATAAGACTTCCTCATCAGGAAGTTCAATATCTGAAGATGTATCTTCTACTGAAGGATGTTCAGTAAGGAAATAGGCCATATATTGGCCCTTTATTTCCTTTTGAGATACATACTGAATATCAAATTGCTGTAAAATAACTTCCCCCCTTTCCAGACATCTTGTAAGATTTGGACGACTAAGGGTGAATTTGAGAGGGTTATTGCAGGATTCCGATTGGACCTCATTATGTTGCAAGTAGTGTCTCAACTTCTGAACTAAAAAGATTAATGCTAGGTAGCACTTCTCAATATTTTAATATCAGGTTTCTACTCAAGCATAGTCAGACTGAGATAGTATAGGTTGTTTTCATTCCCAACATCATTCTTCTGGGAAAGTAAGGCATCCAATGATCGCACTAAAGTTGTCACATAAAGAATAAATGGCCTTCCTTCAACAGGGGGCATTTATACCGGTGGACTCAAGAGATATTTCTTGAGAATATTGAATGATTCTTGAAAATATTCAGTCCATTGGTAAGTAACTCCCTTCTTCATCAATTTGGTGAAGGGTAAACTTTTACCTGCCAAATTGGCTATGAAACAATGAATATAGGCTAGGTGTCCTTGAAGTCCTCTCAATTATTTCAAATTTTGAGGAGGTGAAATACCAAGGATCGACTTTTTCTTATCAGGATCGACTTCGATACCACAATGGCGTACAACAATGCGGAGTTATTTTCCTGAGGTTACCCCAAAAGCACATTTTAAGGGGTTTATCATCAAATTGCGTGGTTGATGTTTGTGGAAAATGACTTCCAAATCAGCCAAGTGATTATAACGTTGTCTGGATATAACCACCAAATCATCCACATAACATTCAACAAACTTCCCTAAAAAGGTATTGATGATACGATGAATGGTATGCTGATATGTTATGATTTCATTATTCAGGAAAAAGTGAATTACCTGATTGAAAAACACACCTTGAGGGGCTCTGATGGCTGTAGATTCATCATCTTCTAGAGCCATTCAAGTTTGATTATATCCTGAATATCCATGCATGAATGAAATTGCTTTATATCTAGCTTTTGCATCAATTAATAGTTCTGTTATCGGAACTGGAAAATCATCCTTAGAAAAATGACGATTAAGATCTTGGAAATCAATGCAAAATCTAATTTATCTGTTCTTCTTTTTTTTACAGGGACAATATTAGCCAACCATTTGGGATATTGAACTTCTCTGACGATGTTATATTTGATAAGATTATCTACTTCAGCATCAATTTTGGAAGCATAAGTTGGGCATGTTCTTCTTGCGTCTTGCATAAATCATTGATGTTCTTCTTGTAAACCCAAACGATGAAAAGAAACATCAAGATCAAGACCTGAAATTTATATATAGTTCCAAGAAAATATATCTCAATTTGGATTCAATATTGAAATATACAATTCATGCTCTTCACGATTCATGTCCGCACTAATTATAGTGGGTGTGGATCTTCTTTTGTACCCAGATTTATTACTCTGAGTTCATCCACAGTGGTAGAGATACCCTCTTCAAAAGCTGGAGGCGAATCCTTGAGATCTTCCTCTTCTTCTACAACATGTGTTATTTCTTCGGTTTCTACATGCATAGTAGATGAAGAAGAAGAATTTCCTTGATCAGAATAGATGTTAATATTTAAACATCTTGAAGAAGAGGATTCCATTCCTATCGCTATTGATGATGAAGGGTCTTCTTTGGGTAATAAAGAGGAGATGAATAATTGAAAGCCGATATCATCATTCATCTCAAACATTGATATAACTTCTTCTGGCCTGGTTGGCGAAGTATAGACATGCTGGATTTCAGCGGATGAAATGAAGACATCTTCATTTGAGCTTTCATCATTCCTTGGTGAATCACCATTTTCTCTCATTCTGTCTGGCCTGATTTTCGTAATTTACATTATGGAATTTTCCATAAAATTATTTGGATTCGGGTCTATCCTATCAATTTTATTGATAGAGAACACATAATCTATACACACATGTGTGAATGGGATTACTGTAATCTTTTTCAAACCATATAGAGCATTAACTTTGGTAACCTCCTTTGATGTGGATTTCTCTTTACCCTTCATGTGATACAATTCCACCTCAATGTATTGAGATTCACATGTTTTTAAGGGGGGATTATCACCATACAATGTCCCAATTTGACAATTGAAACAATATTTGAGGCATTTATGTTATGATGAAGGGATATCAGCATATTGATGTAACCAACATCTTCCATGTAAAATTTTGAAGGTAATATAGTGATCAATAACCATGAAATATGAATTGGATACAAGGTCTCCAAACCGATTTATGAGTGTAATATCACCCAGTGGTTCTTGTTCATTATTATCATATCCTTATAACATCAAAGTAGAAGGAGATAAATCGAATACTTTGAGGCCCAATCGATGAAGTGTACGAATGGGGATGAGGTTGGCTCTTGAACCATTATTGATGAAAGCTCTTTGGATGTCTAAACCATTTACCTTTCCATATATGTGAAATGGTTTGATATGTCCGTGTACAACATCATCTTCATCTTCATCTGTAGAAGATATCACTGCATGACATTATTCAGGACCATTCTCAACATTTTATACTTCAGCTACTGCGATTTCAGTTTCGAATTCCTGGGGACTTGACAACGCTTCAATGAGTTCCTCCCAAAGATCCTTTGCTAAATTCAAGGCATCCGTAATTGATAACATGGCTGGAACTTGGGCCAAATGTTTAAAGACATCATACTTTTGTTCCAAAGGTCTGTGTTTCCCAACAGGGACATGTGGTTTCGCAGGTGCCTTAGATGTTGATGCTTTGGATGTAGATGCATCCTGTATTGGGGGTAGGAGTTGGGAATACTCCTGGCATTGGATGACTAGACCTATTAGGACTATTTAATTGCTGAGAGGAAGAAGGTGGAACTTCTAATCGATCCTCCTAAATAACTATGCCAGGACTAAATCTACTATTGGTGGAAGAATTTTCTTGTCTTTGTTGAGCCCACTAGAGGGCTCTTCCACTTGTTTCTGCAGCATATATAGTTCTAGAAGGGGTAGAATTGGAATATTGGATTCTGGGATATCCACTTCTTCCTCTGTATCCTAGACCACTGGAACTCCCTCTAATTCCTCTGTTTGATACAGGGAACTCAGGCTCATCAGGATAAAAACTGTGACTGGCATAATGATCTATTAAATGAATCATATTAACAGAACCAAAGATCAACTCTTCTTCTGATGAAGACTCTTCCTGATTAGCCAATTTAGGTTGTGTCGTTTGGTGGGGTGGTTCCTGTGGCTTTGAAGTAGATGGCATAAAATCTACCAGAGTCAAAGACAACTTGGTCTTTGACAAGATCTCATCTTTTTCTGATGTTCCACTTTCTTTGAATTATGTCGTTTCATTGAGGATTTTCCCTCTGATAAAGAGGGTTTTTTTTGTGGCATTCATAGCAGAAGACATAACTGGTTTCTTCAAATGCGTTTGCAAAATTTCATGAGATTGGTTGATCATTTTTCTGACCATCCAATTATTATATTTTTGCACATTTTTGTTTTTGACTTCTTGCCACTTAGATTCTTCCTTTGTATTTGTAGCAGTAATACATTCTACCTAAGCTAAAGAACCTTTCAGTTTGACTTGTCCCAAGTCCACCATTTTTTAAAGGAGGTCCTTGAAGACAATACACTCATGAATGGGATGCCCCAACATCTTATGAAAGTGAAAATAATTGGGATGGTCTTCATCTCCTTCCTTTTTCGGCCTTTTGGGCCTTGTAAATTGAACCAAATTATTTTATAGAGCCGAAATGAATTAACTAGGAACTTGTTCATTTCGGAAAGAGTAAACATTACTCTTCAAATCCCCAAATTGTTTCTTTATTTGATCTCTTTGTTCATCATGATGAAACAACCTCTGTTGTTGACGCTAAATAGGTGGATCCCTTTGGGAAGATAAAGGCTTTGAAGTGAAATCAGGTGCAGGTGCTTGTTTAAGCGTAACCGTAGTAGTCTCTGCTTTAATCATTCTTCTTCCCAGTTCTAATGGAATTACACGTGTTTTATCCTTAGTCCTCATAATAGAGTATTCAATCTACTGAGCGGTTGAAGTAAGGTATCGAAACCCTCTTGTGTATTTCATTGGGATCAAAGGTGTATGCAACTCATCACACATATTTTCCACATAGATTGGAAACAATTCCTCTTCATTTAGTGTTAAAATCAGGGAATATGTTAATCTCTTCCAGCGAGAAATGAAATATGAAACACTTTCATTCTCCTTTTTCATACAAATGGTAAGATAAAAAATGTAGTCTTTGGAAACACTGAACTGAATTGAAGAAGGAATCGCTTACGGAGATCCATTCACCCGATAATTGACAGGGATTGCAAGATTTTATACCAGACAAAAGCAGGCCCTTGTAATGTCGGTACAAAACACCTGAGCTTAACAGCTTCCTATTGCTGAGGGGTTCCCATCATTGGATCAAAACGAGAAACAAAATGTGTTATGTGTTTCTTTGGGTCTCTCAAACCCTTAAAGATTGGGAATATGGTACTTGAAAATTTTGATAGCGGAGGAATTGCAATAACCCATTCAGGGTAAACTCTCTTTTTTGGTTGAATTTGAGCACATTTTTCCTCCATAGCTTCCAACCGAGCTGTTAATGACTCAATAGTAGTCATTAACTTTTATGAAACATCTGTTTGAACTTAGACATGAGCAGGTGGAATAACTAGAGCTTTGATAGATGTGGTGGCTGGTACTACAACTAATGATAACACCACAGGTTGGTGTTGAAGTTGACCCATAGGATTAGACCTATGAGGGTGTACTGATAAAGGAGGATATTCTTGATCCATCTCAGTAGCTGAAATATATTCTAATGGCTGACTGACTCATGCACATATAGGAGGAACACTACCATTAAGTAGTTCTGCATTCATCCACCTCAATTCCTTCCATTATTCCTCTTGTTGTGAGAATATTTTTTCTAGTGAGAGTGATTGGCCTTCTCGAGAGGAACGTTATGTTACCTGATTCATTCCTTTACCCTTGATATATTCCTTTCAAGGAGGGGGAAGTGGATTAATTGAAGGAATACCCAGATTCTGGGTAATCCTTTTATTTCCTGTACCCACACCTTCTTAATTTGTGTCTGTGTGTACAACTTCTTGAGCATGAACCTCTTCATATGATCCCTCTGATTGAGCCTCATCTGGGGGATCAGCAAAAACGGAATTGATGACATTAATTGATGCATAATGCATTGCATCCCTTATATAATCATTTCTACGATATTTCATTTTTCCATATTTTTTTTGAGACATTTACTTTTGTCGATTTGATCCCTCAGGAACTTCTTGAGGAACCATAATGTGGAGGGAATCTCCTAATAATTCATCTCTTCGTTCCTCTTGTGGCTTCTTCCCTAATCGAGAGAAGACTGAATTTATCTGACGAAGAAATTGAGGATTTGAAAAAGTCCCTGGTCTTTTGGACTGGGGTTTTTCCTACTGTTTCTGCTTTACTCCTCAAATCTTATTTGTTAATTCTAATGGTTGGGTTAAATGAGTCCCCAGTCTGGAAATATGGGGTGGTTCATGAGCTGTTATAACAGAGAATGTTTTAAAATATCTCTTGATCTTTGGACTTTAGTCCGAAAATTGGCTGGATGCATCAACCTACATCCACTTTTATCACTCGGATCAAAATAACATTGGATGATTTCTGACACTTCTATCACATGATGATGTGCCCGTTCTAAACGTGGAGGCTTTTCGATATTTTCATTTTCCGGATGCAAGAGTAAATCAATAAATTTTTCTCTATATTCCTGATTTTGAGAAGAACTAGTTGAGGTCTGTTCTAGAGCGAGAATTTGATTACAAACAAAGTCAATTGGCTATGGCCGGCCATGGGAAATAACATTGTATAAGACCATTTTTAGTGGTCTTTTTTGGATAGAGAGTACAGTGAAATGTATTACTCCATGAACACCCCATCCTCTGATATAATTACCAGATGAGGCATTGTCAATTAACTAGTGCAATCTTCTTAGTATGCCATGGCATGGACGCTGAAGGGCTCTCTACTGCTTTTCAGGCTTTTGATATCGAGAAACTAAGAGATATGCCAAGTCAATTTGGCGTTGTAGCCCTTCTATTATCTTGAAATTATTTTCATATTCATCATAATATAATATTTTCTTTTTCAACTGAAAAATAGTCTTCCATATGTTGAGATGAATATAATGAATTCCATATTCTGTCAACATTTATGGAATGTAATATTTAGAGTCAGACAAAGGACAAAACATAACTGTCACTTCTCCTTTTCCCAGTCTTTTTCTCATATTCAGCACTTCCTATTTATCATTCAATGAAGAGTATTCTACCTGATTATACAATATTTGGTGCTTCTTTGTTTCTTCATCAGATTCAATATGACTGGTAGAGAAGTAGCTTATCAAAATACAAGAGGAATGACCCAGTGGTGGTTCAGAAAATGATTTACACCCCGGGATATGTTCTGATTGGGAAAGTATTTCACCTACTACTAGTAAAGCTTCATACATGATTGGCTTCATATTTTCAAGTGTCTCAAGATAATAGGGATTTCTTGTCACAACATTGTCCACTATCGCATTTTCTAGGCAATATGAATTGCTACTATGGAGAGGAATTTTGCAGCTAAATTCATCTTCATGGGGAGGACCACCATGGTGGATTACAACAAAAGATGAAACATTTTTCTCCTTGGTCTTCTGGCCACACATAGGGTTCTTGTGGCTCTCATCTGAAGATGAAACATCAAGATCGACCAAACTGTCATGAAGCAAGCCTTCATGAAGAAGTATCTGATGCAGACCATTGTAATTAATATTCCAACTATTGGAAACTGAGAGAGTAGAATCTTGAGTTGCAATAGATAGTTTTTCTGAGTGCATCAAGAACTCTAGAATCGATCAAGGGCTTGTTACAGATTGGCCCTTGATTTCTTGACTATTTTGGATGACTATTCTTCTTAGATTCCTTCTTACTCACTTTGGAAACCACTTTTTGATGAAAGTGGTTATTATCGGAATTTTTATGTGCCTACGTAGGAGAAATGATCTGGTTAGGCTGATTATCTACACTAAAACCAAGAGTATGTGCCTGACTTGGTTGTCCGTATGATATGGGGGAGTACACCCCACAACCCTCTTGGACAGGAACAGAGGTGTTTGTCTGTTCTAGAGTGAACTATTGATGTTTCACTTAACTGGTAGGGATTGATTTTCATTTTTTCCCTATGATGCTACTGAAGATGTTATAATAAGCTCACAGACATCCAGAATATGAGCAGGAATTTTGTTCTGCTCTTTCACCATTGATAGAATATTCTTGGTGACGATGGCTGTCGGAATGGGCATATACGTCCATTCCGTGTTTGGAGTAGTTTTGTGTTCCTGTTCCTGCCCTCCTTTTCTTATCAGTGGGTTCTGACAGTACTCTTGTGTGGGGGCAAAGAGTTGAGTCTTCATCATGTTTGACATTGGGGCTTTCCAATTGACTTCTCCAGGTGCTACCAAACGAGATTGTTGGTAGGTTTGATCAATACTAGTAGGTGTATGTGCCTGCTGATTGCACTCTTCCAAACTTGGTTGAAGAACTTCCTTCAATACTGACAGACGAGGTTGCTAGCACAACTGATGACTATAAGCTGGTGTATGTGCATGTTTACCAGTTGTCAACACATTGGGTTGGCAGGATTCATCATATGTAGTCAGACGATCTTTCTGACTAGCTGATGATTTATAAACAGGTGTATGTTCCTGTCTATAGTACTCCATCAGAATTACCTAGCAGGAATGGTGTGTTGCCTCCAGACGAGTCTGCTGGATAGCGGAATTAAAATAGAAAGGTGTGTGTGTCCGCTTGTTGCTTTCCACCAAGTGAGGATAGTGGAATTCTCTAGAAATGGAAGAGATAAGAATCTTCCGACTGTTGACTGGTCGTCACCTTTGGCGATTCCTCTTGTTTGCTCGGGTTCAAGGAAGCTGATCCAAATGCCTGGAAACGACACCCTCATCATGTTGAGGGCGCACATCTGTACGATTCTGGCGGCAATTGTTGATGGGAGCCCTTGGGAAGGACTCTTTTCTCTTTGAATTAAGGCCTTTAGTGACCTTCTCATTCACCTCCTAGATTATGGGAGGGAATGGTGATTGCGTTAAGGGGATAATGACCAGAAATGGTTGGAAACAGTGGTTTGCACCACCTGCGTCTTGATCGCTGGTCGTCGATGTCTGGAAAACCAGGGTGAATAATTGACATGGAGGGCTTGTCGAGCAGCCTCCAGAGTCGGAATAGTACCATTTTGACAGTATTCCATAACCAGTGCATTTGATACCCAGTGTTGAAGATGTTGAGTAGGTGATGTCGTCCTCATAGAGGATGAAGATCCAGTAGGATTAGCATCAGAGGTATTCACAGCAGAGGCATTCACATGTGTGAACTTTAAGGAAGCCATTTCTATAACGCAGAAGATTTTGGAAAAGAGTGACTGTTTGATATGACAGACATAATCAGGATAAGTTCATCCACTACATATTTTGGATGAGAACATGTGTTATTGATTGTTTTTTTTGGCCCTCTCATTGAGTTATAAATAGGGGCCTATCAAATAAGTAAAACATCATTTTAACTTAGTTAAGGATTCATGTCGGGATCACCATTTTTTATTTCTTCTGGAATCGGGGATGACCTTGTTGATTTAAGATTCAAACATTCCAAATAGTTTCTAATGGGTATGTTTTTAAAACCGGAAACATCCAATGATTCTAAATCCATTTGCACATACTTTCCAAAGGTAGGTGCTCAATATTTGTGGACTGATGAGGCTTAAGAATTTTTATTTTTTGAGAGGATGGGAGGTCAGACTCATCACACCTTTTTAGGGGAATTATTGTCTACTCCGAGACTCTCTTTACAGATTTAAGTTATTCTCGTGGATCCTTTTTACATTACCAAGTACTAAAATGACAGTACCTTTAGATCTAACAATTAGTGATTAATATGTATGAGATTTAGAGAATATTTTATATGTATTTTAGGTTCATAATCGATAGAGAATCGCCTATATTTTTTATATATTCTTGGTCGATGGTATCCTTCATCACATTATATAGAAATCTATTTGTCATTATGATGACCATGCTAGTTTTAAATCCACTCAGCGGGGCACTTGATGTTTATTGTCATTCATAAGGACATGAAGTATTTCAGAGTTTGGATCGTACCCACAGATGGGCTACCTACATATCCTATTTAGAAAAGGAATCACAACCCACGTATATTGGGATAAAAGTGTGAGGTTTGTGCATGGTTAATGGATCAATGAATGATATCATAATTAATTTTACACTCTAATCCCACGTGAGTCATGATTGGTGTGAGAAACAAGTTGTATAATAATACCAAACAATTGTGCCATGAAAGATGCAGTCATAAGAAATGATGTGGGTCTTATGTATATATGACTACCCAAATAGATAAATATCGGTACTCATTTCATAGAAGAAGTCCAGGAACATAGTCTATAAAGGTATATGTGCTTTTATAGAGATTTTGATACTCTAACCTAGGGCTTACTCTTAAGGAGGATTCCCAAATTAGGAGGGGCATGGTGATTTCTCTTAAGGAGGATTCCCAAATAAAAAAAAGTTAAGACGGGTTAAGAGAAATTAGAACTGGGGCATACTTCTGAGAAGGAGGCCCAGGATAAAGGGATTTGAGAACTGTGGCTTACTCTTGAGAAGGAGGCCCAGGTGAAGGAAATTTGGAAACTTGGGGCCTACTCCTAAGGAGGATGCCCAAATTAAGGTAATGTGATGACTGGGGATTAATCCTGAAAAGGAGGCCCAGGTTAGGGGAATTTTGACTGGGGCATACTTTTGAAAATGAGGCCCAGTTTAAGGTAAATTTATAACTTGAGGCTTATTCCTAAGAAGGATGCCCATATTTGGGAACTTGGGGCTTACTCCTGAATAGGAGGGACAAATAAAGGGAAGTTGAAGACTGGGGATTACTCCTGAAAAGGAGGTCTGGGGTAGGGGAATTTGAGAACTTAGGGCTCATTCCTATGGAGGATGCCCATATTTGGGAACATGGGGCTTACTCCTGTAAAGGAGGCCCAAATTAAGAGAACTTTAAGACTAGGGCTTACTCATGAAAAGGAGGCCCAGGTTAGGGGAATTATGAATGGGGATTACTCTTGAAAAGGAGGCCCATGTTAAGGGAATTTATTATCTTAAAGGTTGATGTTGAAAGAATGAAATCTCTCACCTTTGTGGCATGAAGATATGAAAATCAATAGGTTTTGAGTGATGTTCCACAAAATTACTTTTAGATAAGGAAACCAACAATGGAAACATGCTATAAATGGTTTTGAAGATGGTTATGGCGGAAAAATCATGAAGGGGAGAGGTGGATTTGAAGAATGCAAGTTAATAGGCAGGAGGGGAACCCAAAAAGAGAGAGGCACACAAGTCCTGTGTGGGTGAACAAGTATACTTGTGCGACACATGGGTACTTGCATGACTGTCAACCCTTAGGGTATTTCATGGGAGAGACTTAGCTCAAGACCTTAGTATTATCCCTAAAGGATTCTAAAAGAGTGGTGTGCATGTTTTGTTGAAGGGATAAGGTGGCACACATGTGTGGCCATTTCCCTTAAGGGCTTGCCACTTAGGCGTGCAAGTGTTGATGAGTTTCAACACATAGGCCTTGTTTTCCTTATTCATATATTCAATTAAATGTAAAAAATTACTTTAGAAGTGGTCGGAAGACTTCAAGAAGAGACTAGGGTGACCAGAGCTTAAATCTGACTTTCGGAATTTTTTTCCCTCGAAATGGGGGTCCCACAAGGGGTATTTATAGGCTGCTAAAGACCCCATGTAAAAATCAAAGAGGTCGTGCAAGTCACCAGCATGACCAATATGTGGCGCACAAGTATACTTGTGTGACCATGATGAAACTTGTGCGACCCAAGTGTGAATAAATCCATGTTCATGAATTTTTCAACTTTTTTTGTATCTTCAATGGATGAGTCACTTTGGACTAAGGTATTTACCTTTTTCAGTTGTTTGACTCTGTGATGGAAAGGGGCGTCAATAATTATGAAGAAATATTTCTATGAAATTCCCAACTACAGGAGGAAGTATAATGGATCACAATTCTTGATCAATTAATAAAAAATAGAGATCCACAATGTCACGTTACTCAACCTCTACTACTCAGGTCGTGTTCATGTTGTACTGAGATTCATTTCACTCTTACGCACATGTCTAACACCCCATGGTGATGAAAAAGTCACTCTCCAAGGATAGAAGTCAATATAGGCAAAACAATAGAACTGACCCATACATCATGATGATTACATCATATCCCATCATGTCAAGGAAAAAATTATTCCAAAAAATAAGGTAACCACCATCCTCAACGGCCCAGTACATTCAACGGGGAATTCCCACTGAATAGACACTCTGTAATGTATCTAGAATCTTTATGCCACAATACTGATCAATATTTATGCCCATACATCGCTTAATAGTCTCAAATATGATCAAATAAGATGATCCTATATCAAATAAAGAATATACAATAGTAGATGTAATTTAAATAGAACCTCATACGGTATAAGGTTTGGCGTTTTACTCCTCTTGTGTAGGTTAAACTGCATGTAACTGGCAAGTACCATGGCTTTGAGTCCCTCCCTGATTTCCCTGAGATATCATGCTCTGTTGTCATTGAGAACCATATGGCAGACCACATCTACCACAATTTCTATCTCATACTTATAAACTGGTGGTATTATAGCTACCTACCTATTTGGGTTCTTCTAACCCCACTCCTAATGTATGAGTATTTCATATCCCCGTTCACTTTCCACTATAAGTAATTTCCTTCAAAAATAACGGAGATGGATCATCATGTGTTATCATATTCACTCGACTCGATCCTATGTACACTGAGACTTGATGTGCCATGGCATCCCACATTGATGGAAGATAAGAAGACTCATTACTCTAGGACCCTAACTAATTCTACCTTCTCAAGTAGACATGAAGTGACAATTTCACCCAAGAAGATGAACCCATACTATCTTTATGTGTAAAATCACCCTAACTCACATACTCATCATCCCTCATAATCACCTCTATATTAAGTTCCTTATTGATAGTTTTAAAAATATTCAACATTCTAAACACATTTACTTGTGAATGGAGGATGTAATACATCCCATTCTTGCATCACCTAGCAGTCATGAGATCATCAGAATCTATAGTTTGATAAAAATGGGTAGAGTATTACATATTTGGAAAGCTCCCATATGCACATTCATTAACACTCTAGCTTAGTCATCCCTCGTTTTCTAGGGAAATACGTTGTCATATAAGATGGTCTGAAAAGCAACGTAGCCATTTCTCTCTGCTGACCCACCAGGGAGATAACATCCCACCACCTCTAGGCAGAATCACAAATAATTTAAGATACTAACTTGAGCCTATTCTCTTGTGGTGTCTTTAGATGTTAAAATATATAAAATATTTCTTTGATCCATGACATTTCATCCTGAGGTACACCATTCCCCAAAAAGGTGGGATGATGTTTCCATTGAAACTCATAAGTCGACTAAGCCATAGTCTGGGAAGGTCGAACTAAACCATGAATTTTATGATGCATAAAAAGAAAACCGTATTGAAACATTGTATCAGTTCCCTAATTAGAAACTAAAAAAGAATCCATTTGGTGGATTTTCAAGAGGGACACTTGTAGCTCAAGACCCACCACCTCAAGAACATGATATTTACCACCTTCATGGTGTGTGACTGGAGGAAGTCTTGGTGGCATGACACTAAAATGGAAAACACACACCTCATAAAATATTTGTGTAGATGGTAAGGTTGTATTTAATAATCTAGTACATTAGAAAATACTTCCTATAAACACATCGTACCCCTATGTCAGCATCAAAATCTTTTTCTGGGTAATATAAGAGACCATAACAGGCCACATGAACATAAGAGACCCCACTACCCACTACAATATTCAGGTTCATTCTATGATTCTATGTCTATTTTATATAATATTTTTTTCTTTCTTTACAAAATATATTCATATATAATGTGTTCTTATTCACAAATATTTAAACACATTTAAATGGATAAATTTAGAGTGTTACAATTTCTGATCCAAAAGGGCCCAAACCTATTATGAACGAAAATCTGGCACCATCTTAACTCAAACCATAACAGGTTCCAGATCATGCAACTAATGGTCCATAGCTCAAAATTACACAGTTGAATTATTAAGGTGTATTCAATAATCATTTATAGAAAACACATTTAGTTTGAGGAAGGAACTTTAAGTATCAATAATGTTTTCAAATACATGAAATAAATTTCATCACAATTCAATACATATCAAGATACAATCAATATCCAACGGGAAAATGCATGATAAAAATATATGTGGCATGGAAAAGTGCATGGAATATTAATAATGTTTTTCCTATAGTAACACATGCATTGTTTCCCCCATTTCATCAATCAAAAATGAATAAATCCAATTATCAATAACCTCAATATACATTACATCAGAAACCATGTGCATCACCCAATGATTAAGTCATGTCATTAATAGATTGAAAATGAATAAAAACAATTTTTAGTCCGGAAACATGGTTGTTAACATGATCATGGGTTCACAACACCCATGAACAATTTATGACCATGTCCCAATGAATTACATTTCTCTAATATAATTTCTCCCAAAATTAATTCATGAATGGAAATGATCGGATACAACTTTTTAAATTCCTGACCTAGGATCCACTTAAGTTGAACCACTAGCCAGGGGGTCACACTACCTCAATTGTACCACACCATATACCATAAGTTGATGACAAGTAGTGGTGGTGGAAATACGGTATGATGGGGAGACTATACCTTCATTTCATAGTAGAAAAATAGATACAAAAAATTACAATAAATAGAAGAATAACATATAAATATATAGAATAAATAAACAATTGAATTAGTATGTAGCTGAAAGTACATACAGAACAAATGAACATAAAATATAAATGTTTCTCTAGAAATCTATGATATATGAATTCATGGAATTCAAATAGTATATAATGAAATGGGTTGATATAATCATGTAATAAAATACTACAGAAAGACATAATATTAAAACAAATAACTCCATAATAATATAAATCCAACGTACAATCCTCATCCCATATTCTCCAACTAGGTAAGGAGTAAACAACCTATAGTAGGGTTATTTCCCTTATCAATACCTATAGAAATATAGTCTTCTTGGTACCAATGGAATCCCAAGTAGGGTGCGAGATAAAAATATCTGTTTTCTAACACCAATAGTGTGTACGTGTAATCTAGGTTGGTTCTTGTAGCTGAAAAATGTGATTATATAATAAGTTAATTAAGAAATTCTGAATAAATAAATAAACACTCACTCAGGTTCGTAAAGGACACCCGATGGGTCTACAAGATTCTGCTCGTGGATGGAATGTCTATCAGATCATGTCACTGTATATATATACAGTAACAAATTGTGTATATATATGAAGTTTAGTTCTATATTGCATCCCCCAATATGAACCAAGTGTGTGAGGAAGCTTAATGTCCATATGACTAGAATACTATTTATAGTTGGACTGGGGCGTACCTCACTTATCCATACTATACTAACAAGTCTAAAATCCCCTAAAATATGTTAGAATTCCCTATATCCTGATATATTAAGAGATTCCATACGACATCACTTGGTATGGTGCATGATCTACCATGGAAGTAATATAATCATGGAATGTGGCACATACAACTCATCACCCATATCATGACACTAGTATGAGATGACACACTCCGTACCTAATGTATGTTAGTGTGATTACCCTCCTGGATCGTCAACCAACACCATCGTATCACAGCCTCTATAGAGGTACATTAATAAAATAACTATGATGGGTAATTAAATTACATCCATTTCATTTATATAGCCTATATTGATATATGAGATGCATAATCATAGTTATCATTAAATACAAAAAGAATATACTTCTAATTAATTTAATTTTAATGTTAATAAAGTCAGGGTCATAAATTTACTTTCATTCAGGTGGAAAGAACCTCTCATGCATGTCATTTGTTAAGAGAATTTCAATTAAAATATAATCCTTTATAATTAATATGAAGAAATGATCTTGAATTGTCCATTTCACATATCCACGACAATTTAACATAACTAACTGATCTCATTCATTTAGACACAGTAAAAACTTTTATAAGGATGAAAGATCATTTAGAGGTTGGCATGTACATTTAGGCAATTTCCCATTATGGAAATTCTAATTGTAATAGGTCCACGAACCTAGGGGTGTCCTTTGGACACATATAACCCTCACATGCCAATGGAAATTAAATTTATAATTAAATCTATAAAATCCGAATAGTTTTGTTCATTTACAATGAATTGGAAAAAATGTCAAGTTTTACGTATGACACCCATGGGGTGATCAAATAAATTATGTGTGTACTCTAACCCACTTAACAATAATAATTTATTTTATCAAGGTGAAATGGTCCATTAGAAATGGATGCATCAATATAATTGAAAAACAAATCAATGATTTGTATATTTAATGATTCCATAATTATAAAATGATAAAAACATTATGGGAAAACAATGTGACCACCTACCTCAATTCCATAGATGACACCTCACTCGATATCAGCCTTAGATTAGAAGTAGGATGGAAGAGATATTAGAAACTGTACAATATCATAAAAATAGTAATATTGAGGATGCATATAAATAGCACAATATATGAAATGATAATCATTGGTAGGATTTCAGAGACTGGGAGAAGATATAAAGATAGATTTGTAGCTTCTGACAGATTAAACAACATACATCGACCGAAGGATCTACTTCAACGATAAGCAATGGGAGGGTTTTAGCTCAAAGGATATAGAAATCCACTTCCATTAACTATAGGAGTAATAGGAAAAATAAATTAATATTAATAGTTAAGTGAGGCTCAAATATATCATTTATCCCAAAACACGGAGTGGACGGTTTATGCAGACAATTAGTCAAATTGTGTCCCATCAAGGCAATGTTTCTTATAGGGAAGGTACACACCACACCATTATACACATGGTTTGACTAACCCTTTATATACCATTCATAAATCCTCTATACATTTTCTATAAAAAAATTGTATGGTCGTGTGCCCTGCATTGCATGGTTGCAGACAACTAGTGCGGCCCAGCCTGTTTTTTAACATTTCGATGCTCCATGCTCTGATCGATCCTCAAAAGCACTTGTGACCTTCATGATTTGATTAAAAATAATTTTTTAGGGACATTTAAGGGGAAAATAGAAAAACTTACAATATTTACACTTGGTGAAAGTATGTTCAGTTAAAAAATTGACATTTTGACTATTTATTAAAAATCCAATCATTTTAGAAAATTCAAGAACATGGACCCAAAGATGATTTTTATAATAATATTTCAGAAAATTTATATATTTCATATAATAATTTTGGATTAATTTCTAAAAATTAATTATATTATCCACTTACAAAAAAACAGTAAAAAATATTTTTGAATTAAATGTATTTTTTAATCATAAAATGAGTTTACTAAAAAATGAGTACTTATTTATTATAAATTAAAAAATATTTTTTTATTATGTAAAACCGTTAGAGGAGTGTTTTATAATATATCTATTCCTACACATGAAACTAATTTTAATGTTCAGATAATAATTTTTTAATAGTATATCACGATTCGTTTAATGTATGTGTTGTGTCTGACATAGGATATTGAACAAAGTCTTTTTTATTTAAAAATATATCGGTGTTACCAAAATTAAATCCAATAAAATTGATTTAATATTTCTAATAATCATTTCTGAGTTAGGTAACAATTTATATTTAATTCATTAGCAAAAAATAAGTTACGAAGAATAAATTTAGTCTTCATGGTAAAGGTTAAAATATAGTAAATGTGATTTAATAATGTACAATGAACTAATATATCAAACAAAAATCATTAAATTGATTCATGAGGTAAATATATTACTCCCCCCTAACATTATATATTAATTTGTTTTACTTTTTTCCACTTTCCATTTTAAAATTACAAGCTTAAACATTAAATAATTGGTTTTCTTGAAAATGACATTAATCCACTCCTATAAGAGGACACCAACACTACCCACATATTCCCAAAAATTTCTATTTCATTTCACATCAATATAATCCCAAATTATATCCATAATAATTATATATAACCATTTTGAAGCTCTGGTCAATATAATAAGTTAAAATACAACATTTCCAAGAGACTCTTTAAAAGGATACTATAATCTTCAATGAAATTTTTTTCTATATAATCAATCTTATATATCATCATCATCCAACAGTTAATGAGTATAATTTATCACATTAACAACATTTTTTTATAACATTAATATTATATAAGTGTAATATTATTTCAATACTTTAACTTGTTATTACTCAATGATGATTATAATGTGTTATTTTTTTGGTCGGTTTAATAATATACATGAATGATGTTGAAAAATTTACATCGTTAATAAATAAGATGAAATAAATAATTTTAATAATATGTAATAATTATGAAATGTATTTATTTTTATATTTTTGGGATGTTAATATATATTAAAATATTAATTAATTGAATCAATTATTTTAATTCATTTCAAATTTACAAAAATTTGATATTGAATAATACCATGAAAACAATCACAAAAAGATGCATGAAATGTATATGGGACTCCATTAAATTAGACAAATTTTTTTGAATTATTATGAAAATTTTTAGGGAATGAACCCTTGAGCAGGGATCAAGGACCATAACTTCGAAATTGAACCCCTTATAGGAGAAAACAAAAAAACGTATACCATATTTGTTTAAAAGAAACAATGCATTAGTTGGTCACCCAACCCATAGAACTATAGAATTTATTTTAGGAGACAAGTGTATGAAGGAATAAACTAAGTATAGTTACCTTAAGCGAATAATAAATTGAATGTTATTAAAGATACGTTCAATGAAACATAAAGAGTTATAATGAATCTGACCACGAATAAATATGAGGTAAGGTTATATTTTACCAAATAAATATAAATGTGATGTTTTTTTCTATTAAATTAATATTAAGGGAAGTTATTTTTTAATTTACATATAGAAATTCTATATATTCTTACCATATGGTTTTATAAACACATTTGAATATCTATAAAGAAATTAATATGGTCAATTTTTAATTTTCTATTATTTTCTTTATTAATATTTAAAAGGTTATTTTTTATTATTTTTTGGATGAGTAATTTTTAATGAATTTGACTCTCTTTACAAAAGTGAAAGAGGAATTGTTTCATAATATTTTCAAAATAAATAAATTTTCCCAACATGTTATTTTTTTATTAATGAAAATTACGCTTTCTATTTTCATGGATTTCCAATGTAATTTTTGTCCACAATTTTTTGTAAATAATTTTCCATTAACAAATAGTTATCAATAGTAAATTTCATATTGTATAATTTTTAGGTAGAATTATTAAATTCTACTATAAATGCCTTTTCAGTCTATGTAAACCTAATTTAATATTTCCTACGATTCAATGGAGATAAATTATAATGATATTTTCATAATTCATTCAATGGATGGATTTGAATCATATTTTTTGGATGTACTAAGGAAAGATGACTCATTTATTTATTTTAACTTTGAAATGATTGCATTATTATTGTTTTCTTGTTTATGTGGAAACAAATATTCATTGCTCTTGAATATTTGATACATGGGGAAACATTATATATCTCTACAAAGCATAATGTTAATATTTATATCCCATGATATCATATATATGATTATTTGGAGTTAAATCCATCCCTTATGGGAATCTATGAACTATTATTATAATAATGGGGATTGAACCTAATCCACTATGGGACACTATTAACATTTTGATGATGGTATTTATTCTTATTTATAGGCCAAATTCTTATGAAAATTTTATTTTTTCTTGTATTATATTTATTGTTTTTTGTTTAAACAATTTTGTTACTCGTGTTTTATTTTATTCTAAATCTTTGTGGAATGAATAGGAATTTTATTATGTATAGTTTGTTGAGGTTGATTCTCTTATATAATTTTTTTGAAAATTTATTATGTTATTATACCCATATGTTAATCATACATTAACTTATGATATTATATTAATATAGTATATTTTGTCCTATAATGAACATTTGAACTCACCATTTCTTATGTTTTCATTCCCTAGGCCATGGAGAAGAATGTTATGTATGCTATTCGTAAAAGGCTTTCACATGTGAAATGTATATGTGGGATATTTTATACATTTTTTAAAATAAGTAAGATATGTATGTAGTCCCCAAATACACAAAACCAATTGGTTCATTGTGAGATTTAAAATGAGATATAATTAATATTAATATAAAATGAAAAAATATGCATCTTTGTTGCTTTTGTGTAATATAAGATGCTATTGGAGTTATGTCCAATAATTTTTGGGGATTAGTTTAAGAAGAATAAGATCATTGTAAAGGCCCAGAAATTCCATGGAAATGTTTTTCATAAATACATTGGATTTTTACGAGTCTGTGAAAATTTACTGCGCATGATTCCGAGCCTTGGTATGACCAGAATCTTTTTCTGAAGTTTTGTTCAGGTATGTTCAGTAAACATACGAGCGTGATTCTATAACTTATGCACCGATTCTCAGAACTGAAATCTGAGGGCACTTTTGAACAAACAACACTGATATTCGCTAAAGAAGACTTTCACCTCGACGACAGTTGGTCGAGAATAAAAGTTAGTTTTTTTGTTTTCTTAAAAAAATATAAAATAAAGTTAACTGCACTTTATTTTATTTTGAGTCACTAAGTGAGTGATGGGTGGCTAAAAACCTCTTCTTGGAAGTTGGGGGTGGGTGCACCACACCTTAACCACCTAAGAGTGGTTATGGCGGTGGGGCCCACCCGAACTCAACCTCCCTTGTGAGGATAAATGGGGTAGGGACCACCTGGGATATTAACCCCTTCAAACTCCCCATTAAAGTGGAGGAAACTCTCAAGATTCAAATTAATTTAGGGGAACCTCTTAACCTTCCCTAGCATATAATTTTTCCAATCCTCCACAATTAAGGGGGGAGCCTACCTAATTAATTACTCCATTTTGAATTGGTTCCAACACCCAAATTACTATGTACCAACACACGCAAATTAATGAGAAGGGTCCTTTTAATTTAATTCACTCTTTTGAATTTGTTCTAATGAAATAATAGATTATGTAATCTATTATTTGGGACAATGAATAAACATGGGTGATTGGAGGGAAAGATCTCAATGAGGAATCTCATCCTCCAACGAAGAACTCTCACCAATGAAGAACGATGAATTCCGGTGACGATCATTCTTAGACTTCTTCCCTGGACACCTACTGACGTGGAGAAACTTCCAAAATGGTCATGCGAATTCCTCAGTGGTAGAGTGCTTGGAAGATTTGATGAACGAAGACCTTCTTCGTCTTCATTCTGCAACTCCGTCAATGAACTATGAATGACGAACAACAAACTAAATGTAGGGGGATTAAATTCATTTGACTGCATTGTTCTTCCTTATTTTTTGGATAATGATGGTTGTTGAGCTTCGTTATAATGAACTGTATGCTATCACCATAAACGTGGAGGATACGGGCCATCCTAACATTGACCTACATCCTCCATCGATTTTTTCTTCTTGTGGAATAATTCGACATGGAAATATGACAACGATTAGGTGATGAATGCGGCGATGACATAGGCCATGCTACCCACAGCCTACGCGAACCACACATCCCCCATGGAGCACTGGTTCTTCTGGCCAAACACTACCATCCCACGCCTGCAAGCCTACCCGCGGCCTTTTTCCGGCCTTCCTGCAGCCTGCCTGGTGTCGCGTGCAGCCTTCCCGCACCCCGCGCGGCCTGCACGTGGCCGGACCGCGCCCCGAGTAGTCGTGCCCACATGATTCTGTGCCCTGCGCGCCCTGCCTATGGCCCTCCTGGTGCCCTGCCGGCCTCCCGACCTCCTGTGCCAACCCGGGGCATCTCTCGCAGCGTATCTAGCCGAACTAGCTCAGCCTTCCCGAATGATCCACCCGTGTTGTTCCCCATGCTGTGTTGGCTGAACCAACCCCAGCCTCCGGACCAAGCTGCCTACGCAGCGACCTCCAGGCCGAACCGCCCCCACAGTCTATTGGGTTGGGCCCAGCAGACCGAGCTGATCCTAACATGATGACTGGGTTGACCCAGACCGGGTTAGACAAGACTCGGGCCCACTACTGACACTTTACATCCTTTGGCCATATGGTTGGAACCAGACGTCCTTTTGATGAACTGTTAGTGATGCTGGTAATCTTGGAGCATGACGATTCGTTGAGTATACCCCATTGGAGTCCAAGGTAAAGTTGACATACAGTCAGGTTGGATTGTACATGAATCCAACCGGCCCCCCGAGACTACAAAGCTAATAACTCACACACCGGGCGTCCGATTGACATGCCGTAAGTTGCATTGAGACCACTATGACAAGGATGGACTTTGAGATGTGTCTACATGTGACTTCGTGTCAGTTGGAGTGTCGACCTGAAGATCGTGGAGCAGATCCTCCCAAAGACGAGTGAGCATAGTGGAGGGACCTAGTAGCTGGCTGAGACCTGACGACTACTGATCGATTCAACCGGAAGTGACTCGAATAGCCCAATGGGGAACACCATGGTGTTGTGGAAGAACCACGGTGGGGAGCATCTCTGTGTGACATGGAATACTAAAAACACTCGACACGTGGAGTTCCTTAGCAGGATATGATGGGGAGCGTCTCTGTGTGATACGGCAGACCCACGGTTGGGAGCGCCTCTGTGTGACGCAGCAGACCCACGGTACTCGACATGAGGAGTAACTTAGCTGTCTATGGATAGTTAGAAGTGCCTCTATGTGATGTTGTAGGACCACTATACTCTATAGGGGAGGAGTACTCCATCATCTGAGGATCTGATAGTGTGACTCAGGATTTTACTTGATATTACCCCTAGAATAAAATTCTAGTTTCAACTGAGTTAGTAACTTTTGTGTTTACCTCATGATTGAGATGGATTTCTTGGTAACGTCGGTGTAAGTGTGAGAATATACCTAAGGTTATTGTTTATTTCAAACTTTTTGGATTATCCTTGTTGGATTTTGTGAGACCTTAAGGGTCACGGGGTCTCTACAGAGTATCGTTATACTCTCCCATGCATGGGTTATTCCTACATCTCTTTCAATTGGTTGCAGATGATAGACTTCGCTGACTGAGGATCAGAGAAGAAGGACTGGACGGTACCCGAAGTTGGACCATACGACGAGTCAGTACATGGAGGATACTGAAAGATGTAGAGTGTTGAGGAGTCCGTCTTTACCTACCCTTCAGGTAGAAATCCCTGATGGATGACCAAGTAGCTACTTTACATTCTCATCAGTTGTACTTGTTTTTCAGTTGAACTTGTACTTTCTTGTTGGGATTGTATTTCCGGCCCCTTTTACTCTTCATCACTCGTTTGTATATAGTTTTCCTTCATGTTTTCTCCCAAATCATACACTATTATGTGGGTTTACACTTTATAAAGGAAATGAATTCCTAGTTTTAGGGATTTACGCCTTTGGTGCTAGTAGTTATCCGCTATCCTATAGAAGAAGGGACTAGGGTAGTCACGACACAGGCCCCGGGGGACGGTTCGTGACAAATTGGTTTTAGAGGAGTCAGTTCTACCGCAAAACTTAGAACTCTGATATTATCATTGACGCAATCGTGTTAAGGGTACTGAGTGTGGTTTTCAGTTTAGTAAGTCCAGTATTGGTGCGGCGACCGCCGTATCCATACACCAGGACCCTATCATCTGATTTCCTACTCATTGAACGAAATCAATTATTGCGTGTGTGTTTTAAAAATTTTATCTTTAAGAAAACTCAACCAGGTCATCTCACTATGTATAATATTTTTACCGTGTCACATCTGTTTCATTCAGGATGCCTCACGGTGAATGAACAGTTAGATCCCTTAGAGTTGTTCACGCAGATAACCCACCGAGCGATGAGGCCTCGGTAAAGGGACCGCTTCCAGTAGAAGCACCTGCGGAGGCACCAGTAGTACCACTTCCCATTGGCCCACGGATGCCACCCACCCCAGCAAATGAAGATTCATGCTACATGAGCGTGTTGAACAAGTTGTAGCGCAAGATGGAACCCAGGATTAGGGGAGAGATAGACCCACTAGCGGCTGAGGATTGGTTGGAAGTTGTGGTGAGAGTATTCAGACTGGAAGGGGCACCAACAGACCATATAGTGATCCTTGTCGCGAGTCTCCTTCAGGAAGCAATAGGAAGATGGTGGATCCTGATGGTAATGTTGGATGACGGGATGATGCTACTATGAACAGACTTTGAGAGCCTGTTTCTGGTGGAGTTTTCCCCAGCCACCCTTCTTGTGGTGCGGATATAAGAGCTACTGCATCTAAATTAGGGTAGCATTAAGGTAGATTAGTACTCTTCAAGGTTCATCGACCTCTCACGTTACTCCATAGATATGGTGTGGGACCCATTCTTTAGGACCCGGACCTTCGAGTAGGGTCTTAGGCGAGAGATTAGGGCTTCGATGATCTCACTCAGCATCCCGATGTAGGTGGGGGTGCTAGAGAGTGCCCTCCTGGTAGAGAGTTTCCTTGCTATGAATAGTCTGGTAGTGAGTCACACCACTAGTCATCATGTAGTGTAGTCTTTGGTACCTGGATGTAGACAGATGATGAAGAGGACTAATAGGACAAGACCAATGGGTGGATGACTGCATGAATCAGTATCAGTTGTGCGGGGCACCTGGGGCAGTGACATTCATGCCAGGAGTAGGCAATGTTACTCATGCAGAAGACAGGGTCACATGGCTCGTGACTGTCCTACCCACCATTCGGATGATCAGGAGATAGTTGAGGGACCACCCAGGAGGTCCACCCCGACCACAGGGAGTAGGTGGACAGGCGAGAGATCATCTCCAGGAAACTGAGGCTTATGATCACGGTTCTCTGAAGATAATTCGAGGCACGATCTGTGTCTATTCCACCATAGTTGTAGATCATATAAACATATTTTCTAGTCACTCTTTCATTGTCACTACCTTCGTTCGGAGCTCCAAGATTCTAACGGAGCTGTTGGAACGATCCTTACAGATAGAGACTCCTATGGGATCATAATCGACAATTACAAGCTGGTGACAGCAGTGTGAGATTTCTCTTGGAGGTGAGATCTTCGGTTGGGTTCTCTTCGTAGCGGCGTCAAGGCCTTAAAACGTAATCTTGGGTATGGACTGGTTATCTACAGTCCATGCTCAAATTGACTATTTTAGGAACAAAGTGCAGTGTGTCCGTATGGATGGGACCAGGATCACCATCACCGGTGAGATGGGAGCCTTTGAAGAACATGAAGTACTTACTCGGATGAGGGTGTAGCCGATCACTTATCAATTGGCCTACCCTGCCCTTGGAGTAGAAGATGTGCCTTCTCTGAGCTATCCTGTAGTGGTGGTCCAGTATGCAGAAGTTTTCCGGGACGATTTTCTAGGACTAGCTCTTCGTAGAGAGGTGGACCTCTACATTGACATGTACCCCGAGACGTCACAGATATCTACACAATCATATCAGATGGCTCCCATTGAGCTTTGTGAGCTGTGGGTACAGTTGGGGGACTTGTAGGGGAAAGGATTCATCTAGACTAGTTTTTCTCCCTAGGCAGCCCCAATTCTGTTCGCCAATAAGGCGGATGGATGCTTGAGGCTATGTGTTGACTACTTTCACTTGAATTAGTTAACTGTGAAGAACAAGTACACACTCCCAAGGATTGACGACCTCTTTGAGCATCTGAAAGGAGTACGGTGGTTCTCGAAGATAGACCTCAGATTAAGATATCACTAGATCAGTGTTCGAGACGAGGATGTGCAGAAGAATGCCTTCAGGTTTCGGTATGACCACTTTGTGTTCTTGGTTATGCCCTTTTTCATAACTAACGCTCCAGCAGTGTTCATGGGACTCATGAACTGGATCTTCCAGCCATACCTTGATCGCTTTTTCAGGGTCTTCATCGACGACATTATGATATACTCTACTACTGAGGAAGAGCATGCCTACCATTTTCTGGTAGTACTAGACACACTCTGGAGCACTAGCTTTATGGCAAGCTCTCGAAGTGCCAGTTCTGGATCCGAGAGGTTCACTTATTGGTACATGTCATCTCGGAGGATGGAGTTGCAATAGATCTAGAGAATATTGAAGCGGTACTTGCTTGTGAGCCACTGAGGAGTGTGACGGAGGTACGAAGTTTCCTGGGTTTGGTTAGGTAGTACCGGAGGTTCGTACCAAACTTCTCCAGAGTTTCAGCACTACTATATTCCTTTACAAAGAAGGGGGAACCCTTATTGTGGACGTAGAGATTCCAGCAGTGATTTCTAGAGCTGAGGCATAGGCTGACTAGTGCCCCTATATTGAGACTTCCAGAGGAAGGAATTGGGTACGTAGTTTAATACGATGCACCAAGGACCAGACTCGGGTGTGTCCTGATGCAGGAGCGAGTAGTGATCATGTATGGTTCTCAACAGCTGAGACAGTAGGAGCAGAACTACTCTACTAATGAGCTGTATTTAGCGGCAGTGGTCTTCGCCTTGATGATGTGCCGGAACTATCTTATGGGAGAATGTTTTACCGTGTACTCTGATCACAAGAGTCTCAGGTATATCTTCTCTTAGAAGGACCTAAACCTAGGACAAAGATGATGGATTGTGTTCCTCCAAGACTATGACATCAATTTATTCTATACTCCTGGTAAGGGGAAGATTGTTGCAGATGCACTCAGCAGGAGTTCCGTTATACAACTACATGGTGAGGATACATAGCAGCTGGCTACTTTATAGATATCCTTTGTGGATAGAGATGGAGCAATCTTCATTCAGTCTGTTACAGTCACTCCCGTACTTCTCCAGTGAGTCAGGGAGGCACACCATGAAGATGTTGACTACGAGACACGATGTGCTCAGAATTCCATAGGTTAGGCACCTTATGGATTTTCTGAAGGTGGGGAGCATGCCATCCAATTAAGAGGACATACCATGGTACCAGTGTCATTTCAAGAGTAAGTGTTGATAGAGTTCAATAAATCCCCTCTAGTGGTACATCTAGGAGTGGTGAAGATGTACCAAGACCTTCGATGACAGCAACGGTGTCTTGGTATGAAGAAGGAGGTAGTAGAGTTTCTATCTCGATGCCTCACTTTTCAGCAAGTAAAGGCAGAGCACCAGGTACCAGCAGGCTTGGTTCAGCCTTTAGATGTCCCTAAGTGGATGTGGAATGGGATATCCAAGGACTTCTTGATGGGTCTTCCCCATACATCCAGGGGTCACGACTCAATTTCGGTGATCGTCGAATGACTCACCAAGTCAGCCCACTTCCTACCGATTAGAGAGCAGGGTTCAGTAGAGATCTTGGGATGCCACTATGTGTAAGAGATTGTGCGTTTAAATAGTATACCTTTGATTGTTCTCTCATATCATGATGCATGATTTACTTATCAGCTATGGAAAGGGTTGCATGAGGCTTTCAAGACATAGCTTTTCTTGGGCACCGCCATCCATCCTTAGACAGATGATCATACTGAGCATACCATTCAGACCCTTGAGGAAATGCAACGTGCTTTGTCCTTGACTTTGGTCACAGTTGGGATGATCACTTACCATTGCTGGAGTTTTCCTACAAGAATAGCTATCACTCCACCATTGGGATGGCACCTTTCGAGGCATTGTACGAATGACCTTGCAGATCACCCATGTGCGGGACAGACCCTGGGGAGTCAGCACTGGTGGGACCAGAGATGGTACGAGCTACCACAGAGAAGGTGTAGATCATCCATGAGTGGATGAAGACTGCATAGAGAAAGCAGAAGTCACATGCCAATATGAGAAGGAGACCTCTAAAGTTTTAGGATGGTGACCACGTCTTTCGACGGGTCTCACCTTGACCTTGTCTACAGAGATTTGGCCGAGGCGGAAAATTATCTCCGAGATTCATCGGACCTTTCCAGGTCCTCAGTAGAGTAGGTGAGGTGGATTACCTCCTAGTTCTTCCACCTCAATTTCACTGGGTGCACGATGTATTCCACGTATGTCAGCTAAGAAGATACGCGAATAGCCCATCTCACATCATCTACAGTGGAGAGATGGACGTCAATGATGGGGAGACTTTCATATAGGATCCAGTGGAGATTGAGGATCAACCGGAGTGAATCCAATTTGGACTGTTGATACCTCTGGTGCACGTTCGTTGGCAGAACAAGAACCTCCAGAAAAGCACATGGGAGTGGGAGGCTCAGATTCATGCTTAGTACCCCCACTTTTTCCCTTAGTTCGAGTTGTAGCTTATGGGGATGTAATTCCCTGATGCGGAGAGAATATAAAGACCTAGAAATTCCATAGAAAATTGTTCCTTAAATACATGTAATTTTTATGAGTTAGTGAAAATTTAAGGCGCATGATTCCAAGGCCTCGTGTGCCCAGAATCAATTTCTGATGTTCTATTCTGGTACATTCAGTAAAGATACGAGTGGGATTTTATAACTTATGAACTAGTGCTCGGAACTGAAATCTGAGGGCACCATTGAACTCGCTGTGCCGATATTCTCTTAAGAAGACTTTTACCTCGATGGCAATTGGTCGATAACAAAAGTTATTTTCTATGTTTTCTTAAATAAATATAATATAAAGTGAGCTGAAATTTATTTTATTTTGAGCTTCCAAGTGAGTGATGGGTGGTTGAAAACATCCTCTTGGAAGTTGGAGGTGGGTCCACCACACCTTAACCTCCCATTAGAGGGTATGGAGATGGGGCCCACACGAACCCGACCTCCCTTGTGAGGATAAATGAGGTTCGGACCACACGGGCTCTTAACCCCTTAAAACTCCCCATTAAATTGGATGAAACACTCAAGCTTCACATTAATTTTGGGGAACCACTTCACCTCCACTATAATTTAATTTTTCCAATCCTCCCCAAATAAGGGGGGAGCCTGCCCAGTTAATTAATCCATTATGAATTGGTGCGAACTCCCCAATTAATGCGTGCCAACACATGCAAAATAATGAGGAGGATCCTTTTAATTTAATTCACTATTTTGAATTTTGGACAATGAAATAATAGATTATGTAATCTATTATTTGGCACGACGAATTCACTTCTGTGATTGAAGGGAAAGATATCAACAAGGAACCTCATCCTCCAATGAAGAACTCTCCCCAATGAAGAAAGAAGAACACTAAAGACGATCTTTCTTCGACTTCTTCCCTGGACATCTACCGATGTGGAACCACTACCACAACCATCATGCGAATTTGAGAGTGGAAGATTGCTTGGCGGATGCGACGAACAAAGACCTTCTTCATCTTCTATATTCAACTCCATCAATAAACGACGAATGACGAACGGTCAAAAAATGGTAGGGGGATTAAATTTATTTGAGTGCCTTTTCCTTCCCTCCTTTTTGGATAAGGAAGGTTGCTGAGCTTCGTTGTTATGAACCGTTGGCTATCACCATAAACGCGGAGGATAAGGGCCAACATAACATGGCCCGACATCCTCTGTTGATTTTTCCTACTGGAGGAGTACATCGGCATGGGAACGTAACAATGCTGAGGCGATGAAGGCAGCAAAGAACATGGCCGTCCTCCCCACAGACTTCGCGAACCGCGCTGCCCCTATGGTGCATTGTTTCTCCCGGCAGATAACCGCTGGCCCGTGCCGACACACGCCGCAACGAACTGGCCTGCCTGCCTGCTGCCCGGCCGCCTGCCCACATCCTCCTGCTGGCCTGCCCGCACCCCGCGCTGCCTTTCCCACGACCTACCCGCACCCTGCATTCCCTTCCTGCGGCCTACCTGACACCATGTCAGCCTCCCTGTGCCCCATGCGTCCTCCCGCGCGCCCTGCCTCAATGCCGCCAGCCTCCGGAGTCAGCCCGCAGAATCCCTCGTAGCATCACTGGCTGAACCGGCTCGTCCTTCCGGACCGAACCGCGCCCCACGCGGTGCTGACCGATCCGACCCCGTCCTCCGGACCGAGCCGCCTACACAGTGACCTCTTGGAAAAACTACCCTCGCAGTCTGCTGGGCCAGTCCCAGGGGAACATGCCGAGTCTAACCGGATGACCAACCCAATAGGGCGAGTCAGACCCAGTGGGTCTCACCAGTTCGGCCCAGAATGGGTTGCGCCAAGTCAGTCCGCGGGGTCGGCCAGACCCAGGCCCACTACTTACCCTTTACATCCTTTAGCCATATCTTTGGCACCGGACGTCCGTTTGAAAAACCGTCATTGACACTGTTAATCATGGAGCATGGCGGTCCCTTGAGTATACCCCATTGGAGTTTGGGGTGAAGTTGAGATATGGTCAGGTTGGATCGTACACGAATCCAACCGGGCCCCTGGGACAAAAAGCTAATAACTCATAGTCCGATCGTCTGATTGATGCGACTTTAGTTGCGTTGAGACCTCTATGACGAGGCAGACCTTTGAGATGCTTCTACATGAGAATTCAAGTCAGTTGGAGTATCGAACTACAGATTGTGGAGCGGATCCTCTTGGAGACGAGCGAGCATAGCTTAGAGACCTAGTAGTTGGATGAGACCTGACGACTGCTGACTGATTCGACTCGGGGTGACTCGACTACCTCAATGGGGAGTGCCTTATTGTCACGGAAGACCCACAGTGGGGAGCCCCTATTTGTGACGCGGAAAACCCATGGTACTTGACATGTAGAGTACCAAAGTAGGCTTTGATGGGAAGCGCCTATATTTGACGCGGCCTACCCACAGTTTGGAGCACCTCTGTGTGACGTGGTAGACCCATGGTACTCGACATGATGAGTACCTCATCATTCCAAGGATAGTGGGAAGCACCTCTGTGTGATGTGGTAGGCCCACTATACTCGATAGAGGAGGATTACTCCATCAACTGAGGTTCTGAAAGTGTGACTGGTGAGGTTACATGATACTACCCCTAGAATAAAATCCTGGTTTGAGGTGAGCAAGTATCTTTTGTGTTTACCACATTATTGAGATGGATTACTTGGTAACATAGGTATATGTACGGGCATATCCCTATGTGAGGTTATATGTTGATTTAATACTTATTAGTTTATCCTTGTTGTATTTTGTGAGACTTTGAGGTTCTTGGGGTCCCTACTGAGTATCGTTATAATCACCCATTCATGGGAAATTCCCGAACCCCATTGTGTTGGTTGTAGACGACAGACATCGCTGACTGAGGATTAGAGAAGCAGGACTAGACGGTACCCAGAGGTGGACCTTACGATGAGTCGGTACGCGAAGGAGATAGACAGACGTAGAGCACTGAGGAAGCTATATGTACCTACTCTTCAAGTAGTAATCCTCAGTGGATGACCCAGTAGCTACTTTACCTTCTCTTCAATTGTACTTGTTTTTCAGTTGTACTTGTACTTTCTGGTTGGGATTGTATTTCTGGTCCCTTTTACTTTTCAGCACTTTTTTATATAGAGTTTTTCTTATTATTTTTCTTCCAGATTATACTCTGTTGTGTTTGTTTACACTTTATAAAGGAAATGTCTTCCCAGTTTTAGGGATTTATGCCTTTGGTGCTAGTCTCCAGCCCCTAGCCTATGAAAGGCGGGCTCGGGGTAGTCACAGCACGGGCACCGTGGGATGGGTTGTGACAATCATACACCCTAAAACCAAACTACTGAACCAAAATTTATATTAGTGAAAATAAAATTTCATAGGTTGAAACAAAGGTGTGATAATTTAGGAAATATTATTATCTAATTTCCAAATCATATTATTTATAAAAATGATTATTTCCCAATAATATCAAAATGATTTTTCGTTTAGTAAATGAATAAATATTGGAGGAATCATGTTAATAATGATTTTGATGTAGAATGAAATTATAAACTTAATGAAATACAAAATTAAGTGGGTATTTGAATGAAAAAACATTAATCTATATTCACCCATATATCTAAAAAATAAAAACAACAAAACAAAAAAAATCATAACTCCAAAAATACCAAAGGAACAAAACACCATTGAGTCCCTCATGGAATAACATTAAACATCACATAATATGTTTTCTAATAGACTAATATTCATGCAATAGATCAAGAATAATTAAATTTTTTTCTATTATATAGTTCCCAAAGAATGAAAATGTTAGTTGAGAAGCATATATTTCATCAGGTGAAGCTGGTAAAAGATACAATCTCATTATGGACTTGACACAAGTGAATAAAAAAACCCTGGAATGGGAGGAGTTTAAAAAATATAACATTCAATAAATATTTACCTCAAAATATTCAAACAAAAATATGAAAAAATTTATAAATTTGGTTAAAAATTATCATGAATCCACTAGTGATTATAAAAAAATGTTTAATAGGCTTGATATATATGGAAATGGTTTTATTATTAAACCTAATTGAAAAAACAAATCTGTATTCAGTGGATGGAAACCATGTCTCTAAAATTATATGATATTAATATACATTAGTTGTTATGAAGAAATATTTTTAGAACCTCAAATGGAGGAAATGTTGATATGGGATTCCCATTATTCTCATAGTTTTAGGGAAACGAGGAGAAAAATATTCTTTCTAGGAAACAGACATGACAAATCCTTTAGATAAAATATAATAAATGTCCTTAATATTAGTAAATATTGGAAGAAAAATGTATAAAATTAAATTTAAGGAATAAATATATTATTTATGCATAAAAGAGAAGGCCAATGGGAATATGACTTCAAAATACATGTGAATTGGACAACCCATGAGAAAAAAAGAAGATAAATCTTAGCCTAACGCATCATCAAAACTCCAATTATTTTATTATAAGTTGTATGGGAATTACATAAACTAATGAGACAACCAAATTGATAATGATTAAAATTAATTCCATAAACCTCACATGGAAATGGAGAATGTGAAACATTATGCAATAAAGACTATAGAAGTTGGTGAAAAAATAATGCGTTGAAAGGTTCAATAATTATCAATTCAAAAACTGGAATTTTTTTATTTCCTTTTGTTTTTACCCACTACATAATATCATGAATCTTTTATAAGATTATTAAATCACATCCCTTACTACTAGATACTGGATTATCAGTGTATACTTATAATTGAGTGATTATTTCATACTCTGTCTATAATTGATCTCTAACTTAATTATGGTGGAATATAATTCCTATAAATATTATTACTCTCCCTTTAGTCATAGTTGATGTGATTTTGAACATGTATTAACACTCTTTACATGGAGACCTTATCAATTTCCAGTTTAGCAAAATCATATTTCATATTACAGATCCACCCATGATCGTGTATCATTGAAAGGATTATTATGAACATCCTAGGAATTAATGTTCAATTTTAGAAGACATTTTATCTTTAAAAAAGGATATAAAGCCACCAATAAAATTAAAGACCCCTATTTTTTAATACATGTATATTAATTAAAGATATTTCGACCTAATCATAGAATTTATTTGTGTCTTTGGCCAGATCCCCTGGTTGTGTTTTCAATAGAACTTATAAAAGGATCTATGACTAAATCGAATAGTAATTATATAATTGATTCAATTGATATTCAGAAAAGAATGAAAAAAAATCAATGTTAAGAAATATAATGTTTTTATACACACATGTACTTCAACAAGGGGTGTAATAGTTCTCAATCTTAAGATGATGGATGGACCAAGAATTCTCTACATTGATTATTGTGAGCCTATTAAAATAATTATCAAGAAAAAATATCTTCTACACTATATTGAGGACATTATTATTAAATTTTGGGGAGCTCAATATTATTCAAATATTTTCCATTGATTTGAATGTCATAAATTAATGATGAAATGTGTGTGTATATACAACAAACCATCAAAACAATATATATAACCTATTGATTCAAAGTGATTATATTAAAAAATTATAAATACCCCTGAAATAATCATTGATCTAATGAATATATCCTTTAATGATTATCTTTGTCAACTTTTTTTGTCTTTACAGATGGAATTGATTAATTATTCCCTAGGAAATCATCATTAATTAAATGAATAGAACCTTTTAAGATTTTAGGTGATTAATTTGTCAAATTGTGTACCAACAATTAATGCTTTTCCTAGGGAATGGGATCCATGTATAGTTATCGGAACACTTTCAATAACCATGTGCAGATCATTCATAAATCATATATCTCATTTTTCAACATGTCGCACGACCACCTCACCTAGGTCGCACAGTTAGAGAAAAATGTGAGGCCCATCTAGTTTTTTTCCCATTTTGGAGATTTGGTCTCTGAACCATCCCATGACGCTCGTGTGGACCCCATGATTTTTTTACGTATCATTATTTGTTCTATTTACTGAAATAAAATTGAAAAACTAATGATTTATACCCTTGTTTAATAGGCGGTTCGTTACAACCTCCACTCTTTAAAAAACCAATCCCCAAGTTGGACTTCAAATGTTAAAGAGGAAAATTTAATGAATAGTTTTGGAAATTGAGATCTTATATCAGCTTCTCATTCCTAAGTCTCATCATGTACTCGGTTATGCTAACATAACACAAGTACCCGATGAACTGACCTACTTCAAAGTGTTTGTATTCCTCGATCTACAATACACATGATATACCCCACAAAAGAATAATTTATACCCCAATAGACCTCATCCTGTTGAAACACTCGAGTCAGGTAAAAACAATATCAATGAAGCATAGATACCTAAAAACATCAAGCATGGAATAGTATCTTAGAGGATGTTTCAGTTTTTAATCAACTAGTCTATATCATTTTATAACTTCAAAGGCTCAATTATACCTCGGTGAGAGCTTATCCTACATTTGAATACATCTATACCACAACCTGGGTGAGACTCATAAGAAAACATGGTCTCTGTCCTCGAACTCAAGAGGTTATCATGTTCTATAGGAATAAGACTATTATCTAGACTGATCTTTCAACATTCACTTCCAAATCAACTGTACCTACTTTATATTTTCTTTCACGATACGTGGTCTGAGAATTTATGATTCCCCTACCTCTATCAATCATATAGGTGAGAGGAAATTATAACCATGTATGGCCCATTGTGATCCATCTCAATAGTGTTCTGAAAGAAACTATTATAATAAAAAATGATGTGGTGAATGTGTTTCTCCGATGAACCCCCAAGAAATGGACGTGTTCTATAATGACCCATACTTTACATACATTGTTAATACTTCAAAATTGAAGCACACTTATTACAACATATGACAAAACCACAAAGGACCGTATAGGTATAGTGTCTTTAGAAATTGGGAAACATAAACAACTGGTTCATAAATCTTCTACAGTGTCTCCCATTTATTTCCTCATATCTAGGGTCCCTTTTAGCATATTCTACTTAATATCCATCTTCCTGACCAGGGGAAAAGAAAACATAAAAGGGTGATCTCAAATGCTCAGCAAGGGCAAATAAAGGAAATAAAAATCATATCATATCTTTTTGAAAATCAAAACCTGCAAAAGAGATCATAATATCTTAACATGGAATAAATCATAGAAGTGAAAATGAGATCCCCATAATCATAACATAAAACTTGAAACTTTGTGGCATGCACACATAATCATGGAAAATCATTTCTTGTTAGTCATGACTCATTGCCAAGACTATCTTAGTGGACAAAGTCCCTTTCTGAACGGAGTCACCCTCATTCCAGTCATGTTCACTGAACCGGTATAACCTATCGTTCCAGCCATGTCTATCTCATGAGATATAAAATCTTTACCCAATGAATTGGAGGGAGATATAGGTCCCACCCATCTTATAATGAATCCTTTCTTATGTGTGCCACATAATCATAAATCATACATCATCGCATAACACATGTAACAAAAATGGAATTCTTAAACAACATGACATCATAAAACAATTCATATAAGATAAATTAATTCATAAAAATATTTTCATCACAACATAATCAAACCAATGTAATAATAGGGATAAAAACAGAACCCTTTTATTATCTTAGATGGAAAATAATTTTGATAAAATACTTGAACTTCATTCTTGAGGAAAATATCCTTTCTGATTCAAAAATACTTTTCCTTTCTTATCATGTCATACAATTGTAAACTAAAAGAAGTTGATTAAAAATAAACTTAAAAACTTGTAAAGGAAACTTCTTGGAAATAATGTTTTAGAAATCCATTCATGCCGTATAAGTTAAAAAAACAATCTTCTCGTACTTTTGTCGAAAAAGTCAAAAAGTACCTCGTACGAAAAACGACAAAAGATTCATTTCATTTCTTTTACTAAAAACTCACCGAAGGGTAAAAATGGATTTAAACAATTGTAGGTGGATGGAAATAATATTACATATTGATGAAACATGGATGTGGATGATAAAATACACCCCAGTAAATACTTACGAATAAACAATCTCGGATAAAAATGAGATTGTGATATTTCCCTTACCTTAGGTCCAATTTGCTTTGTACGTGACCGAAGCTCCTGTATAATGGTTTAAATAATGTTATTGACTTATTCCAGAATCATAAATATTGATATGATATCATATATGGTCATATTCTTAGCTTCTTGATAGTAATATTTCATTGTTACTTGTTACTCGGGTCATTATTGCCTTTTGTTCTTATGCGTGTTTTGCCGAATAAATTCTTATTCTTATTTTAAGGTTATAGATACTTTATATCCAGAATGGTATTAGTGTAACATATATCATATTTATTCATTCAATTCATTTATATAATTACTATGTAATGATGATCATGTAGAACGAGTCGCATCACATCGTGGAGACGGTATTCCGTACGTACGCACGAATGATGATATCGTTCCTATGATCGTGGAACTGTATTGGAATATATATATATTATTTCAGTATCAATATTACTTTATAATAATCATAAATAGTTACTCATTACACCATTATACTCATCCTTGTAAAGTGATGGTGGAAAAATAGATTACACCACAGCGTGGAGACGGTATTCCGTACGTACGCACGCGCGGTGATTTCATTTTTCCGTGGGATGGATAGAAGGTGAATTAGGGTTGTTTCATATTTATAATAACATATAATTATGTAAGTAATACTGATGTTATTACTTTATCATGAAACAACTAATGAAGAAGAGGTTGAAGAAGAAAGAAATTGAAAAGATCGGTAATGGATATTACCTCTTCTTTGGAACGCCTCTTTGAATCCTCCACTTAGGGAACTAAGATTGGTCTTTGAAGAAGACCAGGACCTCTAGGATTATTCTAGGGAAGTGGAGAGGAGAAAATGGCAGGGGTTGGCCGAGCTTGAGGGCTCAATATGGTGTGAGGAGGAGGGGGAGGAGGTGCCCTTTTATAAGGGAGGAGAGGCGCACCTTAGGAATATCTCAAAATATTATTTTATATTAATGTAAAAATCGGATTATAATGGTTCCAAAGGGTCTTATTTCGAAGCTAAAGTGGGGATGGGTCTAAATCCTATCAACCAATAGGATTTAGAAAAGTTTAGGGTATTATTTTAACCTTATCAATTAGATTTAACTCTAAGTTAAATAATTTAACTTTTACCGTGTCTTTTTGTTTTCTTTCACTATATGGTTAATACACTTACTATAACATGCCAAAAGAACCCCAAATTGTTTATTATTAATATATATATTCTTATCTAAGTCATTTGGACAAACCTTATATTTTTAGGAATAAAATAACAATTAATAATATAATATTTGATTTAAAAACTATTTTGTGTCAATTTTGACACTATTTGATATATGATTTTTGTGAAAGTCATAACAGAATTATATGTTCGAACCAAGTTGATTAAATCAACATTAATATATCATAGTAACCTATAAAATTATTGGAATTCATAAAAAGTCTCAAATTACATTTATTGTGGTGTTTATAACATCAATTATGTCAATATTTCATTAATAAGATAATTACTGCATCATCATTGTGTCATAAATAAATTAAATTATTTAATGTCTAAAAATTACAAATAAAATACCATTATGTAGAAAATCTTTTTATCTTTATAATGAATATTTATAGTCGAATTTATATTATGTATAACCCCATATTAAAAATTATTTACTTATTAAACTTTGATTTTAACTATTTTAACCCTTCTTTAAATAAATTAATAATAAATGTCCTAATCTAATCCAAGTGGGCCTAAATGGTCATATTTTATTCCTAAGGTTGTTTTTGGTCGAATTACACTTATCCAATATAATTAGGACATGTGTTAGGGTAATAGTAATATCATATTTACCCTGAGTTACCCTATTTACTATTAACCGCGGTTAAAAAAGTAAAAAGTTACTATTCACCAAAAAATTATTTTTATCTCATTGAACCACATTTTACTTACTGATATCAACCGTGTCTGTCAGATTTTCGAAATTCCATTCACAGAAGCAGTAAAATTAAGTTTTATGCAAAATTCAGTTTTTAACCTACCATTTAGTGGTTTCACTATTCATCAAAAATTGAAAGTTTTCAGAAAAATACCAAAATTTCACCCTAGGCTAATTTCGATATTCTGAGTCCAAAAATGAAGTCTATTTTGAAAAATAAAATTTATAAAATTTCAAAAAGTGGTTATTACTATTCATAACGGCTAGTTTTAATAATATTTTAATAGCATATCGTTGTTTAGTGAAACTCAGTATTGTGTACGACGCAAGCTATCGAGGAAGGACGTGATTGCGTGTAAAGTAAGCCAAGAATGTGTGTAGTGAAAGATTCCTTTGATGATATAAAAACAAAATATTACTCATAAAAATATCGGGTGTTACATTCTACCCCCCTTAAAAAGAATTTCTCCCTCGAAATTCATCACTTTGTAACAAACTGATGAGGATACTTCTCCCTCATCATATCCTCAAGCTCCCACGTAGCTTCTTCAAGTTGGTGGTTCCTCTATAAAACTTTCACCAAGCGAGAGGTCTTTTTTTGTAGGACATTTTCGCTACGATCTAGAATCTATATCGGCTGTTCTTCATAAGAAAGATCTTGCTCCAGCGGTACAACTTCTGAGCTGAGTACATGTGAAGGATCAGGTATGTACTTTCTTAGGAGAGATATATGGAACACATCGTGAACTTGAGAGAGATTCGGTGGAAGCGCCAATCGGTAAGCTACCTTCCCAACACGATCCAGTATTTCGAAAGGACCGATATATCTAGGGCTCAACTTCCCCTTCTTTCCAAATCTCATAACCCTCTTCCAGGGAGATATTCGTAAGAACACTTTATCACCCACTTCAAACTCTAGGTCTTTTCTTCGGTTGTCGGCATAACTTTTCTGTCGACTCTGAGCTGCTCTTATGTGTTGTTGAATAGATCTAACCTTTTCTGCCATTTCATCAATGAGATCAGGTCCTAACATCTTTCTTTCCCCAACTTCATCCCAGCAAGTTGGAGTCCTGCATTTCTTTCCATAGAGAGCTTCATAAGGGGACATCTGAATACTGGATTGAAAGCTATTATTATAAGAAAATTCCACCAAAGGTAGGTGTTGATCCCAACCTCCTTTGAAATCCATAGAGCAAGCTCTCAACATATCTTCTAGGGTTTGAATTGTTCTCTCAGACTGACCATCTATTTGGGGATGATAAGCAGTGATGAAACTCAACTCTGTATCCAGAGTATGCTGAAGGCTTCGCCAGAACTTCGAGGTAAATCTCGGATCCCGATCAGATATAATAGAAAGTGGTACTCCATGCAATCTTACCACTTCCTTTACATATATCCTGGCAAGCTGATCTAGAGAGAAATCCTCTCTAATAGCAATGAAGTGTGCAGACTTTGTAAGACGATCAACTATGACCCAAATAGCATTATTACCTTTGGATGTTTTAGGAAGTCCTGTGACAAAGTCCATAGTTATGTTTTCCCATTTCCATTCGGGTATGGGTAATGGTTGTAACATCCCCTTAGACTTCTGTCTCTCAGCTTTAACTTGTTGACAAACCAAGCATCGAGAGACATATTCAACAACATCTCTTTTCATGCCATCCCACCAGAAGTACTCTTTCAGGACCCTATACATATTCGTGCTTCCAGGATGAATAGAGAATGAATAACTATGAGCCTCATCCAGCAGCTCCTTCTTTAATTCGGGGATGGGAGGAACACAAACCCGATTCCTGAACTTTATTATCCCATCACAATCAAGGTTGAATTCAGGAACATTTCTCACCTTCTTTTGTAACTCGACATCTTCTTTCTGTGACACCTTAATCTTCGCATGTATAGATGGTTGAACATTCATTTGAGAAAGATAAGATTTTTCCCCTTCCATTATAATTCCAAGATCCATCCTTTGTAAATCCATAAATATTGGATCTTTTGTGATCCTCATCATGGATAAACTACCATGGTCTTGTCGACTTAATGCATCTGCCACCTTGTTTGCTTTCCCAGGGTGGTAATGGATTGAGCAGTCATAATCCTTAATCAGCTCTAACCATCTTCTTTGACACATATTCAGCTCCTTTTGTGTGAAAATATACTTTAAACTTTTATGATCAGTATAAATATCACACCTTTCACCATAAAGGTAATGCCTCCAAATCTTTAATGCAAAGATTACCGCAGCCAACTCCAAATCATGTGTTGGGTAATTTTGCTCATGGATTTTCAACTGTCGTGAGGCATAAGCTATCACCATATCATTTTTCATAAGAACACACCCCAATCCCTTCTTGGATGCATCACTGTAGATCACAAACCTTTCTCCACTACAAGGCAGTGTGAGCACAGGTGCACTGGATAACCTTCTTTTCAACTCCTTGAAATTATCTTCACATTCCTCTATCCAAACAAACTTAACTCCTTTCCGAGTCAACTTGGTGAGTGGATTAGATAATCGTGAAAAATCCTTTACAAAACGTCGATAATATCCAGCCAAACCAAGAAAACTTCGGATCTCAGTTACTATTTTTGGTCTTGACCATCTTTCGATAACCTCTGTTTTTGTTGGATCCACAGATATCCCCTCTATTGAGATTATGTGACCCAAAAATGAAACTTTTTGAAGCCAAAATTCACACTTGGTAAATTTGGCATAAAGCTTATCCTTTCTCAGGGTCTTCAATATAATTCTCAAGTGATCATCATTCTCTTCCTTGCTCTTTGAATAGACAAGAATATCATCTATAAAAACTACCACAAATTGATCAAGATAGTCTCTAAAGACTCTATTCATTAGATCCATGAAGATAGCAGGGGCATTAGTAAGACCAAATGGCATCACTATAAATTCATAGTGTCCATACCTTGTATGGAAAGCCGTCTTTGGTATATCCTCCCATTTGACCCTTAATTGATGATACCCTGAACGAAGATCAATCTTGGAAAAGTATTGAGCTCCGCGTAGTTGGTCCAATAAGTCATCAATGCATGGGAGAGGATATTTGTTCTTGATAGTGATCTTGTTAAGTTCTCGATAATCAATGCAGAGTCTCATTGATCCATCTTTCTTCTTAACAAATAGAACATGTGCTCCCCAAGGTGACGCACTAGGGCGTATGAATCCCTTATCAAGATTCTCTTGGAGTTGCTTCTTCAATTCCTGCAACTCAATTGGGGCCATTCTATAAGGTGTCTTTGAAATAGGCAAAGCACCCGGTACGAGTTCTATTGAAAACTCAACTTCACGATTTGATGGAAGACCTGGTAATTCATCCGGAAAGACATCATCAAACTCCCGTACAATGGGCATATTCTTAATCGTGAGTTTCTCACCAACCATTTGAGATAAATAACCTTCATTTAGTGGAATCAATACCCATAAGATGGAAGAAATTTCCACTAGAAGGTTATGTTCATCCTTGCATTGGTATACGATCGTAGATTGTTCTAGAATATGAAATGTGACTTCCCTTATTTGGAAATTGATATGAGCTCCATGTAGAGAAATCCAATCCATGCCAAGAATCACATCAAATTCCACTAAAGGAAGGATCAAAAGATTTGTAGGAAGCACATTCCCACAAACTTCGATCGGAGAAGAATTATAAACTTTTGATGCGACTGTTGTTCCATTAGGTGTTGTCACAGCTAACTCAACATTTAATTGTTGAGGTAGTATGGTGATACCCTTAGAAAATTCTTCAGAAATAAAAGAGTGGGTGGATCCAGAATCAAATAAAACATTTGCTACTTTAGAGTGGACGGTAAGTGTACCTTTTACCACTTCGTTATCGTACTCCACATCGCTGATAGAAATTGCATGTGACTTTCCTTTGTCTTTAGCCTTATGATTTTGTTGACGTCGACCATCATCATCAAACCTTGGATTTGGGCATTGATTGGCATAATGCCCAATCTCCTTGCACTTGAAACATTGAAGTGTAGTAGATTCATTCTGTGTATCCCTTCCTTTGTTTGCATCATTAGACATCTTCTTCCCATTATCGCGGCATTCAAATGCCCGATGACCTTCCTTTCCACATTTAAAACATTTACTTGTCCCTTTAAGACAACTCCCTCCATGTTTCTTTCCACACTTTGAGCATAAGGGAAAGTTCATCTTCTTTTCAGTGTGCTCTTTAGATTTTCCTTTGAATTCCATCTTCCTCTTCTTATCAAACCCATGTGACTGATGGGTTACTCCAATCTCCATCTCGACTTTGAGAGCACATCGAACAATTTCCTCGTAGCTATTGAAGTCCCTTATGGCTAACGCCCTTCGAAGACTTGGTTTTAAGCCACTAAAGAATCGATCGATCTTACTCTCAGGTTGGATAATAATTCCAGAAGCGTACCTTGCAAGTCTTGTAAAGTTTGCTTCATAGGTACCAACAGATTCATCATCCCTTTGCTTCAGTTCAAGAAACTCTTTCTCCATCTTTATTCGGAGAATACGGGGGAAGTACTTATTGAAAAATAAGTTCTTGAACTCGTCCCATTCCATAGACTCAATTTCATCCCTTTGCCTCGTATTCTTAATAAGATTCCACCATTGATCAGCATCTCCTTCCAAACGATACACTGCTAGGATGACTTGATCATGTTCAGAACATTGAAGAACTGAAAATATCTTTTTAGTAGTACTAATCCATTGTTCAGCAACTAATGGATCAGTAGACCCGCTGAAAGAAGGTGGACGCTGCCTCATGAAGGATTCAACAGAATGTTGCTCCTTCCTTTGCTCGTTTGGAAGTCCTGCATGATTCATAGCTTGAGAAAGTTGTGTGAGCATGGCTACAAGATTTTTCATTCCAGCTCCCATATCCTTTGGTTGCTCAGGGGGACAATCATTGCATTGCCCATCGCATTCTGCATTAACACGGTTCCTTCGGGTTCCAGCCATTGACTAAAACCAAGAAGAATAGTGTGAGGAACACTAATTATAATAGGAAAACCACATAATCAAGGATAAAATTTCACACCTAAGGTTTTATCCTAGGGTATTCATGGCCATTTCTAAAACACTAAGATTGTGTTCTATGCTTAGTCTTATCCTTAGGGTTCTCACTAAGGCTTTCACATCCTAGTTTCCAAAGGTTGACTATACCTTTCCTCTGATACCAACTATAACGACCCATACTTTACATACATTGTTAATACTTCAAAATTGAAGCACACTTATTACAACATATGACAAAACCACAAAGGACCGTATAGGTATAGTGTCTTTAGAAACTGGGAAACATAAACAACTGGTTCATAAATCTTCTACAGTGTCTCCCATTTATTTCATCATATCTAGGGTCCCATTTAGAATATTCTACTTAATATCCATCTTCCTGACCTGGGGAAAAGAAAACATAAAAGGGTGAGCTCAAATGCTCAGCAAGGGAAAATAAAGGAAATAAAAATCATATCATATCTTTTTGAAAATCAAAACCTGCAAAAGAGATCATAATATCTTAACATGGAATAAATCATAGAAGTGAAAATGAAATCCCCATAATCATAACATAAAACTTGAAACTTTGTGGCATGCACACATAATCATGGAAAATCATTTCTTGTTAGTCATGACTCATTTCCAAGACTATCTTAGTGGACAAAGTCCCTTTCTGAACCGAGTCACCCTCGTTCCAGTCCTGTTCACTGAATCGGTATAACCTACCATTCCAGCCATGTCTATCTCATGAGATATAAAATCTTTACCCAATGCATTGGAGGGAGATATAGGTCCCACCCATCTTATAATGAATCCTTTCTTATGTGTGCCACATAATCATAAATCATACATCATCGCATAACACATGTAACAAAAATGGAATTCTAAAACAACATGACATCATAAAACAAATCATATAAGATAAAGGCATTCATAAAAATATTTCCATCACAACATAATCAAACCAATGTAATAATAGGGATAATAACAGAACCCTTTTATTATCTTAGATGGAAAATAATTTTGATAAAATACTTGAACTTCATTCTTGAGGAAAATATTCTTTCTGCTTCAAAAATACTTTTCCTTTCTTATCATGTCGTACAATTGTAAACTAAAAGAATTTGATTAAAAATAAACATAAAAACTTGTAAAGGAAACTTCTTGGAAATAATGTTTTAGAAATCCATTCATGCCGTATAAGTTAAAAAAACATTCTTCTCGTACTTTTGTCAAAAAAGTCAAAAAGTACCTCGTACGAAAAACAATAAAAGATTCCTTTCATTTCTTTTACTAAAAACTCACCGAAGGGTAAAAATGGATTTAAAAAATTGTAGGTGGATGGAAATAATATTACATATTGATGAAACATGGATGTGGATGATAAAATACACCCCAGTAAATACTTACGAATAAACAATATCGGATAAAAATGAGATTGTGATATTTCCCATACCTTAGGTCCAATTTGCTTTGTACGTGTCCGAAGCTCCTGTATAATGGTTTAAATAATGTTATTGACTTATTCCAGAATCATACATATTGATATGATATCATATATGGTCATATTCTTAGCTTCTTGATAGTAATATTTCATTGTTACTTGTTACTCGGGTCTTTATTGCCTTTTGTTCTTATGCGTGTTTTGCCGAATACATTCTTATTCTTATTTTATGGTTATAGATACCTTATATCCAGAATGGTATTAGTGTAACATATATCATATTTATTCATTCAATTCATTTATATAATTACTATGTAATGATGATCATGTAGAACGAGTCGCATCACATCGTGGAGACGGTATTCCGTACGTACGCACGAGTGATGATATCGTTCCTATGATCGTGGAACTGTATTGGAGTATATATATATTATTTCAGTATCAATATTACTTTATAATAATCATAAATAGTTACTCATTACACCATTATTCCCATCCTTGAAATGTGATGGTGGAAAAATAGATTACACCACGGCGTGGAGACGGTATTCCGTACGTACGCACGCGCGGTGATTTCATTTTTCCGTGGGATGGATAGAAGGTGAATTAGGGTTGTTTCATATTTATAATAACATATCAGTATGTCAGTAATACTGATGTTATTACTTCATCATGAAACAACTAAAGAAGAAGAAGTTGAAGAAGAAAGAAATTGAAAAGATCGGTAATGGATATTACCTCTTCTTTGGAACGCCTCTTTGAATCCTCCACTTAGGGAACTAATATTGGTCTTTGAAGAAGACCAGGACCTCTAGGATTATTCTAGGGAAGTGGAGAGGAGAACATAGAAGGGGTGGGCCGAGCTTGAGTGCTCAATTTGGTGTGAGGAGGAGGGGGAGGAGGTGCCCTTTTATAAGGGAGGAGAAGGGCACCTTAGGAATATCTCAAAATATTATTTTATATTAAAGTCAAAATCGGTTTATAATGGTTAAAAAGGGTCTTATTTCGAAGCTAAAGTGGGGATGGGTCGAAATCCTATCAACCAATAGGATTTAGACAAGTTTAGGGTATTATTGTAACCTTATCAATTAGATTTAACTCTATGTTAAATAATTTAACTTTTACCGTGTCTTTTTGTTTTCTTTCACTATATGGTTAATACACTTACTATAACAAGACAAAAGAACCCCAAATTTTTTATTATTAATATATATATCTTTATCTAAGTCATTTGGCCAAACCTTAGATTTTTAGGGATAAAATAACTATTAATAATATAATATTTGATTAAAAAACTATTTTGTATCAATTTTGACACTATTTGATATATGATTTTTGTGAAAGTCATAACATAATTATATGTTCGAAACAAGTTGATTAAATCAACATTAATATATCATAGTAACCTAGAAAATTAGTGGAATTCATAAAAAGTCTCAAATTATATTTATTTGGGTGTTTATAACATCGATTATGTCAATATTTCATTAATAAGATAATTACTGCATCATCATTGTGTCATAAATAAATTAAATTATTTAATGTCTAAAAATTACAAATAAAATACCATTATGTATTAAATCTTTTTATCTTTCTAATGAATATTTATAGCCGAATTTATCTTATGTATAACCCCATATTAAAAATGATTTACTTATTATACTTTGATTTTAACTATTTTAACCCTTCTTTAAATAAATTAATAATAAATGTCCTAATCTAATCCAAGTGGGCCTAAATGGTAATATTTTATTCCTAAGGTTGTTTTTGGTCGAATGACACTTATCCAATAGAATTAGGACAGGTTTTAGGGTAATAGTAATATCATATTTACCCTTAGTTACCCTATTTACTATTAACCGCGGTAAAAAAAGTAAAAAGTTACTATTCACCAAAAAATATTTTTTTCTCATTGAACCACATTTTACTTACTGATATCAACCGTGTCTGTCGGATTTTCGAAATTCAAATCACAGAAGCGGTAAAAATAAGTTTTATGCACAATTCAGTTTTTAACCTACCACTTAGTGGTTTCACTATTCATCAAAAATTGAATGTTTTCAGAAAAATACCAAAATTTCACCCTAGGCTAATTTCGATATTCTGAGTCCAAAAATGAAGTCCATTTTGAAAAATAAAATTTATAAAATTTCAAAAAGTGGTTATTACTATTCATAACGACTAGTTTTAATAATATTTTAATAGCATATCGTTGTTTAGTGAAACTCAGTATTGCGTACGACGCAAGCTATCGAGGAAGGTCGTGATTGCGTGTAAAGTAAGCCAAGAAAGTGTGTAGTGAAAGATTCTTTTGATGATATAAAAACAAAATATTACTCATAAAAATCTCGGGTGTTACATGTTCACAAAGTATGTCCTCTTACACATGGATCGTACTCTATATTTAAACATCATTCATTGAGTTATAGTTCATACTTAGAAGTAATTATGTACCCTAGGTATTTTATAACCTCTTCCATTACTGTGATTGGAGACCATAATAAATGTTAGAAATTATAGATCGAGGATAACCATATTTACATTAAACCTCTCATGGGTACAATTTACTAATATCATCTATCGTGACGGTCTCTCAGATATGAATGAAATGTGTGACCTTTTCCAAATGGTGAAAAAAAATCATATTATATCAATGAAATGAAGTGATCAAGGTCTACATGTCATAAAATCAATCAATACACCTTCCCATTTTAATTTATTAATTGAAAATGACAATAGAATCTGTACCGGGAATTGATGTTCTTCATTCACCTAATAAATGCTGGAACATTGTGTGATGAGACCATTAATATCAAATTTCATACTAGGACACCAATACTAGCATCGTAGATCTCAATAAATTTTGGTGACACTTGGGTGTACCGTCCAAGATGAGGTGTGAAATCCTAGAATTAGATCCTCTCTAATGTTAATTGGGACTGATTCCCAACCATGAAATAATAAGGTATCATTGCCATCCATGATCCAAACTGATGATGTATCATCATTTAATATTATTTCCCTTAGGACAAGGAATTTAGGATCAGATAACTAGCTCATTCATATTTTTTCGGTAATAGTAGACGTAATAGATAAGGATAAGAGGACATTTTGGTCAATTTCCTCTAGAAACACAAAATGTATCTCTAAGAATTAGTCTAAAAACTATCATTCTCTACTGAATTCATGAAATGAAATTTTTGAGTCTTCCATCATATCGCATTGGAAATTTAATTTCCTTTGCTAAGCATGTTGGCAAACTCAAAATTAAATTATTGTAGGTACTCAACTCACCTGTGTTGTCTGAGTTTTAGGTCCCAATTTTTAAATCTATAATTGAGTTATTTTGATATTTAATTACATTAAAAACACTTTACTAGATGATATTTTCACCAATAGTGTACGGAATGAAAAGTAGTAATGTGGTCGAGGTCTTTTGTTGGGTAATTCCTACCTTGAGCCTCAATTGATGAGACTCATATGCAATGAATCATTCATCCTATATTACAATTACTCTAAGAATAATACCCAATGCATTAAAATATACAATATATTTCCTTCATAGCGCTGGAAGAATTAGTTTTTGTGTTGAAATAAATTTTCCCTTAAACTCTTGTAAGACAGGGTCACAATATTCTAACTATAAAAATTTCACACAGTTCTTTTTCTAGTTTATAAGCGGCACTTCATGGCGTGATAAATCTAGAAGGAAACATTTGTAAAATCATTTATACCCCAAGAATCTCCAGATTTTAGTTACATTTATTGTATTATCCTAATAAACCATAGTTCTCACTTTCTATAGATCTACTAAAACTCCACACTATGAGATAATATGCCACTTGAAGTGGACTTTGTTGATCCATAAGTTGAATTTCCTAAATATACTATAAAGCATATACTTCCTTGTTGTAATCAGTAATTTATAAATATGGGTTTCATGGTCTTTTCTTGATCATGAATACATCATGATATCATCAACAAATATATCCACAAATGAAAATTGATCTAGGTGGAAGATCCAATTCATAAGGGACATATAGACTATAGGTGGATTTCTGAGTCTGAAAGACATAACAAGGTACTCATATAGACTATACCATCTCTTGAAAGTTGTGAAAGGCGTGTTAGAATTCCTTAATCAAACATGATTATAGTCAGACCTCAAATCAATCTTTGGTAACACTTCTGATCCTAATATCTAATCAGAGTTTTTATCCATTCTATGATTTGAATACCGATTATATATTTTGAGTTAGTTCAATTGATCGTAATCCCCAGAGAGCCAAATGGTAGCATCATTGTTTATGGATAAAGAACCAGTGAACACCAGGTAGATGTGTTTGGGTGTATATATCCTTTACCACAAGATACTACAACTACTTTTTGTGCGACATAATCTCCTTTTCTACCATCCAATTAGGAGTAATGCTCACTGCTGCTACACTCAACACATGATCAATAGTAAAAACTACCTATCACACTAGAGGTAGATCATATATATTATGAAGAATTATTTCTATGAAATGCTCCACTACAAGAGGAAATATCATGGATCACAATTCTTGATCAATTAATAATATACTAGAGATCCACAATGTCATGTTACTCATCCTCTACTGCCCAGGTCATGTTCATGTTGTACTGAGATTCCTTTCTCTCTTATGCACATTCTTAACATCACGTGGTGAAGAAATAGTCACTCTCCAATGATAGAAGTCAATATAGGGAAAAAATATGACTAACCCATCCATCATGATGATTACATCATATCCCTTCATGTAGAAAAGAAATTATTCTATACAATAAGGTAACCACCATACTCAAGGGTCCAGTACCCACAACGACGAATTACCACGGAATAGATATTCAGCGATGTATCTAGAATATTTATGCCACAATACTGATCAATATTGATACCCATACATTGAATAATAGTCTCAAATACGATCAAATAAAATGATCCTATGTCAAATAAAGAAGACAATATAGTAGATTTAATTTAAATAGAACCTCATAGAGTAGAATTTATGGAGTTCTACTCCTATTGTGTAGGTCAATCTACATGTAACTGAAAAGTACCATGGATTCGAGTCCCTCCCATACTGCACTGAGATATCATGTTATGCTGTCATTGAGAACCATATAGATGATCACCTCTTCCACAATTTCTATCTCACACTTGTAAATTGGTGGTATTATAGATGCCTGCCTATTTGGTTTCTTCGGACCCCACTCCTAATGGATGAGTATGCCACATCCCCGCTCACTTTCCACTATAAGGAATGACCTAAAAAATAATGGATATCGATCATAAAGTGTTATCACATTCACTCAACTAGATCCTATAGACACTAAGGTTGGATGTGTCATGGAATCCCACACTCATGGAAGATAAGAAGACTCTTTAATATAGGACCCTAACAGCTGCTACCTCGTCAAGTAGACATGAAGTGACACTTTCACCCAAGAAGATGAACCCATACTATCATTACGTGTTAAACCACCCTAACACACATAGTCATATTCCCTAATATTCACCTCTATAATAACTTCCTCATTAAAAATTTTAAAAATAATCAACATTCAAAACACATTTACTTGTGAACTAAGGATGTAATCAATCCCATCCTTACATCACCTAGCAGTCATGAGATCATCTGCGTCTAAAGTATGATAAAAGAGCTTCTACATGCTAAAATGGTTAGAGTGTTCTATATTTGGAAAGCTCCCCAGCTGAACATTCATGAACGATCTAGCTTCTTCATCCCTTAGTGTCTAAGGAAATACGTTTTTATAGAAGATGGTCTAAAAATCAACATAGAACATTTCTAAATACTGACCCATCAGGGAGATAACACCCACCACCTCTTGTTAGAATCACTTATCATTTAAGAAACTAACTTCAGCCTATTCTCTTGAGTAATCTTTAGATGTTCAAATATATAAAATATTTCTTCGATCCATGACATTGCAACCTGAGGTACACCATCCCCCAAAAAGGTGGGACGATGTTTCCATTGAAACTCATAAGTCGACTAAGCCATTGTCAAGGAAGGTCAAACTACACCATGAATTGTGAGATGCATACAAAGAAAACCTTCATGAAACATGGTATTAGTTCCCTAATTAAAAACTAAAAATTAATCTATATGTGGATTATCAAGAAGGAAACATGTAGCTCAAGACCCACAACCTCAAAAACATGATCTTTACCACCTTCATGATGTTTGACTAGAGTAAATATTGGTGTCATGACACTAAAATGGAAAACACACACCTCATTCAATATTTTTTTAGTTGATAAGGCTGCATTTAATAATCTAGGACATGAGGAAATACATATTATAGACACATCGTATCCCTATGTCGGAATCAAAATCAATGTTTGTGTAATATAAGAGACCATAACAGGCTACATGAACATAAGAGACACAACTACCCACAAGTAATTTCAGGTTAGTTCTACGATTCTATGTAGATTTTATGTAATATTTTTTTCATTATTTATAAAATATATTCATTTAAAATGTCCTTTTTTCAAAAATATAAAAACATATTTAAATGGATGTATTTAGGGTGTTACCTTTTTTTATCCAATAGAGACCAAACCTATTATGAACAAAAATATGGCACCCACTTAACTCAGACCATAACACGTTCCAGATCATGCAACTAATGATCCATAGCTCAATATTCCAGAATTGAATTCTTAAGGTGTTTCCAATATTCATTTATAGAAAACACATTTATTTTGAGGAAGGGACTTTAATTATCAATAATTGTTTCAAATACATGAAATAAATTTCATCACAATTCAATACCTATCATGTAACAATCAATATCCAATGGGAAAATGCATGCTAAAAATATATGTGGCATCGAAAATTGCATTCAATATTAATTATGTTTTGCCTATAGTGATGCACACATTGTTTCCCTCATTTCATCAATCAACCATGAATAAATCATAATATCAATAACCTCAATATACATTACATCAGAATCCATGTGCAACACACAATGGTGAAGTCATGTCATTAATAGATGGAAAATTAATGACAACAATTTTATGTCAGGAAACTTGGCTGTTAACATGATCATGAGTTCACAAAACCCATGAACAATTTATGAACAAGTCCCAATGAATTACCTTTCTCTAATATAATTTCTCCAAATTTTAATTCTTGAATGTAAAGGATCGGATAACACATTTTAAATTCCCGACCTAGGATCCCCTTAAGATTAACCCCTTGCCAAGGGGTCACACTACCTCAATTGTACCACCCCATATACCATTAGTTGATGACTAATAGTGGTGGTGGAAATATGGTATGGTGGGGAGACTATACCTTCATGTCATAGTAGAAAAACTGATACAAAAAATAACAATAAATAGATGAATCACATATAAATGTATAGAATAAATAAACAATTGAATTTGTAAATAGCTAAAAGTACAAACCGAACAAATGAAAAAAAAATAAAAGTTTCCATAGAACTCTCTGAAACATGTATTATTGGAATTATAATAGTATAGAATGAAATGGGTTGATAAAATCACGTAATAAAATACTAAAAATTGACAAAAAATTAAAAAATAACTCCATAATAATATCAATCCTATGTCTAATCCTCAACCCATATGCTCCAACTAGGTAAGGAGTCCACAACCTATAGTATGGCTATTTACCTTATCTATACCTATAATAATATATTCTTCTTGGTTACCAAAGGAACCCAAAGTAGGTTACGAGTTAAATATCATTGTTGGCTAACACCAACAGTGTCTACGTGTAATCTATGTTGGTTCTCGTAACTGAACAGTGTTATTGTATAAGAAGTAAATTAAGAAATTCTAAAAAAATGGAAAAACATCTGCTCAGGTTCGTAAAGGACACCCAATGGGTCTACAAGATTCTAACCATGGATGTAATGTCTATCACATCATGTCACTGTATCTATATAAATAGTTACACATTGTGTATATATATGTAGTTTAGTTCAATACTGCATCCCCCAATATGAACCAAGTCGGTGAGGTCGCCTAATGTCCATATGCATAGAATACTAGTTATAGTTGGACCGGGGGATAACTCACATATCCATACATGTCTAACAAGTCTAAAATCCCATGAAATATGTTATGTTCCCTATATCCAGATATATTGAGAGATTCCATACGACATCACTTGGTATGGTGCATGATCTACCATGGCAATATTATAATCATGGAATGTGGCACATACAACTTGTCACCCATATCATGACATTAGTCTGAGATGACACACTCCCTACCTGATGTATGTTAGTGTGATTACCCTCCTGGATCGTCACCCAGCACCATCATATCACAGCCTCTATAGAGTAATATTAATTAAATAACTATCATGGGGAATTAACTCACATCCATTTCATTTATATAGGCTATATAGATATATGAGAGGCATAATCACAGTTATCCTTAAATACATAAAAATATACTTCTAATTAATTTAATTTAAATGTTAATAAAGTCATGGTCATAAATTTATTTTCATTCATGTGGCCAGAACCTCTCATGCGTGTAATTAGTTAAGAAAATTTCAATTAAAATATAAGCCTTCATAATTCTTCTGAATAAACAATCTTGAATTATCCATTTCACATATCCAAGACCATTTAACATAACTAACTGATCTTATTCATTTAGACATGGTAAAACCTTTTATAAGGATGAAGGATCATTTAGAGGTTGGAATGTTCATTTAGGCAATTTCCCACTTGGGTAATTCTAACTGTAAGAGGTCCATGCACCATGGTGGTTCATTTGGACTCATATAACACTCACATACCAATGGAAATTATATTTTGAATTAAATCTAAAAAATCAAAATAGTTTTGGTCATTTTCAAACAATTGGACAAAATGGCCAATTTTACGTGTAACTCCCATGGGGGGATCAAATAAATTATGTGTGGACTCTAACCCACATAACAGTACTAAAAAAATTATCAAGGTGAAATGGTTAGTTAGACATGAAGGCATTAATATAATTGAGATACATATCAATGTTTCATATATTGAATGATTCCATAAATATAAAATGATAAAAACATGATGGGAAAACGATGTGACCACCTACCTGAATTCCATAGATGACACATCACTCGATATCATCCTCAGATTTGATGCTGGATGGAAGAAATATTAGGAACCATACAATATCATAAAAATAGGAAGAATGAGGATGCATATAAATAGCACAATATATGGAATGATAATTATTTGGTAGGATTAGAGAGACTGGGAGAACATACATAAACAGATTTGTAGCTTCTAATAGATTAAAGAATGGACACAGGATGAAGGATCTACTACAAAGACAAGACATGTGAGGCTTTTAGCTAAAAGGATATAGAAATCCACTTCCATTAACTAAAAGAGTAATATGAAAAATAAATTAATATTAATAGTAAAATGAGGCTCAAATATTTCATTTATCCCAAAACACGTGGTGCACTGTTTATGCACACTATTAGTCAAACTGTGTCCCAACTAGGCAAGGTTTCCTATAGGTAAGGGACACACCACACAGTTATAGACATGGTTTGACTAACCATTTGTAGAACATTGATAAAGACTCTATACATTCTATACAAAAAGTTATAGGGTCGTGTGCCCTGCATTGCATGGTTATAGATAACACGTGTGTCCCAAACTGTTTTTTCACATTTCGATGCTCTGAGCTCTGATCGATCCTAAAAAGCACTCGTGACCTTCATGATTTGATAAAAAAAGGTAATTAGGGAAATTTAATGGAAAAATAGAATAACTAAAAATCTTTACACTTGGTGAAAATATGTTCAGTTAAAAAATTGATATTTTGACTATTTACTGAAAATTCAATCATTTTAGAAAATTCAAGAATGTGGACACGAAGTAAATTTTTATTCTAATATTTCAAAAATTTATATATTTTATATAATAATTTGGAAATAATTTCTTAAAATTAATTATATTATCCACTTAGAAAAAAAATAATTTTTGAATTAAATGCATTTTTTATTCATAAAATAATTTTTCTAAAAATCTAGTACTTATTTATTATAAATGAAAAAAATATAATTTGATTATGTAAAAACATTAGAGGTTTTTTTTATAATATGTCTATTCCTACTCATACCACTAATTTTAATGTTCAGATAATAATTTTTTAACAGTATATCACGATTCCTTTAATGTAAGTGTTGTGTGTGACATAGGCTATTGAAAGAAGTCTTTTTTTATTTAAAAAACTATGGGTCTTTATGAAATTTAATCTATTAAAATTGATTTAGTATTTCGAATAATCATTTTCCATGTTAGGTACCATGTTATATTTAATTCTTTTGCGTAAAAATTAGTTACGGAGAAGAAATTTAGTCTTCGTGGTAATGGTTAAACTATGGTAAATGTGATTAAATAATGTAAAAATAACTAATATATCAAACAAAATTCATTAAATATATTCATGAGGTAAATATTTTACTCCCCAAATAAATTATATATTTTTTTTTACTTTTTTACACTTTCCTTTTTAAAATGACAAGCTTAATCATTAAATAATTGGTTTTTATGAAAATGGCTTCAAACCACTCCTATAAGTGGACACCAACACTACCCACATCATCCCAAAAATTTATATTTAATTAATCATCAATATATACCCAAATTATGACCATAATAATTCTATATAACTATTTTGTAGCTCTCGTCAATAGAATAAGTTAAAATCCAACATTTACAAGAGACTCTATAAAATGATACTCAAATCTTCAATGCAATTTTTGTTTTCTACATAATCAATCTTATATATCATCATCCTCCAAAAATTCATGAATATAATTTATCACATTATCAATATATTTTTATAACATTAATATTCTATAGGTGAAACATTATTTCTATACATTAACTTGATATTACTCATTGATGATTATAATGTGTTCTAGTTGTGGTCAGTTTGACAATATAAATGAATAATGTAGAAACATTTACATCATGAATAAATAATAAGTAATAAATTATTTGAATAAGATGTAATAATTATTTAATTTAGTTATTTTTATAATTTTGTGATATTTATATATATATAAATATTCATTGATTTAATCAATTATTTTTATTCATTTCAAATTTATAAACACTTGATATTGAATAATACCATGAAAACAATAAAAAAAAGTGGCATGAAATGAATATTGGACTCAATAAAATTAGACCAAAATTATTAATTTATTATGAAATTTTTTAGGGAATGAACCCCTGAGCAGGGATCATGGACCAGAACTGCCAAACTGAAGCCCATGTAGAAGAAAGAAAAAAAACTTATACCATATTTGTTTAAAATAAACAATACATTATTTTATCACCAATCCCATAGCCCTATAGAATTTATTTTTACAAACCAGTGTATATAGGAATAAACTATGTATAGTGACCCTAATCCAATAATAAATTGAATGTTATTAACCATACTTTCAAAGAAACATAAGGAATTTGAATGAACTTGACCAAGAATAAGTATTAGGTAAGGTTACATTATACCAAATAAATTTAAAAGTGAGTTTTTTATATTAAATTTATATTAAGAGAAGTTATTTTATAATTTCCCTATAAAAATTCTATATGTTCTTACCATATGGTTTAATTTTTGGTCTTTTTTATCTCCTCAAAATTTCAATTTGGTTCCCAAATTAACTGAAATGATGCTTGTATGTGGAACTGACCGTACAACTTCTTTCCTTTTGTGAATAATTCTAACTTGTGTCTATATTATTTTAATTATTTTATAAACTCATTGGAATCTATATAAATAATTTAATATGGTCACTTTTTAATTTTATATAATTTTATTTATATATATTTAAAATGCTATTTTTGTTCTCATTTTTTGGATGCGTAATTTTATAATTAATTTGACTCTTTTTAAAAAAGTTAAAGAGGAATTGTTTCATTATATTTTCAAAATAAATAAATTTTCCAAACATGTTCTTTTTTAATTTATAAAAATTACTCTTTCTATTTTCATGGATTTTCAATGTAATTTTTGTTCACATTTTTTTGTAAATCATTTTCAATTAACAAAAAGTTATCAATTGTAAATTTCATTTCGTATAATTTTCAGGAAGAATAATTAAATAATATTATTAATGAATTTTCAGTCTATGTAAACCTAATACAATATTTCTGATGATTCAATGGGGATAAATTATAATGATATTTTAATACTTCTTCCAACGAATGGATTATAATCATATTTTTTTGATGTTCTAATGAAACATGATTCCTTCATTCATTTTAACTTAGAAATGATTGTATTATGATTGTATTATTGTTTATGTGGAAGAATATATTCATGGTTTCTGATTATGTGATACTTGGGGAAACATTCTATATCTCTATAGAGAATTATGTTAATATTTTTATCTCATGATATCATATATATGGTATATTGTATTTAAACCCATCCCCTATGGGACCCTATGAACTATTATTATAATAGTGGGGATTAAACCTAATCCACTATGGGACTCTATCAACTTCGTAATGATGGTATTTATTCTTATTTATGGGCCAAATTCTTATGAAAATGTTATTTTTTTCATGTATTATTTTTATTGTTTCTTGTTCCTACAATTTCATTACTCGTGTTAAATTTTATTCTAAATCTTTATTGAATGAATCAAGATTTTATTATTTGTAGTTTATTGAGGTTGATTCTCTAATATAATTTTTATGAACAATGACTATGTTATTATACCCATCTGTTAATTTCATATTAACTTATGATATTCAATTAATATTGTATATGTTGTCCCTCACTGAACATTTTGACTTACCACTTCTTATGCTATCATTCCCTAGGACATGAAGAAGAGTGTTATGAATGTTATTTCTAAAATGGTTTCACATGTGAAAAATATATGTGGGATATTTTATACATTTTTTAAAAATATTTAAGATATGTTTTAGTCCCCACATACACAAAACCAATTGGTTCATTGTGATATTTATAATGAGATATAATTAATATTAATATAAAATCAAAAAAATTGCATCTTTGTTGTTTTTGTGTAATATAAGATGGTATTGGAGGTATGTTCAATAATTTTTGGGGATTAGGTTAATAATAATAAGATCATTGAAAAAACCTGAAAATTTCATTGATTTTTTTTCATAAATACATTGGATTTTTACGATTCCGCAAAAATTTACCGCACGCGATTCCGAGCCTCGGTGTGCCAGAATCAATTTTTGAAGTTTTGTTCGGGTACGTTTAGTAAAAGTACGAGTGGGATTTTATAACTTATGAACAGGTGCTCAGAACTGAAATATGAGGGCACTTTTGAACTCATAGTTCCATTATTCTCTTAATAAGACTTTCAACTCGACGGTAGTTGGTTGAGAATAAAATTTAGTTTTGGGTTTTCTTAAAAAATATATAATAATGTGAACTGCACTTTATTTTATTTTGAGTCACTGAGTGATTGATGGGTGGTTAAAAACCTCCTCTTGGATGTTGGGGGTGGGGACACCACACCTTAACCACCCATGAGAGGTTATGATGGTGGGGCCCACCCGGACTCAACCTCCCTTGTGAGGATAAATGAGGAGGGGACCACTCGGGCTATTAACGCCTTCAAACTCCCCATTAAAGTGGAGGAAACTCTCAAGCTTCACATTAATTTACAGGAATGTCATCACCTCCCCATGCATTTAATTTTTCCAATCCTCCACAATTACTGTGGGATCCTACCAAGTTAATTACTCCATTTTTAATTGGTTCCAACTTCCCAATTAATACGTTCTAACATACACAAATTAATGAGGAGTAGCATTTCAATTTAATTCACTCTTTTGAATTTGTGATTAAAAAAATAATAGAACAAGTAATCAATTCTTTGGAACAACAAATTCATATGGGGGATTGAAGGGAATGCTCTCAACGAGGAACCTCACCCTCCAATGAATAACTCTCACCATTTAAGAATGATGAATGGTGGCGACGATCCTTCTTCGACTTCTTCCCTCGACACTTACCATCATGGAATCACATCCACAACGGTCATATGAATTCTTGAGTGGAAGAGTGCTTGGTGGACGCGATGAACTAAGACCTCTATTTCTTCATTCTCCAACTCTGTCAACGAACGATGAATGACAAACAACAAACATAAGGTAGGGGGATTAAATTCATTTGAGTTCTTTGTTCTTCCCTCCTTTTTTGGTTAATGAATGTTGTTGAGCATCGTTATTATGAACCCATTGTTATCACCATAAACACGGAGGATACATGCCAACCTAAAATTATAATACATCCTCTATCTATTTTTAATTCTTGTGGCATACTTCGGCATGGCAACGTAACAACGATGACATGATGAAGTTGGCGACAACAAAGGCCACGCTACCCACAGCCTCCGGGAACTACACCGCCCCGAGGTGTGCCGATGCTCCTGGCCGAACACCGCTGGACCATGCCGCCCCGCCAGCCTGTAAGGACCCCGTTCTATTTTGTTGAGCTACGGGCTTCTTCCTTTTCCTTTTCCTTAAGTGTTTTTGAGAAAATATGGAAAATGGAAAAAATGATAAATTTTTAAACTATTCACCGTGTACTTTGTCCACACACTATGTACTTTTGGCCAGGTTGTGATGAGTACATGGGGCATGTAGCCTTGTCAACGATGAGGGGTGTAGAAACCGACTGCATGTTGTGTATTGGTACCATAAATGTCGTGTAGTCAATCAGCAGGCTTGAATAGTAAGGAGGTGGAGTCGCCGCCAGCTGGGCACCTGTACACGCCATGTACTTGGGAGTACATGCCGTGTACTCAGGTTGACGGATGAACAGTGTGGCGTTGCTGCCAAATGAACAGTTAAATGAAGGGAGTACATGTCGTGTACTCAGAAGTACATGTCGTGTACTTTTCTTGGATTAAAACATGCATTAGCCTCCTCATTTGGTAGAGGAGGCGTTTAAGCCATTTAGAGCCAAAAGTGGAGGCCGGATCTTTGAAGATCCATTGGGCGTTCGTCTGGAATCCGTTTCAGCTTCGGACGATTTCGTTGGAACTGCACGGGTAATCCCTCTCCCCTCCTGGTACCGTTCTTACCAATTCTTCTCCTAACGTAAGTTATTTACATTTGAATGGGTTTTTTATTCATCAGATCTATACCATTCTTGGGAATTTATGGTTTCGGCGTTCGGGTATAAGGTTTGTTGCCATTTAAGGTATGTGGCTTTGTGTTTATATTTCAACTGTTGTGCGTTTTTGTGCGTTTTTGTTCCACAAACCCAAGTTTGGGTGTCGTGTGGATGAGGCTCTTGCTATATTTAATTCCTAGAATTGCATAGGTGATTAAATTGTGGTAATAAAATTCTTGATGGGATCGTTTCTTGGATCCAGAACCACCCCCGGTGTGTGTTTCACTGTTTAGCCGTTTGGCCAGGATACCCGAGGGTATTCCTTTAAAGTAGTAATTGTAGAATTTATTGAGAGGAATTGATTGTCTACTACTTTTTTACCTGTTGGGAATGGCCCGGTTACCTGTTTAGCCTGAGGGCGTTATTGTGTTTATCCTGTGGGCACAGTACTGTATTATCTTGAGAGCTTGACTGTTTTAGCCCGAGGTCTGTCGTTATTCCGCCTGAGGGCAACCTTTCATGCCTGAGGGCTTGAAATCTGTGCTCGAGAGCGACACTTACTACGCCTGAGTGCAATTTCTGTTACGCCTTAGGGAAATACCTGTGGGTAGGATTCTGTATGGCCTGAGGGTAAGCCTGAGGGTGTGGTTACTATTTTAGCCTGAGGCCACGGTTTTGGTTGGCCTGAGGGCGTGGTGCTTTTGAGGACAAGAATGTTACTAAATTAAATAAATTAAATTAATAATAAAATGTAAATTTAATTGTTAAGTTAGTTACTTTTTAGTATTGCTTACTTTATTTCATTTTATTATTGCACATTGTTGTTGCATTCTTATACGTAGTTGGGCAAGGGCCTTCGGTGTCAGCCTACTGAGATATACGTCTCATACCATGTTTGGGTCACGCTTTTCGGCCCAAACAGATTACGTTTCTGTAGGTATAGATAGGGGAAAGAGTCCCTATACAGGTACTTGACTTTTGCTGAGGAGTAGGAGGGCATGGGACTGAGCCTAGGATTGTGATGATGCTTCCAGTTATTTTGATTTGTTTTGTTGTACAATGATTTTGGTTGTATAGTATTGATGTATAACATGTTCTGGCTACTTTCTCAGAACTTGAAACATGTCGCATCATTATTTATATAATTTTGGTTATATCCACTATTGTTGTGCATTTCAGTTGTGTATGGTTTACTACTTCCGCTGTTGGTGTATGTTTTATTTAAATTCTGCTGTGCTACACTTTATTAAAAATGAGGGCATAGTTTACCCACTGTCAGAACTGAGCCCTTGCTGCTAGTCATCAGCCTCTAGTGTTTGGGGAAATGCACTTGAGGTCACGTGGCGAACCTGGTTCGGGGCACCCGTTGCATGGCACCTGGGTCCAGGACGATACAAAGTGGTATCAGAGGTGTTTCTTTTCATTGACATACTATTTGGATCCATAGTTAGGGATAGGACGGAATGGTAGTTAGTAATAATCTATGCACGGGCGTAGCTAAACCGTGTACAGGGAAAATCCAGTCTACCTCGTATTTTGCATTCTTTGGATTTTGCAATTTTACGGTTGATATGTGTTCACCGTTGGGTGACACACATGGATTATGCTGTTTATATTTTATCTGTGGGTTCTATTTAGTTGCAACCCGATGAGATGAGGGTATTCTGTCTCATGCATCATATAGGCACATGCTAGATATCACATTCCATGCATAGTTTCCTTGCCATGTATGTGCATTAGAATTTGCATGTTTTTGTGATAGTTGTTGTGCTAATAAAATATGTTGTTGTGATAGCTGTGTGATAAATACTTGCCTTGTGATATTGTATTTTAGTTGAGGTTGTTTATAGAATGGACACCAAACTTTGGTTTTTGGGGAGTATGAGCCCCCATTGACCAGAATTTGGTAGGTCAATGATTTATTGTTGGTTATAACACATATAAGATTTTAAACATTGATTCGTGGGGAGTATGGGCCCACACGGGTTGGAATTTGACACTTTGGTGTTTTTTTCAGTATTTTCTGGGTTGGGGAGAAGATTCTGAGGCATACTGTCCGAAAACCCAGTATACACGCCATGTAGTACTTTATGCATGTCGTGTATATTCTTCTGTTCGGAAGAAAAATGAACCTTTTGAGTACACACCGTGTACCCAGAGTACACGCCGTATAGTCTCTTCCTGTGTCACAAACCATGTTGGCAGCGACCAGGGGTAGGGAAGGGCTTGGTTAAAACACGTCGTGTAGGTCTGTTCATGTCGTGTAGTGTTGACCCGGAATTCAACCGTGTAACTAACAACACGGGTCGGTAAACTCCTTCACATAACATGTCGTGTCAATGATGCCCACGTCGTGTAGTGTGGCCTGGGGACTCGGTCGTGTAACTAACAACAGGGGTCGTTGTCACCTCTCCATGAACATGTCGTGTACCTATGGGACATGTCGTGTAGTCTTGTCCGCAGACAGACCGTGTGGACTTAGCTGTGTGGCTGCGAAACAGGGGTGGTGTACACGCCGTATGCTGGTGTAACACGCCATGTAGTTGTAATCCGAGTAGTCGGCCGTGCCACAGAAGACATGGGAAGTTAGAAAATAACACTGTACATGCCATGTAAATATTATACATGCCATGTAGTTTTGTTGAACAAAAGCCATGTGGCTTAGCCGTGTCGAAGGACCCGGGCAGGGGAATGGAAGTCAAGTACACACCGTGTAGTCAGTGTAAACGCCGTGTAGTCATGATTTGAAAAATTTTGAATGCCTTCTTCCACTTGTTCCTTTGTGGATCCTTCTCTTTTTGTTCTTAATAATCTTGAATCTCATGCGTTCTTTTGACATTGTAATGTCATGTCACCGAGACGACCGCGAGTTGTTCGCCTGGAGAGAGGCTACGATTATACTCCAGAGATGGTGGGCCATGGGATACCAGTGGATCCACCAGCATAGCTAGATGTGGAACCAGCTTTTATACCAGATACAATCACGGAGGCGCAGTTCCGAGAAGGTTTTATGCGGTTTATGAAGACCTTTCAGGGAGCACCGCAGGCTGCTACATCTATGGATGAGCTGACGCATATCTTCCAGCAGTAGCATCTGCCTACGTTTTTAGGGGATGGCGGACCGCAGGCTGCGGAGTCTTGGATAGGATCGATGCAGACTATTTTTGAGAATCTTGAGACGCCTCTAGGGTGGAGGTTCAAGCTCACGACTTACATGCTGCGTGATTCTTCCAAGAGGTGGTGGGATGTTACCACCCAGTCAGAGAATCACAGGGACATGGTGTGGGAATATTTTCAGGAAGTCTTCTATGAGTTCTTCTTTCCCGAGATGCTGAGGGAAGATAGATCTCGAGAGTGCATGAATCTGCAGTAGGGAACTATGTCAGTGATGGACTATCCTGCTCATTTTACGGAGCTTCAGCACTTTGCACCCGTGCTGGTGGGTGATGAGACGCTGAGAGCCAGACATTTTTAGGATGGTCTCCGTTATGACATCCGAGTGATGGTGATTGTTTTCAAGTTGCCTACTGTACATGCCATTGTGAACCAGGCACTGATCACAGAGAGGAACCTACGTGAATCTAGTGGTGTGGGCTAGGGCGGTTCAGCACCAGTTTATGGTACTATTTCGGCTCGCAAGAGGAAGAGACAGATGGACTTCTCTCAGGGCCGAAGTACCAGCCATGTAGCTTCTACAAGTGGACCGATCAGGTGCTACCAGTGTGGTAGAGAGGGGTACAAGTGACCATAGTGTCCACGAGACCTAGGGGAGTGCCGAGCTTGGGGCAAGATGGGTCATCTGCACAGCTTCTGCAGGGCGTTTCTACTGGTGGCTAGTGAGAGGGATTCTGTGTAGACTCCGCATGAGGGAGAGGGACTAGTGGATTCTTACCTATCTCAAAATTGGAATATGTCAGGGCGTGCAGGCAGAGATGGTGGTCGTGGCCATGGTAGCCAGACACCAGGATCTTAGAGGCAGTAGGGCGGGACAACTCAGGTTAGCCAGGCTAGGTCACAGGGCCGCGACACTGGGCAGGCATATGCAGTGCAACAGACCCATCAGGAGTAGGATCCCGGACAATCTACAGTCATAAGTACTATTCTAGTAGCTTCTGTCTTGTCTCCGGTACTTTTTGATATGGGTTCTTCACATAGTTTCATATATATACCTGTTGTGGAGATCCTTGGGCCTGGTGTTTCTTCTTCTTCTGATATAATGACGCTAGACACTTCGTTGGGGACTAGAACGGCTAGTGTGTGTCAGTGCAATGAGTTCCCCCTTGAGGTTGGTGGGTTTCACTTCCTTTGGCACCTCAATGTCTTGGAGATGACGAACTGTGATGTCATTCTCGGGATGGACTAGTTGGTCCCCTTCTATGCCTTTGTAGACTGTTATCTTCTCAGGGTGCGTTTCACGTCACCAGAGGGTGGAGAGTTTCTATACAAGGGAGAATGGGATGTTCAGGCGAGTCGAGCTGGACCAGAGCATCATGGGCGAGGTGGAGTCATAGCCCAGATTGCGAGCTTATATCTGGATGACCAGGGGTCTTGTGAGACGGATTTCCCTCCAGCTGTCGATTGTATCGGGGATGTCTTCCCGAACGACTTTTCAGGTCTACCTCTGGTGCGTGAGGGGTATTTCTCTATCGAGATTGTGCCAGGAGAAGCACTGGTGTCCGTTCCTCCTTATAGGATGGCCACACCTGAGTTGCAGGAGCTCAAGAGGCAATTAGAGGAGTTACAGGCAAAGGGTTTTATCCGACCCAATACTTCTCATTGGGGTTCTCCGGTCCTTTTCATGAGGAAGGCGGATGGTACCCTTAGGGTTTGCGTGGATTATCGGAAGCTGAACCAGTAGACGGTTAAGAACCAATATCCCTTGTCGAGGATAGATTATCTGTTTGATCAGCTTCGTGGAGCACGACTATTCTCAATGATTGAAATGAGATCCGAATATCATCAGCTGCGTGTTAGACCATCTGATATACTTCTCACAGCATTCAGGAGAAGGTATGGTCTATATGAGTATACGGTTATGCCGTTCGGACACAAGAACATGCCAGCAGTTTTCATGTCTCTGATGAATCATGTGTTCCATCCATATCTTGATTCATTTCTGGTAGTACTCGTGGACAACATCTTGGTGTACTCTCACACTCGACACGACCATGCCACCCATCTTGAGATCATATTGAGTACACTGAGGGAGCATCAGCTATATGGTAATCTCTCAAAGTGCCATTTTTGGATGGACCAGATTCAATTCTGGGGTCACATTATCTCAGAGGTAGTAGTTTCAGTAGACCCAGAGAAGGTGAGAGCAATAGTTTTCTGGGAGGTGCCTAAAAACATGTTTGAGATACGGAGTTTCTTAGGGAAGGTTGGTTACTACGGATGATTCATACAGGACTTCTCCCATTTAACATCAACGTTGACACGTCTAACTAAGAAGGGTGTGATGTTTGTTTGGTCGAAAGCTTGTGAGGCATCTTTTCATGACCTAAAGGGAAGGTTGACATCAACCCCGATCCTGATACTCCCAAAGAAGGGGAAGAGCTTTACAGTTTACTGTGACGCATCAGGGATTGGGCTTGGAGCCGTTTTGATGCAGGGTGACCATTTTTTCGCATACGAGTCTCATCAGTTGAGGCCACATGAGAGGAATTACAAGACACATGATCTCGAGTTGGCTGCAGTTGTTCATGTGTTACGCCGTTGGAGACACTATCTGTTGGGGGAGAATTTTGTGGTTTTCACCGACAAAAAAAGCCTCAAGTATATCGTTACTCAGCGTGACCTTAATTTAAGTCAGAGGAGGTGGGTCGAGTACCTACAGTCCTTCGATTTTGAGCTTGCCTATACACCTGGTAAAGGTAATGCAGTAGTTGATGCACTGAGCAGGAAGAATCAGATACAGGCAGTATAGGAGGCCAGTGGTGAGTGGCAGCTTATGGCTCTGTTCTCTGAGATGCATCTGGAGGTGCATGACAGTCAGGGGCAGATTTATCATTCCTATTTAGTTGTGACTTCTACCCTCCTAGATAGAGTGAGGACGAGGCAGCTATATGATTCAGATGTCCTAGTTCTACGAGAGTCGGTGGCAAGTGAGGACCCTTCTCCCGGTTGGATGATAGGAGACGATGAGGTTTTTCATTTCCATGGACGAGTATGGGTTCCATGGGATATAAGTTAGGAGCTGATGCGGGAGTTTCATGCTTCATCTTGGGCAGTTCATCCTGAGGTTACCAATATGTACTGAGACTTGAGACATCCGTACTGGTGGCCGGGTATGAAGAGAGAGATAGTTGGGTTTGTTATGAGATGTCTCACCTGTTAGCAGGTGAAGGTAGAGCATCACAGACTAGCTGGACTGTTACAGCAGTTACCCATTCCATAGTGGAAATGGGACGATGTCATGATGGATTTCGTGACGGGTTTGTCGAGGGCACCTCGTGGCAATGATGCCATGTGGGTTGTTGTGGACAGACTCACGAAGGTAGCTCACTTTTTTCCGATCAAGGTGACCTTTGGTATGGATGAGCTCGGAAGGCTGTATATCTGAGAGATCGTATGTCTTCATGGGGTCCCTCGTTCTAGAATTTCAGATAGGGACACCAACTTTACGTCTCATTTCAAGAATTGTTTTCAGAGGGCACTGGGTACACAGGTGCTTTTGAGCACAGCATACCACCCTAAAACTGATGGCCAGTTGGAGTGGACGATTCAGGTGGTAGAGGACATGCTTCTCGCCTGCGTCCTAGACTTTGGGGGCTCTTGGGAGAAGCATATACCCTTAGTCGAGTTTTCCTATAACAATATTTTTCAGGAAAATATTGAGATGGAACGATACGAGGCTTTATATAGTAGGTCATGCTGATCACCTTTGTGCTGGTTAGAGGCAGGTGAGGCAGCTTTACTGGGGCCACATCTCATGCAGGAGAAATTTGAGTTGGTCCAGTTGATTCGAAAGCGGATGGCTACCACAAAGTCTCGTTAGAAGTCTTATGCTGATCACCGCAGTTGACCTTTGGAGTTCGTGGTCGGGGATCAGGTTTTTCTACATGGTTCGTCGAGGCTGGGACACAAGCAGATCAGGAGACAGTGTAAACTTTCACCGAGGTATGTGGGGCCATTCGAGATTCTGGAGAGAGTAGGCTGGTTTTATATCGGTTGTAGTTACCACAGCGGTACCGATCCATGCAAGAAATTTTCCACATGTCTCATTTAGGTCGCTACCATTCAGACCCATCTCACACCCTTCAGCCTGAGGAGGATGAGCTTCAGCATGATGCATCCTTTGAGGAGAATCTGATCTGTATCGTTGACAGGAGCACGAAGGTTCTCTGAGTCCAGTCAGTTCCTCTCGTACGAGTGCTATGGTAGCATGGCCGAGTGCATGAGGAGACCTGGGAGCGGGAGACCGACATACGTGCTTAGTGGCCAGAGCTATTCTGAGCATTATCTTCGCCACCCTTGGAAGGGCAATTCGGGGATGAATTGCTATAAGGGGGGAAGTTTGTAAGGACTCAGTTCTTATTTTTGAGGTACGGGCTTCTTCCTTTTCCTTTTCCTTAAGTGTTTTTGAGAAAATATGGAGAATGGAAAAAAATGATAAATTTCGAAACTACACGCCGTGTACTTTGTCCACACGTTGTGTACATTAGTCCATGTGGGGATGAGTACATGGGGCGTGTAGCCTTGTCGTCAATGAGGGGTGTAGGAACCGACTACATGTCGTGTAGTGGTACCTTACATGCCGTGTAGTCAGTCGGAAGGATTGAATAGTAAGGCGGTGGAGTCGCCTCCAGCTATGTGACTATACACGTCGTGTACTTGGTTGTACATGTCGTGTACTCAGGTAGACGGATGAACAATGTGGTGGTGCCGCCAAATGAACAGTTAAATGAAGGGATTACATGCCATGTACTCAGAAGTACATGCCATGTACTTTGATTTTTTGTATTAAAATAGGCAGTAGCATCCTCATTTGGTAGAGGAGGCGTTTGAGCCATTTTGGAGCCAAAGGAGGAGGCCAGATCATTTAATATCCACCGAGTGTTCATCTGGAATCTGTTTTGGCTTTGGACGATTATTTTGGAACCACACGGGTAAGACTTCTCCCCTCCTGGTACCGTTCATACAAATTCTTCTCCTAACGTAAGTAATTTACATTTGAATAGGTTTTGTTCTTCGTCAAATCTACTCCGTTCTTGGGCGTTTCTGGAGTCGTCATTCGGGTATAACGTTTGTTGGCGTTTAAGGTTGGTGGCTTTGTGTTTATTTTCCAACTGTCATGCGTTTTTGAGCGTTTTCATGCCACGAACCCATGTTGGGGTGTCATGTGGCTATGGCCGTTGCTATATTTAATGCCTAGAATTTCATAGGTGATTAAATTGTGGTAATAAAATGCTGGTTGGGATCATTTCTTGGATCCGGAACCACCCCCGGGGTATGTTTCACTGTTTATCCATTTGGACAAGATACCCGAGGGTATGCCATTAATGTAGTAATTGTAGAATTGCTTGAGAGGAATTGCTTGTCTACTACTTGTTTACCTATTGGCCAAGGCCCAGTTACCTGTTTAGCCTGAGGGCGTTATTGTGTTTAGCCTGTGGGCACAGTACTGTATTAGCCTGAGGGTGTGACTGTTTTAGCCTGAGGGCTGTCGTTATTCCACCTGAGGGAAACCTTTCAAGCCTAAGGGCTTGAAATCTATGCTTGAGGGCGACACTTCCTACGCCTGAGGGCTATTTCTGTTACACCTGAGGGAAATACCTGCAGGTTGGATTCTGTATGGCATGGGGGTAAGCCTGAGGGTGTGGTTACTATTTTATCCTGAGGGCACAGTTCTGGTTGGCCTGAGGAAGTGGTGCTGTTGAGGACAAGAATGTTACTAAATTAAATAAATTAAATTAATAATAAAATGGAAATTTAATTGTTAAGTTAGTTACTTTTTAGTATTGCTTACTATAGTGCATTTTATTATTGAACACTGTTGTTCTATGCTTATACGCAGTTAAGCCCAGGCCTTCGGTGGATGCCTACTGAGATATACGTCTCATACCCTGTTTGTGTCATGCTTTTCAGCCCAAACAGATTACGTTTCTATATGTATAGATAGGGGAAAGAGTCCCTATACCGGTACTTGACTGTTGCTGAGGAGTAGGAGGGCATGGGACTGAGCCTAGGATTGCGATGCCGCTGCCAGCTGTTTTGATTTGTTTTGTTGTACTCTGCTTTTGGTTGTATAGTATTGATGTATAACATGTTTTGGCTGCTTTTTTAGAACTTGAAACATGTCGCATCATCATTTATATAATGTTGGTTATATCCACTGTTGTTGTGTATTTCAGTTGTGTATGGTTTACTGCTTCCACTGTTGGTTTATGTTTTATTTAATTTCCGTTGTGCTACACTTTGAGAAAATGAGGGCATAGTTTCCCCACTATCAGACCTGGGCCCTCCCTGCTAGTCGTCAGCCTCTGGCGTTTGGGGAAATGCGCTTGAGGGCACGTGGCGAACTGGGTTCGGGGCACCCATTGCGTGGCACCCGGGTCCAAGACGTTACAATGTGGTATCAGAGTTGTTTCTTTTCTTTGACTTACTATTTTTATCCGTAGTTAGGGATAGGAAAGAAAGGTAGTTGGTTATAATCTATGCTCGGGCGTAGCTAACCCATGTACAGGGAACATCCAGTCTACCTCGTATTTTTCATTCTTTGGATTTTGCAATTTTACGGTTGATATGTTTTCACCGTTGGGTGACACACATGGATTGTGCTATTTATATTTTATCTGTGGGTTCTATTTAGTTTCAACCCGATGAGATGAGGGTATTCTGTCTCATGCATCATATAGGCACATGCTAGATATCACATACCATGCATAGTTTCCATGCCATGTCGGTGCATTAGAATTTGCATGTTTTTGTGATAGTTCTTGTGCTAATAAAGCATGCTGTTGTGAGAGCTGCGTGATAAATACCTGCCTTGTGATATGGTATTTTTGTGGAGCTTGTTTATAAAATGGACACCAAACTTTGGTTTTTGGGGGGTATGGTCCCCCATTGACTAGAATTTGGTGGTTCATTGACTGATTGTTGGTTATAACACATATAAGATTTCAAACATTGATTCTTGGGGAGTATGGGCCCCCACGGGTCGAAATTTGACACTTTGGTGTTGTTTTTCATTATTTTTTCGGTTGCAGAGAAGTTTCTGAGGCATACTGTCCGGAAACCCAGAATACACGCCATGTAGTACTTTATACACGCCGTGTATGTTCTTCTGTTTGGAAGAAAAATGAACCTTTTGAGTACACATTATGTACCCGGAGTACACGCCATGTAGTCTCTTCTCGTGTCACAAACCGTGTTGGAGGCGACACGGGGTAGGTAAGGGATTGGGTAAAACACGTCGTGTAGGTCTGTGCACGTCGTGTAGTGTTGACCCGGAGTTCAACCGTGTAACTAACAACACGGGTCGGTAAACTCCTTCACAGAACATGTCGTGTCAATGATGCCCACGTCGTGTAGTGTGACCTGGGGACTCGGCCATGTAACTAACAACACGGGTCGGTGTCACCTCTCCATGAACATGTCATGTACCTATGGGACACGCCATGTAGTCTTGTTCGAGGATAGACCGGGTGGACTTAGCCGTGTGGCTGGGAAACAGGGGTGGTGTACACGCCGTATGCGGGTGTAACACGCCGTGTAGTTGTAAGCCGAGTAGTCATCCATGTCACAGACAAAACGGGAATTTGGAAAATAACACCGTACATGCCATGTATATATTATACATGCCATGTAGTTTTGTTGAACGGAAGCCATGTGGCTTAGCAGTGGTGAAGGACCCAGTCAGGGGAAGGGAAGTCAAGTACACATCGTGTAGTCAGTGTACACGCCGTGTAGTCTTGTTTTGAAAAATTTTGAATGCCTTCTTACACATGTTACTTTGTGGTTCCTTCGCTTTTTGGTCTTAATAATCTTGAATCTCAGGCGTGCTTTTGACCTTGTAGTGTCATGTCGCCGAGACGGCCGCGAGTTGTTTGCCTGGAGAGCGGGGACAATTATACTCCGGAGATGGTGGGCAATGGGCTACCAGTGTATCCACCATCAGAGCTAGATGTGGAACCAGCTTTTATACCAGACACAGGCCCGGAGACGTAGTTATGTGAAGGTTTTATACAATTTATGTAGACCTTTCAGGGAGCACCACATGCTGCTACATCTATGGCCGTGCCGACGCGTATCTTCCAGCAGCAGCATCCTCCTACGTTTTCAAGGGATGGTGGACCATAGGATGCAGAGTCTTGGCTAAAATCGATGAAGACTATTTTTGAGCATCTTGAGAGGCCTCCAGGGTAGAGGGTCAAGCTCGCGACTTACATGTTGCGTGATTCTACCAAGTGGTGGTGGGATGTTACCACCCAGTCAGAGCACCACAGGGACATGGTGTGGGAATATTTTCATGCAGTCTTCTATGACTTAATCTTCCCGAGATGCCTAGGGCAGATAGAGCTCGAGAGTTCATGAATCTACAGCAGGGATCTATGTCAGTGATGGACTATTCTGCTCATTCTATGGAGCTTTAGCGCTTTGCACCTGTGCTGGTGGGTGATGAGACGCTGAGAGCCAGACATTTTGGGGATGGTCTTCAGTATGACATCCGAGCGCTGGTGAATGTTTTCAAGTTGCCTATTGTACATGCCATCGTGAACCAGGCACTCATCATAGAGAGGAAGCTACGTGAATCTAGTGGTCTGGGCTAGGGTGGTTCAGCACCAGTTACTGGTACTATTTCTGCTCGCAAGAGGAATAGACAGATGGACTTCTCTCAGGGTGGCAGTACCAGCCATGCAGCTTCTACAGGTGGACCGATCAGGTACTACCACTATGGTAGAGATGGGCACAAGAGACCGCAGTGTCCACGAGACCCAGGGGAGTGCCGAACTTGCGGGAAGATGGGTCATCTGCAGCGCTTTTGCAGGGAGTTTCTACCGGTGGCTTGTGAGAGGGGTTCTGTGCAGACTCCGCATACGGGAGCGGGACCAGTGGATTCTTACCTGTCTCGAAATTGGAATACGTCAGGGCGTGTAGGTAGAGATGGTGGTCATGGCCATGGTAGCCAGACACCAGGATCTTAGAGGCAACAGGGCGGGACAACTCAGGGTAGCCAGGCTAGGTCATAGGGCCCCGGCACTGGGCAGGAATATGCAGTGCAACAGACCCAGCAGGAGTAGGATCCCGGACCTTCTACAGTCAGAGGTACTATTCTAGTAGCTTCTCTCTTGACTTTAGTACTTTTTGATACGGGTGCTTCACATAGTTTCATATCTGTACCTGTTGTGGAGAGCCTTAGGATCAGTGTTTCTTCTTCTTCTGATATAATGACGCTAGACACTTCGTTGGTGACTAGAATGGCTGGTGTGCGTCGGTGCAAGGAGTGCCCCCATGAGGCTGGTGGGTGTCACTTCCTTTGGGACCTCTATGTCTTGGAGATGACGAGATGTGATATCATTATCGGGATGGAATGGTTGGTCCCCTTCTGAGCCTTTGTAGACTACTATCTTCTCAGGGTGCGTTTCACTTCACTAGAGGGTGGAGAGTTTCTATACAAGGGCGAATGGGATGTTCAAGCGAGTCGAGCTGGACCAGAGCATCATGGGTGAGGTGGATTCATACCCCAGATTGCAAGCTTATATATGGATGACCAGGGGTCTTGTCAAACAGATTTCCCTCCAGTTGTCGATCGTTTTAGGGATGTCTTCCTAGACCTCTTTTTAGGTCTACCTCCGGTGCGTGAGGTGGATTTCTCTATCAAGATTGTGCCAGAAGTAGCACTGGTGTCCATTCCTTCTTTATAGGATGGCCACACCTGAGTTTCAGGAGCTCAAGAGGAAATTAGAGGAGTTACAAGCGAAGGGTTTTATCCGAACCAATACTTCTCATTGGGGTTCTCCGGTCCTTTTCGCGAGGAAGGCAGATGGTACCCTTAGGCTTTGCGTGGATTATCGGAAGCTGAACCAGTTGACGGTTAAGAACCAATATCCCTTGTCGAGGATAGATTATCTGTTTGATCAGCTTCGTGGAGCACGACTATTCTCAATGATTGACATGAGATCCGGATATCATCAGCTGCGTGTTAGACCATCTGATATACTTCTCACATCATTCAGGAGAAGGTATGGTCTATATGAGTATACGGTTATGCCGTTCGTACACACGAACATGTTGGCAATTTTCATGGCTCTGATGAATCATGTGTTCCATCCGTATCTTGATTTGTTTGTGGTAGTATTCGTGGACAACATCTTGGTGTGCTCTCACACTCGACACGACCATGCCACCCATATTGAGATAATATTGAGTACACTGAGGGAGAATCAGCTATATTCTAATCTCTCCAAGTTCCACTTTTGGATGGACCAGATTCACTACCTGGGTCACATTATCTCATAGGCAAGAGTTGCAGTAGACCCAGAGAAGGTGAGAGCAATAGTTTCTCGGGAGGCTCCTAAAAACATGTGTGAGATACGGAGTTTCTTAGGGCTGGTTGGTTACTACGGATGCTTCATACAGGACTTCTCATGCTTAGCAGTAACGTTGATAGGTCTAACTAAGAAGGGTGTGAAGTTTGTTTGTTCGGAAGCTTGTGAGGCAGATTTTCATGACCTGAAGGGAAGGTTGACATCAACCCCGATCCTGATACTCCTAGAGAAGGCGAAGATCTTTACAGTTTACTGTGATGCATCCGGGATTGGGCTAGGAGCTGTTTTGATGTAGGGGTGACCGAGTTGTCATGTACGGGTCTCAGCAGTTGAGGCCACATGAGAGGAATTACCCGACACATGATCTCGAGTTGGCTGTAGTTGTTCATACGTTACACCATTGGAGACATTATCTATTGGGGGAGCATTTTGTGGTTTTCACCAACCAAAAAAGCCTCAAGTATATCTTTACACAGCGTGACCTGAATTTAAATCAGAGGAGGTGCTTCGAGTACCTACAGTCCTTCAATTTTGAGACTGCCTATACACCTGGTAAAGGTAATGCAGTAGCTAATTCACTGAGCAAGAAGACTCAGATACAGGCTGTGCATGAGGCCAGTGGTGAGTGGAAGCTTATGGATCTGTTCTCTGAGATGCATCTGGAGGTGCATGACAGTCAAGGGTAGATTTATATTTCCTCTTTAGTTGTGACTTCTACCCTCCTGGATAGAGTGAGGATGAGGTAGCTATCTGATTCCGAAGGCCTAGTTCTATGGGAGTCGGTGGCAAGTGAGGACCCTTCTCCCGGTTGGACGATAGGCGACGATGAGGTTTTGCATTTCCATGGACAAGTATGGGTTCCATGGGATATACATTTGGATCTGATGCGGGAGTTTCATGCTTTAGCTTGGGCAGTTCATCCTGAGGTTACCAAGATGTACCGATACTTGAGACATCCGTACTGGTGGCCGGGTATGAAGAGAGAGATAGATGGGTTTGTTATGAGATGTTTCACCTTTCTGCAGGTGATGGCAGAGCATCAGAGACCAGCTGGACTATTACAGTAGTTACCCATTCCAGAGTGGAAATGGGATGATTTCACGATGGATTTCATGACTGGTTTTCCAAGGTCACCTCGTGGAAATGATACCGTGTGGGTTGTTGTGTACATACTCACGAAGGTAGCTCACTTTTTTCCGATCAAGGAGACCTTTGGTATGGATGAGATCGGAAGGATGTATATCCAAGAGATCGTACGTCTTCATGGGGTCCCTCGTTCAATCATTTCAGATAGGGACACCCACTTTACGTCTCGTTTCAGGCATAGTTTTCATAGGGCACCGGGTACACATGTGCTTTTGATCACAACATACCACCCTCAGAATAATGGCCAGTTGGAGCGGATGATACAGGTGCTAGAGGACATGCTTCCCGCCTGCGTCCTAGACTTTGGGGGCTCTTGGGAGAAGCATATACCCTTAGTCGAGTTTTCCTATAACAATAGTTTTCAGGAAAATATTGAGATGGAACCATACGAGGCTTTATATAGTAGGACATGCCGATCACCATTGTGCTAGTTAGAGGTAGGTGAGGCAGCTTTACTAGGGCCACATCTCATGTAGGAGACATCTGAGCAGGTCCAGTTGATTCGGATGCGGATGGCTACCACATAGTCTCATCAGAAGTCTTATGTTGATCGCCGCATGTGACCTTTGGAGTTCTTCGTCGGGGATCAGGTTTTTCAACGTGGTTCACCGAGGCTGGGACACAAGTGGATCAGGAGACAGGGTAAACTTGCACCGAGGTATGTGGGGCCATTCGAGATTCTAGAGAGAGTCGGGCTGGTTTCCTATCAGTTGTAGTTACCTCAGCGGTACCGAGCCATGCACGACGTTTTCCACATGTCTCAGTTACATCGTTACCATTCAGACCCATCTCACACCGTTCAGCCTGAGGAGGTTGAGCTTCATCATGATGCGTCCTTTGTGGAGCATCTGATCCGTATCGTTGACAAGAGCACAAAGGTTCTATGAGGCCGGTCAGTTCCTCTCGTACGGGTGCTATGGCAGCATGGCCGAGTGCAGGACGAGACCTGGGAGCGGGAGTCCGACGTACGTGATTAGTGGCTAGAGCTGTTCTGAGCTTTATCTTCGCCACCCGTGGAAGGGAAATTCGGGGACGAATTGTTATAAGGGGGTACGTTTGTAAGTACCCAGTTCTTATTTTGGAGTTACGAGCTTCTTCCTTTTCCTTTTCCTTAGGTGTTTTTTAGAAAATATGGAAAATGAACAAAAATGATAAATTTCAAAACTACACGCCGTGTACATTTGGCCGTGTTGGGATGAGTACATGGGGCCTGTAGCCTTGTCGCTGACGAGGGGTGTAGGAACCGACTACAGGTCGTGTAGTGGTACCATACACGCCTTGTAGTTAGTCGGCAGGATTGAATAGTAAGGCGGTGGAGTTGCCGCCAGCTAGGCGACTATACACGCCATGTACATGGGTGTACATGTCTTGTACTTAGGTCAACGGATGAACAGTGAGGTGGTGCCGCCAAATGGATAGTTAAATGAAGGGAGTACACGCCGTGTACTCAGAAGTACACGCCGTGTTCTTTGTTTTTTGGCTTAAAACAGGCAGTAGCATCCTCATTTGGCAACGGAGGCGTTTGAGCCATTTTGGAGCCAAAGGAGGAGGCCAGATCTTTGAACATCCACCGAGCATTCGTCTGGAATCCATTTCGGCTTCAGACGATTTTGTTGGAACTGCACGGGTAAGCCCTCTCCCCTCCTGGTACTGTTCATACCAATTCTTCTCCTAACGTAAGTTATTAATGTTTTAATGGGTTTTTTTCTTTGTCAGTTCTACTCCGTTCTTGGGTGTTTCTAGAGTCGGCATTCAGGTATAACGTTTGTTGGTGTTTAAGGTAGCTAGCTTTGTGTTTATTTTCCAACTGTCGTGCATTTTTGTGCATTTTTGGGCCTCGAACCCATGTTGGGGTGTCATGTGGCTGATTCCATTTCTATATTTAATGCCTAGAATTGCATAGGTGATTAAATTTTGGTAATAAAATGCTGGTTGGGATCATTGCTTGTATTCGGAACCACTCCCGGGGTGTGTTTCATTGTTTAGCCGTTTGGCCAGGATACCCGAGGGTATGCCTTTAAAGTATTAATTGTAGAATTTCCATGAGAGTAATTCCTTGTCTACTACTTGTTTACCTGTTGGGCATGGCCCAATTACTTTTTTAGCCTGAGGGTGTTGTTGTGATTAGCCTATAGTCACTGTACTGTATTAGCCTGAGGGCTTGACTGTTTTAGCCCGAGGGCAGTCATTATTCCACCTGAGGGCAACCTTTCGTGCCTGAGGGCTTGACATCTATGCCTGAGGGCGACACTTCCTATGCCTGAGGGAAATTTTTGTGATGCGTGAGGGAAATACCTGCATGTTGGATTCTGTATGGCCGGAGTGCAAGCCTGAGGGCGTGGTTACTATTTTAGCCTGAGGGCACAGTTCTGGTTGGCCTGAGGGCTTGGTGCTGTTGAGCAAAAGAATGTTACTAAATTAAATAAATTAAATGAATAATAAAACAACAATTTAATTGTTAAGTTAGTTACTTTTTAGTACTTCTTACTTTATTGCATTTTATTATTGCACACTGTTTTTGCATGCTTATACGCAGTTGGGCATAGACCTTTGGTGGGTGACTACTAAGATATATGTCTCACACCTTGTTTGGGTCACTCTTTTCGGCCCAAACAGATTATGTTTCTACAGGTATAGATAGGGGAAAGAGTCCCTATAAAGGTAATTGACTGTTGCTGAGGAGTAGGAGGGCATGGGACCGAGCCTAGGCTCGTGATGCTGCTGCCAGCTGTTTTGCATTGTTTTGTTGTACTCTGCTTTTGGATGAATAATATTGATGTATAACATGTTCTGGGTGTTTTTTTAGAACATGAAACATGCCATATCATCAATTATATAATGTTGGTTATATCTGTTAGGGCCAATAGGGGCCTATATACCCTGAGAGGGGGGGTGAATCAGGGTATGAATATTCTTTTCAAAGTTCTTTCTGCCCCACTGGATCTTGATCTCTTTGTTACAAGGGTCACTTTGTTTGCACTTGTGTGGTTACTGTGATAATTTGTCTCCTTTACCTGATGATGATGCTTTGAATGCAATGCAGGGAAGTAAGCAGGCCGACACATAGATTTTTACTTGGTTCACCGCTAAGGGCTACGTCCAAGGAGCATACGCCGACAAGTTGCTGGTTCGTACCAAATTCCACTAGACTTCACAATCTGTGGATTACAATGTTCGGGCTAGATCACTTCTATGCCCAGGCTCACTGCCTATACAATGTTTAAGGTCAGCTCACTGCTTTCCCAAGGGTCACTCCCTATTTCTCTCTCTCTGGCTCACTGCCGGTGGAGAGGATCACCTTCTTCCTCTTCCTAAGCTCACTGCTCCAGAAGGGATCCACCCACAGTTTATAGACCTGTAGGTCTCTTCATTTGCATGAATACATGCATCCTTAAGTGTTGATGGATGCTCTGTTATAGTCCAACTTTCATCCACTGATGAATACCTCTTTGCCTATGAACACTGGGCAATTCACTTTGGAAAGACCTTCCCAAAGCACCCTACAATGCGAGGCTCCCAATTTCGCGAAGCTCAAACAAGCCTTCGCGAAGCTCCTGCCTTTTCGCGAAGCTCACTCGCGAAGCTCTCTCGCGATGCTCAAGCCATCGCAAAGCAACGACCCTCGCGAAGCTATGTAAGCCAACGCGGAGCACACAACTTTCGCGGAGCTACAATAGTCGTCGCGAAGCTCCACTTTCACGAAGCACACTGCCTTCGCGAACCACCTTCTCAAATCGAGAGCAAAGTATTTTCTTTGAAAATTCTCTCTACTTCGCCTGAAGGGGTCGGCCTCTATTTATAGGCAATTCCACCGACCCTCAAACCTTCGTGGCTCGCGCCTTTGCCGCGAATCTCCCTCGCGAAGCTCAACCTTCCTTCGCGCCTTCGCCACAAAGCTCTCTCGCAAAGCCCTTCTCCGTCGTGATGCGCTTCAACCTCTACCGTTCGCGAAGCTTGACGTAATCGCGAAGCATCACCGCCTCCATTCTTCTGGTCTTCGCTATTTCCAAACCATGCATCCTAGCTTCGCGAAATTCATGCCTTTGCCATATGAAATTATGCTCTTCATGGAAATCCACTTTTCGTGATGCTCACCAAACTCCAAATTTTGGACCCCAAAAATTTGGCAAACACTGGGAAACGGCGCCACCTTGTACTGCTCTTTTTGTACCGCCTCCAGATCGTCCTTTCCCTTGTCATAGTTCTTTGTCAACATGTAATGTCAAAATATTCTCGGGAACTCGATAATTCTCCATGGAAACCTGCTTTGTCAACAAACACAATCAACTCAAAAATGCTTGCAATGTTACCTTGAGGGATTTTTGCCCATCAATATCCACTGCTGTTGTTTATTTCAGTTGTGTATAGTTTACTTCTTCCGTTGTTGGTGTATGTTTTATTTCAATTCCCATATGCTACACTTTGACAAAATGAGGGCATAGTTTCCCCAGTATCAGACCTAGGCCCTCGTTGCTAGTCGGAAGCCTCTGGCGTTTGGGTAAATGCACTTGACGTCACGTGGCGAACCGGGTTCGAGGCACCCGTTGTGTGGCACCCGGGTCTGAGACGTTACACTGCCCGCGACCTTCCGTCGGCCTGCCCGGCGCCTTGTGCGGCCTGCGCGCACCCCACGCAGCCTGCACACAGCCTGTCTGTGCCCCGCGCGGCCGTGCCCATGGCCTCCGGTTCCCCACGCGCCCTGCCTGCGGCCCACCCGGCGCCCTGTCGGCCTGCCCGCGCCCAGATCGGCCTGCCCGTGGCCTCCCGTGTTCCCTTTCCGGATGTCGTCGGCCTCCCGGTATCCCGAGCCAGCTCGCGGAATCCCTCGTGATGTCTCTCCCCGAACTAGCTCAGACATCTAGTCCAAGCCGCCCGAGCCGCGCCCGAGGCAGTGCTGGCCTAATCGACCCCAGCCTCCAGACCGAGCCCCCAATGCGATGACCTCCTGGCCAAATCGCCCCCGTAGTCTATTGGGTCGGGCCCAACGAAATGGGCCGAGCCTAGCAGGCTGACCAGGTTGACCCAAACCAAGTCAGCCCAAACTGGGTAGGGCTGAGTCAGTCTAACCTGGTATAACTAGACTCAGGACCACTACTGACCTTTTACATCCTATGGCCATATCTTAGGCACCAGACATCCGTTTGACACCCCGTCAGTGATGCTGGTAATCTAGGAGCAGGAAGGTTCCTTGAGTATACCCCATTAGAGTTCATGGTAATGTTGAGACACAATCAGGTTAGATCGTACACGAGTCCAACCGGGCCCCTGAGACTAAAAAGATAATAACTCACAGATCGGGCGTCCTATTGACCCATCTTCATTTGTGTTGAGACCTCTATGATGATGTAGGCATTTGAAATACTTATACGTGGGACTTCGTTTCATTTAAAGTATCGCCCTGCAGATCATGGAGAAGATCCTCTCGGAGACGAGTGAGCATAGTGCAGAGACCTAGTAGCTGGCTGAGACCTGACGACTACTGACTAATTCGACCTAGAGTGACTCGACTAGCCCAGTGGGGAGCACCATGGTGTCCTGGCAGACCCACGGTGGGGATTCCCACTGTGTGACATGGCAGACCCACGATACTCGACACATGGAGTACCATAGCAAGCTACGAGGGGGAGCGCCTTTGTATGACACGGCAGATCCATGGTGGGGAGTGCCTCTGTGTGACGCGACAGACCCACAGTACACGACAGTAGGAGTACCTCACCAGTCCAAGGATAGTGGGAATCGCCTTTGTGTAACATTGTATGCCCACTATACTCGATAGATGAGGATTACACCATTATCTAAGGCTCTGATAGTGTGACTGGGGATATTAATTGATACTACCCCTCGAATAAAATCATGGTTTTATCTGTTGATTTCATACATTATGGTTTATCCTTGATGGATTTTGTGAGAACTTGAGGGTCTCGGGGACCCCACTAAGTATCGTTATACTCACCCCTTCACTAGATATTCCTGGGTCTCATTGTCTTGGTTACAGACGACGGAAATTGCTGACTAAGGATCAGAGAAGCAGGACTTGACGGTACCCGGAGGTGGGCCTTATAACGAGTCGGTGCATGGAGGAGACTGGAATATTTAGATTGATGAAGAGGCTATTCATACCTACCCATTAGGTATAAATCCAGGGAGGAAAACCAAGTAGTTGCTTTATATTCTCTTCAGTTTTAGTTTTTTTTATGTTGTACTTGTACTTTCTTGTTGGACTTGTATTTTCGGCCCCTTTTACCCTTCAACACTCCTTTGTATACAGTTTTTCTTACTGTTTTTCTTCTAACACGTACTCTGTTTTGTTTGATTACACTTTATAAAGGCAATGCCTTCCCAGTTTTAGGGATTTACGCCTTTGGTGCAAGTCTCCAGCCCATAGCTTATAGAAGGCGAGCTTGGGGTAGTCGTGGCACAAGCCCTGGGGGACGGGTCGTGACAAATTGGTATTAGAGGAGTCGGTTCTACCACATAACTTATAACTCTGATCTTTTCTTTGAAGAAATATTGTTAAGGGTAAAGAGTGTGGTTTTCAGTTCAGGGAGTCCAGTTTTAGTGTGACGACCGACATATCGATAAACCAGGGCCCTAACATCTGATTTCCGACTCAGTGAAAGAAAAAAATGATTGTGTGTGTGTTTTCAAAAGTTTATCTTTAAGACAACTCACCCATGTCTGCTCACTAGGTATAATATTTTGACCGTGTTGCATCTACTGTTTTCAAGATGCCTCCCCTTGAATGACCTGTTAGAGCCCTGAGAGTTGTTCGCGCAGATAGCCTACCAAGCGATGCGGCCTTGGTACATGGCCCTCTTCCAGTAGTGGCACCAACGGTACCACTTCTCATTGGGCCACCGATGCCACCAGCCCCAACAGCAGAAGATGCATACTGCTTGAGCACATTTAATGAGTTCTAGTGCAAGAGGCCTCCCAGGATCAGGAGAGAGATGGACCCATAGGCAGTTGAGGATTGTTTGGAGGCGATGGTGAGAGTCTTCAGACTGGTAGGGACACCATCAGACCTTATGGTGATCCTTGTCACGAGTCTCCTTCAGAAGCATTAGATAGATGGTGGAGCCAGATGGTCCAGGTGAATGACGGGATGATTCTGCTGTGGAATGACTTCGAGAGCTTGTTTTGGGAAAATTTTGTCTCAGCCACCCTTTGTACAGTGCAGATACAGGATCTTCTACTTCTACATCATGGTAGCATGACGGTAGCTTAGTACTCAGCAAGGTTCACTGAAATTTGGCGCTACTCCACAGATATGGTGTCATACCCATTCTTCAGGGACCAGCCCTTCGAGTAGGGTCTTAGGCGAGAGATCAAGGCTACGATGATCTCACGCAACATCCTGATGTAGGCGGGTGTGCCAGAGAGAGCCCTTTTGGTGGAGAGTTTCCTTGTTGAGAAGTCTCTGGTAGTGAGACCCACCACTAGTTTGTCATGCCGTAGAGTCTTCTGTAGCTGTTAGCAGATAGATGACATAATGGAATAAGAGGACCAGACCCATGGGTGGACAACTGCATGAATCAGGATCAGTTTTGTCCGGCACCCGGGGTAGTGACATTTATTCCAGGAGTAGTCAGTGTTACTGATGTAGTAGACAGGGTCACATGGTTCTTGACTGTCTGACCCGCCATTTGGATGATCAGTAGACAGTTAAGGGACCACCCAGGCAGAGGTAGAGGTTTGATCAAGATCACCAACTTTATCGTAAGCTCATGAAGTGAAAGTTCTGGATTCGGGAGGTTCACTTCTTGGGGCTTGTCATCTCGAAGGCTGGATTTTGCTGTAGATCTACCGACGATTGAAGTGGTACTTTCTTGGTAGCCACCCAGGAATGTGATGGAGGTACTAAGTTTACTGGGATTGGCTAGGTACTACTGGATGTTCATACCAAACTTCTCCAGAGATGAATCACTACTATCTCCCTTGGCGAAGAAGTGGAAACCCTTCGTGTGGGTAGAGAGATGCGAACAGAGCATTCAGAAGATGAGGTAGAGGCTTACTAGTGCCCACTTCTTGATAATTCCAGAGGAAGGTGTAGGGTATGTAGATTACTATAATGCATCCAAGACCAGACTCGAGTGTTTCCTAAGGTAGGAGTGAGCGGTGATCGCCTATGGTTCTCAACAGCTGAGACAACAGGAGTAGAACTACGCTAACCATGAGCTGTAGTTAGTGGCAATGGTCTTCGCCTTGAAGATGTGGAAGCACTATCTTATGGGTGAAATTTTTATCATGTACTCTAATAACAAGAGTCTCAGTTAGATCTTATCTCAGAAGGACATGAACCTGGGACAGTGATGAATGATTTAGTTCCTCCAGGACTATGACTTCGAGATAGTCTATATTCATGGGAAGGGTAACGTTGTTGCAGAATCCCTTAGCAGGAGGTCGGGTATATAGCTAATTGGCGAGGAGAAAAAGCAGCTAGCTGCTTTATAGATATCCTCTGTAGATAGATATGGATAAATCTTCTTTCAGTATCTTACAGTCACTCCCCTACTTCATCAGTGAGTCAGGGAGGCACAGTGTGGAGATGCAGATTGCGAGACACGACGTGCTCGGATATCCATAGTTCATGCACCTAGTGGATTTTATGAAGGTGGGGAGCATGTCATTCTATTCATAGGACGTTCCATGGTTCCAGTGTCACATCAGGAGGATGTTTTGAGGGAGTTCCACACATCCCCTCTAGCGGTACATCCAAGGGTGGCAAAGATGTACTAGGACCTTCGAGGACAGCACTGGTGGCAAGATATGAAGAAGGCATTAGTAGAGTTTGTATCTTGATGCCTCACTTTTCATCAAATGAAGGGAGATCCCCGGGTACCAGCAGGCTTTGTTCAGCCTTTAGAGTTCCCAGAGTGGATGTGGGATGGGATTTCCATGGACTACGTGACTGGTCTTCCCCGTACATCTAGGGGTCATGACTTGATTTGGGTGATCGTCGACCGACTAACCAAGTCGGCCAACTTCCTACCGATTAGAGAGCAGGGTTCAGAAAAGAGATTGTGATGCCTATATGTGTAGAACATTGTGAGTTTACATGGGATACCATTGACAATTCTCTGATACCGTGATGCATGATTTACTTCCCAGCTATGGAATGAGTTGCAGGAGGCTTTCGGGACACAACTTCTTTTGAGTACCGCCTTCCATCCTCAGTCAAAGTGTCAGACTGAACGAACCATTCAGACCATCGAGGAAATGCTACATTCTTGTTTCCTCGATGTTGGTCGCTGCTGGGAGGATCTCATACCATTGGTTGAGTTTTCCTACAACAATATCTATCCCTTCACCATCGGGATGACACCTTTTGAGGCATTTTACGGACGACCTTACAGATTACCCATGTGCTGGACAGACCCTGGGGAGTCAGCACTGGTGGGACCAAATATGGTATGAACTACCATGGAAAAGGTTCAGATCATCTAGGAGTAGATGAATATCGCACATAGTAGGCCGAAGTCATATTTCGATAAGAGACAGAGACCTCTTGTGTTTGAGGATGTCTACCACATCATTCTACAAGTCTCACTTTGACGAGGTATACAGAGATTTGGTCTAGGCGGAAAATTATCTCCAAGATTCATCAGACCTATCCAGGTCCTTAGCAGTGTAAGAGGGGTGGATTACCTCCTAGATCTTCCACCTCAGTTTTATCAGGTGCACGACGTCTTCCACGTATCTCAGCTAAGGAGATACATGAACAACCTATCTCACATCATCGAACATGGAGAGTTGGACTTCGATGATGGGGAGACATTCACAGAGGTTCCAGGGGAGATTGAGGATTGATAGGAGGGGGTCCTACGTGGATGGTTGATACCTCTGGTGTGCATTCGTTGGAATTACATGAACCTTTAAAAGAGCAAAATGGAGTGGGAGGCTCGGATTTGTGCTCAGTACCACCACATGTTCCCTTAGTTCGAGTTGCAGCTTACTAGGACATGAAGCCATGAGGCGGGTAGAATTTAAAGACCCAGAAATTTCGTTGAAATTATTTTCTTAAATACATGAGATTTTTACGAGTCCGAAAAAATTTATGGCGCGTGATTCTGAGGCCCAGTGTTCCCGGAATCAATTTTTTATGTTTTTTTGGGTACGTTCAGTAAATGTAATAGGGCGATTTTATAGCTTTTGTACCAGTGCTTGGAATTGAAATCTGAGGGTACTGTTGAACTCGTCGTGCCAATATTTGTTTAAGAAGACTTTTACCTCGACGACAGTCGGTCGAGAATAAAAGTTGTTTTTTGGGTTTTGTTAAATAAATATAAAATAAAGCCAGCTGCACTTTATTTTATTTTGCGCCTCAAAGTTAGTGATGGGTGGTTAAAAACCACCTCTAGGAAGTTAGAGGTGGGTCCACCATTCCTTATCCTCCCATGAGAGGTTATAGTGGTGGGTCCCACCCAAACCCAACCTCCCTTGTGAGGATAAATGAGGTTGGGACCACCTGGACTCATAACCCCTTGAAACTCCCCACTAATGTGGAGGAAACACCCAAGCTTAACATTATTTTAGGGGAACCTCTTCACCTCTACTATAATTTAATTTATCCAATCCTCCATAAATAATGGGGGAGCCTACCTAGTTAATTACTCCATTATGAATTGGTGCCATCTTTCTGATTAATATGTTCCAACACATGCGTATTAATTAGGAGGATCCTTTTAATTTAATTCACTCTTTTGAATTTGTGCAAACAAAATAATAGATTAAGTAATCTATTATTTGGAACAATGAATTCACTTGCGTGATTGAAGGGAAAGTCCTCAATGAGGAATCTCATCCTCTAATGAAGAACTCTCACCAATGGAGAACCAAGAACACCGAAGATGATACTTCTTCGACTTCTTCCCTGGACACCTACCTATGTGGAACAACATCCACAACCGTCGTACAATTTCGAGAGTGGAAGCGTGAATGGAAGATGTGACAAGTGAATTACTTCTTCATCTCCTTTGTGAAACTCCATCAACGAACAATGAATGAGGAACAACCAACTAAAGGAAGGGGGATTGAATTCATTTGAGTGCCTTATTCTTCCTTCCATTTTAGATAATGAAGGTTGTTGAGCTTCGTTCTTATGAACCGTTTGCTATCACCATAAACGCGGAGGATATGGGCCAACCTAACATGGCCCAACATCCTCTATCGATTTTTTCTTCTTGTGGAGTACTTCAGAAAGGAAATGTAACATCTACAAGGTGAAGAAGGTTGTGACGACAAAGGTCATGCTACCAGCAGCCTCAGCGAACCAAGCTGCCCCCATGGCGCACCATTCCTTCCAGCCAATCACCGCCGGCCCGCACTGCCTGAGCCGCAGCGAATCGGCATGTCCGCCCACCACCCGGTCGCTGGCCCGCCTACCCGCTGCCTCCTGTCGGCCTGCCCGTTCCCTTCCCGTTGCCCCGCACGGCTTGCCCATGCCCTGCAAGACCTTTACCACGGCCTATCCGCACCCTGCATGCCCTGCTCGCAGCCTGCCTGGTGCCCTGCCTGCTTGCCTGCGCCCTGCTCGGCTGCCGCCGGCCTCCTGGCCTCTCGAGCCGGCCTGCAATGTCCCTCTCTGTGTCGCTGGCTGAACCTCCACCTCCTTCTGGAATGAGCCTCCCGAGCCGCACCCCAATCGGTGATGGCCGAACCGACCCTAGCCTCTGGACCAAGCCAACTACGCGACGACCTCTGGGCTGAACCGCCCCCGCAGTCCGTTGTGTCGGGCCGTGCCGAGCTGGCTGACCAGCCCAACTGGCCGGGTCGTACCCAGTGGGTTTGACCGGGTCGGCCCAGACTGGGTTTCACCGAGATGGTCTGACTAGGTTTGAACGGACCCGGGCCCACTACTGACCCTTTACATCCTTTGGCCATATCTTTGGCACCAGGCATCCGTTTGACAAACTGTCAGGGATGCTGGTAATCTTGGAGATTGACCGTACCTTGAGTATACCCCATTAGAGTTTAGGATAAAGTTGAGATATGGTTAGGTTGGATCGTACACGAATCCAACCGGCCCCTTGGGGAAAAAAGCTAATAACTCACATACTGGGTGTTCGATTGATGCGACATCAGTTACGTTGATACCTCTATGACAAAATATTCCTTTGAGATACCTATACGTGGGACTTCTTTTCAGATGGAGTATCGACCTACAGATTGTGGAGCGGATCCTCCTAGAGACGAGCGAGTATAGTGCAGAGACCTAGTAGCTGGATACGACCTGAACACTGCTAACTAATTCAACTTAGAGTGACTCGACTAGCACAATGGGGAGTGTCTTGTTGTCGTAAAAGACAAATGGTGGGGAGCACCTTTGTATGACGTGGCAGACCCACGGTACTCGACAAGTATAGTATGTTAGTAGGCTACGATGGGAAGTGCCTCTATGTGGCATGGCAGACCAACGGTGGGGACCACCTCTTTGTGACGTGGTAGACCAATGGTACTCGATAGGAGGAGTACCTCAGCATTCCACGGATAGTGGTAAGTGCCTCTGTGTGACCCGGTATTCCCACTTTACTTAATAGAGGAGGAGTACTCCATTAGCCGAGGTTATGATAGTGTGACTAGGGATGTTACTTGATACTACCCCTTGAATAAAATCCTGGTTTGATCTGAGTCAGTAACTTTTGTGTTTACATAATTATTTAGATGGATTACTTGGTTACTTAGGTATATGTATGGGCATATACCTAAGAGAGGTTATATATTGATTTAATACATTTGGTTTATCCTTGTTGGATTTTGTGAGACTTTGATAGTCTTGGGGTCCCAACTGAGTATCGTTATACTCACCCTTACACGGGCTATTCCCGAATCTCGTTGTGTTGGTGGTAGACGATAGACATTGCTGTCTGAGGATTAGAGAAGCAGGATTGGATGGTACTCATAGGTGGACCTTACGATGAGTCGGTACACAGAGGAGACTGATAGACGTAGAGTGCTGTAGATGCCCTCTATACCTACCATTCATGTAGGAATCCCTAGAGGATGACCCAGTAGTTTCTTTACCTTCTCATTATTTATACTTGTTTTTAAGTTTTACTTTTACTATCCTGTTGGGCTTGTATTTCTTGTCCCTTATACTTTTCATCACTCCTATGTATACAGTTTTTCTTAGTATTTTTCTTCTAGATCATACTCTATTGTGTGTGTATACACTTTATAAAGCCAATGCCTTCCCAGTTTTAGGGATTTATGCCATTGGTGCTAGACTCCAGCCCCTGGCATATGAAAGGCAGGCTCGGGATAGTCACGACACGGGCCTCATGGGACAGGTCGTGACAATCAGACAGCCTAAAACCAAACTATTGAACCAAAATATATATTATTGAAAATAAAATTTCATAGGTTGAAACAATGGTGTGATAATTTAGGAAATATTAATATTTAATTTCCTTATCATATTATTTATAACAATTATTATTTCCCAATAATATCAATGTGAATTTTGTTTTTGTAAATGAATAAATCTTAGAGGAATCATGTTAACAATGGTGTTCTTGTAGAATGAAATGATAATATCAATGACGTACAAAATGAAATTGGAACATGAATGAAAAAACATTAATCTATAGTCACCCATATATCTAAAAAACAACAAAATGAAAAAAATCAGAACTCCAAAAATACTGAAGGAAGGAATTAAACACCATTGAGTCCCTCATGAAATAAAATTATACATCACACAATATTTTTTCTAATAGAATAATATTGATGAAATATATCAATAATAAATAAAATATTTTTTCTATGATATAGTTCCCAAAGCATGCAAATGTTAGATGAGAAGAGTATAGTTAATCAGGTGAAGCTGGTCAAAGATACAATTTCATTGTGGAATTGACACAAGAGAAAGAAAAAAACACCCTTGAATGGGAGGAGTTTAAAAAATATAACATTCAATAAATATTTACATCAAAATATTCAAACAAAAATAGAGAAAAAATTCCTAAATTTGATTACAAATTATCATGAATCTACTATTGATTATACAAAAAGTTTATAAGGCTTGATATGTATGGATTTGGTTTTATCATTAAACCTAAATGAAAAAACATATCTTTATTCAGTGGATGATAACCATTCCTTTGAAATTCAGTGACATTAATATAAATTAGTTGTTATGAAGAAATATTTTTACAATCTCACAAGGTGGAAATGTTTATATGGGATTCCCATAATTCTCATGGTTTTGGGGATATGATGAGAAAAATATTATTTCAAGGAAACTAACATGAAAAATCCTTTAGGTAAAATAGAATTAATGTCCTTAATATTAGTAAATATTGGGAAACAAATGTATAGAATTAAATTTAAGGATTAAATAAATGATTTATGTGTCAAACAGAAGGCCAATGGGAACATGACTTCCAAATACTTGTGAATAGGACAACCCATGAGATAAAAGAAGATAAATCTTATCCTAACGCACCACGAAAAATCCAATTATAATATTATAAGTTGTATGGGAATTACATAAAATAATGAAACAATCAAATTTTTAATGTTTAAAATTGATTCCATAAACCTCACATGGAAATGGAGAAAGTGAAACATTATGCAATAAAGACTACATAAGTTGGTGAAAAAATACTGTGGTGAAAGGTACTATAATTATCCAATCAAAAATTAGAATTTTTTAATTTCCTTTTGTTTTTACCCACTACATAATATCATTAATCTTTTATAAGATTATTAAAACACATATTTAACTACAAAATTATGAATTATCTGTGAAAACTTATAATTGAGTGATGATTTCATACTATGTCTATAAGCTATCTCTCAATTAATATTGTTGGAATATAATTCCAATAAATATTATTACTCTCCCTTTAGTCATATTTGATGTGATTTTCTACATGTATTAACACTCTTTACATGGATACTTTAACAATTTTTAGTTTAGCAAAATCATATTTCATATTACAGATCCACCCATGATTGTGTATCAATGAAAGGATGATTATGAACATCTTAGGAATTAATGTTCAATTTTACAAGACATTTTATTTGTGAAAAGGGATATAAAGCTCCAAAAAAATTAATGTCCCCAATTTTTGAAGACATGTATATTATTTTACAATATTTCGACATACTCTTAGAATATTTTTTTTGTCTTCAGCCAGATCCAATGGTTGTATATTCAATTGAACTTATACTATGTTCTATGACTATATCGAATTGTAAGTATATAATGTATTCAATTGATATTTAGAAAATAATGAAAACAATCAATGTTAAGAAATATATAGTTTATACACACACATGTTCTTCACCAAGGGGTGTAGTAGTTCTCAATCTTAAGATGAGGGAAGGATCAAGGATTATCTATATTGATTATTGTGAGAAAATTAAAATAATTATCATGAAAAATATCTTCTACACTATATTGAGGACATGATTATTCAATTTTGGGGAGCTCAATATTATTCGAATATTGTCCATTGATTTGAATTTTATAAATTAATGACAAAATGTGTTTCTATATACAAATAACATTAAAAACAATGTATAGAGCCCATTGATTCGTAGTTATTCTATTAAAAATTTATAAATACCCCTACAATCATCGGTGATCGAATGCATATATCCTTTAAAGATTTCATTTGTAAAATTTGTTTGTCTTTACAGATGGAATTCATAAATTATTCCCTGGGAAATGAAGAGCATGAAAATCATTTAAATATTATTTAAAAGACATGGAAAAAATATAAATCATATTCCATATTTAGAAATTGGTAATTTTGGATATGGAAAGTGTTATTCTTTATTAATGTAATGAATAGTGAGGATATATAGGTAGATTATTCACTGAAAATGGATATTAATGAATTTCCCAGATCAACCCCTATGTTTGAGATTTATGGTTTTCCTAGATTTGTGGGAAATTATACACTCTATGTGTGCAATTTATCATAATTTTAAAATCCACTAACGAGGTTAACACATAAGAGAGTTCGGTTTGTTTAGATAGATGAATAAGAAGAAAATTTCAATGACATTAATAATAGGATAATGATTACAGTTATACTACCACTAACCTAATGTATAGGAGGATTTGTGATATAAAATGATACATAAAATAATGGATTTAAATGTGTTCTTATAAAAAACAAAATTTTGGTAGCATATAGCATAGACTGACTCAATGTTGATGAGAAAAAATACCCAACAAATGATTTGGAACAAACAGTGGTAATATATTCAATAATGAGATAGATATTTTAACTCCATGGTGAATGGTTTTATATATATATTTATTATCTATGATTATAGTATATATTCACATTTATAGGTTTTGAAAATGAACTAAAATATATTGTAATAGTTTATCTTAAAAAACGACGGTATAATTCATTAACATTTTAGTATGTTAAATGAGGTTGGTGAAAGGGGTGAAATCATATATTTACCATGTTATTGTTCCATAATCCCTCAATAAAATGATTGTGGTGGAATGGAAGGATGATATGAAGATGAAAATAATGTGAGGAATATTCTAGAGTTACGAAATTACAATGAAAATAATGATAATATTTAGGAAACATATATGTGTTATAAAAAACTATAATTAATTAAAGTGTTAAATGAGGATTCATATAGCTCAACATTATCACTACATCATATAAGAAATAACAAGCATAGAGATATCAAGAATAATTTTTTGTGGGAAAACATAAAATGTGTAACTACATAATATATATCTCGATGCGTGGTTTTAAAACCTATAATGGAAGAATAAAAAATATATATGGGTATGATGTAACTATTAAAAAAACCTATTTAGAAATTGGATAACATCGACATCAATTATGTTGTTGGTATTAAAAATATTTATAATGGACCTAATCCAATTTAGGTTATAGTATAATACGTTATTAAGTCAATTATTTTAATTATTATTCATGAATATTTCTATGCAAATAAAATTTCCATGAAAAATATAAAATAATTTATAATGATCCATGGAATACCACTCTCAATTATATGATTTAGAGAACTGTGTTTTATATTGAATTTGTGTAAGACACTTTAATAATAATTGGATACGAGGTTGTGATTTATAATTAATTATCATCATTCGACTAATGTTCAGTCAAAATGGACCACTAAAACTCTTGAATAAGTGTTGTGATATTGTTTCATGAATTCGAAATGTGGTTTTGTTCAACACCATCCCCTGGTAGAGTTATCATAAAATAATAGTTTATATAGTATAATTATAATGGTATCATATGAGGCTTTGTATACAAATAGTTAGAAATGTTAGACATGTTGTTATGACATTGTATATCATATTATATTGCGTCCATATCTTTATTAATAAATGTTAGAGAAGATTAAAACCATTCAAAGGCACATTTTTAATACACAATTTCATCAAAATAGATACTCAAATAATTATTAGTAAAATCTGGATTCTGAAGTCATAGATTAGGTGTTCATTTGAATATCACCATGGACGAGGGCTACGAGATACATGAAGAGGGGTAAATTGAGCCATATATATACAATGACTATTTTCTATTGTTTTATTATGTGTAGTTGGAATTTTATCCTATCACACTACCGTCAATCCTACCCCACGATAATAATTTGTTTCATGTATCAATTTTAAAGAAGGATATACCTTATCCTTCACATATATTTAAATCAAAGGTTTTACTATTGGATCATTATCCATATTATAAGTAATAATAGGTAGATATATTAAATCATAAAGATAATGTACCCCAAAAAAGACCTCCCACGTAGTGAAAATTCACTGGAGGTAAAATTATTATGGAAACCTAGGGACATAAGGAGTTAGGAATACCCTCATTTTTTATCATAAAAATGAAATTTCATGTATGAAATTATTTTAAGGGGGAACCATGTTATTGCCTATAATTTTAGTATATGTTTTTATTTAAATAAATAAATTTATTTGATATTTTGTATTACATGGAAAAAAAATCTATAAAACCATCATATAACATTATATTCCATAATATTATAATACTAGATAGAAATTATAAAATTATTATAGCACTATATGAAACATAATTGAAAAAATGTAGGAGTAATAAGACATAAATTAAATAAAAATACCCCTAACATAAAATAATTATACATATTCTTTTCATTAAAAGATCATTCCTCTAATTATAACTATGAGATTAAGGAAAAACATTATAAATAAATAAATCATTATTGGATGTTGTAACTGTATAAGGTGAATTAATTTTAGTGAGGCGTGTGTGGATATATATAGGAATGTAATATGACCATAATTAATATAACATTTGAGATATAACAATTAGACATTTGACTATCAGATAAATAGTCCATGGAAATTTTTTTATGCAATTGGTAAATTGATATTGTTTAATTTTTGGTAAAAAAATTAAAATTATATAATTCACATATTATAAATAATTCTGTAAAGGAATAAAAATAGAACAATATTTAATTATAAATTAAGGTATTTTTATTTATTGTATATAATTCATAAATAAAGTTATGATGTGTTTAACAAAATATTATAATACTTATCGATTGTTAAAATTTAGTGGTCAACAAATAAATAATTGAATGAGAATGAATTTATACAATATTAAAAGAGGATAACATTAAAAATTTGTTATACATTTTATTGGGGATTTTGGTATTTAATTTATCACTAATGATGAATGATTTTATTAAAATGTATTGTTTATATATAATCAAAAAATTTATATTCATATAAATATTATTATATGATAAGTGATATGGATAAATTAATTTATGGGGCTAAATATATATTTTCCAAGAAGATATTTCCATGAGCTATATATTTATTATTTTAAAATAAATTTCAATATATTTTATAAATTATAACTATTACGAAATATTTTTTAATTTTAATCAGAATATATAAATAATTTAATATGTTTGGTTTCATTTTTGGACATAAAAATAAATTTCAAGGTAAATTTTAGTCACAATATTAATTTGATAATATAAGTTAAAAGTGTTTAAATTAGGGGAAATGATAAAATATATATATATATATTTAATTATATAAAAATTTATGTATCAGTGCATCATAAACCATGCCTAACTCCTTATATATTTTATTACATTTTTAGAGATTACATTTAAAAATGGAAACCTTAATCTTAAATTAATTTTTTTATTACAATAAATGTCACCAATAAATGACCCCTCATACACCCTTTTAAACCAATTAATTTCCTTAAAATTTATCCTAAATCCCTATAAAATGTTTTTTAATGAAAATTTAATCCTATGGTAGAGAATCCATGGTCATATGAAAATATTCTAAATCCACCTTTTTAAGTGGTTTTCTATAGGACAATTCAGGTATTCAATGTATGCATTATCTTATCCTTTTTATTATTCTCTATATTATTCATCTATCCCTTCTTAAATAAATTTTATCACCTTAATAAATTTATTTTAATATATTTTACTTAAATAATAGTGATACTGTTACTGTACAATTTATATCCATAAACATTCAATAATTATAATGTGAACTTGTTGTAGTTTGTTATAACACTTATATAGACAATTCTATAATTATTTGAGCATTATTGAATAATAAAAATTGGAAATAAGTAAAAATAGTGATTAATATAATGTAATTTGATAATTATATTATTGTAATATATCTTTATATTCATTAATAGAATTAATTTTTCTAATTGAATAGAAAATAAAAAATTAGTGATTTTTAATCATACCATGAAAACTGTCAGCATAAGTCCTATGAAAACTCAATAGGGATATTTAAAACATTTAAACACATATATTAAATCTTCATGGATATTAATGAGGTGAAGAACCTATTATCAATGAGAAATTTTCTGACTTTCTAAGCCGAAACGAAAGACTCCAACTCCATTCAAATTTTTATTCAAGTTTATATGATTTTTGAAATATTTTAGTGAATAATTAACATGAAGAGATTGTTTTATAGATTTATCAAAATTTAAATCATTATATAAAATATAATAAAATGTTTTTTAGTGATTTATTTTATTATTAATTAACTAATAAATTATTTATTGTTATTTTTTATGTTTATGAATGTTTACATTTTTTATGAATATGTTCTGAGTGTTTACCATAAAAAATATACCACACATGATATCCTTCATTTAAGGTCCCTCAATTTACCAAGACATGCCCAAAAATGCCTTGCAGAACATGCATATTCATAGAAAGTCCTTTCATGAGGAGTTTCAACATGGGGGAATCATGCCCATACAGTGCCCATGGTGTGAAATCTATGGGTATTCATAGATGTTTCAAATCCCATGTATTTATGATATGGGAATATCCTTCATTAGTGCGAGAAATGCCTCATAAGTACATAGTGGTTCATATCGATTGGTGATGATCATATGGCACCTTCATGACTTTATTATTGTGGGAGAACCTAAAAATTTTATTTAATAGAGCACCCATTTTCAACCCTTTCCAATATGGGGTGAAAGTCTTCACCAAGAAAAGATCAAATTTTAAAAGAAATGTCATAATATAGAAAGATCCTACTTGAACTCACCTCAAACACACCATGTCGTCCATCTCTGACACACACTGACCTTTAAGATCACAAGTGACTCTCTATAACTCACCTAGAACCACCCATGAAGCCATTGATGAATCTTGGGGTCAAGAAAATCTTCATTATCAACCACCTCCATCACCGTATATCACAACTACAACCTAGAATAATTCACATGAATAAATTCATAGATTCCTCAGGCCATGTGATAACTGAATGGAATAATTGATCACCACTGCCAATACTTCCTCGATACCATGTATATCATCCATCATCAATGAAAGTCCATGTCACCATGCATGTGTATTGTTTCCCCTACATCATCATGGAACCAGTAAAAAAAATTTAATCACCATAGATCCTAGAGTGTTTCATATTTCATACCACTAGGTCTTATATCATTTTAATTATCTATTTTTTTTTAAATCCATCATTTAATGGATTCTAAATTGACAAATCCAAGACTCCACTCTTCCAAGCCTTAATAAAAGGAGGGCATTCATGTTTCTAGTGGGCAGTTTGACCCCAAATAGGGAATCCACCGAAGGGAATTGAGGCCATGCTATAACAATTTTTCGAGTTCATTATTTGTTATTATTTTTTATCATTTTTCTGGTTATAATTAATTTTTCATTTTAATTTTCATTTATTAAATAAAATCAGTCAATAATGTTTTTAAAATTATTGTATGTTCTTCTTATTCATTCTATTTTAGTTTTTATTTTTATTTCCAATATTATTATTATATTAATATTATATCAATATATTATATATTTTCATATATATTTTCTTTTATTTCATTATTCCCTACATCTATCTCTCTTTTTATTCATTCATTATTCATATTCTCTACTCTTGTATTTTCTATTTCCACAAAGTGATCTCTTACTCTAAAAAAATAGGTTGACCCAAGTGTTGGAATGGGGGAGGTTATGGTGTGGTTTAATTCATTTTTATTATTAATTTTATGTTTTTTATAGATTAGAGTGACATGCACGAGTGTGGAAATTGTCCCATGGTCCTTGCAGTACAAATTTTTTCTATAATTTATTTAATCTCTTTCACATATCTTCATTGATTAACTTATCAAATGAAAGAGTTTAAAATATTAATAGATGAAACAACATTCATTTGAGTTGGGTCCTAGAAGATGTCACACACTTGAAAATGGTGTTTCATTACTTTTGGTTAAAGGTAGTTTTAGAATTTATATTTATTAAAGGCATTGGTATTTCACAATATCTAAATAAAAGTATAGTAATTCATCATTATATTTCATTATTTGATCTCAATCTATAAAAAATGATAATAATTATTGAATGAAAACCCAATCCTCAGGACCATTTTATTTTTTTCTAGTGTCATTCCGTTTATTATTACTCACTAGTTTAATTTTAAATTGACATTTTACATGTTATTTCAATATTTCAAAAAATAAAAATTAGATCCCAAACATTTTTCCAATTATTTCATAAAATAATACAAATAGAATAATGTATTAGAACTTAGTTGAATTATAATAATTGAGTAAATAAACTAAAAATATCATCAAGGGAGAGAACCTAGTTCATCCATTATGATGCACTTGAAAAAACAATATAAATATTCATTTTCCACCCCATATGATAGGTGAAAGTCAAAATTAGCTCCGTTTCTGGAGAGATAATCACGAATTATATTTTATTTTTCCATATTTATTTAAATTTTTATTATATTTAAAATTAAAAAACTATAAAAAATTTCGTATTTTTATCAAGGTATACAATATCTTTATATATAGAATTATTACTAACATGTATAGGAAAAAACATAAGAGGAGAGTGGAAATAATCAAGAATAGGTGTAAGAACCATAGAAAGAAATAGAAAAACTGGAGGCCAAAAAAGAGAGAGAATTTGACTATATTAGTACATTGATGAAGCAACTGGGACCTATTTAAGAAGTGTGTGATTAATATTATTTGAATTAATTATATAATGTGTTTAAAGAACAACCTAACCTCCCCCAAAAAGGAGATCCCACACAATTAATGGAAGAAACCACCCAATTTGTGGAATTTAAAAAACAATATGGAGGATCCATACTACCTACCTCTATACACATTGATACAAATTCAAGAGGCACTTACCAATAAATAATAGATGGATCATGAACCAACTAAGGGGGATAATATTTTATAAAACTCCATTTAGTTTTATTTTATACAATTTTAATTAATATCTCTCTATATGGTTTTGAATAATTATATATGGTTATTCAGTTCTTTTACATATAAGAGGAAGAAAAAACTGAACATAAACTTGTTTAAGAACGCATAGAGGTTGATAATATTTTGGAAAAAAACATTTCAAAATTCCAATGAAGTAGTCCATGTTAATTATCCTGAAGAATTGAAGATAGAGGATACTCATACTAATTGGGAGGAATTTCTTATTAATAATTATTCATTATATTTAATACAATTTAAAATGACTATTTACTTTCCCATTGATCATTCAATTCATGCATCCCATTTTTAGTTTAAACTGAAAGAACAAGAACTGGTTTCACAAGTAGTAACCAATAATGAGGATCATCCATAAATCTTTCTTACCCCTCAATTAATGCTATAATTTATATTTAATGGGATCGATTTGGTATACAATATACATGGTTCATTCCACATAATCAAAAAAGTTGTGGAAGATGGTAATATAAACCTATAGTGGTTGATGTATAAGAATCTCCCTCTTCCATTATACTTTAGATAATAGATAGTAGTACCTTTAGAGGTAGTATAAATTTGGGGACCACTTGTAGTATCATACAAAGAGTTATCACAAAAATTTCCCTCTGGTATTTTAAATTTCATTCTTTGGAATAGTTTAGCATGTATCCTACACCCTATAATATTTTTTAGAACAATTAACATGATTATTGATATTAATTGATTATTTACCTTTTATAGGAAAATGATAGATTGATTAATCCAAAAAATATTGTAAGAAAATTAATAATCTTCATGTTAAAGGGTGTTTACATTAAATTTTATGTTGAAACTCCAAATATTTTTTTTCCAAAGAATAAGATTTGAGCATTAAATTGGAAATTGAATGTCCATTCCAGAATTTTTTCTTTACATTACAAAACATGGATTCATGAATTTGTTAGGAATATGGTGATTCTATGTTATAGATTTCAATGATAATGGGATTTAATGAGATAAATTTAATATTTGATGATTTAAATGAAGAATGAACATTAAAATGAGGAATCACAATTTGAGGGAATTAAATCATTCATGTAATGGAAATTTTCTTCAACAATTTCTCTCATTGAATGTATAAAATTTATGATACTAGATGTCATTAATCGAGTGATTTTATAAAATCATATTTCTATTATCAAGTTTATTTCTATAAAAATTAATTCATACTTAGACTTAATCATATTTCCATAGTGTTCTTGGGATATACCATATTATAGAATATGTATTTTAACGTATCAAAGTTATGACTATGAAAAATAATAAATTTTAAATTATTGAGCCATATTTTGAAAATAATATATCCTTAATTTATCACCTTTACTGATTCCCATGTGTATTCCATAGCGGCCATGTTTTTACATGTTTGGAATTATCTATATTACTAGAATTTGATATCAATTCATACCCCCTCTTAGTATTTTCATTATATTTTAATGTTAAGGGGTAGGGATTTTAAAATACATGATGAAAGGGATGATATTTATTATAATGAAGAATTTTGTGGGTGATAAATGTGGTTTATAAAAAAAATTAATGCATTTGTTGTACTATTTATTGTTTTCCCCCTTTTAATAAAAAATTACAAAAATTACATATGGAAACATAAATTGAAATGAATATGTTTTATATTTCAAGAATAAAAAATCATCATCACTAGACTAATTATTTCTGTCATATATGGTTATGCGGTGGATATAAGGATTATTCTCAGTATAAAATTTAAAAAAAAAATTGAAAAGAAAATATTAGTATTAGAAATAAAAATTCAATAAGGTTGTTGGCGCCAAAATATGGCCCGAAATAAAGAACCGAAAAGGATGGTGGGCGCGCTGCCTCGCGAAGCCCCGACGCGAAGCACCCACGTGAAGCACCGCCGCGAAGCGCCCCGACCATCGCGGCCTCGCGAAGCTCCAGAGGTGGTAATTCTCCATGAACTCATTTGACGTTCGCGAGCCACCGTGAAGCTCCAGAGGTAGTAATTCTCTATGAACGCATTTGACGTTCGTGAGCCGCCGCGAAGCTCCAGAGGCGGTAATTCTCCGCGAACGCATTTTCCGTTCGTGAGCCGCCGTGAAGCTCTAGAGGCGGTAATTCTCTGCGAATTCATTTGCCGTTCGCGAGCCGCCGCGGAGCTCCAGAGGCGGTGCCCTCCGCGGACGACGTTGACGTTCGCGAGCACGCCGCAAAGCACCAGAGGCGGCACGCGAGTTCTGCTTCACGGTGCCCCTTCCCTATAAATACTGGATTGCCCCTGAGTCCCGAGGATGGAAAATCCGACCTTTCGTCTTCTCCTCTCCCGAATCGAGAAGCACACTTTGTCTCGTTTTGAGCCCCTCTTCCGAGAGGGATGCCCCTCGCAAAGCTCAAGGGCATTCGCGAAGGAAGGGGATTCCCAAGGGAACCCGGGCAGCCGTGGAGCACTTATGCTTCACGAAACACCCAACCCATACTAGTGATCCCTATGCTAAGGCAGGATCGCTACACATCACGAAGCACACTTCTTTGCAGGACCCTACTTCGCGAGGCACCCCTTCTTCGTGAGGCAGTGCTCTACGAACACTGCTCCACTTCGCGAAGCACCGTCCCCTCACACCTATTCCCCATGCTAAGGCCAAGGCACTCCACTTCGCGAAGCACACTCCTCTGCTTAGCGATTCCTCTTCCCGTGTGACCCTCCAGGTTTGCACGATGTGATTTCAAAGTGCCATAGACAATACCACTCGTAACGTCGCTTTGCCTAATGTTTCTTCTCATAGGCACGCTAACAGCTATTATTTCTTCTCATTGCCACGCTAACGTGGACCCCTTGATGGTTCGTTCCACAACCCCCCTTGACCATGGCCTTACTGGTACCTTCCCTTCCCCATGGACCAGAGGGTACTGGTTATGTAAGTCCTAGGGGTGCGGAGTGAACCCACCTCGTCCGAGCTGCAGGACGTTAAACTGCCAAGCACCACGTCCTCAACACATGACGTTAAACTGTGACCCGACCTCATGTCTCTCACGAAGGGTCCCCCCAGCTCGAACATTCTTTACACCACTCGTCTCCACAGGAATGGAATCACCCATCCACAAGGGATGATATCCTCCTTACTAGAGTGGCGTAGGTTCATGGGAGATGGGAGACCCTAGTTCCCCAACAGATGACTACACCTCTGCATTTCCGTACTTACCAACTACTAAGGTCAGTCGAGGGCGTGATAGGGAACGAGGCATCTCCCACCATTGGTCCCAAATACCTCTTTCGCTACGCTTTGTCGCGCTTTGGGCCTCCATCCCGGAGTAAGTCCCAACACTATGGGCCTCCATCCTGGAGTAAGTCCCAACACTATGGCCCTCCATCCTGGAGTAAGTCCCAACACTATGGGCCTCCATCCTGGAGTATGTCCCAAAACTATGGGCCTCCATCCTAGAGTAAGTCCCAACACCATGGGCCGCCTAACGCGTAAGCCCCTCTTCGCTTCTCACGGACGCATCCTTCGCGACGTGATCGTCAGGTCCTTGCAACCTCTTGTTTCTCACACCGAGCATGAATCACATGGCCATAGAGTGAGCACCGACCCTAACCCCCATCCCAGCGAACTACGAGGACTTTGATCCATGCCAAGGCATGGTACGAAGGAAGCCTCCCTGAGGTTCAAGCCCCCCCCCCCCCCCCGTCAACTATTCACGTCGAGTCCCATTCCCATCCAGCACAACGTTAAACTGCATTCTGGTCCAATGGCAAGCCGTTGCGACCCATCCTAGTGAACTACGATGACTTTGATCCATGTCAAGGCTTGGTACATAGGAATCCTCCATGAGGTTCAAGCCACATTGCTCGGTCGTTCATTCACGTCGAGTTTCGCTCTCGTCTAGCATGATGTTAAACTGTATTCCCCCCTTGTCCCGCATGACATTAAACTGCACACCCATTCCCACCTGAACTACGAGGTCTTTGATCCATGTCAAGGCATGGTACTTAGGAAGTCTTCTAGTGGTTGAAGCCCACCACTCATTGGACCAAGGTCCACTTTCACATTGGTTCGCCGACAAAGCCCCACTTGAACTACGAGGGCTTTGATCCATGTCAAGAAGTGGTACGTAGGAAGCCTCCATGAGGTTCAAGCCCACTCATCATTATTCACGTCGGTTCACCCCTGTCCCGCATGACGTTAAACTGCATTCCCCAATCCGAACTATGAGGACTTTGATCCGTGTCAAGGCATGGTACGTAGGAAGCCTCCCTGAGGTTCAATCCCAACAATCAATGGCCCAATCCGTCTCCTAGACGGTGTTCCAGCCCCCCCCCCCCATTTGCAAGCCCATCTCCCATCGGACCAAGGTCCCTCATTTACGTCGGTTCGCTGACACCCACTGCTCGTCGTTTATTCACGTCAGGGTTCATTATCATCCCGCATGACGTTAAACTGTATTCCATCAGCTTTGAACTACGAGGAATTTGATCCATGTCAAGGTATGGTATGTAGGAAACCTTCCCATGGTTCAAGCCCACCACTAGTGGACCCACTGGTCTACTTTCACGTCGGTTCACCAATGAAACCCTTTGAACTACGAGGCCTTTGATCCTTTTCAAGGCATGGTACGTAGGAAGCCTTCCATAGGTTCAAGCCCACCATCCATCGGACCAAGTTCCACCTTCACGTCGTTATGCTGACGATGCCCAATGGACCAAGGTCCACATTCACATTGGTTCGCTGACGACGTCCATCGGACCAAGGTCCACCTTCACGTTGGTTCACCGGCGACATCCCGAACTACGCGGACTTTGATTCCCTACCACGGGGATACGTAGGAAGCCTCTTCGAGGCTCAAGCCCAACTTCACTATCACCCCCTGCGATGGTCCCATTTCATTCCCCCTCTACTCAATTCATCCACCTATCACCCATCCTGATTCTCGCCCGGACCATCATATCTCGGTGAGACCATGTCGGTATGCTCTTCTTCACAACCGCCCATTGGCTGACCCCAGTACCGGCATCCCTTCAAGGTAAATCCCTCAATCCGATCTATCCTAGCTAATGCTCTGGTTGGGTTGATCTGTCTCCGTTGGACGTTAAACTCGTGGCATACCCTGTATTAAACACGGGAAGCTGAGGAAAACCTTAGATATATGTCTATGGCATAAATTCCTCGCGTTCGATGTGGGATGCCTCGGGCTTCCATGCCCTCGAGAAGCCATGTGACCAGGGATAACAGCCAGACACGCCAGGTTCCCCAGCATCCAGACATGCTACTGATGCCTCAACGTGACTACTCCCCCGACTAAAGGTTGCTGCCCTGATCGGACCATTTGGAATGTCCCGACAGAAGCAGTGTAATTAACCGGTGTACATGGAAACATGGCACTGGGAAGGGTTTCACGAACAAGGTATTAAATCTATGAGGGAGACTCGGACTAGGTAATGAACTCCGAGGAAGAATCCACGGAAGGAAGAACTGACATCCCATAATCCCGTTTCGATCATGGAGTAGACATACCTGAACAAGGAATGAATGCCACCCGCCTTTGGAAAGTGGGAATGCGGGGCAACAAAGCCGCGCGTCCTCCTCCGCGGACGGACGGATGCGTGCGCGCCCCGGTGAAAGCGTCAGAAATAGAAATGGTGAAACCGATGTGAAATTCTTCTCCTCAGTATGGATATTAGTAGCATTCGAGATGCCAGTAGATTAACGTGTCACCGGATCCAGATATCTGGCGCCTGGTCCCGCAAAGCAAATAGCGGGCCTGTCGTGAAACTCACCGGATGTCAGGGCAATAAAACGTGGGGCACTCCATTCTGCAGCGTGTTGGCGTGGATCCTTCTTATAGACGTGGAGAATGGAAGGATGCTGGGGCACTGGTTGTCAATCCTTTTCCCTCTTAGTGCAGATGAGTTGATCCCTTCGTTTCTCAGGAACCGGGTTGCTGTTACAAAGACGTGATCACCGCCCGCTAGCCTATGCAGGGGCAGGGGCAACATCGCCACAGCCACCCCACATGGCGCCGCTACCCGCCACAACGGCCGCCACATCGTGGAATACTATGCACCCACGTCCCCTTTCCCTATAAGAGGTCATCCAGCGAAGGGTGATCAACAACCTTGTGCGCCGGTACGAGGAGGAAGGGGTCATCCCAACTCGGGATATGGCCCGCCTGGACCTAGAGGTGTCCAGGCCCCGCCGTCAATGCCACCCTAACAGGCCATGCAGGGAGCCCCTGCTCCCCACCCCAACGTTCAACCGTTTCAGGAGCCTTTCTCCGGAACTCCTTGACGACTCCTCGCCTTACGCTGATGAGGCGGGTGCCGTCCGGCTCAGCCCGCTCAGGGTCCCGACCCTAGGGCTCTAGGCGAGAGCTCCCGCCCGGCTAGGTCAGCACCGCCGTCCGGCTCCGCAGGAAGAGCAGGCAGGTCATGCCCCTTCACCACCTGCACCAGCTCGCCTGACCCGACGTCAAAGCCGGGCCCGGGCTGAGGACGCTCGCCCAGGCCCGTCGACGTCGACTGCTACAGTGGCCCGAGCCACCACCGAAGTGCTTCATGAAGCCCCCGCATACACAAAGCAGGGGAACTCTTTTACCCAACCAGGATCGAGACCCCAACCGCCCCACGGGCAGGCTGGGTTGACTCTCCGGGTTGCAGGCCCAAGTGGTGATCGCTGCGAACTAACCCGAGGTGATGTCACCCCGTACGGAGGTCCTCCCCGTACCACTACTCCACAGAGCGTGGGCCTTCCCCGCTCCAAAGTTAGTCATGGAGGCATGCCTCGTGCTACCCCCATCCTGAAGGAAGACCTGCCCCGCGGCAGTGACCCTCAGCTCGAAAACCTTTGCCGCGCCCACTATATAGTGTATGGAGTCCATCCTCCTGCCCCTGACCGCCGATCTGAAGGAGCCATCCATCTGGTCCTTCTCCAACGTGGGGGACCTCCCTATGTCCTCTCTGCATCCGGCGAAGGTCCACCTCGCCCCAACAACTCGAGGAGTGAAGGTTAGCCTCACTCCGCCAGCAGCGACCATGGAGGTCCTCCCCATGCTCCTACAATTCCAACAGAGGCCCCGCCTACATGGGTGTTGTTCATGGAGGTCCTCCCCATGCACCCTTCGACATTTTCCCCGGTGCCCCTCGCACCTCGGCCATCTCGAGTGGGGGCCCTCTCTGCCACGGCGCCAGCGCCACCCCGACACTCCATGATAGGAATCAACCCTGTCCCGAAGAGCCACCCCAAGGCAGGAGAGCAGGTCGTCGCCGCCACAAGAAGAGTCCTGGGAAAACCCGGGTGGAGATCAAACCCGCCCGCTTCTCCGAATCTGAAGCGGAATGCGATTCAGTGATGGAACCTTCTCCCCAATCCTCCGTATCAAGGACTAGGATAGGAACAAGACGTGTTAGCCTCATTCTCCCGGAATAGGAGGTCCACCAGATTCTCTTCTCTCTCCGCAGGTACATCCAGGAGGAAGAAATCTTGGGAATTCCGCAGGTCTCGATCGCGCAATCATCGCCATCGTGACCAGAAGCGCCCTCTACCTCTAACAGAGATCATGGCGAGCTGTTTTGGGGGCCGGCGATGGTAGAACGACAACATGACCAGTCACCGGTAGTCGGGACTCCAGTGCCGAAAGCTGTGGCTATCTACCCATCAAATCATGACATCATGGCCAGGTCACCTTGCTCTTCAGAGGATGGCCCGGAATTCGGCGGCCAGTCAGCTCGTTCGCCGTATTCTCCACCGCCGAGCTTACTATCCCAGAGGTCCGCCTCGGTACCGCTACCGGTCCCTCAGCCGCCCCCGGTTGATGAGTGGGGCAACACAGGGCCAGACCCCGAGTCTAAGCCCAGGAGCTTCTAGAGTATTCTCGCAGTGGATTACTTCCCGGAGAAGTTCTGGCAGACGGCAGTGCTGAATTTTCGCGTACCGGAGTCTCTTACCCTTGATGAAGTGAGGGGCTTTTGTCGAACCCTATGGGCGACACACTTCCGCCTCCATTACGAATGAGTGGTGTACCCCAGAAGTCGAGATCACTTCGAAGAAATCAGCGAGCAGTGCCACCTGATCGATGCGGTCGCACATCTTGTGGCCCAGCACCCTGAGTCGCCAGGCCGCCAGAGCGCCCTTCAATGGAAATGCGTTCAGAGTTTTAAAGCACTTCGCAGAATCGTCAGGGAAGCCACCCCCCATGTGCAAGTCCGTGATTGGGGACACTATGCCGCTCTCCTATTCGACCCTATCCGACGGCAGCCCGATTTGTTATGCGACATCGAGGACATGCCCTCGAGAGGAGTCACGGTCCACATGGCCGACGTCGTGGACAAGGAAGACGAGCTTGAATTCATTGATGGAGAATTACCCCTCGAGGGCGTACCGCCACTGCTGGACCCATCAGGGAGAGTTACCCGTCAGCAGAGGAACCTGCTAGGCCTCCCCGTACCCACCGAATCGCTGGTACTCGGTCGAAACACCGGCAAGGGTAAGGAGCACGTCAGAACTGTCAAGCACTCCGACCCATCCGCCTCTATGCAGAAAACGGACGAAGATCCCAAGAAGGCCACGTTACGCCAGCAGCTTGCTAAGTAGAAGAGGCTGGTTGACGAACTATTGGCTGAGCGCGCCGCAGAGCGGCGACCCGACTATGGTGGTCCCAGGCCGGGGCAGCAGGGGCAGGAAAAATTTCCCCCCGGTGAGATGCCTCCGAGAAACCCTGATCATGCTACTGCCGCGGACAGGGCGGAAGCCGGAACGTATGGCAAGAGGGCGCGATACGTCTCGCCAAATCCCCCTGAGCGACGGGGCAATCTGAAGAATCCAGTCCGGGTTCCCCCAGTCGCCCCGCAGGTCGTCCAGCCAGTTGACCCACGAGCGGCCGAAGCTGTCTACCATGTTGAAGAACCTGGAAATACACTTCTAGTTAGGGATCCCTTTCAAGACAGGGAACCTCTCCCAGATGATCTTATTGAGGCACTCATAGCCTTCCTTGAAGCATTAGAAACGCGGCAGGTGGCGGTCCCACCGGATGGCAAGCCTTATCCCACGTGGGTGGATGATATGCCCGCACCTCCGGGTTTTGGGAACCCCAATTTCTCACCCTTCAATGGGATAGGGGACCCTCCCCAGCACTTGGCTCATTTCTCTTCCAGTTGTGGCCCTATGCTGGGGACACCGGCTCAGTAAGAAGCCGCCAAACTCCGATGTTTTGTACAAACATTGGAAGGTCCGGCATTCGTTTGGTACAGCCAGCTCCCTATCGGATCAGTGACCGGTTGGGAGGATCTTAGTTGGCAGTTCTTATACCAGTTCAGCCCCACCACGCGGAAGACCAGCATTGCAGACCTCTTCAAGTGCATGTAGAGGCCTGATGAGCGAGCTGCAGATTTCATCGCCCAGTGGAAGGGACTTACGTATTCCCTCTATATGCCAATGAATCAAGAGCAATTACTGACTATGTGCATGGTTAACATCACGACAGAGCTGGTACCCTCCCTGATCACCCAGAACTACCCTGAAGGGTTCAGATATTTTTCAGATAAGGCTCAGCGCCTCGAGGAAGCCCTGCAACAGGCTAGTCAGGCACGTTTGTTTCCCCCTATGATCCCGGCCAGGAGGGCCGCCAGGGCTGAACCCGCCGCGGTGGACCAAATAGAATCCCCGAGGCAGATGGAGTTACTGTTGGCGGCACCACCCCCGCAACCTCGCAGAGGTCCTCCACCTCAAGGACAGGCTCCTGCCTAGCAGCGACCGCCTCAGAACCGACAGGTTCCCCCGCGCAATGCGCCACCACCACCTAGGCGAGACAATCAGGCGCCGCCTCCTCGGCAACCCCCTCCATCCCCTCATCTGGTCCAGGCCCCCAGGGACCCCTATCTAGAAAGAAGGCACCAGATTTATTCGTTTAACGAAAATCAGTTCCCTGGCTATTTCCGAAGTGCTCTAGAGCAAGGGATCGTGCGCCTGCCCGAGTGCAGAAGGCCGACGGAGGAAAATCTCACCGATCACCCCAACTACTGCCCTTATCATCGAATTTTTGGGCACACCCTCAAGAAATGCTATGTGTTTATAGACTAGCTTCAAGACCAGGTCAATAACAACATAGTCAAGTTGGGTCCAGAACCAGCGCAAGTGGCGGGTGTATTTGCAGGATCAGAGATCGGCAGCGACAGCGAAGGCGAGTGGCAGCAGGTCCCCAGCCGCGGATCCCGTAAATACGATGACTGGATGGCTTGGATAAACAGTCATCTGTGCCAAAGGTATCATCCAGGCACACCTGAAGCAGCCAAAACCTTCAGAAGAAGTTGTCGGTGCCTCCGCATCGTCTTCACAGTTGACCTCTTCCCAAAACGGCAAGCAGTGGCGACGCAAGAAGAAGCAATGCGCACCGCCGGTGCCATCATCATCCCGCACTCTCGGTGATTTTTTCCCCCTGAAATGGGGATTCCTCCTAGAATCCGCCAAGCGGTGGATGACTCCCCGAGCGACAGCCAGGGGTACGCTTTGGTTAACACCGTGGAGCTGGTAAAGCCCTATATGACCCCTGACGAGGGGTAACACCAGGCAGACCTCCCCAACGTTACCAGCCGATGTCAACGTCAGCGGAATCGCAACCACGCCGGTCATCGAGGTACGTCAGCAGGCACTTTTGTCCAAGACGTGATTGCTACTGAGACCAGGGAGTACGCTCAGCGTAGATCGCAGCACGCGCAACCCCATCTAATGCCCTCGGCTCTACCTCCACAGCCGTTCGTGCTACTGGATCGGGGAGAGCTGCCTCGTTCGTATCACAGTCAGTCTTGCCCGGCTACAGTCCAGCCTCCACCATCCAATCCTAGTCCGACGAATATTCCCCAGGCCTCAACTAGTAGGCAGAAAGATGTGCCCAGTACTAGTCGATCGCCGGTTCAACCGGCAGGACCCGATGTGCCTCCCAGTTCCGAGCGAGCTCCTGCAAGCAGAGGCTCGCGTTGGGCACGAAAGTATGATGTACTGAAGCACCTGGCCGGCATTCCGGCAAGGATCTCCATCCTTGATGCCCTTCTCCTGTCATCTGAAATGCACAAGGCACTTGCCGAGGCCCTAAGGAGCCCCCTACAGTTTGAGACAGAGGTAGCAGCTGTAGAAGCCTTCCATACCGAGGAGATTGAAAATGCAGAATGTTAGGCGGTTATCTCGTTCTCCTGTAAAGATGAGGACCCTCCTATACAGGGGCACATTTTCCCGCTGTACATCACTGGACACTTCAATGGCGTTGAAATCCACCGCTGCCTCATTGACACGGGTTCCGGAATCAATCTAATTCCGACCCGGACGTTGCAAAAGCTGGGTCTGTTGGAAGGTGATTTAACTCCCTCTGACCTCAGGATACAGGGGTACCACTGGACCGAGAAAACCCCAGTCGGCAAGATCCACCTGAAGACTCAGTTCGGTGGTGTAGTTTCTAGCAACGAGTTCATGTTCGTCTCTCAAGAGACCCCCTACAATGCATTGATGGGTAGGCCATGGCTCCGTCTGCATGCAGCGGTCCCTTCGTCATATCACCAGTGCCTCAAGTACTCGCTCAACGGTCGAGTAGGCGTGCTCCAAGGAGATGCATCCCCTTTCGCTTCTTGTGAGGCCCGCTACCTGGATGTGGGTTATTACAAAAGTAAGGATAAACAGATCCTAGTAAGCGAGGATGAACTCACCCCGGTCACAAGTGATCCCTGGGCAAGCATGGATGACGCCTACATCCTCCCGATCCACCGGTTGGAGGCCACGACCGCCGACATGGGGCAATGTTTTGTTGTTTCGGGTACGCAAGGAAGGCATGTTCCCGTGTCCAAGCGACGGCGGAAAATCACCTCATACTCCTACATCAACTAGGCTCAGGTGATCCCGGAACCTCCTACCCCTGTACGGTACCGGGACGTCAAGCTTATGACAACGGCGGTGCGCCATACGTGTCTCTTCCGCTGGGCTAGAATCCACCGACTCAGGCCGACACGTCACCACTGCTTTGATATCATTAAACATGGACCCTTAGGCCGAAGGCCAGATGAGATAGGGTCGACTGCCTTCATTGCTACGGTCTCGATGGCAAGTGAGTCTCCCGATATGATGATCACTGCTGCCCGAGCCGACACCAGCTGCCCCTTGGATTTTTATAGCCCAGAAGTGTCTTCCGTTGCAGGAAGTCCCCCCACGGGTGAGGAGGAAGACTTGGAGGATGCTCCCCCCGCCTTTGAAGAAGGCGTCTCTACCACGATTGAAGAACTGGTACAGGTGAACCTGGGTAGCGAGGCAGATCCAAGACCCACATTGACCAGTGTAGCCATGTCCCTCGGGGAGCGGCAGCAGTACGTAGAATTCCTCAAACAGCACCATGATGTGTTTGCCTGGAGTTACAATGAGATGCCAGGGCTAGATCCCCAGGAGGTTGTTCACCGTCTGGGCCTCCCGGCAAAACATCATGGGTTTAAGCAGCCTCCCAGGAAGATGCACCCTTCTCATGGTGCTATGGTTGAGGCCGAAGTTGACAAGCTAATCAAAGCCAACTTCGCTAAGGAGGTCCAATAACCCAAGTGGCTTGCCAACATTGTGCCAGTCAGGAAGAAGAATGGGAAGATTAGAGTCTGCATTGACTTCCGCGATCTTAATCGCCACTGCCCAAAGGATGACTTCCCACTCCCGGTGACGGAATTATTGATTGACACCACGGCAGGGTTCCAGGCTCTCTCTTTCATGGATGGGTATTCTGGGTACAACCAGATCCGGATGGCCCCCGAAGGCGAGGAGTCCACTGCCTTTAGGGCTCCCCAAGGTACCTTTTTCTACTAGGTAATTCCATTCGGCTTGAAAAATGCAGGTTCCACTTATCAGAGGGCCATGCATCGCATATTCAAACCGATCCTCGGGACATTGGTGGAATGCTAGATGGATGACCTTCATAGTCAAATCATGTCAGTTCCAGGACCATCTCAAAGACCTTGAGAAAGTGTTCGGTTTCCTCCATTCCCGTCAGCTGAAGATGAACCCGCTGAAGTGTGCCTTCGGGGTCACCTCCAGGAAGTTTCTGGGCTTTGTTGTCAGATACCGAGGTATCGAGATCAACCCAGAGAAGATCAAGGCCATCAGCCAAATGCCTCCCCCGAGCAACATTCGGGAGCTTCGAGGCCTTCAAGGCCACATAGCCTATATACACCGATTCATCGCGAATCTGGCCAGCAAGTGTAAGCCCTTTTCTTGGCTCATGAAGAAGGGCGCCACCTACGAATGGGATGAGAAGTGTCGGACAGCCTTCAAGGAAATCAAGCAGTATCTGCTCCATCCTCCGGTCTTGATGTCACCCATCTCCGAAAAGCCACTGGTCCTTTATGTGACCGCCCTGGAGAGGTCCCTTGGTGCGCTGCTCGCCCAGAAGAATAACAAGGGTACTGAGAACAGTCTCTACAATCTCAACCGCATGCTTCTCGATACGGAGGTCAGATACTCCCCCATCGAAAAGAGCTGCCTTGCGCTCGTATTCGCCGTGCAGAAGTTGCAACATTACCTGTAGCACCATGATGTGCAATTGGTCTCCCGGGTGGACCCACTGAAGTACATCTTGAACCGCCCCATGCTGACTAGCTGACTAGCTCGGTGGGCAGTGATTCTCCAGCAGTTTGATATCAGGTTTGTACCTCATAAGGCCATTAAGGGACAGGCATTGGAAGACTTTTTAGCTGCCCATCTAACATACGCGGATCAATCCCTGGACCTGGATTTCCCTGATGAGATGATCCTCTCAGTCGATCATGTTGTCTCGTGTTGGCAAATGCATTTCGACGGCGCCTCCCGGAGCCCCACCGGTAGGAGGCTCAACAATCCCAAGCTCAACAGAGTGGGCCTGGGTATTGTCTTCATTACCCCGGTGCAGGCCATCCTACCATACTAATTCTTGTTGTCAGAAGGTTGTACGAACAACGAGGCAGAGTACCGGGCTCTCATCACCGGCCTCGAGTTGACCCTTGATATCTATGTCCCCCATCTACATGTGAAGGGAGATTCCGTGCTGGTAATCAAATAGGTTGATGGCGACTACATCGTCAGGAAGCCGGAGCATGCACCGTCGTTGGAGTACACCCTCCGCCTAACGGCACGATTCTCTTCTCAACCAGAGGTTACCCATGTCCCACGGTCACATAACGGCCAAGCAAACGCCCTGGCTGGTTTAGCCGCGTCGCTCATAGAACCCGAGCAAGATGATTTGATCATACATGTGGCACACCAGAGAGTCATTGCCCCCGTCACCCAAGAGGACAATGACGGCCTGCAGGTGAGTCATCTCACTGTCGGACCCTCTACGCTAGGGGTCCCAGGTTTGTCAGACGTAGTGATTGATGCCACCCCCAACTGGCGGGCACCTTTTGTCGAGTATCTCCAAAATGGTCTCCTCCCGGACGACCGGGCCGAGGGCGAGCGAATCCGACGCCGCACACTGCAATTTACCCTCCAGAGCGGCCCCAGTCTTGAACAGATCCTTTATAAGTGGAGTTTCGATGGTTTCCTCCTCCGTTTCATCCAAGGAGTAGAGATACCTCAAGTTATGCAAGAGGTTCACGCCAGTTCCTGTGGCGCCCATCAAGCTAGGCCGAAGCTGTCCCATCAAATCCGGAGGTTAGGGTACTTTTGGCCCCCTATGATCCACGATTGTATTGGGAATGCCAAGAGATGCCACGCGTGCCAAGTTCACGCCAACTTCCTGCATCGGCCGCCGAAGCCCCTCCACACCACCAAGTACTCTTGGACATTTGGGGTATGGGGGCTTGATGTAGTGGGACCGTAACCACCGACAACAGCCCGCCAGTGTTGGTTCATCCTGACTGCTACAGATTTCTTCTCCAAGTGGCAGAGGCAGTTCCGCTCAAAGAGGTCAAGGCCCGTTCCATCGTTGACTTTGTGAGCTCTAATATTATTCACCGGTTTTGGGTACCTCACGCCGTCCTCAACGATAACGGCACCAACTTCCGAGCAGCTGAATTAAAGTAATTGTACGCCAAGTACGACATTCGGTCGAACCATACCTCCCGCTACCACGCGCAGGTGAATGGACAGATCGAGGCGTTCAATAAGACCCTCTCTAACATTCTGCAGAAGATGGTTGGTCAGAACAAGAAAAGTTGGCCGGACAAGCTCCCCAACGCCCTCTGGCCTTACCAGACGACGACTCGCAACTCCACCCAGGTGACCCCATATTCCCTGGTGTGTGGAGCCGAGGCCGTTCTACCCATTGAGATCCAGCTGTCGTCGCTACGCACTGCAGTTTATGATCACCAGACATCAGATGAGGTTGCCGAGATCCATCTAGTTGAATTGGAAGCACTGGACGAGAACCGGCTTCGTGACCTACACAATCTGGAAAGGCATCAGGACAAGATAGCGAGGGCCTTTGACAAGAAGGTTCGTCTCCGCTCTTTTCTATAGGGCGACCTGGTACAGGCCCTTCGAGCCCCAATGATTCCCGGTAGGAAACCGTCCAAATTAGAACCTAAATGGGAAGGGCCTTATACCATCCATAAGATTTATCTCAATGGAGCATACTCCTTGGTGACCACAGATGGAGAGCGTATAACCCCTCCCACCAATGCCAAATTCCTCAAGCGATACTTGGCCTAAGGAAAAAGGGTCCTGCACAACCCTAAACTGCGAGATGGTCCCACACGACCTTAAACTGCACCCCCGTCCTTACTGCAAGACGTTAAACTGCAAGCCAGTCAGGCCATCCTGACTGAGGCTCAGCCTCAGACCGCTTGGCCCCCTTGGGCCCCTGGCCCCCCGTCTTTACTGCAAGACGTTAAAGTGCAAGCCAGTCAGGCCTTCCTGACCGAGGCTCAACCTCAGGCCCCTTGGCCTCCTTGGTCCCCTGGCCCCCTGTCTTCACCGCGATACGTTAAACCGCAAGCTGGTCAGGTCTCCCTGACCGCGTTCCGGCCCCAGGACCCTTGGGTTTTTCCCTCGACTTACCCTCTCACGGGATTGTATGGTATAGTGCAGGACAACATCCTCATTCACGTCGGACTACTTTCCGTACCTTACATATCCCCAAATGAGAGGATCCTTGTCCCGCATGATGTTAAACTGCATGTCAAGAACTATGTGTGGCTTGATTCCCATCTTCATGGGATACGTAGGAACGCTCGGACACCTCATCTTGAGCCCAGCCCCAAGCATTTCTCTTCCACTATCCCCCCCTCGGGGTAGTTTCCTTGGAGGATCTTTGTGTAGCAGGGAGTAGGCTTTCTTAGCCCTGCTCATACAACCCCGCTCGCACAAGGATTGTAAGGGTCACAGCATGTGCCCACTCTCGTTCTTCTATCCTCCCACGTCCTCACCGCACGACGCTATACATCATGGGCTTCAATAACTACGTATGGCTTGATTCTCATCCTCATGAGATACGTATGAATGCCCGGACATTTTGTCCGTTGGCCCAGCCCAAAAGCCAAAATCTTCCCCTCTGGTCAAGACATGGTAGGGTGAACACTTTTTCCCCAACTCACATCGAGAAAGCCTCGACCCGGCTGCACATCCTCCCTGGAGATGTTTTCCTCTTTCATGGATGGATACAGCTATGCTTCACCCACTCTTTGACTGGGATTCCATCATTTTTGCACACCCTGAGGGGTCCCCAAGAACATCCTGGATACTACGCCCAAGGGCTCTCCTACCGATACAGGCCAATGCCCCCGAGGGTTTTCAAGCAACAAGCCGATACAAGTCTCGCGTTGTGAATTTGGTCAGTGGTCGACGCTCATTTGTTTTTCCCATATCGGGTCACCATAAGAACGCTGTGTTTCAAACATTGTCAACAATGTCTGGGATCTTCGGGTCCACCCCGAGATCTCCCAGACATCGAGTGCAGTGATTCATTCTGCCCCATCCTGAGGTGAAAAACTTCCCCCCGGTTGGTGCTAGCGAGCGGGACCACGGCCCCGATTCCCCGTAGGGGTGTACAGTGTGGTGTAGGACTACATCCTCATTCACATCGGGATCATGTACCATGCCATACGCCTTCCCTCCTGAGGCCCAGCCTCAGGCCCCTTGGCCTTCTTGGGTCCCCGACCCCCATCCTCATGTAAGAGGTTAAACTGCAAGCCAGTCAGGCCTTCCTGACTGATGCCTGACCTTAGGTCCCAATGCCTTCTCGGGCCCCCATCCCAGGTCCCCTCATACCCAGGGTGTATGGTGTGATGTAGGACTACGTCCTCATTCACGTCGGGATCATGTACCATGTCGTACGCCCTCCCTTTACGAGGCCCAGCCTCAGGCCCCTTGTCCTTCTTGGGACCCCAAACCTTGTACTCATTCCAAGACATTAAACTACAAGTAGGTCAGGCCTTCCTGACCAATTCCTAACCATCAGGGCCCTTGGACTTTCTGGGCCATGGCCCAGGTCCTCCCTCGTAGGAGTGTATAGTGTGGTGTGGGACTATGTCCTCATTCATGATGGCTTCTTTGCCATACCATACACCTCCCTTGTTTAGGGGTATATTATTCCCCCCTCGTCCCGTATGACGTTAAAATAGATTTGGAGAACTACATGTGGCTTGATTCCCATCCTAATGGGATACGTAGGACCACCCGAATGTCTAGGATTCGGGTCCAGCCCCATCCCTCGGGAATCTTCATCCCATCTTGGCCCCTTGGCCTACCCTTCCTTCATGAGAGGATTATATGGTGTGGTGTGGGATTATGTCCTCATTCGCTTCGGTCTCGTAATGAACGCCATGTACCTCTCCCTACTGAGCTGTTTCTTCGATCCCTTTTCGGTAGTCCACCGATGTGCCTGGGAGTACTCTGGTTTATTACCCGGAATGCCAAGCTTTGCTTGGACACGTCCGCACCCGCTTTCCAGGCTTTGTGTATTCCTTCATTAGGGAATTCATCATCCTTCACACCCGGAGGGACCCCCAAGAACGGCCTGGATAGTACGCCCAAGGGCTCTCCTACCGTAACGGGCCAACACCCCCGAGGGTTTCAGACAACAAATCGATAAAATCCCTCGTTGCGAATATGGTCAGCGGTCGATGATCTTTTTCTGTTCCCACCTCAGGCTAACGCGATATAGACGATGCGTTTCCACCATGGTTAACAGTTTTCCTCTCTCGCCACGCCAATCCATTAGGCCCAAAATGTCGGGTGCACAATTCATACCCTTCATCACTTCATCGTGTCCAAGTAGAGTTTTGAAACTCTTGGTACTTTTCCTCCGTGCACGTCTGCATGTTGGGGAAACAAGCCATGTCGAAGGTGTCCTTAGAGGCTCTCTACCAACTCCCATTTGACTCGCCCCATGTATTGCGATGAGGATACCCCCCTTGTTTCCCACACTGAGTTTAGCTCACGTGGGCTTAGGGATCGGGTTGACATCTGTGCTTACTCGGGAAGTTTTCACTATCCATGGTCCGAGCTCTAAGACCATAAACTAAGATTCCCATTTGGAACAACTTTCATCTTGATTCCTATCATGATAGGATACATAGGAATGCCCAGACCCCTTGTCTCTGGGCCCAGCTTGAGTTCAACAAATTCACCTCTCTGGTCCTGCCTTCAGGACCCCGACTACGGGACTGCGTGGCGTAGTGCAGGATTATGTCCGCATTCACATCAGGTTTGCAAAGGCTACACCACGCAAACCCCAGTTTTGAGAGTTATCCCTCCTATTCCTTGTCCAGCATGACATTAAAAGGCACCCTTTAGAACTACGTGTGGCTTGATTCCCATCTTCATTGGATACGTAGGACCACCCGGACACCCTGTCATCGGGTACAACCCATTTGGGTAACTAGTCTCCCCCACTGTTTCACCTCATACCTCTATATAGGCCCCTCAGCCTAAGGTCTCCCTCTTCGATTGGTGTACAATTTGATGTAGGATCATGTCCCCGTCAATTTTGTTTTATAACACTGCACACATTTCCCGCCTAGCATCTTTTTTACTACGTCTGCGCTGCATGACGATAAAATGCATGCTTGGTCCTATCATATGACCCTAAACTATGACATTATCATCCTGGCTGCACGACGAAAAACGACACTGCATTGTGATGACCTCGTTGTAGAGGACATCACGTTGGGTATTGGTCACGTACCATGCCATTTGTCAACACCCATCACGGCTTGATCCTTGTTGCGACATCACCGCCTACTATTCTAGTTCTGTCGATTAAAAAAAAACCATTGACCTTAAAGAACAAACAAGATTCATCAAATTCCGCTTCTTTTAGTGCAAGGGCGACACCCGCAATCCCCTTTTCCCCTGGCACTGGTACCCTACCGTGGCACCCTCCGGAACTACGTATGGCTTGATTCTCATTCTTATGAGATACATAGGAGCGCCTGGGCACTTCCCCGCGGGCCCAGCCTAACCTTTGTGCTCGGTCCTTTGACTCGAGCATTTCCCCAGAGAATGCATGGTAAGTAGGGCTTATGACCTCATTCACGTCGGGTTTTGTAACGACCTTGCCATGTATCCCCTGCTCCCCTTACCCATCCATGGTCTGAATTCTACGACCCTAAACTATGATCTCCCCATGGAAAAGGAATCTGCTCCCTCTCTCTAGTACGTCTTGTTTTCGTATTCAGATGTGTTTCGACAAAGAGCCCGAGGTGTGGGATTTTCATACAGACATTCCCCTCGTCCCATGACCAAGCTTCGTGAACTCACTATTTGGATCCTCATATTCCTCCACATCCAAAAGGACCCTCAGATGACATGGATACTAGGCTTACGGGCTCTCCATGAATGCTGGACCTAAGGGCCCTCCAATCGTTTTGGGCCAACGTCCCTACGAATATTTGGCAACATTTGTGACATGGTCCCATGTTTCGAACATGGTCAACTGTCAACACTCATTTTTTTGTCCCCATTCTAGGCTAATGCGACAGGATGCTGTGTTGCGAACATGGTCAGAAGTTATCCTCTATCGTCATGCCGCCATCATCATTATCTGAATTATGAGCACTATGATTCACACATTTCAACTTCCTCATGTTCAAATGGAATTCCATCATCCTCGGCTCTTTCTCTTCGCACATCTAGGTGTGCTAAATGATCATGTTAGTGTCATTGGGCCGGTATTCACCGAGCATCCCCTTTCCCTAACCTGCCTCTTTTTGTGTTGGGAAATTCCCACCACGACTGCTTGTTTCCCACACCGAGCACAACTCACATGGGCTTAGTAGTTTTGGCAGGATGTGTACCAAGACGGCCATGCTTTTTATTGTCCCAAATGACAATAAACTGCGCTTCAAGAACTAAGTATGGCTTGATTCCCATCCTCATGGGGTACGTAGGAATGCCTGACCACTCTGCTTCATGACCAACACAATCCTCACTCTTGTTCCCTCGACCTGAAGAGTTTCCTCCCGGGGTATGTGGTATGATTTGGACTCCAATTCCTCATTCACGTCGGTTTCATATCTACCGCGCCACATGCTCCCTGGGATCATTCCTGTTGCTCCACGTCCTATCGTATGACGTAAAACTACAGGAGTCTGTGTTTCCTCAACGCATGACACTAAACTTCTGTTCTACCCTGAACAAGTTCAGGATGCCCCAAGATCCCACTGGGAAGTGACAGATCCCCTCGCCAGAGAGGCCCTATCCCAAAGAAGGAATGATCCATGATCAGACCGATGTGCCCATCTGGTGTGCTCCCACCATAGTGGTGTGACTACCTAATTGTTGGATTCTGTTCGGACAAACCATCACTCCATATTCCACGCTTTCCGTACCTCTTATTCGGACCCTTGTCCCCTTTCATGTCTGAAGGAACCCCCTAATGGCCTGGTCTCATGACGCATCGGATCACCTACCGTCCTTGGCCAACGTTCCGGAAGACGGGTCATGTTTGGAAGGACCCCCTAATAGTATGGATGTTTGACCTATGATCCGCCAACTATCCTAGGCCAACATCCTGAAGGATTGATCAAAAACATTTGTGACATGGTCCCGTGTTTCGAACATGGTCAAAGGTCGTCCCTCATTTGTTGTCCCCATTACAGGCTAACACAGTAAGGGTACCGCTTCTCCTCTAAGGTTAACGGTTGTCCCTTATTATCACGTCGTCCCCACAATGTTCCGGATTTTGGGTATCGTGATTCACACTTCCCATTTTCATCTGTTTGGATCGATTCCAGCGCCCCCAGTGTTTCCCCGTTCGTGCATAAGAGCACGCTGAAGAAACGGTTGGATGAGAGGGCAACTATCTCCTGTTTCTCCCATCGGGCTTGACTCACATGGGATTTGGGAATTGTCACCGAACGTCCCACAGACATTGTAGGGATGTAACAAGGCAATTCAAACAGTGGAAATCGTGCGCGCTACGACATTCAAAAGAAAGAAAAAAAAATTGAAGCATGAAAGTACCAATAAAAGTTGTTTTGGGTTTGTTACAATACTCAGGGGTTGACTTCCCCCATGGATGGGTTGACCCCATCAAAAGAGCGTTGCAGCTCCGCCACCCATTGGCTTGTGGAATCCAGGGCTTGCTGCCACTTTCTTAGCTCCAGCTCCTCTTCAGCAGCGGCGGGGCGCAATTCGTCAGTCCTGGCTTTGGCCCTCTCTACGTCAGCTTGAACGACATCCATCTTTCCAGAGGTCTGCCTCATATGCTCTTCTGCCTCTGCCAGCTGGGCTTCAACCATGAGACCAGCTCGGATTGTGCATCAAGAGAGGCTGAAAGCTCGTCTTCCCAGGTCTGCATCTGTTGGACCCCGCCTTCAGCCTCCTAGAGCTTCTTAATGCTGGTCTCCTTCCTCCGCTGCCAGCCCACGCTGAGCCCACGATCATGCTCCCGGATCTTCTCAGCCATAAGATCTCGGATGAGTGCGTGAGGACGTTGGGAATCCACTCCCCTAGCACACAGTTCGCGCAATCGTGAGCGGAGTCAATCCATTTCAGCCAGCCATTGCGCTTGGGGGGTGTCCTTGATAAAGCGCGTGATCATCTTCCTTGACCGGCAGCGGACTATGCTGCTGTCTTCCTCGTCGGAGGCCGTTTCATCCCAGTCTGCGCGATTGGAAGGCTCGTACATGGGGTACACCAGCAGGAAATCCTCGGCAGGATCTACATCTAGTGTTGAATCTAGTATGACACCTAGCGCCGAAGCAGCCGCGACAGGACTGGTACCGACCAATTGATCCTCTTCCTCAGAGTCCACCTCAATGACTTCGAGTACGGACCTGCTGATGGTCCTGCCAGTGATGGTGTACATCGCAGCCTGAGGAGACGGGGGGACTATCGTCACCATCATCGGCATGCCCCTAGGAGGGGTGCCACAAGACATCCCGAACAGTCTCGCTGCAGCAGCCCATGACAGTCGAAGAACTGTACGACAGAGATGGACATAAACATTAGTTGGCATGGTCTGCATGTGACAACAAGGATACCGGTGGAGGAGACTTACGGAGGTCGACCTACTGGCGCTGCTCTTGATCCGGTACTGACGGGACCCCGAGGCGAGGCCCTCCGTATACTGTTGGAAGGTCTGAAGATTCTGGAGGAGCCACCTCAGGCGCCCTGGTCCCACCAGACGCGAAACTGGACGCAGCTATAGGCGCGGGTTCTGAAGGTCCCGCATCATCACCCGCCAAGGAGCGAGAATGAGGTCTGCGAACAAGTTCCTCCTGCATGGCTCAAACATTGGTGAGAAGTCCATAGTGACCCAAGAACGGATCGTAATGAGAGATGTTCAGAATGCTACCTCGAGAGCCTCCGCGAAGTCATCAGATTCTGAGCCTCTATTTCCGACCTCACCCTCCTCCAACAGGCTCCCTCCTCTATCCTCATCCTCCCGAGAGGAGTCCACTGAGTCCTCTGGCAAGGGGAAGCGCTCCCTCAGATCGGCAGCCGATAACTGTGGGGGGACCATCTGATTCAACAGTACCCTCACCCGGTCTGTCATTGGGCGAGGTACACCACTGGAGTGGACGTAATCCTCCAACTCGTCCAGGTACTATTCTGCCTCCGCCGGAGACGCCATGAATCCAGCCCGAACTGGGCCTATGCCCGGTAATTCCATCCTGAGGCGATTCTGGTGGGCCCATATCTCGGGTGGGCTGAGGAATTTCCAATTGACATCCCAAATGTCTCAAGCTTCCGGGAAGACGACATCCTCTGCTATGTCAATATGACGCAGAAACATCCCCAGAGCCTGAGTTGATATCCTAAGAAATCCCCTCGGTGGACGCCCCTCTGGATGACCCTTCTCTTCCGGAATAATAGGATCCACCATTGCTGCGATACCCTCGGCCGGTGCGGGTCTCGCCGCCATGGAAGCCCCGCTACCAAGAGCGGCCCTAGCTGCCCTCCGACCCTGACCTCGAGATAGAGGAGGCCCACCGTCACCGACCCGGATAGTGGGTTGCTTCAGCATCTCCCCTGGGTAGGCAGCCTCCCCAGTGATGGCGTACTCCTTCACCAATCTGAAAGCGGCGGTGGATGGAGGCAATGCAATCCGCATCTTCCCATCCTCCCATGTGAACATGATCCATAGCTGCCTCATCACACACGGGTTCTCCTCATGAAGAACCTCCCAGTTGACCTGTGGGGTCAGCCGCTAGAGGCACCAGAACTGCCTCGCAAACCGATGCAGGGTGTATGGTTCGCAGAGTGCCTCACGATATATCCGTGCCACCAAAACTCCACCTCGAAAGGCCATGAGGTAAGCCCGATGTTCTTCTATTCCCCTCCCGTCATCAGTAAGTATCCCCGTCGGCAAGGGGAAGGGGTGGAAATTAAACTCGTCCGCCCTCCATACCCGATTCAGTACCATCGGAACGACCAGTTTGAAAGGGAAGCTCCTGACCGCGTTCAGGATGGACGTGTGGAAGTTCGATCCTGGCGGCGAAATGGGGTTTGGATACTCGTAAATCCCCCTGATATGCGCTGCGATCCACCCATACAGGTGGTGGAAGGGCCCACATATCCTTGGCGGCTTCTTTCCCTCGCTAATACGCCGCAGCATTCTGTACAATTTGGTGAGCATCGGAATCCCCAGATTGATCTGCTGCCCCATGGCCAACATCGACGCCATGATAAACGAGTTGGGCTGCACCCCCATGCTTGTATCTCTCACTGGTAGGATCCAGCCACAGATGAGAGCCGCAATGAACGCCGCCAGCCTGACTATCTGCTGTTGTTCAGTGCGGACACTGAAACCCCAAGTCATCCATTGGATGTCCTCCAAGACCTGCCAATACGAGTGCCCTTTGCCCCGTTGGGCTGCCCTCGGACATGTTCGAGGCCTCGAAGGGAACTCACGATTCTCTGGGAAATTTAGGAAGCATTTGAACCATCTCCTAAAATGGACATCACTCACTGCCTCCTAGTCCTCTCCAGGGACGAGTGCCATCAGCGCTGACGCCAGTCGTGGCATTTGCTCTGTATCCTCCCACGCGCTGATGACGGTGAGGAGTTCGTCATACATGGACCCCAATATCGGAACCCCAGAAATCTGGTGGACATCCCACAGGCTAATGCCCACCTCCCCGTGATGCAGGTGAAACGTGTTGGTCCTAGACGACCATCTGCTATGAAATTCCGACACCCGTTTCTTGGGTTGGTAAATGTGGAATTGGGAGGCCCACGCCGCCTAATACAACCCCACTCTCCTCAGCTCGGCCCTGAACTCCTCGCATGAGGCGCCTACCCAGTAGGCCCAGGCCCAGTCATCAGTAATGTTTCCGCCCTGGCGCAGGTCCCACTCATCGGACCATCCCTTTTTCGAATCCTACAAAGCTGCCTTCAGCATGGTACGGTAGAGGGGAGCGGAAGTCTCCGGCTATAGTGGCTTCCCGTCAATGTCGTTCACATGGTTGTAGAGACAGTCAGTGGTGATGGGTGTGAAGTTCTCTTGTGCGTGACCATCGGCCGCCCTAAACCATTGGTGCTGGCATGGTATGCTCCTGAACCAGCAAGCTGGTTCATCCCTACATGCCTCGGGGATAAAGACGCCACCCCTCAGCCCGAAGTCATACAATGGTAGTTTCTTGCATTGAGGATAATCCTTCTGACCCTCCGATAGCAGATCTGTCAAAGATGTGTGGTCCGAGTGGCTTCGGACCATCTCCCCCAGGCCTGGACAGTTGGCCATCTCATCCCGACGAGCAGCATCTGCAAGCAACCCCAATACATCCTCTTGATGGGCCATTTTAACTCTGGCCCTCAGAAAAGATTTTTGTTTCAGCTGGATCGTGAAGCTCGACCGCGAAGCTGAATCGCGAAGCTGGATCGCAGAGATCGGTCGCAAGACCAAGCCGCGAAGTCTGGCCAAGGCTGACAAGCAGAGGTTCGCTTGGTGTGGACGCAGAGCCGGAGTCCCGCGGTTCGCCGCGAAGCTCGATTTGCGAAGGGCTATCGCGGAGTACGCGGAGCTTCGCGAAGTCGAGAGCACAAAAAGACAAAGAAGGCATGTGAAAACAAAAGAGTTCGACCCCCCTATTTATAGGTGGTGACCCCGAAGCATCGCGGAACGCCTCACCCTCGTGGAGCATCGCGACGTGCCCAGATCGGTGGCCCCGGTGAGCACCGCGGGGCCCCTTCACATAGAGGCATCGCGAACCACCAACAATTTTGGCGATTTTCCCTCAGACTTCGACCCTTGGCCCTCTGCGGCTCCAAGTCTGAGGGGGGGAATTTGTTGGCCCCAAAATATGGCCCGAAATAAAGGACCGAAAAGGACGGCCGGTGTGCTGCCTCGCGAAGCACCGGCGCGAAGCACCCACGCGAAGCACCGCCGTGAAGCGCCCCGACCATCGTGGACTCGCGAAGCTCCCGAGGTGGTAATTCTCTGAAAACGCATTTGACGTTCGCGAGCCGCCGCGAAGTTCCAGAGGCGGTAATTCTCCCCAAATGCATTTGACGTTCGCGAGCCGCCGCGAAACTCCAGAGGAGGTAATTCTCCACGAACGCATTTGGCGTTCACGAGCCGCCATGAATCTCCAGAGGCGGTAATTCTCCACGAACGCATTTTCCGTTCACAAGCTACCGCGATGCTCCAGAGGCGGTGCCCTCCACAGACGACGTTGAGGTTCGCGAGCGCGCCGCGAAGCACCGGAGGCGGCGCGTGAGTTCTGCTTCGCGGGGCCCCTTCCCTATAAATACTGGACTCCCCCTAAGTCCCAAGGACAGACAATCCGACCTTTCGGCTTCTCCTCTCCCGAATCGCGAAGCACCCTTTTCCCCGGGAATCATGAGCTCCGCGAGGTATTTCTACTTCGCGAGAAGCCTCTTATTTGTCTCGTTTTGAGCCCCTCTTCCGAGAGGGATGCCCTTCGTGAAGCTCAAGGGCATTCGCAAAGGAAGGGGATTCCCAAGGGAACCCGGGCAGCCGTGGAGCACTTATGCTTCGCGAAACACCCAACCCAAACTATTGATCCCTATGCAAAGGCAGGATCGCTACACATCGTGAAGCACACTGCTTTGCAGGACCCTGCTTCATGAGGCACCCCTTATTCGCAAGGTAGTGCTCTGCGAACACTATTCCACTTTGCGAAGCACCGTCCACTCACAACTATGCCCCATGCTAAGGCCAAGGAACTCCACTTCGCGAAGCACACTCCTCTGCTTAGCGATTCCTCTTCCCGTGCGACCCTCCAGGTTTGCACGATGTGATTTCAAGGTCCCATGGACAATACCACCCGTAGCATTGCTTCGCCTAATGCTTCTTCGCATAAGCACGCTAACGGTTATTGCTTCTTTGCATAGCCACGCTAATGTGGACCCCTTGATGGTTCGTTCCACAACCCCCTTGACCATGCCCTTACTGTTACCTTCCCTTCCCCAAGGACCAGAGGGTACCGGTTATGTAAGTCCTAGGGGTGCGGAGTGAACCCACCTCGTCCGAGCTGCAGGACATTAAACTTCCAAGCACCACGTTCTCAACACATGACGTTAAATTGTGACCCGACCTCGTGTCTCTCACGAAGGGTCCCCCCAGCTCGAAAATTATTTACACCACTCGTCTCCATAGGAATGGAATCACCCATCCACAAGGGATGATATCCTATTTACTAGAGTGGCGTATGTTCGTGGGATAAGGGCGACCCTAGTTCCCCAACAGATGACTGCACCTCTGCATCTCCGTACTTCCCCACTACCAAGGTCAGTGGAGGGCGTGATAGGTAACGAGGCATCTCCCACCATTGGTCCCAAATCCCTCTTTCGCTGCGCTTTGTCGCGCTCTGGGCCTCCATCCTAGAGTAAGTCCCAACACTATGGGCCTCCATCCTGGAGTAAGTCCCAACACTATGGGCCTGCATCCTGGAGTAAGTCCCAACACTATGGGCCTCCATCCTAGAGTATGTCCCAACACTATGGGCCTCCATCCTGGAGTAAGTCCCAACACCATGGGCCGCCTAATGTGTAAGCCCCTCTTCGTTTCTCACGGACACATCCTTCGCGACGTGATCGTCAGGTCCTTGCAACCTCTTGTTTCTCACACCGAGCATGACTCACGTGGGCTTAGAGTGCGCACCGACCCTAACCCCCATCCCAGCAAACTACGAGGACTTTGATCCATGCCAAGGCATGGTACGTTGGAAGCCTCCCTGAGGTTCAAGCCCCCCCGTCAACTATTCACGTCGAGTCCCATTCCCATCCAGCACGACGTTAAACTGCATTTTGGTCTAATGGAAAGCCGTTGCGACCCATCCTAGCGAACTACGAGGACTTTGATCTATGTCAAGGCATGGTACTTAGGAATCCTCCATCAGGTTCAAGCCACATTGATCGGTCGTTCATTCACGTCGAGTTTCGCCCTCATCCAGCATGACGTTAAACTCTATGCCCCCCTTCTCCCGCATGACATTAAACTGCACACCCATTCCCACCTGAACTATGAGGTCTTTGATCCATGTCAAGGCATGGTACGTAGGAAGCCTTCCAGAGGTTCAAGCCCACCACTCATTGGACCAAGGTCCACTTTCACGTCGGTTCGCCGACAAATCCCCACCTGAACTACGAGGTCTTTGATCCATGTCAAGGCGTGGTACGTAGGAAGCCTCCATGAGGTTCAAGCCCACTCATCATTATTCACGTCGGTTCACCCCTGTCCCGCATGATGTTAAACTGCATTCCCCAATCCGAACTACGAGGACATTGATCTGTTTCAAGGCATGGTATGTAGGAAGCCTCCCTGAGGTTAAATCCCAACAATCATTGGCCCAAGCCGTCTCCTAGTCGGTGTGCCAGCCCCCCCCCCCCCCCCCCCATTTTCAAGCACATCTCCCATCGGACCAAGGTCCCTCATTTAAGTCGGTTCGCCGACACCCACTGCCTGTCGTTTATTCCCGTCAGGGTTCATTATCGTCCCACATGATGTTAAACTGTATTCCTTCAACTTTGAACTATGAGGACTTTGATCCATGTCAAGGCATGGTACGTAGGAAACCTTCCCAAGTTTCAATCCCACCACTAGTGGACCCACGGGTCTGCATTCACATCAGTTCACCGATGAAACCCTTTGAACAACGAGGCCTTTGATCTGTGTCAAGGCATGGTACATAGGAAGCCTTCCATAGGTTCAGGCCCACCATCCATCGGACCAAGGTCCACCTTCACGTCGGTACGCTGATGATGCCCATTGGACCAAGGTCCACATTCACGTTGGTTCGTTGAAGAAGTCCATCGGACCAAGGTCCACCTTCACGTTGGTTCGCCGGCGCTATCCCGAACTATGCAAACTTTGATTCCCTACCATGGGGATACGTAGGAAGCCTCTTAGAGGCTCAATCCCAACTTCACTGGCGCCCCCTACGATGGTCCCATTTCATTCCCCCTCTCCTCCATTCAACCACTTATCACCCATCCTGATTCTCGCCCGGACCATCATATCTCGGTGAGACGATGTCGGTATTCTCTTCTTTACAGCCGCCCTTGGGCTGACCCCGGTATCGGCATCCCTTCAAGGGAAATCCCTCAATCCGATCTATCCTAGCTAATGCTCTGGTTGGGTTGATCCGTCTCCGCTGGACGTTAAACTCGCGGTGTAACCTATGTTAAACAAGGGAAGCTGAGGAAAACCTCATATATATGTATATGGAATAAATTCCCTGCGTTCGATGTGGGATGCCTCGGGCTTCCACGCCCTCGAGAAGCCCTATGAACAGGGATAACAGCTAGACACGCCAGGTTCCCCAGCATCCAGACACGCTACTGTTGCCTCAACGTGACTACTCCCCCAACTGAAGGTTGCTGCCCTGACCGGACCCTTTGGAATGTCCCGACAGAAGCAGTGTAATTAACTGGCGTCCATGGAAACATGGCACTAGGAAGGGTTTCACAAACTACGTACTAAATCTATGAGGGAGACCCAGACTAGGTAATGAGCTCCGAGGGAGAATCCAAGGAAGCAAGAACCGACGTCCCGTCATCCCGTTTCGATTAAGGAGCAGACATACCTGAACATGGAACGAATGCCTCCCGCCTTTGGAAAGCGGGAATGCGGGGCAACAAAGCCGCGCGTCCTCCTCCGCGGACAGACGGATGCGCGCGTGCCCCGACGAAAGCGTTGGAAACAATGGTAAAAAAATCATTTATTATTCTATACCCTGACCATGTACCTACTTTTAGTTTTTTTTTCAGAAATGGGAATTGTTACATTGAAGGGGGTACTTCAATTAAACATTCAATTCTTATATAAAAAATGTACTTAATCGAGAAACCTTCTCTTTATGATATAGTTTTTCATATATTAACACTTGCATACCATAAGCATCAAAGTCATTTGATCCTTTAATGTGAATCACTATTTATTTTATTTTCTTTTAGTATATAAAATGTATAAAAAGATGTACCTTGAGAAGCCTATGGACAAGGGTCATATTATCATGATATGAGCTTAAATCTATTTGAATTTTATCACAAGTGATGAGTGAAAATATTAAAAAGTAAGGTAAATAATGATTTGATGTGTTTATTACTGTTAAATTAATTATTTTGAATAGATTAATTAATATGTAAAATAAATTTTAAAAGGGAAAATATAAAATAATTTATTTGAATGATTCCTTTAAAATTAATAAATTAAATCGATATTCTATACGGATTTTTAAAATATAGATTTTAAATTGATAAATATTTGATATTTTTTACTTTGAAATTATGATATTGATGACATTGGATACCACAAATATTCCATGATGAAATTTTATTCATGATGAAAATCATAGTTTATATGTTGGGGTATTTTCCATACCCAAATTCGATGTGAAATTTTATTCAGTTGTCAACTTTTTTACGACTTTAGAAAATAATACCCATAAAATATATAGTTTTATGAATTAAAGAGAATTTATTATTCTATATTAAAAAAATATTTTTATTTTTTATTCTTATTGAAAATAAATTAATGAATCTTTGAATGTAATTTTGTAAATATTTAAAACATTAACTTTTTTGTTAGAATATTTTCACAGTGTTAACAAATAAAATCATCCCCAATAGATATCACCCAACTTAGGACACAGACGTCACCTAGGTAGGACCAACATGTCTTAGCAAGGAATTAACAACCCTAGGATGGAATTTTAATAATAGTTTTCAAATGGGGGAATATGGCATGTGCAAGGCATGTAGTGATGAAATCTCCAGCTATTCATCGATTGGAAAAATCCCTAGAGCATCGGTGTAGGGGAATTTACCTACAGTGGTTGGAGTAAGGTCTCTCCATCTTTTGTTGTTGCATTGCAGTAGGTGGGATCACTCTGGCCACCATGAAACTCTATTGGTGAGGGAGAGCTAAAAATTCATATTTAAGGAAGAATGCATCTGCCTCCCATTTTAATGTGGGACATGCTTTTTCATTTGGACCTATTCATATTTTAACAAAAACATAATCATTTTCTATGATAAAAATCATCCTCACCATGGAATCATTGTTCCCACCATGTCTGCGGATCACCACCATCAAATACCTCAATCTACCCACATCAACTCGAAGAGAACAACCATTGAAGACACATCCAATTATCAGGATTGATCTGATCATCATTTCTAAACACCTCCATTTCCTTAGACTACATCTTCACCACAGGATGACCCCCATTTGACAATTTTATGATTCATACAACCATGTGAATGTAGGTTGATATGAAGGAGATCTGCAGATTCCACTACCCTAATTACATATACATCATCATTGAAACATATAAGTCCACATCCATATACCTTCACACCGAATCCCCCATTTCACTATAGAAATATCCCACAAATATTCAATAATTGAAGATCCTCATCCATTTAATATTTCATATAATTGGATCTCACAAAATTCAAAATTTCGTAAATCCTTGATTCGAGGTATGATAATTTTAGGTGGTTGAGACTCCACTCCTCCTTGGCGCAATAAAAGGTGGAATTTCTCACTGCTTGAGGAGAGGTATAACCCACAAAGTGAATCCACTAGATAAAACCAAGGACACGTAAGAGCCATTTGTTATTTATTTCATTATTTTCTTTTATTCCATTATTTTTGTTTTAATTTATATATAGTTTTATTTTCATTTTATTTAATTAAATCATTTATGGAATTTTATTTGAATGATTCTATCTTCTTAGACCAATAAATTCATCTTCTTTATTCTTATTCTTTTTCTTATTTTATTTATTTCTTCTATTATATTTATTTTCACATTCTATCAATATGTTATATATTTTTAACTTTTATTTATTTTATTTTATTTTTATTTATCTTCCTTTATCTATGATATTCTTCTTCAAATTTTTTATTATCTCTTATTATCTAATTCCATTAAACCAAGTGATCTCTTACACCCTATAACTTGTGGCTGACCTTAAGATTAACCATTGGGTGGCCAATGTGTTCTTTATTTCTTTCGTGAAAATTATTTTATGTTTGTAATATATGCGAGTGACAATCATTGGTGTGGCATAAATCCCCAAGTCCATGAACTCAAATTTATTTCTTTTATTTTATTTAATATATATACCGTCTCTTCATTGGTTATGTATTCACATGATGGATTTGAGCTCTAAAATGTATGGAATGATATTCACTCGTTACATATCTTAGACGATTTCACACCCTAGACCATGTTGATTCATTAACCTTGATTACATGTTGGTGTGGAATTTAGATTTAATAATGGAATTTGACATACAAACATTTATAAATAAAATGATAGTAATTCATCACGCAATTCCATGATTGGATTATCACTTTAGAATCAATCAAATAGAATATAAAAGGATTGAACCTAAAACTACTTCACAGGACAATGTTCATTCATTCTATTTAATTTTATTTAGTATTTCAGTTTAGTTTGAGTTTAAATTGTCTTTATACAGGTCATTTATATATTTTATAAAATATAAATTATAACATTAAAAATCAATTCCCTTCATCTAATTACAAATACAATTATTTCTTACATAAATTAGATTATGTTAGTGAAAAAACTAAAAAGATACACTAGTGAGATGACCTCATTCAACCACTCCGACGCACTAGTAAAATCATTTAAAATATAATTTTTCCACACCATATGACATGTGTTCATCACAAATAATGAATGAAAAATAAAATTATTAAAACATGTATATTATTTTTTTAATTAAAAAACTAATATGTTTGTAATAATTAATTATAAAAGTGTTATAATATTTAAAATAACTAATAAAAAGTATATTATTCAAATAAATAATGTAACACCCCGAGATTTTATGAAGAATATTATTTTAATTTCGTTGATATATTGTGTTGTATGCTACACCAAAGGGATATTGCACTACACGCAACCCTGACTTTTCTTGCATTACCTGCAATCACGACTTTCCTCGATAGCGTGTGTTGTACGCAATATAAGGTTTCACTAAACAATGATATATGGTTATAATATTATTATGAACTAGCCGTTATGAATAGTATTAACTAAATTTTTGAATGTTATAACCTTATTATTTCATCTTACACATTTTCTAGAACATGGTATGTGAACAAAATAAACTTTTCGGGTAAAATAAGTATTTTTCAAAAAATGTAGTTTTGCCACCTTTTAATGGTGCACCCACATTAAATCTTGTTTTTGACATGTTTATAAGTTCAATTTTAGAAAATAAACTTCTTCTTTTGAATCAGGATATAAAAACATACATTGGATTATGTTTTGATATTTTTCTGTTAACTTTCAAATTTTAATGAATAGGAAAAATACGCTATATTTTAATTAAAAACAACCTTTTCATCATAATAATTTATATGGTTAAATTATAAAATTTAATTTTTTAATGTATAAATAGAATATATTTTTACCATTTAATATAATTTATGTCATTAGCATTTATTTTACCTTGAATTCGTAGGTTAAATCAATTCAATCTTTTGCAATGTTTTAAATAAAACCCTGTTTTCTTTCGACACCGGGATTAATTTTAATTTAAATTCAAAAAAAAATTTGTATTGAATTTGGAAAAATGGATTCCATATTTGGAATCAGTGGGTCAAAATTATTTTAATAAGCTACTTTTTATTTTTTGGCATTATGAATAGTAACTACGGTAAATTTTATTTACCATAGTTAAAGGTAAATCGGGTAATTAAGGGTAAAAATAAGATTATAAAATTACCCAAACATTTTAAAAAATCCTATTGGATGAATAAAAGTCGACTGATATCACCTAAGTGTCGGACTAGATTCATTTCATCAATTTGTGACCATGAAATAATATAATTATTATTAAAACCAAAGAAAGTGACAACATGTCACTCTCTTAAATATTATAAGTATATTAATTTTAATTAAGTGATAAAATTCATGAAACATCAAACATGAATAGTTTCCAAAAAGATAATAAAATTATCTACATCATATTAATTTATTTATAATTTTTATGGATTAAATAATTTTTATTAAAGGTGACATATTAGTGATGTTGAAATTATTTTATTAAGAGAAATATCAAATAAATGGTTTTAAAAATATTAAAATAAATATTATATGAACTATTTAATGTATTCCAATAAATTTATAGATAAATATGACATGTTATGAATAAATTAAATCTTATATTTCGAACATAACTTCTGTATATTTTTTATTTAAATTCAAATAAATGAATACTGTCAAAATTGACACTATTGTTTTTTTATAAAAATAACACATTATAATTTTTTTTAAAAATCACAAAAATATTTTAAAAATATAATTATAAATTTATATGATCTAAAATGTGATAATGTATCCAATTATGGACAATTCATAACAAATAAGTGATTATTTATAATAATTTAAAATTTATAATGTTATTACCACAAATAAAATGAAATTGATAAAAAAGGATAAATCATGTTGATAATGTTTAAAATAAGTTCCTAACATGTATAAATTTTATTTTTTGATGATATTAAAACCCTATATCATCTAATATTAGGATATGAGTCTTTTGGATAATTTTAAGTGGGTTTTTGATTTAATAAAAACTAATATTTCTTATATTTCCAAAGGTTCCCCTCTCCTCCCCTATAAAAGGGCACCTCCTCCCTCTCATCCTCACACCATTTTGAGCCTTGAAGCTCGACCAAACTATGACCATTTCACTTACACACTTCCCTAGAAACATCCTAGAGGTCCTGGTATTCTTCTATGACCAATTTTAGTGCCCCAAGAGGAGGTCTCAAAGAGGCGCTTCAAAGAAGAGGTAATGTCTGTTACCGATTCTTTCAACATTATTTATTCTTATACTTATTATTATTTAGTTATTTCATTATGAATTAATAAATCAGTATCACTCATATACTTATATATTATTATATGTATGAAACAACCCTATTTCACCATCTATCCATCCTACAGAAAACAAAATCACCGCGCGTGCGTATGTACGAAATTCCGTCTCCACGCCGTGGTGTAATCTATTTTCCACCACTACCTTACTTGGATGGGTATAATGGTGTAAATAATTACTATATATGATTATTGTAATGTTATATTGATTCTGAAATAGTATACATACACTCCAATACAATTCCATGATCATGGGAATGATATCATCGCTCGTGCGTAGGTATGGACTACCGTCTCCACGAACGTGATAAGATTCATTTTCCATGATTAACCATTCAAGAATGATTATAAAGTATATATAATGATTAATAATGTAATATATGACATAATAATGCTACTTTATTTATGTATATATATATATATATATATATGTATGCCATCTATTTAATTTCATTCAATTCAATATGGAAATGAAAACAGCGTTCATGCGTGCGTACGGCCTACCGTCTCCATGAACTGTGTATTTCATTCCATTTATCGATCAATAATATATATGTATATGATGAATATATATTATATAAGTCATTTTTTACATTCTAGAATTATTTAAATCAGGATATAAGTAATAATATCAAGAACGACAAGTCAAAACACATAGGAAAAATGAAATGATACTACCCAAAACGCTACTTTTACCTGGAATTTACAAAATAATTAGTAATATAAGTCATAATTGAAACATATATGATATAATAACAATTAATATGATTATTTAATAAGTCTATGACATTATTTAAAACATTATATAGGAGGTTCAGATCCATACGAAGCATATCAGACCTAAGGTAAGAGATATTTATTCCAATCTCATTCTTATCCGAGGTTGATTATTCGTAATTACTTACTGGGGTTATATTTATCATCAATGTCCATAATTTCTAAAAATGGTTTCATGTTTGTTTAAATCCCTTTTTACCCATTTTGGAATTTTACTACATGGTGTTTAAGGAATCTTTATTTTACGAGGTACTTTTTGACTTTTCTGGAAAATGTACGAGAAGAATGTTTTTTTAACTTATATGGAACGAACGAATTTTTATGGTTTTATAAAGCTTTATTTTCATAAATATTACTCAAAAATATTTCATTAATATTTTATATAAAATCATTTTCTTTTAAAATTTCATGGAATTTTGTGAAAAGAAAATGATTTCGAAGAAGAAAGGATATTTTCCTCAAGAATTCATTTCAAGTGTTTTATAAAAACCATTTTCAATCTAAGATGAAATTATTTCTTATGTGTATGTTTCAAGTATAATGTCTCTATATGATTTACATGGTTTCAATTTTTTTATTATCAAATGATATCCATTTATTTTATATGGATTATGTGATGATGGGATGATGTTTTTGAAACCCATTTCATTCGTTCGGTTATTATGAATGATGTATATTTATTTTGTGGTACAAGTAAGAATGATTTCATTATGAGATGGGTGGGACCTATATCTCCATCCAATGCATTGGGTAAAGATTTATATCTCATGAGATTGAAATGGATGGAACTGTAAGTTAATCTGGTTCAGTTATTCAGGACTGAAACGAGGAGTGAACTTGATTCAGAAAGGGACTTTGTCCACTAAGATGGACTTGGCAGTAATGCCTTGGATACTATGGAAATCATAACATGTGATTAATGGTTACCACAATTACATGTTTTATTACCATTATATTTTATCATGGATGATGTTGCATTATGATATATGCATTATGTACTTCCACGATTTATGTCTTTGCTCAAGATTTTGATGATTAAATTTCATGTTCAAGTTTTTTCTTTGAAATATTTATGGATTGTTTTATGTTCTCTATGTTTGCCCTTATTGAACGATTGAGCTCACCCTTTTTATGTTTTATTTTCCCCAAGAAATAAAGAACGGTTTTAGGAAAGGAAAAAAATGGAAGATCATTATGGGAGTTGTTGAAGATCTTTCAACATGATAAGAAGTTTATATTCCATGTTTCCAAAGACACTAAACTATTACGATCCTTCTGTGTCTGTTTCTGTTATGTATCAAGTATTCCACAAAATTAATGTATTGTCCATGTACGTCATGTTTTGGGTATCTACAAATAATAAACCTAACATTATTATTTCTTGATTTGAAGAACAGTTATCCTAGATAATGTTTGGGATTGGGGTTACTTTTCTAACCACACTTTTCAATAAGGGTTGTTTAAATTAAATTTCCTTCGGGAAAAAATGATTTTTATTTCTATATAAAATCTAATTCATTTATTTATTATAAGGTTATGTTTCTAGTTTTACATGTCTTTAAACCATTTTAATTTTAATTTGTTTACATACTAATGGAAAATATTCTTTTATGTGTACTAAAACTAGTATCCTATATTATGTTGGGAATAATTATCTTCATTTTTAAAATTAGATTTATTATTTTTTTTATTATTCTTCTATATTGGTAATTTTTTCATGGAGATATTTTTTATTGTTTTTAACTTCTTTATATAATTTTTAATGTAATAAATATATAACAATTTCTATATGGTTCAATTTCTATTGACTTTGAGTCCATTTACAAACGTTTTAAATGAATAATTTTTTATTTTTTCCATAGGAATAAATTTCCCTTCATATTATTCATGACTAATAAGAAGCCAACACTATATTTATTAGGTATTCCAATGTAATTAATATTAATAATTATTAATAAATTATTTTATTGTAAATTAAAAGTTACCAAAAATAAGGATTTTTCATACATTTCATATCAACTATAGAATGTTCTTATAAATGTTTTGTTCATATAAAAAGAAATTCATTAATGTTTCAAATTATTCACTAGGGATATTATATTATGACACCATTAACATTGTTACTTTTGGATTGATTATGGTGTTATTATGTGGATTTTTTTTCAAGAGACCAATTTATTTCACCCATCTAAAAAATCTATAATGGAATTATGAAGGTTTTTATATTGATGAAACACACATATTAATGTTTTCTCATTATTTGATTATTGGTAATGAAATAATATATCCCCTAGATCATGAAATCATATTTAATGTATTGGGTTGTGACCCTAATTCACTATGAGATTTGTTCCTCTATATTTTTATGATTGAGGAGTAAACTCGTTATTCTATGGGACTATATCCACTATGTGAATATGGTTATATCTATGATCCTTTCCAAAATAAATGATTTTCTATGATTATGTATGTTCCACAATATTATTAATATGTTATGTTTTTATGGATATTGATAATCATCTGATGTTTCACACTTCTACAAATTATGTTTAACAATATTTCAAATTCTTATTGAATAAATAATTATTTTATCATTATTGTTTTATTGAATTTTATTTTACTACATTATTCACAAAAACATTTAATATGATCTTATACACAAAATTCCATTTTATTCTCATATATGATCTTTAATGTAAATCGCTTAATTTTAACATTTTTGAGAATTTGAGTTCACTCAGTCTTATGATTCCATTACCTATGTTTGGATGAAGTGTATAATGTATTATTTTTCTATAAGTTTTTCATGTGTAATGAATATAAATATTATAAAGTTAATAATGTAGTAGAATAATTTTTTATATGTCTAATTCCCAAACACAGTAATCCTACATGTCTTGGGGTGTTATTTATTTTGATATATAATAAATATTCATCTAAAATGTCGTAATATTCACGTATTTTTTGGTTGGGTTATTTCAACACCAAAAATAACAAAAAACAAACAAACACATACTTGATAACGTTTTGTCACAAAACAACCCAGGATACTACTAATCAAGGGACCCATATAGGCCTCTAATATGGCTCTAAGTGAATTATTGATCACCAAAAGATAGAAAATAGTTCCTATGAATCAAAATAATCATTTATGGAAATAATTTATCTTGATATAGAATATAATTAATTAATTATCATTTACATGGATGTTCGGCATGTGTAATCTATGAGTGTGATAACCACACATAAAAAAATTAAGTTTAATATAGTATGTGCCACTAAAAAATGGATATGGTAATAATAAAAAATCCTCAACAAAAAATAGAATCCAATAATAATATCCAAGAAATATCAAAACAAAATAACGAATTTTATTAAAAAGGCCAATATAAATTATTGGAGACAATCATAAGGGTACCAAGAAAAGAAAAAAAATACAAAAAATAATATACTGAACTAAAATTAGGACCACAAACACCATCTCATTATATAATGAACATTTCCCATGTTCCACTACATCAACATCACTATACTTTGAATGATAACCAAAGTACATCTGATATGTCTATATAGAAAAATCATTGAACCTTTATTTTGATAGGGAGTAAAAAATAATGTTCATTAGGTCTCATATCCATACCTCATACATATCATTTAAAAATAAATCCATTTTCTATATCATTCAAATAAAATATAATGATAATTTTTCATATTAAATGAATCACATGAAAAGATTCCCTAACATAAAAATAGTCATATTATTTTATTATGATTTTATTCTTCATAATAATACATAATTTTATTCTCTTCAGGATATCTCTAATAATAATTTTGAGGAAACAATTTCTGAAAATTGTCATGAAAATACATATGTAAATAAGATGTATGAAATATTCTATTAAATGATCCATTATAGAATCAAAATTAATGCACGAGTGAGACAAAATTATTTTTTTACATGAAAATTCCGAAAAGTGTTATATGCTAATATAATTTTTGTAAATCACCTAGAAATAAACTGTAAAATCATAAAAATCATAAAATTCGATTAATATATGTAATTGAATGAAAAAAATATTAAAATCCAATATATTTTTCAAATTTGAATAAAATATAATTGAAAAAATACATAGAGAACTGTGATTAAGATACAAAAGTATCCTTATAATAAAACACATACCCATATCAATCTATAAATAGTAATATTGATATAGAGGAATCCTAATGCTATGGGTAAAATAAAATCCTAATTATAGTGGAATCCGAAAGAGAAATCAACCAAGGTAGGCTGTGAAACGGTACATCAATACCTAACATAGAGTTTTCCTAGATTCTTACACAATAACATGGAGTTCCTATTATCAACCCAAATATAGGTGATCAATAGGAATCTTATTATCTATCACAATAAATATCAATTACATATATAAATATATAATATACATTAATCTGAACACACCCTAACTTCTAAACATCCTATTTAGAAGGAACCATTTTTTTCAAAAACAACATAAAACTAACATAATATCAATATTACATATGTTTTACACGTCAACGTGAAGTCACTAAAATAATTAGTATTATTTCTTTATTAAATATGTATTTATCAAGTTCTAATATTACAATTAAAATATATTTATAGAAATCTTGACATATAATAATATTTGAAAACAAAATCGGGGAAACCTCATAAAATAATTGAAAAAATATAGAAGAAAAAAATATAAACATTCCTATAAATAATTTTCTAAAACATGGGATTCCTTATTCTATAATCCATGGGGAATAAAAAACCAATTTAATCATCAAATTCATTTGGAAATAGAATCTAAGGGATTAAAAAATCGATTTGTAGTGTTAATAATATAAAAACATTATATAAAATAATAATGAGAAATATCCATTTTTGAATATAAAAAATAGTAAAATTAAATTACTTTGGAAAATAGTATTATATATAGTAAATATAATTTATAACACCTTCAGACTACAGGGAAGAAATAATAAAAATATCGAAGAATATAATTTAAATAACTATTCAATGATCAACATAGGTAAAATAATTATTCATCATTCAATGTTTTCATTCCAACATAGAGCATTGACTAATATTTTGAAAATGTTACATGACATAGATGAATCATTGTCAATGATATACTAAAATATATTGATATTATAATAGGTTATAGTGAAGAAGAAGAGAGATGACACATAATGGTGTGCAAAATGATTTTGTTGAAAAAAATTAACCCAATAGTTTTAATTTGATAGTGAGTAACATTGTAAATCCAAAACTACTAAAACAATACATAAGGAATCATGGAATAACCTACCTCTCATAGAATGAACCCACCCCCTATAGCACATTATTAAATTTCAAATATCAGAAACTATGTTTTATTATAATTTATTAAATATTGATAAATCATATTATTCAATTAATTATCATATTTATCAAAAAACCATATTACATTTTGAAAGAATTTTAATGGAATAAATGATGTCATAATATACGGTATATATGATATACCAATTAAACCATTTGTGATATTTGAATAATTATTTAATCAGATAATCAACTTGTTAATTATGAAATATTATTTATTAATTAGATAAAGATATTCACTTCTATAAAAATGGGATATCTATTTTGTATTCACATTACAATATTATTTATTACACGAAGTACTATTACATAAAAACATTAAAAATTATGAACTTCTATATATCCCAAAAGAATTTATTTATAATATATTTCTCAATATAATAAAATTGTTAAAGGAATTTTTAACCCCATGATAAGAAATTTAAGTCTTTCACATGTATTGTATTTCCTTTTATACAAAATATTATCCCCTTTTATATAATTAAACATATAATATATTTTCCTTAGAAAGAATTCAATATGTAATATATTTTACTTAGATTAGAAACCCCAATAAAATAGTATACATTCCCATAAATAATATATTATTCAATATTTATGGTATTTTCATTACACCAAATAAAAGATACATACTTTAATTTCTTGTAGGGAACATATATTTCAAATATAAGTTTGTTTTTGTATGTATAAAAATATATCAATAATATATTCTCATATAGTATGTAATAACGTATACCCTAGTCTCCTAGATTTGTTGGTTACTCTATTTATATTTGCGTTAGATGTAAGAGATCGCATCTTGAATGATCACATAGTTTAGTATTCTTATGAGGCTAGATACGTACATGATTCTCATATTACATTTGAAAAATAAAAATACAACATGGATTATTATTTTAAAACATAATTACTCAATCTTTCATATCCATTTATATCAATATTATTACACTTCCAAACATTATTAGAAGAATGAAAATAAGAGGGTGATATCACATGATATGTAGGGAAATTCATACAATGTAAGATATCATATAATAAACATGGAATGAATAATTTTCTAAGATTAAATTATGATAAATAAATGATATAAAAATAAACACATGAGTTTGAACAATATCCATGGATATTGTAACTATTTCAGAAATCACACAGTTATTTATAAAAGAATATATAATTATAGAATGTACAATGTTGGACATCAAAATCATACAGTCATGTCCTCGTTCAAAGACAACATACATAAATGGGAGACGAATAAAGAAAATACCCAAACAATTCACCATATGAATAAACAACATAACTTATTCAACCTGACATAATATTCAATGACAAAATCTATCAAAATAACATACATAGTGATTATAAATAATTTCCAAATTATAAATTATTACAATCCACCCAGAGAAAAATGGGGGATGATATTATTTTAGTAAATCCTCATATATGTATAATATTATTCAATGTATATTTATATAGATGAAAATACCTTTAAAAGATATGAAAATAATTTCAGGAGGGTTATACAATTTTCATTTTGAAAATACATTGTAAATATATAAAATTTTTGAAAATATTTCTGAAAACAATTTTTTGGAAAAAACCACGTAAACATTTAAAGTAATTATAATAGAACAGTTTGTCCATGATAAAGGTAAATGTTGTTTGTGTGGTGTACATTAAAACATAGTGTATATTATTACAATTAGTAACAAATAACACTTCTCAGAGATTAAAAGAATATTATACTCTAACAATACATTAAAATGTAAAAAATTGGTAAAAATATCTTTAATCAATTGTTAGGGAATAGAAAATAATTGTTGAAAACAATTTTTTGAAAATATTCACATATAAGAACATGATTCCCAACATAATAGAAATTTTATTTCCAATATCCATGAAAAATCCATTCATATTCATTAGTTATTCAATAGGGAAAATGAACGAGAAACATTTAATTTAAAAATAAAAACATAAAATAGAAATTTATTTTGGTTTTAAGATATAATTATCATATTATTACCATTATGGAAAGACATACACAAACTATCTCAATTAGGGATGATATTGAGAAATAAACCCTTTCCATATGTCCAACATGATTCATAATGTATTTTCACTTATGGTATACTAATTTTATGTTTATTATTGTTATATAATTAAAACATATACACACTTATAATATTATATGTGATCTACATAAAAAATATCAACATCTATTCATTAATAATTATTTGTTAAAATATTTATTTCTTAGTGTTAACTATTTTGTTTTTCATATATTTTTTGGTTCATTAGTTTTGGTCAGAAAATATTTATATTGGTTCTTAATCTCTATAATTTTAGTAATGATAAAAATTTTATATATATTCATTAAATAAATTTTTATATTCATCATCAAATGGTGGATATAAAAAATGGAATGAAATCGCTTCACTATGGTGGTTGTCAACATGTATGCTAGAGTGATTTTGTCATTTTTTAACATATGGATTGGTAAGTAGGTAAGTTATATGTTATATAAAAATAAAGATTTTCAAAATGAAATAATATTAATTATTAATATTATTATTCCCATCCATGTGTTCTAGATGTGGAAATATAATTCCATCAGTTTGTGAGGTAGTAGTTCACACGTATGCCATAATGATGTATTTATTTGTCGTTTTATTCAAATGTTTGTAGATAAAGGCTATGAAATAAACAAAAAAACATACGTGTATAGGGGAGATTGTTATGGTGTTATATTTTAAAAAATATGATAGAATTTATGAAGGTCAAAAAAGAAGTAAAATAAAATAGAACAGTTAAAAAAATTCCATCCAATTTAATATACCTCCTTTGGATTTCGTATAACTGACCTTAGTGATAGTTTTTCAAGGTAAAAGAACTATAGAACTTGGATAATTATTTTTAGAATATTGGTTCTAGTTTTTTTATGTTATTCTAATCAAGGTATTTTTAATAATAAAGGAGTGGTGATAGACTTTTGTAGTGTTGGAAATGACACACATAGAATTACATAAAATATTTAATTATAATAAATTACTTTCCATGTGAAGGTGGAACCAAGTTGACATATTTCAAATATAAATAAGCATGGTTCTAAATCCACTAACATAGTTAAATTTAAACAATTTTATATTATTTTTTAATTCCTATATATTTCGGTTAATCTCTTGTTAACCCTTTAGAAGATTACTATGATATAAAATGTTTTTACCATTTAAGGATCGTGAACATAAATATAAAAGGGAAGGTGACCAATAAGTGTGAAATGGTAAATGTGATAGACCATATCAAAATAAATTATAAAATTTTTACATTTTTATTAATTTTAAAAAAATTCATAATATATTATTTTACAATATATACCATTAAAGAATTCTTCTGGACTATTTAGAAAAATTCAGATTAAAATTTTACAATTGTAATATAATTATAATATAAACCATAAGCAAAACACTAATATATTATATTTTTCGAATGAATTCATGTATCTCAATAATTCTTCAAAATGATATTTCTTTTCATTTATTAAAGTCAATTACTTTTTTTATTTCATAAACAAGCATCATTTCAATGTTGGGAAAGAATTTACGGTAATTATTTCATCACTAAAAGCTATACAAAATTTACTATAATAAAAAAATACATTAAAATTTTAGATAAACAATTAGAAATAAACCTATCCACATTTTGATCTATTTGTAATTATTTTAGAAATATAAAAATAAAGATTGTGACATTTTATATTTATTAATTACGAAAAATAATATTACGCTCATTATAAGTCATGTGGAAAGAAATTTAAATAATTTAGATTATATAATGGTTATGGTTGAATAATTCTCAGCAATAAAATATATAAAACATTTAGGGGGATTTCTAGACATTATATAATAATTTTAACCATGGTATACCCATTCTACCCCCCAAAAGGTAACAAATATTTAACACTATTATGATTCATAATGACCAAGAATAAAAGGTAACTATTTACACTATCTAAACACCTAATTTACAATATGGAATAATTTTTTAAATATTCAGTTACACAATGTCTTCGTAAAAAACGAAACCAAAATAATTTTAAGGAAAAAATATCGTGAAAATATAAAAACAATTTAAAAAATATTGGGTAATTTTATATGAATTAATCTATATATTTTCATTATATAAAACTATTATTGTTATTTTTCATAATAATATTAATCTTATTCATACAAGCTATTTATTTTTTACATTATATAAGTAATATATAAAAATGAAAAAAAATTCTATAGTTTGATTAAAGAATGTTATTTTGTTTTAAGAAATATATCAGGAATAATGTTCTTTAAAAAAAAATTCAATGTATTACATTCAATGACAATGAAATAAATTATAACTCACTATTTATATCTATATAATGAATGTTTCAAAATGTTAAAATAATTTTTTTAAAATATAAATTATTGAAATAAATAGTAAAATGTCCATTGAAAATGGGACGTGGAAAATATGAAGGATAACTGAAATTACACATAATTATGTTCCCAAATAAGAAACAATAGGTAAGAAGTGAAAATATGGATATACGAGAGAAATAAAACCTCTTAGGAATAATAAATAGTGATATAGAATAAGATATTGATAATTCTAATTACTTGAACCCCATAAATCAGTAGGGGATGAAGAAGACCATAAATCGATTATAAATGAATGTAATACAATAATATTTTATTTTAAGATGATTTTACAATATATGAGGTATTATTTTCGTATAATGTTATAAAACACGTGAAATTACACTTAATTGATATGTTTAAAAAATTTGAGATTTTTTATTTATCATTTCAATAAGATTTCATATCTGATTCAGGTAATTAAGTACCATGTGGAATTTTTCATTATTAATAAAAAAATATACCATTTAAGGATCATATGATCCATAAAAGGGAGAAATTTTATTTCCCTATTATAAAAGAATATTGTTAAAAAATATTAAGATAATATTCAACATGAGTAAAACATATTCTAAAGTAGTAATAAATTAATTAGAAAACAATCTATAATTACACCCACAAAATGAAAAAAATACTTAAACATTTAAATTATACACCACTAGATAAACATAGATTATTATTATATTTATATGATAATTTCTAAATCTAGAAAATTAATTAAACTGAACAAATTGGATTTTTTCAAAGGAAATAGTTGGTATAACAACCATATTTGAAACTGGGGAATATCTATGCATCTTATTAAAGGCAACCATTTATATTATCATTAAAAATCAGATTATGTATTTTCTTTTGAGACACCATTATCAAATTGTTTGCAGATTATTCAATATTCTTAAAGACATAAAATATTGTGTAGATCCACAAAATAAGAATAATTTTCTAATTTTATTTTTCTAATAACGTTACATGTAGAAAAAATAAATGGATTTCTACTTCCACTATAGTAATTAAAAAACGTTGGCCTTCTTACTTGGGACTTTTCTATGGTATGATCACTTCATGTTTAGATCATTAATTTTCATAGTTAGAAATCTCATTACATTTAAAGAACTATAATTTGATAGATTCTGTATTTCCTTTTCATTAATGAAAATGAATATTATTAACTTCATTATTCTAGAAAACTCATGTTCCCATAAATAATAATCATGGGTGTATCTTCCTAAAAGTATCACATGTCTGAAATTTAAATCAATTTTTCCCTTTATATCACATTTCCCTTAACATAGTTACATTCATTATCTTTTTAAATTTGTTTTGTTTGAAAATATATGAGATGTGTAATTAATTCACTACGATGATGTTAGTTGATACTGTAGAATCCTATGATGAATAAACAAAAGAGATCAACACCCTTTAAAAATATGGACTTATCCCCAAAAATAAATCTTCAATCCTACTCTCTGGATTATATATGTTGTCCAATATATTCTATAATAGACTTTTAATTTTTGATCCATAATTAAAAACATCATACTCTTCCCTTTGTTCCAAATTTAAAAAATTCATTACTTTATAAATTCATTACTCATTAGGAATTTATTTTTTTAATAATTTCCCCCTAAATACATCCCATTCTATACCATATATTTCCCCATTGTCCAAATTGTCTTCAATCAATTTCCAACATTGATTACTATATTTATTTATTCAATAAAATATACAAAATATACTTTTCTATTTCATTATATACTAAAGATTTAGATATCATTTAATGGGATAAGTTCAAATGTTCATAAAAAATAGATTAGTAGTTAGATTAAAGGAAGTTGGTTTCTTCTTTATGATTTAATAAAGCATTCTACATTCATAGAGTGAAGATAATGTTTTCCACATATAGCCAAGATTATTATTCACTACTCACAACACTATTTTTATAGTCTTTTCAACTCCAAATCTAGTATTAGAAACATTATTAAGATGGATGTATTTAAATAGATTATGAGCTTTCTAAAAAAACATTTGCTTTTTATGTTAAATTTTAATTAAATGGCATAAACTATATTAACTCAATAAATTTTTAATGATTGTATATTATTTTAAATATTGTGAAATGCATACCATAAATTTAAAATTTTAGAATATTAGTCCTAAAAAAAGATTATTATCTCGGATAATAATTTCAACTCAAATTTTTTTTTATATTCATTCATTATGGTTCTTGAAGAGCATGTGAATCCAAAAAATTCATATCCCTTGGATGTTTCTATCAAGGTGTGGAGTCTTTTTCCTCCTCATTATAAACCAGTTGAAGTCATGATAATTTATAATATTCAATATTCATATTTGATAACCATAGTTTCATTTTTTGACAGACACATCCACATCCCAGTATCTATCCAAGGATTTATATTCAACAAAACCACAATTTATATACCTTATCAATACATAATAATATTATCAAATAAATTAAATTTTACCTAGAGTCATTCATAGGATTATCTTCTATAATCTATAAATTCTAAAGTCTATTTCCCAAGCATTGAAATAAAATTTATATATAAAAAACAATAACACACTCAACCCTATATCCCAGATATTGTGGTACTTTATTTACATTGTCACTAGATATAATAAATTACACATTAAAGGATTAAACTGTTTAATAGTATAGGGAGACTAGATATATACTTAATTATTAAATTACATATGAAAAAATTAAATAAATTAGGTTATTTTCATTGAAAAATTTATTATTCCATCTTTCACATCTATGAAAATTGATCATAATTATCATCTTGAAATTATATAAAAGGAAAAAAATACATTGGTTACCTCAAATGCTTTGTAATGAATTGGGTATAACAAAATTTATCCGTGAATAAATCAATAATGAATAATATAGAAGGAATAAATGATCCTTAAATTATTCGATGTAAATAATCAAATGATATTTTACCTTATCATTCAATTTCATATCTGTGTGATAAATCACAAGGAAATAATTACTTAATTTAATAAATATAGAATTCATAATACCAGACATCTAAAATTTACATTTAAGGTATAGTTCTAAGAAATAATAAAAAATGGGTAAGTGATAATCTAATTACAAAACCTGTTTTGAAATGTACCCATGGTCTTTTAAAAGTATGTTCATTAATCTCTGCATCATTTAATGAATCATATACTATAATAAGGATATAATTTAATGATATCATTTTTAATATTATCATTACTTAAAATTTCTATAATTTCCTCTATAAAAATAATCATAGTCTATACAGATAAATATATCTCATGATTTCATTATATTATATCCCTATTATAGTTTATGATTCATTACATGATTTTCACATAAATGAACATACTTTTAAAAGGCCACCGCAACATTTCATATGAGAATTACACTTTCCATTTTTAATTACTTTTTTAAAATAAACTAGTTTCTAATGTATTGAAAAAAACATTTTCATTTTATGGAACCACATAAACATATAAATTATGCATCAATGTAATGTATATTCATGATTTTATTGAATTATTTTTGTTCGGTTTACATTAAGATTAATATTTTAATAATAAAATCTACAAAAAAAGTTCCACATTCAAAAAATGACAAGATGATTTATATTAAAAAAATTATAGTAAGTAAAACATGGGTAAAAATAGAACTAATCAATAATTGGATAATTTTAAAACACAATTAAAAATATTTAAATGAAAATACAAACATGTAAGAACATGATTCCCAACATAATAGAAAACCATATTCACTTTTCATTAAAAATGGTATTTAAGATTTATTACTACTTGAATGGAGAAAAACTAAAGTAAAACCTTAAATTTCTAGAAATAAACAAAAATAGGGAAAATATATGGGATTTTAGATATAATTATTATATAATTCACTCAATATAAACTGAAATATAAAATAATCTTTAAAATGGAAAAAATTATGAAATTAATCCTTACCATAGGTCTGAAATTATTCATAAGTTATTTTTATTTTATATAAAATACATTTAAATTTATAATAAATCCTAAAATAACAATATATATACATATAATCTTTTATATGACTCATATTTAAAATTTCAAAACATGTTTTTGATCAATATGTTATTAAAATCACCATTTCTAAGTGATCACTATTTTGTTTTTCATGTATGTTTTTGTTATGTAGTCTCATTCCGTGTATCTATATAATGATTCCATTGTCTAAATAATTTTAATAATTATATAAATATTTTATTATTTATTTGCATAATTATTTATAATTATCCTTAAAAAAGAACACAAAAATTGAATAATGTTTTTTTGTGGAGGTGGTAGTCAACTTACACACACAACAACATTAAAAATTTTAATGTGTGGATGAGTAATAATGTAAATGAAATAATATATTTCCATATGATATATTATGTCTTAAATATCATATATATTTTTAATTATAATAATTATATCCAGCAGTGTGAGGTGGTGATGGAAAACTGACAACATCTGTTCCTGAGGTGGTATTCTGTACATACAGATGAATGATGGGTTTCGTACACAATTTGGTTGAAAAGTATAATGATAATGGTTATGTTTTATACATAATAAGATTTTATTATAACCAAGATACTAAATTTAGTATATTTTAATGGTTAGGAATAAATTAAATAAGGTAAATGAAGATGTTAAATGAAATAAATCATTTAGGATAATTACCTCCTCTTTGAGATACCCCCTTTCGGTTTTTCTCAAGGACCCATGCGATTGTCTAATAAAGATACAAGAACCACTAGAAATTATATAATAATTTTTATAAGTATATATATTTTGGGTTAGATAAGATAAGGGGATGAAGATGGTGTGAAGAATATAGGCAATGGTGTGTCCTATTATGCTAAAGGGAAAGACACACATGAAATTACTAAAGGGGTTTAAATATAATAATTGTTTTATGTGAAGGTTGACCCAAGATGATATAAATAAATTAAGAATGATTATGATCCCATATCGTCAAATAATATAAATTTTGGAAAAGTTTTTTGTGGTGTTTAAACTTTTATCTCTTATTTTTATCTAAGGATAACCCTTTTGATGAATATAGTGATATCAATTTATTTTAGTATTTTGGGTCCTGATGTTTCCTTAAAATATTAAGTGACCTATAATTGTAAATTTATTCGTGTAACCAATTTAATCCCATTGAATCGAACTTATATATTATTCTTATGAATTCCAAGACATTTAATAAATATAATTTAACATAAAATTCAATTAATATAATTTTCAGAACTATTTAAATAATTTGAATTTATAAATATAAAGAAAAAAATATAATTCAAATATATAGTTGTAAAAAATCACTAATATGGTATATATATGTAAAAAATCATGTAAAACAATAATTTATCAATAATATATAACTTTTAATTGGTTTAATGTCATGAACCGTATTTTTCTACTACATGAACAAAAACTGTGTCGGCATTGCATTGGAATTTAATGTATTATCACATCACAAAAAATTTTAAAAAAAATATCCTGAAATAAATAAATAATATTTAAAATAAATACTTGTAAGTAAACATGAACTCTTTATATATCTTTGAAAAATATTAGTGATACTATAATAAAGAGAGTGTCATTTCATATTTAGTCATTACATAAAATTATATTAATGATATTATCAAATAATGAGGTAGAAAATTGAATTTTTTTATATTATATGGTTTTGGACAAAAAATATAAAATTAAATAAAAGGTTTTATAATAATTTTTAGACCTTATATCATAGTTTTAACTCAATTTTTCTTTTTTTACCCTTAACAATATTACTAATATTAACCAATGATTCTATTAAAAAGTACAAAAAATATAAGGGGATTATTTACCCAATTTGATCCACCGTAATCCAAAAATGGAATACATTTTCATGTTAAACTTTCTATGAGTTTTAAAAACGAATTTTAATATAATAATGTAGATCAGAAAAAAACAATGTTTTAGAAAATGTGTTTTAAACTAAAAAATTGAACTTATACCCAATATATTATAATGCTTCCTCATATGCAAATAATATAACTGAATCAAATTAAATGAAATTTATGTTACTTAAAATAAAATTTTAGAATATAAGGAGCCATTAAAATTATGTGATTTAATTAAAATAAATATAGTATTACAAATTCAATATTTTTCATTATTCATTGTAAAATAAATAATTTCCTAAAAATCACAACCATCCAACAAAATCTAGTATTTACATTGAAATTTCAGATATTTTATAGTCCCTTAAATAAAATTTCAATAAGTGGTATAAGTTAATTATATTTTCCCTGTGAGAAATGAAATAAATCCATTTATGACGTCATCATTTATGCATTAAATGACTTTACTAAAAATTTAGTACTAATGTTTTACACGTTAATCAATATTTTTACATAATATAAAACCACTATATTTATTTTTTAGAACGTTTTTATTTCCTTTCATACCTAAATTTTATAGTATTAGTTATTTTTTGTCGCACTTAAATTATACTATTTTTATCAATGTTCACTAAAAACAAAGTGTTCCATGTTAAAAATGTTGTCTGCAATTAAATTTTTAAAAAAATTAGCTGTAAAACCTATAATATATTTCTACAGGGTTTTCTATTTTAGACCCCATTTGAAATATATTTTTCATAAATATTTTTCTTTTCATAAATAAATACTAACATAACATGATTTTTCATATGTACTGTTTTTCACATAACCAAAAAAACCTACACATAATATATTTATTGATATTTAATTTAAATGTTCTGGTGCAATTATTTCCCCCATATAAAAAACATAAACATAATATATTTGTTAATATGTAACATATAATTTTATATTTCATTTTTTCTAATAGCTAATAAAATAATTACATAATATTTTATTCAATACATAATATATTTTTCTTTTCTCCAATATTATTCCTTTGTGAAAATTATAATAAATAAGATATTGGAAAAACATAAGACTATAGGCTTGAAGAAATAATCACAAATAACATAACAAATATTCACCCAAACCAATCATGTTGTGGTTTCACATAGCTTTAGTGTGACATACATCCCACCATGAACTACAAAACTATACGAAAACTCCATGAACACCAACACCAAAATGACCAGGTCAAAACACATATGCTCGACTCTAGACCCATCTTCAATAAATAAGTATATGTAAATGTAACAAAGTAAATTAGGTGATACGTACAACATATTATATATAAAAAACATTAATGTAGTAGAACACACACTATAAAAATCAAAAAATAGGAAACAATATAGGATTATATATGTCCTTTAGTATTATGTAGCCTCTAATATGATTTCCATATATTAATCCTACTTTAATATAAAAACTATGATAGTAACAATAGAAATTCCACTAGTTTCTACTTTTAAGTCTTAAAAATTATTGACGGTTGAATAAGTGAATATACACATTCAATCACTATAACAAAAAATTCAGTTCATCACATACTTAGACAAAACAAACCACACACATTATTCTATTAATGATCACATCTCCACCAAGATAATCACAACTCATGAAACTCAAAACATATCATCAAACTAATTTTAATATCTCAAATGGTGTTTTCCAAAAGAATCTCAAAAAATGTGGCATAAACCATTACAAATTAATTACACCAATGATAAATAATTACTGATTTTTTAAATTTACTTTGGATTACCAGATCCTATAATTATAATTATTTATCCTAATTATACATTAATATAACATGGTTGTCACCATATAACCTCTAATAGTAACCATTTTTTATTATCAATATTAGTTATAGTATAATGTGTCCTACAACCCATTCCATCACTATAACAGAAATTTAAATAATTAAATAATTAAATGATAGAACTACACAAAGAATTCTAAAAATAATCACATATCCAATAAGATAATCATATCTCAATAAAATAACCAAAATTCATTAATGAAATGTGAGGATAAAAAATAATTATATCTAAAATACATGTAATATGAGAGTCCCAAACCAAAATAAATAATAAGCACTATTAAAAGTCACGCATCCCAAATATTCTTTTCTATGTGGTATGAAAATAACTCTCTCATTAATGTTTATAACTATCCTATAACTGTAACTCAACTATTAAGGCCGGTTATCCATGAAAACACCTAGACACAACCAATAAGAGAGGTTTATTTGGAAAAGGAATCTAGAGAGAATTAGTGCTCTCACCCTGAATTTTTTTTTAATATAAATGATGATATTGATGATAGTTTGTGGAAAATGTTAACACAATCCTAAAGAAATAGTATTAAAAAAATCTAAATGAAATTAAAAAAGTATTAATTGTGAGAAAAATATGAATTAATGGAGACCCTATTGATTTGGATTGAAAAAAAGATTCTATTCATACATCAATGTTTTATCGCAATTATGAAAAATGCATAATGATATGTAATTGATTATCCAAACTAACACTCATTATTCAAAAAAATATATTATATTTATTTAAATAATGAAATTTTTTCCATTATCCAATTTAATGATTACACTATTATAGGGAATAAAACAGATCAATATTTTCCAATTTAAGTACATCGATTAATAATATTCAGTTAAAAGAATGAAATTTTCTTCATCTTTTGGTTCTTGAATAATAACAATTTATACCCATGAAATATTTAATATTCATAAATATGTAGAATTATTCAGACCTTTATTCTCACAGTGATTTCCATCTCAATCGTTCTATTTATTGGTGATTAATGTACCAATTTCTCACTAAACTAATTTTTTGTAATTAATCCCTACTCATTCATTCACATATTTACAATAATAAATTATATTTTTCAGGGAGAAAAATCAATTAAAAACAATACATAATCATATGAAAATAAAATATATAAGCGGAGAAAGAAATTTTACCCATTTCAATAAATTCTTGCTAAAACTATAACAATACGTGATAAAACATATAGCTCCTTCTATTTTTAAAATTTTTTTCAGTAAATTAAATTTATTTTAATGATTTATTTCCACACTACAACAATTTAATATTTCACTAAATTCAACACTATCTTAGCTTACAATACATGTAACACAATGTTTTAACAAAACAATGATATATTATAAATATAAAAATTTAATAGTGACTATTTTACCATATACATTAAGCCTATTAAGATGTGTAGTAATAAATAATTTCTTAAAATTTTAGGTAACTATTTTTTATTAATAAAACATATAGGTAATAATAATAATAAAATCATTAAATTGTTTTTATGTTTTGAATATAATATTTTCTAAAAATATGATTTTATATATTTTTCAATGATTTAAAATTTATTTTTTGACACTTTTATAAATTTAATATGATAAAATTAAATTCTTTTTTTAAATCATAATTTCATAATAACAGAATCCTGAATTTTTTGGTATGTTTCGGAATAGTTTCATTTCTTTATGAATATAGAAAAATATATATTTTTGACGAATAATGATGTCTAATTTAATTTACATAAAATTATAAATTACGTTTTAAATAATTTTTAATTTAAAAATCGTTATTAAATACATATATTAATATAATTTAGGCCATTGCAATCAATTTCACATTTAAAATGGATATAATCATTTTTATGTTTTTGATCAATTTACCTTTAAGAACTTTCTTTCTTGTCACGTCTGTGAGACTAATTTTATATTTTTTAATTATATGATTGGAATTTGGAAAAATGGATATAATATTTTCAATTAGGGTAATTTATAATTTATAATAATTGCAATGTAATTTTTTAGGAAAATGAAAAATGAGTGTATTAAAAATTAATTACCATGATTAAGGTAAAATTGTGATTACATTGGCTGTAAACTAAAAATATATGGGTATAAATTAACTACACCTGTGAAAAAATAATTAAATTCTATATTTTGATAATATCTAGTTCAAAGGTTCTAATTTTATCCATTTTAGACACTTTTTCTAGGTGAAACACATGGTAGCACTCAACTCTTTCCAAAAAGGCTCTGTGTTTCCTCTCACCGACTTATAAAATGAAACCCCAATACACATTTCTTTACCCCTTCAGAAGTCTTTTTATAATCCAATACCAACCTATGTATCATTTAATATTCCATATCATCCTCTTATTAGCCTTGGTTTCATTAGGAATCAATGTTATTATGGCCTTACTGCAAACCTAAGGAGGATACTAGAATATGTAGAAACATTCATTAAAGAAAATTCTTGTTTTATTACATCCTCAAACCCATTTAATTATTTTTTATATAATAATTTTAAATTAAAAAAATATTCTATATACATATATTTTTTATGATATAGTCATTACATACAATCATCTCCACTGCCAACAAATGGTTTACCAAATCTTCATTCATGTGTTGGGTGAACTACCGCCTCACGAACGGAAGTTGTTCATTTTTCTACTGACACCACTCAATGCTGTTCATAATGATGATATTTTTATTTTTATTATATATATCATTTTTATCATGTTATTATTATTCTATAATTTTTTATTTCACTCGTACTTACACACTTTCCATTTCATGGGATAACGATAATATCGTTTGTGTGTTCGGTAGACTACTGCCTCGTGAAGAAAAGTAAATTGTTCACATGTTTCATAGAATATATTAATGAGGGTTTTAATAATTTTGTTTTCATATATATGATATTAATATTATTATTTAGTGATAAAATATTATATAATTTTCTCTATTTCAATCAAACATGAAAATGGAAACAACATTCATGCATTCTTATGGACTAACATCTCCATGAACAGTGTTTTTAATTTTCAATTTTAATGATTTATTTATTATTATAAATTAATATATGCTGAAAATATATGTTATTTATTTCATGGATATCATTGTAGTGATGACTATATCATGATTGAATTTATATAATAAAAAATATAACAAATCAACAGATTTATGAAAAAAATTGGTCAGTACTCAAAATAAAACATTATCCTGAAATCGTTAACAAACAGGAAATAAAAGTAATGAGATAATAATATACTATATGATATATAAGAATATGATTATTTAATATTTTTATACTAAAATTATATTTCTTATACATCATTTTTTTATCTTGATGGAAGATAAGGCTTAAGGTTAGAGAATTTTCCCCTAAATTTCCCTTCTTTAAGAGATACATTATGTTATGCACCAATATTCCTTTAATATGTTTATATATAAAACTATTGACATATGGTATCATGAATATTTTTAACCTTAGGATATTTTTTGTTCCTATTTATTTTATTCCTTCTTGGGTATTAATATTCAATATTACGAGAAAGTTATAATGATTTTACATCACAATCAAATCATTTATAGGGATCTTTTTTGATTATACATACAATGATGAAATATCCTGATATACCAATCAATAATTCAAATTAAGTTTATTCACCTATGGTTATTCACTATTTAATAAATAAATTTTATAATTTTTCCTATCATTGGTACATCATATAATTATTAATATTTTTTAAAAAATATCAGACTTTGGTTCTCTTTTTAGCTGAAATATGTTTTCCCTTTAAACAATATTTTTTTCAAAAAAAATATAAAAATCGTTTTTATTAAATTTTTATAATTTTTTGAAGATATAATTACCCATGTTTTACTTATTTTTAAATCATTAATGGAATGTTCATGTTTTTCTTTCAAAACAATACTTATATGGATTTAAGTATAATGTTGATGTAACTATTGTTCTAAATTTTATGACATGAGTGAATCGTTATAATATGATGAAAAATCATTTCAAAGAAGATTACTCTATATTTATTAAACTTTTTTTTCAAATAAAAATGTTTTAAAAATTTTCATTGTTTAAAAAACATTATTATATGATATTTTCCTCGACAATTATTTTAAATGATATTTCATAATTTTTTCCATCTATGATGACATGCATTGGTGTTACATATTCTGTAATAGGGATATGAACTAAAAATACCATTTATATAGTTTCCCTAAATGGTCAAGGTTTTTATGCCATGTTATTTATGAGACACCTTTCTATTCCATGATTTATACCCTGATAAAACTCTTACAAAACACAATTATTTTTATGGGATATAGTGTAAAGGAATGATAATAAAATCTATCTCTTTTTCATAGGTTATGATATGAAAAAGTGTTTTGGAAGCACATTTCATTTCATGGGTTATTATATAATGAATATTTATCAACTTGTTCCACATATATGTGTGATTTCATTATATGAATGGTGGGACCTATATATCACTCCAAAATATTAGATAATGATTTATATCTCAAGAGATAGGAAGAACTGTAATGCGGTATGAACACAATTTTTTAAGACATGTTTGGAATGACATGTGAACCTAGTTCAGTAATACGGGGCTGGAATTGGGAGTAAACTTAGTTTATAGAATGACTTTATCTCCTATGATGGTCTTCGTAGTAATCCATGGATAATATAGAAATGATTTTCCATGCTTGTGAGTATAACATAAATTCAACAAATTATTCTAATGTAATTTTTTAATGTCTCATATTTTTTTATTTCCATTTGATTAATTTATTATGAACCACCAATATTTATGACATGATTCAATATTATGATCTTTTATATGCATGTTATCATTCTTCAATGGTCATGTTCAAGTGCACATACCCTTACGATATTATTCTTCTTATGTATATCCCATTTTTACCCTTACTGATCATTTTTATAACCCATTCTTATGTTTCCATCCATTGGTTATAAAGATATGTATTATTTATGATATGTTTAATAAGGGTTTTAATTTATGAATATTGAAGTGGTGGATGGAGTATCTTACTTATATACCGGGGTCTGTGTTTCCAATCATACAATGGAAGTAAACTATTATGTTTATTGGGAGTTTATTTATGTAATATAATGAAAAATAATTAAAAAAATATGTAATATTATGTTTCAAAATATCATGTTATTATAGTTGTTATCAGAGAAATGGTGTAGTTAACCATTGTAAAATTGGATGAGAAATCCTTAGAGAGGTCCATAATGGAATGTTGAAAGATATGGTTAAGGATAAGTAAACGTATAGGAGAATGTATTGGAATTTCAGTGAAGGATATATCATGTGGTTTCCTAGAAATACATCACTCTTTAGATACCACTATTGGATGTGGCTCTGGAAGAGATATTCCTAGTTGTTACAACCCCAAAATCACTGTATTGGACTTGACTCGATCAAAATTTGATGCATGACAATGGGATTTATTACACACATGGTTTTACACTACCTAGCGATATACATTTGAAATTCAAAAACTCATTATAAACTATCATGAAGTATTGAAATAGGAGAGGACAATGAATGGAACAAGATAAACATAAGGACTCATTGTTTAACAAAGATGGCCTAATGATTAAACATCCAATAAGCAATTTTTAAAAATTATGTGGTTCCCCACAATAATTATTGTTACTTACTAGATTTTTTTGTCAATTTATAAAACCTAATGTAATCGCATAAATGATGTATTCGATATAAAATTAAATGATTATCCTCATGAGACTAAAAATATTTTGGGTTAGGGGAACTCAAATGGAAAATCATGTTTTTTGTTCTCAAGAAACACTCTCATGACATGAATCATTATGGAATAACAAATGAAAAATGGTGGGAACAACATTATGTTTATACCTTCATTAATAAACTTCCACCTTCTTTTACCGTGTCTCTATTCCACCATTTGTTTTATAATGGATCATCACCACTAAAAAGGTATTATTAATTCTATATTGATTAGAACATGACAGGTAATTTTGGTTGTTTACTATTTGGTAGGTGAAGTGTATCAATGGTGGAATTTTAAAATAATATGATTCAATAAGAAGAAATTGAATCCATGTATTAGGATTATAAAAAGAACATGTTTTTTAATATGTACATTCCTCATATTCATTATATTCATATGAAGAAAGAGTTCCTTAATTAAAGGAAAAGGATGATGAATCTGTTGGTAAATATAATGAAAATATTACAAGACATGTATGGTATGCTTAGATTATTATCATTTGGCCTAAATGTCAGGTTGATCAATTTTTTGGATTTAAACCATATTTCCAAATGAAATTAGTTGTGAGATACATGAATAGAAATGAAGAAATTGTTTGATGTGAAATGAAGGTGGAAATGGAGGATTGAGTTTTATATCAATACCATGGGTTCTAAAAGAAAATAAATATGGGATTAAAAATAAAATATACGAACCATTGTGTGAAGAAGAAGATATTTAATTTACAATCTTTTTGTGAAAATAATAATGGAGGAAATTTCATTTGGTATACTAGTAAATATTTAAATTGTAGAAGGGATGATTATTAGAAAATTTAATACTAAAGTTATTCGATGAAGTTAGCTAACAATTTGAAGAGAAATAAATCTATATATAATAAACCTCCCACAATTCAGTGCTTCAAGTGTAATAATAATTGGAATTATACTAACTAGTTCCCAAACCTAAGGATTAATGATGATGGTCAATTTCTGCAACCTCTTAAGCTGATGGATAAGGTGAAATATCAGGGGATCACTTTTTCTAATTAGGGGTTCAATTAGGATGTGTTGAAAGGAATACATACCATATAATATAAAACTACAAATGTTTATTTCTCTTTGGTTATACTAATTCTCTCATATATCTAATTTTTTTCTAAGGGTATAAATATATCACCAAAACAATTAGATGTGTAATTAGAAGTAAAAAACCCCATAATGATATGATGATCACATCTCAAGTCTATGATTCTTATCAAGATGTATTTTTTGGGAATGGTATTAATAAACATTATGTCATTCTTCCTATGGTTGAATTTTATGTCATCCTTATCATATATTTTCTTTCTTCACATAAATCACACAATAATTATCAAAGAATAAAATTTAAATATGATATTAAAAAGCAACTTATAATCATATATCAATGCAATGATAAGTACGAAATCCCAATTGAGATTAAATTCATTATATGTGTCTAAATTCCCATTTAGAAGGGGTTTTCATCTCAAATTGTTGTAGAGAAACGTGACATTGATGATATACCTATTGTTCATGATTTTTTTGATGTATTTTTGCAATATTTTAATATACTTCTACTAAAAAATGTGTTGTTGAGTTCTCAATATAACTAATACCAGTTGTGATGTCAATTTCAAAGACATCCTATAGAATGAAACCTATATATTTGTAAGAATTAATGAATTAATCCATTAAAATCTAGATTGTAGATTCATTCAACCATGTGTGTCATATTGGGGTGAAAGTGTTCATTTTTTAAAAAAGAAATAAGGATCAATATGACTATGAATTGATTATCAAGATTTGAACAATAACATAAATTAGAACAAGTATCATATTCCCCATGTTGAGACTTGTTTGATCAGTAGCGTATAGCTCAATAATTTTCAAGGATTTAACATTGTTCTGGATATCTTCATTTGAGGTTCGATTATGAGGATATAAAAAAGGTTGAAATACTGAACATAGTACGGAAATTATGAATATATAGTGATGTACTTCTAGATTACTAATTCCCTTACTCTCTTTATAGATTTAATAAATAGAGTATTCAAATATTTCCTTGATCAGTTTCTTATACTCTTTACAGATGATATTATTTCGTGCTCAAATTGAATGGAAAAGATTGAAGATCACTTGATAATTTCATTAAAGACCCTATGGAAGGAGAAACTATATGAAAAAAATTAAAATGGTAGAATTTTGGATGAAAAGGAATCATTTTGTGCTATATAATATCAAGAGAGGGTCTATAAGTAGATCAATCAAAGATGAAGGCTATGGAATCATAGCCTAGACTAACCACAGTGACTGAGAATAATAATTTTCATAGGATTATATGGATATTATTGATTATTTATGGATAAATATCATGACTAAAAAATCCAATAACCATGTTAACTTTGGTGGGAGTCATATTACTCTAGAGAGATGAATGTGAGGTTGATTTCACCGAACTGAAGAGAATTTTGGTCAGCATACTTATTTTTACATTAACCTATCGTAGAGAAGGGTCTTTAATCAATAGTAATGCATGATAAAAGGTATTGAGATGTATTATTTTTAAAAATAGAATGGTTAATGTTTTTTCAATAAAAAATTTCAAGATTCATTATAAAATTTACACAACCCGTTATTTTATTTTTGATATGGTAATTTTTTTATTAATTATATTGAATAATTATATTTATGGGGAATAGTGGGATATATATAACAACCATGTATTTTTTAATTATATATTCACACATATGGTCTCGAACATGCACTGATTAGATGCTTGAAGAAAATTAAATATTATGACTGGTTAATAAATTTCCACCCCATGAAATAGAAGAAGTAGTCCAATGCATTTAGTGCAAATGATCGTGCTAGAAAATCCATGACGAGGATCAAAAAAGACCCAAAATATCTATATAAGTAATGGATGGATACGAAAATACTTAAGGATGGGGAAATCATATCTTTATCAATTGAATTTTGAACAATTTATCCATGATAAGTAAAAATAGACACATAAGGAGAATGTATAGAAGTAATTGATGGCTAGAAATGTTCCTGAGTTGAACATCCATCATGATGAAATGATAGGTTGAAGTAACCATGTATACATTCCTTCCCTACCAGACATGATGAAGGAGTTTTTAATAGAATATCATATTTCATCATTCTATATTCATCATAGAAGTACGAAGATTTGTAGATATTTAATTGAATACTTTTGGTGGGATGAAATGAAGATAGATATTTCCGTGTTTTTATCTCAGCTCATAGTATTCCAAAACGTTATGTGTTAAATAAAAAAGTATATAGTGATGTTTTATCCATTACCCATACAATAATGATATGGGGAACATAAACATGTTTTTTTCTTTCAAATCCCCTAATCCTCTAAATTGAATAACTCTATATGGGTTTGGGTTTATTACCATACTATGTTCGAAACCTTCATTATTATAAGATATGAATTATCTTTGCATCAACTTTCCATGAAATATTTTAATGAAATGTAAGATTTCATGGAGTACTACAGTCTATTATATTTTATTGGGATCAGAGGTTTATCGCAGTGTTCTAGAAAATTAATTAACAAGATCTTGATAAATAATTTAGTTTAAACATTATGTGTCATCCTCAAATAGATGGTATGCATAAAATAACAATTCCAAATCGAGATTACATGTGGATATATTTTTCCCTATATTTAAATGTATTTTGGGATAAACAACATATTCAATTTTAGATTTCTTATAGTATCTTATTTTACTAAAGAATTCAAATGGATATGTATGAATACCTATATGGAAGTAAATTTAGTGATTCAATATACTATAAGGAAGTTGTGAAATAAAATATATTGGGACCTGATAAATATGAAGAAATTGTAGACAAGGTTAGAACCAGTCAGTAACACATAATGAATTCTTAGATCTAGCCGAATATTTATTATGACAGTCACCAGTGTGATATAGAATTTTAATTTGGTGACTATGTGTATCAAAAATATTCACATTGGAAGAAGGCTATCAGATTAAAGTAGAATGAGAAGCTAAGCATTTAGAAAATATATCACTTTGAAATTCTAGATCATATTAGGAAGGTATCCTATATCATGGAGCTTCCAACAATTCTCTCCCATGCCAATAATGTGGTGCATTTATATCTCTTTTGGAATTACAAAATTGATGCTTCACATGCACAAAACTCAGAGCTCCTACCATTGGATGAAGATTGATCTTATGAGGAGCAACGGATGGAGATTATTGATTGTACATAGAATGTTTTATGAAATAATAAAGCTCATCCAGTCAAGGTTTTTTTTTCCAATCCACCCATTTGAGGATGTTACATGGGAATATGACTATATTAGGAGGCATTATTATACTCAATTGTTTGTATCAGATTGATGAATTATGAGAGAGAAATCAATTACATGTTTGGTAGAATATAATTAAAAGATTTTTTATAAACTAAATTTTATATAATTTAAATTTATTTTATGGGTTTAATTTCATGATACACCATTTTAAGCTTTTACTACATGAAAAACCAGCTTATAATGTGTTACATGAGACACTTAGTTTTAAAACAAGATGTGATATTTTAATTATAGAGTTATTTAAATGTGCTAGTCATAAAATAACCATTGAACATAATAATATTTATAGAAATAAATTATTTTAAATATTAGGTGAAATATAAAAGAAATAATATGGATAAAATAATACACAATTATTGGTAAAATCATTATATATTTTTTCAAAATATAATTTATTAAAAACAATTTGGTTTTTTTGACCAATAATAAAATAAATTTTGGAAAAAATTTGAAATATAATTTTATGAATAAACAATCATGTTTTAAATTAAAAATATGAATATTGTCTTTGGGTGAATTATCATGTCTTTTATGAAAACATTCATTTTTTGATATATAAAAAAATAGTGAATTTTCATTAAACTTTTTCTATTATTTAATATATTTATAAAGATAAATTAAATTTTACATTATTTTAAAGTAAAATTAGTTCAAATATACATATATTAATCCAATTTAGGTCATTTGAATAAATTTCATAATAAAATTAGATTTAAAAGCATTATAAACGTTTTATCATTTTCGATTTAAAAATCTACTTTCTCATCACGTATAAAGGATTAATTTTAAATTAATTTTTTTTTCACATATGTGACTGGAATTTGGAAAATTGGATTCCATTTTTTTAATTATAATAATATTTAATTTTTAATAATAATAAAATAATTTGTGACAAAAATAAATAGTGAATGTAGAAAAAATTAATTACCTTGGTTAAGGTAAAAATGAGTTTACCGAGGGGTTAAACTTAAAATATAAGGGAAAACATTAACTATAAACATTTAAAAACAATATTTTATGAACATATTTCTAAATTATCATGTATTAGGTTATAATATTATCCATTCGGAACAATTGTTGTTTTGAAAAGAATTATATCACTCAACTCTTATAAAAAGTGACATGTATATACTCTCCCCCGACTTATAATAGGCCACCCTCTCTCATCTCATCTTCTCAACAATGTAACTCTATCCTTCGGCCCAACACTAACCAATTAACATCTAAACATCCCTGACCTATTCTTATAAGATTTATTTATTTCCTAAATCTATATTATGAAGTATTTTGGTTCAAACTTAGAGAGGATACCCGAACAAGAGTTAACATTAGTCAACAATAATTTTTGTTTTATTTCTTCATAAAAACTAGATATTTATTTTTATTTCATTATTTGATAATATAAAAGGTATAAACAATATATTTGGATGTTTCTATAATAATATAATCACCTGAAATCATCTCATTTTCCATTAAATGTGTTAAAAAGTCATCATTTGTGTGTACGTGGTCCACAACCTAATGTACCGACGTCGTTCTTTTTTCCATTACCTCCTCTCAAGGATGGTCATATTTATTTTTTTTATTTTTTTTATAAAATAAATAATTTTTATGATTTTAGTATTATTATTTAATTTTTATATCACACAAAACTTCATTCTTTTGATTTTTTTTGTAATATGAAAATGTAGTTCGTGTGTATGACGGACAACCACCTCATGAAGTGAGGAAATTCATTGCTGATTTACATGAAATTTTTTGAGGATTGGTTTAATTATAATATTAGATATATATATAATAAAAAAATAATCTATAATTATATTATATTACATAATTTTCTTATTTCCATCTAACATGAAAATGAGAATAATTTTCATGCATATGTATGGCCTACCATCTCAATGAATGGTGTATTTCATTACATATTTCTATATTTTATATATTTTTATAACTAAATATATACTGAATATAATTGATATTTAAATCTTATATACTATTGTAGATATTTTTAAATCATTATTAACTTAATATAAGAAAAAATATAACAAATCAAAATATTTATGAAAAACCAATTGGTTGTTCCTTGAAAGATAATATTAAAATGGAATTGTTATTAAATATGTAATTGATGGTCATAAGAAAATTATATATGGTATGATATCTGTGAATATGATTATTTAGTACTTGTAAAATAAACATATATTTAAAATAAATGAGGTTTGAGCATGTGTGACAAAAGTCAAGGATTCAGGTAAGGGAATTTTTTCTCAATTTTCCTTCTTTGAGGCACAAATTTTGTTATTCATCAATATTCCTTTATTAGATTTACATATAACCATATCATGAAATTATTTTTACTTAGTATATTTTGTGTTCCATTTTATTTTATTCATTATTAGGGCTTATGATTTAATGTTATCAAAGTGGTAATGATTCTATGTTACAATATCACCATTTATCTGGATTATTTATTATTAAGTGTCCAGTGATGAAATAACATGTTCTACCTCTCAATAATTATCCTAAAGTTTTTGTATTAATTTTATTTTTTATTTATTGAAGTAATGAAACCATTTTTACACTATTTTATACTTATAAAAATTAGGAAAATGTTTTTAGGAATATAATTCTATATTTCTCTATTAGTGAGAAATATTTTATCCATCAGACCTATGTTTTATAAAAATGACTTCAATTGTTTTCAATATATCATGATTTTTAAGAGACATAATTAATATTTTTTAATTTTTTAATTTTCTTATGGAATATTTATTTCTTTTTCCAGATCATTTCCAATATAGATTTTTCCAAAAAATTTGAAAAGAACATTCATTTCAATGGGTATAGAATATATTAAATTTTGAAACTTCCTAACCAATCACAACATAAAATAATAATTTATTATTTTTCAATGTTATTTTCAATTAATATGGGTTTAAAAATATTTTATGTTTAAAAATAGTAAATAGAAATGGTATTTTCCTCATTAAATGTTTTAAATGGTCCTTCAACATTATCTTCCATCAATAATGAAATCCATTCATGTTATATATTTCTTTTGTGGAATATGATCCAAGAATACCATACATATTGATTATATTAATGGTTTATGTGGTTATTTATTGACATTTATGAAACCCATTTCTCTTCTATAAGGTACACTGATATAAAATTATCATGAAACCCACTTCTTTTCATATATAATGTTTTGATGAAATGACTATTAATAATCTCAATTTACCCTAAGTTGTGATATGCTAAAAAGTTTTTGAGACCCATTTAATATCATGTTTAATGATATTATTAATATATATCACCTTTAGAACACATATGTATGATTTCATTATTTGAAATTTGATATCTATATCTCCCTCTAATTCATTGGGTAAAAATTTATATATATTGACATAGACTAGACTATAACGGGAAGTGACGTCTATTCAGTTAGATAGGTTGAGAATGGGGAGTGAACTCAGTTCATTAATTTAGGTCTAGAATGAAGAGTAAACCCAGTTTACTGAAAGGGTTTTTCTACTATGATAGTCATGGTCATGATTCTTGACTAATATAGAGTTGATTATCTTTAATAATGGTAATTGTCCAAATTCCATACCTTCTTTTATTGTTATATTCTCATGGATCATGTAATCTGATTTTTTAAGAAAATTGGTGACATGAATTGGTTTCCCAATTCCTGTCACCTATGGAATTTATTAAAGTCAAAAAGAGAGGAACAATACAATATCATAGTGTAAAGAATTTACACCAGTAGTAATTTAAAAGGTTAAAAGAAAACACTCAAAATAAACCTATTCTTGAAGACAGCCCAGAAGAGTCACCGTGTATCTTTAAAAGCTGGAACATCAAAGATTCAGTACTTGAAAAGATTCAGAGATCTATCTTATTTGAATTAGAGCTGCCCAAGCCTTCTCCCCTACAGTCACCATGAAATTAACACAGAAAATCCAATAAAAAATAAAGTTAATGTTCGGGTCCTCCAGAATGCAGTCCATGCCAACTCAAAAAAAATGTGAACAGAGCTAAAATGCAGCCATGCTGCTTCCCTAGCATCCTTGACACAACCATCAAACAGAAAAAGGCATACATGAAGTTGAAGACATCAAAATCCTCCAGAGAGTGGAAAGAAAATACCAAACCCATGGTGCTGGTAAAATTCTAGCAGCCTAAGAGTCTCTAATATAGACATGAAAGCAGACTCTGAAACAGAATCAAAGGTCATCAACTGATCATGATAGCCTAATCATTAAAATAGTCAAAGTCAACAAGCATTAGTGAAAATAAAAGCCTTTTCAGCAATCAACAAATACCAAATTCTAGAATGCATAGGCCGAAAAAGAAACCTCAAAGATGGAATAATGAGTTTTTTGAAACTTCCTCTTCAATCTTTCATTGAAGATATCCTACTTAACGACAAGGTAAGTGTTCTTTGAAATATCCCCTTTTTAAAATGATTTATATAATATTTAATCTCAAAGCTTTTCCAAAGATTCAGGGTCATGAAAACAAGGTGCATATTGCTTTTCTACCCCTCCATACTGTTGTGGGACCTCAATATGTTGAGATATGTCAAGGGAATAAATCACTTCAAATGACCTTTCACTGCAAGGTTTAATTTGAGTGGATTCATTGGTTTCCCTTCTATAAGTATCAATAGAATCTTCCCTTATTGAAACGTCCATGGATCAAGTAACTATAGTCCTTTCATCTTGGGAATAATCCCTACGTTTCCACATTTTTTGGGGATTGGGGGTAATGAACCCGTCTACATCCACTATTGAATTTTTACCTTTCCTATCCATGGATCTCACTTAATCTGCCTCAATGTGAGTAGATTTTTCTTCCTATTCATTTAGTGAATCATTAATTTCAGAAGCATTGCATCTCTCATTATCATCATCCTCCTGAGTGTCAACATTTATTTTCACATTCGAATCTACCTCAATAGGAGGAGAGGGACTGTGAGGAATACTGGCAACCACAATTGTGGGTAAAGTCTCTTTGGTGAGCTACTCACCCATTTCCATATGAGTATTATCATGATCATTCCTAGGAAGAAATTTTTCCCTAGGTGCTGAAATCTCAATAGATGTCCCGGGGACATCTATGGTTTTTGTTAATGTGTCATCGATAGGCTCTGATTGAATATCATATGAAATTATTTTTGAACCATCTTTTTCAATCGAAATTGATTTGAAACGAGGTTGAGGGGGTTACAATATTTGAGACTCAAATTCCTCTATCGAATGACCAATTTTATAGCAGCACGTACAGTAGGGAGGAAGGTTTTCAAATACAACTTCTTGAATGAATCCTTTCTCTACATTTTAAAGCAAGAATCGGGATGGCAGATCACCCGAGATGTCAACCTCAGTGCAAATCCTTGCTACTAGGGTCTAGAATGATTTTGGGTAGTAGTGTATAATCTAATGGGCGTTCGAAAAATACTAGAAATTTCCGAAAGTGCTCGCTACTTGAACAAATATAGAGGTAACCTTGGGAACCCGATCTAGATAGGAACAATAGGGGGCCAGATCCAACTTCAAAATCCAGATACCACTTATGGACCTTCATAGAAGACCCCCCAAAGGACCAGGATCCTCAAATCCAAAATATATAACAATCATAATCCGAGGTAAAGAGAAACACAACATGCAAAGAATTCAGAAGTATAATGTGAATGTTTGTTAATCCAATGTTATCAAGAGTTTTGTGTATGAAGAATAGAGAAGGGAAATTTTTTAAAAAATGTACAACAAGAACATATCGTAGATCCAAAGTGAGATCGAGTACCTCATCATTGGGGAATGAAATTGCAGATAGACCTCTTTGTCTATATGTTTTTGGAGAAAGGTTTCCGTAGGCCTTCGAGTCTGCACAAGGAATTCTACCCGCGACCACATCTGCGAACGTGCTCTCATCTTGGAACCCTTGATCAGCAGTGTTAGGGTTTACATTCCTTTCTCCTGAGAGTAGAATTGCGTCCTCCCTGTAAGTTATTGTAATCTGATTTCATTATGATTCATGTCTTATGATCTTCCAAAAAAAATCCCAGATTCATGATTTTGATATTTGACATTTAGGGAACTATTATATAAAGGTTATGATCATATTAGCATACATTACTATATTTTAATTCTTATGTATCTCACTATTATACACTTATTGAAAATCTGGGGTCATTAATTATTATGTTTTCTTTCCCCATGTTATGAAGATAAATATTAAGTATGGTATGAATAAGATTGGTTTTTTGTTATAATGAATGTACTGGCATTTGACTTAGCTCACTCATGACTAGTTTTTATGTTTCTTTTTTTCAAAATACATAAAATATTATAGTTCCCATGAATATATTTATGTAATGTAATAATTATTCATTAAACATGATGCAATATCTATGTATGAAAATTATGGGTCATTATAATATTTATAAAAATTTCATAATGGAAATCCTTTATGAATTATTGAATAATAAATAGAAATAATTATTCAATGTTGAGATAATTCTAACCTCATTGTCTCCATTTGTAATATGTAGTCTACAATATGAGGAATAATTCCCCCAAAATATCCAATTCACACACTTTAAATGTCCCCTCAGACACTTAAAAAATCCACCGACCTATTGTGGTAAAAAACATTTTCCCCAAACCCCAATCCCTTACAAAAATGATCCCAGTGGGCCTCCAAAATATCTATTCTTTTAATATAATTCAAATTTGATATATACATTCAAACTTATCAACATTTATCAGATATTGGTCCTCATTTCTTTTTAAATTATTTTTACTTAATTTTATTCCTTCCTAACGTTATATTATTACATTATCGACCTATTTATCAACATTTCTGTATCTATATTAGGAAATTGATTGTATAAATCAAACCAATAAGTACCATTATACGATAAACTCGGTAAAATATAATCGTTATTTTGAAAAAATCTTTTGACCATACATCACAATCATAATGGAAACATTAGATTCATATAGACACAACTATCTTTATTGTGTCTCTCATTTAGTTCAGTTGAAAAAAGGTTATTATAGAATTTCATTAAATACATGTTATACACAGTGGAGTATTTCCAACATCAAATGAGAAGAGTTATATTGATCTTAAAAAATAAAAATTTCAATCCAAATGAACATTTAAATATAAAACATTTATCCTTAACATGGATAATATTCAACATATATCTCCTCACAAAGATGAACTATTTCAAAATATGTATCGTCAAAAATGAAAAACAATAGTTTATGTCCATAGTATCAGTGAAATGTTGACTTACTCAAACTGTTTATATTTGTTTTATTAATAAATATTCATTAAATAATCCATGAGACTATGTTTAATATCATTCTAACCAATAATTTCAAATCTTCCCTCTATAACATTATTAGTCTGCCCTCACTGCTCTGTTGTAAAAAACCCCATATTTTTTAAATTTTCAATCTTAGTTGGACTTTAATTCTTTTACATAATCTAATCCTAAGAAAATATAATGGTTGGTTATTCAATTTCATATAATGGATGAAATTAGATTACAAAAAAATATATGTTTTTTGATACTTCTCAACTACCCTTGGAAACCTAATTAATTTTTTTTGAATAACTCAAATATATATCATCTATTCAATCATTATAGAAAATTTAATCTTATATGACCCATTATCTCTATTTTAGTTTCTCTTCTGTGTAGAACATTTATCTATGATTTATTCTTATAAATATGTACATACTATTATAATGAAATAATGACATCTAATTTACTTCTATACAATAGTGTGACTTACTCTTATGTATTGAAAAAATTATTGTTATGAAACATCAACTAAAAAATGTAACCCTTTTAAAATTATAAAAAATAAATAATGAAAAATTTATTTTATTCATTTGATATGTAATTTTATTCAATAAAATGTGAAAAATAAAAAAAAATCACATAAAAATAAATTGTTACATTAAATTATATATACATAAAACAAATTATTTTAATAAAGTAAATTCAGCCAAATATTAATAATCAATATTTCAAATATATCTACAAAACCACCTAAAATGACATTCTTAAAATAAATAAAATTAAATATTTAGAGTTGTTCAATTAAGCCTCAAAATTAAACATTCATATAAATAGAGCAAAGAATAAAAATTTTCAACCAGAAATATTAATAATGAATAATTTATCATATAATGCACATTTTTTCTAAAACACCAAAAACAACATAAAAATTTTGTGTAAACAAGAATACAATAAAGTCGTATAAGTTAAAATATAATTTCTTTGGATTCTCATTATATAATTATAATTTCCTTTTTTATCCATGGTGATTTTTTTCCTTGAATATTTATTTGGTACTTTTATTGGATTTCTGGTTTTATAAAATATTTCATATTTGAATGAAATATGATTATTAATATATATTTTATTATTTTATTATTTTTATGTGAATTAATTTTATATAAAAGATTCTATTTTTTTACGTTTTTTGGTTAAATTTATGTTTATATTTTATCTAATATTATTGAGTTAAACATTTTATACGGTAGGCTTTTGGAAAAATAGATATTAATGGAGGTTTGTGTTGATCCCACTTTCTTGTGTGTTTTATTTATTATCAATAGTTATAGTCATAATAATACAATATGATATAATGTTGAAGAAACTTGGATGTTTATAAATATTATGATGATAATGTCTTGATTATGAATGATTAGGAACTTATGGTTGATATAGATTTGATCCAAATAATTTTTCCATTTATATTAAGTGAATTAATATTAGCTGATAAATATTGAATCTGGTATTTCAATATTCTTATTGTATTGAAAAATAAAATTCATGTGTTTTTATAGAGTGTTATATATATATAATATTATGTTGAAAGTATCATTTGATGATTTTTGGAGATACATATAATCATTTTATCCTTGATTAAGACAAGCAACAATTATTGAGGTGTTATTTAAAGGAAGAAAAATCATGTGATTATTTATTAAGGAGAACTCTAAAAAATAATTTAGAGAAGTATCAAACCTTTTATGAATGCTGGGAAGTTGGATAAAAAGGAGACGAACCTTTTTTGGTGAAGATAATATACTGATTCTCATATGATATTTCATGAATATAAGTATATATATGTAGCTGATTTTTGATGCAATTAAAATTCCAAAAAATATATAAACACCAAAATAGATAAAGTAAACCACATAGGAGAATTCAAGATATATACAAGAATCATATTTTAATTTTAGATAACCTAAGACAATATAGGGACATATCCATATGATACATCAAAACCCAATATTTAAAAATATAATTTCACATAAGGTAATTTCTCATACATACCCATAGAAATTCTTCAGGTTTCTAGTTTTTTTTAAAAATTGACAGATAGATTATTTCAGATTATGAATAGTGTCTTGTATTTTATTGATATTTATTACATGATATAGTTATCATTATTATTGAAAATTTTTAAAAATATAAATTTCTTTCATATTTTCAAGGATTATATTGATCAATGAATTATTCATTACTATTAAGGTAAAACAGTGATTGAGATGTGATATAATTTAGTTTATCCCAGGTGTACTATATAAAAAATAAATATTGTAAACCATGTTAGTTATATAATTATTTAATAATTTTCATTAATAATGATTAAGGATTCATTGTGAATTAATTTATATATATTAATTTTGGTCACTTCATTGATAGTGAAAGATAATAGAGGAGTAATATTTTTCCATGATCACGTTTTCATATATGTATTTATTTAATGGTAAATAAATAATCACTGAGAGATGATTACTAGATTTATGGATAGATAATGATTTCCACATTGATGAATACCTTGTAATATTCATATTGATTCAATAAATGTGAATTCTTATATAAATATATTGAAATAAGGTCATGAGTACACAAATAATAAAATTATAGGTGATGTGATTTCTCATCAAAAAATAGGACATTAAAAAAAATTAATTGAATGAGAATTAATATTTAAAAAAAAATATAAAATGGATGAATCCCAATAATTTTATTATATCATGAATTTATGGAAATTGAAGATGACTAAGCCTTTGATGATTATAAAATAGAAGACTTTAAAATTGAAGAAGAAATATTTTGAGTTTTTTGTATTACCAAAAATCATGGTAATTTAATGTAATGAAAAATTAATGAAAAATGATATTATGTAGAACGTAAAGTTCTTTTATTATATATATATATATATTCTTTATATGTAAATGGAAATCAAGAAAATTAGGTATATGGGTTCAACACTATGAATTGTAAAGGAATGTTCTAGGGTTAAGAATAAGATATGATTCAATTTTAATCTTCTTACATCTTATAAATAAAATCCATTATTAATGAAGTAATATATGTTGTATTAAATGATGAAGGAAAAGAATAATAAATAGGGGATACTGGTATAGGTTGACTATTTAACTTCACTAAATTAATGAAGATTAAGAAGAAGTTGTGGTGCCTATTTTTTCACAGGATGAAGAAGTTGAATTAACGGGGTTTGATTTGAATTTCTTAAGAATAAGAAATTTTTACATTAAAAATTGAAATAATTAAAGTAATTTCATAAAAATGGTAAATGGTTAAAATAATATTATATGAATAACTCTTGAACCGGTGTTAAATAAGAATAATTCCATTCAATTGGTGTGAAGAGAAATAATTTATTTTGCACTGTTATTTATATACGGGAAGAAAAATATGGGTTTCTTTTTTTTTCTATGAATGTGATGATGAATCAAAGGAATCAATTTGAGATTCGAAATAAGTCTAAACTTGTGGTGGACCTTTAGTGTGTTTCATATAAATCCTTGAAATTGAAGACTATCGATACATGCAGTATAAAGATCCAGTATGACCAGTTTGTGGACCAGGATATCACCACTCGATGAAATTTGGATTTTATTCTACCACCAACAAAAAACAATAAGGAATCATACATCCATTATGGATTGTTTTTGGTCTAAATCTCTCTAATTTTTACCACATTATAGTTTAAAATATGTGTATAAGTCATCACGTTGGACTACAAGAACTGTCATATATTATTAAATGTTGGCCACGAAAATCTATAGTAAACATTCTATGTGTATTGTAAGATTAATGAGAATATTCAAAATATGAGAACCAATATCTTAAATAAAAAAATATTAAAGGTGAATTATTTATTAAACTATAACAAAACTCTATCAACCCTAGTTCACCCCCCTAGTGTTGAATGTAACCAAAAGTTACTCCTATAAATTGGTATTCATGGGTATTCCCAAGTGATTTTATTTTACATATATGGTGTTTTTTCTTGGTGATGATTTATGTGTCTTCCTTCTACGAATAATTAAATTTAGTTTTTTGCGATAATTACATTTATTAAAATCAAAATTCAATCTATACTAGGACCAGGAAGAATATAATAAATTATAGTAAGATGATGTTGAGGACGTTACCACTTATTTGTAATGTTGAATAATGTTTGGTTTAACCATTCCATTGAAACATATAATATTGTTTTGTCTTATAAGATTAATGACATGTGTTTTAGTCCGCAACTGGGGAGATGAACATTCCTTCCATCCAAAAGGATTCAACTAGTCATGTGTAAAAATTCACGCACCAAAAGATACATACTCAACTTTTAAGGAATATTTTTGTATGTTATAGAGTATATAACTTTTATTTCATCCCATAAAGGTTTTTTCCTCTGTGTATTGGGTATTATAGTTATATTTATATTGGTTGGAGTATTGAGTGGGAAAACAATTTTCTAATATAAGGCCACTAACTACCTGATGATGTACACCAACTATCATTGGTGTTGGCAAAGGAACCTGTAATTATGTAGATACCACAACCTTTAGTTTCCTAGTATGATTGACTTTTTTTATCGGCTCACTAGACTCACAAGGTCTATCCATAGACTAGATGGATGAGTTTTAATTGCAATTTAATAAGATGAATTTCTGTATTTTTCTATAATCATTTTTAACCTAAAACTCTCCCTAATCTGACACATTTATGACCTAAACCTCATAATGATATGTCCCATATAACTCTTAGAACACTTGGCGTAACCTCTTAATTGAATTATAACTCTATAGAATCTATGATTAATGATTCTTTCTTATTCTAGTGAACATTGGTGTATATATATGCTCTATGTATCATCCCTCGGTGGATCCTGGAAATTCAAATCTGCATGTTCTAGGTAAGAAGTTATTTATTTTCTGGGACCTTGAATAGAGTAATGTCCTATTATTTTCTTATTTTTATGTACCCAATATAGATATCATTTCATTATATATTTTGGTTGGCTTTCATGGGTAGACTGTGAGACATTTTCAAGGTATGCCTTGTGTGTTCCCCACTCTTTTCCACCATATATGTTTCTATTTCATATCCAAATAAATATTTTATTTTCCATGTTTATTCATTAAAATGTTATGAATTATATAAGTTTGATTTAATTACTTTTAGAACACTTATATATATATACTGATACTATCTATGTTATTCGATACATGTGGATTTGTACATGGCATATGAATATTATGTTTGAATGTGTAGTATAGTTGGTGGAATTGATAGACTAAGATGACCCCTTATATGGGTAGCCTTGATGACATGAATCCTTAATTATGGGTCTATACATTGGATGGATTGTTCCAGAACATTTTTTAAAATTATCTTATTTTGAATATTTCCACAATCCTTAGTAATTATGTCTAAATACTAATATCAAGTGTCATTGGATAATGCCCCTTCATTTGGGTATTGTTATATTGGTTCATGAATTCAGTGGGTGTATATTACTAGATGAATGGGGCCCAAAATGATAATAAGCCTGGATGATTCCATTTTCTCTACCATTAACATTAGGTTCTGGCATTAGAAATACTAATTTATGTAGAGTTAATTTTAAGGTCGTGAATATAGTTAAGGGTATATAGGAAGACTTTCTCACCATATTTATATTATATTATAGTGAATTATAAACTAAACATTATAACACCACAATGATTTTATTTTCTTGTTATAGAAATTGGATGATCGAGGAGGAAATATAATAGAACATGTAATTAGAGTAGTGTGGGGATTCTTCTACTAACTATGTGGGACACAATTCTACGATGTGCTACCACTGTGGATATAAGAAAAATCTAAATACATCCTATGTGAATCAACCTATGAAATATCATCGATGTGTGAAGATGGATTATCTCTAGGGATTTTTCCTAAAGTGTCACATATATATTCGAGTAGATCAAGACAAGGTGTCGATAGATTTCCCCAAAAGTAAATCCAAACATTATAGGCACCGATGAATTATGCACATTATGTATAGTAGATTTAATTTCATGATCCAATGGTGGGAATGATGTATGAGATAAATGAGGTCTCATATATTGATGGAGAGGAATATTATACAATTATTGGATTATTTCTTATTACCTATATGTTATCCACTACCATATGTGTTACTGGAGGTTCACATTATTTAATCTCATATACAATCATTGATCACCTAGAATTATCTAGATAAGTTATATTATGAGTTTATCCCTCTCCACATACCCTTGGGAATGAACTTAAACCATATATAGTGATGTAATTATTAATTTTTATTTATTTATAGACATATTCATATATGGAATTCATAATATTAGAATTGAATAGTTATTTTTTACATTCAGAATCAACTAGTTGACTAGTTATCAAGCTCATATTGAGTGATACTATAAAAATTATACTATTATAATGAATATTGGAGATGGGATCATGTTGGTGAGTGTTATATAGGAACTAAATATATATTAAAAAACCTAATATAGGTTATATCTATTATAATTCATGTAACAGGATTGGCTCTACCAACATAACCAGTTTTAGTCCCCTCTATCTTCCTTATAGAAGCATATTGTAACTATAATATTTTACCTAATGTCACTTGTTAGTCTTTTTTCATATATATAATTATACTATTATATTGCTCTTATACTTGTTTTAAAACTAATATTTAATTCTATTTAAAAAATTGAGCCATCTTAGAATATATAGTTGAAGTAACTGTTAGAGTATTTTTAGGAAAAGTAATTTATCAATCCGATCAAATCTCTTTAGTGTGGTCTAATATTGTTTTCCATGTTGGTAGATGATAGTATATGAATTTTTGTGGACTAATAGAATCTAAATTATTTAATGTTAATGAATAGGTTTCCTTTAACTAGGACTGATGGTTTGTTGAATTAGTTATGGGGAGCCAAATGGATTTCCAATATAGATATTCATTCAAGATACGATCAGTTATGGGTTAGAGATGAGGATTTTCATAAGACATAATATAGGAGTATATATGGATGGTATGAGTATATTTTAATTGAATTTGGGTTTTAAAATTATCCTTCGATGCTCATGGACCTCAGGAATATGATTTTCCATCCATATCTTGACAACTGAATCATTGTATACATGGAATATATCTAGATATATTCATGGAATTTAGGAAGGCATGTTATGAATCGTGAGATTATATTGTGTATAAATTGATTGAATCAAAATTTTTTAAAACTATTTATATTTCACATTATGATTTGGAATGTCGTATTCCTTAATAATGTAATTTCTGACATGGGGATTTTAGTGGTCCTAGAGAAGGTACTGGTTTTGACTTCTTAGTAATTCACTAGGAATTTGTTTGAGATAAGGAGCCTCTTTAGGATTGCAGGATAATATAAATGATTCATTATATAATTATCATTTTTATCAATTTATATGATAATAAATACCATAAATGGGGTGATATTTGACTATTTTGATTATTGTAAAGAGGTGTTCCAAGAACTGATTTGAAGATTGACGACAGCTCATTTTCGGAATCCTTTATTGCATAGTATTAGGTACACAATAATCATTGTTACATCAGGTGGTGGGTAGGGAGTTGTGTTGTTTTTTAGGGATTTGGTAGACACTTGTGGGTAATTTCATATTTTATCCATATTGGAAAATATTGAACACATGACTTGGATTTCGAATCTATGGTACATACATTGATGTGTTGGAAACATTATCTCTTCGATGATGATTTTATCATCAACATGTACAATAAAATAATTCAATAAAACTTATTGTAGAGGGATATAAAAATGATATTTTATTTTGGGTGGATTTTATATATAAATTTAACTTCATTATGGATTTAAATAATATAAATGGTAATTTAATTGAATAAGTTATCAACCGGAAAATAGTGGATACATTGGAGGATAGAAAGTGACATTCAGAGGATGAATAATGTCTGATAAATTTAATATTTCATTTTCTAGTGGATTTTTCAACAATCATTGAGTAATAAAATTTTCATTTTTAGTTTTTATAAATTTTTTAGAGTAATGGGTTATGGAAAATAAATTGTTATATCCTGAGTGTGTGGTGATGTAAGTGTAATTGAACTTGTGTGACCAAGTTCTAGGATGGACTTGAAGTGACGATGACATGATTTATTTAATGGGAGGGTAGTATCTCTTTTTTCAATGAGAGAGTATATTATTATAGAAAATCAGTCCTAAAAATGGGGTTTTCATCTATGTTAGAGAATGATGTACCAAGAAATACAACTTTATTTTTTAGGGCTATGTATGAAGTGATACATCATTGGTTTTGTTTCAGGAATCCTTATCTGCTAGAGGATATAGGCAGAGCATCTATGTCCTGGTGGTTTAAATCTACCACATGTGGTATCTATCTAGAATTTGGATATTGAATATTTACTTTTTGATGGGGTTACCTGGGAAAATGAGTATTCATGGTGTTTCATTCGGTGATAGTCAATCAACTAAAAAAGGGGATTATATATGTCTAATTCCATGAACCATTTCCATGGATAGTATGGTAAAGATAATTATATGGTAGGTTATGATATTTTAAGGAGATACTTTCAGAATCATCTTTAAATGAGAAGAAAATTTCAAATCATTGTTTTTTTCAGGATATAGATGTCTTTGGGTACTGAGATGATACTAAGTACAACATATAATTTAATGTTAGATGGACAGTTAGGGAGGATGATATGGATACTAGAGTATATATTCTGTTAATAAATTCTAGAATTTTTTAGAGATTGGAAAGAACAAATTTCCTTACTTTAGTTAATGTACAATAATAGATTCCATACATTAATTAATATGGAAACTATTCATTCCCTTTATAGACCTCTTTTACTTTTATAGTAATGTAGGATTATGTCTAGTGATGTTGTCGTTGTGGTAGAGAGTATGGTATAAGGGACCTCTGATAGAATGAAACTAATATAGGATCATATTATAGAAACTCATGTGAAGTGAAATATCTAAAATATATTGTTGGAAGAGAGATATGTAACTATATGTGCCCAAAAAGCTGGTTGTTGTCTAAGGAAGAGCACATTTATTCTTTTTTACCACACTGGTCTATAGGGGTATGCACATCAGGAAGGCGGTGGTTACACTAACTAGAAAGTGCAGCCCATTGGCTATCCAACTCTATTTAGATGAAAATTCCACTAATATCATTATAGATATTTTTCTCTAATTATTATATTTAAAAATCCAATTCCATAATATTATACATTTTCAACCAAAACCTATTAATAAATCCCAAAGGTTCTCTAGGATTCCACTTCCTCTCCTCTTGGGTTTATAATGTTTAGGCCAATATTTTAGATTCATTTGAGGAATGATATATTGATTTTAAAGATTTTTCCCATTCTATTTTTTTCAATTGATCATTGATTCATGCCATGTTTGTGAGTAAAATAAATATTTACCCTGATGTAATGAAGAATTTATAAGAGATTGATAGATCTTTGAAATATTACAAGGCCTCTCCTTTATCAATCCAATATATTATTTCGAAATTCGTTTGGTAATTTGATATGGTTTTCAACTATATGCAGGATATATCCCTTTTATTCCTATTCTAGAGACTCTATGATAATTGACGATTTATTTTCCTAGTGAACATCAGTTCCTAGTTATGATACAAGAATCATCCCTTTTAATATCATTGAAAATTGTATCAACATGCTAAGGGTAGCAAGTCCATACCTTCTTGGGACCTTTTAGAGAGATTATTTCCACAATTTTCATTTCTGTATGTTCCTAGTGAAGATAATCATTAATGATAATTTATGTTTTGTTTTGAGGTTTGCATGTATTTGTTTTTTATGTGATGTATTGTGTTTTCATTTTATGACACACATTATATATGGTTATTTTATAAAAAGTTTAATATTATATGTGACATGTTGGATCCTTGATATGTAGTACATTACATGTGTTTTTATTCATACCATGTTGAATACTTATTGTTATATTTTTATCCTTTTTATCTAATTCCATATATGTTTTTTTTATATAGTTAGTGAACATATGTTTCACTATTTTCGAAGATAGGTTTCCTGATATACTTTGATGACTCCTTAATGTGGTAAAATGACTCATTTATTGTGGATCAAGAGACATGAAAAAAAGTTATAGAACATGAAATGTTATTAATGCACGTGGTGTAATTTCATATTCCATTATAAGAGGACCCAAATGATTGTATTAGGTGCCTATGTATTCAAATATTTCTATTTATTTATACAAGACACATGGTTATTCCATAATATTAGAGTCTTTATGCATGGGTTAGGGGCGTGGTGTTGTTCACAAATGGTAGAAAATCTGTTTACCTAAAAGGTTAGATAAACTCACTCAGTGTGATCAAATTCATGTAGAAAATATTTATCAAATCATTCCTACATTTCACTAATGTAGGTATGTTTAGGGTTTGTGGAATATTGATTAGAACATTGTCAATCAATATATAACTGGTTGTTTGATTGTGTGAAAATTTATCTTTTTTTATTACATAAACCTATCAATATAAGTGAACATATTTTAATGAAATATTAGTGATAGACCACTAGGCCTATACTAAAACCCTATAAAGGAATCTTGGTGGATATGTAGAACTTACAATCAAAGATCTAGTGATGTGAAAAGGACCAACGGTAGGTTGTTAAGGATAATGAAGTTAAGCGATGGATATGTGACTTAAAAGATCACCACACTATTTCAATAATATAATTATTATTTTATTTCATGTTTTACTACATATAATTTTTGATCATAAACATTGGGGGACTATGTGGTTAATATTATATGTCTTAGCGTGACATCAGTTGTAGACTATTTTTTACATTATCATCCATTGTGATGTTTAGTTGAATTATTTATATGTTATTCTATTTAGTTTTAATGATACTATTACCATGGTTATAGTCTCCTCATGTAACCTTTAGACCATTGTGTCTAGTTTAAAATATAAATCATATAGGGAGGCACACATGATTTCTGGTTTTACGTCAACATGGTACTCTTGATTCAGGATGGCTTGTTTGACAAACTAAACACAACAAGAATAAAAAATCATTTATGGTGATGATTAGGCTTTTAAATTTTGTTAATATATGTATGTTATTGGATTTAATTATATTATATATTTCAATCTGAAAGAAATAGTACCGTTTTTTTTGGAATTTTTTGAAGCATTAAAGAATAGATCCCTCATCATGAAGGTGAAAAACTATTATGGAAACTGTTTGTCAGAATAATGTTCATGAATTCTTAAATATCCTCATATTTAATGGAGGCATATGAATAAGGAATTTTGAGTTTCAAATGTTCCTCATAATTTTAAAATAAATGGCTCACATAATTTTATGAAAATTATTAAATCAAGAAAACACTTGTAGATAATATCCTTGAACATGGAGAAAATATAAAAAATATCATAGATGTTGAGGATGCTCAGATGGAGTTAAAATCCATGAAGATCATGTATTTTGATACCATTCTACATGAAAAAAATAATTCCTATATAACTGATTAAAAAGTTATATTATGGTCATGAGAGACAGTGTTATTGATTGGGAAACAAAAAAATATTCAAAGTTGGAAATTACTAGAATTTGAAATAAAATTGGCAAATAAATAGGGGAAAGATTTGAGTTTCTATAAATAGAGAAGGCAGGTGGGGCTACTGAAACCCAATTACTTATGGAGGAATATAATAATAAAATACCTCTGACATGTGACAAAAAGGTTCCACCAATTCCAATTTTTAATAAATTTTATAATTAAGTATATGTAATCATTCTTGTATTTATAACTATGTATTCATAATTAGGGATCAATAAATGTGGTGAGAAATAAACCACCGTATCTATGGTGTATAAATGAGGTAAAAAAGAAGCTAGTTCCCTATTTTTATCCCTAAAAGTGACTTAAGTGTCCAGATAATCTTGATCACAATCCTAGATAGTATGAATGTATGGGGAAAATATAAATACTTATAATGTTTTTCAAGTTAAATAACAGATTAATTAATTTTTTACTAGATTATTTTTATAATATGGTTTCTTCTAATTAAAATAAAAGGTGTATTTAAAATTTAATAAGACTAGAAAAGAACCTACATCAATAGATAAAGAGGAATATTTGTACATCAAATTTATTTTATATTCTTTAAGAAAAGTATAATGACAGAAATAGTTTTGTTCTGAGAAGTGATACGAGTGTATATAGGAATATATCAAATCTAAGTGTAGAAATAATATCATATAATATTTTGAATTTGAATGATAGAACATTGGGTCATTAGAATAGAAATATATTCATCTTAACTATTCTAAGAAGTTCAAGAATATTATTTAGTTTAAATTGGACAAATAAAATAATGAAAAATATGAACATGGAAGGACAAAGAAGTATATAATGTTTGGAAAGTATATAAGTACTTATGTGAATAAAATAACTCATAAAGATCCATTTTGAAATAAAAAATATGTTTTTAATTTACTCAATGAATTACAAGTAATATGAAAATATATAATTGGGAAGAAAATATGGTGGAATAAGAACAAACAAAGCCTAGTGATATTGGTAAATATAAGAACCCACATAAAGTAAAATGATTTTTTGAGAGTTTTTAAACAAGTAATAAATCATGAATTTATGATGTGTTGTGTTTGTGGTGAAATGCATATATTCACAAGAATAGAGATTCCACAATAACAATTCCACAATAAGAATATTTCCTAAAAAAGATTTAAGTTTAACATGGTGATACAATTACCATTAGTAGTCATATTATGTAAAATTTTACACAAATATAAATTTAAAATGTGGTGGAATAAAAGATTCCACTAGTTAAAATATATTTGAAAAAAATTCACATCTATGAAGAGAGTAGAAACATTTTCCATAAAATACTCTCAATATTTTATTTATATTAAAGAGGAATAATATCCTCTTACATCCTATTAAAATTGAATCATATTTTAGATAATAATATAAGTAATTGAAGGTGATGAAATTTATAATAGGTAGAACTTGATACGGTGTGTATAAAATCAAAAGTTTCATAGTGAAGTAAAGATAAAACTATTAGAAAGATCCCACATTTGGTTTTGAAAAAGAAATTTGTTAATCAAGAGCTTCAATAGTGGTGATGTGTTAGTTGAAAAATTTATAATTCCACATAAAAATATTTTTTAAATATTCCACCTAAGTGGGTGATGTGTAGAGAATAATGAATAATCTAAAGGATTTATCATTGAATGAAAATATGAATTGTTCTAGAATATGATAAATAGAGTTTCATAGGAAAGTAATTTATTTATAATTAATTAACCCTTGGAAACTAAAATCACATAATTTTCATGAAATGTAGATAAATATAATTAAATAAAAGACATTAATTTATAATTATTAATAAATATTTAGATATTATTCCAATAAATCAATTTTTAGGGAAAAAAGGTTTTAACTAGTTAGTTGAGTTGAGTGCATAAATTTCATTTTTATTTATGTTATTAATGAACTTCTACAAAAATATGAATCTAATATATATATATATAATTCTGGAAATATATTGATAGTTATAATATAGGTTATGTGTTCTCATTTTAGTTGATAATTGTTACCAATATCACTTGATAACCGATATTAGTCTTCCCTAGATCAATCCCTCTTGTTTTAGACATTGTCCTGAGATCAAATATATTTTTAGTATAATGGTTGACCAAACATTCCTTAACTAATAAGTGATACAATACTATGTATTTATTTTAATTCTTTATAATTAATTAGAGATAATGTAAAGTGGAAAATTTATGAGAAATGTATTGGGAAGATTATTAATCAATGAGAACATATTGATATATCATTTTGTGTGGTAATGGATAAAAAATACAAAGGAGGAGATTATTCAGCCCATATTTCATGTGTTTTATTTTCTATAAATAATTTTTTTCAGGAGAAGTTAATATAATTTGAATGTGTTGTAGTTTTTTTATTGAATTAATAATTAATGATAATGTATTGATTATAAAAGATGAATAAATCATGGTGGTTAAAAAATTTATTCCAAGAATTTTTTTGAATCATATTATGTTATTCAGGACTGGGAGACAAATCTAAGAAGTCATATTTGATTTTTTTACTATATAAGCAACTAGGGTTACTTCCTTTTTAGTACTTTGGTGATATGTTTAATATTGAAGTAAAAGTATATTATTTATGAAGTGTGGAGTTCCATTGAGAATTTTTCTCAATTATGAGAACATATAATGAGTTTTGATTTGTTCTTGAATTTAATCAAAGGCATGTGTTTATGAATGAAAGAGTACTATTAAGAAACATTAGAAGAATTGAAGTGGTTTTGAAGGGGAGGATGTTTTTTGAAAAGAAGATAAGTTTTCTTGATTGGTGACATGAATTATCGGGATTCAAATATAATATCTCTAGAAAATATGTTGATACAAATTTCTAAATTGAGACATAAAAGAAATATTAGTGACATAAGAAAATTTAAATTTCATAAATGAACCATTTTGGATAACTATTTTAATTTAATAGAATCACATATCCATTTGGGAAGTTGTTAGAGAATATATGGATGTAGCTATATGCTCTGAATCAAAAACATTTATGAAAATATTAATTCATGTAATTGAATTTTTCTTTATTATTGGTTCAAAATCTATTGGTTTCAGAATACTGATATATGTGAGGAAATATTATTTTATATAATGAAAGGTTTTATATTATTCAATGATATTTAAATCATGATATAGTTGTAATGATGATTGAAAAACATGAAAAATGGAAGTATAATTATGTATGGATGATATTGATCAATGTAAGGATTATGAGCATTAATTGAAAGTAGTGAAAACGGTACATTATATTTATTCTATCCCAGGTGTACTATACATACACATGGATTAACATATAATTATGTAATATTATTATTTAATAAGTCTAATAAAGAATTTAGAAGGATAGCACATGAAGGAATTCATATAAATACCCCTAAAATCACAGTGTTGATAATGAAATGGAATAAAGGATGAAGATGATGACATGTTCCTATTTTCTTAAATTCATTACATTTAGATGTAGATAAATTTTTAAATAAATATGATTCAATGATTTTTTGATAGAGAATTATTTTTTGAATGATGATCATGATGGAATATTTATATATATTGAATAAATTTTCATTTTCCTGTAATGATAAGGAAATAAGGTAACAAATATAGGAACAAGAATGTCATTGGCTCTTATAATTTGGGCCACAAAAATAGAATTTTCTACCACAACTATGTGTTGATTGACGATTGATATATGAAGTTTATAGAATGAATTAATCATAGAGTAATTCATTATATTTCCATATGATACGAAAGAGAATAAATGAATGTTGATCATGTATTCTTGGAATTTTAAATAATAAGATCTAGATATTACATAATGAACAATTTGGTATTATTGAATTACTAAAAACCACGGATATTTAAAATAAAGAAAAAAAATATGAAATGAGATTTTTAATAACATAATATTTTTATTCCTATATATACATTCATTCTAATTCAAGGGATATAGATGGATTGAGAGAGAGGGATTCTACACATTGATTCAACAAAGAAAATTAATCTTAACAGTATATGATCTAATTTAATTATAATATGCATATATTCTTTGAGTCAGGGAAAATAAGTAAATGATAGTGAATGTTATATGCATTGATGGAGAAGAAATAATGAAAATATAAGAGTGACCAGTGTAGGAGGATTGAGTTAATTTAATAAATAAAGAATAATATGGTGGTATACAAATTTTTATTCATAATAATAAGAATAATAATTTTATTAGATTTCCATGATGCTTAAATTAAGGAGAAGGTGTTTTGAATTATAGGATTAAAAGAATGAGTATAAGTATTTTATCCAGTGAAAAAAATAGGAAATTAAGATGAAAACAAGAGGAACCAATGTAGGAACAGAGGTATTGCAGTATACTATTTCGAAGACTAATAAAGTTTGGGGATCTACTATGCATAAAAGGGATGAAGTCAAAAAATTTATTATATATTTTTGTTAATATTAGAAAATAGTATTAATATTTTTTAAAACTAAAAATTTAAATACAATATTAAATTGGTAGAGCGCTACCTTAGTTTTATATAGAAATTAAATAAAATAATTATTTTTATACAGTTAGTGTAATGATCTCACATGACCTATATGTGTGATAAGATATCTCAAATATAAGGAATAAAGGGTTTTTCTAGCCCACCTATTGTTTATAGAACTGAAATTGGATTTTGCATTATATTCTGGCCCAAACACAATAATTAGTGCCTCATTATAGTGAAATTTTTTCCACTAATCAACAATATTTTTATAAAATACTATCCTTTATTATTTAAATTTGAACCATTTAAATCTCTTATTCAGGTTTTTTGGGTGATGAAAAATCTTCGAGAGTTAAGAGAATTATAAAATTGAGATCATATCCAGTCAAATAGGTAAAGTTATAAATTTTTTGAATAGGATCAAAACTACATAAATAGATATTCACTCTTATAAGTGGTTAGTATATCAAAAAATATCCTAGTAGTTTTTATAATAGTATTTGATGACTATGAATATAATATTTTATAAGTGTTTATGGAAATAGTAAGATGATCTAAGTTAAAGTTAATTGAAGGGAATTAATTAGAGTGAATGTATCTTCCACCATTGTAATTTTCATTGAAAACCCAATATTCTCCTTTTTTGTATGGAAGAGGGAATGAAAAATATTGGTGTTGGTATCTGGATAGATCAATGATGATTGAATTAAGTATATTATTATAAAATAATGGTTAATAGAGTTCACTAGGTTATTTGAGAATATTGTTTTCTTCAAATCATGGATTATTGTAGAATTATCTTCTTCTTCAAAATCCATATAAATAAACCAAACTAATTATTTTATATCTTGTTTAGATTACTAAAAATAATTATGATTAATTATTATATGTTATATCAAACTTACCAATGATTTATGGATATGGTATTGGTTGAATAAAATAACTTTATATGAAAGTGGATATGAGGTGGAATATGAATTTATATATTATTGTTGTTACTAATAAAAAAAAGGAATAATATTTTATTCTTTTAAAAATATTATTATATGATTATATAATATCAAATTGATAGAGATTATATTAGTTGATTGGTGGTTAGGAATTTAAATTAATAATTTATTGATGAATATTGTTATAATTAATATGTTAGTAATTCGATATGTTTTTGTATGATGGAATGCATGTATTGTATATTATTAATAAATATTTATGAAATATGTTTTATTCCACTATGTGAAATTATAACCCTGAATATTGGAGAAATGTAGTTATAACTTATATGTGAGAAGGAGTATTTTTTGAATCGATTCATGTGTCATTCAAATACAAAATGGGGGATAATATATATTCTAGAAAAATATATTAATTATTTGATAGGGATTATATATAACATCATAACATGTTATGTTGGTCTATTTTATTTATGCGTGGGGTTATGACACACTGTAGTGTCAGGAGACCATATTGAAATTGATTACATAGGTTTATGTGAATTATCTTGGGTCACACTATATTGGCCTTGGACCAAGAAATATTTAATAGGGTTTTTGAAGTCTGATATATTTGAAATATGTTGATTATGGGATGTTAAAATTATGATGGTGGTAAATAATTGAGCATGGACCAATAAAAATAAAAATTCTTTTGAATTAATGGTGTGTGGAGTAGTTTAATATATGATATTATATCATTTTATAGGATCATATGATATTTATTAGATACATGATGACATTATTGAACAAGTTTATGACTACTATATAAGGAATCGTAGTGATGTGGTGGGGTTATACTCCCTATAACAAAATTGTGATAGAACTAGTTGGGAGAAAAATAAATATCTGTGGAATGATTATATTCTTAAGATATGTGAAAGTGATGAATAATTAATGAATAATCAGATGACAACCCTCTGTAGTGATGATATTGACTATGATGATGATGGTCATTATAGGGTATTATTTCACTGTCCATAACTAATATGTACTATTTATTACAAGTGTTTTGGAGGGGAGAGTCCATAATTAAAGATTCCTATGGAATATTGACCATTGAGAGGGTATGGGTGAACCACTAGATTCTTTTTCTAAATTCCATTTTCTATTCAATTCAACCACTTGAACATGATAAGGTCTCATTCCACACAATTGTTTCTCTCAAACTCACCTTGTATAAAGTAATAACTACTGAAAGAGTAGTACATAATATTTAATTTTTTTGGAAACAAGACCTACTCTTTTCCATTTTAGTTATTCCCACCTATATGGAATCTATATTATAATTTCACTATCACCAAAAAGTGATCAAAATGGCTCCATCTCCATCTGAGAGACTTTATTTTTTTGTCTCCAACCATAAGGATTCTTTTTATGGATCCAACTGGGTGACTAATTCTTCTACTTGATCAAACTAGAATAATTAAACTCCTCATTGATCCAACTAAAATTCTTCACCACTGTTTAAAAAATTCATCCACTAAAATATGAATATCTTTTCTTCTTCAAAGATATTCTATGATATGGCTTGATCATGTGAACTTCAAGTGTCCTCAACAACATTCGATTTGGTATGTTGGCATATCTCAATAATTTGGATCACTTGTTATATACATGTTACCTCAGAGCAACAATGCTCGGGCAATGCATCCTTCTGAAGAATTCCAATCCCTCGGTAAGATATGAGAATAAAGTTGAACACACATTCATTAATAATTTATTCAAGAATAATTCAAAAATATCAATTGATTCATTATAAAATATCAATTCCATTTAAAAATTCTTCTTGCATAGAAATAATGAAATATGATGTTAATATTTTTGGTTTCTAAAGTGATCTTCACATGTGCATGATTATGAATGAATATATACTAATTTTATCCATGTTCTTATTCCATTCTTTTCAAACACTCTCTACTCATCAATCCATTTGTTCACGTGCTTATGTATCTAGGTTTCTCCACCCCAAGTATTTTGTAGGCCACACTTCCATGGTCTAGTTTCTTTACTCTCACAAATCATTCACACTCCCAACATGTTTGTTTAGTTTAAGCTCATGGTGCATGTATCACAGAATAATTTTAACAACATGCACACACACTATAACATGAAATACTTCTCCTTCATATTTACATCCACAAAGTTCTTGTAATTCACATATAGGTGTCCTGGTATTCATATTGTTTCATGTAAAACAAAATACGTATAAGGCTTATGTGTTTACAGGATATCTTTATTCATGAGTTACAATGTATGTATAAACTACCTTGCATATGTCTCAATCAGATCATGAAAACCATGAAGTCTTGATGGATCTCAAACATTTGGGAAAGATATGGAGACATGATATAGTGTTTCACCTAGTATATTTGTGGAAACAAATTATTTCATGAAGACTTTTAAGAGTGAGGTGGGAAAGTTTAATTTTATCTACTTTCTTCTACATTGTGGAACCAGTCATTGTGGAAAACCACTACCCATCGCAAACATTAAGGATAATATATTTTATGTTGCATATGAAAACAGTAGATCTCTAGATATATACGCACATTATTTTCTATATTTGGAGCTTTGTATTTATAGGAAAATTCCATCACCTAAAATATGAGATTTAATCATTATCGATGAATCTTTTGAAGATCTATGTTTAATGTTATGTCACATGGATTATTTTAATGCCCATATTGCTTGAGGTATCTCATATATACACCGTAAATCATGGTTCCTTAATTTCACATATTCATGATGTTCCTTTATGGTTGAATCCTCTTTCATGTGATTTTTTATCATTCTTCTCATCTATCCAATATCAAAGTATCCCATTCTGGAATGGCCTCCTCCATCTCACATTTTTATTCAACCATAAAGAATTCTTCTGTTTATCCTCATGCATGAATGACATAGATTCATGAATGATTTTGATATGACCGAATGATCCTAATATCTTCATAAACATATTCATATGGTGGAAAAAAAATTGTCCATGCTTGGTTCAGACATTGATCAGGTGTTCTGAATCACCTTGGGTAGCCATAGGTAGGAGATAAAATCTGCACTGGATCGAATGACCGAGATCAGTTGATCAAGTGACCAATATACTATCCATATTTTAATGAAAGATGAATAGTTTCATGGATCCAAACACACCACATAGAAGAGAAACTATTGATTTTGGGAACATTATATCTACCAACAGTTCCAAAAGCTGATCAATAATATCTTCCTCCTCCGGATACCAACAGGTACTGTAAACCTACTACTCTGACACACCGCATGATGGAACCACCTCTCTACGGGTGAACTCATACACCCACCCATAGGTCCCTAGGTATGGAGAGTGGTGGATCCCATTGTTGTTGTTAACCTCATGGTCTCACATGAGATGAAGGTCAGGACTTTCCCTTGACTGTATGACGGTATGCCCCATTTTGTAATGTAAGGGAAAAATAATACTTAGAAAATTTTCTAAGACTGGAATTCAAAGACATGAAAAATTATTATTCCAAGACAATAATGCATCAAACATTATTTTTCCTCCATTTTCTTTTCTTATTCAAATATTTAAATATATATTTATATATTTATAATTTTTCTCATGGAAACATCTTTATAAAAATGGATTGTTGTCATGCTCTTGACAAGTTAGGAACTCTACATGAAATAATTAGCATATTTTAGGAAATTTGCTTCTTTATAAAAATATTATAACTATGGGAACTTTCAAAACATAATTCATTCATATCATTGAAACTAATAATATTTCATCAATATTGAGATTTAGCAACATGGATAATTTCTCAAGAGTGACATCCAATGAAATGAATCCATAAAAATTCTCTACGAATATCCACTTCATCCTTATCTCACCAAAGACACATTGATACGCCTTTGAAAACAAATGAAATGATAGGCCCAAATATCTCCCTCTTAATATTTTGTTTTCAGTACCACCTTATCACACTTTCTGGGAGTCAATATTTTCACTAAAAATACTCTCCCCTTTATTGAAAAAAAAATTCATTGGTAAAGTGCGAATTTTCTCAAAATAATGGTCTCCTACATTTCAATATTATTTCGAAAATACATGATATCACATTTTCCTCTTATGCAAGATCCTTAACATAATCAAATCTATTTAAAAATGGGGTAACAAAGATGGGAAAACAAGATATATATGAACATGGTTTTAAATGTTGTCCATAAACAACTATCAATGGGAAATCATGATAATAAATTCTCAATTCTCATTCAATTGGTTGTAAATAATTGTATTTGTCAATTAAATTATAAATCTTGTACACACTTGAACAAACACATAATAATGTTTAAGTGAAAAGATTAATCTCCCCCTTTATCACATTTTTCAAAAAAAAATATCCCCCTTAATGGATATTTTTAATACAATTAAGAATATTGGATGGAAGTTTGATTGGAATAACTCAATTATAAATTTTATAAAGATGTTTTGATGTCCCACATTTAGTATTTAGTGAAGCATTAATATCTTAATCAAATCAATTATCCACCGTAATGGATATATCCATCTCCTTCCCTTACCCACAGGTAAGTACAAAAAATAATTATAAGTGAATAATAATGGAACTTACTTGTTCCTAAATGTGAACCCAAAGGTTGAAATGTTTTTCTCAACCAAGTTACTCCAATATCCACAGTCTTCTTTCTTCCACATATGATTTAAAATTTTATTTATCCTCTGGTAATAATGATATCATCTCTCTAACCCCTTCATTTTTTAGTACATTCTTCTTTCTTTAGCTGTGAAATCAAATTCATATTTTAATAAAAGATTCATTCTCATCAAGGCTTCTTCATGTGAAAGAAATTTAGATAAACCTTCTCGTACATTGTGTCCAAATTTATTTTATCTCACACATATACAATCAGCAATACATGAGTTTTAATTTGTTTATAGTCTATCATGATGTCCATTTTCATCATTCGGAATTTCTTTTTTTTTTTACTTTACATCTATATTTCACTTTTTATTCATCTATCATTATGGATTTATCCAAATTAATGAGAAAAATCAGAAAATGTCTTTAGGAATTTTTAAAGCTTTTTTAAGTTTACACATCGTTTTTAATTTGTTTTTACCATAGATATTTGATAGTATATCTCATTGTTCTCCTTGGTGATTGTTGGTTTTAAAGACATCATGTATTTTTCATTTCCCAAGTTTGTATTTTCACCATTTTTATTCTACGGACTCTTTTCACCTGGTGTACTTCATCTGTATTATTCATATTTTATACCTCTAAGTACAAGGCTTTATAGATTCTTCTGATTTGACATGTTGCACCAAGAATCCAATTCATTGTTTTAAAATTTATAGAAACACCACCAATAGCCAATCAACCTTCTTCTTTTCTTTTTTGGCATAGTCTTTTTTGATTTCATTGATTGTGAACCTAGATGTTTCTGAGTGAAACAATAACTCTTAGGTGCACTTTTTAGGTAAAATTTCATCAATCATATTTACTGAAACACCCTATATTTGGTGGATTTTTCATTATTTTCAACATCCATATTATCCAATATTTTATTTTGGAACCTATATGTACAATCAAAACATCACCAGTACACAATATAGTTTCTCGGTTATGGGATACCATCATTAGGGAGGATGTTGTCTTTTGATATGATAATGTTATCATTCTCTTCTTGGTGTCATGATCCTTTGAGAACACTTTTGTAGCAACATCACGTTTCACATTAATATGGGAAGATCAAGCTTGTGCGGATTACTAATTCTTAAATCTCACATCTAGATATATTAACATTCTGTTGAAAGAGTTATTCTCATACACATATGATCTTAACTTGACTTCATTGTTGGCAGAAAATTTAAGTTAAGCATATAAATGGACATTTTTTAGCAAACCAATAGAAAATTTTGATTCAGTGAAAAATCATGGGACACCCAAGGGAGGTGCATGAAATATCAAATGTCAGTGCCTAAGACTCGAAAAGTCACACAAGAACTCTATCACCTAATACAATGTCAAAACTATTACGTCACATCATCCTTCTGAAACCCATCTATGTTATCATTGCTAAATAATATCATCTGGCATGCAACATCTTCAGCGCCTGATGCGATGTCAAATTCCACTTTCACCCAGGCCACCATGCGCACCGCCACAAAATCGTTCTCTTAAATATATAGATTTCCCCCATCATTCTTAGGAAAATTATGGAAGATGACATGTCGCTCTTGTGTTCCAAACACAACCCCTTCTGCGATCGTGTGAAATACCCGGACTGAAGGTACTGATCTTATGTGATAGGCCTCTAATGGGTCCTATTTTTAGTGGGCCCACTAGATGTTGACCCTCACCCATTTCCTTTTACTCAAATTCAATTGAGATCATCATATTCTTCCTGTACACAAATTTTCCCTTCTATCATTTCAATCTTGTGTGCACGGTTCCCACTTGTGTGAAACCACTCGTTTAGTGCGCAACTGTCCAATCTTATACACAAAAACACATATTGTGTACAATCCCTCAGTCTTGCACGTACCCCTCCTTATGTGCACCTCGTTTCATCATTACCTTAAGGAACCATATCTGAGCCCTTATTATGAAAAATACCCTTGTCTTGTGCATTATTCTATTGTGCGTCCCTCAAGGCTTGTATAAAGTGATTTCAAGGTTCCCTATAAGGAGTGATTCATGTGTAATTTTCATGCATTATGCTTCATCATATAGTCACACTAACAAATATTACTCCCTCACATAGCCATAGTAATATGGACCCATAAATGGATCACTTCACAACCCCATTGATCAATGAAATTACTATTAGATTCCCTACCCTAAGGGTTAAAGAAAGATAATTATATAGGTCATGGGTGTGAAGAGTGAATCTCCATTGTCTGAGCTAGAGGAAATTAAATTTCCAAGCACTAGCTTCCACGACACATGATGTTAAACTGTGATCACTACATATGTGACAATCCCTGAATGGACCATGAAGGGTATGGGAACCAACACCATCTCACTCACATATCCCTATGTGATTTTCCTCTATGTGAACCTTGGTAGGTCTTTGTGTAATCCCCGACCCAACATGAAAGGGTGGTCCATGTACGGTGGCCATATCCTCCTCATATATCTGGACCCCTACTCTAGCTTCCCTCTTGGGGAATTCCCATGTTTTCTTTTTGGGCCTCTAATTGGGCATAATTCCAGCTCCACCATTCATAGATGCCCATTGGGTGACGCAATCCTCAGGTCCTTTGTTTCCTACTATTTCTCACACTAAACATGACTCAAATGGACATAGAATAAGCCTCAACCATGAAACTCTCTTGGTACACCTTATCATGTAAACCTCATGCCCATCCTACTGAACTATGTGGACTTTGATCCTTTCCCTTTTCATGCACGGTGCGTAGGAACCCTCCCAATGGTTCAGGCCCATCACCCATCTACCCTGACCACATCAGGTCGGTCCACCATCATCCCACATGACATTAAATTATATGCCCCATTTTTTCACATGACGTTAAACTGTAGGCTTTCTAATAATGTGGATTTTTTTCTTTTCCCTTTTTTAGTAGGGAACATACAAATCCTCCCTGAGGTTCAACCAAAAACATTGGTAAACATCGACATCCCCATTGTTGGGACCTATATCATTGGTCCTACCCATAGTGGTGTCAGACCAATTCATGGCCATATAACCATGCATGAGTCTAACACTAAATCCTTACCAAGATTTTTCCTCTTCCAATAGGGATCTAACTATGCATAAGCCGCAAGAAAGTATTTAGGTTGTTGTCCTTTTTGTACACTCTAATTCTTTTCCCCACACCTGAACTATGTGAAATTTTCAATTTTATCTTATTGAGATTGTTATATTGGAAGCCTCCCTGAGTTTCAAGACCATCTACAATGTCCCATTATGGTATCTCCCCCGAGCCTTTATGTTTTGGGATGATAATTCCCTAGTCTAGAGGTTCCACTTAATTCAAGTCCAATCAATGCATCCCTTATCATGATATTACTTCTCTGGTAAATCATCCCCCCATTTCCAAAACTACATGGACTTTGATTCCATTCCACTGGGACATGTTTTAATTTTCCCATAGGTCCAATCCCAACACTGTTATCCTCACGTCAGCCTCCACATTTATCCAGATTTCATCTGGGCCACCACATCCTGGTGGAATCATGTCATTCATCCCAGTGATCTATGTAGCACTTGAGGTGCTAACAATTATTCAGTCCCAAATGTTTCTTGGGTTATTTTCCTTTTTGTGAACCATAATTCAAAGTCTTAACCTCTCTAACTAAGCGTGTTTTGATCCCTTCTTAGGTATGTAGTAGGCCTTCCTATTTTTCAATCCCAGCCAATAGTAATCCGTAGTGCTCCCCTCACTGGGGTCCACAATCCTAATCATCCCTTAGTGGTGTCTAGGTAAACCTTCACAGTGTGGCATCTTTCCTTTTTGGAACACACCACCCTGGGTCCTCCCCTTTTTGGGTCATTATAACCCATCAATATGGTAAAACGTTTAGGTTCTCCTCCCTTAGGATGTTCCCATAAGATCCACTCTCATCAATGTTCGGATGTGTCAGATTCATCATCTATAGAAAATAAACATGAGTTATACCCCACGTTAAAAATTGGAATCCATGGGAAACCATAGAGACATGATGCCAACATAACATTCCACTTATTTGATGTGGGATTCCTCGTCCTTTCTCGCCCTCATGAAGCCCTATGATAAGGTAACATCCATGTGTACCTGTGTTTTAGCATCCATACATGCCAGCAATGCCCAACGTGACTGCTCCCTTGATCAAAGGATTCTTCCCTGATATAGCACCTTTGGAATGTCTTAATATATGTAGTGTAACTAATCGGCTTCCATGAAGATATTTCACCAGGAAGAGTTTCACGAAATGTGTATTAATCATAAGGGAGACTCGGGCTAGGAACTGAATTCTGAGGAAGAATCTTCATAATGAGAGACCAGCATCCCATAATCTTATTTTGATCAAGGGAAAATGTCCTTTATGAAGTGACGAATTCCACTAGAAAATGAAAATTGGAAATGTGGGGAAACAATCAGCGCACCCTCACTGACGGATGCTCCCCCTCTGAAATTGTTAGAAAAAAAATGGAGTACCTGATGTGAATTTATACCCCTCAATATGGTTATTAGTAGAATTTGGGGAATCAATAGGTGAGAATTTCATTGTATTTAACTATCTATTTCCAGGTCCCACCAAGATAATAATGGTCCTAGTGTGAATCTCAATAGGATTTGGGGTAGTAAATTATTGGGCATCCTAGTCTATGATATTGTAAGCATGGATCTTTCTATCCATACATGGATGACTGATCTTTACATGGGAAATGTGTATTTATTTCCCACTATATGTGTTGATGGTTTCATCATACTTCTTTATAGGACCCAACCTATAGCTACAAGAAACCAATCCCCTCCCACCCATAGATATATTGGAAGAGGAAATGAAAATGTGTCAATCCCACATGACTTCACATCTTCTTTGATGAATCCCATAACCCCAGCTACTAGGAACTGGTACCCCATTTAACTCTCCAAATTTATTTACTGAAGGGTGATTGATTCTATTATATTTCAACACAACAGAAGGTGGTCATCCAAACCAGGTACTAGGCTCACAATGATTTAGAGGATTTGTGCCTCATCATAACCTCCGTCCCAATGGTCACATATGGAGCCATTACTCCCCACATCAGTCTGTAGTAGCTTCAGGAGCCTCTCCCTGTAGTGTTATTACAACTCACTCCCTTACGCTAATGATGTATGGTATGTTCAAGTTCCTCAGGCTATGACGTTATCTCAATATACACTAAATAATGGACCCCAATGTTCCATGTACACACCAGCATATGGTCTTATATGCTGAAAGAGCTTGGGTTCACACCCTTGCACAACTAGCTCTAGTTTTTCTATCTTGACATCAAGGCCTTTTATAGACTCAAGATGATTCCTAACAGGAGGCATCATCATTTACGGCTCTGGTGGCCCAATCCACCATCAGTACAAGCCATTATCCCCCACTTACTACTGATTAGGGGATCCTCTCTATTAAGGAGCTGGGAAACTTCCATGCCCGGTCAGGTTTGAGGTACCAACCACCCTACGAGTAGGCTGGGTTGACCCAACCAGTTCATGGAGAAAGCAGAACCCATCTTAGGGTTACCCATGGTGAAGAAATTTAATATGGATGTCCTCCCCATATAGCCATCAGATATAGTTGAGTTCTTCCTCACTCTTGAATCAAACATGCAGGTCCTCCCCATTCCACTGTTACAATTCCAAATAGAGGTCATCACCATATTGTTGATATCAGGCATGAATGTCCTTCACATGCCCGTAATCTCGGGTAATAAAATTATCCCCATATAACCTGTTCTCAAATTGAGGGTCACCCTCTCCTAGTAACTCATCAGCATTAAGGTCCTCCCCATGATCAAGATTTCAGCGAAGGCCCTCCACACTTCACCAATGTTCATAACGATGGGCCTTCCCATATCTATAATGGCCAATACAATGACACTCCTAATACCACAGCTACCAGAGCCGACTGGCACGAAGGTCTTCCCCACTTCCACACTCTCACTCAAGGAGGTCCTCCCTATGTTACATTCGACATCTTCCTAGGTGGTCCCTACACCACAATGTTTCTGGGTGGATTTCCTTCTCATGCCAAAGATCTTCTTTACACTGGTGAACTATCCCGGAGTTGGATGGAGTGTCTTCATTGTCAGAGGATGAACCCTAAGAAACCACGTATTAGAATCAAGCCAATATGATTTTCAAACTCTAAGGTGTAGTGAACTTCATTTATTTATCCTTCATCCAATTCCTCTGTGTCGAAGTCTATGGAAGGAACTAGGTGTATGAGCCTCTTCATCCTGTAATGAGAGATCCACCAGATCACTAAATCATTACTCAGATATATACAAGTGGCTGAATGTTTGGAACCTTTCAAAAGAAATGCTATGTAATCCTCTCTTTCATCACATGTAATATTCTCCACCTCGTCAATGGAATATGGAGAATTGTTCTAGGGACCAGTTCACATCATGAAATAGCCTGATCCACTGCCAACTACTACCAATAATGTACGAGATGTAGTGGGTAGCACCCCTTATTATATGGATGTGTTGGTATAGTAAGAACAATCCCTAAGTAGAAACCCAAAATGCAGCCTTTTGTCAGCTCACAAGTTGTATTCACCACCAAATATTCCACCATTTTAATAGAATATATTGGTGTAGCTACGAGTCCATCATCCACCCCTATTTGATTAATGGGGAAATCAAGTGATGGATCTTGAATCTGAGAAAAGAATCTTGTGGGACATTCTCGCAGCGGACCATATCCATAAGATGTTCTAGCCGATTATGACTACAAGATTTAAAATCCCATGATCCCTCACCCATGATGATATTGAATTCTTCCTCCGAACCATAGGGATAATGTATTTTCTCCTCTATTATCAAGGATTATATTACTCAAAGAACTGGGAATACTTCGATAAAATTGGCTAGTAGTGATATCCAGTAGAGTTTTCTGTACTCCATACTGCTCAGCACCCTGCGTTTCTCGGTTATCATCTATCTGTGCAGTAACAATGAACACAAATCATTGAAGTACTCTGTAAGGATATTAAGGAGGCTTCCCCATGTGTCTAGATATGTTTTTGGGGTGATATCTTACATTGAAATTCAGTTCTATCCTAGGTAAACCAGGTTTAACTAGTGATATCAAAGATATACCTTCAGGAATTGTCATAGTGAACATGGTCATTCATGATATATACCCAGAAGGGGGAACTCGCATAGGTACTGGTAAAGAGGAACTGTCTGTTGGGGATTTACAAGACTAGAAAGACATTTTAGGTGTCCATACTAACCAAAAAAACATTTCCTGGACTTCCTACAGCTTCTGGGTTATTAACTATTGGTCGATATCCCATCAAGGGTAAAGAGTATGCTGGTACTATCAAACCCCTTGACCTATCTAGCTTAGTTCATAAGATGAAGGACGATCCTTGAAATGTGGCACTATGCTAGAAGCTCACAGAACAGAGAAGGATAGTTGATGAGCTCCTCCCCGAGGATGACGTAAAATAGAGTTGAGATTATGATGTTTCTAGAATGGGGTACCAAGGACAGGGGTTGTATAATTTCCCCCATTGAGTTGCCTCATAGTGATCCTGACAGTCATGCATAGTTTGATAGTGTAGAAGTTGGTGTTTATGGAAGAAGACCCTAGTATGAGTAAACAAACCCACTCGAGCTGCATGACAACCTTCCTTAGGACCTACCCTAGGTTCTACCAGCCACTTTTTAGGATTCATTGGCCACTCTATTTCCTCCAGTGGTCCCATATATTAATTCCATAGATCCATGTGTAATTCCACCAATTCCTCCATGAGCTGCTTGAACTGCTTACCTTGTTGAGGATCCTGCCAATGTGTTGGTGGTGAGGGACACTCATCAAGAAAATAACCCTCAACTTGATGATATGATGGATACTATTATTTCTCACTTAAAGGCTTTGGAAACTCTAAATGTGGAAATCCCACCAGTTTCCCAAACATATTAGGTATGGGTTGATATATGCCACCACCCCTGGGTTTCAAAAATCCTACGTTATCCACTTTCATTAGGATGGGTGATCCATTACATCACCTATCCCACATTATTTCATGTTGTGGACCCATGTTGGGAACACATTCACAATAAGAAGATGTTATGTGCTAGAGTGTCATACATAAATTTGTGGTGACTGCGTTTGTCTGGTACAACTAGATGCCCATTGGATCAATTTCTTGTTTGGAGGACCTTTACAGGTAGTTTCTCCACTAGATTAGTTAATCCACAAAGACGACTTGCATAATTTATCTCTTCAAGTTCAAGAAAAGGCCAAATGATAGAGTCTCATACATTTTCACCAGGTAAAACAACCTCACATATTCACTCAATATTCTTCTAACTCAGGAAATTATTCTAATAATAAGTATGGGGAATGTGAATACTGAACTGGTCCCATTGTCCATTACTTATAACATCCCAAGTGGGTTTTGGTAATTCTCTAAAAAAAGATCAATGTTTAGAAGTAGCCTTGAAGCAAGACATATAGGCACATCTATAGCCTTATGCAGCTCCTATAAGAAGATTGATCAAGGCTGAGGGCACAATTTTTTCACAAATAGAGGCCCCCAGGTAGGTTGAATTATTACCAGTCATGCCAACTATATATCCTCACATAGGCCCACCACATTAGGTATATCTTCTGGCTCAATAACCCCCGAATCAAAATTAGCATGTGCGCCCACATAATACACTGTTGACGCCTAGGAGAGATAATCAGATTCTAACTCCTCATCAGGCTCGTCCAGTACCTTGTCAGGTCTAGGATCCTAGATATCCTTTCCTAGATCTTAGAAACTAAACTTACTCATTTATCGAGGCTCAGGTTCCATGTTATTTTTGAATCCCCTTGGACCAAGGAATCATGGAATAGCCAGAATGGAAGTGTCTAGAAGAGGAAGAACTCACTAATCTCCCCATTTACTACCCATATCAACAATTCTATGGGCACACCATCATGAGGTGATATGTGTTTAAAGACAATCTCCAAGACCATGTTGATAACAACATATTCAGATTGGGTCCATCCCCATCATAGGTGGCATGTGTGTTTTTGAAGCCTAAAAATGAAATCAATGGAAAATGGAAGTAGGCTTCTAAATATGGGTCTTTAAAGTATGATGATTTGATAGCTATCAAGGTATTATCCCATTCCTATGGTATTATCCATTCAGATTTAAAATTTTTCTAAGCCTTTACATGTCAGTACACTACCTTTACCTATTACATCTACATCAACATCTTATCATTCGTCCTCTCATGGGTGTATGTGTTAACAACACAAGGGAAATCGAATTCCTCTAGATAAACCAAATCCTTCCAGTACTCTTGATATTTTATTTCCCCATGATATGGTGATTTCATCAATTATTTACTCAGTAGAAGAAGACTCCTCAAGCGATGATTAGGAGTTCCCTTTGTTCAATTCTCGCAAATTGGTAAACCCTGACGTGGTTCCTGGTGACGAAGAGTGCTAAGAGGACCCTCCCAACAACCCTAGTCGATGCTATAATTGACAAAGTCATGGGTATGTGAATTTTCTGAATGCACTGTCCATTGATTATATCCATGTTTTTCATGACACCGAGACCAGATAAGATGCTCATTGGAGAGCTCAACATATGCATTCTTCTCATCTTGTTTTATCTTATTTTCCTGCACCACCATTTCTACAGCTTGATTAGGCAGAGGCAACACAACTGTGCTACGATCATAAATGTTTCATTATTGATGGACCTCAGTCCTCTTTCCATAATCTAGTAGTCGCTCTACACGGTTTGACTAGAGAGCAATAGATCATTCTCAGCACCAGCTAGAATCCTCCAGTTTGACCAGTACTGCTTGTCATACCTCCTACCACTGAGGGACCTCCTTCAATAATATGTTCACACCTAGAAATAATATATAATTTCCCCAATCATATTTCTAGTAATCATGCATGAAATTCAATCCTCAAAGTTATATGATTGTCAGAAGATGTGTGTGAACCCCTCACAATGTCTTTTTGAAACCCCCACCAGTTTGAAATAGAGGTCACAACCATAGAATCCTTCCATAATATGGTGTCTCCACCACCATTGGGGAGTTGGTATAGGTGAATCATAGTACCAAGATAGATCTAAAACCAACAGTGATCAGTGAAACCATGTCTACCAAAGATCAACAACAATATTTGGATTTCCTAAAGCATCATGATGATATATTTTCCTATAGTTATGATGAGATTATATGGTTAGATCCTCAAGTCACAACCCACCATCCCGGTCTCCCAGTAAATCATGACAGGTTCAATCTTCCTCCTAGTCATAAGCACCCTTATCATGACGTTGTTGTCAAGGCCAGGATGAGAAACTCATTAAATCCAACTTCACAAGATAAGTATAATACCGAAAATGTCTTTCCAAAATCATTCTTATAAGAATTAAGAATGTATATATCAAATTATGGATTGACTTTTGGGATCTCCAGCTTCACTATCGGAATGATGACTTTCCCCTTCATGTGACAGAGCTATTGATTGATGCTACTTCTGGGATCCAAGCTATCTCCTTCATTAAAAGGTATTCTGGATATAATAAAATTTGAATGGCCCCTATGGATAAATAAACCACTACCTTTAAGACACCACAAGGTACCTTCTGCTATTAAGTAATTCCTTTCGGTATGAAACATGTGGGAGCCACCTATCAACGTGCCATGCACTGCATATTCAAGACAATATTTCTGACATTAGTGGAATGATACATGGATGATCTGTTGGTTAAATCCTATTAGCACCAGGACCATCTCATAGACATTGAAAAAGTTTTTTGCTTCCACTTTTTCTACCACCTGAAGATGATCACCATCAAATGTGCCTTTAAGTTCACCTATGGAATGTTTCCCGTCTCTGTTTTCAGCCATAAAGGAATTTAGAATTTTCCAAAGAAGTTCAAGGCAATTAGCCAAATGCATCATCCGAGAACCCATGAGAACGCTAAGGTTCCTATGGAAATTTAGTCTATATATACTGATTCATTAAAAATCATGATGTAATGTGTAGGCCCTTTTCCTAGCTCATGAAGAATGGTTTTGAAAATCTATTGGATGAGGAGTGACAAACTACTTTTGGGGAAATAAAGTAGTATCTAAACAACCTAATGTTCTGATGCCACCAATCTCCAGAAATATAATTGTCTTTTATGTGACCACCCTGGAATGATCTATTTTCAACATTCTAACTTAGAATCATAATGATGAGATAGAGACCGATTTATATTATCTCAACCACATGCTCCACGTTACAGAAAGAAGATATTCCACTATCAAGAAGATATATATTTCACTAGTATTCACTATACTTAATATTCAACATTAATTGAAACACCATGACATACAAATGATATCCTATGTGGATCCACCAAAGTATATCTAGAAAGGTCCCATGTTGATAGGACATCTAGCTCTGCGGGTAGTGGTCCTTCAACAGTTCGATATCATGTTCATTTCCAAGATGGTTATCTAGGGTAAGGCACCAGAATACATTCATGTCGACCATCCATCCCCAAAATATAATCCTCTAGTCCATGATTTCCTAGATGCGACAATCCTATTATTGGATCATGTTATCTTTATTGGATGATTCACTTCTACAGTACTTCACACAATTTGATCGGTGGAAGGCTCAATGAATTCATAAATAACAAGATAGTACTAGGTATTGTGTTCACCATGCATACATAGGTTTTCATGCCATATTCATTCATATTTTCATAAGGCTAAACCAAAAATAAAGTCGAGTATCATCCTCTCATCACTATCCGCAAGCTGGCCCTTAATATTGATGTTCCTCACCAATATGTGAAGGAGGTCCTTGAACTAGTCATCAAAATGATCAACGATGACAATATTATTTGGAATCTAGAGATCATACCCTTGATAGAGTGCACTCACCAGCTAATATGCCAATTACATTCTCATATAGATGTTACTCATGATCCTCGATCACAGAATGGTCCATCTGATGCCTTGGCCAGCCTTTCCGCATCCATTGCCGAGCCTAGCCATGGTGAATTGACTATATGTGTAATAAATAAAATATTTGATTCACCTATCACAACAGATGATGCATTTTTCGAGAAAGTATGTCATATTACCTTGGATACATCTAAATCTGGACCACAAGCTCCTCCTTCTGTAGTACTATAAAGAATCTCAGGTAGGAAAAACCCGTTTATCGATTATCTCCCATTATACCTAGAAAAACGTAAGGGATTCCATTGGCGCGCAGTATAGTTTACCCTACAGAGTGGTCCCGGTATTGAACTGATGCTATTCAAACATTGGATTTATGGGGTTCTCATTATTTATATTCAGGGAGATGAGATTCCCCGGGTTTTGTAGGATGTTCATGTATATTCTTACGGAGCTCATCAGGTAGGGCTGGAGTGTTCCCAATACTCTTGAATGTTGGTCTATTTTTAGCAAAACATAATCCATGTCTGTATTGAGTATTAAAAGAGGTTTTGTGTGTTCAAAATCCATGCTAATTTTGTGCATCATCCACCAAATCCACTTTATGCTTCCATTTAATCTCAACCCTTTTCATTCTGGGAGTTTGATTTCGTGGGACCATATCCACCTGAAAAATCCTACCAATTCAGGTTCATCCTAACTGCCATGGATTTATTTTCCAAGTGGGAAGAGTAAATTACACTCAATGAATTCAAGGTTTTCTCTATTTTAGATTTTACGATCTCTAATATCATACTTCAATTTGGATTCCCTGACTATATCCTCATCAACAATGGATTGAGCATCAAGGAAATTTAATTAAAGAAATTGAACACCAAGTACAATATAAATTCTAATAATATATCTCGCTCTCATACATGATAAAATTGGAAATCGAAGAATTGAAAACACTCTATTACATTCTACAGAAGATGTTTGGACATTAAAATAAATGTTATTTAGACAAGCTCCCCAATGCTCTCTAGGATTATCGGACAGCAACTCGTAATTCCACCTAGGTGACTCAATATTTTCTTGTGTATGGAACACCTGAAGTCTTACCCATTTAAATTTACTTAATATAAATGCACATAGTTTTCTATAATTAGAAGATTTCAGATAGTGTAGCCAAAGTCCATTCGGCTGAATTGGATGCCCTTGATGAGAGTAGGCGCAGAGAATTGCACAATCTAAAGAGGCATCAAAACTAGGTAACAAATGCTTTCAATAATAGAGTTAACCTCCATTATTTCCTTCAAGGAGACATGTTATTGGACCTACGAATGAAATCGATATATAGTACAAATATACCAATAATAGAGCCCAATTATTGGAACCTTATATCTTTTACAATGTTAACCCCAATTGTGTGTACTATCTGGTCACTATGGATTGTGAGCGCATCACTCCTCCCACCAATTCCAAATATCTCAAGAAGTAATTCACATGAATAGATCCTAGTCATCCTGCTAGACATTAAAATATATATGTTCCAAGTACTATGACCATAAACTAAGATCCCTTTCTTCCTTCTTGAGGATAAACTACAAGGGGTAAATGCGCTTCATGGTTCTAGATTTACGACCCTAAACTAACATCTTTTCCATCCTTAACACAATAAGTTAAACTACATGGATACCAATATGATTTAGGAATTCCTGTCTTCTGTCCCTCCATAATAATTCATATCTGAAAGGACCCCCTAATGGCTGGTTCACAAACCCCCTTAGCTCACCTACAATTCTGGGCCAACATCCTAGAAGATCTTGATCAACATTTGAGGTAGTTTCGACATTGTGAATATGGTCAACCTCCAAAACTCACTTGTATGTTTCCATTATAGGTCATATTATATGTGTACTATTTTTAGAACATGGTAAGAAGTTATCTTCAATTTTTATCGTCATCCCCATGGTCTCCCAAATATCGGGCGTAGTGATTCACCATTTTCTTCCCGCTTATTACATGCACATGACAGTAAACGAGGAATCTATGGTCTGAGATATATGACCATAAACTATTATCATTTACTTCCCTGATGAATGATGTTAAACTAATCAGATTTTCCAGAACTATGTATGGATTGATTCTCATCTTCAAGAGATATTTCAGAATTCCTGCCCACTTTTTATTTGGGTTTAACCCTATGTACTCCATTTTCTAGACTTATAACCTAGAATTCCCATTTGAATCATTTCATGTGCTGTGGGATTCTTTTTCCCTCATTCACACCAGGTATATGATAGTATCTCCTTATACTATCGCCCCATATGGGATTTACCCTTTCATCTTTATCCTCACCGCATGATGTTAAACAACACAACCTTTATATAACAATGTATATCTGGATTCCCATCTATATGGGATATGTAGGAAATCCTAGACACTTTGCCTTCGGGTCCAGCCCTAGGTTCATCAACCCATTTACCCCTATCCTCCACTCATCTTCTCATGTCTTCCACCAATAATTATACCCCTCAAACTATGTAATTCTTTATTATTGTGATCATATGTAATTTGGTTTAGGACCAAGAGTGTTGGGTTCTATATACACACGCATTTATTCCATTTATATGCTTCATGTGTCAGGTTATTTAGGTCTACATCATCCCTCACATCTGAATGGACCCTCGGTTGTTATTGATGCTTGGCCTGATTGATCATCTACTATTTCGGTCCAACATCTCAGATGATCTTGAACAACATTTGGCATAGCTCCTACATCGTGAATATGGCTAGTGGTTGACCCTCTCTTATTTTCCCATCCCAAGTTACACAATATGGATGCTATGTTTAGAATACATTAAAAAGTTATCCTCCATCATCATTCCACTCCCATTAAGTCCTAAATATTGGTCTCATGATTCACATCCCTTTCCTCTCCATCATGTTCAGGTAGAATTTTCAACACCCTTGGTGTTATCCATCTATGCACCTTTCCTCAATAAGTTGATGAATTAGTGTTGTAGGGTCATCTATGACTCCACATTGCCTCTGCCTATTGAGTATTCCATGTATTGTAATGATATTTTACTCTCTTGTTTCCCACACCAAGCATAGCTCATGTGGGCTTTGGGATAGGGTTAAGGTTTGTGCCTACATTGAAAAACCACACTTCTATTGGTCTGAATTTTATAACCATAAACTATGATCTATTACATCCATGTCATACGATGGTAAACTATGTATTATTTATTCAAGTTGTGAATTGATAACTACCTACCCATATGATATATTCATTCAAGAATATGGTTACCTTCTATTAGTGGCCTTTTTATGCCACATTTAAGAACTATGATTGGGTTGATTATCATCCTTATGGGATATATAGACATTCCCATGCATTTTGACTTAGGCATAGCCCTAGGATAATTAACATTCATTATTATTTTCCACTAATAATGGTTTATACTCTATGAATTTAAACTAGTAGTTCCCAATTCATGAATCATGACTACAAACTTTTGGGTAGGGTCAAAGAAGTACGCCATAAACTTTTTACAACATCCTGATCATGTGATGTCAAACTATTCCATGCATCATCCTCACTGTATGAAATTAAAATACATGAATATCATCCCAATTCACATGGAAAAAAACTACAAGTCATCCTAGAACCATTCCAGAGAGGTCCCACATATACGTAGGCATGATCTGTATTCACAACAGTATGTTCACTTGATGTTTTTTCCCGGTGACATTATTCTAAGATTTTTAGACTCCAATCGAGAAACCTATCACTCCACCCCATTATTTTCATGTCCATAATTTAGATTATCACCCTCTTTAAAATCTTATGGGACCCCAAATGACATGGATGCTCAGCCATTCGGCTCACCAACTATTTAGGGCCAATGTTCCAGAATTTATTGGATGAGGTTTTGAGTAAGGTCCTGTGTTTTTGAATACGGTCAGAGGATGACCTTCATTTTTTTGTCCCAATTTCAGGCTACCAATATATTGATTCTAGGTTTTAAATATGGTCAATAGTTATCCTCTATATTCACGTATCATGTCACTGTGTTCTCAATTTTTGATATCATGGTTCACATTTCTCATCATCCTTTGATAGGATTGACTCTAACGCCCTTGGAATTACAATGTTTTGGTACAAGAACGTGTTGGGAAATGCAATTTGGTTTTTCTAAGAACCCTATCCTCCAATTTTAGTCTCTCCATCAACCCCAAAATATATAGGGTTTTCGGACAACAATGGAATATCCTTGAATATTCAATTGACATATGGAATTATCATACAAAAAATGGATGGTTATATTGTCTTCTATTGTTTCTCACATCAAATATGACCCCCATGAGCTTAAGGATTAATAAGAAATTACACAATAATTATTATTGAGCTGCACTTATTAATACAAGAAACAGACAGTGAGTCCAAGTATGCAGTTTAGGATGAGTAAATAAGGTAGAAAATATGTTTCACGAGATTTCCCAAAATCCAACTGTTATGGATCAACCTCTTCAATATATTTCCTTAGTATAGACACTTTGTGGCATGTGGCCTCTAGAATTTCATCCCACACCCTGAGAAACATTTCTTCATTAGCATCAGTAGAGCAAAGCTCATTGGTATTGACCTACATTCATTCCTTCTCGGCATGGAATTCAATCATTTGATGGATTTACTGCACTTCTTGCTCCTGGGAATCCTCCAACGTGGACTTCAACTATTAAATGTTCTCAGATTGATTTAAGATAAATGCCACTCTTTCATTTTCATGATGTTCAAGGCATCGGGCTTCCTTCATAGCATTAAGAAACATTAGTGTATTCTATGATTCCTTCTAATACATAGATATATCAAATCATTTGCTAATATCTTGTATATTCTTATCCATATAATCAAGGATTATTATATGAAGATGGTGATCATCCACCCCTCCAACACATAAAAATAGTATCCATGTGAAATGTTTCACCATCCGACATAGAAATTCTTCCTATTATTGGTTGTATAAGTGTTTGATTAACTTCTATGACTTGCGTCACACCATATGAATCTACTAGAATGACTCAAGAATAGATTCATCCATATCCTTCGGATTTTCAGGCCTCTACTCCAGAAAAATAACAAGATTTTCAGTGGGAGAGTTCTCTTCTATAACTCTTTATACTTCAGTGACCTCACTCTTGCTAGCCATGATCTCAACCTTAACACCTGCATCAACCATGATTGTAGCTTCTTTATCATTATGTGCTAGGTCTATAGTATCTTGAACGATTGACTGTATGATAACTGGTTCAATAACTTCTAGTGCACCAAAATATGATTTGGACTTGACATTTTGAGGAGCCTCTATCCTTGCAATCACTGCATTGGGATCCAATATCTTGTTTAGTTGAGTCCCCAAATAAAATTTGTGAGCTTTAAAAGGTTGAATCCTATAAGAGCCATTTGCAGCGATGTCCAATTCCTAGGTCACGGTAGGATCTTCCACCATAAAATATCCCTCACCACTTGTTAATTCAATGATAGATGTTGGCTCCTCCACAATTGGGAAAGATGGGACTATTAGGTCCCCATTCCTTCCCCTCATGTTGGCTTAACACTAACCACTTCAATTGTGTCTTTTCCTTTGACTGCTTCAACCATGATAGGTTCTCCTCCCTACTCGATCCCATATACAGATTCAGGAAGATGTTTTTCCACATCCATGGAATCATTTTCAACCCCTCTAGGAGAGTTTCTGGGCTATCATCATTCATGTATTCCAGAACCATTAAATGTCTTTTCAGTGGATTTGAATTATGAAATTAGAAATATTAGTAGTTATAAGATTTGATTCTCTTCTCAATTTGTTCAGCCAGTCCCCTGTCAGGGCATGCAATTTCGCTTCTCTCGCGTGGGATTCCTGTCAAACAAATATTTCCAGAGGTCTCTCACCTCCAATACCATCACCCCCATCCTCCCCTTATCCATCTTCCACTTCCACATCTTCCTATTATACCTCTTCCTCTACTTCCTTTTATTCACCTTCCTCATCTTCCACCACTTCTTCTTCTAATTCCTCATCATCATCCTCCTCAAATGTCATCTTTTCCGAGTTGTGATCCTACCCATGCATCACATTCACCCGGAGATATAGTTATTCATACATCCCAAATTGTCATGAATAAATATACATGGCATTAAAGTATGCATATTGATGTTAAATTTTCACCCACTCTACCACTTGAATGAACCCTGTATCTATAAATTCAATCCCAGTGTGCAGCTGTCTATTCCATATCTCTTTAGTGGGCATATATTGTCACATCATCATCCAGGAATACCATAGATATGGGAAAATGATGTTGGCGGTTGACTTTAGATGATATCTTAGTTTCTTCCATGGGAGTTCCTGAGCAATCCAACGAGGCTTACCACAGGACCACCTCTCTTCAGAATGTAGAGGCTCATTCTAACCTTGTGACACTATTACTGATGAAGATCCAGCCCACATTGTTCCAATTTCTTATCTTATTCCTTGTCTCACATTCCTATTATAACCTTGTGTACTTCTTCAATGTTTTGACTCCATATTTGCTGCCTTGATTCACCGATGGTTTTCTATATAATCACCTTTCGGTACGTTGTTATCCCATGGTAAGAATACTCTGTTGCTAGTCTGGCATTGACATTAGTAGGGGGAAGGTGGATGACTTCACCAAAACCAGAAGTCATAAAAATGAGCCACAGTTGGCAAATGATAATGGTTTTCTCTCTTTCTGAACCTCTGTGTATACTTTCTTGGGCATCCGCTGCATGCAAACAAATTACTTGAGAAAACTCATCGGCACATAGGGTTCACATATGATTTTTCCATTGATTTGGGAAACCATAACACCACCCCTAATTCTTTTCAAATTTTACCTATAGTCCAATGGTTCACTCCCATTATCTACCATCATGCTAGATGAAATCTAAAACTGATGAAAGTTGAAGTTTTCATGGATTCTAATCTTGAGTTTTATCATTTATTCTTATTTTTTTCAAAGGGATAATTCTAGATGTATTTATTAGAGATGGTTGTAGTCCATCACCTAGAGGACGGATAGAATTCGGAAAGTCATACCCACTGCATTGAGCTACAACCTAGCTATGCAGAATCCATAACAGTCTGCATATACTCCTGGGTGTACCCCCTTTGGAGATGCACCCGAAAATATCATATAGCATGGCCAACATGTGAACTCCTAGATTGATGATGTTCTTGTCTTCTATAAATACATCTATATCCAACGACCCTAGATATACCCCCATCCTCATTTTCCTTACTGGAAGCATCCACCCACATAAAAATGTGGCAAGAAATACAACATATCATACACTATGGTCCAGTCATCCATTTATACTAAAGCCCCATGATTGTTACTCGCTTGCCTCTAGAACCATCTAGTATGATCCCTCCATTCCCTTATGCATTGTCTTCGGCCACTACTTATCTCAAACTAGTATTTTCACTACCTCGTCCAACATTAGAAAGAGACTGAACATTCTCGTATAGGCTACATCCTTCAATATGCTCTTGATTTTTAGCTTCTCCTTATCCAAATACAACAGATTCTTTATAATAATGGGGGTTAACATCCTTTCACCACAAATATTTTCTATAGGAATGAACTCATCGTACTCATACCCTTCTGGATAAATTCCCCCAATGCAATGGATGTTCCATAGGTTGATTCCTTCCTCACCATGGTGGAGGTGGATGGTATTTCTGTCAGGATACCACTGACTATAAAACACCGATATCAAGTCTTACTAATTGTATAAATTAAAATATGTTGTCCACATAACTTTGGACAGCCCAATATAGCACAGATCCACCCCAAACTCCTCGCATTTTTGTGTACCTAGTACGAACATGTCCATTCACTACAAATATTTCCCTCGAATGTGAAGTCTCATTTTTTCCAAGATTTGGTCTCATCAGCAATGATGCTTTAGTAGTTTATCACATAGTGAGACAAATATTCCTCAGGATCCGGATTTCTCTCTACAACTATCATGGTCTTCAGATTCAGGATATAAATAGACATCTTTCTTGTATCCTCAGTGGGGTGATCATTGAACATAATGTTTTGTTGTTGAAGGCTATCCTCATTTGTCACCCATAATCGTAGTGTATCAATCCTGAAACCTGGAAGCCACACCGATAAATGAATACTGATGTTCCATACTGGAAGACTGTCACTCAGAATGTAATCCTTTTGAGGTATTGTCAACATAATATAGTATCTAACTATTGGACATGACTCTTATTTATTGATGAATTTGAGGTTTTGTGATCCTATGGGACCTCCATGAAGTAGAAATATCCTTAAACATAGTTTCAGTCTATTGAGCAGCTATTTCGGTCAGAATTTATAATTTGAAAAGGGTCTTGCAAAGAAAAATTGGGTTTTGCACATAAGACAGATGGAAGTGAACATAATGGGTGTTATATGTGGAAAATTCAACAAAGTCAGGTGCATGAAAGTTATAGAATAAGTGTGAATGAATCCACAACTATATGAGAAGAACCAGTCAAATTCCATATCTTTCAGGATGAATGTAGGATACTCATGCATGAGAGAAAAGTTGCATCTCATATGGTAAAGTCAATGAGTGGATCCTCCCCCCCCCACCCCTAGAAAAATTTTTGGTGTAGAATGTCCCTTCATGCATAAATAAGTGGTTTTCTTTCCCAAAGGGAAATGTTTTGCACACCAATCATCAGGTACTCTAATTTCGGGATTTCCCTTAGAATTTGACCATTTGGTTGCCTTTCAGATCTGATTCTAGGGGGAATTTTTCGGTGAAAAATGTCAGTTAAGGCTAAAAATGGACATTTTTTAGCACCCACTGGCATAATTTGAATCATTGAATAATCCAGAGTTTCCCCAGGGAGGTGCATGCAAGATCGGAGGTCAGAACGAAAGACTATAAAAGGCATGGAATATCTTGCATGCCCAATGTGATGTCAAAAAAAACCTTCCACATCAACCATCCAAATTCTATCCAATAAAGAGTCACTAATGAATATTGGTTGGAACACAAGAAGAGAGACCTCTTTCAAGGTCTTTACACCCATTAAAGAATCAAATTCCACTTGCGTATAGGACACCTTGTGTCCCACTGTAGAAGTTTTCCTATCTCAAAAGAAACGTCCCCCTCATTATGTGGACGGTTATGAAATACAAATAGTCACTCCTCTATGTAAAAGATAAATCATTATATGAAAACACAAAGTACATGGCCTCAAGTTACATTATCTTGTACTACAGGCCTCCCAAGTGTCATCCTTCAGGTGTTCCCATTATGGCTTGAACCTTTCCCATTTCCTTTTACTCTAATGAAATTTCACACACAAGATATTTCTTACATGCTATTTTTCCCACATGTTGTTTCATTCTTGCGCTTAGGGTTCCCACTTATGTGAATCCATTCATTTTATGTGCATCCATCAAATATTGTGTGCATACCATCATCTTGCGCACAATCCTTCATTATTTTGTGCTCCCCACCTTATGTTCCCCATGTTTAGCCCTTACCCTAAGGCAGCATTTCCAAGACCCTCTTACACAAAACACCATTTTATTATGAAAATGTCACATGTGAGGCCCTCCAGGATTGTAAGAAGGGATTTCAATGTTCCCTGAGTTGTGCTTCCAGTGGTGTTGCCCTGCTTTATGCTTTTTCTCATAGGAAAGATAATGGATATTACTCCTTTACATAGCCACACTAACATGAACACATCAATGGATCACTCTATATCCCTATAGATCCAAAATATTTCTAGTACTGTCCCTAATCCAAGGGTTACAACATGATAGTTATGTAAGTCATGGGATTTAATAGTGAATCCCCATCATCGGAGTTGTAGGATGTTAAAATTCCATGCAACAACATCCATGACACAATTCATTAAAATATGATCACTACCTAATTGAAAAGATGGAAGGGGAATTTGAATGGGATGGGAAACAACTCCCTCTCACTCCCCTCCCTTTGCGCTTTATCTCCATGAGCACCTCAGGCAGTCTCTCCATAAGCCCCGACCTAACTTGATAGGGTGCTCCTTTTATGGTGTCCAAATCTTCCTTGTACATATAGACCATTACTCAGGATACCCTCTCAGGATAAGCAAATTGTTCCACTTTTGGCCGCTTATTAGGAATATGACCCACTCCACAATCCACAGACACACCTTGCGCGATACAATCAATATGTCTTTTTTTGCATCTTGTTTCTCAAACATAGAATGACTCATGAGGTATTAGTGTAAAAATTGACCATTACATTCTCTTGGGATACCAAATTGTTTAAACCCCATGCCCATCCAACCGAACTATGTGGAATTTTATCTTTTTCCTTTATATGAAAGGTATGTAGGAAGCCTCCATAAGGTTTAAGCCTATAACCCATTGATCCTGACTACCTCACATCAGTCCACCCTCATCATGCATGTCATTATATTGTATTCCCCTTTTTCCCATATGATGTTAAAATTTATTCTTCTAAATATGTGGACTATGATCTTTTCCATTTTTTTGTAGGGTACGTAGGAAACCACAATGAGGATAAACACCAAACACTAGTAAAAACGGAATCCCCTTTGTTGGGACATGTATCATAGGGCCGCCCCTTGGTGTTGTCAAAACAGTTCATAGGATTCTTACCATGTATGAGTCCCACACTAAATACATACCAAGAGTACCCCTCATTCAATGGGTAGCTAAATACACATAAGCCCGAAGTGTGTCTTTATATTGGTATCCACTGTGTACACTTTGATTCTATGCCCACTCCCGAAATATGTGGAATTTTATCTCTTCCCTTTTTGTTCAAGGTTTGTTGGAAGCCTCCCTGAGGTTTTGGCCCATCTCCCATGTCCCATCCTGGTCTCTCTCTCGATCCTTTTTCATTCGAGAAGATCATTCTCCAGCATGTAGGTTCCACTTCATTTGGGTCCCATCCATGCATCCATTTTCAGTTTCCTTATTTGTTGCCTAATCTCCCCATTTACAAAACTATGTGGACAGCGATTCACTATAATAGGGATACATAAGAAATCTCCCGGAGGTTCAATCCCAACACTGTTATCCTCACTTTGGTCTCCACATTCATCATGATTTCTTCTGGGCGGCCATGTACTGTTTAAATCATGACATTCATCCTAGTGCTCTTTATAGAACCCAGTTATCTGACCATTCATATGTCCCAACAGGTTCTTAGGTTGTTTTCCAATGAGTTCCACCCTATTTTATATCATAATAGGTCAAAATATTTAGGTTTTGATCTATTTTTGGTATTTAGGAAGCCTCCTTGGGGTTAAATCCCATCCAATTATATGCCATGGTGTTCCGCACTTTGGGTCCATTACCCTGATCCACCTATAGCGGTGTCTACATCAACATTTGTGGCGTTACTTTTTCCCTTTTTAGAACACACCGCCATGGGTATTCACCTTTTTTGTGGCGTTCTGACCCATCCATCTAGAAAAATTTCTAGGTGCTCCTTCCTCGTGATATACTCATCTGATCCACTCCATTCAGTGTTCTAATCAGTCTAATCCATCTATGATAGATGTTAAACTTGATGCACACCCTGTGTAATACATGGGAAGTTGGAAAAATCCTCAGAGATATGCGTCCATCATTTAATTCACCACATTTGATGTGGGATGCCTCTGTCTTATGCTCCCTCAAGAATCCCTCTAATAAGAGAAAATCTATGTGTACCAGTGTTTCGGTGTCTAGACACACCAGTGATGACCAATGTGAGTACTCCCCTGACTGAAGGGTGATTCCCTGACATGAATCCCTTGGAATTTCTTAATAGAAAATGTGTAATTAACCAGGATCTACAAATATATAGAACAGGGAAGAGTTTCACAGAAAAAATTAATCATAATGGAGACCCAGATAATGCGATGAATTATGAGGAGGAATCCATCGAAGTAGAGACTGACATTCCAACATCCTATTTCAGCCAAGGATAAATCATCCCTAAAGAAGTGACAAACTCCACCCACCTTTAGAATGTGGTATTGTGGGGAAACAATCAGCACATTATCACAGACAGATGCACACCCCGATGAAAACATCAGAAACAATCACATTATTCTTTTAGCTTCTTCATTCTTTCATAATGTAATTTTTATTATTGTAATTAAATATATCTTTAGATTACACTACAATGTATTTCCTTCAATTGGTAAGCTTTAACATATCTAGAAACATTGTGCAATTTCTCAAATGGAAAGTAATATTCTAAAAACATAATCTAAAATAGTTATTCCTCACATACACTCCCATAAAATTATTTTTTAAAATCTGATTATCAATCACTAAATACATATATTGTCTGTTTCATTTCTTTCACAAGTATTTTTAATGGTTTTTTCATAAAAAAATTATGCAATACCTCTTCCATGTAATTTTCTTCTTCTTCCAGAAGTACAATTTCATCTTCAAGACCATTAATTACCATAAAAATACTATTTAACTCTTATATTATTAAATTATTCATATGTTCATTGAATACAGACAAAATACTACTATGTTATCCATTCTAATAACATCATGGAAAGTATTTATCTGATCAATCATAATTGAAAAATGAATTGAATGTGTTATTTTTCAGATTACCTTCAATTGAATGTGTCTCCCTGTTAATGGTAAGGATATTCTAAAACTTCATTGTATGCTTCTAGTTTATAATCATTTGAGTCTTTTTATAAATTTCCATCAGAGGTAGCTCACTCATCACATATAATTTGTACATCATAAACAATCACTTGGATCTTTAGAGGTAACCTACTTTTTGATATCACATGTAACTTGAAACATCCCAGGTATTTATAGAATAATAAATTTTTATATCTATTAATATTTATAAAAAAGATATTAATTTTTCGTTGAAGGGGAATCTCTTTTTGATGGAATACTCGACACACAAGAACTAGTATCTCCAAAATCTTACATTTCACACAATATTGAGTAAAACTGAAAAATAATATAGTAATAAAAGTATTATTTTAAATGGTAGTTAACGCCTAACAGTTGTATTGGTGGGAATAAACTGAAATAACAACAATATGATTACACATTTTTGTTTAATTTTTTCACAATTATCCAAAAAAAAATTAGACGCTTAAAATAATAATGAATCCAATATTATTCATAAAATACTCTAATATTTTTAAATGCTCATTTTACCTGCTTTTAATGGAAAATTCCTTTTAAATATCATCTTTGTAATATTTATTTGTAATATTTATTTTTTATATTTGAAAAATATTATCTTATTCATTAGAAGTGGAACATAAAAATTTTCATTGGTTGAATTTTTTTTCTTTTTTTGATAAAAGACATATTTCAATGAATTGTAAAAAATAATGCATTTTAATTACAAATTGTCTTTTCGTATAATTTTATTATATAGTTAGATTATCATTTTACTTGGTTTTAAAGTGCAATAAGGTAATTTTTTATCATTAAATCTAATTTTTTCATTTGATGTGATTTGTAATTTAAATTGAAAAAAACCCATGTTAATCTTTTGATAGTTTCTACTTTTTAAAAACACGCATTCTAGTTTTGAAAATGGGAATTAATTTTAAAATAAATAATACAATTTCTATGACATAAAATATAAAAAATCAATTTCATATTTCTAATCAAAATGTCCAAATTGTTCAAATAGGTAACTTTTATTTTTTCACATTAATAATAATAACTTGAGTCATTATTTTCATTTACCATGATTAAATGGTAAATTAGGAAAATTAGGTAAAATAATATTATGAAAATATAGAACTAACCTAACACATGTTATAATATTATTTGATGAGTCATGGGTGACCGAAAAATCCTTAGGCTGAACTGTTGGCATTTTAGAGCCAAATTGGTATGAAAATGACATGTTATAATAATTATTTTATTGTAAATAGAAATATATCGCAAACATGTATCTTTTTACTAAAACAATATCAAGGGGGTGTTATTTAGTAGATATATTTTAATATAAATAGTTAATAGAAAGCTAAAAATATTTCCCAATTAATGGAATTTTATTTTAAATTTTTAGACAATATATAAATTAATGTATTGAGGACAGGATGATGATGCATGGGTTATCTTATTAATGAAAGATTAAAATAAATGATATTATAAAAATTAAAATAAATGTAATTTGATAATTTTGATTCCATAAAAGTATTTTGTAGATGACATAGACATTTGAGGGATATGTTAATTTCTTTGGTTTGAATTATTAAACTTTTTATGACTTTATCAAAAATCATTTACTAAATTGTGTCAAAATTGACAAAAATGAGTTTTTAAAACAAATATTATTTTATTAAATGGTATAACTATCCTAAAAATATATGATTCATCCAAATGACTTATATAATGTTGAAAATGTCATTAGTGATCCAGTTGTGGTATGATTGGAATTTTATAGTAACTATAGTAACCATATATTATATAAATACAATAAGACATGGTTAGAGTTAATGTTTTTAACAAATGGTTAAAGCTAAATGGTAAGGTTAATTTTATTACCTAAACATGTCTAAAACCTATTGGTTTTAAAAATTTTGACCTATCCTTATCTTATCATCGAATTATATCTCATTGAAGATATTAAAGTCCAAAAATAAATTTTTACTAAAATAATATCTCAAGACATTCCTAAAGTACCCTGCCTCCCTCTTAAAAAGGGCCACCACCTATACCCATTTACTCACAACTCTCAAACCCCTTGGCTCATCAAAAATCTACTCAAATACTCTTATAAAATCCCTCCCTTCACTACTATAAAATGGATATTTGCGATGGGGTCCCATTATAAATGGATCATTGCAGAAAAGGGCATCGCAAATATTACCTTTTGCGACAGACCATCCCAAAAAGTAATTATTTGTAAAAAGTAGTGGTACAATAAAAAAAATTCTAGGTGTGTTTTTTAAAACCTAGTGAGACAGGCTAGCTACCCATCACAAATAATTTTACCATTTTTTGAAAAACCTTTTGCATTGGACTGTCATATTTAGTATTTGTGACATGACAGTCACAAATAATGGGAAAAAATAAAAAAAATATAAAATAATATTAATATAATATAATATTGATATAAATGAAATAAGAATATTAATATTAGTATAATAATATTATATATAATATTATATTAATATAAATGAAATAATAATATTAATATTAGTAAAGTAAACTTAACTATAAAATAATTAAATAATATAATAATAAAATTTTTATTAATATTAATTAAATAATAATATTATTATTAGTAATATAATTAAAACCTCAGTGTTCAGAAAAATATAATATTATATCAATTAATAATATTATAAATATAATTAAAATTTAAATAAATAATAAATACTATAATATTCGTAATAATATAAATAAAACAATTTTTGAAACATTAAATAATTAATATTACAATAATAATACATCCAAATATTTCATAAAAAAAATAAAATAGAATCACTGAGGGGGAGGTTTGTTTGGATGAGCTAGAGGATATGGAAGAGGGAACTCCATCCCTAAACTATGAGTCACACATCACATGTACTCCACCTGCTCATACTCCCACTGATGTCGCCATAGATACATCTCATTCTACATCTCCTGATGTTGCAACTTCTTTTGTAGGAACTCTTTCTACTACTACTGCAACTAACACAACTTCTTTTACTCCCAATGTAAAGTCTTTATAAGCTCACTATAAGATCCTAAATCCTCCTGATAATGTGAATCAGACGATGATGACTATTCACGTACTCATCTCGATCTTGATGTCGACATCACAATGGGGACATAAAAACTCACATGGGTCAATCGAGAGTAGATACCAAAAACCTGGCCTTTATCGAGGGCATAGTCGGTAACCTGCATTCATGTTGCCTCATTAGATCAAGGGCACTAGTCTGACAATCAGTCTCTTCCTGACTCTCACAATGTGTTTGAGACATCCTGGCTTCATTTGACTCCTTCAATTTTATTTGGAAATTAAATTAGTAAAAATAATAATTGAATTTAAATTTAAAACTCATAAAGTAATTATACAGACCATAATGTGATGCATGTGAGCACCTCTAATATTTCTGGTGGTTGGGTCACTGTACAGCCTCCTATAAGTATCATACTCCATAATATCGAGTTTTGTGACAACCTGTATTAATATAAAATAAACCATTTAAATTTTCTATTATATAAAATATTTATAAAAATGTTTATACCGTATTCTCCATATGCGTACTAAATGTACAACTATCGGTTCAATGGGTAACATCATGTCTCCCCAAATTTTTCAAACATACTAACAATCTACACTGAAACGACCTACTCAACCAATGTGTAAATAATATACCACAAACCAGTGATTAAATATAATCTAGTCAGTGGACCAGATATATCTCATAAAATTTTATCACTCATTCTTTTTCTATTGCTTTTCATTTCAAATTGTAAGAAAACTAAGTGCAACGCGGTCATATAGTTCAACGCCATCCCCTCTGGAGAGCCTCACACGTGATCTTATCAATGGTAAAGCACAAACCCTACAAATAATTTATAATATAACGTTACTTATAAAATAAAATTGAAAATAAATTTTATTTATTTACGTATAATCCAATTCTCGAACATGCGATGCTAAACATCAATATGAATCTCATCCCATAAATCCCATGCTTCAAAAAAAAATTGAACAGTATAGGGATCCTATATCCAACTAATATATGGGAAAGGTGTGAAAAATATAACCATTAATGAAACAATTAGAATATAAAATAATTAAGGAAAACTAAAAAATACATAGGTAAACATTCTTCTGTGTGCATCAATTGAACCCAATACATGGATGTTTCTTGGGGGTAGGGTTGAGAATAATCAATTAGGGAAGACCACACCACCTACGAGTGTTCCCTAAATTTCCAGTAGTCTTGGGGTAAGATGATTCGATGTCCTGCTCGCCAAAAGGTTGTTTAGACTCTAGCAACAGATTATATCAATCCTCGTTCATCTAGAACACGAAATGAATGTATTTACAAAATAGTTCAAAAACAACTCTTATATATAGATATATATTATATTTAATTATAACCATCATTGAACTATACCAATTCCTATCTTCATCTTCATCTTCATAGACTCGATGTTAATGTTTTCATATTGCACCTCAGCCTCATCAATTTCTATATTAGTTTATGTTTCATGATATATTTTCAATTGAAAGTTATTTGTAAAATCATTAACATCATCGTCACCATTATCCCTTAATTTGGGGAATCATCAATGTTATTTGTGTCTTTGTGAAAAATATGGATTTGGAATAGTCTCTTGATAAAATTAAGTTCATCGCACTTTATAGGAACCCCATTCACATTCAGTAAACTAATTCTCTAATGATTTAATTTTTATTATGCTCTATAAATCACGGAACACACTTTTAATAGCTTATTAATTTTCATTATAGATTGTTTGTTCCTGATGGGACAAATAATGGTTTATTTACTACATGAAGACGTTAATTTTTAATTTCAACAATTACAAGAATCAGATAAAAACACAACCCTTTCTTCCTATCAAAACACAAATATTTAAACATCATTATATAATGTTTTCATAGATAACACATTTCAATGATTTCATCCAACATGTATTAACTGTAAAATTTAGTTACTCTGTGATGTGATCCTCTCAAGAAAACACTATTGTTCATTGTTTATTTAATAACCCATATTCACATGTATGAAAATTAAAACCATTCCTGACATTTATATTTTAGGATTTACCCATTTTTGATGGTGGGATACTCAATACAGATAATCTGTTATCAATTTTATCATCATTTTGAGATACGTTAGGGATATGAAAAATAGTTATCACTGTAATAAGTATTAAATTTTTTATATCAAATAAAAAATAATTTATGTTACTAGTTTTTTAAACAAGTTGGATTTTTTTTGGACGAAATTCTTCAAGAGAAGCGCCTGTACTTTGTGGAAATTATTTATTGATATGATTATCATGTAATAAAGAAATAAAATAAGGTCAATGTACTACTAAAAAATTATTCTATAATTGAAAGGATAACTCAGTGTTCCAATTTTTTCATTTCTTCACAGTTGAGCATAATATATGTATGATCTTTATGTTGTTCATCATAAGAAATCCCTCATTCATGAACTACATTAAATCCATGTTCGGGATGATATAAATTTGATAATTGATCTCTCATTTCAACATTAACAATTCCCTCATTACGGTCCATGTTTTTGGGTTTTGATGGATATTCAGATTGGATGTAATAAATGTATAAAAAATAAATTTCCCCTTTTGAATATTATTATGGAATTAACTATCCAACTGATTCTTTATTACATACTTTTTCTTCAATTTCTGCATGCATCTATCGAAAATATATTGGCCTTTAAATTTTGTTTCATGGGGGAAATGTATTATCAAATATTCCATTGAGTAAAATAAGGCAAATTTGCCGGGATGGTTTTTTTTTTTTTTATTAAAATGGGTCTAGGTTAGAATTAATTAGCTAAATGGGTTTGTTGAGCGCCACTTGAAGTGGCGCTCAACAATTCGGGTGGCTAGCGCCACTTCAAGTGGCGCTGCCACCCTTTTTTTTTTCTTTTTTTTTAATTGTTTTTCACCTCATCTATTTTTAATAAATAATTTCAAAATAAATAAATAAAATTTTAAAAATAATCTTATAAATATGTATTTAAAAATGCTAAATTAATTATTATTATATTTATAATTATATAATTATGAAATTATATTTATGTATATATATAATTATATGTGTGTGTATAAATATAATTATGTATATATATAATTAAAAATAAATATTTATAAATATAAATCTATTTATATATATTTTTTAAATAAAAAATATATTTGTAATTATATAATTATAAACTAATCTTTAAATATAAATATTTATAATTATATGAATATGAATATATTTAAAATATATAATTATAAAAATATTGTTACATATATATCTAAAATTTATTTATAAATATATTTAATATTCATATATAAATATATATATATATGTGTGTGTGTATGTGTGTGTGTAGAATTATATTTATAATTATATTTAGAATTATATTGTAATTATAGTTATACTTGTATATATATAATTATATATTTATACATGTATATATTTACATAGTTATAAGTAACTATTTATAAAAAAATTGAAATATTGTTAAACATATAGTCTTTCAATACCACCTACTTGAAACTTAAAAATGTTTCAAGTATGTGAGTTTGAAAGCCTATAAAATATTATCTAAATGACCAATATGAATGAAACTTAAAACATGTATTAAAAATATACTAAATAGATAAAAATAAAAAAATTACGTAAAAAATGTCGATAGAAAATATTTTATAGGCTTTGAAAACCACCTAGTTGTAACTTAAAAATGTTTCAACTATGTGACTTTGAACGTCTATAAAACATAATTCATATGACCAATATGAATGAAACTTAAAACTTGGATTAAACATATACTGAATAGATGAAAATAAAAAAATTACGTAAAAAATGTCGATAGAAAATATTTTATAGGCTTTCAAAACCACCAAGTTGTAACTTAAAAATGTTTCAACTATGTGACTTTGAACGTCTATAAAACATAATCCATATGACTAATATGAATGAAACTTGAAACTTGGATTAAACATATACTAAATAGATGAAAATAAAAAAAATACGTAAAAAATGTCGATAGAAAATATTTTATAGGCTTTCAAAACCACCTAGTTGTAACTTAAAAATGTTTCAACTATGTGACTTTAAACGTCTATAAAACATAATTCATATGACCAATATGAATGAAACTTGAAACTTGGATTAAACATATACTGAATAGATGAAAATAAAAAAATTACGTAAAAAATGTCGATAGAAAATATTTTATAGTCTTTGAAAACCACCTAGTTGTAACTTAAAAATGTTTCAACTATGTGACTTTGAACGTCTATAAAACATAATCCATATGACTAATATGAATGAAACTTGAAACTTGGATTAAACATATACTAAATAGATGAAAATAAAAAAAATACGTAAAAAATGTCGATAGAAAATATTTTATAGGCTTTCAAAACCACCTAGTTGTAACTTAAAAATGTTTCAACTATGTGACTTTAAACGTCTATAAAACATAATTCATATGACCAATATGAATGAAACTTGAAACTTGGATTAAACATATACTGAATAGATGAAAATAAAAAAATTACGTAAAAAATGTCGATAGAAAATATTTTATAGGCTTTCAAAACCACCTAGTTGTAACTTAAAAATGTTTCAACTATGTGACTTTGAACGTCTATAAAATATTATTATTTTATATACAATAATTAATTAGTTAGTAATATAATTATTAATTATTAATTATTATTTGTCATTATAATTATTAATTATTAATGGTTAACTCGCTGTGACAAATTTTGTTTATATTGTACCTGTACTTTATAATTTAATAGTTAATTGAAATAAGTTTGTATTTAATAGATTTTTGATTTTCTTGTTTGACTTAAACAACAATTACTTATCATAGTGAATAAGTTTTTTAATATATACAACATCACATCCAAAAACATCAACGACGATGCCCCCCGGTACCACAACGCGGTGTCTGAATGTCACGTCCTCTCTGCGTCCGACGTCCATGTCGCTCCGGTGTCCTCTCTGCAGGTTCCTCCTGTTCCGGTGCTTCTGGTGCCTCCTCATGATGCTGTGTAGAGGACTGACCAAAATCATGTGAGGACGCCCCAAAATCATGTGAGGATGCCCCAAAACCATATGGGGTGACATATGGCTCTGAAGCTCCTATAAATGGTAGAAATGGGGTACTGAAGAAGGCCTCGTCGGGAGGAGAGGGGGCCGCCATAAGCTGTGTGACTGCACCCAGATCGAAGTCCATAGTAGTCTGCGGAGATGCCATATGGGGTATATAAATGTCTCCCTGCTGTGCAAAATCATCAGTCGGCTGGGCGAGATCGTCTGTCTGTGGTGCGACGACATCTGCAGGAGCCGCTCTCGGATGTCGATGTGGTCGCCTCTGCCCCCCCGGATGTGCTCGTCTCTGTCGTCCAGCTGGCGGCGGTGGTGGCGGTGCATCCTCCTCAGCAGGCATAGCAGGGACATCGTCATCCTCAGGTGCCTCTGCCTGAAGATATGGATCAGGATATATCTGTGGCTCCTCATCAAAAAAACTGTCACGTATCAACCGGAGATGATCCAATAGAGCCACCACATCCCGATGAACTACCTCCCGCAGAATATATGCATGCTCCTGAGGCTGCGTGGAATGTGCAAGCTGACCAATGGCGTCTGCCTGCAAATGAAATGACAATCAAATTAATATCAAAAATGAGTTAAACAAAATTAATAAATCTTAGTAAACATACCAATCGCTGAATGCCAATCCCCTGACGTGTAAGGTACATGATGGTATGTCGTCGATACCAGTGTGCATAATCCCCCTGATCAGATAAATCAGAGTGTGATGTGATATATCCCTGTGGAAAGATACTGAATCGGGCACGCCTGTCCCAAAGCAGGATATAAGATGCATGATGTCGCCGCCAGTCTGTCGTCTGTCTACCTATAAGCACAATCGAATGTAACTCGGTAGACTGTCGCGGTGCCAAGGGGATATGCTGTATAAAACCGAACTGGCGCATGACCCGGTCTGGCTGGTGCCACTCAACGATGTGGAAGTGAATGAGTGGTACTACTGCAGCACGATCTCCAGCCAAAGATGTGCAGTATAGTGGAAGTGATGCGTAGACATAACCTGTATAAGGAGTCCATGAAACCTGAAATGTAAACTCAAAAAATAAGTCATATAATAGCATGATAATTTTACTGAGATTATATTGAAATAACTTAAAATAGTGATAACAAAACAAATTTTCTTACAAAAAAGTACTATTTAACTTACATCAGCCGGCACTATAGCATCGAATATCTGTCTGAAGCTGTGCACACTATGTCTCGGAGTATGTGCAAACTTCTGAGACTGACTCCACCTGGTGAAAAAAGAGTAACCTACGGTAAGTTTATAAAAAACAATAACAAAAGTACTAAATAACCGAAAGTAATGACGTAGACATACCATCGTCCCCGAGGACAGTCCTGAAGCAGCTCCGGTGCAAGCGGTGCGACAACTCGAGGAGCGATGCGTGGAAAACGCTCCCAGGCCCACATCTGTACTAACACCATGCAACCTGCAATCTGATGTGAATCGGCCTGACAACTGGTGCAGAGAGATCTGTACAGATGTGCTAATACAGCGGATCCCCAACTGTATGTCGCAGTCTGATCCAGATCCTCAAGTAATGGGAGGTACATCATGTGTACCAAAGCGGTGGAGTAGTCGACGCACAACATGCCTCCGAGCAGCCGCAAAATGTATGCACGTGTGTGCTGAAGAAGCGTCTCCTCGTCTGCATCATCTGGAATGACGTCGAAATGCTGATCGAGCCACCTCATTCGCAAGCGCGAACCCTGAAGGACACCCCGTGCGCCGATGACGTCAATGCCTAGCAGCCTCTGTATGACTGCAACCCAATCGCCGGTACTGGCCCCCGTAACTGCATCTCCATGGATAGGTAACCCCAGCATGTAGGCAACGTCCTCTAATGTAATAGTCATCTCCCCCTCTGGGAGATGAAATGTGTGTGTCTCTGGCCGCCATCTCTCAACCAATGCAGCTATCAAATGATGGTCGATGGTCTTGAAGTCACACATAGCGACTCCATAAAAGCCTGCACGTCTAAGGTATGGACAAATAGATGCCGGCGGTGCCTCATGATGAAAACGGTGCGCTCTCCGAACATGAAGATGTCTAACAGGTCGTCGCGCCAACACATCGCGCGACACGTGCGTCTCCTGGCAAGATAAAAGTGGCTGCTCCATCTGAATGTGCAAACAATAAAACATTAATTTCATGTAAGTTATGACTTTTATCATGTAAGATATGTAATTTAGCATATAATTTTGAAAGAAGCATAAACACATTGGGTTAGTTGTTGTCTCCCGTGTTGGGGTGTTGGGGTGAAGACGTTCAGAGTTTCCTCGTTTTTGTTTTGTAGTCACTATAAGTTCATCTTTCATTATAAAAAACTGATGACATTTTCATTTAATAGTTCAAATGGTTTTGGTTTCTTATACAGGTACATTCCTTTTTTTGAGTTGGTGTTGTTTGTTTAAAGCTACTCATGTAATGTTGATCGTTCGACAAAAAATGTCACGTGAAATCGTGGTACATTTTCCAAAAATTACCCTATTTACAAGTACAACAAATATGATTAAAAATGGTGAAATGATAAAAATAATTACATGTACAAAGTTTTACAGTAACTGATAGAGTACGTGATTCATTTTAACCATTAGATGATTGCCCTATGTGTCTAGTAACAATAGAAACATCTTTGCAATTTTGTCATGCCCCTGAGTATAAATCAACCTCAAAAGCTCTAGATAATTTTTCTTGGTAAGGTGAGATGAGAAGGGAGGTATTATACCATCAGGAAGAGAGATTCTAGAAATGTGCAATGTTATGACAAACCTTTAGATGAAATGTGTCAGTTCCCCACTAGATGTGCATGTTTCTTCAAAATTTTCAGGCTGGAGATAATCCACCATAGGTTTCACATAGCCTTATGTCTTCCATGGATTAATGTCAAACACTTCAACCAATTTGTTTACTTTATGGGGAAGTAAAACCTCATTCCTTTGAATATGCACATTACCATGAACATATAAAATCATAATTTTGCAAGGAAAACTACTAATCTCATGTTCACTGAAATACCCCTTAACGTAAGAATGATACAAATAGTGTAAGTACCCAATAACAAGATTCCAATCCATTTTGAAGGATAATGGGGATGACAAGGAAACATCAACCCCCAGGCCCACCCCTTCCACCCATTCAACCAACTTCGGTAACTCCTATAGAAGTAGTTTTTCAAAAAAATGAAATGTCACCCCACCACAGCTTCCTACATCCATATTAACCCCCCAATTCAGTTTCATTAAATGTGGACAGCCCTCATTTTTACCAAAGTTAATGATGCACTATTAACCCCCCCCCCTCAAATATACAAAATGCTTTGAGGGATGAGAAATGATTCGACACATTTCAATGTTCTAAAATGCACCGAATCATTTCTCATCCCTCAAAGCATTTTGTATTTTTGAGGCGGGGGTTGAAAAGTGATGGTTTAATAGTGCATCATTGACTTTGGTAAAAATGGGAACTGTCCACATTTAATGAAACTGAATTGGGGGGTTAATATGGATGTAGGAAGCTGTGGTGGGGTGACATTTCATTTTTTTGAAAAACTACTTCTATAGGAGTTACCGAAGTTGGTTGAATGGGTGGAAGGGGTGGGCCTGGGGGTTGATGTTTCCTTGTCATCCCCATTATCCTTCAAAATGGATTGGAATCTTGTTATTGGGTACTTACACTATTTGTATCATTCTTACGTTAAGGGGTATTTCAGTGAACATGAGATTAGTAGTTTTCCTTGCAAAATTATGATTTTATATGTTCATGGTAATGTGCATATTCAAAGGAATGAGGTTTTACTTCCCCATAAAGTAAACAAATTGGTTGAAGTGTTTGACATTAATCCATGGAAGACATAAGGCTATGTGAAACCTATGGTGGATTATCTCCAGCCTGAAAATTTTGAAGAAACATGCACATCTAGTGGGGAACTGACACATTTCATCTAAAGGTTTGTCATAACATTGCACATTTCTAGAATCTCTCTTCCTGATGGTATAATACCTCCCTTCAAATGGTTTTGTTTTCTTATACAGGTACATTCCTTTTTTTGAGTTGGTGTTGTTTGTTTAAAGCTACTCATGTAATGTTGATCGTTCGACAAAAAATGTCACGTGAAATCGTGGTACATTTTCAAAAAATTACCCTATTTACAAGTAAGACAAATATGATTAAAAATGGTGAAATGATAAAAATAATTACATGTACAAAGTTTTACAGTAACTGATAGAATACATGATTCATTTTAACCATTAGATGATTGCCCTATGTGTCTAGGGCAACGTGTCTTCGTATGACCTTCCTGGCGGCATATGCTGCACCGCCGTCCAGCTGGATGTTCACTAGGCCAATCCATCTCATTCCGAATACGAGTCGACTTTGGCCTCCCTTTAGGTCGAAGTCTGTTGCTGTTTGGTAGAAGCGTGGGTGCGCCATCAGGCAGCTGAAAATTCTGATATTCCCCGATTGGCATCCACGGAGTATTGTAGCAGGAGTTGATGCTCTCGAGTCGATAAGCTGGATCAATGAACTACTCCCAAGATACGTGTACGTAAGCACATGCAGCAATCACATGGCCGCAGGGATATCTCAGTGCCTGAAAGTTGCCACAATCACAGTAACGCTTCTCCAATAAAACAACTCGCACACGACCATTGCTACATGCCATAGCATCACCGGGCTCAGCGACCTCAAATCGTTGCTCTGGACGATTAAATGCAGTTACACGGTAAGTTGCGGCCTCCTGAAGAATTGTATCTAGCTCGCGTTGGAAATGGTGTCCATAGCGCATCCCTCTGTTCAAGCCCTCTTCAGCTTGCTTTCCTCGTTCCAGAAAGTACTTTACACTACGATAGAAGGTCTCTTGTACCAATCCTGAAATTTAGATTTACGACATTATACAAATATTATATTATAATAGTAACTCTTCTGAGTAACATATATTGAAATATTCGTATTTACCTGTGATAGGTAGTTTTCGAACACCCTTGAAAACTCCATTTATACATTCTACGATGTTGGTCGTCATATGACCATATCTCCTCCCATCATCATATGCCAACGACCATTTCTGCTTTGGAATTTGCATCATGTAATCATACACTTCTGGATTCACTCTGTGGATATCTTGAAGACGCTCCTCCATCCTTTGTTGTTGAGGCTCATATGCTATCATACAAGCAGTCATCTGAATAGTTATGAAAATAACTACGACATAAACATTTTAAACAGAAAAGGATGTTCATACCAATTTTTAAGATTGCCTTTTTCATCGACTCATTCTTGAACTTCTTTCGCAAATTGCTGGCAATGTGTCGAATACAGTATCGATGATGGGAATATGGTGGTCTCCACGAAAGACCCTCAGACTGTATCACCTCCTTGATTGCACGGTGGCGATCAGAAATAAGACAAATCCCTTCTGCATCCGTAACAAACTCTCGGAGACATGCCAGAAACCAGCTCCATGATGAGAAGTTCTCTTTCTCCACAATTGCAAATGCTATAGGCAGAGGGGCTCGATTTCCATCTTGTGTGGCGGCAATCAATAAAGTTCCGGTATACTTTCCATACAGAAATGTGCCATCAATTTGTATGAACTGCTTGCAATGTCTAAAAGCCGCCACACATGGTAAAAATGTCCAAAATAATCTATCAAACACAACCATTGAGCGGTCAAGTTGGTTCTGTTGGTTAACATATTCAACTGTATGTAACCGATAGACTATTTGATTATTGTGGCGTAGAAGCTCCAACAGTTGTGGTAGAACTCGATAAGAGTCATCCCAATCACCATACACTTTCACAATAGCCTTTTGTCGTGCTGCCCATGCCTTCCAGTAAGAGATTCGATACCCAAAAAGTTGTTTGATTCGCTCAATGACCAGAACCACGGGGACATCTTGACATGCTCTAATCATTTCAACAATAATAGTTGAAACAAACTCAACATCTAATGAAGAGTGTTCCTGTGCCAAGCTTGGGTTCACACATGTGTGTGGAGTAAATCTAGTGATGCGCCAGCTGTGAAAAGTGTTATCAATAATAGCTCGTAGACGCATTTGGCAGTTCGATTCAAATTTGTCACAACGGATCAAATAATAAGATCTCTTTGCCTCTTCTACAACATATGAGTAATGTCTTTCAATGTGATATTGTTTTATCACATTTTTCATTGCTTCTTTGCTCTCAAACTCTCTGCCAATATACAGAACATCGTTATCTGACACTCGATTTATGCCACCAATGATTCCTGGAAATTCTGAACTGGGAGTGATAACTGAATAATCAAATTCTGGCAAGCGATTCATGCCTTCAGTCGACCAGGAAGCCAATAGTGGAGGATGGTTCAACGGTCGGTTGAACCTCGCATGAGTTGGTACAGACTGATCTTCCGCATGCTCTTCTTCTTCTTCAACTTCCTCTTCATCTTGTTCAAAATTGTCATCATCCTCAAATTCATCAACCAATGCATCTAAAGTATGTGGAGGACTATCCATTGAAACTGTGGCTGATGGAAATGATGGAATAACTACTGATGCTGATGGAACGTCTTGATGTGAAGGAGCATATGACATAGTTTCATGAATTTGAGATGGGTCAACTTCCAATGTCGATGGAACCTCCATTGTAGCTATAGTGACATACAACTCCATCATTTGATTCTCAGGTATATACTTAACCAATGAAAGTATATATTCCCAATCATCATCATCATTTACTGGATATGGCACATGCCAAAACCTATCTATAAATTGAAGATGTCTGAATGTAATGGACTCTATTACTTGATTCCTCGCGAGTTTTAACCTCCGATGGATTTTCCTTTGCACAGCTTCCAAAGTAGTACATCCTCCAAGCATCACAACAGCTTCTGGATGTATACTATAACTGCATCCTTGTTCTGTCTCAATTATTTGACCGTTGCAATAAATATAAGCGGCGACCATCTTTTTTATCTAAAAGAAACCACTGTTATTAATTAAATCTGATTAAAGAATCAATTTATGTATGCATGCTTCTAGTAATTTATGTTGGAATCCTAATCCCTCCACCAAATCAATATGTTCAAACCATATTGATGTGTAACTATTTACACAACCCACAAGTTTGTGTTACTTACCCAAAAATAGAAGTCAAATATATTTATACATATCCACATGCATTATATGCATGAGGTACACGAACATGTCATGTAAAAGCATAGAGTTATATGAAATTGAAAGTCTCCACATGAGTAAGCCCGGAGCGACAGATAGCCAACCCCATTCACTTTCCTAGACAAGGCAAGCCTCCAGGAAAGTAGGTGGTCCGACCCAAAGCCCCTCTACCCGGGGATACTTTACTCAAGAGAGCAATCATTTCATGATAACTCTAACACTTAATATGCAAAAAATATATTGAACTACTAAATTCAAGTTCATAACTTCAATTACAAACCGAGGTCAAGGTAGATTGAAAACTAAATTCATTATCATTCCTAGAATGTAATGCAAAGGTATATTCCATAGGCAATTTACTACTACTTGGCTAATTAATATAACTACTTCGCTAATTAATATAACTACTTCGCTGATTAATATAACTACTTCACTGAATAATATAACTACTTCGCTAACAACATAATTATGATAAATTAATTACCTTATGGTTAACTAATTACCTAATTATGGTTAACTAATAACCTAATTATGGTTAACTAATTACCTAATTATGGTTAATTAATTACCTAATTATGATTAATTAATTAACTAATTATGTTCCATTAATTACCTAATTACGATTAATTAATTACCTTATGGTTAACTAATTACCTAATTATGGTTAACTAATTACCTAATTATGGTTAACTAATTACCTAATTATGGTTAATTAATTACCTAATTATGATTAATTAATTAACTAATTATGTTCCATTAATTACCTAATTACGATTAATTAATTACCTTATGGTTAACTAATTACCTAATTATGGTTAACTAATAACCTAATTATGGTTAACTAATAACCTAATTATGGTTAACTAATTACCTAATTATGATTAATTAATTAACTAATTATGTTCCATTAATTACCTAATTACGACTAATTAATTACCTAATTATGTTTCATTAATAACCTAATTAGGAGTAATTAATAACCTAATTAGGATTAATTAATAACCTAATTAGGATTAATTAATAACCTAATTATGATTAATTAATAACCTAATTATGATTAATTAATAACCTAATTATGATTAATTAATAACCTAATTATGATTAATTAATAACCTAATTAGGATATATTAATAACCTAATTATGATTAATTAATAACCTAATTATGATTAATTAATAACCTAATTATGATTAATTAATAACCTAAATAGGATTAATTAATAACCTAAATAGGATTAATTAATTAACTACTAATGATTAATTAATTAAATAATTATGATTAATTAATTAACTAATTATGATTAATTAATTACCTAATTATGATTACTTAATTAACTAATTATGCTTAATTAATAACCTAAATAGGATTAATTAATAACCTAAATAGGATTAATTAATAACCTAATTATGATTAATTAATTAACTACTAATGATTAATTAATTAACTAATTTTGATTAATTAATTAACTAATTATGATTAATTACTTACCTAATTATGATTACTTAATTAACTAATTATGCTTAATTAATTACCTAATTACGATTATTTAATTAACTAATTATGATTAATTAATTACCTAATTATGATTACTTAATTAACTAATTATGCTTAATTAATAACCTAAATAGGATTAATTAATAACCTAAATAGGATTAATTAATAACCTAATTATAATTAATTAATTAACTACTAATGATTAATTAATTAACTAATTTTGATTAATTAATTAACTAATTATGATTAATTACTTACCTAATTATGATTACTTAATTAACTAATTATGCTTAATTAATTACCTAATTACGATTATTTAATTAACTAATTATGATTAATTAATTACCTAATTATGATTAATTAATTAACTAATTATGTTTCATTAATTACCTAATGATGATTAATTAATTAGCTAATTATGATTAATTAATAACCTATTATGTTTCATTAATTACCTAATTATGCTTAATTAATTACCTAATTACGATTATTTAATTAACTAATTATGATTAATTAATTACCTAATTATGATTAATTAATTAACTAATTATGTTTCATTAATTACCTAATGATGATTAATTAATTAGCTAATTATGATTAATTAATAACCTATTATGTTTCATTAATTACCTAATTAGGATTAATTAATTACCTAATTATGATTAATTAATAACCTAATTATGATTAATTAATTACCTAATTATGACTAATTAATTACCTAATTATGACTAATTAATAACCTAATTAGGATTAATTAATAGCCTAATTAGGATTAATTAATTACCTACTTATGATTAATTAATTACCTAATTATGATTAATTAATTAACTAATTATGATTAATTAATAACCTAATTACGGTTAATTAATAACCTAATTATGATTAATTAATTAACTACTAATGATTAATTAATTAACTAATTATGATTAATTATTAACCTAATTATGATTAATTAATAACCTAATTATGATTAATTAATTTACTAATTACGATTAATTACTTAACTAATTATGATTAATTAATTTACTAATAATGATTAATTACTTAGCTAATTAAGATTATTTAGTTAACTAATTACGATGATTAATTAATTACCTAATTACGATTAATTACTTAACTAATTATGATTAATTAATTAACTAATTATGATTAATTAATTAACTAGTTATGATTAATTAATTAATTAATTATGATATTAACTAATTATGATTATTTAATTAACTAATTATGATTATTTATTACCTACTTACCATTAATTAATAACCTAATTATAATGAATTAATTAACTAATTATGATTCATTAATTAAATAATTATGATTAATTAATTTGCTAATTATGATTAATTAATTAGCTAATAATCATTAATTAATAATCTAATTACATTTAACTATTTACCTAATTATGATTAATTAATAACTTAATTAGCATTGATTAATCAACTAATTATGCTTAATTATTTAACTAACTAATCATTTCATTATCTAATTACATTAAAAAAACCATACTATTTATAAAATACAAACATTATATACTAATTCTATAATTTAAACAACTAAATTATTAAATAAAACTATTAAATAAATTTAAAGAAAGATTTACCTCAAATTTGTGATGACGTAGGTACACAGGCAGAGCAACCGAAGAGGCAAGGCTTCACCGCAACCGAAGAACGCAAGAAAAAACTTTGAGAGAGAGAGAGAGAGGAAGGGATAGGGAGGGAGAAATGGGGGTGGGTGAGGTAGGAATGAGGAATGGGGTGGGGGGCGAGGGTCCTATTTATAGGATGGGTTGGAGTTTCGGCGCCACTTCAAGTGGCACCGAATGAATTCGGCAGAAGGGTGCAGCGCCACTTGAAGTGGCGCTGCACGGTTTGAATTTGTTTTTTCAGCGCCACTTCAAGTGGTGCTGAGATTTTTTTCCGGAAAATTGGTGGAGCGCCACTTGAAGTGGCGCTCCACTTCCAAAACTCTTGAGCGCCGGACCATGTGGCGCTCAAGAGACCCATTTCCCTAATTAAAAAAAACCTACCCCATAAAATTAAAAAAAAAAAACCCCTATCCCCTAAAATCGCCGTAAAATAATGCAGGCATGAATATTTTTCTCTAGTTTACATAAAATTAAAATGATATCTTCTAGTAGTATTATTACTACATATTAGTCTGTTTTCAATGCACAGATGTCTCAAAAAAAATTAGAAATGTTTGTTAGCACATCCCATATGATAGGATTTAACAAGCCTCTTAATCCAATTCACAGAAGTATTTCCATTAAAATACAAAATCCATGTATTTCCTATCTGGTAATATGACCATTTCTGACATATATGCCCAAATTGGAAGCATAGACATCTGGAGGTCTCAAATCTACAATCCACTAAAAAATAATAAACTAATCTCTTTGGATAGTTTATATACTGCTATTACCTTCTTTAACTTCTATGATCTGACATTTTAAAACTGTTCATGTTCTGATCACTTGAAAATTTGGGAATGATCTCCCCATTCCTTTACATTATCATTTGTCTTACCTACTATATACAAAAATTTGTAAAATAAATTATCAAAATAGTTCTTCTCAATATTAATAAAATACAACAAGTGATGGACCAACAAATCATACCAATATGTGAAATCTCAAAATCCTCTCATTTATCCAATTTTTATCTTTTTCAAACCCATCAATTTTATATTAGTTTATTTTTTGTCCAAATGTGATGGAAGGTAATAAAGAGACAATTGATTTCAACTCTGTACCTAATATCATTGTTGGAGTCCCATATTTTTCATTTGTTCCTTTTTTTGGAAATGAGGTTTTTATCGAAAAGGATAATTAGTTATAAGGAAGCAGTGATGAAATTCAAAAACAAACCAGATTTTTTCATCGATTACTCTAAATGATTTGTTGTCTCTCATCAAATAAAGACATTATATTGGACTATCTTTATACTTGTCAGATAAAATTTCATATGCTGGGAATTCATTAATTGTCCACATCATTGCATATTTTAGTAGGAAGTTTTATTTCGAAGCAACATCATATATACTGACAGTATTACGCTCAATAATAAATTATTCAAAAAAACATTAATATTCTATTTCGGATGACCTAGATTTAATATGGTCAAAAATATATATGGCTCCTACATTAACATATATGGAGGTAAACTGTACGGAGTTGTAATGATAACCCAAAATCAATAATGATTGTCGTAATAACTAAATGGATTAAAATATTTAATAGAAACACCCAATCGCATGTTTCAGGATTCTAATTAAAAGTACAAATTCACTTAGTCAAAATGATTACATGAATCACATTCAGAGTGATTATTTAATATTTTGACAATTGAAATATTGGGTTTGTTCCATGACATCAATGCTGATATATTCTAAGATATAAATAAATGCTGAAATCTTAGTGTGAGTGGGAAATATTTCAATTTTTTACCAGAATAAATCAATACTTCTCTTGTTTATCTTCATTATACATAGATTTCCCACAAGTAGGGTAACTATCTATTGAATAATTTTCACAAAAATAAAACATGCATTAATTTAAATATGCATTAATCATATGATAACCAAGACATAAATTATGAACTAGCCTCTTGCTCTCATAGAAATTGGCAGGAAACACATTTCTTTCAGGTAGTAGTGTTTTTTACATAGAGAATATCTTATCAAAACAATTATTATACATTCTATTATTTGATTTCATACCCATAAATTAAGAAAATGCTTCAAAAATTCTTATATTGAAAATAGGATATAAAGAATCCTCAGTGGACCTCAACATCTCATATAAATGTGATAGTTCCAACTCAGAAGTTAAATCAATATCATCCCAGGTTTCAGTTTTTTTAAAAGACAGAACTTCCACATGATGTACTATATTTTGAAATCGTGCTCAATCCAGAACCAAATTATCTTCTTTTGTACCGTGTTCACCATGTTGATACCGAAAACCATAATAAGTTTAAAAAACATAATAAATTACTTCCAATGTTTTCAAATGTGTCATACATCCTCATAGGACATTTTTTATAAGGACATTTGATTTTCTCTTCTGAAATAAATTTCTTCTGCTAATGAAAACAATAAGAAAGCTTTAACCCCTCAATATATACCTGATTTGAACTAGAACTATTTGGATTCCAATAATTTTTTATCCAAGAACGATTATCTAATAATAATTGATTTCATCTTCCTTCTTCTATATTTTTCTAAATAATATGAAATAATTAGTTATTCTATATAATTAGATATAAGATAAACACAATCCTAAAAGGTAAAAAAATTATTAATTATATGTATTTTTAATAATTATTATTAATTTCTAGGGGCTCAATTTCTAATGGATTGGCCGAAACTCTTTTTCCAGACGACTCATCCCCTTATTACTTTTTATGTTTGAAATCACTATGAATAGTCTACTCTTGCATATGAATATCCATTTTCATATTCCCAAGGATGAAGAGTAGGGAGGCCTCACCACGCTACACTTCATGCTCATGCATTCTAAAATATATATTCGTATACCTGGTCATGTGTTTCATATCGATTTCAGTCAAAGATGTTCTAAGGAGATAAGTCATCATGAAAAATAGCCTATTTTTTCCAACGGGTGGCCTCCTTGCAACTTTTTCCGATAGAAATCACTATAAAAAATCCTACTCCAAAATACATCCGAGTTGATTTTGCTTACTAATTTCAATGGAGGAATGTTTTAAGGATATGAGGCGTCGATCAAAATTAATGTATCCAATCCCTTGGAAATTGTGCTAGTTTATCACAATATACCCAAATAAATTCAAATTTATTACTAATGATAACAATTATTACTAATTATTCCCAATTTATTGCTAATTATTCATTATTTATTTATAATTATTCCTATTTTTTACTAATTAATCCTAATTATTACTATTTAATCTGAATTGTTACTATTTAATCCAAATTTTTACTAATTAATCCTAATTGTTAATAATAATTCTTAAGTATAACTAATTATTCCTAATAGTTACTAATTATTCCTAATTATTACTAATTATTCCTAACTATTCTTAATTATTACTAATTATTCCTAATTATTCCTAATTATTATTAATTATTCTTAATCATGACTAATTATTTATAATTAATTATATTTGTTCTGAATTAATCTTATTTGTTCCGAATTAATCATATTTTTTTTAATTAATCCTTTTTATGGCTAATTAATCCTAATTATTCCTAATTATTCCTCATTAGGCATAATTAGTCCTAATTATTCATTATTATTCCTAATTAATGCAAATGATTACTTATTAATCCTAATTATTACTAATAAAACCAAATTATTACTAATAAACAACAAATTTTCTAAATAATCTCCATTATTACTGATTAATCATAATTATTACTAATTTTTTCCAAATTATTACTAATTATTCTAAATTATTACTAATTATTCCTATTTATTACTAATTATTACTAATAATTCCCACTTATTACTAATTATTCCTAATTATAACAAATTATTCTTAATTATTATTATATATTCCAAATTATTACAAATTATTCGATATTAATTCTTATTATTATTATTATACATAATTATTCATAATTATTTAAAATTATTCCTAATTATTTCTATATATTCATAAATAATTCTTTATTCTTAATAATTATTCTTAATTATCACTAATTATTCCAAATTACTACTAATTGTTCCTAATTAATCCTTATTGTTCACAATTATTACTAATTATTCCTAATTATTCTTGATTATTCTAAATAATTAATAATTATTAAAAATTATTACAAATTATTTATAATTATTCTAAATTATTCATAATATTTTCTAATTATTCATAATTAATCCAAATTATTACTAATTAATAAAAATTATTACTAATTAATCCTAATTATTAGTAATATTTCTTAATAATTACTAAATATTCCAAATTTTTTCTAATTATTTTTAATTATTACTATTTATTCCTAATTATTTCTAATTATTCTATTTATTACTAATTATTCATATTTATTACTATTTGTTACTAATTATTCCTATTTATTACAAATTATTTCTATTTATTACTAATTATTCCAATTTTTTACAAATAATTCTCATTTGTTTCTTATTAATCCTTTTAATTTACAATTATTCTTAATTATTACCAATTAATACTAATTATTACTAATTAGTTCTAATTATTACTAATTAATCTTAATTAATGCTAATTAATCCTAATAATTTCAAATTATTCTTAATTATTACTAGTTATTTCTATTTATTACTAATTATACATAATTATTACGTATTATTCCGAATTAGTACTAATTGATCCTAAATATTACTAACTGATCTTAATTATAGACAATTAATCATAATTAAAACAAATTGTTAAAAATTGTTACAATACATTACTAATTATTATAATTTATTACTAATTATTAAAATTTATGACTAATTAATACTTAATATTACAATTTATTACTAATTTTTACTAATTTTTACAATTTATGTCTAATTATTTCAATTTTTACTAACTACTACAATTTATTTCAAATTATTACAATTTATTGCTAATTATTACAATTGATTTCTAATTATTAAAATTTATTACAACTTATTTCTAATTCATGGTAATTATTAGTAGTTAAATCTAATTAACACATACACATAATTATTCATAAAAATAAATAATGAAAAAACAAATATCAAATTATATTTCAATTTAATTGCATTAACCTAAAAAATTATAAATAATTAAAAATCAAAAAAATTAAATAAATAAAAAAATTGATAAATGTCTTGAAACTGATGCTTTTGGGTTATAAAAGCTACGAAATATGCACTGATTAAAAAGTTTAGACTGTGAAAATTTCAAGAAGAAAATTTTTTAGAAAAAAAAATGGCAGAGATATTGGGGGAAGTTGTAGAATTATTAGAAAAATTTATGGGGTATATATGTGAACATATTTGCGACGGGACACGTCGTAAATGGCCACTACCTAAATTAATTACAGTCAGTCGATAAAAAAGTATTTCTGAAAGGACAGGTCACAACTGGGTATCTGCCAACATACTATTTTCCATGAGACACTTGTCCTATCAAAAATATTAAAAACTACAACTGGGAATTTGTTATGGGAATAGGGAACCCATCGCAAATTCCATTCTCATGGTTTGGCATGCATTTCACGTCAAACCTCTTGCAACGCATCCTTACTCCCCCATCAAAAATATTTATTTTAGTGACTGAACAATTATAGCATTGCAAATATCTCATATCGACGGGTTATTTGGGATGGGTTGCTGACCCGCTAGAAATGACTTTTTTCCTAGAGTGCTTCCTCCTAGAAGCTTTAACGTGGACAAAAGGAAATTCAAGAATTTTTTTTGCCTCAAATCAAGAGAAGTTTCCAAATTTAGAGGTAGAAACTTCTCTCAATCTCATTTCCATCATTTTCCCTATAGACTCCTTATTTTCTTCTAATTCTATTATTAAATACAAAAATTCAGTATCCTCAATATACAATGATTTCATTATGATAATTATTTGACTTACACATGAACACACCTCTATCTAATGGATATAGAACATACTGTTTCAGTGTACGATGAACTACTTCCTCGCGAAACAAGAATTTTTCAATTTTATCCTAGCACCTATCATTGTGGCCATTATGACGAAAGTATATTTATATATGATATATAATATATTTATATTGTTTCTATGCTTTTGTAATTTTCATTTACAACATTCTAGTATGATTTCCATAACATGAAAATACGATAATTTTACTTGAGGATGTGTGGAGTACTGTCCCCTCAAAGTGATATGAAACATTTATTCCATACATAGAACATATAATGCATGACATTAATAAAATTATGTAACATTATACTATATATTACAATATACCTATGTATCATTTATTTTTAATTATTTTTAAAATGAAAAATAAATGAATGTAGCATTCATGTGTATGTATGGCCTATCATCTCCATGAATGATACATTTCATTTTTTATCTCCAAATATTATGGACATAATAATTATATATATACTATATATATGATATTTAAATAATTAATAATAATATTCTAGGGATGATGGGATTATGACTTCATGAACAAGTTACATCAAAAATGAGTTCACTTTCGTCTCAAGTACCATATATTGACAAAACTATTGATAAGATCTTAAATAATTATGTAATTTTTTTAACATGGTAATCAGTGATATAAAAAATTAATAAACATGAAAAAGTTTCTCAAGAAAATAAAAATTAACCTATTTTTATTATTTAGGAACATAATAATTGAACATGACGAGTCAGGTTCAAGGATAGTGATTTTCTAAACTCAAATTACACTTATTGGGTTTTTCGTATACTTTGATGAATATATTATTCCAATGTAATCTGTGGAGTCACTACATATTTATTTATGTTGTAATTTCAAATTCCCTTTGTGTTGATACATGGTTTCTACCCTTAATCACCCATTGATGAATTCTTACGTCATTTATATGAACATTGTATGTGAAATCTTAACTCGATCTTCATTCATTGAGTTAAAAATCCATGTCATTGGTTTTCTTTTCCGAAGAATTTTTTTGAATGACCTCGGATTGTCTTACAATTAATTTAAACTTATATTGAGTGTATTTATATTTTTCACACATAATTTTGTCATTGATTTATCCTTAATCTAATGATACGATCTTTATAAGGGAATTCATCTTAATAACCATTCATTGTGGAATATTTTAATTTATACATGACTTTATTTATACAGTGTATAATAAACCCCTTTTCCTTTTAATATCCTCCAAAAAGAATTTTTTCTATGACGCATTTTTTTAAACAACCAAAGTAATATTTTTAACTTAAGAATTAACAAAGAATCATCCACCTCCGTAATCTTTATTTGATAGTTGGCTTCATCTGTAAGCCCTGATGTTTTTAGAAGGTAAATAAATCCCTTTATCCATTTTTGGTTGTTTTGGAATTGAAATTCTTTTTGAAAATGGAATTATAATTGCCATATCTTGAAATTATTTTTTATGATTGAAAATGAAATTTTAAGAGTGAAATTTTGATAATTGCAATCATTTATGGTTGATGATTATATAACGATACATGGACATTTAGCTGGTTGTTATATGATAAACCGAAGAAGGGTGGTTACATGATAAACCCAAGATGGGTAGTTCTTTGATAAACAAAGAATGGGTTGTTACATTATAACCTCTAGTGCATTGGGTATGGATGTCGACCATATGACTATTCCATTTAGTGATATGTGTGGAAGTCGACTATATGGTTATTTTATTTAAGTATGTTTATGTCCAATGTAACCAATATATGTTACATGTTTCATTCTAAAGGAAATATGGTAATATTTTGGTAACCCAAAGGGTATGAAATGATCGTATATTCCGTGATTTATATTTACTACTTCAAAAATGTGAAATGTATTACATTACGATAACGTATTCATGGTTTTCATGTTTTCCCCAGAATAATAGTTATCCTTTTTTGTGTGTCCCTTACAGATATTTTTATGCTTATTCTAAGTTTTGAAATGTTTTTCATAGGACATAAAGATGAATGGAGTCAAGGATGGGATCCATGAAGTGTTATGCCATTAAAACATGAAACGAAACCAGGTTTCATTTTAAATAGTTTTAGTTTCATGAAAAATATGGATAGTGAGTAGATGTGTCTACCTGTATTAATTAAGTTTCTATGTATTATTTATAACCTAATTCTCTATATCTATAAACCTTAAATGACCCTCTAAGTTAATTAAAGTCAATTTTTGACTTTTCTCAAGATTAATTAATGTTTATAGATAAGGCTCTATAGTAGTTATCAATGTTCAGTTTAGAAAACTTTAGAGGTTAGAGAGTTATTTAAGAATAATCGACATGTTATACATAACAACAATGATTATCATATTATAAATAATTGTAGTTATTTTATAAAATTGAATGAGTTTTAGATAACATGAATAAGTATATCTTAGTGTTTATCCTCCTAATGTGATAGTATATTATGATTTTATTTATATACTCACACTAACCCTTTTTTATTTTAGTAAATGGATGGATCTGGCTGGTAGTAATATAATAATGGATGTCAAATAAAATATCGTAAATTTAACTTGAAGAAACTAAATGAAATGGGAGCTATAATGTGATCACTTGTTGTTATTCTAAACCAACTATATAGAGTCCTGATTGACAACTTGAACCTTAGTGATTTTTCTAAGGCATCATATATGTGAAAATCTAATCCCTATTTATGTTTAGGTAATAATCATAAAATTAGGTATATTCAATAACCAATTTGTCAATGATATGGAAATAAACAACTAGGAAAATATTTTAAAGATATGGGAAGATGTTATAGATGTGTTAATAAAGGACATAAATTAATAATTGCCCATGGAAAAAAGGAAACGTTTAGTTTACTCCTGGAACGGTATATATGTTCTTTTAGAGGGATAAATTGAATGTTTTATATATGGATCGCATGTTCATTACCACAATATATGTTCTAGAAAGAAGTGTGGGGAATAAGATCAGCATAACCATAGAAATATATGTTTACCAATACCTAATTACATTCCCACTGAAGATGAGGAAACTAAAAATGAACTATGAATGGTGTGAATTATTTCATAGCTCATGTTTTGACATTATTTAATCATAAGAAATAATTCATGATTTTTTCTTCAGGAAATTAGTATTAATGAATAAGTTAGAAAGCATGGACAATGGATCATGATCAATTTTCAATGATTAATATGTCTACATTGTTGGAATTGAAGAGTTATGTTGGATATATGGATGATTATATGTTTAAATGTATTAATGAAGGGGTTACTTTGGAAGACATATTGTATGTTTTACCCTTATGTTTGTTATGTATAAATGAGGAATAATTATATTTTCTTTGGTAGATATATCTATAAAGAAATATTATGATTTATATAATCGTTGAATTTCAGGAAATTATAGGTTATTTCAATTTGAAATGAAAAATGAAAGGAATGAAATAAATTTGAGGTTAAATTATTTTATGGTTATTTTGATGATTTTATCTCATGTTGTTAATCTTATAATAATTATATAGTTTTAGAAAAATTACAACCAACATGATGGGGGACAATCCATCATGTCTGGCAAGGCTGTGGGGGTCAAACTCCCAACCTAATCGAGACAAGGTCACATCACCTTCCACTAACCTACGAGAAATACATGGTTAGTATGACATATTCTATTTAGTTAAAATATTTTATGTATTACGACTAATTTTATTTTGGGAACATATATTTTATTAAATTTATATCCTTAGTATAAGAAAATGATTTGGTGATTATGTGATTACTGATAATTTGGGGGAAGTTTTCTATTTTGGGAACACTATATTCCTATGGAAAATATAATACTTTGGTATTTAATTTGAGGAGTAATGGTTGAAATTTATAGTGTACGATTCTATGTTTTTAATTGGTACAAATGAAAATTTGTGTTTTTTTTAATGATTAACCTATCATGGAGAAAATGTTATTAGGTTAATTACTTTTTTGTATGAGACATTTAGTGTGGTTGATGTCATTTTTTGACAAATATTAAAATTCATCATGGAAAACTATGTGATCAAATCATTCTATGTTTTTGGTGTCAATATTATTTGGATTTTTCTATGTAATTTTAAGGACTTTTTTTTGTTGAATGGTATATGTATAACATGCGTATTATTGTTGAATTTTGAATATTAAAAGAAGTCCTTCTCCTTATAAAGGATTGTTATTTTGGGGGGATTATCTGATCTTGTACTAACAAATTTGGTTTTGGTTAATGTCTAAATATGGGGTAAAATTAATAGTTCACATTTACTGGAATATGTGATTCTATATATGTTTAATCTAGTACTTATGGCATGACAAAGTCATCTTGAATACTCATCTTTTGGATAAATTTTTTAAAGGATGAAATTATACTTGTAATGTAAGTATATTTCCCTTTGTTCTTATTATAAGTAGTAAAATAATTCCTCATCATTAAAAAAAGGATCATAATACAAAAAAGTTTTCTGTTTACTTCTCCTACTATGAAATTAATGATGTTTTAACCCATTACATGTTTGTGGTTTTCTGGCTGTTAACTTTATCCTTGTCTTTTTTTCTATCACTCACCATTAGAACAATATGGTTAAATTTTTTTCTAAATCCATGTATTAAAATAATGATTCCTTCTATGTGTTATCATGGGTGACCTTTGTACTTTTCATTCATTATTTTAATGTTATAGACTTATTGAATATTTTTCTGATGTGGGGTTTTCAATGAAGTTACCAAGCTAAATTTTAAAATTGTGAAGACTCAATTTCCCTAAGGGGGAATGATATAACATCCTAGGTATTTATAGAATATAAAATTTCAATATCTATTAATATTTATGAATAATATAATAATTTTATGCTAGATTGTATTATTTTTTCGATAGTGTACTTTACAAACAACAACGGGTTTCTATAAAATCATACATTTCACACATCATTGAGTTATTCCAAAAAATAATACCATAATATTATTATTATATAAAATGGAAGTTAATGCCAATTTTTGTATTGGTGGGAATGAAAATAACTAACTACAATATTATTACACATGCTTGTTAAAAGTTTTTAGATTTATTCAATAAATATTAAAAGTTTCAAATGAGAACGATTCCCATTTTATGCATAAAATACTCTAATATTTTTTTCAAAGCTCATTTTATGCCTTTTGATAGAGAGCCATTATTAAATCTACATTTTTCACTTTTTTATGTTCTATTTGACAAAATAAAATTCTTCTTTATAAGTGGGACATCAAAATTCACTTTGGCTGAAATTTTTGTATTTTTATGATAAAATGTATATATTAATGAATAGTGAAAATAATGTATTTTAATTCAGAACTGCCTTTTCATATAATTTATTTATATAGTTAAATTATCTTTTTAGATTTTTTTAAGGTGTATTTAGAATATGTTTTTATCATTTAATCTAATGTTTGATATTGCATTTAATTTCACCTATATGTTGGACATACACACATTTCAATCTTTTGATATGTTTTACATATTAAAAACAAGATTTTTAGTTTTTCCAACAAGAATTAATTTTAAAATAATTACTACAATTTCTTGGTTTTTAATTTGTAAAAAAGCATTCCATATTTGGATTCATATGGTACAATTTTTTTAAATAGTTTTATGTTGTTTTTGTACACTTTTAATAGAAACTTTTTTAATTATTTTTATTTACCACAGTTAAAGGGTGAATTAGGTAACCACTGGTAATAATTATTTAATAATATAAAAATACCCTCACACATTTCCTAATCTTATATTATGAGTCATGGGCAACCAAAAAATCCGTAGTCCGAACCTTTGGCATTTGGGAGCCACTTGGTAATGAAAATGATAATTTATTGTAAAGAGAAATATACCACATACATGTATAATTTTACTAAAACAATTTTAAAGTGGGGTTATGTAATTAAATTTTTTTGATATAAATAATAATTATAAAGTTAAAAAATATTTCTTACACCCATGTTTTATATTTGAAATAAGTAAACATTAAATAAATATATTTATTTATTCCACAATGATGACGGATTGATTACATTATTAATTAAATATTCAAAAATTTATATTATAGAAATTAAATTAAATATATTTTGATCATTTTGATGTCATACTAGAAATTTTCTGGATGACATTGAAATGAAAAGGATCATTGAATGCAACTTTTTTTAGGAATCATGATTTCACGAATTTAACAAAAATCAATTACCAAATAGTGTCAAAAATGAAATAAATGAGTTTTTAAAACAACTACTAATTTATTATATGATATAACATTTCTAAAAAACTATTACTCTGTAAAATGACTTACAATATGATAAAAATTACATTACTAATCAATTTTTGTTTCGACTGAAATTTTATAGTTACTATATTAACCATATGTTATGAAATTACAAGAAGACATGGTAAGATTTATGGTTTTTAACTAATGGAAAAAACTAAAACATATTGTTAATTTTATAAACTAAACTATTCTAAATCCTATTGGTTGATAGTATTTAAACCCATAATTCTATTATCCTAAAATTATATAACATTGGAGATATTATAATTCTAAAATCAATTTTTCATAAAATAATATTCATAGACTTTATAAAAGTTCCCTTCATCCCTCTTATAAAAGGCCACCACCTCTACAAACTTAGTCACACCAATCAATCCCCTTGGATCTTAAAACTTTTGATAAAATAATCTCCCAAAATCCTTATCTTCCTCCTAGAAGGATTAATGTGGGAATAAGGCAATTCAATGAATTCGTTTGGCTCAAATCCAAAGGAGTTTCCTGATTCAGAGGTAGCATCCTCTCTCAAGATCGTATCCTTCATTTTCCTTCTGCACTGCCTATTGTAATATTTTTATTTTATTACATAAAAACACCAATATCCTAAATATACTAGGATTTTTTTATGAGAAGTATTCAACCTACACCTAAAAACAACTCCATTTAATGGATACAGAATATATTATTTCTGTGTACGGTGTACTACTCCCTCACAAAACGATGATTGTTAAATTTTTTCCTACCAGTTCACATGGTGGAATTTATGATGGAACTGAATTTATATATGATATTTATTATATTTATATTGTATCTATTCTTCTGTATCTATTATTTACAACATACCTTTATGATTTCCATAATGTCTAAATATGATAAATTCATTTGAGAAAGTGTGGACTAACACCCCCTCAATGTGATATGATTCATTCATGCAATAAATGTAAAATATAAAAGATAGATTTAATAAAATTATATAACATATATTAAAATGTACCGATATATCATTTAGTTTTAATTATATTTAATATTATAATGATATGAATGTAGTGTTCTTGCATATGTACGACCTACCATCTACAAGAACAGTGTTTTTCATTTCTTATCTCCAAATATTATAGAAAAAATAAATACATATATATTGGATATATGAAATATAAATCATGATTAATAATATTCTAGGTATGATTTACTTTTTACTAAATCTAAAAGTTACATGATAACAAATTCATTTTCGACTCATGTACTGAATATTGACAAAAAGACCGATATGAACAAAAATAATTAATTAACTTTTATAACATAGTAATAAGTGATATAAAAGGAATAATAAAATTGAAAAAGTTTCTCATGAAAGTATAAATTTACATAAGTATATTATTCAAGAAAATAATTATTGAACGTGATGAGTCGGGCTCAAGGTAAGTGAATTTCTAAACTCAAATTACACTCATTGTGTTTTATGCATAATTAAGGATTATATTATGCCAAGATTTTGTGTGGAATCACTGTTTATTTATTTATATTTTAATTTTCACTTCCCTTTTCCTAGATATATTATTGATACACATAATCACTCCATTGATTAATTCTTATATCATTCCTATGAACATTGTATGGTAAATATTAACTCAATCACCATTTATTGGGTTAAATATCAATGTAATTTGTTTTTTTAAGAATATATGTGAATGCCATATGGCTTGTTTACACTGAATACCCACTTATATAGAGTGTATTTATATTTTTTACACATAATTATTTCATTTATATAACCTTAGTCGAATGATATGATCTTTAGAAGGGACTTCATATCAAAATCCTTTCACTGAGGATTATTTTAATTTACACACAACCTTATTTATATAGTATATAATAAACACCTTTGACTTTTAATTTTATTCAAAATTAAATTTTTTCTATGAATTGTTTTTACTAAATGAAAAATGGAATATTTTTAATGTATGCGGTGACACTGACTCCTCCAACGATATAATCGTTATTGGATATTTGGATTTGTCTATAAGAAATTAAAATTTTAAATGGAAAATAAATACCTTATTTGGTTTTTTGGTGTCTATTTAATAAAAAAATTTGAAAGTGGATTTACTATTACCATATCTTGAAATTATTTATTGTGATTGGTTATAAAATTTTATGAGTTAAATGTTGATAATTTCAATCATTTTTGTTTTATGATTATATAATTGGACTTGGACATTTGATGGTTGGTTACGTGATAATCCAAATATGGGTAGTAACGATATATTCCAAATATAGGCTATTCAATGATAAACCAGGGTGGGGTGGTTACGTTATAACCTCTAATGCATTAGGTGTGGAAGTCGTCCATATGGCTATTCTATTTAGTGGTATGTTTGGAAGTCTACCGCATGGTTATTATATTTAAGTATGTTTATTTCCCAAGATACCATTATAAGTTATATGTTTCCTTCTATGGGAATTATGGTAATATATTGGCTTAAAAAGTGGTACGAAGTGAGCCTATATTCAACAATGCATATTTACTATTTCTTATAGGTGGAATGTATTACTTTATGATAATGTATCCATTATTTTCATTCATTCCAAAGACTAACTGTTTTCATTCTTTGTGTGTCCTTTACTAGGATTTTTATGCTCATCCAAAGTTTTGAAATGTTTTCCACATGACTTAATGAAGAATAGAGTCATGGATGGGATCATGGAAATGTTATGCTGTTAAAACATGATATGAAACCATGATTATTTTTAAAGAGTTTTAGTTCTATGAAAAAAAATTTAAATTGAGTAGAAGTGACTACTTATAATATTTAGGTTTCTATGTATGAGTTATGTCCTAATTCTATAAAACTCTCATCCTGAAAATATCCTCTAAATGAATTAAATTCATTTGATTACATATCTCAATATTATGAAATTTTTAAGTAAGGGGCCTTATATAATAAAATAGTTTCCTCAGTGAAATAATTCTTGGGTTATTCTTCCATCTGAATGAAGTCCCTACCATATTAAATCTGTGAAAAAAGGATCACACAATATCATTAATATTTTAAAAAATATTAACTCAGATAATATAAATTTCATCTTAATAAAAAATATACACAATTAAAATAAGCTTCATGCATTGATTCCATAAAATACAAACATCTTATTGCAGGTCTCTCATGTTTTATTTACATTTTCAATGTTATGTATCATTGCATGGAAATTTTATCCACTTAATTCTTGTTTTCATTTGACACACTCAAAACTCATCCATGTATGCTGTCAAATTCATGTGTATCGATGAATATTTATGAATGGAGTTTATAGGAAAAAAATCCCACTTCTTGTTGATTCCCTCACACCTTGTATACACATACCTTGTTTTTTGTGTGTGTTTTACTATACCTATTCCATGAAATTAATTTTCTCAACATGAACACACTATAGAATGAAAAATTCCTCCTTCAAATGCACTTCCACAATAGTCATGTACATTTCAGGATGGTGTGAGATTCATTAGCGTCTTCCATGCACACCCAGATAGATATAATCCATACATGAATAAAGGCTATTCTAAATTTTAGGTTAGAGTGTATTTATACACTATGTTTTGGATGTATTAAATATATCACATCAACAAGGAAGGCTTCGAGGGACTCAAAACTTCGCAAAAACCTCAAAGATGCATTATATCACTGTCCTGAGTGGAAATATGGAAACACATTCCGATGTTAAGTGTCTCCAGAGTGTTTTAAAAACATTTTCACACTTTTTCCTTCTTCTACTATGGAAATGATATTATTCAGCAGAACCTATACACTTTGAAAACAAGAAGGATCTTGAATGCTTAGTTTCTTATGAAACAAGAGAACTATCGATATTTTATGAAACTATTCTCAGTCTCAAGATATCCCTATTTATAGGTGGATTCATTATCCATAGATACAAGTTTTAAGCCCAAATGTATACTCATTCAATACTTCATGTCTATTTTCGAGTCTCATATTGTCTTTAATCACTCTATTCGTTTAGTATATCTCAAATGTATACCACAAATTAAGGAATCTTAACTTTCTGTGTTCACAATGTTATATTACGGTGTCATCATATTTTTCATTCAATTATATCTTTATTATTATCTATCTATGTTATAAAAATTTCATGAAAGAATATATTCCAACAACTCATGATTGCACTCAACCATCATAAGTTGATCAGATTTTCCTTATGCATTAAAGAAGTAGTTTCATGCATGATTTTGAGGTGACCAAAATATCATTGTGTAATTGGAAGTATATTCATATAGGTCCCAGAAGATTAAACATGGTGTTTCAGAAATTTATTCAGTGTTTTATTGTTCATATGGTGGTTAAAGGTTTGGAACGACCTCCCCGCTTGATTAGATGGACATGATAATTTGGTCAAATGCCCAACATTTTATCCATATTTTTATTGACATGTGATTGTGTCCTAGCTCCAAATATCACACATAAAAACCCATTGAACTGGGGAGTGATATATCATAAAACCACATCTAATTTATGATCAATAATTTATTCCTCCTCACAGTACCTCCTAGTACGGTTCATCTACCATCAGGCCACCATGCATGGTGGCACTTCCTCTATGTGAGCACAATCTTTCACCCACCCAAGATGACCTTGCCAGGGATAAAGCTATATCCCAATGGCACAGTTTAATTCTTGGTCCATCATGAAAAAAAGTTATAGCCTTTTTCATTTTCTACCTTGTGGGCTTTCCCACCTTTAAATGTAAGGACACAATAAAATCAAGGCAATTTCTATGTAATAAAGAAATTCTAATCCATCAAAAAAATAATTCTTATTCTGCTCTACATCATAATTCTCCTTCCTCCGTTATCACTTCTTCTAATCATACAAAAAATATATATTTATATTTTCCCTACCAATATCTTTAGGAACATTTATGATTTTCATTACACTAATATGTTCTGAACCTTATAGGAAATAATGTTCATATTGTGTGGAATTCAATTATTTATTAAATTGTTGGAAAAATCACAACACTCAAAACACAAATCGAAAATATATATAAAAAATGAATAGTTTAAGAATGATCTAAAATATTATCATGTAGAATTTAACAATAATTAAATCCAATTCTTTGAATCCATAAATATATTCTAGTGTTCACCACTTCATCTTGATCTCATCGGACACATATTGACAAATCATTTACAAAAAATTCACACTAATCCAAAAAATAATTATCGAATCCCAGTAATGAAGCGAAATATCATGAGCGAGGGAAAATATAAAATATATAAAGGTTTAACTAGATTGATTCCTTATGGGTGGGCTCCCAGAACTCAAATTATAGTCCATGTATGTGGACATAAACCCACCCAATATATGTGGATAATTCCTTAGATAGTTTCCTATGTGTAGTAAACTGCATAGTGATTTGTACATTGGTATATAAATAATATGAGTTCACTATGGTAGAAAAATTATTAGGTATTAGTGGTGTGTTTGTCATGTTCATAGAGGGAATATTTCATTTTGTTTTTCATGAATTTAGTTAGATCCCTACAGGTAGAATGTTATACGCTTATGGTATATTGTGGTAAAAGTTGGGAGATAACTATTTAATTAAAATATAGAAAGTGGTAATTAATGTGTTTTGGTGGATATGAGATTTTTTTTAATGGGTTATGTGATTTTTAGAAAAAAATATTTTTCTATGTGTTATGGGAGTACTTCGGTAGGATAATTGATTTGGGATAATCTTTTTTGATTGATTTGATTGTTTTATTTATTTGTACTTCGATATATCTGTATACATACTTCACATAAACAAATGAGATTTCTAGAGTGGAACCTTTGGAGTATATTTATATGGTTACCCTATCTTTATAAAAACAGCTTTCTAATTATTTGTAAAAATGGGGGGGGGGGGGGTGTTCGTTGACATTTTATTTTGACTCGGGAGACAAACTTGTTGCGGAGGACTACATCATATATTTCTGAATGTATTGAAAATATGGTAAAAATAATAGTCTAATATTATAGTATTTTTTTAAATAATTAATACTTTTTATTAGATTTTATCAAACACAACATCAAACTAATATAAAAAATGATATAATTTGAAATTCTAGATAAAAATTAATAAATCAAGAGAATAAATTATGAAATATCTATATGAAAATTACTATGGAAGTAAAATGTAAAGTAAATAAAAAAGTTAATTTAATTCCATATATGTTATAATTTTTTTATGAATAATTTTATTTTAATGATTTGGAGACATTTGGTGGTTTATTGTGATTAAAAATATTTAGTTTTAAAAGTATTATTTGATGGGGACTTTATTTTTTTATACTATATATTATTATCTTAAAAATTAAATTGAAATTTTTTAATTTTATATTATAATTAAACATTAATACTTAAAAAATAATAGATCAACACACATTTAATTAATAATTGAAATGAAATATGATTTAGAACATTAAATTTTTAAAAGGTCACATTATTTAATAGATTTTTGAATTATATTATACGTTTTAATTTCAATGTTAAATTCCTATGTTATAGGATTTTAATTTTACAAAAGGACATATTATAATGAACTATTACATTGAAGTTAACTTAGAGTTAATGTTTTTTATTTTTTTCAGAAGAAATATTTTTTGGCTTCATGAGAGAAAAATTATTTTTTTAAATTGTTACATTTATGCACTAATTATTATACTATAAAAAATTGAAAATTAATGAATCCTTTGTTATTGATCAGTTTTTTATATATTAATATAATTTTTTCATAAATTTTATGTAACATTTTGAACCTTTGGTTTGATATTTTGGAATAAGTGTTATATAATTTCAGAATATTGCTTTTATGCTGTACATATTATTTATTTTACAATTAATTTTCACCTCTTATAAAAATTCAATAAAGTAAAAAAAATTTCATATTTGGAGTCTTAATTTCACAATTAAGAGATATGGGGAAGTTTACTTTTAGAAAAAAAAATCTAAAAAAATAAAAATTACTTACTTCGATAAATATTAAACAATGTAAAAGGATTAAATTATAGGGAAAGTGCCTAAAATAAATAAAAAAATTAACATATATTTATGTGGCTGAGTTATATAAAGAATATAAATATTCATTAAGATATTAATTATCAACAGATATTTTTTGAAATCATTTCCACCTATAGAAGTTTTTTTAAAAATAATCAACATTTTAACCAAAAAATACCCTCCTATCAAGTATAAATAGCCTCATATTTTCCCATTAAACTCCACTAAAAATACATTTTCCATTATTTTTCTTAAAATAACCATTTAAAAATCCTCTCTTTAGAGTTCCTAATATCCTAAGGGGTTCCTCCCAACACAAAAAAATCTGTTTTTCATGGTAACGGTTCCTAACTACTTCATACCGTAAATTTTGTAGCCCTTACAATTATATTTCTTATCAATAATAAATATTATTATTATTCATTAATAAAAAGTACATATTATATTTTAAATGGCATATCACCATTAATTCACATTATACTACCTTTATAATATATTATTACTCTCATACACTCTGGTTTCCATAAATATCCTAATATTATATGATTGAGGACTCTATGGCTCCATAGAAATGACAGGAAAGTTAGGATACAAATAAATTATTGTAGGTTAAATGTAACATAAAATTATTTTAAAATAATTTATTATTTTATTTCATATATTAAATCTATCACCCAGCCATAAGGATTACAAAATATTATAATTAAAATATGACCATTATAACTCATCTAATGAATGAGAAGAAATGAATAATAGATTCAAACTTATAAATAAAATATATAAATTTCATATTCAATAAATATTTATTTTTAAATGTTTAGGAATATATTATTAATAATTTTATAAGGTAATTGTGTGCATCAAAAATATATTTTCCTCAAATATGGTTTTTATTTTTTTTGTGAGTGAATATTATAATTAATTTTCACAAATTATAGAAGTTTTATTCTTCCAGGATGATATAATTTTCTATATAATCATATTAAAATTATCCCAGGAAAAAAATATTTGGATTTATCAAAAAATATGTATTTTTCTATGATTAGTCAAAACACCAATTTCATAGGAAATTGAATTTTCATTTTACGTTTTTATAAATTCCTAGATTATTTTTAATTTTTTTTAAATTAATTTTCTTCATTTTTATTATAAACAATTTAATAACTTTCATTGTAACTAATATTATGCATAATTAATGTATAAAGGAATTTTTATACTTAAATATGCATATTCCTAGAAAACTATTTCTTATCATGTTTTGCTGGTTTATTTTAAAATTAATTTTTACCTCTTATAATAATTGATTTTTAAAAAATATATTCCATATTTATAATAAAAATCTATTTATTTTGTAAAATATTTCACCATTATTATTTGTCATAATTAATAGTAATAGTTGTAAAATTTGACACTATAGTAAAGTGTAAATTAGGTTAAATATGATAAAAGCTACTGTGAAAAAGAATCATAATAAAACTAAAACTTGAATTTGATCTTTTTTAAAAGAATATTTCAAATAAAACATCATATTTTCTAATATTTTACAATTTTGTAATATTTTTCTATCAAAAAATATTTTATATTATTTTGTGTAAAAATTTATTACAAAATATAACTCTCTTCATTTTAATGTCTCTAATATGATTTGAGATGGAGAAAATGAAATCATGGAAATATTTAAATTGTTATTTTTAATATTATTTTTTATGATGTTAATTAATTTTTCATTTTTAGTGATGTAATACATACCATAATTGCATAAGAAGTAATGAAACAATGTTTATGCAACCTGTAGAAGAATGATTTAAATGATTAAAAATTATAAAACGTAATATTTTCTTGGTTTGTACTAATGTTACAAAATATTTTTATATAAATATAATAATTTTTTTATTTTTTAAAATATTATATTCAATCAAAAATATTTTCTTGATATTTTTTAGATAAACATTTTTAATAGTCTTGAAAATGAACTAAATGGATTCTTTTGGTCAATAATATTTTACTAATTTGATTAAAATTCAGAAAAACATTTATTGGGGAAATATACTAAGATGTGGATGATAATTACAACCATGTTCCACTTATAGAAAAAATTTTCTTTTTTTAATTACTGTATTTATCCATAAGCATAAAAATATCAAAATCCTAATAATCATTAAATTGGTTAGCATGGGTTAAAACTAAGAGATACGGATTAAAACATCAGATAAAAATGTTGCAGTTTTATATTTTAAGAGGATTAAAACTCTTCCTCAATATATATTCCAAATCTATTAATTTTGTTCTTCATGAATATTAAAATTAATTTATATCAATTTAATACTTTATATAATCCCAAGGGTGCTCCTCCTCTCAATTATAAAATTACACAACACCTCCTCTATTTTTGAAAAAATATTTTTTTTAATTAATATAATATCCGATCATAAAAAAATAACATTAATATATTTCAACACACTTATTATAGGTATTTATCTCAAAAAAATAAAATCCTTGAAGTCTTTTGTGTAAGAAAAAATTAGGTTTTTCAATGGGAATATAACCATATTACACAGATTTTATTATTTTACATATTTTTCAAGCCACTTAAATTATATATTAACAATACTAATTTTATATAATATGTATTCAAAAAATAATTATTTGTTATTATGTTAATTTCATGACCATATTAATATCTTTATTCTATCAAATGGGAAACCAAACTATCATTCGTACATACACTTGGAGTAACACCTCATGAATTATTATATGTAGTTTTTTATCACCATGTGAAATGGGCAATTATAAAGGTGGATATAAATAAGTAATATATTATTTGTGGAAAAATTATAATTAATAAATGATAATCTACAATTTAATTTATTTCATTTAAATTATTTGATAAAATTTTTCATCTCTCATGTATGTGTGTAGACTATCACGTCTATGAAACAATTAATTTATTATTTCATAACAACTTTTAATTCAATTTTATATAAGTGTAATTAATAACTACATTTGATAATTATTTCGTTATTATTATTCTGAATAATATATATAAATGAATCCTTTGACCACAATTGGTCTTTCAAATTAATTTTACAATATTGAAATTAACATCCTTGAAAATTAGGATAAGAACATAATTGTTTAGTTAATAAAATATCTCATTCTGATAAATGAAAGAAACTGGTCAATGAAAATATAATAAACCTATAAATTCTTTCAAAAGGGTAAATAATTAATTTAATTTGATTATATAGGTGTTAAATTAAAGACAAAGAATGTTGGGGCTCGAGGTAAGGAATTTCTTAACTCAGTTTCCCTTGATTTGGTTATATCAATTACTCATTGACTTAATTTATCCATGCTTATCTATGAATTTATATATAGAATTTTATGTTATATATTAAAAACAGTTTTATGTGTATTTAAATATGGTCACATTATTAATTCATTGATAAATTTTCACGTCAAATGTTTTTGATCTTTTTAGGGGTTTTCTTTCCCTAAAACCCATTTTCTCAAGACATGTTACAAGTCCTGCTCCATGATTTATTTATATGCTGCAGTTACATCAACATGAATATCAAAAATATTAAATCATTTAATTCTTTCTATTTATATATCCTTGTCAGATTCCTTATTTCCATGAATTTAATTTGAATGTAACCCTTATAGTGAAGGCTTTAGAGTAAAATCTCATTTCATTTTAGCATTTTTAAGGCTCATGGTTCCTTTGCGTAAAATTTAATGATCATAATTTCTTGTTCCACATATATTTTATTATAATTTAATTACTTTCAGGTTTAAATTATTTTTTTTCATTATCCTCTCTTTGGTACATAATATCAAGAGAATGTTCTTAAGAATATTTTTCCCTTATTTCGATTTTCAGTTGGGATTATTTTATATTCCATAAAAATGTTCATTAAAATGATTTCAACAATGATATTTTATATGAATAAATGATTGTATAAATTCATTTAAAACTATATATGAATTTAATATAAATGTTAGAAATGGATATTTTTTTCATTCTCTAAACAATGTTCATTTGGTTTTTTACAAATGTGGAAAAGGGATCTTTTTTATAACATTAGAAAAACGAATTGATTTTCCATATGACCTAACTATAATTTTAAATGAGATTTAATTTTAAATATCCCAAAGATATTTTGGAAATAAATTGTTTTTCTCATTATTCTTTAAATTATTATTTAAATAATTATAAAAATTAATATTTTCCTTATTTTAAAAGAAATGTATTAGATGTTCTTTTTTTTAACAAAGGAAAGATGATCTATTAAAAATGAAGGTTAGAAGTTACACAATCATGCAACCTAGAAGGAATGTGATCAATCCCGAGATGATTCACGCCGAACATGCTGAATGAAGCCAGGTGATGGGCTGCTTCATTTCCGTCCCTTTTAATGAAGGAGAAGGAGCAAGATCTGAAGCTTTGACTGAGATACTAGATGTTCCTGATAACGGGGCCGAATGACTGGATGGTCCTGATATTTTCTGTGTTATATCCTTTATTATGTTCCTTTAATCTAATGAGTATATGATTTATTGATACTCTCTGTATTCATTATTTGGTTGTATAATTCATATTTTAATGACATTCTAATGAATCCTATTTCATTTTGATAGGGTAATCTTACAAAAAAAGAACAATGTCTATTTTCAATGGTATGGTGTTTAAAATTTAACGGTTCTTAATCTATTATTCATTATATGGTTCTTGGGAATATTTATTAGTGATTTAATAGAGTTTATATCATAAAAGGGGATATGTTTTAACATTATTTACCATGGATTGGTGGTAACATTAGAAACTAGGGATGGTTGGGTCTTTTTCCCCACAAATTCACTACGTAATGTGATAGAGTTAACTAATTGATTGATAATATTAATATAGTATGAAAATGACTATTTTAAGTTACTCTAAAGATATATTATAATAATCCACACAATGGGTTTTAATGTTTCCATTGGTCTATGATTATTTTTACATATCTACCGATGGATAACAAATAAGAATCTAATTCTTATTAATGTCTATATACATAGTAATAGTATTTATGATCGATTCTTTGATGGGTATGAATTCACTTATATTATTATCATAAAATATAATTTTTTCTCAGCCCCTTATTCTCAAATTTTTCACATTGAGTATATTGAATTACTTATTCTATTTTAATCTAAATGAGAATTTTAGTTTAACCTTATTATTATTCTTCTACCTAAGTTATACAAAAATATCTAATGTAATATATGTCTAGATGGGATTCACATAGATATAGTGAGAAAATAATATTGAAAAAAGAGAGGTGGGTATAGTGGAAAAAAATTACAACTTAAAGACATGGGTATTCTTAGGAAAGAGTCCTTCATAATTCTCAATATCTAAAAATATTAAATATCAGGAGAATGTAATAATGTGAAATGGTTATAATAAGGATCATAATTATGGGTTTATTAATATACGAGGTGTTATTATCTAGATATATTACTCAAAGGGGTTATAATCCTTAAAAATATTTGTTTCTTTTTTACACAACCTTCACTCTATACATGAAAATAGAACCTAACTATACACCTAGTTCGAAACTCATGTGGGATATGGTTTGGATAAATCACAAACTCTTTTATAAATATAATGAATTACTATTTAAAATGATATAGAATAAATTTCTGGTTAGGGTATATTATATAATATGAATGAAAATTATTTTATTATAATATTCTTTAAATAATTTTAAAAAAATTGAGAGGTAAAAAATAATCCAAATCACATTATTGAAAAAATGGTATAATTAAAAATAAATCATTTCTTCAAGGAATATTCTCCATAAATTAAATTATAATTAATATAATTCAATGATTATAACTAAATAATAATTCAAAAAATGAAATAACATTCAATTCAATGTTATTTGTTTTAATAATGTTATTTTTATTATTATAACACCCTCAGTTTTTGTGAAAATATTTTTTCAAACAAATTTAACTTTAATTGATTCCTTTCATTCCACTAAATAAATTTTTTTTTTACAACACCAACTTGGATTTCTCAATACAAAACATTGACTTGGTGTACATTACATGTAACATTGAGTTTCGATGAAAAATTATTATATTGTTATAATAATATAAATAAGAATTTTATGACCCAGTCGTTACACATAGTAATATTAATATTGATGAATAATTTTAAACTATTAAATATAATTATCTAATATTAATTAATCTTCATTTTCATTAATATAAATAATTTTTGGCAAAGGATTTATTTATTTAAAAATACAAATTTCTCATTCAAATTGACTTTCATGTTCTTAAAAAACAATAAAATTATGTTTAGAAACTATTATAAATTTTATATTATAAAAAATTATATTTGTAAAGTAAAAAATAGTTTTGGAGGATTTTTTTTATTTTTATGATAAAATTCATTTTTGATGAATAGTAAAAAATATAAATTTTTAATTGAAACATTTATTTCATTGAAATAATTTATTGTGTTAAATTATATATTTGATATGTCTTAGATTATAATTATATAATGTTTTTATAATTTAATCCAATTTTAGAAATTATAATAAACATCACGTTTAAATTAAAAATAAAAACATTTCAATCTATTGAACATTAAACTTTAATAACACTATTTTTTTTATATGTGGAATAAATTTTAAAAATAATCCTCCCTATTATGCGAATTCAATTAGGTAGAATGGATTCCATATTTGAAAATATGTGTTTCCAATTAAGTTGTATAGTCAATTTCATTTGTTAGTATAAAAATGTCACCATAGAAAAAAACTCATCACATTTCTGTAGGTAAAAAAAATGAAACATGTTAATGTTAAAAAAGGGAAAATGATTAAAATAGCTAAAAAATACAACATTTTAAGGTTGTTTTGTAACACCCCAAGATTTCATAGTGTGTTATTTCTTCAAAATAATTCAATAACTGGAACTGCACGCAACACCGGGTTCAAGCGCACCATGACTTACCAAACAAGCCCTTCAAAAGAGGTTATGAATAGTATTAACTAAATTTTAAACTTTAAATAATCCTTATAATTTGAGAATCCATATTATCAGTTTCTTAGACATAATGTAAGAACAAATTCATTTTCAGAATTGCACTTTTCCCAAATTTTAATAGTGAACCACTTTTAAATACAATATATTAAACTTTTTGACTAAATGGTGACATCAAAATTTTAAAATGTAACACCCCAAGCTTCTACGGTATGCTTCTCTTTGAATAATGTGATCGCGTGTGTTGTACGCAACACCGAGTTCTAACACACCACAACCAATCAAACTAACAGTTATGAATAGTAATACCTACTTTTTGAAATTATATATATTTTATATTTCAAAATAGACATCATTTTTGGTTTTGGAATATTGAATTTATCCTAGGGTGAAATTTTGGAACTTTTCGGATAACACTTCTATTTTGATGAATAGTGAAAATTACTAAATTTTAATTAAAAACAACTTTTTTAATCAAAATAATTTATATTGATATATTATCAATTTGAGTGGTTTTAAAGTATATTTAGAATATATTTTTACCATTTAATATATTGTTGGTCATTGTACATAATTTTACAATTAAACCGAACATAAACAAGTGTCAATCTTTTGATAGTTATTATCTCCTAAAAACACGCTTTTTGTTTTAACAATGGGGATTAATTTTAAATTAATTTCTGCCACTTCTATGTTTTGAATTTGGAAAAATGGATTCCATATTTGGAATTAGGATGTTGAAATTGTGTAACTAGGTAACTTTTATTTTTAGGCATTTTGAATAATTACCGCGGTAAATATTTTATTTACCATGGTAAAAGGTAAATCTGGTAAATAAGGGTTAACAAATAATATTATAATAATACTACATTACCCTAAAACGTGTCCTAGCCTTATTTTTTGATACATGTTCGACCATGGGAATATTTCGGGTGATTTTGGGACCCCATGATGCCACTTGTAGGTGATAGGGACACTTGATATTAATTAAGTTAAAATAAGTACAAAAATGACATAAGCATATATCTTTTAGAAAAACAATTTTTACATAGGGTTATATATGTTGGATTTTCGACTATAAATATTCATTAGAAAGCTAAACATATTTCCTACATAATGATAGTTTATTTATAATTTTTAGAGATTAAATAATTTAATTTATTTATGACACAATGATGATGCAGTAATTACCATAATAGTGAAAATTTAGAATAATTGATATTATAAATACCCAAAGAAATATAATTTGAGACATTTATTGAATTACACTAATTTTCTAGGATAATATGACATATTAGGATTGATTTAATTAACATTGGTCGAAGTAATCATTCTGTTATGAGTTCCACAAAATTCAACTATTGAATAGTGTCAAAATTGACGTAAAAGAGTTTTTAAAACAAATATAATATTATTAATTGATATTAATTTCCTAAAAATCTAAGGATATGCCAGGAAACTTATATCATGATAGTTGCATCATTAATGGACCACTTGGGGGTCGCTTGGATGTATATGGTATGTTTATTAACCATATAATATAAAAATAAAAGAGACATTGTAAAAGTGAAACCAATTAACTTAGAGTTAATACTTAAAGATAAGGTTAATATAAGTAACCAAACCTGTCTAAATTATGTTGGTTGAGTGTTTTTAGACCCAGCCCCACTTGAACCTTTTAATAATCAACTTTGGATCCATTAGAAACCGAATATAAATTTATTATAAACTAATATTTTTAGCTTTTTCAAAGGTGCCCCTCACCCCTCTTATAAATGGGCACTCCTCCTTCTCATTTCTTCACACCTTCAAAGCCTTTTGGATCAGCCAAACTCTGGCCAAATACTCTCCCAACTTCCCCCAATAAAACCTAGAAGCCTTATTTTGATCATAAAGCCAACCTAAGGAGCCCTTTTGATCAAATCAAAAGGAAGAACCCGAAGAAGAGGTAATGATTTTACCACACTTTTCCAAGTTCCTTTCTTCTTCCACTGCTTCTTCCTTTGTTTTTAGCATTCAAAAATAATAACTCCAGTATCAAATATATATTGTGATGTTATTATAAATATGGTACAACCATATTCAGTATTATATCCACCCTTTTGAATAACATGTCACCATACGTGCGTACGTACGGCTTACCGTCTCCACGTCGTGGTGTAATTGTTATTCCATATATTATTATTTGGATGGGTATAATAATGATGTGTAACTCATATAAATAATAAATATAACATGTTAATGATTCTATATATATAATATACCATCAATTTATATATTATTTTAATTTCAAATGAATGATATTGTCGCTCGTGCGTACGTACGGACTACCGTCTCCACGAACGTGTTGAGATTCATTCTCCATCATATCCATTCAAGTATAATTATCATTTTATGATTTAAAAATGATGTTTAAGGACTTTATATAATTCTGGATATGAATAATATACAACCTATCCATTACAAACATGTCTTACGTAACAAAACATATAAAAGAAAATGAGTAAGTTAACACCCGAAACAACGATAATACTAAGATATTATTAACAAATCAATGTTAGAAGATCATATATGAAATCATATTAATGTATATGATTCTTGTATAATTTAATAACAATTATTTCACCATTATACAGTAGGTTAACCTACCCCAACCAAGGAAAAGTACAAGGTAAGGGTTATTTCACAATCTGTTCATTATCTGAGGTTGTTTATACATAATAATCTATTGGGATCTCTTTATCATACATATCAATGTTTCTTAAAAATGTAGATCAAAACATTTTTACTATTTAAAAGAATATGGGTTGAAGTCATTTATACCCTTGTTTCCATTTTTATAAGAGTTTTATAAAGGAATCTTCCTGTCGTTTTCCAAACAAGGTGCTTTTAACCTTTTCGACAGAATTAAGGTAAGAATGTTTTTTTAACTTATACGGCAGGTGTGATTATTTTAGGCCGTCATAAAATCGTCGAAGCTTCCCTTACAAGCTTATCAAAATATTTTCAAAGAAAATGTTTTATTTCATAAATATAAGACTCTTAAATTATTTCAAAATGAATATTTTATGAATTTCAGAAAGGTACTCTTTATCAAAATCAGAATTTTAAATGTTTTAAAGATTTATCTTTCTAAATATTTCTAATTAATTTCCATGTCTTCAAAATGTTTTTTAAGGATTTATTTATATGGACATGAATGTTTTTAAATTGTTAATTCCTTTCAAAAGTTTCTAAGTGGTATGGGACACTTTGATTCAAAAATATCTTTTAAATTACTTCCTTAATAAATGTGTGACTTTTAAATGATTTCAAAAAAAGAGATATTTCTCTCAAATAGTTTTCATTTCATCTATGTCAACATACTTTGAGGGATTTTAAGTTTATTTGAAGTTGATTTATTATGAAACAAAACATCCATATTGAATTGAAGGTTTTGTGATATGTTTGACTGTGGATGTGTTATACAATTCATGGTTTATGGATGAAGTATTTAAATTTCGTATGCTAGTTTCAATATGAATTTTTATGTTACGTTTAAACCTTTTCATATGGGAATGCATTGGACTTAATATGTGGTGGGTGGAGCCCTCTATAGCTCCTCGATGCATCGGTAGGTCTCATGAGACAAACTAGTGTCTTGGCACAAGGCCTTGGAAAATTCTTATTTGTAGTCTTGGCACGAGGCCTTGGCTATGTGGTTATGATAGTCTGGAATTTTGAATTCAATCATTATGAAAGTGGTTATTGATATTGCATGTGATTATTCGATTAGTAGAATATCCATGTGAATAAGTAAATGGCATTATTTCATTTTACTATTTCCATACTGTGTTGAAATGCAAGTTTAAAAGGCTTGTGTTTTAGTTATACATTTCCTTAAATGTTTTTGATTATTTTCGAATGTTTCCGCTATATTGTTATCCTTACTGGGAATTTGAGCTCACCCCTTTTCTATGTTTTATTTTTTCCAAGATGTGAAGAAGTAAGTTATGAATGACCTGTAGAGATTTTATGAGGGGATAATAGTGTGGATTATGGAGACAATATGTTGTTGTAGTAGTTTTTCACTTCATGATGTAATGTAAAACTTTATGAATATATCTAGTGTTTCCAAGGCTAATAAACCAATCGGTCTTTCAAGATTTGATCTTTCTTGTGATCATGCCAATGTTATGTAATAACGCACCGACTCTGGGTAACTGGGGTCAGGGCCTTCCAGTTGGTATCAGAGGAAGTTTAGTACAATCCTTGGAAGCTAGATTTAGATAAACTCTGATTACAGAACGTAGACCTAAGATGAACTTTGAGGATTATTATAGAAGAACTTCCTAGAATTTTGGTATTGTAGATATTTTGTGAGTTTTCCAAGCAATACATCCCTATCTGGATACGAGAAGGTAGAGGCAGCTCTGGCACAGATGTACCTAGGGGTAAAACCCGAAAACACTGATTTGAGCTAGACTCGAACGGGAACTGGTGAACGACAACAGACCTTGCTGCACTTTTGGTTACGACACTCCCGGGGGATATGCTTATGATAATTCTCATTTTCTTTACAGACCATTATGAAGGGTTTATGAGTATATACTTCCTCAATGGAGACATTTTTATGATTATGGATTATATCCATAAACTATTTAATTTATGTTATGTGTTTTACATGTTTTGGATTATGAATTGTTATTGATAAACTAATCTAATGTATTCCATTGTTTAGAAATGGCACCCAGTATAAGGAATGAGAACTCTACCAATGCACATGATACAAAGAGAAAGAAGGATCATATATTTCATGGTCTTAAGCCAGAATTTATAAGAGAAATAGTCTCGTATGTACTATCATCATATGAAGAAATAACATCATGTGTTGATAAGATAAGTAAAGAGTTTACTGAGTCCTATGGCTTTGAAGGAAAGCAAGAGAAGAAAATGATTGAAGAGAGAAAGATGGATAAATGAAAGAGGGAAAAGATGAATTTTCCCATAGGTGATAACTGTGGAAAGAAACACCCTGGAACTTGCCTGAAAGGAATGAGAGTTTGTTATAAGTGTGGAGGAAAAGGGCACAAAGTACGTGACTGCAAGGGTAAGAAAATGGTTTCAAATGTACAATGCTTCATTTTCAAGGAGTTTGGACACTATTCGGACCTATGTCCCAGTCATCAGACTATGCCGAAAATTATTCTATTGGATAATAATCAAGTTATGATACTACCACTGATGAAGAGGAATGATTAGAGTTCTTATGTTGATTATGTCATTCAAGTGTTGTATCAAAAATGTACTTGTTATAATAATTATGGAGTACATAAGGATTGTACTGCAGTACTATTTCATTAAGGACTTGAGATTGTGTGGATCAACGAAAAGTGACTCAATTGCAGGTTAAATTTTAGGAAAATATATGGTTGAGGGAAAGATAATCCGTAATATGGTTCTGATACCGAGGTAGTGATTTTAGAATAATTCATGATTGATTTAGATAAATTATATTGGATATTCTTGACTACCTTGAAGATGATTAATGATTTGTAGATTCCATCATTGTTGGGGTTTAAAACATTTTTGGATTGATGAAGTATATCCAGCATTCTATATGGAATAAGGGACCATGAATGTAATCAATAAGGATTATGGTAATTCAGGATGTTTCAGTGTTTTAAAAGAATACATGATGAAGGAATTAATATGCTATTATGGGGTAAAAAGGATCTAAGTTATGTTTACCTTCCTTATTAATGTTGGACTGTGAGTTTGTACAGAAGTATTTTGGATAAATTCTAGTTTGAGATTAATTCTGGATTTCCATAAAAGGACAACCGGGAGGTCGGGAACCAACCCGTCGCGACCGGCAAGGCCGCAAGACATAAACCCACAACCGAAGGGAGACAAGGGTGTATCACCTACCACTGTCCCACGATATGTCCGAGATTAAATAATGTAGTTTTATTTTAAAAATATCTGGTAGATGAATCATAAATTCATTTATTTTGGAACCCTGTACGAATAGTATAAATAGAATTTTTTTACATTCTATTATCTTTTAGTGTGAAAGATGAGTTTGTGGTAGAAATTTATTAATGGATAAAACTATAATTATAAAGTAAGTATATCTCCTTATGATCTTAGCCAATCTCATAAACAAATACCTCAACATTAAGAAAAGGAACTTTGAACAAAAATGATGTCCTAGATGGTACCTTAAATCATCACTAATTTATGGATTTGGGATTGTTGGCCTTTTCATATACATGTTCTCCACCACTCTCCATCAGATAATTGATGATTATATTTCTCTTCCATATCCATATTTTCCTATATGGAACCCTAGTATGTGTTATTTTTTGCTAATCTCCATACTTTCCATTCTTTATTTTAAATAGAGGCCTCATTAATTCATTTTTCTATGTGGGATTTCAACTAAGATATTTTGAAACGTCAAAAATGTGTTATCCTAATACCCTATGTTTCGTTTAACCAATGGTATTTTAAATAATCATAGATTAATGAATTGTAGGACCTCAATTTTACACTTGTTTGTGATTGATGACCTCAATCACTACCTATAAATATTTACGTTTTTCCTCCATTTATATGTCTGTAATTGCCACCAATGTTTTCTTAATCGAGATCATAATTTGGTGGTGACCCTTTCATTTATCTTTTCCTCATATTAATACAAAATTTTAGTAACCCAATTTCAGATGTGGGTTTTCCCACAAATATATTTTCTATTTTCAACCTTCTATTTTCGAAGAACAATTTCAAATTGCGAGGACGCAATTTATTGAAGGAGGGGAGAATGTAACACCCCAAGATTTCATAGTGTGTTATTTCTTCAAAATAATTCAATAACTGGCACTGCACACAACACCAGGTTCAAGCGCACCATGACTTACCAAACAAGCCATTCAAAAGAGGTTATGAATAGTATTAACTAAATTTTAAACTTTAAATAATCCTTATAATTTTAGAATCCATATTATCAGTTTCTTAGACATAATGTAAGAACAAATTCATTTTCAGTATTGCACTTTTACCAGCTTTTAATAGTGAACCCTTTTTAAATAAAATATATTAAACTTTTTGACTAAATGGGGAAATCAAAAATTTAAAATTTAACACCCCAAGTTTCTACGTTGTGCTTCTCTTTGAATATCTGATAGCGTGTGTTGTACGCAACACCGAGTTCTAACACACCACAACCAATCAAACTAGCTGTTATGAATAGTAATACCTACTTTTTGAAATTATATATATTTTATATTTCAAAATAGACTTCATTTTTGGATTTGGAATATCGAATTTAGCCTAGGGTGAAATTTTGGAACCTTTCGGATAACACTTATATTTTGATGAATATTGAAAATTACTAAATTTTAATTAAAAACAACTTTTTTAATCGAAATAATTTATATTGATTAATTATGAATTTGAGTGTTTTTAAAATATATTTAGAATATATTTTTAACATTTCATATAATGTTGGTCATTGTACATAATTTTAAAATTAAACTGAACATAAACATGTGTCAATCTTTTGATTGTTATTATCTATTAAAAACACGCTTTTTGTTTTAACAACCGGAATTAATTTTAAATTAATTTATGCCACTGCTGTGTTTTGAATTTGGAAAAATGGATTCCATATTTGGAATCAGGATGTTCAAATTGTGTAAATAGGTAACTTTTATTTTTATACATTTTGAATAATTACTGCGGTAAATATTTTATCTACCATGGTTAAGGGTAAATCCTGTAAATAAGGGTTAAAAAATAATAATATAATAATACTAAATTACCCTAAAACTTGTCCTATCCTTATTGGTTGATACATTTGCGACCATATGCATCTTTGGGGAGATTTTGGGACCCCATGAAGCCACTTGTAGGTGATAGGGACACTTAATTTTATTTAAGTTAAAATAAGTACAAAAATGACATAAGCATATATCTTTAAGCCAAAAAATTTTTACATAGGGTTATATATGTTGGATTTCCAACTATAAATATTCATTATAAATCTAAAAGTATTTTCTACATAATGATATTTTATTTATAATTTTTAGAGATTAAAGAATTTAATTTATTTATGACACAATGATGATGTAGTAATTACCATAATAGTGAAAATTTAAAATAATTGATATTATAAATACCCAAATAAATATAATATGAGACTTTTAATGAATTAAAATAATTTTCTAGGATACTATGACATATTAGGACTTATTTAATTAACTTTTTTCGAAGTAATCATTCTGTTATGAGTTTCAAAAAAATCAACTATTGAATAGTGTCAAAAATGACATAAAAGAGTGTTTAAAACCAATATTATATTATTAATTGATATTAAACTCCTAGAAATATAAGATTCGGCCAAGAGACATATATCATGATATTTGCATCATTAATGTACTACTTGGGGTCGATTGGATGTATATGGTATGTTTATTAACCAAATAATACAAAAATACAAAGAGACATTATAAAAGTGAAACTAATTAACTTAGAGTTAATACTTAAAGATAAGGTTAATATAAGTACCCAAACCTGTATAAATTCTATTGGTTGAGTGGTTTGCGGCCCATCCCCACCTTAACCTTTTAATAATAAACTTTGGAGCCATTAGAAACCGAATATGAATTTATTATAAACTAATATTTCTAGCTTTTCCAAAGGTGCCCCTCACCCCTCTTATAAAAGGGCACTCCTCCTTCTCATTTCATCACACCTTCAAAGCCTTTTGGTTCGGCCAAACTCTACCCAAATACTCTCTCAACTTCCGTCAATACAACCTAGAGGCCTTAGTTTGATCATAAAGCCATCCTAAGGAGCCCTTTTGATCAAATCAAAAGGAATAACCCGAAGAAGAGGTAATGATTTCACCACCCTTTTCCAAGTTCCATTCTTCTTCCACTTCTTCTTCCATTATTTTTACCATTCTAAAATAATAACTCCAGTATCATATATATACTGTGATGTTATTATAAATATGGTACAACCATATTCAGTATTCTATCCACCCTTTTGAATAACATTTTACCATACATGCGTACGTACGGCTTACCATCTCCACGTCGTGGTGTAATTGTTATTCTATATATTATTATTTGGATGGGTATAATAATGATGTGTAACTCATATAAATATTAAATATAACATTTTAATGATTATGTATATATAATATACCATCCATTTATATATTATTTTAATATCAAAAGAATGATATTGTCGCTCGTACGTACGTACGGACTACCGTCTCTTTGAACGCGATGAGATTCATTCTCCATCGTATCCATTCAAGTATAATTATCATATTATGATTTAAAAATGATGTTTAAGGACTTGATATCATTATGGATATTAATAATATACAACTTATCCATTAAAAACATGGATTACGTAACAAAACAAATAAAAGAAAATTAGTAAGTTAACACCCGAAACAACGATAATACTAAGATATTATTAACAAGTCAATGTTGAAATATCATATATGATATCATATTAATGTATATGATTCCTGTATAATTTAATAACAATTATTTGACCATTATACAGGAGGTTAACCTACCCCAACCATGGAAAAGTACAAGGTAAGGGTTATTTCACCATCTCTTCATTATCCGAGGTTGTTTATACGTAATAATCTACTGGGATCTCTTTATCATCCACATCCATGATTCTTAAAAATGTATATCAAAACATTTTTACTATTTAAAAGAATATTGGTTAAAGTCATTTATATCCTTGTTTGAATTTTTATAAGAGTTTTATATAGGAATCATTCCATCATTTTCCAAATAAGGTTCTTTTAACCTTTTCTACAGAATTAAGGTAAGAATATTTTTTTTAAGTTGTACGGCGGGTGCGGTTATTTTCCGCCGTTATAAAATCGTTGAAGCTTCCCTTACAAGCTTATAAGAATATTTTCAAAGAAAATGTTTTATTTCATAAATATAAGACTCTTAAATGATTTCAAAATGAATATTTTAAGAATTTTGGAAAGGTACTCTTTATCAAAATCAGAATTTTAAATGTTTTAAAGATTTATCTTTATAAATATTTTTAATTAATGTCCATGTCTTCAAAATGGTTTTTAAGTATTTATTTATATGTACATGAATGTTTTTAAAATTTTAATTCCTTTCAAAAGTTTTGAAGTGGTATGGGACACTTTGATTCAAAAAGCTCTTTTAAATTACTTCTTTAATAAATGTGTGTCTCTTAAATGATTTCAAAACAAGAGATATTTCTCTCAAATAGTTTTTAATTCATCTATGTCAACATCCTTTGATGTATTTTAAGTTTATTTGATGTAGATTTATTATAAAACAAAACTTCTATATTGTATTGGAGGTTTTGTGATATGTTGGAATGTGGATGTGTCATACCATTCATGGTTTATGGATGAAGTATTTACATTTCGTATGCTACTTTCAATACGAATGTTTATGTTATGTTTAAAACCTTTCACATGGGAATGCATTGGACTTAATATGTGATGGGTGGAGCCCGCTATAGCTTCTCGATACATCAGTAGGAATCACGAGACAAACTAGTGTCTTGGAACAAGGCCTTGGCAAAATCTTATTTGTAGTCATGGCATGAGGCCTTGGATATGAGGTTATGATAGTCTAGAATTATGCATTCAATCATTATGAAAGTGGTTTTTGATATTGCAAGTGATTATTTGATTAGTAGAATATCAATGTGAATATGTAAATGGAATTATTTCATTTTAATTTTGCCATACTATGTTGAAGTTCAAGTTTAAAAGGCTTTTGTTTTAGTTATACATTTCCTTGAATGTTTATGATTATTTTTGAATGTTTCCGCTATATTGTTATCCTTACTGGGCTTTTGAACTCACCCCTTTTCTATGTTTTATTTTTCCCAGGATGTGAATATGTAAGTTATGAATGACCTGCAGGGATTTTATGAGGGGATAGTAGTGTGGATTATGGAGACAATATGTTGTTGTAGTAGTTTTTCACTTCATGATGTCATGTAGAGCTTTATGAATATATCTAGTGATTCCAAGGCTACTAAACAAATCGGTCTTTTGAGATTTGATCTTTCTTGTGATCATGCCAATGTTATGTAATAATGCACCGACTCTGGGTAACTGGGGTCGGGGAGTTACATGTTTGAGGTGTTTACTTATAATATCAATCCTCCAATATATTAATTACTATAAAAATTCATTGAATTTAATGCCACATCGAAATGGGTGGATTCAAATAAAAAATATTCATTATTTTATTCACTCAAAATGACATCTACTCAAGTTCAAATACCACACATAACAAATACATTTAGACCCAAAAAAACAATTTATCACCGCAAATTTTTTCTAAAACCTCTACTCTTAAATCCCTACATGTCCAAATTCTTTTATTCTCACTAAAATACCAAATCTATGTTCTTCATGGGTCTCTCGTGGAGGTGATATTTAGGAGGTAATTTTCTCAACGTACCTTTCTGAGTTTCTTTTCATTTTATACATTATCCTTAACCCACTAATCCAAAAATTAATGATAACTCTATATTGATGTTTTTAATATGTTATCTTGTTTCTAATTTAGTATCTCATATCCATTTCATTTATCATCTCCTATTATTCAAATTAAATTATTGTCCATCTTATACCGGTTAATCACCTCTAGGAATATCTTTTTTGTTTTTTGTCCATTAACAACTTTATAGCTGGTCTTAAAACAATTATTCATGTTAAATAATATTTTTATATATATATTATATTCTATTTTATATTATCTCACTAATATTTACTCATGATAGTAAATAAAATGAAACTAGTTTATGGTGTTTGAAAAAACCTTCAATAGTAAGCTAAACGTTTATCCTTGCTGTTTTATCGAATGAATCATCCTAATGTAATAAAATGAAATGATATAAAGGAATTATTATATTAATATTACTACACTAATAATATTTCATCCCACTTCTTTAGTTTAAATCTAATTTTATAATAACGTATATAATTTTACACAAATGAATTGATCATGAAATGATGAAACAAACGCACGTAAAACAATGAAAATAAGGAAATATTATTAATGAATTTGTTATAAGATGTTATATTATCATAATTTAAGGTACTATAAAAATTAATTTGGATCTTTAATGAGTTAATAATCTTCTATAAATCGTTATATATGATGTTTGAACTTGTTTTATAGAACTCCAACGTGAGGTAAGAGAATATTATCTCACATTATATTTCCATGAAATGTATGCCTTATCCACAAATAATATTTTTTATTGTATATTAATTTATGGGTATTTACTTATCCATTTAATTATATTTATTTCATGGGGCTTTATGGTCTATAAGATCCCAATGAGTAAGGTATTTTTGTCAAAAGATTCCTTTTTAGAGACACTAGTATTGTTATGCATCTTTGTTCCCTTATAAGGTGTATATACATAAATTTGACAATATATATTATTAATATGGTTCTTTTAATGATATATTATTAATTTTTTTATTTCATTATTTCAAATTGATTATCATATAAATGTTTTAAAGTGGTATGTGTCACTTGGAAATGTTAGATGATTATTTTCCTTGGGAAAATTTTTAAAAGATATCTTATGATAATTTTCAAGGAAAATGATTAGAAATAAATGATTTATTTTTGGAAGTGTTTTTAAAATCATAATTTATTTGTTTTGAAATATATTTTCACATAAAAAAATTTCTATTATGTTTTATGATCCGAAAAAAAAAATTCAAAGAAAAATGGATATTTTTTATCAATTATTTTCCCCAAATATCTCAAAATCATATTCCATATAACAACATATTATATGAAGTTACTTGTTTTTTATTTGGTATATTAACTTTTAATACCATTCTTGTCCTTTATTTTATTGTTTTTTGTTTATTATGGATTGGTACAAATTAACATGAATTCCTTTCCATGAGTTATGCTATGATAAAGTGTGTTATGAAACACATTTCATATCATGGGGTATGAATGATTTATATTCTTATAGCACACATATGTATGATTTCATAATTATATGGATGGGCCCAATATCTCATCACAATACATCAGTTAATTATCTGTATCTAATGAAATGGACATGAAGGACTTTGTCCACTAAGATGGTCATGGGAGTGAATCATGTCTTCGAAAATGGTACATGATGTGAATCCATACTACCATGATGGCCTTGGATGTGAACGATTTAATAATATAGAAATAATTATTTTATGCTTTTGAGTTTTTCCTAGTTCTATGTTTTATTCCTATGCTATTTTTTCATATCTCATGTTCTTTATTTCCTTATGATTCATGCCTTATAAACTACTAATATTTATTCAATTATTCATGTTTATTATCTTTGATATATAGTGTATGATATTATATTTTCATGATCATGTTCTCTTACCATTATTCTTATGATTATTCTTACATGTCCCCAATTTTTTACCCATACCTAGCATATGAGATTACCCCTTTTATGTTTCCATTCAGCTAGTTTATTAAGATATGTATTATTATTTATGTTCCTAATAAGGGTTATAGTCAAGAAGAACTTAGTGGGAGATAATGTAGCTCAATTGGGTACTGGTGTTTATGTTTCCATGTTTCCAAATGATGTATACTAATACAAACGTGGGGCATTTTTGGAGTAATGTATTATTTTTTCCACAAATGTAATGTTTTGGTAAAGTATGAAAAGTAGGGTATCTATTGTTTGTATCATATAAATAGTTTAGTTACCCTTTAAAAACATGGATGAGATAAAAAATAAAATGAACAATATGACCATATCTAGTAATAAGTTTAAGGATAAGAAAAAGAATATGAAAATGTCCTGGAATTTTGTTAAAGGAAAGAACAAGTGGTTTCCTATAAATAAATACATGTATAGATACAATTGGTTGGCGGGGATCTATAACAAAAATAATTAGTGCAAAAAATTCCAACACGATGCATCTAGCCATACTCAATCTTAATATAGTACCTAAAAATGGGTCGTGCTACACACATGGTTTGAAACCCTCAAGGGATATGCTTTGGGGATTCATATTTTCTTTATAAAACATTATAAAGGATTTAAGTATAAGTTAGCTATTAATATCATAGTATGAACCATAGGTGTCATAGTTTATGGAAGGTGCCACAAATTAAATATTCATTAAGTTACTTTTAATAACTATGTAGTTCCCCAATATGATAATTATTTCTTACACTATGCTATTGGTTTTAGTCAATGGTTGGAACCCAAAAATTCTGTGCTAATAGAGTTTGCAATGGACAATGCAATGATTTTCTATATGAGAAATTGAATTCAATGGGCTATGGAATGAAAAATCTTTTTTTTATACTCACACATCATTCTAAATTTTTAAATCATGGTGGAATTCCAAAAGAGAAAATTATGGGAAAAAATTCAATAGTTTATTTCATAAGGAAACGAGCACCTTTTATCTAGGGGTCTTTTGATCCACTTATTGCAGAAAAATGGATCAGTAATACTGAAAATATATTCTCAGTTCTACAGTGTTCAGAGCATGAGAACGTTATTTTGGTGGTTTATCAGTTAGATGATTAATCAGACCAGTTTTGGGATATAAGTTATAATATGAGGAAGTACGATGAAATTATATCCATGGATTCATATGATTTTAATAACTTATTTTTCAATAAGTATGTTCCTTAAATATTTTTTACCAAGATGAAGATAGAGTTACTTGAGTTATACTAAAGGGATGATGAATCAATCGGTACCTAAAATGATAATTAAATGACGCATTCAATGAACAATTAAATAATTGTCATCCAACCTAAAATTAATGATGATAGGTTCTTCTGTGGCTTAAAGTCATGTCCCAAAAGCCCTTTGGTCATAATTAAATTTAGTATCTACATAGACATTCTGTGTTATGCAATAATTGTTGAAATAGAGTCTCGATTCACATACAAATTTAATGGTTTTGAAAAGGATAGGCAGATGGATTTGAATGAGAAATCTCGACACCCTAGAAGTAAAAAAAGAGGATCCTTCCATTATTCTCTATGTGTGGGATAATTCAGGATTTAAATTGTCATAAGGGGTTTAATAAATGTTTTCAGGGTGGAAATGAAGGTTATCTGGCTTTTATTGCATAATTTATGGAAAAAATCATGTTAATAGTGTGAATAGAGTGAAAGAGAAAGAAAATTAACTCTTCATGCTTTATTACTACATGTATAATGATAATATAAATTTTTCTAATTAGTTCCCAAACCCAAGGGTTGGTGATGATGATCAACACCAAAAACCTCCTATGATGGGGGGTAATGGTAAATCTCATGCGATTAGTTTTTCTAATGTGGGATGTGATAATGATTTGGTGAAAGTTACACTTACCTTTCACTCTAGAACTTATAATATATTATTTGATTCTAGATATAACCACTATTTCACATCTAATGAATTTTTCAAGAGTGTTAAGATTCCCTGAAAATAATTTGATATGGAATTAGTCGTAAAAACAAAAAAATGGTACGATGATTTTATCTCGTGTTTATGACTCATCTCCAGTTGATGTTTGTGAGAATGTGTATCATAAAAATCATGTTAATCTCCCTCTAGTTAAATTTGATGTAATCCAAGGCATGGATTTTGTTTCTCTTTATAAATCCCACATTAATTGTCACATAAGGGAAGTCGTGTTTGATGTTTCAACCCAACCTGTGATAGACTTTAAATGTGATGATAAGTGTGATCATCCCATGTATATTACATCTAGTGTATGGGTATTAATTCATATTCAAAAGGGTTGTTTATCTGAAATGGTTGGAGAGAAAATTGATATAAAATATATGGAAATTGTTTATAATTTTTTCATGTATTTCCTAGTTTTTTCCTAGTCTTCCTCCAAAACATGATGTTGAGTTCTATATAAATATCATACTTGGTTCTACACTAATTTCAATGACTCCCTATAGAATGTCACCAATTTAGTTGCATGAATTGAAGAAGTAACACCAAGAAAACCATGATAAGGGGTCTATTTGGCTAAATTTGTCACCATGGGGTGCACCAATTCTTTTTGTGAAGATGAATGTTGGATATGTTAGACTTTTAATTGATTATTATGAGTTGATCATGATCACATTAAAGAAAAAGTATCCTCTTCCCTATATTGATAACCTGTTTGATCAGCTACGCAGAGTTAACTACTTTTCTAACACTAACCATCATTATGAAATCTTTAATTATGGTTCAGAAGGAGGATATACAAAAATGGAACTCCGTACGTGGAATAGACACTATATGTATATTGTGATTCCTTCTGATCATATAAATTCCCCTACAATATTCATAGACATAGTGAATAGAGTCTTCAATGATTCCCTCACGTAGTATGTGCAAGTATTTATAGATGTTATTCTTATTTTTTAAAATTGAAAGTAAGAGAATGAAGACCACTTGAGAATTGTATTAAATACCTTGGGGAAGCGGAAACTATATTCATTATATAAAAATTGTGAATTTTAGATGTAAAAGGATTTATATTTTGGTCATATAACTTCAGAAGAATGTATAACAGTATATCCACAAACAATGGGGGCTATTGAATGTTGGACTAGACCAACAATGGTGATTGGGGTCCATAGTTTTCTTCGTTTAGCAGGATATTATCAATGGTTTGTAAAGAATATATTTCAACTATCTAATCCTATAACCGAGATAACTCATAAGGGTTCCAAGTTCCCCTAGATTGGTGAATTTTCAGAAAATTTCATGTATCTGAAGAGAAGGTTATTCAGCATACCAATTCATATATTACCTTATAGTGGTGATGTAATTTTAGTATTTAGTGACGCATCATAGAAATTATTAGAATATTTTCTTATTAAGAACCATTATGTTATCTCTTATGCCTCTTTACAGTGGACGATTCATGATAAAATTACCCAACTCTTGATTTGGAGTCAGTTATGGTAGTTTCTGTATTAAATATATGACGAAATTATATTTATTGTGAAACGTGTTATATTTATACCGATCATAAATGTTTTAAATATGTATTCACAGAGAAGGTGTAGAACATGTACTAGAAAAGATGGCCAGATATGATACATGATTATGAATTCATAAAAAATTACCACCTTAGGAAAAAAAACATGGTGGTTGATAATTTGATTCAAAGGGATTGGCTACCTTTTCCATTATAATTATCAAAAAAGAATTAATATTTTTGTATTTGAAAAGGATGGATATTGAAATTTTGAAAGAAGGGGAAAACCTTACCTTTCACTATTGAATGTTCAACCCTCATTCCTTGTAATGATTAATGAGTTGTATAAAAATGATGTGGAGATGCAAATTAAGGTCAGAAATGTCCTTGAGTTTAACATTGATAAGGATGGAATGAAAATGTTAAGGAACCATTAATGTATTCCATTAATATAGGTTTTGAAGGAGTTGTTAGAGGAATCCACAATCTATTCATTCTATACACATATTAGAAGTATGAAGATGTAAAGTGACATGAAAGAATAATTATAATTGTATGTCATAGAGGGAGATATTATATAGTTTTTATCTCGGTGCATGGTATTCCTACAATTTAAGGCTAACAAACAAAAATATATTGGGATGTTGCATCCAATACCCAAAATAGATTATATATTGGAGTAAATCACCATTGAATTTATCATTGGACTCCCAAAAACCACTAAGGGATTTAATTATATGGGGATGGTATTCAATCTCATTACTAAGTCAGCACACATCATTGTTATTAGAGAAGTATTCTCTATTTATCAACTTCATAGGATATACATTAATAACGTGATAAGGTTTCACAGAGAAACTAATTCTATTGTGTCTAATCTCAAACCTGAAGTTTAACTCAAAGTATTTTTAAACTCTTTAGTAAATACTTGGTATAAAATTACCTTTCATCACTTCTTATCATCCACAGAAAGGTGTTCAGTCAGAAAGAACAACTAAATCCCTAGAGGATATATTGAGATCTTATTCATTAGATTTCAATGGTGGTTGGGGTCATCAACTTCCTCTAGTTGAGTTATCTTATAAAAATATCTTTCACTAAATTATTGATATGGTCCCATATGATCCATTATATAATAAGAAATGTTTATCTACAAAATAGTGGGATAAATTAGGAGAAATAAAGCTATTGGGACCTGAGATCACTGAAGAGATGACTGAGAATGATAGAACCACTCAACTTCACATCAATATAGCAAAAAGTCAGTAAAAATATATGTCTATAACCGATGGTGTGATATAGAATTTGATGTTTTTGAGAAGGTTTTTCTATGAAATTCTCCATGGAAAAATGTTATGAGATTCAAAAAGAAAGGGTAACTAAGTGCTGAATATATCAGTACCGTAGAAATTTCTGATCGCATTGAGAGAATATCTTATTGCATGGTACTTCTTCCAAATATCTCTCAAGTCCCAAATTTTTTCCATGTATCTCTCCTATGTAATCAAAAACCTGAAACTTCACACATAATGAACTCATAGTTCACACTATTGAATCATGATCTCACTTATGAAGAACCACCAGTTCAAATTCCAGATCGTTCAAAGAAAGATCTCCAAAAAAAGACAACTAACATGTTAAATGTTTTCGGTAGAAATCACCCATTAGAGAAAGATATATGCGAACTTGAGGATATGATGACGTATAATTATCCTCATTTTTTGTATCATAATGATGAACTTCAAGGGTGGAATTAATTTTAAGGGGGATAGCAGGTATCATCATGATTTTTTTTTTGTGAATTTTTTTTTCAAATAAATTCATTTTCATTCATGTCCTACATTACTATAAAACCCCATCCTTAAACCTTACTTAATATTTAATTAAATGAATAATTGACATTGAGGATCTTTTCAGGTTTAGAGTTTTAGAGAATTAGGACATAACTATTACATCTCAAAAGACTACCAAGTAGAAACTTCATCTAAGTTTCAATAAAATAAAAACTCTTAAAAAGAAACATGCCTAGTTCCATGTTTTAGGTAGCATGACTTTCCCTTGATCCCATCCTTGACCATATTCCACGTTAAGTCATGTGAAAAACATTTCAAAAACTTGGGATGAGCATAAAAAAGCTCAGTAAGGGATACACAAAGAATGAAATCTTTTAGTTTTTCAAAACAACAAGTAAACCATGTATACTTTATCAAAGTAATACTTTTCACCTTTTCGAAGTAGTAAAAACTATTAACTGAATAAAAGTTCATTACTTACCCTTATGTAACCAAAAGATTACCATAAAACCCATAAAATATCACATAACATATAAAGGTAACTTGAGACATAAACATACTTAAGTGGAATAACCATACAGTCGACTTCCACACATACTTAATGGAATAGCCATACGGCCGACTTCCACACATACTTAATGGAATTGCCATACGACTGACTTCCATACCTAATGCATTGGAGGTTATAACGTAACCACCCATCCAGGTATTCACGGCACCACCCGTCATAATGTCCAAGTACCATTATAAAATCATAAGACCTTAAACAAGTATAATGGAAAGAAAAAATTTCCACATTTCGATCACAATATATCACTTAAATATATCAACATAACAAATCCTTTATAAAAACCATTTTAAATACCAACATACATAAAAGAGTATATGGTGTTTATTTCATTTTAAAAAACATTACGGCTTGTTGAGGAAGCCAAAGACCAAATAATACTCGCGGTGGTGGAAAAGGTCATTGTCACTGCATACGTTAAAAGAAACATTCCTTTTTTTGTTTAGTAAAACGCTTCGTATAAAAATATTCCTTTTGAATAAAATTAAAATTAAAAGGGCTTTATACACCATATAAAAGAAAGTTGTGTGTAAATCTAAATATGCCTCAATGAAAGGATATTGAGAGGAAGTCCCTTACAAAGTCATTATCCATAGATTAAGGATAAATCAATTATATGAGTATGTGTGAAAAATACGAAAACACAAAATATAAGTGGATATTAAGTGTAAAACAATCATAGGTCATTCACACATAATCCTGGAAAAACAAAACCAATGACATAGATATTTAACTCAATGAAATGATATTGAGTTATGATTTCTGATACAAGTCCGTCTAAATGACATATGAATTTATCAATGAGATGATTATGTGTTGAAATAGTATATCCACACAAAGGTTTGTGGAAACTAAAACATAGATATTCCACACATAATCTTGGCCTAATAAAATCAAGAATAAGAGGTTTAACCCAAAGAATTGAAAGTGGGTTAAGAAGTTCCCTTATAGAAATTCGACAGCCTAACGGCGTCACTTCAAAACTTATAAAATGAGTTGATGAGAGATAAAAAGGGAATATCATTACTTGGACATAAAATTTACATTAATAAGGATATAGAAGAACATATCCTTACATAATAGTATGTGAATTAAAATACATAACAAAATAAGTCTTTCAAAAAGAGGAGGGTAAAAGGTTCCCTTACCGACTTAAGTAACTTTCGAAACGTACACCCCATTGAAGAAGGGTCATACAATGAATATGTAAGTACCCATAAATGAAATTATATAACACAAAGAGTATAATAATGGGAAGTACATACACCAATCAAAGTAAATTGTGGCAAATGTAGCATAAATCTCACAGGAAGAAAAGTGAGATGAAAAATTCCTTACGAAAACTCGGCAGCCTAACGGTGCCACTTAAAACTTCCAAAAATGGATTGATGAGATCAAATAGAGTATCCCATAAAATTAAAATAAAATGTACAGAAATATTAATATAAAATAACAACCCCAATCATGACAAATAAAAGATTAAAATAAGTGACATAAATGAGAGTAATTAAAAAAAGAGAGGTTAGATCTCTTACGAAAATTCGGCAGCCTAACGACGCCACTCAAAACATCCAAAATTGATTGATGAGAGAAAATAGGGTCTCTCAACATAAGAAAGTAAAACGTACAGTATGAGTAATATAAAAGAACATCCCAATCGTAATAAAGATTATCATAAAAGGAATGACATAAAAGAGTGTACTTAAAATGAAAGAGAGGAGTATGATCCCTTACCTCGTGTCTGACATGACTCGATCGTTCTTTAATCTCCTGAATAATAAAATTGAGTCAATTTATAATTTCTTAAGGACATACTTTAAATATTATTATTCAGTTCTTATCACGTATTATAATGTTATAATAATTGGTTAATAATGTGAGTTCGTATCAGACGTTTTTGTCGATGTTCAGTACATGAGTAAAAATTGACCTTGTTGGAAAAGAATTTTCCATGTAGTTATAGGCACATAATCTCTAGAATAGTTTTTATGTTTTAAATATCATATATATCAATTATATATTCGTTTTATAATATTCCATAGAATTTGGAGATAATAAATTAAAAGCATCGTTCATGGAGACAGTAGGCCGTACGTACGCATGAACGCTACTTTCATTTTTTTTGCCAAATTAATGAAATTAAAACAAAATGAGATATATATATATTATAATTACAGAATGATACCCATCATTTAGATGTAATATATTACATAAATATCCATTATATATATGTACTTATAATAGAACATAACATTTGGAGATAAGAAATGAAATATACCGTTCATGGAGACGGTAAGCCATACGTATGCATGAACGCTACTTTCATTTATTTATTTTTTGTATTCAATTGAATGAAATAATAAAGATATAAATTTATATTATAATTCCAGTAGGATAAAATATTTAATACCATTAATTTCATCCTTTATACGTCCCACATATCGCATTAACGAATCAAATCACTTTGAGGGGGCGGCAGTCCGCATTTCCTAAAATGAAGATATCGTGTTTACCCATAATGGAAACCATAAAAGTATGCCATAAATGAAAAATACAGAAGCTTAAGGAAAACATAAACATATTATATATCATATATAAATATAGTGACATCTTAATGGACACCTTTGAAGGTGTTAAAAGAATGTTTAACAATCATCGTTTCGGGAGGAAGAAATTTGCAATCCACGGAAACAGTATGTTCTTTAACAATTAGATGTAGGTGTGTGTAAGTGTAGCTTGAATCCTTCTAATAAAAACATCCTAGTATATTGGAGATACTGTATGTTTTACAAAAGAAATGAATAAAAAGATTTTATGGGGTCGGAGAAGCAAAATAAAACAAAAGGACACAAGTGAAGACATTACCATTAAGTCGGGTAACTTCATTTGATTTGAGCTCAAAGGCTTCCTTGGAAACGATTATGCCCAAAGTGAGGCTTCAAGGAGTTATAGAGGGATGTGGAGAGATGAAATGGGCAGGGTTTGGCTGAGCCAAAGGCTTGATAGGTGTGGGTAAGGAGGTATAGGTGGATACCTTTAATAAGAGGAGAGGAGGGGCATTCTTGGAAAGTAAAGAAATGTTATTTTATTTTAGAATGGGTTTCAGATTTTAATGGTCCAACATTGATTTGTTTCGAGGATAAGGTGATAATGGTTTTAAATACACCCATCCAACAGGTTTTAGACATGTGTAGGTCTTAGATATTACATTATATTTCAATTTTATTTAAATCGTTAAATAATGAGGTCATCGCTGAATCATGATGATGTCATAAATAATTTAATTTATTTAAGGTCTAAAAATTATAAAAAAAATACTATGATATAGGAAATATTTTTATATTTCGAATTATTATTTATCGTCAAAAATATTACTTGTATAACCCCATGTAAAAATTGTTTTAGTAAAACATCCCATGTTTGTGTCATTTTTAATTTAACATTAAATAAAAAAGTATTTATGTCATTTTCCAACCAAAGTGGCTCCATGGGGTCCCCAAGTTGACCCATGGATTGTCTTGGTCGGCCATGACACATCCAATTAGTTTAAGACAAGTTTCTAGGTCATTTCATTTTATTAAAACGTTATTCTTACCTTAAACTACACTAATTACCTCTAATCGCGATTAAAAACGTAATAAGTTACTATTCACCAAAAAATTATTTTAATCCCATTGAAACAAATTTTACTTCTTAATTACAACCATGTTTGTAGGATTTTTTAAATTCAAAACACAAAAGTGGCATAATTTTATTTAAACTGAAAATCAGTTTTTACAAGTACCACTTAGTGGTTTCACTATTAATCAAAAATTGATGTTTTTCAGAAAATTACCCAAAATTCACCCTAAGAAATATTTGATATTATGAATTAAAAAATGATGTCTATGTTACATAATTCAAAACATATAAGTTGCATTAATTAATTCAATAATTAATTCCCGCTGTCAAAACAAATGGCGTGTTTTTATGAAACAAAATGTATCAAAAGATTGACACCAGTTTAAGTCCGATTTCAAAGTAAAATTAATTCCAATGACCACTATTGGATTAAATGGTAAAAATATATTCTAATTTCACTTTAAAACCAATTAAAAAGATAATATAATCATATAAATAAATTAGATTAAAAAGAGGTTTTGAATTAAAATACAACATTGTTCACTATTCATTAAAAATTGAACTTTTCCGAACAAATACCAAAAATTTACACAAAGTAAATTTTGATGTCCCGATTCTAAAGAAGAATTTCATTTTGTCAAATATAACACATAAAATTGTCAAAAAGTGTATTTAAAAGAGGTTCTCCATCAAAAGGCGGTTAATCGACCTTTTAAAGAATATTAGAATGTTTACACTTAAAATAGGATTCATTCGCATTTTTAATACTCTAACATTTATTGTAAAAAGTAAAAATATTTTACAAACATATATAATCATTTTTTAGTAAGTTTTGTTCATTCCCACTATTACAATGGCTAGGTGTTAAATACTATAAAAAATAATATTATTTTATTATTAGAGTGCAACGTATGATTCCCAACAAACTCGTTGTTGCATGTTGGGTACGCCATCGAGCATAGAGTCCCCTTTAAAGTCATATTAATATTTTATTCACAAATATGGATAAATGTGAAAATGTCATACTCTTTATTTACCTGGGGTGTTACATCCTTCCCCCCTTTTGGGAATTGCATCCTCGCAATTTTAAAATTGGGCTTGGAAACATAATTGAATATCCCACATTGGAACAAGTGTCAGTAAAAAAATCACTTTAAAATAAAGAAATATAACTACAAAGGTCACCCGAGTTAACCCATACTAGGATTCCAAGTATGAACATATGGACATAGAGGAAAAAAAGGTTCATGTTCTGATAGAGAGTGATAGTAAACATGTCTAGGAGAAATTTAACCATAAGAGAATCACAGACTTGTGATGGGTTAAACGGTGTTTCATTCCCCAGTAGGAATGGTTAACAGACAACACTTTTGTTTTAAGTTACTCTACATTGAAGAATTTATTTTTGATCTTAAGGAAACATACTTACTTGTCATGTTGACTTTCAACTTTTACTAGATTTCTTACACAAACTCATACTTTCCCTAAAAGACGAGTATTTAGGAAGACTTATTCACATTAAGATTACTATAATCAACTTCAAGAGAATCACCTAATCCACAAAAGAGAACTATATATTTCTCATATCTTTAGACCTTAACCAAAACCAAAACCAAAAAGGTTAGTACAGTATGAGATAATACCCAAAAAAGAATAATCTTTTTCAAAAAAAACAAATCTATTATTAATCTCCAAAATCTATCAAACAATACCCAAAGTTCAACAAAGACCATTCAATAAAACAATTGTCCATAAAATACTTCAAAGTAAACCAAAATAATATTGAAACCCAAATATTTGAAGGATTTAGTCACATAGTCTTCCAAGGTACATATTAACACTTATCTCCAAATATCATCAATTACTCTTAAAGTCTCGTATTGAAAAGTAATTAACCTAATCACATATCCCCCATGATAGGTTAATCATTTCCATAGATAACCCAAAATAAACTTTCTCTTGATTCCTAAAATCATCTAACTAAAAAGAATTTGTCAAACTAACTCTGGACTTCATGTAGTCCACTGGTAGGCGATAAATACCATTCGCACTTTGGTTGTGGGTTCGATTCCCGTAGCTTTGTCCGACGCTACGGGTAGTCACACGGTCTGTGTGTTGTCCTTTTTCCAAAAAATATATAATTTTTAATCATTCCACAAAATGAGATAAAATATTCAAAAATGATCATAACATATTTTAACCTAAAGTTTATCTCATTCCATTTATTTTCCAGCATATCATATAATAACCCATAATTACCTCAAAAGTAAGGATCATATAAACTCTAATGGTTACCATTATAATTGTTACCTGAACTTCCACATCGATTGGTCATCTCGTACATGATGGATTGCAGAACATACCAAGGTTCAAGTGGTTGATCATGAATCCTTGATAGTTGGTTTAGAACAACCACGAGTTTCCTCATTGAATCCCCCATTTTATCTAGTATCTTAATGTAGAGACCCGAAGCCTGACGTACATGGACATTACATTACTTTTGCGGAATACTTAGTACATAACAAAAACACACACACAAGGATCGTAATAGTTTAGTGTCTTTGGAAACTCGGAACATAATCTTCTAATCGTGGTGAAAGATCTCCAATATCTCCCATAAAGATCTTCCTTTTTTTACCTAAAACCTTTCTTTATATCCTGGGGAAAAGAAAACATAAAAGGGTGAGCTCAAATGCTCAGTAAGGGTAAACAAAAGAAATATAAATCTCATCGTATACACAAGCACATAACTTTTGGAAATCTTAACCTGCAAAAGAGATCATAATTTCATAACATGGGATAAATCATCGAAGTGAAATGTAATCACAATAATCATAGCTTAAAACATGAAACTTTGTGGCATACACACATAATCATGGAAAATCATTTCTTGTTAGTCATGACTCATTTCCAAGACTATCTTAGTGGACAAAGTCCTTTTCTGAACCGAGTTCACTCCTCGTTTCAGTCCTGTATCACTGAACCGAAATAACCTTCCGTTCCAGCCATGTCTATCTCATGAGATATAAAATCATTACCCAATGCATTGGAGGGAGATATAGGTCCCACCCATCTTATAATTAATCCTTTCTTATGTGTGCCACATAATCATAAAACATACATCATTGCATAACACATGTAACAAAAATGGGATTCTTGAAACATCATGACATCATAAATCAATTCATATAAGATAAAGGAATTCATAAACATAATTCCATCACAACATAGTCAAATCAATGTAAAAATATGGATAGAAACAGAACCCTTTATTATCTTAGATGAAAAATAATTTTGATAAAACACTTGAATTGAATTCTTGAGGAAAATATCCTTTCTTCTTCAAAATCAAATTTCTTTTCACAAAACATCATGCAATTTTAAAAGAAAGAGATTTTATTGAAAATAGTCATGAAATATTTTAGAGGAAGCTTCATGAAAATAAGGCTTTATAAAACAGTAGAAATCCGTTCGTGCCGTATAAGTTAAAAAAAACATTCTTCGTACTTTTGTCGGAAAAGTCAAAAAGTACCTGGTACGAAAAAGCGACAAAAGATTTCTTTCATATTCTTTACTAAAACTCACCGAAGGGTAAAATTGGATTTAAAATATTGTAAGTGGATGTAAATAATATTACATATTGATGAAACATGGATGTGGATGATAAAATACACCCCAGTAAATACTTATAAACAATCTCGGATAAAAATGAGATTGTGATATTTCCCTTACCTTATGTCCGACTTGCTTTGTAAGTGTCCGAACCTCCTGTATAATGATTTAAATCATGTTATTGACTTATTCCAGAATCATATTCATTGTTATGATATCATATATGGTTCACTTATGACATTATATTACCCGTTCTTTTGTAAATTCCATGTTAAAGAAGCGTTTTGGGTAAAATCGTTTCATTTATCGTAGGTGTTTTGACTTGTTGTTCTTGACATCATTATTACTTATATCATGATTTACTTAATTCCAGAATATAAAATATGATTTATATATCATATATATTCAGTATATATATATATATAATAGGTAGATAAATAAAATGAAAAACACCGTTCATGGAGACGGTAGTCCGTACGTACGCATGAACGCTGTTTTCCTTTCCTTATTGTCTTGAAATGGAAGTAAGTAGATGACATACATATGTATATATATACATAAATCCAGTAGCTTTATAATGTCATATATTTCATTATTATTTCTTATATATACATTATAATCATTTTTAAATGGTTAACATGGAGAATGAATCTCATCGCGTCGTGGAGACGGTATTCCGTACGTACGCACGAGCGATGATATCATTTCTATAAATATTGAATTGAATTGGAGTGGATTATACAATATATCAGAATCAATATGATGTTGTAATAACTATGTATAGTTATTCTTTACACCATTATACCCATCCATGTAAGGTGGTGGTGGAAAATAGATTACACCACGGCGTGGAGACGGTATTCCGTACGTACGCACGCGCGGTGATTTCTTTTTCCGTAGGATGGATAGATTGTGAAATAGGGTTGTTTCATACTTATAATAACATATCAGTATATGAGTGATACTGATGTTATTACTTCATAATGAAACAACCTAAGAAGAAGAAGTGGAAGAAGAAGTGGAAGAAGAAATAAAGATGAAAGAATTGGTAACGGTAATTACCTCTTCTTTGAAGTGCCTCTTTGAGACCTCCTCTTAGGGCACTAAAATTGGTCTTTGAGGAAGACCAGAACCTCTAGGATGTTTCTATGGAAGTGTAGAGGAGACATTGGCAGGGGTTGGCCGAGCTTGAGTGCTCAAATTGGTGTGAGGAGGAGGGGGAGGAGGTGTCCTTTTTATAGGGGAGGAGAGGGGCACCTTAGGAATTCTTAACAATATTAATTTATAATAAATCTAACCCCACTTAAAAACCTCCAAAAATGACACATATTAGAATCTTAGATGAGATAGGGTTGTAATCTCATCAACCAATCAAATTTAGACATGTTTGGATCTTATTTTAAACCTTATCAATTAGATTTATCTCTAAGTTAAATAATTTAACTTTTACCGTGTCTTTTTGTTTTCTTTCACTATATGGTTAATACACTTACTATAACATGCCAAAAGAACCCCAAATTGTTTATTATTAATATATATATCCTTATCTAAGTCATTTGGCCGAACCTTAGATTTTTAGGAATAAAATAACAATTAATAATATAATATTTGATTTAAAAACTATTTTGTGTCAATTTTGACACTATTTGATATATGATTTTTGTGAAAGTCATAACAGAATTAAATGTTCTAACCAAGTTGATTAAATCAACATTAATATATCATAGTAACCTAGAAAATTAGTGGAATTCATAAAAAATCTCAAATTACATTTATTTTGGTGTTTATAACATCAATTATGTCAATATTTCATTAATAAGATAATTACTGCATCATCGTTGTGTCATAAATAAATTAAATTATTTGATGTCTAAAAATTACAAATAAAATACCATCATGTAGGAAATCTTTTTAGATTTCTAATGAATATTTACAATCGAATTTATCTTATGTATAACCCCATATTAAAAATGATTTACTTATTAAACTTTGATTTTAACTATTTTAACCCTTCTTTAAATAAATTAATAATAAATGTCCTAATCTAATCCAAGTGGGCCTAAATGGTCATATTTTATTCCTAAGTTTGTTTTTGGTCGAATTACACTTGTCCAATAGAATTAGGACATGTGTTAGGGTAATAGTAATATCATATTTACCCTTAGTTACCCTATTTACTATTAACCGCGGTAAAAAAATAAAAAGTTACTATTCACCAAAAAATTATTTTCATCTCATTGAACCACATTTTAGTCCTTGATATTAACCGTGTCTCTCGGATTTTCGAAATTCCATTCACAGAAGCGGCAAAATTAAGTTTTATGAAAAATTCAGTTTTTTTTAACTACCACTTAGTAGTTTCACTATTCATCAAAAATTGATGTTTTTCAGAACAATGCCAAAATTTCATCCTAAGCTATATTTCATATTCCGAATTCAAAAATGAAATCTATTTTACCAAATTCATAACATAGAAGTTGCATTAATTTATTTTATAATTAAATCCCGCTGTTAAAATAAATAACGTGTTTTTAGGAAACAATATATATCAAAAGATTGACACTTGATTATGTCTTGTTTAAATGTGAAATTACAACCAATGACCAACATTGTATTAAATTGTAAAAATATATTCTAAATATACTTTAAAACCACTCAAATTAATAATTTATCACTATTAATTATTTTGATTAAAAAAGTTGTTTTTAATTATAATTTAGTAATTTTTCACTATTCATCAGAATATGAAAGTTATCCAAAAAGTACCAAAATTTCACCTTAGGCTAAATTCGATACTCCGAATCCAAGAATGAAGTTCATTTTGAAAAATAAGATTTACAGAATTTTAAAAAGTGGTTATTACTATTCATAACGGCTAGTTTTAATAATATTTTAATAGCACATCGTTGTTTAGTGAAACTCGGTATTGCGTATTACACACGCTATCGAGGAAGGTCGCGATTGCGTGTAATTCAAGGTAAGACAAGGATGTGTGTTGTGCAAGCTCCTTTTGGTGTAGCGTACAACACAAGACATTAATAAAAGAATATTTTTTTATAAAATCTTGGGCTGTTACATTCTACCCCCCTTAAAATGAATTTCGCCCTCGAAATTCGTCGGGGTTATAAATGGTTTACTATTCGAAAGTTTCTTTAATATAAACCCACATCGTAAAAAGGAATATCAAAACCAATCTTTAAAAACAAAATTATGAAACGTAACGGTTACCCAAAAAAACTAATCATTGGGTTTCCACATAGGTGAAAATATGGTTATGGAAGAGAAATCTAACCATCATGTTCTGATGGAGAGTGGTAGAGAACATGGCTATGGAAAAGCCAGTAATCACAAATCCATAGATTTGTGATGATATAAGGTACCATCTGATTCATCAGGTATAAGATCACTAGGACAACATTTTTGGTTTTCAAGATCATTTCCCCTAAAGTTGAAAATTTGAATTAGAATAAATACTTACTTTATTTTGGTACAATCTCACTGTTGTTCGTGCCTTGAACAATTTCCACTTCATCTCTTAAATAAATGAAGTTGAATTTGTTATTCGTGAAGTGTTAGCAGATCATGTGATAGAATGACGGGTCATCCCATTTGTCTCAAACAAAAGGTTAGCAAAAATTATATGCATAAATCGATCTATAGTGAGATTAATCATATATGGTTCCTAAAATGGACTTATACTTCATATATCATACTGCTTAATATAATAAAACTAGTTTCTACTAAACAGGGACTTCCTGTAGGCCAGTGGTAGGCGATAAAGGCCAGTCGCACTTCGTTTGTGGGTTCGATTCCCACAGCCTTGTCCGAAGCGATGGGCTGTCGCCCATCCTGCAGGTTGTCCTTTTTATAAAACTATATTACTATAACATCCCATCAATAACATCGAAAAAACTTCTATCCTTAAACAATACTAACTTATGTCCAACATAATCCATTTCAATCTTTAGGCTTATCCATTATACTGCAGTCCACTCTCATAACATAGTGAAAACGATTACCAGAGATTTAATACCATCGTTGATCCCCATATATCATAAGATATGTTTTTTTGGTCACATTCCAAACATTCAAAGGCCTTAATCTTGTACTCTCTTGAATACCCATTGAACCTTAGTGAAAACTTGAATGCAGTTAGAAGTTAACACTTTTCACATACCGAAATCCTCAAAATTCTATATACTCAAACCATGATATCACTTAGTCCTTATATCAATCATGAGCTCATGAATACTATTAAACATTTCATTATCTTCTTATCCTTTCATTATGCACTTATCATCTACTTTCCAAAAGTATCTGAATAACCTTTCATGGTTACTGGTAACATTAATCAGACAACAATGTAACAATCCTTACATGTCTCTTTATTCCATAGTACCATGAGATTACTTATACAACATTACACATGATAAACATGTAATCATTCCACTACATTCTTAAACCATTAACCGAGCTTCAACAATTCTTTCATCTCACATATCATTTGTAGTCTCTTCATCATCATCCACATAAATACTACCCATATGGCCATACTGATTCTCTTCATGAGTCTTTCCCTTAGGACATTGGTTTGCATAATGCCCATACATTCCACATTTAGAACACTTAACCATTTTTGATGTCGTAGCAATACCATTATCCTCATCCATGGTGTTAACTGAACCTTTTCCTTTTCACTTACTTGCTTTGTGTACTTCTTTTCCACACCCAAAGCATCTTCCAGTTCCTTTGAAACATTCTCCTTGATGCCTCTTCCCACATGAATTACATAGGGGAAATTGAACTTTCTTTCCTCTATGATTATCATGAAACTCCATCTTTCTCTTATTAGCCGAGTCAGGAAACTTACCAAATTTTACTTTATTGATCATATTATGAGATTGCTGATTCGGCATAATAATTATGTTTGGACTTCCAAATCCCATTTCATTATGAAGAATATCATTCCATTGTCCATCATATCCTCCATTATCGTGAATCATCTTGTTTCCATCCATTTTCTAAAACCCAAAAAGAATAGTGTGAGAGGCAAAAATCATGCTAGGGAAAACAACATAATAAAGGGGGAGTACCTTCAATATCTAACATCTTAGGTTTAATTCTATGATCATTAGCGTAGTTCTAGTACTATAACTTATACGTATACTTAACCTTAGGGACATCCCTAGACATACCGTAGAAATATATCTAGGGATCTCACTAACGTTTTCGCATCCTAGTTTCCAAAGGTTGACTAAACCTTTCCTCTGATACCAACTGTAGAGACCCGAAGCCTGACGTACATGGACATTACATTACTTTTACGGAATACTTAGTACATAACAAAAACACAGAAACAAGGATCGTAATAGTTTAGTGTCTTTGGAAACTCGGAACATAATCTTCTAATCGTGGTGAAAGATCTCCAATATCTCCCATAAAGATCTTCCTTTTTTTTACCTAAAACCTTTCTTTATATCCTGGGGAAAAGAAAACATAAAAGGGTGAGCTCAAATGCTCAGTAAGGGTAAACAAAAGAAATATAAATCTCATCGTATACACAAGCACATAACTTTTGGAAATCTTAACCTGCAAAAGAGATCATAATTTCATAACATGGGATAAATCATGGAAGTGAAATGTAATCACAATAATCATAGCTTAAAACATGAAACTTTGTGGCATACACACATAATCATGGAAAATCATTTCTTGTTAGTCATGACTCATTGCCAAGACTATCTTAGTGGACAAAGTCCCTTTCTGAACCGAGTTCACTCCTCGTTTCAGTCCTATATCACTGAACCGAAATAACCTTCCGTTCCAGCCATGTCTATCTCATGAGATATAAAATCATTACCCAATGCATTGGATGGAGATATAGGTCCCACCCATCTTATAATTAATCCTTTCTTATGTGTGCCACATAATCATAAAACATACATCATTGCATAACACATGTAACAAAAATGGGATTCTTGAAACATCATGACATCATAAATCAATTCATATAAGATAAAGGAATTCATAAACATAATTCCATAACAACATAGTCAAATCAATGTAAAAATATGGATAGAAACAGAACCCTTTATTATCTTGGATGAAAAATAATTTTGATAAAACACTTGAATTGAATTCTTGAGGAAAATATCCTTTCTTCTTCAAAATCAAATTTCTTTTCACAAAACATCATGCAATTTTAAAAGAAAGAGATTTTATTGAAAATAGTCATGAAATCTTTTAGAGGAAGCTTCATGAAAATAAGGCTTTATAAAACAGTAGAAATCCGTTCGTGCCGTATAAGTTAAAAAAACATTCTTCGTACTTTTGTCGGAAAAGTCAAAAAGTACCTCGTACGAAAAAGAGACAAAAGATTTCTTTCATATTCTTTACTAAAACTCACCGAAGGGTAAAATTGGATTTAAACTATTGTAAGTGGATGTAAATAATATTACATATTGATGAAACATGGATGTGGATGATAAAATACACCCCAGTAAATACTTATAAACAATCTCGGATAAAAATGAGATTGTGATATTTCCCTTACCTTATGTCCGACTTGCTTTGTAAGTGTCCGAACCTCCTGTATAATGATTTAAATCATGTTATTGACTTATTACAGAATCATATTCATTGTTATGATATCATATATGGTTCACTTATGACATTATATTACCCGTTCTTTTGTAAATTCCATGTTAAAGAAGCGTTTTGGGTAAAATCGTTTCATTTATCGTAGGTGTTTTGACTTGTTGTTCTTGACATCATTATTACTTATATCATGATTTACTTAATTCCAGAATATAAAATATGATTTATATATCATATATATTCAGTATATATATATATATATATAATAGGTAGATAAATAAAATGAAAAACACCGTTCATGGAGACGGTAGTCCGTACGTACGCATGAACGTTGTTTTCCTTTCCTTATTGTCTTGAAATAGAAGTAAGTAGATGACATACATATGTATATATATACATAAATCCAGTAGCTTTATAATGTCATATATTTCATTATTATTTCTTATATATACATTATAATCATTTTTAAATGGTTAACATGGAGAATGAATCTCATCGCGTCGTGGAGACGGTATTCCGTACGTACGCACGAGCGATGATATCATTTCTATAAATATTGAATTGAATTGGAGTGGATTATACAATATATCAGAATCAATATGATGTTGTAATAACTATGTATAGTTATTCTTTACACCATTATACCCATCCATGTAAGGTGGTGGTGGAAAATAGATTACACCACGGCGTGGAGACGGTATTCCGTACGTACGCACGCGCGGTGATTTCTTTTTCCGTAGGATGGATAGATTGTGAAATAGGGTTGTTTCATACTTATAATAACATATCATTATATGAGTGATACTGATGTTATTACTTCATAATGAAACAACCTAAGAAGAAGAAGTGGAAGAAGAAATAAAGATGAAAGAATTGGTAACGGTAATTACCTCTTCTTTGAAGTGCCTCTTTGAGACCTCCTCTTAGGGCACTAAAATTGGTATTTGAGGAAGACAAGAACCTCTAGGATGTTTCTAGGGATGTGTAGAGGAGAAATTGGCAGGGGTTGGCCGAGCTGGAGTGCTCAAATGGGTGTGAGGAGGAGGGGGAGGAGGTGTCCTTTTTATAGGGGAGGAGAGGGGCACCTTAGGAATTCTTAAAAATATTAATTTATAATAAATCTAACCCCACTTAAAAACCTCCAAAAATGACTCATATTCGAAGCTTAGATGAGATAGGGTTGTAATCTCATCAACCAATCAAATTTAGACATGTTTGGATCTTATTTTAAACCTTATCAATTAGATTTAACTCTAAGTTAAATAATTTAACTTTTACCGTGTCTTTTTGTTTTCTTTCACTATATGGTTAATACACTTACTATAACATGCCAAACGAACCCCAAATTGTTTATTATTAATATAGATATCCTTATCTAAGTCATTTGGCCGAACCTTAGATTTTTAGGAATAAAATAACAATTAATAATATAATATTTGATTTAAAAACTATTTTGTGTCAATTTTGACACTATTTGATATATGATTTTTGTGAAAGTCATAACAGAATTAAATGTTCGAACCAAGTTGATTAAATCAACATTAATATATCATAGTAACCTATAAAATTAGTGGAATTCATAAAAAATCTCAAATTACATTTATTTTGGTGTTTATAACATCAATTATGTCAATATTTCATTAATAAGATAATTACTGCATCATCGTTGTGTCATAAATAAATTAAATTATTTGATGTCTAAAAATTACAAATAAAATACCATCATGTAGGAAATCTTTTTAGATTTCTAATGAATATTTACAATCGAATTTATCTTATGTATAACCCCATATTAAAAATGATTTACTTATTAAACTTTGATTTTAACTATTTTAACCCTTCTTTAAATAAATTAATAATAAATGTCCTAATCTAATCCAAGTGGGCCTAAATGGTCATATTTTATTCCTAAGTTTGTTTTTGGTCGAATTACACTTGTCCAATAGAATTAGGACATGTGTTAGGGTAATAGTAATATCATATTTACCCTTAGTTACCCTATTTACTATTAACCGCGGTAAAAATAATAAAAAGTTACTATTCACCAAAAAATTATTTTCATCTCATTGAACCACATTTTAGTCCTTGATATTAACCGTGTCTCTCGGATTTTCGAAATTCCATTCACAGAAGCGGCAAAATTAAGTTTTATGAAAAATTCAGTTTTTTTAACTACCACTTAGTAGTTTCACTATTCATCAAAAATTGATGTTTTTCAGAATAATGCCAAAATTTCATCCTAAGCTATATTTCATATTCCGAATTCAAAAATGAAATCTATTTTACCAAATTCATAACATAGAAGTTGCATTAATTAATTTTATAATTAAATCCCGCTGTTAAAATAAATAGCGTGTTTTTAGGAAACAATATATATCAAAAGATTGACACTTGATTATGTCTTGTTTAAATGTGAAATTACAACCAATGACCAACATTGTATTAAATTGTAAAAATATATTCTAAATATACTTTAAAACCACTCAAATTAATAATTTATCACTATTAATTATTTCGATTAAAAAAGTTGTTTTTAATTATAATTTAGTAATTTTTCACTATTCATCAGAATATGAAAGTTATCCGAAAAGTACCAAAATTTCACCTTAGGCTAAATTCGATACTCTGAATCCAAGAATGAAGTTCATTTTGAAAAATAATATTTACAGAATTTTAAAAAGTGGTTATTACTATTCATAACGGCTAGTTTTAATAATATTTTAATAGCACATCGTTGTTTAGTGAAACTCGGTATTGCGTATTACACACGCTGTCGAGGAAGGTCGCGATTGCGTGTAATTCAAGGTAAGACAAGGATGCGTGTTGTGCAAGCTCCTTTTGGTGTAGCGTACAACACAAGACATTAATAAAAGAATATTTTTTTATAAAATCTTGGGCTGTTACACTTAATCAGAGAACCACCACAGTTTCCTTCAATCCTGTTGTCTCTTTGGTGCCTGCTAGATCCATCCATTCACTAAAAATAGAAATATCAGTGTGAGTATATCAACAAAACCATCATGTACTAATGAGGAAGATAAACACTAATATATACTTACTAATTCACTTTATCTAAAACTAGGACTCTTTCTGAAATCCTAACAATTATGGTAATGTCACTTATGCTTAGAGGATACCCTAACCACTAAAGTTATCTAAACCGACCTTTGATTCCAACTATAAGTCCCCGGCCTTAAACCTTACTTAATATTGAATTAAATGAATAATTCACATTAAAGTTCTTTTCAGGTTTAGAGTTTTAGAGAATTTGGACATAACTATTACATCTCAACAGATTACAAAGTAGAAACTTCTACAAAGTTTCCATAAAATAAAAACTCTTAAAAAGAAACATGTCTAGTACCATGTTTTAGGTATCATGACTTTCCCTTGATCACATCCTTGACCCTATTCCACGTTACATACTATGAAAAACATTTCAAAAACCCGGGATGAGCATAAAGAAGCTCAGTAAGGGATACACAAAGAATGAAAACTGTTAGTTTTTCAAAATAACAAGTAAACCATGTATGCTTTATCAAAGTAATACTTTTCACCTTTTCGAAGTAGTAAAAACTCTTCACTGAATAAAGGTTCATTACTTACCCTTCTGTAACCAAAGTATTACCATAAAACCCATATAAAGATCACATAACATATAAAGGTAACTTGGGATATAAACATACTTAAGTGGAATAACCATACAGTCGACTTCCACACATACTTAATGGAATAGCCATACGGCCGACTTCCACACAATCTTAATGGAATAGCCATACGGCCGACTTCCATACCCAATGCGTTGGAGGTTATAACGTAACCACCCATCCTGGTATTCACGACACCACCCGTCATAATGTCCAAGTACCATTATAAAATCATAAGACATTAAACAAATATAATGGAAAGAAAACATTTCCACATTCCGATCACAATATATCACTTAAATATTTTGACATAACAAATCCTTTATAAAACCCATTTTCAATACGAACATACATAAAAGAGTATATTGTATTTATTTCATTTTAAAAAAATATTACGGCTTGTTGAGGATGCCAAAGACCAAATAATACTCACAGCGGTGGAAAAGGTCGTTGTCACCGCGTACGTTAAAAGAAATATTCCTTTTTGTCATTTAGTAAAATTCTTCATATAAAAAGATTAATTTTGTATAAAATTAAAAATCAAAGGGGTTTATACACCGTATAAAAGAAAGTTGTGTGTAAAACTAAATATGCCTCAATGAAAGGAGATTGAGATGAAGTCCCTTACAAAGTCGGTATCCTTAGATTAAGGATAAATCAATTATATGATTATGTGTAACAAATACGAATACACAAAATATAATTTGATATTAAGTGTAAAAAAATCAGAGGTCATTCACACATAATCATGGAAAAACAAAACAAATGACATAGATATTTAACTCAATGAAATGGGATTAAGTTATGATTTCCGATACAAGTCCATCTAAATGACATAAGAATTTATCAATGAGATGATTATGTGTATAAATAGTATATCCACACAAAGGTTTGTGGAAACTACAACACAGAGATTCCACACATAATCTTGGCATAATAAAATCAATAATTAGAGGTTTAACCCAAATAATTGAAAGTGGGTTATTAAGTTCCCTTACAGAAATTCGACAGCCTAACGGCGTCACTTCAAAACTTATAAAATGAGTTGAAGAGAGATAAAAAGGGTATCTCATCACTTGGACATAAAATTTACATTAATAAGGATATATAATAACATATACCAACATAATAGTATGTCAATTAAAAGACATAACAAAATAATTCTTTTAAAAAGAGGAGGGTGAAAGGTTCCCTTACCGACTTGGGTAACTTTCGAAACGTATACCCCATTGAATAAGGGTCATAAAATGAATATTTAAGTACCCATAAATGAAATTATATTACATAAAGAGTATAATAATGGGAATTACATACACCACTCAAAGGAAATGGTGGAAAATGTAGCATAAATCTCACAGGAATAAAAGTGAGATGAAAAATTCCTTATGAAAACTCGGCAGCCTAACGGCGCCACTAAAAACTTCCAAAAATGGTTTGATGAGATCAAATAGAGTATCCCATCATATTACAATAAAATTTACAACAAGCGGAATATAATATAACATCCCCCATCATAAAAAATAGTAGCTTAAAAGAAGTGACATAAATGAGAGTACTTAAAAAAAGAGAGGTTAGATCTCTTACGAAAATTTGGCAGCCTAACGGCGCCACTCAAAACATCCTAAATGGATTGATGAGAGAAAATAAGGTCTCTCACCATATGAACATAAAAATTATAGTAGGAGTAATATAAAAGAACATCCCAATCATAATAAATATGATCTTAAAAGGAATGACATAAAAGAATGTACTTAAAAAGAAAGAGAGGAGTTGGATCCCTTACCCCGTGTCCGACATGACTCGATCGTTCTTTAATCTCCTGAATAATAAAATTTGATAAATTTATAATTGCTTAAGGACATCCATTAAATATTGTTATTCATTTAGTATCACATATTATAATGTTATAATAATTGGTTGATAAAGTGAGTCCGCATCAAACGTTTTTGTCGATGTTCAGTACATGAGTAAAAAATGACCTTGTTGGAAAAGAATTTTCCATGTAGTTATAGGTACATCATCTCCAGAATAGTTTTTATGTTTTAAATATAATATATATCCATTATATATTCGTTTTATACTATTCCATAGGATTTGGAGATAAAAAATTAAAAGCACCGTTCATGGAGATAGTAGGTCGTACGTACGCATGAACGCTACTTTGATTTTTTTGCCATATTAATGGAATTAAACATAATGAGATATATATATATTATAATTCCAGAATAATACCCATCATTTAGATTTAATATATTACATATATATCCATTATATATATGTACATATAATAGTACATAACATTTAGAGATAAGAAATGAAATGTATCGTTCATGGAGACGGTAAGCCGTACGTATGCATGAACGCTACTTTCATTTATTTTTTTTTAAATTGAATAAAATAATAAAGATATAAAGGTATATTATAATTCCAGTAGGATAACATATGTAATACCATTAATTAAATCCTTTATAAATCCCACATATGCCATTAACGAATCAAATCACTTTGAGGGGTGGTAGTCCGAACTTCTTAAAATGAAGATATCGCGTTTACCCATAATGGAAACCATAAAGGTATTCCATAAATGAAAAATACGGAAGGTTAAAGAAAAAATAAACATATTATATATCATATATAAATATAGTTACATCTTAATGGCCACCTTTTAAGGCGTTAAAAGAATGTTGAACAATCATCATTTCGGGAGGCAAAAATTCGCCAAACACGAAAACAATATGTTCTTTAACCATTAGATGTAAGTGTCTGTAAGTGTATATTGAATCCTTATTATAACAACATCCAAGTATATTGAAGATACTGTATTTGTTACAAAATAAATGAATAAAAAGAGTTTAGTGGGTTGGAGATGAAAAATAAAACAAAAGGACGCAAGTGAAGACATTACCTTTAAGTTGTGTAACTTCCTTTGATTTGAGATCAAAGGCTTCCTTGGAAAGGATTATGCACAAAGTGAGGCTTCAAGGAGTTATAGAGGGATGTGGAGAGATTAAATGGGCAGGTTTTGGCTGAGCCAAAGTCTTGAGAGGTGTGGGAAAGGAGGTAGAGGTGGGGGCCTTTTATAAGAGGAGAGGAGGGGCACTCTTGGAAAGTGAAGAAATGTTAATTTATTTTAGAATGTGTTTCTAATTTCAATGGTCCCACATTGATTTGTTTCGATTATAAGGTGATAAAGGTTATAAATCCACCCATATAGTAGTTTTTGAACATGTGTAGGTCTTAGATTTTAAATTATCTTTCAATTTTATTTAAATCGTTAAATAATGAGGTCATCGCTGCATCATCATGATGTCATAAATAATTTAATTCATTTAATGTCTAAAGATTCTAAAACAATTAATATGATGTAGGAAATATTTTTAGCTTTCTAATGACTATTTATAGTCAAAAATATGAATTTTATAACCCCATGTAAATTTTTTTTAGGAAAACATCTCATGTTTGTGTCATTTTTACTTTAACATTAAATAAAAAGACATTTATACCATTTTCCAACCAAAGTGGCTCCATGGGGTCCCCAAGTTGACCAATGGATTGTCTTGGTCGGCCATGACACATCAAATGAGGTTAAGACATGTGTATAGGTCATTTCATTATATTAAAACATTATTCTTACCTTAAACTACACTAATTACCTCTAATCGCGATTAAAAACTTAATAAGTTACTACTCAAAAAAAATTATTTTAATCCCATTGAACCACATTTTACTTCATAATGACAACCAAGTATGTCGGATTTTTAAAATTAAAAACACAAAGGTGGAAAAATTTCATTTAAACGGAAAATCAGTTTTTATAAGTACCACTTAGTGGTTTCACTATTCATCAAAAATTGAAGTTTTTCAGAAAATTACCAAAAATTCACCCTAAGATATATTTGATATTCCAAATTCAAAAATGATCTCTATTTTAAAAAATTAAAAACATATAAGTTTCTTTAATTAATTTAATAATTATTTCCCGCTGTCAAAACAAATAGCGTGTTTTTATTGTACAAAATGTATCAAATGATTGACACTAGTTTAAGTCCGATTTCAATGTAAGATTAATTTCAACGACCACTATTTGATTAAATAGTAAAAATATATTCTAATTTCACTTTAAAACCAATTCAAAAGATAATCTAATCCTATAAATTAATTATATTAAAAAGATGTTTTGAATTAAAATAAAACATTTTTCACTATTCATTAAAAATTGAACTTTTCCGGAAAAATACCAAAAATTTACACAAAGTAAATTTTGATGACCTGATTCTAAAGAAGTATTTTATTTTGTCAAATATAACACATCAAATTGTCAAAAAGTTGATTTAAAAGAGTTTCTCCATCAAAAGGCGGTTAATCGACATTTTAAAGAATATTAGAATGTTTACGCTTAAAATAGGATTCATTCGCATTTTTAATCCTCTAACATTTATTGTATAAAGTAAAAATATTTGACAAACATATATAATAATTTTGTAGTTAGTAATGTTAATTCCATACATTACAACGGCTAGGTGTTAACTACTATTTAAAATAATATTATTTTATTATTAGAGTGAAACGTAAGATTCCCATGAAACTCGTTGTTGCGTGTTAGGTACGCCATCGAGCATAGCGTCCCTTTTAAAGTCATATTAATATTTTATTCACAAATATGGATAAATGTGAAAATGTCATACTCTTTATTTACCTGGGGTGTTACAATTACACTAAAAAACAAATCAATTAACATGAAAAAAATTTATGTGTCTCTAAACACAACACCGACTTGGAATGTGTTACACACAACATTGGATTTCCACGATACATTATTTTAGAGTTAAAATTATTTAAATAATATGGTTATGACCTATCTGTTAAATATATTATATTAATAGTTATAAATACTTTAAAAATATTGTTTTTAATTATATTATATAAATTAGGATTTGTGGTGATGAAAAAAACAATTTTTTGTATTGCCATTATATGTTAAAAAATACTGTTTTATTAGATGAACTGATTTTCATTTCCTTCTTTGAAAAAATAATAAAATAAATTTTAGAAACTGTTATAAATTTAATTTTTTAAAATAAACATTATTTTTTAATTTGAAATGTCAAAATTAACAAAGGGTGGTTTATTTATTCTCCTAATTAAATTCATTTGTTCATGAATTGGTAATAAATATTTAATTTTTAATTGGAAATTTTTTTTCAAAAAAATAATTAATAGTGTTAAGCTATATATTTTATTAGTTTTGAAGAATAATTAGATCATATTTTTTTATATTATCTATTTTAGTTAATTTGAATCAATTTCAAATTATAATTGATATAGAAACATTTCAAGCATTTGAAAAGATCACTTGAAAAAACCCACATTTTTTGTTTTCTATTCCATATTAATTTTCAATAAATTTCTTCAAATTATGTGAATATAGTAAGGTAAAATGGATTCCATATTTTAAATAAAAAATTAATTTTTTTAATTTTTATTTAATTTTTATCCATACAAAAGTTACCATAACAAAACCATCATTTACCATGATATATGTAAAAATGAATCACGTTAAAGTTAAAAAGCATAAAGGCATAAAATTGATAAAAACTAAAAATTTGAATGGTTTATTATGGTGAGGTTCAAAACTATCCATCCTAAAAAATATTAATTTCCATCCAATGTCGTTTAATTTAGTTCCACCAAAAAATGGCTGGCTTTATATATAAAATACTCATTGTTTTATTCACTCAAGCCTTCCTCTCCTCATGTATAAATATCACACCACACCACCCTATTTTGATGTAAAAATCCATATATCTCTTAAAAAATATTCGAAATCCACTCCCCATAAATCTCCCAAATAAAAGTATTAATATTATCACTAAAATATTACATAAAAGGTCCTCAAGGGTCTCTTAAGGAGGGGATATTCTATTGGTAATTCTCATAATGTACCTCTCTTATTTTTTTCTTTTTCAACTTTCTTCTCACCCACTTCATCCATAAATGAATAATAACTATAGATTTATTTATATAATTTATTATTGTATTAAATATGAAAAAATATCATATCCATTTCATTTCTTATCTCTTTTAATTCTAACAAAATTATTGTCCATGTTTTTCTAGTAAATATACTCCATGATTAATGTTTTTGTTTTTTTTCATTACCATCTTCATGGATGGTATTAAAACTAATTTTATTTTTAAATAAAAATTTAATATTTATATTATAAACTATATTATATTATGGAATTAATATATACTAATACTAGTAAATAAAATGAAATAATTTTATGGTGTTGAAAAATACTACTATAATAAATTGATCATTTATCATTAACGTTTTATCAAATAAATCATCCCCATGTATGAAATTAGAATGATATATCAGAATATTTGTATTTATTAAGGTAACTAAATACCATTTAATTCCACTTATATAATTTTAATCTCATATTTGTATAACATACATAATTTTACACAAATTAATCATTCATGAAACTATGAAACAAACAGACCTAGAACCATAAAAATAATGTCATATTACTAATGAATAGGTAATCATATGTTATATAATCATCCTATAAGGTATTATAAATCTAAAATAGGGTTTTATAATAAGTTTATGACCTAATCTAAACCATTTTACCAGAGATTTGAACTAATTTTAAGTTTGTCGAATGTGAGGTAAGGATAGTTTTTCTCACTTTTTATTTCTGTGACATCCATTCCATAACCCCCACACATTTATTTTTTGCGGAGTAAATACATACCATTAATGTGTTTTAATAGTTTTATAATTTAATTTTTGTTTATCTACATATCCATTTTAGGATCTCCATTTAATGGTGGTTTATATTTCAAAAGTTAACAAACGATTAAGGTAGTTTTGTCTTAATTTTTTTTTTGGAGACACATGTATTGTTATGAACCTATATAAATTTACAAGGTCTATATACATCCATTTTACATGTTATATAAGGAATATAATTATTTTTGTATTATTTTTGTATTTTTTAATGTTACTTTTTCATTGGGATTACGATACAAAGTTTTCAAAGTTTTATGGGAAACTTTGAAATGTTTGATGATTATTTCACTCAAGAAATGTTTTTAAAAAATATCTAATGAAAAATTTTAAGGAAAAGGATTATAAATAAATTTAATATGTATTGAACTATTTTATAAATATTAATAAATATTTAATGCAATCTATTTTCAATGAAAAAACGTTTTCCAAAATGGTTTATGGTCTCAAAAGTGTTTTTCAAAGAAAAAAGAAATATTTTCATCATGAATTTCTATATAGTGTTATCTAGAAATTATTTTCCAAGTAAGACCATTTTATTTGATGTTAATTTTTGAAAATTATATTTACCAATTATACTATTCATATCATTTATTTGAATGGTTTATATTTATGATGGATTCAGACTTATGAACTTCGTTTCTTTTCCTGGATTTATGTTATGATGAAATGTTTTATGAAACCTATATCATCTCATGGGTTATTAATTATTTATGTTATTATAGAATACATTTTTATGTTTTAATAATGATATGGGTGGTACCTATAACTAATTACAATGCATTGGGTAATGATTTATATCTCATGAGATAGACACAATGGACATGTTCAACTATGATGGCCATGAGAGTGAATCATGGCTACCATAATGGTATGTGGTGTGAACCAATACTACCAATATGGTCTAGGCCATGATTCCTTGACTACTATTGAAATAATTGTTATGTGATTATGATTTTTCCATAGTTCCATGTTTTATTACACTTTTATTATTTCATATATCATGTTCTTTATTTCCTTAAGATTTTTGTCTTACGAACTACCAATATTTATCCCATGATTCATATTTATAATCTTTGATATATAGGGTATGATATGATATATTTATGAACATGTTATCACACCAATATTCCCATGAAAATGTTTACATATCTTCATTTCTTACCATTATTGGGCATACGAGATCACCCCTTTTTATATTTTCTTTCACCCAGTTTATAGCGATATGCATTATGTTTAATGTGTTTATGAAGGGTTCTAGTCAAGAAGAACATATTGGGAGATGATATAGCTCAATTATATAGTTGTGTTTATGAATCCATGTTTCCAATGGCACTTTACTGATATGGTATTTGGTAATTTTTTTCTCTAATGTAATAAGTTTCCAAAAATGTAATGTAATGTTAATTTATAAAAAGATAACTTCTCTATAATTATACTGGAGTTCCTAACAAGAATAAATAAAATGGGATGTAATATAAGATATCTTAATTTTAACTCCTTGAGATATAGATATTATTTAAAACCTATTTATTTTCTTATTCAATAAATAATATTTTCTTGACTCATTACATATTAAAATATTTTTGGTTTTCATGAGATTCACATTCATTTAAGCTCTACATTTTTATTCTCCTTCGATTAATACACGAACTAAGTTGTAATGATTTTTATTGTTATAATATTTTAATTTATTTATTTTTTTAAAAGTAAAATTTTATTTTATAGTTTTATCTTTTTATTCTTCAACCGTAGGATTTTTGGAATTTTTTATCCATCATTATTTTCAATTGATTTAAAGCCTTATAAACATGTCACCTCTCATTACAACACAGTTCAACTAAATAGATTCTTTTATGTGCACTCAAAATTTTATATTCTATATAGCATCAAATAATTTTACTCCATGTATATATTATCCATATTTTTTCACATATATTTTTCTAGATCCTTGAATTATTTCTGAAGGTATTTCACTTTTATCTTTTAATTTATTCCCAAAATATATTTAAAAGTTTTTTAAAATATTTTCTTTGTGGTTTTTTTAATTTTTTTTCAAAATATATAATAGAATATTTTCATTAAAATCATCCATGGAAAAAAATTTCCTATATTATAAAAAATATTTCTAATATTGTTTATTTCTAATTAAAAATGGTCTTTAGAAGAAATTTGTTTAGCTACATGAGATTTAAAAATATATTTCTCTTTTTTAAATTTGAAATTATTGATTCGTTGTGATGTAAGAAACACCAAAAATAGTATTAAGGTCTGAATATTAAAAAGTTAAATTTAATACATGAAAAAATTAAATATCATTAGTAATATAAAATATATAATTATAATAAGTACTACTTTAATATTTCTTGTCTCTAGAAAAATACATTTTTTATAAAAATGTTTTATTATATATGTTTATTGAATAGATTATTTTCATTAATTAGATAATTAAAAATACAAAAAAATTAGTATTTATTAATTTAATAAAATTAATAAAAATTCATAAATTTATTAGTAAATGGTTATAAATAAAGAAAAATCATTTTAAGTTAAAATGGGTAATTTTTCAAAAAACATTTAATTTTGTTTCTCATTTATTTTTTTAAAATATATTAATTTAATCAAAATATATGGAATATTATAATTAAATATATTTTAAATATATACTGTTAAATAAATTATCATTTATCTAATGTATTTTTATTGTCAAGGAATAAGAATAAAATCATTTTTATTCATAAAGTTACATTTTTTCTAAAAACTATTTTATCTATTTTCGGTTTGGACAATAGAGTTAATTTATTCAAAAAATATGAAATGAATATTCTAAAATCAGTTTAATATTTGGATTAAAATTAATCAATATTATTAAAATATTGGAAATTAATTTTTAATAGTTAATGAAAAGTTACACTAGTAAAAATATTATCACTACAATAACTCTAAAAACGATTAATATCATACTAAAATTATGATATAAGTAGTAAAATATAATTAAAATTTTTCTAAATATAATTTTATAGGTGGATATATATAATATGCTAACTTAACATTGTAAATTACTCTATGTTTTGTATTGTTTCTTTGAATGTTACTTTTTATTAATTTAAAGTTTATAATATTTATAATTTCTCCACTCCCTGAAAATTTAAATCAGAAAATCCTTTTTTAATTTATCCACTCTAGTTCGTAATATTAGTTAAATAAAGAATAGAAAAAATTAAATTCCCTATCTCCTTAAAATTTCCTATAGGTTCTTGTCTCATAGAAATAATAACCAAATTAGGATTAATGTGTAAGTAAAAGGAGGTCACCCCCTGAAGAGGTAATTATGTTAATGGACGACATTATATATTATTTATTCTTCCACGTCCTCCAATAATTATACAAAAAATATTTTTATTTAATTACTATATTTAATATTATATTTATTTATGTTAATAATACTACCATTTTCTATCACTTTTCCATCTAATGGGAAACTATTGCATCCATCATACGTACATGTGGACTGTAGCCCCAATCAAGGGAAATAATTAATCCTTCCTTAATAACTCTCATGGATGGTTATATATATCTATTTAATGGATATATCTAATATTTATAATAGTATTATAATTTTTTTAAATATCATTTACCATCATTTTATTTTACTCATTCAGAGATTAAAGCATCACCCATTTAACATCCCAGGTAAATAAAGAATAATATATTCTTATATTTATTAATATTAGTTAATTAAATATTAATTTTACTTTAAAGGGGATGCTATATTCAATGGATTACCTGATACGCAACAACAGGTTTCATTGAAATCTTATGTATCAAATAATACTGAGTCATAATAAAAAATAATAAAATATTATTATTTTAAATCTTAGTTAACACAATCTCGTTTTATTATAGGTAATGAATATAACCAACTAAAAAATTATTGTACATGTTTTTAAAATGTTTTTACATTTATCAAAAAAAATTTACATGCTTAAAATGTGAATGAATCTAATTTTAAGCATAAATACTCTAATATTCTTTTAAAGGTCAATTTATCGACTTTTAATGGAGAACGCTCGTTAAATAGAGTGTTGTCCACTTTTATATGTTATATATTACAAAATAATATTCTTATTTAGATTAGTGTCATAAAAATTTACTTTGGGTAAATGTTTGGTATATTTTTAATAAAATTCATTTTTTAATGAATAGTTAAAAATACTGTATTTTAATTCAAAACTGCCTTTTAATCTAATCTATTTAGATGGTTATATTGTCTTTTTAATTTTTTTTAATGTTTAACTAGATTATATGTTTTCTATTTAATCCAATTTTTTTCATTGTAATTAATTTCACAATGAAATTGGACATAAACGACTCTCAATCTTTTGATAGTTATTATTTCTTAAAAACATGATTTCCGTTTTGACAATGGGAATTAATTTTAAATTAATTAATCCAAAATTTATGTTTTGAATTTGGTAAAATAGATATCATTTTTGAATTCATAATATCAAATATATCTTAGTCTGAATTATTGGTATTTTCTGAAAACGCCGATTTGTTTTGAATATTGAAAACACTTAGTAGTAGTTAAAAACTGACTTTTTCATTTGAATTAAATTTTACTGATACTATGAATTAAATTTATAAAATCCAACATACATGTTTGTTATTAGTAAGTAAAATGTGTTTTAATAATATGAAAATAATTTTTCATTAAATTGTAACTTTTTTATTTTATTTACCGTAGTTAAAAGTGAATTGAGTAATTAAAGGTAGAAATAATATTATAGTGACATTAACATACCCAAAAATGTGTCTTAATCCTATTGGATGATTCATTTATGACCATGGGAATCCTGGGTCAATTTTGGGACCCAATGGATCCACTTTTGAGTGATAATGACACTTTATATTAATTAATTTAAAGTAAAGAAATAAATGACATAAACATATACCTTTTAGTAAATCAATTTTTAGATGGGGTTATATAAGTTATCATATATACAATAAATATTAATTAGAAATATAAAACAATTTCATATATCATTGTATTTTTATTATAATTTTAAGACATTAGATAAATAAAATTATTTATGAAACAATAATGATACACTATTCACCACATTAATAAATGATTTAGATAAATAAGATTATAAATATTAAAAAAATATAAAAAACCTATCCAATTCTTATTGGATGATATTATTTTAAACATTAGTCATCTTATATTCTCTTTTAATGAGTTTTGGACTTTTAGAAACTGAAAATTATTCTATAATAAAATAATATTTTCAAACATTCATAAAGATCCCATCCTCCCCTTATAAAAATACCTCACCTCTAACTCACTGCTCACACCTCTCAAAACCATTGGATCGCCCAAAATATATCAGATTAATATCCCTACATACATATCTTCCACCTAGGTGCCTTACCTTAGGAAGAAGGAACTTTAAGAAATCCATTTGGTTCTAACCAAAGGGAGTTGCCCGATTTAAAGGTAACATCTTATCATAAGTTCTTTTGTTTTATTTTCCTTCTCCAAACCCCTAAAAACTTTTTATTCTTTTATTTTATAGAAAAAACTCTATCATAAATATATGAGGTTTTTTTTGAAATGTATTCTAACTATACTTACACACACCTCAATCTAATGGGTGAAGAACATATTGTTTTTGTGGACAACGAACTACTACCTCACGAAATGATGATTGTTCAATTATCTCCTACCATATTTTATGGTGGCCATTATGATGGAATTGTATTTATATTTAATATATATTATATTTATGTTTATTATATGATTATTTATTTTTCATTCATATCATACCTTTATGGATTCCATAATGGGTAAACAAGATAATCGCATTTGAGAAAGTGCGAACTACCACCCCCTCAAAGTGATATGACTCATTCATACCATACGTGGGATGTATAAATGATAAAGTTAATTAAATTATATATGATACGACACATGAATTATAATATACCTATGTATAATTATGTTTTAATTTCTAATAAAATAAAAAAATAGGAAGGAAAGTAGTATTTATGAGTATGTAAGGCTTATCGTCTCTATGAACGGTGAGTTTCATTTGTTAACTCCAAATGTTATGTACTATTATAAATACTTATATATAATAAATATATATGATATAAATGTTAACTAAATCATGAATATCATTTTTGAGATAATGTAATTTCAACCACATGGATCTTTTATAATTATATCATGTTCATTTTTAACTCATGTTTCGAACAGCAGCAAAATGTCCGATATGAACACCAAGAATTAACTAATTTTTATAGATAGGTAATAAGTGATATAAAATGAATAATAAATATTAAAAAGGTTCTCATGCATGTAGATATTAACTTATGTTTATTATTCTATAAATTTATGAATGAACGGGTCAAGTCTGACATGAGGTAAGGGACCTCATCTCAATCTTCATTCATTGAGGCATATTTTGATTTATAAACGAATTTCATTTATACAGTGTATAAAATACATGGACATTCCATTTCATTCAAGGGAACCATTTTTTCTATGAATCATTTTACTAAATAACAAAATAAATGTTTTTAATGTTTGTGGCGATAATGACCTCCATGCCTCTGTAATCAATAATTGGCTACCTCCATAAGCCTTAATGTTTTTAAAATGATAAAGAAATCCCTTATTCAGTTTTTTTGGTGATTGGGTTTTGAAAATGGTTTTTGAAATCTATTAATTATTTCAATATATTGAAATGATTTATTTTTATTGAAACTGAAATGTTATTAGTGAAATATTTATATTAGAAATATTTTATGTCTTATGATTTTATAATTGTACTTGGGCATTTGATTGGTGGTTACCTAATAAAAAATGATAGGTGGCGTCATGATAAACCAGGATGGGTGGTTACTTTATAACCTCCAAAAACCCTTCTAATTCCTCTTCCTAATATTTTTAATAAAATCTATAAAAACATACATGATTTCTATTGCAATGTTAATCATATGAACAAGATAGGAATACAGAGATGACTGGGAAGAACCATTATAAAATAATGAAACTATTACCGATGAAATAATAAATATGTTAACTCCCACAATAATGATATCCATGTCAACCTCCACTAACAACTCATCTATTTAATGAAGATAATCCACTCCAATGAATTTGTGTTGAGCCCTATAGTATTTCAAGAATCTAAATGTGCCACAGTATCCTTTGGAGAGGACGATCCCTGACCATATCGAGGAGTAGACATAAGATAACAGTAATGGTGAATATGTCCATAAGGTCTAACAATGTTTCACATTTTTGTAGCTGAATGAAATTAATTTTTGGTGTTTATGACCATTACACAATGATAAATATTTATAGTCATAACACAATACAATACTACAGTTTTCAAAGAGGCATACTGATGAGAACCATACCCACTACTCATGTGATTATCATAAAACTTTTTCTATTCAGAAGAGCACCACTAAAAATACCAATATGTGGAAAGAAAGGGGTGGGGTATTCATCCATGGCTTCTGTATTCATTTCATCGATCATAGACATGTCCACACTATCTATATAGGTTAAACTATATAGAATAAATACATGTGATCATATATTTAATCACATACCCTATAGGTACATAGATAATTTCACTTACCCATTATTTACAAACATTGGTGAAAAATTATCCATCTCAGCAAATGGATTGGGTTCCAATAATGATGAATTCCCTTGCTTCTATAAATATTTAAACTCTAGATACATCTCCATCATCAGTGACTTTGAAAAAACAAATGTTTGAAGAAGAGAGTCTTAAAACCCTTCCAGTCCAAACATAGTTTCCTATACTGTTATACCATGGAATCCCACCAATTATTATTGGTAACCACATGTCTAAATGTTGATAACATCACTTTTATACTCTATGGTGTATCCATGAACTAAAACATTTTACCACTCCGGTAAATAATGTTCTCCACCTATTGAGTTTCATTCTTACCTTTAAAGGATGGTGGATTCTCATGCAAGAACTCCCATGATAGAGTGATTTCTCATATAGATCATATTTTTACCTCAAGTACTACATTTTGAGATTGTGGTAGATTATGATCCACAACATGAACAATCCACATTATGGCCTCAATAATTTTCTAATTCATCAAAGGATTCCCTGAAAGATTATCACATGCACCCTCCTGATGAACTAATAAAACCCATCTCATAGGCATACTGCTACACACAAAATTTAAAGAAATGATTAGACATAGAATAATATTAGTTTATACTACATAACTCATAAGGGAAAGCTTTAATTAACATCAAAACTCAAAATAAGAGTCACAAATCCCAACATCCCATGGTAAATTGAGTTTTATCATAGAATGAGCTTTGTTAGCCAATCATTTCATTATATATCTCATGTCTCAGAAATCTTATCTCCAGAATATAAAATTTCCTAATAGAAGGGAATACCCAATGAATTTGTGGCTCTGATACAAGAGTACAACAAACTGACCTGAATACCATCTCAAATGGGTATTCGATCTAATATTCCACATACACAAAAAAGAAAATTTTTGATCCATTTGGGATGATAAATCGTACCCGATGATCAAATGATAAAAAAATGAACAATTCCTCCCTACATGATCCTTCAACATGAAATATATACACATAAAAATGTGAAATAACATAAGATATAAATATAAACCATAATAGATAAATAATAATGTATGTAATAAAACTAAAAAATGTAGAAAACATTATCCATGAAAAATATCCAACCACAAAGGACTACAAAACCAAATAGATACTCTAGAATTTCTATGTAATAACATAGTAAATCTCCAATAGTCTCAACACTAGCTAACCAAAATACTCTACCATTTCAACACACAACTGAAGGGGTATGTATGTTGTCAGATTATAGACTCAATAGGGTCTCACCGAGGTGTTACATATCATATATCTGAGTAATAATTAAAAAATGAGAAACATTAATGAAAACAATCATGATAATAGTTTAAGAGTTTCTCTGTCGAAGGCATTGAAACCCAATTTAATTTTCCATTATTCACAATTTCGTAATAAATCAGGTAAATCTGTATCAAATAATTCCCTAACCATATATCACAATATATATATCATGTCAAAAATAGTGCATGCATCACAAATCATATCAAATTTATGGTATAAATAAAAATAACAAGCCTAAATTCACCAAAATTTTCCAAGAAGAACATGTAACATCTTTACAACAATCACATTAGGTCCAGATATCTAGGAATCTGTTACATTCTATAGGAACTAACTTATATATCATGCCCTAAGAAATATGCATCAATTATATATATAATTAGAACACCCTAGAAAGTAAACCTAGGACAAGTATAACAGGTCCTTAGAACAATGAGCATAGGGAAAAGAGGTGATCCCCAGGACAACCCCCCCCCCCCCCGAAATAGTTTATAATTTTTACTATACCTTATTCATAAAGACCCAAGTCATCCAACGTGCACTATTTCCCAAAACTTTTATCAAACCATTTCATCATTTCATTATTTTAAAATCATTTAACAAATTTCATTTCACAATTATTTCTAAAATACTTTTCTTTTAAAAAAATTAGTGGGAAACCATCTTTAATGAATACCCATTACCAAAAACACACAAATTAATTTATATCATTCCATATAGTTTAATACATTAATTTTTTGAAAAAGAGAATTGTAGTTCACCAAAAAGGCTAGAGGTGAATCCACCAACATAAAAACCCAGACCATACATGCCCACAAGGAACTCCACAAACAAGGATGAGAATATTACCACAGTGGATACTATAGAATCAATCTACACATACTATAATTGACCCAATTCAATAAACGTTTCAATGTGGAATAGGAACTAATAATAACTTAGGAACATAAACATGCTTCTCCTCAAACAACAAGGAAACAACTCCTGAAATGATATCAAACAAAATATATTGAGATAAAAAATAGAAACATCATTGTCGGTCAATTTAAATGATAATGAACTATGATGGCACTACCGTGGTCAAAGAAACAAAGATGGATAAATGATTACTCACTCAAAGATATGATCTCTAACCGCAATAGTGATCAGTCATTGAATTAATCAATACATCTCAGATGTAGACTCCCCAAATCATCACATAATGGGTATAGGCTAATAGTAAGAAGGGATATGGAAGGATGAATGAAAGGTGAATTGATATAGAACCCTTAATGTGTAACTCTTTATAGTTACACAACATGTATCACTATTACACATCATGTAATTTTCAAGGATGAATTACATAAATAGCCTATATTTTCTTTATTAAAAACATATCTTATATCTTTACATTTCTTTTAACCATTAAATTGTGTGTATTCATTTGAAGATGTGTAAAAAGTTATAGAAATGTGTATGGAGACCAATTACACTTCTTGTAACCCCTTTACACATCATTTATCCTCTAAACACATAATATATAACCAAGATTCTTAAACAAAAAACCCAAACCGGATCTGGATTTCTAACAAATTGGGGTGAACCCTCTAAATCCAATAACACATTTATACCGAAACTCCAATAAATAAAATAAATATCACATCCCAACACATTAATTCATTTTACTCAGTATATTCTCTCCATCCTCTAAAAGTTCATGATTTATTAAGGATGATTCCATGAAATTATGAATAATTTATTTAATTATAAAAAAACTTATTCCATTGTTAATGATTTATGGTTTATGACTTGTTGGGTATGATTAAAAAGGTTGTGATCATATTCTCCAATAATTAATCTGATCTTATACTCACTTATGATCATCAATTATTTTATCTAATTTTTTCCCCTACCAATTATAAGATTTAACCATTTATTATGAATCTATTTCCCAAAATTGTAAAAAAGGTTTAAATTGTAAATATTTGTAAAGGAAACTTTTGAGAAGTACCTTATTGTTATATACAACGTACTTTATAAAAAAGTTGATTATGTTCTGAGACTCGAAACACAATAAACTATTGTGATTATTGGGAATGTATTATTATTATATGTATTGAATATTCATATAAGGTTATGTAATATTTATTTATGTAATTTTTGGGTCACTTTTTTCATCTCGGTATAGGGTTTATATACATCATATATTATTGTTTTAAAACATTAGTTAGAACCCTGTACATATGTACATGTATTGGAAAATATCCTATAATTTTGTTAAAGTTGATATTTTTTGGTTTCATAGAAATGAAATACGTCTACATATACAAACATGTTGATGCAATATCTAGCCCAAATTCAACTATGGGTAACAATATTAAAAATAAGGGTTGTTATTAACTCGATCTTCACCTAGTTCATGATTTTGAGGTTATACTACACACCTAGTTGACACTCTCGAGGGACATGATTTGGTTAACACAAATTTTTATTATAAATTATTATGTGGGATTTGAATGTATTTATGTTTGAAATCATAATAGGAAATGGACATGGAAAACATTGATGTGAACATATGATGTCATGGGTTTATTAAATGGTGTAAAAACATAGGACGTGTCAATAATAATATTAATTTCTCTAAGGATTCTTACTTTGATTATTAATGCTTGATACTCTCAAAAATAATTTTTATTTTACATATTTTTTGGGACTAGAAAGAGTAATATAAACAACGTTTTCTGTGTCCAATACAATGACAATTCTCATGAATACCAAATGCAATGACACTTGGGATGAAAATAATTATGATTTTTCTCACTAGAATCTCTCGAGATATGAACTATAAAAATAATTATATTGAACTTCAAAATATAAAAATGAATGAATAAATCACAATAGAATATTTCATGAAATAATGTCCATTATCCTATTGTGTGTGTCTTTATATACTTATTGATGAGAAACTAATAATTTCAATAGAAAACTGATTTTCGGTTTTATAGTACTTGGTCAATGAGGATGTTTTTTTAGTTCTGTATCCTTTTGAAAGTGAATTTGTTCAATACTGTAATATTCAAGAATTTGAGGAAATATGAGTCAATTTATTCAATTATAGTTGAAATTTTTATTAATGAAAATTTTAATAAGTATTTTCCATGAATTAATTATTCTAAAATATAGGGGGAGGTACATGATCTAATGTAAATGTTTGATGAATCTAATGGTACATATGACAAAAAAATCAATATAATTGAATGGTATAATTCTGGTTTTATCATTAATAATGAAATGAAAATTGACTGATTCTATACCAATTTAAAAGTATGTCTTAAGAAGTCATTGGCTACAAGAGTTGTTTATAGCTACGATGTAATTGTTTGATGTTCCCTTAAAGTATAAATAGAAAATTGAGACTCATTATTATTATGGTTTGGAGAAAAATTATTGAAATTTTATTTTCTTACAAATTTGAATAATCAAACCTTTTGATGATTGAAAATTAATATTCTACTTTAAAAAAAATTTCTATGGAAACCTAATGGAAATATTATCTATGTAATAGTTATATGATTGAAGTGTATAACAGATGGTCATCAGGATAAGGAATAATGTGGAGGTATAATGGAGTTATCCAATAAAATTAATTGATAAAAAGCTCAAATGAATATTCTACACATACTCTAATCCTATAATAGGATGGATTATGGACAATATAATAACCAAATAAAAATTACAAGGGTTAATGATGACAAGAAGTGGGAAAAACCACCCATGACCAATGTTACACAGAATATTTTTCAACCAGATATAGTGAAGTGTTCATGAGAATGAAGTGATGAAATATACAATTATCTTCCACTCTAAAATAATAAATACATTTTTTGATTCAATTTTTACCCACTATATTATATATTTATAATTTTATAAGAGTATAAAATCACAAAATAAATTGTTTGATATTGATTTATTATAAAAAATAGTTTATGGTTTGATGTTTTCATCCTTTGTATATAGCACCTCTCTAAATGATTTTATAGGAATTTGAATCTTATAAATGTTTTTATTTTCACTATAATGTTATTTTGTGTTATTTTGAGAATGGAATATATTCCAAATTATAGAAGCCTGGTCAATTTCTATGGAAGGGAATCCATTTTTGATATTTGGAATTAAGCGATAATTTTTATACATATAAGTATAATCATGAAATTCTAGAGGAATTGATTTTATTATATGGGTCACACAGCCTATCCATAAATGGTATTTATTTAAAATGGTTGGGGATGAAAACAAAAATTATGGCATTTCTATTACTCTGGAATATAATGTTATATTTCGTAATGTGTAATTTAGTCATCCTATAAACTATGAAGTCATGCTTTCAATAGATCCCAAAATTAGTACTATTAGTATTTCAAAGATTCATTATAAATGACTATAATTAAGTTGAAATAATTGATGAAGTAACTCCCAAAGAATCTATAAAAGGGATTTATGCACCCCAGTTAATCATTATGGGGTTCAAATATTCTTTTTATTAAGAATTAATATTGGTCAATTTGTATTTACATTGGTTATTAATGACTTAATAAGATCCCTATCAATAACATGTAACCTTTAAACCATATTAATGAATGGAATGAGATATTTTGTGGAGTTTAATACGTTTCCAAGATTGACCATCAAATTGTATATAGTAAGTTACTGTTAAAAAGGGAGTATTTCCCCAATATATCATTCCAAATGAGGTGTGGACCATAAAAAATTTATTGATGCTTCTAAGTGTTTGAAATACCACTCTATTTTATAGATCTATGGAATAGAGTCATTAGATAGTAACATGATTAGTTTCTAGTACAATTTATGTTATCATATAATATATTACAAGATAAAGTAAGAGCATAAATATATTTTCAGTATTATTTGAAATTCCATAAGGAAGGGGAAGGTGTATGCCAAATTTAGAATGTGGGGAGTCCATCTAGATAATGCATCATTCTTGGTTCACATAATAATTGGGTTTGGTATATCAGGCGATCCTTAAATGAATAATGTTAATAAAAAATATCCCATACCAACCAATGTGACTATGATTTCTAATTTTTAGGGTTTTACTAGACATTAGTTACATTCTATGAGAAATTTATCAGCCATATAAAATCCAAAATTAATGTTAATGTTGAGGGGAGATTATTTCCGTTGGGAAAATTATTATGTTGAAAATTACGAGGAAATGATGAGAAGGTTAGAATTAACACCTATAAATACACTACCATATAGTAGAATATGGTTTGTAATATGTAATGATGCATCAAATAAGGGATCGGGGTGTGTTATCACATAGAATTAAATAGTATTACTGTAAGACTCATGAAAATTGAAGGATCATGAGTAAAATTACAATACTCATTATTTATATTATGATAAAATTATTTTATAAATTGAATAAAATAAGTCCTTTTATTTATTTTCAAACGTGATATATATACACTAATAATTGAATATTTAATTTTATTTCTACACATCAATTGTTTAATATATTCAAAAGGATGTGGTTGGTGTCGATTAATGATTATGATGTGTTATGTAACACCCTGAGCTTCCACGATACGCTTCTCATTCAATAATACAATAGCTTGCATTGTACGCAACTTCGAGTTCTAAAACATCGCGACAAATCAAAGTAGCCATTATGAATAGTAATAACCACTTTTTAAAATTATAGAAATTTTATATTTCAAAATGGACTTCATTTTTTTATTCCTAATATTGAAATTAGCCTATGTTGAATTTTTTGTAATTTTCTGAGAACTTCAAACATTTTATGAATAGTGAAAAATACTTAAAACAACTTTTTTATTCAAAATAATTCATAGTGATAAATTATACTATTGAGTGGTTTTAGAGTATAATTAGAATATATTTTTACCATTTTATCCAATGGTGGTCATTAGAATTAATTTAACATTGAAATTGGACAAAAACAATTGCCAATCTTTTGATATAAATTATTTCTTAAAAACACGCTATTTGTTGTGACAGCGGGAATTAATTATAAAATTAATTAATGCAACTAATATGTTTGGAATTTTTTAAAATAGACATCATTTTTGAATTCGTAATATCAATTATAGCTTAGGGTGAAATTTTGGCCATTTTCTGAAAAACTTCAATTTTTGATGAATAGTGAAACCACTAAGTGGTAGTTAAATAACTGATTTTTCGTTTAAATGAAATATTACCACTTCTGTGATTTGATTTTCAAAAATCCGACATACATGGTTGTCATTAAGAAGTAAAATGTGGTTCAATAAGATTAAAATAATTTTTTGGTGAATAGTAACTTTTAAGTTCTTAATCGCGATTAGAGGTAATTAGTGTAGTTTAAGGTAAAAACAATGTCTTAATAATATTATATGAGCTTGACACTTGTCCTACTCCTATTGGATGAGTCATGTCCGACCAAGACAATCCATGGGTCAACTTGGGGACCCCATGGAGCCACTTTAGTTGGAAAATGACATTAATATATATTTATTTAATGTTAAAATTAAATTGACACAAACATGAGTTGTTTTACTAAAACAGTTTTTAAGTGGGGTTACACAAGTCCAAATTTTGATTATAAATATTCATTAGAAAGATAAAAAGATTTCATACATCATAGTATTTTTTTTATAATTTTTAGACATTAAATAAATTAAATTATTTATGACATCATGATGATGCAGTGATGACCTCATTATTTAACGATTTAAATAAAATGGGAAGATAATGCAAAATCCAAGGCTTAAACTTGTCCAAAGCCAATTAGATGAGAATATTTCGAACCCTTATCACCTTAGCCTCGAATTATATAAGTGTGGGACCTTTAGAATCCGAAAAGCATTGTGAAATAATGTAACATTTCAATCTTTCCAAAAGTGCCCCTCCTCTCCTCTTATAAAAGGCCCCCACCTCTACCACCTTATTCACACTTCCAAGCCTTTTGGCTCGGCCAACCTCTGCCCAAATACTCTCCCAACATTCCTCCCTTACTCCTAGAAGCCTCACTTTGGGTAGAACTCTTCCCAAGGAAGCCTTTGGCTCAAATCAAAAAGAGTTACCCGATTTTGAGGTAATGTCTTTTCTAATGTTGTTTTGTTTTATTTTTCTTCTCCAACCCCTAAACTCTTTTTATTCATTTCTTTTGTAACAACACCAGTATCCTCCATATACTAGGATGTTTTTATAAGAATGATTTGAGCTACACTTACACACACCTACATCTAATGGTTAAAGAACATACGGTTTCTGTGGATGGCGAATTTCTGCCTCACGAAACGATGATTGTTCAACACTCATTTAACACCTTCAAAGGTGGCCATTATGATGTCACTATTTTTATATATGATATATAATATATTTATGTTTTACTTATGCTTCTTTATTTTTCATTTTTGTCTTACCTTTATGGCTTCCATTATGGGTATACGCGATATCTTCATTTTAGGAAGTGCGGACTACCGCCCCCTCAAAGTGATTTGAATCGTTAATGCCATATGTGGGATGTATAAAGGATGGAGTAAATGGTATTATACACTATATTATACTGGAATTATATTATACATTTATATCATTATGATTTAGTTCCATTAAATATGAAATTGAAATGAAAGTAGCGTTCATGCGTACGTACGGCTTACCGTCTCCATGAACGGTGCATTTCATTTCTTACCTCTAAATGTTACGTAATATTATAAATGAATGTATATACTGGATATATAAGATATATATGACATCTAAATCATGAATATAATTCTGGATATAATGGATATTTCACCACATAAACAACTTGTAATTATAAGAAGCTTATTGTTGACTCAAGTACCAAAGATCGACAAAACGACCGTTATTAACTTAAATAATTACATAATGTTCATATCATTGTAATAAGTGATATAATAAGGATAATGAAATTGAAAATGGTTCTTAATAAGGTATATATTAACTCTAGTTTATTATTCAGGAGGTTAAAGAACGGTTGAGTCAAGTCAGACACGAGGTAAGGGAATTTCTTAACCCAATTTCCATTCTTTGGGTTAATCTCCTATTTTCAAATTATGTCATGATATTATTCTGTGATGTCTTGTATTTGTACTTTATTTATGCGTACTTATAGTAAATACACATAATAGATCTATTTTATTTAAAAAAATGATCTTTGTAAGGGAATTTCTAAACCCAACTTCCATTCTTTGGGTTAATCTCCTACTTTCAAATTATGTCATGATATTATTATGTATTATTTTGTATTTTTACTTTCTTTATGTGTACCTATAGTGAATACACATAATAGATCTATTTTCTTTTAAAAATGATTTTTTAAGGACTTCATCTCAATCCCCTTTCATTGAGGCATATTTGGTTTTATACACAACTTCCTTTTATACGGTGTATAAACCCCTTTGACTTTTACGTTTATTCAAAAGGAATCTTTTTTATACGAAGCGTTTTACTAAACGACAAAAGGGAATGTTTTTCTTTCCGTACTTATGTGGCGACAATGACTTCTCCGCCGCCGTGACCATTATTTGAGTTTCGGCTTCCTCTACAAGCCATCATTTTTTTTAATGAAAAATAAATACAAAGTTTTAACATTCTTTTATTTTGGTATTGAAAATGGTTTTGAAAGCGTTTTTATTATATCAATGTGTTGTATTGATATGTTGTGATTGAAATATGGAAATGTTATGTTTCCTTTATGCATGTTTTATGTGATACAATTATGGTTTATGATATGTTTAAACCTATTCATATGAGGAATGCATTGGACTTAATAAGTGACGGGTGGAGCCCGCTATAGCTCCTCGATGCATCGGCAGGTCTCATGAGACAAACTACTGTCTTGGCACGAGGCCTTGACAAAATCTTATTTGTGGTCTTGGCACGAGGCCTTGACTACGTGGTTATGATAGTCTGGCATTATGCATTCCATCATTATGAAAGTGGTTATTGATATTGCATGTGTTTATTCGACCAGTAGAATATCCATGTGAAGAAGTAAATGGCATTATCTCATTTTACTTTTTCCATATTATGTTGATGTTCAAGTTTAAAAGGCTTTTGTTTTAGTTATACATTGCCTTAAATGTTTATGTTTATTTATGAAAGCTTCCGCAATATTGTTATCCTTACTGAGCATCTGAGCTCACCCCTTTCAATGTTTTAATATTTTCCAGGATGTGAAGAAGTATTTTATGAATGACCTGCAGGGATAGTCAGAAGAGGATATGAGTGTGGACTATGGAGACTTTTTTATTGTAGTTTTTCACTTTATGATGTAATGTAACGTTTACGAATGTATCTAGTGTTTCAAAGGCTACTAAACTAATCGGTCTTTCGAGACTTGATCTTTTGTGATCATGCCAATGTTACGAAGTAATGCACCGACTCTGGGTAGCTGGGGTCGGGGTGTTATAGTTGGTATCAGGTGCAGTTTAGTACTAACCTTGGAAGCTAGATTTAGATAAACTCTGATTAGAGCACATAGACCTAAGATGAACTTTGAGGATTAGTATAGAAGAACTTCCTAAAATTTTGGTATTGTAGAGATTTTGTGAGTTTTTCGATCAATACATCCCTGTCAGGATACGAGCAGGTAGAGGCGGCTCTGGCACAGATGTACCTAGGGGTAAAACCCGAAAACACCGCTTTGAGCTAGACTCGAACTGGAACTGGTGCACGACAACGGGCCTTGCTGCACTCTTGGTTACGACACTCCCGGGGGATATGCTTAGGATAATTCTCATTTTATTTACAAACCACTATGAAGGGTTATGAGTATATACTTCCTCAAAGAAAACATTTCTTTTTATGATTATGGATTATATCCATAAATAGTTCAATTTATGTTTAGTGTTTTATAAGTATGGGATTATGTATTTTGATTCATAAACTAATCTAGTTTATGCCATTGTTTAGAAATGGCGCCTAGTGGAAGAAATGGAAACCGTATCAATGCACGCACTCCATGTAGGGATTGCCCTCCTGCTCAAGATAATTATAGTGGGGCTGGTGATGCAACTGGGGCCGATCAGCTAATCACCATACTGGGACAACTTACTCAGGTTATGAATAATAACCTTACCCGTATGGAGCACCCTGATCCACAGCGTGGAGGATGAATGTTAGATCGATTCATGAGGCAACAACCACCAACTTTCAATGGGAGTACAAATCCCTTAGTAGCCGAGCAATGGATAAATTCCCTAGAGAAAATATTTCAGGCTTTGGGGAGCAGTGAAAGGGAAAAAGTTATCATGGCAGTTTACCGCCTCACTGGAGATGCCGATCAATGGTGGTCACTAATTCAAAACACAAAGAAAGAGGATGAATTAACAAACATGGAATGGCAGGAGTTCAAAGAACTGTTCTTAGAAAAATACTTTCCTCGAGACCATCGAGCGGATATGGAAAGGCAATTTCTGAGTCTGAGGCAGAAGGAGGATGAGAATGTCGCAAAGTATGAGGCAAACTTTACAAGGTTAGCAAGGTATGCTGCAGATTACATACGCAACCCATGAAGTAAGACTGATCGTTTCTTTGATGGGTTGAAACCATTTCTCCGTCGAGCTTTGGTATCACAATCCTTCTCATCATACGAAGATATTGTCTCGTGTGCTATCAAGACAGAAAAGGAATTCTCTAAGTCTTATGACAACAAAGTAAAGCAAGAGAAGAAGAGAACGGTGGAACAAGAGAAAGATAAAGGGAAAAAGGGAAAGAAGGATTTTCCAGTATGTGATAATTGTGGGAAGAATCACCCTGGTACTTGCCTAAAAGGAATGGGAGTTTGTTATAAATGTGGGGAAAAAGGTCACCATGCGCGTGATTGCAAGGGAAAGAAAGAGGCTATCAATGTTGAATGCTACAATTGTATAGAAATGGGTCATTATGCAAATGAATGTCCTAAGCGTCAAGGAAACTTACCTCAGAAAAGGCCAAGGGATCAAGGCCAATCTTATGTTGTGACTACAGTTGAAGCGGAATAATTATTGTATTTGTGTTTTTGGACTCAAGAACTATATTATGGTTATAAGAATAATGTGATATATATAAGGATTGTACTATAGTACATGTTGTTTTCATTAAGGATTTAATATGATGAAGGTAATCATATTCTTAGTATGTGACAATAAGAGAAACTTTACTTTGTTTGGGGAATCTGAGGTTACAATTGATTTTGGAATTTAACGACCCTTTAGAGAAAGTCTGGACGGAGGTATTTTGGATAACTATAAAGGTTGGAATGGATTAAGTTGATCTTTGGATAGTATTGTTTAAGGTTAAAACATTTATGAATATTATTTTTGAAATATTATAATACTATAGTTTTAGGAAAAGGATAACCTGCAGGGTGGGGCATAACCCGTCGCGTCGGACAAAGCTGCAGGAATCGAACCCACAACCATAGTGCGACAAGCCTTTATTTCCTACCACTAGCCTACAGGAAGTCCCTGGTTATTACAAAATAGTTTTACTAATCTAAATGGTATGTGTTAATATTTTGAACCTTATACAATTAGGATAAATAGAATATTTTTGAGTTCTGTTACCATTTGGAGTAAAAGTTGGGTTTGTGGTAAAAATTTATTAACGAATGAAAGTATACATAACAAGTATGTATATTCCCTTACGTTCTTAGTAAATCTCATAAATAAATTCCTCAACATTATAAAAGGTAACTTAAAACAAAAATGTTGTCGGTTAACTTTTCCAACTGGGGATTCAATGACTGTTTAACCAATCACAAGTTTGTGAATTTCTTATGGTTAAACTTTCTCCTAATCCTGTTTTCTATAACTCTCCATCAGACCTTGATGGTTTGTTTTTCTTCCATATCCATATTTTCATAGAATCCTAGAATGGGCTATATCGGGTGACCTTTGTACTTATCCTGCTTTCTTTTAATGTTATATATTTATTAACCTTATTTCCGATGTGGGTTTTCCACAAAGGTATTTTCTATTTTCAACCTTTTATTATCAAAGAAAAATTTCAAATTGCGAGGATGCAATTTATTTAAGGAGGGGAGAATGTAACACCCCGAGCTTCCACGATACGCTTCTCATTCAATAATACAATAGCTTGCATTGTACGCAACTTCGAGTTCAAAAACATCGCGACAAATCAAAGTAGCCGTTATGAATAGTAATAACCACTTTTTAAAATTATAGAAATTTTATATTTCAAAATGGACTTCATTTTTGTATTCCTAATATTGAAATTAGCCTATGTTGAATTTTTTGTAATTTTCTGAGAACTTCAAAAAATTTATGAATAGTGAAAAATACTTAAAACAACTTTTTTAATCAAAATAATTCATAGTGATAAATTATACTATTGAGTGGTTTTAAAGTATAATTAGAATATATTTTTACCATTTTATCCAATGGTGGTCATTATAATTAATTTAACATTGAAATTGGACATAAACAATTGCCAATCTTTTGATATAAATTGTTTCTTAAAAACACGCTATTTGTTGTGACAGCGGGAATTAATTATAAAATTAATTAATGCAACTAATATGTTTGGAATTTTTTAAAATAGACATCATTTTTGAATTCGTAATATCAATTATAGCTTAGGGTGAAATTTTGGCCTTTTTCTGAAAAACTTCAATTTTTGATGAATAGTGAAACCACTAAGTGGTAGTTAAATAACTGATTTTTCATTTAAATGAAATATTACCACTTCTGTGATTTGATTTTCCAAAATCTGACATACATGGTTGTCATTAAGAAGTAAAATGTGGTTCAATAAGATTAAAATAATTTTTTGGTGAATAGTAACTTTTAAGTTCTTAATCGCGATTAGAGGTAATTAGTGTAGTTTAAGGTAAAAACAATGTTTTAATAATATTATATGAGCTTGACACTTGTCCTACTCCTATTGGATGAGTCATTTCCGACCAAGAAAACCCATGGGTCAACTTGGGGACCCCATGGAACCACTTTAGTTGGAAAATGACATTAATATATATTTATTTAATGTTAAAATTAAATTGACACAAACATGAGTTGTTTTACTAAAACAGTTTTTAAGTGGGGTTACACAAGTCCAAATTTTGATTATAATTATTCATTAGAAAGATAAAAAGATTTCATACATCATAGTATTTTTTTTATAATTTTTAGACATTAAATAAATTAAATTATTTATGACATCATGATGATGCAGTGATGACCTCATTATTTAACGATTTAAATAAAATGGGAAGATAATGCAAAAGCCAAGGCTTACACTTGTCCAAAGCCAATTGGATGAGAAGCTTTCGAACCCTTATCACCTTAGCCTCGAATTATATAAGTGTGGGACCTTTAGAATCCGAAAAGCATTGTGAAATAATGTAACATTTCAATCTTTCCAAAAGTGCCCCTCCTCTCCTCTTATAAAAGGCCCCCACCTCTACCACCTTATTCACACTTCCAAGCCTTTTGGCTCGGCCAACCTCTGCCCAAATACTCTCCCAACATTCATCCCTTACTCCTAGAAGCCTCACTTTGGGCAGAACTCTTCCCAAAGAAGCCTTTGGCTCAAATCAAAAAGAGTTACCCGATTTTGAGGTAATGTCTTTTCTAATGTTGTTTTGTTTTATTTTTCTTCTCCAACCCCTAAACTCTTTTTATTCATTTCTTTTGTAACAACACCAGTATCCTCAATATACTAGGATGTTGTTATAAGAAGGATTTGAGCTACACTTACACACACCTACATCTAATGGTTAAAGAACATACGGTTTCTGTGGATGGCGAATTTCTGCCTCACGAAACGATGATTGTTCAACACTCATTTAACACCTTCAAAGGTGGCCATTATGATGTCACTATTTTTATATATGATATATAATATATTTATGTTTTACTTATGCTTCTTTATTTTTCATTTGTGTCTTACCTTTATGGCTTCCATTATGGGTATACGCGATATCTTCATTTTAGGAAGTGCGGACTACCGCCCCCTCAAAGTGATTTGAATCGTTAATGCCATATGTGGGATGTATAAAGGATGGAGTAAATGGTATTATACACTATATTATACTGGAATTATATTATTCATTTATATCATTATGATTTAGTTCCATTAAATATGAAATTGAAATGAAAGTAGCGTTCATGCGTACGTACGGCTTACCGTCTCCATGAATGGTGCATTTCATTTCTTACCTCTAAATGTTACGTAATATTATAAATGAATGTATATACTGGATATATAAGATATATATGACATCTAAATCATGAATATAATTCTGGATATAATGGATATTTCACCACATAAACAACTTGTAATTATAAGAAGCTTATTGTTGACTCAAGTACCAAAGATCGACAAAACGACCGTTATTAACTTAAATAATTACATAATGTTCATATCATTGTAATAAGTGATATAATAAGGATAATGAAATTGAAAATGGTTCTTAATAAGGTATATATTAACTCTAGTTTATTATTCGGGAGGTTCAAGAACGGTTGAGTCAAGTCAGACACGAGGTAAGGGAATTTCTTAACCCAATTTCCATTCTATGGGTTAATCTCCTATTTTCAAATTATGTCATGATATTATTCTGTGATGTCTTGTATTTGTACTTTATTTATGCGTACTTATAGTAAATACACATAATAGATCTATTTTATTTAAAAAAATGATATTTGTAAGGGAATTTCTTAACCCAACTTCCATTCTTTGGGTTAATCTCCTACTTTCAAATTATGTCATGATATTATTATGTATTATTTTGTATTTTTACTTTCTTTATGTGTACCTACAGTGAATACACATAATAGATCTATTTTCTTTTAAAAATGATTTTTTAAGGACTTCGTCTCAATCCCCTTTCATTGAGGCATATTTGTTTTTATACACAACTTCTTTTTATACGGTGTATAAACCCCTTTGACTTTTACGTTTATTCAAAAGGAATTTTTTTTATACGAAGCGTTTTACTAAACGACAAAAGGGAATGTTTTTCTTTCTGTACTTATGCGGCGACAATGACTTCTCCGCCGTCGTGACCATTATTTGAGTTTCGACTTCCTCTACAAGCCATCATTTTTTTAATGAAAAATAAATACAAAGTTTTAACTTTCTTTTATTTTGGTATTGAAAATGGTTTTGAAAGCGTTTTTATTATAACAATGTGTTGTATTGATATCTTGTGATTGAAATATGGAAATGTTATGTTTCCTTTATGCATGTTTTATGTGATACGATTATGGTTTATGATATGTTTAAACCTATTCAAATGAGGAATGCATTGGACTTAATAAGTGACGGGTGGAGCCCGCTATAGCTCCTCGATGCATCGGCAGGTCTCATGAGACAAACTAGTGTCTTGGCACGAGGCCTTGACAAAATCTTATTTGTGGTCTTGGCACGAGGCCTTGACTACGTGGTTATGATAGTCTGGCATTATGCATTCCATCATTATGAAAGTGGTTATTGATATTGCATGTGTTTATTCGACCAGTAGAATATCCATGTGAAGAAGTAAATGGCATTATCTCATTTTACTTTTTTCCATATTATGTTGATGTTCAAGTTTAAAAGGCTTTTGTTTTAGTTATACATTGCCTTAAATGTTTATGTTTATTTATGAAAGCTTCCGCAATATTGTTATCTTTACTGAGCATCTGAGCTCACCCCTTTCAATGTTTTAATATTTTCCAGGATGTGAAGAAGTATTTTATGAATGACCTGCAGGGATAGTCAGAAGAGGATATGAGTGTGGACTATGGAGACTTTGTTATTGTAGTTTTTCACTTTATGATGTAATGTAACGTTTACGAATGTATCTAGTGTTTCCAAGGCAACTAAACTAATCGGTCTTTCGAGACTTGATCTTTTGTGATCATGCCAATGTTACGAAGTAATGCACTGACTCTGGGTAGCTGGGGTCGGGGCGTTACAGTTATGTCCAAACGGGGCATAGATTCTCGTACAAGTGGGGTGGGTGAATCATGGTATCGGTGTTATTTTTCCTAAATTATTCTTTCTCCATGAGATCATGACATCTTTATTATAATGGTCACTTTATTTTCACTTTTGTGTTTATGATGGTATATTCTTTTACTCTTTACCTGATTATGTTTCATTGAATGTAATGTAGGAATGCAGGAACACAACACATAGATTTTTACTAGGTTCACTCTCACGGGGTTACATCCAAGGAGCATACAACAACAATATGTCGATGTACCAAATCCCCTAAATCTTAAGGTTCATGATAGATATTTCATGTCTAGGCTCACAACCGTTATAGATTTTAGGGTCTTGTCACTGTATTCCCAAGGGAACCTCCCTATGAATCTCCCTCTGGGTCACTCTTAGTTGGAAGGACAATCATATTCCTCTTCCTTTTCTCATTTCTCTTTGTTGGGATCCACTCACAGTTTATGGACTTGTTGGCTCATTCATTATTACTAATGAATACATCACCTACAAAATTATATAATGATGTTCTTCTTTAATCCCCTGAGAAGAACATATTTACTACAATATTACTGGTCAAATTAAAATATTCCACACAAACCCTTATGGAATATTGGGTGCTACATTAATTCCTTGCACAAAATATTCAACTTTTGTCCTGAAACACCCCTTTGATGAATCTATATTCATACAACTAACTAAAATCATTCGTGCAATATCCTTTGATTTCAAACAACATAAAATCAATTGTGCAACTCCCTTTGCTTAAAAATATTATGTGATTTGGAGATCGGATTCTCTCAAAGTATTGTGCTACTTCGAATGAGGGGGTCACCAATTATTTATAGGAATCACCAACCCAAACACAGAATATTTGACATGTCATGAAATATCCTACTTGAGAATGAAAAAATCTTAGTTGATGTCACATTGGTTGTGAATGTGTTTTACACGCAACCTCATCTTTCACAAAAATTTCCAAATATTTTTCACCCATCCGGACTATTCAATTTTTCCAAATTTTAATCGGGAAATATTCCCTGTGAAAAATTTTCTAAGAAACCTTCTATATTGTGTGAAACATCCTTTTCCAAAAACAAGTTTTCCCATTTTTAGATTTTGAAGACCAATAATTTAGAAAACACAAGAAAATAGTGCAACATTGTATCTATTCTTTTTTACTAAATCTAGAACAAACATTCATTTTTCATGGTTCTTTTTCAACATAGTTTGTCAACTATCTCTCTAGAACTCAACAATTCACCATGGAAACACTCTTTTTCAAAAAACAAACCCAATTTTTCAACAAACACAATAAACCAAAAAATTCATCAATGCTTCTGTGAGGGATTTTCACAACATGATGACTCAATAAGTTACCTAGAAGAGAAGGTGAGCATGGTTGAAGATGGACTGATTCAGAAGTTTCACACTAGCTTATCCATAATAAATATTGAAATCTATATAATAATTAAGTATTTTAAAAAAATAAAATTTGGCATAATAATTAAATCGGATAAATCATGTCATTATCTGATGACAATCCAATGATCCAACCATGTATAGATTTAAAAGTCTCTAGTGGAGGATATATAATTGATAAACATGATAAAAAATTCTAGAGTTCAAACCTGACTATTTTGGAATGATAAAAATCCTGAACTGGATATATGTCCCATCTATACCATATTAAAAGAAGTATATATTGGATGTAGAATATAGATCATAATGCTCTGGCAATACTCAATGTTTAATTATATTTAGACATTTTAATGGGAGTTTTTTATTTGAAAAAAATGAAAATGTATATCGTATATTATGTATCTAGATGACTTTTATATTATTAAATTAGGGATGAATATTATATATTTAAGGTTATAATTCATTTTTTACCCATATATATATATATGCAAATAGAGAAATACCAACATATATTTTTTTATCATATTACCCATGTCAACTGAAGGCTATAATTCCATTTCTGTTTTAGTCAGTCACCTTATGTAGTTAGTACATTTAATTACTATTATGGAATATTTATTGATTGGAATAATTTCCTAGGTATATATTATGAATTTGGTAGGGATATACGAAGTTCCATTCTCAATCATATTTGATCATGATATGAGATGTAACTCTAAATTCAAGAGAAGTAATCAACAACACATGAAAAAAAATTTAAATTTATCACATAATATCATCCTCAGATATATAGTTAGTATAAGAGGGAAATTCATACACTATAAGATATTATAAGAACATTATAAATAGATTTTATAAATTATTTGGATCAAATTAATCATCTAGTTGAATTTTCTTAGAATAATTTCTCTTACTATAGCGTTCAGATGCCTCCTTATGAGTGTCTATATAAAAGGATGTGCATAGATCGATCATGTTGTGATGAATAGAAAGAACATAAATAATATGACCTAAGCTAGCTGATGAAATTACAATGAAAAATATTAGATTTTAGTATAATATTAGTGTAACAAAAAATCATTATAAAAGTTATCATATCATCTCATATTTTCCATGTGTTATTTTTAAATATTATATATATTATTATCAAGACCAGGTGTTGAGATGGTGTTCAATTATGAGGAACAGTGTTCCTAGAATAAATGATTGAAATATATTTAAATGTTAAATAGCACACTTGCATAGATTTCATAACAAATAGAATGATTATTTAACGTCTGTTCAGATCAGAAATCTCAGGGCATTTTTGAGATTATAATGGCGGTTTTACCCTAGGTTCAACATAACATTAGTCGACGAGGGTATTTGGTGAAAAATATTATCGAGGGTGTAATATGAATATTATTATTTTACAAAAAAATTAACTAATTTTGTTGACGTTGTGACCATTTTACTCTTTAAATGTTTCCTTATCGTGATATCTTGGGTTATCCTCATAACCATGGAATCTTTGGAGAGCCATTAGAGGTAACCTCTAAAGCATTCTCTCAAAAAAAGGATAAAATATCATGGATTGATGGTTAATGCACAACTAATTCGATGGATCATGGAAATGATGACAATGCCATGATTATTCATCATCAATGATTGAACTGAATCAAAGTATGTTGTTTGTTTAATTTGAATTTATTCCTCTTTCTTGATTCCGATGAAGAACACAAAAAAATCTATGAATGAATTGTTCTGTAGTTCAATCATCTTTGGGGATATGTTTATTATAGAGTGATTTTTGGGAATTATTTTGAATATTTTCATTTTCATAGTTTAGACAAGTATATGTTGAGTGTATTCCTTTCATTCTTTCCTTGGGGGTACACTGCCAAATTACATTAAAAAAACTATATTGTGATCCCCTCTTGAGTCCAATTCTTATATAGAGTTGTGGTGCCACTTTGTGATATTTTATTGTGATCCTTTATCACCTTTGTTTAGTATATGGATTTCATGAAATTACTGTTACCTTTCTGAGTATATCAATGATCTTCCATCTAGAAGATCATATTGTTTTGGGTATATAATACTTGACATTTGATCTCATACATAGAAGTTGTTCCATTCTGGGTTCAGAGTGTCCCCAAGAGGTTCTGGGAAAGACCACACATTTTTTTATCATGGTCCCCTTAGACAAGTGAGCTTCCTTATGTAGGGACCAATGACCCATACCTCTCCATAAAGTGACTCTGATGGTATCATGTTTCATTCAGTGGGTTCTCCTAGAATGAGCGTTACTTCAAACAAAATATTGTGGATCAATGTTTATTATGACTAGCTGATGGTGTGGTGTCTCTCTTGAGTATATATATGTTCTTTCTTGTACCTGTTATAAATTTTTACATCTATTATTGAGGTAATTACAATTATCATTTTTTTAGTGTTTTCATATTATCCTATTGAGTATTTTTATACTCACCACTATAAGGGATTTTTTCGCACGTGTTTTGTCTTGTGCCGATGACGAACCTTTTTAACATTTTACTTGGAGGATAGAGAGTGTGTGGGGCATATCTAGAGCTAGATATTATAGGGTTTTATTAGGATAAGACTTTTGAATTAGTCATGATCATTCTACCATGTTGGAATCATTACAATTTCGGTTGGGCTTGTTTTTTGATCCATTTTTGCTTTCAATAAATTATTTATGTACTCTGTTGCGGGATCATAAATTCATCCATTCAATGATTTAGTGGGTTTTCATTTTAGAAATTTGTGGGTTGGGATAATTTTTTCTATGTAATGTTACATTAGGAAAATAAATTCAATTTTTGCTATATTATTACTTAGCATGGGTCCCCAGCCCCTATTATATTAGAGGCGGGCATGGGTAGTCCCGAGATGGAGCTCAGTGGGTCAGTCCATTGTAGTTTTTCTAATACTAATCTGTGGTATCAATAGTTTCTTTTGCATGATAATTAATTCGTTCAAATACCCTCATTTTTGAACATTATGATATTCTTAATTTGGTTAAATCTGAGCCCTAGATATATCGAGCCCTATGAGATTCTTGATTATATAAAGATGGTAATTTATCACTTTTAACTTCTATTGAACCTATCCCAATTTTATTATGTCATACATGTGTCTAATTTGAAGAAGTATTTACCACATATTTCACATGTACTAAACTTATAGGTTACACCACTAGAGCACAATCTTCTTTCTTCGAAAAAACAAGTGGGCATTATGGATTTGAGAGATAATGTAAATTAGGTAAGGAAGAGTCCCATTTTTAAATTATTGTGGTAAAGTCATAAATATTTAGGGGTTATGTGGGAAGCCAAATATATAATTAGATAATAGGATCCCCACTTTTCCCTTGGATTAATGGAATTAATAAGCTCAAAATTTTAATTGGCGGGTATAGAATTTAATACCTTGATTTTTTAAATTAGAACTCCTTAATATATATGATATGATTGATAACTTGTATTGAAAATAATACTAATCATTATAGAATAATGATGTATAATAATTAAAAATGAAATAAATTGCATGAAAATTATATGAAGCATAATTAGTAGAATTAATTATATATTATAATGAAGTACCAATTTAATTATTCATGGTTGTATAAAAATGTATTGTTTAAAAGATTGTTTTACTGTATATGATTTAGTTAAAATTAAATTACACTTCTTTAGAGTATCAAACTCGTGGAAAATTATTTATTTATATAAATATATAAAAATTCATAAATTTATTATCAATTAGTTCTAAATGAAGATAAAATCATTTAATGTTAAAAGGGTTATTTTTCAGAATAATATTATTTTATGCACGTAGCATATTTTATATAATGAATTTACATTAATCACTATTGATGTATAATTTTAAGGAATATTTTAAATAATATATTTATTGAAATGAATTAGAATACTTTTTATGGTTTTTACTATAGAATGAATAAGATCAAAATCATTTTAAATCTTAAGGATACACTTTTTTAATAAACATTATTTTTATGTGTTTTGTGAGTGGATATTATAGTAAATTTGTATCAACTATTTGAATATAATATTATTTGTTATGTTGAATATTTTTTATCTTCATGTTCAATATTAGGTAAAATGGACTTCCAAATTTTTATCTATAATGAATAGTGACTGTGGCAAAATCTTATCACCATGATAAGAGTTAAAAGGGATAACAAGGGGTTATATTACAAGATAAATCATAAAATATCATTATATCATGTCTAAATATGATTAAATTATTGTATTTATACCATTACATGTCATATATTTGAATCTTTTTCCATGTTTAAATACTTTCCCAGGAAAATGAATTTTTAATTTTTTAATGTTAAGTGTATTTACAAATGTGCAACTCCTTGTAGTTATAAAAGGGAACCTAATCATAACACATATTCAAGACACATGACTAACTAATATTAATGAATATTAAACCAAACACCTTCCCAACTCACCTTCCTATAACATATATCTTCTAGTTTAACTAAAATTGTAACATGTGAGGGCTTCAAGTGTATGCTAAAATAAGATAACTAAAGAAGAGGAAATTTTCTTAACCAACTTATTTCTAGATTTTTTTACTACTACAACACATAAAAATATTATATAACTATATTAATATAATGATATAAGTATGTTTAATTTAATTATATATTGTTATGTTATGGTTAAAACCATTTGATATATTATTTTTATCTAATGGTAAATTAAAGCATCCCTGATGTGTACATATCGACTACCACCTCCATGTAATGACACATTAATTTTTTATAAAATAATTTCTTTGATAGTTATATAGATTAAATATATATTTATAAATTATATTTATAAAATATTTATGATTTAATAAGATAAATTATTATATGCCTTCATTTCCTACATTTCATTGAATGATGAAGGCATCATCTATCTGTATATGTGGACTACTAGCTATGTAATGTAATGTTAATTATTTTTCATCTCCAATTTTCATCGAATATTATAAAATATAATACAACAAATATGTATTATAATTATTAAGGTAATAATTTTATTTATAAATGGAGATGTTGAAAGGTTCATCATTGTCACACAAAATCTTGCATGGAAATAGAAATTTCAAACTCAATAAAAAGTATATTGTTGATTAATTATTAATAAATAGGTGATTATAAATTATAAGATAATGATATATATTAGTATATGTCTGATTATATTTCCAGTTTAGATTTATAATGAATTTAAATTTATTATTGTGGAGTTGAAAACAAGTAAGAAACATATATGGATTTGAGGTAAGAGTTTCCTCATCTCAATATCTGTTTATTTAGTTATATTATATATTTACAGAATTCATTTATTTTGGTAGAGTATATACTTCCACAAAAATTTTATAAAACATAAAATAAATTTCATTTTTATATTAGTTTATTTATTTCATGAGGTTTCAAATCAATTATTAAAAATGTTGTAAGGGTTTATTTTTCAATCTCAATGTTTATTAGGATTGTTTATGTTTCAAATTCCATTTTAAGAAATTTCAAGTTCTTTATCTAAAAAAATACACATATTTTCTTCTCTTATTCTAATTTCATAGGTTTTCGTGCATTTATTCCATTTTCTTCCTCTTCGGCACTAAAAATACTAATTGAATTTTTGTTAGAGTAGCTGACATTATTTGACATTTTTTATTTAGATTATTTCTATTTCTATATCTATGTTCATAAAATTTACCCAGGGATGTTTTCTATATAGGTATATGCTTAATAAATGTATTTTTAATTGAATTTTATTAAATTAAATATTAAAATAATTCTTTTCAAAAAAATTCTATTCAACTACCTTTTTACTTTTTATAATAGTAAGAAAATATTTTTGTTTAACCTTTATATATTGACTATATTTTTTTCTATTACCATGATTATTATTCATTATCATTATTGAATATCTATTTTATTTCATTTTTTTAATAAAAATATAATATGAATATCCTAGTAATTTTTAATTTTAAAAAAATTATTATTGAAAAATATTTTTTCTATTAGTTTTTCAAAGAATAGTTCTAAAGATTTTATAAAATTATTTTTCATCGTTGCGAATGTTATTTAAGGATTAAAACATTTAGATTAAGATATAATATTATAATACTGAACATTTATTCACTCTATATTGTATAAGATGATGTTGTTTTAAGGATGTTTCATGAAAAATGATTCATTAAATTGAATGCTTAATTCTTTGTATCTCATATACTCAAAGGGTACATAGTTGGTTATTTCTTGCCTTAGAAGGTACATATAATGTTTTCCCATGATCAAGACTATCCATTAAATGATTTCGCATGCCTAATAGTGTCCATTAGATATTTTCCAAATCCTAACATGGTACAAGATGATTAATCCAATAATAATATGTTATATAGGGGGATGTACCAATCTAAATATAGAACATAATTTCTTTGAGCATTCCTAACATGTGATGAATTTCATAGTGAGAGGAATTTTACTATGATTTCTATTACTATTATAATTCCACACTTTTATTATAATAACATATACCTAATCATTATGATATGATTGTGTGGATATTAATTTATTATTGACGATTCCAAACACTTATGACTCATATATTTTATTCAAATAAATGGGTTCCATAAGTCATGTTTTTAGGTATTATTTTTTATGATATCTTATGTTTTGACCATGTTATAATACCCACAACATTATCATATAATACATTATTATAAAGTATTGATACCTTCCAAGATTACCCTTACTAAAAATCTGAGAACACTCATTCCAACATTTCATTTTTTCCTTGGTTATAAAGAATTGTAATTTAGTAATTTCATAAGAAGGGAAGTAAAAGAGTGTAAACTTTTTGGAGGTGATAGTGATATTTTCTGGAAAACATTTTTTATTTATATATTCTCTAATGATAAAAAATTTTAGTTCTTGGGTATATATTAGTGTGAAATGACTTGAGTATTTTTCTAAATGCTGTAATTTTCATATAAGTGATTATCTTGTGTATTAAATTCATATATCAATTTTCTATTAATTTTTCATTTAAAATGAAAGGATGATATTTAGTTGAATAAAAAAATTATTTCATTACATTATTTTTGTATTCATATTCCACTACACATTATGAAATTTTTCTTTGATTCATTTCTAGATTTCCAAATTAAAAATTATTATTAAAATTTTAGTTTTCAATATACTAATTTCATCTATGGAATGTAATTTTATTAATTTAATTTATAATATTTTCTATATAAAAATATTTGAAAATATTTATTAATATAATTTTTTAAATTTACCTTAAATTTTCATATCGAATTCTAAAATACATAAAAATAAAGTCAAGAGAGATATGATGATTGAGAGAAAACATAATTTATCGGATAAATTATATATAACATAAAATATCTATAAATTGTGATTTATTTTATTTACATAAATATACACCCATTAATCTGTATTGTAATAGTTTCGAGTATTCTTAATAAGAAATCTATTATTTTTATTAATTGAGGTAATATTGGAAATTTGTGTATGTGTTATTTCAATATGGTTTTTTTACTCTTATAGAATATTATTTATCTGCTGTATTTTTTAATTATTCCTTTATATGAGCAATGCATTGGAATTAATTATTGATTTGTGGGACCATAAATTATATAACCCCTTGATTCCCTGGTAGTAATCAAGGGAAAAACTAGTTCGGTTAACTAGGTATACAACAAACCTATTTATGTATTATTTCTTAGTGTAAGGCCTTGATGGAATATAAAATGTATTCATACTAGAACATGGTGGTAAGATGAAGCTGTCATTTATTATTCATTTCATCATTTTGAAATAAGTTATCTTATCCATATGATTATTTATATTGTTACATTATCCATGGATATATATCAAGATCATGTTATTAATTATATTATGTTATTTGATTATTATCTATTCTGACTATATTATTCATTTGTTTTTTGTTCCACGATAACATATGTTGTATACAACCCCTTTATGATAGTATAGTATAACCCATTTTATTATATTTTTTTCTGAAAGTAAATTAATATGATTATTATTAATTATGTTCTAGTAATTGTATTTTGTAAGGGGTATTTGTGGGGGCTGTTGAAAACATAATGAAAAATATAAATTCTTGATATAATGGAAAAAATTCCCATTGGTGGAAAAAAATATGGGGCTTTTCGATAATAGTTTTTATGTATTCTATAAAACTATAAACCTAAAATGTTTTTGGTATTTATGAAACATAATATTTTTTATTTATATTTTATGAATGTAATGTCAAGTTTGGGTAGCTTCAGTTGGTATCAGAACCAATATATAAAGAATATATTATTTTAACTAGACTAGAGTGTGTGTGTATGGGGTGTTACAGTTCATATCAATATAAGGTTCAGAAAACTTTAGAGTATAGAATGTTATAAGATTAGTATAATTTAATAGTTTTGGATATCATTATAATCTTTTATTTTAATGTTTAAATATATTTTCAATGGCATATATTATAATTAAATGTTTTATGTGATTGGATTTTAGGTTATTAGTTATTAGGTTTTTTGAATAATACAACATCAAGGTAACAATAAAACTCTAATATAGTATGTAATTAAATGTTAAGAAAAAATTAATTTTTTAGGGGAATTATTAATTTCTTTTAGTTAAAATTAAAATGGTGAGGATGTATTAATATAAGGGGGTTGAATGTTTGACCCTACGATATCATTATCTATTTTTCATAAATAAATACAATTTTGAATAGTATCTATCATTCAACATACTAAACTAAAATAAACTATATTTTATTTTATAAATCTAGATAAAAATTTACACATCAAGAGAATAAAATAATAAATATATTTAAAAAAATTACAATAGAAGTAAAATATCATTTAAAAAAAGTAATGATAATATATTTTTAATTATTAATATATTATTATAATTATTTTATTGAATAATTTTATACCAATGAGTTGAATAAAAGGAATTTTATATGTAATAAAAATCAGTCATTATTAAAAAGAAAATATATCATTGAATTTTATTTTTCTAAATATTACGTATTTTTATCCGAAAAATTAAAAAATTTAAGGTATTATTATTTTTTAGTAGCCTAAAGGACTTGAGTTATATTTTTTTAGGATAATTCCCATTTTAACATTGTTGAGAGGAAACCCTTAAATGAGCTTTATTCTTTGTGGAATAGAGCCCGTGATATGTGTAACATCCAATCCCGGTTCACCATTAAGATAGTGGTCGGAACAGTGGGTTACATGACCTCAAGCTCATCTCCCAGAAATCTAGAGGCTACCGACTAGCAGCAATGGCCTTTTTATGTTCAAGGGGGAGACTATGCCTTATTAGGTAATAGATATTATCACAGTGGAAGTAAATGACAATTAATAATAAATAGCAGAATCACATAAATGAATAAACTCCCACATAAGAAATATGGATAACACAACTGAATAATAATCAAGTGAGGAATCTCATAATACAATGTCATGCCATGATGTTTGTCTAAACTGAAGTCATAGAAAATAGAAACTCAATAATTCAATAAATTGAAATGAAAAGACACAAGGCAGGAAAATTGCATCATGAACAAGTCTCGGCCCACTACCCCCAGTCAAGGAAGAAATAATCATGTATCAGAAGTAGCACAATTCTCTTTGTCAATACCAATAATAATATAATCTAATTCGGTATCAATGATGCCTGAGAAGGGTGTGAGATAAAATCTAAGTATGTCGGCACCCATGATGTCTAAAAATTTCCATTTTGTACAGTTTTAAAACGTAGTGTGTCATTATATAATAAATGAAGATAATTAATTAGGTACAATAAAATAAATAACAAGGCTTAGGTTCTGAAGGGTACCCATCCAAAATCATCAGCTTCATCCTATGCGGGAAGTATAAAGAAGTACATGTATATGGAAAGGACATATACAAATATATAAACCTAGAAAGAATGGTAATCAAGGAAGATGTACACCCCTCACGCTTGGGCACAAACTTGGGATCAAACTCATATGTCGACCAGTTATGCTTCAATATACAAGAAAAATATCACAAAACTAAAGAGACTCAAAGGAGCATGCATATAATCCTTTAGTGCATCATTATTAAGGGTTCACATTGAGAGTTTGCATTTTTTTACATCCCGAAGGAATAGAAATGAAACATTATTCAATTTATCCAAACCATCGTGCCCATACAAGGAAATATTTCTAAAGGACAAGTATCAATCGAGGCATGGATTTACTCTGAGACCATTCTGATCTGACAAAAAGGGGTTGAGTATCATCTGAGGATGGAATAACCACATTGCCAATGGATTCTTATTGATAAGCCCTTTTAGAATAGGTGTCCCTCATAAGTATTAAAAATCTCAGGGAAGTCTCAGTCGTAAAAATCCAAAGACACCACCCCACGACGTGTAGTGGTAACCATAAGAAATAGAGTGTCTAAGATTTGCTCTTAATACGGGACCCTCCTTCTTTCCCCGCCCTGGATTTAGTTACACTTTTTTACAATATTATGTATGACATATTAAGCATATGATATTGTGTAACACCCCAAGCTTCTACGGTACGTTTCCCTTTGAATAATGCGATAGCGTGTGTTGTACGCAACCTCGAGTTCTAACACACACCACAACTAATTAAACTAGCCGTTGTGAATAGTAATACCTAATTTTTGAAATTATATATATTTTATATTTGAAAATGGACTTCATTTTTGGACTCGGAATATCGAATTTAGCCTAAGGTGAAATTTTGGTACTTTTCGGATAACTTTCATATTTTGATGAATAGTGAAAATTACTAAATTTTAATTAAAAACATCTTTTTTAATCAAAATAATTAATAGTGATAAATTATGAATTTTAGTAGTTTTAAAGTATATTTAGAATATATTTTTACCATTTAATATAATGTTGGTCATTGGACATAATTTTACAATTAAACCGAACATAAACAAGTGTCAATCTTTTGATAGTTATTATCTCTTAAAAACACGCTTTTTGTTTTAACAGCGGGAATTAATTTTAAATTAATTTCTGCCACTTCTGTGTTTTGAATTTAGGAAAATGGATTCCATATTTGGAATCAGGATGTTCAAATTGTGTAAATAGGCAACTTTTATTTTTAGACATTTTGAATAATTACTGCGGTAAATATTTTATTTACCATGGTTAAGGGTAAATCCGGTAAATAAGGGTTAAAAAATAATATTATAATAATACAAAATTACCCTAAAACGTGTCCTAACCCTATTGGTGGACAAATACCCGACCATGGGAATCCTTGGGTCAATTTGGGGACCCCTTGGAGCCACTTGTAAGTGGTAGGGACACATTATATTAATAAAGTTAAAATAAAAATAAAAATGGCATAAGCTTACATCTTTTAGAAGAACAATTTTTACATAGGGTTATACATATTTGATTTTCGATTATAAATATTAATTAGAAAGCTAAAAAGATTTCCTACATAAGGATGTTTTATTTATAATTTTTAGACATTAAATAATTTATTTTATTTATGACACAATGATGATGCAGTAATTACTAAAATAGTAACAAATTAACATAATTGATATTATAAATACCCAAATAAATATAATATGAAACTTTTAATGAATTAAAATAATTTTATAGGATAATATGATATATTAGGATTGATTTAATTGACTTTGTTCGAAGTAATCAATCTGTTATGTGTTTCACAAAAATCAACTATTGAATAGTGTCAAAATTGACATAAAAGCGTTCTTAAAACAAATATTATATTATTAATTGATATTAAATTCTTAAAAATCTAAGGTTCGGCCAAGAGACTTATATTATGATAGGTTAATCATTAATGGACCACTTGGGGGTCGCTTGGATGTATATAGTAAGTTTATTAACCATATTATATAAAAATACAAAGAGACATTGTAAAAGTGAAACTAATTAACTTAGAGTTAATACTTAAAGATAAGGTTAATATAAGTACCCAAACCTGTCTAAATTCTATTGGTTGAGTGGTTTTCGACCTATCCCCACCTTAACCTTTTAATAGTCAACTTTGGAGCCTTTAGAAACCGAATATGAATTTATTATAAATTAATATTTCTAGCTTTTCCAAAGGTGCCCCTCACCCCTCTTATAAAAAGGGCACTCCTCCTTCTCTTTTCCTCACACCTCTCAAGCCACTTGGCTCGTCCAAACTCTGCCCAACTAAGCTCCCCACATCCCTATCCTCCTCCTTGAAGCTTCCCCTTAGGCAGAAAGCATTTCAAGAAGTCCTTTGGTTCCAACCAAAGTGAGTTACCTAGATTAAAGGTAACGATTTCTCTTAAATTATTTTCATTTATTCTGCTTCTCCAACTCCCAAAATCTTTTTATTTCCTTTCTTTTGTAACAACACCAGTATCCACAATATACTAGGATGTTGTTATAAGAAGGATTCAAACTACACATACACACAACTCCATCTAATGGATGATGAACATAATGTTTCTGTGGATGGCAAACTAACGCCTCACGAAACGATGATTGTTCAAATACATCTTACCACCTCTCATGGTGGCCATTATGATGGCACTGTAATTAAATATGATATTAATGATATATATTTTATATATAAGCTTCTGTAATTCCATTTTATTTCATACCATTATTCGTTTCATGTTGTATATACATACGATAATTTCATTTGAGAAAGTGCGGACTACCGCCCCCTTAAAATGATATGACTCGTTCATACCACACATGGAACGTATAAAGGATGATGTTAATGAACTTAAGTAACATATATAAAATATTATATTATACTGGAATAGTAATATACCTATGTATCATTTGGATTTGATTCTTTTAAAATAAAAATTAAATGGAAGTAGCGTTCGTGCGTACGTACGGACTACCGTCTCCACGAACGCGATAAGATTCGTTCTCCATCATATCCATTCAAGTATTATTCTCATTTTAGGGTTAAAAATAATGTTAATATCATTCTGATTATGAATAAGATATAATCTATCCATTACAAACATGTCTTACGTAACCAAACATTTAAGAAGAACGAATCGATTATCACCGAAACGACGATAATACTAAGATATTATTAATAAAGCAATGTTAAAAGATCATATATGATATCATATTAATGTATATGATTCTTGTACAATTTAATAACAATTATTTCACCATTATACAGGAGGTTAACCTACCCCAACCAAGGAAATGTTCAAGGTAAGGGTTATTTCACAATCTCTTCATTATCCGAGGTTGTTTATATGTAATAATCTACTGGGATCTCTTTATCATCCACATCCATGTTTCTTAAAAATGTATTTCAAAACATTTTTACTATTTACAAGAATATGGGTTAAAGTCATTTATACCCTTTTTTGACTTCTTATAAGAGGTTTATAAAGTAATCTTTCCGTCATTTTCAAAACAAGGTCCTTTTTAACCTTTTCGACAGAATTGAGGTAAGAATGTTTTTTTTAACTTATACGGCGGGTGCGGTTATTTTACGCCGTTATAAAATCTTCAAAGCTTTACTTACAAGCTTATAAGAATATTTTCAAAGAAAATGTTTTATTTTATATGGATCTTAAATGATTTCAAAATAAAAGGAGATATTTCTTTAAAAAGAATTTTGATTTCATCTATGTCAACATCCATTGACGGATTTTAAGATTATTTGAAGTTGATTTATTATGATAGAAAACTTCTATATTGTATTGAAGGTTTTGTGATATGTTTGACTATGGATGTGCTATTTTTATACCATTCATAGTTTATGGTGAAATTATTGACATTTTGTATGCTAGTTTTAATACGAATGTTTATGTTATGTTTAAACCTTTTCATATGGGAATGCATTGGACTTAATAAGTGACGGGTGGAGCCCGCTATAGCTCCTCGATGCATCGGTAGGTCTCATGAGACAAACTAGTGTCTTGGCACAAGGCCTTGACAAAATCTTATTTGTAGTCTTGGCACGAGGCCTTGACTATGTGGTTATGATAGTCTGGAATTATGCATTCCAACATTATGAAAGTGGTTATTAATTTTTGCATGTGATTATTCGATTAGTAGAATATCCATGTGAATAAGTAAATGGCATTATTTCATTTTATTTATGCCATACCATGTTGAAAGTTCATATTTAAAAGGCTTTTGTTTTAGTTATACACTTCCTTAAATGTTTATTCTTATTTATGAAAGTTTCCGCTATATTGTTATCCTTACTGGGCATTTGAGCTCACCCCTTTTCAATGTTTTATTTTTCCCAGGAAGTGAAGAAGTAGGTTATGAATGGCCTGCAGGGATATTATGTGGGGATATGAGTGTGGATTATGGAGACATTATGTTATTGTAGTAGTTTTTCATTTTATGATGTAATGTAAAACTTATGAATATATCTAGTGTTTCCAAGACTACTAAACCAATCGGTCTTTCGAGATTTGATCTTTCTTGTGATCATGCCAATGTTATGTAATTAATGCACCGACTCTGGGTAGCTGGGGTCGGGGCGTTACAGTTGGTATCAGAGAAGTTTAGTACAAACCTTGGAAGCTAGATTTAGATAAACTCTGATTAGAGCACATAGACCTAAGATGAACTTTGAGGATTAGTATAGAAGAACTTCCTAGAATTTTGGTATTGTAGAGACTTTGTGAGTTTTACGAGCAATACATCCCTGTCTGGATACGAGCAGGTAGAGGCGGCTCTGGCACAGATGTACCTAGGGGTAAAACCTGAAAACACCGCTTTGAGCTAGACTCGAACGGGAACTGGTGCACGACAACGGGCCTTGCTGCACTCTTGGTTATGACACTCCCGGGGGATATGCTTAGGATAACTCTCACTTTCTTTACAAATCATTATGAAGGGTTTATGAGTATATACTTCCTCAAAGAAAACATATTTATGATTATGGATTATATCCATAGATAGTTCAATTTATGTTTAGTGTTTTATAAGTATGGGATTATGTATTTTGATGCATAAACTGATCTAGTTTATGCCATTTTTTAGAAATGGCGCCTAGTGGAAGAAATGGAAACCGTATCAATGCACGCACTCCATGTAGGGATTACCCTCCTGCTCAAGATAATTATAGTGGGGCTGGTGATGCAACTGGTGCTGATCAGCTAATCACCGTACTGGGACAACTTACTCAGGTTATGAATAATAACCTTACCCGTATGGAGCACCCTGATCCGCAGCGTGGAGGATCAATGTTGGATCGATTCATGAGACAACAACCACCAACGTTCAATGGGAGTACAAATCCCTTAGTAGCTGAGCAATGGATATTTTCCCTAGAGAAAATATTTCAGGCTTTGGGGAGTAGTGAAAGGGAAAAAGTTACCATGGCAGTTTACCGCCTCACTGGAGATGCTGATCAATGGTGGTCATTGATTCAAAACATGAAGGAAGATGATGAAGTATCAAACATGGAATGGAGGGAGTTCAAAGATCTGTTTTTAGAAAAATACTTTCCTCGCGACCATCGAGCAGATATGGAAAGACAATTTCTGAGTCTGAGACAAAAGGAGGATGAGAATGTCACAAAGTATGAGGCTAACTTTACAAGGTTAGCGAGGTACTCTGGTGATTATATTCGCAACCCAAGAAGTAATATTGATCGTTTCTTTGATGGGTTAAAACCATTTATCCGTCGAGCATTAGTCTCACAATCCTTTTCATCATACGAAGATATTGTCTCATGTGCTATCAAGACCGAAAAGGAATTCTCTAAGTCTTATGACTTTAAAGCAAAGCAAGAGAAGAAGAGACCTGCTGATCAATCTGGGAATGGATATAAGGGGAAGAAAGGAAAGGTTGAATATCCATCTTGTGGTAAATGCGGGAAGAAACATCCTGGTACTTGCTTGAAGGGAATGGGAGTCTGTTACAAGTGTGGTGAAAAAGGCCACCAAGCTCATGATTGCAAGGGGAAGAAGGAAGCCACCAACGTTCAGTGCTACAATTGCAGGGAGATGGGGCATTATGCAAATGCATGTCCTAAGCGTCAGGAGAACTTACCTCAGAAAAGGCCAAGGGATCAAGGCCAGGCTTATGCTATCACTACTGCTGAGGTAGAAGCTCCGAAAGATGTGGTGGCAGGTAATTTAATGGTTTCCTCAAGTTTAGCAAATGCATTATTTGATTCTGGATCATCGCATTGTTTCATATCTTCCCAGTTTGCTAAGAAAATTAGATATTTCCAATTTGACTTAATAAGGGAGTTGTCAGTTAAAACTCCTAAGGGAAGTATCGTTGCAACAAAGTTTTGTGAATCAGTCCCCATTAGAGCACATAAATTTTCTTTATTTGCTGATTTCATCATCATACCTATGATTGAGTTTGATATAATCCTCGGTATGGACTGGCTTTCGGACTATGATGCGAAGATTTATTGTAAGAAGAAAGAGGTTAGGATTCTTGATGATAATGATAAGGAGCACCTTATTTTTAGAGCAGAATCGTCACCACCTAGTTCTTATTTAGATCCACCCCCTGTAGCTCAACATAATTCAATTATCGGGGAGGAAGAGAATGAAATAACTGTCGGTGAGGAAAGGAATGTTCAAATAGAGGATGTACCTATTGTGAAAGATTTTGTAGATGTATTTCCGGAAGATTTACCTGGACATCCTCTAGAACGAGAAGTTGAGTTTTCTATTGATTTGATTCCTGGATCTAGGCCTATATCGAAGACCCCTTATAGAATGGCCACTGTAGAGTTAGTCGAACTAAAGAAACAACTAGAGGAATTGAGTAATAAGGGATTTATTCGCACTAGTGTTTCTCCATTTGGAGCCCCTGTTCTTTTTGTTAAAAAGAAAGATGGATCTATGAGGTTATGTATCGATTACAGGGAGATCAATGCTATAACGATAAAGAACAAGTATCCCCTACCTCGTATTGATGATTTATTTGACCAACTGCATGGAGCTCAATACTTTTCAAAGATTGACCTTCGATCTGGATACCATCAGTTGTGTGTAAAGAAGGAAGACATTCCGAAAACAGCATTTCGAACCAGGTACGAGCATTACGAGTTTACTGTAATGCCGTTTGGATTGACTAATGCACCCTCTGTATTCATGGATCTGATGAATAGAGTTTTCAAGGAGTATCTCGATGAATTTGTGGTGGTATTTATTGATGATATCTTGGTATACTTCAAAACCTACAAAGATCATGAAAATCACTTGCGCATTATCTTGAAGACTCTGAGGAGGCATGAATTATATGGGAAGTTTAGCAAGTGTGAATTCTGGCTTCATGAGATTTCTTTTCTTGGCCATATTGTCTCAAAAGATGGAATCTCTGTTGATCCTTCTAAGACCAAGGCAATCTAAGAATGGCCAGTACCTACGAGTATAACTGAGGTACGTAGTTTTATTGGTTTGGCAGGTTATTATCGACGTTTCGTCCAGAATTTTGCCCGATTGGCTAACCCATTAACGAAGCTCACACGTAAAGGGGTTAAATTTGTTTGGACAAAAGAGTGTGAAGAATGTTTCGAAGAACTGAAGAGAAGATTAGTCAATGCTCCTATATTGACTCTACCATCGGGGAATGATGGGTTCGTTATTTATAGTGATGCATCAAAGAAAGGACTTGGATGTGTCCTTATGCAGAATGATAGAGTTATTGCCTATGCATCACGACAGTTGAAAATTCATGAACAAAACTATCCTACTCATGATCTCGAGTTAGCAGCAGTGATCTTTGCTTTGAAAATATGGAGGCACTACCTCTATGGTGAAAAATGTGAGATTTATACTGATCACAAGAGTTTGAAGTATATTTTCTCACAAAAAGATCTCAACATGAGGCAAAGGAGATGGCTTGAATTACTCAAGGATTATGATTGTACGATACACTACCACCCAGGGAAGGCAAACAAGGTGGCAGATGCTTTGAGTAGAAAAGACCATGGAGTTTTGAACAATATGAGAATTGAAAGGGATCCAATTTTCATGGAGCTAGTGAAGATGGACATGGGAATCACCAGGGAAGGTGAAACATCAATGCTTTTTCAAATGGTTGCCAAACCATCTTTACTAGAAAGGATTAAGAGTTCTCAGACTGATGATGAAGAATTCCAAAAGAAGATTAAAGCTGTGAATGATGGGAGATTGAGAGACTTTGCGTATGAAGGTGGAATTTTGAAATTCGGGAAGAGACTTTGTGTTCCCAATATACCTGATCTAAAAAGGGAATTGCTGGATGATGCTCATAGTTCCAATTTCTCTATACACCCTGGGAGCACCAAAATGTATAGAGATTTGAAGGAACATTTTTGGTGGGACAACATGAAGAGGGAGATTGCTGATTTTGTGTCAAGATGTATGGTTTGTCAACAAGTGAAAGCTGGAAGGCAACAGCCTGGAGGAGTCATGCAACCTCTTCCCATACCGGAGTGGAAATGGGACAATATTACAATGGACTTTGTCATGGGGCTACCAAAGACTCCTAGAAGGAACGATGCAATATGGGTTATTGTTGATCGTCTTACCAAGTCAGCACATTTTCTTGCTATAAGAGAAGATCTACCCCTGGAACGTCTAGCAAGACTATACATTAATGAAGTTGTGAGACTTCATGGAGTACCCCTATCGATTGTTTCTGATCGTGATCCCCGTTTTACTTCAAGATTTTGGAAAAGTCTTCAGAAATCCCTGGATACTGAACTTCATTTGAGCACTGCTTACCACCCTCAGACAGAGGGACAATCAGAACGGACTATTCAGACCTTAGAAGACATGTTGAGATCTTGCTCACTTGATTTTCAGGGTATGTGGGATCAATATTTACCACTAGTAGAATTTTCCTATAACAATAGCTTCCATTCGAGTATTCAGATGGCACCATATGAAGCGTTATACGGAAAGAGATGTCGTACACCAACCTGTTGGGATGACGTTGGTGAAAGAAAACTTGTAGGCCCAGAACTGGTGGAGGAAACGGTGGAAAAGGTGAAGGTAATCCAAAATCACATTAAAGCAGCTCAAAGTAGGCAGAAGAGCTATGCCGATAATCGAAGGAAGGATTTGGAATTTCAAGTCGGTGATCATGTTTTCCTGAAGGTATCTCCGTGGAAGGGAGTCATACGTTTTGGTTAGAAAGGTAAATTGAGTCCCAGGTACATCGGACCTTTCGAAATTCTAGAACGAATTGGGACTGTAGCTTACCGATTGGCAATGCCGCCAAGTCTCTCCAAAGTTCACGATGTGTTCCACGTATCTCTGTTGAGGAAATACATGCCTGACCCAACGCATGTACTCACCTATGAAGATTTAGAACTGGAACCCGATCTGTCTTATTGCGAAGAGCCCATCAAGATTCTTGATACGAGAGAACAAGTGCTGAGAAACCGGACGACGCGTCTGGTAAAAGTTTTGTGGAGGAATCATAAGATGGAAGAGGCAACGTGGGAACCCGAGGAACTTATGATGAAGAACCACCCGAGTCTTTTTATGCAGTAATACCCTAGAAATTGCGAGGACGCAATTATTTGAAGGAGGGGAGAATGTAACACCCCAAGCTTCTACGGTACGTTTCCCTTTGAATAATGCGATAGCGTGTGTTGTACGCAACCTCGAGTTCTAACACACACAACAACTAATTAAACTAGCCGTTGTGAATATTAATACCTAATTTTTGAAATTATATATATTTTATATTTGAAAATGGACTTCATTTTTGGACTCGTAATATCGAATTTAGCCTAAGGTGAAATTTTGGTACTTTTCAGATAACTTTCATATTTTGATGAATAGTGAAAATTACTAACTTTTAATTAAAAAAAACTTTTTTAATCAAAATAATTAATAGTGATAAATTATGAATTTTAGTAGTTTTAAAGTATATTTAGAATATATTTTTACCATTTAATATAATGTTGGTCATTGGACATAATTTTACAATTAAACCGAACATAAACAAGTGTCAATCTTTTGATAGTTATTATCTCTTAAAAACACGCTTTTTGTTTTGACAGCGGGAATTAATTTTAAATTAATTTCTGCCACTTCTGTGTTTTGAATTTAGGAAAATGGATTCCATATTTGGAATCAGGATGTTCAAATTGTGTAAATAGGTAACTTTTATTTTTAGACATTTTGAATAATTATTGCGGTAAATATTTTATTTACCATGGTTAAGGGTAAATCCGGTAAATAAGGGTTAAAGAATAATATTATAATAATACAAAATTACCCTAAAACGTGTCCTAAACCTATTGGTGGACACATACCCGACCATGGGCATCCTTGGGTCAATTTGGGGACCCCTTGGAGCCACTTGTAAGTGGTAGGGACACATTATATTAATAAAGTTAAAATAAAAATAAAAATGGCATAAGCTTACATCCTTTAGAAGAACAATTTTTACATAGGGTTATACATGTTGGATTTTCGATTATAAATATTCATTAGAAAGCTAAAAAGATTTCCTACATAAGGATGTTTTATTTATAATTTTTAGACATTAAATAATTTATTTTATTTATGACACAATGATGATGCAGTAATTACTAAAATAGTAAAAAATTAACATAATTGATATTATAAATACCCAAATAAATATAATATGAAACTTTTAATGCATTACACTAATTTTCTAGGATAATATGATATATTAGGATTGACTTAATTGACTTTTTTCGAAGTAATCAATCTGTTATGAGTTTCACAAAAATCAACTATTGAATACTGTCAAAATTGACATAAAAGAGTTCTTAAAACAAATATTATATTATTAATTGATATTAAATTCTTAAAAATCTAAGGTTCGGCCAAGAGACTTATATTATGATAGGTTAATCATTAATGGACCACTTGGGGGTCGCTTGGATGTATATAGTATGTTTATTAACCATATTATATAAAAATACAAAGATACATTGTAAAAGTGAAACTAATTAACTTAGAGTTAATACTTAAAGATAAGGTTAATATAAGTACCCAAACCTGTCTAAATTCTATTGGTTGAGTGGTTTGCGACCTATCCCCACCTTAACCTTTGAATAGTCAACTTTGGAGCCTTTAGAAACAGAATATGAATTTATTATAAATTAATAATTCTAGCTTTTCCAAAGGTGCCCCTCACCCCTCTTATAAAAAGGGCACTCCTCCTTCTCTTTTCCTCACACCTCTCAAGCCACTTGGCTCGTCCAAACTCTGCCCAACTAAGCTCCCCACATCCCTATCCTCCTCCTTGAAGCTTCCCCTTAGGCAAAAAGCATTTCAAGAAGTCCTTTGGTTCCAACCAAAGTGAGTTACCTAGATTAAAGGTAACGATTTCTCTTAAATTATTTTCATTTATTTTGCTTCTCCAACACCCAAACTCTTTTTATTTCCTTTCTTTTGTAACAACACCAGTATCCACAATATACTAGGATGTTGTTATAAGAAGGATTCAAACTACACATACACACAACTCTATCTAATGGATGATGAACATAATGTTTCTGTGGATGACAAACTAACGCCTCACGAAACGATGATTGTTCAAATACATCTTACCACCTCTCATGGTGGCCATTATGATGGAACTGTAATTAAATATGATATTAATGATATATATTTTATATATAAGCTTCTGTAATTCCATTTTATTTCATACCATTATTCGTTTCATGTTGTATATACATACGATAATTTCATTTGAGGAAGTGCGGACTACCGCCCCCTTAAAATGATATGACTCGTCCATACCACACATGGAACGTATAAAGGATGATGTTAATGAACTTAAGTTAAATATATAAAATATTATATTATACTGGAATAGTAATATACCTATTTATCATTTGGATTTGATTCTTTTAAAATAAAAATTAAATGGAAGTAGCGTTCATGCGTACGTACGGACTACCGTCTCCACGAACGCGATAAGATTCGTTCTCCATCATATCCATTCAAGTATTATTCTCATTTTAGGGTTAAAAATAATGTTAATATCATTCTGATTATGAATAATATATAATCTATCCATTACAAACATGTCTTACGTAACCAAACATTTAAGAAGAACGAATCGATTATCACCGAAACGACGATAATACTAAGATATTATTAATAAAGCAATGTTAAAAGATCATATATGATATCATATTAATGTATATGATTCTTGTACAATTTAATAACAATTATTTCACCATTATACAGGAGGTTAACCTACCCCAACCAAGGAAAAGTTCAAGGTAAGGGTTATTTCACAATCTCTTCATTATCCGAGGTTGTTTATATGTAATAATCTACTGGGATCTCTTTATCATCCACATCCATGTTTCTTAAAAATGTATTTCAAAACATTTTTACTATTTACAAGAATATGGGTTAAAGTCATTTATACCCTTTTTTGACTTTTTATAAGAGGTTTATAAAGGAATCTTTCCGTCATTTTCAAAACAAGGTCCTTTTTAACCTTTTCGACAGAATTGAGGTAAGAATGTTTTTTTTAACTTATACGGCGGGTGCGGTTATTTTACGCCGTTATAAAATCTTCAAAGCTTTCCTTACAAGCTTATAAGAATATTTTCAAAGAAAATGTTTTATTTTATATGGATCTTAAATGATTTCAAAATAAAAGGAGATATTTCTTTAAAAAGAATTTTGATTTCATCTATGTCAACATCCTTTGACGGATTTTAAGATTATTTGAAGTTGATTTATTATGATACAAAACTTCTATATTGTATTGAAGGTTTTGTGATATGTTTGACTATGGATGTGCTATTTTTATACCATTCATAGTTTATGGTGAAATTATTGACATTTCGTATGCTAGTTTTAATACGAATGTTTATGTTATGTTTAAACCTTTTCATATGGGAATGCATTGGACTTAATAAGTGACGGGTGGAGCCCGCTATAGCTCCTCGATGCATCGGTAGGTCTCATGAGACAAACTAGTGTCTTGGCACAAGGCCTTGAAAAAATCTTATTTGTAGTCTTGGCACGAGTCCTTGACTATGTGGTTATGATAGTCTGGCATTATGCATTCCAACATTATGAAAGTGGTTATTAATTTTTGCATGTGATTATTCGATTAGTAGAATATCCATGTGAATAAGTAAATGGCATTATTTCATTTTATTTATGCCATACCATGTTGAAAGTTCATATTTAAAAGGCTTTTGTTTTAGTTATACACTGCCTTAAATGTTTATTCTTATTTATGAAAGTTTCCGCTATATTGTTATCCTTACTGGGCATTTGAGCTCACCCCTTTTCAATGTTTTATTTTTCCCAGGAAGCGAAGAAGTAGGTTATGAATGACCTGCAGGGATATTATGTGGGGATATGAGTGTGGATTATGAAGACATTATGTTATTGTAGTAGTTTTTCATTTTATGATGTAATGTAAAACTTATGAATATATCTAGTGTTTCCAAGACTACTAAACCAATCGGTCTTTCGAGATTTGATCTTTCTTGTGATCATGCCAATGTTATGTAATTAATGCACCGACTCTGGGTAGCTGGGGTCGGGGCATTACATATTGTACCTTGAAAAGTAAACAGATACACCCATGCATTACAGGGTACGAATTATAAATTGCAGCATAACAATATTAATAAGGGAAGATACCGTATCAAAAAATAAGATAAATACAATTTTTTATAGTTAAATAATTCAGCACCTACAACTACCAAAGATCCAAAATTTTAATGTTCTTAATTAATCTAAATTAATTATTTAAATTAAAAAAATATGAAATAGGTTGTGCAACACATGCAAATAAAGAAGGTTTTTAATAATATATAATCTAGCACAACCAACTAACAAAGATCGAAAAATTCATGTTTCATAATTATTCTAAATTAATTATTTAAATTAAATAGAACAAAAATAGGTTGTGAAACTCATGAAATTAAATAAATTAAATGTATAGGGTAACAAAAATTATACCAACCTTGTCGGCACACCCAAATGGGTGTCCAAAATTTTCTAAACAACATAAAAAATTTAATTCATGATAAATTGGGTTGAAACAATTATGTGAAACAATAAAAATAATAAAATTGGGTGATTTTGGACAAATCCGGTAGGCACCGACAAGTGGCACAACATAGCGTTTTTATAAATAGTAACGAAATGGATGGTATGTGAATAGGCACCCAACCTTATGGTCATAAATGATCTTATGATTCTTGGAATGCTTTGATATGACTGAAAATGGAAGAAAACACATGATTTTCTAAAAAACCCAATATAGGGAAAAATCCTTCCATAGAGAACTTTTCAAAGGATTTGGAATGAAATAACACGATTCGTGATGCATGAGATAATCCTTACTCAGAGGTTCACAACGCACCAGACGGAGAAGAAAACAGATGAATAATGGAGGCGTGAAGGTCTTTGGAAGGGGGACGAAGGTGTGTGCCGCTGACGGAGGGAGAGGCGTGATATGAGGGAGAGGATTAGAGGAATGGAGGATAGATAGAAAAATGAATGGAATTAAAGAGAAAATATAATAATAACCCAAAAATACGAAATAAAATAAAGAAAAATTAAAAATAAAAGGTGAGTAAATTCAAAATAAAAATAATAATAATAATGGTTAGAATCATTTTTAATTATATTTCTATTCTTATAATTCTCACTTTTATTTTTTAGTATTTATTTTCATTCCCTTTTTATCTATTATAATTCCTCTAAAATTCCATTAATCTTTTTTTAATTTTTTTTAACCTGAAGGTTGTGCTAGGGTGCGACGGAAAATTTTATATAATGTCCAAGGAATTATTTAATTAATTTAAATAGTTGAATTGGACTTGTAACTGGGTGCACAAGCACGTGCCCTGGGTCACTTTAAATATTTGGATTAAAAATTTAAAAGTCCACATATTGATTTAAGTTGATATGTTAAATTCATTTATGCATGTAATTAATAATATTTTATCTAACCGAACAATAAATATTGACACATTATATACGTTCTATATATATACACATCAGTATATTCATATATATACACTCCACATGTATATATATATATATTTAATCTATTATATATATACATCATATATAAATATACATTAATGTTTTTGTCTTAATATAATAATAATAACAATAATTAAAATTATTACTATTTAATATATCCCATTAATGACACCATAAATATTTTAATGATGACAACCATTAACAAAAAGGATAATGGATATTAGATTAATATTTCTTGCAAATGTATATTTTGCTGGAACAATTAATAATATAACATTTATTAAGTTGGTCGGTTATTATTTATAACGCAACACAATTTATTAATTGTGGTAGTGCATTTCCATTAGTTTTCATCAACGCAAATAATAATATTAATAAAAAAATTATTATTATTTTTTATAACGACCAAAAAAAATATTTATAACCCAAATAAATTATTTTTGGGGGGAAATATAAAAAATGTCTGACGCTCGCAAAGGTTAAACTCTGCCTAGGGTAAACCCCACATCCCGAAAATATTGGTGGACTAAAATTTTTCATTCAACACACCATTAGTGAAAAAATAATTATTTATTGTATAAAAAAGGCATAATTAATTAATTAAAATAATGAGGGTATTGTCACATGCGAGGTTGTCAAACACCTGAACTGAATCAAGGTTATACACTTCCTAGGATAAACTTGGAATCTTTGGACATAAAAGTGGTCTCAGATTTCTTAAATGACGCACCGTTTGAGAGTTATGTATGTTTTTGAAAGGTAACACACAAGCATATGAATAAAATAATTTCAATATTTTTATCCAATCAACACAGAGAGTATATGGGTTTTGGAACCCCGCACTGACTCATTGTTTGACTCTAGAAATATTACATAGAATATTTCAACATTCAAAGGAAGACTTTTACCCATCATTTATTTTATTATAATTTTTATTTTAATCTAATTAATTTAATAAAAACTATTTTAATGACTCATTGCAGTGTCAACTATAGGAAATAAACTGTTTTGACGGTCGATTTTAAAATCGACAATCCTAGTTAACAAAAATAAATAATTCCTACGTTTTTTTCATCTAGTTAAAAACAAGGGATGTTACAACCTTTCCACCTTAGAACTTCACATCACCGAGAAGCCTTTGAAAACAACTAATCCTTCATCTGGTCCACAAGGGTCGTGAAGACGTGCACAAAAGTCTGTGTTGCATCTTTAAACGCCCATCACACCTTCAAACATTGGTTAGGAAAATGGCACAAAATCTCTTAAGATTTGAGCCAATGCTCATTTTCCATCTAAAACACTGAGATGTTACCTATCAACACACACTCACCTAGATACAAAACCATATCATCATTTCAACATCTTCTGGCCAATGTTACTTCCCACCTTAGGTTTTAAATTTAGAAAGTGGAAAATTTTGAGTCAAGGCAGCTTCCACCATCAAAATTTCCTACAAGACATGCCCTTAAGAGTTCTAGAGCGGCTTCTCGGTTGATTTCCAAAATGAATAAAATGGTCGATTATCGTTGACCTAATAACACGTGTCAATACATCTTTTCATCAAAACCCTTGGTTGACACAGACTGCAATCATCTCACCTGACAACGTACAAGAAAAAGGTCCTTCCCTGACCACTTCATTGAACAAGAGAGAGAACTATTTGACCCACTTTGACCGACCATTTCAGAATTCAGAAGGCTTAGACAGCTGGTGTTTTATGAACTAAATTATGATGTCGTGTTCTATGGTTTATCGTATTCAAATCAAACACGTCCATAGATGTTAATGCCTAACCTCTAGTGACATTCTTTTATTTAGGCTTCACGAATACCAACAATAAGTCTATGGTAACCTCGGATTGGAGAAACATGAGTTAAAGGAACTAAAGCATGGTAGTATATACTCCATGTTTATGAGTGAGATGTTGGTACAATGGAAAGATTCAAATATCAAAACGTTGACTGATCCCAGGGCGGCATCGTCCTAGTGGTCATGTTAGATGAAATAGATGCAGTATAAGAGTACATCAGTAATTCCTACATAGAAATCGAAGGGTCACACAAGACTAATCAAGCCCCAGTAAGAACAACGCATTAGTGTGAGACACTGAGAAAACCACCCTAAAAAGACAAACAACTTTTACAGATTTAGTATGGCATAAGATCGATGGTCTCTTATTGCATCAAGGATGAAGCCAATATAGGGAACATGCTCATAACATATGGAAGAGTAGACTAAGTGTATTTGGACATTACCATAAGGAAAGCATTAAAACAATCAGCATGAAAGCCCAACCAAACTGGCTGGTGTGTCAAAATACCTGAGTCTCTGGAAGTCATCTCGAGCAATGGGATAAACATGATTCCTTTAACACAGAAGTCATTGTACTATGAAGATGAACCAAAACATATTTAATAGTGTAAGACATGAGTATTAAACTGAACTCAACTGTTTCACACTATGTCACACACTTCACTATACCGCGTATCAGAATGCATACTACCATGAGGTGATACAGAAGAAGGAAGAATTTTAACTCATAGGACGACGTACTAAATCATCCCTCATTATGGGGAAGAGAGGGTCGAACGATCTAAAAAGAAATAGACCACACCTAAGTTATGAAGAACATGATGGAAATGAGCATTAACTAATTCTCAAGAATGAAACAAATTCCATGGAAAACATGAACACCCTTTTGAACAAGGGTGTCATCTTAAGCAAGGGGGTACGTCTAGGGACAATGATATGCTAAAGGTTCTATTCCAAAGCAGCTCAAGGAGAAACTCAAACTACCCTTATACCAGGGTCTTAAACAGAGGACATCGATATAGGTTCCATATCCAATTCAGTTATTTTTAAACACATTTAATCTTTAATCATGAAAAGATTTAATCAAAACATCAAGTACCATTTTTTAAAACAAAACACAAGGTATTTGATCTTAACCAATGCCTCAATGAAAAAATAGTCAGGTTTTATAAAACTCAAATTTAAAACATTTTACATTAATTTTCATCTCATCCCTAATTTGGAAATCTATAACATAAAATCCTTTTAAGAAGAAATGGAAACCTAAAAGGGTCCCTCTAAGCTGACATGGGATCATTATAATGCAACCCAGAAAAAGTTTTTAAATTATTAAGAGTCACAACACCCATACTAGGTTTTCTCATAAAGAACATGCACTAAATAGACTACTTAGTCCTAGTTATGCATTTAGGTAGTTAACTAATCCATTTAAAATTATAACATGCTCAAACACATATCAGCCTAGATATATGGGTGGCTATCAACCTAATAAGAGACTATAAACTTTAATGATTTTATCATTTGGATCTCATTCAAAGGAAACCAACAAATTTTAGCAGAGAAACCAATTACATAAAAAACAAAGTAGTAGGTCACTATAAGAAGCTAACAGTGAGAGACAAGTTGTAGTCATTTAATTAAACAATTTTAGTCATATAGACATGTCAATAGGCACAGAAGCATGATACAAGGAAATCATGGTACTAAACATGCAACATGGCAATAAGATAGCATGATAAATATAACACCAAAAAATGGTATCTAAAAGGAATGATACACAATTAAAAGACATGGTATATATTCAAGGAAAACAATTTGAATCAACAGGAATAAAAAAATGCAACTACATGGCTTGAAACTATGCATGGAACGTGAATTCCTTTGTGCCTATTATGATGCCTGAAATACATTTTCATTTCCTGAATAGGAAAAGGGTAAAATATCATAAATTCCATTAATTCATAATCATATTAAATTACACCAATCACTTGAGGTGAAATCATATCAATAGTAACATTGAAAAACAAGAACAACAATCCCAACCCTGGCCCCTAGGGCATTTCTCGTACGTCGGGTGATCAGTCCCAGGCACGACTATTAACCAAGCACCGACACATTCTTAGTCTCCTATCTACCAACCCAATATAGTAAAACAAAGGAACAATACCACCTCTAATTCCACTCTGTAACATCCTGACCCAGATCACCTCTAAGACGGTGGCTGGACTGGTGGGTTACATGACATCAAAGGCATCCCCCCGAATGCATAGGCTGATGACTACCAGCGAGGGCCTTTTTGTGTCAAAAGGGTTGGTAATACGTATTATCACTACGGAAGTAAAAAACATTTAATACTGACTAGTAGAATAATATAAATGAATATACTATAGCATAATCAATATGGATAATGCAACTGAATAATAATCAACTGTGGAAGCTCACAAAACAATGTCATGCCATGATGTCTATCTAAACTGACGACATATAAAATAGAAACTCAAGCATGATATCTACTATAATGAAAAAAAACTAGGTGTGGAAATAGCATCCTGAGCAATGCTTGGTTTTCTGGCCCCAGTCTCCATCATATGCAGCAAGAAAAAATCAGGCATCAGAAGAAGCATGCTTCCCTTTGTGAATACCTGCAAGCATATAATCAACTAGGGTATCAATGATGCATGAGTAGGATGTGAGATAATTCCTAATAGTCTGACACCCATGGTGTCTACACCTTTTCATTTCATGCAGTAATCAAATCCAGTGTGTCATTATATAATAAATGCAGATAATGAATTAGGTGCAATAAAATAAATAATGAGGCCATGGTTCTGAAGGGAACCCGTCCCAAATATCTTGATTTGGCTAAAGCCAAATCTCTAAAGGAAGAACCAGTAAGTGTAAAGGACATGTACACATATATAAATGTGGAAATAAATGTAAACAAGGACGATTTACACCACCAATCTTGTTCTTTAACTTTATGTTAAAGTCGTATGCCAACCAGGTGTGCTTAAAAATACCAAAACAATATCACAAATCTCAAGAGGCTCAAAGAGGCATGAATAAAAAAATATAGTGCATCATTATTAAGGGTTCAAGCTGACATTTGGAGTCTAAAATCGTCCGGATAGTATCGCTACTGAACATCCTGCAATTTATCTTATACCACCGAGCCCATCGAAGGCCATCTTTTGAAATTCCAAGTATCACTCGAGACATGGATTCACCATGAGTCTATTTCGATCTCTCATAATGGGGTCAAGTATCATCTGAGGCTAGCATAGCCATATTTCCAATGAATCAATCTCTATTGGCCCTTTTGGAACCAGTGTCACTGATAAGTATTAGAAAGCCTAGGGATGTCTCGGTCTGGCAAATCCAATGACACCCCCCCCCGACACGTAGTGTTAACAGTGATGAATAGAGGGTCTATGTGTGGTGCTTAAAAATGGACCCACCTTCTTTCTCCACCCTAAATTTAATTAATATTTTCAAAGTAGAAAATATGACATAATAAGCATATGAGATTGCAGTTTGAAACCTAAATAGATACACTTGTGCATTACAAGGTACCAATTAAATATTTTTTCATAACAATATTAACATGGAAATATATCGTATCATCCAAATAAGATAAATTCACTTTTTAATAAATATAAAATTCACCACAATCAAATTCCAAAGATAAAATAATTAAAAGTTCATAATTAATCTAAATTAAACACAACAAAATAGGATGTGCAATACATGCAGATATAGACACTTTTTAATATTAAATAAACCAGCACAACCAACTACCAATGATCCAATAATTCACGGTTCATAATTAATCAAAATTAATCATTTAAATTAAACACAACAAAAATTGGCTGCACAATACATGCAATTAAATAAATTAAAATTCTTGGAAAAAGAAAATCATACTCGCCACGTCGGTAAGCCCAAAGGGGTGTCTGACCATTTTGAAACAACTTAATGAATTTAATTCATGATAAATTGGGCAGTAAGAATTTAGAGAAACAATTGAATTAAAGAAATTGGATGAATTTTCACATATCTGGTAGTCATCAACGAACGACACAGTGGTCTATTTTTATAAATTACAACAAAATGGAGGTTAAGTGAAAAAATCCATACTTTATGGTCATAAATGATCCTATGATCCATGGTACGCTTTGATTTGACCTAAAACAGGTAAAAACAGATGATTTTAGAAAAACCACAAAATATGGTAAAATCCTTCTTTGATGAACTGCGCAAAGAATTTGGGATGACATCGCACGATTCATGGTACGTGGGATAATAATTATAGAGAGGATCATAGGACATATGATGGCGAAGAAAATACATGACAAACGGAGGAACGATTGTCTTCTAAAGGGGGAGAAACGTGGTGCACCACCTACGGAGGATGGAGAGGTGTGACAAGAGAGAGAGGAGGAGAGGAAGCGATGAGATAAGTAAAAATGAAAGAAATAAATAATAATAATAAGGAAAAAGTAAAAATAATGTAAAATAAAAATAAAAATTAAAGGGGAGGAAAAGGAAAAATAATAATAATAATAATGGTTAGACTCATTTTTAATTATTTTTCTAATTTTACAATTTCCACTTTTAATTTTTATTATTTATTTTCACTCCATTATCATCTCTTAAAATTCTTTTAAAATTCCATTAATACTTTTTTGGAATTATTGTTATCTCGAACACCATGCTAGGATGTGGCAAAACAATTTACATAAATTCCAAGAAATGATTTAATTATTTTTAATAGCTGTCTAGGACCTGCAACAGGGTGCGTTGGCACGTGCCTTGGGTCGCTTTAATAATATCGATTAAAAACATAAAATTCCACAAATTGATTTAATTTGATATGTTAAATGCATTTATGCATGGAATTTATAATATTTATCTTACCCAACAATAAATATTGACTTCTGTTTATACGTGTTATATATATATACACATCTGAATATTCATATATATACACTCGCACATGTATATATACCTATATATAAATTTGATCTAATATATATATATACCTCGTATATAAATATACATCACTGTTTCTGTCTCAATATAAAAATAATAACTATAATTAAAATTATTATTATTATTTAATACAACCCACCAATGAAACCATAAATAGTTTAATGACAACAAGCATTAATTAAAAAGATAATGGTTATTAAATTAATATTTATTGTGGATTTTTATTTAGTTGGAAAAATTAATAATATAACATTTATTACATTTCCCATATATTATTTACACCTCAACACAAATTAATAATTGTCATAGTGCATTTCCATTTTTTTTCATTAACGCATAAAATAATATTAATATTAAAAATTATTATTATTTCTAATGACCAAAAAAAATATTTAAAACCCAAATAAATTATCTCTGGGTGTGATATGACCAAACGTCCAACACTCGACAAGGTTATACCTTTCTTAGGGTAATCCCCACATTTTGGAACTATTGGTGGTCTCAGATTTATCATTCGAAACACCATTTGTGAGAAAATAATTATTTATTATATAAGAATGGAATAATTAAATAATTAAAATTAATGAGGGTATTATCACATGTGAGGGTACCAAACACCCAAAGTGAATCATGGTTATACCCTTCCTACGGTAAACCTGGGATTCTAAGCATAACGGTGCTCTCATATTTCTTATATGACACACTGTTTGAGAGTTATTTCATTTTTTAAAAGGAAACACACATTCATTTAAATAAAATAAAGTCAATATTTTTATTCAATCAATGCATAGAGTCTACTGGTCTCTCTACCCCGTGCTGACTCATTGTATAACTCTAAAAATATTACATAGATTGTTTCAAAGTCTCAATTAAGAATTTAACACGTCATTTAATTTACTTCCTTTTTAATATAAATCTAATTAATTCAATAAAACTTATTTAAAAGAAACATCGTAGTGTCAAATATCAAAAATAAGAAGTTATGACACTTGATTTTAAAATCGACCTACCCAGTTAATGGAAAAATTATTTCTTGCATTTTTTTTCGGTTCAAAACACAGAATGTTACAATATTACCTGAAGTTCCACAAGCACAATGTATAATAAATAAACTGAATTCCCAAGCAAAATACACTTACATTACCCCTTAATAGTATTTTCATCATTTAATCTTCCTATCTCCAAACTTCACATTTCTATTTGGCTAGCATTTCCCCATGAAATGATATATGCTGCATAGTACTGATAAAGATATCCATACCCTATCATTCTTCAAATCTAGCTAGCTCTTATCAAGTGACTTCTACATGAACTGAATCCTCTTCTAGGACTTTCTCTGTATGGTCATCCTGGGATTCTACATGGTAATTATGGCTTAACAAACCTATGGACTGAAGGCGTTTGGTGTCCTGAAGGCCTTGTTCCTCATAGGACCAAAGTGATTGTTTGAATGCACATATATATGAACAGTTCAATCTTCTATAATACCGCTACCGTACCTACTAAAATATTTCTGTAGTGATACTAAAGTATCCAAGAAATATTCCTCTACCAGAATTTGATCCTAGGTTTCATGCAAGCATACAAGGTATATTAACCACCTTGCTACCACCCCAACTACTTTTATTTTATTATTCCAATTAAATTTTTAATTTTAAAACTATTATATTAAAAATTATTTTTTATAAAATTTTTATTAAATATGAATAAGAAAACAAAATGTCTTAAAAGAAATTTTAATTATGAAAAAATAATTATTCATAATATTATATAATTTCCATTAAAATTTATGTTGATAAATTTTTTATTTTCAATTCAACAAAAATAATTAATTTTTTTAATTAAAAGGATTGAATTATCTTAGGGTAATTTTTTTTAATTTTAATTTTTTTTGGTAAGGAGTGTAAAACATATTTTTATAAAATACATCAACATTTTTGACCTATTTTTGATTAGATCAAACGATATAAAATTATGAATCCATATTTATTGATAATATATTTATCTTAAGATAAATGTAATACATTTAAAAAAGTTTAATTAAATTTATCAAACTATGTTTGATATTTTTTTATATATATTATATGTTTTCTAGAAAACTACATTATATGTTATAGAATTATTATTTTAGCTTTAATTTTTATGAAATTTAAAAATTTAATCAAGTATGTGGGATTTAATATTTGACATAAGAATTTCCAAATTAGTTAATAAAATAAATTTTAGTTTTTAGCAAAAATGTGAGTTATCGATGTTAAAATTAGTGACCACAATGAATGTAAAATAACATAAGTGGGTAAAATTAACTGAAAATGGCCTAAATGTATAACCAATTCAACTCTAAATTTTTTTATGAGGTATTTAATATCATTAAATAATACATTTTATATTAATTATAATCCAATTTCATCCGAATCATTTCCCCCAAAAAGTAATTGGATAAAAAATCAGTATTTTAACACAAAATACCCCCTTATCAAGTATAAATACCCCCTAATTCTCATATTTTTATCTATAAAATATTCATTAATCATTAAATAAATACCATTATCCCTCTAAAGAACCACTCTTATGATTTAATATACTTATATTATTTTACATTTAAGAATTAAAAATCTGCATTCAAGGAAGGGTTTCCTAGCCACTTCTCTACTTTTATTATAATAATCATTCTAATTCCTTTCTATTTATATGATTATTTTTATTATGATTCATTTATATAATTTTTTTTTAAAATTTTAAATGATTGGTCACCAATAACACTCATTAAAATAACTTTTTAATCCATTATACTTTTCATACACTCTTGTAGCCATAAAACATCCTATATTTTTAGTACACTAATATTTTTTTTGGTTTTATAGAAACAAAATTAATTGTCGGATACAAATAAATGGATGGAGGAACTAAATTTAATGATCTTAGAGGTAATAAACCTATAAAAGATAAGTTTGGTTTTAAATCAACCTTCACTTGGTGCACGATAAGAGAGTCTAATATCTCACCGGGTTTGAAACCCCTTGAGGTTTTCTTTTAGATAATTCCTAAAGTCTTTATGAAATATAATAATGAATTATTTCTGATTGATAAAAAATACATTGATTATTAGTTTACATTATCATAATCCAACCTAGATAACCCGCCAAAGTGGTACACGAATCAATCATAACATAGATTATATGGTATTTTTGATCCCCACGGGCTGGTGAATAGTTCTCAAGCATCAAATATAGTCAATATGGAATACCATCACTGAATAAACAACTCATTAAAAAATATTATAATAATCGATTCTCAATCATTATATGAAACAAAAAAAATGATATAATGAACACCTTTAGATTAATAAGAGTCCCAAAAATAGTATGTTAATAATTATTGTTATATAAAATCTTCATACACTGTCAAAAGAGATCCATGTAATAGGTTGACCACATGCTTCACTAGTATCCACTAACACCCAGGTCTGCTAATCAGTACCATAAACCATCCCAAAGAAGTTAAATCCCTTTTCCTATACTAGGAATGAGAAAGTATATAAAATCTAAAAGGTAAAAGTATGGTGTGAGATGAAATATCCCAGTAGGGTCTCACCAATCATTTTAGAAGATATTCATATCAAAAAAACCAAAAGGTAATATTTTTAAATAAATCATCACATGAATTATCATTTAAAAACTCAATATAAAACATTATTTCTAAATCTGTAAAATGGATGGGGTGAAACATGTACAAAATTTCATTTCATTGCAAATAAACTTTTATAGTAATTTTTGTAAATACATGGATGAATATATAATTACTTAGTCAAGTTGGCATGTATAAAACATGCAAAAAACATAGGTATGAAATATTTATTTTCAATCATTTTACCACAATGAAAATACTTATTTATTAGTTATATTGTGTCATGAGGTTCAATACAATCTTAGTGAAATAAACCTCTTTGTGTTCAAATGTTTCCCTAGATCCACAAACCTAGTGGGAATAAGAGAACACAAAAAATGTACTCCATGCCTGCAAAGTAATTTATAATATTTTTTTTATCATTAATCCATTTATAGTTTATCGGTTTAACATATCATGTACATCATCCTTCTATGTAATCAACCTCTCATGTGTTTATGGTAATAATACATACATCGGGAAATCATTATTTTCAATCATTCTAAAAACATTCAGTTAATCATTTCAGATAAACTCTACATTTATATTCTGAAACATGAAATTTTATTTCAAAAACCAATCTTCAAAATTGTTTTCATTAAAAATAATTACATTCAAATAAATTTAATTCATTTCAAATTATAATAAATATTATATCATTTTGTCTCAAAATTCATCATAAAATCAGTCTTTAAAAGAGAAATTTCATATATATATATATATTTTAAAGGAAACTTTATTTCAATATCTATTATAATAAATTATTCATCACATACACCATTCAATTTCAGAATCATTTATCCAATGGTAATAAACCATTCATTAGAAATAAATTGTAAATTAACTCCATGCTTTGAATTTATTCATTTTTGCAATCAAATGGAATTGCAATATGAATCCACCATCCTTGATGTCATGATAAACTATCACCCAATATAGAATCCTCCAATGGAGAGTCTAAAAACAAAAAAAATCAACTTACAATCCAAAAACCACAATTCCCAAATATGATTCATTAATTCACTTTATCTAGTACAATAAGAGATATAGAGAGATATAAAATAGATACTTCAATTATTCCTTAATGAATCCCAATGACCCATAATGATCTGATCAACTAAACTAAATTACACAATCAGGATATAAAGAACCCAATTTTATCACTCTATAACTGATGGATCTATCATCTAAATCCCAGATCAATGGTCTATGATTTTGTTCAAGAATAAATGGGTGGATCAAGTAGAATAGTGAATAAAGATAGTAAAAAGGATCATACCTTTCAAAATATTGATTTTACACCCATAGATCAATAGATAATTATCATATGGAGTAAAATAATCACTAAATTATCTAAGAGGAGTGCCCTCGTTGGAGTTCCAAATCCCCTAGGAAAGGGATGAAGAAATTTAGGTGACTATCAAGTCCTAATATTAAAATTCAGATTAATTGAAACATTTATCATGGTTTGATAATAACTTTTTAGAATCCATGTACCATAATTATGCCCCAATATGGGTTACTGGGTGACTTACATGGTTTTATAAACTGTTATCCAAATCTTCCTACCCCAACTATCTAATGATGCATGGTTTTAGAGGTTATATTCACTGTTAGTAATAACTATTCACTCTCCATTCAAATGTGGACAAAAGGTGAATAGTTTCTTATAATGACATGAATGGTTTGGTCTAACTGTTTTCTAATTGTGCATATGCATAGAATCATTTAAAAACTCAAAATAACCCCAAAACAAACTTAGATAACATTAAAACAAAATATGGTCAAATGAAAGGAAATTAAATACCTGAAAGAGAGAATCATGATATTATGTGGATTATATAATAAATATATATTTTCATATAGGATAATATTAAAAAAATTACATAATGATAGATTAAAAAACAAAAAAAACACTAAAATTAAAAGTAAATGGGATAATTTAAAATAAAAAATATTTAAAGTATTCTCTCTTTAAATGAAATAGTTATAAATAAATTCCAGATGATTACAACTGATCAAAAATTGGAAAAATTAATATGATCAACTTCCTAATTATTGTTTTAAAAAATGTACGTTTATTATATTGGTGGGGTAAACATGAAGATATAAAAATATAACATTAGTATGGGATCTTGGTCTCGATCTCAATTCCCTGATACATGTATATTATTAATAAATATTATAGTTTTATTTGTTATAAATATGTCAAAAAATGTTTCACTTCATATCGGTTCATAATTGAACGTAACAGTTTCTTATATATACACTTGACCATGTGTCTTTTTTATTATTGGGAATCATTACCCTATATGTAAATAATCATTATATTATTTGAATAATTCTGTTTTAGATGATTATTATATTGGATATGTTTATTTTTTACCATTATTTACTCTCATTACATTTTATTTAAATGGAATTTTTTTAAATGGATTCTCTATGAGTTATTTTTTACATTATTTTCTTAAATTTGGAAAGAATATTTTCTTTAAAATTATCTTTGTGAATTATTTTTCTAATCATCACTAATACCATTAATAAGTTCTCTTCAGTTTCTATTTTTCATGGTTGTTCAAAGAAATTAATATTCCCATTTTCAATTAAAATTTTACATTTAAATATCAAGGAAAATATTCTTGGTGAATAAACCAAAAGATTTCATTCAACTGATTAAATTTTAATATTCCAATAAAAATTTAGAAATATATATTCATTTATTTTAAAAAATTATGTATTCAAAAATTATTTTTGATTATGGTCCAAGTATCAACTATACATCACCTGAACTAGAATCTATGAAGTTTAATTATATAATTGTTTTCAAAACCATTTTATAAATGATATATGAATGTTAGTTTTATAATTTTTATTTCATATTCCTCTAAAACAATAAAATAAATATCTCATTTTTTGTAATGATTCAAATGTTACCCTATAAATTTACTTTTTTATGTTAATGTTTATACCTCAATTTCTTCATATAGGATATGTTCTTCATCGCTTTTGATATTCCAGATGACGTTATTTTTCATCTTGATGTCTATGTTCATTAATTTTATCTACATATTATATTTGACCTAAATTTTTTTTTATAGTTTATTTCATAGAATTTAATTAATGAAATAAACATTAATCTCTATGGTTCTAGTTTGAAGGATTCTTAACATGGATGATATTTTATTTACTTAAAAGGGAAATAATTAAAATATGTGTAGTTATTTTTTAAATATATATTTTTAGTGATTACTAAGGAATATATGTGTGGTATTGTATTGTTTATTAATTTCATAAGATGACAGATGCATTGAATGTAATTTTTAGAGACCCAAACTTCACATATATAGATATTAAATATTAATAGATGAATATTTATTACATAACAAAATGTATCAGGACTGAAACATTTAGTTATATTTTATTTGGAATCATGAAAATATAAACAACTAGTTCATATGTTTTCTACACAATCCCCCATTTAGTTACTCAAAACAAAAAACATTCTTTCATATATCATACATAGTAATATTATTCCTAACGTAGGGAAAGGAATCATATGAATGGGTGACATTAGATGATTGTTAAAGGTAAAAAGGTGATATATGTAAACATAACATAAATATAAGGGTATGATAACATGAGTATAACATTTGAAAACCATACCCTGTATATAAAATTTTTTAATCATGATTCATGTCATTAATATTTGAAATTAGTTGTGCATGATTCAAAATGGAATAAATGAACATGATTGATGAGTGAATAACACTAGCATAAAATAGGTAATTGTTTCATATAGGTAATAATAGAAAATAATTTCCATAGTAGCCAAGGATAATTACAAGAAATATCAATGGGGAATGTTTTCTATCTCTAAACCATGTTATTAGTCAATCTTCACTCCCAATACAATCATAGTGGAAAAAATACCATACTGAATTGTGTTCCAGTCCTATTTATCTTAACACGTATCCATATTTACCCAATAAATTTGAGGTATATATCGGTGACAAATATCACATAATGAAATCATACACATGTTTTCCATGGGATCATAACACATTTAACATATCAGTACCCAAGAATAGAAATATATTTCAATTAAATTTCAACATAGCATAAACTGTATAAAAGATACATGTTCTTTACACAATTCATCATTCCATTATAACAAATCCCTTATAATAAAGAAAAGAAATCAAAAATGTATTTATATCCTGAACATAATCTATTTATAGAAACATTAATAATATTCCCTTGTATAAAATCCCAACTAAATAATTGAAACATAAAATAATTTTATTATCGAAGGAAACTATTTTTGAATGGTCTCTTGGAATATTTATTGAAGAAAATTAACTTTTCACAATAAAATATATTTTTTAAACTAAACATTCTTTAGATATTTATGATATAAATTTATTTTAAAATAAATTATTAAACATATTAATTAATATTTATTGCATTTAGTGGTTATTAGGGAAAGATATTCCATTCATTCCATACACATTAAAACAAATACTTTAAACACATATTCGGTAATGGATAAAAGGTAATTGTTTGTAAAAATACATGAAGATTCCTTCTAAATAATTTCTAAAAAATCATTCACAGGTAAAAATTTATTAATAAAATTATTTAGGAATATGAAATAAAATTATATGATTTTAGAGAACATGGATATGGAATAGAAAGTGGTTTTTACTGAAGAGATAAATAATGTTTGTTTTCTTTAAATGTGTTATTTTCAAATATTAAGTGCATAAATAGTGGAATGTTTTGTGAAAAATTTTATTCTCAAGAAATATCAAGAAGATAAAAAATCATCTTTTTCCTGATAAATTTATAATAATATTTCCTCATCAAAATCATAATCATAAAAAATCATGATAACTAATTAGATTATAAAATCTAACGATTACCACTTTAGTAAATTCCAATTATTAGCCCCATTAAAAAATGATATAAAATGAAAATATAAATATCATAAATATATGTCTATTAATGGTATAAAATATAAAAATGGTATTTTATTCATCTCATAAAAAATGATATGTGCATAACACACTATATGACTCAAAGAAGGAAAATTCTGACAAAAAACGCATACATTGAGTCATAACATCCACTGAACACATTGAACAAACTTAATAAAAAATATAATATTATGATAAATATATTAAATAACTATAATAATTTTTAATACACCATATATTATTTTTATCACTTTTTATTATCTTTTTATTAATAGTTCCTTGTTAAAATCATATTTCATGTAATAACTTCTATCTTTTTCATGCTTTTTTTGTTTCGTATTTTTAGTAATTTAACTTTGATAAGAGTTCAATGATGTCTATAATAATAGAAATGATATAAATATAATATATTTTAATTATATATGTATTTATATTAATCTATTAAATTTATAGATAGAAAATGAATTTTACCCTTCTAGGAGATGGTAGTATGTATGTACACATAAAGGTTGTCTCCATTTATTCCAAACATGAAATAAATGAATGGTAAATAATATATTAACCTTCAGGAATAATATTTATATGATATATATAATTTATGTTCATAAAAAATATTCTTATTACTTTCCATGTAAATTTTAATTGAATAATGAATCAAATCACTTTATGAGGCGGTAGTCTGTCGCACACATGAGCAATATCCTCATATTTTTTGCAAAATGGAAAGTAAGAAGGAATACGTGATATCGTGATTTAAGAAGCATAAATATGATAAAATATAATAAATGTAATTAAATCTATCATTATAAAAATCCATGATATGTGGTGATGGAAATCAAAATACTTCGGTTTACAAGGTGGTTGCCCGCCATACATACAATAAATGGTTTCATTTCCCATTTGATAAAAGAGGATATTCATACTAGATATATCATTAAAATTTAGAATCCTTATTATATTGGATATAATATAGTAATCATATAATTATAATTCTTGAAGATTTAAAGGAGGAGGAATAATAAATAAAAATATAACACATGGTTAAGAGTAGTACCACTTCTTCTGAGAGCCTCTATAGGTTCATACATAGGGCCAATATTGGAGGGATTCCAAATAACAAAATGGACTCTAGAATGTGGGGAGAGATGTAAGGAATGGTTTGGGGTAGATATTTCTTGAAACATAATGTTCTTGTAGTGTGTGGAATAAAAGATAGCATATATCATTTTATAAGTGGGGAAAGGAACCAACATCGAAACTACTTTGGAATTTCTTGTAAGAATCCAAAATGAATGTCATTCCCAAGAAAAAATATTCAAAATTAATCTATATTATTCAATAGTATGGATAATATTGAAATAATTAGTTAAAATTTTATTTATACATTTTTTATGGAAATCATACCCTTATTGTTTTAGATTAACCCCTATAAATTCGTTTTAAACTTAACAACAATAAATAATTTTTTGGATTTTCACTATTCATTATAGTAAAACATTAAGCTGAAAATATTAGATAATTTTAATAATGTTGATTTTGAATATGAATAAAAATTCCAAAATCCAATTCCCATAATTGAAAAATTTTAATTTAAAATTTAACTAGTATATGTGATAAATAATTTATTTTTCTATGTGAAAATTGTCAAAAGATTAAAAACAATTTATGTAAAAGTTAATTATGAAATTAAATAAAATGACCCAAATAGGATTAAATATAATATAATTAAGATAATTTTACTATAAAAATGTTTAAAACATGTGGAAAATTATTAAATTCTTTAAATGAAAAGGATAATTATAGTAAAAATTCAAAATTTTCACATTTCATCAAAAAATTATTCATTTTAGAAAAGTAATAAACAGTTCACTCCTACATGATTTTAAATTTTAGATTAAAAAAATTTTGTTTATTTTTTCAATTAAATTTTTTATTAGTAAACAAATTAATTTTAATATATGTATGAAAAATGCAACAAAACCCATTTTTAGAATAACACTATTTTGATGTGTAAAATTAAATTTATACAAATGTAATTTACAGAAAATATATAAGATGATTATTAAATAATTTTTGGAATATATAATATAGAATATAAGTAAAATTATTCACCAAAAGTGATCTGTTTAATTTATTGACAGGAAACATCACTGTGCACATAATTTTTTTTTCAAATTATGATTTCCTTTATTATAAAATGGTTTTGTTTTCATTTATAATTAATTGGTCACCAAATAATTCATTTTATATACTTGTATAAAACATATATATTTATGGATTATTTAATCTTATTTATAACAGACCTTCCAAGATCTATGAGATAAATATTATATTTAATAATAATTTTTTAATAGCCTGTTGTGTTTGGTTAAAAAGAAATGTTTTTTGAGAGAGAATCTATCAAAACAATTATATTTACATGGGAAAAATAATTCTAAAAGTCTGGGTTTTTAAACATTACCCCCATATAATATTAATTTTCCCTCAAAATTCTATTATTTAATAAAAACGAAAGGGGATAATTCTACCTCATTACATCCTCGGATACCCATATAGATTCTTCAAAATGGTAGATTTTCAAAAACAACATTGACCAGATGAGGGGAATTTTTTTATAGGACATTCTATCTATAATCCAGAATCTCTACTGGTTATCCCACATAATAAATATCATTCTCATATTGTGTTACCTCTTAGTTCAATAAATTTGAAGGGATAAGTATGTATTTCCACATAATATATAAATCCCACAAAAAATATGCATGGGAGAGGATTTGTGGAAGCACCAACTGATAGGATAATATCTTGATATGATCTATAATTTCAATATGACTATTATATCTAGAGATTAGTTTCCACACTTTTAAAAATCCCATTACCCTCTTACTAGGAGAAATTCATAGAGACTCATTATCGTCAACATCATATTTATGATAACCGTGGTGACTTCAACCTTTACTTTTGTATCGAATTTCTTATACCCTTACGTGTTAATGATTGGATCTACTCTTTTCTTCCATTTCATCAGTTATCTCTTCTCCCCAAAGATTTATTTTTCCTTATTCATCCCAATAAATTTATGATCTATAATTCATTTAAAAGAGGGATTCATAAGGATCTATATGAATGCCCATATGAAATCTATTTTTTATGAAAACTTAACCAGTTAATGGTGTTAATACTAGACCCCATTGAAATCCATGTAAATATTTCTAATAATATCCTCTATATTTCTAATTTTTTTTCAGAATAACCTTCTATATTGGATGATACAATATTGTGAAACACAACTCCACATCCATACACTATTGAATTCTTCACCAAGACAATGTGGTAAACCTCATATCCTAATGAGACCAAACTGAATGAGGGACTCAATGAAACCTAACCAATTTCTTAATGTATAACATAACATTCATATCCTAAGAGAAAGATTCTATTATAGATATAAATTTTTCTGAATTTGTAGTGGTATCGATTACAAACCATATTACATTATTACCATCAATAATTTTGGAGAGTCTATTGAAAATTTTCATGGTGATTTTTTCCCATTTCCATCCATGTCTTGTTAATGGATGTATTATATACTTATGATTTATTCTATTTAACATAGCATGAGGATATTCCACACACCGATATAAAAATTATACAATGTGTCTCTTCTCTCCATCCAACTAGAAATTAATTTTAAAATCTATTTGCATTTTCAAACATCCTGGATTAATTGAAATTGCATAATAATTGGATTATTCCAAGAGTTTTTTCATTAAATATTGTATGGATAGAACACATACATGTTTTATGATCCTTATCATTTCATTATGATCATTGTAAAACTGAAGAACATTTATCACCATCTTCTAGTGCTCTATATCTTCCTTCTACACCTTTTTTACCTTTATGAGGATAGTTGGTTGAAAATGCATTAACGAAACAAAATATGTATCCCCTTTATTAAGGATTTATAGATCTACATTATGAAAATTTTGAAATATATAGTATTTACTAATTTATATTATGGATTTTCTAGAATGATCATTTTGACTAAAATCATAGACAACCTAGTTTATTTTCCAATTGTGGTAATGTATTGAGTAGTTATAATCCATAATATCATTCCACCATCTACTCTAAAACATGCCCAAATCCTTTCTAGGAATATATTATTAAAAAATTCATTATCAGTATGTTTATGTCCAATAAGGCATTATATACCATAAGAGTGGGGGTGAATCAGGGAAGAAATATTATTTTCGAAATTCATCATTCCCCAATGGATCTAGACCTTTTTATTATAAGGGTCACTCTATTTTCTATTTAGTGTTTATATTGATCTTTTACCTCCAAGAATTATCTAATGATGATTCACATAATGTAATATGTGTAACCAAGAACAAGTAAATATATAGTTTTACACAGTTCATCCTCACTAGGCTACATCCAAGGATCATACAACGATAATATTCTGATGTACCAAATATACCATGGATGACTGCCAATTCAATGTTTAGTATAGATAACTTTTATTCCAATGATCAATACCATTAATAAGGTTTAGGTATATCTCATCACCCTACCAAGGGTCACTCCCTATCTCTCCTTTGATGTATCTCTTCCGGTGGAATGAATCACCGTCTTCCTCTTCTATTAATCACTTCTCTATAAAGGATTCAAACATAGATTTTAGACATCTATGTCACTTCATTATAAATTATTAATACATTATCAATTTTAGATAGTTTCTATTTTGATGTCCTATTTTCTTCAAATTTATGAATAAAACATTACAATAAATATACTGGGAAAGACCTTCTGAAAAACTATTAGGATGCTAATTACCTCCATGAAGCCTACACAACCTTCGCGAAGGTGGCCACTTCTTCGCAAGAATATATTACCTTCAAGTGCCCCAAAAAATTCATGAAACTCACTTATTTCATAAAGATCAACCACCCTTTATAATTATTCGTGTTTCACAAATCTCAAACACCCTTGTGAAACACACATAGCCTTTTAAAAGCACAAAACTATCAGTTGACTTTCATAGACTTCACAAACAAAAAAACTTTTGGTTGGGTTTTTAGATCATTCATGAACTTTCTTTCTTCCTAAACTATGTTTCTAGATAAAATTCTATGAATTCCCATCATATATCTTTATCCTTGTAATCTTTATTAAGTATTGATTTATGTTGTTGAGGTGGGGGGTAAATTCGAATTTTTTGGTATTTCTTCCTAGTCTATAAGAATCCATTTACATCATAACCTTTTTATTATGTTGTACCATCTCTTTCACATGCTCATTTTTTTACGAAGCGCCATGGGTATTTTCAATTTGTGAAGCTTCTCGTAGTCCTAGTGATTATCATCAAACTATCACCCATTCATGATGATACAAACCATCATGAAACTCCACCTTCAGAAAACCAAATTCATTTTCAAATATTCATACCTTTATAAAACCCTACATTTTTTACCACCTATAGATCACCCATTCCATTATCTTGGTTCTTTGTAGAAATACCCTGAAAAAAATTTCTATGAAAATCTAAGACACGGATGTATCATATTTTGATGTACTTGATGTGTTTAAATGAATAAATTTATAATTACTCCACATATTATTTTGTTTTTATTGGTATCAGTGACTTAAATTTATCTATCATACCCATTAAACTTGTAAGAACCATGTTTTTTCTATAAAAGTCTTTGGAATATTCTTGATGTTATTCCAGAGCAGCGCTTTTTGACGGCATGCGATTCCGAGCCCCGGTGTGGCTAGAATTAAATTTTCAGTGCGTTCTCATAAAGAACGCCAAATAAATTAGATAACTCCTAAACAGTGATTCGAATCAGAAATTTGTGTGTATAAATGGGTCCGAAATGGGCTATTTACCATTGGAATGACATAAAACATGTCGGCGCGGGACGTTGGGGCCCCTCACCCATTAAAAGAACATTAAACAGATTAATTAAATAATTAATTAATTCGTTTAATTTCTTAACTCAAGTATCTCTTAAACGGTACCTCGGATTGGAAAACTGAGGGAACCGTTGTGTTCGAAACATGCCGTTTACCCTAGGAGGGGTATAACATTATCAGCTGCGGGTATTCTGTGAAAAATGCCTCCAGGGGCATTTTCGTAATTTAGTGGTCTCGGGCATTCAGTTTTATAACTTTTGAACAGGGCCTAGTATTATAATTCTGAGACCACCATTGTGCTCGGTAGGTGGTTTTTACCCTAGGAACGAGCTAACTATAACTGCGTCGGGGGTTTTGGACGTGGGTGTTTTTGGGGGTCGAGTTTTTAATTAAGGAATTTAATTATTTAACTCTTCTATCCCTATCCCCCCATCCTTATTCCCCCTGGAATAACCCCCTCACTCTCAAACCTTCCCTCTAAACCTCCTCCTCCACCTACCTCCTTCGATCAAGGCGGAGTCAAGCGGTGGGAGCAGTAGCAGCACGTGCAGCGAAGCTCCGGGCTACGCCCTCACAGGTTGGTGGTCGTTGTTTTTAGTTTTTAATTTTCGAACCCCTATTTGAATCCCAATTATAGTGTCATTAAGCTGTCGGATTTTTGATCAAAGTATTTGGTTGAGAAGAGGCTGATTTGAGCTCCCTGATGCACTTTTTAGATTTAAAATCTGAGTCTCGACGTGTTCGCAAACATCCAGCGAAGTTCGTGGGCTTTTGATGTTTCCAGTGGTTTTATTTTTTTCGGAAAACTCATGCGGCGGTGGTGGGATCCCAGTGCGGCGGCACAGCCGGTCTTTAGCAGAGTTGGTCGGTGCTCGCAGTTGAGCGGAGCAGGCGGTTGCAGGGAGGGCGTCAGCCGGGCAAGTGGCGTCGGCGAGCTGGGGCATGCGACGCGGTCGGTGAGGCGACGACCTCGGGGGAGCAAGACCCACAGTGTGCGGGTCTTCTTAGATGTCGTGCGAGGAGTAGAGACCAGCCTGGGTGTCCAGTCCATTTAAAAAAAACCAGACCTGAGGCAGGGTCCAGTGGTTTGGAGGCGGGCCACGGGCCGGTGGTCTGGAGTGGGTCGGCCGGGGTGGATCGGCCCGACTATGCCCTCCATGCATTCTGGGGTCTGTATCTCCTAAACGGAGCATCTATTTGATTCTCCTTCTGTGTATGTTGAACCGTATCGACGTAGCGAATATTTTGGGATTGTTTTGGGAATTTTTAATTCCCTAAACGAGGGGCCTCGTAGGCGCGACACAGCTTTAAGTAGTTTTCCCCTTTTGCGGGGGTTCGTGTTTTGAGCGGTATGGATGCATACGACGTCTGATTTGAGTCTCGTCAGTGGTGTTGGAACCATGGTGTCGAGGTGATGTTTTCCAGTATGTCTTCGGGCGTTGAATCCAGAGTTGAGGCATGGGCTCTATGGCCCGTCTTTTAAGCTGTGAGCAACGTTTTGAAACTTTTTCATCGGACGTCTGTTCGGGTTGTGTGAGCATTCGCTTTTGGGTGTTTTTCCGAGGGAATTGCATTGGCGCAATCTTCACGCTTTAAATCTACATACTGGTGTGGGCCCTATGAGGTTCGTTTTGGGTATTGATTGTGAATTTCTATCTCCTTTACCATGTGTCTGTTTCAGACAAGTGATTAGTCGAACTTGTGTACTTTTTCGAGAGGATCGCAGTAGTGAGATCTGTTAGTTTTTCTTCAGGACCATGATGTAGGTCCCACGAAGCACTGCTCGTGTCCAGTGTGGTAAAATTCATCTTTTCTTCCGAATATTCATTCCATGCATGTATGCAGTCCTTTTGACGTGTTTTACTGAGGGGATCGCAATTGCGCGATGCGCCCGACTATTATCGGGGTCGAGGCTTGGGATCACGGGATGTTGTTCGGGCGTAAAGCGGTGTGGGTGACTTTTCCGTCAGATATCCATTTGAGGCGAGTAAGTGGTCTATCTCATATGTTTTTCCACGAAGATTACAACGGTACGATCCATTTGGATGTGCAGAGTCTCTTTCGGGATCTCTTTTAAATATGGAAGAATGGAAGGTTCCCAGGTAGAGGTTCTTCCTGCGGTGTTCGCAGAGAACCTTTGGCGTGTGATCGCGTACACTCCCTTGTGAGAGAATTAAATGATTGAATATATGTAGTTGGTCATGCATGGAATGATGAGGTGTTAATTTGGATTTGTTACATTTACGCCTTCGCGTTGACGTTGAGTGTTGTGTGCCCGATAGCCTTTCGGATGGAACGTAGTACACTCTGGGAGTATATGGGAATTCTTGGAGGAACATGTGGTGGTTTTTACTGGAGAAAGTTTGTGCGCTTGTATGGAGTTGACATGGTGACACACATCTTGTGGGAACTATGTGTGTGCCATGTTCTGCTTTGCGTACCCTTGACCTCTCGGGACGTAGAGAGTCTGTCTGTTCTCATTTGTTTAACCAACCGGGTTGATTTTCCCCATGGCTCTGTTCTCGTTGGTTTGACCAGCAGGGTTGAGTTTCCCCCTAGCCTTGATCTCATTTATTTGACCAGAAGGGTTGAGTTTCCCTGGTTCTATTCTCGTTTGTGGATCATCAGGGTTGAGTTTTCCCCTCGTTTTGTTCTCGTTTGTTGACCAGCAGGGTTGAGTTCCCCTGGTCCTGTTCATGATGGTTTCGACCAGCAGGGTTGAGTGGTTTTCCCCTAGTTCTCTTCTCGATGGTTTGGCCAACAGATTTGCTTCGTGTTCCCTCGTACAGTTCTTTTAGATTCGGTGTAACCAACACAGTACGCAGGCATCGATCCTCTACCCAGGAGGTTGTTTCCAGCAGGGCTGGCCATGAGGATGTTTCCAGCAGGGCTGTCCAGGAGGTTATATTCAGTAGGACTAGCTAGAGAGATACCATTTAGTAGGGTAGGCTTGTGGGTTACTATCCAGTAGGGATGGCCAGTATAGCGATGTTCACCGAGCAGTACCATCCAGCAGGGATGGCCAGAGTGGTTCCTGGTTTACCTCCATCGGGGCTGGGAAGTGGTCCCCGATGCCGGGTTTACCTCTAGTGGGGGTGGGAAGTGGTCCCCGATGCCAGTTTTACCTCCAGCTGGGATGGGAAGTGGTCCCCAATGACGGTTCTGATCCTCCCTCCATTGGATTACCCTTTTTCGGGACTGGGTATTGGGACTTGTCGACGAATTTAGCTGGGTCTCCCTCCAGTGGATTACCCTTTTACAGGACTGGGCAGTTCGGCACCCGTCGACTCCTGTAGGGTCTCCCTCTACTGGGAACCCGTCGACTTCCAAGGATTACCCTCTAGAGGGGCTGGGTAGGGGGTCACCTGTTGACTTTGAGGAGACCTATCGATTGTGGGGCAGTGACGAGGTGTGGTTTAACGATTTCCTAAAACTCTCAAGTACGAGGGGCGCTTTCCCCATCGAGATGCGTCCTTGTGACCTTACCTAAAACTGTGAGGGTGATTTAGTGCCTCCCATAGGGGATAATATCAAGGTGCGGTAATTTGATCCCCTTGACTTGCAGTTTGGGGCAGACGTGAGGGATGCTGGGCATCGATGGTGTTTACTTGTAGGATGGCTGGCTACTCAATTTCTTGGGCAAAGCTACGGGATGGAGATCACCTAACAATCTTGTTTGGGCTTCTTGATTGAGCATATGGATATGTATAAGACTTGTTCCAGTACCCACTCCTTGGGTTTTGGCTACTCTCCTTCCAAGAGAGGTGAAGACGTGCAGGGTATGCCACGTGCTTTCCGTGTCTTGCTTCTCGTGGTTGGATGAGTTTACACTCCTGTTATAGGTAGAAAAGACTCAACGAGAAGTTCATCTTCTTACCACTTCTAGCTCCTTGTGTTTGGACGAGTCTACCTCCTTTATCTTATTGGGTTGAGCTGGACTCTCTACTGTTACTCTTTTCTTCACTCTCAGTTGTACTCCTATATTTTTCCATGTTCGATCTACAGCTCATCATTCGGTACCCCCTTTGATGCTCCCTCGAGCGTTCGGGGTATCCTACTGATTATTTTTATACCCACAGCTGTTTAGTCTTTTCCGACACTTTGTGTGCCCTTGTAGACGACGGATAGGTGGGTCGTGATGTTAGTAAAGATTAGGAGTTCAGAATCTTGGACCGCATGCGGTGGTCGTTGTTGGGTTCTAGGTGTGGGAACCTCCCAGCTGTTTTCTTTTTTATATATGTTGTCGGGTTTTGGCACTTTTCTGGTTGGGCGCATGTTTTTCCCATTTTATTTTCAGTTTACCTTCATCACTTACTATGTACTGTTTAGAGGTCGATGCACTCTGTGGCTTATTTATAGCAGTTGGTACATTACTTTTTCTTTTACTCTGAACTTTTTCATTTAGTGTGTTGTGTGTGTGTACAGGTACATATGAAATGGCCTCCATGAGTTGTTATGCCTTCAGCGCTGGTTGCCAGCACCTGGCCTATGGAGGCGGGCTTGGGGTAGTTACGGTTCAAGCCCAGGTAGGGTCGGGTCGTGACAAAGTGGTATCAAAGATGTTTCATTCCTTGGGACATTGTTCGAACATCCCTAAAAAATAAATTGGTTGGGATTTAGGGAAAAAGTGTTAACGTGTCTCGAGAGCAGCACTCAGGCTAGGGAGTCCAGTGATGGTGCGGCGGCCTACGTATCCATTCACCAAGACCCTGATAACCCGCTGGTCGACTCTCCATGCTGAGACACATGTTGCAGGGAAAATTGGTTTGTGCATCACATAGGATTGAGTCTTTTACTTTCATTCTTGAGTCAGCTCCCCGTTGTTTCTACTATTATATATATATATATTCATCTGACTGCGGCACTCCTTGATAACATCCAAGATGTCTCCGTGAAGACAGACAGTCAGGATACTAGCGTTGGTTCATGACGACGACCCTGTGAGCTACGAGGACTCATTCCAGGACCCATCATTCAAGCCCCTTTCTCCGGGTGGGATGGTAGTAGAACCCCCACTTGGTGAGCAGCTGACAGCTTCTACAGAGCAGACGGGGCTTGAGGGAAGGTTTAGCACGCACCGTGAGTTCTAGCGGCAGAGACCGCTGAGGTTCAGTGGTGATCCAGACCCTCAGGCAGCAGAGGTTGGGCTCAAGACAGTGGTTTGCCTCAACAGGCTTGTGCAGACATCGGGAGATCTTATGGTGGCATTGGCCACCAACATTTTCCACAGAGCATCTTGGCGTTGGTGGAGTCTAGTGACTCATTTTCTTGAAGAGTCATCACTTTCATGGGGAAACATTTTGTTTTTGTTTCATGAGGAGTTTTTACCCTCCTATTTATGCTCTATTCGGATTCAGGACCTCTGGTAGTTTCAATAGGGAGGGATGACAATGGCTGAGTATGCGACTAGTTTCGCAGACTGTGAACGCTTTTACCCGGACTTGGTCCACGATGGAAACATCAGATCACAGAAGTTTGATAAGGGTCTCTGCCGAGAGATTCATTCTATCATAGTACCTTTGGGAATCCCACTTATTTCGGGGTGCTAGATCAGGCGCTGGTGACATAGAGATTCAGGTCACATTCTACATTTGGTGGTGGCTGCTGGCTCGCCAGAGCCGAGACGTCGGTCGTAGCTTGCAGGAATCGGTTGACAGGACCTCGACGTAGGTGGATTTCCGATAACTAGAATCAGGGGCATTATAGTACACCATAGTGGCACCGGAGAACACCAGTGCAGCCCGGAGAGAGTCTGTGTTATGCTTGTGATGGGCGAGGTCACTTGGCACTGGACTGCCCGACCAGGCATTCAGAGCGCTTCGGGCAGGCAGCAGGTGCGCCACCATGGCATAGGGAGCTCCATAATCGGAGTAGCGCCCAGAGAGGTGGTGCTATCAGAGGAGCGGGAGGAGCTGGTAGTGGGGGACGACTTTACAAGGTCTTCCCATCTCCACTTGGAAGTCCAAGTCAGGATCCGTGAGCTGACAGTTTGGACTGAGGACAACTGTGATCTTTGGATGTCTAGATCTTGCAGAGCATGAGGTGTTAAGAGGTACACTCTACAGCTCTTCTACTTTTTGTAGTAGAATTGTTAGACCCTCTGTGTGAAATTCTTTTCTCCCTGTTCCTTGTTTGAGTTGCTACAAGAGTTGTGTGGGGAATCGGCGTAACCATGTGTTAGTAAGGTAAAAGGAAAGGGACCTTTTTCTTTAGTCTATGGTGTCTACTCCTTCTCTCTCCAAGCGTGTAAGAGAGTCTTGGTTGTGAGACATCAACTGTGAAACCTTGTGTGACCATATTTCCTTGGGTGTTTCTACATATGGATATTCTGAAGGAGGGAATCACCGATATTTGTCCAAGGTCCAAATGATGATTCCAGTCATGGTGTGCGACGTAGGGGTTTGGTTGGGGAGGTGAGCTACCCCAGAGAGCCTTCAGGCCATTTGGGACCGTGAAAATGGATAGCGAGGTCCCCTACTGCCTTTCCCTAACCCCAAAGTCTGGAGTGGGTGCATGACGTCTCCCACCTGACTTACCTAAGAAGATTTGTACATTCTCCTTTGCACGTCATTAGTAAGGGCTGACCTCACGTGATTATATCAACCCCTTGGGTCAGTGTGCGGTGACGGGGGACTGTGCAAGAGTTCTTCTGGGTACGGGAGAGCCATGTGTGGGCTTAGTACCCTATGTTCCTGCCTGGTTTTTCTTTTCAGGGAAGAAAAACATGAAGAAAAGATTGATATAAGAACCCAATTTTTGCTATAAAAGACTTTGGAATATTCTTGATGTTATTCCAGAGCAGCACTTTCAGACGGCGTGCGATTCCGAGCCCCGGTGTGGCCGGAAATAAATTTTTAGTGCGTTCACACTAGGCACGCCAAATAAATAAGATAACTCCTAAATGGTGGTCCAGATCAGACATTTGAGTGTACGGATGGGTCCTAAATGGTTTTTTTACCCTAGGAATGATATAAAACATGTCTGTGCGGGATGTTGGGGCCCCTCACTCGTAAACGGAACATTAAACGGATAAATAAATTAATTTATTTATTCGTTTAATTTTGTAACCCAAGAATCACTTAAACGGTATCTCGGATTGGAAAACCAAGGGCACTATTGAGTTCGGAGCATTCCTTTTACCCTAGGATGGGTATAACTTTTGCGGGCGCGGGTCCTCAGTGAAAAATGCCGCCAGGGGCGTTTTTGTAATTTGGCGGGCTCGGGTGTTCAGTTTTATAACATTGGAACGGGGCCTCAGACTAAAATTCTGAGACCTCCATTGTGCTCTGGAGGTGGTTTTTACCCTATGCGCAGCCTAACTTTAACCACGTCGGGGGTTTTGGATGTGGGTGTTTTCAGGGGTCAAGTTTTTAATTAAGCAATTTAATTATTTAACTCTTCTCTCCCTCTCCCCCATCCTCATTCCCCCTGGAGAAACCCTATCACCCTCAAACCTTACATACAAACCTCCTCCTCCACCTCCCTCCTCTGATCAAGGTGGCGTCTAGTGGTGGGACCAGTAGCGGCTCGTGCGGCGAAGCTCCGAGCTACACCCTCGCAGGTAGGCGGTCGTTGTTTTCAGTTTTAATTTTTGAACCCCTATTTGAATCCCAGTTATAGTGTCTTTATGCTGTTGGATTGTTGAGAGAAGGTTTTTGTTGCAAAAAGTCTGATCCAAGCTCCCCAACACACTTTTCGGATTTAAAATCCGAGTCCCGACGTGTTCGCAAACGTCCGGTGAGGTTCGCGGGCTTTTGAAGTTTCTGACGGTTTTCTTTTTTTTTCCGGCAAGCTCAAGCGGCGGCGGTGGGCTCCCAGCGTGACGGCGGGCTCCCATCACGGCAGTGTGGCCGGTATTCAGTGGAGTTGGCTAGGTGAGCATTTGAGCAGATCAGGCTATTGCAGGGAGGGCGTCGGCTGGGCGAGCGGCGTCGGCGAGCTGGGGCGCATGACGCGGTCGGCGAGGCGGCGACCTCGAGGGAGAAAGACTCGTAGTGCACGGGTCTTCTTTGACGCAATGTGAAGAGAGGAGACCATCCAGGTTGGCCGGTCCATTTAAAAAAAACAGGACCTGAGTTAGGGTCCAGAGGTTTGGAGGCGGGATGTGGCCATCGGGCCACGACGAACTGCACCGGACCCACGGCTGGGCCGCGGGCCGGTGGTCTGGAGTGGGCCGGCCGGGGTGGACCGGCCCGGCTAGGCCCCCCTTGAATTCGGGGGGGGGGGGCAGTATCTCTTAAATGGCGGGTCCGTTTGACGTGGCGTCTGCGGCTGTGGAACCGTATCGATGATGAAAATATTTTGTCATGGTTTCGGGAATTTTTATTTCCCTAAACGAGGGGACTCTGAGTCGCGACACTCCGTTAACTAGTTTGACCCTTTTTGCAAGGGTTCGTGTTTTGAGCGGCGCGGAGGAAGCCGACGTCCGATTTGAGCATCATAAGCGGCGTTGGGACCCTGGTGTCGAGGAAATTTTTTCCAGTATGTTTTCAGGCATTGAATCCAGAGTTGAGGCATGGGCCCCATTTCCAGTCATTTAAGCTGTGAGCAGCGTTTTGTAACTTTCTCATCGGATATCTGTTCAGGGCGTGCGAGTAGTCGATTTTGGGAGTTTTTTCAAGGTAATTTAATTGGCACAATCTTCCCTCTTAAATTATGCAAGATGGTGCGGGCCCCACGAGGGTCGTTTTGAGCGTTCACAGTGAAATTCTATCTCCTTCAACGGGTTTCCATTTCGATCAAATGATTAGTCGAACTTGTGTAATTTTTCGAGAGGATCGCAATGGTGCAATCCGTTCATTGATCTTCGGGACTGGGATGTGGGTCCCATGAAACACCGCACGTGTGCAGTGCGGTGGAATGCATCTTTTCCTCTGGATATACATTCCATGGAAGTAAGGTGTCCTTTTGACGTGTTTTCCTGAGGGGGTCGCAATTGCGCGATGCGCCAGACTATTATAGCGGTTGAGGCTCAGGATCACGGGATGTCGTTATGGCGTAAAGAGGTGTGGGATACTTTTCTGTCGGATATCTGTTTGAGGAAAGTATGTATTCTATCTCGTGTGTTTTTTCACAAGTATTAAAATGGTATGATCCATTTGGATGTACGGAGTCTCTTTCGGGATCTCTTTTAAATGTGGAAGAATGGAAGGTGCCTAGGTGGAGGTTTTTCCCGTGGTGTTTGCAGAGAAACCTTGGCGTGTGAACGCGTACACTCCCGTGTGAGTGAAGTAAATTCATTAACAGATGTAGTTGGTTATTCCTGGTCCAATGAGGTGCCATGTTTTTGTTGTTATGTTTACGCCTTCATGTTGACATTGATTTTCATGTGATTGATAGCCTTTGGGCTGTAACGTGGTACGCTCTGGAAGTATACGGGAACGCATGGAGGTATATGTGGTGGTTTATACCTGAGAATGTTTGTGTGCTAGGTTGGAGTTGACTTGGGGACACACGTCGTGTGAGACCCATGTGTGTGTTGGGTTCTTCTTTGTCTACCCTTGACCTCTCGTGACGTACAGGGTTCGTCTGTTCTCGTTTTTTTGACCAGTCGGGTTGAGTTTCCCCTGGCTCTATTCTCATTTTTTTGACTAGCAGGGTTGTGTTTCCCTCTGGCCCTATTCTCTTTTGTTTGACTAGCAGGGTTGAGTTTCCTTGGTTCTATTCTCGTTTATGGATCATTAGGGTTGAGTTCTCCCCTGGTTTTGTTCTCGTTTGTTGACCAGTAGGGTTGAGTTTCCCCTTGTCCTGTTCACAATGGTTTCGACCAGCAGGGTTCAGTGGTTTTCCCCTTGATCTCTTCTCTATGGTTTGGCCGATAGAGTTTCTTCATGTTCTCTAGTAGAGTTCTTGTGGTTCGGTGTAACCTACACATTACGCGGGCACCGATCCTATACCCAGGAGATTGTTTCCAATAGGGATGGCCAAGAGGTTGTTTCTAGCAGGGCTGGCCAGGAGATTGTTTCCAGCAGGGCTGGCCAGAGCAGTATCATCCAACAAGGATGGCTAGTTGGTTACCATCCTATAGGGATGGCCAGTACAACAGTGTTCACTGAGCAGTACAATCTAGCTGGGATGGCCAGAGTAGTTCCGGGTTTACCTCCATCGAAGCTGGAAAGTGGTCCCTGATGCCACCTTTACCACCAGCGGGGCTGGGAAGTGGTCCCCGATGCCGGATTTACCTCCAACTAGGCTGGGAAGTGGTCCCTGATGATGGTTCTAAGCCACCCTCCATAGGAGTACACTTTTATGGGACTGGGTATTAGGACTCGTCGATGACATTATCTGGGTCTCCCTCCAGTGGATTACCCTTTTACGGGACTGGGCAGTGTGGCACCCATCGACACTTGTAAGGTCTCCCTTTAGTGGGAACCCATCGACTTCCAAGGATTACCCACCAGCAGGGCGGGGCAGGGGGTCGCCTGTCGAATTTGAGGAGACCTCTCGACTACGGGGTAGTGATGAGGTGTGGCTTCACGTTCCCACAAAACTCTCAAGTACGGGGGGCACTTTCCCCACCGAGACACATATTTATGACGTGACCTAAAACCGTGAGGGTGAGTTAGTGGCGCCCAAAGCAGATAGTATCATGGTGCAGTAATTTGAGCCCCTTAACTTCCAGTTCGAGGCAGACGTGCGGGGTGCTGGGCATCGATGGTGTTTACTTCTAGGACTATTGGAAACTCGCTTTATTGGTCTGAGCTACGAGATGGATATCCCCTTACGATCTTGTTCGAGATTCTTGATTGATCATATGAATATGTATATACCTTGTTCTAGTACCCACTCCTTGGGTTTTTGCTACTCTCCTTCCAGGAGAGGTAAATACGTGCAGGTTATGCCACGTGATTTCTGTGTCTAGATTCTCATGGTTGGATGAGTTTACACTCCTTCTATAGATAGAAAATACTCATCGGGATTCCCATCTTATCACTCCTTCTATATCCTTGTCTTTGGACGAGTATACCTCCTTTCATTTTTTGGGTTAAGCTGGACTCTCTACTGTTACACTTTACTTCACTCTCAGTTTTACTCCTTTACTTTCCCATGTTCGATCTACTGCTCACCCTTCGGTACCCCCTTCATTTCTACCTCGATCATTCAAGGTATCCTAATGAGTATTTTTATACTCACCCCTGCTTGGGCTTTGCCCGCATTCAGTGTGCCCTTGCAGATGATGGGCAGGTGTGTCGTGACTTCAGTGGATCTTAAGATTTCGGGAGCTTGGACTGCGTGTGGTGGTCATAGTTGGGTTCTAGGTGTGGGACCCTACCAGAAGTTTTCTTTTGATTACCTGTTGTCGGGTTATAGCACTTTTCTGGTTGGGCGCGTGTTTTTCCCCTTTTCTTTTCAGTTTACCTTCAGTACATGCTCTGTACTGTTTAGAGGTCGATGCACTCTGTGGTTTATTTATAGCAGTTGGTACATTACTTTTTCTTTTACTCTGCACTTTTTCATTGAGTGTGCTATGTGTGTGTGCACAGGTACATAGGCAAAGGCCTCCCCGAGTTGTTATTCCTTCGGCGCTAGTTTCCTGCCCCTGGCCTATGGAGGTAGGCATGGGGTAGTTCTGCCTTGAGCCCAGGTAGGGTCGGGCCGTGACAAAGTGGTATCAAAGGTGCTTCATTCTGTGGGACATTGTTCGGACGTCCCTAAAAAAAGGAATTCATTGGGATTTAGGAAAAAAAAATTTAGTATATCTCGAGAGCGGCTCTCAGGACAGGGAGTCCAGTGATGGTACGGCAACCGACATTTCCATTCACCAAGACCCTGATAACTTTCTGGTTGACTAGGCATGCTGAGACACATGTTGCAGGGAAAATTGCTTTGTGCATCTCATAGGATTGAGTCTTTGAATGTCCTTCTTGAGTTAGCTCTGCTTTTTTGTTACTTTTATATACATATATGCTCATTTGACTGTAGTACTCCTTGATAACATTCAGGTTGTCTCCGTGAAGACAGTCAGCCATTATATCAACGTTGCTTCGTGAAGACGACCCTGTGAGCTATGAGGCCTCAGTCCAGGACCCATCATGCGAGCCCCTTTCTCCGGGTGGGCCAGTAGTATAACCCATACCTGGTGAGCAGCTGACACCTTCAACAGAGCAGACAGGGCGTGAGGGTAGGTTGAGCATGCACTGTGAGTTCCAGTGGTAGAGACCGCTGAGGTTCAGTGGTTAGCCAAACCCTCAAGCAGCAGAGTTTGGGCTCGAGACAGTGGTTATCCTCTTCAATCTTGTGCAGACGTTGGCAGATCTTAGGGTAGCTTTGGCCGCCAACATTTTCCGCGGAGCAACTTGCTGTTGGTGGAGTCTGGTGACTTAGTTTCTTGATGACTCGTCGCTTTCATGGGGAGACATTCAGTTGTTCTTTCATGAGGAGTTTTTTCCCTCTGGCTTACGCTCTGTTTGTATTCAGGAGCTCCTGCAGTTTCAACATAGAGGTATGACGGTGGCCTAGTATGCTGCTAGTTTCACAGACCGTGCACGCTTTTACCCAGACTTCGTCCACGACAAAAACTTCCAAGAGCGGAAGTTTGATCAGGGTCTCCACCAAGAGATTCATGTTATCATAGTACATTTGGGAATCCCACTTATTCCGGGGTGCTAGAGCAGGCGTTGGTGACATAGAGAATCAGGTCGTGTTCTATAGTTGGTGGTGGCAGCCGGCTCACCAGAGCCAAGACGTCTACCGCAGCTAACAGGCATCGGCTGACAGGACATCGACGTAGGTGGATTTCTGATAACCGGACTCAACAGCATGGTCGTACACCATAATGGCACTGGAGGACACCAGTGCATCCCGGAGTGAGTCAATGTTATGCTTGCGACGGGCGAGGTCACATGGCACTGGACTGCTTGACTAGGCAGGCAGAGAGCTTCGGGCAGGCAGCAATTGCGCCACCATGGAAGTGGCAGTGTCGTGATCGGAGTATCACCCAAAGAGGTGGTTCTAGAATATCAGAAGGAGGCTCTGGTAGTGTGGTACGACATTACGAGGTCTTCCCATCGCCACTAGGTAGTCCACGTCAGGCTCCGGGAGCTGACAGTTGGGACTAAGGATAGCTGCGATCTTTGGATGTCTATGATCCTGCAGAGCATGAGGTGTCAAGAGGTACGCTCTACAGCTCTTCTACTTTTTTCTGTAGAATTTTTATACCCTCTGTGTGAAATTCTTTTCTCCCTTCTCCTTGTTTGAGTTGCTAACAGGGCGGCGCGGGGCATCGGCGTAAACATGTGTTGGTAAGGTAAAAGTCATGGGACCTTTTACTTTAGTCGATGGCGTTGACTCCTTCGCTCTCCAAGCGTGTAAGAGGGTCTTGGTTGTGAGAAATCGATTGTGAAACCTTGTGTGACTAGATATCCTTCCGTGTTTCACCATATGGATATTCTGAAGGAGGAAACCACCGAGCTTTTTCCTAGGTCCAAACAGTGATTCTAGTCGCGGCGTGCAATGTAGGGGTTTGGTTGGGGAGGTGAGCTACCCCCGAGAGCCTTCGGGCCGTTTGAGACTGTGCAAAGGGATAGCTAAGATCCCTACCACCTTTCCCTAACCCCAAAGTCTAGAATGGGTGCATGAAGTCTCCCATGTGACATACCCAAGAAGATGTGTGCATTCTCCTTTTCATGTCATCAACAAGGGCTGACCTCACATGAATAGATCAACCCCTTGGGTCAGTGTATGGTGACGTAGGACTGTGCAAGTGTTCTTCTGGGTACGTGAGTGCCAAGTGTGGGCTTAGTACCCTAAGTTCTTCCCTGGTTTTGATTTTAGGGGAAGAAAATCCGGAAAGAGGGAATGATGTAAGAACCCATTTTTTGCTATAAAAGACTTTGGAATATTCTTGATGTTAAACCAGAGCATCGCTTTCAGACGGCGTGAGATTCCGAGCCCCGATGTGACTGGAATTAAATTTTTAGTGCGTTCACACTGGAAACACCAAATAAAGGAGGTAACTCATAAACGGTGATCTGGATCAGAAATCTGACTATACGGATGAGTATGAGATAGGTTATTTACCTAGTAACGACACTAAACATGTCAGTGTGAGATTTTGGGACCCCTCGCCCGTAAACGGAACATTAAACAGATAAATTAATTTATTTATTTATTCGTTTAATTTATTAACTCAAGTATATCTTAAATCGTAGATCGGATTGGAAAATCGAGGCCACCGTAGTGTTTGGAGCATGCCGTTTACCCTATGAAAGGTATAACTTTCGCAGGCGCGGGTCTTAAGTGAAAAATGCCTCTAGGGGTGTTTTCGTAATTTGGCAGGATCGAGAGACCAGTTTTATAACTTCTGAACGGGTCCTTAGATTAAAATTCTCAGACCTCCGTTTTTCTCTAAAGGTGGTTTTTACCCTAGGTGTGGCCTAACTTTAACCACGTCGGGTGTTTTGGATATGGGTGTTTTCGGGGGTCGAGTTTTTAATTAAGTTATATAAATATTTAATTCTTCTCTCCCTCTCCCCCAATCTGCATTCCCCCTAGCGAAACCACCACACCCTCAACCCTTCCCTATCAACCTCCTCATCCACCTCCCTCCACCGATCAAGGTGGCGTCGAGCGGTGAGAACGGTAGCGGCACGTGTGGCGAAGCTTCGGGCTACACCCTCAGAGCTAGGCGGTCGTTGTTTTCAGTTTTTAATTTCCAAACCCCTCTTTGAATCCCAATTATAGTTTCATTATGCTGTCGTATTGTTGAGCGACGGCTGTGGTTGCGAAAAGGCTGATTCAATCTCCCCAATGCACTTTTTAGATTTAAAATCTGAGTCCCGACATGTTAGAAAACGTCTGGTGAAGTTCACGGGCTTTTGAAGATTCTGACAGTTTTCTTTTTTTTTTGCCGGAAATCTCAAGCAGTAGCGGTGGGCTCCCAGCGTGGTGGCACGACCAATCTTCAGCAGTGTTGGCCGGGGCTCACGGTTGAGCGGATCACGTGGTTGCAGGGAGGGTGTCGGCTGGGCGAGCGGCGTCGGTGAGCAGGGGCGCGCGACGCGGTTGGCGAGGCGGCGACCTCAAGGGAGCAATACCCACAGCGCGTGGGTCTTCTTTGATGCCGCGTGAGGAGAGGAGACCGCCCGGGGTGACCGGTCTATTTAAAAAAACCGGACCCGAGGCAAGGTCGGGTGGTTTGTAGGCGGGCCGCGGCCATCAGGCCGCAGAGAACTGGACCGGACCCACAGCTTGGCTGCGAGCCGGTGGTCTGGAGTGGGCCGGTGGTATGGAATTGTATCGACGAGGAGAATAGTTTGAGATGGTTTTGGGAATTTTAATTCCCTAAATAAGGGGCCTTGGAGGCACGACACACCTTTATGTAGTTTGACCCTTTTTGCGGGGGTTCGTGTTTTGAGCAGTGCGGACGCATCCGACGTCCGATTTGAGCGTCGTCAGCGGCGTTGGGACCCTGGTGTAGAAGCGATGTTTTCCGGTATATTTTCGGGCATTGATGCCTGAGTTGAGGTGTGGGCCCCATTGCTGGTCTTTTAAGCTGTGAGCAGCGTTTTGTATATTTTTCATCGGACATCCGTTCGGGGCGTGCAAGCAGTTGATTTTGGGTGTTTTTCCAAGGGCATTGCATTGGCACAATCTGCCCACTTTAATTCAGCATGCTGGTGCGGGCCCCACGAGGGCCGTTTTTTGGCGTTGATGGTGAAATTCAATCTCCTTCACTGGGTTTCCGTTTCAGACATGTAATTAATCGAACATGTTTACTTTTTCGAGAGGATCGCGACGGTGCGATCCGTTCATTGTCCTTCGGGACCGGGATGCAGGTACCACGAAGCACCGCTCATGTGCAGTGTGGCAGAATGCATCTTTTCCTCCAGATATCCGTTCCAAATAAGTAAGCAATCTATTCGAGGTGTTTTCCCAAGGATATCTCAATGGCGCGATGCGCTGGACTATTATTGGGGTCGAGGCTCAGGATCATGGGATGTCGTTTGGGCGTTAAGCGGTGTTAGCGACTTTTACGTCGGTTATCCATTTGAGGAGAGTAAGTAGTCTATATCATGTGTTTTTGCATGAGGATTACAACAGTACGATTATTTTGGATGTGCAGAGTCTCTTTTGGTATCTATTTTAAATGTGGAAGCATGGAAGGTTCCCTGATGGAGGTTCGTCCTACTGTGTTTGCAGAGTACCCTTGACGTGTGATCGCGTACACTCCCGTGTGAGTGAAGTAACTGCTAGAAGAGATGTAGTTGGCCGTGATTGGGATGATGAGGTGTAAATTTGGAGTTATTACATTTATGCTTTTGCGTTGACGTTGGGTGACGTGTGCATCATAGCCTTTGGGCTGGAACTTGGTACACTCTTGGAGTATACGGGAACACTTGGAGGTACATGTGGTGGTTTGTGCCTGAGAATGTTTGTGCGCTAGGTTGGCGTTGACATGGGGCCACACGTCTTGTGGTCCCCATGTCTGTGTCGGGTTATTCTTTGTGTACCATTGACCTCTCGTGACGTAGAGGGTCCCTCTTTTCTCGTTTGTTTGACCAGTCAGGTTGAGTTTCCCCCTGGTTCTATTCTCATTTTTTTGACAAGCATGGTTTTGTTTCCCCCTGGCCCTGTTCTCCTTTGTTTTACTAGAAAGGTTGAGTTTCCCTGGTTCTATTCTAGTTTATGGATCATTAGGGTTGAGTTTTCCCCTGGTTTTGTTCTTGTTTGTTGACCAGCAGGGTTGAGTTACCCCGGGTCTAGTTCACGATGGTTTCAACCAATAGCGTTGATTGGTTTTCCCCTGGTTCTGTTCTTGATTGTTTGGTCGGTAGAGTTACTTCGTGTTCCCTAGTAGAGTACTTTTGTATTCGGTGTGACCAACACATTACACATGCACCGATCATCTACCCAGGAGGTTATTTCCAGCAGGACTGGCAAGGAGGTTGTTTCCAGCAGGGCTGGCTAGGAGGTTGTTTCCAGCAGGGCTGACCAGAGAAGTACCATCCAGCAGAGATGGCATGTGGTTTACCATCTAGCAGGGATGGCCAGTATAGTGGTGTTCACCGAACAGTACCATCCAGCAGGGATGGCCCGAGCGGTTTCGGGTTTACCTCCAGCGGGGCTGGGAAGTTGTACCCAATTCATGGTTTACCACCAGCGGGGCTGGGAAGTGGTCCCCGATGCCGGGTTTACCTCCATTTGTGCTGGGAAGTGGTCCCTGATGAAAGTTCCAAGCCTCCCTCCATTGGAGTACCCTTTTCAGTACTAGGCATTGGAACCCATCAATGACTTTAGCTGGATATCCCTCCCGTGGATTACCCTTTTACGGGACTGGGCAATGTGGCACCCGTTGACTCTTCCCGAGTCTCCCTATAGTATGAACCTGTTGAATTCCAGGGATTACCCTCCAGCGGGGATGGTTAGGGGTAGCCTATCGACATTGAGGATACCTCTCGACTGCGGGGCAGTGACGAGGTGTGGCTTGATGTTCCCCAAGAACTCTCAAGTACGAGGGGCGCTTTCCCCAAAGAGACGCATACTTGTGATGCAACCTAAAACTGTGAGGGTGAGTCAGTTCCGCCCAAAGCGGATAGTATCAAGGTGCGGTGATTTGAGCCACTTGACTTAGAGTTCAGGGAAAACGTGAGGGATGCTGGGCATCAATGGTGTTTACTTCTGGGACTGTTGGCTACTCACTTTCTTGGGATAAGCTACGAGATGGAGATCCCCTTACGATCTTGTTCAGGCTTCTTGATTGAGCATATTGATATGTATATACCTTGTTCCAGTACCAAATCCATGGGTTTTGGCTAAACTCCTTCCAGGAGAGGAGAATATGCGTGGGGTATGCCATGTGATTTCCGTGTCTAGCCTCTCGTGGTTGGACGAGTTTACTCTCTAGCTATAGGTAGCGAAGACTCGATACGAAGTTCAGCTTCTCACCACTTCTAGCTCCTTGTGTTTGGACAAGTGTACCTACTTTCTCTTGTTGGGTTTAGCTGGACTCTCTACTGTTACACTTTACTGCACTCTCGATTGTAATCCTTTACTTTCCCCTGTTCGATCTACTGCACATCCTTCGGTACCTAATTTGTTTCTCCCTTGAGCCTTCGAGGTATCCTGGTGAGTATATTTATACTCACCCCTACTTGGGCTTTGGCCACACTTGGTGTGCCCTTACAGATGACAGACAGGTTGGTCGTGACTTCAGTGGAGCTTAGGAGTTCTGGAGCATGGACAAGGTTCGATGGTCGTAGTCGGGTTCCAGGTGTGGGAACCTCCAAATTGATTGCTTTTGTTTACCTCTTGTCAGGTTGTGGCACATTTCTGGTTGGGCACATGTTTCTTCCATTTTCTTTTCAGTTTACCATCAGCACTTTCTTTGTACTATTTAGAGGTCGATGAACTCTATGGTTTATTTATAGCAGTTAGTACATTACTTTTTATTTTACTCTTCACTTTTTCATTGACTGTGTTGTGTTTGTGTGTGTGTATAGGTACTTAGGCAAAGGCCTCCCCGAGTTTTTGTGCCTTTGGCACGGGTCGCCAGCCCCTGGCCTATGGAGGAGGGCTTGGGGTAGTTGCGGCTCGAGCCTGGGTAAGTTCGGGTCGTGACAAAACCCATTGAGGAAGTGTTGTATTTATTTTCAATAATCTTTTATGATAATATATGTTAGAAAGGGAAGTTTAAAGGATTTTTAATTTCCTTGGTATATGTTATGGGAATATGAAGTTTGAATAAATAAGATTTCATTACACAAAAAATGATCCAATAAATTCTAAGATATTTAGATTTGATGATGACTGAATAACACTTTAGAACATGGTGTTCCCTATAAACTATATCTTAGCATGGATATGTAGTTTTCTTTTTTGGTAAAGTATGCTTTTTAATAATACGTAATTATGAGTTCCTATCATTAATAACATTTTACAGATGCTTATAGTGACATACACCATATAATTACACTGCATGGTGATTATTCATTTATTATTGAAAAAATATTGTTTAGAATACCAGCTTGTTTAACCTTGGTATTTCTCATTCCAAGTAAATGTAAATAGTTGAGTAATATAAAGAGGATATCTGTGATTTTAATGACATGAATTATAAGTCACTTTGATGATGTTATACTAGTTAAGATAGTGATTAACATGTTTCTAAGTGAAAAAGAAGTTGGTTGTGAATTTTGACGAAGATTGACAGTTCTAATGATCGATCCTTGTGAACATATGATAATGAAGAAAATTTTCTTATTGATGTCATATATTGATGAAGTTTATTTTAAATAAAATATTAATAATTTGAATACAGTTAAATATTTTTTGTGTAATTTGTTTAGTTGAATTTAATATTTAAAAAAAGGAATTAAATTCTAAAAAATCATTGGTATTATTATGAAGTTGTTTTTTCAGGAATTTAAATTATATATATAATAATAATTTAAAAACATAATTTAGATTGGATTAGGTACTTTATAACAAAATATTTATGTATTTCAATATGATTGGGAGTGACTATAGATGATTTGAATAATTTTTTAGATGATTTAATGAAATATTTTCATGTTTGAATTCATGCATAGGATAATTTCTAATTTAAACTGGATATGTATGAATAAATATGGATTTAATAAAATCTGTAAGAGGACATGATGTATAAAACTTGATAACTATGTATATGAAACTTCTTTATAATTGTTACACTTTGAAAATTGATATGTGTAATAGAATACATGAATTGAATCTGAACAACTCTGATACAAAATAAGATATATATTATTTAATGGAAGGATTTCACTACTACATTACTGTAGTATGAATTATTTTTAATAGTAAACCATTTATTGTGAAGATTTTAAATGTTTAATTTGGTGATACATCAATGTGACTCAAAAATCATAAGTCAATCACTCAACGTTTATAAATGATTTACATGAAGTTTTTAAAGGATTCTTAATATACCTAAAATGATTATGTAAGATTACGAAAACAACTAGCTAAATCATAAAAATTAATTAAAAATGATTCTATGTTGGTTTTCAAGTTTTATTGATCTTGATAACTGATGTTATATATAATTCAAGATGAATCATTCTAGACCTATAAATATGACATATTTCACTTTTACTGGAACCATTGCATAGCAATGGATTTGTGATTGTAAGCATAAACATATGGAATTATGGCTTATTTGTTTGGTAGATTTTTGAATGTAGGTGATGATCTTTTTTAGGATGATATAATATATATTTAATTTACTAATTTATTAATAATAAAATTATAATTAAAATAATTACAGAAACGAATACTTTTGCGGAATTATATGGGAAATTTCTAGTGACAATTTAAGAGTTTCAGAAAAATGTCTTGTATTATTATATAAATAATAAATTCAAGAATATTTCCTCAATTAATTTAAATTGATAAAATAAAAATGAATTAATTAAATATCGTGATTTAATTTATTTTTGTAAATTTTCATAATTGTATATGGAATTAAATCTACATGATATTATTAAGGAGTATATTCTCCAAAGCATAGTTAATGATAATATAAATAGGGGGATACCAACAGTCTATTTTTTATGCTACTAAAATGTCCTTATGATTGAATAGGGAAATGGATCTCAATTTTTATTTGAAAATATGATTCTATGCATTGAGGAAGAATGATATCAGAATAGAGAGATATGAAAATATTTTTCTCTATATATTCTATATGTTGATGTTTTCCATGAAGAGATTCAGATAACTATGAAGATTTTTGTGAAGTGAAGTAGGTATCCTTTAAATATTATTTAAGGAATATAGAATAAGTGAGACAACCAAGGATACTTATATGAAATAGAAAAATCCATGTGTGATTGTTTCATACCTAAAAAATGATATTTGATTATGAATTGACCAATAATGGATTTCACAATCTTCGTGATATTACTTTATGGTGAGGCCAAAAAATCCAATTTTTATGGAAAAGAAATGTTTAGTTATAGTTTCTAATAATAGTGGGTTAGTTCCAGAAAAATATAGTTGTTGATGTACAAGAAACGTGGTTAGTGTTAGATTGAATAGGTTATGGACATCCCTTTTATCTTTTTTTATTTTAATAATATTATATTAATTATGTGAGTGTGGTACGACAACCACCGTACACCAAGGACTAGTATACATATTGTGAGTGAAACTACTAAAAATATACGTGGAATTATTTTTTGTTGGGCTTAATTATTATTTCTTCCATGGAGCTTATGAGAGTGTTGATGGTCTATGGTATATTCACTTGGAGAGTCCTATAGAAAAAAAAATATTTTAAAATTGGTGGGCAATAACTACACTAATTCCCCTATCATATCATATCTATATCTACCAGGTGGGTATAGTGATTGATACAATAGTTCTAGGTTCCTTATTTTATTGTAATAAAAAAGATAAGTATTAAATTTTTCTGAAATTTGTAATGAAGGGAATATTTGAGGAATCTTATGAGTTCCTAATTTATAAAAACATAGTAGAATAATTTTTCAAGATTTTAATGAATGTGAAGAATAAATATTCAATGAAATTTAGAAATATTTGATCAATTGGAAGAAGAAATTTCCAATCTCAAATAATTTATGAGGTAGGAAATAATGTTTCAAGATACTGTAATAATGATGAAATATAACCATGAATGGATAGAAAAGAACATTTGTAAAGATAAACCAATTATATGATGGAAGAAATAATAACTAATAAGTTTTGAATCCATTTCATAGAGATTGTCTTACAGATCATTCATTAAAATAATTAAATATATATAAATTAAGTAAAAGTGGAGAAGATCAAGCTTCATTGTAATAATATGATTATTCATTTGTGTATTTTAATGAAACCATGTAAAATTTATATGTTTATGAATTCAACTATATTTTTGGATCTTTTAGAGACTTGAAGATTGTGATCTATCGGCTTCATTAAGATGCTATGAATGTGGAGTAGTGTTTGGCTCAAAATGTATGGATTTGTTCAAATATTAATAAATAATTTTATGCCAATTCTGAATGAAATATTTAATTTGAATGAATTATCTCTAGAAATGAGAATCAATTGATAAAAAATACATGAAAATTATATTTCCATGAAATGGTATGGGAAAAGGTTTTTTTCCTAAGAAGAAATGTTTGATGTTAATTTGTAGAATTATAAACAACATATCATATAAAATTAATTAAATTATCCTAATAATTTTGGTAAAAATATTGTCATGATACTAGAAAAACATTAAAATGTTATTTAGAAGATAGAAATTGGGTTTGATGATAATATGATGTAATTAAATAATGCGGAACATATTTTGAACATGAACTATAATACACAAGTTGAAAAATTGTGAAATTAGGAAACTTTACAGCCAAAGTCATCATTTGAATATAAGAGTAATGTTTTTTACATAATGAAGATTAATATGAAATCATTATTAAAATATTCTCTATTTATTAGAAATAATATATGTGTATATTTTTATGATAAACCAACTATAGGATCACTGAAAAATGAATCCCATATAATATAATATATTGGTTAAAATATTTTTATATTTATCAATATTAATGGTTAGAAAATAAAAATTCCAACCAAATGGGTATAGAAAATTTTGACAGCAGCAACATTCCATAAAAATAAAAATAATGTATGTGTACAATAATTTCCCCCACAAATAATTCGGTATAGAAGTATATTTTTTCTTAAACAAAACATGATATAACAGAAATCATGTTTTTGTTAAAAAGAAAGAGACTTAGAGTTTTTTATTTGTATTGGTGTTATGAATGGTTATAATATATTTCTACTAGTTATTGGAATAATATGTCAATATATAGATGATAAATAATGCCTAAATCAATAGGAAACACGAGTGACATGATTTTATACTCATAAAGGAGGTTTGTCTCTCATAGGATATATAAATAATATTTTTTGAACAAGTCTCATGTATTAAACTAAATATGGATTGTGCATTAAATATTAGAATTTTTTTGTTATGGGTAAAAATTTCCCAATATAGTCCATTGAAAATAGGACATAAGTATTTGTGTTAATTCAGGTTATATAGACATGGAAATAATATAATAAATGTGTGATATAAATAATTTTACTGGTATTGTGAATGATATCAACAAAAAATATGAACATTAATTTCAGGAGATGTTGTTAGAAAATGATAATCCTATAGTTCATGAGAAGTTTTTTAGATATTTGATAAAGTATGGATTTATTTCAAAATATCAATACCATATTTATTTTTCAAAGGAAGATAGTGGATAGAATGAATCTATTACAAAATAACTTCTTCCTTAATATAGAATGTAAATAAAAGAATTGCATTTAAAAAATATATAATAAATAAAAAATGACCATGTTTTCTATATATCTACTTCTTTAGAAAAAAATGAAGTAATAATGAAGAGTTTTTTAATTATTAGTGAAAAAAATAATGGTTTTATTGGGGTGAAAAAAAACACATTCGTAATTATTATACTAATTATCATTGGATAATCACCTTATTCAAATATATATAGATCTTTTTTTGATTTTCGAGAAATTAAAGGTGATACAAGAATGGTAGAGTCAGAATATTTGGTGATGTAATTATATTATAGTTATCTTCATGTATATATCTTGGAAGTTATCCTAAATTTTTTTATCTTTATGATTATTTGATGAATTGATGAGTATTTATGAAGAAGATTATGGAGTGAAACTTTTAAGAAGATAATGCTTCAGAAATATTCAAGAAATGTTAATATTTTATGTGAATCTACAAATTCTGGGGGTTATATAGAATTTCAATGAAAATTTATTTTTAAAAATGAACCTAATTTTTTTTGAAAATAATTATTTATTATGATAAGGTTAATAAATTGTTTTTATCATTGATAATATAGGAGCGATTATTTTAATGAATACATGGTTGTGTAAAAAATATTGAAAGTTGACTAGTCACTCATAAATTATGTACCAGGTATTTATCTTGTAAAAATAGAGTTAATTAATTGATTTAAAAAAATTTCGTATCAACTATTGTATTGAACATTAATAATGTGAGAATAAGGGCAAAATGGTTGAGGATATGCAGTCATAAATTTACAATATTTTAAATTTCAAAAAAATAACATGGGAGACTATTGAATTCAATAATAAAGTGTTCTATTTTTATCAATACTGTTAATGTAAATATATATTTAAAATATTATCATGAAAGTAGTTTATGGTACCATGAATATGTTTTAAGTTATTCAAATCTGATGTTATATATTTCATGTACCCTTGATAGGTTTCTCAATATACAATGTTTAAAAAATTGGAATTAGATTTGAGAATGTTATGGATCTTGGATTTTACACAAGAATATAAATTATATTTGTGAAATTATTATCTATATGTCATGATACATGAAGATATTCAAAAAATTATAAATTTTAGTTTCTTTCATTAATCTTATTTAAAATATTTCTAATATTAGATGGTAATATTTATTACACTACATAGTGATTATTCCTTAATTATTGACATTAAAAGATGATCATAACTCGACCTTATTTTTATTTATTATTTAATTTAACAAATATATGATAATGATGTAATAAGATGAATTTTCTATAAGTATGTTGTATTCACTAAAAATGATGTATATGTGATGAAAATAAGATAGTTATGTAAGGGTTTAATAATCCAATGAGTTATTAATAAGTTAGTTATGAATTCTTGGTAGGAAAATAAATTGTGAAGATCTAGACATGTGATTATCATGAACCAAGGATAGTATTTATAATGAAGTCACACACAAGTTATGTTTTGTTTGAAAAATATCTATATAAGTTTAAGCCAAATTAATATTTTTTTATGTAACTATTTTTTAGATGAATTAAATATTTAAAAATAAGGAATTGAACGATATAAAAATATTTTGGATTATTATTAAATAATGTGAGGAAATTTGAATTTTATAAAAAAGAATTTGAAATATGAGTATAATGGGATAATATGTTTGTAAATAATTTACTCATGTATTTTTAGGTCAATTGTTGTAGTTGTATATGATTTAGAAAACTTTTGAGCTACTTTGAAATGTTTTGAGAAGGTTTAAATTCTTATGTATGGTTAACTCAGAATATTATCATGCTACATATGAACATATAAATCTTTCTTGCTATGGGTATAAGTAGATTCCATAAAATACTTAAAACAAAAGTAAACATTGCTTATATATAAGAGTGATGACATAGAAGTTGAGCTATGTATGAGTAAATTCACGGTGTGTCTTGAAAACATTAAAGATATAGTGGCTATATAAAATTATTGTTTGATGCTAAGTCAGGGTAACAAGAATAGTGTGTAAGATAAAATATAATTTTTTAATAATATTTAAAATTAATTTGAATATATATTAGAGTAAATCATGTTTCGTTAGTCTCCTGTGAGAGAAACTCAATGATTACATATGATTTACAATGGTATTTGAAGAATACAAAATATAGCTCTGATGTAAATCAATAATTAATATAATATTACAAAGGAATCGCAACAGAAATTTTGAAGGATTCTATAATATTATTAATGATTTAAACATCATGATAATTGATGATACTTATGATTTAAAAAATATTATTTGAATCTGGGAGTAACTAGGTTTGTTCCTTTTTGATAAACTTTTAACTATACGTATATTTATTCATGTAATCATTCAAACATTTAATATGTTATTTTGAATTTTAAAGTTATTTAAAGGAATGTGAATCATATTTTTGTACTAGAATTAAATGATATTTTAATATAAAATGTTCTATAAATTACTTTTCAATGTAAATTATACAAAAACTATCCCTTTTAGGAATTATAAAATAAATTATCCTTGTAATATTTCTAGTGTTTTGAAAGGAATTATTAACCCCTTTTATGATGATTAAAAATTTTATTTATTTATAGGGGCCTTATTTTATTAGACCTTGGGGTCATGTAATGGTCCTCATGCCACTAGGAATACATGTCAGGTATGGGTTCCCCTAAATTCTTAAAAAGGGTGATTATTGATAATAAATAAATATCTAAGGCCTTCAGTCCATTCGTGAAGGTTAGTGTCATGACCCCCTCCCACCAAAGATGCCCCTCCTGAGCTGGCAATGGGGAAAGGGAGATAATGTGTAACACCCGAGACGTTTATGTTATATAAATCATCAAAGGAATCTCTTTCTACACAAACACTTGCTTGGATTGCTTTACACGCAATCGCGACCTTCCTCGATGGCTTGCGTCGTACGCAATACCGAGTTTCACTAAACAACGATATGCTATTAAAATATTATTAAAACTAGCCGTTATCAATAGTAATAACCACTTTTTGAAATTTTATAAATTTTATTTTTCAAAATGGACTTCATTTTTGGATTCGGAATACCGAAATTAGTCTAGGGTGAAATTTTGGTGTTTTTCTGAAAACTTTCAATTTTTGATGAATAGTGAAACCACTAAGTGGTAGGTTAAAAACTGAATTTTGCATAAAACTTAATTTTACCACTTCTGTGAATGGAATTTCGAAAATCCGAGAGACACGGTTAATATCAAGGACTAAAATGTGGTTCAATGAGATGAAAATAATTTTTTGGTGAATAGTAACTTTTTACTTTTTTTACTGCGGTTAATAGTAAATAGGGTAACTAAGGGTAAATATGATATTACTATTACCCTAAAACATGTACTAATTCTATTGGATTAGTGTAATTCGACCAAAAACAAACTTAGGAATAAAATATGACCATTTAGGCCCACTTGGATTAGATTAGGACATTTATTATTAATTTATTTAAAGAAGTGTTAAAATAGTTAAAATCAAAGTTTAATAAGTAAATCATTTTTAATATGGTGTTATACATAAGATAAATTCGACTATAAATATTCATTAGAAAGCTAAAAATATTTCCTACATAATGGTATTGTATTTGTAATTTTTAGACATTAAATAATTTTATTTATTTATGACACAAGGATGATGCAGTAATTATCTTATTAATGAAATATTGACATAATTGATGTTATAAACACCAAAATAAATGTAATTTGAGACTTTTTATGAATTCCACTAATTTTCTAGGTTACTATGATATATTAATGTTGATTTAATCAATGTTGTTCGAACATATAATTCTTCTATGACTTTCAAAAAAATCATATATCAAATAGTGTCAAAATTGACACAAAATAGTTTTTAAATCAAATATTATATTATTAATTGTTATGTTATTCCCAAAAATCTAAGGTTCGGCCAAATAACTTAGATAAGGATATATATATAAATAGTAAACAATTTGGGGTTCGTTTGGCATGTTATAGTAAGTGTATTAACCATATAGTGAAAGAAAACAAAAAGACACGGTAAAAGTTAAATTATTTAACTTAGAGTTAAATCTAATTGATAAGGTTAAAATAATACCCTAAACTTGTCTAAATCCTTTTGGTTGATAGGATTTCGACCCATACCCACATTAGCTTCGAAATAAGACCCTTTGGAACCATTATAAACCGATTTTGACTTTAATATAAAATAATATTTTGAGATATTCCTAAGGTGCCCCTCTCCTCCCTTATAAAAGGGCACCTCCTCCCCCTCCTCCTCACACCAAATTGAGCACTCATGCTCGGCCAACCCCTGCCATATTCTCCTCTACACTTCACTATAATAATCCTAGAGGTCCTGGTCTTCTTAAAACACCAATCATAGTTCCCTAAGTGGAGGATTTAAAGAGGCGTTCCAAAGAAGAGGTAATATCCATTACCGATCTTTTCAATTTCTTTCTTCTTCAAATTCTTCTTCTTTAGTTGTTTCATGATAAAGTAATAACATCAGTATTACTTACATACTGATATGTTATTATAAATATGAAACAACCCTAATTCACCTTCTATCCATCCCACGGAAAAATGAAATCACCGCGCGTGCGTACGTACGGAATACCGTCTCCATGCCGTGGTGTAATCTATTTTCCACCATCACTTTACAAGGATGGGTATAATGGTTTAATGAGTAAATATTTATGATTATTATTAATTAATATTGATACTGAAATAATATATATATACTCCAATACAATTCCACGATCATAGGAATGATATCATCACTCGTGCGTACGTACGGAATACCGTCTCCACGATGTGATGCGACTCGTTCTACATGATCATCATTACATAGTAATTATATAAATGAATTGAATGAATAAATATGATATATGTTACACTAATACCATTATGGATATAAGGTATCTATAACCTTAAAAGAAGAATAAGAATTTATTCGAAAAAACACGCATAAGAACAAAAGGCAATAAAGACCCGAGTAACAAGTAACAATGAAATATTACTAATAAGAAGCTAAGAATATGACCATATATGATATCATATAAATATGTATGATTCTGGAATAAGTAAATAACTTTATTTAAACCATTATACAGGAGCTTCGGACACGTACAATGCAAATCGGACCTAAGGTAAGGGAAAATACCACAATCTCATTTTTATCCGAGATTGTTTATTCGTAAGTATTTACTGGGGTGTATTTTATCATCAAAATCCATGTTCCCTCAATATGTAATATTGTTTCCATCCACTTATAATAGTTTAAATCCAATTTTACCCTTCGGTGAGTTTTTAGTAAAGAATATGAAAGGAATCTTTTGTCGTTTTTTTCGTAAGAGGTACTTTTTGACTTTTCCGACAAAAGTACGAAGAATGTTTTTTTAACATATACGGCAGGAATGGATTTCTAAAACATTATTTCCAAGAAGCTTCCTTTACAAGTATTCAAGTTTATTTTTAATCAACTTCTTTTAGTTTAAAATTGTATGACATGTTAAGAAAGGAAAAGTGTTTTTGAAGTAGAAAGGATATTTTCCTCAAGAATAGAGTTCAAGTATTTTATCAAAATTATTTTCCATCTAAGATAATAAAAGGGTTCTGTTTTTTATTACATGGATTTGATTATGTTGTGATGGGAATATTTTTATGAATTCCTTTATCTTATATGAATTGTTCTATGATGTCATGTTGTTTAAGAATCCCATTTTTATTTCTTGGGTTACGCTATGATGTATGGTTTATGATTATGTGGAACACATAAGAAAGGATTCATTATAAGATGGGTGGGACCTATATCTCCTTCCAATGCATTGGGTAAATATTTTATATCTCATGAGATAGACAGGGCTGGAATGGTAGGTTATACTGGATCAGTGAAACAGGACTGGAACGAGGGTGACTCGGTTCAGAAAGGGACTCTGTCCACTAAGATAGTCTTGGCAATGAGTCATGACTAACAAGAAATGATTTTCCATGATTATGTGTGCATTCCACAAAGTTTCAAGTTTCATTTTTATGATTATGGGGATCTCATTTTCACTTCTATGATTTATTCCATGTTAAGATATTATGATCTCTTTTGCAGGTTTTGATTTTCAAAAAGATATGATATGATTTTTATTTCCTTTATTTGCCCTTTCTGAGCATTTGAGGTCACCCTTTTATGTTTTCTTTTCCCCAGGTCAGGAATATGGATATTAAGTAGAATATGCTAAAAGGGACCCTAGATATGATGAAATAAATGGGAGACACTGTAGAAGATTTATGAACCAGTTATTTATGTTTCCCAGTTTCTAAAGACACTATACCTATACGGTCCTTTGTGGTTTTGTCATATGTTGTAATAAGTGTGCTTCAATTTTGAAGTATTAACAATGTATGTAAAGTATGGGTCGTTATAGTTGGTATCAGAGGCAAAGGAGGTAGGAATGTATCCGATCCTTGGGAACTCTCACATGTGAGCGTTGGACGAAGCATGGCTCTCCGCCAAAGGGCTTCATGTGGAAATGGCTGCCACTGGGGATGGTGGTGTGTCCCGCCCAGGGGGTGTAGCCGCCCATGGAGTGCCCTGATAGGTATCAACTATAGTCCACTGGAAGTAATTCCAGACCGTTATAGTTGGTATCAGAGGAAAGGTATAGTCATCCTTTGGAAACTAGGATGTCAAAGCCTTAGTAAGAACCATAAGGATAAGACTAAGCATAGAACACAATCTTAGTGTTTTAGAAATGGCCATGAATACCCTAGGATAAAACCTTAAGTGTGAAATTTTATCCTTGATTATGTGGTTTTCCTATTATAATTAGTGTTGCTCACACTATTCTTCTTGGTTTTAGTCAATGGCTGGAACCCGAAGGAACCGTGTTAATGCGGAATGCGATGGGCAATGCAATGATTGTCCCCCTGAGAAACCAAACGATATGGGAGCTGGAATTCAAAATCTTGTAGCCATGATCACACAACTTTCTCAAGATATGATTCATGCAGGAATTCCAAACGAGAAAAGGAAGGGGCAATATTCTGTTGAATCCTTCATGAGGCAGCGTCCAGCTTCTTTCAGCGGGTCTACTGATCCATTAGTTGATGAACAATGGATTAGTACTACTGAAAAGATATTTTCAGTTCTTCAATGTTCTGAACATGATAAATTCATCCTAGCAGTGTATTGTTTGGAAGGAGATGCTGATCAATGGTGGAATATTATTAAGAATACGAGGCAAAGGGATGAAATTGAGTCTATGGAATGGGACGAGTTCAAGAACTTATTTTTCAATAAGCACTTCCCTCGTATTCTCCGAACAAAGATGGAGAAAGAGTTCCTTGAACTGAAGCAAAGGGATGATGAATCTTTTGGTACCTATGAAGCAAATTTTACAAGACTTGCAAGGTACGCTTCTGGTATTATTATCCAACCTGAGAGTAAGATCGATCGATTCTTTAGTGGCTTAAAACCAAGTCTTCGAAGGGCGTTAGCCATAAGGGACTTCAATAGCTATGAGTAAATCATTCGATGTGCTCTCAAAGTCGAGATGGAGATTGGAGTAACCCATCAGTCACATGGGTTTGATAACAAGAGGAAGATGGAATTCAAAGGAAAATCTAAAGAGCACACTGAAAAGAAGATGAACTTTCCCTTATGCTCAAAGTGTGGAATGAAACATGGAGGGAGTTGTCTTAAAGGGACAAGTAAATGTTTTAAATGTGGAAAGGAAGGTCATCGGGCATTTGAATTCCGCGATAATGGGAAGAAGATGTCTAATGATGCAAACAAAGGAAGGGATACACAAAATGAACCTACTACACTTCAATGTTTCAAGTGCAAGGAGATGGAGAATTATGCCAATCAATGCCCAAATCCAAGGGTTGATGATGATGGTCGACGTCAACAAAATCTTAAGGCTAAAGACAAAGGAAAGTCACATGCAATTTCTATCAGCGATGTGGAGTACGATAACGAAGTGGTGAAAGGTACACTTACCATCCACTCTAAAGTAGAAAATGTTTTATTTGATTCTGGATCCACCCACTCTTTTATTTCTGAAGAATTTTCTAAGGGTATCACCGTATTACCTCAACAATTAGATGTTGAGTTAGCTGTGACAACACCTAATGGCACAACAGTCGCATCAAAAGTTTATAATTCTTCTCTGATCGAAGTTTGTGGGAAAGTGCTTCCTGCAAATCTTGTGATCCTTCCTTTAGTGGAATTTGATGTGATTCTTGGCATGGATTGGCTTTCTCTACATGGATCTCATATCAATTTCCAAAGAAGGGAAGTCACATTTCAAATTCCAGATCAATCTACGATCGTCTATCAATGCAAGGATGATCATAACCTTCTAGTGGAAATTCCTTCCATCTTATGGGTCTTGATTCCACTAAATGAAGGTTATTTATCTCAAATGGTTGGTGAGAAACTCATGATTAAGAATATGCCCATTGTACGGGAGTTTGATGATGTCTTTCCGGAGTAATTACAGGGTCTTCCACCAAATCGTGATGTTGAGTTTTCAGTAGAACTCGTACCGGGTGCTTTGCCAATTTCAAAGACACCTTATAGAATGGACCCAATTGAGTTGCAGGAATTGAAGAAGAAACTCCAAGAGACTCTTGATAAGGGATTCATACGCCCTAGTGTGTCACCTTGGGGAGCACCTGTTCTATTTGTTAAGAAGAAAGATGGATCAATGAGACTCTGCATTGATTATCGAGAACTTAACAAGATCACTATCAAGAACAAATATCCTCTCCCACGCATTGATGACTTATTTGACCAACTACGCGGAGCTCAATACATTTCCAAGATTGATCTTCGTTCAGGGTATCATCAATTAAGGGTCAAAAGGGAGGATATACCAAAGACGGCTTTCCGTACAAGGTATGGAAACTTTGAATTTATAGTGATGCCATTTGGTCTTACTAATTCCCCTGCTATCTTCATGGATCTAATGAATAGAGTCTTTAGAGACTATCTTGATCAATTTGTGGTAATCTTTATAGACGATATTCTTGTCTATTCAAAGAGCAAGGAAGAGCATGAAGATCACTTGAGAATTATATTGAAGACCCTGAGAAAGGAGAAGCTTTATGACAAATTTACCAAGTGTGAATTTTGGCTTCAAAAAGTTGCATTTTTGGGTCACATAATCTCAAAAGAGGGGATATCTGGGGATCCAGCAAAAACAGAGGTTATCGAAAGATGGTCAAGACCAACAACAGTAACTGAGATCCGAAGTTTTCTTGGTTTGGATGGATATTATTGACGTTTTGTAAAGGATTTTTCACGATTATCTAATCCACTCACCAAGTTGACTCGGAAAGGAGTTAAGTTTGTTTGGACAGAGGAATGTGAAGAGAATTTCAAGGAGTTGAAAAAAAAGGTTATCCAGTGCACCTGTGCTCACACTGCCTTGTAGTGGAGAAAGGTTTGTGATCTACAGTGATGCATCCAATAAGGGATTGGGGTGTGTTCTTATGCAAAATGATATGGTGATAGCTTATGCCTCATGATAGTTGAAAATCCATGAGCAAAATTACCCAACACATGATTTGGAGTTCGCTGCGGTAATCTTTGCATTAAAGATTTGGAGGCATTACCTTTATGGTGAATGGTGTGATATTTATACTGATCATAAAAGTTTAAAGTATATTTTCACACAAAAGGAGCTGAATATGCGTCAATGAAGATGGTTGGAGCTGATTAAGGATTATGACTGCTCAATCCATTACCACCCTGGGAAAGCAAAAAAGGTGGAAGATGCATTAAGTCGACCAGACCATGCTAGTTTATCCATGATGAGGATCACAAAAGATCCAATATTTATGGATTTACAAAGGATGGATCTTGGAATTATAATGGAAGGGGAAAAATCTTATCTTTCTCAAATGAATATTCAACCATCTATACATGCGAAGATTAAGGAGGCACAGAAAGAAGATGTCGAGTTACAAAAGAAGGTGAGAAATGTTCCTGAATTCAACCTTGATTGTGATGGGATAATAAAGTTCAGGAATCAGGTTTGTGTTCCTCCCATCCCCGAATTAAAGAAGGAGCTGCTGGATGAGGCTCATAGTTCTTCATTCTCTATTCATCATGGAAGCACGAAGATGTATAGGGACCTGAAAGAGTACTTCTGGTGGAATGGCATGAAAAGAGATGTTGCTGAATATGTCTCTCGATACTTGGTTTGTCAACAAGTTAAAGCTGAGAGACAGAAGTATAAGGGGATGTTACAACCATTACCCATACCCAAATGGAAATGGGAAAACATCACTATGGACTTTGTCACAGGACTTCCTAAAACATCCAAAAGCAATAATGCTATCTGGGTCATAGTTGATCGTCTTACAAAGTCTGCACACTTCATTACTATTAGAGAGGATTTCTCTCTAGATCAGCTTGCCAGGATATATGTAAAGGAAGTGGTAAGATTGAATGGAGTACCACTTTCTATTATATCTGATCGGGATCCGAGATTTACCTCGAAGTTCTAGCGAAGTCTTCAGCATACTCTAGATACAGAGTTGAGTTTCAGCACTGCTTATCATCCCCAGACAGACGGTCAGTCTGAGAGAACAATTCAAACCCTAGAAGATATGTTGAGAGCTTGCTCTATGGATTTCAAAGGAGGTTGGGATCAACACCTACCTTTGGTGGAATTTTCTTATAATAATATCTTTCACTCCAGTATTCAGATGGATCCTTATGAAGCTCTCTATGGAAAGAAATGCAGGACTCCAACTTGCTGAGATGAAGTTGGGGAAAGAAAGCTGTTTGGACCTGATCTCGTTGATGAAATGGCAGAAAAGGTTAGATCTATTCAACAACATATAAGAGCAGCTCAGAGTCGACAGAAAAGTTATGCCGACAACCGAAGAAAAGACCTAGAGTTTGAAGTGGGTGATAAAGTGTTCTTACGAATATCTCCCTGGAAGAGGGTTATGAGATTTGGAAAGAAGGGGAAGTTGAGCCCTAGATATATCGGTCCTTTCGAAATACTGGATCGTGTTGGGAAGGTAGCTTACCGATTGGCGCTTCCACCGAATCTCTCTCAAGTTCACGATGTGTTCCATGTATCTCTCCTGAGAAAGTACATACCTGATCCTTCACATGTACTCAGCTTAGAAGTTGTACCGCTGGAGCAAGATCTTTCTTATGAAGAACAGCCGATAGAGATTCAGGATCGTAGCGAAAAATTCCTACGAAACAAGACCACTCGCTTGGTGAAAGTTTTATGGAGGAACCACCAACTTGAAGAAGCTACATGGGAGCTTGAGGATATGATGAGGGAGAAGTGTCCTCATCTGTTTGTTACAAAGTGACGAATTTCGAGGGCGAAATTCTTTTTAAGGGGGGTAGAATGTAACACCCGAGACTTTTATGTTATATAAATCATCAAATGAATCTTTTTCTACACAAACACTTGCTTGTCTTGTTTTACACGCAATCACGACCTTCCTCGATAGCTTGCGTCGTACGCAATACCGAGTTTCACTAAACAACGATATGCTATTAAAATATTATTAAAACTAGCCGTTATGAATAGTAATAACCACTTTTTGAAATTTTATAAATTTTATTTTTCAAAATGGACTTCATTTTTGGATTCGGAATACCGAAATTAGTCTAGGGTGAAATTTTGGTATTTTTCTGAAAACTTTCAATTTTTGATGAATAGTGAAACCACTAAGTGGTAGGTTAAAAACTGAATTTTGCATAAAACTTAATTTTACCGCTTCTGTGAATGGAATTTCGAAAATCCGAGAGACACGGTTAATATCAAGGACTAAAATGTGGTTCAATGAGATGAAAATAATTTTTTGGTGAATAGTAACTTTTCACTTTTTTTACTGCGGTTAATAGTAAATAGGGTAACTAAGGGTAAATATGATATTACTATTACCCTAACACATGTAATAATTCTATTGGATAAGTGTAATTCGACCAAAAACAAACTTAGGAATAAAATATGACCATTTAGGCCCACTTGGATTAGATTAGGACATTTATTATTAATTTATTTAAAGAAGGGTCAAAATAGTTAAAATCAAAGTTTAATAAGTAAATCATTTTTAATATGGGGTTATACATAAGATGAATTCGACTATAAATATTCATTAGAAAGCTAAAAATATTTCCTACATAATTGTATTTTATTTGTAATTTTTAGACATTAAATAATTTTATTTATTTATGACACAATGATAATGCAGTAATTATCTTATTAATGAAATATTGACATAATTGATGTTATAAACACCGAAATAAATGTAATATGAGACTTTTTATGAATTAAACTAATTTTATAGGTTACTATGATATATTAATGTTGATTTAATCAACTTTTTTCGAACATATAATTCTGTTATGACTTTCAAAAAAATCATATATCAAATAGTGTCAAAATTGACACAAAATATTGTTTAAATAAAATATTATATTATTAATTGTTATTTTATTCCTAAAAATCTAAGGTTCGGACAAATAACTTAGATAAGGATATATATATTAATAATAAACAATTTGGGGTTTGTTTGGAATGTTATAGTAAGTGTATTAACCATATAGTGAAAGAAAACAAAAAAACACGGTAAAAGTTAAATTATTTAACTTAGAGTTAAATCTGATTGATAAGGTTAAAATAATACACTAAAATTGTCTAAATCCTTTTGGTTGATAGGATTTCGACCCATACCCACTTTAGCTTCGAAATAAGACCCTTTGGAACCATTATAAACCGATTTTAACTTTAATATAAAATAATATTTTGAGATATTCCTAAGGTGCCCCTCTCCTCCCTTATAAAAGGGCACCTCCTCCCCCTCCTCCTCACACCAAATTGAGCACTCAAGCTCGGCCAACCCCTGCCATTTTCTCCTATCCACTTCCCTAGAATAATCCTAGAGGTCCTGGTCTTCTTCAAAGACCAATCTTAGTTCCCTAAGTGGAGGATTTAAAGAGGTGTTCCAAAGAAGAGGTAATATCCATTACCGATCTTTTCAATTTCTTTCTTCTTCAACTTCTTCTTCTTTAGTTGTTTCATGATAAAGTAATAACATCAGTATTACTTACATACTGATATGTAATTATAAATATGAAACAACCCTAATTCACCTTCTATCCATCCCACGGAAAAATAAAATCACCGCGCGTGCGTACGTACGGAATACCGTCTCCACGCCGTGGTGTAATCTATTTTCCACCATCACTTTACAAGGATGGGTATAATGGTGTAATGAGTAACTATTTATGATTATTATTAAGTAATATTGATACTGAAATAATATATATATACTCCAATACAATTCCACGATTATAGGAATGATATCATCACTCGTGCGTACGTACGGAATACCGTCTCCACGATGTGATGCGACTCGTTCTACATGATCATCATTACATAGAAATTATATAAATGAATTGAATGAATAAATATGATATATGTTAGACTAATACCATTCTGGATATAATGTATCTATAACCTTAAAAGAAGAATAAGAATTTATTCGACAAAACACGCATAAGAACAAAAGGCAATAAAGACCCGAGTAACAAGTAACAATGAAATATTACTAATAAGAAGCTAAGAATATGACCATATATGATATCATATAAATATGTATGATTCTGGAATAAGTCAATAACATTATTTAAACCATTATACAGGAGCTTCGGACACGTACAAAGCAAGTCGGACCTAAGGTAAGGGAAAATACAATAATCTCATTTTTATCCGAGATTGTTTATTCGTAAGTATTTACTGGGGTGTATTTTATCATCCACATCCATGTTCCCTCAATATGTAATATTGTTTCCATCCACTTACAATAGTTTAAATCCAATTTTACCCTTCGGTGAGTTTTTAGTAAAGAATATGAAAGGAATCTTTTGTCGTTTTTTTCGTACGAGGGACTTTTTGACTTTTACGACAAAAGTACGAAGAATGTTTTTTTAACTTATACTGCATGAATGGATTTCTAAAACATTATTTCCAAGAAGCTTCCTTTACAAGTATTCAAGTTTTTTTTTAATCAACTTCTTTTAGCTTAAAATTTTATGACATGTTAAGAAAGGAAAAGTGTTTTTGAAGTAGAAAGGATATTTTCCTCAGGAATAGAGTTCAAGTATTTTATCAAAATTATTTTCCATCTAAGATAATAAAAGGGTTCTGTTTTTTATTACATGGATTTGATTATGTTGTGATGGGAATATTTTTATGAATTCCTTTATCTTATATGAATTGTTTTATGATGTCATGTTGTTTAAGAATCCCATTTTTATTACTTGGGTTACGCTATGATGTATGGTTTATGATTATGTGGCACACATAAGAAAGGATTCATTATAAGATGGGTGGGACCTATATCTCCCTCCAATGCATTGGGTAATGATTTTATATCTCATGAGATAGACAGGGCTGGAACGGTAGGTTATACCGGTTCAGTGAAACAGGACTGGAACGAGGGTGACTCGGTTCAGAAAGGGACTCTGTCCACTAAGATAGTCTTGGCAATGAGTCATGACTAACAAGAAATGATTTTCCATGATTATGTGTGCATGCCACAAAGTTTCAAGTTTTATTTTTATGATTATGGGGATCTCATTTTCACTTCTATGATTTATTCCATGTTAAGATATTATGATCTCTTTTGCAGGTTTTGATTTTCAAAAAGATATGATATGATTTTTATTTCCTTTATTTTCCCTTGCTGACCATTTGAGATCACCCTTTTATGTTTTCTTTTCCCCAGGTCAGGAAGATGGATATTAAGTAGAATATGCTAAAAGGGACCCTAGATATGATGAAATAAATGGGAGACACTGTAGAAGATTTATGAACCAGTTGTTTATGTTTCCCAGTTTCTAAAGACACTATACCTATACGGTCCTTTGTGGTTTTGTCATATGTTGTAATAAGTGTGCTTCAATTTTGAAGTATTAAAAATGTATGTAAAGTATGGGTCGTTATATAATGACCCCCGAGTCCCGCCTCCAGTAGGCCCTGGGTTGGCGACTAGCACCATGGGTATGAGTTTTCACAAATATGGGAGGCATTACCCTTTTTAATATTTTGGATCGGGAAATAGGACAAGTCAACCACCAAAAAGGGAAAAGAACAAGTGTATATAAATAAACCCAAACCAAACCCACATGCATGTTTAAACAATTTTTATAATAAGGTACAAGTACAAGGAAGCTCAAAAGTACAATGCCAAAGAAAACAAGAGAACAACAACTACAACAACTCCAACTGCCCGACTAGTAGGGTCCCGCACGGCCTTGGTAGTCCTCCTGGAAACCTGAAAGTAAACGTAGGGTGAGCATACAAGTATACTTAGTAGGGAAACCTAAAGCTCTCGCTCACAAGTGGGGAGACACCCTACGGTCCCGTGAGAAAACAGAAGAACCAGAAACTAACAAGGAAAAACTATCCACCCAGCCTCACTGGTCACACTCACCAAGTAACACAAACAAGTTTAGTATATATATAGAACAAAAGTATTGGGTACCCCGCACCATTTCCCACTTAATTAGATGCTGCTCTTCCTAACGGCAAACGTCTTGACGCTACCACACTCTTCCCGCCCACACACACCTGGGCCAAACCACACATCCCGCCCGTACACACCTGGGCCTCACAACCACGCATCTCACCCGCACACACCTGGGCCACAACCACTAACCCGCCCGCAGACACCTAGGCCTCATCCCGAAGGTTCATGGGAACGGTAAGCCTGCCCGAAGAGTCTTGGGATAAAGGTCGCCTCAAGCCATCACAGCCTCCGAGACCTACCCGAAGAGTCTTGGGTGTAAGGTCACCTCAATCCATCATAGCCTATGGAAGAAGGAGTAGGAATGAGCTAGTAACTAAGGGGGAACACCCTCTCCCATAAAGTGGGAGTGTTCGGCACTAGGTTCTTGACATGGGTGTGGTGCGACAAAACACAAAGATACAATTATATATATACATATACCAAACACACAGCCCAACCTATGGCTTCTTAAAAAGAGAAATTGAGCATATGCCTCGGCACTGCTACCACGAAGCATGCATCAACAACCAAACAATCATCCCCCAACCCCATTTAGGTTTTCATGTTTCATGCAATGGTTTAACAAATTATTACTACTGGGCAACTAACATCCAGACAAAACCTTTCACAAACATATCCCTGCCATCCACAACCAAGGTTAGGTAAAACGCAAGCAACCACATGCCATTTCATTTACAAATGATTATCACAACCATACAACATTCCATCATTCATTTATTTCAAAGTTCCACACATAAAACCCTTTCCACACACAAAACATTTCCGCATTTGAAAACACCTTTTACCTCAAAACACATTTCATAATCAAAACACTTTTCATAAATGAAGGCATTTTCCACAAAACAACCAAACCACCAACATGTTCATTATTCCAACTTTGTTCAAATGGGGTGATCACACAAGGTTTTCATTCTCATTTAATCAGCCAGTATTTACGTGCTTATCCATTTTCCATGTTTTAACAAAACCAAGCACAAACAATTCAGATATCAATTGCGCACGCAAAGGCCACCAACGGCCTTGATTTTCAGTAGGCAAAGGCCTTTCAATCCAAAATCACAATCAGAAGACAAAGAAACTGGAAGGCAATAGAAACAGCACAAAACCCCAAACCCTTCTTTATCCGATTATTTTCTTAATTTAAAGTTCAACTGCATCCCATGGAACAAAAGAAAAATATCCCACCCCGCATGTTGCACCAAAAAGAGAGACGAAGGTAAACCCCTTTTTAATACCTTTAATTTCATTAACCTCTCGCACATAGTTTTATGCCATCATTGTCATTTATTGTTTTTCAATAATAAAAACAATTCATCAACTTATTTTATTAACTCATCACCATTATTATTTTTAATAATGATAATATTTATGCTCATCGCATTGACCACGTTAAACAACCCCGTTGGATATCTGAATCTGACCATGCCACATCAATGTCGCGTAACATCCATCAATTTAATTATTTAATTCTATTTATTTTTATTTCACACTGATTAAATTGAAACATCTTTTATTAAATTAAAGTCATTCAATTTAATAAACCCAACATATTTTTACACCACCATTATTATTATTATTTAACATAATAATAATAACGAACTCACCTTTAATTTTATTAACGCACCACCATGCTTCCATTATGCATCTTCATTTATTTGTTTGCAATAAATATCATAACTCATTTTATTAATTTCTCATTAATATTATGAATAATATTAATAACACAACAACCAATATTATTATTCAAATTTAATTTCAACAATTACTCAATTAATAATAAACCGCATGTTTCATTTATCAACGTCTAATGGGTCACACACCTTCCCACTTCACACCATTAATTATAACATCCATTAAATCATTTTATCATGATTATTCTCTTTTTAGTTTAATTAATCACACAATTTATGTCATCATCATTATTATTTAACATATTTTTACGTTATCATCAGTATTAAAAATTATCATTATAATGCACGTCGTGTTGACCCCATCGATTTCAACAAGGAATGGACCGGAGGGGTCCGGTCCATTACATCAGATACCTCTCAAAACATTTTCGTCCTCGAGAATTAAAAACCAACCCAGAAAAAGAATGGATCCGAACAACCACCCCGCAAGATACCTCTCAGGGCTCTTGTCATAACAGGAAACAACCGAAAACCCTAATTATATGAGTTAGGAATTCCTTTTCCCATACCGAGATATTATCCGCTTTAGGCGGCACTGACTCCCCTTCACGGGTTTAATCGCATCCACATTAATGCGTCTCGATTAGGAATTAGGTCTTACGACATCCATATTTTAGGATTTTCCAAACTTACACTACCCCCAACACCATACACAACAACAATAAATTTCCCGAACACATGGCTTGAGGAATTCCTTCTCCCATGTCGAGATATTATCCGCTTTAGGTGGCACTAACTCGCCTTCCCGGGTTTAATCGCATCCACATTAATGCATCTCGATTAGGGATCAGGTCCTCCTCTCCCCACATGTAAGGACTTTTCACACACATTTAAAGGAAATAGGGAAATAACATAGCATTATAGACTCATGGAAAACAAGGTCCAGGCCCAAAGCATGGGCAAGAATGAGTTTCAACAATTGAGTGTGATGCTCCTAGATTTAAACAAAACATAAACGAGAGCATTTAAGTAAAACATGAAACATCTCTCTCGATCTTTCGCCTTGCTGGGGTTGCCACTTCTGTTGCGTGAAATTGTCCGCGTCCCACTCCTCTGCATTTCTGTTAATGTCCAAGTGCCATAGATGTACGGTAAACAAGGATCTCCTAAGCCCATGTAGTAGGGAAAAACTCAAAGTTTTAATTATCATTTTATTTCAATTTCTTTCCCAGAACACCCAAATCAAGTAAAACACAAACATGATGATGCATGTACCTTCCCTAGGGTCTCTACCCTGCAGTCAATATAGTCTCACTTGGTCGTTCGGTAGGCTCAGAGTCCTTGCATCGGATCACGGGGGGCCCTAAAATCCCGTGTCCTAGCCGGTCTTCCCTGGCCTATGTCACGCACCAAGATTAACGAACACTGTTTCCCTACCATCCAATGGAATCCTCACTGTGCCTAACTCCAGACTCCATCCTATCTCTCAACCATCAGCCTCTGTTACCATTCTGTCACGATCCCCTCCCACCAAAGATGCCCCTCCTGAGCTGGAAATGGTGAAAGGGAGATAATGACCCCCGAGTCCCACCTCCAGTAGGCCCCGGGTTGGAGACTAGCACCAAGGGTATGAGTTTTCACAAATATGTAAGGCATTACCCTTTTTATTATTTTGGATCGGGAAATAGGACAAGTCAACCACCAAAAAGGGAAAAGAACAAGTGTATATAAATAAACCCAAACCAAACCCACATGCATGTTTAAACAATTTTTATAACAAGGTACAAGTACAAGGAAGCTCAAAAGTACAATGCCAAAGAAAACAACAGAATAACAACTGCAACAACTCCAACTGCCCGACTAGTAGGGTCCCGCACAACCCTGGTAGTCCTCCTGGAAACCTGAAAGTAAACGTAGGGTGAGCATACAAGTATACTCAGTAGGGAAACCTAAATCTCTCGTGCACAAGTGGGGAGACACCCTAAGGTCCCGTGAGAAAACAGAAGAACCAGAAACTAACAAGGAAAAACTATCCACCTAGCCTCACTGGTCACACTCACCAAGTAACACAAACAAGTTTAGTATATATATAGAACAAAAGTATTGGGTACCCCGCACCATTTCCCACTTAATTAGATGCTGCTCTTCCTAACGGCAACCGTTCTGACGCTACCACTCTCTTCCCTCCCGCACACACCTGGGCCAAACCACGCATCCCGCCCGCACACACCTGGGCCTCACAACCACGCATCTCGCCCGCACACACCTGGGCCACAACCACTAACCTGCCCGCAGACACCTGGGCCTCATCCCGAAGGTTCTTGGGAACGGTAAGCCTGCCCGAAGAGTCTTGGGCTAAAGGTCGCCTCAAGCCATCACAGCCTCCGAGACCTACCCGAAGAGTCTTGGGTGTAAGGTCACCTCAAGCCATCATAGCCTATGGAAGAAGGAGCATGAAGGAGCTAGTAACTAAGGGGGAACACCCTCTCCCATAAAATGGGAGTGTTCGGCACTAGGTGCTTGACATGGGTGTGGTGCGACAAAACACAAAGATACAATTATATATATACATATACCAAACACACAGCCCAACCTATGGCTTCTTAAAAAGAGAAACTGAGCATGTGCCTCGGCATTGCTACCACGAATCATGCATCAACAACCAAACAATCATCCCCCAACCCCATTTAGGTTTTCATGTTTTATGCAATGGTTTAACAAATTATTACTACTGGGCAACTAACATCAAGACAAAACCTTTCACAAACATATGCCTGCCATCCACAACCAAGGTTAGGTAAAACGCAAGCAACCACATGCCATTTCATTTACAAAAGATTATCACAACCATACAACATTCCATCATTCATTTATTTCAAAGTTCCAAACATAAAAACCTTTCCACACACAAAACATTTCCACATTTGAAAACACCTTTTACTTAAAAACACATTTCATAATCAAAACACTTTTCATAAATAAAGGCATTTTCCACAAAACAACCAAACCACCAACATGTTCATTATTCCAACTTTGTTCAACCGGGGTGATCACACAAGGTTTTCATTCTCATTTAATCAACCAGTCTTTACGTGCTTATCCATTTTCCATGTTTTAACAAAACCAAGCACAAACAATTCAGATATCAATTGCGCACGCAAAGGCCACCAACGGCCTTGATTTTCAGTAGGCAAAGGCCTTTCAATCCAAAATCACAATCAGAAGATAATGAAACTGGAAGGCAATAGAAACAGCACAAAACCCCAAACCCTTCTTTATCCGGTTATTATCTTTATTTAAAGTTCAACTGAATCCCATGGAACAAAAGAAAAATATCCCACCCCGCATGTTGCACCAAAAAGAGAGACGAAGATAAACCCCTTTTTAATACCATTAATTTCATTAACCTCTCGCACATAGTTTTACACCATCATTGTCATTTATTGTTTTTCAATAATAAAAACAATTCATCAACTTATTTTATTAACTCATCACCATTATTATTCTTAATAATGATAATATTTATGCTCATCGCATTGACCACGTTAAACAACCCCGTTGGATATCTGAATCTGACCATGCCACATCAATGTCGCGTAACATCCGTCAATTTAATTATTTAATTCTATTTATTTTTATTTCACACTGATTAAATTGAAACCACTTTTATTAAATTAAAGTCATTCAATTTAATAAACCCAACATATTTTTACACCACCATTATTATTATTATTTAACATAATAATAATAACGAACTCACCTTTAATTTTATTAACGCACCACCATGCTTCCATTGTGCATCTTCATTTATTTGTTTGCAATAAATATCATAACTCATTTTATTAATTTCTCATTAATATTATGAATAATATTAATAACACAACACCCATTATTATTATTCAAATTTAATTTCAACAATTACTCAATTAATAATAAACCGCATGTTTCATTTATCAACGTCTAATGGGTCACACACCTTCCCACTTCACACCATTAATTATAACATCCATTAAATCATTTTATCATGATTATTCTCTTTTTAGTTTAATTAATCACACAATTTATGTCATCATCATTATTATTTAACATATTTTTACGTTATCATCAGTATTAAAAATTATCATTATAACGCACGTCGTGTTGACCACATCGATTTCAACAAGGAATGGACCGGATGGGTCCGGGCCATTACAGTTAGATAGTTGTTATGATTTATGTGAAAGTAAATACAGGTTGAAATTAAATATTTTTATAAAAATATTTATGAACTGAGACAACTAATGATATTATTGTGTAATAGAGGAATGAATTTTTTAATCATATAAACCAACAGATTGAATTCATATGTTTAATAGTGTATAATAGACCTACACTATCATTGTGGTCTTAAGTCAATGGAGAACATGGATAACATGGTTATTGAGGAGTAGTGATGGTTTGTTTTGTTTTCTAATATGAGAATTATTTTGAATGCTAATTTCATTGGGTTCTATGAATATGACTTGGTTGGATCTTGGCCATACACATTTACTTGTAATATTTCACGAAAAAATATCAATCATGTGTACTTGGGATAAAAATATATGTACACTGAGGACTATATCACAAACTATGAGTGACCCTTAAAAACATTTGCCTTATTTTTTTGGATTTTTCTTCTTATTAATTCATACATAAAATATGATAGAGTGATGAGGTCATGACATAATTTCACATTAATAAGTAAAATATGTTTAATGATGTAGTTAATATTTGTATAAGTTGGATCCATTAATTCAGCCCCTCAAAATAAAGCTATATCAATCCAATAGGAATAATAACCCCTTCGCATTTTATTTTTTAGTGATTATAATAGTAATGATTTAGTTGTGACTAGATTTCATTAAACCTAGTAGAGTTCAAAAAATATTGGATGGCGTGTTTTGTCTTATGTTGTTTATATGGTGATTTTGAATCTAATTAATCTAGTAATGTGATATATATAATAATATGATGGTATCTTATAGAGGAATTGATTATTCTATGTATGTTTTGTTTCAGATTTTATTTATCGGTTATCTTTTCCAGGTTAAATTCTTATCATGTAGTGTTTATTATAGAATGATATTTTAATTTATTGTGTAAAATAAATGTGCAATTGAAATTTATATCAAAAGTAGAATTCATGTTTTTTTGGGTGACCGATGTGAAGATATATGATTTTCACTAGTTTATTGAGCTTATTCAAAGGTGTTTTAGAAGAATGTTGAGAGTTTTGGGAGGGTATAATTTCATATTGTGATTGATATAAATGAAGTATTTCATTTTATTTCAATTATGGATTATCATATCATGATTATGGACCTCACAAAATTGATCGTTTAAGTTCCTGAGTTATTTTAAGAAGGTTTATTTGATATAGTGTGTTTTCTTGGGCAACTCCATTATTGTTTGTGAGGATGGATAATGATAGTTTTTGCTTATATAAAAATTAATATATATTGAATCATGTAATGGTTAATAATTACTATCCACTTAAAGTATTGACTTCAGGTTTGATTAGATGAAAGAGTAGAGTCTGTTTTCTAATATCAAATTTTTATCTAGAAATTACCATATGAATATTAAGGATGAAGACATTCCAATGATGATATTTTGGTGTAAATATTTTAATTTTGAGTATATAGAGGTGATTTTTGGAGAAATAAATTCAAATTTTTTATTTGGGGGGGGGTATTAAATTTTTGTTTAAAGAAAATCATTATTATTTGGTTGATAACTTCAATAAAAAAATTTCATTCGTCGATGATGTAGAAGGAAAATAAAATACATCTAAAATCATTTTTGGGATTCTATGGGAGTGCATTAAATATGAAGTGTTGTATAACTTTCTATATTGTAAGTGTGAGATGTGTTTTTAGGTTATATTATTTTAGTGTAGGATTTAGTAATGGAGACATCTTGAATTAAAAAAGTTGATGGTGGTTGACACTTTGATTTGAATGTTTTTTGATGATTATTGTAGCTAAACAAATTAATAAATAGAAGGAGATAGTGTTTTTACATTTATTTTCATTATTTATAATGATATTTATGATAGATAATATCTCTATAAGATAATGGTAAAATATTCATTTCCTCATTAGGAAATGAGTCTTATAACATGGATTCAGAGGAAGGTGTATGATATGACCATATTTTGAATAGAGATTCTTTTAATAGATGGTTTATGATGTAAAGATGTTGGTATATTTTTATACTATTTTGATTGTTTCCCTTAAAAGTATAAGTATTAATTTTTTGAGAATTTCATTTTATTTCATTGGAATTACGTCTAGGAATTGAAATGATTTACTATAATTCGAATTGGTCATTTTTAGTATGACTTGAAAAAGGTAGCAGCTATTTTTGGTTCATTATTTCTCTTGATTCTATAGATAAATTCTAAACATTATTTTTATAAAGGGTGGTTATATCATTTACATGAAATGTTTTATTTGTTTTGGAGGGGATAACACATATCCATATTCATTAGTAAAAATCAACCAGAACTAATTATTCTAGAATTTAATTCCATTCATATTGGACTGAATAAATATTGATTAATAGTTTTATACCTCTTCTCAAATATTTTAACATATCCATGTTTTTCAATATGATATTGGAAATTATTTTAAAGTATAACCAAATTTATCTGGGGAAAGGAACCCACTTTGAAATTTCCCAAAAGAATACAAACTATTAAATTTATTACCCATAAAAAAGTCCAAATGAATATATATTTTTACATGTCAAGGATAATATTGAAAATTCTTTAAAATCTGTATTTAGAAACTTGTTAGGGAAATACTACCATTATCATTTTAGTTTAACCCCCAGTAAACTATTTTAAACTGTATCAACAATATTTTTTTCTATTTTTACTATCTGTTACAGCCAAATATTACTTGACTATATTAGATAATATTAATGATTTAATAAAAAATGGATACCATTTTTCAAAATTCGATTAACGTAAGTAGAAAATTTTAATTCAAATTTGTACTCGTAGAAATTCCAAAGTGAATATTTTCAAAAGTGAAATTGTTTTTATATTAAAAATACTTATAAAATTGATTAAAATGAGATAAATTAGAGTAATTATAATATACTTTTGCCAATTTTAATTTTATGAAATTTTTTAAAATGAGGGAACTTGTTATTTTTATTAAATTTAATTGTAATTTTTAATTAAAAATAGTATTTTCACTATTCACCTAAAAATTGATTATTTAAGAAAATTCGAAAACAACTCAATATAATATAATTTGAAGATTTAGACATGAAATATGATTCTTTATTTAGGAAATAATATGTATAAAGGTGTATAATATTATGTTAGAAATAACTGTGCAAAACAAGACATTACTATTTTTTTACAAAAATACTGTTTTAAATCATAGAATTTGATTTATACTCATCTCATGCCTAAATAAAAAATAATATAATAGTTAAAATTTAAATTTAATATATAAAATATAAATTTAATTGGAATCATTCAAAAAATATAATTTACTTATTTTATTGAGATTATCCATGTTCATCTGTATTAAAATGGGTTTCTAGGGAAAGATTTCCTTTATTTTTAAATTGGGTTTTATTTTTTTTTCTAATTAATTGTTCAATAAATAATTCATTTTATATACATGTGTTTAAAATATATTTTTCTAGTTTATTTAAACATTTTCATACTTTCCATTTCAATGCTTGTTCGATATATATTGTATTAAATAGTAATATTTTATTATTTTATTGTGTTTCATTTAAGAATGGTGTTGCATGTAATATAAGTTATCGAATAATTTAAATTTATTTGAAAAAAAACATTTCATTAAATACAGAGGTGTTACAATAGTGGTTGATGTTTTATATAAAATTATCAAAGTGGGGAATATCATTCTTTTGGAATGAAAAATAATCCTTAAAAATATGAGAAAATTGAGAACACTAATTTTAAATTAAAATATGGTAGAAATAGAGATATAAATGATGAAAAAATAAATATAAGAATAATTGAAGAATTTTTTGGAGTCAAATATTATTTTTTTAATAAAATGGGAATATAATAATGGTTAATGATAAAAATAATTAGAGGAATTTATATTGGTTTAACAAATAATACACAATGGGAAGTATTACTTTTATGATCACTAATTGATTATATAAGAAATTGGGAACATGTAAATAAGATGATGGTAAAATTACCAATATCTCCATGGTTTTATACGGTATGGGAGATGTGTATTAATAAGGATTCAACCAACTCAAATAATACCTTTTTATAAGAAATCAAAACATTATGGATTAAATTTGGAGAATAATTATCAACTATTAGATGAAGTTTGTGGATGCTGTCCCCAAATAGATCAAGTTTATTATGATTGTTTTATAATTTTATAGTCTAAGTAGATTAATAATCACAATAAAAAAATTATTATAAGAATAAATGAAAATGGAATGAGAAAACAATGGTTGTTAACGTCACACATAAGGCATCTAAAAAGGATTTCCTATGGGGATTTGATAATTGATGTTTATCACATATAAAAATAGTGTTGAATGTCCTAAAATATGTTGAAAATATAAAGTATGGTAAAATGAACATTTTTTGAGGTTCACTCAAAATAATGGAATTTTTAGAAATATTCATTAAAGAATACAGTCTGAGGTCTAATAACACTCTGTTAACAAATGGTATGAAACATAACTCATTATGTGTATCTCAATATGGTTATGCAGTTAATTATGTGTTCATTCAAATAGATGATTTTTTAAATATAATAATATATGAATGTATATTTAAAAAATAATATATTACCTTTTGGAACATATTTCATTCTAGAGGAGGTGAAAATTCATGTTACATGATCATAAAATAATAAAATTAATATCTTTAGAGAAGTCTTGGATGCCTCCATCAAAATAATTAGAAAAATATAATCTACGTATAGAATGTTTTCAATATTCCAATGTTTAATAAGAAAATGTATTTGATAAACTCAATATTCCAAATGTGGATGATAATTAATTCCCTACATAAGTGAATATAGATTTATATGTCTCATACATTAGAGATTTTTCATTCACATATTCATAGACCAATGAAATCAAAAAATGTATATAATTATATTATTTACATTTATTAATGAGTTAAATCATATTAAATTCATTAGGTTTGTGAATTATAATTCATAGGATTTAAATTTTTTTAAATGGATTAAATGGATATCAAAAAAGGAGTGTGGTTTCTCCTTCAAAAGTTAGGGTTAAAAAGTGGTGTTCAATATTCAAGTGGAAAATTTGATCTTCATGATTAAAATATTGGTATTTTAACAAATTCAATACAAAATATGCAACAAATAAATAGTGTTTAACGAAATGTCCTAATGTAATATTTGTTTAAATGGATCACCCTATATTGGTAGTGTATGATATTCCAGAATATATTAGGATATTAGAATGTAATATAGTATTTTTGATCCAGAACCGTTGTTTATGAAAACCTAATTGTGTTACGACACCTTTTATGATAAATTATTAGAATACGCCAAGCTTAAAATACATTGTGGTATTTGTAAACCCTTTTATAATCAATGTGAAAGGTAAAACTATAATGATGCCTAAATAGATATGTATTAATAGTAACTACCCTAGTTATTCTATAAATAGGAGAGGATATAATTTCTAAAAGAATAAAATAGGAAATAATGATGATATCGATTACATGAAGGTAGTGATAGATAAAATAAATTAAGTTTTGATCATTTACAAAAACTGTGTAATTGTAAATAATGATGTAGAATTAGATGATAGGTATAATTTTGTGTCTAAAAAGGATTTAAATTCATAATAAATTCTTATTATATATGGTGATTTTTTATTTCTAGTGATGAATATAATGTACTATAAAACTTTATAAGGATGTTTAAATAGGTATGTTCAAAAAATATTATTAGATATAATGGATAAATTTTTCATTCTAATGGAATATTTTTTACGGAAATTGATACCTAGAGGTTTTTTAAGGATAAATAAAAGGATGTGAAACAAAATTAAGGCAATAAATAGTTAATCAATGATATAAATGAGAATATGAAACATTACAAGATTAATTAAACATTTTATTTAATAACTAAAACAACAAATAATAATGTACTTGAAAAAAATGGGTGTTCAATAATTTATTGAATAAGAAAATATAGGTGAAGTGGAACAAGTAACGACTCATGTGCAAAGACTATTAACAGTTTACGAAAATGAATTTCGACATAAATTGTTCACTAATTTCATGGATTGTAACCGTTAGGAAATTAACTGATATTATAGAACAATACTGATAAAGGTTCTTTTAATTGGATGTCATGTGAGCCCCATCATTTGTGAAATCAATGTAGATATGTGCATTAGGAAACATGATGCATTTATTCAGGGAGAAGATAAATGACATGTTTTCAAGTTAAAGAAGGAACTATATAGGTTAATGTTAGACCCTATAGAATGGAATTAGAATTTTGATTCATGTTTTATGGTGTTCATTATCATGAAACGATGATTAGAGAGAAAGGTCTTAAATAATGAAGGTAAAGAGGAATATTTTATTATTCTCATCAGTGTGGGCGAAACAATTTTTTCTATAAATGGAGAAGGTTATTGTTGGAAATTTTATTTAGAGATCCTGAAGATATTTTATATATCTATTTTTAAAGAGATGTAATATTTATTGTGTTTCTAAATTTATCAACAAAATGATAATATTTCTCTATTATAAGATAATTATATATAATTTTTTTCAGGGTTTTCATAATTGAGTATTCAAAGAAGTATTCTACATGAATTTTAGTGGTAGATAAAATATAAAAAGATAAACTAGGAAAGGAATTTCATTTAGTGGAATTTAGAAAAATTATTATTATTCTAATCAACTTGACATCTTCATGAGTGGATCATTTATTTGTTGTTACAATTTTTGTAAGAAATCAGTGTAACCAAATGGAATCACATATAATCATCATAATGAGGACACACGCACACACACACACACACATATATATATATATATTATAAAGGGGTAACTTGTTTTAGATTTAATAATTTTAAAAATATTGAAATCATATTGATTTGATATACATATATTGATTTGGATGTAAATAGTAATTATATCAATTCTACATTTAATGAAGATTAATTTCATAGATAACATTGAATGAAATTATATAGAAAGAAGAAAATATTGATTATATGAAATAGGTGGAGTATGTTTTTTCATATCAAGAAATAAACCAATGGTTTTTGATAAAGGCATAATTGTTTTATCTGAAGGAGAATGTGAAATTTCCACTACTCATTGGATGTGAAAATAAAATGAAATGAATATATCCATCAATCTTGATCTATATTCACAATTAATTCACATTTATATATTTATCATTTCATTAAGGCTATTTTGGAGTAATAATTTTTGAAGCTCATCTTTTTTCCAATAGAAGCTAATATAATATAAATCATCATGGATCTTTTTCAAAATGATAAATCTCAAAATATGATATTGATGAAAGGATTTCAACCTCACTGCATTAATGAATATGTTATAGTGATTTATCCCCAATATCTTCTTATTTCTTTTATATATTATTATGTTCAAAAAATATAAATTCAAATATTATGTCTCTCTTTATGTGGGGGTATGTATTTGGGGTCAACTTGTTTAATGGGATATCAATTGAAGTTTTCATGTTTTGTCTGAGTTGTGTGTGAACTGTACTATTATAGCATTTTTTCTAAGACTACATGTTTAAAAATTTTATATAAAGTTTCAAGTTATATTTTTTTGAAGTGAAATATGATTTTTGAATAAAAACAATTTTGAGAAAGTGAATATAAATCACCTTAATGGATAACACAAAATTATTATCCATGGATCTTATTTCTGAGATCGATATCGCTCATGTGGGGATTATATTATTTAATGATGACCCATTTTTATGTGTGTTGAGTTTGACAATAGATTTATATTAATTGGTCTCCAAAAATTCTAAATGGGAAATTGTTTACATAAAAACTTATAATTTGAGGATATTTTATATTTTTGTGACCCTGGGTAGGATATTGATACACAAGGGTTTTTTTAGATTATAATCTATTTTAGAAAAATTGGGATGAAATAAAGCAAATATGGTTTTTATATTGTCTTCTATTGTTAGCTCCCAAATCATGATCAAAATAAAGTGATTTATGGTGTCTCATTCGAATTGAAATCAATATTATGTGACTAAACCAAAATGTTAGTGGAACTAGTATTGTAAGAATGTCAATATTTTTAATTGAAAAATATATTCTTTTTATTCCATTGGTCGAGAAAGATGAAGTGACAATTTCTAGTTGTGGTGAAATAAATACTATATTCAGTAAATGAGGAGATCATATTTGAAATTAGAATTATAGTTAAGAATTATCCCAAAAAATTATAGTGAGTTTCATATATTCCATTTGTGATTATTATTTTCTCATGTAATGCATTTCAATTCTTATTAAATGAAAGAAATAGGAGAGCATTATTTATTATTTATATTTTAAAAAATATGATTGAACTATAAGTAATAATTGTGTAAAAATGGGTCTCATATATGAATTATTTTGAGGAAGACTAAAACCAAATGTACGGTGTAAAAACAAATAAAATTATTCAGTTAGAGTTTAGAGACTAATGTATTTTCTACTAAACCATTGTAAATATGTGGTTCACCTTTTTGTAATTCCTTTATATTTTAATTAGTATTGTACCAAAGGGAGATAAATTACTTTCCTATTATCATATGTTATAAATAGATCGTCATATTCTATGGAACTTGTCATCATGCTAAATGAAAATCCATAATTAATATAATTATAGAAGAACACATCAAGACATAAGTCACTTTCAAAGAATTTAAAATTATTTTGAATTTTGTTTGAAGTGAAATTTTATACAACACATCATGTTTTGATTAAATATTTATTTTTCTATGAGTAATTATAAACATTGGTCAGAGTTTATTAGATGTCTCATTTAAAGATTCATGGGATACTCATACTCGATATTTAGAGTCTCTAAATAAATCAATGGTGATAATGAGGACTTGGTGAATCCAAGGGCTTAAACTAATGTAAGAGAAAATGAGAAGTTGTTAGTAAAATTTATCATTTTTAATGTTCACTTGAAATTAACATTTTGTCATGAATATGTGTATCTTATATTATAATACAAGGGATAATGGTTTTAACATTTTTTTAGTGTGTGTGTGTACATGGGGAAGAAGAATGAGAATAAGATAAGGGGTAAATACTTGAATTGTTTTAATCAATAAACAAAGGTTTTTATAGATTCTAATGGAGGTTTTCACTAGTTCTGTATCCCATATAAGTATTAGGGAACTATATATTGTTATGAGACAATAATTTATATAAAAATGATAAACCCTACCTCAAAAAAGATAATAAAACATTAGAAACAAAATTTATCATACATTAATACTTCCTTCTTTTGTTTGGACACTTATAGGATGTATTTTTGTAACACATGTTTAAGGAAAAATCATTCTCATTACATCTACATTTGGGATTCTTCTGGTATGTGTGGTGTTGAGATTATTTGGATCATAATAATGATATATCTTTACTATTTTATTAGTGAACATTTTTCAACAAGTGTTTTTTTCTTTCCTTGTAGTGTGAGAAGTTCAATAGTAAGGTTGTTCATTATAATTAGTTTTCGTGGTTGATTTTTCAAGTGATCATAAAGATAATAATGACTTATTATTTACTAATTCACCCCTCGTATTTAACTAACACTATACTCTATGAAATTCTGGTTGCAATGATAATAAATTTTAATGGGTACTCATAACTCTTCTAATGTCCATCACTATAATCATGGAACCCTTCCATTTTATCATTTAATTTAGAGGACAATATTTATAAAATGTTGGTGTTTACATTAATTTTTAAACAATACATTACCTACTATTTTAGAACAAAATCACATTTCCTTTGATTCTAATGTGTATAATCAATTATGTATTAATCAATTAATCTTTTTGAGTTTAAGAATACTCTATAAAGCATCTTAGAAAATATATTTTATCTAGAATATCTTTCTACGATACAAAAAATATATTGTGTTTGGAAAAAATAATGTTTCCCAATTGTGTGAATATTTTTCAAATAAAATATCAACAGCACAATATTATATTGTATTTCATGTGTTTATAAAGTAATTCTAAAAGTGATATTTTATTTGTCAAATTATGTCAGTATTAGGTTGTGGTACGATATGCCTCATATTTTGAACAATATCTTGGAAAAAGTATTTTATCACATTTGAAGAATTTTTATCATAATTTTCTCTTATAAAATTGTATCAAATCATAATCATGAATACCAAAACCATGATATCATTTAGTTTTTGGAAATTGATAATAATAAAACCTCATATTATATTTGTGTAAAAATTATTAAAAATAAATAATTATTATTTTTGATCTTATAGATCATTAATGTAATCCTCAATATTCAACTCCTTAATATAATAAACGCTCACATAATATAAGAAATATACATTGTCTAAACATCAATTGATCATTTTTTTAAACCCCTATACATATCTACAAAACATGTATAATATAAAACCTATGTCATATACTATTGAAAGTGTAATAAATTATTTTAAAACATTAAAATCTTTTATATAATATCTAAAATAATTTTTACTACCACTAAATTATTTTATAAAATTCCACCTAAAGAGGTCGTAATCCCCACAATATGTTCATTTCTCCTCTTTCATAACCCCACTTTTAGGTTCCATTTACTGAGGCAAGAAATTGGGCCATTTATTATTCTTCTCCATCTAAAACAATAAAAAAATTTGTATTTTCAACACAACACCAAAGACTTTACATTTGATGTTTTTATCTATTATCATAAATAAATTGAATAGATCTAGTAAAAATTTACTAAATTAGTATATGTCATAGTTTGGAATGAATTATTATAACATTTAATACAATTATTAAACATTAAATTCTATATCCTTTTTTGATAAAAAGAAGTTATCATCCTCATTGTATAATTAAATAATATATTCATATTGGTTACCTTAGTGGATGATGAATTTCATAAAGAAATATTTCATGTAAATTGATCTATTGAAACCTTATACCTCTCATTTATAATTTTTTATTTGTAGTACTATTTATTTATATCTATCATCTTGAAGAAAAATATTCTATTGAGTTTATTTTTGAAATTATATACCATGGATAGAATAATATTGGTTGATATGTAATAAAAATATTTCAAATGAATATCATAATTATTTAGATCCATTTATTGAACAACATCACCTTTCAAATTCTGAATAAGATTTAATATATTACATACAATTCCCCTACTTGGTTAAGAATGATTCCTAAGTTTCTATACTAGTACAAGAATATTCTTCTATCAAGATTACCCTTTTCAACAATTTATCCTAATCTCAGGATTGATGATAATAATTCAGTTTTATCTATAATTCAAGACTTTATAAATAGGGTATCATTTTTTACCTTCAATTAATAAATAGTATTATTAAATATTCTCTAACTACAATGAGGTCCTAAATTTTAAATTATATTATATCCAGTAGTGGGAAATAATACATATTTCATTATGTAATGAGTTTTATTATACAATTAACTAATATCAAAGAACATTATGGAAACCATAATTCAAAAAATATTATAATTGCCTCTTTTCAAAAATATCATACAGCTCCATAATCTATACACCATATTGATAAACACTACATTATTCCCCTAGACTCATACTATGTTGGTCTTTATTGAAAATTGTATTTTAATTACTTGCCCAATACGGGTACCCTATCTTATCTATACTACCAATGAATTTTTATGACATTATAATTCATGGGAACCTAACATTTGTAAGATGTTTATACATTTATAATCAAGATCTTGAAACGATTCAATTGAGATTAAATCTAAAAAATTTATTTTAAATACGTTTTATTTTCCCAGTATCATAAGTCATAGATTATCATTATATATTTATATAACTCTAATAAATTATTATTGAATCCTTGTTCCTCCCCCAATATCTATATTTTCCAACAATATTGATGTGTATCTTTATATAAATCTCATGAAAAAGAAAAATTCAATGTAGAATTAATCAATTATAATAGCTATCAAATAGCTCATTAAATACATGTATTGTAATTTAAAAATTAAAATTAAATGTATTTAAAGTAAAACTTGAATCCCTCAAAAAAATCAATAACGAATAAAAATAAATGAAAAAAAATAATTTATACCCAAGATAAGAATTTATGAACAATTCATAAATAAATAAATTATAAACACATTATAATTTAGATTAAATTGAAGAATTTATATAACATAAATAAATATTAACATTTGACATTTATTAAAATCTAATACATTAATATTCTAAATTAAAATTATATTTAAAATGAAATCTGTTATATTTAATACATGTGATATTTTTTAAAACATTCATAATCATATAATTAGATCATATATTATATAAACACTATACATAAACAATAAATAACAAATTTTAAAATAAGTCATTTATATGTTAATATTTTTTATTCCTAAATATGATACATTCATAAATAAATATAATCACTTTTATAATTTTCTTCATTTAATAGTTTATAAAAAATTACCTTTTTATTCAACATAAAATAAAAAATAAAATTTAATTTAAATTATACATAGAAAATATATTTCGGTTTTGAACTATAGTATAATGAGGCATAGATGGAGTTCTATTTTCAAGGTAAAATAATTGAAAGTTTCCAAACAAACAACAACCTTCATGGGAAGAGAGTATGATTTTGATTACCAAAAAATAATAACTCTCTCTATATGTATAATATAACAATTTTAGGAAACTATTTTATCATATATATGCAATTTTAGTCAGAACATTCAAAAGTAACTATATTGTTATTATTATTTGGTCGTTGGATAGTCTTGTCATGGTTTCTTAATATAGGAATTCTTTTTATTATAACAACCATGTCATCACCAATGGTCAATAATGTAGTATAAATCCATACATAATACTTTTTTAAACCATTATGTGGTTTTTACAACAAACCATAGATAAATCATATAATATTTATAAAAATGTGATCATTTCCATTTTATATTATAACATAATTTGAAAGAAAACCATCAACCATAATCATTTATAATAAAACATGTAATTGTTCTTAAATTTATAATTTTTTCAATTTCTCCATCTATTTGTAAACATAATCAACATGATTTAGAAATGTCTTAGATACTATTAATGTGTTTTAGAGGTGTAAAAATAATTTAAATACAATGAATAAGTTGGGACCTAAATTAATAGTTCAACCAGATATTTACATTCATATTTAAATGAAAAAATTAATATTATTAATTTCATTACATTTATATACCTATATACACTATAAAATTGTGTTCACATCATATTGGTGAAGATCACCAAGAAGTTTCCATCAAAATCATTCCTCCTATGATATATATTGGATTTTAACTTCTCTCATCACATGGGAAGGCTTATATATTCTTCATAGTTATATAGAACTATACAATTACTGAGTAATAGAGAATGTGAGAAATATTTAATCATGAAAATGAGTATTATGGTTTCTTAATAACATAAATAACACCAATCCAGAAACAAAGAACCAATTTTATTGGTCTTTTAAATAAATCCCTCAAAAAACTCTGACTGTTAAATGTAAAAATTTATAAGTATTTTATCGGTGATGAATCCTTGTAATCGTCAATGATTAAATTTTTAATTTTGAACATTTTATGGACATTCAAAATCTTGTAATCATCACCATATGATGATCCATACATCTCATGACAGCTTGGTTTGGAATAAGGATTTCAATCCACACACTATAAAATAGCATGCAAACTTCTATGAGAATCACTATGACATACTAAAAATCATCATTTTGTAACATTTTCAATAATAGACTATGATGTGTTGTGAACCACTGTATTTTTTTTATAATATAATTTTTATTTCTTCTAATTTTATGATAATATATATAGGTTTTCTGACAGAAATGGGATGGTAATTTAATTTTTTTTCTATAATAGTTTTTCAAATCACCCATTTGTATGGCTATTCAAGTGGATTTGAATGGGAATATATTTTATTTTCTGCTATATTGGATATTGACTGGAGTGACCACTATTATTAGTCTAGAGATATTAATGGATTTTATATAACAATTTTATTTTATTTTGGATTTCCTAAGGACTACTCCTAGTAGATATAAATACTATATTTATGGGGTACCAATAGAGTTTGTTGTTTGAGATTATTATTTATAATAATTGTCACCACATTGAGTTCATTAAATTTTTATTACATAATATAAGTTTTCACTATGTTCACTTTTTCCATTTGATGTACTGGATCAAGTCAGATAGTTTTCTTATCAGTTCGTGCTAACTCTATGCTAAAAAATCTTATTGACATATTTAATTTTTTATTTCTTTGAAAGTATAATCATGGGAATTTTTATTTTATGTTTTTATAGATGTTTTTATAAATGAGGATATGATATTTTTGATGTAATTGATTAGAATTTTATATAGCCAATAGAATTTTCCATGTGGGTGAGTTATTAAATTAGTATGAGTTTGTATAGTCATTATAATGTAAAAGAGAACACTTGGAAGAGGGAATAAATTATTCAAGTGTAATAAATATATTTTTGAATTATTTTGATTATGGTAAATGAAATATATTGATATAATAGTGAATGTTTAATGAATGTTTTTATTTCATTATTTCATCATTTGATGATTATGGTTAAAATTTTTCACGGATGATAATTTTTAAAGGGGAACAAATATGGAAACCTATAATTTATAATTTATGGAGTTAGAAATATATTATACATTTTCAAAAAATTAGTGTAGGAAAATTATTTTTTATTTTGGGTATAGAATTTTGAGTGGTTCATTAGATTCTGACCAATTTTTTTAAATATGGTTGAGGTTTTTTAAATTCTTTGAGATGATATGGTTTCCCAGATATGTTAGGTGAGAGTGGAATACTTGAAATTTTATATATTTAACTAATTAATTTATTATAATTTTTTTATTAAAAATATACAAATTCAGATATTTTTTTAGTCATGATGTAGATATTTGTTAGAATAAATTATAGTGATATATTCTACTTGGTTGTAATTTTAAGATATTAATTTTAAAAGTTGTTTGAGTGAGAGGATTTAATACATTAGAACAGAGGAATTAATGTGTGGTTATAAAATGGAATCAAATTGGGATGTTATACAGAATCATATGAAGATGAATATATAGAATGTATTTTCAATCATTTTATTTTTTATTTTAAACATTTTATTCTATATTAACATAATATATAGATGGGGATATATCTTAGTATTGGTGTTTAGATAGATTTTATACTAATGAAATAAGAATGATTGTGTGGATTAATGGTTTATGATGACCAAAAAAGGATCAAGGATGAATATTTCTCATGTAATTGATGTAACTGACATTAATTATCTTCTCTTTTAAAATCCAAATAAATCAACCATAATTATGATATTCTATATTGGGTTAATGAATACATATAATCTAAAAGAAATAAAATGTCGTAAATTTAAAATTGATATCATCGATGAATATGAGATGAGTTGTATAAATTATCCTCTTTGAATAATAGAGATGATATATATCATGAATTAGTAAATTATTATTTGAATTGAAATATATAAATTTTTAGAAGTATGATTCTTATGAATATAGAAAAATATTTATAGAGATTAGAGTACATTGATGGTCAAACATAAATAATGGGGGAAATAAGTTTTAATTGATAAATTATTGAGTGATTTTAAATATATATGTTAAATATAATAAATATTTTTTAATTTATAACTTGAAAATTAATATTTTTTTGAGTGTATATGAAAAAATATGTAGTATAAAATTTGAAATTCAAAGCTAGAATGGAGAGAAGCTATAGGAACATATTTTCGACAGAGAAGCATGAATTTATGAACATTTGTATGGTTCATGACAATAAGGAATGAGGGTCATACCAAATTCCGAGAAAAATTGTAGAATTATTAATGAGGTAAATTGGATTATTGATGGGCTCATTCCACTTTTTGTGATCGATATAATTTTGTAGTGTGTTGCAATAGGATGTGTAAAATCTATATGGTCATTAAACATTAGAATAAGGAAATTATGTTCTTAGTATAGATCATCCATCCTGATGATTTTAAAATATGATCATTTATAGAATAGATACTGTACAAGAATATAGTATGATCCCCAAGATATACTATAAAGTAAAAATAAATATATGTGTGAATGTGGAATTCAATTGTATGTGATATGGTTTTTTTGTGAGTATATAGGATATATGTTTCCTATATGATTAGATTGTGTTACTATTACCTCTATAGTATATGAATAATTTTTGTGATGTGGTGTGGTTATACCTATTAATAAATGATATGATTGTTGTAGATGTGAGAATAGTAAATTTTCATGTTATAATTACATTAATATAATATGTGTTAATGATTTGGATGTTATGTCTTGTTACATGATTGTACAGTATAATAATGTTATTAATGATTATTTTAGTGATGATATTAGATTATATAGATACCCTTGATTAATATTTAATTATGATAATGAATATTATTGATGAGGGAGTCCAAAATTCTAGACACCTATTATAACAACAAGAGTCATAGTTAGTGTACATTGGAAAAACTAGTCGATGTGTATTGCATCGTAGTTAGTTCCATATGCGTGGATTAAAACATGGTAGTTGTGGTGTAATTTTTTTATTCCATAAATGTGGATATCTTTTTCATAGTTGTGATATTTTGTGGCATCTCTATGTTTGGAAAAAGTTATTATGATGTAAAAATGTTGTCCCTGTGGGTGGAGAAAATATTCTGTGAACTATAAAATTGGATTTTAAAGAATTATTTGGGTTATGAGATACCATGTGATTGGACATGAGTTGTGGTTTGAAAGGTGACATGTCCATGTGGTATGGAAAGGTAATTGGTGGATGGTTAACATAGGAGATTATTATTGTTTTTTTTATTAACTAATTCTATGTATTAGTATTCTTTATTTACATTGGTACATTTGATTTTAAGAGATGAACCTAATGATCATATTTATATTCTCACCCCTATTTTATATAAATTGATTTCTAATTATTTATATATAATTTAGGGTTGTTTAGGTTGACCATAGCTCTGGATATGGGGTAACTGTTGGTGAAGTAAATTTGTATCTTTTCTTTCCTCGAGTATCTAAGAGATAGTAAAATTGTGATCATTAGAGATTTATGTTTTATATATTTATTTTTTCAATCATTTAAATAAATTATTAATTTATATTTGTTTTGGATATACATATATAAGGTTCCCAGAGTTTATGAGTTTTTATAAAAAAATGGTAAACCCTTCCATTTATGTGGGATATTATACCCTGGGAACTATGCACAAACCCAAGGAATATTTATGGAAGTCTTATTATGTCACACTCTAACTCAGTATTGGATCACATTGGGTCCTAGTAGGGGTGGGTCATGATAGTTTACTACACGAGAAGTAAAAATAACCATAATGTAGAGGGTTTAATCATATAGATATCAAAACTCAATCCCAAGACATATCATTAAATCATTTATAAAAAACTAATATCCTACCCCAATAAAGACAATCCCTTTGTTCTAACACATTGTAGACGCCGGAAAAGTCCGTTGTTCCCAAACGAAGCTCCGGATGCGGAAAGTGAAGTGATATTTGGAGTCGGAAGAACGTTTCGGAGGGCCCGGAGGCCTTGCGCGGAATTTCAGAGGCCCGCGCGCAAAGGTGATGTTCCGCGCGCAAACCCCCCGGGATGCGCGCAATGCGCCGGTCCGGCGCGCAATTTTGCGCGCCGCGGGTCCGCGCGACTCCCTTGCGCGCCGCGCCCGATTCCGCGCCCGCGGGGGGAATTTCGCGCTCGCACCCTGGATTCCGCGCCCGGGGTTGCCTATAAATACAAGGCGACCCCCAACGTTTCAAGGGTTGCTGGAAGTCGAAACGTCTCCCGTGCGCGCAATTCAACCCCTTCCGCGCGCAATGACGAACTTCAGGTAACCTCCTTTCTTTCGCGCAAGAAAGCCTCGGGGTCCGCCTTCGCGCGCAATCCCCGCTGGCTCCTTTCATTTGAATAAAAACTCACCCTAAGGCCTTTGCGCGCAAAAGAACCCGCTTGCGCGCAATTGCCCCCGGGGTGCGCGCAATCCGGCCTGATTGCGCGCACCCCCCCTTCTTTCAAGTGGCCATTCGTTAAAGAATGAGCCGTTGCCCCCGCGCGCTATCCGAAGCCCGGTGTGAGCAATCTCAAGCATCCGCGCGCAAGGCGCTGGCCCAATTGCGCGCCAGCCGCCCCGATTGCGCGCCGGCCCGCAGTATTGCGCGCAAAGCTTCCTTTTTGCGCGCAATCTGCCAGGGTCGTCCCCGTTGACCTCCTAAGGTTACCCGCCTGTGTGGCACCCGATGATTCTCATCCCGGGTGCCCGCACCGTGCGTTGTCTTCCCGTGCGGCCCTCCAGGCTTGCGCGAAGTGACACGCACCTATGTCCAGCATGACGTTAAACTGCATACTCGTCCAGCATGACGTTAAACTGCATATACGTCCTGCACGACGTTAAACTGTACATCGTCCGCGCTGCAAGACGTTAAACTGCCAAGTGCTTCGTCCGGCAACCTATGCCCAGCATGACGTTAAACTGCACACCCGTCCAAGCTGCACGACATTAAACTGCCTAGCCCCCATCGTCCGTGCTGCAAGACGTTAAACTGCCAAGTGCCTCGTCCTCAACACATGACGTTAAACTGTACTTCGTCTGGCAAGACGCTAAACCGTCCGCAACCTGATCCCGTGCTCCGCACGCAGGGTCTCCCCCGGTTTGGACGTGGCCCCCACCCGCTCGTCTCTGCAGGGATGTCGGGATTGTCCCCCTTTTGGGACGATTTAATGGGAGTGGCTTTTCCCTACGGGGGCAGGGTATTACAAACCCCTAGTTTCTCATGGGAGGCTGCACATGTGTATCTCCATTGCACCTCCCCACTGCCGAAGCCAGTAGAGGGTCTGACTGGGATCGAGGTGTCTTTTGCTTTCGGTCCAAGTCCCTTCCAACTGAGTTTTGCAGTATCCGGGCTGCCTCAAGTGCGTAAGTCCTGACAGAATGAACTACGTGGACTTTGATCCCTGTCTCCTATACAGGGTACGTAGGAAGCCTCCCCGAGGTTCAAGCCCACCACCTGGTCGTCCCGGTCGTATTTACGTCGGTTCGTCCATCAGTGGACCCCTCCAGGGTTCACGCTTGCGTTGATTCACCTATGAATCCGCCCCTGTGGGAGACTGCCCGTGTGTATCTCCACGGTGCCTCCCCACAGCCCCCCTTTTCCATTTCCCCTTTTATCGTCCAGCATGACGTGAAACTGTGATCCACCCGGCCGTTCCATCCCCCTCCGTGCGAGGTGGTTCGGTTCAATCCTCCGCCCGGCGGCCTCGACCTCTTCGTGAGTCGGCTTGCCGACGTCCAGCATGACGTTAAACTGTATACCCGAACTACGTTGACTTTGATCCGTGTTAACGCGCGGTACGTAGGAAGCCCCTCTGGGGTCCAAGCTCTTCACTTCATCATCCATCCTGATCCTTACCCGGGCCGCCACATCCCGGTGGGGTCATGCCACTTCACTTCACTCCACGTTACTTGGGAAGCCGCCCATGTGCTGGCCCCAGCGTCGGAGGTTCCCCGCGAGGGGGTTCTGTCATCTGATCCACTTTTCGTGTTGATCGGTCCGATGCCGTCCCCGCTGGACGTTAAACTCGCGGCATACCCCGTGTTAAACATGGGAAGCTGAGGAAAACCTCAGGTGACACAGTTCCCCGCACCTAGTACGGGATGCCTCAGGCCATCGTGCCTTCGAGAAGCCCTATTAGGGACGGAAGACAGACGTGCAGAGCCGCAGTGTTACGACACGCCCCCGGCACCCAGAGCCACCCGGCCTTCTCACCGTAGGTTGCTGCCCCGCCCAGACTCCTTGGAACGTCCGGGCGGAAGCAGCGTAATTAACCGGTGTCCATGAAGATATGGCGCCGGGAATGAGATTCACGAACATTCTTAAGTCTATGAGGGAGACCCGGATTAGGCGACAAGTTCCGAGGAGACGTCCAAGGAAGGAGAAGCCGACATCCCATCATCCCGGTTTCGATCAAGGAGCAGACGCCCCTGAATAAGGGACGGATGCCGCCCGCCCTTGGAAAGCGGGACTGCGGGACCACAAGCCGCGCGCCCATCCCCTCGGGTTGACGGGTGCACGCGCGAACGCGTCCTGGCGGAACAGCGTAACCCGGCGCACATCCGCACCGAAACAGAAAAATGGTGAACCCGACGTGAATCTCTTCTCCTCGACACGAAGACCGATGGCTTTCAGAGGTGTTGGAAGACCGGCGTGTTGCCCGGCCAAGCATTCAGTCTTACCCGCCAGGGGCTGGGGAAGGGACATCGGGCACTCCGTCTCGCAACGTCGAGGGCCTGGGTTCCCCCCACGGAAGGCGTCGTGGCGCTAATGGTTGGTTGTCGATTCCTTTTTCCTGTCAGTATTAATGGGTCATTCTCCCTGCTTGCAGAAATCAGGTCGCCCGATCTAGTGCCCGAACGCCACCCGCCCACTGGCGCAGGGACAGGGGAGACACCGACGCGGCTGCTCCGCGCGGTCCCGCCCGTTCCGCAGCCGTCCCAGCAGCCGCAATTGCGGGACGACCACGCCCTCTCTCCCCCTCGGAGGTCATCCAGAGAAGGGTGATCAACACCCTGGTGCGGAGATACGAGGAAGAGGGAGTCATCCCCACTAGGGAAATGGCTCGCCTGGACCTTGGGGAGGCTGCGCCTCGCCACCACCGCCGCCCCCGAGGGCCGCACAGGGAGGGACCGCTGCCTACCTCAACGTCCAATCGCTTCGGGAGTTTATCCCCGGAGCGCTCTGACAGTTCCCTTCCTTATGCGGATGAGGTGGGAGATGCCCAGGATCACCCTATCCGAGGTCCGCTCCAGGGATCCACGATAAGGGCTCCCGCCAGGCCACGGCGACATCGCCGCCAGGCCCCTCAAGTCGAGGAACAGGCTCTCCACCTGCCCGCGCCGCTCATCCCGGCTCGTCTGTCTCGACGCCAACGTCGGGCACGAGCGGAAGAGGATGCCCACCTTGGGGCTCTAGCAACAGCGGCCGCATTGGCCCAAGCCACTGCTGGCTCCAGTCGCCAGGCCTCTGTGCATCCTGAGCGGGGGAACTCCTATGCCCGACCCGGATCGAGGCCTCGACCGCCCCAAAGGCAGGTTGGGTTGACTCTCCCGGTTGCTGGCACTGGCAGTAGCCACCGCGGACCACCTCGCGGCAGCGCTATTCACCGGCAGGATCTACTCTGTGTGGCCGATCCAGGAGGCGTGGGTCATCCCACCTTCCGATCCCGACCCGGAGGCCTGCCCGGAATCATCTCTCCCCGCGTCCCCTTTGATATCTGTCCCGGTGCCCCTCGCACCTTGGTTCCAAGCCCTCTCCTTCATGGATGGATACTCCGGATACAACCAAATTCGGATGGCCCCTGAGGATGAGGAGTTCACTGCCTTCAGGGCCCCCCAAGGTACCTTTTGCTACCGGGTCATGCCCTTCGGCCTGAAGAATGCAGGTGCCACCTACCAACGGGCGATGCACCGCATATTCAAGCCAATCCTCGGCACACTGGTGGAATGCTACGTCGACGACTTGGTTGTCAAATCGCGCCAGCGTCAGGACCATCTCAAAGATCTTGAGAAAGTGTTCAGCTTCCTCCGGTCTCGCTGCCTGAAGATGAACCCGTTGAAGTGTGCCTTTGGGGTCACCTCCGGAAAGTTCCTTGGATTTGTGGTAAGATACCGGGGTATTGAGATCGACCCAGAGAAAATCAGGGCGATTAGCCAGATGCCTCCCCCGGGTACCGTCCGGGAACTGCAAGGGTTCCAAGGCCACTTAGCCTATATACGCCGATTCATCGCGAATCTGGCCGGCAAGTGTAAGCCCTTTTCTCGGCTTATGAAGAAGGGTGCCACCTATGTATGGGATAAAGAGTGTCAGACCGCTTTCGAGGAAATCAAGCAGTACCTGCTTCAACCTCCGGTCCTGATGCCGCCCGTATCCGGAAAGCCGCTGGTCCTTTATGTGACCGCCCTGGAACGGTCCCTGGGTGCCCTTCTCGCCCAGAAGAACAACGAGGGAACAGAGAATAGCCTCTATTACCTCAGTCGCATGCTCCTCGATGCGGAGGTTAGGTATTCCCCCATCGAGAAGAGCTGCCTGGCGCTCGTATTTGCCGTACAGAAATTACGGCACTACTTGCAGCACCATGAGGTACAGTTGGTTTCTCGGGTAGACCCGTTGAAATATATCCTGAGCCGACCTATGTTGACTGGCCGTCTAGCGCGGTGGGCTGTGATTCTCCAGCAGTTCGACATCAGGTATGTGTCTCAGAAGGCCATCAAAGGGCAAGCGTTGGCAGACTTTCTGGCCGCTCACCCGACCTCCGCGGATCAGCCGCTGGATCTAGGCTTTCCTGATGAGACCATTCTCTCGGTTGATCGAGCCGATCCATGCTGGCAGATGCACTTTGACGGTGCCTCCCGGAGCCCCACCGGTAGAAGACTCGATAATCCTAAGCTCAATAGAGTGGGCTTGGGCATCGTCTTCATTACCCCGGAGCGAGCCGTGCTGCCATACTCTTTCCTGTTGTCAGAGGGCTGTACCAACAATGAGGCGGAATACCATGCCCTCATCACCGGCCTCGAGTTAGCTCTCGAGATCGACGTGCCCCGTCTGTGCGTGAAAGGGGACTCCGAGCTGGTCGTTAAGCAGATCAATGGCGACTACGTTGTCAGGAAGCCGGAACTTGTGCCATTGTTGGAGTGCACCCTCCTTCTGATGGCCCGGTTCCCTTCTCGGCCAGAAATTGTCCATATTCCCCGGTCGCAGAACGGTCGAGCAGATGCTTTGGCCAGCCTGGCTGCGTCACTTGCGGAACCTGAACAGGACAACCTGATCGTCCGCGTGACGCGCCGCAGGCTCATCGCTCCCGTTATCCCGGAAGAAGATCGCGGCCCGTTGGTAAGTAATCTCACCACGGTTGCCCCTATGCCCGGAGCCCCGAGTACCCCGGATATAGCAGTCGAATCAGCCCGTGATTGGAGGGCGCCTTTGGTTGAGTACCTCCAACATGGCATTCTTCCGTCAGATCGGGCCGAGCGCGAGCGAGTTCGACGCCGCGCATCGTAGTTCGTCCTCCAGAGCAGTCCCGGCCTGGAGCAGATCCTCTACAAACGCGGATTTGATGGTGTTCTCCTCCGTTGCCTTCAGGGAGTTGAGATCCCACGAGTCATGCAAGAGGTTCATGCTGGTTCATGCGGCGCCCACCAAACTGGGCCGAAGCTGTCCCACCAGATTCAGAGGTTGGGATACTTCTGGCCCTCTATGATCCATGACTGCATCGAGTACGCCAGAAGGTGCCATGCGTGCCAGGTTCATGCGAACTTTGTGCATCGGCCGCCGGAGCCTCTCCATACCACAAGGTATTCCTGGCCCTTTGCAGTCTGGGGACTGGACGTCGTGGGACCTTACCCGCCGGCGACAGCTCGCCAGTGCCGGTTCATTCTGACCGCCACGGACTTCTTCTCCAAATGGGCAGAAGCGATTCCGCTCAGAGAGGTCAAATCCTGTTCGATCGCTGACTTCGTGACCTCCAACATCATCTATCGATTTGGAGTGCCTCACGCTATCCTCACGGATAACGGAACCAATTTCCGAGCAGCCGAGTTGAAGAAGTTGTACGCCAAGTATAACATCCGCTCGAACCATACATCTCGCTATCATGCGCAGGCGAATGGACAGATCGAGGCGTTTAACAAAACCCTCTCTAACATTCTGCAAAAGATGGTTGGTCAGAACAAGAAGAGTTGGCCGGACAAGCTCCCCAACGCCCTCTGGGCTTATCGGACGACGACTCGCAATTCCACCCAGATGACCCCTTATTCCCTGGTGTATGGAGCTGAGGCCGTCCTGCCCATCGAGATCCAGTTACCGTCCTTGCGCACTGCGGTCTACGACCAGCAAGCGCCGGGCAGAGTTGCTGAAGCCCGTCTAGTCGAGTTGGAAGCACTGGATGAGAATAGACTTCGCGCTTTGCACAACTTGGAGAGGCATCAAAGTAGGATGGCTCGAGCTTTCAACAAGAAGGTTCGCCTCCGCTCCTTCCTGCAGGGTGATCTAGTGCTAGCCCTAAGAGCACCGATGATCCCCGGCAGGAAGCCGCCCAAGTTGGAGCCCAAGTGGGAGGGACCTTTTGTTGTCCACAAGGTCTATCCCAATGGCGCGTACTCCCTAGCGACTATGGATGGTGAGCGTGTCACTCCTCCCACCAACGCTAGGTTCCTCAAGCAATACTTTGCCTGAGTGTCACCACGTCCTGCACGACGTTAAACTGCATTCGTCCAGGCTACAAGACATTAAACTGCTCAGCATTCGTCCGCGCTGCAAGACGTTAAACTGCCAAGTGCTTCGTCCCGCATGACGCTAAACTGCACTACGTCCGAGCTACAAGACGTTAAACTGTTCAGCATTCGTCCTGCATGACGTAAAACTGCCACTTCAAGAACTACGTATGGCTTGATTCCCATCCTTATGGGATACGTAGGACCGCCTGAACCCTCGTGTTTCAGGCCCAGCCCCATCCTTCGGGAATTTCCATCCCATCTCGGGCCCTTGGCCCAGTTGCCCCGGGGTGTGCGGCGTATGGTGTGAGTACGGGGCTATGCCCTCATTCACGTCGGTTTGTTCGTCACGCTGTACGCCCCCCTCCACGTTTGGGGATGCCTTCTGCTCCCCCCTTCTTTTTTCCTCATCGTTCTGCATGACGTTAAACTGCACTTCAAGAACTACGTATGGCTTGATTCCCATCCTTGTGGGATACGTAGGACCGCCTGGACATTCATGTTTCAGGCCCAGCCCCATTTCCCGGGAATCCCTATCCCGCGTTGGGCCTCTGGCCCCAGTTCCCCTCCTTTTTGTGCGAGGCGTATCGCGTGAGCAAGGGATTATGTCCTCATTCACGTCGGTCTACTGGCCGCGCCGTACGCCTCCCCCGTGTGTGGGACTACCTCACACCCCTCATCGTCCTGCATGACGTTAAACTGCCTTTCCAGAACTACGTATGGCTTGATTCCCATCCTTATGGGATACGTAGGACCGCCTGGACGCTTGTGTCTCAGGTCCAGCCCCGTCTCTTGGTTGATCGCGGGGATCTGCCCCCCTTCGGTTGCTCTCGGGGTGAGTCCTCCGACCCTTTCCGGAGATCTGTTAACATGTTTTGGGGTGCTTCGGTCTATGACTCGTAGTGTCAGATTCAATCCCGACAAGTCCTGTGTTGCTTGTCAGGCCTCGCGCTTCCTCTTGTTCGAGCCTTCACTCAAAGGGATCCTCGTTAGCGGTTTGGGTACGATGCCTCAGTGCTCTCCCACCGCTCCGGGTCGATTTACCGGTGGGTCTTGGGCCGCAAATCGATATGAATCCTGCGATTGAGCGGTTGATGCTCGTTTGCTTGCCCCGTCTTAGGCTGACGCGATCGGATGTTGTGTTGCGAATGCGTCAGCAACGTCCTTGATCGCCATGTCAGCTCTCTCGGGCTCTGAACATTGGTTGCGCAGTCCTCATCACACTCCGCCTTTGTGCGTTGTAGTGGGATCTTGACACTCTCTTCATACCGACCTCCGGTACGCCTCTACACGTTAGGCAGACCAACCAGGGTAATGATGTCGTTCGAGGCTCCCATGATCTGAGCACCAAGGATATATGCAGATATCCTCCCTAAGGGCCATGCGTAGCTGGACCCTCGTCCCCATAAGGAGGAGGGAGTCGCCCGAACAATTGCGTTCTGGGCCCAGTATATCTGGAGGCTAGCATCTCTGCCCCTCGGGTGATGGACATACGCAGACCCCTATCCCAAGACTCTTTTCCTGGAATCGTGCGTGACCGCAGGGCTGGGTATGTTCCCACCTCCGCCGTGTCCGCCGTACCGCGATAAGCGGGTTCCTCCATGGTCCGAACCACACGACCTTAAACTGTGTTGTCTGGTCCTACCACACGACCGTAAACTGTGATCGTCTTGGCCGCCCGACGAGAAACGGCACTGCATCGTGATGCCCTCCTCAGGGGACACTCATGTTGGGCGCTGGTTAATGACCACGCCATTCATCAATGCCTTCCATGGCTTGATTATTGTGGCGACGCCAGAGATTTCTCAATCACGGGCATGTCGCCGCACAAAGAAAAACCATTCATCTTTAAGGACAAACAAGAAATATCAAATGCCGCTCCTTTTGTGTGCGAGGGTCAGACCCGCACTCTTCCCCGCGCTGGTGCCCGATTGTGTTGCACCGCGCTTCAAGAACTACGTGCGGCTTGATTCCCATCCTTATGGGATACGTAGGAACGCCCGGATGTTTGAAACTTCGGGTCCAGCCCCCCACCTCTTAGAGATTCCCCCTTCTCTGGGGAATCCGCCGCCTTCAGGTCACCCTCAAGGCGTGTTCCCCGACCCCTTTCCGTGGTCCACCGGTGTCAAGAGTACTCTGGTTTATTGCCAGGAGGGTCAGGATCCGCTTGGTCAGGTTTCCTCCACTTTTCAGGCTTCGTGCTCCCTTTCATTCGGACCCATCGTCTACGCCCTGGGTGGAGCCCCCGTGAACGGTTCGGACACAATGCCTCAGTGCTCTCCCACCGACTCGGGCCGGTACCCCCAATGGCCTCGGGCAGCAAATCGATATAAATCCTGCGATTGAGCGGTCGATGCTCGTTTGCTGCCTCATTCCACCAACGGTTGGTGCGCTGTTGATGCTGCTTTTCCGCCACGGTCGGCAGTATTCTCATATCGTCACGCCGGTGCTCCCGGTCCTCGAGTGAATGGCCGCATGATTCACATTTTCCACCTCCCATTCTGACCAGGCGAAACCTCGACACTCTTGACACTATCCCTCAGTGCATCTTCGCATATCCAAGGGATATGACCACGATGTGGCGTGCTTTGAGCCTTTATGGTCCGAGCTCTAAGACCTTAAACTAAGATCTCTCCTTTCTGGTCCGAGCTCTAAGACCTTAAACTAAGATCCCCCCTTTATGGTCCGAGCTCTAAGACCTTAAACTAAGATCTCTCCTTATGGTCCGAGCTCTAAGACCTTAAACTAAGATCTCTCCTTATGGTCCGAGCTCTAAGACCTTAAACTAAGATCCCCCCTTTATGGTCCGAGCTCTAAGACCTTAAACTAAGATCTCCCCTTCTGGTCCGAGCTCTAAGACCTTAAACTAAGATCTAGCCCTTATGGTCCGAGCTCTAAGACCTTAAACTAAGATCCTCTAGCCCTATGGTCCGAGCTCTAAGACTTTAAACTAAGATCCTCCACCTTTATGGTCCGAGCTCTAAGACCTTAAACTAAGATCCAGCCCTTATGGTCCGAGCTCTAAGACCCTAAACTAAGATCTACCCCAAATGGGGTCCTACGTCCTGCATGACGTTAAACTGCACTCACAGAACTACGTGTGGCTTGATCTCCAGCCTGATGGAGTACGTAGGAACGCCCGGGCATTTCGACTCGGGTCCAGCCTCAGGGATCGATAAGTCCCGCCCCTCCTCGTCGCCGGCCGTCTGGCCTGACTTCGGGTAGAGTGGTGCAGTTGTGATATTCTCCCCGATTCAGCTCGGGATGCCCCATCGCAATGATGGGAAGCGACAGTTTCCTCGTCAGAGAGGTGCTGTCTGAGAATTGAGGTGACTCACGGCCAGATTAGTGCATCCGCCCAATACGCTTTCCCCACGGTGGCGCAATTTTGAGAGCGTTGGATTCTGTCCGAACAAATCGTCACTTCGCCCCACGCTTCGCATGCCCTGTTGATCTGGATTTTCCACCCTTGTGTCTGAAGGAACCCCAAAGCGGTATTCATGATGACATGTGGTCCGCCTCCTGCAATATGAATGATGGCCTTTTTCGGTCCGTCTATTGCAGTTGTTATGGTCGATCCACTGTCCGCCTACCGTCTTGGGCATTTCCTGGAAGGCCGATCGTTGTGGATGTCTGGATTCGGGACACGCGATTCACCTTTTCTCATTTCCCTATGTTCGGATAAAATCTCAACGCCCCTAGCGTTGTCCCGCTCGTGTGTTGGAACAAGTTGGGGGATGATACATTGGTTAGGTCTGAGGTCTCCTTTCCTAGGAATGACCTCCCTCTTTTCTCCAGAAACCCAGGCCCAATTATGGATGCCTGATGCTTGGTTAACACTCCCGCAAGACAACGAATTGTGGTTGAGCATGTTAAACCAAAAGACACAGATAAATATGGCGATTCATACAAGTGGATCAAAATATTAAGTAGCGGAAGCAAATGTTCTGGGAATGGCAAAAAACAGCCCTTAGGGATTAGCGTGCTGAATGAGTCTTTCTAATGCCGCTACCCTTTGGCTGGCGGCCTCCAGGGCTGCTTCTCGTTCTCTGCGTGCCCTCTCCTCGTCGGCGGTCGCAGCACGCAGTTCTTCAATCCTGGCCTGTGCACGCTCCCGCTCGACTTGGAGTGTGACCATCTGTTGGCCCGCCTCCGTCAGCTGTACCTGAGCGTCGATCAGTTGTGCCGATAGTTGCTCCACAAGCTCGGTACATGCTGCGACGAAGGCCTCCTTCTCTGCCGCCTGCCCTTCGAGGCGCCGGACTTCCTGCTCTGCCGCGATGAGCGCCTGCGTGCTCTCCGACATGTCCCGACTTTGTGCGACGTCGGCACGCCGGCGGCTCTCGCGCATCTTCTCGGCCATGAAATCACGGACCGTCAGATGGAGGCGTTGAGCATCAGCTCCCCCGGAACACAGGAAGCGCAGCCGGGTCTGAAGTGATCCCATGCGCCCCAGCCATTCCGATGGGTCTCGCTTGAGGAAGCGCTGGATGCACTTCCACCCCCTGCGTCGCGTTACCCGGCTATCCTCGACCGCCTCCGCGTCCGAGTCATCCATCTCCTCTGGGTCGGCAGGCCGGTAGGCAGGGAAGGCAGCCAGCAGGTCTGCTGCAGGGTCCGCCCCTGGGAGGTCCTCACGAGGGATAGGTTCCCCAACATCCGGGCAACCTTCTTCTCTCTCCCCAGCGGCGCTGACACCCTCGTCAGCCCCCAACCTCTCTCCGATGTCAGCACCGCCGATGTCCGCAGCCCCTTGATCAGCAGTTGGTGGGGCCGGCTCGGTTTGGGAAGCCTGTTCCGGAGCAAGCGGCATGTCCACCACTGGTCCACTCGTAGATGGCCCGGGTTCGGCAACCCGACGAGCCTCCGATGTTGAGATCACTGCGCAGGGCATGCCATGGTTAGTCACGGATCGTCAATGGCAAGCACCAGCAGTAAAGTAGGGAGACTTACGGGAGTTCGGAGCGTCATCTTCCGCTACCCCGGTCACCGCAGGAACAGTTGCAGCAGGGGACCCCTTAGCGCTTGTCAAATCGATAATGGGTGCCTGGCCCCCGCCTTGTCCTGCTGGCGCCTCTCCTACTCCTGTTGAGGACGCCTGACCGACGTCCGTGTGCTCCTGAGAAGGATGGAGAAACGGGTTAGAAGCTGCATAAGAGAATGGATGAAGCAAGTTGAGTAGGGATAGAAGCGGACCTCGAGGAGCTCAGTGACATCAACGTTGTCAGAGCCGGCCACCTCGCCGCTCTCCCGTGGGCTCCCCCGATGGGACCTTCCCTCGGAGCCTTCATCCTCCCCCGTCTCCTCCTCCTCCTCAGAGTCGTTACTGTCATCTTCTTCCGGCGGCATCTGTTCCGGAGCGGGCTCGAGACCGAGCATCACCTTCACCAGAAGGGATGGCTCCGCACGCTGACCACGTTGGCGCGCGTACTCGTCCATGGCCGTCAGATATGCATATTACCGGTTGAAGTCCACCCTGTCGGTGATCTGGAGGTGCCCGACCTCTGGCAGATAGATTCCTTCTCTGAGTATCTTTCGCCAGATAACGTCGGTCCCCAGTGACTGCCGCAGGGTCATCCAGGCCGACCACAGCGCCGGGAAGACTGCATCGTGGGAGGGTTCGAGCAGACGCCTCACCTGCTTCCCGGGCCGCTCCTCGACCGACGCATGCGCCCCCTCTCTGGGCGCCGAGGTCGTGGCGGCAGCCTGCGATGCGCCCGCCGCCGAAGTCCCTGCCCGCGCCGGCTCCGCTGCTTGGCGCGCCTCCGTTCTCCCCCGTGTGGCGGCGCCTCGCCTCCTTCCTTGACGCCCGGTCTCCGCACGGGTAGCCTCGAGCCGCCGAACTAGCTTCCGCAAGAGCCCCTCAGGGTACGCGATGGCCCAGTGTTCGGCGTACTCGGTTGCCAAGCCTGCGTTAACTCCGGTAGGAGGGAGGGTGATGACGTCGCCAGAGCCGAAGGCGACGAACATCAGCCACATCTGGCGAAGGACGCCAGGGTTCGTCTCCTCCCGGACAGCAGTGAATACCCTCTTCGGCATCCGCTGAAGGCACCCGAACTGCCTGGCGAACCGAGTCGGCACGTAAGGCTCGCAGATCACCTTCCCGTCGATCCGAGCCACGAGCACCCCGCCCCGCATGTTCAGGAAATATTCATGCTGCTCCAGCGGGCCCTGTCCGTTGTCGATCATCTGGCCGACGGGAGTGGGGAACGGGCTGAAGTTGAAATTGGCATGATTGCCAATCCGAACCCTCACGCCCTCCTCACTGAGGGTCATCGGAGCGACCCCCGCAATGTTCAGCAGGGAGGGTCGCAGGCCGTTGCCCGGAGGACTGATGGCATTTGGGAACGTATACCCACCGAGGTGAGCAGCCACCCATCCGTGGAAGAACTGAAAGGGCCCACAGATCCTTCGTGGTGACCCCCCTCGTGAGATGCGTCCCAGAATGGCATACAGCCTCGCCAGTACTGGGACCCCGAGGTTGTACCTCTTATTGGCAGCCATGGCGCCCGCCATCGCCAGCGTCGCCGGACGGACGCCCATCCTCGCATCCCGCACTGGCAGGAGCCACCCGCTCAGAAAGGCGGCCAGGAACGCCGCGTACCGGACGTTCGGGTCCCGGGCCTCGATGACGCGGTACCCCCATGAGCGGTAATCGCCCGTCTCCAGGACCCGCCAGTACGACCCGTTCCGGCTCCTCTGAGCTGCGGTCGGGCACCGCTTCCCCCTGCCTGGCATCTTGACCGCCGGGTCATGCTCCAGGAACTGGCCGAACCAATCCTTGTAGGCTATGTCCTTCTGGAAGTCTTGGATCCCGAGCCGCTGCGTAGCCAGGTCAAGAAGATGCCAGGTCAGAATGGGAGTCCGTGACCTGTCCTCCCAGATGTTCTTCGGTGGCAGGAACTCATCGTACTGGTAGCCCTCCAGCGGGATACCTCCGATGCAGTGGATGTCCCAGAGACCGATGCCGACCTCCCCATGGTGAAGATGGAAGGTGTTGGTATCCGGGGACCAGCGAGTGAACAGCTCCGGCCCGAGCTCAGACTGCTGGTAGAAGTGGAACTGCGACGTCCACACCGCCTCGAACAGGCCGATGTACCGCAGCTCCTCTGCGAAGTGATCGCAAGTGTGGCGTACCCAGAACGCCCAGGCCCATTCACTGGTAAAGTTGCCCCCGGATCGCAAGTCCCAGTCCTTCAGCCAGCCCTTGGTGTCGTCAGTGACACTCTGACGGTATGTGCTCGAGTAGAGGGCTGGAGAATTCTCCGCTGTAGGCTCACCCCCATCAATGGTTCGCGTCCTCGGGTTCAGGACGTAGACATCCAAGTGCCTGGTTTCCCTGGCAGGATGCCCATTGTTGGTGATGTTATAGCGGTGAAGCTCGTCCTCCCGAGTCACCCAGGTTCGCGGCGCATCAACCTCGAATCCTGGCACCGGAACCTCATCGAGGATGCCGAAGTTCCAGAGCGGCAGGTTGTCCGACAGTGGATATGTCTTCTGGGCCGGCGTTAGTAAGTCGAACAAGGATTGATTGTTAGAAACAATCTCCTTGGCTCCGTAAACCTCCTCGTTCGTCGCCATCTCGGCTCTGCGGGTGGCGGCATCCCCTTCATTTCCTCTGTGCGCGGCCATCTCGGAAGATTCGGGAGTCGTGCGGGTTAAGGGATGAAGCGTGCGGGATCGGACGAGGCTGGTGGAAAAGTTTGAAGGTTGGCGCGCAATCCAAGTGGACGGCGCGCAATTGGGAAGACCGTCGCGCAAAGTTCCGGGGTTTCGCGCAAAAACAGGCGAAATCCGGACGGTTTTGCGCGCCGATCGGGCGAATTTCGCGACCGGAAGAGGCAATTTCGCGCACGAGAGCTTTGGAGCTTATCGCGCGGAAGGCCAGAGTACGGAACGCGGGACCCAACGCCCCTATTTATAGGCGAGGCCGGGCCCGCGCTGCGCGGAAAGCGCTTTGCGCGACCGCAGCGGCGAATTTCGCGACCGGCGCCCCTTTTTGCGCGCCTAAGTCCCGCGCCGCCCAGGACTTCGGCATTCCGGCGTCTCCCTCGGAACCCGATCGTTGCGACCTCTCGCCGATCAGATTCCGAGGGGGGGCTTTTGTAGACGCCGGAAAAGTCCGTTGTTCCCAAACGAAGCTCCGGATGCGGAAAGTGAAGTGATATTTGGAGTCGGAAGAACGTTTCGGAGGGCCCGGAGGCCTTGCGCGGAATTTCAGAGGCCCGCGCGCAAAGGTGATGTTCCGCGCGCAAACCCCCCGGGATGCGCGCAATGCGCCGGTCCGGCGCGCAATTTTGCGCGCCGCGGGTCCGCGCGACTCCCTTGCGCGCCGCGCCCGATTCCGCGCCCGCGGGGGGAATTTCGCGCTCGCACCCTGGATTCCGCGCCCGGGGTTGCCTATAAATACAAGGCGACCCCCAACGTTTCAAGGGTTGCTGGAAGTCGAAACGTCTCCCGTGCGCGCAATTCAACCCCTTCCGCGCGCAATGATGAACTTCAGGTAACCTCCTTTCTTTCGCGCAAGAAAGCCTCGGGGTCCACCTTCGCGCGCAATCCCCGCTGGCTCCTTTCATTTGAATAAAAACTCACCCTAAGGCCTTTGCGCGCAAAAGAACCCGCTTGCGCGCAATTGCCCCCGGGGTGCGCGCAATCCGGCCTGATTGCGCGCACCCTCCCTTCTTTCAAGTGGCCATTCGTTAAAGAATGAGCCGTTGCCCCCGCGCGCTATCCGAAGCCCGGTGTGAGCAATCTCAAGCATCCGCGCGCAAGGCGCTGGCCCAATTGCGCGCCAGCCGCCCCGATTGCGCGCCGGCCCGCAGTATTGCGCGCAAAGCTTCCTTTTTGCGCGCAATCTGCCAGGGTCGTCCCCGTTGACCTCCTAAGGTTACCCGCCTGTGTGGCACCCGATGATTCTCATCCCGGGTGCCCGCACCGTGCGTTGTCTTCCCGTGCGGCCCTCCAGGCTTGCGCGAAGTGACACGCACCTATGTCCAGCATGACGTTAAACTGCATACTCGTCCAGCATGACGTTAAACTGCATATACGTCCTGCACGACGTTAAACTGTACATCGTCCGCGCTGCAAGACGTTAAACTGCCAAGTGCTTCGTCCGGCAACCTATGCCCAGCATGACGTTAAACTGCACACCCGTCCAAGCTGCACGACATTAAACTGCCTAGCCCCCATCGTCCGTGCTGCAAGACGTTAAACTGCCAAGTGCCTCGTCCTCAACACATGACGTTAAACTGTACTTCGTCTGGCAAGACGCTAAACCGTCCGCAACCTGATCCCGTGCTCCGCACGCAGGGTCTCCCCCGGTTTGGACGTGGCCCCCACCCGCTCGTCTCTGCAGGGATGTCGGGATTGTCCCCCTTTTGGGACGATTTAATGGGAGTGGCTTTTCCCTACGGGGGCAGGGTATTACAAACCCCTAGTTTCTCGTGGGAGGCTGCACATGTGTATCTCCATTGCACCTCCCCACTGCCGAAGCCAGTAGAGGGTCTGACTGGGATCGAGGTGTCTTTTGCTTTCGGTCCAAGTCCCTTCCAACTGAGTTTTGCAGTATCCGGGCTGCCTCAAGTGCGTAAGTCCTGACAGAATGAACTACGTGGACTTTGATCCCTGTCTCCTATACAGGGTACGTAGGAAGCCTCCCCGAGGTTCAAGCCCACCACCTGGTCGTCCCGGTCGTATTTACGTCGGTTCGTCCATCAGTGGACCCCTCCAGGGTTCACGCTTGCGTTGATTCACCTATGAATCCGCCCCTGTGGGATACTGCCCGTGTGTATCTCCACGGTGCCTCCCCACAGCCCCCCTTTTCCATTTCCCCTTTTATCGTCCAGCATGACGTGAAACTGTGATCCACCCGGCCGTTCCATCCCCCTCCGTGCGAGGTGGTTCGGTTCAATCCTCCGCCCGGCGGCCTCGACCTCTTCGTGAGTCGGCTTGCCGACGTCCAGCATGACGTTAAACTGTATACCCGAACTACGTTGACTTTGATCCGTGTTAACGCGCGGTACGTAGGAAGCCCCTCTGGGGTCCAAGCTCTTCACTTCATCATCCATCCTGATCCTTACCCGGGCCGCCACATCCCGGTGGGGTCATGCCACTTCACTTCACTCCACGTTACTTGGGAAGCCGCCCATGTGCTGGCCCCAGCGTCGGAGGTTCCCCGCGAGGGGGTTCTGTCATCTGATCCACTTTTCGTGTTGATCGGTCCGATGCCGTCCCCGCTGGACGTTAAACTCGCGGCATACCCCGTGTTAAACATGGGAAGCTGAGGAAAACCTCAGGTGACACAGTTCCCCGCACCTAGTACGGGATGCCTCAGGCCATCGTGCCTTCGAGAAGCCCTATTAGGGACGGAAGACAGACGTGCAGAGCCGCAGTGTTACGACACGCCCCCGGCACCCAGAGCCACCCGGCCTTCTCACCGTAGGTTGCTGCCCCGCCCAGACTCCTTGGAACGTCCGGGCGGAAGCAGCGTAATTAACCGGTGTCCATGAAGATATGGCGCCGGGAATGAGATTCACGAACATTCTTAAGTCTATGAGGGAGACCCGGATTAGGCGACAAGTTCCGAGGAGACGTCCAAGGAAGGAGAAGCCGACATCCCATCATCCCGGTTTCGATCAAGGAGCAGACGCCCCTGAATAAGGGACGGATGCCGCCCGCCCTTGGAAAGCGGGACTGCGGGACCACAAGCCGCGCGCCCATCCCCTCGGGTTGACGGGTGCACGCGCGAACGCGTCCTGGCGGAACAGCGTAACCCGGCGCACATCCGCACCGAAACACACATACACCACACTTTTCCCTAATATAGTATGATTCAACCCCCAATATAACTATAACATAAAATAATTGCTTTATTGACATGATTCAATCAATAAGGATCAATATTTTGTTGTTGTAATGTGTTAGACGCCACTCCTTTAAATTATTTCACTTGGTCTGACTTTCTAAACGTTATATATTATAGTATCATTACAATAATTATTTTGAAAAAAACCTCAGAAGTACCTAAATTCAACTCAATAATAAATTTTCTTTCTTACCAAATAGGTAAATTATAACTATAATATGCTCTAGTTATTAGAATAATGGAGTTGGAAAGTAAACTATGTTAAACCACCTCAATAGTTCAAGAGGAAGGACACTAACTCAGACATATCCACACTAAAAATTAGATGATTGAACACTTAATAAACACATGCATCCTTCAAACCATAAAAATAATTAGTGATTTGTATCAATAATAAAATCATTGAGATTGAAATTTAATCATTACATAAATAAAATATGTCCCTATCATACAATATCATATAAAAAACATTTCAGATCCTCTATGAATATATATATCTCAACACCTAAAAATTAAAAAAACTCTATATTGGTGAAATCAACTAGGAAATCCTAATGTAGTCACTTGGTTAAAACCCCCAATTATTCTCAACATCCTATAATTTCCAACCACATCCTAAAGGCATAGATTTCATGGCATTTTTGTCAAACAAATATTTTAATCTTTTATGTTGTCTAGTGGTGTTATTCAAGGTTTTCTGTGTTGAGGTTTGGAGTCTAAACACTCTCTATTCCTGTGTATATATTATTAGTTTTTATAATTTCAAAATAGAGCCAAAATTGGGATATTTTTTGGTTTCATAATAATATTAAATTTGAATAAAAAATTATGCTGAAAGATAATTTCACTAGGATGGGAGTTGGGTCCTAAAATTTTCTCATTTAAGAAGAGAATTATATGGGGACTAAAAAGGGTATAAAGTAAATTCCAAATAATATTAAAGAAAATATTCAAAGGGGCGAGACCTTACAGCACAACACATTTCAAATATCACTAATCCACATGGAATTTATCTATTTCGTGAAGCCTCTGTAAACTCAATAGTTTGTAGAAGGTTGTGGTACCACAAACATCCATAAAAAGTAAATAAATTTGCAGCGCTGAATATGGGATTTACAACTTTCAAATGATTTCCTATTCTACAAATTAATCCCCCACTGACTAAGTTTTTCAAGGGCCATATAACCTTCCTTGGGATTCTATAAAAGTATACCTATGGTCCATCATTAAGAACAAGCCATGCATGTACCTGGTCCCTCAATTCGTCAATAAAATGGCCCTAAGGGGTAATGAAAAAATGCCACGAAGGGTGGATAAATCATTAGGAGAATGTGTGGGTCAAATCCCAATATCATCCAAAGAATTTTACAAATTCTATCCCCAGATGTATATGCAGAATACCCTCTATAGGAGATTCTATGTGGAGGAAGTTTCATTTGTGATATCAGGTGTAGTTTTTCTTACCCATAAAATGATAAAATTCCATTATAGATGGACCATTTCCAGCCAACCATTCATTGAACAACCCTTTGCAGCCAACCTTTATTGGAAGGCCCCCTTTATGGATGATCTTTAGCAAACACTCCTCTATAGACACTCCATCACATAAACTTATTCATGGATTACCTTTCATGTAGTCTCCTTCGTAGAAAGATCCTACACAACCAACCCATTACGGAAGACACTTCTAGGACAATGTTTCATAGATAATCCTTTGGAGATGACCCTGTTGTTGACTCCATTTTCAGATGGTCATTCAAATAAAATGATTTGTGGCCTTCCCTATGTACCCTTTTTCGAAACCATATGTGCCAGATGGTCCATGTTGTGGTGGATGCTCCCCTGAACCCCTACTCGAGATCAGGGATGGCCTTTGGCCTTCTCCCTTTTCGTCGATCCGGTCACTATCAAGACGAACCACAATAAAAAATAGAGAGTTTCTACACAAATGTATTTGGGGTGGTTCGATTAAGTTTTGGGGTAGATCTTATCTATCCCTAACTTCTATCCCATATAATGACATGAGTCAAGACATTCCACATGCGTCTCTTGAATTCTCAATACCTGACTCCTAAGCTAGGTTGAACTAGAAAGGTCTGATCTTGTATAAGTCACATTTCAGCAAATTTTTTGAATCTTCCTCCTAGTTTTACTGTCCACAGGATGTAAAACTATATGGAACTTGTCCCCATAACATGTCGTTTAATTGTGATGTCTATATTCTCACAACATGACCTCATACTATGATTCCAACATCCTAGATATATAAATTTAAACTATACTGTACCCTAGATATTAGAAATAGGAAACCTCCATTGGAAAAACCTGATATTTCATATGATCTAAGCTTAAGATGCCTCATGTAATAATCAATAAAATACTATATAAAAACCAAGTAGGTAACTGCTCCTAAATGTTTCCACTAGCCTTTCATGGGGGAAGAAACACTTTTTCTCCCCTTCACCTCTTCCTAGTGCATATTCAAATTAATGACCAAATGCGACTATACTTGGTATGAAAATAAAGGAGAATATAGTAACACTCAAATACCTCTCCCTATCCTATTGGGATTAATCACCTCATCCATCAATAGACAAAGTGGGTAAAGATATCATTGTATCTAGTGCTTCCTCTTGTTTCACACCCCGAGCATGACTCGTTTGGGCTTAGAGGTTAGTAATGGTAATTACATCCACACGAATCCAAACATAAAATGGGAATCCTATATGGAATAATCCCTAATAATAAAAACCCAAATGGTCCTTATCCATAAATATAAGTCCCAAAATCTATCAAAATGGGACTCCAATATATTATAAGCACCAATCATCACCTCAAATTGTCCTTCTCTATATATGTAAGCACCATATTCAATCCAAATCAGTAGATTGCATGTGTAATCCCCGATCATTCTCCCCTAAATGGGAATCTCCCATTCATAAGCCCGAATTTTAACCCTACTATGTGGGATTTTATTCCCATGTTACTAGGATACCTAATAAGCTTCCATGAGGTCCAAACAGAAAATCTATATTCATCCCAATTTTCTTATGACCATAGTCTATTTAAGATCATTCCCCTACCTAGGGGGCTATATCTCTTCAGGTCCCCTGATACCACTTTAACATGAGTCTCATGCCATCCTTGAACTAGCACCCTTCAATTATATTTCCTTGTTGTTTGATGTTAAACTGAATAGTATGATCCTTATCATATGACCTTAAAAAGGTGATATTTTTGTATAAGATACATTTATCTATGTGGGTTCTAATTCCACTCATATGGATACATCAGAAGACAATTTTATTGTTTCAATCCCAACATAAAAAAAATATTGTCACCTAGGATAATGGTAATCTCCAGAGTGTAGAACCATGTTATTTAACAATATTACCATATAAATAAACAATAAAATAATCTTTGATATATCCATAAAAGGTACCATTTATGTAGATCCATAGACACATATATATGATTCTGAACCTATTCGTAATCATAGGGTATAGTTTCCACAAGGTAATATGGATTTTCATACTTCTGAATGAACTAGGGATTCATAAACAAGATATAAATATATTAGAGTTTCTAGGAATAGAAAATAGATCCACCCAAATGGATTTGATGAGCTGAACTTCCCATCATCTTGACCAATGTGAGTTCTCAAGTTTCATTGACCACGTTAAATAGATGAATTAAAACCTTTGGAAAGAATTTACATGAATAATATATGTGAGAGCTGTTGGGAATTTATATGACTATGAATAGACCTGTTGGAGACCATTAAAATATGTTATACCTGACATTAAAGATTTAAATTCATTTAACTTTAAAAAATCAATCAATATGGTTATAAACACATCTTCTTTAGAAATAATATATTATAAGGGTTATAAATTTTCTTGATGTTTTTTCAATCTCACCAAAAAACCAAGTAATAAAAAATGGTTGATTAATCTACCGATCTATGTTATGGGACTAAAAAAAGTATAAATTTCTTATTCATAAACTCCACACACCTCCTCTATAGTTAAGAGGTTGTGAAAAAACGAATTAATACATCCATTATCCGAGAACCCAACTCCACCATAAGTTGTTCATACAGTATCACAACCAAATAAACTTACCTATAGCATATAGCATGATAAGGGAGAGAGATATGTTATGATAAATGAGAGAACACAGTAAAAAAGGGAATGAATGAAATTTCATTCTAATGATCCATTTCCATCCCACTAACAACTATAATAAGGGTGATAATGAAATATTTGGGAATTTAAGAGTGGAGATATAGATTGAAATATAATCTTTTCATAGTACCAACCCAATAGTAAATTCTTCTTTACATGGATTTTATAGATCATATTAAATGAGATATAGGTGAAAAAAAGAAGAGCGTAAAATGACATAATTATTAAATTACAAGTTGTAAAACATTTACAGAAATCACCGGATTCTAATCTGATAAAGGTCAAAGGCAGTGGATTGGAGTGTCCCCAAAAAATTGGAAATAGGGGAATAAATAAATATAATCATATATACATCTTCAATAATATATTCAAAACAAGTTAAAAATAGTCATATCTCTCATTTCTAGATCACCCTCCTTTGGATTCCATGTGTCATGGCCAAGGGTGATGATCTATTTGGGTGAAATCATGTAAGATATTATTTCTCTATAATATTTAGCATGATCCCTATTAACTTTTATTGTTGGATGGATTCATTATGAGTCCTATTATGGTTCACCCCACGATTTTTTAGACATGATAAAGGAGATTATTTTATGTTCAGTGCTAAATGAATTTTAGTAAATTCATATTTTCATACCCCTACCAAACTGAATTTTTTAAAGGCATTTACTATTATGCATTGGGATCATAATTTTTTCATGAGAGTTCCTCCCTCAAAGAAAATTTTGGAACATTAAGTTTTCAAGGTTCCCTGGAAGTTTAATATTATATTGTTGAGATGATGAATCCTAATTATTTTATAAATAAACCAAATTATCCTTAAGGTATCATATAATGACTCTTATAGACATGTATATTTCCAATATAAACTGAATCCAACCCTTAAAAATAGGTTTATCTTATAAAATTACATACTATGAAACTTTACCTTACCTTTTTCCACTAAAACAATGTTATACATGCTAGATATCCCTTAAAGTTCCCAAAATGGTGTCATTACATTAAAAGTTTTCCTCATGCATGATTCAATTGACTTCCACTTTGAAAAAAATTTAATCCAATGTATATTAATAAAATTTTTCCTTATGTTTAAATTCTATATTTATATGAAATTAAAATGTCACTTTTATGTGTAGATTATCTGAATTCTGATTCATAGGGCATCTCACCCATTTTCCATTTTCATCATTAATTAATTTCATAAATTTTAAACCATATTCAATCATCTTCAAGAATTTAATTTTTTTTCTGACATACATTTGTATGTTTTTTCTAAGCTACAATAAATTTTTAAAAATTATCAAGTAATTGGAAAACAACATAATCAATGAAATATTTACCCAACATAATTGAAAAATGAAATAATCAATATTAAAATATTAGTTAAAAATTCATAACTATTTAAAAACAAAAATTTAAAAATAATTGTATGTATTTTAAAATAATTTTAAATTTATAATGTAACATAATTTCAAGAATCATGTCATTTTGACATTAATTTATGATTCACTAAATTATCAAAATTGAGTTAATTTTTAATGTTTTATATTAATTGTGGGGTTAATTTTAATTAAGAAACATAATAAAATTTTCAATATTTCGTCTCTCATATGTCCCTTATTTACTCCTACTAAACTCCATTAACACAAGCTTGAAATGCATAAGTTCATATGTTGGGGGTGATAAATAACATGAAATATGGCCATCCTATGTAATAAGAAGACACATGTGTGTTTATTCATAATGTAATTTTTGAACCAGCTAGTACTGAATCTCAACATTGTGGAAAATCCCAAAATATAAAACAAAATACACTAACATTAAATTTACAGATAAAGATGGCGAGTGGTCGAGTGCTCCACACGGTTCCTCACAATGGCGATTAGAGTTCTCTCCCGCCTCTTCATCGCAATAGATGGTGGATTTTCTTCTTCAAGGTCGTTTTGATTATCACAAGCATGTTAGACCCGTGCTCATGAATCAATAATCTTCAGATTCTTACCAGCCTGAGGTCAGTGCTCAAAATTGAAATTTCTCCTCTTTCAAAGGTTTGAATGTTGGTATTTCCCAGAAGGCAACAGTTGCACATGTGAAGGCTGATATGGATGCGATATCAGAGAGGCTTTAAATCAGAGCTCAATCTATCAATGCTCGGCTCATCTTGCCTAGAGGAGCTGCTCCATGGAAGCTTGAGCATCTGATCCAACGGCTGTCAGAAATTTAAGGCTTCTCTTCCTAGAGATGTGTCTCTTTAGGGAAGGGTTTATTCCACATCCTCGTCCCCAATGAATTCTTCAAGATGTGAGCATGGGGCTTCATCTCAATCTCCTTTAAACCTAGAGCCTTGCACATCCAGGAGTGGGATCGCAAATTCAACCCCTTTAAAATAAGTAACTCTTCAGTTCAATCTTGGGTGAAAGTGTTTGGCTTGAACTGGATTATTTGGCTCCCTATTATTATGTATGATATTGCTTTAGCTTTGGGTATTCCGATTAAAATGGAAAAAGAAATAGAAGTTGCTAGATACGGGAATTATTCTAGAATTCTAGTGGAATTGGATCTCAGCTCCACCCTTCTTGACAAGGTCTTCCTCTCTACTGATGTGGAAGCGATTGAACTGAATTTTGAATTTGAAAACCTCCTTCAGTTCTGTTATTCTTATAAGGTGATAGGCCACATCATCTCGAATTGTAGGAGAGCAATTGTTCGTCATTTCTTCTCTTTACATGGACATGACAACAACTCTTTCTTCAAAAATAATCCATCTCTAAAACCTACCTCTCTTAAATTGGATCGGGGTTGTTGAGAAGATGAATCATCAGACCACAGACCTGATATTGCTTCCCAAGTTCCATTACATTAAGTTTCTAATGTCAAACAGGATATAGTGAATAATCAAGATATTATTTCCTCCGTTGCATTCTCTACTAGACCTAGTGAGGATAGGACATTGAATAATGTGATTTCTCTAGTTACTCTGCCTCTCACTCGATTATGGGCCAGTATTGTTGAGAAAGGTTACACTAATGATGTTCAAAATAATAAAACTCTAATCACATAGGATATGACCCTTGACATGGCTGGTGAGCACCCTGCTCATGTGACAACTCAAGGGTCCATGTCTGAAATTGTTTAGGGTCCTCCTGCTGCTTCTGGTCCTGTTCGGACTTCTTATTCCCTAAGCTCTAGAATTCGTGATGCTGAGAAAAGTTCTGGGAAAATATCTTTGCTCCCAACACTTTCTCAGTCTTTCATTGTTAATGCTTTGGAATATGTTGTGGTTTCATCACAAGAGGCTCATACTCTTACAGCCGTTTCTGGCTCCATTCCTCACATTCTACCGCCTTCAGTGGATCATGATAAGACTGAATTATCATGAAATCAGTAGTCAGAAATCATGGATGTACATGTTACCACTTATAACTATTTTGATATCCTCCATTATTAAGGAAATGATGCAGGACATGCTCTGTTTGTGGTGGAGTATGCTGTGGTACATTCCCCATTTGGAGAGACTGGTTCTCAACAGGAGACAGAGGAGAGGACTTCTCTGATGAACCCTCCTGCTGCTGTTGATGAAGATGACCTTGACGGTCCTATGCAACAGACCAAGTCATGGAAACGTGGACTCCATCCTATATGTTGTGGGAGGGTTCGCGGCCTGGTTTACTCAATTTCAAGGTATGATGAATCACTTCATGTTCCTTCTGACTCGGATGAGGTTGACTCAGATATTCAAAGTCTGATGTAGCGTGCAGTTGAACTCCAACAGATGCACTCGGTGGGTCGTGCTAATGTCAGAGGACAAGGAACGAACTGGGGAGCATTACAGGCTATTGAACGTAGAATTTCTGAAAATATTAGAAAAAAAATCAGACCCTTATGATGTGGGTTCTCTTTCTCTTGTGTTATTTTTCTGCCACTTTCCTGTTCTGTTGCCTTTTTTCAATAAAAATTTGTGCTTCAGCAGCATAATTAAAAAAATTACAGATAAAAAATTGTTAAATATTAAAATACAGAATGGATCACTATAAATAAACATAAATAAACTAAAAATGGTTACAATGTCATCCACACTAAATTAGGGACCAAACCACCACACACTTATCCACTATAAAAGCATCATTTAATATCTTGGGGGTTATAGTATGCCATGTGTAATCTAATGAAATAATTTCCAACCCCATTATATAGGATTAAATAGTTCATGTATTAAATTAATTTAAAACAATAACTAATGTGATTGTTTAGATTGAGTAGGGTCACACATCATCCAAGATATATTAGAGGAAGAAATAATAAACCATCGTAAAAATATTATGGCAGATCACATAATGTTATTGGAAATTATATGCAATGTAATAACACAAACTCTGCTGCTACCTAATCTCTATGGATAGTTATTTCGTATATCAATCCATTACTTAATGATCTTAATGAAGAACTCTGGATGATGGTCAATTATAGTGCAATTGATGAAATTAAATGAATATCAACTAATTTAACAACAATAAAGTCTCAAAAATACATTTTTAGAAAAACAAAAAAAATTATCCCACCAAGGAAGAATCACTAAGGATAACACATATGAATCCTAAGGTAGTGGGTTATAATAAAGATAAAATTTTGTAATTGGAATCACTATTGACGTTTTGTTACAATCATATAATCTTATGAGTATTCTATTGTGTGTTTCTTCATCTAAGGCATTGTATCTACACTTGATGATAAATAAATCATTGTGATATCCTAAATTATCATACCTATATGTCCAAATAATTATTTTACACTCAAATATTCATTATTATAACTCTATATCAACAACAAAGATCTACCATAAATCTCATATGACAATTTTACAATTTTGGCACTTATGAATTCCATTAATCTAAAAAATACCATAATTTTAGTTTTCATATAAAACTAGAATAACTGGCTTCGATGATCATTCCATCCGATTATTAATTAATATAAATTAGTAAATATATATACCTTAGTAAACCTACGAATTATTAATCACTTAATATCACAAAAAATCATATTGAAAATATCATGTTAGGTTGGATCATCTATATCAATATTTAATCATGGACTTACCCATGATCTTAAGTCCCAAAAGATGATCCATGTACGTTATTGTCACCATATATATTTTGTAAATTTTTCAACAAATATACATTCAAAATACAAATATAATAATTTTTTCAATTGATGAATTGAAAATGAGACATCACAGGACATCATTGAATTTAATTTGAGGAAATTAACACAATGATATTACACAAATTTATTTAACATGATTAATTGAAAAATTAATTGCTAAAAAATATAAAATATAAAAAAATTATTAGTATAAAAAACATGAATGGTATTTAATTGATAATAATCAAGATCTATACGAAAAAATGATTAAAAAGATTATACATTTCTTTTAAAAAGGTATTAGTTAAAAAAATTTTCATTTATTATAAATTTTTATTAAAAAATTATTTATGGTGCTCTAAAGGGCTCCACCATGGTTCATAATTATCTAATAAATATTATTCTTGAATTACTCAAATAAACATTGGGATTGTTGTGTAACTGAATGATTGAGAATCTGATGTAATATTAATAATATATCTAATGATTAAAAAGAAAAATATTTATATTTATAATAAATTATATATAAAATTATATATATATATATATAAACATGGGTTGGGAGTCCATCCTCACCCCTCTCAATGTTTTTAATTTTTTCCATACTATTTTTCTTCATCTTGACCATTTTCCCACATGATATTTGTAATTAAATTATTAATTTTTCATTTCTGTATGGGTGGATTTATGGATTTACCCTATATTTGAACAGAAAATACATATAAAATTTGGGAAAATTTATGTATTATTTTGAAAAAAAAAATTAATTCAACAATGACTCCATCACTACAACAAACATCAAAATCAACCAATAATCGCAACCATCAAACATTATTGATCACCACCACCAGTCGACTCCCCATCATTGATCTCTATAAAAATTGGAGTATATTTCTTATAGGCCAAGATTATACACCCAAATTTTTTTTCATGACTGATACATTTAATTTATAAAGAATTATATAGGAAATGGTTGAGTCTATAACCATCTCTCTAAGATTTACATCTCTCTAACCGTTAGATTATAGATATTTTTATAAAATTCTAATTTTATCATCATAACATTTGGTTTATTATGTAGAAAATTTAATCAACTGATATGGATATATAAAGATCACAAATGAATAAATAATAGTAATCAATATGAAAAATAAATGTGGGTTCATGATTATATTATTGCACCATACCTCCTGATTCATGACACGATATCCTCTACCCATTCCAATTTCATCTACTAACTTTCAGAGTGAATCCATATAGGAAAGAGAAGAGATAGAGATGAGTTATATTCTATCACTCCATTCAAAATAAACCCTCAAAAAACATATTGACAAAAAAATAAATAAAAACCTTTTAAAATATAGAAACCTCTAATCAATATATAAATTTCATCCAAAATTGATCCATCTAAAATTCAATGAAGAATTATGATTACTGATAGGATACATATAATAGAATAAATTCTTGTTTCTAATCATTATTGGGCCTAAATTTAAAGTGAAAAAAATATTTTCCAAACATCAACAAGAATATATACAAAATAAATAGGTGCACATTTTGAAAATTACTTGTCAAAATAAATATAATGACATAGAATTATATTCCAAAAAAATTGAACACAATAGAAGTTATTCTAAATTAAAAATATTTGCTGGAATACTTTTAATTGGCCTTAGGTCTGAATAACATTATAATTAATATACATTACCCAATCACCGAATTGAAAATTTTTGATAAGTTATTTTCCAAATATATGAACCAAAAAGTCTAGTATAATTTATTTACATAGTAAAATAACAACCTAGGATATTTCCCTCAAAAAACAAGGGTCATGATATGAAATTTGAAAATCAATCACGGAAATAATTTATATAAATGTTTATGCTAATATTTGGATATTAATTATGGATTTATTAATAAGAATTGTTTTTAGAAGATTTGGTAGAAATACCATGGTTTGAGATATTATTTAATATTTTGAAACCCTTAAATTATATCTTAAATTCACATATAAATAGAGGAAATTGTTATTTGGTGAAGTCTAAAAAAATGTTTGGGATTATCCTTAAATCATAAAACAATATTTTGAGGGTTTTATTGATTAATGTGTGGCTGATTCTAAAGAAAAAAATCATACTATAGTTGTGTTGATCCTCATCAATGAGAGAATAACATAAACCAAAATGAATAGAGGATATGATTTTACATTATGGATTCTATTAGACAATACATTACTGTAATATTGGAAGCTATGTGAAGAATTATGATCACTATTGAATATCTATAAATATTTAGAAGGAGGATATAATACTAAAAAACAATCATGGAAGTTAAATTATTTGATTTATAAGGAATCAAAATCACTTTTCCCTTTCTTGATTTCATTTTCTATGTACGTATATATCATAGTTGTGGTTGATTACATGTAAAAGTGAGTTTAAGTGGACACGACAACTACTACCACATTAATGGAGGAAACAAATATCCTTACTAATGTATCATTCTGTTGTACAAACATCCCAATCTACTAATTAGTTATAGAGAAGTTCACATTGATAACAATAATTTGAGTTTTTTGTTGGATGAATATTGAGTCAGTTATAATATAAATACTCTATTGTAATTTTCAGATATATTTTTCATTTCTTAATTTTTCATGGTGTATGGGAAACCATTATAAATTATGGGGGATCTTTTACATAATACATATTTGATAATCTTTGCTATGAATTAGAGTGATGATAATGCTATAAAGAAACTATTTCTTGAGATTGATTAGAATGAAGAGATCAGGTTGGAGTAATAAGAAACCTATATAATTTTTAACTAAAAAAGTGGAGTCTTCATCACCAACATATTCATATAATGAAGCTAAATCCAAGATACAATACAATAATTTTAAACCCAAGATTATGTTTTTTCTAGGAAAGATCATGGTAAGATAGATTTCACACTTCATGGTGGTTAAATGATTATAATATATAATAGTGGAGTTATAATGTATTGAATTTGTTATATCCTTGAAATTTGACTAAAGGAAACCATGAATGTTGATATTTGAACTATACCCAATTTGTTGTTGAGAATATTGTAACACATTGAGTTTTCTTGAAATAATTTTCCAAATAAATTTTTTTCATTTTCTTTTTTTGTAAATATGCACAAAATTATGTTTATATTGTGTTATATGAAACACTGATTTTAGATTGTTTTACTTGAAACACATAGTGTAGCTTATGATACACACAACTCTGAGTATAAAAAAACATGAAATCAAATTAAACTATTATTATATGATATTTATCACAAAGGTGTCTGAATATAGTGTATAAATTGGATGGTGAAAATAGAAAAATATATTATTTCAAGTGTATTTAAAAGTAATTAATTTTATTACTAAAAAATATGCCTTTAACTAGGATAAAAATATGCTTTATCAATGCAATATAAGAAAGGACTACTGGTGTGATATTAAAATACAAGGTCTTTTATCAGTACTTGTAAAAGCATCGATAAAGGATCATTTTATCAGCACTTTTAAAAATTCTAACGAAGGGGCATACTTCACTGTGCTATAACAGCACACCAATGAACCAAAAACACCCAAAAATTATAAAAAACAAGCATGAAAATTTAATTTAAATGAATATAAAATAATATAAACTCGTTTTCTCAGTTTTCATGATGTGATGCACGTTTTAAACTAAAATGAAACTTATATTTTGAAAATATGAAATCGGAGACATACTAGTGACACCGTGAACCAGATTGAGTTCATATGATTATTATACATCTCAAATTATTTATTCGTCATTTTTTTGAAGTAAAAAAACAATACAAATTTTTATTCTTTGTTTTGAGTATGTTTCCTTTCTTTTTTACAAAAATGACATTTTAAAATGGAAATAAGAAAATTGGAACCTAAAGGTCACATAATGTGTTAAAATTATGTGATACATATTCCAACATGTCAAAAATTACTTATGATTCATTTTCCTAAATTATGAAGACATTATGAGTGTGGTTTCTTGGTTTTCAGCACATGATGGTTTTTGAACTAAAATGTCAATTTTAAACTAATATTGAACCCAAGAAGTCATACTTAACACATCGCGAATCGTATTGAGGTGAAAATGATTACAACACATCTAAAATTACTTATGGATTATTTTTATAAAGAATCAACAAAATTATAACATCTGTTTTTGGTTTTCAGAAAGTGAGTTGTCCTTTTTAATAAAATTAATGACAATTTTAAATAAAAAGATGGACATGGAGTCATATCTATCAAACCATGGATTTTATTGAGGATAGGATAATTTTTATTCTTCCCAAATGGATTATGGATCATTTACATAAAGAATCAAAGCAATCCAAAATGTGTTTACTCCGTATTGGGTACATCAGTTTTCTTTTTTACTAAAATGTCATTTTAGTCTAGAAACGCGAACATTGACTCATACCAATAACATTGTGTACCAGTATGAAATGAGACTGATTTACACAAATCAAACATGGCGTATGAATCAATTTCCTATATTATCCATAATATTTGATCGTGGTTTCTCGGTTTTTTGTGAGGGTCATTTTTTGAACTAAGCTGTCGATTTAAAAATGACAATAGAAACATTTAGTCATACCAGAAACATCATGTATTAAATTGAAGTGTTTCTAAATCCTAAATGTCAAATATATATTTGGAACATTCCCCTAATGTTTCAAAACAAAAATTGTTTGTATTCTCCGTTTTGAGTAAGATAGTTGTCCTTTTTAATAAAATCGATGTCAACTGTATGTAAAATGATGTACTAAGAGTAAAATTTGTCACACTGTGTGTTGTATTGAGGTGTGGATAATTATTACACATCTTAAATGGGCTATTTATTATTTTCATAAAGTATCAATAAATCTTAATCTGTTTACTAGATTTTTAGTATGCCACTTGTCTTTTTTACTAAAAAGTGAATTTAAAAGGGAAATACACACATTGAATTATACCAATCACAACATGTACATGTTTTATTTGATAGAAATTCATTTAAATATAAAATTACGTACGAATCAATGTCATATATTATCATAAAAATATGAAATATTTTAATAATTTTATAGTGAGTGACATTTTTTGAACTAAAATGTTGATTTTAAAGAGATAACAGACTCACTGAGTCATATCGGGCATATCGTGTATTAGATGTAGGTGAGGATGATTCCTACATATCAAAAATTACTTAAGGATTATTTTGATAAAGTATCAAAATAATATGAATGTGTTTTCTCTGCTTTCAATAGTCCAGTTGTCCTGTTTACATAAATTGATGTCATTTTTAAATAACAAGAAGGACTTGGAGTCATACTGGTAACACCATGCAACATTTTGGGGAAAAGATGATTCTTAGACATCTAAAATTTGTTATGATTAGTTTTAAAAATTTATCAAAACAATATGAATGTGTTTTCTCAATTTTGGTTAGGAGACATTTTTTTATGAAAATGTAATTTTAAACTATAAACATGCACTTTGACCCACACCAATCACATCATGTATCAGTTTTATGTGAGTGTAATTCATGTAGGTAAAAATTGACTTACAAAGAGTTTTCCTAAATCATCATTAAAATGTTAGTATGTTTTCTTTGTTTTTAGTGAGTGACATTTTTTGAACTAAACTGTTGATTTAACCTAAAAATGGAAACATTGAGTCACTTCTTTAAAACAATTCATTGATTTGAGTTGAGTTCAGTTCATGCACATCCCAAAAGACTTATCAATCATTTCCCTAAAGTACCAAAATAATCAAGATATATTTTCTCAGTTTTGAGTATGCTATTTTTCCATTTTATTAAATTAATGTCAATTTTTTATAAAAAGAAACATTTATATTCACACTGATGAAACTGTGTGTCAGATTTAAGTGAATTGATTCTTTGACATCGCAAAGTCTCAAAAATATCATAATTGGAAATGTTACCACGTCTCCATTGTATTTATATATTGAACTACTAACACAACATATTGACATGATTTTATTAGCTGAAAAATCCTTATTATTATGAAGGTTAGAATATTAGAGTAAGCTAATGTGTCCATTATATCATAAAAAGTCACCAAAATGGGCACATGAGCTTTATCTAATCATCCGTAATTTAGTAATAAGATATGTTTTTCACCTAAAAACATTGAATCATTTTGAAGTTCCTATAGTTCGACAAATAAAGTCAATGAAAATGGAAAACATGTTTACATTAGTATAAAGAATAATTTTTTCTCTTTTTTGTCTTTTTTAGAAAATTGATTTCAAAATATGACTTCATGAAAGATCTATTAAAAATATAAATAAGTATTATATAAAAATGATAAAGAAATTTACATAAAAATAGTTGATGAAACGATGACAAAATTTATTAAATAACTAATAGTAATTAACATTTTCTTGATATTTATATTAATTCCTTTTGCATTTCATTATTTTCATTGCCTTGGTTTTATACTCAAAGTCCAATCCCCCAAAAGAGTTAACAAATATGAACAAACAAACCAAAACCGAACAAAATAATGCCCTTATAAAAGAAAAAATTGTTAAAATTAATATTCTGAAATTCAATAAATTAAACACAATTATGAAACAATAAATTAAATCTATTTATGATGATTTTACCTTCAAAACATTATTGACCATAGTTATATAGAAATGGTGAATCTATATTGATGATAAACTAACTCAAATATATCTTTCCAGACTAATAATCAATGAAAGAGGAGGATGATGATAAGACAAGATACAATGGATTGAATCATTGAATAATTCAATAGAACGAAAATATATATGATATTAGGTTCATAAAATATTAATTTTGTATAATTTATAAATAAATTCACATAAAATATTCATTATAAAAGTTAAATTCTTCATGTTTTTTATAATTACATGGAATGTAATCAGAGAATCCAAAGGGTTGAACCAAAACGAAATGTTAAAGAATGTTCAGTTTTTAGATGGATTAAAATAAAGTAGACATATTTTTTATTAAAAATTTGAATAATGAAATAAAGTGATTTTTTTCAAGTATTAATGGGTGGATTATAATTTCAAATATGACTAGATTTTTATCATCTACAAGAAATACAAGAATGGAGGAAATCATTGAAAAAAATCATTGGTGATCAGAATGTTTTAGTGAAAACTCATAGGAGTAAGACTCAACAAAAAAACTCATTTTATTCCCATATAGTCCCTAAATCATTTGGAGTGTAGGACAAGGATGATAATTAGATCACATCAATGCTGAAGATGTTTGATTTGAATATAAAAAATGTGACCTGGGAAATTATTCCAACGTTGGAAGACAAAAATGTTATCATAACCAAGTGGGTGGTCAATAATAAATTCATTAAATATGGAAGAGTTTCTCAAAATAAAGAATGGATAGGGTGGTTTTAGTGTAACTTTTAGGTTTTCTAGATTAATCATTTTTATTATTTTGATGTTTTTTATTCAGAATTTTACATTAGGGAGATTTAAGATCATATATAGATTCCATGTTGGTCTGAAGACCTCTCCAATATTTTAAATAAATATAATTAATCTGAGTATCAATTATAGTGGATCCCAATATTTTACCCATATCTCAACCTTCATGATTTAATAAAAACAAACACATTTATGAAACTTGATTTTTTGAATCTGTAATCTATTTTTTATATATCTAAATCATGTATAGACTTTTTTATTCAAACCTACATTTTATTTTTTGGAATATTCCCTTGAAATCATATGTATATCCATAAATTTAATCCTATGGTTGTAATTTTAATAGTTTATTATATTAGTGTTGAAATTTAGGAGAAGCGGTAGGTCTATGCACTCCTTAATCTCACTAGGAATGGTTTTTTAATGGTATCCATGGTCATAGTTATCAAAAATATGGATAATAATTTTTTTAAATTATATGACCCTTCCCAACATATTTGGAATTATTAGAGACATAGAAAGGAATATCAAAAGTGGGACAGTAAGAATTTTAATTAAAAAATACACACCTATGGTTTCATTTCTCTATAAGGGTGTTTTTAGTATTTTAGTATATAATCTAGAAGATTGATCTTTATCATTGGGATAAATTGTGTATTCTCTCCGAGAAATGGGTCCCCATCAAGATTAATTATGAAATAAATTCGGATTCACATTGTTAAAAATATGTTAGAGTAATTCCACTTTTTATCACTAATGATCCCTCAATAAGATTAATCAAAAAAAGTTTATGGCTATTGGATTTGGAATTAATAAAATTTTCATGTATGAATATTTGGACTATATTATTGATTGTTGCATTTGATATGTTACCCATAAATCTATCCAAAGCATTATTGAATATTTCACATTAATCCAAAATAAATCCATTAATTTTACACCATATTTCAGTGCTCATTATAGTTGGGAAAAAATTCCTGAAAGTAATATTATAAATTTATTCCCACCGGTCAGATATCTCATCATTCATTTTTTAGAAACAATATAGAGAATATCATTTAATATTCAAAGGGATAACCCTATATGTTAGTTCCTCCTCCCTCAACCCTCTCAATTCCATTTGACGCATGACAAAATATAAGACCCCAATGATGTTAGATATTTTATAATCTATGTCATTTGCAATGTAATATTCCAAACCAAGGATAAAAGAAACCACTATATGGATGAATTTTTCCAATTTTGATGATTGAAAAGAGGAAGATATCCTGGAATATAGGTATCAAGGGTCTATTATGCCTCATAACTACGTAACCCAACATTGTGATTGATATATTTCATGTCGCATAGTGCCAATGGTGTTCCAAAGAGATTCACATGCTATCGGGGAAGACAATACTTCAATATATCAAAAAAATAATGAGTTTTGGGTTGTTTTATTATAGGATAGTTAAACTAGACTTGTTGGGATACACTGATGTGGGATAAAAAGGTTTGGTGGATAATCAAGGGAAATTAGAGAAATTGAAAAACCTGGATTTCATTCGAGATTTGTTTCACTCAACCCTTGAATGAATCGAACCATGGATTCGATTCTTTTGATAGTTGGAGCCTTCATTCTATCCTCAATTAGACCATGGATTTTACAACGATGAGCATCGGTAGCAGTTCTCTTCACTAGAGAGTCTCAGATATCGTAAACTAGTTTGTGACAGACATGGTTTTTACAATAGATCATGATGCCATTATCAGAACTTTTTAAGAAGACTAATAATGATACTTTTTATTAGTGGTAAGTTAATTAGTGTTGATGAAATGAATATTTATCAGTTAATTTTTTAAAGATGATAATTATTTATTTTATCATCATTTTCTAGCACTCATTAAACTCTATTTTTATCGCCACTAAAAAAATGATGATAAATACATATAATAAGTTACCAAATTATTTTTTTAAAATTGAATAATTATTATATATAATTATAATACTTATAATAATACTTCTTATAAAATAATAATTTTATTATTATTTTAATATATAATTATATATTTATAATTATATAAATAATTTTATAAAAATAATAGTTATATCATTATATATAATTATTTAATTATATATATAAACATTTATTATATATTCGTTATCTAAATAAATTTATTATAATTTGATAATTATTTATTTATAATTATATAAATACTTTTAAAACAAATACTATTTATTTATATATATTTATAAATGTATAAAACTCGTAAATACACATTTATAAATATTTTTATTTATAAATATTTTTTTACAAAAGTATTTTAAACAGTATTAATAAATATATACTCTTAAGTTCATGCATGTTAAAAATGAGTAAAACTAATTAATTAAAATATGAGTACAATATTGGAAATTTTTATAGTTTTGATTAATATAAATGTTTACAAATGGATATATATTTAAATAAATATGAATATGTATTGAAAATTTTAAAAACAGGTAAATATATGTTTAAAAATTAAATTTATTATATTCCAAAAAAAACATTTTTCCGTTTGCGTATGTATATAAAATGATTTTATTATATATATATGAAATCAATATAGTATATTTTATCTATGTTAAATTGAAAAATCAAAGGAAATTCAAATATATCCATTACTCGATACAATTAGTCTTTATTTCTAATTAATGTTAATTTTTTATTTTAAACCTTTATTCACAAAATTTATTACAATTAAATGTAATGTTTAAATAGTATTTTTATTATATTAATCATAATTATATAAACTAATATATATATATATAATATATTATTTTTTATGGAAATCAATTATTATCTAATTATTAAAATATTTAATATTTTTCCTTATTTACTTATTTTTATTTTTTAATTGTTTAATTAATCATTTTCATATATCTATATATTTAATAAATACAGTTTATTAGTATTTCTAATTTATATAGAGTATAATTAATTTATTCATTGTTATTAATAATTATTTATTTAATATTTGTTTTAATATAATTTTAAATAAACCCCTTTTTTATTTTTTATTTTTTAATTTATTTGATTATTAAATTTCGTTTATACGGACAATTATCAACACAAAAAAAATGAAAAATGATTCATTTATGAGTGCTAAAAAATATCACTGATAAAGGATATCCTTTATCAATTCTAAAAATGAAGCATTGATAAAGGGTATCCTTTATCAGTGGTAAAAATAAGGTACTAATAATGGGTACCCATTATCACCACTAAAAAAATTATTCACAAAGGTTTAAATTTATCTGCATTACTTTATAAATGATAATTATTCGATTTAGATGACTTTTCTCAAGAACAGGTTAATACTAGCTTCATTAAAGGCATTTTTTATAGTAGTGTTGGTGCTGAATAATTAAAAAAGAAAATAAAAACACTTTGAATAAAAATGGAATCTTTTTTTAAAAACTATTGTTTTTCATAAAAAGGATTTTTTCCACAATAAATTAAAAAATAATTTTTTTATGATTTATTTCAGGGAAATATTTTTGTTATATATTCAATCAAATATATAACATTCATTTTATGTGTTTTCTAGTCTAGATATAGGAATTAATATAATTGTTCTAAAAAAACTATATTTTTTTTTAAAATCAGTTTTGTCTCTTTTTGCGTAATTAGTTTATAAATAATATTATATATATTTACTAAATTTATTTATCAAAATAAAAAATATTTTTAAAATAATAATTCCAAAAATTATTTGGGTGATTTTTTATAAATCACTTTGAAAATTAATTTTTTAATTAATGGTAAAAATTACATGTTTTTGTAAAGAATTGTGATTTCATTAAAACCATTTAAATAAATAAATAAATAAATTTATAATAGTTTTAAAGTTTAAATCATTTCAATTATATATATATTAAAACATATTTTTTTCATTTTATTCATTTTTATATTAAATTTTTATATAAAAATATATTAAACTTTTCAACTTTTTCTCTATGGAAAACATATTTTAATTACGTGTACAAGATTAATATTAAATTAAGATTTTACACTTATATATATTCATTTTTGAAAATTGGATTCCTTATATAGGATTAGAAAATTTGATATTATTTAATATGGTTAACATAATTTTTGACCAAAATGTATATTAAGATGTGTTAAAATTATTTACTGTGGTAACAGAAAATATGGGTTTATATGGGGGTTAATCTAAAAAGATAATGGTTGAAATTGATTGAAAACCTTTCCAACACTGAATGTCTAGAAATATTTCAACCGTATATCTTATATGATTTATAAGGGCCCATTTTGAAACCTTTTTTCATGTAATAACATGGTCACAATCTTCTCTATTAAAAAATTACATGTGTGTCACTCACCTCGCTTATAAAAGGTCACCCCAATGATATCCACTTTACAATTATAAAATATGTTGGATAAAAAATTACCTGACCAAATCATTTCCATAATTCCCTCCTCTAACCCTAGAAGCCACAGTTTAGTCAAAAATCCAACCTAATAATCCTTTGGTGCGTATCAAATTCTTTTCTCTCAAGAAGAGGTAATATACCAAACAGAGTGTTTTACTTTATTTCTTCCTCCACCTCAATAAGTTATTATAAAAACATTATCATAAAATAACATAAATACCTTCAATATAATTATAATTTATTAAATTATTTTAGTATCGAAAATATGTATCCTCTTCAATCAATTGAGATATGAAATCATCATTCGTGTGTATAGAAACATACTAACTTGTTAACCAGTGATATTCATTTTTCATCACTACCTCTCATAAAATGATATAATGATTGATTTAATGTTTATATAATATATTTTAGGTATTATGACACCGCTATAATTATAATTTCACATCTACCTTCTAAACTCTAATCTTTTCGGAATATTACAATGTAACTCATCTATATGGCAGACTACCACCTCACAAACGGATATGATGTGGTTTTAATTTATATATAACATGGAAGGTAATAAGAAAATATTAAATATATATATATATAATATAGATAAAAAATTATATCTCTATAATTATAAAATCATGGATACCACTTTACTCTTCAATCTGTTAGAATACAATAACATCGCTCGTGTGTTTCGTGGACTACCATCTCACAAGATGATGTGATTCATTTTTGAAAAACGTATTATATGGAATGTAATGAGGACATTTTTAAATAAAAACATGTGATATATAAGATATAAAATTTATTATGTAATGGTAATATATTATTTTCTTTTTTTTTAATCTAATTCATTAAGAAAATGGACTCAATGTTCAGGAATACGTAAGACTTATTGTCACCATGAATTATGAATTTCATTTTCTATATATTAAATTTATAGATTATTATAAATAAATATATGATGAACTGGTATTATATTAATAAAATGGTTAAAATTCATGACATGAAGAAACCATGATCAATGTCATAGGACCAAATTAAAATCAAAACATACAAAAAAAGAAGTTATTACCCAAAACATTATTTCAACTCGGAATTATTGATAAATGGGTCAAAAAATTCATAATTAAATCATATATTTTATCATAAACAAGAGTATTGTTATTTAATATATTTATGATAAACCTATATTAGTTATATCATCATTTTAAACTTATAACATGAAATTCAAGACTAAATGTAAATGTCTATTTTCTCACTTTTTACTTTTGTAAGGAAAGGGCCATATTTATCACCTTTTTATTTTATGTGGTATATATATTGTCAAAGAACATATTTTATGAATATTATCCTAAAAATAATTTTTATATTCATATTTATCTTAGCATCTCTATTTCATGGGGTTTAAAATTCAATAGTTACCAATGCATAAATGGATATTTGACTCAAATTGGATTCTTTGAGAAATATGTTATGTTTTGAACCTATCTTATTTCATGAGGTTTTTATACAAACCCTTTGAAATGTAACTTCTTAAATTTTATTATTGTCATGATAATTCAAGTTTCGTATAATTTTATTCATTTATAGGTATTAGGATTCAATGTTACCAAAGATGTAACAGTTTTATGATGAAATATTATAAATTATCAGGATTTTTTATATTTATGCTTCAAATAATGAAATATTATGATATATCTATGATCAAACTCGTAATTTTTGTTATCACATAGTTATTTAATTGGAATAAATATTTTACATTCATTTTCCTCAAATTTTTTATCCAGGATTTCAAACGAACACTTTTAAAGAAAACTAACCTTAGTTTTCTATTCAGTAGAAAACTATTTTTCATTCATATCTAGGTTTTATAAAAATAATTAAATCTTATTTTAATTGAATTAAAATTATTTATTACATGCCTTTTTATCCTCATTTTACTTTTTATAAAAAAAATGTGAAATGAATCATCCAATCAATTTCCAAACAATTTCTGTTGGGCTTTTAATAAATATTTGAATGTAATAATTGTCTAGAATGTGTGATAAGAATGTTATTTCCCATAATCCTAACAATGATTTTATTTAAATCATCCATTATATGTTTTCAATGTTATTTTAAAAGATAATTTTTTTAATTTTTTTTATGTCTTATAAAATGTTTCTCAATGAAGAAAGGATGCATTTCTCATGAAATTTTCTAAATTATATTTAATCATTCGTTTATAATATTTCAGGTTTATTTCCAAATAAATAGATTTGAAAAATATTGTATGAATTATTAGGTATAAAATGTGATTTTCAAAGAAAATTTATTTTAATCCAGAAATTTTCAAAGTGATATTTCAAAATTATTTTTTTTCTAAGATGACATCCTCTATTATTAATTATGACATATTAGGGTTATAATCAAAGGTTATCATTATTATTATATCACATTATGTTATTTGTTTATTATTATTAGATGTTTATGACCCCTTCATCTCTTTCACAATATATAACATGATAAAATGCATATAAAACCCACTTCCTTTTTCAAAGGTTATGTTTTGATGAAGTGATGAAATGATTTTAGAACATGTTTCTTTTCTGTATATTATAGTATCATTAAATGTTTATGAAACCCATTTAATTTATTGTGTTTTCATATTATGATTTTTTTATAGTCTTTTTCCACATAAATTTGTGAATCTCATTATGAGATAGTAGATACATTAAAAACAAGGATGATGGTAACATTAGAAAGAAATATGGTTGGGTCCTATATCTCCCACCAATGTAGTGGGTATAGATTGGTATATCATGAGATTTACATGACTATAATGGGGATTAAACCCAATTAATTATGAGATATGGTCAGCTATGAGTATCATAAGAGTGAATGGTTACTATTATAATTGTTTGGGGAGTGAAATCACTCGACTATGATAGTTTTGGAAATAAACCTTGACTTATATAGAAATGATTTTTTATTATTATGTTTATTCCACTGATATATATATTATGATAATGTTATGATTTCATGGATCATGTTCCATGATTCTATTAAGATTCATTCCTTATGAACTACCAACATTATTCCCTAACTCGCAACTTTTTATATATGATATGTATGGGACAATATTCAAATATTAATATCATGTTATTATACCCATCTTCTCATTTTATATTGATATATCCTATGTTTACCCTTATAAAGAATTTTAGCTCACCATTTCTTATGTTTCCTTTTCTCGGTGTATGAAGGTTGGTTTTATATAGGATATATTTATAAAGATAAATAAATGGAGAGATATTTGTTGAAAAAATTAAATGTACTTCACTAAATGTTATGATTATATACCTAGTTCAAAAAGAAACTATATGTTTACAATCCTTAGGTGTTTGTTTTTGTAATGTAATAAATATTCATAAAAAATTAATATATTTCTATGAAAATATTTGGTCACTAAAGATGGTATTAGATGCAAATGATTATATCTGATCCTTGGGGACTCTTGAGCATAAACATTGGCTAAAGTTTGACTCACCACCAATTGTCAATTATAAGGAATGGTATGTCACTGGGGATAGTGGGATGTCATTCCCTATATGTGTATCCACCCATGGATTTCCCACGTAGGAATCCATTATATCCCACTTTTTATAAGATAAGACTATATAGTTTTTAAAAATGAAATGGTTTAGTAGTCCTTTGGAAACAAGGATAATAAAACATTATTGGGATCCCTATATCTCGATCCAAATTGGTTGGTCCCAAGATAAAACTCCCTAAGAATGCCTCCAATAGTCCAAGTGCTAGATAATATCATCATGTATGTATATCACATTGATGGGAAGCCTTTTTCGATGGTACATGTATGCATGAACGCACAAACACCTTGATGAAATAGTGAATAGATATAAAAAGAATGAAACTAAGATGCATGCATATATCTATCCCAAAATAGATTAAAATATATGTACTGAATGAATAAAAAGTTAAAATACAAACCCATCTATTGAAATCTATAAATTCATCCAACCTATTCAGAAAGAGGGTCTCGTTGTCAAATGTAACTGTCGGAAAGCTCCTTGGCCCGACTCCCGTAAACATCTCGGTCTGTCTACCTCACTAAGAACCACCTTCTTAGGTCATTTGTAAACTTCATCGAAAGGAATGTGGACTATTCAAGATAAAACATTGGTAGACTAATCCTGTTAGAGGGTGATTATAAGGATACTTATTAGGAACACAGAAAAATCCAATAGGTAAGGGAGAAAATAATAGGAAACAGTCCACTCTACCAAGCTAGAGGGAAACCAATCGGCCAAAAAACTCCATCACAAACCATTCTAGGATATATATGAAATTTTAGCTCATTCCACTGGGGTTTTCAACCCAAAAACATGACTACACTATAAGAACTTCCATAAAGCACAATGATATACTCATCTCAGACTCCGTGTCCCATGAGGTTTCGACCTCATAACCTCATACATGATTCTACTCAAAGGATCTATCAGTATCATGAAACCATGAGAGAACACTCCAATTGCTTATACATCTCATCTGGAACCCATATGAGAGATATACTCCATCAGGAACAATTCACTAGGTCCATCTCTACTTCCCAGCACAAGATGTCTAGAAATCATTAAACAGCTCCATGTGCAAGACATTATGAAACATGACTAGAGAAGATCATGACTCACAGATATCCATGGTTGTGGGAAAACATATATATATTCTAAACCATGTATATTCACATTAACATGAGTGATTAGTGGGACCCACACCTCTCCACTACTGTAAAGTTGAGGTAATACTGGGTTCTGACTAGGTATCGCCCGTAAAAAGTGGAGAGGCCTTCTTTTCTTAACTATTCTCAGAAGTCAAGGGGGAACATACTCCAATAGAAGAACAACTCTCTACTACTACTATCAGATGGGGGAGTGATAATTTTTTATGTGAGGAATCATAGATAGGTATGATAGGGGAGTACCACTCAATTTCTAAAGGACCCACACACCAGTACGATATGGGAGCACCATGATACTATCTCTTTTTATGATTGGGGGACATACGTACTAATATTAAAGAGGAGTACCAACCCCGTTCTAGATTACCCACTCCCTAGTATGATGGGAGTGCATAAAAAATTCCAGAATAAAATGTATGGAGGGTATATTCCCTAGAAAATTTGGTAGTTACAACTCTAATGATAAAGGATGGTAACCCAAACATGACATGGGAGTAGCCACTCTATCTATATCTATCATATAATGGACCTCATGCTAGTATGATAGGGGTGTATCAAATCCATGGATAGAGGACAGACACCCTATTCCAATAGGGTAGTACGTACTCTATCTAGATAATGTGTCTCGAGGGCTTTTACCTTGTAATGATAGGGGAAAACTATATCTAACTACTCAATAGATATGAGGAACCCACACCCTAATATTAAAGTAGAGTACCAAAAATGGATGAACTAACCAATGGTATGGAACCCATTCTTATGACATGGGTATTCATGTCTCTAATAGAGAAGAGAGGTATGGGATACTTATGCCCTGATGCCACAGGGGATTTGTAGTCACAGCCTCTCCCTTGAAAAACTACACTGATATTTTCCATCGGTAAAGAACACTTGTAAGGAGAGTCATGTTTACTATACCTCACATCGCAACACAACCCCAAGAAGGAGACCCACACATTTCTATAAAAGGGTCTATCCTCTATACCATATTGAAGAGTCTAGGGGACCAATATCCTAAAGCATAATGGAAGGGTACCGACCTTGACCTCAACCCAGTGATCAACCCTGATCACTACCAATGTTTAATAACACTAAACAAGAATCATGCTCTAACCATATCACCACATATCTCATAGGAAAAAATGGAGGCCACCGTCATGTTCTATGTGAGAAAATATTCAAGATAGCCAACTCACGATCCTGAATTCTAGTCCTAGAGAAAAAGATATCTAAGGAAGAATATCCCAAGAAGATCCTCAAGGAGTACATGACATGCACTGGGGTCCACACATGTGGGATCCCACACATGTACCTGGACGTGTATCCTATATACCATATTTTCCAACCCATGTTGTTTTTCATGGTTTGTACAACCCATACACAACATTTCCTACTTCACCTGGGCCCATGTTGTGTTCCACTTCCACACTTCCCTACCAGTTGTGTCTCATACATGTCATGCCTCCCATACAACATAATGTGTTCGAGATAAATGGACACATGTACATGCGTATTTCCCGTTCATGTTTTAATCACATCATGTTTGTGTACATTGTCTATGTACTTTTATAATTCCATTCACTTTCACACAACCATCCCAATCCATGTCCCAGGGTTACATGGTTTGAGTCACGACACGATGTGTAACACTGATACACGGTGTGTAGTCCACAAAACTCATATTCCCATAATAAGATGGGATACAATATGGGTCATAGAAGACTACATGTAATGTATATGGTAATTCCTATCAAGAATTACCTCTAAAAATCACTGATTCTACCAGGGTTACCTTGAACCTATAGATCAACCTAGGATGGATCTCTAGTAATTTTATTTGAAATCTAAATCCTTACAATAATTCGTAATAAAGGGGAACAGGAAAAAACCACATAATTTCCTATCTCTAGGAAAAAAAATCATACATTTGGTAATAGAATTAATCCCAAATCCTTCATCTCCTCGATCTAGTGATGATCGGTGTCATAAATTATGATCGATAACACCTAGTTCTGTTGATTTAACTCATTTTCATTTTTCACTAAAGGGAGCAGACGAGACGTTTTTCCTATTGGTTGTTTCGTGTACCCAAGTTAAAAGGATATGGTAATTTTTAATATATTTTATTAATAAAATTATTATTTGATTAATAATTCACAACATAACACTCTACCAACGTGCCTCCTTCCAAACTCCCATTGTGGAAAACTATATGTTGTAACCACGGTAAACACGATATTATTAACTCAATCGAGACCTCATATTTTTTATCTAAGAATATATTTAGGATTTATCCCACATATCATGAGAAACTTTCCACATGTGAACAAATATATTAAATATTTTTATATTCATAAAATTGATGCTCTCTGGGAACCAGTTTGCTTCGCTAACTATACACCAAGCTTAGGAAACATTATTTAAAATATTTTAAGGAATTTTAGGTCAAACATTAGTCACTATATTATTATAACTTGTAAGTATTTTCATCCCCCAAAAGAAAAATCTTAGGCATGATGGATGATATTGAGACACCCACTAGAACTCCCATGCTAGTGAGCTCAACATGGGTTCCCATGATCCTTTCAAGCATGCACTCAGGTAAACCACCAAGGCCCAACCATAATCATGAATACCTCCATCATGTTCAAAATTATGCAATAATTTTAAATATTTTAGCCTCACCTATGAAATATGTAAAATTACTAAGCACTATAGCCCATCTATAGTCATATGGTCTTGCGTTACACCACCTCGCTAACCTATCGAAGATACTAAGTTAAACCCATAGTTCATATCATATCCTAGATAAACTCCACCATGAACTCCTCAATTTATTTTAATTAAAGTTTGAATCTGAGAATACGAGGGTACCAATGAACAATAAATGGCTTCCCATGTGTACACACAATATCTTACTAGGGCCTTTGTTTGCGAAACTCCAATTGTAACAAAGCTCACAAAAATAAAAAACTTCCAAACCCAGTTGTGTCACCAAAATAACTATGGATGGTAGGAAACTAATACATAGCATGAAATAATTATAGGGTCTAACTCTACAGATACAAAATGGTTATAAGAAATTATCTCCTTCTCTAATAGGTCTCCCCAATAAAAATTGATCAACCATAAAAACTCCACTAGAATTGTCATGAACTTCTCTAAAAATCTATTACACACCTTCTCTCCAAACACATAATTCTATAGAATCCATCAAATAAACCTCTACACTGTATTCTTTGTGTGGTGCTAACTCTCCCACATAGATTTTATTTCATTATAAATACTTTTTTCAGTGGGAAATGTGTCCCTCTTCCTCATCAGTCCAATGTTTTGACAAACAATTCCACATACACTTCAAGAATATAATGTCTAAAACTCATTCCAACTGCAAGAGATATGTAATGAAAACCCAAAATCCTTCCCAATTATCGTACTCGGTATTATCAGGCCCACTTTAGACAAACCACCAACATGTCACCAATCCATGAACACACATGTTATAGGGACGGATCCACCACACCATGATATGGTCCACTTAGGGCAGCACTAACTCACCTTCATGGTTTTACTTGCATCACAAAAACGTGTCTGGTGGGTGAAGGACCCCTCTTTCTTGTTAATTCAAACCTTTGTCGAACAACAAAAACATATTGTTACACCAACTCCACATAGCACTAATGTTTAATCCATGAGAAATAAGAATAATTAAAAGGGTACCTTACAAAAGTATCTAACAATTTTTAATAATAAAAGTAGAAAGTACTTAGAGTGTACCTTTATTCATCCTTGAAGCATTTGGGTTAAATACATCTATGACATGTAGTTATCCTTTCCCACTACCCCCAGCTCCCTGATCCTTGCATGGATCGCCTGGGGGTGGTGATGGAATCCCCTTGAACCAGCTTCCACCAATGGATCCTATCCAAGATACTATTCCATGTCTTCTACATTGTGTAAATCCAAACTCCAAACATATCCTCTACAATGGTTTCCCATCAACTGGCCCATTCTCAGAATCATGGCGGGTCATACATCTCTAATAAGATGCCATCGGCCATCAAAAGTGGAATAGGAAATCTCATACGGGTGACCTGATCATTTGAATTACTCCAATGTTATAGGCCCATGTACCTAAGTTTGGGCATCGATATTCCTCACATATCATGATCAAGACATATTTCCTTTGCTAGTTGTGGTTGATTCATCAGCCTCGTGACCACCAGTACAAGCCAAATCTTCTAATCCTCCCTCCAGAAATCTATCTACTACTAGATCCCACATTATTACCCCCACATAAATGGGAATTCATATGGAATCTACACCTAATATGAAGTAACTATACAGGACCTACTAAAAGTTTTGAGTTTGAAATAATTGGTCTCGAACCAAATCCAAGGAGTATCATCAGAGGTCTGTGAACCTCACTGAATACATTTCATCAGTCATGCTTCTTTTCCAAAGAAGTAGAAGCTCATATATATGTACTGACCTCCACATCTCTAGGTAAAACTTTTCAATGAACAGTTTATCAAACTCCACCCAAGCGATTTTCATCTCATCAGTGTACTACATCACTAAACCACATTGTTGCTCATGATGAACCCTTCAGAAGGCTTGCCTCTTGGACCACCATCTGGTTGGGAGGTGTCCTCACCATGATAAAAACATGAAAGACTACCTTCTACTAATCATTTACTGCTTGTGTGTTTAGATCCATCATGTATCTCAAAAGTCAATGCCTCTATAACTTTTATAGTGCACTCATCCTATATTCATCCTTGGCATGAACTGCTGACAATAACAACTACTCAAATGGTGGTGGCTCAACTACCAACCACCCAAAGGTACCGCCTTAGAATGAGTTTCCTAAAATGATCCCACTTCACATGGAACATCATCACCAGAATCACAGTACAGATCCCTTTCTAGATATCTTTGAGGTGGAATCATAAAATAAAATCAAGACGCACCATGATCAAAGTAAAAAATCTATGGAGATGGCTCAAGAAGTATAAGGAAAAACAAAAACACATTCCTATATGACACATTTACCATTATTTTCTAGAGACCAGTTTCTTAATGTACATAGTTGAAAATCGAGGTATCAGATTCCTAATTAATAAATTCATCAGTGGCCCCAACTACACAAGAACCTCAGGCCTGAAATTAAAACATTAAAAACCCTAAAATTGTCATTATACAACCCAATCCAAGTTCACAACACTGAAATCTATAAGTGGAACCTTCTCTTATACCACTCTATCATGACTCGACAAGACGTGGCTTGGGAATCAACTCCCCAAGCCCACCTCCATTAGGCCAGGGGCTAGTGACTTTAATTATGTATGTATATCACACATATGGGAGTCCTTTTTCTGAAGGTACTTGTATGAATGCAACCAAAGACACCTATATGCAATAGTTCAGATACAAATAAATATGGAAGATAAAATTAATGCATACATTTATCCAAAACTTGTGTAAAATTTAATAAATAAGAATGTAAAAAGGGGAAAACACACACCTACAAAAATAAAACTGTAAAATCATCAAACCTTTTATGAAGGATGGGATCAATTTCAAATGAAGCCTCAAGAATGTTCCTTATCCCATCTTCGGTAAACACCATGGTAAGTCTAGTTCACTAAACTCCTCCTAACTCGGGTCCTCAATGGAATTTTTTGAAAGGCATGTGGTCTGTAAAAGATGCAACACATGTGGGAAAACACCATGAAGGGGAGAGTATAATAATACTCATTAGGCACCCCAAAAATCCAAAAAAAAAGAAGAAAATTAATGGAAATATTCTACTTGACCATACCTAAGGGAACCCAATGGAGAGAGAAAATCCATCTCAAACAATCCTCTGTTATATAAGATTATTTAGCTTCGTCCACAAGGGGTGTCCACCCATACACATGAAAACACAAAAATTAATCCCAACAAATATCATACATACTAGTATCATACTCTATGTCTCATGAGGTTCTGACCTTATTGGAAACAACACGAACCTACTAAAAGGATATAATATTCACAAAAAAGAAATAGAACACACTACAGGAGCTTATCCATGCTATATGAATCCCATACGAGAGATATGCTCCATTATTATCAACACAATATGTCTAGATCTAGTGCCTTGAACCAAATGTATATCCATTACTAACTTACACCCTATGCAGGACTGTTAGAGTTCCAAGTGTGGCGGCATGTCCCTCACCATTGTAAATGGTTGATGGAAGACTACTTCAGAACATAATCCAAGTGCATCCTCTCTAACAATATTGAACAGAGTGACCCGCACTTCACATCTACCCTACAGTCGAGGTAGTACTAGCTTCTAACAATGTATCACCGATAACTTGTAGAGAGGCTTGCTCCTTGTAGCAGTACTCAACAGCTAAGGGATCACTGAATTTAATGGACGACTTGCTCCCCATTTCTACACACATATGGTGTTGTACTACTCTATAAGTGAGGACTCACATCCTAGTTCGACATGGGAGTGCCACTCAAGGGATAGAGTGTAACAACCTAATGGAATAAAAATATTTTCATTTTTGAATAATTTTTATTTTTATGCTACCTTACGATATATGTAGCACTATTATAACATTACACTACACACAAAAATGAGTTATCTTGCATTACACGCAAGGCCATGTTATTCCAAACAATAATTTATTATTAAAATATTTTTATTTAATGTAATAAGATATAACTAATTCATTAATTTTGTTATTATGAATAGTATTAAGTAACTACTAAAAATTTATGATTGAATTCATTGGTTTCCTATTAATTAAAAATGAATATAAGAACTAACTAAATATAATGATAATGTACTTATAAAAACTATTTTTTGTATGAAAAAGCATTTTATGATAATAATTAAAATTAATTACTGTTGGTGAATTATATTAATGAAATATATAATTTATATATTCAATAAAATATTTTACCCATTTATGGAATATATTTTATTGGAATAAAATAGTAACAAACCCAATATTTTACAAAACCCATATTTTTATTATGACACTTTTATCGTATTTTTTATAGAGAAAAAATATTAAATAAAATTAGTTACATTTTAATATATTATATTTTAAAAAATATTATTATTTTAAGGTCAAATTTAAAATTTAATTTGGTTGAAATTTTTGTATATTTCTATTAAGTTTCATTTATGATGAATTGTGATAAAATATTGTATTTTAACTGAAATAAATGTTTTTGTCTAATGATTTATAGTGTTAAATTATATTTATAATTGGTTTTAATATGTAATTAGATCAATTATAAATATTTAATCTTATTTATTACATTTTAATAAATTTTACAATGAATTTGGATATAAAAGCATTTCAATTTTTTGAATAGTTTCACTTTAAATAATGATTTTTGCATTCAATCAACGAGATTAATATTAATTTAATTACATTCAATTTTGTGTCTTAAATTTTTAAAAAGTGGATTCCATACATTTATTAAATGTGTCTAAATTATTTGATTTGATTCCTTTTAGTTTTCTGAAATATGAATAGGAAATTTGTTAATATTTCAATAACCACAGTTAAGAGAATATGAAGTAATGATGTGTTAAAATAATGTTATAAAATTACCCTAAAACATGTCTCAATTTTATTGAATGAGTTATTTTCAAAAAAATTATAATTGGGATGATTTTGGTTTCTAATATAGCCACATGGATGAATTTGAGAATTTTATTGTATTTTATCATACAGTAAGTCCAATATTTACCATTACTATTTTTAATAAGAATTTCATTTTTTATATATAGTTATTTTTAGGGTATCTTCAACTATTAATATTAATTTTAAAGATAAAATTAAAGAATTCATCATTATAATTAATTTTTAATTTTTTTGGTACAAATAAATAAAATAAAGGTGCTCACAATTATGATGTTTTATTGTTTTAATTAATAGACAAGTCAAATAAATGTTATTAAAAATATAAAAATATATAATTTTTCATAATTATTTTTATCAGTGAATTTTATAGATTCATTAGTCATATAAGAGATATATTAAAGGTTTTTTTCAGGGATATCATGTTTATTTATAGTTTTTGTAATTTCAAGGAATTAATACTATCCAAATTTACATTATTTATATTTTGAAAAATACCATATTCTTTTAAATCATATAAATTCATAAAAATAAAAAATTAGGAAAAATTATTAGGATAAGTCCTTAAATGTAATCAATTACTCATTTATTCATATCTTCATATTTAATATTAATTATATTAACCCTCAACTTATAAATTACATGATATCACAGAAACAATCAAAATAGATAAATACAGGATAAAGTTAAACGATAATGAATTAAAATAGTAAATAATTGTTTAATTTTAATTGAAAAAAATTATTTCAAACTAAAATAATCCTACATTTTAAATTAATATGTCTTTATCGATTTTATTTATTATATTAAATTTATATTAATTTGATATTTTGAATATTTTGAAAAGTATGCCTCAGCTCAATTTTAAAAGGCCACCACCTCCCTCAATTCATCACGCCATGTTTAGCACTACAAATCAACAAAACTATCACTAAAAAATATCCCAAATTCCCTCCCCTCATAATATAAGACTCACATTTTCCATAAATCAACCTAATCAAGGATTTTGGTATAAACCGAAATGATTTATCCAAATAAGAGGTAATATTCTTCAACAATCAATGTAGTTTTATTTCATTTCTCAATTCATCATTACTTATTATTACATGGTCATATAAAAACAATAGTATTGTAGATATACTGGGATTTTGTTTTTTTATGTTTTATAAATATAACTACACATACTTCCATCAAATGGGTAATGAATTTACTATTCGTTTACAAAGAACTACTTCCTCCTCAAAGCGATGTGATTCATTCACACTACACATGAAACATATAAAGAATATTCTTAATAAAAAAATGTAATATATATGACTCTTATATAATAAAATAATTATAATATACATATATATCATATTATTTAAATAATATTAATATGGAAATAAATGAATGTAATGTTTATGCATACATATGACCTACCGTCTCCATGAACGGTGCATCTCATTTACTCTCTCAAAAAAATTTGACTTATTATAGATATATATATTTATATATACTAAATATATCAGATATCTAAATAATGTATTATATTCTACAGATTATGAAATCCTGATCAATGTAATTGGAACATCAAATTACAAGTCAAACATACTTGAAAAACTATGAAATTAACAAAAAAAATAGTGAAAATGATGAATGATTATTATCAAACGGTTGATAAAATAATATAATAAGATCACATATGATATCATAAGTATGAATAAAGTTATAATATAAATTACTATCATGCATTATACAATTATATTGGTGGTTAAATCATGTAAAAATAAAATATAAGTGTGGGGAAATGGATTTTCATCTCACATTTTTACATCTCTCAGAAAAAAATAATATTCACCACTTAAATCTCTTGTGTGATATATCTATTTCCCCTATTGATATATAATATCAAGAATATATTTATCTTGATGTTATTAAATGTTTTAAATGATAATTATTTAATTTTATTGGGCTTTTGATTCAAATATTTAAATGTTGAAAGAGACAATTTGATTTAAAATTATATTTTAAAATTAATTATTAACTATATGAGTAATAATTTAGACATGGAACACATGGCTTAAAAACTAGTTAATTATTTCTCATTGATGCATTGGTAGTCTCATGAGGCTAAATCTATTGGTTGGAAACCCTTCGTGTTTTTTAAGAAAAAAAGATGGGTTTCTACTTGAAGACCTAATCCATATTGTGAAAGGTCTTGATGGTAGTGGTGCATGTGAAAAAATACATGACATCTAATAATAAAATACATGACATCTAAAAATACATGATATATATGGATTCATTTAATATTAATTTCATTTATTAAATGTAATGTGTTTTAGTTGTTTTCCAGTACATATTTAGTATGCCTTATCTAGTTATTTAAATGGACTGTATTATTAGTTATTTACCTATACATTGGATATATTATAATTTATTAATTATTCCCTCCATTTTAATTCCCATACTAATAATTTTATTTCACATTTATTATATTTCATATCTCTAGGGGATGAATATTTCTTCTTTGAATGAGGTTCAAGGATGTTGTTTATATCATTTTATTATGTATCATGTTTTTATTTTATTCTCCCAATGTATTTTGGGAATCATGTATGTAATATGGTTTTCAGAAACTTCTAAACTGTTTTGTACCTTGTAATTTAAATGTTTCATCTATTACAATGAAATAAAATAATGCACCCCCTACAGTATTCTAAGTTCTGGACATTACAAGTAGGACAGGATCCCTGGTACTAGAGGGGAATACCACTCTTAAAATCAATTACTATGGGGGACTCATTCCCTGAAACAACATGAGATTACTAAACCTAGTCAATAGTACCTTATCCTTGGTATGATAGGTGACTTCCAACTTTTATGGAATAACACGTATGGAGGACCCACACCATGTAACAGAATGGTTGTTTAGACTCCAAGGTTAATGGACCCCCACCCTAACATGATTGGGGAGTACCCATTATCTCTGTATGTAACATATAGAGGAACTTAACACTAGTACAATAGGGGAGTACCAAATACATAGATAAAGGAACCACACCCTGCTCCAATAGGGAAGTGCCTACACTATCTTGCCAATGTGTTTGGAGGTATCGCACCCTGGAATGATAGGGGAGTTCTATCTCCAACTACTCGAATGATTCACGGAATCCACACCCTGATCCATCAGAAGATTAACAACCCTAGAATAACTACCCAATGGTATAGAACCCATGGACACAACATGGGGAGTCATTTCTCTAAAAAAGAAGATAGGTAGGGTAAACCCGCACCCTGATACCATTTGGGAGTACTAATCCCAATGTCTCTCTTGAAGAAAAAAATCAATCTAGAACATCATTCAAGCACTAATAGAATTATAATCATGATTAATATACCTTACATCACAACACAACCTTATATTGGTGACCGAAACCATGATATAATATGTTATCACCTCTCTACTAACATAAAGATCCAAGGGGACCCATATCAAAATGTTTAAGGGAAGGTTACCAACCATGACATCAACCTTGAGATCCAACCTGGTCACTACAAAATGTTAAGAACACTCTGCAAGAATCCTAAAAAAATTACACCACCACATATCTCATATCCCAAAATAGAGTCCATTATTGAGTTAAATATGCAAAACTACTCAGTATATACTACTCACACACCTAAATCTATGTTCCAATGAAAGAGATACGTAAGGAGGAGGATCTCAAGAATATCCTCAAGGAGTTAATTGTGTTCATTGGGTTCCAAAAAGAATGTGAGACCACTCAAGAACATAGATTTGTATCCTTTTTACATTGTTTTCCAATAGGTTACACTGTATTTATAGCTCATACAAGAAATTTCTCATTTCACCCATCCCTTGTCCATGTTTCTCATTAACACGGCCCAACGAGTCATGTCCCTTACAGGCCGTACATCACATACTATATTTTGTGTCAAAGATAACCCACCACCAATCCATGTGGATTAAACATTAATATTTCTAAAACCTCATGTCCACAAACTTTTTTTGTGTAATTTTACATGGAAATGCACTTTACGAAAAATTTCTCACGATTTTATCTATTGGCACATGGTATGAGTTACTACATATCTTGTAACATTGGTACATGATGTTTAGTCCCCAATAGCCATCTCTCTTAAATATTATGGGTTAGACGATATGTCTTACTAGACAACATGCATGATGATGCCAATTCTTGTGGAGAATTACCTCCAAAAATATTCTATTCTTCCCAGTTTACCTAGAAACCTCCATATAAACATAGGTGAAATCTCTAGCAATTGTATTTCGACTCTACCACCTTATGAAAATTCATAACAAAGGTGATGATGAAAAAACCTAAAAACCACCTTCTTAGAGGGAGAAGTGATGAATTTATAACTATATTATGATACCCAAATCATGTTAATCCTTTATCTGAGGATAATTAACATCAAAAAATGAGATTAGAAAATCCTAGTTGGATTGATTTGGCTTGGTTTTCATATGTCAACAAGGGAGGAGAGGACATTTTTCTTATCTTTTTTGTTTAATGATCCAAATGGAAAATGGTAGGGGTTGTATTAAGTTATCTTATTAATAAAATTTTAAATTAATTAATAATTATCTACTTAACACCCTTCCAACGCGCCTCCATCCAAACTCTCGATAAGGAAAACATGATATCGTGTATAGGGTAAACATGACTTTCTAAACTCAACCACAACCTCAAATTTCTAATATGATTATCCATTCAACAGTTAGTCCATGTTTCATGAGAATCATCACATACGTGAAAAAATATATTTATTAATTTTAAAATAACCACTTTGAGGCCCTCGAGGCCTCAGATTCTTGAACTAAAACAACACCATCGTTTGGATATATTATTATAATTATAAAAAACCCTTATAGGTCAAATCCATGCCACTAAAAGCTAGTTTTATTCCTAAAGATATGATTTGAGATACGTCTAATGATAATCCTACAGAGGAGTCAAATTATAGAAAAAAATTAATAAATTTGGGTAAGGGATAGAGTGATTGGCCACTATGTAATTACATCCCACTATATATACAACAAGTTGATGTGGATCTGGTATAGATGTACATTGGAGTAATAGCTAAAAATAGGTCACATTGAACTTGACATGATCGCCACCTAGTTAATGAAAATGTTTCTTTCTATACACATCGTTTGAAAATCATAGGGGATATGCTTAATAAATTCTTGAACACTTTACTGGAAATATTGAAGGATTTAAATATTGACTATTAATGTCCTAGGTTAATCAAAAGTTCTCATAGATTTAAAATTAAGGGTCATTAACATATTATGAGTGTTTTTTCAGGATTTAGTTGATTCCCACAATGAATTATTTTACTCATAATGTCATTTTTCAGTACATGGACTGAACTAAAACAAAAAACTTTACTGTTGAATGTAATAGACAAGATGTTGAGGAGAAACCAAAAGGTATGATGGCTATAATAAAAGATATTGTGATTATTTCTAATCAATAATCATAATATATGATTAAAAACATGAACCTTAACCATCTATCAGGCCCACCAAATAAGTGAAGGATAACGTTTATTATGATTTTTTGTGGTGGAGACCATAGAGGAAAGAGGATTTGGTTTCCTATATTTCAAGAATGTGAGAAGAAGTAATCATGATAATGTATCAGAAGAACGGGTTGAAATTTTTAGTGTAAAAACAATAATATGTAAGGAATTTATGAAGGAAAATTATTATATTTATTAACACTATGGATGATAATTAATGCCTCATGAAGATATCATCGACGGTTGAATGTCAGAAATTTTGTTAAGTATGGGTATTAAGAAAATTGTTGTCTTATATAGAATTCTCATTAAGTGAATCTACAGTTTTTATTAGTAATAGTTATATTACTCTTTATGAAGTAGATATTGATGAAATATGAAATTAAATAAGTGTCTAGGAATAAGAAAAATAATTTTTGTGAATTGTGTAAGAAGAAAGTGGAATGATTGATGTGTTTATGTATTGAAAAAATATGAATTTAATTCTAATCAATTGTATTTTAGTTATTAGAATCATGAAACATAATTGTAATTTTACATAGTATTTTTTCATTAAAGAGTTAAAAAAATATGGAAAATGGTATTGATGTTATAGAAAATAGATTTAATGTAAAGTTTATATTTTGATTAATGGAATATAACCCTTAACATGTTCTTGATATTGATGAAATGATTTTTAGTTTGGATAAATATAATATTGTTATGGATAAATTAAATTGTATATTATTAATCACCATTGAACAGATTAATAATTTTATATAATGTCTTTTTCATTCTCATTGATGGTTTTTGCAATATTTTTTTTATTTATAGAATATATTAAATAACTGTTTATTTTGTTTATGAGATGAGGAATGAGTAAATTTTTAGAAGAATTCATGTTTTCACTAATATATTTTCGTAATTTATTATTTGATCATTTAATAATATATTATATGATCAATGTATGAATATTTTTTTTATGTGACCTCAAGGGAACCATCATGTTCTTATGGGATTGATATTAAATTGATATAGTAAAATTCAATAACCTTGCTTATAAAAATTAATTTAGTAAGGTATATAATGTTAAAAACTCTTCTAATGGTTTTTTTTGAACATTAGATAATCTTCCATGGTCTAAATTATTATTTCACCATATAAAAATTTATGAATAATCTATGAGATCCGTTTTATTATAATAACATGATATTGAACAATGAATTAACATTCATTTGTGGATCCTACTATCTGTTAGTTCTTTAGATATGTAAAATTAAACTCTTGTAGGAAGATATGAAGTGGAAATATTACAACATACAACCAAATTATGAAATTTTTCTTGTGAAATTCTGTAGAATAATGTTTGAATTGTAGGATCGAAATAATGATGTAGTTGCTCAATATAAAAGAGGGGGGTGAACTGTATACTTTAAAATTTTCCTTAGTCAAGGACAGATCTAAGTTTAAAAAAGTTAAACTAAGAAAATTCACAACACCTCTAACACCAATTGGAGAAATATAACAAGGTGTGAAGTTATCAAATTCATGTTCTATGCACTTCCTTAAATCTGGAAAGTGATTCCAAAAATCGGTTCCAGAAATATGGATCCGGAAATTTAAACTTAACTAAAGTTTACAGTATGAGATTCTAACTTAAAGCGTATAGAATCTAAATGGATCAGATTACAAGTGTAAGGAAATATAAGAAGATTATAATTTCCTTACAATACAAAAGTGCAGCAGAAAAAAAGTAGTAAAATGAAAAGTAACAAGATATAAGTCTTTTAAACCAAAGAGAAGGGTATCCAACAACCTTGGATAAAGGTCCCTTGATTTATAATTTCAAGAAAATCCGTCTTACCCACCCCAGGGTAAGCCATCTATATGAAGATTGGAATCTATGTCTTGCTATCCCCCCAAGCCCTTAACTTCATGGTAGTTGGAACCTCTGTCTTCCTCAGCAAGGAAGCCCTTGAACTTCAAGGTAGTCGGCACCTCTGTCTTCCTATCCATGGAAGTCCTCGAATGTAATCACCAACATTCGGAGTCGCACTAAGCAATATAAATGAGCAGTTCAGTACGCACAACGCATGAAAATATTCTCTCTCTCGAAATCACCTTCACAACATGTGGTCTCTAGATCGATCAACTTATTGTTGAGATCTTTCAAATGAGCTCCTATTTATAAGAAAATTTCTAATGGTCAGCTTCTTCCTCCAACTGTCATATCATCCATGAAATTCGGAGGGACCTGTAAACGTGTAACTCATACAATGGTAAATTAGAAATATAATTGATTACATCATTTAATAATAAATCATTTATAATTGAATAGACGAAATCATTTTGAAATGAAGCATATGTAAGAAAAATCCATACAAAATTTCCGAGTGTAAGCAAATTAAAAGTTTGGAGTCTAATCAAAATGAAATTTGGAGTTATGTTAAAAAAATTTCGGATTCTATTTTATAGGAATTCGGAGCATGCTTTCACTAGAGTTCAGAATCTAAACTTGTAGAGGTTCAAAGTTGAACTTCATATAATTTCTAAGTCGAACTCATGAATGTTCGTATTTGAATTTCATAAGAGTTCGGAGCCAAACTCATGAAATTTGGGAGTTGAACTTCATAAGAGTTTGGAGTCAAACACATGAATGTGCGGAGTCGAACTTCATAAGAGTTCGGAGTCGAACTCATGAAAGTTCAGAGTTGAACATCATCAGAGTTCGGAGTCGAGCTCATGAAATTTTGGAGTCGAACTCATGAAAGTTCGGAGTGAAAATTCATAAGAGTTCGGAGTCGAACTCAGGAAAGTTCAGAGTCCAGAATTCAGATTAGAACTTCATTATAGTTCACATCCAAAATTTGGATCCCAAAAACAGAATACTCCAAATATTGACATTATACGACTTCTGGGATTTTGAGTATGAATCCAGTTTTTGTACTTAAGAAAAATATTTCTATGTATCAGAAAATCCAAGTTAGGGTAAATTTCCTTAAATAAGTAAATTTTCTTTATGGAGGTAAAATTTATATTTTCTTAAGTATAAGGTGTTTGTGATTTTCAAAATAATAAGTAATGGAAAAGTCATAAGGAAAACCTTATTGGCTCAACAAGAATACCTTTCAGTAAAAATTACCCCATTATTGGCAAATGATCTTGAAATAAAATTTTGTCATATTACCGTCATTTATGATGATATTAGAGACCATTTTCACACCATTATTTATGGTTTTTTTATATTTATACTAACATGGTCATTAAAATTCTCATGATCAATGATATCTTTCATTGCCTATAATTATTTTGAAAGTTTGATTTTGTACCTTGTCGAAATCTTCACATCCCACATATGTTTTCATATTTGGAAACATAATATGTGTTATTCTAGTTGACCATATCACATTCCATTACATCCATTCAAGAAGAAGTTTTAGTGACTCTTTTTTACAATGTCGATTTTTCAAAAATAGATTTTCAAATTTAAAACCCTTATTTTTCATGAACAAGTTAAAATTTTTGGGACTCAATTTATTAAAGGGTGTAAAATGTAAAAAAAAATTTTGAAATATTTTTCTAAATACTGTTAATGTTTTTATATTTCCACATTACACACTACAATATTTTTATCTCTTGATACACGAAACACTGATTTTAGATTCCTTAACACATAACTCTTACAATAGAATGCGATGCATGCACTATCGAGTTTAAATAAAACGTGGCATACTATTTAAATATTATTAAATAATATTTATCACCTTGACATTTGACTAATGGGTATTAATAAGATTTAATAAATTACTAAAATATATTTAATACAGATATATACAAAATCAATACTTTGGTGACCAATTAATTTGGAATAAAAAACTATTTGAAACTAAAGGAAATCTTCTTTAGAAAAACTATTTTTTGCCAAAAATAAATTTTAACTCCATAAATTAAATTAATAGAATTTAGAAAACTAATTTAATGAAATTTATATATTATATATTGAACTAATTTATTAACATTCATCTTTAATGTTATCTAGGAAAGAGATAACAATTAATCTAATTTGTTAATTAAAACTTTATTATTCTAAAAATCAGTTTTTCTTACCTTTTACAGAATTATTTTAAAATTAACTTTTACAACATTTATAAAATGTATTTTATAAAATAAAATTCACTTTTTATGTCATTGTGTAAAACGTATCTGGGAATTAATTATTGAAATTTTTATGAGAAGATTAATTTTTCGACCAATAGTTAAAAATAAATGTTTTTATTAATAATTTTCATTTTTTAATGAATTTAAAAATTTAAAATATACTTTTATTTAGGTTTAAATGTTAAAATAAATTAATAATATATCTATTCAATCAATTTAATCTATTTTAATATATGTAATACTAGATTTTGGAATAAAAAACTTTTTAAACCTGTAAACATTTTCTCTATGGAAACCTCTTTATTATCGCATCTGAGAGATTTATTTAAAATTATATTTAGCCACTTTTATTAATGAAATTTTAATAAATTAATTATATATTTCTATTCAAAATAATTTATATTATCTTATAAGGTATTTTAATTTTTTTTACAATAATGTATAGTAAAAATATTAAAAAATATATATTCCACGATTAACGTAAAAATTTGTTTACCAGGTGGGTTAGACTAAAAGGATAAAGTTTAAAAGGTAAAATAATCTTTTAAAAACAATATCTAACCATATATGAGACATATATCTTCTAGGTTAAATAAGGGACCATTTTTAGGGTTTTATAATTTGAAAAACATGGTATTACTAGTTTGTCGTTTTACCAAAGGTATGTTATTGGTGTCACAAATAGTTTTACCCTAACGGGTATAGTACCAGTAAGGGGTAAATACACAGGGAAAAAGATGTTATCCTTGTCTTACTTAACTAGTTTTTATTTTTGTCTTAGTGAAGTTTTCTGAATTCAAAGTCGATTTTTTTAATGTTTGGATAAAAAGGTAATTGAATTTAAATTTCTTTAGAAAATTACATAACATATAAAAGAAAATATACGAAATTTGATTGGGTGAAAATAGAGAGGAAAAATGCATTAGGGCTCTAGATTTTTAAGAGGTTATTTATTAAAAAAAATCAATATGAGGTTGTGTTGTTCAAAATAATCCAACACTATGGGTTTCAATTGGGAACAAGGTTTCCTTGGTCCGGTAAACGTATGTTTTGAGTGGAGGAAACAGAATCTTTGTTCAGGTAGTTAGTGTTTCACAGTTTTTTATTTGGATTATTCCATTTTTTTAGTTGATGAATACATCCAATGATCATGAAAGTATTTATCATTATTATTCTTTTGAATCCCTAAAACTTCTGCCCTTAGTCTAGATCATAATATTCGGTGATAATATAATGTGATTAAAGAAGAATAAGAATATGCTAACATAACAAACACATTCATAAAAACTAATCTAAATTACAACTCTTTCATCACCCACAACCCCAACACACTGGGGTTTAAGTCACACATAGAAGAAAATATAAGAACAGAATCATCGATACCAGATGTGATCATTAAAGAAACTTTGAGGAGAATGTGTCTCTTCAGTAGAATTGTGGAATGGTTAAGTAGTTAAATAAAGGTAGCATGGTGACAGATCTACATTCCATCAGACCTTCCCCCATTTTCTCCACCCCTTGGTCTAGAGGCCAATTCCACTATTTATAGAAAATAAAAGTACATAGCGCGTGGAAAAAGTACATGGAGTGTAGTTTTGCCAATGTGATTTTGTCTTTTTCTTCTCTACTACTAGGTGGCCTAACACGCTTCCGTTGAATTGGAACATGACAACGTCTGGTAGGTATAAATACATGTTGTTTAGCTCCCCCACACATGGTGTTCACCCTCTTTAATTGGCCACCAACCGCTTCTAGAAGGGGATACACGGCTTATAGATGCATGTACACAGGGTGTAAACGTCAGCCAGCCACATGGGCGTGTAGACATATTCTCAACCACATACCACTTCTAGAATACAATACACACCATGTAGTATTATTACCTAGCATGTATAGGCTTCTGGTAACTTGGGCATGTACTTGCCCAAGACAATCCATGTCTGAGTCAGAATGAACACGGCGTGTATAATGTACACGCCATGTAGTTGTAAATTTTTCCCAGTTTTCCCCCGGTTTGTGTGTTTGGCCAGAAATCACCTGAAAATGAACTAGGTCACAAAAATCCATGTATTTGTCCACTAAATAATAAGTATTTTCTACAGACATGATCTTATTTTAAATAAATTACGTGGAAATGTATACATAAATCTGTTTCATCAAACTCCCCCATACATAGTCATTTGCTTTACCTCAGGAAAATCTCAATATCTAGTTAAAAGAATCTATATTTTAAAATGAAGGAATTATGTTAACCATAAATGTAAATGAGAATGCCACTAGACAAAATTCTGAAAATGTTAAAAAACAGTTTTGATTCATAAGATATTATAATCATTCCTCATATATAATTCATCTAACTACTTTCATATTGCTTCAAACACATGTTTGAGCCTTTTAGAAATAAGTAATCCACTTGATGATCTACCCTGCCAAAAATATACTCAACACTCAATATATATTAATTCAAAGTTATTCTCAATCAAATATATATACAATATATCCGTAGGTTTTCAGTAAATATAGTTCTCTACTTCACGAAAATTTATTTACAAAAATCATGAGGGATTTTCAATAAGGATAAGATTTCTCTATGGCTAAGGGTTGGTAGGTAAAGATGTGGAAAATAACTCTAAGGATTTAAAAAGGTGGATAAAGTCTTTAGAAAAAATGCATGATATTCAATGTTAATCTAGGTGTAAAAACATCCTCAACAAGCTCTGTCAAATGATCTCCTCACCACCATCTCCTTTTGTGAAGTAGGGTTCACAAACCAATAAGTGAGTTTAGTGTTCCATTGATTGTAATATTATATATTTTTTAAAAGAATTGTGGAGACTATTTAGAAATTCCAAAAATAGGGGTTTGGAACCCTCTTTACTCCAAATTATAAAGAGGCTCTCTCCCATACTTAATTTCATGACAATTCACAAAAACCTGCCATGTACTGCAAAATCCTTCTTTTAAGCTTAAGTAAATAATCAAGCAAAATAATAAATTAATTTGGTTATGAAGGGAATTAGGCTGTAATATGGCTTCCCATAATGGTTGTTCAGGGATTCAAGGGGATTCATGAATATCAGATGTAGGGTAGGTCCCAAGATAAGGGGTTTGAAACAATCTAATGCCTCAATAATTTTAATGTAATTCAAAAATTATTCATTTTTTGAATAGAAAAAGATGAAAATTCTGGTAGTTATTTATATCCTAATATTCTCTCAAGAAATAGGGTATTGTAATGTATATGAAAAAGGATTTAGAATACCTCTCATGAGTGGTAAATACAAATAAAGAGTCAATCGGGTCATGACTTGCGTATAATTGATTATTCTAAAAATGTAATTATCCAAGGATTAAAATTTTCAATTCACACTATATCAGCAATCATTTTAAAACCCTTACGAACCAAAATAATCATGTAGAATTTTAAAGATTTCCCACTTTTATCTTTATTATTAAGAAATACGATTAACCAAAGTTTCATCATTATTTCAAATATATCTTCCAATAATGGTGTCACATAGATGATGATAAGGGAAAAGACTAAAGTGGTTGAGAGACGCCCCCATACTTAATATCGCATTTGGTCCACCAAGATCCCTATAAAGATAGATAAGGGAATTGGAAAGACACAAAAGTGGACCAGAACAAGGGAATGAAAAAAATAAGTAAATTAAGAAAGAAAAATAAAACAACGGAATATGGGAAAAACAATACTCCCCTAGTGTCTAGGTGAATAAATATGGGAAGTGGTGGATATGTGCATCTCAAATCATTCCAGAGTACCTGTGATGGTCGTGGAGAGAGAACAATGTAAATATACAAAAACATACATAGACACAAGATATCACGAATATATATATAAAGAAAAACATGTGTCCAAAATCCAATCAGAGGGTCACCATAGAAGGGGCATCATCCGGTACAGAAAAAGCAGGGAGAGAAGGATCCAAAGTCTTGGAAACCAGAGGCTCGTAATCTTCACTCAAAAGAGAATCGTATGAGTCAGATCCATAGGGGCTAAACTCGGAATAGGAGGATCGATGGAAATCCCTTGACTGGCAGCAGTAGTGGCAGCAGCTGGGCAAGTATAGGAGATGAGAAATGAATCCATCGCCAGTGTAATAAATGTGGGTGAAGTGGTAGAAGAAGGTCTAGGATCTGAGGTAGGGGAAGGTGGTGGGGGTAGTAGAATACCATGATGCTGAAGAAGAATCCCCAACATCTACTCGAGAAGGTCTAACGTTGATTGTGATGAACCAAGTGATGCTCCGTCATGGATAGGAAAATGGAAAAGGAGAGATCAGTCGAGGGTTTAGAGGTAGTTGGGTATGTAGAGGGAATAAAATAAGGAAGGTAATAAAAAGTGGGTGGGTTTGGAAGCCAGAAGGGGTGGGGAAGGAGGAGTAGGTATATCGGTGGGGGTAGAAGGGTCAGCAGGTGGTCGGGGTGGTGCATCAGCAAGGACGTAAGCACACCCTACATCGGGACCAATCCCAACCGAATAAGCATGAGAAAGTCCATACGCTGGGGGGAACCTAACCGGTCATGGGAAATATAAGGCTTAAAAACTAGAGGTTTGTAGGAGAGGCAGGTGGCATAAAACTTACCTTTCAGGTTTCTCTGACGGCCGGTAAACATGGTGTGGAAATTGGAGGCTGTAAGGTAAGGGGGTTCGGGTTGTCCTAAAAGATAACATAGGCGAGGTGCTCCATGTCATGGTCGGTCAAGATCCCAATATCCTCACAGAGGGGAAAAAGTATGGTGCTAAAGCACCGGTGGGTGAATTGGAGGATAGGATTTGCAATGAGGGTACTCTTCTGGGAAGTGAGAGTGTATCGGTGGTCAGACCCAGCAATATCCCGCCACATGGAAACAAGCTCAGAGCGCTCAGGCTAGATCAAGGTGGAGATAGGGGTGGGGTGATGGGATGAGTATAGAAAGAACACCCTCATCCAAAATCAGTCTTAGTAAGGGATAAGGGTTGTCCGCCTAGTCGAAATTGTACTAATGGGGCTGCATGGCCAGGCATCTACCGGTACTAGGGCTCATCGAACAAGAAGGAATCCGTAAAATCCCAAAATAAATCATGTAAAATAAGAGTAATGTACTGGAATATCGTGAGTAACTGGGTGTGCCTGAGGAGATCCTCCAACTCTCCCAAGATACTCAGCTGCTGAGGGATACTGATATCCATATAGTGGTTGCTCAATGTTATTGGGAGGCGAGAGAAACATCGGACTCTGTTATGGGCCATGTCATAACCAGGAACACCATGCCAGGGTATGTGACAATACAGGGGCTGTCCTAGGTGGTACCATAGCAGGGGATAGATCTGGGGGTAGAGTGGATGCAGTAGACAGAGGCTCACTGGATGGGGTCGCTGATGATGGACCATAGTGACTGAAGAGGGTGTGAGAGGTTTGCAAACTAGTGGAGAAGAAATGATGGTGATCGGAGGCTCCGTACGAGATGGTGAAGGTATGGTGGTACTAGGACCAGCTTCTTTGGAAAGTGTGGGTGGTGGAAGGATTTCCAGTGGAGGAGGCTAGTACACCGGATAATCTGGAGATAGTAGCGTCACAGACCATAGTCGGATCCGATGAATAATGGTACTCTCGCTCTCAGTGGCGGAGGTGGGCTGCTTCCCCCCCAAAGAGTCTCTCTCTTCCATATCCAGAAAAATAATGAAAAACCAAACAAAAGTAAAGAAAAAGAAAAAAGAAAAGAAGAAAATGTGAGAAAAATGAAAATTAAAAAAACATATCGTGTATATCTAGAGTACATGATGTGTAGTGAAAGCAGATTAGCATCCCGTGTTCTCTGGAAAGGCATGAAAAGTGAGCACGGAATAGACCAGCGAAGGATACATGGGGTGTACATAACATACACGTTGTGTTCGGGCATAGTGGTCCTGGTCGTGTTTTGGAAAAGACACAAAAACCGTCTAGCAGATCTAAAAACATAGGACACGACGTGTGAGAGGAAAACATGGCATGTTCAAGAGAATAGGTTATTGGTCGTGTGATGTGCCGGACATGGGCTGGCCAAAAAAATGGTATACATAGCATGTACCAAACACACACACTGTGTCTGTGAACATGGTTTGTCAGGCTCTGTGAAAAAGGTTCCTGGGCATGATGGGGGCTGGGATATGGTGTGAACCGAATATACACCCTGTGTATTTTCAAATTTCTAAGAATTCAGTGTGTGGTTGTGTACAGAAGTACACTTCATGTGTTCTTCAAATCTTGCATGTGTATCGGAGAAACCAAGTGGTCATCCAATCCACAAATCACCCTAAACGCCTATTAAAACTTGAAATAAAGGGTGTAAAAGGGAATACCCGGACCAAGGATCATAATGAGGTTGAAATAAAAAGCTAAATGGCCTAAAATCTGCAGATTTTGGAAGGGGAGGCCATGCAGCGTGCGAGAGAAGAAATGGAGAGAGGGGGGGGGTTCCACGCGATACGGGCTGAAGCCGGGTGGGGCGCGACTTTTATAACTACGATACACGTTTTGTAGTCTACTGAAACACGTTGTGTACCGCATTTTTTATATATAAATATATAGATATATAATTATTATAGTAAACTATATAATAATTAATATTAATAATTAAAATAAATAGAAATGTATATATATATATATATAATTTATAAAAAATAAAACAATACAAAAATTGTATTAGGAAATAAACGCCATTTTTTCTAAAATTGGGAAAAGAGAAGTTCAACCTTCATTATGGTTCTTGGGGCGAGGTTTGAACCGGTGATCGACCATTCTGAATAAAAGCCCTCAACCAATAGAGCAAAGGTTTTACTGCTACTCCTATTTATTATTTAAATATATTTAATTTTTAAGACATATAATACACAGGATGTAGGAAATTCACGATGTGTGGTTTTAAATTATACAAAAAGGGTTTAAGTAGGGAGATTAGCCGAGTTCGAACCTGGGTCTTTTGGATCCAGGTCACATACACTTCCAATCTTCAAAATTCACCCACATATATTTCCTTTATGTTAAAAATCCTCGTTAGTTTAGTAATAAAAACATGGAACACACTATTTATATTGAAAGACATGTCGTGTGGTTTTATAAAAAGGACAAATGATGGAAATGGGGTAGTTGTCCGGATTCAAACATGGGTCTTCTGGAATCGGGTTAGGAACCCTGACAACCGATCCATCCACATCATGGGATTTCATATAAGAATATATATATATATATATATAATATGAAAAATAGAACACACATCGTGTAAGAAAACATGAATATTAAAAGGAGGAACCCTGTGTCGAAGGTAGTTCAGGTGGGATTCGAACTGCTGACAGCTCAGATAAACTCCAATGACCTTACCATCAACCCCGACATCATCGCTTTATATTACAAAGTTAAACTATATATTTATAATAGATAGAAGATAACAAAAAGGAAAAAGTACACACTATGTAGATAAGTGGAACAAGGCATGTATCCCATGGGTTGCCTCCCAGGACGCACCTTTGTTTTTTGGTTATTGGCTCGGCCGACTTACCTCTACTTTACCCGAGATGTAGGATGGGAAACGTTCCCAATAGCTCCTCTGTGTGATGGTAAATCTTTAACCAATGTTCATTCACCTTGAACGGTTGACCATCCTCTCATGAAATTTTCATCACTCAATAATGGAATACTCGTATGACTCGGAATGGTCTTGACCAGCTTGGCTTTAACTTCCCTAGGAATAATTGATGACGAGAGTTAAAAAGGATTACATGATCACCGAGGTGGAATGATTCTAGTGAAATCATCGGGGTGTGAATTGTTTTCTTTTTCTCCTTATACAGCATGGATTTATCATACGCCTCTAATATGATTTCATCAAGTTTCTACAGTTGGAACTTACGCTTCTCTTCAGTTACCTTTAGATCAAAATTCAGGGCCTCGATGGCCAGTAGGCTTTGTGCTCCAACTCTACTGGCTGGTGGCATGGATTTCCATAGATGAGGTGGAATTTGGACATCCCTAGTGGGGTTTTGAAAGTAGTTTGATATTCCCACAAAGCATAATCTAGCTTCTTGGACCAATATTTCCTCAACTTTTTCACTATTTTCTCCAGAATCTACTTGAGCTCACGGTTGGAGAGCTCCACTAGTCCACTGGACTGGGGATGAAATTATGTCCCCATATGATGCTTCACTATGTACTTCGACAGTATTGCTTTCACCAATGAGATGTTAAAGTGATTCCCTTTATCCCTGATTAGTACATGAGGAATCACAAACCTACTAAAAATATGATTCATTGAAAGTCCCACAACTACCATGGACGCGTCGTGTGTTGTAGCAGTGAATTCTACCCATTTGGAGATGTAGTCGACACAGACCATGGTGTGAGTGTTCCCGAAAGATGGGGAAATGGTCCCATGAAATCCATACCCCAAACTTCGAAGATCTCGACCTCCAAGATGGGGTTCTAAAGAATCTCAGCTCTATACCCCACATTACTTGTTCTCTAGAAATGATCTAAACTAGAAACAAAGGCTTGGACATCTCTATGCATTGTGGTCCAGAAAACCCCAAACTGTAGGATCATTGCTATCGTACGGTAAAGCTCGTGATATCCCCAAACTTGCAAGGCATGACAGAATTCTAGAATTCCATAAACTTTAGTTTTTGTGATGCAATGGTGAATCACCCCATCTCCACAGGATCGGAATAACAAAGGACGTTCCTAGAAGTACCTATTTACATCAGAGAAAAATCTCATCCTTTGTGGAAAAGAGAGGTCGGGGTGAACACCACCTATAACCCAAAAAAAAAATTTATACCAGCATACCAAGGTCTAGGTGTTTCACTGACCGAAAAGAGGTGCTCATTAGGGAAATCCCCCCTGACCTCCAGATATTCCTCCTTCTCCAAATGAGGTAGCTCTAGGTGAGAATGGTGATCAACATCAACATTTTATCTCCCTTTCATGTCTCAGATCTCCAGATTAATTTCGTGTAGGATGAGTACCCATCGGATCAGTCATGGCTTCACATCACTCTTGCTCAATAGGTACTTAAGTGTTTCATGGTCAGTTTAAACAATATCTTTAGATAGCACTAAGTAAGAACAGAACCTATCCGAAGATAACACCACTTCCAGCATCTCCTTTTCTGTGGTGGTGTAATTCATTTGTGTAAGGACCTGACCCCAGTTTCCTGGAGTCGGTGCCTTATTTGATTGCATTTGAATACATACAAGGAATACGAATCCCAAAGAATTGAGTTGTTTAGTATTATTGGAAACAATATTCATACATAAGTTCAATAATTACAACATGAAGATAAATACAACATGGAAACTCCTTAGACAACACCCATAACTCCTAGGTTATTTCATCATGTCATTCATAATAATCTTATTCATGTCCTAAAATAAATGATACCTAAGAAAGGGTGATCTCAATTGCTCAGTAAGAGTATGAAATACAGCGGAAGATAGTATAAACATAAGACATAGTGAATAATTGAAAACACATGCCTTTAATAATAAACATGAACACAGTATGGCTGGAAAATAAGCTGAGTAAATAATGCCATGATAAAACATAATCATGGGTATTATACTAAACGAATAACCACATGGAATATAAATAGCTAAACTCATAATGATGGAATGCATAATTCCATACATTCTGAAAAAATATGTCAAGGCCTCGGCCAAGACGTCTAATGATTAAGGCTTCAGCCAAAATCCATATCACATTGGGAAAGGCCTCGGCCAATTCCCTGTCTAGTTGTCTCATGATAACTACTGATGCATCGAGGGGCTATAGTGGGCCCCAACTGTCACATAACAAGTCCAATTCATTCCTCATATAAGCGGGGATCAACATAAACGACATATACATTCATATTGAAACTATCAAATGAAATGTAACTAACTTTCCCCAATCATTAAACATAAAACAGTAACCATTCCGAGTAATATGGTGAATGGTTTTAGGATAGATCATCCACAATAGAGTTATTCATAAACCACCAAATAAAATATGGTAGATTAATTCATAAAGGATTTAAACCCAATAATACCATGGAATTAACAAAGAGTTTTCAATCAAACGAGAATAATCTTCCAAAATCATTAAGCAATTCTTGTGATAATTACTCTTTTATTTTGAAAAAAAGAGTTCTTTTGGGAAAAAAACTTTGGATAAAACCATAAGTAAAGTAAGATAGTATTTCATGATAAAATGATTTTTTTTCGATGGATAATGGTTTACAAAAATATATTATAGCATTCCCTTGAAAATAGATATGAATTTGAGAAATTCCCTTATATTGGGCTCGTATTTTAGAAATAGTTTTGAGAGATTCTTTTAAAATATGTATCTATCCAGAAAATATGGAATGATTATGGTTGGTGTACATATATAGAATACTCACACAGAATTTATGAGGAGTAAATAACAATACATAATAATTTCATTAAGGAATTTAGACAATAAAAGTAACCCGAATGAAAATGGATGTTCGGGTGAAACAACACTTACCTTAACTCTAACTCTTGTAGTTAAGTTCCTGGAATATGAAATTATACTTATTAATAACTTAATTCAAGACCTATTATAAATTTATTTAGTTTATCATAATTCTAGTTAGTTAATTTATGTGTTTATTCATTAATTATTGTATTGACTTTCGTTATTCCGGAGTGTTCATTTCTCTTATTTTCATATGTGGTTCACTTGTTTTTAAGTAATGAAGTGTAAAGGATGTAAATCTCCAGAATTAAAATTATATATTATTTATGAACATATATAGGTTTTTTTGTTCATTTATATGACTTTGTTACATGGAATGATGATGAATTATCATATATAACTTTAATGATAATTGTTTCGGTTAATTTATAGGTTTTGGTTACAACGAACTCATTTTTTTACAACCTAATACCATTTGAACAAAGAGATTACATAATCATAAATAGGTTATATTATATATAATAATATTTTTTAACCATAACAAAAATGGTTTCATGACCAGAATTTATAATGATAAAAGAAATTGAAATTCCATCATCCTTGAATGTGTAAAATTGACACATCTCGGATGATGTTCTTGCTACTAGTATAAAAGAAGGTAAAAAGGGGGAGATGATGATAAATTATTCCACTATCATGAAAACATTACAGTACATATACGGTACTGGAGTAATCAAAAAACTTGGATAAATATAATTAATAGAAAAATAAAAAAAATGAACTTGAAAGGAAAGACAAAGAATTGAAAAGAGGAATTTACCTCTTGACCCAAACTTCCTTGAGAACCTTCTTAAGGGAGAGGTTTTGGTATTTTAATGAGACCAAAGCTTGATGGAAGTGGGAGAGGAGGTTGGGAGGGTATTTGGATAGAATTTTGAGAAGTCACAAGGCTTGAGAGGAGTGATTGGAAGAGGGGGTGAGAGGGGATTTCTTAATATAAAACTCATTAATTTATTATTTATTCACTAGTCAAGTAATAGTAAGTTTTAAATGACCGAGAATAGTAATTGTATCATGTGAATTCTGATGAATGGTTGTGACATCAGCCATGATTCTATGAGTAGTCTATTTAGCTTATAGTGTATATATATGGTAAATTACCGTATTTTACTATTAATCAAAAAAATCAAATATTTTAGAAAAATCTCAAAGATTCACCCTAACTATTTATCAACGTGTAGAATCCAAAAATGAATTCCATTTTTCAAAAATAATTTTCTAAATGTTATTAATTTAATATTTAATTAAAATCATAATTTACTATCAAAACCCAGTTTTAAAACATTCATTAACTTATTCTAAAATATTGGTATATCGTACTTTGCACTTGAATATTATTTATATATTATCATAGTTAATGTTACTATTCATTATGGTATATCACTATTCAAAAGGGTATGTTACTATTCATAAGGGTAGGTTACTATTCACAAAAAATTTATTTTTTCTTATTAAACTCTAAAAAACTTACAGATCGTGACTATGTGTGTCGGATTTTTGAAATTCGCATAAAAAAAGTTACAAACATCTGTTTTAAGGGTCCCATAGCACTTAGTAGTTAATGTAATTATAACATATTAATATGAAAGTAATTTCCTTTAAAAAATATTGGGCTGTTACATTCTCTCCTCCTTATTAAAATTTCACCCTCGAAATTCCATTTAAAATCTAGACCAGGAATAGGTGGGGGGAACTTCTCCTTCATTGATTCCTCCAGTTCCCAAGTTGCATCTTCGTACTTATGGTTTCTCCATATTACCTTGACTAGATGAGTAGTCCTGTTGCGTAGAACTTTGTCTCTATGATCCAAAATTTTCACTATCTTCTCCTCATAGGAAAGATCATCCTCCAACTGTACCACCTCTGAAGAGAGTACATGTTAATGGCCTGGTATGTAATTCCTTTAGAGGGATACATGAAAGAAATCATGTACCTTTGACAAGGTTGGTGGAAGTGTCAGTTGATATGCCACATCTCCGACTCAATTAAATATCTCGAAGGGGTCGATATACCTGGGACATAACTTTCCTTTCTTCCCAAACCGCATGACCTTCTTCCATGGAGATATGCATAGTAATACCAGGTCTCCTACTTTGAACTCCAGGTATCATTGACGGTTATCCGCATAACCCTTCTATCAACTTTGGGCTACTTTGATATGTTGCTGAATGGTTTTCACCTTCTCCGCCATTTCTTCAACCAATTCATGTCCTAAAAGATTTCGCTCACCGACTACATCCCAACATGTCGGTGTTCTACACCTTTTCCCAGAAAGGGCTTCATATTGTGCCATAGTGATGCTCGAGTGGAAACTATTGTTGTAGGAGAATTAAATTAGTGTAAGATGTTGGTCCCATCCTCCTTTGCATTCTATAGAACATGCCCTCAACATGTCTTCCAATGAATGAATAGTCCGTTCAGATTGGCCATCAATTTGAGGAAGATAGGCCTTACTAAAGTTCTGTTAAGTGCTTAAAGCATGTTGGATACTTTTACAGAACATTGAGGTGAATCTAGGATCACGGTCGAATACAATAGAGAGTGGTACTCCATGAAGTCTTACCACATCTTTGATGTGAATTCGTGCAAGTTGATCCAATGAGAAGTCCTCTTGAATCACTATTAAGTGAGCTATCTTTGTAAGACGATCCACAATGACCCATATAGCATAGTTTCCTCTATATTTCCTTGGGAGTCTAGTTACAAAGTCCATGGTAATGTTCTCCCACTTCCATGATGGTATCGGTAGTGGTTTCATCATCCCCTTAGACTTTTTATTATCATCCTTCACTTGTTGACATACCAGGCACTTTGAGGTATATTCAGCAATCTCCCTTTTCATATTGTCCCCCCAATAGTTCTCTCAGAGATCTCGATACATCATTGTGATACCAGGATGTATAGAGAAATTAGATCTATGGGCATCATCCAACAGTTCTCTATTTAGCTCAGGAATAGAGGGAACACAAATCCTCTTCTCGAATTTCAAAATTCCATCTTCATATGAGAAGTCAGTCACCTTCCCATCATTAATTGCTTTAATTATCTTTTGAAACTACTCATCATCAGCCTGAGAACTTTTTATCTTCTCTAGTAAAGAATGTTGGTCAACCATTTGAAAAAGTAGGGATGTGTTAAATTCCTTAATAATTCCCATATTCATCTTTACCAAATCCATGAAAATAGGATCCCTTTCAACTATCATCTTGTTCGAAACTCAATGATCGTTTTTTCTCAAAGCATCTGCCACCCTATTTTCCTTCGTCTGGTGGTAGTGTATCGTGAAATAATAATCCTTCAGTAGTTCAAGCCATCTCCTTTTCCTCATGTTGAGTTCTTTCGGTGACAAAATATTCTTCAAACTCTTGTGATCAGTATAAATCTGACTTTTTTCACCATAGAGATAATGTCTCCATATCATCAAAACAAAGATTACAGCAGATAACTCAAGATCATGCGTAGGATTGTTTTTCTAATGAAGTTTTAGCTGTCATGATGCATAAGCAATAACCCTATCATTTTGCATAAGGACACAACCAAGTCCTTTCTTTGAAGCATCACTATAAATATCAAACCCTCCATTCCCTAATGGTATATTAAATATAAGATCATCTACTAATCTTCTCATCAGTTCTTAGAAATATTCTCCATAATATTTTGTCCAAAAAAATTTAACCCCTTTACGTATGAGCTTCATTAGCAGGTTATCCAGTAGGGAAAAAGTATGTACGAAATGCTGATAATAACTTGTTAATCTAATAAAACTGCGTACCAAAGTTATGTTTGTTGGCGTGGTTCAATCTTGGATTTCCTTTGTCTTTCCATGATCAACTAGAATTCTTCCTTAGAGACAATATGGCCAACAAATGAAATCTCTTGAATCCAGAATTCACACTTGCTAAACTTCCCATATAATTCATGTCTTCTAGGAGTCTTCAGGATAATGAACAAGTGATTATCATGATCTTTGTAGATTTTGGATTATACCAAGATATCATAAATAAATACCACTAAAACATTATCAAGAAATTCCTTGAAAACATTTTTCATTTGATCCATGAAGACATAGGGTTCATTAGTCAGTCAAAAAGGCATTACTGTAAACTTGTAATGCCCGTACCTGGTTCAAAATTCTTTTTTCGTAATGTCTTCCCTATTCACACTCAACTGATGATATACCGACCAAAGGTCAATCTTTGAAAAGTATCAGGATCCATGTAGTTGGTTAAATAAATCATCAATGAGAGGTATGGGATACTTGTTCTATATTGTTATAGGATTGATCTCCCTATAGTCGATACATAACCTCATAGATCCATCTTTCTTCTTAAAAAAAGGACAGGGGCTCCCCATAGAGAAACACTAGGGAGAATAAATCCCTTATTTCTCAATTCCTCTAGTAGTTTCTTAAGTTCCACTAATTACACAGTTTCCATTATATAAGGGATATTCGATATGGGCCTTGAACCAGGAATTAAATCAATGGAAAACTCAATTTATCATTCTGGGGGATGTCTAGGTAAATCTTCTGGAAACACATCAACATATTCTCTCACAATAAGTACATCCTCTATTTTAACATTCCTTTCCTCACCCACATTTATTTCATTATCTTCCTCCCCAATAATTGAATTTAGTTGAGCTACTGGAGGTAGATCTAGATAAGAATCGGGTTATGACGATTATGCTCTAATGATAAGGTGTTATTTTTCATCGTCATCAAAAATCATAACCTCCTTATTATTACAATAATTTTTTGCATCGTGATCTGAAAGCCAATCCATAGTGAGGATTATATCAAATTCAATCATGGTTATAGTGATCAGATCCATAGATAAAGAACATTTGTATGCCCTAATGGGAACTGATTGACAGAACTTTGTAGCAATGATATTTCCCTTAAGAGTTTTGACTGACAACTCCCTTGTTAACTCAAATTGAAAATATCTGATTTTCATAGAAAACTGGGATGATATAAAACAATCCGATGATCCATAATCAAATACAGAATTGTATAAGCTTGATGAAATGATCAAAGTACCAGCCACTACGTCACGTGGAACTTCAACCTCTGCAGTTGTGATTGCATATGCTTGTCCTTGCTCCCTTGGCCTCTTTTGTTGCATATTTCTTCGACGTCTTGGACAATAATTAGCGTAGTGCCCCATCCCCTAACAATTATAGCATTGAACATCATTGGCTTCCTTCTTTCCTTCGCAATCACCAGTAAGATGGCCTTTCCGACCACATTTGTAGCCAACTCCTTTTCCTTTTAAGAACGCACCGGGGTGTTTCCTTCCACAATTGTCACATGGTGGAAATTCAAATCTTCCCTTCTTCCCTGTTTCCTTATTTCATTTCCCATGTTTTTCAGCAGCCCTCTTCTTTTATTGCTTTCCCTTAAAGTCATAAGACTTAATGATTTATTTTTCTATCATGATGGCACACGAAACTATATCCTCATATAATGAAAAACTTTGGGAGACCAGTGCCTGCCATAGGAATGGATTTAGTCCATCAAAGAATCGATCAAATTTGCTCCTTGGATTTCGTATATAGTCCACATCATGTATTGATAACCTTGTGAAGTTGGCTTCAGACTTGGAAACATTTTCAACTTCTTTCTGCCTCAAATTCAAGAATTTCCTCTCCATGTCAGCTCTTTGTTCACAAGGGAAATATTTTTCTAAGAATATTTCCTTAAAATTCCTCCATTCCATCTCTTCTATTTCTTACTCCTCCTTTGTGTTTTGGATTAATGACCACCATTGATCCGCATCTCCCGATAGACGATATACTTCTATGATAACCTTCTCTCTTTCATTACATCCCAAAGTGAGAAATATCTTCTCAAGGGAACATATCCACTGCTCTCTGCTACATAAGGGTTTGTAGTCCCATTGAATAATGGAGGTTGTTGTCGCATAAATCGATCTTGCATAGCTCCTCCATGTGGTGGATCCGGATTCTCCATACGGGTAAGTTTATTATTCATAACCTGAGTAAGATGTCCCAGTATATTTATGAGTTTCTCAGCACCAGTCACAACACCAGAGCCAACATCATTATCTTTTATCAGAGGAAAATCCCTATAAGGGACACTTGTGTTCGTGCGGTTTCCATTCCTTCCACTTGGAACCATATCTAGATAATGTCATACAATAGATTATGTTATGAATCATAATGTATAATCTTAACTTAACAGAATACTTAGAAAAAAAATTGAGATCCAACGAATGGCTAATCCCATGTTCACAAATATGGTTTCTTTGAGGAATATTTTACATTTCAATCCTTTATAATGTCTTGTAAGGAAAATTTGAATTATCCTAAGCATATCCTCCAGGATTTTCGTAACCAAGAGTGAAACATGGCCTGTTGTCATGAACCAGTTCCCGTTCGAGTCTAGCTCAAACAAGTGTTTTCAGGTTTTACCCCTAGATACATGTGTTCCAGAGCTGCCTCTACCTGCTCGTATCCAGACAGGGATGTATTTCACGAAAGATCCACATAATCTATTCCTTACTAAAGTACCAGGAAGTTATTGTATATATATCCCCAAAGAAAAACTAAGGGACTCTTCAATAATTCTACGTTTTCTAAATCCTATTTTCAAGTATTCTACTAAACTTCCTCTGATACGAACTGTAAAGACCCGACCCCAGTTTCCCGGAGTCGGTGCCTTATTTGATTACATTGGCATACATACAAGGAATACGAATCACAAAAGACCGAGTAGTTTAGTAGTATTAGAAACAAGATTCATATATAAGTTCAATAATTACAACATGAAGATAAATACAACATGGAAACTCCTTTGACAACACCCATAACTCCTAGGTTATTTCAGCATGTCATTAATAATAAACTTATTCATGTCCTGAAATAAATGATACACAAGAAAGGGGTGAGATCAAATGATCAGTAAGAGTAAGAAATACCTCGGAAGATAGTAAAAACATAAGACATGGGGCATAATTGGAAACACATGCCTGTAATAATAAACATGAACACATTATGGCAGGAAAATGAGCTGAGTAAATAATGCCATAATAAAACATAATCATCGGTATTCTACTAAACGAATAACAACATGGAATATCAATAGCTGAAATCATAGTGATATAATGCATATTATGGGACATTCTAAATCATTTTTTCAAGGCCTCGGCCAAGACTTCTAATGATTAATGCCTCGGCCAAAATCCATATCACATTGGGAAAGGCCTCGTCCAATTCCATGTCTAGTTGTCTCATGAGACCTACCGATGCATCGAAGGGATATATAGAGCCCCACCCATCACATAACAAGTCCAATGCATTTCTCATATGAGCGGCGATCAATATAAGCAACATATACATTCATATTGAAACTATCATATGAAATGTAACTAACTTTCCCCAATCATTAAACATAAAACACTAACCAATTTGAGTAATATATTGAATGGTTTAAGGGTAGATCATCCACAATATAGTTAGTAATAAAAAATAAAAAATATGTTATATGACTTCCTAAAGGATTTAAACCCAATAATACAGTGGAATCAGTAAGATTTTTGAATCAAACGAGAATAATCTTCCAAAATCATTAAGCATTTCTTGTGATAAATACTATTTTATTTTGAAAAGAAGAGTTCTTTTGGAAAAAGTATTTGTATATAACTATAATTAAAGTAATATAGTATTTCATGATAAAATTATTGTTTTTAGATGGATAATGGTTTCCAAAAATAGATTATATATTTCCCTTAAAAATAGATATGAATTTGAGAAATTCCCTTATATCGAGCTCGTATTTTGGAAATAGTTTTGAGATTTTATTTTAAAACATGCAACTATCTAGAAAATAGGGAAGGATTCTGGTTGGAGTACATATATAGAATACTAACACAAAATTTATGAGGAGTTAATAATAATAAATAATAATTTCATCGAGGAATTTAGACAATAAAAGTAACCCGAAGGAAAATGGATGTTCGGGTGAAAACCCTTACCTTAACTCTAAACGTGCTCCACTCATGTACTTAAGTTCCTGGAATATGAAATTATACTAATTAATAAATTATTTAAGAACCTATTATACATGTATTTATTTTATCATAATTCTGGTTAGTTCATTTATGTCTTTATTGATTAGTTATTGTATTGACTTTCGTCGTTCCAGAGTGTTCGTTTCTCTTATTTTCATATTCGGTTCACTTTGTTTTAAGTAATGAAGTGGAATTGATGTAAATCTCCAGAATTGAAATTATATATTATTTATGAACATAAATAGGTGTTATTTTTCATTTATTTTACTAGGTTACATGGAACAAGGATGAATTATCATATAGAACTTTAATGATAATTGTTTCGGTTAATTTGTGGGTTTTGATTACAACGAACTCATTTTTATTTATAACCTAATACCATTTGAACAAAGGGATTAAAGAATATTAAATTGGTTATATTATATATAATAATATGGTTTAACCATAACATGAATGGTTTCATGACCATAATTTAGAATGATAAAATAAATTGAAAGTCCATTAACCTTGAATGTGTAAAATTGACACATCTCAAATGGGGTTCTTGCTACTAGTTTAAAAGAAGGTAAAAAGGGGGAGATGATGATAACTTATTCCACTATCATGACAACATTAATGTACATATATGTTACTGGAGTCATCACAAAATTTGTATAAAGAGATGTAATAGAAAAAGAAAACAAACGAACTTGAAAGGAAAGACAAAGAATTGAAAAGATAAATTTACCTCTTGAACCAAACTTCCATGAAACCCTCCTTAAGGGAGAGTTTTTGGTCTTTTAATGAGACCAATGCTTTCTGGACGTGGGAGAGAATGTTGGGAGGGTATTTGGGCAGAATTTGAAGAAGGCACAAGGCTTGAGAGGAGTGATTGGAAGAGGGGTGATAGGGGGTTTTTATGGTGGAGGGGAGAGGGGATTTCTTAACATAAAACTCATTAATTTATTATTTCATCACAAGAAAAGTAATAGTAAGTATTCCATGACCAAGATTAGTAATTTTATCATGTGAATTCGTATTAAGGGTGGTTACATCAGCCATGATGCTAGGAATAGTCTATTTAGCTTATAATGTATATATACGGTAAATTACAGTATTTTACTATTCATCAAAAAAATCAAATATTTCAGAAAAATCCCAAAAATTCACCATAACAATTTTTCCATGTGGAGAATCCAAAAATGAATTCCATTTTTCAAAAATAATTTTCTAAATATTATTAATTTAATATTTAATTAAAATCATAATTTATTATCAAAAACCAGTTTTATAACATTCATTAACTTATTCTAAAATATAGGTATATAGTACTTTCAATGTAAATATTATTTATATATTATCATAGGTAAGGTTACTATTCATTATGGTATATAACTATTCATAAGGGTATGTTACTATTCATAAGGGTAGGTTACTATTCACCAAAAATATAGTTTTCCTTATTGGACTCTAAATAACATACTGATCGCGACTGTGTATGACGGATTTTTGAAATTCACATCATAAAAGTGACATACTTATGTTTTAAGGGTCCCATAGCACTTAGTAGTTAATTTTATTATGACATATTAATAAGAAATTAATTTACATTAAAAAACATTGGTTCGTTACAATTTCTACCTCATTGATCGTCCTGCTGGCATAATAGATGGGTTAAAAAATTCGGTCATGTCACTGGCCCAATACTTCTCCTACCTCATAGTTTCTGGCATCACACATCACTTCAGATTTTTCCTCCCATTTGGGAGCTATAATCACTTAAGCTTCCATCGTGCACTGCTTTAGGTGATCAAAATCTATAGTGTTCTGTGGATCCTTTCATGCTAGGTTCTGGTACTTCTAGTACATGTTTATCCTTTGGTTTTTAGCAACATAACTCACCTTGATCATCAAAGAGCTGCCTGTAGAACCAAGGAATTCTCAAATGATGTGGTTATCCCCCCATTCACTGCACTTCGGATGCTTTGCCACATGTTCATGGGATGTGCCCTTTAGAATTATTGCATCGATATTTTTGGAAACAATGCCCAACTAGGCAGTGAGCATAGTTGTGGCATCAATATTATACATACCTCATTTCTGTGTGCCCTGCTCAGAATTCCATTGGAAGCTATTAACAAACATGTCTTCCATTAGTTCGAAAATTTCTTCGAGGGACTTCCTCAAAATTGTACCCCCAGTAGCAACATCTACCATAAGCATTTTATTCGTCATCATCCCTCCGTAAACGGATTATACAAACATCCAAAGTGGGAGTCTGTGGTGTCATAATTTGCACAACATCTCTTTGAAGAGCTCTCATGATTCATACAGTGAATCCAAGTCGTGTGGTTGGAAGTTATGTATTTCATTCTGAAGAGTTACCATCTTCGAGGGTGGGAATTATTTAAATAGGAATGTATGGGCTAGCTCCTCCCAGGGGAGGATCGACTGTTGAAGAAAACCTTTAATCCAATATTTCACCTCATCCCTTAGATAGAAGGGGAAAAGGTGAAGACAAATGGCTTCTTGTGGACACTCTGTGGAAGCAGAACATGTCACAGTCCTCCAGAAAATTATAGAGGTGGGCATTGGGGTCCTTACTAGGTAAGCCGCTAAACTGAACGGTGTTTTAGATCAGTTGTGTGATAGCAAACTTGATCTCAATGTGTGGGTCCTGCACCGATGGATGGACGATGCATATGTGAGCTCTGTGAATAGATGGCAGGCTGTACTCAATAAGTGTACAGTGTGGAGGCGGCTGTTGATAGAGGAGATATGACATGTATTGTTTTTCCTGAGGGGGGATGTACAACCCCTGACCTGGCTTTAAAAATGGAATCTACTCTGGTTTGAACAGTTGGAGTTGTTGCGGGCCATACCCTAAAGTAAGTGTAGCTTGCTGGTTCCAATTTTCAACCAGACCTAACATTTGTCCATCTCCTTGGACATTAGATGGATTTCCATCTTCGTTATGCATCATTGTAGTGTATTTCTTGTGCTCAGTTCTGAGTGTCTATTGTCGCCTCATGAGTGTTTGATCGATCTTTGGGTCAATTGAGAAAAACCCCGAGGACTCAATGTTCTTGGAACAAGTGAGGTAGTCGCTTGAACGCCTATAGACCTACACAATATGAAACAAACAATGCATAAATGAGGAAAACAAAAATAAATAGAAATGTGGTTAGAAAAAATATTTTTGTGATTTTATGATTTTTATTTCCACTAAAATTTGATACAGATTTAATTAAAACAAGGACAAATTAACTGTTCATTCTTCCCTGGCAATGACACCCAAATTTGTTTTTTCCTTTTACCAAAGTTTTGTTATTAGTGTCCCATATGTTTTTACCCTAATGAGTATAGTAATAGTAAGGGGTCGATCCATAGGGAAAAATAAGTTATTCTTATTATGCTTAACTAGTCTGTATTTTTGACTAAGTGAAGTGTACTAAATTTAGAGTTTAATTTTTGAATTTTTGGATAAAAAAGTAATTGAAATTAAATTTCATTATTAAATTACTTGATGGATAAAGGAAAATACAAGAAATTGGTTTGGGAGAAAATATGGAGAAAAAATGCAAGAAATTGGTTTGGGTGCAAATATAGAGAAAAAATGCATTAGGGCATTGGATTCTTAAGAGGTTATTTATTAAATAAAATTTTATATAAGGGTATGTTATTCTTAATAACCCAACTCTTTGTGTTTCAATTTGTAACAAGGTTTCCTTTGTCTGGTAAATGTATGTTTTGAGCTGAGGATACTGACTCCTTGGTCCAGCAGTCAATGTTTCACAATTCTTTATTTGGATTAGTCCATTTTTGAGTCGATGAATATGTCTAATGATAATGAAATTTTTATCATTATTATTCTTCTAAATCCCTAAAAATTCTGTCGTTCGCCTGGATCATAATTTTCAGTGATAAGATAATGTGATTAAAGATGAATAAAAAGAGGCTAACAGAACAAACACATTTATAACAACTAATCTAAATTAAAATTCCTTCATCACCCACAACCCCAACACACTAGGTTTTTAGTTACATATAGAAGAAAAGATAAGAACATAATCCTCGATACCTAATGTGATCATCGCAGAAACAATGTGGAGAGAGTGGCTCTTCGGTAGAATGGTAGAATGGAGAAGTAGTTAAATAATGGTAGCATGGTAGTAGAGCTTATATTCTATAGACCTTCCCCCTTTTCTCCATACACTTGGTCCAGAGACCAAGGCCTCTATTTATATAAAATAAAAGTATATGGCATGTTGTAAAAGGACATGGTGTGTAGTTTTTTCAATGCACTTTTTTCATTTTTTATTCTCTGCTGGTAGGTGGCCAAAAACACCATCTCTAACTTGGAATATGGTGCCAGTAGGTAAGTAGATATACACGACATGTAGCACTACCACACACAATGTGTACTTTATTTAATCAACCACAAACTACTTCTATATGGGGATACACCGCGTATAGATGGACGTACATGGCATGTAAATGGCATCCACCCACAAGGGTGTGTATACTTCTTCTCAACCACCTATTGCTTCTTCAATACTATACACGGCATGTAGTGATAGTGCACGGGGTGTATAGGCTTCTGGTAACTTGGGAATGTTCTTTTCCCTACCAATCCATGTTTGAGTCTGAATGTACATGTTGTGTATAATGTACATGCCGTGTAGTTGTAAATTTTGATCAGTTTTTCCCAGGTTTTTTTGATTGGCCAAAAGTCATCTGAAAATGAACAGGATCACAAAAAAATTATTTGTTCACTAAGTAGTAGGTTTTTTCTGAAGCCATTTTCTTATTTTCAATAAAGTATGTTGAAATGTATACAAAAAATCTGTTGCATCAAATACCATTCTATTTTCAAAAATTACAAGTGTCCAAGTCACCTCATCTATAAAAGGATACCCACTTCACACTACACATCACACTTACAGAATACACAATTTATCAAATATCTAACTAAATAACATGCCGAATTATATCATATTATCTAATAAATCATAATATTTATAGAAACTCATATTACAAATCTTTTTGGTTTAAACAAAAAAATTGAAGTATAAGTTACAGCCCTAACTGAGTGTTTTATTTTATTTCTTCCTCCACCTCCATAAATTATTATTTTAATAATTAAAAATTAATATAAATTAATTAAATATAGCTACATTTTATTTTTTAAACTGAATAAAATAATATGTTTCCACTTCTATCAAATAAGAAATGAAATCATTATTCGTGTATAGGGAATACAACCACCTCAAGAACTGATGCAATTTATTTTCCAACACCACCTCTTCTGAATGGATATAATTAATTACTTAATATTTATATATGATATTTATGATATTATTGTACCTATATATTTATAATACCACACCTACATTCTATCCCCAAATACTGCTAGGAAATAATAATGTCACTCATGTGTATGAAAGAGTACCACCTCTCAAACCTATGTGTTTTGTTTTTAAATTCTATATGACTTGGATGGTAATAAGGGTATATTAAATAAATATATATTATATAAGTTACATGTTTATAATTTTTGATTTATGATTTCACATATACCACCTTACTTCTATGATTAGCTCATCACTTATGCTTTACATGGAAGGTAATAAGTAATGTTTTAAGTAAACCCATTTGAAAAATATAAAATATAAATTATTGTTGAAATATAAGATATTATTTACCCTCCTATCATTTCATATGTCTATAAAATTAAAATTATGTTCATCAGTACATACAACCTATTGTCTACATGGAAAATATATTTCATTTTTTATCCAAAACATTTAGAAATTATGATAAATAAGTATATAGATACTATATATATATAATTTTTAAAATTTTGTAGTATATTTAACCATTATCAAAATTATAGGACCAAAAATTACAAATCATAACAATCATGAAAATAGCATTTATTACACGAGACATTATTTTAAGAAGGAGTGGTTGAAAATGGGTGACAAAATGTCATAAATAAATCAAATATCATATTATATATATTATAATGTTTCATTAATATATTTATAATAAATTTATATTTATTTTATAGGAGGTTCAAACATGTGTGATGAAAGTTGGGACTTAAGGTATGTTATTTTCATCTCACTTTTTAATTTTTTTTAGAGACATGCCATATTAACCAATTTATATTGTATATATACTTCCAATGAATGTATTTTAGGATTATAAATCTAAAAAAATATTTTTATTTTCAAATATATTTTAGTATTGTTATTTCAAGGGATTTCTAGGTCAAACGTTAGCAACATAGTAAGAAATATTTGTCTCAACTTTCCTTCTATGAGGATTATGTTATGTTATACACCTCTATACTTTTATGAGGTGAATATAATCCCATTTGAAATGTAAGGCCATGAATTTTTTTTATTCACATGATATTTGAGGTTTCATTTAATTTTATTATTTCATGTGGATTATAATTCAATTTTACTAATATTTTATTAGTTTTGTGAAACAGTATCAACTTTTATCAATGTTTTTCGTATTTATGATTCAGAGGATGAATTTTGATGATAATTCTCCCAAGAAACACATAAATTTTATTATCTAATGTTTATTTCCTAATAATACTGGTTATCCCTTCATTTTAATCTTATTATTTTCTCATAATTCCAATATAATGTTTTTAAATAAAACCATCCTTATTTTTCTCTTTGGCGGAAAATCATATTTCTTCCATATCCATTTTTTCTAAAAATATTTTCAAAATACTTTTTAATGTTCGTAGAATAATTTATTAAATAAAATATTAACTTTTTTTAACTATGAAAAATGTTTTAAAGGAATATTCATGTCATTTTCAAAATAATGCTTATTTGGATTCTACAAAAAATGGGAAAGGATTAAATGTTTTAACATATATGACCATAATAGAATTTCCCACCATCATGAATAATATTTTATTTGATTATTCCTTTATATATTTTCTAGGAAATGATTTTTTAGAATTTTTTAAAATTTTAAAAACTATTTTTCAAAGAGTAATAGATATTTTATTCAAAAAAATCATTTAATTAGGTTTAGTGATTCCATTAAAAAATTTCTATATTATTTTCAAAGAAAATGATTTACAAAATATATTATTAATTTTTATGTTTAAAAATTGTTTTATAGTGAAATGTTATGTTCCTCAAGAAATGTTCCAAGTGATCTTTGAAAATAATTTCCAACTAATATGAATTCTTTTAGTGTTTCTTATGATTTTCTAGGTATATGTTCAATGTATACCAATATAATCCATTCGATGAATGGTAAATGTTGATTATGAAAAGATTATTATGATACTAGTTTATCGTACAAGGATTATACAATGAAAAAATTATTATAAAACCTATGACTTTTTCCTTAGATCATGCTTTTATCAAATGATTATGAAACATGTTCCTTCTACACATTCTATGTTTAGATTAAATACTTTTGAAAACCATTTAATTTCATGGGTTATAATATGAAGATCATTTTATGATATTTTGGAACACATGTATATAAAGTTCAATATGTGGTTAGGTTATAACCAAGGGTGTTGGTCATATTATAACAAAATAAGGGTAATAATTATATCTACCTCCAATGAATTGGGTAAATATGAATGTATAATGAGATAAAAAGGCGGGAATGGGGAGTGAACCGATTTTAGTAAGGGTATTTGTCCACTATGATAATTTTCGGAATAAACCTTGACTACTACGATGGTATAGGGAGTGAACTCATTCCAATGTAGTAGATTTTTCAATGATCCTTGACTTATATTGAATTGATTTTCTGTAATGATGATTATACTACCAATATATGTCTTATGTTTTTTAATGCTCTTATGTATCATATTGTTCAATCCTATTATGTTTAATGTCTTATGAATGACCATGATTTTTTCTAATATTATTTTTTAGAATATAATATAGACAGGGTATCGTTTTCAAATTTTATTCGCATTTTTTCAAATCTATATGATCATGTTATATTGACCTCTATCTTTTTTACTCTTAAATTAAATGTATGTTCACCCTTTTTTAAGTTTAATTTTCCATGGTTAAAAATAAATATTTTAAGTAGGGTATATATATTTATATTATTAAATGTTATGAAAATTTTGGAAAACATTGAAGACCATTCATTCAATTAGAATATTGTGTACATAGTCTCCGAAGGCACTATACCTTTATAATATTCAGGAATGTGTTTGTGTAATTTAATGAATATTCATCTAAAAATATTTAAGATCTATGAATGAAAAGTTTAAGGTTTTTCAAGAAACACTGGTATTTTTTTATTTTCATTGTAATTATAAAATCTCATTTATTTTTAATAAAATGATTGTAATTTAGGGATATTTCTATTTTTAAAACAATTTAGGTAGTATTTCTCAAATATCCCACTAACCCATCCTAATATATGATTTATTGACCTAACATTTTGTAGATAAGAACATAATATGCCAAATTAGTTGTTAAGAGTGAAAAATAATTTTATAAAATATTAAAAGTTTTGATAAATTTAAAATTTTACCCAATAATAGAAAAATAATTCTACGAGGGTAGGACACCTTAACCTTACCACATCACTAGAGATAAAAATTCCCATTGGAGAATAAAGTTATTCATGTGATAACATCACATTACAATTAATACCTAGAATTAAAGGATAATTTGTAAAATAACAACAGTAGCTGCTTTTCATGGTACAACCTCTAGGTTTTAATAGAAAACTCAAGTCAAAAACATTATTGGGGTATCAATGACACCAAAGCCAAAACTTGAAATAATTTTATGGTCATTATGTCTCTAAAAATATATGGATAACTTGTCTATAAATGGAATGGGTATTCATATACAATAATCCCACAAATCCACCAATTTGGAGAATATCGTAGATTTAATGTAGGAGTTATTCCGTGAGATATCATTGATGTTCGTCACTATAAATGAGTACTTCCAAAGGGATGTTGTCACGAACCGAATCTGGTCACCACCAACAATGGCACCAAAACCGTCCTTTGGCAAGGCCCGAATGGAATTACCTATCCCTGCAGGCCGGAAAAAAGTTCCTGAGCATCATTTATCTTGGTTTGGGAACGATTTACCCGAATATGTATACATAAAACATCAAAAACATTTTATAACCTAAATATAAAAAAAATCATACCAAACAAGGTATAAAAAAAATTCTAGAACTAAATACATAACATCAAAAGAAATATAAAAGATCCTAATACACAAATAAACTGAATCAAAATATCCCCAAGGGCTCTTCACAACTAGGGGTCGTCACCCACAAGTCGTATCCACAACTTTTCCCCAATGAGGGGAACTAACACCCTGGAATGCCATCAACAAAGGTCTTTCCTTTACACGAGTCATGAAAAATAAGTCTACTTACACCCAAGGGGTGTAAGTAGGGTGTGACCCAAATCCCAATAGGATACCACCCAATTATTCTAATTTTCATGCAATATTAGGTGAAAAAGCAAGCAGTTTTAATATGCAACGAAAAGTGGTGATAACTTCCTAGAAATGCAACATTCAATTGAAAACAATTTTCAAGATACAGTTTTCAAAATGTTATCAAATTTAAATAGACATGTTAGATACCATAAATTAATACCAAAAACACCCCAAAACAAGGGAAAATACAACAAATACAATTAGAAACAAAGTGAGGAATACCCCTAGGCACTATATAGACTTAGGACCCATGTACCTCAATCCTCGGTTAAATGTAACCATAGTAAAATCCATTATCATGCACAATCAACAAGTAGGGAACATACCCATTATATGGTGGTCCTCAATCATCATCCACATAGTTTAGTTAGAGTTTTTTATCCAAATACTAGGTGAAACTAGGACAAAACCCATCTGGTCCACCAGCCTTACTAGTACCCATCCTCCCCACCTAGGTACCCGGGCTGCCCACATTGTTCTCAAACAATTTAAGGATTCAACACAAATTCATTTTCAAGTAAAATACCACAAATGGTCACATACACCTATTAAAGTAGCTATCTTATTTTATAAGACTTAAAACACACAACAAACTCTTTGATTTTTAATGAATCAATTTCTCAAAATCCCACATTGTTTTCAACACAAAACCCCTTAAAACCCCACTAGTACACTATGTGCACTCATTGAAGTTACCAAAATAGTAAATATAGACCAATACATTTCAATTTAAACTAAAAATCCATTTTAGTGCAGCCCCATGTTAAAAAAGAAGTGATAACATTTTAAAACCTACGTCTTCACACAAAAGTGTCACCAAAACATCACTTTATGTACAAACACAATTAAAACCCATTTTTTACACAAACAAAAAAGGGTATAAAAAATATCAATATTATTTTCATCCTAATTAAAGTTCAATAAAAACATATATGTATATATAGAGGGGAATCCCCAAATAAACCAATAAAACATTTCTTTGGAAAACCCCCAATTGCACACCAAATTGGCATTTGAAATTCAATTTCTATACAAAACAACTAAAACTAATTTTTGAAGAAATAATAAAATGAGATAAACTAGAAAATATGATAAATACAGAATTATAATACATAGTGATTGCATAAACATTGGAGTCACCTAACAAATCAAAGGAAACCCTTGAATCACTGCACGAAAAACAAGTCGCACCATTGTCACACCAATAGGGACATATATCGAACCTAAAAACCCAATAATTGACCAATAAAACCCAAGGTTAAACCCTAGGCTTGAAACCCTACCTCTTTTCATTTGTAACTTCAAGGAAATTGACTAAAGCTTCATAGAAATGGGAAAAACTAATGAGGAGAGACACTTACTTGAGATTCGTTGAAGTTCCTCCACCAAATCCCCCTTCAAATGGGGTTTCAACGAGGTTTTATGTGACTTAGAGGGCTGACCTAGATTTTAGGTTCAAATATTATGAGGAAGGGATGAATTAGGAACTGTAATGGATAAAAAGAGTAAGAATTTAGAGAGGCAAGAGGGAAAGAGTTAGCTCTTCAAATCTGGTCGATTTGAGAAACACTAAGATGTTTTGTACTACATCACAATGGAAACGACCACCAAAGAGGGGGTTAAGAGGAGGGTTGCATGTCTGGGTTCAGTGGTCTTGGGTGACACATGGAATCACAGAAAAATCCTTAACATTTATTAAGTTATTGATTAAATAATTTTTAGAAAAACTGGAAATGGGCTTTCAGGCTAGCCCAATTCCATAAATAAAATCCAAAATCCACCATTATTATCGATTCTCAATGTGTCCAAATTGAAATGGTGGTGTTAATAGGTCAGGGGAGTCCATTTAGGAATTATAATTGGTGAAAAATATGAAAAAATTAGAATTTCATAAAAGAAACAAAATTGGATTTTAAATCTGGAAATGGGCTCACTGTTTGGCCCAAATCATGAAAACTCACCCTTTCCTCAAACAAAAGCTTGGGGAACCCACAAAACAAATAACTAATGGACATTAAATGAATGATTAATTTAAAATAAGTAATTTATGTGACAATTCACCCCAACATGGAAACTATCCATCCCCAAAAAGCGACATCAATGCCAAATACAAAAACTAAACCCAACCGATTAACCAAGATGTACTTCTTTGCCAATCTTCGCCCCCAAAGGCTAAAACACGTACATTGATCAATTGGGGAAGTATTAATATCACAAAAAACACTTACACAACTTTCCTTAAATGATCAATCACATTCATACTTTATCCCAAAATAAAACTCCTCAAACACTATTCTAAAAGGACTCAAGAAAGTCACCCAAACGAACAACAACTTTGAACAAGGTTACACATACCTTATTTTTACTAAACCATTGGGTGCTCTCCAATCCAAATGTTTACTCAAGGATAATTTTGGTAGGTATATAGATTTGAACGAGACTACCTACTGCCAATCCATGTCCACAGATAAATTTTATTTATTGGTACGGGGGGGCACAAATAGGATCCCCACCATAAGTTATAACATATATTTTTCATCAGATGGAATCAGGACACTAAGAGGGGGAGGCCCAAATGGAATCCCCAGTACAAGTGGTAGACATTGATTTGAAATTTCTAATATAATATACATGAGATTCATGTTGGTCCTCTCCGCCATAAGAACCAACCATCTTCACCGCCCAGCACGGGCTGGCATGAAATGACCCCAAAATGAAAGAGTAGGGACGATAACATGTTTAGTCTGAACAGTTTGGGAAACTATTTGATAACCGTGTAGATCCTTATATCTTCATGGTATTCTTGGGTATGGTTAAAACTAACCATGTTAAAACTGTATGCTAAACCTGTCTAGAAAAATTTCCAACCATTCTCCAAAGACACAAAGGAAAAAAATGGGGAAAAGAATGACATTGAGTGATAACATGGGCACGAGGCCCTCCACCTCTTTCCATAGAACAGGAACAACAGAAGAATGATTAAAACACTAGTGGTTTAAACTCTTCCCATATTTCATACTGAGGATATGACTTTTTACAAGGGTTTGAACGACCTTGGGATTTCCCCTAACTATGTGCCAGCTTCACTCTGGGACCTATGGCTAGATCTCAAATTATTGAAGCATCTTCGGCCTCAAATTTGGGCTTTGGAAAACCCCAAAAAGATCATATTCTTCCAGTTCTACAAACAACTACACTGAAATCCAAGATGGGTTCACCAAGACATAACACACTCTAGAACACACTTTACCAAAACCTTATGTTTCAGTGAATCAAGGGATTAGAAGATTCACACACATCACACCTTGTTTCTTCAGGTGAGAAACAACATAAGAAAAGGATACATATAAACACCTTCCTCTAAGATATAGATTTGAATATTTTCCAAGGGAGACATACTCCCAACATAACAGAGACTCTCAGAGGATTGTACGACCCTTGCCTCTATAGTCAAACGAACACATTACATCAGAAGGCATCACTGATCATGACCATTGTGATTGATAGACACAATGCATGGAGAGGGACCGTATGCGATAACCCCAAACCACACACAATTCTCAAAGATGGAAATAATGGCCTCTCTAGACAAGATCTCCCACACTGTTGGTTTAAAGTAAACTCTAGATTCGAAGAGACTGCAAAGGACCCAGATTCCCTCTTAGACACCATCCACACTAGCAACCCTAGACAACATTCACCTTCAATGTATCAGGTATATTAATAAACTAAGGTCTCTTTCCACCTTCCATGATAACTATCATACTACTAGAGGGTTCACCAAATAAACAGAGGAAATGGTGTAAAATCAATATCCAAATCTCAAGAAAATGATTCCTTATATTGATCCACTGGAGGATCTTCCAACGACAAAACAACCAGGGATGCACTTCAATTGTGAACTAACCCTTAATGGGGTATACCTTATCCATTGAGAGAACCCAAGGATCCAACCAACCTGGTTCATTCTTCAAGACATACCTCAAACAGATCCAAAATAATGAGGGGAACCACCATAAAGGATTCCTAATCTATTCTCAGAAGAGACCACTAACCATCCCTTCAACCCAGCTTGTTAACCAAATACCAACCCAAAACATAGTTCAAATAGGAGGGGTTCTTGAACTCAAAACATCCCACAACGTCAAAATTTTCAAAAACACATAATTCACACCATACCAAACTAGTCATCTAGACATAAAGTTTTTTCTTTTAAAATAATCTTTTTGAAAATAAACGGTGTAACGGTTAGAGTATCCACCAATGGTACCCCATAGGCCTCACACATTCATGTTACTGTACCACACAGGGCTCACTCCCCATATCCATCCCAGAACTCATCTATCCATGACAAATACCATCCATCATCCTATATAATCCCATTTATGTGGTCTCTCGTGGAAATACCAGAGGTTAAAATAACAATTCTTTCCACTTTTCAAAACCAAAACAGTAAACTAATGCTTCGTTTTTCTCAAGACCTCTAACCACAAGATCTAACCCAATATACTGCTTACAAAAAAATTCATAAGGTCACAACCATTCAAATAAGAACTCAGTTTCAAGTTATTAACATCAATTTCAAGACATACCATCCCATTAATACACCTTTCAATTTTTTATAAAACTCTATTGGAAACACTTTTTCGAAACCAACATTAATATAGTTTTGGATTTCCAAAGAGGTGTAAACACACCATTTTCCATTTCAAAATAATTCGGAAAATTTAGTTATACCATTTCAAAAATCTAAAGATTACATCGTTATTGGAAAATAGTTTCACAAAAACTTTACACTTCTTAAAACCATGTCATTTTTTCTTTAAAATTGAACAATGAATATTTCAAAACTAAAGGACACAAGACAATGTGCAAGGAAACTAGTTCAGGTGGGTGACTTGAACATATGGTTTAAAGCTATATACCAATCACTTCACGGTCACATAGAGTGTTCTAGGAAAATATCCCCAGCTTCACATGGCTTTACATGCCCTACTAGCTCACTAAGATCATTACCAAAATCTGTTTTCATTTCCCATAATTATCATCTAACCAAAAAACCCCAAGGGATTAGATAATTATTGAACTCCCATAGTGACCTAAATCACATTATGAGGTGTGGTGGTCAGGAACACTACCCATAACTAGAATTACATGTCCTGAAAATCCTAACTCTAGACTATCCTAACTGTTCCCCAAATAACATGACCCAAACAGTTAACATAAACCTCATCTGATACCATTTTGTCATGAACTGAATCTGGAAGCCACCGAAACAGGCACCGAACATGGACAATGTTGAGGACCAAAGGGTGTTCCATATCCCCATGGGCTGTCACAAGTTCCCGGGTATCATTTATCTTGGTTTGGGAATGATTTAACTGAATATGTATATATAAAACATCAAAAAAATTTGATAAATTGAATTTGAAAAATTCATACCAAACAAGGTATAAAAAAATATAGAATTGAATAAATAAGTTCAAAAGAAATACAAAAGGTCCATAGACAGAAATTAATAGAATCAAAACATCCCCAAGGACTCCACACGATAAGGGGTCATCCCCAACAAGCCATCTCCACAACTCTGCCCCAAGGATGAGAACTAACACCCTGAATTCCCATCACCCTAATCCTTTCGTTTATCTGAGTCAAGAAAAATAAATTCTACATACACCCAAGGAGTGTTATTAGATTGTGAGCCAAAGCCCAAAAGGATACCACCCAATGATTCCAAAGTTCATGCAATAGAAGGTGAAAAAGAAAGCAGTTTTAGTACACAAAGAAAATCAGTGATATCTTCCAAGAAATGAAACATTCAATTGAAAACAGTTCTCAAGATAAAATTTTCAGAATCTTACCTCAATTAAATAGAAATTTCATATACTGTAAATTATTTTCAAAAAAACTTCCAATACATGGGAAAATACAACAAATTCAATGAGAAACAAAATTGGGAATACCCCTAGGCACTTGATAGTCTCAGGACCCATGTACCTCAAACCTCGGTGTAATGTAACCATAGTAAAATATAATCTCATGCACGAGACACTAGTAGGGAACATACCCATTACCTAGTGTTCCCCAATCATCATTTTCATTGTTTAGTTAGATTTGTTGTTATCAAATTTCTAGTTGAAACAATGACAAAACATATCTCCTCCTCTTGTTGTACTAGTACACATCTGCCGCACCTAGGTACCTAAACTCCCCCCTTTGTGCTCAAAACATTTAAGCATGAAATAAATATCCATTTTCGTGTATTATACCACTACACGTAATACACACCCATAACAGTAGTTATATCATTTTATATCACTTAAAACACACAACAAACACATTGATTTTTAATGAAACAATTTCTCAAAATCCCAAATTGTTTTTCACACAAAACCCCTTAAGAACCCCCATTGTACACTATGTGAAAACTTGTAAGTTACCAAAATGGTATATAATTTTAAATACAATTAAATTTAAACAATAAATCAATTTTAGGGTAGCCCCATGTTAAAAAATAATTGATAACATTGTAAAACCTCCATTTTCACACAAAAGTGTCAACAAAACATCAATTTATTTACAAACACCAATAAAACCCATATTTTCATCCACAAAAAAATGGGATAAAAATTATAAAATTATTTTCAAACCTATTAGTATTCAATAAAAACAACTATGTATTTATAGGGGTATCCCTAAATAAACCAATAAATCATTTCTTTGGAAAACACACAATTTCACTCCAAATTGGCATTTAAAATTCAATTGCAATAAAAACACCAAAAAAAATAATTTTTGAAGATATAATAAAATGATATAAACATGAAAATATGTTAAGTACATCATTATAATACACAATTATTTCATAAAAATTTGAATCATCTACCAAATGAAAGGAAAACCTTGAATCACCATGGGATAGTCAGGTCGCACCACCGTCGCACCAAGAGGTACTTATATTGAACCTAAAACCACAATAGTTGACTAATAAAACCCAAGGTCAGACCCTAGGTTCTAAAACCTACCCTCTGGTATTTTTTTCACTTAATTAAAATTGAAATAAACATCATGGAAAGGGGAGGAACTAAGGAGGAGGGATACTTACTTGAGATTTGTTGAAGTTCCTCCACCAAATCCCACTTAAAATGGGGTTACAAAGAGATTTTGCGAAACCAATAGGGTTGAAAATGATTTTAGGGTCAAATAGGATGAGTAAGGGTTAAATTAAAAACTGGAATGGTGGAAAAAGATTAATAATTGGGAGAGTTTATATGGAAAGAAGTTACCTCTTAAAATATGGCCGATTAGAGAAACCCTATGATGTTCTATACTAAATCTCAATGGAAACGACCTCCAGAGTGGGGGGAAAGAGGTAGGAAGCATAGCTGGGTTCAGTGGTCTTAGGTGACTCTTTGAATCACCGAAATATCCTTAAAATTGAATAAGTTATGATAAAAAAAATTAAACTAGAAGTGGGATTTCGGGTTGGCCCAATTCCTTAAATAAAAACACAAATACACCATTATTATGGATTTCTAAAGGGTCCAAATTGAACTTGATCTATTAATAGGTCAAGAGAGGCCATTTAGGAATTGGAATTGGTGGAAAATATTAAAAAGGAAAATATTATAAAAGAAACAACATTGGTTTTTAAATATGGAAATGGACTCACGGTTTGGCCCAAATCATGAAAACTCACCCTTTACTCATAAAAATCTTGGGAAACCCCCAAAACAAAGCAAGAATGCAAATTAAATGAAAACTAAATTTAAAATAATTCATGTATGTGAAGATGCCCAATCTGTTCATTTTTATATAATAATAAATAAATATATGTGGTTATTTGGGGTATTAAAATGGGGGAGTAATACCATGAGACTCTAAAATAGTGATATTATAGTATGATTTATTTTAAATAATTATACATGAAGTATATCATTTCATTAATAAAAAAATATGATAAATAATTTAATATGAAGTACCAATTAATGTAATTAAACTCCATCTCTATAAAAAACCATAAATTATGGAATATGTAAATTTAAAGTATTCATATTATAAAAATATTACTATAAAAATATTTATTTTAGAAATAATATTCTTATATATGTTTTTAAAATATTATGTTTTTTTATTTTTCATATATGTAGACATTTATATGTTTATATTTTACTCACATTTGAAATTATTTTATTAGAAATATTTTAATAAAAAAATTAAAATAATATAATTATATAACATGTGATGATTAATAATATTATATGATAATTTTTAATAATAATATAAAATTTCTATAAAAATATATATATATAATTCTATGTGTAATAAAAACCTAAAATTAATATAATTATAGATGATTATATTAATTTCAAAATCATATATTGTGTGATAATTCAATAAATTGATAAAATAATATTTATTAAGGTATATAATTGTCGTTAATTAATAAGTATATAATTTTTCATTGTAATACAATATTTATTATGATATTTATATTTTAATAAATAAATAAATTTTTTAAATATAAATATGATAGTATATAATAACCATAATTTAAAATTTATAAGATAATTATAATGAACTAAAATTTTTATTTAAGAATTGTATGTATGAGATAATTATAATGGTTTCACATTAATTTTAATGAAATAAATATAATAATTAACCCTATTAGTAATAAATAAATTATAAAAATTGTAATTAAAAAATTTAGAGAATAATTTTATATATAACATGCTTGAATTTCAAAAAATTATAAGAATTTAGTGCATTTTATATAAGTCAAATATGAAGGAATGTACATAATTATAGTTAATAAATAAATTATTCATTATAAAATCAATAAATGTATGAAAGATATTATATTACATAATAATTGTAATGATTTATAATGACATTATAAAATCATCTATATGAATTTAGTTTTATTTGGTGTATAAATTATTTTTAATTAAGTCATTTTCTTAGGTTAGTAATTTGACTGAAATAAGATTCTAGTCATAGAAAGGACCATAGTAACTAAAGCATGTGGTAAGTCCTGGTTTATGTAGAACGGAAAAAAGTGTTTTTTAGCATCTCATGTGTGGGGTTTCATGGGAGGCGTATGCTGTCACCCAGTTGACTTATCTATGATCCAGGTTTTTGTTTAATTTCACCTCCTATTAATTTGAGTTTAAATATCTTGTGTTATATAAATAGTAATTATTTAGGATTTCAAATAGGTTTCTGGATAGTTTGGGTGTGGTTAGAGCTCAGATTTCTTATTTTTTGAAGAATCACGATGAAGCAAAGAGTTAGTATAACCATGTGGGTCAACCATGATGTCCATTAAAGGGTGGAGAATAGTTAAGGAAACTATTTTAAAGTATTAACATGACCATTTGAAACTAGAAATAAAATTTAGTTTTACAATTAATGATGTGCACATAGTCCTCCTAACTATGAGCCTAGGTCACGTGAGGTGTGGCCTCTCAGACAATGGAGAATGAATGTTTGGTGAATGATTTGGAAAATAGTGTGTCCAAAATGTGCACCCCATTAAAAATAATGAGATGATAATCTTAACCAACTATTATCTTAACCAAAATCTACACTTCTTGTATTTTATTTTCACAATGGAGTGGACATTGGTAGAGCTCATCAATATCCCATCCTAGTATTTTGTGGATCTCCCTTATCAAATATTTGATCCAATAAAAATTCAGCACATTCGTTTCCCTATTATAATTCTATAAGTAATCTTTCACTCTTTGAACATTTTTCACACCACTTTCAACCTTATCTCCATGTTATTTGTTATTCTATATTTTCTATGGTGTTTTATATTTTTATATTTTCATTAATTCTAGATCAAATATAATATTGATACACGGAGATGATTTTTATAATGATATAATTTATATGGTCTTGCTCTTTTACTTATAATTTTTTATGTCCATAACATGCACTTACATTCCACGTGTCATACATTCCATGCATTGCCTTTTAAGTGAAAACCTGATTTCAATAAAATGTATCACCATAAAAAATATTTCTTGAAACCATGTTTACATCTTTGGAGGATTTCAAACATTACACGAACCACCCATTAGGGTATGTTATTTAAATATCATGTGAATGAAATATCTTGTTATTTAATTAAACCACCTAATAGGTTTTCTGAATTGGCCTTTATAATTGTATCAATTAACCTAAATTGAATAGAATGGTTTGATAACTCGATAGGCTGAATGGAATTATCTTTGAAATTAAATACCCATCTAGTTTTAATCATATTAACTTAAAATTAATGTGGCTAAATTTTTAAAATGAAACATGAATAAAATGAACACTCCACTACAACCATTTCTTAATTATGAAATACAATTTTAGATATATTGATGACTATGGGTACTTAGTTAATTCGTATATAATGCTTAACAATGGTCATGAACCAGATGTTTCGTTATGTATGTGGCATGCCCTGAGTAATAAATTGGTATCCGATCATGGATCACCTTGTATGTTCTAATGGGTTGAAATTTTTTTCATTAATTTTTCATCCAAAGGAATAACCACACATGGATTTGATCTTTTAGTTTGATTGTGAATTCCAAATATTTATACCAAGGGTTCACCTATATTTTCAAAAAAAAAAAATAATTGCTTTAGATAATTATACATGGATTTATCATCATTTTTAAAATTAATTTGGATTGTTCTATGGTCTCTATTGATGTTTTCTAGTGAGGTTTCGTAAGACTTGTTTCTAGGGATCTAGTATAACTCAACCTTAAGGTGAAATGACAATAGTACGCCCATGTGGACATCACTGAGATTATAAAAGATAAATGCAATGAAAATAATAGAATAATTCTTAATTATCGCAATATGTAGAATCCTTGACTATTTCACTTTGGTCTCAGCCTTATAAATGTTATGTAATTAAAGAGTCGGTCATGGGAGGAAGAAAGTTGTATCAGATGAGTATCCCAGAATAACCTAGACTAATTTGTTCTATCTAGTCACTAACATATTTTTTATATATAAAAAATACACATCTTATATTCATATAGTAGATAGTGATATACACTATTTCTGGAAAACTACTTTTTTTACTGACATCCCATTTAGCCTGCTGATTGGGAACCTGATAGGGTTCTCAGAATTTGTTAGGACAAAGGGAATTTCCAAGTTGTGGATGCATGATTTTCATTACCATAACAGATTATGGGAGATTAGGATAATAATTTTTCTCGTTATTCTTTTACATATATATTTCGGTATTTTATGATTTTATTGTAGAATGTAATGTTTATGTATGAGACAATATACCTTTATTTCATTTATGTATAGCTTCATGATATCATCATCTTTTTAAATGATACTTCCACCAGTTATCCTTAAAGGTTTATAAATACTGATTGTTTACCATTTCACCTGTTTTTATTATTAAATTTTTTATGCACGTTCATTATTGACGGTTGGTGTCTAATTGGATAATGAGGGTATAGTCTCCCAAATATTCCATCATATATGCTTTCTCAGAGTGAGTAGAATCTAGTATATAGAGAGGGATGTTTAGTAAATGTGGATAACTAGATATGGTTTCTTAGGATTGAACTGGGTTCAAGATATCGAAAAAGGTATTATATCCATTTTAATTAGTATAAAATTTGGTGATGGTATACAAAAGGCTAGAAATGTTACAATTTGGAAATAAACCTATCCCTAGTAGTAGAAAATACACATACTAGGAAAATTATATCTCTCATGGGATATGATAGGTTGATCTATGTTTTTTCTATTATTATTGATCTATTTTAACTATTGGTTGATGCACATGCCTTGTTTTGTTCTATCTTATGACTTTTCCACCATTGGACCAATATGAAATAGAAGTATTATTTATGCACCATTATAGGCACTTTATGATTTATATTTCATGTATATACCATGCAATGATTATTTCCATGTGTGTATTTCTTGAAGTATATAATATGTTCCATGATTTGTATAATTGTAAGGGTTTTAGTGTTACATGTTGAGTAGAAAATAATTTGTTACATAACATGTTAGCATCATCCTAAATGGTTTTTCCCAAAATAACATTACAGAGGGTCCTCAAATAACCAATTATTCATTGTTTTAAAAATGGATCATTGGCTACATGGATTGAAACATTAGAATTTACAATTAAATGGATTCCAATTGAAATTTATATCTTTTAAGGGCAGCTATTAAATGGAAATGTTGATGAATATAACTGAACCAATATATTAGAACATGATACCTTCAAAGATTAGATATAACGTATAATTATAGTTGTAGTTACATTAAATGTCAATTTAAGATTATATATTGTAGGGAATTATATATTAGGTATGGAAGATGAATATTATTAATCCATGATTTATATAAAATTACTCATTTCTTATACCTAATGGAAATGGTTTCTATTAAATGATGATTCAAATCGAAGCATAAATGGTGTTTTCATTTAAAAAAATCAATTGAAACATTATATAGATGAATCACTATTGTGAGATACATAACCTTATCCTTGAACCATTCTATACTTTCAGTGGATAGTTGGGAGAGATTCGTGTGTTCCATTATAATCTAGTAAGTTACCTAAACATAGATATAAGATCTAGAATATGGGTATTGACCCTGTTATAAGAAGGTTCTATACAAATCCATTATATTTTTTAGGACATTTTTTCTATCATCAGAATTTTTTTTGAGTTTAGTGATTGTAATGGTAGATATATTATTCTACAATTACCTTGGAGAAAGTGGTTAAAAAAACTCTTTGAAAGGGATGGGATCTACCACACCTGTATTGCCTCCTATAGTTCCACCTTTAGTTCCTCAAATTGTACCTGATTTGGGAACCATTTCTCAATTTAGAGAAGGTCTATTATGGATTGTGTAGCCTTTACATGGATCCTTGTGACCTTATCATATTATGGATATGTTTAATAGGGATTTTTACCAGTAGCACCCTCTTAAATTTTTAGGGGAAGGAATCATTGAAGCTTCCATGTCATGGATAATAGTTGTGTTTTACAACCTTGATAATATAAATTATCCTGGTGAAAAGAGAGAAAAGATTTCATCTAATATTCTCTTTGGGTTATCGAAATGGTGTTGGGATGTTTTCACCTAGGGAAATAAGCACCAGGTTATGGTCTAGAGGGATTTACATAATACCTTCTATGATTTATTTTTACTAGAGACACTAATAGTTTATTGGGATGGGGTTATTGTGCCACTAGAGTAGGGTACCCTATCTATGATGGATAACTCCATGTGTTTCATACTAATCCAAAATTTTATTCTAATTGGTATTGGTATTATACATGAAATTTTTTTCAATAGATCAGATAATTTAATTTGGGTTCATATATAGTATGTAAATGACATATAAGGAATATCTGGACTCAAGGTAAGGGATTTTCAGCTCACTTTTAAAGTCCGTGAAACAAAAGCTATACTCACCACCTATTTTTAAATTTTTTGTATGTATATCCAATGAATTTAATTAATTAATATTATTCTAGAATTTATCAAGATTTAATTCTCCATTTTTGGATCACCCATTCATGGGGTTTATAGTTTAGATGTTACTGAAGTGGAATGTGATTCTTATCTAAATTTTTCATCATTGAGACATATGTTTTTTTGTGAAACTATAATCTTTTATGTAGGTTATATACAACGCATTTAGCATGAAATATCATGAATTTACTTGTTCTAACGATATTTTTAGTTTCATTTAATTTAATCCATTTATTGGTTTTATAATTCAGTGTTACCAAAGTGGTAATTTTTTTATGTTACAATCTAATAATATTTTATGGTTGTTTATATTTATGCTTCTGATAGTTAAATCTTATTATCCATATCTCAAGAAACAATATTATTTTATTATCCTATGGTTATGTCTTGAGAATAAGTGTTTTACCTTCATTTTACTTTGTTTATATACTATTGATTTCGAAGTATGGTTTTAATTACAAGTCCTCGTTATTTCTCTCTTAGATCAAAGAAACACATTCTCTTCCAAAACCATGTTTTCTAAAAATGATCAAAAAAATGTTTTTTGAATTATAAAAATTATTTTCTGAGGAAATATTTACACATGATATAATTTTTAAAACATATATTGGAATGAATCATCATTAAAATTTCAAAACAATAACCATTTTGAATTTTACTAAAAATTTGAAAGGAAATTTTCTTTTAACATGTATGGAATGAAGAAAATTTCCCATAATAATAACTCTTATTTTTTTGAATATAATTTTAGATGTTTTGAAATTTTCCTATAATGAAAAATATTTTTGAATTTTTTTAGTTTTTTAAATGTTTTTTCAAAGAAAAATGGATATTTCCCTCAACAAATTTGTTAAAATAACATTAAATATTCGATTATATGTTTTCAAGGTTATTTTTAAATAAAAATATTTCACAAATGTTTTACAGATTTTTATTTTCAAACAGTTATTTTCAATGAAAATTTACATTCTTCATGAAATATTCAATGTAATATTTCAAGGTCATTTTTCATCTAACATTACATCCTTTAATATTACTTATTATGTACTGGTGATATTATCCTAGTATAACATTATAAATTCCTTTATTAATGGTTTATATTTATGATGAAAACTTTTTTATAAACTCGTTTCTTTTCCATAGGTTAAAAAACGTTTCAAAGAGATTGTTATGAACCCCATTTTTTCCATGGGTTAATCATGTTTCAATTATCTTTTTATGGGACCCGTTTCTTTTCCATAGATTAAGTAGGATTACTTGATAATGTTAAAGATCCATTTTTTCACAGGTTAATCATGTTTCAATGAGATTGTTATGAATCCATTTTCATTTCCATTGGATAATAATATTTCAAATAGACTGTTATGGAAGTTGTATCTTTTCTATAGGAATATATTGATTCATGTAGACTATAAAGGAACCCATTTCTTTTCCACAAGTTATACAAATTTCAAATAGAGTGTTATTGAAATAATTTTTACTAAATCATAATCCTGTTACCATGATATCATTATGGAACCTATTTCATTTATATAGGATAGCCATGTTTTAAAAGTAATATTGTTTTTTTGGAGTTTAATGATGAAATTAATGCTATATGTAATTTATTAATGTTGTTCTTTTGGAAAATTAATTCTACGATGGCTGATCCCATATAGTTTTGGGTGAGCCCGTAATAGCTTATATGATTGGTGCGCCAATATAACTCTTCAATGCATTGGGTAATTATTATATTATCTAGATAATTATATCATAACAAATTCATTTAGTTATTCTAATTATGAAGGTTATATAAGGGTTCTATGATTAGGTTCTCCAAAGATACTAAAACAATTTTAATATTTTCCCATAGATATAAATTTTTCCTTTGGTCAAGATTTATTCACATGGATCTTGATTATTGATTCTAATAACACATTCCTTTATAAAAGCCTTATTAATTTTTTTTATTTTTTATGATATATGTTTTGATAGTTATGAATATCATTATGTCATTATCATAAAATTGGATTATGTTATCATACACTTATTCTCTTTTTATTCTCACAGATTTCATTTTATTTTTAATGTATTCGTTTACCCTTATGGGGCATTTCATCTCACTATTCAGAGTTTTCTATTTCTCTATGTTATCAAAAATAGTGTTTAATAAACTAAATCTAGAGTGGTTTAATATTTAGTATTTAATAATAAAATATGGTTCAAATAGGGGAGAGTCTAATTTAAATACATGTATACTTCTTATTTTAGTGTTTTTACTATTTTTCTAAAACTCAAAACATAAATTTTACATTAAATATTACTGAATCTAACATTTATTTTGATTTTATTTGTTATATAAGGAAGATATCTGGTCACCTTCATTAGTATCAAAGCTAGAAATTTAATTTTTATGATTTCAACACAATATCTGGGAGTGCAGTTTCAAGTATTTTATTGTACTCACAAAAATATTTCATGGATTAGTACTCCAGTATTGGTAGTGAGGGTTGAAAATATGATATTAGGTTTTATTGCATTTTTCTATCTAATTGTATTTGAATATGAAACACCAGTCGACTACAGGTCATCTAAAACCCTTGAACATTACATAGTGTAAATAGGATAATGTCACTATGTATTTCATGGATGGCATGTCGTTGTTCCCTTGTGGTAGTAATGTTGTTTTGGTATTCATGGAGAGGCTAATGATGATATCACATTTCCTTCCTATAAGTTATACCTTATCAAAAGATGAACTTGTAAGACTATATATTATTGGGATTATATTCCTTCATGAGGACCTACTTAGCATCGTGTTAGAAAAGCATGCCCTGTTCACTCTCTACTTCTAGTAGGGGTTTTAGACGCCTTTGGCTTCACATGTACATCTGAGTACTTCGTACCACCTTTAGACGAAAATATATTTTGATTGTACTATACTGGTGCTAGAGGAAATTCTATAGGAACACATCCATGGTGTGGGGGTTTACTTAGATTAGAATTTACAACTTGATTAATTTTATTATAATAATATTTTTTAATATATTGTTCAGATTTATCCCAATGTGGAACTCTAGGGTAGGTCATTTGATTCACCCATGTGATTGATAAAGGAAGTTGATTCAATGCTTCTGGTACAATGTCTAATTCATAATTCCTTGTATTAGGTTTATCATATCAAGAATCATATGGATACATCTTTCTCTAGGGATAATTTTTATTCCGATCATCAATTCTTACCTCTAGAGTTTGAGGTGGTAGATCAAGTCATTATGCGCGTTTAACCTATACTGGGGAATCATTGGGTTAGAAAGAAGGGTAAGATATCTTCTAGATTAATCATACATTTTGGTATTTTAGAAAGGGTTTGACTATTGAATAAAAAATAAATCTTCCTATAAGATACAAGGATATTCTTAACGTCTTCCACATTTCTCATTTGCATCATTACTATTAAAACCCTATTATATTTCCTTCATATGGATGTAGTTGAGTTGGATGTCAATGTATTTCAGATGATTAAATTATTTTTCTTATTAATCACAACATAAAGGCTCTCGAAGATATTATAGTTCTTCTAGTATAGGTGTTATAGTCGTATGACTCTGTACAAGATGAGAATTTGGTGCTAGAGTCTGATATATGTAATCAGTGATCTAAGTTATTGTTGCATGTAGATCATCATCCATCAGTGAAACTTTAGGTAGAGTATTCATAAAGATTATAGGATGTAAGATCCATTTCTTATTTATGGTATGGATCCACTTAATTTAAGTTAAAATCTCACGTTATTATTAAATAATAGCTACTATATAAATAATATAGTTTTTAGGAGTGTTTGGTCATGGTATGGAACCCATATTTAATTTTTTTTGAAGTATTAGGTTTTGTCACATGGTGGGCACATGGTTAGTATTAACAGCACAAATTAACCATGCATCCCAGTAAAGGGAGAAAATGGTTAGGGAAACTATTTGGGTGGATCTATATGACCATGAAAAACATGAAATAAATTAAACAAATATTTCAAATGGTGTGTACATGTTCTGTTAGGAATTATGCCAAAGTAGTGTGGCATGTTTCCACCCTAAGTGTAGAGAGCACAAAATTGGTAAAAAAAACTGCGGAAACATGCATATCTAGAATCCACCCCATTAAAAAGTTTGGAATAATTATTTTTCACTATAATATATTAATTAAATACAATATTATTCCCCATTATTATTACATCGAACTGCACCTTGAGAGGGTGATATGATTAATTCTCCAAGGCATGGTGGATCTCCATCATCTAGTGTCAAATTGAAGCATCATTAATCATTTTGTAATCATCAAGGTAATTATATGATTCACCTTTCCTCATTCATCCCATTAATTGAATAATTTTATATGTATAATTATCTTTCATAATAAAACATATTTTTGTGAGTCTAACTAGTTATCTATTTACTTATAGTAAATCTCGAATAAAAATACAATACTAGACCAAGAGTTATCAACCAGTATAAGGTAGGTGGTTTATCTCATTTACTTAAGATTTTATGTCTTTATCATGTCTCATCCTTTAACATGCCAAAATTTCTATGTGACACATTTTAGATATCAAACTAATTAAACAAATCATTATCATATTCAAATGGTTCCCTTATAGGTATGTTCACAACATCATAAGTAGTTTACTTTGATGAAAACCACATATTAGAGTATGTTTTTTTAATTAAATTTTATTGATATAATATGTTTCCTAATTAAACCACATTAGATATGTGTTTAATTGGACAATATGAATTAAATTTTAAATTTAATTGAATTGAATGGTATGATACCTTGTTATAATCATACTCTTTTCATCTTCAATTAATCCTCCATTTAAGGTGTTTCTTCATACATTAAATTTGGTGTTTATAAATGATTTAAATTAATTTTGAATGGAACTACCATATAACCAATCCCTTGATTAATTATGAAATGTGATCGTGTTTATATTTATAATTCTAGGAATTTGATTAATCCATATATTATGTCTAACTATGGTCATGAAGATTAAATTTCCATAATAATCTGACATGCCTTAAAAGATACTGGGATTCCCATTGAGAATCTCCTTAGATGAGCTCATGGTATTCCATCAGATTCATTGATTCCCGTACCATGTGAATAACAGCACTTGTAATAGGTATTTTTTTAGATTATAAATTCAGCAGTTTTTCATTGAGGATTCACTTATATTTTGGGTAATTAAATTTATTTCCATGGGTGATTCTCCTTAGATTAACATTTATGATATAGAAAACCTAACATCATTTATTGGTATCCATCCAAGTCTCATATCATGGATACCTAGAAATTGTTCTTATGGAATGGGTTTAAATCGTGTTTAAGGTGAAATACCAATAGTAAAAACCTATTGTTTCATCATATCTTATAGAACATAAATTTCATTAGAAGTATGGAAACATTTAAGATTATAACTACATTTGGATTCCATAATTTAAATCCCCAGTTCTTGGTTTTGTAAATATACTTTTAAAAAGAAATGTTCTTTGGGATGTTTTTCTTGGCCTAAAATAGGTAGTATCAGACTGGTACCCACACAGATCCCAGGACAATACATTTTTTAATTGGTTTTTTGTATTTATTATAACTACATACAACTCATGTAAAATTATCTTAATGGATAGTTCTAGACACCATTGGAGGTGGTCTACAAAATTTTACTCACACCTTATTTAGGTCATTTATTGGTACCCTAATTGACTTCATAGATTCTTGAAATGAAAAGGTGAAGTTCCTAGTCATAGGTGATCAATTTTTTGTACAACGATGGAGTATGGGAGAATATGACACATCTTGTTCTAGTGATTCTATCTGAGATAGATTTTGTATTTTTTTTTATTTTTTTACGGATGTATAGGTTGTGAGTGTTTCTATATCAATTTAATTACATTTTTATAGAATCCTGAAACCATATTTTTTTGTATATGATATTACCTTATTTTCTTCTGGATTATTTTGTCAATGTGGTTAGTTTATCATTTTCAATGTTTTATTGATTATGTTTCTGCAACAAATTCTACATTGATCGTTGTTCCCTACTCCATTAATGATTGTATGGTCTCCCCACTATACCATCATAGAATATCACATCGAGTTAAAAAAATTGTGATATATGTATAGGAGTTCTTGAGTTTATGTGGTCAACTAGGTTAGGAGACATAGGAGTGAACTGGTTCTAGGATTTCACAACATTAATGACTATTGATATCGAATATTGATATATAAGAGACTAGTAAAACGTGGAATGAACCCTATGTTATAGAGTATATACAAATATATGAATACTTATCTAAAATATATGTGTTTCGTAAGAAGAAAAACACACAATGTTATCTTATTCATCCTTAGACATGCTACCTGCACATTATAAAAGTGTATATATATTTTATATTATATGACTTAGTATAGTTCCATGTGACTTAGTGATCAAGAATTGATATGAAGAACCTCACTAGGATGTGATTAGAAGTTATTCTACCCTCTCATCCCTATATATAATTGTATCATTTTTAACTAAAACAAATATATATACATAGGTGTTTGTATATTGGGTATCAAGGTAGTTGAGTTACAAGTTATATGGTTTGTTAAATATCACTGATAAAAAATGATATCATGAGTAATTATCCTCCCCCTAATCTACAACTATTCTATCTATTTTCACTTTTTGTAGATATATATACCAATATTGGTAAGGTAGTGTGGTCTTCATGAAAATTATAGAAACATAAATATAAAATAGAAAAGAATACTAAATCCAATGGTTCTTGCCATTTTTACTCTTGAATTCCACATTTACATGGTATTTTATGCTTTATATATATAAATGTATATACAAATTTCGATGTGGGTTTTCATGAACGTAATCTCATGAATGTAACTTTTGATATAGGAAGTATGTGAAAGTTTGAATAAATTTATCAAAATAATCCACAAGATGTGGATGATATAGATCAACTAAATAGAATGTGGGTTATTTATATATTATATTATGAATATTTCTAACTAAACATTCTTCTATAATGACATGTGGGGTGAAAAAAATGTTTGAGTTTATAATTTGTGATCCTCCTCTTTCGTTGTTCATAAAAATCCTTCAAAAACAACATTTCTAAAAAAATAAATTCTTAAATTAAGGGTTGATATGTATCAAAGAGGTGTTGTTTGTCGTATAAGGTAAAGGATGTATGAAAATTTGTATTCAATATTTTGATGAAAAATTATGGGAAATTTCATTCAGAATTTCTATATGATATTTTCAAATAAAATCCTCTCATAGAAGTGTTTTAAAATAAATATGTTTTCTTCTAAAAGGAATTAAAACAATAATTTTAGGGGAAACTATTTTGATAAATTTATTAGAAATGTTCCCAAAATGTCCATCTAATAATTTTTAAAATCACTTAAAATCTACAAAATTTTCAACCAATATATCTCTTAAAATATTTATTTCTTGACGGTATTTAATGAATTTCATCTATATTAAAAATTTATCAACTCATTTCTAAGATAATTTTTGGTAAACAAAAATACTTTTTTATTTTTTTGAAGTCTGTATTATATTGAGAATACATATATATTCATGTATATAATATTTTTTTAAATTATTATATAGATATGAACTATTTTTATCCTCAATGTTCTATTTCTGTTATGATAAGATAATCACATCACAATTTAGTTAATGATTAATTTCCACGAATTTGTGTTCAATTAAATCATGTGTTTATATATTTCAAAATCTTTATTTCTTATATAAATTTCTATTATAAGTTTTCCATCGGTTTTCTAATCATTTGTTTATATTTGTTTCATTTTAGGAACCATTTTTTATACTTTATAAAATTGAATCTATAATTTTTTTTTAAAACACAATTCTCTAAAATGTTTAATGATGATAGGGAAATGGTGGAGATCCTGAGAATCAATAGACTTTTTTTTCAAGTGATAAGTAATCTCTATGTGGAATTTAACATTCCCTAATACTTCATGATTTTTTTCTGAGCTTTAAATGTGTTTTTATTTAGAATAACTAGATTCATTTGATAAGGAATTATTTTAAATAACTCAATTGAAATTTTTTTATTTGAACCAAAAAGTCGATTCCTTGTTTTTATAAAATATAAAATATTATTTATTATATGAATTAGTGTAACAATATTTTATTAAAATTATCAAAGAAGTCTTTTAAAAAGTATATTTTACCCATGTACATGATTTAAAAAAAATCTTGATAAACCTTTCTTAATTTTGAATTGAATGAAAATTTACATGACTAGAACAAATGATTTACATAGTTTAAATCACTCTTATTTAATGAAAAAAATTCAAGTATTTTAAATAATTTTTCTAAAAATCAGATATCTCAATTATAAAAACATTAGAGATCTTTTTTTCAATGCCATGTCTGAAAATAAATTATCAAAGGGCTTGTCAGTGCTTGGGAGATATTATTGAGATATGTCTTATATAGCTTATTTAGAAAGAGTGAATAATGTGTTGAATTTTCAAGAGTTTCTAATAATTTGAATATTTTCATATAAAATATGATATTATGATATTAAAATTAATAGAATCCCAAATACTCAAAAACTACTACCTAAAATTATCTTGGAAATATAGAGACTCATTATTTTGATTTTAAGTTTTTCATTTATTTTAATTTATTTATTGATTCATTAATTTTTAGATCAAATAATTTAAAATAAATAAAAAGGAAAAAACATTATATTTTTTAGAACCCATCACAAGAATGTGTTTATCAAGAATCATAGTTGTAATCAATGTAATGTTTAGTTATTTTTTGTCATTATATTAGTTATTTTTTCTGATAAGCATATATTAGTATGAGTTAAACCCATAGGGATAATTATTTTTATTGGATAATATCCTCAAATTTTGTAAATGTTTTGAGTATGTGGTTTTCAAAACAATTATATCATTCTATGTATACAGAATAATGGATGTGGTTATAGAATAGATTCATCTTTGGTAGTCACCCTGAAAATGTCAGTTGAGTATCAACTCAATCTTCACTAAGTGAATGCTGACTACACCTATGACTGAACATGTGGCTAGACACTCCCGGTGGACATTCCTTGGTTAATTTATAATCTATTTCTTAACCATTATAAAGGGTTTTGAGAGACATTGATTATTTAACTAGTTAGTTTATAGAACCAAATAGGATTATTACTATGGGTAGATTAGGATTCACTGGTGGAGTTATAGGTTAATCAAAAAAATTCAAAGTTGAAATGAATGTATTATAAGTTGAGATGGAGGATTAATCAAGGAAGACATAATATGATTGATTTTTCATATTTATAAGATCATTTATTCTATTTTTTTATAATATAAAAAACATTATGGACATATTATTTGGATGGTAAAATAATCATGGAAATGAATATATTAAAAGTATGTCTCCTCATACTTCTACATAACTATATTTTGGAAAAAAGTATTCCTAGTCAAACCTAAGTTAGTCAAATTTATATCCAATAAAAACTAAGTCATGATTCATTTCCATCATTTAGATACCCATATAAATTTTCACTATTATGTGATAATTAAAATTGGGAGGTCAAATTTTATTTCAATTTAAGGGTATGTAACACCACAAGATTTTGGAATATTCTTTTCTCCCAATTAGTACATTATTTAATAGATTTCTCAACATGTAACCATGAAAGATAATTATTTCTAGAATATAATATTAATATTAATAAGAAAATTTCAGAATAATACAAAATATAGTCAATATACATATTTTAAATAATTATAAATTCATATAAAATAGTAATAAGAATAGTTGATGTTTTTTTATAATTGACTTTTAAGTGAATAGATAATAAATAATAAATTTTTTGTAACTGCCACTTTTATGACATTTTTATGATACAAGAATGATATTTTTTGAGATATTTATTCAATAAAAAATTTATATCATTATAATGTGTAATAAGTGATTTCAAAATATAATGTAGAATTATTGAACCCCTTGTTTAACTATTTGAAACCTTACTTAAGAATTTATATTAAATTATATTTTTATTCAATTTTTTTAAAATTTAGTGCTCATAAATTTTGGTAATTTACTATATAAAATGGATTTCATATTTTAGATTAGAAATTTTATATTATGAAATAATATGAATATCATTTTTTTCATAGATGTGTGATTAATAAGATTAAAGTTACTGACTATGAGAATAGGGAAAAGGATATTTACAAATAATTTTTTAATTATTATTATGTAATTTTAAACTAATAATTTTAAATGATATATTTTATATAATTAATATTATACTGTTATTACACATATATAATAATATATTATAAATTATTCCATTGTTAATTAGTTTTATATAATGTTAAAACACTTAATGGTTAAAACATTATCGTTATACATGTAATGGCCCGATGGCCTTCATTTTTTATTTATTTATGATAATCCACCTTTCAATGGGTGAGGTAGAACCCTTAAAATTCCTGTAGGCATATGTTTTACATGGCCCTGTAGGCCTTGGAGGAATTAATTTCCCATAGGCTTCAAACATTACATACAACCCAGACTAACTACATAGAACTGCTCCTCCCATTATCTTCATCGGGAAATTTTCTCCCCACCTCACATGGTTGTTCAGCTAGGCTATCCAATGCATGCACAGGCTTGTCCTGATGGCAGGTTCCATACCCTCTCATTCATGCAATTTGTGTAGCTTCTATAGTGGTGAAAGTTCTTTTCTCATCCGCCTATAGAGCTTGTTACTTGTAGGTTTTTTGGTTTGCATCTACACTATAGGTGGCCCGAAGGCCTTACTAGCCCGAATGATTGGGTGGGCCGAAGTCCTTAAAGAACTCGGGGACAAAATCAGTGGCCTAAAGGCCCAAACGGGGAAAAATTCTCGGCAGCTATAGTGCCAAATAGTCACTTCTATAGTTACTATAACATTACCTACTACATTATTGCATAGTTCCCATTAGGGTACCTGCTACAGTTATTCTATAGTACCGGGAAATTGTGCCTCCGCCTGGATATGATCCTGGGTCTCCTGGATGCACTTAAGAGTCCTCACCAACCGGGTTGTGGCTCATATGAAAAGCATTATCATAATTAGAAAAGGTATTTTCTATTTATTTTATGTTTTAATATAAAAGATTATTTTCATATATTTTGGAATAATTTTAATTTAAATTCAATATAAATTTATATTTAGAACATTAAAATTAATTATGAGGGGTTTAAATTATATTTTTAATAAAAACATAATTACATACAAAAAACTGGTTACTAATGTAGAAAACCAAATGGGAAAAAGTTCAAAATATAATGGTAAAAAATTAAATACAAGTTTTACACAAGGAGATAAATGAATTATGGATAGAATTAATGAACATAAATCACCCCCTAGTTAATTATTTTTCATATTTTTATATTTTTACCTGGTATTAGTTTCATGATGTTATTTTAAACATCATAGTAATTATGAATATTCTAGTATATTCACATATAAAAGTGAATTACTTAAACTAGATTTATACTCCAATATCATTGACTCAAATTAGAAAAATACTCTACTGTATTATTCCCTTAAATTTATCCAAACATCATAAATTCCTTGTTCTTTCAAAAATACCATCCCAAGATCTATAAGGTGTTACCCATGGATGTATATCAAATGGGAGAGGTAGTTTTCTCAATGAAGCCCTCTTAATTAATTTTTTATTTTACCCTTAAAAATATATTACATCCATTAAAGTATTATAATATCATTATTATTAATATTATGAAATTTTATTATACTAATGTAATATAACATTTTAGATTTCTTTAAAATGGTTCGACAAAGGAAGATGTTGTTTTGTGTTGGTACAGAATGTCACCTCTATTAAATTAATGATTGATTTTTTTATCAAAAACATATATATAATATTATAAAATACCATTAAAATGTTTAATATTATATTTTTAATTTTTTTAATATTCTAAAACTATAAATAATTCACTATATTCCTCTATATCTATGGATAATGAATGCATCACATGCACATACATTTTGACTTACACCACCACAATGTTGTTTATTTTGTTTTTTACTCTAATATATTCTTTTTTATCCAACATTGTTAAAATTTTATTCAAAGCCATAAAAATATAAATAATATTATTATGATTATATAATAACAATATCATTCCAATAGAATAACTTTCTAAGTCATAATCACACATAGATTATAGCTTGTACTCATTTGGGTCTGTTTTAAAACATACTTAGACAATGATATAAATTTCAATCAAAGAAGGATATGAGAACCTAAAAACATGGGTTAATATAAAATAATGATAAAATTATTTTATGTTTATTTTTTTTTAATTTTAAAATTATTATTATAATTTTTTTATTTACCAAAATTTTGTTCATTATAAATTATAGAAACATTCTCATTACCCACTTCAGTATCAACAAACATAACAAAAATTATGAAATGAAATTACAACACTATAAATCATTATTCAAATATGTTATTATACCTATAATATTTCATAGTTATAAAATTTGTATCTCTTAGGAATAATATACACATCCATTACTAAACTAGTACTAAACCACAATAAAATATAACATCATCTGATAAAATAAATAAAACAAAACTGCCTAATATATATGTAATAAATGTGTGTAAATTACTTTTATAAAGGATTGAAGGTATGAATAAGGTTCTAAAATAGGTGATTAATATAGTTATTTTTTAATTCATCAGGTGAGAGTTCATTTGGACCAAGCAAGAATAAAGGTTAGGGTATTTTCATCACATTTTCTTATTAAGATATGATGTGTATTTACCAATTATCTATTTTTTGTTTTATATATTGGATATGGATTTATTTCAGAATAATTTTCTTAAAATCTAGTAATTTGAAAAATCATTCTCATATTTTATTCATGTGGTTTAAATTCAAATTATAATGATGATGTAAGGGGTTTTCTTAAATCAACATTATTTTTTAGTAAATAATCATTCCAATTTTACTATAGATTTTAAAGATGGTATTATAAAACTATATTATCATATTATAATGATTTAAATCCACATTTAATTCTTAATTTTTCTGATGGATTTTTTTCTCTATAATATTTTATAATGTTATTACTAATTTCCATAAACTCTAAATGAGTTTCTTTTCTTTAAACCAATGTTCACTCATCAAACCAATTTTATCATTATATATATTGAATTCCAAATATTCATTATTTTTGGTAATATAAAATTTTATTACATCTTTTAAAAAGGTAGAATTGTCACAATTTATATATATTTCATTTTAATAATGAATTTTTGATAAATTAAAAAGGATTTAACATTTACTTTTGTATTTCAGTTTTTCACCCCACATTTCTCTTCAAAAATCTTCCATATTTTTATGAAATTGTATATTAAGTATTATTTCTAGAAGTAAATTTTCTAAAATGTTTTGAAATCATCTTTATGAAGATGAATTTTAAATGTTACCCATAACATATTTTGACAACTGTAAAAATATTTATAAATACTCTTTTATCATTTATTTCACAATTTTGAGCATTTGTTTTATAAAACACCATTTCAATGAAATAATTTTTATAAAATTATTTTAACTGTTAATTATTTTGAAAATAAAGCGTAATATTGGTTTATATATTTATTACTAAATGTGTTGTTTAGAAATGAATTTTTTATTTTCAAAAGAGATAGTTCTTCTTTAGATTCAAAGAGATTCATCCAATAATATAAACATGTTATTTTACTTAAGATAGAATACTAATATATTCTATAAGATACAATTGGTATATATTCTTATGATACTATATACCTTATTTCTCTTAATAGATTATGATGATTATTCTTTAAAAGTCATTCCATTAAAACCATTTATTTTCCTTTTTATTAATCTATGATGTAATGATGAACATTTTATACTTTAGTGGAATAATTATCGATAGTTTTGATTCTAATATGTTTTTGGTCTAATAAATCCTTACATTGATATGGTTTGGTTAAACCCCTCCAATAAATTAGTTAGCGATTTATATCACATATGATAATGATGATGGGAAAGCCAATTTTTTATCTATAACTTACTAGTTTGAAATTTAATTTCTCATAATATGAAACATGGGTATTTTGTTTGTTCCAAATATTTAATGTGGGAATTTTTTAAACAACATGATGTGTAGACTCTCATTTTCATTATTATAGGTAGCGTATACATTTGGGTTTTTCTAAACATTATTCATAGACTTTTTTTAACAATGTAATGTTAGGGAAAGGTTTATTTGGAAAAAAATATGATGACACCTTCTTCTTTGGTTTGTTTCAATTTTCTTTGTTATACTATGTTCAAAATTCACACATCCTTTGAATACCTTATTCCTTGGATTAATCTCCATGGATGATTTTTATAATATGATATTTTATTAGAACTATTTCCAATAAATTTTTAAAATTTAAATAATGGGACATTGCACTCGCATTATTGAACATCAGGAATGAAAAAACTAATGGAGGCCTTCATATTTTGAATGGTTAGGCATATGTGATGACTGAAGTGGTACTTCAATAATAATTCCATTATAAAAACTATACATATGATAAATGAGTAAATATTATGGGGCCAAATGAAGGTTTTAGTGGCTCTCATTCGGGGTAATCCTACCTAGGTACACAAAGGTGCCCGAGGAACCAGTTTCAAAGATGGAGGTCAATATGAAAAAGTGAAATAACTTTAAGGATTGGAATAAGAAAAAAATTCCATAAATTAGTTATTTAGAGACTTATTCAGTAAATCTAATAGGATGTATTTTTCATTATATATAGATGTTTCTCCTTGATGAATAAAAATAAGTGTTTCTATTTATCATATGGATGTATGACACATGTCCAAACCATGTCAATATTTTTGTTCAATGTGATTAGTTTTTGAAAATTCATTTATGTCTATCCAGTGTGTATATGTTCATTATTTAGATAAAGAACCATTAAAGGGAAATTACTGGGGCTGTATGTTCTCATTTTAGTGGATGGGGTACACACACATCCTAGGTTCTGAATCTGATGTTGTGGGGGATATTTTTGAATCTTTTACCACACTTTTTCATTCTATATTTTTGTGGATAATTATAAAAGATATATTATATGTGGGATATTTAAAATTGAAAATTAATTGTATCAATTTTCTTGGTTATAGTGTTCATTGGAAGGTCATAGTGGAATTATTAGTGATATTTTTCTCATAGTTTTGGAAGAAATTCATTCTAATGAAATGAAAATACAAGTGAGTTTTTGATATTGAAAATATTTTTGGCCTGATAGAGAATTAATACATGCTCTATTGTTGTGGTGGATATTTGATCATGGATTAAATATTGTGGGGTTCCTTAGGTAATGTTCTCTATTAGGTTCTGAAGGATTAACATTGTAATTTTTTGATTGTACCATTTATGATAATGGATATGGAATATAAATTGGCCACATGTGTCATTCACGGTGTTCCAATCAGCTAGTGGATTTATAGAATCTATTTTAAGGCTGCAGAAATTATAAGGGAAGGAAATGAAAATCTATTGGAGGAGGACACTTATATCAATGAATACTTGTAATGATTCAAAGGTTTTGTTGATTATGTACCTCATTCAGGAGAAATTGAGTGAACTGGTGGTCATGACAGCTATATAGGGATTTTTCTGGATGTTGTAGATAAAGTATGATTAATGTTCATAGAAGGAGTTTTCAGATGAAGTTTTTAGTTTTCATTCAATTGAAAGTTATACTTGTGGAACATTTTCATGTATTTTTTAAGGAAAGGAAGATTGTAGTAGAACTACATTTAGTCGGTTTATCCACTCTATGAATGAAATGTTCTGTAAGTTCCCATAACCTATTTCAGAGACATATAACTGGAAATTTTTCATACTATTATATTTATCCCATCTTAGAATAAATATTGGTATAGTATGCCTCCTTTTTTCAATGCAAGATTATCATAAAAAGTAGGATGACTGTGGAGGTTCATGTGATTCTTTTTAAGGGGGTTACATAGTAATGGAGATATACGGAAACGTATCAAAACTCTAAAGGTGATTAATTGAATGTTTTTTGGAATGTTGGTAATTATATGAGTAGAAAAAGAAATTTGAGGAATTTTAATCAAAATTTCAACATAGTGAGGGAGAAGGAATGATTTTAATTTTATTTCATGTGATTTATTGCTAAAACGTGGTGGTAGAAGGTGAAATCTGTTGATGTTATGGATAAAATTTAACATTTTGATGGTTTTTCAAATATAAATTCATTGTACTAAAATATACCTTCAAATAGATTAATGATGGTGTTGCTGTAATGGGTGTTATTCTAAAATATGAATTTCTTAAACCCATGGATGCTATGAAGATATATACATTTTTTTTCTCACATCAATAATGACTTTGTAATGATTCATTCACTGCAATAATAATCCTAATGAAGGGAAAAATGTCCAGGGAACAATATTTCTTTTAAAAAGTGGAAAAAAATACAATTTTATACACATCAATATGAAAAAAATATATAATATAATTAAAAAACATAAGGACATTTGGAATAGAGATAGTATCCTTGAATGAGTGATAAGAAACTAGGGAGGTTGGAGAGAACAACCTTGTTCTCTTATTTTAAAAAGATAATGTTTTAGTGGGAGATCTTCATGAAGATGAAATAAAGATTTCGGAAATGATTATTTTTGGATTGAGATCATTCAGGAGATTCTTGTGATGTTTTATGTATCCAGAGGCTCTTGGATTGTATACAAGATTGGTTGGAGAGTATTCAAAAATTCATGTATGTTTAATAGGGTGATTTAAGGGACATGTTGAACAATGCATCTTATTGATGTAAGTTTACCAAATATTGTGGATATAAACTCAAATTTATAAATTTTTATGGATTAATTAAATGGAGTCTTTCAATTGAGTTTTTCTAGAATAGTGGAACAAAATTTAATGGTTCTAGAAGTAAAAGTTGGTATTTTTTAGTGGGATCACGGATGATCACAAGTGATAATAGAGTGGGGAACCACATTATTGTTGAAACATTAGAATAATGAATGAATATAGAACTAGAAGTCTATTTTGACTGATAAAGTGAATGTTTTTTATTTGAAATATTGTCACACTAGATGCATGAAAATATTTTTCAATTGGTATACTATTGGGTTTTGTGTGAGAATTGTTTTAGGTCACCTGTTGTAGCATAATAAGTACAAGCATTGAATGTAAACCAAGGAAATTTTAGATAGAGGCAATGAAAAAGCATCATGGCACGCTCGGATTGAGGCTAACATGAGTTCATTAGAAAAGCGTTTTTCTGACTGATTTCATTGCCTTCTAAGAAGAAATTTTAGAAGATTCTTGGATTCAGGATCAATGGAATGTGGCTAGGAAAAATAATTCTAGTAGAATCATAATGGTTTATGATTATATGAAAGTCAATCATCCCAAATGAGTGTATATACAACAGTTGTGTTATAAAGTAATGTTGTGAGAAAATTTGAAGGGAAATATTCTTAATTTTGAATATAAATTTGGATATATTATTATTATATTATTATATAATGTTCACATTGATTAGATGTAACTAAATATAGAATACTAGAACCATTCTAGAAGGAGATGTTTTACAATGTCATCAATGAGAATATTGGAAGATGGTGTGCATAGAGAACCATAATTTGGGGTTTGGTGATGTGATTATTATATTAACAAGTATTCATTTGACTTAATTTATGAACACCCAAAAATTTCAATTGGTGGAGTTGATTAGATGATCAGATTAGGCCCTCATTAAGACCGATATAGGACAACCTATATGTGTACCAAAATATTTGTGATAAATATGCATAAAAAAGGCTATATTGAATCATATTCCATGGAATCCAATAGAGTCACTCACAGGTTTTTGAACATCCAGAGCCAAATATGGATGTTTAAATTGAATATGAAAAATAATAATTTGGAGAGGACAGTGAAGAAGTATCATTCCTAAAGGATGTATTTGTGAGACTTCTCCAATTAATCAAGTAGGATGTATTTTTCTTCTTGACCTATTTATTATCCTTGATGAATGAAATAATTAATACAATTTATCCATTGGATCATGGATGCTTTTATAAACCACATTTATCATATTTTTTCATTTTATTTTTGTTTATAAATTAATATTTATGGGGATATCATTTTCTTGTTGATTTTTAGAAGAATTCTCTGATAAGGACTAGAACTATGTAGTGTGATGATTCAGTCTCGTGGAAGTGTTTCTTAAACATCCCAATCATTTAAGGCAAAAAATTGTGGGATTTTTTCGAATGATGCTCTGTGATGATGATTTTGATGGATTTTTGGATACTTTTGCTGGTTATTTTAGATGCATAACTATCTATATTCCCAACATTTTACACCACGATTCCACAATCCATTTCTATGTAAAGTGTATTCTAATTTTATATTAAAAATATTTATATCATAAATTACAGAAAAACATTTTTATTCTATATTTTTTTAATAATTTATTTATCCACTTTTCATGTTTTGTAATATTATTACAAACTTACCATTCCTAACATGTGGATTAATTTTATTCCATACAGATCATTGAGCTTAGAAAACTTTTTGTGATTAAATTCTCCTTGAAATAAATATGATTTTAACATATGATAGTTCTATAAGATGTTTAATTGTGGATCAATTATGGAGAAATTTTATCATGTATCATAAAATAATTTTTTGGTATAGAAAATCATCAAAAACAGTAAACCATTTGTTCTATGGATTGTGTGATTTATGATAAATGTAATGTCAAACATAATAAATCAATGTAAAATAATTATAAATTTATATTGGTTCTAATCACTATGAAGAAATTCCATTGTTTAACAAAATTATTTCTATAAGTCGACCATGTACTATGGGTCTCTAGTTCCTAATAACATAAAACACATTTGTTTCCCAAAGGATAATTATACTATGATGAAGTGATGAATTTCATTTGGATTAATGGGAAAATTTTATAAGGATATATTTTTAAGAATTTTTTGTTCTAATTAATACCTCTGATGGTTTGGGGTCCATTAAGATCATCTAATCCATTTTTTAATGATAGATTTCACATATGATATTGATTTTGAGTATGGGAATTGAACTTTTCACAATACTATTAGATACTCCATGTGTGGAGCATGTTTTAAACTTCATTATTTTAATAATCACAACCCATGATTCTTTTTTTCAAATAATCCACATGTTTTATGAAAACATTTTATAATGTAAGAATGTTTTTTATGATAATTCGGCTATGTGTTATGATGAGTAACCATCATTCAGGATTCATCGCTATGAATTGTTACTAATAGGTAGGAGCTACCACCAGTGGAGTCACCACTATAATTGTTACCACGATAGGAGTCAATGCTAGAATTTTTACCACCAAGGAGGTACCGTCAGGACCTATCACAATTAGACAATGATTCACCATTGGATTCTTTAGTCACCACTAGCTTGAGGTACCTCTATTATGAGCTACCTCCAGAAATTAAATAATTATTAGCTTCTTTTAACCATTTATGTCTGAGGACTTTGACATGAATGGTTCAATGACTATTTCTATTCAAGGATAATTTTACCAAGTCATAATGACATAGTCAAAGCTGATCTGGGGAATTTGGATCTCCTACAACATATGATGCTATATCTATGTAAAGGTAATCTCTCTCTCTCTCTCTCTCTATGATGATTGCTGACTGACAACCCTACAAAAAAATTTTGATATATAATTTTTGAACCCTTAAAATATTATTGATTCGTATTCTGTAATGATCGACGACATAGAAGCACAGAATCCATTATAGAGATTTATTTACATTCTAAAAATGATCAACTAGGAAATTCATCCAAATTCCAACAATCCCTTGTTTTTCTACTGCCTTGAAAGAGAAAGATCAAAATCCTCACCAAAACTGGTCTGAGGACATTTACCATTTTGAACTTAGCTTACTCATCATATCTATTTTCTTTATTTCTATTATTTTTTATTTCTTTATCTTTTGAGATGTGTGTTTTTACCATGTTATCAAAGGAACATTATCTCATGCACCAAACAAGAGAATACTTGTTATTATCTCCTTTCTTTTCAGTTTTTTCACACAGTTTTTGGTGGAAGAGGTCTTTTTATATAATTTTCAATCTTTACATTCCATGTATAACTGTGGAAGAGGATAATTAGCCTGAACAACCTGTAACTACTTTTTGATTACCAATTCCATGTTCTGGATATGATTGATTATTATAATAATCTTCTTATTATGAAGAAATTTATAATTGGAGGGGACTATGTATCATGTTGATACTGTAAAGACCTGTAAATTTCAAGGAATTTTTTTTCTTAATTTCTTTGGAATTTTACGAGTGCGCAGTTTTTGATGGAACCTGATTCTGAGGCCCGGTGTGTCTGTAATCAATTTCTGAAGTCTAGATCAGGTACGTTCAGTAAACGAATGAGACGGTTTTTATAACTTTTGAACCAGTGCTCGGAATCAAAATTTGAGGTCACCATTGAAACCAAAACACCAGTAATTTCTTAAGAAGACCTTTTTCAGAGTTGCGTTTTCTCGAGAAGAGTTGTTTAATTTTTGTGGTTAAGTGAATAAAGTTGTGTTACAACATTATTTTACATTGTAGTTTTACCCATGCATGGGATTTGAGTTGGACCCACTACATCCTCACCACTTTGTAGTATATTTGTGAGGTGGGGCCCATACGAGCCCCACCCCTTCAAATTCCATAAACCCCCCTCTTTATTTCGGCAAACCCCCATAAATGTGTAACACACCCACCTTCCCTCTTTATGACATGTCAACTATAACAATTAAATTGATAGTCTAATTCCATTCAATTAATTTGATTTTTATTTTTATTTTTGATGTTTTGAAAACACATGGAGTGTGTTAATAAAATAAGTCTTCCTTATTTTATTTGGGGGTGGGAGGTTGTGTGTTGACATTTTGGGGAGAGATTACTCTAAGGCTGAAGAATGCAAAGAACCCCAAAGCTTCGACGAAGAACGTCGTATCGTCTTCTCATCCTCATACTACGTCAATGAAAGCGAGACGCTTCTTCTTCCATGAACGTTCACAGTCAACTTACATGGAGCCTCACCTGCGACGTAATATTCCGCAATGCGAACTTCCACGAACTTCTTCGAGGTAGGGGTTTGATTTAAGTTCGTTTGTATTTGGGTGTTCCTTGTTAAATATATGGCCACCTGTTATAAAGATAACGGGAGGAGGTCAGACCGCATGAACACGGCCGAACCTCCTACCCTTTTGTTGTTGAGTATTATGTGGCTCGGACGAAGGTGGCGGGGTGTATTGAATGTGGGATCGAAGAGAGCTGCGAAGGTAATGTGTGGCGCCGTCGCGCCGCGCCGGAGAACTCGAGGGAATGCCATGGATGAAGTGGGACGCGACGGAGGGGTGCGGCGCCAACGCTCCGCACTAGTCGAAGAAGGGCCACGGTCTAAGGCTGCGGCGGTCACCAACAGGGGGCGGCTGGACTTCCCGGCTGCCAGAGCATCAAGAGCGATGGCCCTTTGGACGCGACGGAAGACCTAAGGGCGGCCGGATCCGCCGGCCGCTAGCGCTTCGGAGGGGCGGGACCGCAAGGTCCCGTGGCGGCGGCACCGGCCGGCCAACCGGGCCAGCCGTTCGGGAGGCCGGGGGTCATAACCCTCGGTGGCAGACAGGCTGGCCTCCCTCCACATGGGGGGGGGGGGGGGTTCTTCAATCAAGGAGGGCAGCCCCCCCCCCCCCCCCCTTTTGCGTCGCTCGGTCACGGACCGAGCGCCCAGCAGAGCCAGGCCGCTTGCGCTGGGCTAGGGAACCCAACTGAACCTAGCCGGGCCACCCACTGGTCTAGGCCTCACCCAAGTGGGATGGACCCAGACTCGGTTCAGGCCAAACCAGGGGGTCTTGGGCCGGGTCGGTCCGGGCCCAAAACCCCCTAAAAATAGACAGCTTTGTTCAACGTCACATAACATGGGCTACGGACCTCTGATCGATGCACCGTCAGTTGCGATGCGATCCATGGATCAAGATGGTCGTTTCGGTATATTACACTCAAGGTTTCAGAGTATTGTGGGTATGGAAGGGTTGGTTCTAACAAGAAACCAACCGGGCCCTCGGAGCAGAAACGCTTATAACTTGAGCTCCGGACGTCCGATTGACGTTTCGTCGACTTTGATGGTTTCCTCTTAGTGAGACGGTCCTTTATTATTACTCTGCCCAAGGTTTGGACATAGTTTTAGTATGGTTGGGTTGGTTTTGACTTAAAAAACAACCGTGCCCTTGGGACGAAAAAGCCAATAACTCTCAGACCGGGCGTCCGAATGACGCGCTGTCTGTCACGTTGTGTTACTATTGATGTGATGGAACTTTGCGATACATTAACTCTGGTCTACGAGATAGTTGATGTTTCAAACTCTTGGCTCATGGATCGGACCCTCCTGGAATGAGCGTGTTGTGTGTGGGAATCCTAGAGCTGGCTAAGACTTGACGACTGCGGATCGATCGACTCAGAGTGTTTAGGATAGCCCAGTGGGGAGCACATGGTTGTAGCGGCAGACCCACGGAGGAGGAGCGCTTGGTTGTAGTGGCAGACCCGTGGTACTAAACAGAATGAGTACCTCTATAGGCTATTAGGGGGAGTGCTTGGTTTTAGCGGCATACCCATGGGGGGAAGCGCATAGTTGTAGGAGCAGGTCCACAGAACTCGATAGGTGGTGTACTACAACAGTCCAAGGTTAGTGGGAAGCGCTTCGATGTAGCGGAAGGCCCACTATACTCGATAGAGGAGGAGTTCCCCAGCACCTATGGTTTTGACATCATGATTAAAATCCTGGTTTGAGCTGAGTCTTGACTTTCAATCATTATCTTCGATGTGATTGACTTGGTATCCTCTGTGTATTGGATCATGCTTTACTGTGTGGATTGGGTCGTACTTTCCTATGTGGATTAAGTTATACTTTCCTGAGTGGACTGGGTTGTACATGCACTCGTGAGTTGGAGATGAACTGGATTTGATTACCTTGGTATATATATGGGAATATACCTAAGTAGTGTTGGATGATACTTCGTTATTGTATCTTTTCATTGTGGTATATCCTTTGTGGATTCAGGTAGACCTTCGGGGGTCTCGGGGTCCCTTCTGAGTATCGTATACTCACCCATTCTCGGGCTTCGCCCGCACTATGTTGTGTTGGTTGAAGATGACAAACAACACTGATCGTGGTTGAGGCTTGAGGAGCGGGACTTTACCTGGAGGTGGGCCTCACGACGAGTTAGTATCGGAGGTCGAGTTCATGACGAGGCGGTAGCAGGAGAGGACAGACAGACTTGGAGAGCTGAGGTGGCCATCTGTACCTACCCTTCAGGTAGGAACCCGGAGGACGATCTAGGGGCAGCTCGACACCTTCCAGCTGTTGTACTTTTATTCAGTTGTAGCTTTACTTTTCAGTTGTGTTTGTATCTAGCCCATTTACCTTTCAACACTTTCTTTTTTACTTAGTGTTGCTTACGCTTATACTCTGTGGTGTTTGTTACTTTTATAAATGAAATTCCTTCCCTTTTTATTAGGATTTACACCTTTGGTGCTAGTCTCCAGCCCCTGGCCTATGGATGGTGGGCTTGGGTTAGTCACAGAACGGGCCCCGATGATGGGTCATGACAAATTGGTATCAAAACAGTTCGGTTCTACTGCAGAACTCAAGAATCTGATCGTTCTTCTATGTGAAGCAATAGTGTTATGGGTATTGAGTGTGGTTATCAGTCTAGGGAGTCCAGTGTTGGTGCGGCGGCCGACGTATCCATACACCAGGACCCTGACTTTTGGTTTCTGATTCAATGCACAAAACAATTTGGTTGCATGTGTGTTATAAAGTTTTCTTTGTGATTACTTTTTTCCGCTCACTAGGTATGTTGTTTAACCGTGGTGCACGTGTTTCTTTTCAGGATGGCCCCATGACGGCAACCAGATAGGGTTCTGAGCTTTGTGCGAGATGAAATCCCATCGAGCGATGAGGCCTCGGTGCAGGACCCCATTACAGCGGAGGCACTGGCGGTACCTCTACCTACCAGGCCACCAATGCCACCAGCCCTAGCCGTTGAGAGTGCACGTCGCCTTAGTGAACTGCACGAGTTTCAGCGTCAGAGACCGCCTGGGTTCCGCAGGGAGACGGACACTCAGGCTGTTGAGGATTGGCTGGAGGCTGTTGATCGAGTTTTTAGATTGGTAGGGATGCCAGAAAATTTCATGGTGATCCTTTAAACCAACCTCCTTCTGGTAGTAGCAAGAAGATGGTTGAGCCTGATGCTCCAGGTGCAAGATGAGGCATCACTTCTGTGGGCAGACTTCGAGAGCCTGCTCCGGGCAGAGTTTGTACCAGCCACCCTTCGAGCGGTGCACATACAAGAGCTACTTCATCTTCAGCAGCATAGCATAACGGTGGAGCAGTATTCAGCGAGGTTCACCGATCTCTCGTGCTACTCCACAGATATGGTACGGGACCCATTCTTCAGGGCCCGAACCTTCGAGCAGGGGCTCAGGCGAGAGATTAGAGCTTCAGTTGTTACTCATAGAATCCCGACAGAGACAGGGGTGTTGGAGTTATCCCTCTTAGTGGAGAGTTTCCTTGCTGGGCAGTCTCCTGCAGCAGGACCCACCACTAGCCGGCATGCGGCAGAGTCTTCTATAGTGGGCAGTAGATAGATGACGCAGAGGTCGCATAGGAACAGACCTACATGTGGTCGTCCGCATGACACAGGATCATGTGTGTGGGGCATTCGGGGTGGAGAACGACTTACCAGGAGCGGACAGTGTTACTCTTGTGGCAGGGATGGTCACATGGTATGTAACTGTCCGACCCGCTGTACAGATGACCAGAAGATAAACTAAGGACCTCCCAAGAAGAGGCAGAGGTTTGATCGGGGTGGATCGCAAGGATCAGGAGACCGAGGCAGGGGAGCTGTCCATGCAGCTAGAGGTGGGAGACGCTTTGAGGTGTTGCCACCACCACCACCAGGAGGTCCACCCCGACCGTAGGGAACAGGTGGACATTGGAGAGCTCAGCATCAAGCAGCTAAAGCATATGAATATAGAGATCCGGAAGCTGGAGGACAAGAGCGGGACTAGTTCCAGGCATGGGACCCTTGATCTTAGTGCTTCTAGTTTCCTTGGTGTGATTGTTGTGTGTCTTTGTACATGAGCTGCAATAATAAAAGACACTTTTCCTTATGATCTTTTCTCCCTCTTTTTTTGTGTACCAAGAGGTTCTGGTTTAAACTGTTGACTTGACCCTCACTTTTGAGATACCTACTAGGGGAGACCCAGTGACCACACTCTAATGCTGAAAGTGTGACTCAACCCTTGGAGGCAAGAGTAACTGTTGGATCTCTTGGTAGTAGCGTCGAGGCCTTACGAGATCATCCTTGGTATGCATTAGTATCATCCATGTCGGGATTGACTGCATTAGGCAAAGAACATGGTTCATCCTGGGGATGAGACCAAATTTCTCTTATCGGAAAAGAAGAAATCTTAGCAGATCTTGTAGGACCAAAGAAGGTCCAGGTCATCCAAGAGTGGATGAGGACAGCTCAGAGCTGGCAAAATTCTTGCTGACAGGAGGCGGAGACCACTAGAGTTCGAGGATGGCAACCACGTTTTCCTTACGGGTCTCACCTCGACGTGGTTTATGGAGTTTTGGCTTGAGTAGAATGTTATCTCTGAGGTTCACCGTACCATTTTTGGGTCCTCAACAGGGTAGGTGAGGTGGTTTACCGCTTGACCCATCCACCTCAGTTGCACTAGGTGCATGACGTCTCCCACGTATCTTAGCTGAGGAGATATGTGCTCGACCTGACCCATACCATCGATCACGGAGAGCTGGACATTGACGATGGGGCGACCTTTGCGGAGGTCCCAGTGGAGATTGAGGATCGATAGGAGCGGGTCCTACATGGATGGTTGATTCCTCTAGTGTGCATCAGGTGGCAGCATGGGAACCTCCAAGAGAACACCTGGGAGTGGAAGGCTCAGATGTATGCTCAGTACCCTCTTTTGTTTCCCTAGTTTGTGATGTATCTTTACAGAGATGTAAAGCCCTGAGATGGTTGTAGTGTAAAGACCCGTATATTTCAAGGAAAGTTTTTTCTTAATTTTGTTGGAATTTTACGAGTGCGCAGTTTCTAACAGCACCTGATTCTAAGGCCCGGTGTGCCCGGAATCAATTTTCGAAGTTTATCTCAGGTACGTTCAGGGAATGAATGAACAGGTTATTATAACTTTTGAACCGGTGCTCGGAATCGAAATTCGAGGGCACCGTTGAATCTACAACGCTAGTAATTTCTATAGAAGTCCTTTTTCAGAATTGCGTTTTCTTGGGAAGAGTTGTTTAATTTTGTGGTTAAGTTAATAAAGTTGGGTTACAACTTTATTTTACTTTGTAGTTTAACTTATGCATGGGAGTTGAGTGGGACACACTATATCCTAACCACTTGGTAGGATATTTTTGAGGTGGGTCCCACATGATCCCCACCCCTTAAAATTCCCTAAACCCCCCTCTTTATTTTGTCAAACCCCCATAAATGTGTAACACACCCACCTTCCCTCTTTATAACATGTCAACACTCACAATTAAACTGATTGTTTAGTGACATTCAATTAATTTGATTTTGAGTTTTAATTTTGATGTTTTGAAAACACAAGGTGTGTGTTAATTAAATAAGTCTTCATTATTTTATTTGGGGATGGGAGGTTGTGTGTTGAGATTTTGGGGAGAGATTACTCTAAGGTTGAAGAACGCGAAGAACACCAAATCATGGACGAAGAACATCGTCTCATCTTCTCATCTTCTTCCTGCGTCGAGGAAAGCGAGACGTTGCTTCTTCCACGGACGTTCACTGTCAACGTACACGGAGCCTCACCCGCGACGCTGTTTTCCACGATGCAAACTTCCTCGAACTTCTTCGAGGTAGGGGTTTGATTTACGTTCGTGTTTATTTTGGCGTTACTTGTTAAATATAAAGCCACCTATTATCAAGATAACAAGAGGAGGTCAGACCGCAAGAACATGGTCGAACCTCCTCCCCTTTTTTGTTGAATATTATGTGGCTCAGATGAATGTGGGGTGGTGCATTGCACGCATGATCGAAGAGAGCTGCGAAGGTGGTGTGTGGCGCCGTCACGCCGTGCTGGAGAACTCGAGGGAATACCACGGCCTAAGGCCGCGGCGGTCACCAACAGGGGGCGGCCGGACTTCCTGGCCACTGGAGCATCAATACCTGCATCCCTTTGGCCGTGGTGGAAGACCTGAGGGTGGCCGGATCCGCCGGCCGCCAGCGCTTCGGAGGGGCGGGACCGCGGGGTCCCGCGGTGGCGGCACAGGCTGGCCAACTCTGCCGGTCGTTCGGGAGGCCAGGGGTCGTAACCCCCAGCGGCAGACAGGGTGGCCCCCTTCCACGTGGGGGTCCATTTTCTACAATCAAGGGGGGGGGCAGCCCCCCCCCATTGCGTCACTCGGTCATAGACCGAGCGCCCAGCCGAGCTGGGCCACTCGCAGGGGGCCAGGGCGCCCTGCCGAACCGGGCGGGGCCACCAGTTGGGTCGGGCCGCACCAATGTGGGCCAGACCCATACCCGGGTTGGGTCGCCTGGTTCGGGCTGACCCAGGGGGTCTTGGGCCGGGTCGGTCCGGGCCCAATACCCCCTAAAAATGGACAGCTTCGTTCAAAGTTCCATAACTTGGGCTATGGTCCTCCGATTGACGCGCCGTCAGTTGCGGTGCGATCCATGGATCGAGACGGTGGATTTGGAATATTTTACTCGAGGTTTTATAGGACTTTGCGTATGGTCGGGTTGGTTTGAACACGAAACCAACCGGGCCCTCAGAGCGGAAACGCTTATAACTTGAGCTCCGGACGTCTGCTTGACGTGTCATCGACTTTGTTGGTTTTCTCTTAGTGAGAAGGTCCTTTTGGACAACTCCGCTCAAGTTTTGGACACAGTTGTAGTATGGTTGGGTTGGTTTTAACTTAAAAACCAACCGGTCCCCTGGGACGAAAAGGCCAATAACTTTCAGACCGGGCGTCCGAATGACGTGCCGTCTATCACGCTGTGTTCCTATTGACATGACAGAACTTTGCGATAAATAAACTCTGGTCTACGTGACAGTTGATGTATCGACCACTTGGCTCATGGAGCGGACCCTCCCGGAACGAGCGTGCTGTGTACGGGAACCAAAGAGCTAGATGAGACTTGACGACTACTGATCGATCGACTCGGAGTGTTTCAGATAGCCCAGTGGGGAGCACTTGGTTGTAGCAGCAGACCCACGGTGGAGGAGCGCTTGGTTGTAGCGGTAGACCCGTAGTACTCAACAGAAGGAGTACCTCTGTAGGCTCTTAGGGGGAGTGCTTGGTTGTTGCGGAAGACCAATGGTGGGAAGCGTTTAGTTGTAGCAGCATGCCTACAGTACTCCACAAGTGGAGTACTACAGTAGTCCAAGGTTAGTGGGAAGCGCTTGGTTGAAGTGGCAGACCCACTGTTCTCGATAGAGGAGGAGTTCCCCATCTGTTATGGTTTCGATATCATGATTAAAATCATGGTTTGAGCTGAGTCTTGACTTTCAATCATTATCTTCGATGTGATTGACTTGATATCCTACGTGGTTTGGATCATGCATTCCTGTCGTGATTGGGTCGTACTTTCCTGTGTGGATTAAGTTATACTTTCCCGAGTGGACTGGGTTGTACATGAGCTCGTGAGTTGGAACTGAACTGGAATTGATGACTTAGGTATATGTATGGTCATATACCTAAGTAGTGTTGGATGATACTTCATGATTGTATATTTTCTTTTTTGTTTATCCTTTATGGATTCAGGGAGACCATTAGGGGTCTCGAGGTCCCTACTGAGTATCGTATACTCACCCCTGCATGGGCTTCGCTTGCACTATGTTGTGTTGGTTGCATATGATGGACAACGCTGATTGTGGTTGAGGCTTGAGGAGAATCATTGTACCTAGAGGTGGACCTCACGAAGAGTCAGTACCGGAGGTGGACTTCATGGCGAGATGGTACCTGGAGGGGATAGACGGATGTGGAGAGCTGAGGTGGCCATCTGTGCCTACCCTTCAGGTAGGAACTCTGAGGAAGATCTATGAGCAGCTCGACACCTTCCAGCTATTGTAATTTCGTTCAGTTGTAGCTTTATTTTTCAGTTGGGTTTGTATTCTGGCCCATTTACCTTTCAACACTTTCTTTTGTACTTAGTGTTTCTTCCGCTTATACTTTGTGGTGTTTGTTACTTTTATAAAGGCAATTCCTTCCCTTTTTATCGGGATTTACAACTTTGGTTCTAGTGGCCAGCCCTTGGCCTATGGAAGGCGGGCTTGTGGTAGTCACAGCACGGGCCCCAAGGACGGGTCGTGACAGATACCAAACCTATTATTTATTATCTTGTGTAATTATGTTTTGTTTAATGATAAAAAATATATTATAAAAACACTATTAAAAATAATCGCTTTGGTAATTAATCTTAAGTTGTGTTTATATTTTTTTTTGTCTTATTTAATTGATTTCAAAATCTAACATAATTATAAATATAAATTTTACTAACACATAATCACTCTTAAAAAATTCTTTTAAAAGGTTAGATCTCATACCGATCTGTTCTTTTGATAAATTGGTTAGTTTTTTAAAGGGGTTTTATTTTAACTTAATTTTTAACTAAAATTTTTATTGTGAACACAATCCTCCCTCCTCTTGAGTTACCCACTCTAGACAAAATTTTCAATCAAATTCATTTTTAAATAAACTTTTAAATTTTTATTTTAGTTTTATTATACCAATCTCAAATATCCATCAATTCTATAATTTAGTTCTTTAGGGATAATAGAAAATATGGTTTTCCTATTAATATACATCCTTATTTTAAAGGTAAAAATATATATAAATAGATAATAAAAATGATAAATCGTTTTGAAATTATAGGTTTTGACATTTGTAATATAATAGAATATCAATATAAAATACAAAAAACTACTACAATTACATGGATCGTTGATAGAAAAGTTGAATAGAGTAATAATAGTAAAGCTATAAATGCTTGGTTTTGTTCCCTGTTTGATGATGAATTTAATAGAACATATACTTGTAAATATTCTTTTGAAATATAGGATATGTTATTTGTTTCACATGAAGGGTCATAACATATCAAAAAAATGAGACTCAATACATATAAAATTATACATTATACTTTTAAAATGAAATATGATGAATTTTGTTTTAATAATTATTTAAGGTTCAATGGAATTGTGATTACGATGCATTCACTTGGGAAACAAGTGACAGATAATGATGAAGTAATGAGACTGCTTATATTTTTACAAGAAAATTAGAGAGGAACATCTATAGAAATTAGATAGTCTTATATAGTGAGTAAAATACATGTCAAGGAATTTACAGGAAATAAGATGTTGAATTAATAATATCTTAAATTCAAAAATGAGATTGATGAAGGTGAACCAAAAAAACATTATTAGCCTTCAAGACTACTATATCCCAAAAAAGAGAAAAGGTAAAAGATAAAAAATACTTATGAAGAAGAATATCATAATAAACGAGATGAAGAGATGGGACATATAGCAAAAAGATTCATGAAATTCTATAGGAAAAGATATTCTTCGTGAATTAAAATTTCAGTGGAAACTGTGACAACAAGGTAAATTGGAAAAAAGGATTGAAAAAAGGATGAAACACAAAATGTAATCACCAATTATGAATATAATAGGAAAGTACAGATTAATGATTCTTTTCCCAAATTTAAATTTTAAAATAATAATGAGGATAATGATAGAGTATTCAATAAATACATAAAATCAACATGGAGTGCCTCCAATGATAACTCGGGTGATTCGGAGACTAATCAAGAAGATATGTCTGAAATGGAAAATATGTCAGTATTATAAATCACATCATAGGTAAAAAAAATTCTTCTTGATTCCACTACTATTATTCCAAATATTTATAAAAATGAGTATAATGAAGATATTAAAGAATTAATGACCAATTGTAACACCCCGAAATTTTAATGTACAAATTTTTATTTGATATCATGGATGACATGTATCACTAAGTACGTAAGGGAATATCATATACCAAGACTATAATATATATTTCATATTTTAAATAAATTCAATACATGATATATCTAGTAATAAAAGTAACATTGAGTTATCTTTTTTTACATTGAAGAGAGACCTTCCACAATAGCTTTCATTATACGCAAGATCATGTTTCACCAAAAAAATTATATTTTATTAAAATGTCAATTTTTAATATAATATGATATAACCTAGCCATTATGTTAGTAGTTATGAATATAGTTAATTAAAATATTAATATTTATGGTTTATATAAATATAAAATTAATTCATTGGCTACCAAATAATGAGAAAATAAAATAAAAAACAATTGGATATAAAAATAATATCATTATTTTGATTCCTTAAAAAGGAGTTTTTTCATATTAAACATAATTAATTAAAATTATTCAATGATTTTAATCAAATATATATTTTATATATTCAATTATATATTTTTTATATTGATATACTTGTTCTAATAGACAATAGTTAAGAAAAATGTTATTTTATTCATAAAACATATATTTGTATGATGGCACTTTTACCACCTTTTAATATTAAACACATACTAAATCTGAATTTTTAATCATCTATACATTTATTATTTATAAATAAAAATCATCATTAAAATATAATCATAATGATTATGTTAGGGTACTTTTTTATTTATCTAAATCATTTCATTTTTTAATGAATAATAAAAAATACTGAATTTTAGTTCAAAACAGATTTTTCCTGAAATTTATATATGTGGTTAAATTATACAATTAATTGGGTTTAAAGATTAATTAGATTTTGATTTTCCATTAATAAAATTTAGGTAATTGGGATTAATTTCGCTATGAAATTGAATGTAAAAACATACCAAAATTTAGGACATTTTTACTTTAAAAACTAGAATTTTTTTCTCGCCTACATGATGAGTTTTAAATTAATTTTTTACACTTATGTGATTGGAATTCAAAAACATTGTTTCCATATTTATAATGATAATAATTTATATAGTCAAATAATATAGGAATCATTCTCTTTATTACACACATAAACATATTTTATTACATAAAACCTTCACCTGAAACAACATAGATGATCGAGAGGTCTAGTGTCTTTGGGGTTTAGGATCATTAAATAAAAAATTAAAATAGGAAATATATATCTTTATTGAAAACTTGTTTTACATAACCACAAAATTCATTCATACTTATCATTGCATGGGATAACCTAAGGAAATGAATAAGAAAATGGTGTGCTATAAATCATGGTAAGGGAGTAAACAAGGCTAACGTGAATTATACAGAACATGTTAGGCAATAGTCATATCAATGGAGCATAAAAAACATGAACATAAAGGCTTGATATGGCATGACTATCAAAACATAGAAATGTGGAAACCACATTTAACATGATATAAGCATGATCCAATTCTCATTACACATGGATAATGAGTAAACCCACATTTTACTTAAATTATCAAGAGTTAACCCTCATTGTACTGGATATATCATGATACTAATCTTTATGTAATGCATTGGAGTGCAATCAGGGTGTACCCTTCTTAGTCATTTCATTTCATGAATAAGTGTGCCACTTGGATCATATAACATAGAATAATTAAAAGTTGTAATTTATTTCACAATAAAGGAATGAAGAATTCATACATGAAACTCTATAATCAATAAAAAATTGTTCATAGATGTGAATACCCTTGATAGATAAATGTTCATGGTAATGACCACACAATGACTTTGGCTTGGAAAATCACAGTGTAATTTTGGCAGCATAATGGCGTGACATAAGAATTAATAAAAATGGTTAATGAGAGATAAAGGTGTGTATCATCATATGTGCATGAAATGGAATGTAATTGGGTCATATGTAATGGAATTTAGATTCATAATACAAAATAATTTCTTCAATGTAATTGAGGAGAGAGAAATCCCTTACAGAATATTGGCATGGTAAGAGGTATACATGGGTGGTATTAATGAGAGATAAAGGGGTCTATCATCACTAAAACATAAGGAGGGTTGTGTATGGGAAGTTTGGAATCATACCCCCAATTTTTGAAATTGAAAATAAAAGGGTATAACAACCCAACGATATTTTGACAAAAATGAGAAAGGAAGAAATCCTTTGGAAGTGTGATCCCAAAGGCTTGGGAGAGGTGTGAGAGAGACTTCTATATTGATTATGGAACCATGGAAGGATTATAGGGATATTATAGAAGGTGTTAGTAGATCTCAAAAGTTTTTGAGTGAAGATGAAGTGGTGTCATGGGGGGTTTATATAAGAAAAGAGACGGAATTATTTATTATTTAGGTTCTACACACCACTCATTAAACTAATCAAAACTACAAACCGACCCATGGTTTTTGCCCATGATTTTTTCCAAAAGGGAGTGGAAAAAATTATTTTATAAGTACAATGGAATAACTTCTTAAAATATTATCCTTGCTTATGTGGAGGTGAGTCACATTATTAAGGAAAACATCTTAAAAGGATAAAATATTTTATATGCCTTGGAGGTTCCACTAAAACTTTGTAAAATAATTCAAACAAACTTAAAATTCAATTAAATTAATGGTAAAACATATATTGACCAAACATAACATTTATATTATTTTATTACATCGCTATTAGGTTATTATGATGTCATAATACATATTATATAATTAAACGGTATTTAATTTTTACCCAAAAATTTAACTATCTTAGAAAATTATAAAAAATTCACCATTGGATAATTTTGACATCTGGATTCCAAATATAATATTCATTTTATTGAAATAATTTTATAAATATGTCAATTTTTACTTCTAAAATGGAAACCAACATTTATCTAAAATTCATGCGTTTTGACAAAAACAGATTTCAAACCTGATCATTTATATTTAAAAAGTAATTTATTGATAATATTTTATTAATATTTTATTTTATTAAAAAATCAATCAATTCATAAAAATATATTTCATAATTGAGTACTAACTAAAAATACTATTTGTTCTTTAAAAACTACTTACAATGTAACAATAATAAAATGAATTTATATTCTTTATTCTATACAAAAATAATTCACATAATCATAGTGCTAGGGTCATGTTACATAACCCCTTATAACACCTGCATAAGACCTAAGGGTATGGTGTATAGTGCTGATAGACTATTGGGGTGGTTCGTAAAACATCACTGGGGTGGTTATCACTATCATCTTCCACTTCATTTGTTGGCGGTTCTGTTAAAGCATAATGTATCACTTGAATTTTCATGTGTAAACCTTTATTTCACTTAATGTATCATGATACTAATATTTACCCAATGTATTGGAGAGATATCAGGGTGTATCCTTCTTAATAATTTTATTTCATGCATAAGTGTGCCACAAGGATCATATGACTTGGAATCATTAAACATCATCACTTATTCCACAATAAAGGAATGTGTAATTAATACCTGAAACTATATAATAAATAAGTAATTGTTCATAATATTTAATACCATTGATACAGAAATGGGCATTTTATTCACTACACGATGACTTTTTCATGGAAAATTGTGGAGCAATTTCGGTAGCATAACGGTATGAGATAAGAATTCATAAAAATTATTGATGAGGGATAAAGTGGTGTCTCATCATATGTACATGAAATGGACAGTATGGTGGTCATATGTAATGGAAATTATATTCATAATACAAAAGAATTTCATGAATGTAATTGAGGAGGGAGAAATCCCTTACGGAATTTCGACATGGTAATAGTTGTACATCGTAGGAATTAATTAGAGATAAATAGGTCTCTCATCATTAAAACATAAATAGGGAAGTATACGGGAGGTGAAAAATCATACCATAACGTATTTAATTGAAAATAAAAGGGCATAACAACACAATGAAATTTGGAAAAAATTGAGAAATGAAAAAATCCCTTACTTGGATGTGTGATACAAAAGGCTTGGGAGAGGCTTAAGAGAGGCTTCATGGGATATTGGGTTCCTTGGGAGGATTCTAGAGAGAGGAGGGAAGGGGTTGGCCGATATCCAAAGGCATTGAGTGAATAGGATGTGGGAGCTTGGGTGGGTTTATATAGGAAAAGAGATATAATTCTTTTTTATTTTGGTTTTGGACACCATGCATTAAATTAATCAAAACCAAAAACCAAACCATGATTTTTGCCCATGGCTTTTTCCAAAGGGGAGTGGAACACATTATTTAATAAATTATATTACCGAACTTTTTAAAATACTATTCTTTCTTATGTAGAGGTGAGTCACAATCTCAAGGAATATATATTAAAAGGTTAAAATATTTTCTAAGCCTTGGAGGGTCCACTAATGCTTTGTAAAATAAATAAAACATACCTTAAATCCCATTATTTTAATTTTAAAACATATATTTTCTGAAAATACCCTTTATAGTATTTTATAACATCACTATTAGGTCATTATGATGTCAAAATACAAATAATATAATTAAATAGTGTTAATTTTTTACCCAAAAATTCAATTGTTTCAAAAAAAATTAAAAATTCATAGTTGGATAATTCTGACATCCTGATTCCACAAATAATATTCATTTTATCTAAATTATTTTCAATATATGTAAACTTTTACATTTAAAATAAAAAATGGTATTTATCAAAAACTGATGTTTTTTGACAAAAACGTCTTTCAATCCTTAATAAAAATTACAATTATATTCATAAAAATTATATGATCAATTATATTTAAAAAGAAATTTATTAATAATATTTTATTAAAATTTTATGTTTTTCAAAAATCCTTTAATTCATTAAAATATATTTCTTAATTGAATACTAACTTAAAATACTATTTATACTTTAAAAACTACTTACAATGTAACAATAATAAAATTAATGTATGTTATTTATTCCATAAAAAATAATGAAAATAATTATATTTCTAGCATCTTGTTATATAACACCATATAACACCCACAGAAGGCTTAAGGGTAAGGTGTGTGATGGTGACAGACTCTTGGGGTTGCTCGGATAACATCGCTCTCTCGGTAATCTCTATCAATATCCACTTCTCATGTAGGAAGTTTTGTTCAAGCTTAACGTGTTAAAGATCGACTTGGGCTTAGTCAAGAGAGAATCTCAATGACGCTACCACCTTTCTGATCTCTGGAAAATGGGCTTCGAATGGAGAAATTCTACTAGATGAGGTCATCTTTTCCTTTTTCCGAGTAAATTGGATTTGTGAAATCTATATATTTATTCTAATAATGTGATCATTGTTTAACCGTTATATTAGAAATGTTAATAATACATAATAGTATTTTGAAATAACAAATCATAAAACCAAAGAAGTGCATATGTTATAGAACTATTTTACATAATAATACATTTAATTAGAACAAGAATAATTTTAATAAATAAATGTTTTGTTTGTTACAATCTTCCCCGCTTAAGGTTATCTTTACAGGAGAGGCTATTCTCCAATGGTACCACCTCTAGATTGAGTACATGTGATGGGTCAGGTATGTACTTCCTCAAGAGTGATACATGGAATATATCGGGTACTTGGGATAGGTTTGGTGGGAGTGCTAGTCTATAGGCCATTGATCTAAAGCGATCAAAGATCCCAAAAGGGATGATGTACCTTGGACAAATATTTCCCTTCTTACCAAATCTCATAACTCTCTTCCATGGGGATATGTTGGGGAATACCGTGTCTCTGACATAAAATTATTGGTCTCTTCAATGATTATCAGCATATCTCTTTTGTCGACTCTAAGTATCTTTAATGTGTTGATGTATGGTATTAACCTTCTCCACCATTTCATCAACCATTTCTGGACCACAGAGTTTTTGCTCTCCTACATTATCCCAACATGCAGGTGTTCTACACCTCTTCCCATAAAGGACTTTATAAGGATCTATTGGGATTATTGAGTGGAAACTGTTTTTGTAAGAGAAATGAACTAGAGTAATATGTTGATCACATCCTCCTTTGAAGTCCATAAAGAATGCTCTCAACATCTCCTCACGTGTTTGGATAGTCTGATTATATTGTATTTCAGTTTGAGGATGAGAATCCGTACTGATGTTTAGCTTAGTATCCATAACATTTTGAAGACTCCTCCAAAACATAGAGCTGAATCTTGGATCTAGATCAGATACAATCGATAGTGGGACTCCATAAATCATTACCACTTATCAGATATATATTTGTGCTATCTTATCCAATGATAAATCCTCTTGAATTTAAATAAATTTTGCAGACTTTGTATGATGATCCACAATAAGCTTGATAGCATTATTTCTTTTGGATGTCTTCAGAATTCTAGTGACAAAGTTCATGGTAATGTTCTACCACTTCCATTCGAGTTTGGGTAATGGTTGCATCATCCCCTTAGACTTATGCCTCTCATCTTTCACTTGCTGACATACCAAGCACTTTCAGGTATACTAATCAATATCTTTCGTCATTTTATCTCACCAATAAAGCTCTCGGAGATCTTGGTACATCTCTATGGTTCCTAGGTGAATGTATAAATTCAAACTATGTGCATAATACAAAATTTTAGTATTTAACTCTGGAAATTATGGAACACATATTCATGGCCAAAATCTCGCAATTCCTTCTTCATTAACATTGAACTCTAAGGATTTCCCTTTTCTGATAGCTTCCACTTTCTCCTCAATTCCCACATCATCCTTTTGAGAATACCATAACCTTTCCAAAATATTTAGTTGAGAAATAATTTGTGAAAAGATTGATTATTTTCCCTTCTTTCTGATTCCCATGTCCATCTTCATCAAATCTAAGATGATTGGATCCTTTTCAATTCTCATCAATGATAGAATTGGTGGGTCCTTTCTACATAGAGCATTTGTAACCTTGTTCACTTTCCCAGGGTAGTAATGGGTTAAGCAGTCATAGTCTTTGGTTAGCTCTAGCCATATTTTTTGGCACATATTCAACTCTTTCTGTGTGAATATATACTTGAGGCTTTTGTGGTCCATGTATATTTTACACTTCTCCCCAAAGAGGTAATGCCACCAAATTTTCAAATTGAAGATTACTACAGCCAACTCCAAATTAAGTGACTTATAGGTTTTCTCATGAACTTTCAATTTCCTTGAATCATAGGAAATGAATTTGTCAGTTTTTATCGACACACAGCCTAGGCCCTTCTTTGAAGCATCATTGAATACCATAAAAAGTTCTCCACTTTTAGGTAATCTGAGCACAAGTGCTATGATAAGACTCATTTGCAACTCCTTGATGACCTCTTCACATTCACCACTCTAAGAAAATGTGACTCCCTTCCAAGTTAGTTTAGTAAGAGGGATTTACAATCGTGAGAAATTTCTCACAAATCAGCGATAATATCCAACTACACCCATAAATAAATGGATATCCATCACTGATATTGGCCTTTTCCATCCATCAGATGCACCTATCTTGGAGGGATCCATAAATATACTATTTCATGTGATTATATGACCCAAGAATGAGACCACCTTCAACCAGAACTCACACTTTTTGTACATTTCATGGAGCTTCTCCTTACATAAGGTCTCTAGTATAGTTCTTAGTTTCTCCTCATCCTCATCTATGGTTTTAAAGATTATTAGATTATTTTATATAAAGACTACCTATAATTTCTCAAGGTAATATCTAAAGACTCTATTCGTCAATTACATGAAGATTTTTGGAGATTTAGTGTATCTAAAAATCATTACAATGAATTCTGAGTGCATGTACCTTGTACGAAAAGTTGTCTTGGGTATATCCTCCTTCCTCACCCTTACTTGGTAATATCCTGACCGCAAATTCACCTTGGAGGAGTTTTTTTCTTCACATAGCTGATTGAGAAAGTCATTAATTCGTGGCAGAGGATACTTGTTCTTTATTGTGATTTTTTTGAGATCATTAAAATCAATTCAAAGGCACATTGACCCATCCTTGTTCTTGATTAAGAGGACTAGATAACCCCATGGAGACGCACTTGGGTGTATAAACCCTCTATTCTGATTCTTCTAGAGTTGTTTCTTCATCCCCTCAAGATCCACAACCACCATTCAGTCTTTGATATTTCCAACACCCCAGGTATAAAATCAATTGAGAATTCAATATCTCTTATAGGATGAAGACTAGGTAATTCCACGGGAAACAATTCAGTGGATTCCATCACAATATGCATGTCTTCATGGATAGATTCTTCCATATACTCAATCATTTAATCCAGATACGTGTTCTCATAGGGTATTAATATTAGTGCTTGAGATGATGGTGCTAAAGATAATTCATCCACCACCTTTCACTTTTACATTATCAGAGGATCGATATTCCATATGGAGATTTATTTACTTTTCATGGAAATTTATGTTGGATATATATAAGTAAAGCCAATCCCTACCAAGAATTGAATTAATTTCCACAAAATGGTGTATGAAGAGGTTCTTCATGAAGTTCAATCCACAAATTATGATTGGGTTGGAGTTATATTTATGGGATGCAATGATTTCAACATTTTCCATTCTCACCAACATCATTACGTCCATAACTTGTGGTAGTATTGGGATTCTTCTACAAAACATTCGGGATAAAAAAGAATTCATAGAACCAGAATCAAAAATTATGTTAACTATTCTTGATTTAATAACTAGATTACTTGTTTCCACTTTTTTTTTATGGTTAACTTCGACATTAGTGATGGAAAAAGCTATCCCTTGCTGCCTTAGAGGTTTTCGGTTTCCTCTGAAAACCCTTGGATTAGGGCACTGGTTTGTAACGTGTCATTTCTTTGTAGTTGAAGCAATAAACAATGCGTTGAGGGTTGAACAGATTTTTCCTCTCCTCTATCGTAGTCGTGATATTTTCTAGTCGGAATTTAATGTCCAGGTGCCCTTCTCTTCCACACCTAAATCATTTCCATATCCCCTTTAGGGAATTTCAGAGGTACTTTTTCCCTCACCTTTGGAAAGTGGACTGCATTATTTTCTTAGCACCATTAGATTTTTTCATCATACCACCATAATTGAATTACACATTACGCATCTTATCCCCATGATACCCCTATGATTCAAAAACCTCTATTTTGACTTTGAGGGCACATCAGACAATTTCTTTCTAGCTATCAAAGTCACAGATCGCTAGGGATTTCTGAATGCTAGGTTTTTTCCCACCAAAAAGTGGTCAAACTTGTATACGGTGGTAACGACAAAGCCAAAGTCATATCCTGCAATCCTTTTAAGTTTTTCCTCATAATATCTAATGGATTCATCATATTTTTTTGGAGGGCATGGAAATCCCTTTCAATCTTAAGTCGCAGTGTGCGAAGAAATTTTTTTTCAAAAAACATTTTCTAGAAATCCTTCAATTCCAACACCTCGATCTCTTCCTCAGGCTTCGTATTTTATACCAATTTTGACAATTTATCATCTTTACCTTCCATATGATAAGTAGAAAGATAAATATTCCTTTTTCATAATGTTGAAAGACGGGGAAGATATTTTTCAATGGAGTTGGTCCATTGTTCGTCAATTGAGGGATCTGATGATCCATTAAAATTCAGAGGACTTTGTTTCATGAAGCTCTTGATTGTAACTTGAAATTTCTTGGGGTGGGTGGGGGATTAATTTTCCTATAGACCCATCTCTCTATTCAAAACATGAGTTGACTGAGAGAGTATCGTGAAAAAATTTGTGATTGTCACTCCCATCGGATTGGGCATCTCATTAAAAAGTCATCGCATTGGTCTTTGCATCGGTTGTTAGCATGATTCATCCTATTACTACCATTGGATGAAATAAAAGAAAATTTAGGGGTAACACATAAAGGGTAATCCAAATAAAAAAACTGATGACATATAAATTACATTTATTTCCTTAACTTATTAATTTATAGGCTTCAATCTATGTTATCCATGATCTACTTCCCAACATATATACTCAGGAGCATTTTTTTATTTCCTTGACAATGGTTTGTATATATCTTATGAATTTAAAAAATCATATCCCACTAGACTGTAATAACTAAGAGTGCAACAAGGCTTGTTGTCATGCACCAGTTCCCATTTGAGTCTAGATCAAAGTTGTGATTTCAGGATTTACCCCTAGATACTTCAGTGCAAAATCCACCTCTACATGCTCGTATCTAGACATAGATGTATTTTCTTGATAAACAACTTACTAAATACTCAAAAAATTATGGAAGTTTTTATTAGACTTATTCTTATCCCTAAGTCTTTCATGAGGGTTTTCTAATCCTAATCCCAAAAATAACTAAATTTATCCTCGGATACCAACTATAACAACCCTACTATTTATTACACATATAAACATATTTTATTACACAAAATCATCACTTGATACAAAATAGAAGATTTGGAGGTATAGTGTCTTTGTGGAGAGGAATATTACGGTAACGACCCAAACATTTTAATAATTTTTTTGCCTAATTTTTTCTGTTATTTTTATACTCAACAAAACTATTTCATTTAATAAAATGAGTATAATTAAAATCAGACCGTTGGGTTTCGCCTATTATATAACCATTGGTCAATATGATAGTTGGAAACTAAATGTTACAAATATTTTCTATAAATACAAGTGATCTTGGTTAAAATAGAAAGATGATTCGATGGCCCCATCCAATAGTCTCGGGCCAATCAAATCCCATATGACAGAACATGGGAAGGAGGTATCACCTTTGGCCATTGCCCAGGACTAAACCCAAGCCGAACATCATCATGTGAAGCTGGAACAGAATTGCCTTCGTGAGAAGTTGAAACTGATAGAAATCACCACTCGGGCAATTTTGGCCAAGCCACCCCAAGATTCTATCACCTTAGCACACCTTACACTTAGGTCTTATGCTGGTGTTATAAGGGGCTATGTAACGAGACGTTAGCTGACTTATGTGATCCTTTGATGTAAATAAGAAATTTAATTTCTTCTTATGGTGAAGTTTGTGAATTTTCAAATGTCCATATAAATATAGGATGTATATTATTGATGTTTAGAAGAAAAGGGATATTTTAAAATATTTATGTAAACCTTAAATAATTAATAATGTGTAATGATTTTAAAAAATTGTCTTCAACAGCTATGTTTAGTAAGAAATTTACTGTATAATAAGATCAACATAATTTTTTGTGAATAGTAAATTATGAATAATGATTTTATTCTTATGATTAGTAATGTGGTCAAATGGAATAAGTATCCTCAATTAAGAAAGTATTGATGTAATTTAGGCAGCTTGATTAAGTAATGTGATTTAATAAAATAGGTAAATAACTGTTTCAGAAATTATTAGTCAAGTATTATTTTTTTAGGGTGAATAGTGTTTTTATTTAAAAATTAAATTAAAACTATTTAGAAAATTAATTTTATAATATGGAGTTCATTTTTGAATTACGAGCATCTATATTAGGTTAAGGTGATTTTTGGGGATTTTTCTGAAAAAATTGAATTTTCAGTGAATAGTGAAAATACAGTTTTTAGTTTCGAGAGTTTAATGACATCATTAAGGATGTAATAATTATAGTCCACTTATGAATTGTAATATAAGGTATGAGGTGTCACAAGTGGCCAATACCCTGGGCAAATACCATGGGCAAGCCCATGGTTTGGCCAATACCACCGATGAGGTGTCCCTTGGCCATTAATGACTTGTCCCCTCACTTATCTTATAAATACCAAGCCATTCCCTAAAACATTTCATTCCAGAATACTCTTAAACGATGTTATGGACTCCTTACCTCCCTGGGAGTCCTCCCAAGGATCCCTCAAGCCTCCCAAGGTCCCGAACATCAGTCTTTTGAAGTTACTCTTCGAGGTAAGGGATCCTTTCACCCTCCTCTTTTAAGTCATGACTTCCTTTATGTTGTGTCTTCTAGTTTCCATTTAATTATGTTAAGGGTATGTTATTATACGTTCTAATTACTGTCCATTTCATGTTTAATTTTTGAGAGACCCTTTCTGCGCTCATCAAGTTGTTTTCTGAATTTTTACGTGACACTATTAGGCTGCTGAATTTTTCGTAAAAGGAATCATGTCCTCTCTTTTCTTTCATCTTTCATTTCCATGTGGTATGTCATTTGAATTTACATTACATGTTCTAATATTCATTTTATTATGTATTTATACTGTATTATAAGTTATTTATTAGTGGGTTACTCTTTTACCCTCTCTTTTCAATGTTTTCTAAAACCATGTTATACAGCTATTATGCTGCAGAAACTTTGACTAAAAATTTCTATCTCTTTATCCCTAGAAATTCTCTTGTTTTATTTATGTTAATACCCAAACCTATTTATTTGCTTTGGGAGTTCATAAATATTTGAAGCTGATTTATTTTATTCTGTAATTGACATACATATAACCTTCACTCCCTTTCCATGGGTTATAAATGACATAATGATCTTATTTTTTTAGAAACTTTTAAAACATCACGATCTTGAAATGAGACCCCATTATTTTATTCTACATGGGTTATTTATGAAATGTTTTATTATGATCTATGTGGATCAGATGATAGTAAAGACATATTAAGGGTGTGCCTTGATAGTTCTCCAATGTATTGTGTAAAGAATTAATCTCTACTAATGACAAGTTTCCCGATACCTTTGTGAATAACCTTGGTAATTTTTATGACACCTTGGGGATGGACCTTGGTGATATGTTTATGAATGTCCAAACGAAATGTTGGAGCCACATGTTCAAGTTATGATCCATGTTTTTTTCATTATGATACTCTTATACATCTGTTGCTCATGTCTTTATGTTGGTATTCAACTTCTTATTGATATCACAAGTACATTGATTCCCTTGTTTACCATTACCGGGCCTTCTGCTCACTCTTTCCTTTGATGTATGTATCCAGGATATGAGATGCAGTATTTTTACATAGGATAAACCTATAATGAATCCCTACATGTGGTTTAGAAGAATTATTTATATTGTATTCAAGTTTTATTATTCCTGATTTCCAAGACGCTATACTTTAAAGATCCTCTGTATGTAAAATGTAATGAAACGTTATATATTAAAAAGGTGGGATGCTATATTTGGTATCAAATGATAGTTTAGTTATTTATAGAAATTAGGATATGAAAAAATTAGAAATAACTCTATAGAAAATTTTAAATATAGGAAAACATTATAGTATTTTGGTGAGTATTGAGTAAGTGGTTTATCAATAAAATACATCCCTATCTGAATATGAGTAGGTAGAGGTGGCTCTGGAATAGATGTACATAGGGGTAAAACCTAAAAACTCCGCTTTGAGCTAGACTTGAATGGGAACTGGTACATGGCAACGGGCATTGCTACACTCTTGGTTACGACACTCCTGGGGGATATGTTTGGTTAATCACAATCTTTTTATGAATCATTATGAATGTATTATGGAGAAATGTAATTGTTTAAGAATGAATTTTTAAGACATTGAATCCTTGAAAGGTAAAAGATTCGTAAATGAAATAAGTTTCTCACTAAGATATTATTCTTTTAGATAATAGCGAGCAATAGGAGGAACCGGGAAAATAGTGACTGCAATGGACCATGCTATGAAAACCCTCTGATGGATGCCGGAATGGAAACATTCATGTGAATAACGAATAAACTAACCCACTTTAAGGGAAATAACATGAATCAAGTTGAGAGACTGATATCACTACGAAGGGAACAACATTCTTTTGAGTCCATTATTCATCAATAACCACCAACCTTCAGTGGATCGATGGACCCATTGATTACTGAGCAATGGATTAGCTCCGTCGAGAAGATATTTTCTGTACTCTATTGTTTAGATCAAGTGATGGTCACCCTGGTAGTCTATCGCTTAGAAGTAGAATCTGATCAGTGGTGGGAAATGATTAAAAACATAAGGACAAGAGTGGAAGTTGATGCTATGGAGCGGGAAGAGTTCAGAAGGATATTTTTCAGTAAGTATTTCCCTCATTCCATGAGAACAAGAATGGAGAAGGAGTTTCTCAAGCTGAGGTAGAAGGAGAATGAATCTGTGGGAAGCTACGAAATGAACTTCACATGGCTTTCACAATATACCTATGGATTATTCACGGATCTAAATGGCAAGGTTGTTAGATTCTTCGGTGGACTGAGACCTCATCTGTGGAATAATCTGGCCAACCAAGACTATGATAGCTTTGAGGAGATCATGCGGAGTGAAACGAAAGTTGAGCTAGAGTTTTGTGAGACACAGTGGTCTCAGAAATCCAATGACAATAAGATATTGATGGATCCCAGCTTAGGGAGGACCTTCGATCAGGGAAGAGGAGGCAAGAAAGTTCCACATTCCATGTGTAATAAATATGGGAAGAAGCATTCTGGGAACTGCCTGCTCGAGAGTAGAAAATTCTACAAGTGTGGCAGACATGGCCACATTGCGGGGAATTGTCATGGTGATGTGAAACCTCAACTTAAAAACACAAACAACAAGGGGAAGATGGGGCAGGCCCTACCTGATGTCCAGTTATTTCAGTGTGGAAAACGTGGGCACTTTTCCAATCACTTTCCAAATCTGAGGGCAGTGGAGGGGAACCACAATCAGGCTCAGCAATGGCTAAGTGATCAAGGAAGTGCTTTTTCTATCACGATAGCAGAAGTCAAAGCTCTGAATGATGTGGTAGTAGGCACTCTTCTTGTTCTCTCAAAGCTAGCAAGCACTTTGTTTGATTCTGGTTCTACACATTCCGTTATTTCCTCCATGTTTGCAACGAATTTATAATCAACCCTCATTTTGATAAAAGTAGAGTTATCAGTCAAGACTCCAGGTGGGACAATCCAAGCATCATCCGTGTATAAAAACTCTAGTATTTACATTAGTGAGAACAATCTTATTGTGGGTCGTCTCATCCAGACAGCCTATTTTATATCCATTAGGGAAGATTTATCTATTGATCAACTTGTTAGGATTTACATGAAAGAAGTTGTATGGCTGCATAGAGTTACACTTTCTATCGTATCTAATCGTGATCCAAGGTTTACATCAAAATTCTAGAGAAGTATTAAAAATGCTATGAGCACTGAATTGAATTTCAGTATGCCCTATCACCCCCAAAATGATGGCCAATATAAAAGGACTATTCAAACACTCGAGGACATTCTAGGAACATGATTAATGGAATTTAAGGGTGGATGGGATCAACATCTCCCTTTAGTCGAGTTCTCTTACAACAACAGCTTCCACTCGAGCATTCTAATGGAACCCTATGAAACTCTATATGGTAATAGAAGTAGAACTTCTACGTTATGGGATAAAGCTGGAGAGAGAAAGCTTTTTTGGGAATGATATTGTGAAAGAGATGATAGAAAACGTTGATTCCATCCAACAACATATTAAGGATGCTCAGATTCAGAAAAAGAGATATGCCGAAAACCGTTGAAGGGACTTGGAGTTTGATGTCGAAGACAAGGTCTTTCATCGAATTTCACCTTTTATGATAGTCATGTGGTTTTGGAAGAAATTTCAGCTCATCGCTAAGTACATTGGCCCCTATGAAATCCTGATCGCATGGGAGAAGTGGCCTATCGGCTTGCACTTCCCCCAACTCTAGCACGAGTTCGTGATTTCTTCCACATATCCCTCTTGAGTAACTACATACCTAACCCTTCACATTTAATAAACCCAAACTTGTCACAACTGGAACATGACCTCTCTTTTGAGGAGTAGCCGGTGGAGATCTTGGATCATAGAGACAAGGTTCAATGAAACAAGACTACCCACCTTGTTAAGGTGTTATGGAGGAACCAAAAATATGAAGGAGCCTCATGGGAACCAATGGATTCTATGAGGCAGAAGTACCCACACCTATTCTCCTCTAAGTGTACAAGTTAAAAATTCTAGGGAATAAATTTCATAAGTGGGGAAGAATTTAACGCCCCAAACTTCTTAATAATTTTTGTTTCATAATTTTGTTTGTTATTTTTATACTCATCAAAACTATTTCTTTTAATAAAATGAGTATAATTAAAATGAGACTGTAGGGTTTTTACTGTTATATGATCGTTGGTCAATATAACCATTGGAAACTAAATGTTACAATTATTTTCTATAAATAAAAGTGATCTTGGTTAATACAGAAAGAAGATTTGATGGCCCCATCCAGTACTCTCGGGCTGATCAAAGCCCATCTGACGGAACTTGGGAAGGAGGTAGCACCTTTAGGCTTTTCTATGGACCAAACCCAAGCCAAACTTCATCGTGTGAAGTTGGAATAGAATCGCCTTCATGAGAAGTTCAAGATGATAGAAATCACCACTCGGGAAATGTTGGTCGATCCCCCTCAAGAATATATCACCTTAGCACACCTTACACTTAGGAATTTTGTTGGTGTTATAAGTGTCTATGTGACGAGACCTTATCTCCCATATGGAATCCTTTGATACAAATAAAAATTGTGGTTTCTTCTTATGGTGAAGTTTGTGAATTTTCAAATGTATAGATAAATATAGGATGTATATTATTGATTATTAAAAAAAGGATATTTTAAAATATTTATATAAACATTAAATAATTAATAATTTGTAATTATTTTCAAAAAATGGTCTTCAACAGTTGTGTTAATTATGAAATTTAGAGTCTAATACGATCAACATAATTTTTGGTGAATATTAAATTAAAAATAGTGATTTTACGCTTATGAATAGTAATGTGACCAAATGGATTAACTAACCTCACTTAAGAAAATATTTATATAATTTAGGCACCATGATTAAGTAATTTTATTCAATAAAATAGATAAATAACTGTTTCAAAAAAATTTAGTCAATTATAAGTTTTTTTGGGTAAATAGTATTTTTATTTAAAAATAAAATTAAAAATATTTAGAAAAATATTTTTATAAAATGGATTTCATTTTTTAATTTGGAGCATCGATATTAGGTTAAGGTTATTTTTGGGGATTTTTCTGAAAAAATTTATTTTTCAGTGAATAGTGAAAATACAGTTTTTAGTTTCAGGTGTTTAATGACATCATTAAGGATGTAATAATTATGTAATCATTCAGGTTGACTTATGAATAGTAATATAATTTATGAGGTTACTAGGTGTCCAATAACATGGGAAAATACCATGGTCAAGCCCATGGTTTTTTCAATACCACCGATGAGGCATCCCTTGGCCATTAATGACCTGTCCCCTCACTTATCCTATAAATACCAAACCATTCCCTCATTCATTTCATTTCCAAATCCTCAGAAACAAAGTTCTGGTATACTTACCTCCCAAGGAGTCCTCCCTAGGTGTCTTCAAGCCTCCCAAGGTCCCGAACATCAATCTTTCAAAGTTACTCTATAAGGTAAGGGATCCTTTCACCCTCCTCTTTTAAGTCATGACTTACTTTATGTTGTGTCTTCTTGTATCCAACTATTTTTGTTGAGGGTATGTTCTTATATGTTCTCATTACTGTACAATTCATGTATAATTTTTTAGAGACCCTTTTTATCTCATCAGTTTTTTTTTCTGAACTTTTATGTGACGCCGTTAGGCTGCCGAGTGTTTCTAAAATGTAATCGTGTCTTCTCTTTTCTTTTATGTTTACATTTCATGTGGTATGTCATTATAATTTCCATACCATGTTCTTATCACTTTTTTATTATGTATTTATACTGTATTATAAGTTATTTATGAGTGGTTAACTCTTTCACCCTCTCTTTTCAATGTTTTCTAAGACCATGTTATACAGTCGTTATACAGCAAAAACTTCGCCTCAAAATTTCTATCTCATTCTCTCCAGAAATTCTCTTGTTTTATTAATGTGAATACCCGAACTATTTCATTTCTTTGGGTGTTAATAAATATATAATGATTATGTATTTGATTTCGTAATTGACATACAAATAAGCTTCACTCCCTTTCCATGGGTTATAAATGACATAATGATCTTATTTTTTAAGAACTTTTAAAATGTCACAATCTTGAAATGAAACACATTTATTTTATTCTCCATGCTTTATTTATGAAATGTTTGATTATTATATATGTTACTCACATGAATGTAAAGACTTATTAAGGGTGCTCCCTGATAGCACTCCAATGAATTGGGTAAAGAATTAATCTCTATAGATGAAATGTTTCATGAGTCCTTGGTGAATAACCTTGGTAATTTTTAGGACACCTTGGGAATGGACATTGGTGATATGTTCATGAATGTCAAAATGAAATGTTGAAGCCATATATTCATGTTCTTTTCAAATTTCTTTTCATTATTATATGCCAATACTTCCATTGTGAATGTATTTATGTTTTTATTGAAGTTACTATTGATATCAAAAGTAAATTGATTCCCTTGTTTACCTTTATTGGGCATTATTCTCACCCTTTCCTTTGATGTATGTCTTCAGTATATGATATTTAGTAGTTTTACATAGTATTAACATATGATGAATCCCTACAAGTGGTTTAGTAGAATGTTTTATGTTGTATTCAAGTTTTATTGTTCCTGATTTCCAAGACACTAGAATTTAAAGAACATCTGTAAGTAAAATGTAATAAAAAGTTGTGTATTAAAAAGGCAGGATGCTTTAATTACATAAAAAATTAAAATAAGAAATATGAATATTTATTTAAAACTATTTTTACATTACCACAACATTATTTCATACTTAGCATTGCATGGGATAACCTGAGGATATGAATATGAAAAGGTTTGTATATATATCCTAGTAATGGAGTAAACAAGGAATATCATGAAGACTATAGAACATGTTATCAAATAGGAAAATCAATTGTTCATAAAATAAACATGAACATAAAGGCCTGATATAGCATGATTATCATAACATGGAAATGTGGGAAAAAAATTAACATGATATTAGTATGATCCCATTCTCATTACACATGGAGAATTAGTAAACGCTCATTTTACTTAAATTAGAAAGAGTAAACCCTCATTGTATGTGATATATAATGATACTAATCTTTACACAATTCGTTGGAGTGAAATCAGGGTATACCCTTCTTAGTCATTTCATTTCATGAATAAGTGTGCCACTTGGATCATATAACATGGAATAATTAAAAATTCTAATTTATTTCACAAAAAAAGGAATGTATAATTCATTTATGAAACTCTATAATCAATAAGTAATTGTTCATAGATGTGAATACCCTTGATAGAGAAATGTTCATGGTAATGACCTCACAATGACTTTGGCTTGGAAAATCACAGTGCAATTTTGGCAGCATAAAGGCATGACATAATAATTAATAAAAATGGTTAATGATAGATAATGTTGTGTGTCATCATATGTACATGAAATGGAAATTAAGGGGGTCATAAGTAATGGAATTTAGATTCATAATACAAAATAATTTCTTCAATGTAATTGAGGAGAGAGAAATCCCTTACGGAATTTTGGCATGGTAAGAGGTATACATGGGAGGTATTAATGAGAGATAAAGGGGTCTATCATCATTAAAACATAAGGAGGGATGTATATGGGAAGTTTGTGATCATACCCCCAATGTTTTAAATTGAAAAGAAAAGGGTATAATTACCCAACGATATTTTGACAAAAATGAGAAAGGAAGAAATCCCTTGGAAGTGTCATCCCAAAGGCTTGGGAGAGGTGTGAGAGAGACTTCTTTACTGATTATGGAACCATGGGAGGATTGTAGAGATATTATGGAAGGTGTTGGTAGATCTCAAAAGGTTTTGAGTGAATATGAAGTGAGATCTTTTGGGGGGTTTATATAGGAAAAGAGATGGAATTCTTTATTATTTAGGTTCTACACACCACACATTAAACTAATCAAAACCACAATCCGACCCATGGTTTTTGCCCAAGGTTTTTTCCAAAGGGGATTGGAAAAAATTATTTTATAAGGAAAATGGCATAACATCTTAAAATATTATCCTTTCTTATGTGGAGGTGAGTCATGCTATTAAGGAAAACATCTTAAAAGGATAAAATATTTTATAAGCCTTGGAGGTTCCACTAAAACATTGTAAAATAAGTCAAACAAACTTAAAATTAAATTAAATTAATGGTAAAACATATATTGACCAAACATAACATTTATATTATTTTATTAAATCACTATTAGGTCATAATGATGTCATAATACATATTATATAATTAAACGGTATTTAATTTTTACCCAAAAATTTAACTATCTTAGAAAATTATAAAAAATTCACTATTGGATAATTTTTACATCTGGATTCCAAATATAATATTCATTTTATTGAAATAATTTTATAAATATGTCAATTTTTACTTCTAAAATAGAAACCGACATTTATCGTAAATTAATGGTTTTGACAAAAACATCTTTCATACCTGATCATTTATATTTAAAAAGTAATTTATTGATAATATTTTACTAAAATTTTATTTTATTAAAAAATCAATCAATTCATCAAAATAGATTTCATAATTTAATACTAACTAAAAATACTATTTTTGCTTTTAAAAACTACTTACAAAGTAACAATAATAAAATAAATGTATATTCTTTATTCTATACAAAACTAATTCACATAATTATAGTGCTAGGGTCATGTTACATAACCCCTTATAACAAATGCATAGTACCTAAGGGTACAGTGTGTAGTGATGATAGAATATTTGGATGGTTAATAAAACATAACTGGGGTGGTTATCACTATCATCATCCACTTCACTTGTTGGTGGTTCCGTTCAAGCATAATGGTTGAAGCTCAACTTGGGCTTGGTCAAGAGTGAAGCCTAGTGACACTAACACCTTTACGAGCTGCGAAAAATGGGATTCATATGGATAAATTCTATTAGATGAGGTAATCTCTTCCTTTGTCTTAGTAAATTGGATTTGTTAAAGCCCTATATTTATACTAATCATTTTATCACTTTTCAATGACTATATTTGCAATGATAATAATTCTTGATGGTATTTTGAAATCCAAAATCATAACACCAAATAAGTGCATATGTTATGTAACCATTTTACATAATAATACATTTAATTAGATCAATATTAATTTTAATTTATAAAATTTTGGGTTCTTACAAATAAGACCAATTTTTTAACCAAAATGATTAGTGAAAGTCATTAAAATTAATTATAACAATTAAGGTTAAATTAAATATAGTAAAGGACTAAAGATTAAACATATTGCCCAAAAGGTCCTATAAATAGTCAAAAAACCATTTATTTTCAATATATATACACTAAAATATATATTATATAATTTTTTCCATTATTTTATCCAATTTAAACGTGAAAAATGTTCATGTAATTCCCTTTTCAAAATATTACTCTAGTGCCACTTCCCATCCACTATAAATGGTCCCCCTCTCATTCCACTTTTTTACACATCATAATATACTTTGGCTCAAAAAATCACTTACAAAATATATCCTTAGTATCCTTCCCCTCTTCCTATAATCCTCCCTTTGGTAAGGATACAATCCATTTACAATTTTTGTACAAACCGAAATAAGTTACTCGATTAAAAGGAAACATATTATCTTGAGCTGTCTAGTTTCATTTTTACTATCCACCCATCTCAAATATATTTATTCTATGATTATATATAGAAACCAGTATCTTATATATACTAGTATGTTTTTATGTAATATTTTTTAACTAAACTTATAGTCACCTCCATATAATGGGAAATTAACATACTTTTTCTATAGAAGGAAAACCACTACCTCATAAAACAATGATTGTTCAATTTTCTTTTACAGCCTATCATTGTGGACATTATGATGGAAAATATTTTGAAATATTATATTTATTATATTTATTTATTTATTTATTTATGATTATTTAATAATTTTATATCACATACCAATAATACATTCCATTTTTCTTTAATACGATAAATTCATTTGAGGAAGTGTGGACTATTGTCCCCTCAAAGTGATGTGATTTGATCACATGATCCATAGAATGTATAAAAGAAGATTATAATTAAAAATATTAGACATAAAAAATATATATATAATATTAATTCCATATTTACTTTTTTAAAAATATACTATACATATATAATTTTCTTTATTACCCTATCACGCACAAAGGGATAACGTCGTTCGTGGACGTGTGGATTACAGCCTCCTCAACATGATGTGATCCCTTTTACAACACAAGAATTATATATATATATAAGTATATATCATTAAATAATATCTTATTAATGATATTATAGTCATTATGGAAAGATATATTATTACTTACCATCTTTCCATAATGACCATAGAAAATTGAGAACATTAGCATGAATATGTACGTCATACAATATCTATTATTGTAACATTGATTATTTTTTCATAACCATATTTAATTATTTTATTTTTAAAGTATAATTAATGTAAAAATATTATAATTATGTAATTATTATTATTCTGGAGATATTATATAAATACCTCTTTGATCATAGTTGACCTACAAATTTTTTGACACATAAACTTAATTTGGTCAAAACAACAAATGTAGAAATAACAGTTTATATAGTTTTATAAAATATAGTAAAAAGTGAAATAAAATTAATTATAATCCCTAAAATTTTACTCAATAAATAGTAAAATTAACATAATTTCATTATACATTAAATTAAAGGACTTTCAAATAAAAGGAAACTCAAGATAATTAATTTCATCTCAATTTACTTTATATTGGGACTAATTTTTATTATGCTTCAATTCATTTTTATTTGGTGCATATACTACCATCTAACATGATATATCATGAATATAATTATTTTAATGATATTATAAGTTTCATTTAATTCACATGGAATTATTATTTAATTGTTTCAAAGTTGTATTAGACACTTTGGATGGTTTAAAATTTATTTTTCCTCCTGAATTTTTTAATGTTAATAACCCATGCTCTTACTTATCATCCATTGAGGAATTATTGGTGAATCCATATTCTTTATTAAATATGGATATTATATAAGGAACATTATTTTTTCAATATATTCATAATATTTTGGACATGTTATACATGGGTCTGTGTCCATTTGAGGAAATCCCTACCGGTTGGGGATAATTATTTCAAGCCCATCGATGCATCTGTTGTCTCACTGGATGAATTAGTTAGGAAAATGGAAAATTTTAAAATATATATTGATGTTAAAGGTATCATGTACTTTGGAAATGTGATTTCCAATAAATAATAATTTACATTATCGATAATTTGATTATTATTATTCATCCATTAGACTTGTCATCAAAATATGTTTGGATACATTTCATTTTAGTTTATTGATTCGATGAAATGTGTTTCCATTTATTACATTGCCTTATTTTTTACACACTTCCATTCAGTTTATTGATAACTTGTAATTTTGGTTTAGTTAAATACTTATCATATTATTTTATTCATATTGATACATTTTTTCTTCAACTATACTTTGAACTTATCGATCATTCGAGCACACCCTTACTATGTTTATTTTCTCATGAATCAATGAAGCATACTGTGAAAGATATGTAGTAATTTGTTAGATGGATTAGAGTAATCCGTTATGTTATTTATTTAGATAAAAGAAAAAAATATGTTGTAATTATTGTATTAATTTTTAATACAATACCCATTTATTTATCTGATTTACCGAGACTTTTGAACTATCGGTCCTTTAAGATTTGATTCATTGTAATCATGTCATTGTAATTAGTAACAGACACCTTCTCTGGGCTTCTAGGGTCAGAAAAATACACCAATGAAGATCTATACAATTACTCTAACTTGCGAAAAGATACCTTTCACAGGATGAAAGATAAATTTATGTCACTAATGAAACAACATTCTTTGATAGTAAATATTAAAACACACATTACTATTTTAAAGGATAAAATGATAAATTGTTGAAAGGAAACAATTAATTAAAATTATCTAATTAGTAGGTAAATAAAAACATATAAATGTTTATCAATGGTAATAAAAAAGAACTCAAATATTGGAAATTAAAATTTCCCATTTGTATATAACATTCATAGGTTATCAATGATTATATAGGAAAATTGAAAAAAACTAGATTTATTTTCAATACCAATTCTAAAAAATTCGTATACTACCAGTACCTACTCAACAGGACCTAATAAATTATTTGTTTCTAGGAGCATAAAATTTGTTTATATGAAAACCTTTAATCAACTATGGGTTACAAAATATCTCATTACTTACAAAACTAGACTCAATAAGATTTGGGTAGTGAAATCATTTTTGGAATAAAGTTTGTTTTGTAGTAAACCTATTTTAAAATCTGTAGAAAAATCCTATCATGTCTGGATAGTGTATGTTCCAGACATATGTCTGGTGAGTATTAAAACCACATGAATTTAATCAATGTTTATGGTGGTCATGTCCCTTTTAGTGAATGTTTTAAAGGAAAAATCATCCACCTTGTCCTAATAAGTAATTCTAATTCCGTATTAATTTCAAAAGTTTTATATGTATATGGTTAAAATACAATTTTCTTAAAATTTCAAAATTATATGATGATGAATATTATGTAATGTTTGAAAACAATTCCTATCACATTTTTTATGATAAATGTTTTTTAATTTATACTGGTTTAAGAATGGATAATATTTATTCTACTTATATAAATTATTTATCTTCTAAAAATATTTATTACTCAAGTGACTTTCTTAAATAATCTTGGATTTTTCATTAGAGACTAGGCCATTGTAATATTCATTCACTTAGAAATATAACTATAAAAGGATTGCATAGTGTTCTACCAAAGCGTGAATTCTAAAATGATAGAGTTTCTGATCCCTTTAGAAAAAAACAACACAAAATTTCCTTTAAATCAGAAAAGGAATTATCAACCTCTCATATTATAGGGTAAGTTCCAATGGACCTCATTGGACCATATTTTTTGTCTTGTTTAAATGAAAACCATTATGTCCATGTCCTTCTAGAAGACTTCTCTAGATATACATGGGTATTATTTCTATCTCAAAAAAAATGAATATTGTTCTTGCATTATTAAGTATTTTAAATTATTAGAAAATCATAGTAGAATTTGGATTAATACCTTAAGAATTGATCGTGGTCAATAATTTTAAAATCAAGAATTCAAGTCATTTTATTCTAAAACAAGTTATAATAACAACTTTTCTTCTCCTAGGACACCACAAAAAATGGTGTGGTTGAAGTAAGAAATATAAATCTTCACGATATAGCCTAAACTATGCTAAATGAGTATGAATAACCTATCAAATTTTTGGGATGAGGTTATTAACACATCCTATTATACCACACAAAAAGTATCAAGTAGACCACTCTTAAAAAGAAAAACATGTGATTTGTGGAATAATAAAAAAACAAAGGTTAATTATTTCAAATCATTGGTTGAAAAGTATTTATTATATATATAAAGGATAATCTGGTAAAATTTTATTTAAAGAGTGATGAAGGAATTTTCATTTGATATTAAACTTCTATTAGATCTTATAGAGTGTTTAATAAGAGAAATAAGATAATGGATGTGTCTTTTCACATAAAATTTAATGAAACTGAATGCTATGAACCTATGACTATTTTAGAAAACCATGATAATTATAGAAAAATATGAATATTAATTATAAACCTTCTGAATGTTCTGTTAAAAAAAAGTAGAAATTTCACCTAGTGAACTTTTGAAACCCAAACCTAAATAAGATATTCAGACAACCAGCCCCTTTTTAAAAGAACCATTAAGACTCATTGAAACTACCCTTTTGATGATGTAATAGAAAACCAAGATAGATGTACACAAATATAAGCTTCCCTTTGGAATTAAATTGAACACTAATAATTCTTTTCATAGTTTGAAACTGAGAACATTAATGATTCCATAAATGATGAATTATGGGTAATTGATATGAGAGAGGAACATAAAAAATTTTAGATGAACAATTATTTATAAATTTCTAATAATCCTAATTAAACCTTAAATATAGGAACTAAGTGGGTGTTTAGAAAAAATCTTGGTGATTCATTCACTATAGTATGGATCAAGTGATGACTAGTTTCCCAAGGATATAAAAAAGAAGGTATTGATTATCAAGGAACTTGTGAAACTGTATCAAGACCTAAAGACATTATGATTCTTATTTCCTATGAAGAGCATTGTTATTACAAGAAAAATTAAATGGATGTTAAAATTGAATTCTTAAATCGGTTTATAATTGAAGTTCTTTTGTTGGAAAACCACTTGGATTTCAAAATCCACATTCTCCATAACATTTTTTTAAATTAAAAAAATATTTATGTGGTTAAAAAAAGATCCAACAACTTGGTTTGATAAGCTTACTTATTTTATTATATCAAAAATATTTTCAAATTGTATTTCATATCCAACTATTTTTATAAAAATAATTTCAAAATATGTTTTAATTGTACAAATATATGTAGATGATATTATTTTTTGAACTACCAAAGGTTCCCTATGTTCTGATTTTTCAAAACAAATGAAAAATGAAAATGAAATGTATTTTCTTGGTAAAATCAAATAATTTCTATGATTTTGGTTTTTAAAAAATAAATAAGGATTAATTTTTAATTAAAGTAAATACAATAATGATATTTTAAATTTTTTTGGCATACATAACACTAAAATTAGTGATACACCCATGAGTGCAACCTATAAAATAGATCTTAATGTTGTTGGGAAATTAATATATCAAACAAAATATAAAGGTGTGATGGAGAGTATATTGAAATTAACTATTATTCATCCTGGTGTTATGTTTAGTGTGGGTTTGTGTGATCACATTCATGAAATTCATAAAGATTCACTCCTAATAGGAGTTACAAAATCCTTAAATACCTCAAATATACAATCAGTTTAGGATTGTTGTATCCAAGAAGAAAATCAGTTGATTTTGTATGTTATTCAGATGCTTATTTTCATGGATTTATGTTAGATAAAAAAATCCCATAAGAATATGTCATCTTCATTGAAAATATTCAGTATCTTGGTGTAGTAAGTAACAAAATTTTGTTTCACCGTCTACTATTAAAGCTGAATGCCTAGATTCAGGATGGTGTAGTGCACAAATCATATGGATGAAACATAAATTACAAAACTTTAGATACCAATTTATAAATGTGCCTACAAATTTAGATAACCTATGATATATAAACATTTTTAAAAATACAGTATCACACTATAGAATAATGAACAATAAATTAAGACATCACTTTTTGAGAGATCATTATCGAAATAGTGATATAATATTAGAATTTGTTAGAACTTAACATTGTCTTATTGATATCTTCACAAATCCATTGAATTTTTAAGGATTAAATGAAGTCAAAAATGAATTCGGAATGTTATGTTTTGTGTGATGATTCACTATTGATGAATCACCATTTATGATTCATCATTGATGAGTCATTTTTGCTAGTCAATATTAGAAAGTTCACCATTGATGAGTTTCCATTAAAAGATTCACCATTTCTTTTATTACCATTGTTGTATTACCGTTTTTATTACTTTCCCTGATTTAAATTTTGTTTTATTATATATAATTAATTATTATTAAGAATACCCAATTGATATAACTTATTGTTAAGTATAATCTATTAAATTTACCCCAAATCTTTTAAACTCTCAATCATTTTCCTTCCTCTCAGAAGAATCTTCCCACCTTCTCTCATTCCACCGAAGCCTTCAACCAATTATAATGGCTCGTGTGAAGCGAACAGTAGAGTTGAACATGGTAGAGATAAGGTAATCAACAAAACGTAATGTCTCTTCTAGTAGTTTGGTTGTTGTTTCACAAACCATGCATCTGGAAAAAATGGGTTATCAAAGCAGAAAATTAAATAAATGTGTAATGGATTCCATCTAGAAATATGTTAGTATTGAATATTTTAGAATATCATAAATGGATGAATTGATTCACATAAAATCACCGGGTGTATTTTCTGAGTCTGATATATGATTTTTGTTAGAATTCTGAGTTTGTTTTTAGAAAGAAAGAAGATGAAATAATATTTTTAATTGATGGGGAAGAGTTTTATTTCTCTTTGAAGGGAATTGGTAAAAATCATAAAACTACCTCATGAGAGGGTATATGAGGATTTTCAAGGAAGCATACCTAGTTGCAGTGAAATTTTCAACTGTGTAAAGGCTCTCCTAGAGTTGGAAAGAGATTTTACTCTAATGAGACCTATAGATACTAAACTAGATGGTGAGTGTGAAATACTGTTAATGTTTGTCCTGTATGTATTGTTTCCTAAAAATTGGTATTTCAATACCATGAAATGTCATGATGTTTATTTCATATTGATAATGAAATAAGGTAAAAGTATCAATCAGTGTAGATTTATAAAGTCCCATATATATGAGATGTGAACAAAAAGTTTAAGTTACAAATCACTAATATACCCTAAGATGATAGCTTACATCCTTGATACTAATTTCTAAGTAAAAGATGGTGAAGAAGAATAAAATAGGTATGGTTGTTTTTGTTTCTCATAGACAATTTAAAAAATGGTTAAATTAAGTAAGAGTCCAGGGAATAAATTCTACATTATAGAGAATGAAAAATTGTATGATGAATTCAACCATATTGATCATCCATCCAGACCTAAGAAATTGGTGGATCACAGTCTTGAAACTAATGAGTTAGTTGAATATTCTGATGATGTTGATGTTGATAGTGATAAATTTGATAACCCTATTTAAGAAGAAGAATAATTGTCAGTGGAAGTGGACATTGATCCAATGATCCCTTAATCTCCTCGTAATATTTCACATTTGTCTTCCAGTCAACCTAGTTCTCTACCAACCTAATAATATCTTTTGGATTTAAATGAATACAAAGAAACTGAAGCATCTGGAGAGGAACATTTTATGAAATCTTCCACCAAATTGTTACCTGACTGGAATGATAATCAAAATGGTTGTGAATAAAGTGCTTCTAAAAATAAAATACTAACTTAGTCCTTGTAAATTAAAATGGAAATGGAAATAGGGATTACGAGGATAATGATCATGATTTTGATAATGGAGATGATCAAAATTGTAAATATTATGATGATCATGGAGTTGAACATGATGTTCAAGATCATGAGATGGTTCAGAATCCTCCTTCACGCTAGTGGTATCAATTACTTTCAGTGATGAGGATCAATATTAATATGATGATAAGAAAGTTATAACACTTCTTACATCAAATGATATACAAGATTCTAGTGTGGGGGATATGTCTCCAAAACCAATTGATTATCCTGAAAAAATGGATCACTCGGAACCAATAGATAACATGCAGACAACTAATGTAGTTCCAACACCTTCTTTACCAGAAACTAGTGTATATTCTAAAGTTCCCAAAGAATATCGAATTATTCCATATACAATACCTGATGTTAGTTCTTTTCAATAATGGTAGATATTTCTAGGTATTTTATACCTGGTCTTTGTTATAGTGATTAAGATGATGAAGAAAATAAAAAACCTATCAGAGGAGACAGATCCATAGTAGATTATATTGACCAGACTAGTGAATTACAACATTTTATTATAATATATACTGATATCTAGTTTGGGTCTATTGTACCATAAAGAAATTTAGATCAACCTCTTATTCCTCTTTTAATATCTCCTATTGATGTGTAAAAATATGAATTATAATTTTTTAATGATGTTTGAATTAAGATTTGGAATCATAGAGAGGAAATTTGATTTCTGATCTTAAAAATATCATAAGCTCTCACAAATATCAAATTTCAAAACTCGGTGAATAAAGTACATGATATTTGGCTGAGATGTTTATATCTCAATTATAACCAATGGTTTTATTTTACATTGAAGAACTAAATTTGGTGAATAAAAGATTGTCAATACTAGTGGAAAGTATGAAAGACTCAGTAGAGGGAATACCATATTAATTCTCAAAAAAAAATTCTTTATTAGAATGTATGATATTGCCTCTATTTCCACTACACCTCCTCCTACATCAGTCCCAATTGATCAATATCTTCCCAAATAGGTTATGAGGGAAGAAATCCATACTTATTTGGGTGATGTGTCAACACATGAAGAATAATTAAGGAAAATAGACCACCATGGAGAGAATGTATATAAGATGATAATAGAGTATGCCATTGATCTCAAGGATGATAAGGACATCATAAAGAAAGAAAGAAATTATTATTAGTCTATAATTTATAAAAATAATTATATGTCTAGTAACTTCTAATTTCTGATAGAGAACTTGAGGATTTCAACAGTTAAAAGGTCATTCAAAGAGTTAGTTAGTCAACTGAAGGATCTCACACCAGTTTTATAGAGATTCTTGGATGAGAAAAAGGATTTCATTAGTATTATGGAAAGTTATAGTTATATAATTATGGATTTTATCGATCCATTGAAACCGATTCTATGTTACCACAGTATGACTATAATTGCAAGAGATACAATTCCCGTGACAATAGTTCTTTCAACAACAACCACAGAGGAAGGTAGATATTGACATGTTGTGATTACTGGGTCATATGGTATTCTCCCTCCCCCATTTTAAACACTAATTTTATCACATGTCGAAATTATTAGTCACCTCAGACCAGTTATGGTTTGTGATCTCGTTCTTCCTACAACTTTAATCCCTTCCAATACCACCTATACTTTAACTTTCACTACTAATTTGTCCTCTCAGGATAGAGACAAGTATAAATACATGGGGCAAGAACAGGTCAATATTACATACAACCCTAAATTTACCTCAAATAGTGAATATAATTAGATTTAGCCTTTAATATGGATATTTTTCTTGTACTCTTTCAATTTTTATTATTGTGCTAAATAGTTTTTGGCTTCTATTAAATGTAATATCTTCGTCATTTTCTCATTTTTTTTACTTCTATTTTATTCCCTTTTTGAAAATATCAAAGGGGGGATAAAATGGTAAATATTTTTATTATAGATAAATCACCTAAAATTTATAAATATTCTATGACATCATAATTATATTTTTTCTGATTTTTATCAAGTTCTTTTTATATCACACAAATATATTGTAAAATGATAAGAATATTTTATTTAACTAAAATACAAGTCTGATTATCTAGGTTTTCTTATTTAGTAAACATCTTATAAAATTCAATTCTTTGTAATAATCAAAAAGGGGGGAGAATAATGGGACCTCCTTATGTGGAGTATATTTGACACAACCTTATTTTATGAACAAAAACCATGATTCTTTTTTTAATAAGGATCTACATATTGTATGATTGAATTATATATGGTAATAAAGTTTTCATGATAATTATGATAAGTGTTGTGGTGAGTCGCCATCAGTAGGAAACCATAACTAGGACTAGTTACTTCCATGAAGGAGCTACCACCAGAGGAGTCACTACTAGACTTTTTACCACTAGAGGAGTCAGTGCAAGAAGTTTTACCAAAATAGGTGTTACCTCTAGACTTGTTACCCCCATGGAGCTACCGTTATAACCTATCATCATTATACACTAATTCATAGTGGGAATCTATGTTATAACTGGCTATAGGTGCTTCCATTATGAGATACTGCAGGATATCGACTCACTTCCATCTTCTTGTTACTATTATTGTATGAGGAATTTGATGTGAATGGAACAAAATCTGTTTAAATTCAGGGATAATTTCACCAATTATTATTGAAATAGAAAAAACTTATCAAGGGAATTTGGATCTCCTCTAACTGTTTTTTCAATATCAATAAAAATATAATCTCTCTCTCTATATGACGATTAATGACTGAAAAACCTATGAAAAAATTGTGTGATTAAATCTGTGAACCCTTACAATCATACTGATTCATCTTATATTAATATAAATGACCTAGAAGCCAAGATCCCATTATATAGATTTATTGATACACTAATATAGATTAAATATAAAATTCCTTAAAATTCATGTGATCCTATTTTTTGTTGTAACCTTCAAAATGAAATCTCAAACTCTCCACCAACGATGATCTGAGGATTTTTCATATTCTAATCGTACAGGATATATAATATCTATTTTATTTATAACTATTATGGTTTATTAATTTACATTTTTATCATTGTTTTTTTACTGTGTTATCAAACACACACCATATCTTACTCTTAACTGGATAATACTGGTTATTCTCTTATACCTTTGCAACTATATTCACCACTATGTTTGCAGAATAGGTCCTTATGTGGATTGTTCTATCATTACATCACATGTATAGTTATTTAAGATTCTATTTAGAGAGTATATTATGTAGCCTTTGTTTTTTACCAGATCCATGTTGGGGATTTTTATTATTATTATAATATACTTGTCACCAGGTGATTTCCAAGTGGAGGGGATTATGTCTCAGCATGAGATCGACCCTCTTATTTATTCTGTTGTGTTATTGGGTTTTTTTCCTACCAAAAACAAGATTTTTTTTTAATATATAAATACAATTACTTTTGAAATTTATCTTAACTACTGTTTATATTTTTTATCAGAGTAAATTTAATTCAAAAGATAAATTAATTCAAATCATTATTTCAATTGAGACATAATCACTCATTAAGAAATCTTTTAAAATAAAAATCATATGTCGATGTGCTATTTTGATTAATTGGAAAGTTATTATTTGAAGGGGATTTTATTTTAACATATTTTTAATTGAAATTTTTATTGGGAATTCAATTCACCCCCCCCCCCCACTTGAGTTACTCACTACAACCAAAATATGATGTATGAAATTTATTTATTTCTAATTGGATATGTGGATATTTATTTATTCCACATAATATTTATGATAACTTTTTATTCATTATATAATGTGAGGGTTGGATTGAATTATCTCACAGTGTGATGATACTTATTTCTTGTGTTTATACATTTCAATGAAATATTCTTATGATTGTACTCTAATGATTTTTATTATTATAAAATTATTTAGAACACATTTTTTATTTTATTTCATTTCACTTGACACTTCCTTATATCTTGACTAATGTATAACATTTATAATTACATGTTCATTTAATAATATATGTCTCCATTGATCATGTTTTCTCTTATGTTAAAATACTGACCTCAATGAAATTTTGATAAATGTTTTCTTACTGAGTATTTGAGATCAGACAGTTCATATGATTCCATTCCAAAGGTTATAAAGAGGGGTATAACTTATAAGAAGCCTAAAATAGATCCCAATGTGTCTTAATTATAGACAACCAATCACATGTATCATAAAATGAGTATCTTATGTACTTTATCCAAAATGACAGTAACCATTGTTATTTTTGATTGTGTGTTTATTGTGACATGTAATATTAAAATTATTGAATTGATATAAAATAAGCATATGCTTATCATTATTCTTATAAATTTTTATTAATGATAGTGGTTGTCGAAAATATTTTTTTCCCTAGTCCCAAGACTGTAGGTCTATTAGTAAAGTGTATAAATAAATTCGGAGGTTATGATACTATTGGTGGAGAATAATTTATCTTTTTGATAATTTCAAGATTAGAATTTAATTTGGCTAAAGTAATTTTGAAAAAATGTATTTTAGAGGGACCTTATGACATAAAGAAGAATTATATACAGTTTTGAGGTTTTTAGATTATATTTTAATATGATTATAGGTATTTTAGATTACAATCATGTGTTAATTGATAAGAAAAATATGGTTTACTTTCTATATAAATATGTATATAAGTTATTATAATAAATGTTTTGTTTCATTATTTGGTTGTAAACATGATCTTGAATGTAATAATACGACTAGTGTATTATTAGGAAATCTATAGTTTTATAAAAAATGAATTATATTTGATGAAACTAGATATGATAAATGAAAATATGGATATATTGCACGGTAAAAAAGGAATATTACCAATGGTAATAAATTAGATACCTCATTTGATGTTTTATCATTATTATAAAAAACATTATTAAATTTCATTAATAGATCATAGAAATTTAAAATTATAATGAGTCTATTTATTTAAGTTAGAAGACTATAATATCTATATATTTTTGTATAGTTTTTTATAAATAAATATTTATTAAAGGGTCATTTCACTAATAAAACAAATGGTGAGATATATTTTAACATGATTTAATTTTTAAAAAAAATTGTGTTCCTTCTCTATAAAAATATTAAATTATGGATTATATAAATTCAAAATAATCATATTAGAATAATAATTCCATATATATATATACTCTAATGTCTGGAAATCTTGATAGACATGTATTATTATTGTTATTATTATTATTATTATGCTAACAATTGTTGTTAAATCCGAAAAATTAAAAAAAAGATAAAAAAGAAGGAAATAATTTTATTAATAAGACATTGCATCATTGCAAACAAGATATCATGATTAATTCGAAAAAAACACATTAAAATCCCTAGAGGTTCCACCACAACACCTCCCATCATCATAATATTCCCAATCATATAGGCATATTCCTTTTGATCTGAAAAAAATAAAGAAAATAAATATTATGAAGTATAAATAAGATGCAAAGAATAAGAGGAATATCTAGCACCATTTTGAAGAAAAAATGGTCTTCAGTAAATCATTTGTTTTTTCAAATTTCCTTAAAAATAGTATTTATAAGTCGTTTTTTGACCACTGAGAGAAAAATATAATATTTGATGTTTTGATAATCTATGGGAGTTTTAAAATTTTAAAATAGAAATAAATTAATAATATGGTATTATAATTGATGAAATTTTAAATTTTTAATTATCAACTAAATTGCTGATGTTTTAATTTTGGAAGTTAATAAAAATTTAATTTTCTATTTTCAAATATTATTACGAGTTAATTTTTTCTTAAAATAATTATTTTAGTTGATGAAAGTAAAGTGATATATATGTGTGTTTTACTTTAAAATTTTACCTATTAAAAAATTAAAAACAAATTTTTGAATTATCCACCACAACCCCAAGGTAGCCCATGAGACCAGGCCCTCGGTTCAGTGGAGGTACTACAGGTGAGAAAACCATTGGTTAGGCACAGGTATAGGGCCCCAAATTTTAGTCCATGTTTAGGTTGATAGAAGCCTAGGCATGAGGCTAGGTATAAGGCACCCATGTTGTGTGACTTCATGTCATTGTGTAGTGGTAGCTACATCCTAGTTTATGAGGAGTCATTTGATATTCCAATGATTCGATGTGGGGTGCATTTTTTCCTACGAAATGTGATTTGATCCATTGGATCAGGCCATGCTAAACCAGGCCATCCGTTTTAACTCCGAATATCCCTCCTAATGTACTATTCATCTTCTCCAAATTTCCTCTCCCAGAAACAATAGTTCAATCTGTCATACCACCTCCACCCTTGAAGTCCCCTTCCACTACATCCCCATCTTGACGCAATTTCGAATCAATTGATATAAATGGTTTTATTTAAAACAAAATCGTTGACTAAATCCTCCAACCATGGCTTCTGAAAGAAGTGCATATATATATATATATATATATATATATATTATTTTATAATAATCCCAATAGATAAATCCAATCAGCCTAATTGTTTTTTTTATCCTTTAGTAAATTTTATATCCTCATTTATAATTTTTTTATACCAAAAAATTGAATAAAAAATATAAATATATATTCTATTTAATATGATTTCTGGGAATGTGGCCAAGAAAATCCAATCCTATAGTGTTTTTGTTCCAATAATTCATCGTTTTTCCACTACAACTGATATGTTTTAGTGATTGGAAATTTATTGTATGTCATATATATATATATATATATATCACTCTCTAAATGGCCACCCCAAGAAGACTCAATTATTCTCCTTAAAAATTTCAATGTGATCACAACAACCTTGCTCTCCTCTTTCCAAAATCATGGTAAGGTGATAGTTTATTTTTATTTATCAAATTTTTTTTGTATGGTATTTTAAGGGTTCAATTTTATTCTATGATTTTATTTTTGATATATATATATATATATGAATTTTTATCTATCTATATATCTTTATTTGTTTTCATAATATATAACATATGATATTTTTTTTAAAGTTATTTTCAAACTTATAAATTTATGTTTTAATTTATTCTTTTCAAATAATTTATTTTATAAATCGTTAATGTTTAGTTTTTAGACATCTATGTTTCTATTTTTTTAAATGAACCATTGAAATTAAATTTATTCCAATATATTAAATCAAACATTGTTTTCTGAGAATTATATAGGTATATGTATAGGTTTATATATATATAATAACATTATTTATTTAATTATAATAAAAATGTATTTTTCTTATAAAGAAAATTTGTATTATTAATTTTATTTTTCATCATCAACGTTAGACAATAAAAACCCCATAATTTTTTTCTCACTGACATAAAATTTTAAAAGGGTTATTTAATTTTATTTCAATGTTATAGTTATTATTTCATTTTTATTGCAATTATAATCTTTTTTGTAATTTCTATTTACTATAATTTTAAATTAATGTCATCAATTTATGTGCTAATTCTAAATAAAAGTTGTTATTTTATGTACAAAAAATGACCATGCATATATTTTCACATAAATAATAATTTATTTTTTTCCATTATATAAGGTATCATTTCTATTCCATGAATTTTTATTCAGGTATTTAATTATTTCTTTAAACATTTATATTTATGTCCTTTTTAAAATGGCATTTTCTTAAAGTGTTGATTTCTCCTAGACATGGTTTTTAAAAATTAAATAAATATGACTATACAAATTAATTTAGTTTGTAAGATTATTTTCTATTAAATAATATAATTCATATATATATTATTTTGAAATATTTTTGGGTTATTATTGAGAAAGGTCGGACCATTGAATTTTTTTTTAAATGGAACGGGAGTATTGAATATTGAGTCATGGTATAGGAAGTAAACCCATTATATTAACATGACATTTTTTCCATATGATTTAATATTAAGTGGAATTAAATAATTCTCATGGAATTCTTAGTATTATAATTAATCTCTCAAAAATATTTTTTAAAATAAAAAAATACAAGGAGTTGTTTTAAAGTGTTGTTATTTTGGAAATTTTTTTATTTCACAAATATATGTATGTTATTATATTTCAATGTTTTTAAAAACTATTTTTAAATATTTATTTATTTAAAATACATATTTTATTTATATTTACCAAATATTTTAAAACCCATTTTTGGGAAAAATTATTTATCACCCTATCTATAAAATTTATTTTCCACCAGTTTTTTGAAATCACACAAATACATTGTGTTTATTTAATTTTATTTCGTAATTTTTCGATAAAATGTAAGATATATTGTCTAATTCTCCACAACCGAGTCTAGAAAAGGTCCTAAATGTATTAAATCATGTGTATTTGATCAGTTTCTTTTATCATAAAAATGAACCTCATTTATATATTCTGAACCTGGAAGCCTAGGTTTGTTGTTTTATAATTGGTACCAGAGCAATGGCCAAGATAATTTTGGAAATTATAAAGAATTTAAATGTTAAGTATTCCTTCTTTATAAAGTTTATTTCCTCAATATTTTTATATTGAAGATAGATGAAAGTTAACAACTGATTTATCTATTCCAGATGATTTTCTTGAAAATATGATTTTAAAATCAATCCAATACAAATTTGAGCCTCTCGAAATCCATTATCTATATTATAAAGTCCATTACATTATATCAAATAGTCCTAATATAATCTAATTCTTTTGGGGATCGATATTGTTTTATTTTCTCATGATGCAAGAAAAATCTATTATTCAATGCATGTCGAGGAAAATATTTTGAGTGTATTTTCAAATACATTACCTAATCTAAATAGTTTCAGTCTTTAAATAATATTTTGGACGCTCTATGAGAGGGTGACTTCTAGGATGCTTATGTGTGTCATGTTTTTTATTTCAGTTTATAAGGATGACTTTAAAATATTTAAATGCTATAATTCAATTCATTTTGTTTGTTTTATTGAAATCAATTCCAGTTGTATGTCTAAAATCATTACTCCACTCATTCCTCTATCTCAAGATCCTATTATTATACACATTAGTATGACCCTAGACACTCGATTTATGTTTGGGATAAAGAAATTGAAGATCTTAAATTAGATTGATGACAAAATTAACCAGATGAAATCCATCTTTTATGTTGAATCACAAAACCCTAATTGTTCGGGTGAAGGTACGAATTAATTATTATAATTTATTTTTGGTAATTGATTTTAATAATAATTTTTTTATATTGGAACATAAATATTGATTTTCAAAGGATTAAGGATTTGGTTGTGTATACAGGTGAATTGTGATGGAGTATTTCAATTAAGGGGGAAGAATGTAACACCTTGAATCCATGATGTACTTTCATTATTATTATTAATATTACTCTTACTATTATTATTATTATTATTATTATGCTAAGTAGTGTTGTAAATTCAAAAGAATACATTAATTACGAAAAAAAATTAATTAATAAATTATTGATAACATTATATCCTTATAAACTCAAGCTAATGAGTAGCTCAAAAAACACATTAAAATCCCTACCACCACCACCAAAGAACATCCAATCAACATAACAAGCTTGAATGTATATCCCACTTCCTTTGGATCTTCCAAAATAAAAAAATAAATATACAGAAGAATAATGAATATTCTAAGAACAAGAGTTATATATAGCACCATTTTGATGCAAGAAATAGACTATTATTAAATCTTTTATTTTTCTGAATATCCTAATGCATTGAATTTATATGTCCTTTTGTGACCATTGGGAGAAAAATATTACCATTGGTGTTTTGATAGTCGTTTAGTGTTATAAAATTTTTAAATATATTTAAATTAATATTCTGATTTTTAAAATTATTACATTTGAATGTTTTAATTATTAGTTAAAATTTCAATGTTTTAATTTGATTATTGGTAAAGGATAATTTTATATTTTCAAATAATAATTACATGATAATTATTTCTTAAAAATGGTTTATCTGATGAAATTAATGTGATATATATATATATATATGTGGTACTTTAATATTTTACCTACTAAGAAAACGTTTTTCAAAAAAAAAAATCTTATGTATCCACCACAAACTAGTGTCAGACTATGAGGAAAAGACCTCAATTCATTGGATGTACCCCAGGTGCATAATCTAGGAAAACCCAGCTTGGGAGAACCAGTGGTCAGTCTTATGTATAGGGCCTTGAATTTTTGTACATGTATAGGTGGGATTAATCCTAGGAAGGATACCATGTATGACACTACCAAATTCGGTGTGTATATGTCCTGCGTAGAAGTAGTCACGTCCATAGTTATAAGGATGTACCTGAACTTCCAATGATTCAATGTGGGACATGTTTTTTCATATGAAACATGATCTGAACTATTCGATCAGACTTCACTCTTCTAGGTCACCTGTCCGAAGTCCCAATCACCCTCCCAATTTACTATTCATCTTCATTAATGTTCCTCTCCCAGAACCAATAGGTCCTGTTATCGGACACCCTACACCATCAGAGTCATATCCCACGCTGACCCCATCTCGATGCCTTTTCTAGAAAGTCAACAAAATTGATTTATATTAATCCAACATCATTTACTAAGACCTTGATCCATGGATTTAGGATGAACTTTATATATATATATATATGGATAATTGTTTTTTAATAATTACAATAGTAAAATCCAACTTTCTTAATGAACATTTTTTGTTTATCCTTAAGTCAATTTTTTACCCTTCTCTCTAATTTTTAAATACAAAAATTTGGAATGAAAAATATATATTATATATTATATTTAATAGGATGTTTTGGAACATGCCTAATAAAATCAAATCCTCAAGTGTTTTTGTTCCAAGAATGCACAGTTTTCCACTACAACTAGTCCGGGTGAGTGATGTGAATTTTATTATACAACTAGGTTTTATATGTGTGTGTATATATATATATTCCTCCCTGTATGCTCTCCCAAAAAAGACTTGATTATTCTCCTTTAAATTTCCTTATTCTCAAAATAACATTGTTCTTCTATTTTCAAAATTAAGGTTAGGGATTTTTTTTATTTATCAAATTATTTTTATGGTTTTTAAGGGTTCATTTTTATTATATCAATTTATGATTGATTTATAAAGGGATATATATATATATATATTTAAATCTATCTATCTATATTTATTTGTTTTCCGAATTTATAACATAATGTATTGTTTTAGAATTTATTTTCAAATCTATCAATTTAGTTTTTAATTTATTCTTTGTAAAGTATATATTTTAATAACCATTCAAGTATACATTTTAGAAATATATGTTAAGATTTCATTTTCAAACATTGATTAAAAGGAAATACCTTCCAACTAATTCAATAGAAAATTTATTTTCAAAGGATTATATATGTATATATATAGTAATATACATTGTTTTTTAACCCATTAAAGATGATTTGTTTAATAATACCAATTTTTATTGGTTATGATTTTCATTTGTACAACATAAAACCATAACAAACGCCTATTTTTTATTATTTGACTAGAAATTTTAAGAGGGGTATTTAATTTTATTTTGATGTTATAGTTACTATGTCATGTGTATTCCATGTATCATTTTTTTTGTGATCTCCATTTACAATAATTTTAAAATAATGTTTTCATTTTATGATCTAACTTTAATCAAAAAATATTATTTTATGTAAAAAAATACAATGAACATCTATACTTGTCAATCATAATTTCTTTATGGACATAATTTAAGTTATTATTGAAATTACATGTATTTGGATTCATGCATTCAATTATTATGTTAACAATTTATATTTCTGATTTTAAAATAAGAAAAATTGTTTCTAACTGGGGATTCCTCACAAACATTGTCTATGAAATTGTGAAAATATGATTGTTTCGAGATAAGTAGTATATAAGATTATTTTATATTAAATGAAATAATTCACTTATGTATAATTTTGAATTTTTTTTGTTATGATTGATAAAGTAATGACTATTAAAATGTTTTCTTAAAATTGGAACAAGAGTATAAATCGTTATGTTATTGTATGGGGAGTGAACCGATGAACATAAGAGGATGTTTTCCCATAAGAGATACGGCTAAGTTGTCTTACAGTTTTCTCATGGTCGACTAAGTACCATAATTAATTCTTTAGAATTTTTATTTTGAAATAGATAAATCCAATTAATTATTTTATAATGTTATTATTTTGGAAATGTTTTGTTTTCAATATTGTATGAAAATTATTATTTTTCAATTTATTGAAATATGATTCCTAATTATTATTTTATTCAAAATAAATACATTATAATTATTTACCAAATCTTTTAATACCCCTTATTGAGAAAAATAATTTCTTACCCTATGTTTAAAATTTATTTTTCATATATTTAGTGGATTTACATTATGTTTTATATTTCTTTATAGAGGCATCAAACATGAAGAGCTTTTCTTTAATTAATTTTATTTTGTTTATTTTTTATAAAATGTAATTTATAATGTCTAATTATAAAAAACCAAGAATGAAATTTTTTCTTGTAATATAATAAATCTTGTGTCTTTTTTAGTATATTATATAAAAAACACATCACATTTATATGTGTTGAATCTTGATGTGTGTGTTCAGGGTTTTATATTTTATTTATAAAAAAATATGTAACTGTTAGTTTATAAAATATGAGGTTATGTTTTTATTTTTCATTAAGGTTGGTATTTCGAAATGTATACATCAACCACATTTGAAATTTATTTATAAATAATATGTTAATAAAAAAAATTGTTAATTGAAAAAAATTATTTAACATTTATTGATAAATACAGGTGAATAATATTTTTTAATAAAAATATACCATTCAATAAGATATATGAACATAATTATATGTAAAATAATAATTTAATGTGAATATAATTAAAGGTGAATCATATTAATTAGAAATTATTATAATTAATTATAATTGTATTGTTTATTAAAATAATAGTTTTTATGTAATATATTTATAATATATTAATAAGTATACAAATTTTATTAGTTACACAATATTTATTATGATATTTATTTGAAATAAATATATAAATTTCAAAATTTTAAATATAATTTTATATAAAAGTGTTCCTTTAAATTGAATAAGATAATTATAATGAAATAATTCATTTATATAATAAATGAATGTATAAGATTATTATAAGAAGATTTTATTAGTTTTAATATAACTTAATGAATTATTAAACCTAGTAGTAATTACTTACTTTTTATAATTGTATAAAATAATGATTGTGAAATCCATTTTATATAACTGCGTTGAATTTCTATAATCATTAAATAGGTCTTGGATTTTTATAAGGTTATTCCTAGTAAAGGGATATCATTATATACACACACAGAGTTGATAAATATGTTATAAATAATGATATTAATAAATTTATGAATTTTATTAGAATATATAATAATTATTAATATTCATAATTACATTATAAAATTATCTATAAGACTTTCTTGATCAGATGTAAAAAATGGGATAATAAGGCCAATGAATTTGGTGTAAAATTTTTACACAACCTGATTCTTGGAACGACCATGGGGAAGCATTGGTCAGTCATGTGGTGAGCATATATTGGCGTATAAATAAACAAATGGTCTTTATATTTTCATGTGTTATGTGAGATATAATTGAAAGGGTGAATGTCTAATCCTAGAAAACATCGATGGTCGTTGATGTCATGAGACAATACGTAATGGACGTCTCATGTGAGTGATGAACTAAGGTGGATTACGTTATATAGGTATTATTCTCTTCTAAAAAATTCACACACCTTCAAAAAAACCCATAATTTTATCTTTTTCTCTCTTATATTCATGACCTTCACATTATCAAAAGTTTTATATACACTATATTATATCACTCGATGGATCTGTATAAGGAAATGTGATTGAAAATTGATATGGATAAGATCACTAGGTCATGATTAAATTTTCAGAAATTTTCTTTTCCCACCATGTAAATGTATAATTATCATGTTATATAAATATATATACTTATTTTTATACATATATTTTGTACGGAGGCATTGGTACCTCATTATTTAGCATTTAATGGAGCTCATCAATCTAAAAAAAACTTATGTCATCATGTTCTACCATTTCATTCATCTATAGTGGGTATTTTTAGTTTATGTAAATATATATACAATTATTGGTATGGTGGTGTGATATTTACAAAAATTATTAATGTATAAAGTTAAATTCACTAAAACCCACCAAAGCCACATGTTGTCCCCACTTTCCCTCTTAAATGTAACTGTATTATGGTATTCAATGTGTTACATTAATATATTTACACATGTCTGGAATCATGATTATGTAAAACTAATGAGATTTATGTATCGTTTCATATTAGTAGTTTGCATAAACATAAATAAATTTACAATTATATTCTGCATGCAACGGAGGACTTAAATTAGTTGCAGACAAAGTGGGTTCTGTATAAAGTTCATTATATAACTTGTTAGTCAAAACCTATTCAATAATATCCTATAGATTACTTAATTAAGTATGGGCTTTTAATATGATCAACCCCTTTCCCATTTTTCATTGAAAAACCACCATCGTGTTCCTTTCACCAATATAAATATATATATATATATATATACTCAAAGGAGGACTAGATTAGTGCTAATATGGCCCTATAGTACTATAATGTAGGAGAAATTTCAAATTTTTAATTAACTGTTTCAAATCATATTTGAGTATGGGAAAATGATATAATAATTATTTTTTAAAAATTTCAAACTATACCCTTTGGGGAATATTGTAAAATAAATTCATATATATTTTTAAAAAAATTTACATACCCCCAACTAAGGGAAACTATTTTAATTATTATATTTTTAATTTTTCCAAAGTTTTCATTTTTTTTACAATTCTGTCTCATCCTTAAATATTTTTGGAAAACAAATAACTCTTAATTGATTTATTTTATGATAGTATTTATGGAAATATAACTCCATTCAATATTTATAATTTCATGTCAACAATATTTTATTTGAAAACATACTCTTGTATTTTTTTTAAATCTGGTTTTATGTTATGAAAAACATTATCTTCATGGATTTCATTTTTTTACATTATTAAAATCTCATGAACTATTCATCGCATCAATATTCCATGCTTTTTTGAAAATTAAATCTCATAAAAATGTAATAATAATTTATTTAAAATATTTTTTTTCTTTCAACCCATATCTTTATATCTTAATAAATGTAAATTTCATCCAAAAATATCCTTGGAAAATATACCATCAATTAAGAAAACATTTATTCATATTAATTTCATTTTATGAATCTGGTTTCACATTTTAAAAAATCACTCTACACAAGGTTTTAATATTAAATTGGAACTCTTATATTGAAAGTCAAGATGAGGAATTTGGAGAGAACCCAAACCATAATGAACATTGTGCCCCATGTGATAGGCATCCCATACCCTATATAGCCTTATGTATTTTAGGATTCCTTAAAAAATTTATGATCATGCAATTTTATTTAGTGTTGATCATTGGCTTGATTTTGGAAATAATTATTTTAAAATTTTACAAAAGGAAAATATTTTATTTGAACAAAAATGTATGATTCCATGTCATTATATAACCTCAAATATTTCTTATCCTTAGAAGGAGGATTGAAAAATTATAACAATCATCTCTATGAAACGTTTTTTTAAAATACATTTCCCCCATATTAATTATTGTCAAAAAATGTGATTTCCTAAAGATGATTTTGTATTTTAAACTGAAATTTATTTTTTGTTTAAATAAGGTCTTACTAAATTCAAAATATTTATTTTATTGAAAATGGATTAAATTATTTGTATGTATTTATTTAAAAAAAGTTTTATATTGATCTGAAAGCCATCAATGATCATTTTTTATAACCCCATTTTTTAAAATTATCTTTCATAGGGAATTTCAATGAGAAAGTGAAATTAAGAAGATAGATCCCAATTATTCTATTTAGAAAGGGTGAATCTGGATTATATTTTTCAAGGGTTTTGAGTAAGGGGAAAATACATGCTTAAATGAAATGTAATACTAGTGAAATTTAATAGAGATTATATATCTCTAAGACTCTTGATATGGAAGGGTCTTTGGAAAATAGAGACTCATTATTATGAATTGAAGTTTTAATTTTCTATACACAGACTTATTGAGTATGTTCTTATAGAATCAAATAATTTTATATAAATAAAACTAAAAAAGAAAGAAATATGTTTCTAGAACATGACCAGATAGTTTTTTTCTGAGGCTTCACAGATTCTATGAAGATAAAGGAACATATTGAGTTTATGATTTTTCCAGATAGGGATATGAAATTCAAAAAAAGTAAGTAATTTCTCTCAGATACAACTATTGCATATAATACTTCTAATGGTAAGGGAACTAATCTTAAAATCAAACTAATTGGATAATTTATAATGAAATTACACACAATTGTAAGGTTAAGGAAGAGATCCATGGTAGAATAGGATGATAACATATTCAGATTTTTATTGTATGTTAAACATTTTGGACATGGACATGGATATGTAGTCCATTATTTTCAATGGAAGAGAAATAATAATATATGTATGATCTTGGGATGTATTTTAATTAAATTTGTATATAACCATTTAGTTTCATTTTTTCATTATGATTCATACCTCTTTAGGTGATGTTCATTTAATTGACAAACAATTGTTTCTATATATGGGGATACTATAGAAAGTGAGAAGCATATATTTTTGGTGTGAGGAGTTCACATACACTAAAGAAGTGGACAAAGATAATCATGGCTACTTACATGTTATCCCTCACTATCATCCCAATTGTGTTGTGATTGTTTCCCCCACATCAACAGCAGAACTTCTTACAACATTATTTCCATGGGTTATGAAGGATAAATCTAGTTTGGATTCACCGATTTATTTCATGGGAAATCAATCATGTATTTTCAATTTGGTTGGACATATCATTTGATCTTCTCCCTAATACCACCCCATACCCAAACATTGATCCCTCTCTCTTCCCCAAGTCCTTCTCCCACCGATTTAAATACACATCTCTTAATACCCTAACACTCCATTCATCCACATCCACCCTTTATAGTGAGGATTGATACTACACCACCCTGAACATCAATTCACCTGAACCACTCTAACATTATTACCTATTATATAATCCCACATACCCTAACAAACTAGGGGACCAATTCCTCACAAAATTATGTTGTTTAAACTACATTAATATAAACATTTAAGAAAATTGTTGAGTTTTAAATGAAGGGAAAGATAAATATGGCCTCAATCCATAATAGGATACCCATTATTATCCACTTTGTAAGATCAATGGTCTCAATATTGAACAAGGAGAAGTTGAAATACCTAATTACTGAAACTGGGAATATGCTAATATTTATGGTGAAAATTAAGGTATCATCTGTAATTTAGGAACCCACAATTTATCCTAGGCATGATTAGTTAACTGGGGAGGCTACTGAGACAACCCTCTCCATAGTGACCACAATAAATTTTCTTGTAGGAACATCACCCATAGGAAATAACTTCCTTGATGTGTATGACCAAGAGATAATGAAAAAAATATTCTTAGAGATTACTAAGTAAACAAACCCCATGTATTCCCTTATCCATCACAACCTATAGTTTTGGTTAAAATGTCTAGGATACCAGGTAAAATTGAGATAGATCCCCTTTGGGTAGATAATTCCATTCACGATAACCCTCCATAACCTTTGGATACATAGAAGGATAGTGAGTAACGAAAAAATGGTTGTGATAAGGTTGATTATTTAATGTCATTGGGTATAAATAACCTCTGTATGGGTTTCTATATGTAATGTTTTATAGATTTTTCTAATCTTTTCTTATTCCATGAATTTCATATTTATCTACGAATATTTTTATTCAAATATTGAATAGTCACAATGACATATATAGAAATGAACATTTTTAACCATATGAATTCTAATTATATTATTTTACCATACTTATTTTTTTATCATCAATTGTTTTATAATTTTATCGAGAATATAAACATTTATTATAGGGATTCAGATAAACAAATATCCTATAATTGAAAAATAATTCATGTAGAAATATATTTCAATCCATTCAAAATATTGTAAGAGTGTACCTTCTTAAATAGGTATGAATTTCGTTTTATTCATATATTTTGAGTGTTATTCCTTTGATGAAAATAAATCCAATTTTTTGGGATATATGAATGTTTATAGGTAATCAGATCCAGAAATATTTTATTATATTGCAATTATATATGTGAATCAATTTCTTTTTTGTTCCCCCACAGAATAACCGTCATTTTGTATTTAAGTAATTGACCTATTTATAATAAAAAATTCCTAAATATTGATGAAAAAAATCATAGAGGTAACCAGTAATTTATAATGTTTACCATTCAAAATTAATTGATACATAATTAATAAAATCATGATAACCTATGATCACAAAATCCAATAGTCATTATTGAAATAAATTATATGGTATCATACTTAATTCTGTATTACATAAAAATTTATTCTAGATGATGAAAAATTATCCCTAAAAATAAAATTTATTATTTGAAAAAGATATGACAAAATAATTTATTTAACCATAAAATGAGTCTTTAAATTTTTATATACGAAATCCATCATTATTTTAAATCTTCACACACTGAATTTGTTATCAAATATAAACTGAGCACAATATTTAACATCAAAACATCTTTTATCATCTTCACTAATAAATATTATTAAAAAACAATATATTAGTTATTCTACAAAATAATTCACTAAGAACGTCACTATACATAAAATAACATTCCAATTATTCTTCAAAAGAATCCTTTGTATTCATATATATATATATAATCATCGACTCATAAGTTTATATTGACCCCCAAATTTTTTTCTTTATTTTGGTTTTCTTCATCTTCCTCTTCCTTATATAATCTTTAAAAAATAATTAAAGGCCCATTTTCACTTATATAACAACACCACACAACCTCTATCATTAAAATTTGAATTTCAAATATTAATTATAAAATCGAAATCCTTTTATGACTTATCTCTCTCTACAATTAATGAAATTAGATTAATCTCGATCCCATTGTTACACTCAATATAATTCATACATGATAAGGACTCAGTAGATGTTTCCATGGTGTTATCCATGAATCCATATAAACAAATTCAATAAAAATAATAATTTTTCAAAAATAAGAAACTATATTTTCCCACTGTGTAAAGATCATTAACCTCATTTGGAGAATATGTCTCTAGTTGAAAAAAATTAACATTTCCAAATAGTTACATCTAACTATAAATAAAACTGGTTTTCCTTTAAGGACATTACACTGACACCTTGAATTTTATAGTTCATACACTATTGGGATACAACTGATATTCTCATGGAAGCCAATAATGGTGAATGATAATAGGATCATTGATGTAAACTCCTACTATGTATATAAATTTCACCTCCCTAAATAAAAAATAAATAAACCCATATAGTAATTTAAATGTTATGATCTTTAATTTGAGACAGACCAGATCAAACAACATCCTATTTTGGCACTAAGTTAGGGCATGAACGAAGTTACTTTGTCATTATTTCTGGTTTATTCTCTTAATTACATACAATCATAATTATTCAAATATTTTATTCTTTATAACACTTATATTCATCTAAATTGCAATTAATTTTTCTAAATTTAAAAATTAATCAAATTTTTAGACTGATTTTTGTGTTGAAAATGTTGAAAATGTGTTGATAATAAAAGAGTACAAAAATATCACTGATCATAATCTTTAATAATTACCTTAAATTATTTCCCCATTTCAATGAAACAATTTTGTTTATAAGATTAACCAAAAACATTGTCTTCACCAAAAACATACTCCCCATTTGATTTTTTTTCCATATATAATAGAAAACACTCTTGGTATTAGTAATGAATCGTCATTAAGAGATTCAAATCGTATATAATAGAACATATTATATGAAATCATAATAACAAATAATAATATAAATATTTTCCATCAGAATGAGTTACATTCACTTTCAAGGAAACATTTCTCACATCCAGTCAAACATTAACTTCATAAAATTATTCTTGTACATTTTCCAAACAGAACTACCGTCACATTTACTAAATTCAAAGAGTATAAAAAATCATATTTTCAAACATTCAATGACATAGACATACTAAATTTTCATCCTCCCCTCTTGAAAACTCATCATAAATATATTATCTACCATATGAAAACTTATATTATTTAAATATATGTTATCTTTTTATTTGTTACCATTAGTAAAAAAATGGATAAAATGGCCCACATAACAACAATTTAATAAGAAAGAAGTCATAAAATAATTGTATGGGGTTATACAAGACATGAAGACCCTCATAACAAAGAAATAAAATAATATAATATTTTAATATAACATCAATAATCATAATAATAAAATTCACTTCTAAAATAATATTCACTTATTAATTAAAAATTATAATGTAAATATATTTGAGATCCTTCAATACTGGTTCTTTATAAGTGAGAACAATATATAATTCACCATTATATTCTTGGAGGTATATTTTGATAGCCTACCTAAATAACCAGATTCTTTATTCCTTTTGTTAGAGAATATTTATGGGTTCTTCTTCTACAAGTTTGATATTCATTCTCCCAATTTTTCTAGATTTAATCTTTTATATCAATCATTTTATTTTTGATCCAATCCTAAATTAGTGTAAAATTAACATCCTAAACCACCAATTTATTAGGTACAACACCCTAATAATCATTCTTATATATATTATGGTGTTACTTAGACACATTTCCCAATTTTGGTATGTCTTGAGATATGGAACAAACATCCCTTCGACCATTTGTCTTACCTAATTACCTATCCACATCATTTTTTCTAAGATCCCTTCTGGATAAACATTCCAACTCATATAAGCATGGTAAAAAATCATAATATAACTACCATATTTTATAATCCCCGAATATAAGTTCACTAATAATCCCAACATTATAGTGTTTGTCCATATGTACCATCAGTTCCACAATATTCCGAATATGGTGTGAGAAACTAATTGTAATATGAATGTGATGTTTGATCCCTCATCCTATTATCATTAGTGGGAAAATGATTTTTTTAATAATATTACATGAAATTTAGGTAATTAAAAGAAAGTACCCCCCCCCCAAAGTATTCTGTTATAACACATTACAATCGTTAATATCATCACCATTACATGTATTTTTCTTCTCACTATAAGAATCCTTAGATCCAAATCCTAATCATGAGCAACCAGAAAAAAATATCTACAATATTTACTTTGAACATAACAAATAGTTCAAAATTATTGACAGAAACATATAAACCTCTCATACTCATTAAATATGACCATATTTTCATCCAAAATAAAAATAGTCGCATTTTCAATCTATATGGAAATGAGGTTCCCTTCCATGAGAATCATTTTATAATTCATGATCATGGTTTCCTCTAATATCCTATATATATTAATAGGACTCTAAATAATGATGAAATATTTAATATAATTATCAGGATTTATAGAATTCCATAGAGGAAAAAATATTAATCTAATTATGAAAGAGATAATTGTAAACTATAAAATGGTTGAATTATGTATTCTAGTGTTAGAAGAATAGTGTAAATAGTTCGATGAAGATATAACCAAGGACTGATGATCAATGAATCAAATCCTGTAAATGGAAATTAATATGTAGGATAACCCACCCCATTATAATACATATCCACTCCAAAAAAAACATGGACATCAAAATATTATTCACATAATCCTCAAGTTTCCATGCATTACTTCTATCAGGTAATACTAACCATGGGATAAATGGATATATATAGATAATGAAATGATTCATAATAACTTCCAGGTTGTAAACCACATGATCAAAATTTCTCTTCATTGCCATGCATTCATTGATCAATTACATCACTAAAGTGAGTTTCCTTCTATTAAATGCGTCATCATAAAAAAAATCTATCACAGTATGTTGAATCAACTACCATAATCTCCTTTGGGACATTTATCTATAAATCTAAACAAGAAATATTCACTCTAGATTGTAGAGACCCGTATCTTGACATACATGGACATTACATTACTTTTGCGGAATACTTGGTACATAACAAAAACACACACACAAGGATCGTAATAGTTTAGTGTCTTTGGAAACTCGGAACATAATCTTCTAATCGTGGTGAAAGATCTTCAATATCTCCCATAAATATCTTCCCTTTTTTTTTACCTAAAACCATTCTTTATTTCCTGGGGAAAAGAAAACATAAAAGGGTGAGCTCAAATGCTCAGCAAGGGCAAATAAAGGAAATAAAAATCATATCATATCTTTTTGAAAATCATAACCTGCAAAAGAGATCATAATTTCTTAACATGGAATAAATCATAGAAGTGAAAATGAGATCCCCATAATCATAACATAAGACTTGAAACTTTGTGGCATGCACACATAATCATAGAGAATCATTTCTTGTTAGTCAAGACTCATTGCCAAGACTATCTTAGTGGACAAAGTCCCTTTCTGAATCGAGTAACCCTCGTTTCAGTCCTGTTTCACTGAACCGGTATAACCTACCATTCCAGCCATGTCTATCTCATGAGATATAAAATCTTTACCCAATGCATTGGAGGGAGATATAGGTCCCACCCATCTTATAATGAATCTTTTCTTATGTGTGCCACATAATCATAAACCATACATCATAACGTAACTCATGTAATAAAAATGGGATTCCTAAACAACATGACATCATAAAACAATTCATATAAGATAAAGGAATTCATAAAAATGTTTCCATCACAACATAATCAAATCCATGTAATAATAGGGATAAAAACAGAACCCTTTTATTATCTTAGATGGAAAATAATTTTGATAAAATACTTGAACTCCATTCTTGAGGAAAATATCCTTTCTACTTCAAAAACACTTTTATTTTCTTAACATGTCATACAATTATAAACTAAAAGAAGTTGATTAAAAATAAACTTGAAAACTTATATAGGAAGCTTCTTGGAAATAATGTTTTAAAAATCCATTCATGCCGTATAAGTTAAAAAAAACATTCTTTGTACTTTTGTCAGAAATTTCAAAAAGTACCTCGTACGAAAAACGGCAAAAGATTCCTTTCATATCTTTTACAAAAAACTTAACGAAGGGTAAAATTGGATATAAAATATTTTAGAAGGAAGGAAATAATATTATATATTAAGGGAACATGGATGTGGATGATAAAATACACCCCAGTAATTACCAAAGTAAAAACAATCTCGGATAAAAGTGAGATTGTGATATTTCCCTTACCTTAGGTCCGACATGCTTTGTAAGTGTCCGAACCTCCTGTATAATGATTTAAATCATGTTATTGACTTATTAAAGAATCATATTCATTGTTATGATATCATATATGGTTCAATTATGACATTATATTACCCGTTCTTTTGTAAATTCCATGTTAAAGAAGCGTTTTGGGTAAAATCGTTTCATTTATCGTAGGTGTTTTGACTTGTTGTTCTTGACATCATTATTACTTATATCATGATTTAATTACTTCCAGAATATAAAATATGATTTATATATCATATATATTCAGTATATATATATAATAGGTAGATAAATAAAATGAAAAACACCGTTCATGGAGACGGTAGTCCGTACGTACGCATGAACGCTGTTTTCCTTTCTTTATTGTCTTGACATGGAAGTAAGTATATGTCATACATATGTATATATATACATAAATCCAGTATCTTTATAATGTTATATATTTCATTATTATTTCTTATATATACTTCATAATCATTCTTAAATGGTTAACATGGAGAATGAATCTCATCGCGTCGTGGAGACGGTAGTCCGTACGTACGCACGAGCGATGATATCGTTCCCATGGTCGTGGAATTGTGTTGAAGTGTTTGTATAATATTTCAGTATCAATATCACTTTATAATAATCACTAATTAAACCATTATACCCATCCAATTAATGTGGTGGCGGAAAATAGATTACACCACGGCGTGGAGACGGTATTCCGTACGCACGCGCGGTGATTTCCTTTTTCCGTAGGATGGATAGATGGTGAAATACGGTTGTTTCATACTTATAATAACATATCAGTATATGAGTGATACTGATGTTATTACTTCATAATGAAACAACCTAATAAGAAGAAGTGGAAGAATAAATAAAGATGAAAGAATTGGTAACGGTAATTACCTCTTCTTTGAAGCGCCTCTTTGAGACCTCCTCTTAGGGCACTAAAATTGGTCTTTGAGGAAGACCAGAACCTCTAGGATTATTCTAGGGAAGTGAATAAGGGATTTTTGCAGGGGTTGGCCGAGATTGAGGGCTCAATTTGGTGTGAGGAGGAGGGGGAGGAGGTGTCCTTTTATAAGGGAGGAGAGGGGCACCTTAGGAATTCTTAGAAATATTAATTTATAATAAATCTAACCCCACTTAAAAACCTCCAAAAATGACTCATATTCGAAGATTAGATGAGATAGGGTTGTAATCTCATCAACCAATCAAATTTAGACATGTATGGATCTTATTTTAAACCTTATCATTTTGATTTATCCTTATTTAATCTATTTAAGTTTATTTGTGGTAATAAAATTCTAAATTTTAAATTATAACAAATAATTACTTATTTGTTGTGAATTTTCCATAATTGTTTAATTTATAACATTATAGAACATATAAATATAAATTTATAATTTTTAAATATCTTTTTGATTTTTAAAAAATTTTATAATATGTTATTTTTGTAAAATAACAATAGTGTAAATTTTGACACTATTCATTTATTTGAATTTAAATAATATATATACAGAAGATATGTTCGAACTAAAATCTTTAATATATTAATAAAAGGTCATATGTGTCTATAAAATTAGTGTATCACATTAAATAGTTCATATAATATTTATTTTATTATTTGCAAAACCATTTATTTGGTTTATCTCTTAATAAAATAATTACTACATCATTTTTGTATAATTATTTAATATACGTATTTGTTGTATAAAAATTTAAACTAAAATCCTATTATGAAGATAAATATATTACCTTTAACAATAATACTTTTACTCGAATTTATCATCTTAAAATCACAATATTTAAATTGTTATATTTATTAAATTATGAAGTTGACAACTTTGGCATCATTTAAAATAAAATAATATAAGTGTCATAATAGCTTGTATAAGGCTCCAAAAGGTCAAATATTCGACCATTGGATTATTATAGTTTCCCTTTACATGACCAATAAGTTTTGGTCAGGGTTTTGTGCCTTTTATGGTCACTAGTAGTTTAATAATAACTATATTCTCGATTTTTCACTAGATAAATAATTTCTGCATCACTATTGTGTCACAATTAATGATAATTATTTAATCCCAAAAAATTCTAAATAAATTCTCATGATGTAGATAATTTTGTTATCTTTCTGGAGACTATTCATGTTCGAAATTTTATGATGTTTATCACTAATTTAAAATTATTATACTTATAAGATTTAAGAGAGTGACATGTTGTCACTTTCTTTGGTTTTAATAATAATTAAGTTATTTTCATGGACAAATGTCCATTAAATGATTATAATCCGACCCTTAGGTGATATGGGTCGACTTTTAGTCATCCAATAGGATTTTTACATTTGTTAGGGTAATTTTAAAATATTATATTTACCCTTAATTACCCGATTTACCTTTAACTATGGTAAATAAAATTTACCGTAGTTACTATTCATAATTCCCAAAAATAAAAAAGTAGCTTATTAACATAATTTGGACCCACTGATTCCAAATATGGAATCCATTTTTTAAAATTCCATACACAGAAGTTGCAGAAATTAAATTAAAATTAATCTCGTTGTCGAATAAAAACGGGTTTTTGTTTAAAACATTGCAAAAGATTGAATTGATTTAACCTACGAATTCAAGGTAAAATCAATGCTAATGACATACATTATATTAAATGGTAAAAATATATTATATTTATACTTTAAAACCATTCAATATTATAATTTAACCACATAAGATATTACGATGAAAAAAGTTGTTTTTAATTAAAATATAGCGTGTTTTTACTATTCATTAAAATGTGAATGTTACCAGAATAATATGAAAAATTTATCCAAAGTAAATTTTTATTTCTTGATTCCAAAGAATAATTTTATTTTTTCAAATTGAACTTATAAACATGTCAAAAACCATATTTAATGTTGGTGCGCCATCAAAAGGCGGCAAAACTGCATTTTTTGAAAAATACTTATTTTACCCGAAAAAATTTATTTTGTTCTTATACCATGTTCTAGAAATGTGTAAGATGAATAATAATGTTATAAAATTCAAAATTTAGTTAACACTATTCGTAACGGCTAGTTCATGACAATATTATAATAATATAACATTGTTTATTAAAACCCGGTATTGCGTACAACACACGCTATCGAGGAAGGTCGCGATTGCGTGTAATGCAAGCCAAGTCAGGGTTGCGTGTTGTGAAAGTATACTTCGTTGTTTCGTATAATAGAATCCAACCATATTTCATTTATACATTTAATATATATACATATATACTCAATGTTGCGTAGAATAACTATTATCAAAATTGTGTGTAACACGGTCCAAGAATAGGGTTGCGTATACTGCAAGCTAATACGGTGTTGTGTATAGCGCAAGGTAATCTTGGTGTAGAATACAACATAAGACATTAATGAAATTAAAATAATATTTTTCATAAAATCTCGGGGTGTTACATTCTACCCCCCTTAAAATGAATTTCGCCCTCGAAATTCGTCGGGGTTATAAATGGTTTATTATTTGAAAGTTTCTTTGATAGAAACCCACATCGTAAAAAGGAGTACCAAAACTTGTCTTTAAAAACTAAAGTATGAAATGTAACGATTACCCAAATAAACTAATCACTGGGTTTCCACATAGGTGAAAATATGGATATGGAAGAGAAATCTAACCATCATGTTCTGATGGAGAGTGGTAGAGAACATGGCTATGGAAAATCCAGTAATCACAAAGCCATAAATTTGTGACGATCTAAGGTACCATCTGATTCATCGGATATAAGGGCACTAGGACATCATTTTTTTGGTTTTCAAGATCATTTCCCTAAAGTTGAAAATTTGAATTAGAATAAATATTTTCTTTATTTTGGTACAATCTCACTGTTGTTCATGCCTTGAACAATTTCCACTTCATCTCTTAAATAAATGAAGTTGAATTTGTTATTCGTGAAGTGTTAGCAGATCATGTGATAGAATGACGGGTCATTCCATCTGTCTCAAACAAAAGGTTAGCAAAAAATTATATACATAAGTCGATCTATAGTGAGATTAATCATATATGATTCCTAAAATGAACTTATACTTCATATATCATACTGCTTAATATAATAAAACTAGCTTCTACTAAACATGGACTTTCTGTAGGCCAGTGGTAGGCGATAAAGGCCAGTCGCACTTCGGTTGTGGGTTCGATTCCCACAGCTTTGTCCGACGTGATGGGTTGTCGCCCGTCCTGCAGGTTGTCCTTTTTCTAAAACTATATTACTTTAACATCCCATCAATAATATCGAAAAAAAACTTCTATCCTTAAACAATACTAACTTATGTCCAACATAATCCATTGTAATCTTTAGGCTTATCCATAATACTGCAGTCCATTCTCATAACATAGTGAAAACGATTACCAGAGATTTAATACCATCGTTGATCCCCATATATCATAAGATATATCTTGTTGGTCACATTCCAAACATTCAAAGGCCTTAATCTTGTACTCTCTTGAATACCCATTGAACCTTAGTGAAATCATGAATACTGTTAAAAGTTAACACTTTCCACATACCAAAATCCAAAAACTCTATATACTCAAACCATAATATAACCTTCTCCTTATATTAGTCATGAGCTCATGAATACTATCAAACATTTAATTTTCTTCTTATCCCTACATTATGCGCATATCATCTACATTCCAAAAATATCTGAATAACCTTCCATGGATACTGGTAACATTAATCATACACTTTCAAAACACAAAGAAAGACAACAGTGTAACAATCCATAGATGTCTCTTTATTCCAAAATTACACATGATAAACATGTAATCATTCCACTACATTCTCAAACCATTGACCGAGCTTCAAAAATTCTTTCATCTCACATATCATTTGTAGTCTCTTCATCATCATCCACATAAATACTACCCATATGACCATACTGATTCTCTTCATGAGTCTTTCCCTTAGGGCATTTGTTTGCACAATTCCCATACATTCCACATTTAAAACACTTAACCATTTTTGATGTCGTAGCAATACCATTATCCTCATCCATGGTGTTAACCGACCCTTTTCCTTTGCACTTACTTGATTTGTGTCCTTCTTTTCCACACCCAAAGCATCATCCAGTTCCCTTGAAACATTCTCCTTGATGCCTCTTCCCACATGATTTACATAGGGGAAATTGAACTTTCTTTCCTCTATGATCATCATGGAACTCCATCTTTCTCTTATTAGTCGAGTCAGGAAACTTACCAAATTTTACTTTATTGATCATATTGTGAGATTGCTGATTTGGAATAATAATGATGTTTGGACATCCAAATCCCATTTCATTTGGTTTCTCATGAAGAATATCATTCCATTGTCCATCATATCCTCCATTATTGTGAATTATCTTGTTTCCAGCCATTTTCTAAAACCCAAACAGAATAGTGTTAGATGCAAAAATCATAATAAAGGGGGAGTAACTTAAATATCTATCATCTTTGGTTTAATCTAATATCGTTACCATAGTTCTAGGACTATATCCTATACGTATTCTTATCCTTAGGGGCATCCCTAGACATACCTTAGAAATATCTCTAGGGATCTCACTAACGTTTTCGCATCCTAGTTTCCAAAGGTTGACTAAACCTATCCTCTGATACCAAATGTAGAGACCCGTATCTTGACATACGTGGACATTACATTACTTTTGCGGAATACTTGGTACATAACAAAAACACACACACAAGGATCCTAATAGTTTAGTGTCTTTGGAAACTCGGAACATAATCTTATAATCGTGGTGAAAGATCTTCAATATCTCCCATAAAGATCTTCCCTTTTTTTACCTAAAACCATTCTTTATTTCCTGGGGAAAAGAAAACATAAAAGGGTGAGCTCAAATGCTCAGCAAGGGCAAATAAAGGAAATAAAAATCATATCATATCTTTTTGAAAATCATAACCTGCAAAAGAGATCATAATATCTTAACATGGAAAAAATCATAGAAGTGAAAATGAGATCCCCATAATCATAACATAAGACTTGAAACTTTGTGGCATGCACACATAATAATAGAGAATCATTTCTTGTTAGTCAAGACTCATTGCCAAGACTATCTTAGTGGACAAAGTCCCTTTCTGAATCGAGTAACCCTCGTTTCAGTCCTGTTTCACTGAACCGGTATAACATACCATTCCAGCCATGTCTATCTCATGAGATATAAAATCTTTACCCAATGCATTGGAGGGAGATATAGGTCCCACCCATCTTATAATGAATCCTTTCTTATGTGTGCCACATAATCATAAACCATACATCATAAAGTAACTCATGTAATAAAAATGGGATTCCTAAACAACATGACATCATAAAACAATTCCTATAAGATAAAGGAATTCATAAAAATGTTTCCATGACAACATAATCAAATCCATGTAATAATAGGGATAAAAACAGAACCCTTTTATTATCTTAGATGGAAAATAATTTTGATAAAATACTTGAACTCCATTCTTGAGGAAAATATCCTTTCTACTTCAAAAACACTTTTCTTTTCTTAACATGTCATACAATTATAAACTAAAAGAAGTTGATTAAAAATAAACTTGAAAACTTATATAGGAAGCTTCTTGGAAATAATGTTTTAAAAATCCATTCATGCCGTATAAGTTAAAAAAAACATTCTTTGTACTTTTGTCGGAAAAGTCAAAAAGTACCTCGTACGAAAAACGGCAAAAGATTCCTTTCATATCTTTTACAAAAAACTTACCGAAGGGTAAAATTGGATATAAAATATTTTAGAAGGAAGGAAATAATATTATATATTGAGGGAACATGGATGTGTATGATAAAATATACCCCAGTAATTACCAAAGTAAAAACAATCTCGGATAAAAGTGAGATTGTGATATTTCCCTTACCTTAGGTCCGACTTGCTTTGTAAGTGTCCGAACCTCCTATATAATGATTTAAATCATGTCATTGACTTATTATAGAATCATATTCATTGTTATGATATCATATATGGTTCACTTATGACATTATATTACCCGTTCTTTTGTAAATTCCATGTTAAAGAAGCGTTTTGGGTAAAATCGTTTCATTTATCGTAGGTGTTTTGACTTGTTGTTCTTGACATCATTATTACTTATATCATGATTTAATTACTTCCAGAATATAAAATATGATTTATATATCATATATATTCAGTATATATATATATATAATAGGTAGATAAATAAAATTAAAAACACCGTTCATGGAGACGGTAGTCCGTACGTACGCATGAACGCTGTTTTCCTTTCCTTATTGTCTTGACATGGAAGTAAGTATATGTCATACATATGTATATATATACATAAATCCAGTATCTTTATGATGTTATATATTTCATTATTATTTCTTATATATACTTCATAATCATTCTTAAATGGTTAACATGGAGAATGAATCTCATCGCGTCGTGGAGACGGTAGTCCGTACGTACGCACGAGCGATGATATCGTTCCCATGGTCGTGGAATTGTGTTGAAGTGTTTGTATACTATTTCAGTATCAATATCACTTTATAATAATCACTAATTAAACCATTATACCCATCCAATTAATGTGGTGGCGGAAAATAGATTACACCACGGCGTGGAGACGGTATTCCGTATGCACGCGCGGTGATTTCCTTTTTCCGTAGGATGGATAGATGGTGAAATAGGGTTGTTTCATACTTATAATAACATATCAGTATATGAGTGATACTGATGTTATTACTTCATAATGAAACAACCTAATAAGAAGAAGTGTAAGAAGAAATAAAGATGAAAGAATTGGTAACGGTAATTACCTCTTCTTTGAAGCGCCTCTTTGAGACCTCCACTTAGGGCACTAAAATTGGTCTTTGAGGAAGACCAGAACCTCTAGGATTATTCTAGGGAAGTGAAGAAGGGATTTTGGCAGGGGTAGGCCGAGCTTGAGTGCTCAATTTGGTGTGAGGAGGAGGGGGAGGAGGTGTCCTTTTATAAGGGAGGAGAGGGGCACCTTAGGAATTCTTAGAAATATTAATTTATAATAAATCTAACCCCACTTAAAAACCTCCAAAAATGACTCATATTCGAAGATTAGATGAGATAGGGTTGTAATCTCATCAACCAATCAAATTTAGACATGTATGGATCTTATTTTAAACCTTATCATTTTGATTTATCCTTATTTAATCTATTTAAGTTTATTTGTGGTAATAAAATTCTAAATTTTAAATTATAACAAATAATTACTTATTTGTTGTGAATTTTCCATAATTGTTTAATTTATAACATTATAGAACATATAAATATAAATTTATAATTTTTAAATATCTTTTTGATTTTTAAAAAATTTTATAATATGTTATTTTTGTAAAATAACAATAGTGTAAATTTTGACACTATTCATTTATTTGAATTTAAATAATATAGATACAGAAGATATGTTCGAACTAAAATCTTTAATATATTAATAAAAGGTCATATGTGTCTATAAAATTAGTGTATCACATTAAATAGTTCATATAATATTTATTTTATTATTTGCAAAACCATTTATTTGGTTTATCTCTTAATAAAATAATTACTACATCATTTTTGTATAATTATTTAATATACTTATTTGTTGTATAAAAATTTAAAATAAAATCCTATTATGAAGATAAATATATTACCTTTCACAATAATACTTTTACTCGAATTTATCATCTTAAAATCACAATATTTAAATTGTTATATTTATTAAATTATGAAGTTGACAACTTTGGCATCATTTAAAATAAAATAATATAAGTGTCATAATAGCTTGTATAAGGCTCCAAAAGGTCAAATATTCGACCATTGGATGCTTATAGTTTCCATTTACATGACCAATAAGTTTTGGTCAGGGTTTTGTGCCTTTTATGGTCACTATTAGTTTAATAAAAACTATATTCTTGATTTTTCACTAGATAAATAATTTCTGCATCACTATTGTGTCACAATTAATGATAATTATTTAATCCCAAAAAATTCTAAATAAATTCTCATGATGTAGATAAGTTTGTTAGCTTTCTGGAGACTATTCATGTTCGAAATTTTATGATGTTTATCACTAATTTAAAATTATTATACTTATAAGATTTAAGAGAGTAACATGTTGTCACTTTCTTTGGTTTTAATAATAATTAAGTTATTTTCATGGACAAATGTCCATTAAATGATTCTAATCCGACCCTTAGGTGATATGGGTCGACGTTTAGTCATCCAATAGGATTTTTACATTTGTTAGGGTAATTTTAAAATATTATATTTACCCTTAATTACCCGATTTACCTTTAACTATGGTAAATAAAATTTACCGTAGTTACTATTCATAATTCCCAAAATTAAAAAGTAGCTTATTAACATAATTTGGACCCACTGATTCCAAATATGGAATCCATTTTTTAAAATTCCATACACAGAAGTTGCAGAAATTAAATTAAAATTAATCCCGTTGTCGAATAAAAACGGGTTTTTGTTTAAAACATTGCAAAAGATTGAATTGATTTAACCTACGAATTCAAGGTAAAATCAATGCTAATGACATACATTATATTAAATGGTAAAAATATATTATATTTATACTTTAAAACCATTCAATATTATAATTTAACCACATAAGATATTATGATGAAAAAAGTTGTTTTTAATTAAAATATAGCGTGTTTTTACTATTCATTAAAATGTGAAAGTTACCAGAATAATATGAAAAATTTATCCAAAGTAAATTTTTATTTCTTGATTCCAAAGAATAATTTTATTTTGTCAAATTGAACTTATAAACATGTCAAAAACCAGATTTAAAGTTGGTGCGCCATCAAAAGGCGGAAAAACTGCATTTTTTGAAAAATACTTATTTTACCCGAAAAAATTTATTTTGTTCTTATACCATGTTCTAGAAATGTGTAAGATGAATAATAATGTCATAAAATTCAAAATTTAGTTAATACTATTCATAACGGCTAGTTCATGACAATATTATAATAATATAACATTGTTTATTAAAACCCGGTGTTGCGTACAACACACGCTATCGAGGAAGGTCGCGATTGCGTGTAATGCAAGCCAAGTCAGGGTTGCGTGTTGTGAAAGAATCCTTCGTTGTTTCGTATAACAGAATCCAACCATATTTCATGTATACATTTAATATATATACATATATACTCAATGTTGCGTATAATAACTATTATCAAAATTGTGTGTAACACGGTCCAAGAATAGGGTTGCGTATACTGCAAGCTAATACGGTGTTGTGTATAGCGCAAGGTAATCTTGGTGTAGAATACAACATAAGACATTAATGAAATTAAAATAATATTTTTCATAAAATCTCGGGGTGTTACATAGATAATAAATAAATTTCAATTTCTTGTATAATTACCACTATATAAATGAAACCATAATTTCTATTCTCACCAAAATATAAGAACTACCAAGACCAAATTCAAATCCTTATAAGATCTATTAATGTTTAACATTGAATTACTAGGTTCATCTCCCCCATTGAAAACCAAAATATAAAGAAAATAATTTTGGTAATTCTCACTATATTCAAGACTTGATAGTAATGAGTTTGAACTTCCATCATCAACATTAACCATTGGAATACATCTTTCAATATTGGATTGCTAAATACATATAGAACTTCGCATTTGGTAGGAACAATATCCAACTTCAAAACACTACAATAAGTTGTTTAATTTATGATGTAGTGCAAGTTATTTATGCCTTTAAATTAATAATTTTAAAGTTTAATTATATATAGATAAATTAAATTTTGGATAACACATCACAAAGGTAACTAAAACATCACTTTCACCATGAGTTTTTTATGTTTACTGCCTACACATATCAATTGAGTTATTTCTTCATCTATATAAATATACACTGGTTCTATTGTACATTTTGTAATATAACTATTTTTATTTAAATTAAAACTTATACATATATCTCCCATGAATAATAATCCACTATATGTCAAATATCTATCCTTAATTCTTCCATCCCAATATATATTGCAAAATTTGAAAATATCTAACATTTTTTTATTGTCATGTGATATCCCAAACATAAGTGTATATTTTATATACCTTAGAATATTCATTCATGCTTTGAATATATATTCCTAGAATTAAACTAGACACATTATACATAATGTGATAAGATATATGATATCTATTTATGAATCAATCTAACATAGTAATCACATGATGAGTTTTCTTTGTTTTTTTCGATCACAGATTTACCTTCAGTGTAGTTGGAAACATTTTCCCATCTATAAATGTAGTAAAAAACATCATTTAAATCCCCCATACCAAAAAAAAATTAAAATTATTATAAATATTTCTATTTAAAAATAAATGTTTGACACTCAATAATAAATATCGACAGCTAAATAGAACTTCATTTCTTATAAATTTTACATCTTGAATGACAAAATCACTCAACTTGGAGACTCCTTGCAAACACATTATTCATTACCATCCAATAATGTATCATCAACATATAAAACAATAATGACATATATTTATTTATTTATTTATTTATTTCCATTCTATGATATTGGTGTTCTTTGTCGCTATTCATTCTCTGATACTTATAAAATTCAATAATGATACATGATTAGAATTCTATTCCCCGTTATATTTTTAACCAATACAATTCCTAATTTAACCTTCATACTCTCACATAATATTATATATGAAAGAAACTATTATGTATCTCCATATAAACTTACTATTTCTGTTCAACATTAAGGATGTCTATATTGGCATGCATTTAGAATTTCATGAATCAAGTTTGTGTAAAAATAATAGGAAAAATTGTTATGCTATCAAAACTAGAAATTGAGGAAAGTGTATCATAAAAATAAATCCCCTTTTCATGAGAATAAATTTTTTAAAATGATTCATTATTATTTCTATATATTTCATTTGTTTCATTCATGTTTTTATAGAAAACTCACTTTTTAAAAAAAAATCATTGACTTAGTTACTAACTCTAAATAATTTTTCTCTTCTATCTGGTCCATCTCTTCTATTATATCATCCACCAATTCTTGATGTGTTAATTTATCATACGTATTTATTACATATCTTTATTTGAGAATATGTTTCATTATCACTAATTATATTCTAAACATCCACCTAAATTAAAAAAAATCATATAAATAAGGTTTAGTGGTTCTTAAAAAATTTATAAGGTTGAATCATCATCTTCTTCTTGAACATAAATTGTATCATCAATGTTTAAAAATTTATAGTGAATTTTTAAAAAATAAATTTATCTCTAATACATAGAAAAATTTCCTTAGCTATCTCTACATATTTGATGAGTGTTCTGAAACCTTCACACCAGTATTATTATAAATATTCCATGTTCTATTGTTCTAGTGGATATATATTCTTCCATTAGGTCAATAGAAGTGGATAATTTTAGTAACACCTCTACACTCAAACATTCAAATGATTTATCCTTTCACACTATTAGTATAAGGGATTCCAAAAAAACATAATTAATTTATTCTATGAGAATTATCTTAATATATTTAATATATAATCAAGTTAAAATTTAATTTATAAAAGGATGGGATTTAGATATATACCACTCTCCCAACTGCTTGTCCTCATAATATTTGTGGTTTATCATGCACCACCAAAAGTGTTCAATCCATATTCAAAAAAAAGATATGTTATTCCATATAGTGAATCAATTATTTTGGGGTATATGTTGAATTAAATTCATTTTATATACAATTATTTTCCAAAAAAATATCCAATATTTCCTCTTGTGTACTTTACTATATTATCTATTCTAATTATGTTTAATGATAAGAAACACTACTTTTCTACATTTTGGATTGAACTTTTAAACAAAATAAAATAGTATTATTTTTGTCTCATGAACATAATAAATGTTATACAAGTAAATTAATCAATTAATGAACTAAAATACATATATCAATTTTTAAAAAAAAATATTCATAATCCCACAAACATGAGGACAAATATGTTCCATTTTATGATAAATTTGAAAATGAACAATATTATGTAAATATGTTGTAATATTACTCATTCTACATGTGAAAAAAATCCAATTATTCTCTTTATCTTCTCATAATAATAACAATATAAATATTTTCTCTATGATTTATATTTTCATGTTCTTTTGAACAGGGCATCCAAGTAATCGATTCCACAACTCATTCTACAATTTCATGCTCCAATAACATGAATTCCGAGCAATAAAAATGTTAAAAAACATTCCTATTAATAAATATATTCTAGTCATCACATGACCATCCCTAATATATCTCATTAAAAATACATACTTTAAAAAATATTCTCATTTCCATCATCTCAAATATATGATAAAGTCATAAATCCATTCTTCAACTCATCGATAAAACATATCTTCTACAATATTAACAAAATATCATAAATTGAAATTATAAATAACCATTGATTTTGAGAGAACCCGTAATTTTAAATTATCACTAATACCTAAATTAACTTTTTATAACATTGATATGATTTCAATATCTTATCAAATAAGATGATAATAACTTATAAAGTGTCCATGGATATTCATTTTGTGAAGCTTTCAATTTGACATATATGAAAAATGATTTCTCATTTCCAATATCCAAAATATAATGAATCATTCATGTAGTAAAGTCATTTTCAACTATTTTGGATATATGGAATGATGATGTTTATCTTAATACCATTTTTTCACACTTTCCAAAGATTTATTCAAAAATATGAAAATAATTTTCCATATTTAATTAAGAAATTTTAGCTTCCTTCTAAACTTGTCATCTTAGACTATGTAAACTCCCCCTAAAAACAATAAACTAGGTCTTATTAGTTAATTGAGACAAATTATTAAACTATTATGTTGTTTCAAAATGTTTGAAGTCAGTGTTTCATCAATAGTATATAAAAAATATAATTTTTCTCATTAAAAAAATTATTTTCTCGATTATGTCACCAACTGTATTTCTACCTCTTATACAAGGTTTTTGACTATTTTTTTATAAAACATTTTATTGGATATTTCAAAAAAAAATGTTTCCATAATACGCCTTCCTTTACTTTTAAAAAGTTTTATTCATTTCCTATTTTTCATCCATGACATAATTTTTAAAATCTTTAAATTTCAATAGTGTTGTTTTTTCAACAATAATGACAAACTATTAATTAGTCATAAAATAATCCATATCATATAATTATAATTGACTTTTTCCTCCTTCTTTAAAGGTATTTTTCTATATACCCAAATATCACACTTTATTTATGATTCATCACCCTTAGCATTTCCTTTGGATCTTTATCCGACTTCACAAATTGAAACATAAATATTAATAAATAATTTTTTTCATTATATTTCCTACATTTGATATATGTTTTAGTCACTTTTAATATCATTTTAGTTCTTTTCAACCCTATTTATCATGGACGTATTCAAATTATTCTCTTTTGTATAAAACAAATTGTCCCTCCATTTTGAATTAGTAACTTTCTTTATTTTTTATTACATACATAATCATTTTCATTTTATTTTTTTGAGTTATTTTTTATAATATTAAAAAACACTACAGCATTCAGATATTATAAATAATCCCCTTAAACAGACACTATAATTTAATCCTCACCCTATTTTCTTCTTCTTTGTGATCATAATAATTGACATCTTGACTGGTGAGCTTGTTATCATTCACATCAGTGATCATCAAATTTTCCTCTAATTTATTTCAATAATTAAATTTAGCTTCATCCTTACAGATTTCTTCTTCATCTAACTTGGATAAGAATTTTTTATTTCTCCATTTTGATAAATTATCACTTTTACCCTTGTTGGAAAACTTATTCTTTTTTGTTTTTATGTTTTCCACATTGAATAACTCCCTGATCACTCATCTCCATCATCAAATTCCTTTTTTTAATTTGGTACAATTGGTAGAAAGATATAAAATAGAATTAAATTAAAAATATTTACGGAAATCCTTCCAAGGTAATTTAATTTTTTCTTTATAAACCATTTATATATAAATTAAATAAAATTTTAAAAAATTATCTGAATTTCTTCATCATACATTGGGTTTTCCTCTTATTCATTGAATTATTTATGATTTTTTTCTTAATTCAATGATTCAAAGTATATATTCATTTTCCATAATCTCTTTTATAATTCTACCTCACTTCCATATTTCATAATAAATCAATATTATATATAACTCATAAAAATTAATAATTTCAAGATCATATTGAAGAGTCAGGACATCCACGTAAAAACATTCTATATGGTGACAAATTATTGTCATGACAATAATTAATTGTCCACTAATCTCACCAAAACCTACATCATTACTCAAAAAATCATTAATTAATGTTAATAATTCATTAACATATGATTAATAAAACATATTAATATATTTATATGTTAGTGTAACATCAAATTTGTTTCTATTCACTATGAAATTTTATTTTATAAGTTCCCTAACTTATCCTATATTCCTTGAGCTATATAAATCCAAAAGTCTTTAATGAATTAAATTTTTTATAGTGATAGAATAATTTAATATTTATATTTTCCATAATTTTCAATGTTCTCTCAAAATAACCCATATAATTTTTGAATAATTGATTTATTTATTATTAAATGTTAGTAGAGAATATTGGATGTTTCTAAAAATTTGTTTGAATGGTTTTGAGATGAAATTAACTTATTTGATAAACCTTGATATTAGTTTATAAGGGTGGTCAAAGAATATGAGAATTTCTATTTTCATATTTGAAATCAAGGATTTAATAAATTATTTTCAATATTATAATGTCTTCTATGATATATAACCATATATAGATGATATATAAATATATATAATAGTTAAACAAGGATAAAAACATATTCTAGATGGTAAAATTGTTTTCATACCTAATATGTAATGTCTTTAATTCAATATTTAATATCTTATACATGGTATATAAAATTACATAGCGTGATGTTTATTTAAGTATTAATTGCATTGTGATACATAATATTTTCTTCGAAAATTTATAATTTATAAGAGCATGTGAAATATTCATTTAGTAATACATAAGGTGTTAAATAATATGTAATATTATTTCATGTGTGTCTATGATTTATATAATTATATGTATAAAAACAAATCAAATTTTTGGGTTGATATTTTTAGGGATCTTTTTAAAGGAAAATAAAATATGATGATGATTATCTGTTTTTTGAATAAAAAAAATCACCATTATATGTATATTAAATCATTACACCCTCTAGGTTTTTTTATTATCTATAAAAGAATATTTTTTCTATAAATCAATCCATAATAATTAACTCAATTTACATGTGTTCACCATGATTTAAAAAAAAATATTGTGATTATTGTGGAAATCAAAAGAATAAGTGTCACAAACCAAACTTTTTTAAACCTGAACCAGAAACATGAGTTGAGCCACGAAAAAGGTTAATATGAATTCCTAATCATTATAAGCATTAAAATAGTTTGGGACATCAAAGGGAAACATTTGGTAATTATTTAGACAATAAAATATATTACATAACTAAAACAATGTTGAATGTGAGGTTGTATTAGGATTTTTTTATGTAATAATATTTGTTCATTTATTAGATTATCCTATTTAGATTTCACACTCTACTTTTATTTAGTAATTAATATGTTTTATATGTTATGTCATTTTTAATCATGTCACCTTTGATGGCTGATGCTAGTTTCAACCATAGAGGATCGGGAACACCTCTTGGGATTTTCCATGTGCCAGCTTAAGAGACTGATTCTTGGTTAAATCTTATAGATTCATTATTAAATGGTGTCAATGTTGAAATTTTTTATCTTGGTTTACTTGTATACTAAATATAGGATCATCGAGACTCATGAGGTAGGTATGAGAAAATAATCATAAAACTTTCTCACTCTGGGCCTTGAGTTACATGGGGTAGTCTAGGACCTGAGTTTTTTTTGGGTATTTTGGTTTACTTTGTTGGTTCTTATTTGGTTTGGGTGGTTTGATAGGTGAAAAAAAAGAATTGATCTGGTGTTATAGGGTGATTTTTCATTGCACAACGAACCATGTGGGCCCTAAATTCAAGGTAAAATAATTATCTAGTGATTGATGCAAGCATATTACATGATCTAATAAATTATGTTTTAGGGTTATACTAAGCCATTAGTTCCCAATTTTTGAGGATGTTATCATGGTAATTCTAGTGGTTAATTTTAGTTTGAATGATATGAATTTTAATAGAAACTGATTTCTTTTAAATGTATGTTTCTATTGAAATTTATTTTTATGGAATGGCATTGTGTTTTTTGTATTTGAAATGGATTTTCAATTTGGAATGGAAATGAATATTTTTTATTGGGGATTTTGGTTTTTATTTTTAGGTTTTGACTTATGATTACAGTTTTTGTTTTAGAATGTTTACTTTTTTGGATTAATTTTGGGTTGGTGTTGATTTGGTTTGGTGTTTATTATGTTGTCCAGTGTATAGTACACATAATGGAAAATAAGGTTAATGAGGCGTCTCTTTTGGTTTTTGGTTTCTTCCAAACTCCTAGTGGAGTGGCAAAGTCATGTTATTCACAATTATTTCCATCTTTCAATGGTTTTAAGGTATTTAGTGGTTGTGGAATGGCTTGATTAGGTCAAAAAAAAATTTGGTCTTTAGGAACTCCTAAAGCCGTGAGGGAGAGAGCTATTATGGGTTCATTTCAGGGTCCAAAACCAGATCAGTTAAAGTAAATAATCTCATCATCATTGTTAGTTGAGATGTATTGGGATTTTTTTAGGACCAGTTTTATCAAAATATTCATACCTGAAGAGGAGTAAAAATTGTTGGAGCTATCAAGTGATCAGAAAGGTCAACCGAAGATAAAGTATTATGTTTATAATTTTAATGAGATAATTTATTTTTCTCCAAAGATAGAATTAAAAGAATTTTAAAAAGAAAAACTCTTCAACTAGGGTAGTTTTTTTAGATTAAGGTCCATGTTTTCCCATCAGGGGATATTCTATTTTAGAATTTAGTGGATGTGGTGTTCTATGTGAAGCTTGCTTCCAAAAGGCAATACATGGAATGTGGAATTCTTGTTTCTCTTGGTGATCATGAAGATTCTTCATTTTTTAAATTATACACTAGAAAAAATCATTTTTGATATGACACCCCAATATATTCATACTTCTCATTCTATAGACCACCCACTTGGGTGTTTCTGGTGTGGTTAGTTTGGGAAATTGAAGAAATCCTTTTTTACCCTTGTTGGAAGAATATTGGTAGTAATGTATTGTATGAAATTTATATAGTTGTTAATTATGAATGTAAAGATTTTAATGGTTATCCATATTTTCGATTGGTTTTATTTTTTGGGGGTACTCATTTGGATATCCATGTGTCTTTTGAAAATGATGAATTCTTGTTTGTTTTTATGATGGATTTTAGCTTCATTCATTATGTTCCCCTTCATGTAGGGAGCTTAATTGTCTTTTTCATTATTATAGTGGTTTATAAATGGTGTGGAGTACCCTTTATTTACTCCAAGGGTTCTCATTTTTTTCTCTATATTTGGTTGGGTTTCACATATAGAGATTAAATTTTACATTGTGAGTTGTGGTTCTATTTAAACTCCTTTTGTTTTAGGTTTTAGTTTCACCCCTAGTTTTTTTAGTGAATTTATGGGGTTAAAAATATTTCTGGTAGAAATTTTTTTAAAACTATGACCGCATGTTGTTTTATTCCATTTTTTATTTATTTTACGGTTTTTTGTCTTTTTGGTTAGGGTTTGGGTTGAGATTATTTTGAGAATATTGGAGTTTTGGAGGTTCCAAGATTTTTTCACTCTGATTATTTAGTGTAATCTATTTAGGGAGAAACTATGTGGTCGGTTTATGAAATGGGTTTCAATAGTAAATTTTTTTCTAGATTAGGTTTTATTGAATGCTCTTCACATGGTTTGGTCCAAATAAAGTGAGGAAAAAAGAGTAATTATTTGGAATGTTGGTGGTGTCTGAAACCAGGTGCATGACTTGTGCATGGTTTAATGGATCCCTGTAGAAATAATTTGAGGGAGTATATAATTTTGATAGAGCATTATTGAATATTTTTAACATGGTTTCTCAAACTATGTGGGTGTATCCTCCTTCTAGTAGGGTGCACATGGTCGGAAAATGATTTGGAAAACCATGCATCCAAATCTGGAGACTTACTTATAATCCTTAAAACATTAAATTTCTCTTTTCCCTCTTATTTTTTAAACCCAATTAGACCCTCCTTCCAATTTTCTCATGTTTGGAAGCTGATAGAGGTCTCAATCCCCTCTTCCTTTCGATCTCCTTCATCGATTGTTTCTCCTCTAAGGTTTCGTGGTAAGTCACTTTCAGATTTTTTGGGTGTTTTTATCCTATCAAATTCTCCCTCTTCATACCTCTTTTAAATTCCTTTTTATGGATTATTATAGTAAAAACCCTATGATATTGGTTGGATTAAGTGGGTTGATTAATTTTTTGTTAGGATAGGTGGTTTTCATATAAGTCTTGGTTCTTCCCTCAATTGGATTTTATTCACATTCACACATCGTTAAGGTAGGGTTTTCTATACAATTCCTTTCTAGAAAAATTATTAAAAATATTATTCTTTGTAAAGTAGTTTCAAAATGTTTTCTTTATTCTAGAAATGATTTTAGTTGAATTATTATTCCACTCTAGGTTGATAATTTAGTAGATTTTTTTTCCAAGGATTTCCTTAGTTATTCATATATGTATATGTATGTAAGGTGTTCGATAAAATTCAATTTTTCTTTTGAAAATGGATTTGAGAATTTTGATATTGTTATTGAGAATGATTGAGATTTTTTAATTGGTTTATATGTGAGATTCATATTTGTAGGAATTTTTTCCCTCTTATTTATTATTTTGTTCTTGTTTCTCAACCCTTGTGAATTTTTGTGGATGTATTTATACCCTCTGGACTCTTGTGGATTTTTATGGTTTTATAGGTATATTTTTCTGAATATTTGATTATAATTATGTAAAAGGGGTGAAAATATTGGGAAAACATGTATATGAATTGATGTTCCATAGAAATGTATACCATCATAACTTTGGTTCTCAAAAACAATCTCCTTTATCCTTTCATTATACCTTTCAATTCAAATGGTTTCTTAAGAACAGATAGTTCTTATTAAAGGGGTTTTATAGATTCCAAATGAATTCAATATGGTTTTAAAGATTGTTTTCAAAAACATGTAAATTTTGGAACCATGAATTATTATTTGGTAACCATATTAATTTTTAATGGATGATTGAAATCTTCCATGAATGAATGATTTTTTCCTCTAAGATTTATAAATTGTATTGGATTTTAAAATGTAAAATCTTTATTAGTACATAATGGTTTTGTAAATTTTATTTAAACTCATATGGTGTGTAGGACTGGTTACCGCTTTCAAAATGATTTATGTTTGATGGAATCCCCTATGTATTTATTTCAATTCAAAGGGCCTTCAAATAGATTGTGTTGGGGAGTGGGAAAAAATACACTATGGAATATGTGGGTTATGTTTAATGACCAACATGTGACAACCTTGTCACTACCATTTATACTATTAACATGGAATTACTATATGACACTAGTGGGTTGAGTGGAAATTTATTTATAGTCCAGATTAGACATCTTAGAACCCCATACAAATAAGATAGGATGGGTTGGATTTTACACTTTTTTGGAGCCACCAAGTTAGTTATTGACTATGCAAGTACACCATAAATTGGTAGGTGGGTCCAATCCAAGTACACCAAGTAATTTCATGGATAAATTTTCATGAAATTATTGTGATTACATATTTTTATGTTATTATTTATTTTTAGGTCACTTGGATTACTTCTTCTATTAATTTTTTGTTCTTGTGCTCATACATTTGACTTTATTTAGACCTTTTACTATTACACCCTACTATTTTTATTTAGTATTTACTTCCCTTTCTCTCATGATTTATATGGGTTGCGATTTATACTTTCTTCCATTTCAGAAAAATGGTTTTAGAATGAAATATATTATTGTATCTTCAAACCATTAAAAAAATATTTTCACTAAATGTACTTCAAACTAGAATTTATGGTATATCTTGTTAAAGTGCATGCACATAATATGTTTTTTTACCTAGTGTGTTGTTTTATGATCACACCATACTTATGCCACTCAACCATAGCAGAATCAAACTATTTTGATGGTTTATTGTTTTTTTAATGGAAAAAGGACTTGTTTTATGGATGCTAGTAACCAAGAAGTCACCTAGAAATTGGTTTGGGTACAAATATGCTCTCATTTTGTTTTTTTCTTTTAGTTTCTAATATATTTATATCATGATATATATGTGCATTTAATTGTGTTTAGTTTATGGATTCTTCTATTTATATTGTACACTCTACTATGTTATTTGTAATTTCATCTGTTTTCTGGGATAAATCGTTCTCAATCATGTCACCATTGATACACTACACTAGTTTCCATCCAAGGAAAATTGAAAATGCATCCCAATTCGTATCAATTTCTGGATAAGATTTCCAATTAAGGTATGACCTGAGATGGTTCATTAAAAGTAGTGACATTGTATTTTTTGAAGAATTTAGTTATTAAAATTAAATGAGAATTTAAAAATAGTATCTCTAACCAATTTTTTTGAAATATTAATTTTTTACATTCAGAAATGAAGTTCAAAGGTAAATTAAATACTAGAAAATATTATCGACTAGTTTGAACTAGAAAATACATGTATTTGTAGAAATTCAATAGATGGTTATGGGGAAAACTGATGCAATCAGCTAGGGAATGAATATCGTTCAAGAAATCATGGTAAAATTAGTTTGGCATAATATTAAAAAAATTAATCAACACATTATTTTTTTATAATATCCTATAATACAATATTCGCATAGTCTACTAAAAAAATAAAGGACAGATAACCAATTAATTTAAGGGTAGAATGAATTTTTATAAACTAGGTGAGAAACATTAATGAGAGAAGAGATCACCACAAAGAATTCATGAATTATGATCTATTACATCATTAGGTATATTATATAAATCTGGATGTTATGGAATAGTAATCATGAATATTATTGAATATTATAATGGCTTGAAGGATCTCATCTATAGATTCTAAAGCATCCTATATATTTCTGTTCATTTTCTTATTTTTATTTCATATTTAGGTTTTCAACATGTTGGTGTATGTATAAATAATAGTTGGGAGACTGGTCAGTTAAAAGATATCATATTTTATAACTATTGATATAATTGATAAAATTTGTGTCCTAGAATCTATATGGACACATCAAGAATGTAGTCACCCATATTGGGAGTAAACCATGTGAAAATCTTTATTTCAATATTTTTCATTAATTGCATTCTTCTAATTAGTATGTGAGATTTTATTTAAATAGATTCTGAGATAAATAATTCATAGACATTTATTTTTAACATGATATTAATCATTATTAATGTTTCACAAATTCTCTTCACTCCCACTTCTTAATGTTTCATATTTAATTACATAGAAAATAGTGAAGTTATTAGTGTAGGATTCACAAGGTTTAACCTTTTCTATATGATGTAAAGATATATAATGTGAATTATGTTAATAATAGAGGTGTTCATAAATTTAATGAAAACTATTATAATGGCTGAGAGAATATGATGTCTCTGAATAGTTTTTCACATTTCTAAGAAGTCATTGATTCTACAACAATGAAATTTTTTCCATTTTAGATAAATAATTCCATGAAATTTGTTCATAAATTATTTATAGAGAGTGGTGTAATAGTAAGGAATGAAATTTTTATATTCCAATATGTTATATTTTATTTAATTTTTATGGGACTCAAAGCTATAAAATATATACTGGATAATGTTAAATATATTTATTGATATAATTTCAATGTTATGGATTCAAGCTAAAAATTTGGAGAATTTTTTTAAAAAATTATAATAATTGATGATCATATGATTGGGGAATAGTCTATACGGGTGAATAAAATTGTTAATAATATCAGAGTATTTAAAGGAAAATTTTTTGAACAACCAATTTTCAAAAATTTGGGGAAATAATTTCTTAAAAACATTATCAAATTTTTTCTCCTCTAGAAGAAAAATATGTATTTTATATCAGTGAACTATATAAATTTCATAATTATTATGAGATGATAAAGGATCTAGTTTTTTATAAGAATATTATAGAGTGAAAGGAAATTTTATTTCAATCCAACAAGGATTTCAATATCAAAGTTATGAATAATGAATCATTCGTAGAATTTAATGATTATTAATAACATGATAAATTTCATAAGGTACTCTTGTATCAAATTTTGAAGAATATAATAAGAGAATGTTTAAAATAAAAATTAATGCGTTCTTTAATTTTTTTTAACTACAGTAGGGAATTTTGAAATATATTTTCCAACTAATTTGAATAGAGGGGAGGATAAGGGTTTGCAGAAATTTTTTTTAAATGAAATTATGGGAAAAACATAAAAGATTTTATTTTAAATAAGATGTTATTGAGAAGGATGATAATGAAACTGATGAGAAAAGAATATAATGATGAAAAATCATTACAAATCAGTGAATTATAATATGAATATAACACTAAAAACATAAAACCATCTGGTATAATTTCAAAAAAAACATTTTGTCACTTCTAGTAGTGATTATGAGGATAATGATATCTATAGTGAACATATATTGAATGTTTTGTTAAGGATACCCTTTTGAAAAACACCACACTCAAGAAAAGAATCAGGTTTCTTAGAATGTGTTTAAGAAATAAAAATTTTGTAATATTCAATTACTCAAGATAGAGAGTGGCTATCTTGAATAATTTATAAATCTCATGGTGTTAATTTTATAAAAGGAAAATATTTTGGATGATATTATTCTAAAAAATACCACAAAGGATGAATTTTCATGTAAGACCCATTTTAGTTCTCTTGAAGATTAAAATACCTTGAATAAGATGACATAAGAGTAAAACAACATTATTTATATTAATTATTGATCATTTTATAATGCTGGGAATGTTTTCATAAAGAAGAGGGTGAAATATATCCATTTTTATTCCAATGTTACTAAATTTTCTACACTAAATATTAAGGACTAAAATTAAACAAAAATTGTAAATGCTAGGAAAAATCATTAAATATCTAATTCTATATCATGTTAATTTTGTGGAAATTTTAGAAAAGAAAATTTCTAATGAAAAATGCAATTTAATTCTTGGAATGCACCTAACTATTCCTGAATATCCCAAAGGCCTTCTTCTTTTTTATTGATTTTCGATAACCCACCTTTCAAGGGATGAGGGGGAACCCTTACAAGGCCCGTAGGCTTAGAGATTACATTACCCATAGGTCTTAATAAATGTATAGACTATACATGGAAATCCTCCTCCTAGCTTCTTCATCGTGATATGAGCTCTCCACCTTCGCCTAGAAGTTCGGTTAGGCTTCCCATGCAAGAACAGGCGGGTCCCGATGGAAATGTTATACCCTCTATTTCTGACAAATTCTCTTAGCTTCTGCTCTAGTGAATGCGCCTCATATGAATCCCCATATGGATTCTTCTCCTTGTAGATTTTTTATTATCATTTAAGCATAATTTCAGGTTTTCCAAAGGCCTTAAGGTATCCCGAAGGCTATGAGGTGGCCTAAAATCCATGCTGGCCCAAAGCTCTTGGGTGGCCCGAAGGCATTAAAGGACCTAAGGCCCAAACCTATGGGCCAAAAATCCCAAACATATGAATAGTTCTGGTTGTTATAGTATGGGATAGTACCTGCTATAGTGCCTACTACAGTTATGCTACAGTCCCCTAGAAATATTTCTCTACCTATTTTTGTACTTAGGTCTCTTGGATGACCTTTTTGAGTCCTCACTAACTGGGATGAGGCACTTTTTCTTGTAATTCACCTAGAAAACAAACATATTTTAAAAAATTAATTATAAATATATTAGAATATCTTCTGTAAAAAGGTAATTTTTTTATTGTGAAGTATATGTGCATAAATATTATGTTTTAACTACATGTTATTTCCATGAAATGAGATTTGGTAAAAATTATAGAGAATCTATCCATGTAATTTAAGAATCAGTTTCATGAAGAAATAAGTTGTGAATAAATTTTTATCTGCTAATATACTCAAAAAATATAAAGATTCATATATGAAATGTTTGAAATAAGTTACCAGTAAGTTCAATATATAATATATTTTATAATAAATCTTTTGTTATAAAAAATTAAAATTCAAAATATGAATATGGTTGACAAAATAAAAGGTCCTAGAGGATCACTTCATATTGAAGTAGATCTTATGGAAATAAAATGCTCAAACAGATGGATTCAGAAATGTTGTTATTCATCCCACATGAAAGGAATAAAAATTGTAAAATGAAAATTAAAGAAAATTATGGATGTATAAATGAATTTGAAAATAATCACACTAATAAAATTTATTTCATAGGTACAATTAAGATTAAGTCCAATTAAATGGATCCAATTAAATTCAACTTATAGATGGACTCAAAAACAATTTATTGAGTGTTATAAAACGTTGTGATGTTAAAAAATAATTCAACCTAACAAAAAAAATATTACATCATTATGATCATAAATAATAGAAGAGTAATCATTGAGGGAGAAAGAATTAGTGATAATATATTTAAAATTAGAAATTATAATGAATACTTTTCATTGATCTAAATAGATGAAAATATTTGAAATAGAAGGATATTTTATTTAGTCAAAGGATATTGAGAAATATTTTCAAATGAAATATGGTATGATAAATTCCCAATCTAATAAGTTAATGATAATTGTTTTCAAATATTTGAATTCTTAGAAATATTAAAGATTCCATAGGAAATATGAAATTTATTCCATTGTTTTACATGAATGATTAGTGTGATTCTTTGGGATCACAAATATAATTTTGTGAAGTATTTAAATTTTTAAAAAAATATAAAATGACAAATATATATGGAATTATATCAAGAAGTTGAGAATTTAGATTTAAAAGTATTTCACAAAAATATTATTTCAATCCTATATTTCTAATCATAAGTTCAGGAACCAATATAGATTGTCTATACACCTCAATATAATGGAGTTATAGAGAGATAAAATAGAATTCTGGTGGAGATGGGAAGAACCATGGTAGCCAAATTTATGATCTCAAAATGTTTCTAGATAGAATCTATAACTATAACTATGAGAATTAAAAATTAGTTCCTATTGATTCATGAATATAATATGTCTACCTATGAAATTTGGTAGGAGAATAATCCGATGATAAATATTTTAGATGTTTTTTACATCCCTTCATTTCTAAGGACAGAAAACTCATATCATGGAATGTTTGATGAAAAGGATGAAAAGGAGTTTTTGTGGGTAACTTATAAATGATAAGAGGCCAAAAAATCAATAAAAATGGATACATAAGTTTTAATATTGTTATGATGTAAATATTATTTAATATAAACACAATTTTTTGGAAAAAATAATGAATATTTTGATATCAGATGTATGGATAACATGTATATTTCTTAAACGATGAGTGAAAAAGATTATAAAAATGAATATTATAGTGTTTAAATTGATTATGGATGTCCATTGATGATAAATAACTAGTATTAAATGATAAATTGAAACAAAAAAAAGAATAAAATAATCTAGAACCTGAAAGTAATATTGGAAATCATAATGCATCATTTCAGATCAAAATAAGGTTTCTTTATGATAATTGGAAATTCCATGCCTCTCAAAATTAAATGAAAATAGTTACTAAGGTTATTAATAACTAATAATGTAAAATTATAATGAATTAGAAGTTCAATTAGATTTAATTGAATTCCACATTATATCTTCTTCCATTACTAAAAGGCATGAATGTCATTTGATCTAAGTGTGTGTTCTGATATATTCTCAATTCCATAGGTAATGCTTCAATAAACAATGAATAATTAGATTAAAAAGTATTCCCTTATGTTAAGGGATTTTATTTTGAAGACACACGTTATTATTTCTTTTGATTTAATGCATAATAATTTCCAAGGATATTACATCTCACTGAAATTAAAAAATCAATCAAATAGATGTGAAATAAATTTTCTTGAATAGAGTACATGAATAATAATTATTCATTTATTATAATGAATGTTTTTTTAATGAAAATAATGGAACAATGGGCCTAAAATTAACTATATATCTACATGAGTAAGAAAAAACCCTAAATCAAATTATTTAGAGCAAGATAAAAACATTAGAGATATGAAGTTCAACAAACGGAAAGATGAAAGTAATATTTTTTTGATAGAAATATGCACATGATGTATGATTTAAATTTTATATGTTAATAATTTCATTTTACATATGAAAAGGAGGATAATTATTAAGAGTTTATGTGGGAAATAAATTTTCATCTGGAAATTTATTTTCTTGGAGTGATGATTTTCTTCCTGCAATTGAAATTTTTAATAGAGGTGTTTCTAATGTTTTTTCCAGAGAATGTATCCATTTGTGGGGATCTTCTCATTGTTTACCCACATTCCTAATTTCTAATTGTGTGCATAATCCCTCACTTATTTAAGGACTTTTACTCCTTTATTTAAATGGGATGATCGGATTTTTCTCTCTTCTTTCATGGATTCCCCTTAGAATTCATCACCTAGTTTGGGTCTTCCTTAAATATTAAGATGTTTTTCGTGAAAATCTTCCATGTGCCATAAATTTTTGGACATTGTTTTATTATAATGATTATTTCAGTTCAATCCATGGGTTCAAGGAAGGGTAGTAACTTTCGGTCATGGGAGAATTCACATTGGGCATCACTAGTGTGTCTGGACCCTGAAACACTAGTACACCTAGATTTCTTTCCCTTGTGATTTGGCATCTCAAGGGTATAGAAGCCGGAGAAATATCACATCATGTTAGGGGAATTATATTCCATAATCATGTCTACATGGTTTTCCTTGGCTTCACATGTTTCACATGAGGTATGCCTCGATTTTAACATCTAGAATAGATAGATCGGACATTTCGGAACACTGATGGGAGTGGATCAGATGGGTACCTCCCTAGGAGGGAGCACATTGGAGGTTTACGAGATGTGTGGATCAAGATGCCCAGTGAGGATAGGTTTGAGAATGATTGGGTCCAAACAAAGGGGAAACCAAGGTTTACCATTGACTGAGATTGAACCTCATGGAGGCCTCCTACATACCCTGTATAGAAGACATGGATCAAAACCAACATATTTTAAGAGATTGAATCATGGGATTAGTGTGTGTACAATTAAAAAAAACTGAAGACATGAAGTGTCTTACACATTCTTAGAATCCCAATTGTTACAAGGGATCAATTAAATGAATGGGGATTACACATGGTTAGTTATATGAGGATGGCATGTTTTCAGTGGGATATGGTGACCCGTGTCGAATCAAGATAGACATGGAGGTAGTGTCAAAGGATATAACGAGTGGGGACGGAATATAGGACTATTGTGAAGGTGATGATGTTGGTATTTAACCTTGAAAATTTTTCTTATGTATCCCCATCGAAGTAAATCAATTTCCATGTAGTTCTGGAATGTGGTGATGAGTCACCTGAGGAGGCAGCATGTGAGGGTGGACGAATGGATGGGTCCTGAAGAAAGTGTAACCTCTAGGTTGGGGAATTACCTTCCCAAGACACAAAGGCCCACAAGAGAGTCCAGGATGGGTCATTAGTGAAGGTATTAAACATCATCGAGGCTTCCTACATAGCTTTCCTAGAGAGGGAAAAGATCTATGTCCAAGTAGTTCAATATAGGAGAATTGTATCAAGGTTTACACAAATGAAAATAACCTGACAACATGATAGGGATTACACATAGTTAGAGGCCCATATCAATAGGGAAGCTCAGGGTTGGATGAGTATGGATTGAATGTTGTTCTTATGCATGGTTATCTACCTGGGAGCTGGTCTGACACCACTAAAGGGGAGACCAAGGATGTGAGTCCCAACAAAGGGGATTCCAAAGTTTACCAGTGCTTGAGTTTGATCCTTGAGGTGGCTTCCTACGTACCCTAACTTAGGATATAGGGATAAAACCCCCCTATTTTGAATTCATATAGTTTAACATCATGTGGGACAAAGGTAGAATATAGTTTAATGTCATGTGGGGAGTGGGTGAACCCACGTGAAGTGGTCAGTACCAGTGGGTGATGGGATTGAACCTCAGGGAGGCTTCATATGTACCTTGTATGGAGAGGGAAAATATCAAATCCCACATAGTTTGGAAGAAATGGGAAATGGGATTACACATCGTGGTGTCCCAAAAAGAATGTCCTGGTCGATGCATACTCTAATCCTATATGAGTTATGATCGTTGAGAGAAACAACAGGCAATGAAGACCTGACGATCGTGTCATGAATAGTTCATTTTCGGGGAATTTAGAGGGGCATACGCAAGGTTAGAAGCCCCTAGAGAGGATGACTGGGACTTACTCCATAATGGAAGATCGAGTAGGGGTCCAAATGTATGAGGATGATATAACTACCTTACCTAGAACACCATGCCTTGTTGGGTTGGGTCTTATGCAAGGTCTACCCCGAGGTGCACATGGAAACAAAGCTTAGAGGTAGAGGGGAGTGAGAAGGCGCTAGTGCCCATCCCCTTCATGGTCCTCCTTGAACATGTCTCTAATGTGGTGATCATAATTTAATGTCACGTTTTGGGGATGAGGATACTTGGTAGTTTATCTTCCTGCAGCTCGGATGATGAGGATTCTCTCCTCACCCATTGGACTTAAATTATTAGAATAATTTTTAACCCCTGGTGAAGGAAAGACAATAGAAATTCCTTATGGAGATGGGGTTGTGGAGTGATCCATTGAGGGGCTCACATTTGCATGGCTATGAAAATTATAAATAGTCTTTATTATGAATATATGAAGAATGTTTTTGAAATGAAATGAAATATAAAACACAACCCAAGTGTCTTTGAAATCACTTGGTACAAGTATGTAAGGCCGCACTAGAGAAGTATGTAAAATATAGGGGTGTTGCATATAATAGGGGCTCAGACATGGTGCCTTAGGGTAAGGAAAACACCTAGATTGCACAAATATGGATGTACACAACATTGAAGATGTGCACACATGATGAGGGAATCCACACCAGATTTAATAGTTTCACACAATATGAGTGGATGCGCACATGATTGACCTGATAGAAGGGAAAACATGTGCCCAAGAGAAATATTTTATACATAATTTACATGGATGAAAAGGAAATGGGTGAGAGTCAAGACCTAGTAGGCCAACTGAAAGGAGGACCCCAAGGAGACCCATCACATAAAATCCAATACATTGAGGCCATATCTTTTTCACGGTCGTGAAAGGGTCATCTTTTTCACAATAGAGAAGTGGTTTGTCTTTTGTAACAGTACCCGAAATGATCAGGTAGGATTCTATTTATAGTTGAAAACATTATCAGCGGCGTTCTAGGGGAATTTTATGTTGCATTATGTTTGGAATATCTTGCGTTCAATTCCCAATCTTACGTACTAGGGAAACTATTTCTGTGGTGCTGACAAGGCTATTTTTTGGAATGTTTCCATGGAAAGGAATAGTTGATGCTTCATTGGGTGGGAAAGTTCTTCTGTGGAATTTTCAATCTTGCGCAAGAGGTAATTTTCATTCTAAATTCATCCTTTGGTATTTTTTAGAGGGTTTCCATGGAAAATCCCATTTTACATCGCATTGGGAACACAAGTTCTTGTGTGCCATTTCCCATCTTTAATGCTAACCTCAGAATGTGTTCATACCTTCTTTGGGTGTCTCGGGATTGTTCATTGGTTCAAAATGTTCCATTAGATTGCTCAAAAATTTTCATTCGTGGACTTAATAGAAATTTGGCACCCAAAAATAAACCCCCTAAGAATTATAGCTAAAGGGGGCCCGGAGGTTGGATTCTACGACAAATTATGAGAATAAAAATGTTAGTTGTGCCATAAAAATTTCCCATTCAACATGAAAAACACTTATTCAAGGAAGAAGTTCAATTCCATGCCTATAAATATGTAGGAGTGAAAGGATCTCCACTCTTACTTTCGCATATGATAAGTTACTTTTCTATTGTGTGTGAAAGATATTCCTTTCTACACAAAATATCTCTGATTTGGTCTGCATCTTGCATGGAACCGGGTACTCTTTCACATTGTTTCCAATTATTGTGCTCAATCTAATTAGCCTTATTTACTGTGTGAAATATTCCCATCATTATTGGAACATAATGTATTGAGTGATGAAAAACTATTATTTCATGCAAGTCCCTTTGTGAATTTTAGGACCTAACAGAAATGGTTGTTGAACAGACCGATGTTGGGTGGGATGAATCTTATGCATAGAAGACCCAAATGATCAAAAATACACATATTCATCACATGATTAGGGTCATTTCCAAAAATAAAATTATTTTTTCCTCATAACTCTTGCTCAAAATGATTACCTTCTAAGTGATAGTCTACTGATATTGAACATCAGTATCTGGAAAGAGGTGTTGATTCCAGGATTCGAGACTGATATGCCATGGTCATGGATAACATCCAAGGACAGCCTTTTGTAGTTTAAAATCATAACCAATGGTTACCTTGAAAATGAATCACAAAACATGTCCATTTACATCTTGAATCTAAATCCCATGACTATTTTGTGGAGCGATCTTACTCATGAGGAATCTTCGGCTCACTATACGAGCGTCGTCAACAACAGCATTACTAATGAGACCAAATCTTGGAAGGAATGTGACTTCAGTTCTGGAAAAAATGTCATGAGTGAATGGGAATTGGAATATTGGGTTCACTAGACATGTGATGAGTTTGGTTCGGGGCTATGGTCTATCAGAATTATGTTAGTTGTGTGGACATCGCAGATTCATTTCTACCGTTATCATGACATGGTACCGAAGCTTTTCAGTCAGTGGTCTCCTAACACTAATAGTTTCCACCTCCACCATAGGGAGGTAGGAATCATCATGTGTTACATTCATTGCCTCATGGGAAATCCCCTATAAGGGTACTAGTATGATGATTTCCATTGAATAGAGAACCTTTGGGGACATACGATGTGAACCCCAATTCAGATATGTCATCTGTTGAAGATAGTTATGGAGAAGTTGAAAATCAATAACATCCTAAAGGATGTATCCTATTTGGGATGGCTCAATTTTTTTCTAACACATGACAATGCAGTGAAAATTCTAGGCCAAGGGAAGTAGTGCCAGAACCCATCATAGAGGTGGATGCCAAGATCGTACGGGATGATCCAGTAAATATGTGAGTACCGATCATGGGGCTTCCTCATTAATTAAATATGGGACATGAATATATAATATGTCAGGTTCCTTGAAACATTTATAAGCTGACTTATACCTCCAGTTATGGATACAAGTAAGGGGGTTTGTCCCAGGATTCTAGTGATGGTCAGAATTATGGTGGTCGAGAAAGAGGTTAGCCTATGGGTTCCCGTATTGGAAAGGATGTAAAAACTCCTAGGGTGAATTTCTAGGGGAAGCACACATAGGAGGATATGTGAACTATTCTAGATTATTCATGGCTGGGTTGTAGCTCATTGGGGTGGGTAGGAGTTCCCAAATTTCATCTTCTCTATAGGTGACATTTTTCACCCATCCCTCTTAAACATTGCTGGAATTTTCTCGTGGACTCTTGAAGATGAAGGGGTCGAAGTCCTGATTGGAATCCATGAAAACTTTAATATTCATACATTTCGAACCCCATATTTCAAAATGGTAGATGATGGGATATTCCCATTGAAGTTGGGGAAATACTTTCAATGAATCATTGGTGGTGTGTTGGTAGCCTGTATGGATGGCTAAAGATTTTTCTATCCCTATGTGTGTACATTGTTGTCCAAGAAATTTGGGTGCACACAGTGGATGCCGATGAATTTATATATAGTGGTTTTGAAAGATAGAAATCCTTTCATCCTTTTCCAACTATGGATCATGTTAACAACTGTAGGTTTTCGAAATGTCATCACCCTTCCCCCTACCAATGTCAATACTGGCATATCAATTGAGTATGATGATAATTGGATAGCAATGTACCATGAATCAATTCTGCGAAAACGCATTTAGAAAATTAAGGAAGCCAGCATCGAGTTGGGACAGAAGGTAAGTAAACGAGGTACTGTTGGGGAGGAAAGATAATGAATAAGCCAAAAAGTTGAAATGGTATGTGCTATAACTTCATCGGTAGGAGTGTCGCACGGTGATAATGTGTCTCCTCCTTTTTAAAAGGAGTGGTCCCATGGGCGGCCTCATGGGCCATCTATGGAACTCTCGTTGAATCGACTAAGATGTATTCTAAATCAAACTACGGATTCCAATTTCCCATCGCAATGATCTTCCTAGAGGATGCTGCAACAATCTATGTCCACTAAAGAGCTATGGTAGAGACTAGTGTCAACTGGGCTTGACCTACCAGACATAGTGTGCATTAAGGTGGCAGAGAGGGTGAACATTCATCACCAACATGCGTACCTTAAAACCATGGATATTAATGCATGTTAATGGAGGTAGTATAAGAAAATGCATCTCCTACTGAATGTAATTCTTGGCCAGGAGCATGACACTGAAAAGTAGTCTTCTGAGGATGATGATGAGCATGAAGAAGATGAAGAAGGGGAGGAATAAGAGTTGAGGAAGAAGAGGATGAATGAGAATAGATAGAATATGAATAGGTAGAAGAGGAGGTTTTGAGTGATGGTACTGGAGGTGAATATACCTAGGAAACATCCTTAGTCCAGGGAATCCCACATGAGAGTCGTGAAATCGTAGGATCTAAAGTGAAATTGGTCGACCAACTCGAGGTGAGTCTTGACTCTTATCTCTACTGACCATTCTATTTTCATAACTCAAACCCACTCACCAAACTTTTCCATGTTTACGAACACATCAATGATGATATTCGGGATACCTCCCTTGCATGGGATGAAAAATTACCCACGGATGTAGAAGAACATCCTTAGGAAACTACATCTGGGGTTGAGTAGGATGGGGGACCGACCATGGTTGAAGTGGTCGAAGGACTAGCCATGATTGAAGTGGTCAGCGATAAGGTATAAGAAGGGGGATAAGTTGTGACTTCAGAATCTCAAGATATTCCTGCTACTCAGGATCCTGCTTCGATCATTGAATTTAAAATTAGTGAGGGATCTCTAGTTGTGGAAGCTTTCACCATGACCTACGAACTGGACACCACTATGCTGAGATCTTTTTAGTTTCTACCTTTGTAGGATCACATATTTTATTGGGGAACTTGGCTGACTAGGATATTAGTTCCCAATGTAGTGCTCGCAAGGCTGGAGGCTCAGAAAACTATTAAGTCTGAAGCATCTATGGAGGATCTACTGATGATTGAACTAGGTTACATAGAGTCAATTATTCATTATGGTCCAAACCTAGCACTTAGTGAGTAGGAAGCTAAAATAATTGGTCATGTTGTTGCCAAGGTTGAGCTCCAGGATGGCGGGGGTGAGGTCGCTAAAGAAGAAAGAGTGCTAGAAGATGACCATGCTTCTAAAATCCTTACCATTTTTCCTATGTACATGCCTACAAATCCTAAGAAGATAGACGAATCTGATCCTGATGTAGTATAAGAGAGTCAAATGACATGATTGAAGTCATAGAAGTGCATCAATCACTTCCTCAGTCAATCACTGGTATAATTGCGGAGTCGGATGGGGTCACTTTGCATATGGATATGTTTTATCTATGCCGAAGGGGTGAATGCTCATCATATTCATATAATAATCCATGATTATACGTTTGAGATGATACTTAAGAGTATCCAATGCTCTAATATTGCTTAGAGTTAGAATTAATCAAAGGATACCCATAATCCTCTTATGGTTGAACAAGAAGTCTGAATCCTTGAAGAGAAAGAAAATTAATTTGCATCATTTATCTCGAGCCGTTCTAAGCTCATTGAATAGTTAAAGGCCCAACTAGAATATTCCAAGGAAAAATTAGTGTTGAAAAGCTGCCAAATTATTGAGTTCCAAGATGAGCAGGATTGAAAGCAGGCCAAAGCGAAGGAGCTCCACTCTACAACTGTTGATGAAGAGAGGAAGCTCAAAGAGTGGGAAGAATCCCTAGAGGCTACGAGCTAGGGGGTGGAAGCACATGAGAAATCCTTCAAAGGTAAAGATCCCTAAGGTCCATGTTTTTGTCGACCTCATAAACATATCTCCCTCTTTGTTTTCATATCTTGAACTGCATGAATGTTCTTATTAGTGTCTTGCTTGCTTATTTTAGTTCACCTCAACCATGCCTATGAAGTAATTAGAGATCAATCCCTAAGCTCGTGTGGGTTAAACCAGGTGTAAGAAACAAAAGAAGACTATATAATTATTCAGTTGGGTCTAATATTTCTGGATAATCTTTAAAATACATTTGGTTTCAATGACTACACTGAGATATTGAAATAAAATATGGGTCCTAACCAGAGATTAATATCCTTAGAATAGCCAAAATGGTCTTCCCAGCATACTCGAGTGCATGACAGTGATTAAACTAGGGGTGTTGGAATAAATCAGAACAAAGGGGAATGAATAATATGAATTATGATACCCAAAATTTGGAATGTAGTGAGGATGGCTTGACGATGAAGGATAGATATTTTCCAAATTCGAGACAAATTATCCACAACACGCTAGCCAGAAATTCGAAAACAAATGATGGATAACCACTGATTGCATTCGAAAACACATGGAAAAACATGAAGTGTCACCCCATGTCCTCTGGAATATTGGACCAGGATGGTGGGTGAGCCTTAAGGTCAAGAATCCTAAGAATTAGAGGTTTCCTTAAGACTAAAATGGAATGGGGATTTGATTGGGAGGAAACACAAAGCATGGGGAGGAAATGATGGTTTGTTTTCACAAAGTCCAACACACATTAAATTACTCCACCCTGATGAATGCACACAGCTGGGTGAGCATATCAGTATGAATCGAGATCAGACCTACCTCTAAGAGAGGCCTCTTTGGAAAGGACCTAAAAAGATATTTATTTTTACATCATGCAAATGAGGATGATGCATAGAATAGTTTAATATCATATAAATGGGATTATGCACATAGTTTAATGTGATACTATATAGACCCAAAAAAGAAGGTTCATAGTGAGGTGGCTGAACCACAAAATAAAAATTGGGCATCACAACGTATCCCATAAGGATGGGAATCAAGCTACACATAGTTCTTGAAGGTGGTATCGAAAGCAGGATAATACCAAAAGGGGAGATATCCACTTTTAAAGGAGAATAACATAATTGTTTTTTATTTTAACATAATGAGAATATATATTGTATGAATAATAGATTAAGGAAACAGAGCTCAAACCATAAAGTGCCCAGTTTAATATCATGTACGTGGTACATACTCGTGCAGTTTATCATCATGTGGAAGGACACAAAATGGAGAACTCTTGAGAGAGGAACGTGGGGGGTTTATTTTAAACCCAATGTGAATGAGAAGTAAGTACACACCATACCACATACTTCTAAGGAAATTGAATCTAAAATGGACCAAGAGAGTTTGTGGTGATGCAGTTGTACCATAGAAAAAATTCTTCGCATCATTACGTATCCTATAATGATGTAAATCAATCCACACGTAGTTCTTCAAGGTGGTACGGTAGGCTTCCAATACCGAAAAGTGGAAACATCCTCTTGTTTAAAGACATCATATGGCTGGCTAATTAATCATTACACAGTCTAGGTGCAAAAGAATCGTTTATCATCATATGATAAGAATGTAAGGGATCTTAGTTTATAGTCAAATATCACAGACCATATAATGAGAATTCCAAGGAGGAAATTTTTAACACAGTGATATCAAGAAATCCCAACATTAATGAGGAAAAAGAAGTCTACACCACATAAAAAATTTCCAAGAGAACACACAATGTTAAGAGTCATGATGCTTTGACTTGGGCATTTGGTTGAAGGAATGAACTCCTAGTTTAAGGTCATAGGGTTCAGTCCAGAAAAATTGTGGCTCTCCCATATATGCAGAGGCCTTACCTATTTCACTAATCCCATGTGATCTATGCTCAGTGTGGGAAAAAGGTAGAAAATATCCTTACAATGCATAGATTTTTCAGTAGGATGAGAAGGTGTGGAGTTGAAGATGACCCTATGACATTGATTTATCATCTTAATTCCCAAAGGTGCATGAAGGCATTACAAAAAGTGTTTTTTATTCCACTTGAACATGATGGAGTGGAAATGGATATGATTCATGAGACAAATATTTTGGGAATAATGGGGGTGTCATAATGATGGAGGATAATGTTTGACCATGTTTAAACCACATCATCCATATCATGTGAATATAAATGAGAACTGACATCTGAGGGTCAGCTACTGACTATATTATAAATGTAGAACTTGTATCATAATTTCATTCAAAAAACCTTCAGGACGTTGGCCCAAAGGGATATGTGATCCCTAAGGTTGGTCATCCATACCATTTGGGGGTTCTTTCAGATGTGAAAGATGATGGAATCCCAAATAAAGGGAATTGTGAATCATGGAAACAAGAGAAAGGGTTTCCATGAAAAATTCAACCCTCTAGGTCTAATAACACAGTTCATCTGATCATGTTGGTGAGTAATAATAGAGGCCAAGAAGTCCAAACAAGAAGGGGTAAAATGGATTGATGAACCTGGGGCTGGACACAAAGATGAAATGTCTGGGAATTTCTATGTATCCCATGAGGATGGAAATCAAGACAAACATATTTCTTGAAATGGTTTGATGTTTAACATCATGCAGTAAGGATGCAAGGGGTAGAGGATTATTGAGTGGAGAATGTGTATGGAATGGCATAATAACCCAATGTGAATGAGAACCAAAGAAGTCCACATACCACACCACTCAAGATCTCATGAGAGAACCTAGGAAAAGAGGTCGAGAGAAAGAATAGAAGAACCTGAGGCTAGAACCTAGGATGAAATGTCCTAAAGTTCCTATGTATCCTACAAATATATGGAATCAAGCCACACATTGTTCTTGAGATCCATGTAGTGAAATTTCATGTGGTAAGGATGATAGAGATTGAAAGGGAGATCCCTAAAGGTATGTACATGGAATGAACATTATAAACCCAATGTTAATGAGGGCCAAAGAGTTCCTCACCACAACACGCGCTTCTGAAAAAGTTCAAGCCAATGGGTGAGAAAGAAGGCCATATTTGATGTAACTAGTGTTGGACCTAAAGAAGAAATGTTTTGGAATTCCAACATTTTCCAAGAGGATGGGAATCCATCGAGACATAGTTATTAGAAATGGAATGGTAGGTTACCAATTCTAGGGGTAATATTGTTGTGTCGTTCTGCCCTAATAACTGAAATAAAAAGCATTTGATGGATCTTGTTTGTTCATCACTGTTGGTGTGTTTTTTTTAGAATCAAACCCAGGATGGAAAATCTGGGCATTGCCGCAAGATTCAAGCCATATATTTTCCTTTCCAAATGGAATGGTGGATGGCTGATGCCAATCATGATGTACCCTAAAGTGAGGAAACCACAATGTGGTGCTATTTTTTATCATGTGTCCAGGACGATACTGTCCCAATTTTAGGTTGTATGATAGGACCAACCCTTGCACATTGACATCGACTGAAAAAGACGTTATAGTTTAATGTAATGTGGGAGGAGACTGCATATTTTAACATCATATGGTTTGGACACATATGGAAGAACTATGTTCTAAAGATAATGAGCCTTGCATGAAAAAACATACTTGGAATGAATGAGGAAAAAATTCCACACCACTCCATGCGCAATCCCAGGGGGGGCCTTAGGCCGTGGGGCCAAAAAAGATTGAGGGACAAGGGGCTAGACCCATGGATGAAATTTTTGGGCCTTCCAACATATCCCCTGAGAATGGGAATCAAACCATATGAAGTTATTAAAATTCCATGCATTTTGACATCATGTGGTAAGGATACAAGGGGTTAATGTTTATCAAGAGGGGAACATGTATAAAATGAAATAATAACACAACGTGAATGAGGACCAGAGAATTAAACATACCACACCATTTCCGATCTCATAATATAACCTAGGACAAGGTGCAAAAGAATGAATAGAAGAACCTGAAGTTGGATCAGAGGATTTAAATTCTATGTGTTCATATGTATCCCATAAATATAGGGAATCAATCCACATCTTGTTCTTGGAAACAAAAAGTAGTGTACCATCATATGGTAATGAAATAAACAAAAAGGGGATGGAGAGATCACGAGATAGGTATGCGGCATGTCCATTGAAAACCTGATGTGAATGAGGAAATAAGTCCACACCATAAGACATACACCCAGGAGAACATATGCCAAGGGGCCAAAAAGAAGGGAAGGTTTTTTAAAATCGAGGTTGGATGCAAGGACGAAATGTACGGATGTTTTTACGTATCCCATATAGATGGGAATCAATCCATATATAGTTCTGAAAACACCATACAAAATAAAATTGTGTGGTAAGGATCTGGAAAAGGAGGAGTGTCTCAAGAGGATGTGTGTGGTGTGGTATAAATATCCCAATGGAATGGGGGAAAATGGTCTATACCACACCACACAATCCTAAGAGAGAACATGAACCAAAAGGTTGAAAAAGTCAAGAGAACTGATTCTGGACCCAAAGATGAAATGTTCAGGTGTCTCTATGTATACCATAAGGATGGGAATCAAGACACATGTAATTATTTGTGAATGATGTGATGTTTAACATCGTGTTACATGGATGTAAAAGATCTTAGTTTAAATCCATAGATCTTGGATCGTAGATGCCCAGTTCAATGTCCTGTGCATGGGATATAAGGTAACAAAAATGTGAATCATCGTGCTCATTGTTTGGGAGATCATAGGGATAGAAATAATTATTGACAATAATTTCTGACCATGTTTGCAACAATGTATCCATATCAAGTGACCTAAAATGGGCACAAATAACTGAATATCGACTGTTGACCAGATTCACAATGTGGGACTTGTGTCAAATTCTCATTCCTAGTCCTCTGGTACGTTGGACCCAAATGGTCGGTGAGCCAAGGTGTCATGATACCAGGCTACTAGGGGGTCCTTTCATATGTGAAATATGGTGGAGACACTAATGATGGGGTGCATAAATTGTGGTGGTACCCATGTTTTTTAACGTCTTACGATAAGGATAAGAGAGATATTAGTTAAAGGCCATAGATCTCGAACCATTCACTGTTGAACATCTTGCAGGATGAGAATGAGAAGTTTAACATCTTGCAGGATGGGGATAGGTAGTTTGACATCATTTAGGATGGATATTTCCTTAAGTGAATTACTGGTTGAGGAATATAGAATTGGTGGGAAGAGTAATACAATCACCATTCATTGTGACCAAAGAGTATACACAATTGGGGTTGACATTGTGAATGAAATAAGGTCCCTCATATTTGGGTTGTAGATTTGGTGGCATTATATTGGGTATCATTGGAATTCCCTAGGCCAATACGATGTCACCTTGTACGAAGGATTGAAGTCAACCCTTCTTGTTGAAATCCCTTGATATATTGTTCTGATTACCTTCCAGATTTGGCAAGGAATGAAGCTTGGTCTTGTCAGGAACCACTAGTTCAGCCAGATGTATTTCATCAATTTTTTCTGGTGCTTACTGATCGTATATGGATGTGTGTAGTGAGGTTAACTGAATCTTGATGGAAAAAACATCCTTTGTTCCATACACCAGGAAATATGGAGTCTACTGGGTGGAATTATGATTCATCTTTGGGTAAGCCCAGAGAGCGTTGGGGAGTTTTTTTGGCCAACTCTTCTTCTTTAGACCAACTATATTTTACTAGATGTTAGAGATGGTATTGTTGAATGTCTAGATATTCCATTTTCCTTGTTCATGATAGAGATTGGTATGATTAAAGTGGATATTTTTCTTAGCATACAATTTCAACAGCTCATCTTCTCAAAGGTTGGTGTCTTTATCGGTGGGGATGACATTAGGGACCCCAAATTAGTGGATGATATTGGATCTCATGAATTAAACAATCTATCAAGCCTTAATATCCCTGAGCAGAACTGCCCATACCCACTTGTAAAAGACATTTGTAGTTGTCTGGATGATCTTGCACAAGTAGGGTATTGCTGGTGGTTGTGGTCCCACTACATCAAGTCCCCATAATTCCGTGGTCCAAGAGTACTTTTTAGTATGGAGAGGCTCTGGAGGACGATGAAAAATCTCATCCTGGGTATGGAATGATTGGTTCCTCATGGAAAATCCAAACAGCCATGAATCTAGTTAGTACAAAAGTAACCCAATATTTGGATCTGATGAGAGAGTTTCATCCCTACCTGATGAGCCCTGTAGGAACTAGAATGAACTTCTTCGATAACAAGATAAATCTCATCTCCATGGGATTTTCTCAAGTCTGGGACCACTATAGAGGGTGAAATGAACTATGTGCCATCAGATTCACTGATATTTGTATTTGTATATCAGGATATTACCGTGCTGGAGATACTCGATAAAGGGATTCGTCCATATAAGGGTCTACTCCAATACTATGGTGGGGTACCTAGAGGTCCCGATATGAAGGAATCCGCTGTAAGTTATCTTACCTGTGGGTTATCATCATCGTCTAGAGTAACTGGAGTGATGAATATTCAATGTGCCACATGGATAATCAAATAATCCATGTCAGGATCTATAATAGATGCAGAAATGCTAGCCAAGGAATTAGATTGATGACTAGTTCAGACTCCGCTTTCACATTCACGTGGGGAATTTTATTCTCAAGGGCTAGTTCGAGACCAGTGTTGAGAGCCTACTACGCTACCTCATTTTTGGTATAGTCGTTGGACAAAAAGAATGAATAGGGTAGGATAGCTTATGTAGGTGTGATGAAAATGATACCAAGTCCTACTCTGTTAGGTCTAGGGTCATTTAGTCTCCAGAAAGTAGGTCTTTGGGAAGCACCATCAAAGTGATTTTTCCAATATGGAATGAATTGATCCACTGAGATTATTTCCTCATCTGGAAATTCACAATCTATAGACTACTCTAAGAGGGTTGTATAGGCGAAAAGAAAGGCTACCAATGCTTATCTCTTGATAGCATTGTGGAGGAAAAACAAGATGTCAAACTGTTGAAGGATCATTGCCCATTGATCTATATAGCCTATCAACATGGGGTGGTTTACAATGTACATCAGTGGATCCACTCTGGAGTATAGCTATATATCATGGTGTTGCATGTAATGTCATAAGTTCTACACTGCAAATACCAGCACAAGGAACCTCTTCTCAATAATGAAATAACTGGTATCTACATCGAAGAGCATGCAGCTAATACAGTATATATTGTTCTATGATCCCTAATTGTTCTTATGGGATAGAAGGGTTCCAAGGGAATATTCTAGAGAAGTAACATTGAGGACCATTGGCTTTTTGAAAATGGGTGGCATCAGAACCAGAGGTTAGAGTAGTTACTGCTTGACTTCTTCAAAAGCAGTCTCATAGTCCCCATCCCATTGATACTCATCAACTTTCTTCATGAGCAAGTAAAGGGAATTACACTTTCCTGTCGTATTTTTAATGAATTCACCTATATAGGGTTGGTGGACTTGAAAACCTCATTGCTCCCAAATATTTTTAGGATGAGACATATGCCTAATGGACTTGATCTTTTCCAGATTGATCGTGATGCCTATGTATCTAACAATGAAGTTGAGTAAAATTTTGCGGGAGACCCCAAAGGCACACTTCAAAGGGTTCATCATTAGATAGTGGGAATAGATGAATCTAAACACTTTCTCAAGATCACTAAGATGGTCTTGAGGCTATAATAATTTAACCACTAGATACTCCACGTAGAATTCCACCAATATCTTGAGGATCAAATTGAATATGTGGTGTATTGAACACTGATTGGTGGAACCTACATTCTTTAGACTGAAAGGAATTACCTGGTAGCATAAAGTACATTGTGGTTCTCTGAAGGTAGTAGAATATTCGTCCTCAGGGGACATTCCTATTTGATTATATTTTGGACACCTATCCATGATGGAAAGAACCTATAAGCCATTTGTGGCAACAATAAATAGTTCTATTGTAGAAAGGTGGAATGCATCCTTCGGACAGTGATAGTTGAGATCCTAGAATTCGATGCAGACTCTAATTTGTATGTTCTTCATCATTACATGTACAATGTTTTCTATCTATCTGAGGTACTGGACCTCCTTAATGAAGTTAGATTTTATGATCTTATCAACCTCGGCCTCAACCATGGCACTGTGAGAAGGGTGTATCTTTCTGGGAGATTGTTTGAACCTGCTATGATTTTTAGGGAGACTATGATTTTTGAAAGAGACCTATAGATCTAACCCTAGAATCTAATCATAAATCCATGATAATATTTCATGATTCTACCTTATGAAATCCATTTATAGTTTTTTCTCTTCTACAAGAATAGCATCACTGATTATTGTTGGTTTTAGTTCTGTCTTGGTAATGAGGATCATGTGTACCAATTAATCGATGGTATTGGAGACTCCCTCTTGAAATGTGGGAGGTTCGTCTTCCAAATACACGTATTTATATGTTGAGAGACCATCATCGTTAGGAGTTCACTCATCCGAGTTGACAGATCCTGACAGGACACTAGTGGGAGCCTGAGCGGCAGTGGAAACCTCATCGGGTGATTTCTACATTACTAAAACCATGGGGATGAATTATTTCAACCTGATCCTATATTCCCTTCTACCCAAGGGGCCACATTTGATAATATCAAAGAAATAGTGACACATCTACTTGATCTAGTTTATCACTTCCCAACAAAATAGGCATGTATGACCTATCGTTGTTTCCATGCGCTAGACATACTAATACCTTATTGGAGTAGGGGGATCTAGGATTACCTAAGTCTAATATTTGTAGGAATACGAGGTGATTCCAAAGAGCTACTAATAATTTGTAAAGTTCTTCCCCCTTGTTCTAGAGAGAACAAATCATTTCCCATGTCTGGGGTTGGGGCCTCTAATTAGTGAATCGGGAAAACATAGGCATTATCCAGGTTTGTCCATAGTTCTGTCACATCCATAGCATGCTCAACCTTATTAGCCAAAAATATCTTCACTATGATCTTGTAGTAGTTGGAATCTAGGTAACAGGATTCACAATAGGAAAAGGGAGATTCATCTTCATGGAGTACGCCTACTTGACCATTAAGGGATTACTTAAGGAATGGGTGATATGAGGAAGGTGTCGTAGATCACAGGTGGAGCTATGGTCTACCCATCAATGTGTTGTAAGTAGTGTCTTGTGAGACAACCATGAACTTGGGGCTCAAAACTATGCCACTAAACTAGGTCTTTATGTGGATAATGCCAACAGTTATTGACTTGGTCTTCTCAAAACCTTGAATCTTCAGGTTAGAGGGGCTTAGATCTGTTTTAGACATCCCCATCCTGTAGAGTGTCTCAATTGGGATAAGGATGATCCCTGAGCCGGTGTAAACAAAAAAGTGGAAGACCTCCCTACCGTTTTACTGGCCAATGATTTATAGTGGGTTTATGATCACTTATATAGGATAATATTCATCATCTCTATATAAATAGATGATGGAATAACATACCACATTCTCGACTATCTCATCATGAAAGGCTTCAGTGGCTGTTACATCTGTCTCAAATTGGAGGGAGATTTGAAATCCTCTTCAAGGTCTTCTAGCATATATTCTGATAGGAAGAGAGCCTCGAGGATATAGGCCCTCATAGGTATGTTGGAAAGATACTTTAGGACATCATATTTCTATGTAAGGTATACACTTATACTAATAATAGGTTACTCTATGGTAGGAGGTTTGACGGGAAACACTGGTTGAATAGTAAGATTCTAGCTAGTGCTAGGAATATCCCACTACTCTCTAGTTGAACTGGGTAGAGTGTATAATATGTGACAACCAGATGACTGATACCCATCAAAATCAATATTTGTTTGATCATTTCATGGTCTTGGTGGATCTTCCTAATCAAGGATTAGGAATGACAGAGGAGGTGAATATGAAGGAACAATATGAGAAGGTTGGGAAAACTAAGCTCTTCTTTGGGCCTACTGTCTGGTCTTTCTTGCATGCACATCTTGGTTTAAAGCACTAAATAATGCATTATAGTGAATTACATACCCATGGATCTATCGGCACTAGCATCTCCCAGGGATGTTGGGAGGCTCTACCTGGCACTATTTATCATCATGAACCATGTAAGGGGTTTACTAGATCAACATTATTAACCAACGTGTACCCCTAGTCATCGCATGAACAATAATTAATTTTTTGGTACATTTTTGGGTTAATCACCATCTCTTGGGGAATGAATTCACTGAGAGTATTGGAAAAATTTGACACAATCAGACATCTTTGTTTCCCTTTTGTTGTCAGTACTTTCTCCCCTGATATGGAGACAGCTGAGATGTTTATGTAGATGTAGTAGCCAAAGGTAGCACAAAGACTTCTGAAGGCTCAAGCTAATTAAAATGTGAATAGATAATACCACGGACACATGAAAATACCTTACAATCGATATGATAGTCATATTTTTGAGACATCCAGTTAGAATCCTGCAGCTATTCACCCTCACTATAAATTTTGGGTTTTATAAAGACACATGCCACATGTGATTGGGTTGGACCCAAACTGCCTCTATTGTTATCGAATTGTTCTTAGATCGAGTCATTAAACACATATCACTACTTGAGGGTGTTCCCAAGGAACCAATTATTGGGTTAGCAATTATAGTGATCAGGGAGATCCACCTCTTCGGGCCTCTTCCATTCTGAAAACCGTAGAATTTCATAGTCCAATGTTCTTTGGAAATAACTTGGAACTTAAGCCTTGGTAAATAAGTAGGTATAGTTACTTGGATTTTATATAGGAGCTCTAGGATCCTATATATAACATGGGTCTACCAGATCCTATCAATGATGTGGAAACTTATTATCTCGCCTAGGAGATGGTGGCATGTCGTGCAGGGACACCTTATAATTTTGAGGTGGGCGATACTAAGCTGGAGGCTGTGCCTGAGGTGGTGGACCTTGGAAAAGTTGTATAGGTGTCTCTATAGGTAAAACTTCTATCTACCATGGGGCCTCTATTTGTGCTACCATGGAAGTCTTGGCCTTAGTCTTCCTTCTTATGGGAGCTACATGAGGTAATGGACGTGTCGGCATGGCAATATTCAAGGCTTCTTCAAAACATTGAGTTATGTGAGAGAATTCTCATAACCCACCTTGGATGTTCTGGGAGATGAGAGAATAGACCAGCTTTGTATTGACATTCCCCAGATTCATAATTAGAAGTTTATCCATAGATAATGGCATATCAAGGGAATATGTGAGGCCCTTTCACCTTGGGATGAAGCCTGTGACATGATCTTTATGCATCTTCTTGCACTTGATGATGTTAGGAATACTTTTATTCAAGGTCGTGGAACTGAATTAGTAGAAAAACTTCCTTTAAAGATCATCCCAACCAGCTATTAACCCAATGTGTAACTAGATGTACAAGACAAACCCAGGCATTTCCAGTGTCTATATGAAGAACCAAAGTTTGATGGCTTCCAACTATATTTTTATTCCAAGCATGGGTCCAGACCTTGAAATAAAGTGGTCCTGATGCTGCAGCGGATCACCCATCCAATTTAAGGGCGAGATGGTAGGATTTCCAAAACACAAGGGTTGTGTAATAACATCCACCTAGGAAGGATGTGGTTTTTTTCAGGACAAATCTCCGCCTATCAGGTTTCAAGGGCCTTGAGGTGAGAAACAAGTTCTTCTATTGGGTCATCTGGATAAGGATTACAATCTTGAAGAGGGTCTCTAACCAATAATGCATTGGAAAGTTTTTCAATGTGTTAAGTGGGTCCAAAGGCTCGTAGTGAAATTGGAGGAATTACCTTGTGCGTTAGGGGGGATAACCTGTAGAGCATCTGGTGGGACTTGTGGAGTGGCTGGCAGAATGAGAGTCGAGTACTAAGAAATGGTTTCATGTAATTTAGTTGGATTGGGTGATTCATATCATGGTCGCTTTCCATAAACACTAGATTCTACCTTATCTAGATGGTTAGGGTTATCAAGATCACCCAATGGAGACTCACTGGGAGGGGGTTGTACCTGCCCCTACCCATATTTCCCCAATTGGGGATTGTCATAATACGTCTGGGGTTCTATGGTGCACTCTACGAGGAGCTCGATAACCATATTCTTCTTTTAAAAATTTTATTGATGCAACAATGCCTTTTCAGGGCCATCTTCCATCTTTTTCACTTATCTATATAGGGTAGAGGGTTTTTGGGACCCTATATTATCTTTACCTTTTTGGGGTCTCAACCGATAGGCAATGACTCAGAAGGTGCGTGAAGGCCAAGAAATGTTATTTTTTGGTGAGTATAGAATCTTGCAAGATCTCTTGGGTGTTGTACAACCCCAGGGGATGTTCCTATTCTCTGGGCCTTGTTCATGTTCCCCCTTCCGGTTATATCTCAGGAACATCCATGTTCACTAGGACGATGCTTGGAGGCATGTCCTCGATATCTCCAGGTGAACTAGGTTGGCGCCTGATAAGACTAAAATGTAGGGTTGCTTACATCCCCCAGCCATAGATCTAGACATGTGGGGAAGCTTATTTGATAACATTTCAATGCACAGTGTAGCTATGTACACATTTTTGTTGGAGGGTCTCATGGTAACCAGGTGACCCAGGGTGTTGATCAATAGGGAGTGTGGCCAAATCAATCAGGTGGAACTACCATCCAGTGTCTTCATAATGTTCATGGAACATTGGATAAGTTAACCGCAGATAACAGAGACATAAATTCATCATCCCTAATGTTTGGCGAAAGCACATAACCTCATCCCTCATAAGGGACTCCAGAATTTTGATGTTTCCAGTTTCACATTGCCAAAGCATCTCTAGGAAATGGTCTGCTATGCGATTTTCCCACAAACATCTCATCGCAAACTCAGGATATTACCCTTGATTTCTCCACTCTTCGACGAGAGGGGGTTTTGGGTCCACTAACAACACTAAATTATATCGTTGTGGTGGTATACTAGATAGTGGAGAGTATGCCGTGTGAGCTGAAAATCCGCCGCATCATAGTCTATTTTCTGAAGAATGCATTGACTACACCACAATATCCTTATAATATGGAATAATGACCCTGAATTCCAACACATGGTTTATGGTCTTTGACAGTGGGTCACAATGTTGGTCATCTTCGATTTGTCCCTAGAAAACCTCTATGTGAGCTCCTGTTGAGAAAGAGAATGATCATGTTGACGATATGGAGTATTGCATGGCCACACCTTGGAAAGTGGAAAATCATCCTCTGTCTGTATATATCTTTGGAGGGATGCATGGATATAGAAAACCTCACTTTCCAAAAGGATGAGTCTGACACTCCTCATTCCTTCCCCAGCCCCTGACGCGAATGATTGAGGTGAAGGTTTCATCATCTAATCACACTCCACTTTTGAATCTAAAAAGCGGATGGGTTTGATTGTGATTTGGGGCTTCTCATAATTCTTCATCTAGAGGAAATGGCCCACCCTCCTACACTAAGACTATTTATATGGGTAGGGTAAATATTTTACCTTGGGAGGACCACTTCTAGGGTTGGTGATGGATCAGGGAGGACCTTTGCTCAGATAAACCTCTGTGTGAGGAGTACCTGGGGAAATACCAAATGGAACATGGTGAGGACCTCAATGATTGAAGTTTTTTTGGTGTGGAGGACCTATAGTGGAGCTGGAATGCACATGGGTAGGGCCTCTATGCTGGTTATCAAAAGCACAGGGAGGACCTTCGCATCACCTGGATCTGGTATCTGTCGTAAGAGGAGGGCCTTTGTTCAGACCATACTGAATATGGGAAAGACATTCCTGACAACCATTGATGAAGTAGGAAGGGCCACCACTAGAGTTTGTAATAACATGAGAAGGAACCACATGATGGAAGGAGGTAGGGAAAGTAGGATCCTTGCATTTATAACCTAGTACGAAATAGAATTTTTCATACCTAAGACCAGGAGCTTGATAAGGAAATTTGTGTTGAGTGTTGATGAAGTAGGGTGGGCCCCCACTGAATTTGATGATGGTGGAATGGGGAACGCCTCCATGATGGATTTGGGAGTATATTGGACCTCCACACCATCTTATTATGGTATAGGGAGGACCACTGTAATGAACATCACCATCACAGACAAGCCTGCGATGGCTGCTTCCTACACCGGTGACCAGGGAGGAAAACTCAAACTGCTAGTGAGGTGGCTGGTGCCTTCCTATGGACCAGGAATGGTAGTGTACATTCTCTAGGATAGGTAAGATCCCCTACTCTAGGACAAGAATAGGGCACCAATAGTACATGTCAGTTGTGTCTTTAGCCACATGAACAATAGAAGATGAAGTCGCCAAGCGGTTGTCCTCCTGAACTTGCACCCAATGTTGACACCAGGTTATCTGAACTAGGTTCGGATGTATTAGGGTGTGGAACACCTACTCATCATGATGTGGGACCAGATCACGATACTTACGCGGCCAGGTGGGAGCCCTCTTCGGTGGATCCCTAGCTAATTTCCTTGAGATCGAACTCGGACATCCCTTAATTTTTTCACATAAGGGAGAGCATCATCTTGCTCTTTGGGTTTAGACTCTCGAAGATATTGAAGGTGGATTGGGGAGAAGAAACTCCCTATGCAACCCTTGGGGGTGGTCGCACTGATGGGGCATGGAGGCCTCTAGGTCTTGATGGGCCATTTCCCTTGTTGGGAAAACCCCTTTCTATTTGTATCGAGGGACAAGAGTATCGATCACCATTCTTCGAATATAATCTGAGGGTGAGATGGGGCTTGATCTCCAAGTATCTATGGTCATGTATTCTATCATAGAAGAAATAGATATGTGATGTATTACCATTTGGGAATTTACCATGCCCCAAAATTATTGGGAGAGAGGTTATCAGTATCCAGTAGCTTGATCTTCGGTCCAAAAAAGAAGTAATATTTAGACATTAGTCCAGAAAATGGGAAAGAGATAACCAGTTCCCCAATGATGTGAATTCTTCCATGGATCGATAGAATGATCCACACTAACAACATCATGTAATAGGATGACCAATGGTAAAATTCCCCAAATTGGATTCTTTTTTCATGGCATGAATCCATATATGGGGGTGTGCTGGTTGTTTCCCTGCACTCCTTCATTCCAATGGTTTGTGGAATTCATCTGTTATTCAGTGATTTTTTTTTCTCCTAGAATGAAACGAGATGATGGAATTTTGATCTCTCCTATATATTCCCCTTGTAATTCTTCACCTATTCTGGGTCTCCCTTAATGATTAATACATAATTTTTCAAACTCTTGTTTGGTGCCATATCTTTTGGGATATTAGTTAATTACACTGCTTTTGTCATGACATTATTTGGTGTGAAGTCAGGTTAAGAAACAATCAGTCAAGGGAGTAGTCACTTTGGTCATCACTAGCATGTCTGGATGCTGAAACACTGGTACACCTAGATTTATTCCCCGTATGATAAGTATTATCGAGGGCACATAATCTTGATGAATCCTATGTCGAATTCGGGGAATTATATTCCATAGTCATGTATCCAAGGTTTTCTTCAGCTTAACATATTTAACATGGTGTATGTCTCAATTTTAACATCTAGTCGAGACAAATTGGATAGATAGGAACACTGATGCGAGTGGATCAGATGGGTACATCCCTAGGAGGGAGTACCTATAAGGTTTACTAGATGGGTGGATCAAGATTCCCAATGAGGACGGATCGGAGGATTATTGTGTCCCGACAAAGGGGACACCAAATATGACCATTGGATTGGATTGAACCTTGTGGAGGCCTCCTATATACCCTATATTGAGGATAAGGATCCAAACTCACATATTTTGAGATGGTGAATCATGGGATTAGGGTGTGCACAATTTAAAAAAAAACCCAAAGACATGTTGGGGAATACATGTTGTTAGCATCCTGGGTGCTATAAGGGATCAATGAAATGAATTTCTCTTACACATGGTCAGCATCCCATGGATGGCATGATATCACTAGGATGTGGTGGCCCGGGTGGAATCTAGGTGGACGTGGATGGAGTGTCTATGGATGGAATGAGTGGGGATGCAACTGAGGACCAGTGAAAAGGTGACAGTGTAAGGAATTAACCATGAAAAAAATTCCTACATATCCACATGGCATGGAATCAAAGTCCATGTAGTTCTGGAATGGGGTGATGAGCCACTTGATTATGCGGCTCGTGAGGATGGATGCATGGATGGAACCAGAAGGAATTAGAACATTTGGTTTTGGGAATGATCTTCCCAAGACACAAATACCCAAGGGAGAGGCCATGATGGTACATTTGTGATGAGCTTGAACCTCAGGGAGGATTCCTATGTACCATTAATAGAGAGGGAAAAGATCAAAGTCCATATAGTTTATTATAGGGACATAATATCAGGGTGTACACAAAGGACGGCGACCCAAAAACTTGCTGGGCTTACCCATGGTTAGAGGCCCATCATAATAGTGGAACTATTTCTTTGAACTGTATGTATTGAATGTGGAGCTTATGCATGGTTAGATTCTCAGTAACTAGTCTGACACCACTAAAGGGAGGACCAAGGATGTGGGTCCCATCAAAGGGGATGATGAAGTTTACCAGTGTTTGTTGTTGAACCTTGAGGAGGATTCAAATGTAACTTTCTTTAGAAAACAAGGATCATGTCCCACGTTGTTAAAATTCATAAAATTTAATGTCATTCGGGACAAAGGGGGAATATAGTTTGACATCTGGAAAGATGGGGGTTAACCGATGTAAAGTGGTCAGGACTAGTGAGTGATGGGCTTGACTATCATGGAGGATTTGTACATACCTTGTCTGAAGAGGGGAAGGATCAAAGTCCACATAGATCGAAAGAATGGGTAATGGATATAAATAAAAAGGAAACATAAAGTGGATTTCATCGTCAATTTTTAATCAAAGCCCATGTGAGTCATGCTTAGTGTGACAAAAAATAGGAAACAAAGACCTGATGATCACGCCATGAAAGGTGCATCTATGATGAATGGAATGGGGCTTACTTTGGTTAGCAGACCAAGGAGAAGAAAACTGAGACTTATTCTATGAGGGAGTCCTAATTAGGGGTCCAAATGAATAGAGAGGGTATTTCCACTATTCCCAGAACAACCTTCAATGATGGGTCAAGGCTAACGTAAGGATAGCTAAGGGGCACATGGCGACAAAGCTCTGAGGGAGAGGGGAGTGAGAAGGTGTTAGTACACATCCCCTTCATAGTCCTCCATAGACTTGTCACTGATGAGGTGGTCACAGTATAACGTCATGTGTTGGGGATGGGTATGTTTGGAAGTTTAACGTCCTGGATCTTGTATGATGATGATTCACTTCTCACCCCCCGGACTTACATAACTGGTGCACTATTTAACCCTTGGTGAAGGGAAGGCACCAGCATTGCCATATGAAGATGGGGTTGTGGAGTGATCCATTGAGGGGATCACGTTAGTGATTCTATGAGAGGAAGAAATATCTTTTAGCATGCTTAGGAGGAGAAGAAATAGGAAAAGAAACACAATATGAAGCACCACCCAAGGGAATTTGAAATCAATCAGTACAAGATTGGAAGGCCGCACTGGAGAAGAATCCGCAAGACAGGGGTGTTTCTTGTAAGAGGGGTTTGGAAGTGGTGCTTTAGGGTAAGTACGACACATTTGGTGTACAAGGAGGGTCACGTGAATGATTTAAGAGGTGAATGTAGGATGAGGGACTGCATACAAATTGGATTGTTGCGCTCAATATGAGTGATTGCACATAAGGGGGACCATGCGCGCATGATTGGAACAACATGAGTGAAAAAATGAATCCAGAGGAATATTTTGTGTGGAATTTCCGTAGAGTAAATGGAAATGGGAAAGGTAAATCCCTAGTGGGATCACTAAAAGGAGGACCCCTGGGATACCAGTTCCGCACGATCCAATACCTTGGGGCCATGTCTTTTATGCGGTAACGGAAAGGAAATCTTTCGTGTAGTAGGGAGGTGGTATATCTCTTTAAGAATCTTAAAAATGATGGGATATGTTTGTATTGATAGAAAGAATATTTAGTGGTGGCGTGCAAGGTAGGTTGTACAAAAGGGGAATTTTATGTCGCATTGGCCACGGAAGATCTTGCGCACAATTTCTAGTCTTTTGTGGAATGGAAATTTCTTTGGTAGTGATGACTTGGCTATTTTTCAGAAGTTTTCCACAAGAAGTCTCATTTGATGCCATATTGGGAGTGCAAGTTCTTGTGTGAAATTTCAAATCTTTCATGCTAGTTCAATTTATTTCACACTTTTACCTTGGATGTTTTTTGGAGGGTTTCAACCAAAAATCTCATTTGATGTCGCATTGGTCATGCATGTTCTTACACACAATTTACCATCTTATGCACCAACCTGGGAACTTGCATACACACCCTTTGGAGTCTCAATATTTTTCTATAATTTATAATTTTCCTTTAGTTTGCTCAAAAATTACCATTCATAGACTTAATCCAAATTCAGTACCCAGAAGAGGATATTTATTTTTTTCATTGGAAGGAAAAATATTCCAGAAAATTTTTCAAGAAAATATGAATTGAATTCTATAATGTGGAATACACACCCATAATAATTAGTGTTTATCTAATCAAGGAATATAGTGTGTGATAATTATGAGTTTATAGTAATATTATTAAATTTTATTTATCTCAGTTTCTTAAGACCTAATATTCCTCATGTAATGACTCATTGTGAATAGTTTTAATGTTATCCATATGAATATCAAACGATCCATTCTTAAAGAGTTATCATATATATATAATGGAATATGAATAATATTAAATTGTGTAAAAGGGTAGAGTCACCAAATATTTTTAGTCCACTTTTTTATATTGGAATGTAGAATTTGATGATAAAAATCCACATTATGTGGTACTTTATTTTTTGGCAGAAAGATCTGTGATATGATATTTCAATTATAAAACAATAATGAATTTGTTAATTATTGAATATAAGTGTGTTTCCAGTAAACAAAATTATAAAAATTATTTGGATGGAAGATAAATAATATTTCTTGATTACTACAAATGATAATCCCCTGATAATTACATGTGATAATCAAAGTGTAATTGATTTATCAAAGATAACAGTGCAACAATCAAGATCAAAATTCATTGATATTAGATATAATTTTATCCAATAAAAGGTTTCAAATAGAAATGTGGAGTTTGAACATATTTTCTTAGGCTGTCAAATAATGCATATATTTCACAAAGTTTGTGTTCAAGGATAGATTTGAATACTATGGACTAAATATTCATGTTCAGTAGTTCTTTGTTACATGATAACTTTTTATAAGCCTCAAAATAAAAACCCTAAGATTTTACCATATATTTTATATTAAAATAACACAGTTCATGAAATATACACTAATGAGGTTAAATAAACTTCAGAATAATATTTAAATAAGAATATTATTACCTAATTATTGGGTGGGAAGGTATGAATTGGAATAACTAAAATATAGAGTATATAACAAAATCATTTTACATAATATAAATAATGAATTAAATTAATAATGTTAGAATTAATTTATTTATTATAACTACATAATAAATAATAAAAATACATTTTACGATTTTAAAATACATTTCTTCTAAAATTGGTTTTTATGTTATTTATACATGAATAATTAAAATGAATTTTTAATATTTTTTAAAATTTTATAAGAAAATTTTAAAATCATTTTTGGAATCTCCATATCAATATTATCTTGTGTTTATTTTTTGGAATATTAATGAAAAGTTTTATTTATAGATGAATAATGAGAAATATTTATTTTTGACAAAAACCTATCATTTCTTTCCATTCAAGAATGTAATTCAAATGTATTATTAATTTATTAATTTTTTATAATTCACATTAGATAATTTTTATTATAAATAGTCTAATTAATTTAATAAGAATTTTTATTATATTATATTTTGGTATAAGTTCATTTTTATTCTTAAAACACATTTTTCTAGAAATTATTTCTGATGATATTTGTGTACATATGTGAATTTCGAGAAATAATAGGAATTAATATATGAAATACAAATTTTATTTTTATAATTAAGAGGTTCAGATTTTATAAGTAGATTAATTTCATTTTTCCACAATGTCATGTAACAACGGTAATATATTAGTAGTATAGTAAAGGGTAAAATAGGTAAATTATGGCTAAAACTGTAGCATTAGATCTTACAATCAACCCAAAAAAATTTAATTATGTAATTATTTTAGTTTATTTTTATGTTACCTATCATATGTTATAATATATTTCATTTTAATGCTAATTTTTTTTTTATGATGTTTATATGATTTTCAGTTATGAAAAATTGTAGAATGTCACCTTCATTATTTTACTATCTGTAACATGTTTTCATAAAGATAAAATTATATTTGCTTGATTATAAATGATTATTTTGAATATTAATAAATAATTTTTTCTAGAGTTATTCGTTTTATATTTTTTTTATAGTATAATTTCCTTGAATGCTCACAAAACGTTAACACAATTCAAGGGAAAGTAGTAAAAAAATAAAATAAATGATTGTAAGAACATTAAATGTATTATATTTTGGATGAGTAATAGATAAAAATTAATTAAATAGATAAGTTATGATATATTTAAAATATTTTAAATTCAAATTATATTATAGTATTTATTTAATTAATTGAAATAAAAATGAATAGCTAAAAAATTAACCTTAAATTTTATTTAATATTTAAAAACAATTTTTAAATTATTATAAAATTACCAAAATCATATATTGGATCAAGTTAATGGGAAATTATTTTTCTAATCAACTTTTATTCATTTATGTTCCAATAATAATTTTAAATACTAGTTTCATGATTCCTAAAGATTGAATAATTTGATATAATGCTTAAGGTTAAAAATTGTTACTATGGGTGTAAAAACAAAATAAAAGGACAAATATGACACCTAAAGTATCTTAAAATTATTTTTTTATATTTAAAAATTATCCAAAATATATTAAAATATATTTAATAATTTATACACTATAAATGAGGTATACAATTGTTATATATTAATATTTTAAGCATTTACGTGTTTGTAACTCACCTAACTTATAAAAGGTAACCTCCCCTCTACTCTTACTTGACAACATTGAGACACTTAGATAAAATATTACATGTCCAAATATATTACTAATATACCACCCCATATCTTAAATGTTCTAGTCACACCAAAATACCACTTGAATATGGATTTTTGTTTAATCCAAAAATGGTTACCAATGTAGAGGAATTTGTTCTTACTGGGAATTTTAATTTTTTTTCTGAATCCTCCTCCAAATATCCAATAGGGATTCTAACATAATTACATTTGTATTATAAAAATACTATATTTTTTATTTTAATATTACATACATTATAAATGTCATTTCCATGCTATGGAAAATGAAAACAACACTTGTTCATTTATATGGAATACCATCTCTAATAGAGGTGTAATTAATTTTTCATCACTGGTTTAAATGGATGGTTATAAAAATAGAATTAATGAATGTATATGATATTTAAGAAATAATTATGATTCATGAAATATATGATAGAATATGGATTATTATCCTTCCATGCATTGGGAAATGATAATTCCAGTCATGTGTATGTGTGGACTACCACCTCTATGAAGCGATATGATTATTTATTTTACCACCATGCATGGATGGTTTGAAAATTATTTATAAAAAATATAAATTATAATCATAATATTTTTATCATGTTTGATAAAATTTAATAGTTTATTAACTAATTTATCCAAGGACAATGTACAAAATTATTTTTCAAAAAATTTAGTCAACAATATTATGTGGTTAATGTAATTATAAGAAATTCAATCAATAGATTTCAAATGATTATAAAATTACATTAACAACGGAAATATAGATTATATAATTTTTTATTATGTACATAATAAATTTAAGTTAATTATATGTTCAAACACATTAGACTAAGAGGAAACCCAATGTAAGGGATTTCTGTTAAAATCTCATATTATTACAGAATTTACAATGTTCAGACATCTTTTGGGAAAATTATATGATTAAAATATATAAAAACCTATTTATTTCATAATAATTTTTTTTATTTTTGTAGTGCACATGTTTTTTTTCAAATATTTATTATTGGATCACAAGTAAACAATTTTATAACATATAAGGGTTATAGGCCTTATTTCATCTTTTATGTCTGAAATATTTTTCTTTCATTTCCATATTCATAAAAATTTACTTATAGAAGTTTTTAACAATACATGAAATGTTTTATTAAAATTTCATTTTTATTACCTTTGAATTACTTTCAAATGTTTCTATGGATTGTTTTTTAAAGTATTCCAAATAAGTAATTTTCTCATATTTTTACAATATTTTTAAAATAATGTTCTCTTTTTCATGTATACAACATAAATTATATTTCACATCACCATAGTTGATATATTATTTGAAGAATCTGTTATAATTTTCCTTGATAATTTTCAAAGAAAATATTTATCTCAATTTTTTAGTAATTTTTATTAAAAAGGTTATCAAAATATAAATCACCTATTTTTATAATGGAATGAATAGATTTTTGTATGTAATTTACATCATTGATATTTACAAAAAACATTAAAGGAAGTATTATAAATGTCCTTCATTTTTTTTATTTTATATTTCTAAATGGATTTTTTTACTACAAAACCATCAATTCTAATTACCGATGGTCTTATTTCATCCTTTACTAATTCATTGTTTTCTGTTTATTTAATTTATCATGATCAAATTTGCTATCACTACCTATCATTTCATTGGAAACTATCTTCTTCTCTAAATCCATATTTTTCACTGATTTATATAGTATGATTTTAGATATTTTGATATTTTCTTAAATTTGTACAATTTCAATATATGCGGTTAGTTTAGGAAACCATATTAAGAGTTTTTTACAGTAACTAAGAAATATTTTGTATTAATAATTCATCATAGATAAATATTAACTTATAAAGAATATTTAGAATAGATTTTATTAATCATTCAGTATATGAGGAATGCATAGGACATTCATGTTATGGGTGGAGGTTTGTTATAGATTTTCCATTGATGAATCAACACATGTCCAAAGAAAAATCAAATGGCCATATTAGTTGGTTAATTGGTGTATACCAAACCATGCAATGAAAGTTTCTTTTAAAATTAATTGATGGTATGATTCAAGACATATTAAATTATTCTTTGATGAAAAGATCATGAATTATTGGATTTATGTATTTAATTTATTAAGAATTCGTTTTTCATTATCAAATTGATTTCTATATTGATATTATATTTAAATTAGCATAAAATTAATGTTTTTGGTTAATTGCAATGACTTTAAATTTTCCACTCTTCTATATTAATTAGGAATTATGCATTCCTGATAACTTCCATTATTCAATCCCTTACTTAGATTCGGATCAATCAATTTATTTTTTTCATGGTATATATAATGATTTTAAAGGAAGAAATAAATTTTTTGAGGAAATGTTTTTAATTTATAATGTAATATGAAATTAAATTTATTATCTAGTTTACCAAAACTGGAAACAAATCCATCATGCTTGATGGGATCCATTTTATATTGTACTAATATAATAAAGTAAATACCATCTATTTGTTACTAGAATTGGGGATACTGCAATTGTGTCGAATTATGTTTATTAGGATCCTTGAAAAATATATTTTATATTAAAATATCTATCATGATTATTATTATATTACCTTAGAGTAAATAAGAAATATTCTGGGAATTTTTATTTTTTGTCTCAATATTCATGTTGAATTTGGGATAACTAAGTGAGTGTCATTGTTTAGGTATAGCGCCTAATGTAAGGAAGATAATACAAACACATGGTAAAAATATTTATTTCCCATTATAAGAATGATAATATATCAAATTACGGATCTAATAATTTCAGTCATATTAAACAAATTAACTGAATTTTTGGCTAGTGTCTTTACTCGTATGAAGAAATCAAATATGATATAATTAGGAGTGAAATATATTGTCATTATTCTAAACCGTTAATCATAACTTATGATAAAAAATATGAACTTTATTTAATTTACAAAAAATAATTGAAAAGTGTAGTTTCATGAATTTTCATATCGTAATGTATATGGAAGGAAAAACATTCAACATCCCACAATTCAACAATATGGACAGAATCACTTTAGTAAATGAGTAAGGGGAATTTTTGATTGTTATAAGTGTGGATAAAAAAACACATCTTTCTATTAAATGCAATGAAATGATAAAATATATTAATGTTTAGTGCTTTAGGGGTGAGTAGATGGAGGATTGTGAAATATAATTCCCTAGGAATCAAAGGTAAGACAAATAATATTGTTTTGGTTTTTAGTGTCATATATTGATAAAAACTAAGGATTAGTAAGAGCATGACAATTAATTGGCAATTACACATAAATATATAATTGGAAAATGTGTTATATAAAAAATTTAGTGTATATGAAAGATTATTTCATGAAGCTTATTTTCGTGTAAATATTATATTAAAATATGTAAAATCTATTGATATTTATAAGGAAAAAACTAAAATATATAATAGACTTGTGGATTAATATAATCATAGAGGATTTGAATTTATAGTGATTGTAGTTAAAATGATGAATATATGATTCTTATGTAGTGGTATTTATTATTTGTAGTTTGGTATCATAATAAATATAAATCATTAGAGGATTAATCTAATATTCTTTTTTGTGTGAAAAAGTAAGAAAATATAAATTCTAGAAAAATAGGTAGAACATTTTCAATCACAAAAAAAGGGTTCTTCTGGAAAATGTGTTTTTGATAGAGATATTTGTTGAAGAATGTTTAAATCACCATTAAGGTACTTTTTATATGAAAAAGTTGTCCTTGGTGATGTTTACTATATTTTGTTTCAATTTATTTAGGGAATTATAATTATTGAATATATATATTGGGGTGATAACAGTTATTTTAAAAAAGATAATAAAATAATTTTTGAATACTATATGAAAATAAAATTTTAATTTCTCAGATAAAATTTATTAAAAAAAATTTAAGTATTTTTACTTTAATATTTTGAAACTATATATATTTCATATATTTTTTTGAAATTCTACTGATTTTTTTTTATTTTTTCTTATTTTAACCATTTTTGTTTTAGATATTTTGAAGAACATTTCATCATTTTGTGGATCCTTCAGTTGATTAAATGATATTTTTTCTACATGAATGAAAAATTCATCTTCATAATAATGATTCACATAGAAGGATGAAATCAACCTCATATAACTAGAAGACATCAAGTAAGAATTTTTTCATTTTTTTATCCCAATAGTAATGGAAGTTTTCAATCTCATGAAAATTAATGATAAATTTTTCAAATATTATGTAGAAAGTAAAACTAATCTAAAAATGATTGTTCCCAGAAACTCATTTTAATGTTTAAATATTACTATGGTACATTCATAATATGTTTCATGGTCATAACAAAGAAATTAGTGTTCCTGATAAAATATATATCTGATTTTAATAATAATCTATGATGTATTTAATTTAATAAAATAATTAAAATTGTGAGGACTCAACTTCTAAAAGGGAGGATAATATAAAAAACAAAATAACTTATTTTATTTTAATCTAACACTATATTTGATATCATAGACTACACACTACATTGAGATAAAAAAACTTTTAAATAATATTTAAGAATGGAATCTATGACCTAGACACTGAATAGAAATATAAAATAAATAATATTCAAACCACTAAAATTAATATATTTTGGAATAATTATGGTTAACCACTAATTTCACGGATAAATATAAATAACAATTTTTGTTTAATGGGTTAATATTATAATTTAATTTTTATATATAAATTCCTTTCAAGTCAAGATATGTGAATAGTCCCAAGATGGACATTAAATGGTATTTAAGGTTTAAAAATTACTTTTAAATTTTCATTAAATAATTATAATCATATATATAATCAAGTTAATAGAAATTTTTTAATAAAATAATGCATGTTTCATTTAATTTACACTTGTATGTTTTTAAATTACTCTCCTGATTCATTAAGAATGAAAAAGTTGTTACAAAATTGAAGGACAAACAAGGTTAACAAGAGGGATAAACCAAATGATAGGGTTTATAATGACAACTACAATAGTCCAAAATTAATTACTTTATTATAGTCTAAGCTTATCCTTAATATTTAAATATATGGATGTTTGTTTCCATTTTACATTATTTATAGAGATATTATATACTAATGTTCCATGTATTTACAATTTTTCCACTAGACTCAATAATAAAAGGGTTCTTTCTCTATATTCTCATTCAAAAACATCGAGCTGCTTATATAGACCATGAACTATTAAAATACTTTAAAATATCCCTAAAAATATTAATGGTCATGGTATTAGAGAAAATTAAAATTCAATAATTTTTTATGTGTAATCTAAATTATTTTACCAAAAGAAAATGTATGTGTTCTAAATGAGCTTCTTAAAGATACATTCTTCTCAAATGTCAAAAAAATCAATAATATTCTTATCATAAGTAAATTAAAATTATTAAAATATTTATTTATATTTATGTTATTGGTTTATCCATTTTTACACTCATTTACATCGAATGGAAAATAAAAACATCTCATGTTCATGTGTACGACCTGGCATCTCTATGTCACAGCGTAAATCATTTTTCATCACCAACATACATAGAGTGATATAAAAATATAATTAATGAAAAAATGTTAAAGTTATGACCAAATTATTATTATATAAATATATTATATCATATAATTTCTTACCCAACATTTTATTAGGATATGACATCATTTATCATGAATATGTGTGTACTACCACCTCAATGAAGTGATGAGATTTGTTTTTATAATATCACCAAAATTAATTACTATAATATAGTATACATGCAATTAAAATTATCTTCATGATTTTATTAACATCATTGATATAGTTTAACTATTTCATAACCAATTTAATAGTAAAAACTATACTCAAGAAATTTTATAGAAATTGACTAAATAACCCTAAGTGATTGATATAAGAAGGAACTATTAAATGAATGGATTTTAAATGATTAAAAAAATGAACATAACATATGAAATAAAGATGAAATCCTTTAAAAAAATATAATAAATTTAAATTCATTATAAATGATGATAAAAAAAATTTATTTCTATATAGAGACCCAAGGTAGGGGATTTATTTTAAAATCTCATTTTGTTTTAATATAGTTTATGTTCATATTTACATTGGGAAAATTATATGATCAAAATAAATTATAAAAATTATATTTCCTATTATAAATTTATGTATTTTTTTCCATTTTTATTTTCCATTTCTTCTCTAATCTGATCATTAATTAATATCTATGTTACATATAATGTATACCGACCTTATTTATTCTTTTTTTGTCGAATATCATTTTCTTCCATACCAATTTTATAACAAATTATTTTATGTATTTTTTAATTGCACATTAAATTTTTTATTAATATAAATCTTCATTACCTTTTAATTATTTATAGAGGTTTAAACATAATGAATTTGAATTCCTTCTGAATAAGTTATTTCCTTGAATTTTTATAAAAGTTTGAAAACAAGGTCATATTTTATCTTTTATGTAATGAGTGACCTATCCCGCAATCATGACAAATATTGAATTTTAATATGTAGTTAAATGATTCAATGGTTGTTTTAAAATTATATAATTTTTTAAATATTATATAAAATTATATTCAAAAGATTATTAAATGGAAAGTGAATTATATTTTTAATGGAATGAAATAAATTTTGAATGTGATTTTTCAATTCATTATTACTCAATGTTATAGTGATTAAATTTTTAATAGACTTTAATTATTTTATTTTATTTTTAAATGTACATTTCTTACTGTAAAACATTATTTTTCAATGAATATATGGATTTCATGTTGAGTAAATAATGTTTTCTTTATGACTTTTCCATTCCTTCTTGTTTTGAAAATCACTAAAAACTTATCTTTAAGAAAATATTTTTTATACTATGCTTTTCTTTTATAAGGAAAATTTCCTTCTCTAAGGAAATTTATTCTTACCAGGTTTTCATTGTTCATATTTTGACTAAGTATAAAATTTGGATTCATATTTGTAAACTTGGAATACTATAAATACTTAGATATGATGCATTCTGTTTTAGACTCTGAATTTTGGATGTGAACTGTAATGAAGTTCTACTCCAAATTCAGGATGTGAACTGTAATGAAGCTCTACTCTGAATTTTGGATATGAACTGTAATGAAGTTACACTCTGAATTCTGGATATGAACTGTAATAAAGTTCTACTCCGAATTCTGGATATAAACTGTAATGAAGTTCCGCTCTGAATTCTAAATATGAATTGTAATGAAGTTACACTCCAAATTCTGGATATGAACAGTAATGAAGTTCCACTCCAAATTCTGAATATGAACTGTAATGAAGTTCCACTCTGAATTCTGGATACGAACTCTAATGAAGTCCCACTCTAAATTCTAGATACGAACTCTCATGAAGTTCCATTCCGAATTATGGATACGAACACTCATGTAGTTCGACTCCAAATTATGATTACAAACTTATCTAAGTTCTGACACCACGTTCTCTGAATTTGGACTCCGAACACATATGAGTTCTGACTCTGAATTCCCATGAAATCTGACTCCAAACATTGTAAGTTTTGGTTCCGAATTCTGATGAAACCAGACTCCAGATTCCTATAGATTTCAGGTTCCGAATTCCTACAAAATGTAATCTGAATATCTTTTTATTATAGACTCTGATTTCCATTTTGGTTAGACTCTGAACTTTTATTTTCTTACATTATGAACTTCAGTTTTGCTTATTCTTACACTCATCTCATTATAAAATGATGTCGTGCCTTCAGTTATACATGTTTTGTTATAAAACCATGTCGTCCATTATTTTTCTAAATAACTGTTGGTTGAGTGACACGTATATAGGTCCCTCTGAAATTAAAGAATAAATATGACTGTTGGAGGAGGGAGCCGACCACTGGAGCTTCGCCTATAAGTAGGAGCTCATTTGAAAAGAAAACACAAGTTTGACACTGATCTTGGACTAAGTTCTTTTGAAGTGATTTCTAGAGAGAGAGACTCTTATTAACTCTAAAAGATTTATGCAGAAAGATTGAACAGATTGTTCAAACTTTTCCTTGTGTAGACTTTCTTCGTGTGACTCTGAATAATGGTGATTACATTCTATGGCTTCCGCGGAAAGAAAGACAAAGTTACAGACTACCTTGAAGTTCGAGGGATTCCTTTCTGAGAAAGACAGAGGTTCCAACTACCTTTAAGTTGAGGGCTTGTGAGGAAAGAAAGACAGAGACTCTGATCTTCGTATTGAGGGCTTACCTGGGTGTGGATAAGACAAACTTTCTTGAAATTATAAATCAAGGGACCTTTATCCAAGGTTTTTGGATACCCTTCTCTTTGGGATAAAAGATTCATATCTTATTACTTGTTTTTGTTACAAGTTTTTCCGCTGCATTTTGTATTGTAAGAAAAGTATAAACTTCTTATATTTCCTTACACTTGTACTCTGTTTCATTTATATTCTATACACTTTAAGGTAAAATCTTATATTGTAAACTTTGGTTAAGTTTCATTTTCTAGATCCATCTTTTCAGAATCATATTTCCAGAACCAGTATTTCGGAATCACTTTCCAGTTTTAAGCAAGTGGGAAGAACTAAAAGATTATAACTTCATACCTTGTTCCAATTCTCCAATTGGTGTTAGAGGTGTTGGGAATTTTCTTAGTTAAGTTTTGTTAAATGTATACCTTTCCTTGTTTAAGGAAATTTTTAATGTATACAATTCACCCCCTCTCTTTTATATTGAGCATCTACAACATTATTTCGATCCTAAATTTCATTTATCCTTTACATATTCATGGTTGTTTTCTCATTACCATTCTTGTGACCACATTCCCTTTCACTATCCATCATTTCATTGTACAAAATTTTATTTTCCATATCAATATTTTATTGGATTTTTATGAAAGTGCCTTGAAAAAGGCCTTGATCGTAATAATCATGAAATTGTGGATAAAAGCATGAGGTTATGATCATGAATGACCCTATTTATGAATTCAATTTATTGATATTTTATTTTTCATTATCCATGTGATTTCTATATTGATATTAGATATTTATGTAATTTCTACTCATGTTATTGAATTAACGACAAGTGTTTTCATTATACAATATTCCATAATAATTATTCCTTATTGATCCATGATATATTCTAATGTAAAAAACAATTTTTATCATTTAAGGTCACCCATTATTTTTTCTCCTTTCATAATGATATTAACGATGAATCATTAAATAAATTTCAAGGATTTAATAATTATTTTCATTAATTGTATTTAATTAAGAATATAATTCAAAATTCATGTATTTATTTAGTTAATAAATAATTATGAAATTATTGATTTTATGTGTTTTATCCATTAAATCTAGTACCAATGTACTGATGTGAACATTGGCTATGTGATATTGAATTTAGGTGTGAAATACATATTCCTTTTGATTTTATTATCAAGCGGTAGACTGGTACAAAACTCATATGTATTAATATGTGAATACAAATATGGTTTTATTTCACAAATGGGATTGAGAATGAATGATTTGGTTAAAGGGGAGAGGCTTAAATTCACTAGAAAAAAATTCTTTTTCACAATGTCTCAAAAGTAATAATTCATCTAGTACTATAGTTATAGTAAATATATCTTTTATAAATGAAATGTTTCTAAAACATTTTGTTTGAGTTGTTGATTATAAAAAAATATAGAAAATGATCTTGAAAACCCATGACATTTTTGAAGAATTTTTGAAAAAAAAATCAATTATAAGGTGAGATCATTTATGGGTATTTCCAATCTTTGAAATTTTTTAGATGATTTATAGTGACGGGAGTTTCCTTGAGATGACCTGAGAAGACTAATTATGGATTTTAATAGTTACCTGGTTCATATGTAATAACAAAGTGATAATATAATACTAGAAAAGAACTAAAGTTCATCAAGATATATAGCATTATCAAGATGATATATAAGGGAAACTAGGAGATATAATATGTCACATAATATATTTTAGTAATTTCATTATTCTATTTAGCTCATAATTATGATCTTGATGTCAATACATAATATCACTCAAAAAAATTTAATGTGATATGTACTCAAATCTATCAAAGTATCAAAAACCCAATGATATGTTAAATATTTTAATTAATACAGAATATTTTATTTAGAATGAGAAATATTATTTTATAGATACCTAATGTTTTCTCAAGAATTTTTAAGATTATTTAAAGAGATATAAACAATTTATCTACTTAAAAAATTTAGGAATTTTAAGAATTTAGTGGATGATATTTTCAGAATTTCAATAAAAATAATATTAAATATGGGGATATCAAATCATTCATAAATTAGAAATATATAATAGTTATGTTAAGGTACAAATATAATTCAAGACCAATTGTTTTTTATATATGTTAAAGATTACTTATTCTTGATTGTAGCATTATAAAAAAACTAGTGATGTAGGTGTTCATGAAAATGTAAAAAAAATAGTTCACGTGGATATCTAAAGAAGATGTATCCATCTATTTTATAAAATATTATAATGATAAAAAAATAAATTAAGTGAGTTCATTTGGAACCAATTATTCTGTATACTAATATATTATGATTTTAAATTCATCCATAAATATCAATTATGATTAAATTACTATAATATATTATTTACATGTTTAAATGATGAAATGAGGTCATTTATAGAAATTAATTTATGTAATATGGATAGAAATAAAAAAATTATTAATTTGAGGAAGACTATTATAGGGAAAATCATTTGAAAATCATGTGTAGATAATATTCCAAAATATTTTTATTGGATAGATTTTTTAGAATTTTCCAAAATTCAAAATTTAATTAATATTTTGAAAATATAAAAAGAGAATTATTACATGAATTTAATAGTGGAATTAATGACATATAATGAGTGGAAATTATAAAAGATATAATATATTGAGTGTAACTTCCTTGACCCTAATAGTTTGGAGATGGTGGTTACTTTATCATGTTTTCATAATATAAAAGGAATCAAATATTTTAGGGAAAATTTATTTAATTATCTTGGTAAACATGACACCTAATTGGAATTCAGATTATTACAGATATCATAAAATAAGAAAAGTTTTTTCTTTGATAAAAAGACTATTCATATTAGTGTATCCGTGAATATAAATCACAAAACACTTACAGATATACTTGGGAAAATAAAACATAAGAAACAGTTGATCATAAATTATTAATAAGGATAATAATATAGATTAAGATTTCATGAATAAAGAATCATAATCAATATGTAAGGGTGAATAATTGATACTCTTTCCATTTAATCGATGAAATATGAGTAACATCAAAGAAATAACTAATGATAAACTAAATTCATATAAATAATCGCATAGGCTTGGAACGTATCCATAGATATTCAAAATAATCCAACAATAAAATTGAAATCCTTAGATGGTCTCATAAGTAGGGAATTCATAAAGTCAAACATTTAAAACATACTTTAAATACCTTTTATAATATTATTAAAATATGTTGGTAGAAACCTATGTAATGTTTCCAACTTATTTGTGACATGAGACATGTTAATTCATTAAGAGGTTATCAATAAATTTGAACCACACATCACTTTCTATTTCAATTTCATTCCTTGGATGAAAAGGGTTAAAACTAATCAATATAAACATTATTATTGGAAAAGTATCTTATGAAAAGTTAATACTTACCCCCAATAAATTAATCACAATCACAAACATTCTAGAGTGATATTGTGAATGCTAATAAAATTATACAACCATTTTCAAAAATATCGTAAAACTTCTTAAGAAATATTAATTATGATGTTAATAAAATAAATACCTAGTTTATTGTAGGTATATAAAATTTTTTATATCATTCATGAATAAAAATTCCTTAAAAAAGTCAATAATTTTTATTGAGTAAAATAGCCATTTAAATTTGAAAATAATTCAAAATAAACTATTTTGAAAAATAGTTTGAATTAAAATTTATTTTACAATATCCATTTAAAACAAGAAAAATAATATATATAAAATTGAGTGGTTATGAGGATAGAGAATCATTTTCAATGCATCCACATTGAAATTGTGATTCCTTTCAAATTATTGTTAAAATCCAAAAGAGAATTGTTTTTTTTAAATATGAAGATTCATTTCAAAACATTTTTTTAAAAGTAAATAATCAGTAAAATTTTGTTTAAGAAATATTTTTTATAATATTAAAATAATTTTTGAAAACATTTATTGGAAACATTGTTTTAAAACATATGATTTTTAACAAAAGGGTGAATTAAAGAATTATTTTGATTAAAATAATTTCAAAATAATTTTAGGCACCAAAGATTGGGAAAAGGTTTCCCATACTTAAAAAATATCACTATTTACTATATTTAATTAAAATATTTTTTAAAGTATAAATTATAAATAATTTCCCATAGTGAGACATCAACTTAAACAAATCATGAATAATGATGAGATTGTGAGATAAACCATTACCACATTGGTAACTTATGAATCATAAGATTCATAAAATAAATAAAATAATTAATAATTCAAAATCATGAATATTTATAGATTAATTATTTTAATATAAAAATGGGTAGTACATACACCACACAATGGAATAAGGTGAGAATACAGTGTTTGTCTCATGGAAGTAAAATTTACAAGAGAAACACTTACCTCTGGTGCTACTTCTACTGAATATTTATAAACATTATATATAATAAATATAGGGTTTCTATAATTATATTAAATAATTATACCTATATATCTCATACCATATATGATTTACTTATATTCTTTTATCACCTGTTTATTAACAATTCATTATAAAAAACCTGATTTCAGTGATAATTACTTCATTGTTTATGTATGTTTTCATTCAGTAATTTTGGTCCTTTTAATCATTTCATGGTTAAATAATATTTATAATGTTACACATAATATAATTATCATATATATTCAATATTTTTTAATATTAATATATTATGGTTTTAGATGAAAAAATGGATTACACTGCTGATGTTGATGGTTGGCCTTACATATGCATGAAAAGTGATTCTATATTGCTGATTGATGGAATAAAAGATAAATAAATTTTCATTAATACTTGAAAAATAACAATTATATCATTAATATAATTTATATTAATCAAATTAATCCTTATTACCATCCATGAAAAAATAATATATGAAATATTTCACATCATTATATGGAGTTGGTAGCCCACAGAAGTGCATTAGTGATGCCATATTTTCAAACGGAATGAATGGTAAGGAGTTATATATGATGTTATATTTATTGAATTATGTTTGGATAATAAATATCATACATTTTAATTAATTTTATCCTTAACATCTTTCATGTCAATTGTAAGAGGGAATCGTGACACTTTGCTTCGTGGGGTTGTAGTTCCCCTCACACACAGGTGACTTTATCTTATCCCTAATAAAACACAAATATAGAATTTATAATTTATATAGTATTTTACTAAGTATAATAATTACTTAATATTTATATAATTATGTTAAATTCATCATTATATATATCCTTGAAATATGGTTATGGAAAACCAATTACATCGGGACGCGAGGTCGTAGTCCATTATACACATGATTGAGGGTTATATTTCCCATTTGATGGATGTGGAGACAAATATGGTTTTTGTATTAAAAGGAATTATATATAATTATATATTAAATATTGGTTTTATTATATCATCACATTTTAAGAATCTTATAATCAGGTTGAACAATAAATAAAACAAATACACAAGTTTAAGTATTTTACCTCTTCTTCATAGAGTCTCTTTAGGTTTATAACTAAATCCTTCATATAAGATATTTTTAATTAAAATAAATTCTTAGGATGTCTATAGGTTTTTAATTAATGGAATTTGGTTTGTATTGTTTATTAACAAATGGTTTTGGATGTATGATGTGGGGATGAGAGGGGTGACCTTTTAAAAATTTGGGAGAGGACACATATATAATTATTAAAATGATAAAGTGATAACCTTATTTTTCTCATGTCAAAAGTCTAAAAAAGGGTCATTAATGTACTGAACCTAACCTTGGTACCCATATGTAAGTGTCAAAATTTATTAAATTCAAATAGATACAAGATTCAAATCCCAAGGGAACGAATATCTTAATAGTTTTGAAAAAACCAGATTACATACATGATACCCATTTTACATTGGGAATAGAAAATAAAACATCATACATAAAAAATATAATAAAATGCATTCTTGAAATCTCAGTCAAAGTCCTCTTTATCACTTCCATTAGAAAGGAATCTAAATAATGGTGAGAGAAAATGATCAGTAAAGGTTAAGTATAATGGAAGATACCATGAATCAATAATAATAATCAATATGTAAAATTTCATAGCTAAACACTCACACCACATAAATATTTTCATAAGTCCTAATAAATATGTCAAGTTAAATAACTGAAATAGATGCCATTTAATTAATGTACTGAGAACAAAATTAATCCATATATAATATCATAGAAAATAATTCATGTATAATAATAATAATAAAATAATTCAAAATAAAGGAAGTTATTTAATATTGTATGTCATGTTTCACTATCAAATTGAATCTTAATTTTCACGACCTTTCACAATATGGTTTAAAACAAAATAGCTACAAAACCATCTAATTTGGAAAATGGGTTCACCTCATTAGTCTACTAATACATCAAGGGTATTAATTTAAATGTCCCAGAGACCATGTCATTTTAGTCCAAATAATTCCTCATATATCAAATAATCATTTTTATTCCAAAAACTACGTTCCTTATAAAATATTCATTTTGAGTAAAGGAAACATATTTAGAAATATTTCCCTTATTAATCAATTTCTATCAATGTAAAAAATCATATGTAAAAACAGAATACATATTAAGAAATAATAATATTAATTAAAAAACAAATTTTATACTTAATAAAATTTTTATTTTCAATTAAAAATTTTTATAATTAAGTTATTTCTTAAGAGAATGTTAAGAATCACAAAATAATGTAAAATTTTACAATAAGTTTTACCATGTTATAATTTTCAAGTCGAATCCCCTTGGGATATATAATTTAAATTGAAACATAGATTTCCATGAAGAATAAATTATTCATGATATTATCTTTCAAAACTAATAATAAATACACTACATAAAAGTGAATTTGTTCATAAAAAAAATAATTCTCAGTGGAATGTTAATAGTGAAAAAATCACTTACCTCGAGATTCCTTTTGGTTGAATACTATTTATCCTCTTGTATAATGGGTTTTTGTATCTTATTAACTTATAATACAACCATATTAATATTTATAAAATCATATATTATCTTTTTATAACATCAAATAACCCTTTTCTTAATAATATTTTGTTATTTTCATTGTTTCGAGTGATAATTGCCTTGTCTTTTTAGTAGGTTTCAAAATGTTATTTTTTTTCTTCCTATGATGATTTTGATTTAATAATATAAACAATTTAAACCATGATTGAAATATCATATATATTAATTATATAAATGTTTCTAGTAATCCATAAAATTTTATGATTGGAGGTGAAATGCATCGTTCATAGAGACAGTAGATCGTACGTACACTTGAATGTAGTTTGCATTATTTTATCGTATTTAAAGAAAGAAATTTAAATTATTTATATATATATTATCGTCTAAATGTAATTTTTATGTCATACATATTACATATTTCTATTAATCTCAGCCATAATAATTTCCAAGTAAATAGGTAACGAATCGCATCACTTCGCGATGTGGTAGTCCGTCGGACGCAAAAACAACGTGATCATATTCCCAAAAGATGGAAAGAATTAAGGTATGTGTTATATAATTATTATAAAAGAATTAATAAATCATAAATATTTAATATTTAATATATTTACATCATTTTCTTCATTATTTCTGACCATCACAAGTGGTAATGAAAAAATGAATGACATCAATTAAGGATACTATATTCCACCATACACCCAAACAATGATTATGTATCCCATTTTATGGAATTTTATGAAGTTTTATGTCTTAACATTAAAATTAAAACATATATGTATATTTTTTATACTTATGATATTACATAATAATGATCCAAAAATAATTTAAGGATATAGAGTAGAAAAAAATATATAAACACTATTAAAAAAATGATACATATTCCTCGAGTATCCTCCTACGGTTTGAAATAATTACTTCATATTTTTCCTTTCATCAAAAATTAAGAATTATAGGATGATTTGAGGGAATTTGGGGTGTCTTTTGTTTATGTATTTTCTATTCTAGAGTCGTTTTAATGTTAGAAGATACGGGGAGACTGGGTGTCCTTTTATAAATGGGGGAGAGGAAACAATTGGCATTACTAAGAATAAGTAATTTGTAACCATGTTATTTCAAAAAAATCATTAATAGTGCACTTAATTAGATCTATGAAGAATAAATGTCAACATTTGTATATTAACTATGTTTTTCAAAGGTTCTAGGTTATTTCTGCCCTTAATTGTAAAGTTTAGCATGTTAGTAAACTTGTTTTCTATTAATCATTGTAATTAATTTTATCTACTTTCATAAATCACTTGGTCAAAAATTAAGTTATTCTTATTATTAATATTAAATTATTTTGATTACAAATAAAGAATCTATTTTTCAAAATCCCACTTACAGAAATGGTAAAAATAAATTTATTCTTAGTCTCACATACGGAATGATAAATATGGTTTTTAAAATGAAAATGTTCAAATGTTTACTATATTTGTATATATAAATTCTATATAAAAATTATTAAAATTACTTAAATTGGATTAATTTATTTATAATTTATCTAATTTTACTACAAAACCATTCTAAAATATAATTTAACATTATAAATTCTTTAGATCAAAAATCAGTTTTCAATTAAAAATCTATATTTTTTACAACACATTATTTTTCACAATTCATCACAAAAATAAAACCTCTCAGAAAAATAAAAAAAAAATCAATCTATGATAATTTTTACAATCACTCTTCATAAATTAATTTTATTTTTCAAATAAAATTTATAATAGAGGAAGAAATTATTTCTAAAAAAAATTGTTCCATTAAAAGGTAGCAAAACTGTCATTAAAAAATACAGGTTTTTATGAGTAAAATTAGGTGTCCTCTTATCTTATATCTAAAAAATTTATTGGATGACTATAAAAACATTTAAATTAATTTTATATATATATTTCTTGATTATAATTCACTAATATTGATTACTTTAATTTAATATTATTGAATTCCTTTGGGTTCCTAAAAATAATTATTTTATAAAAACATTTACTTTATATTCAATTGCTTTTTACTATCATATATAATTAATTAGTAAAAATTAATTAAACAATATATTTAAATTAGTTAGTTAACCCTTTTCGTAATACATACCTTAAATAAAAGGAGATAATTTTAATTTTAATTAACAATATTAATAGTATATGGTAAAACTCCATCTTTTATGTAACACGGTCTATTAAAGAAATTAATTTTTTCATGAAATTAAATCTAAATAAGAGTAGAGTGCATTGAAATATCTATCCAAAAAATTCAATATAAAAGGACAATATTTTAATGTATTAGGGTTCTACATTCATCTCACTTGCAAAACATTCAACCTAAAATTTTTATGGATAGAACCTGTTAAATAGATAAGGGTAGTTCTTATTCATAATATTCTCCAGTTACCATCTTATTTTCCCCATTTTTATACTTATGGAGATAAACTTTACTAGAAAATTCATCTCATTATTCAATACATTATCTATTGTATAAATAATTTGGATGAGTTATTCACAGCCGGAAATATCATGTTCAAATTTATTTCATTAGGGATGCGCACATGCATTGGATCCAGCATGTAATTAGAAATGAAATATAGAAAACATAATGTACTTTTGAGAGGCTTTGAATAATTTCCAAATGATAAGAAACAACTCCAATTCATTCAATAATTTCATAGGGTCTAATATTCCTGGGACTAAACTTCCCTTTCTTACAAAAATTTATAAGAACCTTCCATGGAGATACATTCTAAAAAACATGATCTCACACACGGAATTCCAAATACTTAATCAAATTATTGGAATAAATATTTTTCATAGTATTAATTGCATTAATGTGATCCTGAATAGCCTTTATAAATTTTTTTGGATCTTCAAAAATTTATGATCCTACATGTTTACTTTCACTAACTTTATCCTAACAAGTTGGAGTTAAACATCTATTTCCATACAATTCTTTATATGACGCCATTTGAATACATCAATGGAAACTATTATTATATGAAAAATAGACCAAAGGTAAATAATTATCCCACAAAACTTCTATTTCAAGTGATAATGACCTCAAATTGGTTAAATTATATGAATCATTCTTTCATATTGTCCATAAGTTTGAGGGTTGTAAGTAGTTCTTAAATTAAGCTATATACCAGGAGCCTTCTAAAGTCACCTGTAGAATTTTTATGTAATGTGGGGATCTCGATAAAAAAAATTGATACAGTTGCTCCATTAATTCTCTTGACATCATTAATATATATCATTTTTAGTTGATAAATAGGTAATCCTTTTATTATAGATAATAAATTTGATGATTTGGTTGGGTGAGAAATGATAACCCAAATTGAATCATTTATTCAATGAGTCTTTTATAGTACCCTAAAAAATATTATATTAATATCATCCCATTTCCACATAGAAATACATTTAATTTCCATAACTCATATAGGATTCTACCTCAGAGCATTAACTCTTTAAAAAAACCTCTAGACACCTAATTAGAAATTTCCCACTTCATGTTACCCCACCAAATATTTTCCTTCAAATCAATATAGATCATTTTTCTACCATGGCATGTAAAAACATTTAAGCTATGATCTTCATCCAAAATTTCCCTTTTTAGATTTGGTTTAGCTGTAATTCATAATATATTAATAAATTTCAGAAATTCATCATCACAAATGAACTCTGCAAATTTCTGATCATTCAAAGAAATAGCTTTCTTCTAGAAGTTATCACTATCAGAGTAATAATTCCTTACCTTCTATTACAAATATGGTTTAATAATCATTTAAAAAACAATTGATTTATCCCCATGATTAGTAAATCCCATTTTCATAATTACTAGATCCATGAATATAGGATCCCTCTTAATACTTATTGGTTCATAACTCCATGATCCTTCATACTCACTGAATCTGTTTCCTTATTTTCTTTTCATGGGTGGCAGTGTATTGAAAAATCATAATCTATTAATATCATGATCCATCTCTATTTTCTCACATTGATCTTTTTTTGGTGAAAATTATTATTTCAGGAATATATGATCTTTTTATATATCATGTCTATCATCGTATAGATAATTTCTCAATTTATTCAAAGAAAATAATACAACTTCCAGCTCAATATCATGGGTTGGGTAGTTTTATTCACAATTATTCAAATTAATTTATTAAAATAAAATAATTTTATCATTTTTAATTAGGACACAACCATTTAACTTCTTTGATGAAACACTATATATAAAAAACAACTCATTTCTAGGTTATCAATTCAAAATCAGAGCACTTTCTAATCTCTTATTTAGTTTATAAAAACAATCTTCGCATTTATTTGTCCAAAAATGCATATAAAATTTTCATTTATTCTTAGTTAATGAGTTAACCAATCATGAAAAATTATGAATGATTTACATATAATAACCATCCAAACAAATTAAACCATGTAACTCAATTATTTATATTCGTGTGGGCCATTCATATAATACATTTTTCAATGCATGATCAGCTAAGACTCCTTTTTTGTAGATAATGTTTCCAAGAAAATAAACTTCTTGAATCCATAAATCACACATAATTAAATTACCGTATAAATATCTCCAACTATTAGTCTTAAGGATGATCCAGATGTGATTCTCATGGACCTCCTATAGTTTAAAATATAGGAGAATTTCATCAAACAATACTTTAATAAAATCATCAAGATATTCATGAATACTCTGTTCATTGGATCCAAAATAACATAGGGTGCATTAGTTAATTGAAATGGAATTACTCTAAACTCATAATTTCTATACCTCATTCGAAATGACATTTTCATAATGTCTTCCTTCCTTACTCACAATTGATTATACCTATAACAGAGATAAGTCATTGAAAAATTTTGGTCTCTATGAAGTTGATCAAATTTGTCATCAATGCGAGGCATGGGTTACTTTTTCTTTATCGTAATATCATTTATTTACTTATAATCAATACAGATATACATGGATCCATATTTCTTATTTGAAATGATAATATTGGGTGCTTATGGTGAAATAATAGGGTGAATAATTCCCTTATTACCAAAATCATATAGTTGTTTCTTCAACTCAACTACTTCCAAAGTGGACATTCTATATGGATTAAATGATATATGTCTTGCATCAAGAATTAAATCAATGGAGAATAAAACTACACACTCTAGGGGATGTCTAAGAAATTACTCAAAAAAATACATCAGTGTATTTTTTTACAACAGATACATGCTCAATTTTTAAGAATACATTATTCATCACTAGATGTTGTTTACTCTTCATCCCTAATAATTTCATTCATTATAGATACTAGGGGTGGATCGGGATAAGAATCAAATGATGATGTTTCTGCTCTAAATATAATAAATTCTAAATCTTCTTGAAAAATCATATGTAATAACCGGGGTATTTATAGAATATTTTGTTCGTATATTTATTAGTATGTTTAATTTAAATAGTCATTCTTAAATAATATAATTTATTATCTAGTTATTTATTTTCAAATAGTAATTTGTATATTATATAATTTTATTTTGAAAAAAAAAATTGAATTTAGAATGTTTAAATTATCTTGGTATAATGTTCTGAGATTTTTGTGAAAAAGTTAAATATTTTTTGAAAAGTAAAAATTACTTTTTTAAAAAAAATATGATATTTTTTGTAATATCATGAATACATTTTTGTGATAAAAAGATATAAAATTGATTTACTAATTAAATAATTATATTATAATAGTAATTGTTTTAAAAAAACCTAGAATATGGAAATTATATTCTATTCATGTTAAGTACAAAAATTACTATTTGTGATGATGTAGTGTCTGTGCAGCATTGGCAATGTCAACTTAGGTTCTTTATAAATAATAATTGAGTTATAAATATATTTCAAGACCAATTTATTAATTACTATGTATTATTGATATTTGTATATATTAATTTTTAATTTTATAGTTATATAACATTAATCTTATCAAAGTTCACATTCAATGCTTGTGTAGGGAATGAAAAGACAAGAATAACTAATTTAAGATGTTACTCAGACTTTTATATGAGTGAATAAAAAACATAAATGAATATATAATTTTATTTTGTATCTAATTATCTTATATTTATTATATTAATGAATTTTTAACTTTTATATATTGCATAATTAACATTAATGCCTATGCAACACTGATACGGTGCTTGTGAAATCATACGAAAAATAAATAAACTATTATTATTAATATTATAAGATTTATTAAATGATTTAAATTTTGGATAAAAATTTTAATATAACCATATAATGACCATTATCATGTTTTCATTCTAATTCGGAAAATTTTGGACCCACATATGCCACATTAGTCCCTTTATATTATTTTATAAAAAAGTAAGACAACCTGTTTACACTATAACATCCAATTAGTATAATATATTAATTTCAGTTATTCTAGTAGTTCTCTTCAAAAATGAATAGTATTTATAAACATAACAAATTTATATTTCTCAAATAATATTATTTTTAATATCTAGGTAATAAATAATTACATTAATTTCATGAAAAATTATGATCAAATAAATATTTAATTAGTGAATATGTAAAATTATTTATTTTAAAAACAATAAAAAAATATTATTTAAAATTTTCAAGTCAAATGAAAATTTATATAGGTGATGATAAAATTTATAAGATATAATAAATATTAATTTCTAGTTGGAAAATTTTTGTATGTGTTTAAAGTAATAATTCTGATTAGTTTATAATTTGTCAAAATTACTTTTCATGAATACAATATTTTATTAATTTGTTTTAAAAATCAAAAAAAAATCTATAATAATGCCAAATGTAATTATATTATGTCTAAAATTTAATCCAATTTAGATTTTAGGCCTTTTTTAAGTCTTAAATCCTATAATATAATTGTTATTGTTTAATAATTTTAGTAATTCATTTGTTACCCCTCACCTCAATTAAAAAAGGAGCCCTCATCCTTCAAAACTTTTCAACACCATAATCTTACATTCTTGGTTAACCTCTTAAAAATTACCTAATACAAATTCCTTACCACATTATTGAGCTTCTGGTATCACAAAAATACAACTTCCAATATCCTTTAAGAGGTTCTCAAGGGGAATTTTTCAATATATATGGTTCCTTTTTCTTATCTTTTAAACTCTTATTCAGTTATAAAATAGCCCCACCTCTTATCCAATGTTTCATGATGACTTTAGTATCAAATATATACTGAAGTGTTTATTTTTATGATATATTCCACATAAAACCTCTCATCTTAACCTTTAGTTCTTAAATAATGAAATCATCATCTATGGTGCGTTAATTAACCACCTTTGTAGATGGTGATTTTTCATTTCCCTTTTACAAAAATCATGGAATGATTAATTTCATATTTAATTGTTTAAATGTACCTGAAAATATATATATTATCACTTCTAGATCATTATTTTATTTTGATGGGGAATACTATAAACAAACTGACCTTGGAAATAATGAAAAGAATGCACCCAAAACAATAGAAATAACAAAAATATTGTTAATATATTTGTACAAAATATTATATGAAAAACAATTATGGTATTATCAACAAGATTATAGTTATGTAATATATTAATTCCACTATTGAAACCATTATACAATATTTTTTAACACATTTTAAGGAATTTGAACCTGGGGTAAGGGAATTTCTTTTTCAAATACCTTTAAATTCCTCTTTTAAGAAATTCAAAAAGTTTGATTATTTTTTATATAGTGAGGTTAATTTCTTATGATTTCGTGATTCTACCTTAAAATGGTTTTTTTATTATCTATTTTCATAGTTATTTTTTAAGAATATTATTACATTATTTTGTGCATGATTTTAATATTTTAGAAGTGATTTTTTATAAAAAAAGATATTTTGGAAATCACAATGTGTTTTCCTCAAGTGTTGAAATGAATTTGAAAGTGTTTTATTCAAGAAACGTTTTATGGAAATATTTTATGTTGGTTTAATCCTATTATAGTTCAATATATGATGGGTTAATCCCCATTATATCTTAAGATATGATGGGTTGATCCCATTATAGCTCAAAATAAAATGGGTGAGCATCATTATAAATCTCCAAAGAATTGGGTACTCCAGAGACAGAAGTTGATTGAATGGTTATTCCATGTGTATTGGTGAATATAAGAGTGGTATTATACATATGTACCAAGGAAATTGTAGGATGTTTCTGTTCCTGTTAATAAGTTTTTATGAAATTTGTTTCATTGGTTTTTTATCACTTAACTAATGATTTGTTTGTTTATATCCCATACTGAGATTTTTTTGCTCATCCCATGTTTTCAAAAAAAATCACATGTTATGAGGATGTGTATGAAAAATAATTATGTCATGTTAAATGTTATAATTATTTTTATAGAATTTGATTTTTATTTTTATATATTTTGGAAGAAATGGATATTGTTTCTGAATGTGGAAAGTTATGTACATATAATTTCCTAATTCTATAAATCTCTAATCATAAGAATATCATAAATGTGAGAGAAAACATGTTCTTGACTAAAATTAACTGTTATGTAATTTTTTAAGGTCAGATCCTTATAGTTTGTATCAATGTATGGTTTATATTAAATTATGGGTTTTGATAATGTTAATAGGATACCATAAATGAATTTTACTTTATGGTTAATTTAAAATGATATATAATTTGAAGATTAACATGTTGACTAAAAATATATATTTCTGTTCATAATGTTTTTCTGTAGAATAAATAGAGAAGATGATGTAGGAAGTAACTGAGAGGCTGATATCTGTGAAAATCTACAACCTAAAATGGTGGGAATCTGAACTGAGAAGTCTGGGATAGTAATGGTTCAATTAACCTAGATTTTAAATGGTGGAGGAATACATGATAGAGATGAACCTAACATACCATGAAGAAAAATTTATTTTGTGGATAATTTTATGAGGCAATATACTCCAATAGTTAGTGGAACCATAGTTCATGTGATATTAGAAGGATGGAACAATTCTCTAGAAAAGATACTTTTTGTCATGGGATGTTCAGAATGCCAAAATATAATTCTATAAATTTATTATTTTGAATTCGAATCCATTAAATGGTTGTATATAGTGAAGAATATGAGAGACGAATATGTTATTTATAGTATGGAATAGGATTATTTTAAGGGACTTTTTTTGTAAAACAAAATTATTAATATTGTTAGACTTAGGATTGAAAAAAACAATTTGGAACTAAAGATGAAACATAATGATGTTGTGGTAGAATATGAAGCTAATTTTACAAGACTGGTCAGGTACATACAAGATTTTACTCAGGTCATTGATAGTAAAATTAATAGATTTTACTCTAGTTTGAAACCATTTTTACAAAGTTATTTTTCTTCATGAGAGTTTAAATGCTATGTGAAACTTTTTCATTGTGCATAAAAAGTTGAGATGGAGTTTTCTAACACGTATGTGCCTCATGATGACAAGAAAACAAAGCAGGCAGGTTGGTAGGAATTGGGGAAGAATTCATAAATGAAATATAGAGGTAAGAAAATTAATTTCCCTTATTGTCAAAACGTTTAGTAACAGTAATCTGAGATAATGTATTTTAAATTCAGTTCAACGCTACTGGTGTAGAAATTTTAAACAAATGTCTCCTAATTGTAAAGAAAATTATCAGAAGACTGATGAGAGATATATGGTAAGATGATTTAGCTATAAGAAGTTGGGGAATTTTGCTAATGTGTGTCTGAAGCTAGTCACTCAAGAAAGAAATTTGTAATATTGCAAACAGAAGGACGTTGAAAAATCCTTTTCCACTATATCAGAATATATAGATCCATCAAACAAGGTGGAATCATTTACACTAATTTTTTTACATAATTATCCAATGTTTTGTTGGATTTGAGATCAACACATTACAACATTTTTTATAATTTTTTTTCTAAATTTGAAATTACACCTCAAGAAATATAGTTAGAACTCATGTTCAAAACACCCTGAATAAATATTGAGTCAAAAATAAATTATAAGAATCTACCTATAATTGTATGTGGATCATGTTTACAAGTAAACCATGTAGTATTGGCTCTAGTAAAGTTTGATTTTATTTTGGGTATGGACTTGCTTTATTTTTTCATACTAATAGAGATTGTAGAAAAAACGAGGTTATTTTTCAGAAAAAGTTTCAGTTTGTGTACAAGAATGAATCCTTATAACTGATAACATATCGGGAAGCTAAGAAACTATTAAAAGATGAAAATGAATGTTATCATACACACATTTATGAAAATAATAGTACCATTAATATTAATGATATTCTAATGGTAAATGAGTATCGTGATGTATTTCTTGATGATTTTCATGGTTTTGTTACTTATGAAGTCGTTCAGTTTACTATTGAATTAGTTCCTGGTGCTAAGACAATTTCTAAACCCCCTTATTTAATGGCTCAAATGGAACTTTTAGAGTTGAAAATTTTGTGGCATGAACTATTAGATAAAGTTTTCATCCGACCTACCACATCACCATGGGGTGCTTCTACCTTGTTTATTAAAAATAAATCTAGTCCAATGAGACTTTTAATTGATTATATATCCTAGAATAACATCACTGTTAAGAAAAAGTATCCTTTGCCTAATATTGATGATTTTCTTGATCTGATCCATGGAGCATAATATTTTTAAAAGGTTGATCTATGGTTGGGGTACCATCAGTTGAATGTAAAAGAATATTATATTTCAAGGACTACATTGAATACTATAAAAGGAAATTATGAATTTTATTATGTTATTTGGGTTAACTAATTCACATGATGTATTCAAGGATATTATGAATTGAATATTTAATTATTTCTTGGATAAGTTTGTGTTAGTGTTTATTGATAACATTATAGAATAAATTAAAATTAAATAAGTACATGAAAGACATTTAAGGTTTGTTTTTAAAACCTTAAAAGAATAGATATTTTATCAAAAATTCAGAAAGTATGATTTTTTTGTTGCAAGAAATTTCTTTCCATGGTCTCATTATTTCTAAATATGGCATAACTAAAGATCCTTCTAAAAAAACATTATGGAAGAATAGACATGATCCAATAATATAACCCATATTTCTTTTTCTTGGTTTGTTTGGCTTTTAATGGAGATTTATTGAAAAAATTTCACGGTTTTATTTCCCACTGACTATGTTAGATTGAAAATAAGTTAAATTCATATGGACAAAATAATGTGATTATTTTTTTCAAGAATTAAAAAGAAGATTGGTGAATGTTTTGGTTCTTACCATACATTCCAAAAGTGGTGAATGTTTTATGTACATTGATTTTTCTTTAAAGGGACATGGTTATTATCTGGTAGAGAATATTTTGGTAACTTCTTATGATTCACATCAGTTGAAACCTCATGAATGAAATTACACTACACATGATTTGGAATTAGATGATATTTTTTTAATTATAAATTTCAAGGCATAATTTTTGGGGAGTACATTTTGAAATATATACTAACAATAAAATATTAAAGTGTATTTTTACTGAGAAGGAATTGAACGTGAGGGAAAGACATTTATGGAACTAATCAAGTATTATGATTTCATGATCCATTAATATCCTGGGAAATCAAATAAATTGGTCGATGCATTAAGTTAAAAAATTAATTTCCCATTAACTATGATACATTTTGAATGAGGCCCTTTTGTTAGTGATTTGATGAATTTTGGATTGGAATTTGTTAGAGTTTTAAATTCTTCTATTTTATTTTTGGTGTCATTGTTGTCATCTCTATCAGATAGAATAAAAAATGCTCATAAGCAAGACAGTGAGTTATAGAAAATGTAGAACTAGTTTAAAAGGGTATTTTTCCAACATTTAACATTGATAGTGAATGTGTTTTGAGTTTTGGGAAAAGATTATTTATTCCATGTGATTCATAGCTGAATAATTAATTGTTTCCTAAAGCTCACAGTTCTCTATTTTCAGTTCATCTCGGATGTACAATGATGTATAAAGACCTTCAAGAGTATTACTGGGGGGATGGAATGAAAAGAGATATTTCATATTTTACCATGAAATGTTTGAAATATCAATAGGTTAAATATGAATGTAAGTTACCTAAGGGGATGTTTCAGCTTTTCCTAGTGATAGATTGTAAATTGAAAAATATATCCATGGATATCGTGGTGGGACTACCAAATACATCCCAAGGTAAAAATGTAATTTGGGTTATTATAGACCGTCTGACTGCATCATATCATTTACGTCCTATTAAAGATACTATATCATTAGATAAACATTATCAACTACACCATAATTATTTTTTCAGGATACATGGAGTTCCTCTCTCCATTTTATTATATCGTTATTCTAGGTTAACTTATAACTTTAAGAAAGTCCCTCATAAGTTCTTAAGAGTAGAATTAAACTTCAATATAGACCTTGATCCTCAAACAGATGGGATGTCTGAATGGTCAATTAAAATATTGAAGTCCAAGCTATGATCTTGTTCAATGGATTACTAGGGAATTTAGGATCATGATCTCTGTTTAGTTGATCATTCTTATAATAACAGTTTTCATTCCTGTATATAGATGGAAACTTTTGAAGCATTTTATGTTATGCTATGGTGAACCCCAGCATTTTGGGATGATTCCTGAGAAAGGGAGGTTTTGGTACCATAATTAGTATAGTAATTTTCATAAAATGTTTTGTTGATTCAGCGGCACATGAGGACAGTTCATAAAAGGAAAAAAATTATTCAAATTATAGGAGGAAAGACCTTTCTTTCGAGGTAGATGATTATATTTTCCTTAAAATATCTCCTTGGAAAAGTGTTATATTTGTTGGTAAAAATAAATTCTATATAAATGGTTCATTGGATCTTTCTAAATCATGTAGAAAGTTAGACCAGTTGCCTACCAAGTATCTTTGCCTCCCAGTTATTCTCAAGTACATAATGTTTTTCATGTTTCGATTTTAAGAAAGTATGCGTTAGATAAATCTAATGTTTTGAGCCTATAAATAGTTCCCCTGGAAGAGAAACATTATTATTAAGAGAAAACTGTTTAGATTCATGATTTCAGAGAGCATGTTTTGGGGAATAAGGTAATTCTCCAAGTTAATGTTTTTTGGAGAAACCACTTAGTAGAAAAAGGAACATGAGAATCTGAAAACGCTATGAGGGAAAATTACACCATTTATTTAATATATGAATAAAATTGTGGGGACACAATTTCATAATGGGGGGATAATGAAACAAATTAGGTATTTAAAGAATAATTTGTTTTTATATTTAATAGTATTTTTAATTTAAATATTAATTCTTGAAATAAATAATTTATTATAAGTTTATTTACTTTAAAGCATTTATTTTTCAATTATATAATTTTATTTTGATAACACTATTTTTATTTTTATTTTCATAATGTTGAAATTATCTTGGTATGAATTTTTTATAATTTTCTAGAAAAGTTTAGGTGTCTATAAATAGTAAAAAAAATATTTTTTTATAAAATATTATATTTTATGATTCCATGAAGACATTTTTTTGATATAAAATTTATTAAAATTATTGAATAATTAAATAAGTATATTATAATGGTAATATTTTATATAAAGAACATAGAATACTAAAATAATATTCTATTCCTGATAAATATAAAAATTATTATTTGTGTCAACGTAGTGCCTTCGAAGCTTTGGCAATGTCAATTTTTGTTATTTATAAATAATAATTGACTGCTAAAAATTATTTTAAAAATTAATTTATAATTTATTATTCATTATTTATTTTTTTGGATGTTAATTTATAATTTTATAGTTATATAACATAAATCATATCCAAATGTCTGTGCAATACTTGAGGATTGTATGAAAATAAAAAAAATAACAAATTTAAGATCTTATTTTGACATTTATATGAGTGAATATAAATAATTGATGAATAAAAAATTTTATTTAGTACATAATTAATTTATTTTTATAATATAAATTTATTTTTTATTTTTATATATGAAATAATTAATATTAATTTATTTTCGATGATGATGTACTGCTTCTGCAAGCATAAGAAAAATATATAAAATTATTTTATTAAAATAATAACAATTAATATTTGACACAAATTTTGGAAAAATAACTTAATAAGTAAATAAAGACCATTATCTGGTTTTGATTTGAATTGGGGATATTCTGGACCCACATGGATCAAATTACTTCAATTATATTATTTTATTAAAAAGAAAGACAACTTGTTCACACTGCAACATTCAATAAGTATAACATATTAATTTTAGGTTATCGAAATGATTTTTTTCAAAAAATAAATGTATTTTGAAACATTATATATTTATATTTCTCATAAAATTTTGTTCTATTTTTTTAGGTAATAAATAATTATATTAATGTATTGAAAAATTTTATGTTGTAATAATTTAATTAATGAATAAATAAAATTAATGATTTTAAAAATAGTAAATTAAAAATATTTTGATTTTTGGATTTTAATTAATGATTTATATAGGTAATTATAATATTAATAATATATAATAAAAAAGATAACTCATATTGGTAACTTTTTTTATGTGTTTAGAGTTAGGATTGTGAATATTTTTATATATGATAAAATTATTTTTCATGAATATAATATCTTATTAAATTACTTTAAAAATCCAAATAATTAACAATAAGTCCAAATGGGATATTTTTGTGGAAAAAATATAATAACATTTAGTTTTTATTCAATTTTGGAGTTCTTAAACCCTATAATATTTTTCTAATTTTTTAATAATTTGGGAAATTTCTATGTTACCCATCACCTCAATTATAAATTGAGGATCCCTCCTTCAAATATTTTCATCACCATAATACTTCACTCAAGTATAACCTCTATAAATTCCCTATTATTCATCCTATAACAATTTATTGAGGTTATGGTCACATATAAATAACACATCCAAGATTCTTTTAAGGGGTTCCTAAGTGGAATTTATCAAATGAAAGGTTCTTTTTTCTCTTTTAAATTCTTTTTCACTTATACCTTATCTCCACCTTTTATCCAATGTTTAATTAAAAATTTTGTATCACATATATAGTAATTTTTTGTTTTTTATGTTATATTCCTCATTAAATCTCTCATCTTCAACTTTATTTCATGAATAACAAAATCATCATCTATGTTGTACTAATCCACAAACATCGTGGATAATGAATTTTTCATTTCCCTTTTACAAAAATAAGGTCTTGGTTAATTTCATATGTAATTTTTTATGATTACTAATATATATGTGTGTGTTTTTAATTTTGGATTATTATTTCATTTTGATACATACGTCTATAAATAAATCGACCTTAGAAACCATAAAAATAACGCACCCAAAACAAAAACAAATAACACAATATTTTTAATAAATGGGTGGAAAATTTTATAATGAGAAAAATTATAGTATTATATAAATTATTTTAGTTCTCTAATATATTAATAAAACAATTAAAACAAATATAGATTATGTTTAAACACATTTTCAGGAAGTCTAACTGGAGGTATGGGGCTTTCCTTTTAAAATTCTTTTAAATGTCTCATTTAAAAAATTTGAAATGATTGTTATTTTTTATATTGATTGGGCCATTTATCCTAATTTCATGATTCTTTATTTCTATGATATTTATATTATATGTTTACATAGTAATTGTTGAAGAATATTATTTCATTATTATGTGCATGATTTTAATTTGTTAAAAGTGTACAGTTTTACGAAAAAATGATATTTTGAAAATATGAATGTGTTTTACTCAAGGGTTTAAATGAGTTATCAAGTGTTTTATCCATGATATGTTCCATCTAAATAGTTTATGTTGGGTTGAGAACATTATATCTCAATATATGTTAGGTTGACCTCCATTATAGATCTATATATTTTGGATTGATCCCATTATAGCTTAAGATTTGATGGGTGAGCCCCATTATAGCTCTCCAATGTATTGGGTACACTAGATTTTGAAGTTGATATAATGGTTATTCCAAGTGTAAGGGAGAATTTAATAGTGGTATGGTAAATATGACCTAAGGAAACAACATGATGTTTCTATAAAATTTAATAAGTTTTCATAAAATGGATTTTATTAGGTTTCTATGTTATAAATAGACTAATGATTTCATTCTTTATATCAATTACTGAGATTTTGGTGCTCATCCCATGTTTCCAAATATTTTAACAATTTATAAGGATATGTAAGATAATGAAAGAAGTTATGTTAAATTTTATGAAGTGTTGTCAAAGAAATCATGTTTTATTTTTAATGTTTTTTATTTTCAAATAAATGGATACTATTTATGAATGAGGGTACTTATGTATGTATTATATTATAATTCTCTAAAGATCTAAATATGAAAATATCATCAATTTGAAATAAAGGATGTTCATGAATAACTTTCAACATAATGTAATTTTTTAATGATGAGTCCATATATCATAAGTTCCTTCTTTTTTCAATAAATATTGGAATCATATATTGAAACCCAGTCTATATAAAGAATTATATAGAAGTAAACCATATGTATAATAATAATTCTAGTGAATAAATCACGTTTATTTTTCCTAATGGGGACTTCATGACACATATTTATTAAAATTAGACTTCTCTTAGGGGAGCTGAATGAAAATCATATATTAAATCAAAAGTAAAATGTCTAATTTTTTTAGAATATTGGATAGATATAATAGATTAGGTTGATATGAAATCAAATAATGAATTTTCTAAATTTAAATATAGGATTAATTTACTCAAGAAAACATCATTTCTTATTTTTACCCCATTTTAGTGATCACATAATCCCGGATAACTCCACTTGGATGCTTCTATGGTAGATTAACATAATGATTTAGGAATTCATTTTTATAGTTCCCCGTATCCAAGTAATGTTAACATTGAATAAAAACATTTTCCTTCTTACCCTAAAATTATCTAATATAATTACGCTCTTCCCCAAAATTATAACATGTTCTGAAGACCTCTTGTCACTTCCCATGGGGATTCATTCCACAATTATCACGTGGTTTAAATTTCATAATCATATTATTGTTTTTTTATTAATTTATTTCTCATAGTGTTTAGATGAAATCTTACTCTCTTGGTTTCTCTAGATTATGAAGGATCTAGATAATTATTTCTACATTTTTATGGAACATAAAATACATCATCATATGATGAAAATGATTGAGGGATCTACATCCTTTTAAGACATATCTTGAGTTATCCAATGAAATTGTAACTCTGTCACTCTGTGTTGTGTGTGTAAACCATATCATACCTTTCCAACCATGTAATGGTAGCTTCATAATCTATGAAAAATTTATCTTCCTTGCTTATGAATAGACAAAACATTCTCTTCATCTTAATTTTTTTCACGAGGAAAATATTTATCAGTGAATTTCACGTTAAATTTTTTACATTCCATGATTTTTATTTCTTTATAATTCATGGTATTCTAGATCAATGACCACCATTGATAAGCATTTCCTTTGGTAAAATACATTGTAAGTGTAAATATTTCCATTTTATTATAACATAAGTCCATGAATATCTTCTTCAAAGATTTAATCCATTACTTAACTATTGTAAGATTAGTATTCCTACTTAATGATGGGGTATTCTATCTCATAATGCATTTTTACATATTAAAATATCATTATGAAAAGGTTTCTCTATCTGAGGAAGGATTTTTTTTCAAAACCATATTAATCATCACAAATATAGCCATAATTTTTATTTTTCCAATACTAGCTGTATTGGTTTCCTCGACAAAGAAATATCTACATTTCCCATAAATTTTGAAATAATTCTTCATTATGGTCACCATTTATAAAAATGTAATATAATGGATTAGATCCTAAATTATGAATTTCAAATCATAATTTATTGTTCCAAATATGGTGCTCAATATAATGGAGAAATTTATGTATTATTAATTTCTGAAACATTAACATTAGATTATTTGGGTATATCATTACATAAAAATCCTTCAAAATGGTTTGAAAAAATATATTAATTATCATATTAATATCCCCATGTATTTCCAAAATATGTGATTAAAAAGTCCATTTTTCATGTAATATGATAGGGTTGAGTCAATCTTAACATGGAATTTTCCAATTTATTACCCCTAGGAAAATCTGTTCTAGAACCACATCCACTTGTAGTTTCCAAATAGGGATGTATTAATAGTAAAATTTACATAATCTATACCTTACCAAAATTTTATGTTTTTTTATATACATGTCCTCAAATTATATCATTCGGTTATGTTCCCTGGAAATTTTTTTAAATCTAGTTTCCAAGGATTCTACTACACATTCTGTAATACCAATTGTAACGACCCTGACCCTAGTAGCTCAAAGTCGGTGTCATACATAATTACATTGGCATAAACACAATACTCAAATAAAAATGTCCCAAATAGTTAAGAAATTTTGGAAATACAAATTGGATGAATTATATCCATTGTACATTGGGAATAAAAAATGAAACATACTGTATAAAAAATCTAATAAACTACATCAATTAAAACTCATTAAAAGATATCTTCTTCATAACCTATGTAATGGAAACAAAATAAGGTTTACCTAAAATGACCATTAGGAGTTAAGTGTAGTAATATATATAATGGATCAATAATCATAATCAACATGTAAAGGTATATAACTAAACACACATACCATATACATATCTAGACAAGGCATATTCAATATGAAAAGATAAATATCAAAAACAAATTCCATTTAATTAGGGAACATACATTGAAATTCATCCACAAATAATTTCATATAAAAAATACCATCGATAATAATAATAAAATATTAAAGAAGTAAATTCATAAAAATTGTACACCTTGTTTCCCAAGAATAAGTAAACATTATCATCAAGACCTTTCAAAATACTATTTAAAATAAATTGGGTACAAACCCATCTTATTTGGATAACTTATTTGTCTCTTGATACATATGATGCATTGAGTGGATAATGTTAAATGATCCTTAAACCAAGTTGTACCATTCCAAATCATTCGTAATATATAAAATAATCTATTTAATTCATAAAAAATGTTCTTTATCAAATATTCATTGTAATTAAAGGGTAGTAATTTATCAATATTTCTCCAGTTAATCAATATTGTTTATAGTAAACACCATATGTAAAGATGGTATATGGTTTATTAAATAATAAAATCTATCACATCAGAATATTTTTATTAATATAATTATAATGTTCAATGAAAATTGATTATAATAATGTGATTGTTTTAAGAGAAAGTAAACATTCAAAAAAGATTGTGAGATTTAACAATAACTTTAACCAATTGGTAATATTCATGTTGAATTCCATTGGGTTAAATAATTCAATTTTAAAAAAAAATAAAATGAATAATAAAGTATTCCATATATTACATGTCAAATGGGGTATTTTATACACCACAACAAAGTGAATTGGTGCACAATAACCAATAAGTCTCAATGGAATGCAAATTGAGGTCAAATCCCATATCTCATGATTATTTTTGGTTGAATTCTCATTATCCTATAGTATATTTATTTTATGTGTGGTATTAAATTATAATAGAACCATATTCATATTTATAATATCATCTATCATCCTTTTATAACATCTTATCACCTATTTGTAAAAATAATTTCATTGTTTTCATTGTTTTGGGTGTTAATTGCCTTGTTTTTTAGTATGTTTGATCATGTAATTTTATTTATTCTTATGAAATAATTTTTTTTACATATCGATAATTTAAATTACAATGTAAATATCATAAATATTAAGTATATATGTATTAAATCAACCCATAAAATTTAGTTATAGGAAATAAAACTCATTGTTCATAGAGATGGTAGGCCATAGATACACATGAATGTTGTTTCCATTTTCTTGTCACATTGAAAGAAAGAAAAGAAAATTATATTGTTGATTCCTTCTAAATGAGCATTTCAAAAATCAAAAATAAATAAATAACCAAATATGGTTATTTTTCCCCCATAAGGATATAGAGGAAGAATGTGTCTATGAGCATCAAGATCATGTGAAACCCAAGTAGACATGTGATTGTATGACCTTCAAAAGGCCATACAGATGGTCATGTATGGCACATAGCCCACAAAATATCTTTTAAATACCCTTTTAAAAATTATCCTTATTCTTCTAATGTCATCTAAAACACTCAATGATCATGTGGTGGGATCTAGATAAAGCTCCCCTAGGACATGTGACTTTTCTAGTGGTGGAATCCTAGAAATCTGTCCAACCCCCTTAGAAAATATGAGTAAAATATCCAAAAGGAGGGATCCTCTTATAGTCATAATTTTTATGTGACATATCACTGAAAAGTAGAGTGATTTTCTTCAAAAGAACTCATACAATATCTTAAGATACGAAGAATTTGTAAAATATATGAAGTAAATGAAAATTTAAAAAAGCGAGAGCATATCGTAGTCGTAAAACTCACACGACACACCCATGAAGCCCACAAGACACCGTGAAGGCCCTAGTGACTTGTCATCCAAGTCACATAAGATCCTTTTTACATGACACACCCATCACACAAGATGATTCAAACACCTCCATGCAGTCACATTCTTCCCATTTGGATCCATAAGATAAGTAGAATGGTTTTCCATGATGTTCTCACACATTTCCTCAAGCCCCATTGTTTGTCACATGACGCTTCACCAGTGTGGAAGGTGATTTTATTCGACAACACTCGTGAAAAATCATGAGATCCATGATAATTTTAAGATAAACATGGAAAAAATAATATAATAAGGGAGTCTCTCACAGTCATAAAACTCACATGTCATGCTTTGGTTTTCCACTGCATGGTCAAGAGAGGCCGCCTTGAAATGTATCTCTTCCTCACGGAATATCCCCTAAAATGAATTAATGATCATTAAAAGTAATTTTACAAGGTGTATTAATCTAATTAAGTTACATGGGCATGTTTTCCTAACAATATGGAAGTTCATAGTCATGTATGAAATATTAAAAAAGATTCTATTAATTGGTTATAATCTCATAAATATGGAGTTTGAAGGATGGTAACGCAATCACTGAACATCAAGTTATGCCTTTAGTGTAAGATATGGAGGGAAATTGTGAACCGGTGTGACACCAATGCCCTCTACCAACACCAACATCGATATATGCAATACATTTCATGCAAATTGTAGAATTACTAGGGTGGAATGCACTTGAAATCCCCCACCCCATCATTAAAAAAACACTATGTGCATTGCTGGACAATCAAGAGAATGTCACACTAGCACACCCAGGAATATAATCCAATTTTTAAAAGTTTCTGATCTTATACATGGGAAATATTTATATCTTTTATTATCTAGTGAAAAAATGGAGAAATATAACAAAACTCATAGGCACTTTCACTGATCACTAATATATTAGGTGAAGGACGTCTGGGAGAACATGAGAAAAAAATCCTTCTTATCTACTAAATCCTGGGAGACATAAAACAATATAAAACTAGAAAAATCTAAAGAATTGTAAATGAATATAAATAAAAAAAGGCCAAAACATACGAGACTTATGTAGAGATCATATATACTAATCCTAATGTGGTTCACATCAACCATTGGGTCATGCCTCCATACAAGGATATGTTTCTAAAATCATGTGATACACTTCTATAATACTATCTAGGTTATGCAATGTCCCATGGAAATTATAGATAAATTCAAATGGAACCCTCAAGGAATTCCACCCATGTATTAAAAAATCCTATCGGATAGTAATATATGCTACACAATGTCATCTATACATGCATCCTAGATCATTAGGCGGGACCAGTATAGTTTAGGTGAGTCTCACAGTAATACCAGAGTATGTCATCTCACTCTTGAAACATTCCTTAGAAATGTCATCTGAAATTAATGATGACATCCATAGATGTTATAATGGATCATGCATCAACCACCAGATATGGCTCATTGACTATAAAGAATCCAAACAATGTGTTTCATCCATCTTTCCTGATGATACTAGGGAAAGTCACCTAGATCATGCGACGCTCTCTAGACAAGCCAGTCGAGGTCATAAAATTTCTTATAAGACAAGAAGACGGTTCTTTCTATCTCCCCCAAAAAATTCATCCATGATCATGTGATAGACATTATATATTCCATCCATATTATGTTTCAACCTTTGGGAAGGTTCAATGGATCATGCGATTGTCTTCATGCATTAATGGAAGACATTCACTGACATGTATAGTAGGCATACAAGGATTATTGAATGAACAATATACCCATTATAGGTAGAGAAGTAGGAAAATTCTATTAGGAGTCTCAGTACATGATAACCTTTTCCATGATTATTGTGTAAGCCCTAACCACAAGGGAAACATCAGGGTGTAATCCTTGACCAAATGATCTATGATAACTCTGATTCCTATCAAAACAGAATATGTAGGATGCCTTCCAAAGGAATGATCCCCAGTAGTCATCCACTTTGTTGTAATTCAACTCTATTCTTTTACATTTAAACCATCGGGTTACTATCATTTTCATTTGATGGACATTATACCTTATGCATCAATGGACGGATAAGCCAATTGAACTACAGTGACTCTGATTCATGCTATCACCAGGATACACCAGAATCCTTCATAAGTCCAAAGATCCATATTAAACATCCCAAGGTCTAACCCTATACATAATTCCAACATTCAGATGAAATGAGAGTGATTACTTTCCATCCATTATTTCTCACACCGAGCATTGATGAAATGGGATTAAAGAGTTGAAATAGTAATATCATTTGAATAATAAATATCCACAAGCTAGAGAAACCTTAGTATGTTTGTTCCGATGAGTGGAATGGTGTAATAGACCCCATATAAGGGAATCTACCCTAGGGAGAGTTCTAAGGGTTTGAAAGAACTATGATACATTGATTCCTTCAAAAATAGGATATGTAGTATAACATACTAAGGTTCAATCTTAAATACATACAATCATTGGTGTAAGTCCCCTCATTACTCTAACAGTTTGACTATTAGAACCCAATCATTACCATGGGATGATAATTCTACATCATCTATCAGTGGACTGAGAAACCAAATGAACTATGACAACTTTGATTCCATCCATAATTGGGATATGTATAAAATCTCCTCGAGACTCGATCTTGAATGATTGGTGCCTATGTTCGCACATATATGTCATATTCATATGACATTAAACTACAAGGGTTTAAATAACTACTAGGGTATTGATTCAAGAAATAACTAGGATTAGTAGGATGCCTCACAATGTCTCAATCTCCTACATAGAATATTAACCTCCACCCACCATGGAAGAAAATCCTAGGGTACTTGGTTATGTGTATTCAACATAAAAGTTGTTGATCATTTATAGGAAATTGATAAAGAAACTTATAAATATATAAATAGATTCACTAATTTGGTCCCTTTCTTCTTCAAAAAAGGGGATAAACTATAATCGTTTTGTTAGGGTAACTTATCACATATTCAAATTAGGAAGATATTTCTGTACATATCATAAATCGTTAAGAGATTCCTGTATTAGGAAAAAAATAACGCCCCAAATCTTGTTATAAGAATTTATCCCATCCACTTGACCAATGTGGGGTTTTAAGTATTATTAGGTCTAAAACCCCAACTGACCACCTACCTTTGGAAAGTAGGTCTTCACCCAGTTATGGATTTGGGAACCACTAGGAGTATTCATTAAGTGAAAATGGTGATCCTATATCAATGATGGTTTAAGAAATCAATACCCCCCCCCCCACACAGTCAACTGTAGGTGGAAAATCACATAGGTCACCTATTTTCCATCAAAACAGAAAATAGTGAACCTAACTTAAACTGATTTAATTAGGAAATATCCTTCACAACAAAAGAATAATAGACTTCCCAGTTCATATCAAACCATTTTTTTCATCAATTGATGATTTATAGGTTATGAATTTTCATTCAAAACAAAATTGGTGGTCCTGAAACGTATCTATCAAATCAAAGAATGATCGATTAGTCATTTGTTAGTCTATGTTTATTTTCATACTCTACACAATATATATGCTAGATGTAAAACCCTTTAGTGGTAGGATGGTCAAAATACCATGTTTCAGACTACATTATCGGCATATCAAACCAATATGATAATCACATCCTATATATTATAGATAATACTCTGTAACTCATGTTCCCATGAAATAATTAAACCCTCGCATTGACATGTCCACATCGTCAAAATGGTCAAATCAAGATGAAAAGAAAAAAAATTAACCACGCATATCAGATTCCGAATGAATCATGACTATGATAATTCAGTAATTGGTAACCATTTTACATATTTTCCACATTGCTACAGATACTGCTCTCACCAATTGCATCCAGATTCAAAAAAATGTATTCAATCAGCGACTATTCTAGAAAATTAAATATGGTTTCAACCCCCATGGGACACAAAATGATCCCACATACCTAACAACATCAACATTGGGTGGTAAAATAAATATTCCAGGAATACTATTGACATGGTACAATACCAACCCATGAAGCATCCTCTGAGGGTCACCTATTGTTGAAACCAACAAGTTTTTATTGTCCAAGGGAATTTGTATCTGATCTAGTGGATCCTGTTTTCCTGACCAATCACTTTAGATTGTTATCCTTGGAGCATGAAAATCACCACCTTCTATCTTGGATGAAGTTGGATCAAAGAGAAAAATATTTCTCCCTTCTATTTCATGAGCCATTGGGGAGGGCTCTTGTCCAGAATTTTCACCAGAACCATCCCACCAGTTCCCATCAGTTTCCTTCTAAGGGTACCACCCAACACATTTCCACTATGGATACCCATGAATGGGAAACAATGAAGATTCGTTGGGTGAGGAAGGATTTTTATAAACATTAGTGGGATTATATCCCAACTCCCATTGAATAATTCTGTTGGAATATTCGATTATTTACCAATGATCAGTCTCATATCGCTTGTAACGCCCCGACCCTAATTACCTAGAGTCGGTGAATTATTACATAACATTGGCATGATCATGAGAAAGATCAAGTCTTGAAAGACCGATTAGTTTAGTAGCCTTGGAATAACTAGATACATCCATAAAGTTTTACATTACATCATAAAAAAACATCTTTTCTTCATATCCCCTCATACTATCCCTGCAGGTCATTCATAAATTACTTCTTCATAATCCTGGGAAAAATAAAACATTGAAAGGGGTGAGCTCAGATGCTCAGTAAGGATAACATTATAGCAGAAGCATTCATAAATAAGCATAAACACTTAAGGCAATTTATAACTAAAACAAAAGCCTTTTAAATTTAAACTTCAGCATAAAATGGCGAAGGTAAAATGAAATAATTCCATTTACTTACTCACATGGATATTCTACTAGTCGAATGATCACATGCAATATCAATAACCAATTTCATAATGATGGAATGCATAATGCCAGACTATCATAACCACATAGCCAAGGCCTCGTGCCAAGACTACAAATAAGATTTTGCCAAGGCCTTGTGCCAATACACTAGTTTGTCTCATGAGACCTACCGATGCATCGAGGAGCTATAGCGGGCTCCACCCGTCACTTATTAAGTCCAATGCATTCCTCATATGAATAGGTTTAAGCATAAAATAAACATTCGTATTAAAACTAGCATACGAAATTTCAATACTTTAACCACAAACCATGAATGGTATAAAAATAGAACATCCACAGTCAAACATAACTCATTTGATACAATATGGAAGATTGTATTGTATCACATTAACCTCAATCATGAATAATGAAGGATGTTGACATAGATGAAAATAATCATCAAAACTATTTGAGAGAAATATCCCCCTTTTCTTGAAAACATTTAAAAGTCACACTATTTGTCAAGAAGCCATTTAAAAGTAGACTTTTGAATCAAAGTGTCCCATACCACTTTGAAACTTTTAAAAGGAATTTTAATTTTAAAACTTTAATGTTCATATAAATAAATCCTTAAAACCATTTTTAAAACATGGACATTAATGAGGAAGATATAGAAGAATAAGTCTTTAAAACATTTTAAAATGGTATTTTGGTTAGAGGTTCTAACCAAAAGAGAGACACTTGAATACAAATAATTGAGGTAATAAAAACTTTGTAATATCATGAGAATAAAGGGATTCATGATATACTATGTCAAGTACATTATATACACCGCATAAAAGTGATTTGGTGTATATCAACAAAGAAGTCTCAGTTCAATGTAAATTGAGATGAAATCTCTCATAAAGGCCGTATCCTTAGGTTAAGGATAAATCAATGACATAATTATGTGTGACAAATATAAATACACTAAATATGATTGGATATTCAGTGTAAATCAATCAAAGGATATTCACACATAATCTTGTAAAAACAATACCAATGAATTGGATGTTTAACTCAACAAATGGAGAATGAGTTAAAATTACTCTTATCAAATTCATATCAATGACATGAGAATTATAAATGGAGTGATTATGTGTATCAAACTTATATCCACAGGAAGGGGAGTGGAAATTATGACATAATAAATGAATAGTGATTCCACACATAATCTTGGGGTAATATAATCAATGAAATATGCGTAAAGCCAAATGAGTGGAAATTGAAATCTCAAATTCCCTTATTGATTAGGTAACTTAAGAAACATACACCCATGAAAGAAGTATCATACCATGATGATTTAAATACCCATAAATAAAAGTATATAACACAATGAATACAATCATGGGCAGTACACATACACCACATGCAATAATTAAGTGGTGATCAATGGAATTCTCACGGGATTAAAAGTGAGATAAGAAAATCCCTTACCACGTTAATCAACTGAGTCACATGGACAAAAGTTAATAACCACCAAATGATTTACAGAATAACATGAATATAAAGTGAATCATGATAATATATATCAAATGGAAGTACACAATACACCACTTTCAATAATTTAGTAGCGAACAATGGAAATCTCACGGAATTGAAAGTGAGATAAGAGAATCCCTTACTTTGTACTTTTTCCTTGGTCGATGGTAGGTTTACCTCCTGTATAATGGTGAAATAATTGTTATTGAATAATACAAGAATCATTTACTTTAATATGATATCATATATGATCTTTTAACATTTCTTTATTAATAATATCTTAGTATTATCGTCGTTTCGGGTGATAATCGATTCGTTATTCTTAAATGTTTGGTTACGTAAGACATGTTTGTAATGGATAGATTATATCTTATTCATAATCTGAATGATATTAACATTATTTTTAACACCAAAATGAGAATAAGACTTTAATGGATACGATGGAGAATGAATCTCATCGCGTTCGTGGAGACGGTAGTCCGTACGTACGCACGAACGCTACTTCCATTTAATTTTTATTTTAAAAGAATCGAATCCAAATGATACATAGGTATATTACTATTCCAGTATAATATAATATTTTATATATGTTACTTATGTTCATTAACACCATCCTTTATACGTTCCATGTGTCGTATAAACGAGTCATATCATTTTAAGGGGGCGGTAGTCCGCACTTCCTCAAATGAAATTATCGTATGTATATACAACATGAAACGAATAATGGTATGAAATAAAATGGAATTACAGAAGCTTATATATAAAATATATATCATTAATATCATATTTAATTACAGTGCCATCATAATGGCCACCATGAGAGGCGGTAAGATGTTTTTGCACAATCATCGTTTCGTGAGGCGTTAGTTTTCCATCCACAGAAACATTATGTTCATCATCCATTAGATGGAGTTGTGTGTATGTGTAGTTTGAATACTTCTTATAACAACATCCTAGTATATTGAGGATACTGTTGTTGTTACAAAATAAGGGAAATAAAAAGAGTTTGGGGGTTGAAGAAGCAAAATAAATGAAAATAATTTAAGAGAAATCGTTACCTTTAATTTATGTAACTCACTTTGGTTGGAACCAAAGGACTTGTTGAAATGCTTTCTGCCTAAGGGGAAGCTTCAAGGAGGAGGAGAGGGATGTGGGGAGCTTAGTTGGGCAGATTTTGGACGAGCCAAGTGGCTTGAGAGGTGTGAGTAAATGAGAAGGAGGAGTGCCCTTTTATAAGAGGGGTGAGGGGCACCTTTGGAAAAGCTAGAAATATTAATTTATAATAAATTCATATTCGGTTTCCAATGGCTCCAAAGTTGACTATTCAAAGGTTGAGGTGGGGATAGGTCAAAAACAACTCATCCAATAGAATTTAGACAGGTTTGGGTACTTATATTAACCTTATCTTTAAGTATTAACTCTAAGTTAATTAGTTTCACTTTTACAATGTCTCTTTGTATTTTTATATAATATGGTTAATAAACTTACTATATACATCCAAAAGACCCCCAAGTGGTCCATTAATGATTAACCTATCATAATATAAGTCTCTTTTCCGAACCTTAGATTTTTAGGAATTTAATATCAATTAATAATATAATATTTGTTTTAAGAACTCTTTTATGTCAATTTTGACACTATTCACTAGTTGATTTTTGTGAAACTCATAAAAGATTGATTACTTCGAACAAAGTCAAATAAATCAATACTAATATATCATATTATCCTAGAAAATTTGTTTAATTCATTAAAAGTTTCATATTATAATTATTTGGGTATTTATAATATCAATTATGTTAATTTTTTACTATTTTAGTAATTACTGCATCATCATTGTGTCATAAATAAAATAAATTATTTAATATCAAAAAATTATAAATAAAATATAATTATGTAGGAAAGCTTTTTATCTTTCTAATGAATATTTATAATCTAAAATCCAACATATATAACCCTATGTAACAATTTGTTTTCTAAAAGATATATGCTTGTGTCATTTTTGTATTCATTTTAAATTAATTAATATAAAGTGTCATTATCACTTACAAGTGGATCCATGGGGTCCCAAAATTGACCCAAATATGCCCATGGTCGACCATGTATCAACCAATAGGGTTAAGACACATTTTAGGGTAATTTAGTATTAATATAATATTATTTTTTAACCCTTATTTACCGGATTTACCCTTAACCATGGTAAATAAAATATTTACCGCAGTAATTATTCAAAATGTCTAAAAATAAAAGTTACCTATTTACACAATTTGGAAATCCTGATTCCAAATATGGAATCCATTTTTCTAAATTCAAAACACAGAAGTGGCAGAAATTAATTGAAAATTAATTCCCGCTGTCAAAACAAAAAGCGTGTTTTTAAGAGATAATAACTATCAAAAGATTGACATTTGTTTATGTTCGGTTTAATTTTAAAATTATGTCCAATGACCAACATTATATTAAATGGTAAAAATATATTATAAATATACTTTAAAACCACTCAAATTCACAATTTATCACTATTAATTATTTTGATTAAAAAAGTTGTTTTTAATTAAAATTTAGTAATTTTCACTATTCATCAAAATATGAAAGTTATCCGAAAAGTACCAAAATTTCACCTTAGGCTAAATTCGATATTCCGAATCCAAAAATGAAGTCCATTTTGAAATATAAAATATATATAATTTCAAAAATTAGGTATTACTATTCATAACGGCTAGTTTGATTGGTTGTGGTGTGTTAAAATCTCGAAGTTGCGTACAATGCACGTCATTGCATTATTCGAAAGGAAACATACCGAGGAAGCTTGGGGTGTTACATTCTCCCCTCCTTCAATAAATTGCGTCCTCGCAATTTTTAAAATTTTGCTTGGGAATATAATGAAAAGTCCCACATCGGAAAAAAGAGTCAATAAAACTATCACTTTAAAAGAAAGAAAGAGAGGTATAAGGGTCATCCAAGATAACCCATACTAGGATTCCATGTAAGAAAACATGGATATGGATGATAAACTAAGTGTCAAGTTCTGATGGAGAGGGATAGAAATCATGATCAGGAGAAAGTTAACAATGAGAAAACCACAAACTTGTGTTGGGACAAACGACCATTAGTCTCCTAGTAGGAAAGTAAACGGACAACATTTTTTTAAGTTACATTACATAGGGAAGAGGAATTCATTTATGATATTGACTAAGAACATTATGAGATATACTTACATTTTAAGTAGATTTTCATTCTTTAATAAATTTCCACCACTAACTCATTTTTTTTTAAACGTTGAGTATTCAAGAAGACTTGGTCACACTGGAAGAGATAGAATAAACTTCTATAGAATCACATGATCCATGAAGGATAAACCATATATTTACATTGTCTTTGAAGATTAATCAAAACCAAAATGGTCAGTGAATGATCTAATGATCCCCCAAAAGGATATTCATTGAGATAAATATGCACTAATCTTAATTTCTAAAATTAAACCAACAATACCCCAAAGTTAAATAGATACCATTCAATAACCAATTGTCCTTAAAATCCTTTAATATAATCCAAACTAATATTGAAACCCAAAACATAGAAGAATTTGATTATGTAGTCTCCCATGTTAAATTGTATCTCCAAATGACATCAGATACTCTTAAAGTCACATACTCAAAAGTAATTAACCTAATCACATATTCTCTATTATAGGTTAATCATTTCCATAAATAACCCAAATCACTATAAATCCACAATAAAAACGTAGATAAAAATCTATCATTACTCCACAAATGAAACCCCATAGTATTCTATTTTCCTTGGGCATATAGTGTTCCCAACAAAGCGAACATCTTCCAAAATAACATTTATCACTTAATCACCAAATCATTTTCCTATACCAAGGGTATTCTTTTGATATGAAATAAGAACCCAAATCAACTTATTATTGATCAATAAAATCATTTAACTAAAAAAAAGTCACACTAACCAGGGACTTCACGTAGTCCAGTGGTAGGCGATAAATCCCAATCGCACTTTGGTTGTGGGTTCGATTCCCATAGCTTTGTCCGACGCGACGGGTTGTCACACGGTCTACGTGTTGTCCTTTTTCAAAAACTATATTTTATAATATTGCCAAAATGAGATAAATTCCTCAAAATACTATATCATAAATTTAACCACAAATGTTATATCATACCTTGAATCTTCATCCCAAATTAGAATAACTTATAATTCTCTCAAACCCCAATGATCATATAAATCCAAATGGTTATTTATACCCATATCCACAAGAGAAGAGACAATTCTTCCTCAAATATCATTCTCACATGGCAAACTGCGGGGTTACAAATACAAGAGAAAATTATTCCGTAGTACCCATCAACAAGGAGTGATAATACTTTTTAAACATTTCTCCAACCATTTATTCCCACATAGCTTCTTCTTTGACCAAAAAAATATCCTATAGAATAGGACATTCACTCGGGTAATGGCCAGGTCCCCTACATTTACGGCAAATGACTGTAAATGGACTCTTGGGACCATTTTTATCTTCTTCCATAGTACTCTTCATTTTTCTTCGGCAATTCTTTACTTTATGTCCTTCCTTCCCACACGTAAAACATTTCATTGTCCCATTGAGACACTTTCCTGGGTGTCTCTTTCCACATTTCCTGCATGATGAAAATTGAGGGTTCTTTTCTCCATGGTCTCCATTGCTGGAGCTCTTATCATTTATCACCTTTCTCTTCCTTGTTGAGTCTGGGAGTTGGTTAATATATATGTTGTTGATCATATTTTTGGAAAACTGATTTGGCATAAAGACGATATCTTTTACGCCTATCAACATTCCATTTTGTTGCTCATTGCCACCACCGTTCCCATCTTGTACATCATTCTCAAAGTCATTATGACTTCCTTGGAATCTAGCCATTGACTAAAACCATAAAGCATTGTGTGAGTAATAGTAGTCGTAAAATCATTTAGAGATTAAAATGTCACCATATTCTCAATTTGAAACATATTAGGATTAACCAAGGTCATTTACTCTCATCTTATATATATATTACTTAAATTGGTTTGTAAAGAAAATGTAAATTATCCTAAGAATATCCACCGGGAGTGTCGTAACCAAGAGTGCAGCAAGGCCCGTTGTCGTGCACCAGTTCCCGTTCGAGTCTAGCTCAAAGCGGTGTTTTCGGGTTTTACCCCTAGGTACATCTGTGCCAGAGCCGCCTCTACCTGCTCGTATCCAGACAGGGATGTATTGCTCGGAAAACTCACAAAATCTCTACAATACCAAAATTCTAGGAAGTTCTTTTATACTAATCCTCAAAGTTCATCTTAGGTCTACGTGCTCTAATCAGAGTTTATCTAAATCCAGCTACCAAGGTTTGTACTAAACTTCCTCTAATACCAACTGTAACGCCCCGACCCTAATTACCTAGAGTCGGTGCATTATTACATAACATTGGCATGATCATGAGAAAGATCAAGTCTCGAAAGACCGATTAGTTTAGTAGCCTTGGAATAACTAGATACATCCATAAAGTTTTACATTACATCATAAAAAAAACATCTTTTCTTCATATCCCCTCATATTATCCCTGCAGGTCATTCATAAATTACTTCTTCATAATCCTGGGAAAAATAAAACATTGAAAGGGGTGAGCTCGGATGCTCATTAAGGATAACATTATAGCAGAAGCTTTCATAAATAAGCATAAACACTTAAGACAATTTATAACTAAAAAAAGCCTTTTAAATTTAAACTTCATCATAAAATGGCGAAGGTAAAATGAAATAATTCCATTTACTTACTCACATGGATATTCTACTAGTCGAATGATCACATGCAATATCAATAACCACTTTCATAATGATGGAATGCATAATGCCAGACTATCATAACCACATAGCCAAGGCCTCGTGCCAAGACTACAAATAAGATTTTGCCAAGGCCTTGTGCCAAGACACTAGTTTGTCTCATGAGACCTACCGATGCATCGAGGAGCTATAGCGGGCTCCACCCATCACTTATTAAGTCCAATGCATTCCTCATATGAATAGGTTTAAGCATAAAATAAACATTCGTATTAAAACTAGCATACGGAATTTCAATACTTTAACCACAAACCATGAATGGTATAAAAATAGAACATCCACAGTCAAACATAACTCATTTGATACAATATGGAAGATTTTATTTTATCACATTAACCTCAATCATGAATAATGAAGGATGTTGACATAGATGAAAATAATCATCAAAACTATTTGAGAGAAATATCCCCCTTTTCTTGAAAACATTTAAAAGTCACACTATTTGTCAAGAAGCCATTTAAAAGTAGACTTTTGAATCAAAGTGTCCCATACCACTTTGAAACTTTTAAAAGGAATTTTAATTTTAAAACTTTAATGTCCATATAAATAAATCCTTAAAACCATTTTTAAAACATGGACATTAATGAGCAAGATATAGAAGAATAAGTCTTTAAAACATTTTAAAATGGTATTTTGGTTAGAGGTTCTAACCAAAAGAGAGACACTTGAATAAAAATAATTGAGGTAATAAAAACTTTGTAATATCATGAGAATAAAGGGATTCATGATATACTATGTCAAGTACATTATATACACCGCATAAAAGTGATTTGGTGTATATCAACAAAGAAGTCTCAGTTCAATGTAAATTGAGATGAAATCTCTCATAAAGGCCGTATCCTTAGGTTAAGGATAAATCAATGACATAATTATGTGTGACAAATATAAATACACTAAATATGATTGGATATTCAGTGTAAATCAATCAAAGGATATTCACACATATTCTTGTAAAAACAATACCAATGAATTGGATGTTTAACTCAACAAATGGAGAATGAGTTAAAATTACTCTTATCAAATTCATATCAATGACCTGAGAATTATAAATGGAGTGATTATGTGTATCAGACTTATATCCACAGGAAGGGGAGTGGAAATTATGACATAATCAAATGAATAGTGATTCCACACATAATCTTGGGGTAATATAATCAATGAAATATGCGTAAAGCCAAATGAGTGGAAATTGAAATCTCAAATTCCCTTATTGATTAGGTAACTTAAGAAACATACACCCATGAAAGAAGTATCATACCATGATGATTTAAATACCCATAAATAAATGTATATTACACAATGAATACAATCATGGGCAGTACACATACACCACATGCAATAATTAAGTGGTGATCAATGGAATTCTCACGGGATTAAAAGTGAGATAAGAAAATCCCTTACCACGTTAATCAACTGAGTCGCATGGAAAAAAGTTAATAACCACCAAATGATTTACAGAATTACATGAATATAAAGTGAATCATGATAATATATATCAAATGGAAGTACACAATACACCACTTTCAATAATTTAGTAGCGAACAATGGAAATCTCACGGAATTGAAAGTGAGATAAGAGAATCCCTTACTTTGTACTTTTTCTTTGGTCGATGGTAGGTTTACCTCCTGTATAATGGTGAAATAATTGTTATTGAATAATACAAGAATCATTTGCTTTAATATGATATCATATATGATCTTTTAACATTGCTTTATTAATAATATCTTAGTATTATCGTCGTTTCGGGTGATAATCGATTCGTTCTTCTTAAATGTTTGGTTACGTAAGACATGTTTGTAATGGATAGATTATATCTTATTCATAATCTGAATGATATTAACATTATTTTTTACCCCAAAATGAGAATAAGACTTTAATGGATACGATGGAGAATGAATCTCATCGCGTTCGTGGAGACGGTAGTCCGTACGTACGCACGAACGCTACTTCCATTTAATTTTTATTTTAAAAGAATCGAATCCAAATGATACATAGGTATATTACTATTCCAGTATAATATAATATTTTATATATGTTACTTAAGTTCATTAACACCATCCTTTATACGTTCCATGTGTGGTATAAACGAGTCATATCATTTTAAGGGGGCGGTAGTCCGCACTTCCTCAAATGAAATTATCGTATGTATATACAACATGAAATGAATAATGGTATAAAATAAAATGGAATTACAGAAGCTTATATATAAAATATATATCATTAATATCATATTTAATTACAGTTCCATCATAATGGCCACCATGAGAGGCGGTAAGATGTTTTTGAACAATCATCGTTTCGTGAGGCTTTAGTTTGCCATCCACAGAAACATTATGTTCATCATCCATTAGATGGAGTTGTGTGTATGTGTAGTTTGAATACTTCTTATAACAACATCCTAGTATATTGAGGATACTGGTGTTGTTACAAAAGAAGGGAAATAAAAAGAGTTTGGGGGTTGAAGAAGCAAAATAAATGAAAATAATTTAAGAGAAATCGTTACCTTTAATTTAGGTAACTCACTTTGGTTGGAACCAAAGGACTTGTTGAAATGCTTTATGCCTAAGGGGAAGCTTCAAGGAGGAGGAGAGGGATGTGGGGAGCTTAGTTGGGCAGAGTTTGGACGAGCCAAGTGGCTTGAGAGGTGTGAGGAAATGAGAAGGAGGAGTGCCCTTTTATAAGAGGGGTGAGGGGCACCTTTGGAAAAGCTAGAAATATTAATTTATAATAAATTCATATTCGGTTTCCAATGGCTCCAAAGTTGAATATTCAAAGGTTGAGGTGGGGATAGGTCGCAAACAACTCATCCAATAGAATTTATACAGGTTTGGGTACTTATATTAACCTTATCTTTAAGTATTAACTCTAAGTTAATTAGTTTCACTTTTACAATGTCTCTTTGTATTTTTATATAATATGGTTAATAAACTTACTATATACATCCAAAAGACCCCCAAGTGGTCCATTAATGATTAACCTATCATAATATAAGTCTTTTGGCCGAACCTTAGATTTTTAGGAATTTAATATCAATTAATAATATAATATTTGTTTTAAGAACTCTTTTATGTCAATTTTGACACTATTCACTAGTTTATTTTTGTGAAACTCATAACAGATTGATTACTTCGAAAAAAGTCAAATAAATAAATCCTATTATATCCTATTATCCTATAAAATTTTTTTAATTCATTAAAAGTTTCATATTATAATTATTTCGGTATTTATAATATCAATTATGTTAATTTTTTACTATTTTAGTAATTACTACATCATCATTGTGTCATAAATAAAATAAATTATTTAATGTCAAAAAATTATAAATAAAATATAATTATGTAGGCAATCTTTTTATCTTTCTAATGAATATTTATAATCTAAAATCCAACATATATAACCCTATGTAAAAATTAATTTTCTAAAAGATATATGCTTGTGTCATTTTTGTATTCATTTTAAATTAATTAATATAAAGTGTCATTATCACTTACAAGTGGATCCATGGGGTCCCAAAATTGACCCAAAGATTCCCATGGTCGACCATGTATCAACCAATAGGGTTAAGACACATTTTAGGGTAATTTAGTATTATTATAATATTATTTTTTAACCCTTATTTACCGGATTTACCCTTAACCATGGTAAATAAAATATTTACCGCAGTAATTATTCAAAATGTCTAAAAATAAAAGTTACCTATTTACACAATTTGGACATCCTGATTCCAAATATGGAATCCATTTTTCTAAATTCAAAACACAGAAGTGGCAGAAATTAATTTAAAAATAATTCCCGCTGTCAAAACAAAAAGCGTGTTTTTAAGAGATAATAACTATCAAAAGATTGACATTTGTTTATGTTCGGTTTAATTTTAAAATTATGTCCAATGACCAACATTATATTAAATGGTAAAAATATATTCTAAATATACTTTAAATCCACTCAAATTCACAATTTATCAGTATTAATTATTTTGATTAAAAAAGTTGTTTTTAATTAAAATTTAGTAATTTTCACTATTCATCAAAATATGAAAGTTATCCGAAAAGTACCAAAATTTCACCTTAGGCTAAATTCGATATTCCGAATCCAAAAATAAAGTCCATTTTGAAATATAAAATATATATAATTTCAAAAAGTAGGTATTACTATTCATAACGGCTAGTTTGATTGGTTGTGGTGTGTTAAAATCTCGAAGTTGCGTACAATGCACGTCATTGCATTATTCGAAAGGAAACATACCGAGGAAGCTTGGGGTGTTACATCGCTGCTCAATTAGTACAGGTCTCTATGAATATTTCTATAAAAAATGGTATAGGTTCATATCCCTACCCCAGTGAATAAAATTCCATTAGCATGTTCTGGTGACACATGGAGGAAATAAGTGGTATCATATCTACACTTCAATTGAAGATATCTACCCATATTTAGTATAGATGGAAATGTTAAAGGTTATATCCTTGCACATACAATGATAAAACTCCAATATATTTTAGAAACAACTTATGAACTTGAATGGGATATTCTCACATCGGTACTGATACAGGGATTGGAACTAATTCTTATCCCTACATCCACGGTAGATCAACACTATGATAAATTTGAACAATGGGATTATCTAGAGAATTAACACATTTTCCCCCATCTATATTGATTATGGGTATTTTACTGTAATGGATGTGGCATCAAACTAGGATCAAATTCCTATTCCAACTATGGATTACTATATTAGAGAGGCATATTCATTGGGACATGGTCACATGTCGATCAAAAAATTAAGGAGGAATATTTAAAAGGACTAACATCGGGCTCATATTCCCATTCTAGAGTGGGTTTACGAAGTTAAAGGGGAACATGCATCAGGACATGATGTTTTTCATACCTAATAAGAGTAGTGAAAAACACCAAAGTCCCATGATCAATCACATTTCCATTTTCTAGATGGGTATTGTAATGCCCCGGCCCCAGTTACCCAAAGTCGGTGCATTATTGCGTAACATTGGCATGATCACAAAAGATCAAGTCTCGAAAGACCGATTAGTTTAGTAGTCTTGGAAACACTAGATACATTCATAAGTCTTACATTACATCATAAAGTAAAACAAAACTAAAAAAACATCTTGCCTTCATATCCCCTCATGCTATCCCTACAGGTCATTCATAATATACTCCATCACATCCTAGAAAAATTAAAACATTGAAAGGGGTGAGCTCAGATGCTCAATAAGGATAAAAATATAGCGGAAGCATTCATAAATAAACATAAACATTTAAGGGAATGTATAACTAAAACAAAAGCCTTTTAAACTTGAACTTCAACATAATATGGAAAAGGAAAAATGAGATAATTCCATTTACTTATTCACATGGATATTCTAGTGGTCAAATAATCACATTCAATATCAATAACCACTTTCATAATGATGGAATGCATAATGCCAGACTATCATAACCACGTATCCAAGGCCTCGTGCCAAGACCACAAATAAGATTTTTTCAAGGCCTCGTGCCAAGACACTAGTTTGTCTCATGAGACCTACCGATGCATCGAGGAGCAATAGCGGGCTCCACCCGTAACTTATTAAGTCCAATGCATTCCTCATCTGAACAGGTTTAAAAATATCATAAACTATAACATAATTGTATCACATAAAACACGCATAAAGGAAACATAAGATTTCCACACTTCAATCACAATATATCAATACAACACATTGATATAATAAAAAAAATTATCAAAACCAGTTACAATACCAAAATAAAAGAAAAATAGAACATGGTATTTATTTTTCTTTAAAAAAATGTTATGGCTTATAGAGGAAGCCGAAACTAAAATAATAGTCACGGCGGCGGAGAAGTCGTTGTAGCCGCATACGTAAGAAAAAACATTTCTTTTTTCGTTTAGTAAAAACTCTTCGTATAAAAAGATTCCTTTTGAATAAAAGTAAAAGTAAAAGGGGTTTATACACCGTATAAAAGAAATTTTTGTATAAAACAAAATATGCCTCAATGAATGGTGATTGAGAAGAAGTCCCTTAAAAAGATCGTTTTTTATATATAATAGGTCTATTATGTGTATTCACTATGAGTACACATAAGGAAAGTAAAAATACAAGATAGGACATAATAATATCATGACATAATTTGAAAGTAGGAGATTAACCCAAATAATTGAAATTTGGTTAAGAAGTTACCTTACAAAGATTATTTTTTAAATAAAATAGATCTATTATTTGTATTCACTATATGTACACATAAATAAAGTATAAATACAAGATCGGTCATAATAATATCATGACATAATTTGAAAGTATGAGATTAACCCAAAGAATGGAAATTCGGTTAAGAAGATCCCTTACAAAGATCATTTTTTAAATAAAATAGATCTATTATGTTTATTCACCATATGTATACATAAAGAAAGTATAAATACAAGATAGCGCATAATAATATCATGACATAATTTGAAAGTTGGAGATTAACCCAAAGAATTGAAATTGGGTTAAGAAATTACATTACAAAGATCATTTTTTAATTAAAATAGATCTATTATGTGTATTCACTATATGTAAACATAAATAAATTATAAATACAAGATAGGTCATAATAATATCATGACATAAATTGAAAGTAGGAGATTAACCCAAAGAATGGAAATTGGGGTAAGAAATTCCCTTACCTCGTGTCCGACTTGACTCGATTGTTCTTTAACCTCCTGAATAATAAACTAGAGTTAATTTCTACTTTCTTATTAACCTTTTCATGTTCATTATTCCTTTTATATCACTTATTTCCATGTTATGAACATTATGTAATTATTTAAGTTAATAACGGTCGTTTTGTCGATCTTTGGTACTTGAGTCAAAAAGACACTTCTTATAATTACAAGTTGTTCATGTTGTGAAATATCAATTATATCCAGAATCATATTCATTATGAAGATATCATATATATCATATATATCCAGTATATACATTCATTTATAATATTACATAATGTTTAGATGTAACAAATGAAATGGACCATTCATAGAGACGGTAAGTCGTACGTACGCATGAACGCTACTTTCATTTCTATTTCGTATTTAATGGAATGGAATCATAATGATATAAAGGTATATTATAATTACATTATAATATCATATATAATATCATTTACTCCATCCTTTATACATCCCACATATGGCATTAACGATTCAAATCACTTTGAGGGGGCGGTAATCCGCACATCCTAAAATGAAATTATCGCGTTTACCCATAATAGAAATTGTAAAGTTATGACATAAATGAAAAATAAATAAGATTAAGTAAAACATAAACATATTATATATCATATATAAATATAGTGACATCTTAATGGCCACCTTTTAAGGTGTTATATGAGTGTTGAACAATCATCGTTTCGTGAGGCAGAAATTCTCCATCTACAGAAACAGTATGTTCATTAACCATTATATGTAGGTGTGTGTAAGTGTAGATCGAATCATTATTATAACAACATCCTAGTATATTGAAGATGCTTTTTTTATACAAAAGAAAGGAATAAAAAGAGTTTATGGGGTTGGAGAAGCAAAACAAAACAAAATAACATAAGGGAAGACATTACCTTAAAATCGGGTAACTCTTTTTTGATTTGAGACAAAGGCTTCCTTGGGAAGACTTCTTCCCAAAGTGAGGCTTCTAGGAGTAATATAGGGTAGTTGAGAGAGTATTTGGGCAGATTTTGGCCGATACAAAATTCTTTGAAGGTTTGAATAAGGTGGTAGAGGTGGGGGCCTTTTATAAGAGGAGAGGAGGGGAACTCTTGGAAAGATTGAAATGTTACTTTATTATATAATGAGTATCGGATTTTAAAGGTACCACACTTATATATTTCAAGTATAAGGTGATAAGGAATCTAAATATACTCATCCAATAGGTTTTTTACTAGTTTATGTCTTATAGTTTACATTATCTTTTCATTTTCTTTAAATTGTTACTTAATGAGGAAATTGCTGCATCATCATGGTGTCATAAATAATTTGATTCATTTAATGTCTAAAAATTATAAAAAAAATATCATGATGTAGGAAATCGTTTTAGCTTTCTACTGAATATTTATAGTCAAAAATATGACTTGTATAACCCCATTTAAAAATTGTTTTAGTAAAACAACTCATTTTTGTGACATTTTTATTTTAACATTAAATAAAAAGTTTTTAATGTCATTTTCCTACCAAAGTGGCTCCATGGGGTCCCCAAGTTGACCCAAGGATTGTCTTGGTCGTCCATGACTCATCTAATAGTGTTATTACATGTTTAAAGGTCATTTCATATTATTATAACATTATCTTTACCTTAAATTACACTAATTACATTTAATCGCGATTAATTAAACTTAAAAGTTACTATTCACCAAAAATTTATTTTAATCCCATTGAACCACATTTTACTTCCTAATGACAACCATTTATGTCAGATTTTTTAAAATCAAATCACAGAAGTGGTAATGTTTCATTTAAACAAAAAATCGGTTTTTTTAACTACCACTTAGTGGTTTCACTATTCATCAAAAATTGAAATTTTTCAGAACAATGAAAAAATTTCACCATAAGCTATAATTGATATTCCGAATTCAAAAATGATATCTATTTTAAAAAATTCCAAAAATATAAGTTTCATTAATTAATTTTATAATTAATTTCTACTGTCACAACAAATAGCGTGTTTTTAAGATACAATATATATCAAAAGATTGACAATTGTTTATGTCCAATTTCAAAGTGAAATTAATTCTAATGACCACCATTGGATAAAATGGTAAAAATATATTCTAATTATACTTTAAAACCACTCAATAGTATAATTTATCACTATAAATTATTTTGATTAAAAAAGTTTTTTTTAAGTATTTTTCACTATTCATTGAAAATTGGAAGTTCTCAGAAAAATACCAAAAATTGAACATAGGCTAATTTTGATATTCTGAATCCAAAAATAAAGTCCATTTTGAAATATAAAATTTATATAATTTCAAAAAGTGGGTATTATTATTCATAACTGCTACTTTGATTGGTCGCGGTGTGTTAGAATCTCGAACTTGCGTACAATGCAAGCTATTGCATTATTGAAAGAGAAGTGTATCGTGAAATATTGGGGTGTTACATTCTCCACTCCTTCAATAAATTGCGTCCTCGCAATTTGAAATTTTTCTTTGAAAATAAAAGGTTGAAAATAGAAAATACCTTTGTGGAAAACCCACATCAGAAATAAGGTTAATAAAATTTAGCCTTAATAAGAGGGAAAGGGAAATTTAAAAGTCACCACCAAATTATGATCTCAATAAAGAGAATATTGGTGGAAATTAGAGACATATAATTGGAGGAAAAACGTAAATATTTGTAGGGAGTGATTGGGGTCATCAATCACAAACAAGTGTAAAATTGAGGGCCTCAAAGCCTTCATTCTATGTTGATTTAAAATATTATCAGTTCAACAAGACATAAGGTATTAGGATGACACATTTTTTTGTTTTAATATTCCTTTAATAAAGTTTAAGAATTAATTTATTCATATAAATATAGATAGGTATATATATATTTATGCTTGACAAGTATAGTTTCAACCTTCAACTAATTTCTACCACAAACTCATCTTTCACTCAAAAAGATAATAGAACTCAAAAATATTATATTTATCCTAATCGTAAAAGGTTCAAAATATTAACACATACCATTTAGAATAGGAAAACTATTTTTTAATAACCAGGGACTTCCTGTTGGATAGTGGTAGGTAATAAAGGCATGTCGCACTATGTTTGTGGTTTCGATTCCTACAGCTTTGTCCGACGCAACGGGTTATCCCCCGACCTACAGGTTGTCCTTTTTCTAAAACTGTAGTATTATAATATTCCAAAAACAATCATCAGAACTGTTTTAACCTTAAACAATACTCTCCAAAGTTAAACTTAATCAATTCCAACCTTTATAGTTATCCAAAATACCACTGTCCAGACTTTCTCTAAAAGGTCTCTAAATTCCAAAATCAATTGTAACATCAAATTCCCCAAACAGAGTAAAGTTTCTCTATTGTCACATACTAAAAATATTATTACCTTCATCATATTAAAACCTTAATGAAAACAATAAGTACTGTCGTACAATCCTTATATATATCACATTATTCTTATAACCAAAATATAATCCTTGAGTCCAAAAGCACCAATACATTAATTATTCCACTTCAACTGTAGTAACAGCATAAGATTTTCCTTGATCCCTTGTACTTTTCTGAGGTATGTTTCCCTAACGCTTAGGAAATTCATTTGCATAATGCCTAATTTACCTACAATTTTAGCATTCAACTTTGATAGCCACTTTCTTTCCCTTGCAATCACGAGCCTCGTGACCTTTTTCTCCACATTTATAACAAACTCTCATTCCTTTTAGGCAAGCACCGGGGTGATTCTTCCCACAATTATCACATAATGGAAAATCCTTCTTTCCCTTTTTCCCTTTATCTGTCTCGTGTTCCACCGTTCTCTTCTTCTCTTGATTTACTTTATTGTCATAAGACTTAGAGAATTCCTTTTCTGTCTTGATAGCACACGAGACAATATCTTCATACGATGATAAGGATTGTGATACTAATGCTCGACGATGAAATGGTTTTAACCCATCAAAGAAATTATCATTCTTACTTCTTGGGTTACGTATATAATCTGCAGCATAACTCACTAACCTTGTAAAGTTGTCCTCATAATTTGCGACATTCTCATCCTCCTTTTGTCTCAGACTCAGAAATTGCCTTTCCATATCTTCTCGATGGTCACGAGGAAAGTATTTTTCTAAAAAAAGATTATTGAACTCCCTCTATTCCATATTAGATACTTCTTCATCTTCTTTCATGTTTTGAATCAGCGACCACCATTGATCAACATCTCCAGTGAGCCGGTACACATCCATGACAACCTTCTCCCTTTCGCTACTCCCAAAGGCGTGGAATATTTTCTCTAAGGAGTTTATCCATTTCTCAGCTACTAATGGACTTTTACCCCCATTAAATGTTGGTGGTTGTTTCCTCATGAAGCTGTCTAACATTTATCCTCCACATTGCGGATCAGTGTGCTCCATACAAGTAAGGTTATTTTTTATAGCCTGAGTGAGTTGTCCCAGTATGGTGATAAGCTAATCAGCACCAGTTGTATCACCAGCTCCATTATAATTATCTGGAGTAGGAGGGAAATCCCTATATGGAGTGCGTGCATTGATACGGTTTCCATTCCTTCCACTAGGCACCATTTATAAACAATGGCATAAACTGGATCATTTTATGAATAAAAATACATAATTCTGTACTTCTAAAACACTTAACATAAATTGAATAGTTTAGGGATATGATCCATATTAATAAAAAGAAATGTTTTCTTTGAGAAAGTATATACTCATAAACCCTTCATAGTGGTTTTGTAACAACCCGAGATTTTATGAAAAATATTCTTTTTAATTTTATTAATGTCTTGTGTTGTACGTTACACCAAAAGGAGTTTGCACAACACGCATCTTTGACTTTCCTTGCATTACATGCAATCGCAACCTTCCTTGATAGCGTGTGTAGTACGCAATACCGAGTTTCACTAAACAACGATATGCTATTAAAATATTATTATAACTAGCCGTTATGAATAGTAATAACCACCTTTTAAAATTATAGAAATTTTAGCTCTCAAAATGGAGTTCTTTTTTGGATTCGGAGTATCGAATTTAGCCTAAGGTGAAATTTTGGTACTTTTCGGATAACTTTCATATTCTGATGAATAGTGAAAATTACTAAATTATAATTAAAAAAAACTTTTTTAATCAAAATAATTAATAGTGATAAATCATTAATTTGAGTGGTTTTAAAGTATATTTAGAATATATTTTTACAATTTAATACAATGTTGGTCATTGGATGTAATTTCACATTTAAACCAGACATAATCAAGTGTCAATCTTTTGATAGATATTGTTTCTTAAAAACACGCTATTTGTTTTAACAGCGGGATTTAATTATAAAATTAATTAATTCAATTTCTATGTTATGAATTTGGTAAAATAGACTTCATTTTTGAATTCAGAATATGAAATATAGCTTAGGATGAAATTTTTTCTTTTTTCTAAAAACTTTCAATTTTTGATGAATAGTGAAACCACAAAGTGGTAGGTTAAAAACTGAATTTTGCATAAAACTTAATTTTACCGCTTCTGTGAATGGAATTTCAAAAATCCGACAGACACGGTTGATATCAGTAAGTAAAATGTGGTTCAATGAGATAAAAATAATTTTTTGGTGAATAGTAACTTTTTACTATTTTTACCGCGGTTAATAGTAAATAAGGTAACTAAGGGTAAATATGATATTACTATTACCCTAACACATGTCCTAATTCTATTGGATAAGTTTAATTCGACCAAAAACAACCTTATGAATACAATATGACCATTTAGGCCCACTTGGATTAGATTAGGACATTTATTATTAATTTATTTAAAGAAGGGTTAAAATAGATGAAATCAAAGTTTAATAAGTAAACCATTTTTAATATGGTGTTATACATAAGATAAATTCGACTATAAATATTCATTAGAACGATAAAAAGATTTCCTACATAATGGTATTTTATTTGTAATTTTTAGACATTAAATAATTTAATTTATTTATGACACAACGATGATGCAGTAATTATCTTATTAATCAAATATTGACATAATTGATGTTATAAACACCAAAATAAATGTAATTTGAGACTTTTTATTAATTCCACTAATTTTATAGGTTAATATGATATATTAGTGTTGATTTAATAAACTTGGTTCGAACATATAATTCTGTTATGACTTTCACAAAAATCATATATCAAATATTGTCAAAATTGACAAAAAATAGTTTTTAAATCAAATATTATATTATTAATTGTTATTTTATTCCTAAAAATATAAGGTTCGGCCAAATGACTTAGATAAGGATATATATATTATTAATAAACAATTTGGGGTTCGTTTGGCATGTTATAGTAAGTGTATGAACCATATAGTGAAAGAAAACAAAAAGACACGGTAAAAGTTAAATTATTTAACTTAGAGTTAAATCTAATTGATAAGTTTAAAATAATAACCTAAACTTGTCTAAATCCTATTGGTTGATAGTATTTCGACCCATCCCCACTTTAGCTTCGAAATAAGACCCTTTGGAACCATTAAAAACCGATTTTGACTTTAGTATAAAATAATATTTTGAGGTATTCCTAAGGTGCCCCTCTCCTCCCTTATAAAAGGACACCTCCTCCCCCTCCTCCTCACACCAATTTGACCACTCAAGCTCGGCCAAACTCTGCCAAAATCTCTTCTCCACTTCCCTAGAAACATTCTAGAGGTTTTGGTCTTCCTCAAAGACCAATTTTAGTTCCCTAAGAGGAGGTCTCCAAAAGCCGCTTCAAAGAAGAGGTAATTACCGTTACCAATTATTTCATCTTTATTTCTTCTTCCACTTCTTCTTCTTAGGATGTTTCATTATGAAGTAATAAAATCAGTATCACTCATATACTGATATGTTATTATAAGTATGAAACAACCCTATTTCACCATCTATCCATCCTACGGAAAAAGAAATCACCGCGCGTGCGTACGTACGGAATACCGTCTCCACGCTGTGGTGTAATCTATTTTCCACCACCACCTTACATGGATGGGTATAATGGTGTAACGAATAACTATACATAGTTATTACAACATCATATTGATTCTGATATATTGTATAATCCACTCCAATTCAATTCAATATTTATAGAAATGATATCATCGCTCGTGCGTACGTACGGACTACCGTCTCCACGACGTGATGAGATTCATTCTCCATGTTAACCATTTAAGAATGATTATAAAGTATATATAAGAAATAATAATGAAATATATGACATTATAAAGCTACTGGATTTATGTATATATATACATATGTATGTCATCTACTTACTTCCATTTCAAGACAATAAGGAAAGGAAAACAGTGTTCATGCGTACGTACGGACTACCGTCTCCATGAACGGTGTTTTTCATTTTATTTATCTACCTATTATATATATATATATACTGAATATATATGATATATAAATCATATTTTATATTCTGTAAGTACGTAAATCATGATATATGTAATAATGATGTCAAGAACAACAAGTCAAAATACCTACGATAAATGAAACGATTTTACCCAAAACGCTTCTTTAACATGGAATTTACAAAAGAACGGGTAATATAATGTCATAAGTTAACCATATATGATATCATAACAATGAATATGATTCTGTAATAAGTCAATAACATGATTTAAATCATTATACAGGAGGTTCGGACACATACGAAGCAAATCGTACCTAAGGTAAGGGAAATATCACAATCTCATTTTTATCCGAGATTGTTTATACTTTGAAATTTACTGGGGTGTATTTTATCATCCACATCCATGTTTCCTCAATATGTGATATTATTTCTATCCACTTACAATAGTTTAAATCCAATTTTACCCTTCGGTGAGTTTTTAGTAATGAACATGAAAGGAATCTTTTGTCGTTTTTCGTACGAGTAACTTTTTGACTTTTCCGACAAAAGTACGAAGAATGTTTTTTTTAACTTATACGGCATGAATGGATTTTTAAAACATTATTTCCAAGAAGCTTACTTTACAAGTTTTCAAGTTTATTTTTAATCAACTTCTTTTAGTTTTTAATTGTATGACATGTTAAGAAAAGAAAAGTGTTTTTAAAGAAGAAAGGATATTTTCCTCAAGAATGGAGTTCAAGTGTTTTATCAAAATTATTTTCCATCTAAGATAATAAAGGGTTCTGTTTTTATCCCTATTATTACATGGATTTGATTATGTTGTGATGGAAATATGTTTATAAATTCCTTTATCTTATATGAATTGTTTTATGATGTCATGTTGTTTAAGAATCCCATTTTTATTACATGGGTTATGCTATGATGTATGTTTTATGATTTTGTGGCACACATAAGAATGGTATCATTATGAGATGGGTGGGACCTATATCTCCCTCCAATTCATTGGGTAAAGATTTTATATCTCATGAGATATACATGGCTGAAATGGTAGGTTATACCGGTTCAGTGAAACAGGACTGGAACGAGGGTTACTCGATTCAGAAAGGGACTTTGTCCACTAAGATAGTCATGGAAATGAGTCTTGACTAACAAGAAATGATTTTCTATGATTATGTGTGTATGACACAAAGTTTCATGTTTTATGTTATGATTATTGGGATTTCATTTCACTACTATGATTTATCCCATGTTATGAAAATATGCTCTCTTTTGCAGGCTAAGATTTCCAAAAGTTATGTTCTTATGAATATGATGTGATTGATTTTTCTTTTGTTTACCCTTACTGAGCATTTGAGCTCACCCTTTTATGTTTTCTTTTCCCCAGGATATAAAGAAAGGTTTTAGGTTAAAAAAAAGGGAAGATCTTTAGGGGAGATATTGAAGATCTTTCACCACGATTAGAAGATTACGTCCCGAGTTTCCAAAGACACTAAACTATTACGATCCTTGTGTGTGTGCTTTTGTTATGTACTAAGTATTCAGCAAATGTAATGTAATTTCAATGTACGTTAAGCTTCGGGTCTCTACAGTTGGTATCAGAGGAAAGGTTTTGTCAACCTTTGGAAACTAGGATGCGAAAACGTTAGTGAGATCCCTAGAGTTATTTCTAAGGTATGTCTAGGGATGTCCCTAAGGATAAGTATACGTATAGGATACAGTCCTAGAACTACGGTAACGATCATATAATTTAACCTAAGATGATAGATATTGAGGATACTCCACCTTTATTATGTTGTTTTCCCAAGCATGATTTTTGCCTCTCACACTATTCTTTTTGGGTTTTAGACGATGGCTGGAACCCGAAGGAACCGTGTTGATCAATGCAATGGACAATGCAATGATTGCCCTCCTGAACAAACAAATGTTATGGGAGATGGAGTGCAAAATCTTATTGCTATACTTACACAAGCTATGAATCATTCTGGACTTCCAAATGAGCATAGAAGGGAACAGTATTCTATTGAGTCCTTCATGAGGCAACGTCCACCTTCTTTCAGTGGGACTTCTGATCCACTTGTTTCTGAGCAATGGATCAGTACTACTGAAAAGATATTTTCAGTTTTTCAATGTTCTGAACATGATAAAGTCATCTTAGCAGTGTATCGTTTGGAAGGTGATGCTGATCAATGGTGGAATCTTATCAAGAATACGAGGCCAAGAGATGAAATTGAGTCCATGGAATGGGACGAGTTCAAGAACTTATTTTTCAGTAAGTACTTCCCTCGTATTCTTCGAACAAAGATGGAAAAGGAGTTTCTTGAGCTGAAGCAGAAGGATGAGGAATCTGTTGGTATATACGAAGCGAATTTTACAAGACTTGCAAGGTATGCATCTGGCATTATCATCCAACCTGAAAGTAAAGTTGATCGATTTTTCAGTGGCTTAAAACCAAGTCTTCGAAGGGCATTAGCTATAAGAGACATCAGTAGCTATGAAGAAATTGTGCGTTGTGCTATCAAGGTAGAAATGGAAGTTGGTGTTACATATCCATCTCATGGTTTTGACAAGAAACGAAAGATGGAGTTCAAGGAGAAATCTCAGAATAATGGTGAAAAGAAGATGAATGTTTCCTTATGCACAAAGTGTGGAAAGAAGCATGGTGGAGATTGTCTTAAAGGGACTAGAAAATGTTTTAAGTGTGGAAAAGAAGGTCATCGAGTAGCTGAGTGTCGATGTAATGGAAAAAGGGTTTCTAATGATGTGAACAATGCAAACACTACAGAGAACGCACCACCAACACTTCAATGTTTCAAGTGCAAGGAGATGGGACATTATGCCAATAAATGCCCTAATCCAAGGGTTAGTGACGATCAACATGAGCAACCACTTAAGACAAAGGACAAAGGGAAGTCACATGCGATCTCTATTGGCAATGTTGAATATGACAATGATGTGGTGGAATGATTAAGTGTTTATGTAATGGGAGTCCAAAATAATGTTGTATCATGTAGTATTGGAATATTTATGTATTGGTCTAATGTGGTATTCAAAGTAATTGAGATATTATGCGCATAATGAAGGGAAAACGAGAAAATGAAATGTTTAACAGTATTCATGAGCTCATGATTGATATAAGGACTAAGTGATATCATGGATTGAGTATATGGAATTTTGAGGATTTTGGTATATGGAAAGTGTTAACTTTTAACTGAATTCATGTTTTCACTAAGGTATTCAAGAGAATACATGATTAAGGACTTTGAATGTTTGGAATGTGACCAGCAAAACATATCTTACGATATATGGGGATCGACGATGGTGTTAAATCTCTGGTAATCATTTTCACTATGTTATGAGAGTGGACTGCAGTATTATGGATAAGCCTAAAGAATTGGAATGGATTATATTGTACATAAGTTATTATTGTTTAAGGATAGAAGTTCTCTCGATATTATTGATGGGATGTTATAGTAATATAGTTTTAGAAAAAGGACAACCTGCAGGATGGGCGACAGCCCATCGCGTCGGACAAGGCTGTGGAATCGAACCCACAACCGAAGTGCGACTGGCCTTTATCGCCTACCACTGGCCTACAGGAAGTCCCTATTTAGTAGAAACTAGTTTTATTATATTAAGCAGTATGATATATGAAGTATAAGTCCATTTTAGGAACCATATGTGATTAATCTCACTATAGATCGACTTATGTATATAATTTTTGCTAACCTTTTGTTTGAGACAGATGGAATGACCAGTCATACTAACACTTCACGAATAACAAATTCAACTTCATTTTTTTAAGAGATGAAGTGGAAATTGTTCAAGGCATGAACAACAGTGAGATTGTACCAAAATAAAGAAAGTATTTATTCTGATTCAAATTTTCAACTTTAGGGAAATGATCTTGAAAACCAAAAAATGTTGTCCTAGTGATCTTATACCTGATGAATCAGATGGTACATTAAATCGTCACAAATTTATGGATTTGTGATCACTGGATTTTCCATAGCCATGTTCTCTACCACTCTCCATCAGAACATGATGGTTAGATTTCTCTTCTATATCCATATTTTCACATATGTGGAAACCCAATGATTAGTTTATTTGGGTAACCGTTACCTTTCATACTTTTGTTTTTAAAGATTGGTTTTGATATTCCTTTTTACGATATGGGTTTCTATTAAAGAAACTTTCGAATAGTAAACCATTTATAATCCCGACGAATTTCGAGGGAAAAATTCATTTTAAGGGGGGTAGAATGTAACAACCCGAGATTTTATGAAAAATATTCTTTTTAATTTTATTAATGTCTTGTGTTGTACGCTACACCAAAAGGAGCTTTCACAACACGCATCATTGACTTTCCTTGCATTACACGCAATCGCAACCTTCCTCGATAGCGTGTGTAGTACGCAATACCGAGTTTCACTAAACAACGATATGCTATTAAAATATTATTATAACTAGCCGTTATGAATAGTAATAACCACCTTTTAAAATTATAGAAATTTTATCTCTCAAAATGGACTTCATTTTTGGATTCGGAGTATCGAATTTAGCCTAAGGTGAAATTTTGGTACTTTTCGGATAACTTTCATATTCTGATGAATAGTGAAAATTACTAAATTATAATTAAAAACAACTTTTTTAATCAAAATAATTAATAGTGATAAATCATTAATTTGAGTGGTTTTAATGTATATTTAGAATATATTTTTACAATTTAATACAATGTTGGTCATTGGATGTAATTTCACATTTAAACCAGACATAATCAAGTGTCAATCTTTTGATAGATATTGTTTCTTAAAAACACGCTATTTGTTTTAACAGCGGGATTTAATTATAAAATTAATTAATGCAATTTCTATGTTATGAATTTGGTAAAATAGACTTCATTTTTGAATTCGGAATATGAAATATAGCTTAGGATTAAATTTTGGCTTTTTTCTAAAAACTTTCAATTTTTGATGAATAGTGAATCCACTAAGTGGTAGGTTAAAAACTGAATTTTGCATAAAACTTAATTTTACCGCTTCTGTGAATGGAATTTCAAAAATCCGACAGACACGGTTGATATCAGTAAGTAAAATGTGGTTCAATGAGATAAAAATAATTTCTTGGTGAATAGTAACTTTTTACTATTTTTACCACGGTTAATAGTAAATAAGGTAACTAAGGGTAAATATGATATTACTATTAACCTAACACATGTCCTAATTCTATTGGATAAGTGTAATTCGACCAAAAACAACCTTATGAATACAATATGACCATTTAGGCCCACTTGGATTAGATTAGGACATTTATTGTTAATTTATTTAAAGAAGGGTTAAAATAGATAAAATCAAAGTTTAATAAGTAAACCATTTTTAATATGGGGTTATTCATAAGATAAATTCGACTATAAATATTCATTAGAACGATAAAAGGATTTCCTACATAATGGTATTTTATTTGTAATTTTTAGACATTAAATAATTTAATTTATTTATGACACAACGATGATGCAGTAATTATCTTATTAATAAAATATTGACATAATTGATGTTATAAACACCCAAATAAATGTAATTTGAGACTTTTTATGCATTACACTAATTTTCTAGGTTAATATGATATATTAGTGTTGATTTAATCAACTTGGTTTGAACATATAATTCTGTTATGACTTTCACAAAAATCATATATCAAATAGTGTCAAAATTGACACAAAATAGTTTTTAAATAAAATATTATATTATTAATTGTTATTTTATTCCTAAAAATCTAAGGTTCGGCCAAATGACTTAGATAAGGATATATATATTATTAATAAACAATTTGGGGTTCGTTTGGCATGTTATAGTAAGTGTATTAACCATATAGTGAAAGAAAACAAAAAGACACGGTAAAAGTTAAATTATTTAACTTAGAGTTAAATCTAATTGATAAGGTTAAAATAATAACCTAAACTTGTCTAAATCCTATTGGTTGATAGGATTTCGACCCATACCCACTTTACCTTCGAAATAAGACCCTTTGGAACGATTAAAAACCGATTTTGACTTTAATATAAAATAATATTTTGAGGTATTCCTAAGGTGCCCCTCTCCTCCCTTATAAAAGGACACCTCCTCCCCCTCCTCCTCACACCAATTTGAGCACTCAAGCTCGTCCAAACTCTGCCAAAATCTCTTCTCCACTTCCCTAGCAACATCCTAGAGGTTCTGGTCTTCCTCAAAGACCAATTTTAGTTCCCTAAGAGGAGGTCTCCAAAAGGCGCTTCAAAGAAGAGGTAATTACCGTTACCAATTATTTCATCTTTATTTCTTCTTCCACTTCTTCTTCTTAGGATGTTTCATTATGAAGTAATAACATCAGTATCACTCATATACGGATATGTTATTATAAGTATTAAACAACCCTATTTCACCATCTATCCATCCTAAGGAAAAAGAAATCACCGCGCGTGCGTACGTACGGAATACCGTCTCCACGCTGTGGTGTAATCTATTTTCCACCACCACCTTACATGGATGGGTATAATGGTGTAAATAATAACTATACATAGTTATTACAACATCATATTGATTCTGATATATTGTATAATCCACTCCAATTCAATTCAATATTTATAGAAATGATATCATCGCTCGTGCGTACGTACGGACTACCGTCTCCACGACGCGATGAGATTCATTCTCCATGTTAACCATTTAAGAATGATTATAAAGTATATATAAGAAATAATAATGAAATATATGACATTATAAAGCTACTGGATTTATGTATATATATACATATGTATGTCATCTACTTACTTCCATTTCAAGACAATAAGAAAAGGAAAACAGCGTTCATGCGTACGTACGGACTACCGTCTCCATGAACGGTGTTTTTCATTTTATTTATCTACCTATTATATATATATATATATACTGAATATATATGATATATAAATCATATTTTATATTCTGGAAGTACGTAAATCATGATATATGTAATAATGATGTCAAGAATAACAAGTCAAAACACCTACGATAAATGAAACGATTTTACCCAAAACGCTTCTTTAACATGGAATTTACAAAAGAACGGGTAATATAATGTCATAAGTGAACCATATATGATATCATAACAATGAATATGATTATGTAATAAGTCAATAACATGATTTAAATCATTATACAGGAGGTTCGGACACATACGAAGCAAATCGTACCTAAGGTAAGGGAAATATCACAATCTCATTTTTATCCGAGATTGTTTATACTTTGAAATTTACTGGGGTGTATTTTATCATCCACATCCATGTTTCCTCAATATGTGATATTATTTCCATCCACTTACAATAGTTTAAATCCAATTTTACCCTTCGGTGAGTTTTTAGTAATGAACATGAAAGGAATCTTTTGCCGTTTTTCGTACGAGTAACTTTTTGACTTTTCCGACAAAAGTACGAAGAATGTTTTTTTTTTTAACTTATACGGCAAGAATGGATTTTTAAAACATTATTTCCAAGAAGCTTCCTTTACAAGTTTTCAAGTTTATTTTTAATCAACTTCTTTTAGTTTATAATTGTATGACATGTTAATAAAAGAAAAGTGTTTTTAAAGAAGAAAGGATATTTTCCTCAAGAATGGAGTTCAAGTGTTTTATCAAAATTATTTTCCATCTAAGATAATAAAGGGTTCTGTTTTTGTCCCTATTATTACATGGATTTGATTATGTTGTGATGGAAATATGTTTATGAATTCCTTTATCTTATATGAATTGTTTTATGATGTCATGTTGTTTAAGAATCCCATTTTTATTACATGGGTTATGCTATGATGTATGTTTTATGATTTTGTGGCACACATAAGAATGGTATCATTATGAGATGGGTGGGACCTATATCTCCCTCCAATGCATTGGGTAAAGATTTTATATCTCATGAGATAGACATGGCTGAAATGGTAGGTTATACCGGTTCAGTGAAACAGGACTGGAACGAGGGTTACTCGATTCAGAAAGGGACTTTGTCCACTAAGATAGTCTTGGCAATGAGTCTTGACTAACAAGAAATGATTTTCTATGATTATGTGTGTATGCCACAAAGTTTCATGTTTTACGTTATGATTATTGGGATTTCATTTCACTACTATGATTTATCCCATGTTATGAAATTATGCTCTCTTTTGCAGGTTAAGATTTCCAAAAGTTATGTTCTTATGAATATGATGTGATTGATTTTTCTTTTGTTTACCCTTACTGAGAATTTGAGCTCACCCTTTTATGTTTTCTTTTCCCCAGGATATAAAGAAAGGTTTTAGGTTAAAAAAAGGGAAGATCTTTATGGGAGATATTGAAGATCTTTCACCACGATTAGAAGATTACGTCCCGTGTTTCCAAAGACACTAAACTATTACGATCCTTGTGTGTGTGCTTTTGTTATGTACTAAGTATTCAGCAAAAGTAATGTAATGTCAATGTACATTAAGCTTCGGGTCTCTACATGTTTGTAAAGAAAATGAGAATTATCCAAATCATATCCCCCATGAGTTTCATAACCAAGAGTGCAGCAAGGCCCGTTGTCGTGCACCAATTCCCATTCGAGTCTAGCTCAAAGCGCTGTTTTCGGGTTTTACCCCTAGATACATCTGTGCCAGAGCCACCTCTACCTGTTCGTATCCAGATAGGGATGTATTTCTCAGAAAACTCACAAAATCTCTACAACAACAAAATTCTAGGAAGTTCTTCTATACTAATCCTCAAAGTCTATCTTTGGGCTATGTGCTCTAATCATAGTTTATCTAAATCTAGCTTCCAAGTTTAGTACTAAACTGCCTCTGATACCAACTGTAACGCCCCAAAACCAGTTACCCATAGTCGGTGCATTATTGCGTAACATTGGCATGATCACAAAAGATCAAGTCTCGAAAGACCAATTAGTTTAGAAGTCTTGGAAACACTAGATACATTCATAAGTCTTACATTACATCGTATAGTAAAAAAAATATAAAAAAAACATCCTATCTTCATATCCCCTCATACTATCCCTGCAGTTCATTCATAATATACTCCATCACATCCTGGAAAAATTAAAACAATTAAAGGGGTGAGCACAGATGCTCAGTAAGGATAAAAATATAGCAGAAGATTTCATAATTAAACATAAACATTTAAGGCAATGTATAACTAAAACAAAAGCCTTTTAAACTTGAACTTCGACATAATATGGAAAAAGTAAAATGAGATAATGCCATTTACTTATTCACATGGATATTATACTGGTCGAATAATCACATGCAATATCAATAACCACTTTCATAATGATGAAATGCATAATGCCAAACTATCATAACCACGTAACCAAGGCCTCGTGCCAAGACCACAAATAAGATTTTGTCAAGGCCTCGTGCCAAGACACTAGTTTGTCTCATGAGACCTACCGATGCATCGAAGAGCTATAGTGGGTTCCACCCGTCACTTATTAATTCCAATTCATTCCTCATATGAACAGGTTTAAACATATCATAAACCATAACATAATTGTATTACATAAAACATTCATAAAAGAAACATAAGATTTCCACAATTCAATCACAAGATATCAATACAACACATTGATATAATCCAAACTTTATCAAAACGATTTTCAATACCAAAATAAAAGAAAAGTAAAACATGGTATTTATTTTTATTTAAAAAAGTTATGGCTTATAGAGGAAGTCGAAACTCAAATAATAGTCACAGCGGCGGAGAAGTCATCGTCGCTGCATACGTAAGAAAAAACATTCCTTTTGTCGTTTAGTAAAAACTCTTCATATAAAAACATTCCTTTTGAATAAAAGTAAAAGTAAAAAAGGGTTTATACACCATATAAATGAAATTTGTGTATAAAACAAAATATGCCTCAATGAATGGTGATTCAGACGAAGTCCCTTAAAAAGATCATTTTTTATATATAATAGGCCTATTATGTGTATTCACTATGAGTACACATAAAGAAAGTAAAAATACAAGATAGGACATAATAATATCATGACATAATTTAAAAGTATGAGATTAACCCAAAGAATGGAAATTGGGTTAAGAAGTTCCCTTACAAAGATCATTTTTTAAATAAATTAGATCTATTATGTGTATTCACTATATGTACACATAAATAAAGTATAAATACAAGATAGGGCATAATAATATCATGACATAATTTGAAAGTAGGAGATTAACCCAAATATTGGAAATTGGGTTAATAAGTTCCCTTAAAAAGATCATTTTTTAAATAAAATAGACCTATTATGTGTATTCACTATATGTACACATAAAGAAAGTATAAATACAAGATAAGACATAATAATATCATGACAGAATTTTAAAGTAGGAGATTAACCCAAAGAATTGAAATTTGGTTAAGAAATTCCCTGACAAAGATCATTTTTTAAATAAAATAGATCTATTATGTGTATTCACTATATGTACACATAATGAAAGTATAAACAAAAGATAGGTCATAATAATATCTTGACATAAATTGAAAGTAGGAGATTAACCCAAAGAATGGAAATTGGGTTAAGAAATTCCCTTACCTAGTGTCCGACTTGACTCGATCATTCTTTAACCTCCTGAATAATAAACTAGAGTTAATTTATACTTGCTTAAGAGCCTTTTCATGTTCATTATTCCTTTTATATCACTTATTTCCTTGTTATGAACATTATGTAATTATTTAAGTTAATAACGGTCGTTTTGTCGATCTTTGGTACTTGAGTCAAAAAGAAACTTCTTATAATTACAAGTTGTTCATGTGGTGAAATATCGCTTATATACTGAATCATATTCATTATGTAGATATCATATATATCATATATATCCAGTATATACATGCATTTATAATATTACATAACGTTTAGAGGTAAGAAATGAAATACACCGTTCATGGAGACGGTAAGTCGTACGTACGCATGAACATACTTTCATTTCTATTTCATATTAAATGGAATGGAATCATAATTATATAAAGGTATATTATAATTCCAGTATAATATCATATATAATATCATTTACTCCATCCTTTATACATTCCACATGTGGCATTAACGATTCAAATCACTTTGAGGGGGCGGTAGTCCGCACTTCCTAAAATGAAATTATCGTGTTTACCGATAATGGAGATCTTAAAGGTATGCCATAAATGAAAAATACAGAATCTTAAGTAAAACATAAACATATTATATATCATATATAAATATAGTGACATCTTAATGGCCACCTTTGAAGGTGTTATATGAGTGTTGAACAATCATCGTTTCGTGAGGCAGAAATTCGTCATCCACAGAAACAGTGTGTTTTTTAACCATTAGATGTAGGTGTGTGTAAGTTTAGCTAGAATCATTATTATAAAAACATAATAGTATATTGAAGATACTGGTTTTGTTACAAATGAAACGAATAAAAAGATTTTAAGGGGTTGGAGAAGCGAAATAAAACAAAATAACATAAGGGAAGACATTACCTTAAAATCGGGTAACTATTTTTTGATTTGATCCAAAGGCTTCCTTGAGAAGAATTCTGCCCAAAGTGAGGCTTCTAGGAGTAATAGAGGGAATTTTAGAGGCTATATGGGAAGAGGTTGGATGATACAAAAGGCTTTGAAGGTGTGAATAAGGTGGTAGAGGTGGGGGCCTTTTATAAGAGGAGGGGAGGGGAACTCTTGGAAAGATTGAAATGTTACTTTATTATATAATGAGTTTCGGATTTTAAAGGACCCACACTTATATATTTCTAGGATAAGGTGATAAGGGTTCGAAATATACTCATCAAATAGGTTTTTTACAAGTTTAAGTCTTATATTTTACATTATCTTTTCATTTTATTTAAATCGTTAATTAATGAGGTAATCACTACATCATCATGGTGTCATAAATAATTTAATTTATTTAATGTCTAAAAATTTAAAAACAAATATCATGATGTAGGAAATCGTTTTATCTTCATAATGAATATTTATAGTCAAAATATGACTTGTATAACCCCATTTAAATATTGTTTTAGTAAAACAACTCGTGTTTGTGACATTTTTATTTTAACATTAAATAAAACGTTTTTAATGTCATTTTCCTACCAAAGTGGCTCCATGGGGTCCCCAAGTTTACCCATGGATTTTCTTGGTCGGCCATGACTCATCCAATAGGGGTATGACATGTTTCAATGTCATTTCATATTATTATAACATTATCTTTTCCTTAAATTACACTAATTACCTTTAATCGCGATTAATTAAACTTAAAAGTTACTATTCACCAAAAAATTATTTTAATCCCATTGAACCACATTTTACATATTAATGACAACCATGTATGTCAGATTTTTTTAAATCAAATCACAGAAGTGGTAATGGTTCATTTAAACGAAAAATCAGTTTTTTTAACTACCACTTAGTGGTTTCACTATTCATCAAAAATTGAAGTTTTTCAGAACAATGCCAACATTTCACCCTAAGATATAATTGATATTCCGAATTCAAAAATGATGTATATTTTAAAAAATTCCAAACATATAAGTTTCATTAATTAATTTTATAATTAATTCCTGTTGTCACAACAAATAGCGTGTTTCTAAGATACAATATATATCAAAAGATTGACAATTGTTTATGTCTACTTTCAAAGTAAAATTAATTCTAATAACCACCATTGGATAAAATCGTTAAAATATATTCTAATTATACTTTAAAACCAGTCAATAGTATAATTTATCACTATAAATTATTTTGATTAAAAAAGTTGTTTTTAAGTATTTTTCACTATTCATAAAAAAATTGGAAGTTCTCAGAAAAATTCCAAAAATTCAACATAGGCAAATTTCAATATTCCGAATCCAAAAATGAAGTCCATTTTGAAATATAAAATTTATATAATTTCAAAAGGTGGGTATTACTATTCATAATTGCTACTTTGATTGGTCACGGTGTGTTAGAATCTTGAACTTGCATACAATGCAAGCTATTGCATTATTGAAAGAGAAGCATATCGTGAATGGTTGGGGTGTTACAGTGATCACCAAGTGAGAATGAAACATGTCTTAGGAAAGGATTGAATTCAAATAAGTGAATCTGTCTAGAATATTCCCAATGATCACAGAATCCAAGAAAATATTCCTACTCTTGATTATGAAAGACTAAACTGGTGACATTTCAAGATAATAAAAGAGGAAAATAATATCATTTCTCCCATTCTAGAGGTCTATCAGTATATTCTGGTAGTGAATTTATATATATACTAGGATCATATTCTTGTTCTAACCAGGGCTCACCTGTTTAGATTGGCGCATGCCTTGGTGTTGGCTCATACCCATGCCACTAAAGACTAGAGACGTATTCCACAGGCTCAAGATGGGGCTTTTACTCCCATTTTGGATGGGACTCACAAATTTATAATGGAATATCCTTTTGGAAAGGTCATATTCCGTTCAGAAATACAGAATCTCATTAGTATATTACAGTAGTATCTCAATTGTAGGATCATAATCCCATAGCACTATATGGTTATAAACATGGTCTAGAAATTGTCATACAACATGCTCAAGTCCCTACAAAATTCCCAAATGTAGGTCAGTATATTCTAGTTATGATTTAGAATGATTATCATATCCCTAATATTCTTAATTCCAGTTTCCTTGAAGTTGTTTGAGATACAATATCAACACCTCATGGGTTTGTTACGTCTTAAAACAAAGCATGATATGATCATTACTAAGATAGTAATTCTCATGGTAGTGTGGGGAAGGATCATATGGACTCTATTACTGACATCCACCATGGTCTTCCTCCCCACAGAAATATCTCCCATGGAGAAGAAAGTTCTCCCATTTCCTAAACATATCTGTACAGAGAGGTGTTCAAAACATTGATTCCTTCATATTGAGTGGTGATAAAAACATCAGTGAAAACTGAATATATTGGTAGCACTCCACTCCATTTAGCAGGTGACCCTAAGAAACATCTTCTATGGTCTAACAAGATGGAGTAATTTATGTATGATGGAAGGAATTATCCAGAAACAACCTCCACGTCACATTTTGTCCCCTCACCACTTCTGAATATGATGTATCAAATGATCTATAAATTGATTTCATGCATTTTCTACACTAAAATATGTGGTATAAACGTCAGAAACTATAGGATAAACATATCCCCTATTTGGGATACGATCTTCAACATTAGCTCATCAACACACTCTATTATCAATTGGATATGGCCACCGTTTTCATAGTTGGGAACTGTCACGAACCGAATATGGACGCCGCCAAAACCGGCACCAAACCCAGACCGTGACAAGTCCTTAAGGGCGTTCATGATCTCCACGGGCTGGCAGAAGTGCCCGGGTATCATAAAATGATAATTGGGAACGATTTACCCGAGTTTTTAAACTTAAAACAACAGAAGAATCCCATAAAACGAATCTGGATTTTTCAAACCAAATAATCTTTTTCAAAAATTCATAACTGAATTACACAATTTTAAACAATTTTTAAAGACCATTACAAAGGTACAAACCTAAGAAAAGACAGCCCAAAAACCTCCACATGTAAAGAGGCACCCTCCTCAAGCCATCTCCACGAAACTGCATCACGATGGACCACTAAAAACCAGAACCAATGGCATAAAACATGTACCCAAACCTGTGACATAAAATAAGCAATTCTACTTACACCCAAAGGTGTAAGTAGGGTATGAGAGAAATCCCAGTAGGATACCACTGCTAAGAGATTCCATGTGATAAACATTTCATGACAAAAATCATTGCATGTTTTGTAAATAAGAAATGCTTGTTACAATTTTCTAAAGGATGCAATAATAAATTAAAACAGTTTTCATGTGGGATAATTTTAAAGGACCAACAATTTTAAAATAACTAAAAAAGATACTGCATTTTCAATCCAACAATATCGTATACTGACGGTAAGTACAAAAGATCTAATGAGCACAAGTAATACTAAAAAACCCCTAGGAACTAGCTAGCTGTGGGTCCCAGGTACCTCGTATCTCGGTGAGAGTAACCACCAAAAAAATATTCGTTCTCGTGCACGAGCCACTAGTAGGGATCATACCCAAAACCTAGTGGTACCCAATCATAATCATCATTGTTTAGTTAGAGTTGTAAGCATCAATCTTGCTAAGTGAAACTGAGGTCAAACCCCACGGGTTCACTAGCATACTAGTACACATCCACCCACCTAGATACTCGTGTTTTCCCATTGTTATCAAACAAGTTCACAATCCAAGAAATATAGTATTCACATTCAAATATCACTTCCACATCACACATTAACCAAATATCCCCATGTACATCACTAATGTCACAAATTCTACTTTTCATTCAAATGCATTTTGAAATCAAACTCACTCCAAATTGCCTACAACACTTTTCACATTTCTTTAACACTTCCACAAATCCATTAAAAAAATTTATAAAACCATTACAAGATATTCAACTCACAAAACAGCCCACACACATGTCACACAATACCCTTCTCACCTTCACAATTCATTTTATAAATAAACTCACCTGAAATATCCCACACCCGTGTTTCGCACACAAAACACAATTTAGTAAAACATTTCGACTATTTATAAAAAATTCTAAAAATGTTTAACATCTCAAATCCCCACATTACCATTAAAAAACCCAAATTAGGTGAACACACTCACCCAAACAGTACATATACACCCATTATCCACTTTGTTTAACCAAATAAAACATTTGTAATTTTTATAAAACAAACCCAAGATGTATAACCATTGTTTGCACACTAAACCCATTTCAAAACCCTCATTCAAAACCAAAATCATACCAATACCAATCCAAAACAGAATTTTTCAGCCCTAAAACAATTATTAAACCACCCCCAAATATTATAAAAATACATCAAATAATACTACAAAGATACACATGAAAAAACACACGTTTTCATAAATCGCCTTCAGAAAGTACAACACGATTTTACACCTTAAACTCATTCAAAAAAAACCTCTTTTCAAGGCCCACATGACAATAAGGAATTAACAAAACATAATTGGCAGCCCCTTTCAAGATTAATAAATCACTTTCATATGTTATAAACTAAACCCAAACATTACCCCAAGAGTCACACATGAAAAGTACCCAATTTCAAGCTAAAATACAACTAAAAATTAAATGTTTAACCAAATTCATCAAAAACAGTTTTCAAACCACACAAAACAGATTATAAACATACTAAATTAAGAAACCAAGCAACTAACTCATCATAAAATGCTTTCACATGCAATCACCTACCTTTTGAGTCGAAACCCTCAAAACATGGTGCGAAACATTAAGCGTACCACCGCCGCACCACAAGGAGAATAAATCCAGACCTAGACCACCAAAAATTGACCCAAAAGATACCAAATCAGACCTTAGGATCTAACCCCAACTTCTATACATGAGGAAATTCAATAAAGAAAAATAAAATCTAAAAGAGGATGGAAAGAACCAAGAAGAAATTCCCTTACTTGAAATATCTTGAAGAAATCAGCCCCAATACACCAATATATGAATCTCTAAGTACCCAAAACTGATATGGAGGTCCGAAGGAGTCATATTAGGTAATGTGGGGACTAAAATGGGGGGAAAATATGAACATTTAAGGATTTATGAAAGATTCATTTTACCTCATCAAATCTGGTCGATTTGAGAAAGATTGAGACAGATCGTCCATCTCTGCGGGGTATATGAGCTTCAAAGATGAAAACTAGATACAGGGGGTGAGGCTGAGGTTTTTGGCTTCGAGTGGGAGGTTGAATCACCGAAAAAAAGTAAAAACCGAATGAGATATTGAAATTTTAAAACAATAATTTAAATCAGGAAATGGGCTTACAGGCAGGCCCATTACCTTAATTAAAAACCCAAATCTGTCATGATTTGGGATTTCTATGTGGTTCAAAGGGATATGTTTATTTTAATATATTAGGGTATGCCAATTGGGAAGTGGAATGAGTATAAAATAGTAAAAATTGAAGGAGTTGTATAAGAATCAAAATTTGTTTTTAAATCTGGATTTGGGCTCACGGTTTGGCCCAAATTTTCAAAACCCGCCATTTTCACCAAAATGAGTGGTAAAACCCCAAAAAAATCAGGAATGGAAATTAAATGAGTAATTAATTAAAAAAAAGTCATGAGTGTGACAATTCTCCCCACCATAAAACTTTCCGCCCTCAGAAAGCCACATGACGGAAAAAGAAAAAACCAAACCCAACCAAAATGCATAAATGGACTCCTTTGCTAGGCTTCGCCCCCAAAGGCCAAAACACCTCCAGTGATCAATTAAGGAAGGAATACTTCACAACCAAAACATATACCTCAATACTGAAATTATCAAGCACATTCAGGATTTATCCTAAACGAAAACTCCTCAAACACTATCTGAACAAGGCTCAAGCAATTTACCCAAACAAACAAGAACATCGAACAAGGTTACATTTACCTTGATATAACTAAACCATTGGGAAATCTCCAATCCCAACGTTTACCCAAGGAAGATGTATGTGGTTATATAGCTCCGAACGAGACTACCCACATCCAATCCAAGACCAATTATAAAAGTTAGTTACTGGTACAAGGATACACAAATGGGATCCCCAACCATAAGAGACAACATAAATTTTTTTCCGAGACTGAATCAAGACACTAACAGGGGAGACCTGAACAAACTCTCCAGTACAAGGGGTAGAATACCATTAGGCATTTTCAAAATAATATACGTGAGACTCATAGTGGTTCTCCCTACTATAAGAACCATCCATATTAACTGGCCAATATGGGCGGGCATAGAAAAACCCCAAAACATAAAGAGTTGGGATGACAACATGGTTAGCCCGCACAGTTTGGGAAACTATGTGCTAACCATGTAGATACTTATACCTACATGGTTTTCTAGGGAATGGTTACTAATAAGTGTTCACTCAACATGTCTATAAATATCTAAACCCTTTCCCCTGAACCCAACGGAAACCAAAGGGGAAAAGAAATTCATTGGGAGATAACATGGGGATGAGGCCCTCCACCTCTTTCCACCAAATGGGAACAAATGAAGCAAGATGAGAACACCAAATGTTTAAAATATTCCCATCTCTCATACTAAGAACAATTCATTGTTCAAGGTTAAAAACTACCCTGGGATTTCCTCTGACTACGTGCCAGCTTCTCTCCGGGACCTATGGATTGAGCTGGAATGATTGAAGCATCTTCAGCCTCGCAGTTAGGATTTGGAAACCCCCGAATAGAATTTCTTCTTCCGATGCTACAAACAACAACACGCAATCTGAGATGGGTTCACCCAGACATAACACACTCCAGAACGCACTTTATTGTAACTTTTAAATTCACTGAAATAAGGGTTTAGAGGATGCACTCACATCACACCTTGCTTCTTCGGGTGAGAAACAACAGAAATAAAGGACACATATAAACACCTTCCTCTAAAATAGAGGATGTCGAGATCTCCCAAAAGGAAAAACAGTATTGAAAAAAAATAGACTCACATAATATTATACAACTTCACCTTTACAATCAAACGAGCACGTGACATCGCATCACGTCACCAAACAAGACCAAAGCAACTGATAGAAATAATACAAGGAGGGGGGCCTTATACAACATCACCAAATATCACATCATTCTAGAAAGTGTCCATAACAGCCTCTCATGGCCAGATGTCCCACACTAGAGGTTTAACATAAACCCCTTCTACGAAGAGACTATAAAGTACTTAGAGGCCCTCTTAGAAACTATCCATACTGACAACCCCAGACAACTTTCACCTTCGACGAATCAGGTAGCTTAAGAAACTAAGGTTTCTCTCAACCATCCACGAGCACTCTTAGGAAACAAGAGGATCCGAAAAAAACCAAGAAAGTAAATGGTGTAGAATCATTCTAAAAATCTCAAGAAAATATTCCTTACATTGATCAACTGGAGGATTTTCCAATGGCGAAACAATCTGCATTGCACTTCATTTGTGCACTAAATCTTAATGGGGGCGCACCTTATCCAATGAGAGAACCCAAGGACCCAACCAAGCTGGTCTATTGGTAAAAACATGCAACAATACAGATCCAAACTCATTAATAGAACCATATTAATGGTGTCCCAAAACATATATCATAGGAGACTACTAACCGGACCTTCTGCCCAGCTTTCTGACCAAAAACAAACCCAAAAAAAACAGTTCGAACAGGAGGGGTTCTTGGACTCAAAACATCCCACAACATCAACATTTTCAAAAACCCATAATAAAAACCATCCCAAACTATTCATCAAGAAAACATGTTTTTCTTTAAAACCATTTCTGGGAAAAAATGGTTCAGCGGTGAGCGTATCCACCAATGGTACCCCATGGGCCTCACACATGCATGTTTTTGTGCCACACCAGGCACCCTCTTCATATCCATCCTGGAACTCATCCAGTCATGCCATCAACCATATATCATCCCATATAACCCCATGCATGTGGTCACTCATGGAAATACCAAAGGTTAATGCACTGATTTTTTCCACTTTTCAAAACCAAAACGGTCAACCAACACATCATTCTTATCAAAATCACTAACCAGGAGGTCGAACCCAAATTACCACAATAAAAAACACTTTTCATAAAGGCACAATCATTCCAATGAAAACTCACATTCAAGTTATTTACATCAATTTCAAAACATCTCATCCCATTAAAAAACCTTTTAATAGTTTAGAAAACTCTAATTGGAACACTTTTTCAAAACCAACTTCAATATAGTTTCTTCTTTCAACAGAGGTGTAAGAACACATTTTTCCATTTCAAAATAATTCTGATTATTCAGTTCCACCATTTCATAAATCAAACCATTCCATATTTATTTGAAAATCATTTCATAGAAACATTACACTTCCTCAAACCAAGTCACTTTAAAACCAAAGTTCAAAGATTTCAAAACTAAAGAACACCAGACAATGCTAGAGAAAACTAGTTTCAGTGGGTGACTTGGACATATGGTTGGCGGCCATATTGCAATAACTTCACTATCACAAAGAGTGTTCTAAGTAATATCCCCGACTCCACATGGCTTGCCAGACCCTGCGATCTCATTGAGACCATTAACCCAACTCTCTTTTCATTTTCCCTAATCATCATCAATCCAAGAAAACCAAAATACATAGACAAATCCCAACTTCCCCTGGCGACTTGAATCCTGAAATGAGGTGTGGTGATCAAGAACACTACCCATAACCAGAATTTTATGTCCCAACAATCATAAATCTAGACTATCCTGACTATTTCCCAAATAACATGACTCAAATGGAGCGAACCTCCTCTGATACCATTTTGTCACAAACCGAATCTGGACGCCGCCAAAACCGGCACCAAACCCAGACCGTGACAAGTCCCGAAGGGTGTTCCCAATCCCCATGGGCTGGAAAAAGTGCTCGGGTATCATAAAATGATAATTGGGAATGATTTACCCGAGTTTATAAACATAAAACAACAAAATAATCCCATAAAACGAATCTGGATTTTTCAAACAAAATAATCTTTTTCAAAAATTCAGAACTGAATTACAAAATTTTAAACAATTTTTAAAGGCCATTAAAAAGGTACAAACCCAAGAAAAGACAGCCCAAGAACCTCCACATGTAAAGAGGCACCACCCTCAAGCCATCTCCACGAAACTGCATCACGATGGACCACTAAAAACCAGAACCAACGGCATAAAACATGTACCCAAACCTGTGACATAAAATAAGCAAGTCTACTTACACCCAAAGGTGTAAGTAGGGTGTGAGAGAAATCCCAGTAGGATAACCCTGCTAAGAGATTCCATTTGATAAACATTTCATGACAAAAAGCATTTCAGGTTTTGTAAATAAGAAATGCTTGTTACAATTTTCTAAAGGATGCAATAATAAATGAAAACAGTTTTCATGTTGGCTAATTTTAAAGGACCAACAATTTTAAAATAACTAACAAAGATAATGAATTTTCAATCCAACAATACCGTATACCGACGGTAAGTACAAAGGATCTAATGAGCACAAGTAATAGGAAAAAACCCCTAGGAACTAGCTAGCTGTGGGTTCCAGGTACCTCGTATCTCGGTGAGAGTAACCACACAAACAAATATTCGTTCTCGTGCACGAGCCACTAGTAGGGATCATACCCATAACCTATTGGTCCCCAATAATCATCATCATAGTTTAGTTAGAGTTGTAAGCATCAATCTTGCTAAGTGAAACTGAGGTCAAACCCCACGGATTCACTAGCATACTAGTACACGTCCACCCACCTAGATACCCAGGTTTTCCCATTGTGCTCAAACAAGTTCACAATCCAAGAAATATAGTTTTCACATGAAAATATCACTTCCACATCACACATTAACCAAACAGCCCCATGTACATCACTAAAGTCAAAAATTCCACTTTTCATTCAAATGCATTTTGAAATCAAACTCACTCCAAATTGCCTACAACACTTTTCACATTTCTTTAACACTTCCACAAATCCATTAAACAATTTTATAAAACCATTACAAGATATTCAACTCACATAACACCCCACACACATGTCACACAATACCCTTCTCACCTTCACAATTCATTTTATAAATAAACTCACATGAAATATCCCACACCCGTGTTTCGCACACAAAACACAATTTAGTAAAACATTTCGACAAATTATAAAAAATTATAAAAATGTTTAACATCTCAAATCACCACTTTACCATTAAAAACCCACATTTGGTGAACACACTCACCCAAACAGTACATATACACCCTTTCCCAACTTTGTTTATCCAAATAAAACATTTGCAATTTTTATAAAACAAACCCAAGAGGTATAACCATTGTTTGCACACTAAACCCATTTCAAAACCCTCATTCAAAACCAAAATCATAACAATACCAATCCAAAACAGAATTTTCCAGCCCTAAAACAATTATTAAACCACCCCCAAATGTTATAAAAATACATCAAATAATACCACAAAGATACACATGAAAAACACACGTTTTCATAAATCACCTTCAGAAAGTACAACATGGTTTTACACCTTAAACTCATTCAAAACAAAAACTCTTTTCAAGGACCAAATGACAATAAGGAATTGACAAAATAGAATTGTCATCCCCTTTCAAGATTAATAAATCACTTTCATATGTTATAAACTAAACCCAAACATTACCCCAATAGTCACACATGAAAAGTACCCAATTTCCAGCTAAAATACAACTAAATATTAAATGTTTAACCAAATTCATCAAAAATAGTTTTCAAACCACACAAAACAGATTATAAACATACTAATTTAATAAACCAATCCAGCTAACGCATCATAAAATGGTTACACATGGAATCACCTACCTTTTGAGTTGAAACCCTCAAAACATGGTGCGAAACATTAAGCGTACCACCGCCGCACAACAAGGAAAATAAATCCAGACCTAGACCACCAAAAATTGACCCAAAAGATACCAAATCATTCCTTAGGATCTATCCCCAACTTCTGGACATGATGAAATTCAATAAAGAGGAATAAAAACTAAAAGATGATGGAAAGAACCAAGAAGGAATTCCCTTACATAAAATATCTTGAAGAAATCAGCCCCAATGCACCAATATATGAATTTTCAAGTACCAAAAACTGATATGGAGGTCCTAAGGATTCATATTAGGTAATGTGGGGACTGAAATGTTGGGAAAAGGATGAAAATTGAAGGAGTTATGAAATATTCATTTTACCTCATCAAATCTGGTCGATTTGAGAAATATTGCGAAAGATCATCCAACTCTGCAGGGTATATGAGCTCCAAATATGAAAACTAGATACAAGGGGTGAGGATGCGGGTTTTGGCTTAGAGTGGGAGGTTGAATCACCGAAACACAATAAAAAACGAATGAGATATTGTAGTTTTAAAAAACTAATTTAAAGCAGGAAATGGGCTTACGGGCAGGCCCATTACCTTAATTAAAAACCCAAATCCATCATGATTTGGGATTTCTATATGGTTCAAAGGGATATGGTGATTTTAATATATTATGGTATTACAATTGGGAAGTGGAATGAGTATAAAATAGTAAAAATTGAAGGAGTTATAGAAGAATCAAAATTTGTTTTTAAATCTGGATTTGGCCTCATGGTTTGACCCAAATTTTCAAAACCCACCATTTTCACCAAAATGAGTGCTAAACCCCCAAAACATATAGGGTATGGAAATTAAATGAGTAATGAATTTAAAAAAAATCATGTGTGTGATAGGAACCTTTGAATGTAGGATCGTGATAAACACTTTTACAGTGTTTGTCTGTGCCACACTGCATCTCTCAACCGACTGATTTTCAGAGTATCTTCAAATGTACGTATCTATGGATGTGAGAAATATGAAGAATTAGACTTCACTATGTCCCCAGAAATATATAACCATTCAGATATTACATCCCATAATTTTATTTATTCTATTGAAATAAGATGACTGGGTAACGCACTAGCCAATTTTTCACTTTAATATAATTCCCTCAGTTCAATTATTCTATTACATCATGAAACATAGGGGAAGGATAGCCAAAAATTCTTTGAACAGGGAACCTAGAAGCCAAAATAATGAATTGAAAACATTGAAACTAAGGTTTCAATAAACCTTAAGGAATCCTGTAGAAATTTACTATCTTTAGGGAATTCAATTTCAACCTTCTACTACATGAGAAAAATTGTGCCACAATAAAAAGGCCACAACAGAAGCTACCATAATAGTCCCTTAGGAGTGAACTGAGCCCACCGGGTTGGGGGAATATGTACCACAACCTCTACCCATCAGACCATCCATTACCTAGGGAATTATGGACATTTCATTAGTACCTATAGAAAAACCCCAACCTAATGTGATGGGGGAATTTATATCTCCTTCACTATCATGTTGTTCATTATACCCTAAGAGATTCATGTGGAAATCAATAGTGATTCTAGATCAACCCTACCCTTTTGGAATGGGGGAATTTATATTTCAATGACCATACTAAGATTCATAAAATCCCTGACTAGAAGCATTGGATCCTCAAAAATTGGATCAACCAATTCCAATTATGGCCTAGAATAACCTCATGTCCAAAGAGTTGGTGGTAGTTTCATCATTTTCAGCATCATAGATTGAATCAGAATTCACTACGTTGGGTGGTAAATATCAATAGTTGGCATCCCATTTGATCCTCCCACTATAAGAAAAACCTCTACTATTTGAGCCCAATTCGACAATCATGACCAGACACTCACCCATGGTCATTACTTACAAGCCAGGACCATAGGAGTATATAGAGAAAGAAATCAAACCTCATCGATTTTTTAACACAAAATGGCCCAATATGGCAAGGTGTTCAATGAATGACCTTGATTAAGGAAATGTAGAATCATTATGTGGTGTTAAAAGTAATTTTACAACTACCATTTCCCAATAAACCTATGTGAATGTCATCATCTTGAACACAATATAAATTGTGGATAATGACACAAATATAGAGGGCCACAACATGGCTGACATACATTGGGAGGAGGGTGATTTGGATTTACCAATCAAGACTGTACTCACCAGAAAAAGAGGAGTTTCCAAAACCTTGAAACTACAAATATTGAGTATCCACATCCTCATCATAATATTTCCAATGAAAATGGTAATGGTGTGGCTACAACCCAATCACCACCATGAGAAATTGAATTTCCTTTCAGATAGGAACAATTGTGACAATATGATAATTAAATATGAACTCTTATAAAACTAATATAAGATCTACTGAGTTAGAATATTTCCATTGTTTATTATCCTCATTTTAAAGAAAATATGAATCCTCCGATACATCTATATAAATTTGTTCTTCTAAAAAGAGCGGCATCTAAAAATTTTGTTGGCTCCATATCCATGTGGTTAGTCTACATAAGTGAGGAAGTAAAAAATGATCGTGACATCCCTCTATTGTGGGGATATACTATCCCTCACCAAGGTTATCATTTAGTCTTCAGATGAATCCTGAATCAGGTTGATACAAAGGTGGGGCCACCTCATCAAACCCCCCATGTTCCTTGTTGAGTGGAGATGTCTCAGACAATTTTACACCTAGAGCTTCTAAACGTCATCGATACCCATCGTACTTGAATGGAATATATGGATGGGATACATGGATCTTTGTATCATAATATTAAGCATCATGAGTGGGTGAACAACACATTAACCCCACCCAAAATTTTAAATCCAACTTTTTCTACCTTTGATAGCGTAGGTGTCCCTGAATAACTTCTCACACACTTTATATCCCTATGTGGGCCAATGATCAGCCCTCAAGATCAACAAGTGGAAAAAACATAAGGCGTTGTGTACAAACTCTGATAGGGGAAACCATTGTTTGGTAAAGTATTCTTCTAGCTGGATCCATTGTAGGATGTGAATACCATCATCATAAATTTGATTATCATTTTAGCTCTATGATTAGGAAGATGGAAATTTTCAACGTAATTAACTAAAAGAAAATAGATAATGAGAGGATCTCTAACTTCATAATAGAGTGAAATTGTTTAACCAATTCACTTGGCATCCCTCTCTCATAGGAACAATATCTATAACTTTGTGCTGAAAATATCCTAGATGAGATGTAGAAGGCTCTGATACCAATGAAGTATCTAGAAGGTTTACACAATTTTTATGAAATGGTACATGTATCGGAAGATATCATTCAACAGAGCTGATCCAAATCTCAAATCATGACCAAAGAACAGGGAAAAGGTCTAGGAAAATCATAAGTTTCATCTATCACTTTCAAGACATCATCAATGTCCATTGAAGCACCTAGACAGGTCCTAAACCATTGAGAAACTATAGTAGAGTGGTGATATCCAAAAAAAAAATCACCCTCACCTTGTAGTACAGACAAACTAGGTTCTCCCTATATTTGAAGAGTGCATGAATAAGGTATACTCTTTCTAAAATTAACATGTCCCTATTTATTTCTTAGTATTCAAGGAAAATATACCCCTAAAGATTCCACATCCTAGGAATCCTAGTGAGGTTAACCTCAACAACCATCCCAACTACATCTCTTTCCATTGAAGGTTGTGTCATAATATCCTGGACTGTTTCATCATTAAATATTTGCTTCATGGAATGGTATATTCTAGACTGATGGTGTTAGATATCTCCTCAGAGTAGGTTTCCTACAGAATCATTTCCTAGTAAAAATAAGAGGGTGAATGGAAGAAAGTATCATCCAGGAATGAACGAATGATATATAATTTTATGACTATAAAAAAATAGTTGACCGAGATCATACCACCTTGAGAGAACAGTTATGTAGTCCCATAATAGATCCACCAAATAGGGAGGAAAAATTAGATATTCCTCTAGATGGTGGACATGCCCCTAAAAAGCTAGAGGAAATAGAAGAGGAGGAGTCATATTATTCTCCAATGTAAGCTCTGGCTCTTGCATATTTCTTCACTCCAACATCTAAAGCCTGAGCGTCACACTACCAAATGAAACCCTCGTCAGAAAAATTGTTAATATCATCTTATATAAATGTGATACATAAGGAAGGTCCCTTCATAGATGATGAATATTGTATTGATTATGAGTTCCCCACACCTAACTGAGGAACTATAGGTCTCGTGTGTAAAAATTAGGGATACCGGGGACAGTATAGGTGTGGTCAGTCTGAATATATCGGTCTCATACCATATAAGACAAATATATAGCCAAGACCTATTGGAATACACTCCAAAATCCTATGAAAAACATTGATTTTTCTCAAAAACATATAATGGTCATCTGCACTCAGTGATCCTACATGACCACCTTGAGGTTGTATGATTATTCAATCAGATCAAGTAGTGGAGATAGTTGGCAAGACTCGAGACACTAGAAACATATGCTCCGAAAAACTCTTCACTAGTACCAGGACCATATACCTAAAATTCCTTAGATCATAAACCCTTTTCCAAGAGAAACCTCATCTTATGATACACTGACATCATGCTCAAAAGTATAACATTCTGAAGCTATTGTTTCTTATCTCTTCTAAGATCTCAATTGTTGATGCAATACATATAACAAAATAACTAAAAGAAGAACTCATTAAATCCCTCCAAAACCCACAATATTTTTAGATAGAAGTTACTTCAACTAATTTCTATTGAATGGAGACAATGTCAATAGAATTCTATTTTTCCATGTCGTTCATAGAGTAAGATCTAGAAGAATCCATCCAAGGCACATCATATCCTTATATGTTTCAATAATACTTGATAATGTAGAAATACGAATGGATTTGATTGAAAATGTCTCCAAGATCAATTTCATACCAATTAAAACCCTCAAATTTTTGGGATATAGCATAGGGTTGTTGTCGCCCACAATGATGACCCTTAAAGAGTATGATAAGAATGTGTAAATACCTCTTGTGGAGATCAAACTCAGATCTCAGTTTGTGGATCTCACATATAACACTATCAGAGGTGGATTTTATCCCACATATATGACCATTCCATTGTATTGTAGGTGTGATGAAAAGCCAATTGTGAATATCAAACTCAAATCTTAGTTTGATGATCTAACATCCTATGGTGATTTAATGGTTATTAAACAATTCAGTAAGTATAATGTCCCAGTAATAAGGCCTTGGCTCCATATCCACATGGAGGTACTTTTAACATTCCATCAATCTTTGAAATACCCCATCGATTGAAAATTTGTCATACTATATAGTGATAGTTCCCCCTTTGAATCTTATGAAGCCACATATGTTGAGGCAAGATTATATAAAATGGGAGGAAAAAATAAACAACCCTTCCTTTTATTACATTACTATTACATAATTATAAAGATAAACAACCTAATAGTATTACACCATGAGGATACATAGTTTTAGTGCCTTAGAAAATATTATGACCAAACATAACATTTACAACATCAAGAATAAACATTTATTTAATTCCTTCTTCTCTAGCTTCTTACAGGATCTTAACCTATCAATAGTAAATTAGTCACCTGAGGGATATATATCAAAAATGGGTGAGCTAAAATCCCAATAAGAGGATAGATAAGAACATGATACAACATAACATGATATGAGAATAATCATTATCATCATAAAATAGGCATTGGATCATAATCCTGATAGGAAACATTATGAATTGACATGGAATGAGGAAATGACTAAAAACTAAAACATAATGTCTTAGTGGTTAACTACCACACATAGTTTTGAAAAATACTATCATCAGGTTCACACATAATTTCCCTTTTACTCATGAGATTCATCACTTTACCCAATTCATTGGAGTGATTTATTATTCATGGCACACTTATCACATTCAAATATTCATATTATGCTATATAATTCTGGGCAAACCTGTCACATCATAATATTTAAATTTTCATGCATGCCACATTAAAAATATGTAAATCATGAACATAACATAACCAATGGAAAGAAATTGGTTTCACATAATAATTCATACTTTCATAAACATTTGGTCCCCAATATAAAGAGGTTGTATCATTCATGATATAGAACTATTAACCATGAGGAAGGAGTGAAACAATAATCAAGAAGTAAAATGGGTGTGTTTATTTGAAAGTAGAGTGATATTGGAAAACATTGATTTTTCATAAAATAAATTAGAGAACATGTATATCCCGAAAAAGGTATGATAATGATGAATAAATTATTTTTAATGATAACCCATATCCAATATAGAGTGAAATAGGGATAACCTGTTTAAAGAATGTTGGGTTTGAGAATTTCCCCTTACCTTGTATCCAAACACTTTATTGACATTAAAGTCTTGAATAACCAAATTAGATTCATTAATTAACAATTAAAGAACCATTATGACATGAATAAGGTTAATTATGGTTTCATTATGTTATTTTATGGGCCTTTGGATTAGTTATAGAGTTTAAATCCATTTTTTGAGAAATTCTATTTTTATGGTTTTATTGAATGATTCACTTGTATTCATAAATAAAAGTTTGTATAGAACAAGGATAAACATCTAAAACATATCTTTCAAGTTATTAATTATATTCCAAGGGTTTATATGATCTTATAATTAATTAGGTTCCATATCATTGGGATCATTCATTAGATAAGAATTTAATGATAATTTTTGGGTTAATTTGGGTGCTTCTTCGACCACAACTAACTTGTTTTGTTTAATCATTACGTAATATGTACATAAGATAGTTACAGAACAATAAATATGATATAATAAATATAAAATAATCTGGTTCAACCATAAAAATTTTTTCATGACCAGATCTAATGGCGGTACGTAAAATGAAAACATGTCGTTTTTTAAGGTGATAAATTAACACCTCCTGGACAACATTTTCCTTTCTAAAATTAAAAAAAGAGAGAAGGAGGTCAGATGATATAATATCCTATTAGTATCATAAAAGTATAGTATATGTATGATACTAGACTTACCATTCCATTTGGATGAGTATATGTTGGGGGAGCTTAAGAAAAGGTCAAGAAATTAAAAGGAAATTAATGGAAAAGGAAGAGAGGGAAATTACCTCTTGAATCCTCCTATTGATATCATCTATAAGAAACCTATTCTTGGTCTTTTTATTAGACCAGAAGCTCATGGATGTGGTTTAGGGTCTAGGTAATATGTTTGTACTGAGTTTAGAAAAGTCATGAAGCTTGAGATGTTTGTTTTTACAAGGAGAGTGAGAGGGGTTAGTTGTATATGAGCAGGGGTGTTTTTTGAATAACATATTAAATAAAATGATATATCAAATTTTGGACTTGTAATAGTAGTTTTATGAAAAAATAAATCATATATTAATATAATGTAATTATTTTTGGAATTTAAATCATATTTATAATTCTAATTCGACAATTTATTAAAAGGAAAGTGAAAATAAAGAGAAAATGATATTTTAAGGAATCACTTTTTGAATTTTTGGTTTTGGAAAGTTCCTTTTATGTTTGGAAAACGAGTTTATTATTTTTAATGAACCATCTATTAAATGAAATAGAACATCTCATAATCTAAGTTCAAGAATTTTTATATAATCATTACATAATGAATGATGAAATTTAAGATATACCAGTTATGTGAAAAATTGTATTTTTACTATTCACCTAAAAATTGAAGTATTTCAGAAAATAAAAAAAATAACCCTAACCATTTTTTTATGTACAGAAACAAAAAATGAACTCCATTTTTCAAAAATAATTTTCTAATTTTTATTAATTTAATTTTTAATTAAAATCATTATTTACTTGAAAAATATTGATTTTATAATTAAAACTTATTTCATAATGCTTTTAAAAATTACAAAAGTTCTTATAAAATTGTCTTACAACTAGAAGACATTGAATTTTTAATTTATAACACATTTTAAGAAAATAAATAATCTTTTAAATTAATTAATTAATTATAATTGTTTATTTATGACTTACAAAAATCATAAAACATTTACTATGGTCAAATTATCACTTATAAGATGTCCAAATTTTATTAAATCATTCATAGGTGAGGTTGCTGTTATTTTGGATGATTTTCTATTCATAAGGGGCATATTAAGATTTATAAGGGTAGGTTACTCTTTACCAAAAATTATGTATGTTCTATTAGACTCCAAATATCTTACTGATCGCAACTGTGTATGTCAGATTTTCAAAATTCAAAACATAGAAGTGGTAAAATTATGTTTAATGGCCACACAGTATAAATTATCAATATATTTTATAATGCTTCCTAATGTGATTATAATATAAGTCATAATTACTATAATGGAATTTTATTGATAAAACATTGGATCGTTACATTCTTCACCCCTTAAGAAATATTTCCCTCAAGATTTTGTTTTACACAAACAGGTGAGGGTACTTCTCCTTCATCGCCTCTTCTGGTTACCATTTTTCTTATTCAAAATTATGTTTCCTCCACAAAACATTGAAAAGGTGTATTGTCTTATTGTGTAGAAACTTATCTCTTCGGTCCAGAATCATTACTAGATTCTCTTCATAAGAGATATTATATTCCATTTGTACCACCTCTGAGTTCATGTGAGGGATATGATATGTACATCCTTATTAGTGATATGTGAAACACATCATGAACTTGATAAATATTCAGTGGAAGTCCCAGATGATAGTCCATGTCTCCTATGAAGTTATATAAGTCTTGAAAATCCCACCAAAGGAGAAGAAATACCCATGTAATCCCTTTGTAGAAGGAATCAAGCACATATATAAGTTTATCAAGGTGAAGGGACTCAAATTGAGTCGCATTTCATTGAAGGAACATGAAGGAATTAATGTTTTCAAAAGTACAGTGTGCCATCACTAGGAAAGGTACATGAAGAACATGGATCGTGAACCACCATGTATGATGGATGGTCCGCGAACCGCTAGCCCATGAAATAATGGCAATCAAGAAGGGAAAACTGTGAACCATTTCAATTAAAGGAGTTATGCACAGAAGACCAGCCACGCACCATACCGCGAACCCCTCATTTCATGGATTAATTGGACAGGTAGGGCTTTATGAACCATTATCATGAACCATTGACTCTATGAACCCAGGTTGACTGAGTATTCAGGGATTTAGAAAATTTCATTAATGGGCCTCCGAAAATAGTGTTGCGTGCCTAGTAGATATGATTGCTCTGATTCTATATAAAAAGAGAACAGTAGAAGATAAAATGAGAAGCATAGAGGAGATGGATAGAGGGAAGGATGGGTGATGAAATCTTGAGGAAAACTTAGAGGTTGCACTCCGGCTTCCATCTTGTTTCATCGAAAAAGCACGAACTGTGAACCACTTCTTCCACAAGTACATCCGGCCGCAAACCATAATAATGGGGGAATTGAATAGTAATAATAGAACCATGAACCCAACTGGTATATTATGAACCAAAGACATATCGCGGATGAATTTTCCGTGAATGGTAATTTCCTTGATCGTCCTTCAATTTGGTGCTCTGTGTAGCGTACCGCTACATGGACTGAACCCAGTACCACGTACCCAATCGGTACATGGATATAACCCAAAGTGGAATAGTGAGATTCGTACCACTTTGGTACGTGGTTGATGATACCCATGCCTGCGTACCACACCAGTATGTGGATGTCCCTCCTGCCCATATACCACTATGGTATGTGGGTCCTTCCCCATCCCTCATGAGAAACTAGCATGCAGAATGGGGTGTTTTTTGGGTATTGTTCCCTCCAGTTCCAAACTCACCCCTCCATTACCATCTAGTCCTCCATAATACCACTGCTAACCAATCCTATGGTTCTATGATAAAGCCTCCTCCAAATCCACAATACCCATATGATCAGACCATCAGGTGCATCGGTGTTCCCTATTGAGTCTACACACACAGGGTAAGTAGAGTCACAAAGGCCCTCCCAACAAAGGTGTGGGTTTCGAGCATGCCTGTAAGGCTACATTCCCATGGTAACCTAGATTCCAACCTTGGAATGCTGACATGAACCTCCCCATTCTTGGGATTATGTCTGATCACATTCTTTTCCATTCAATGAGGAATAGTGATCTGTCAGAGGGGTTATGTTCGTTCCCTCCATTGATGAGGACGAAACTCTTCTCCTTCCCAGAACATGATCTGGGGCCCTCCCACTGAGTTAAGTCTCCAATATTCTGAGGAAATACCGCATGAACTTTTATTCTATTTCAGATGGAAAGGTTCATCTCTTTGTTCCCTTGAGCACCATTGCTCCGGCCTCTTCCGTCGTGGGTTCTTCCTCTCCCACAAACAAGGGAGGTGGCATGTGCATTTTTGAATCTTTCAAATCCTATTGTTTCTCAAACTGAGTGTGACTCACATGGTCTTAGATGTTATTAAGGATTACAACATTAGAACACATTCAAAACTATGAGAACTTTGATTACTATCCAATTCAAGATTTGTAGGACGCCTAATAGAAGGCCTGATCTCAAAAGGGTACCCATTCCAAAAGGGTCCACCCAATCATGTCCCATCAAATGGGAACCTTCCATGCATTATCCCCATATCATCTGAACTATGAAGACTCAAATTCCTAAGCAAATAAGGATATGTAGGATGCCTACCAGAAGGCCCAAGATCAAAAGGGTTCCCATTCTAAAAGTGTCCATCCAATCATGTGTGTTAAATGGGAAGCTTCCATACGTAATCCCCACACATTCTGAACTATGTGGGTTTTAATTCCTCTCTTGAGGATATATAGTAAGCCCTCCTTGTGGGCCTGATCCCAACATCAAGTCACCTTTTGTCCCCTGGATGATGATAAACTCGAGAGCGCCTTAAAATATGGCGAAGTCAGCATCACCTTTGTGGCATCAAACATATACATGATCACGACAATCTTGAAAATTAAGGTTAGGCCCTGGACACACTCTTCAGGATTGAACCAAGGATTCCAGAACATACGAACATATCTTAAATCATTAAGAGAGTACTAAAAAAGGAAAAAATACTCCCCAAGAAGGGTGTTGTGAGCCTCACCTCCCATCCTCTAGACCAATGGAGTCCTCAAGTGCCTTTGTCCAAATTGACAGCCAACGACCACCTGCCTTTGGAAAGCCGGTCCATGAATCATGGATACCAGGTTCATTGGGTGTTCTTGGCTCCACAAATAAACCCATTAGAGACCATCCGAGGAAGTTATATCTGAGAAGGTCTGATTGCATGAATGCTTGACCCCCACGCAATCACCCACTGGGACCAACAATTCCCCACAGGGTTAGTTCAACCTTATTAAAAGGATAATGAAGTTGAACGATTTGAAATAAAGGAATAATAAATTAAACGAGATTCTATCTCTGTGGAAAATTGGATGGGTGATGATCCTTGTTATACCATTTCCACAACGCCTGAAAACGCGCCACCTTAGAGGTGGAACATAAATGGTGAACCTGACATGAATCCTTAACCAAGGTGGTGGTTCTACCCACAATGATAAAATAAAAAATAAAATTGCATGTTGGAACATTTTTTTCTCCCCGTTATGTGTGAAAATGGACCACCGTGGAGGGGGGAAATGGTTATCCAGATGTGAATCCTTAACCATGGTGTCGGTCTGACACCACTCAAGCCCCTTTTCCCCACAGTAGAAGAAATGAGGAAGGGACCATGATGAATCACCAAATATGCATGTGTTTTAAGGAATGAAACATTTACGATGTTTAGTGGTCATATGCCATACATATATTGCGTGTTTCTGCAGAGTGACCTTCGATCCAAATGACATCCCCGCAATCCATGAAGATGCACCAATCAGCGATCCTGCAAGCAACTGGCACCTCAATGAAGAGCATGACCCCTTCACCTACCCAGCATCTTCAATGCTAGAAGTCCAACATGCTGATCAAATAGTACCAATGAAATGGTACTATCCCCATGCTGGAGGATGGAAGACAAACCCTCTAGTCTGCAAAGTTCTACCAACTGCCTCTTCAGCTGCTGCCGGTACCTCAGCACATAGCAGCCCCAGTGGTCGTCTCAAACCTTTTCGAGAGCCTGTCCCTGAAACGTGACAATGACTAACTCCCTTACCATAGGGAGGCAGATAAAGTCAATACTGACGACTTCATCCCCGCTACTCGGGGGCCCTACCCACAGGCCCCCGCTAGAGAGTGTCGCTGCTGACACTGGACGACCAGACCTCCTCCCTCCAAGGAGAACCTTATACCGAGGGCACCTGTCAAAGTCCAGAAGACCGGAGCCCCTCAGGCTGCCCACCAAGGGCAGAAAATATATTTCTAGGGACACGCTATCACTCTGGTTCCTAAGGAGTATCTTTATCATACTAATGTGGAAAATTTCAATGGGTAGGAACACAACTCTTACCTCTCTACTCAATCCCACCATAGAAATAGGGTGGAACAATACGAGAACATGCACGTTTCTATTAGTGCTTGTTGGTCCCACTGTGCAGACAGAGTAACTAGCTACAGGAATATATTGATATCTATTGATGCACAACACACCCTCCATCAAAAAAGGGCAGAAACCAACTATATACAGAAACAAACACCTGCTGACGCACTTCAAGCCTACCATCAAAATAGAGAAGCAATTGGCTATATGTAGGCACAAATTCCTACTAATGCACAAGAAGCCTACAATCAAAATAGGGCAGCAACTGGATATATGCAGGCACAAATACATGTTGATGCACAAGAATCCCATCAACCAAATAGGGAAGCAACCAACTATACGTAGGAAAAAAATACCTGCGGATTCATATCAAACCCGCCATCCAAATTAGGAGGAAGACAAATATGAGTAGAGAAAAATTCCTGCAAATGCATAAAATGATCATGATACAAATACAGGGGAAATAGATCAGATAAAAATCCCCACTCGTGAATATGAATACCTCCAGTAAAATGCAGTGGCAGCTGGAGAAGACAACTGGTGACAGACACGTTCCTCTGTCCCGACACAAGAGAACTGCTAGTATCTACTGGCAACACATGGAGGACTAGAGTAGGCACAAACTCCTACTCCGACATCTGAATGGGTCTTCATACCGTTCTATCCAAAGATGTATCTCAGCACATCATGTCCATGATAGAAGATCCGATGTTGATTCCAGACCATATCCTCCAAACATTCCATGATATCATTACATCAACCGAAAAAGGAAGAAATCAGGCCCACGACCGAATTTCCTCAAATAGAATGAGTCACTCATAAAATGAGTTTGTCACTCCAGATAAGTTATGCATCCCTCCTCCATTCTAGGAGGGTCGATGGAAATATCTCCTGACTTATAGACTACCTGATTGGGAACAAATAGTCATTCTTACCAGGGGAGGCCGATACAATGTGGCGGCTGCTCCAGGTCAGACATATATCCCTACCAAAACTCAAGATTCTCATTGGCATATCCCGACGACATCACAGGACCCAACAAGATAGGGACCCATATATGAAGACCATTACCAACACTAGATGGCCCCAGTTACCTGTAAGAGAGTGGCCAACAATGAAAAGAGCCAAAGGAAATTGGAAAATGAAGAGCACATACATGATCCTACTCTACTGGAATATGGGGTTGTTGATGCCCTCAAAAATATATCAACAAATCCTCAAGACCCTGTCATTACATTACCAAATTATGGAAGTGCCAGTAATAGTTGTGAAGGTCCTCCCTGCAATGCTGCTGCCTACAGCTCTGGAGGTCCTCCACAGAGTACCCTTGGGGGTTATTCCGTGGGTAAATAATGGTCGATTATGAGATAAAATATCCTTATGCGCATTGGGGTAATTTAACACCCCAATCTTCCACGATATACTTCTTTTTCAGTAAAACAATAGCTTGTATAGTACACAACTTCGAGTTCTAACACACTATGACCAATCAAAGTAGCTGTTATGAATACTAATACCCACTTTTTGAAATTATATAAATTTTATATTTCAAAATGGACTTCATTTTTGTATTTGGAATATCAAAATTATCCTATGTTGATTTTTTGGTATTTTTCTGAGAACTTCCAATTTTCAATGAATAGTGAAAATACTTAAAAACAACATTTTTAATCAAAATAATTTATAGTGATAAATAATACTATTGAGTGGTTTTAAAGTATAATTATAATATAATTCAACCATTTTATCCAATGGTGGTCGTTAGAATTAATTTCACTTTGAAATTGAACATAAACAATTATCAATCTTTTGATTGATATTGTTTCTTAAAAACACACTATTTATTTTGACAACGGGAATTAATTATAAAATTAATTAATTAAATGTATATGTTTGGAGTTTTGTAAAATAGGCATCATTTTTGAATTCATAATATAAATTATAGCTTAGGGTGAATTTTTTGTATTGTTTTGAGAAACTTCAATTTTTGATGAATAGTGAAACCACTAAGTGGTAGCTAAAAAACTAATTTTTCGTTAAAAGGAACCTTTACCACTTATGTGAATTGAGTTTCAAAAATCCGACATGCATGGTTTTCATTATTAATCAAAATGTAGTTCAATGAGATGAAAATAATTTTTGGTAAATAGTAACTTTTATGTTTTATTAATCGCGATTAAAGGTAATTAATGTAATTTAAGGTAAATATAATGTTATAATTATATGAAATTAACCTTTACACTTGTCCTAACTTTATTGGATGAGTCATGGTAGACAAAGACAATCCATGGCTAAACTGTTGGACCCCATGGAGCCACTTGGGTAAGAAAATTTCACTAATAACTTTATATTTAAAGTAAAAAAATAAAACTGTCACAAACATGTGTTGTTTTACTAAAACAATTATTACATGAGGTAATATAAGTTAAATTTTAGACTATAAATATTCATTAAAAATATAAAATGATTTCCTACATCATGGTAATTTTTTTATAATTTTTAGAGATTAAATAAATTAAAATATTTATGACACCATGATGATGCAGCGATTACCCCATTAATTAACGATTTAAATAAAATGAAAAGATAATGTAACATCTACAACTTAAACTTTTCAAAAACCTATTGGATGAGTATATTTAGAACTCTTATAACCATATCCTGAAAATATATAATTTTGGGACCTTTGAAATCCTAAAATCACTTCATAATAATGTAACATTTCATGACTTTTCAAGAGTGCCCATCCTCTCCTCTTATAAAAGGCCCCCACCTCTACCACCTTATTCACACCATAAAAGGCATTTGGCTCCACCAAACTCTGCCCAAATACTCTCTCTACTTCCCTATATTACTCCTAGATTCCTCACATTGGGTATAATTATTCCAAGGAATCTTTTGGCTCAAATCTAAAAGAGTTACCGTATTTTAATGTAATGTCTTCTCTTATTTTCATTTGATTTATTTTGCTTCTCCAACACCTTAAACTCTTTTTATTACTTTATTTTGTAACAACACTAGTATCTTCAATATACTAGGATGTTGTTATGAGAATTATTTTATTCTCACTTACACACACCTTCATCTAATGGTTAAATAACATACGTTTTCTGTGAGTGGTGAATTACTACCTCACGAAACGATGATTGTTCAATCTTCTTTTAACACCTCTCATGGTGGCCATTAAGATATCACTACATTTAAATATGATATATATTATGTTTATGTTTTCCTTATGCTTCTGTATTTTTCATTTATGGCATACCTTTATGATTTCCATTATGGGTAAACACGATAATTTCATTTTAGGAAGTGCAGACTACCGCCCCCTCAAAGTGATTTGAATCGTTAATCCCATATTTAGGACGTATAAAGGATGGAGTAAATGATATTATATGTGATATTATACTGGAATTATAATATACCTTTATATCATTATGATTTCACTCCATTAAATATGAAATAGAAATGAAAGTAGTGTTCATGCGTACGTACGGCTTACCGTCTCCATGAACGGTGCATTTCATTTCATACCTCTAAATGTTATGTAATATTATAAATGCATGTATCGACTGGATATATATGATATATATGATATCTAAATCATGAGTATAATTCTGGAGATAATGGATATTCTACCACATAGGCAACTTGTAATTATTATAAGTTTATTATTGACTCAAGTACCAAAGATTGACCTAATGACCGTTATTAACTTAAATAACTACATAATGATTATAACATGGTAATAGGTGATATAAAAGGAATAATGAACTTGGAAAAGGTTCTTAAGAAAGTATAAATTAACTCAAGTTTATTATTCAGGAGGTTAAAGAACGATCGAGTCAAGTCGGACATGAGGTAAGGGACTTCATCTCAATATCCTTTCATTGAGGCAAATTTTGTTTTATACACAACATTCCTTTATATAGTGTATAAACCCCCTTTGAATTTTACTTTTATTCAAAATGAATCTTTTTATACGAAGTGTTTTTACTAAACGACAAAAGGAATGTTTTGTCTTACATATGCGGCGAAAATGACTTCTTTGCCCCCATGACCATTATTTGAGTTTCAGATTCCTCTACAAGCCATAATTTTTTTTAAATGAAAAATAAATACCATGTTTTACTTTTCTATTATTTTGGTATTGAAAATGGTTTTGATAGTGTTTTTATTATACTAATGTGCTGTATTTATATCTTGTGATTGAAATGTGGAAATTTTATGTTTCTTTTAAGCATGTTTTATGTGATACGATTATGTTTTGGTTTATGATATGTTTAATCCTTTTCATATAAGGAATGCATTGGACTTAATAAGTGATGGGTGGATCCCACTTTAGCTCCTCGATGCATCAGTAGGTCTCATGAGACCAACTAGTGTCTTGGCACGAGGCCTTGACAAAATCTTATTTGTAGTCTTGGCATTAGGCCTTGGTTACATGGTTATGATAGTCTGGCATTATGCATTCCATCATTATGAATGTAGTTATTGATATTGCATGTGATTATTCGTCTAGTAGAATATCCATGTGAATAAGTAAATGGAATTATTTCATTTTATTTTGTCGTATTATGCTGAAATTCAAGTTTAAAAGTATTTTGTTTCAGTTATACATTGACTTAAATGTTTATGTTTATTTATGAAAGTTTCCGGTATATTTTTATCCTTTCTGATCATCTAAGCTCACCCCTTTCAATGTTTCAATTTTTCCAGGATGTGAAAAAGTATTTTATGAGTGACCTGTAGGGATAGTCAGAAGGGGTATGACTGTGGACTATGGAGACCACGTTATTGTAGTTTTTCACTTTATGATGTAATGTAACATTTATGAATGTTTCTAGTGTTTAAAAGGCTACTATACTAATTGGTCATTCAAGACATGATCTTTCGTGATCATGAAAATGTTACATAATAATGCATCAACTCTAGGTAATTGGGGTCAGGGTGTTACATTTGGAATCAGAGGCAGTTTAGTACTAACCTCGGAAGATAGATTTAGATAAACTCTGATTAGAGAACATAGCCCTACGATAGACTTTGAGGATTAGTATAGAAGAACTTCCTTGAATTTTGGTATTATAGAGATTTTGTGAGTTTTCTGAGAAAAAAAATCCTGTCTGGATACGAGCAGGTAGAGGCAGCTCTGGCACAGATGTACCTATGGGTAAAACCCGAAAACACCGATTTGAGCTAGACTCGAATAGGAAGTGTTGCACGACAATGGGGCTTGCTGCACTCTTGGTTACGACACTCCTGGGGGATATGCTTAGGATAATTCTCATTTTCTTTACAAACCATTATGAAGGGTTTATGAGTATATACATCCTCAAAGAAAATATTTTTATGATTATGGATTATATCCATAAATAGTTCAATTTATGTAAACTGTTTTGAAAGTTTGTTATTATGTATTTCGATTCATAAACTAATATAGTTTATGACATTGTTTAGAAATGGTTCCTAGTGGAAGGAATGGAAAACGTATCAATACACGCACTCCATGTAGGGATTTCCCTCCTACTCAAGATAATTATAGTGGAGATGGAGATACGACTGGTGTTGATCAGCTTATCACCATACTGGGACAACTCACTCAGGTTATGATTAATAACCTTACTCGTATGGAGCACCCTGATCTGCAACATAGAGGATCGATATTAGACCGCTTCATGAGGAAAAAACCACCAACATTCAGTGGGAGTACAAATACCTTAGTAGCTGAGCAATGGATAAATTCCTTAGAGAAAATATTCCATGCCTTGGGGGGTAGTGAAAGGGAAAAGGTTATCTTGGAAGTTTACCGCCTCACTGGAGATGTTGATCAATAGTGCTCATTGATAAAAAACACGAAGGAAGATGATGAAGTATCAAGTATGTAATGGAGAGATTTCAAAGAGATTTTCTTAGATAAATACTTTCCTCGTGACCATCGAGAAGATATAGAAATGCAATTTCTGAGTCTGAGGCAAAAGAAGGATGAGAATTTCGCAAATTATGAGTCTAACTTTACAAGGTTATCAAGGCATGGAGCAGATTATATATGTAACCCAAGAAGTAAGATTGATCATTTCTTTTATGGGTTAAAACTGTTTCTCTGTCGAGCCTTAGTCTCACAATCTTTCTCATCATATGAAGATATAGTCTCGTGTTCAATCAAAACAGAAAATGAATTCTCTAAATCTTATGACAATAAAGTAAAGCAAGAGAAGAAGAGAACGATGGAACAAGAGACAGATAAAAAGAAAAAGGGGAAGAAGGATTTTCCATTATGTGATAATTGTGGGAAGAATCACCCTGGTACTTGCCTAAAAGGAATGGGAGTTTGTTATAAATGTGGAGAGAAAGGTCACCAGGCTCGTGATTGTAAGGGAAAGAAAGAGGTTTTCAATGTTTAATGCTACAATTGTAGAGAAATGGGGCATTATGAAAATGAATTCTATAAGCGCGAAGGAAACATACCTCAGAAAAGGACAAGGGAGCAAGGACAATCTTATGTTGTTATTACAGTTGAAGTGGAATAATTATTGTATTTGTGTTTTTAGACTCAAGGATTATATTCTGGTTATAAGAATAATGTGATATATATAAGGATTGTAATGTAGTACTTGTTGTTTTCATTAAGGTCTTAATATGATGAAGGTAATCATATTTTTAGTATGTGACAATAAGAGAAACTTTACTTTGTTTGGGGAATCTGATGTTACAATTGATTTTGGAATTTAGATACCTTTTAGAGAAAGTATGGACAGAGGTATTTTGGATATCTATAAAGTTTTGAATGGATTAATTTGAACTTTGGATAGTAATGTTTAAGTTTAAAACATTTCTAAAGATTATTTTTGGAATATTATAATACTATAGTTTTAGGAAAAGGACAACCTACAGGTTGGGGGATAACCCGTCGCGTCAGACAAAGCTGCAGGAATCGAACTCACAACCATAGTGCGACTGGCCTTTATTAACTACCACTAGCCTACAGGAAGTCCCTGGTTATTACAAAATAGTTTTCCTAATCTAAATGGTATGTGTTAATATTTATAAACTTGTACGATTAGGATAAATATAATATTTTTGAGTTCTATTACCTTTAGGAGTGAAAGATGGGTTTGTGGTAAAAGTTTATTAAAGAATGAAAGTCTACATGACAAGTAATTATATTTCCTTACATTCTTAGTAAATCTCCTAAATAAATTCTTCAACATTATTAATGGTAACTTATAACAAAAATGTTGTCAGTTAACTTTTCCAACTGGGGAATCAATGACCATTTGACCAATCAGAAGTTGGTGATTTTCTTGTAGTTAACTTTCTCCAAATCCTGTTTTCTACAACTCTCCATCAGACCTTGATGGTTTGTTTCTCCTCCATATTCGTGTTTTCATAGAATCCTAGTATGGGGTATCTCGGGTGGCCTTTGTACCTCTATTTCTTTCTATTAAAGTTATATTTTTATTGGCCCTATTTCCGATATGGGTTTTCCACAAAGGTATTTTCTATTTTCAACCATTAATTTTCGAAGAACAATTTAAAATTGTGAGGACCCAATTTATTTAAGGAGGGGAGAATGTAACACCTCAAGCTTCCACGATACGCTTCTCTTTCAATAATACAATAGCTTTCATTGTACGCAACTTCGAGTTCTAACACACTGCGACCAATCAAAGTAGCAATTAGGAATAGTAATACCCAATTTTTGAAATTATATAAATTTTATATTTCAAAATGGACTTCATTTTTGGATTTGGAATATCAAAATTAGCCTATGTTTAATTTCTGGTATTTTTCTTAGAACTTCCAATTTTTGATGAATAGTGAAAAATACTTAAAAACAACATTTTTAATCAAAATAATTTATAGTGATAAATTATACTATTGAGTGGTTTTAATGTATAATTAGAATATAATTCTACCATTTTATCTAATGGTGGTAATTAGAATTAATTTCACATTGAAATTGAACATAAACAATTGCCAATCATTTGATTTATATTGTTTCTTAAAAACAAGCTATTTGTTTTGACAATAGGAATTAATTATAAAATTTATTAATGCAACTTATATATTTGGAGTTTTGTAAAATAGACATCATTTTTGAATTCGGAATATCAATTATAGCTTAGGGATAATTTTTGGTATTGTTCTGAGAAACGTCAATTTTTGATGAATAGTGAAACCACTAAGTGGTAGTTAAAAAACTAATTTTTCATTTAAATGAAACATTACCACTTCTGTGAATTGAATTTCAAAAATCTGACATACATGGTTGTCATTAGGAAGCAAAATTTTGTTCAATGAGATGAAAATAATTTTTGGTGAATAGTAACTTTTATGTTTTATTAATCGCGATTAAAGGTAATTCGTGTAATTTAAGGTAAATATAATGTTATAATAATATGAAATTACCTTTAAACTTGTCCTACCCTTATTGGATGGGTCATGGATGACCAATAAGATCCATGGGTCAACTTGGGGACCCTATAGAGCCACTTGGGTAAGACAATGACATTAATAACCTTTTATTTAAAGTAAAAAATAAAATTGTCACAAACATGTGTTGTTTTACTAAAATAATTATTAAATGGGGTTATATAAGTTAACTTTTAAACTATAAATATTCATTGGAAATCTAAAAATATTTCCTACATCATGGTAATTTTTTTATAATTTTTAGATATTAAATAAATTAATGTTTTTATGACACCATGATGATGCAGTGATTACCACATTAATTAACAATTTAAATAAAATGAAAAGATAATGTAAAATATAAGACTTACACTTGTCAAAAACCTATTGTATGAGTATATTTCGAACCCTTGTCAACTTATCCTAGAAATATATAAATTTGGGACCTTTGAAATCCTAAAATAACTTCATAATAATGTAACATTTCATGACTTTCCTAGAGTGCCCCTCCTCTCCTTTTATAAAAGGCCCCGACCTCTACCACCTTATTCACACCATCAAAGCCATTTGGCTCGGCCAAAGTCTGCCCAAATAATCTACCAACTTCTCTCTCTTACTCCTAGAATCCTCACTTTGGGCAGAAGTCTTCCCAAGGAAGCCTTTGGCTCAAATCAAAAAGAGTTACCCGATTTTAAGGTAATGTCTTCTCTTATGTTCTTTTGTTTTATTTTTCTTATCCAACCCCTTAAACTCTTTTTATTCATTTATTTTGTAACAAAACCAGTATCTTCAATATACTATTTTTTTTTTTGAGAATTATTTCATTTACACTTACACACACCTTCGTATAATGGTTAATGAACATACTGTTTCTGTGAGTGGCAAATTACTGCCTCACGAAATGATGATTGTTCAATCTTCTTTTAACACCTCTCATAGTGGCCATTAAGATGTCACTATATTTATATATGATATATATTATGTTTATGTTTTCATTATGCTTCTGTATTTTTCATTTATGTCATACCTTTATGATTTCACTTATCAGTAAACGCGATAATTTCATTTTAGGAAGTGCGCACTACCGCCCCCTCAAAGTGATTTGAATCGTTAATGCCATATGTGGGATGTATAAAGGATGGAGTAAATGATATTATATATTATATTATACAGGAATTATAATATACCTTTATATCATTATGATTTCAATCCATTAAATACAAAATAGAAATGAAAGTACCATTCATGCGTACGTACGGCTTACCGTCTCCATGAACGGTGCATTTCATTTCTTACCTCTAAATGTTTTGTAATATTATAAATTCATGTACCTACTGGATATATATGATATATATGATATCTAAATCATGAGTATAATTTTGGAGATAATGGATATTCTACACATAAACAACTTTTAATTATAATAAATTTATTGTTGACTCAAGTACCAAAGATCGACAAAATGACTGTTATTAACATGAATAATTACATAATGTTCATAACATGGTAATAAGTGATATAAAAGGAATAATGAACTTGAAAAAGGTTTATAAGCAAGTAGAAATTAACTCTATTTTATTATTCAAGAGGTTAAATAATGATCAAGTCAAGTCGGACATGAGGTAAGGGACTTCGTCTCAATCTCCTTTCATTGAGGCATATTTTGTTTTATAGACAACGTTCCTTTATATGATGTATAAACCCCTTTGAATTTTACTTTTATTCAAAAGGAATATTTTTATACAAAGTGTTTTTAGTAAACAAAAAAAGGAATGGTTTGTCTTACGTATGCGGCGAAAATGACTTCTCTGCCGCCGTGAACATTATTTGAGTTTCAACTTCCTCTACAAGCCATAATTTTTTTAATGATAAATAAATACCATGTTTTACTTTTATGTTATTTTGGTATTGAAATTTTTTTTGATAATGTTTTAATTATATTAATGTGTTGTATTTATATCTTGTGATTTAAATGTGGAAATTTTATGTTTTTTATGAATTTTTTATGTGATACGATTATGTTATGGTTTATGATATTTTTAAACCTTTTCATATAATGAATACATTGGACATAATAAGTTAAAGGTGGAGCCTGCTATACCTCCTCGATGCATCGAAAGGACTCATGAGACAAACTAGTGTCTTGGCATGAGGCCTTGACAAAATCTTATTTGTAATCTTCGCACGAGGCCTTGGATACGTGGTTATGATAGTCTATCATTATGCATTCCATCATTATGAAAGTGGATATTGATATTTCATGTGATTATTCGACTAGTAGAATATCCATGTGAATAAGTAAATGACATTATTTCATTTTATTTTTCCATATTATGCTGAATTTCAAGTTTAAAAGGCTTTTGTTTTAGTTATACATTGCCTTAAATGTTTATGTTTATTTATGAAAGTTTTTGATATATTGGTATCCTTAATGAGAATCTGAGCTCACCCCTTTAAATGTTTTAATTTTTCTAGGATGTGAAGAAGTACTTTATGAATGACCTGCAGGGATATTCAGAAGGGGATATGAGTGTGGACTGTGGAGATCACGTTATTGTAGTTTTTCACTTTATGATGAAATGTAACGTTTATGAATGTATCTAGTGTTTCCAAGGCTACTAAACTAATCGGTCTTTCGAGACTTGATCTTTTGTGATCATGCCAATGTTATGTAATAATGCACCCACTCTAGGTAACTGGGTTTGGGGCATTATAGGTATCCCTCCCCTCGACCTAAAGATCATATGGCTTTAAGGTCATCCCCATGCTTTCGTCTGGCCTGATGGTCCTCCCCAGGGTATACGCTGAAGATATGATTCTCCCTAGTCAGACATCTAGTCATGATGGTATCTCTGGCCATGATGACAGTCATTGTAAAATACCTCCCCATATTGGAAATTTCTATGAAGGTACTACCCACTGTAACTCCAAGAAACAATAAGTTCATCCCCTCATTACGGTACACCCTGAAGGTCCTCCCCAGAATGTACACTGTATAAAATCTCCCTACTTCCAGATATTTTGTCATAATGGTAGTCCTCGCCCTGATGAAGGTCATTATGAATGCCCTCCCCACAATAATAGTTGATTTGAAGGTCCTTACCACAATGATGTCAAGATTAAAAAAGTCCTCCCCTTGATACTGCCTTCCCTGAAGGTCCTCCCCAGGGTACACGCCATCAGGAATATTCCCACGGTTGGGCATCAAGTTTCCATGGTAGTCCTTGCCCTCGCAGAACCACTTCTAAAGGTCCTCCTCTCTACCAAAATACATGCTGGCAAGATGGTACTCCCCATTCCAGAACAAATATGAGAAAGCCCTCTTATGATGAGGCACTTGAAAGGGAGTCATACACATTTGGAACTCCGTCTATAACTAGTGATATTCTTTCTCAACCAGAGAATGGCCCGGGGCCATGGTAATCTTCTATGCCACCCCTACGACGTCCGTAAATTGATATGGATTCCAACATCCTAGTTTCTTGGAACAAAATCATTAAGAAGCAGTCGAGCTAAGCATCTAAAGTAGAGGATCCTCTAAAATAATAATATCATGGTATGTTTCTTCTAAGAAGACAACTATCTAGGGATAATATACCAGTGATGTATTGGCCTACAACCACTTCTCACTTCGACATACCATGGGAATTGTTTGGGGAATGAATGCATGACATTATCCTCAATATATGGACAAATATTTAAAATCTGAATGAAAATTTTCTACCCTACTAAGATTATGTGGACCATGTCAACACAATAGGGGTGTATTCCCATCAGATCTACTTGTAAGCCCTCCCATCTGCCAGGAATCCAGATTCAGAAAGACAAAAGAAAAAACCTGAACTGGCTTGCCTCCTTGCACTGTATAAATTGTGTCACCTCATTGGAAATTCCCCGGCCGAAGTTCACATTCCGGGGTGGGAAGAACATGGATCTTTACAGTTCATCCCATGACCCATCTAGTAGGACACAATGAAAATGGCATCCTACAATGTCATCTCCTTGAAGAAACTATCAAATGAAACCCCTACATATGAAAGATGTGATAATCAACAAAAACCAACCTAGAGTATATCTAAAAAGCATCAGGGCCAAAGAAATCAATCCATCAATAAACTACTGATTCAGGAGACCAAGAACATCCAAACAAGAATCCCACCTAAGCGAAGCCAACTAGCAATCAGTGCGCATGTCTTCAAAAGTCCCTAGACTCCATGTAGACCCAATTACATACTCAACATACTCCCGTATGGGAGTATGTGAAATTGAAAGGGTTGAAATAGCGGTGGCTACCTCCACGATATGGGAACAACCCCATCCCACAGGTCTGGGGGAATTTTTAAATCAAAATTCCCCTAGAAGACCAACAAATCTAGGCCGTAGAGCATAGATAGGATAATGGGAATAACCCCAGCCCACAGGTCAGGGGGCATTTTTACCACAAATCCCCACATTGCAGATGTCTATCTTCTACCATCTGGTAAGAATGATGGATAGAGGAGATACCTGTTCCACCCCTTCTCATGGTCTACACCCTCCGTGACAAAGGTGCACTACGAGGTCAAACCAGGGATCCCTTCAAGTCAATATTCATCAAGAAGAATAAATAATACCACATAATGGAAGGAGAAAGTCTAGTAAAGGGTGTAAGAAGCCTTCCAACCATTCGACATTGGGTACACCACCACCAATGCGATATGCCTCGGTGAACGTGGTGAGCGCCAACCCCAAAGATATCATAGGAAATGACATAGGGGGAGAATATGAAAAGGAAGATGGTTCCCTCCTAGATTCATTCCACAACGACCCAGTTGGTGTGTATACCAGGAACCAAAGGGTGGTTCTAAATCTGGGTTCCCCCTTAGTCAATCCAACATTACCTTCCTCATGAGACTCCAACAAAGGTAATAATAACTACAATGTTTTCTAAGACCCGCCTACACCTCCCCATTAGAGTGCATCCCTAACCCTTGGGGAAAGGTTCTCCAAGCATGAGGAAGAAATGGAAGAGATCATAAGAATTCATTGTGAGCTACATCAAGGGAGTTATCTCGTCAGATGTGATTCCTCTGCGGAATGTCAGCAGGTGCTCCCAGAAGTGGTTCCCATACCACTGGAACTCATTCGAGTGAATGAATCCAAGTTCAGAGGGTCCTTAAACCTAGCCCTAGAAGGAAATATAGACTTCCCCTCATTGGGATGGAAGTCTGAATATACCCCGTTAATCCCACAAATGATGCCCCCAGCAGGGAATCCACCCCAAATACTCGTTGCATCGGCACACCCAATCTTGTCCCCTGCTGCACTAGCTCAAGATCAAGCTCGACTGGATATGCATCAAAGGCTCTTAAAAATTATCAAGAAGCTAAAATCTCGACTAGAAACCATGGAGGGGAAGTGAAGTCCAATACCAACAGAGTACAAACCCTACCCTGAGTGGGTGAGAAATGTTTCTCCACCATCAAATATTTGGAACCTCGTATTCCCAATATTCAATGGCTTGAGGGACTTAAAACAGAATTTGATGCACTCTACCTCTAACTGTGACCCCATGATGAGCACTCCAGAGTAGAAAGAAGACATAAAACTCAGGTTCTTCGTAAATACCCTGTAGGGATTGAATTTCGTATGGTATACTAGCATGTCATCCAATTCAATCTAAGGTTGGGAGGATCTCTGGTGATAGTTTATCTTCCAGTTCAGTTTAAAACTTCCCTAGAAGATGGTCAGTGATATCATGAACTGCAAGTAGTGAGAGAAAGAGAGAGTTTCAGGCTTCATTTCCATATGTAAAGGCCTGACATATTCCCTGAACCGGCCACTCCTAGAGGATTAGATTCTCTTCTTTTGCATTGATAAACTTCAGGATGAATTGTGAATGCCACTCATCCCTATAAAGTACACCAGTGGGTTTAGAGAATTCTCTGCCATCTCCCAAAGGATTAGAGACTCCTTTCATAGGACTAATCTTAAGTCTTGAGGTGCCCCGTCAACCCTGGGAAAAGAAAAGGAAAAGATGAAGTGGCTTCTGCCACACTTAAGCCACCCCCATCACTAGCCCCTGTTGCAAGGCCCCCACCGAACCATATGGGACCCCCTGAATGCCAACAGCCACCCCAACCTTAGAAAGATGAGCTATGGGGAGCCAAAATAAATCGGTTCGAACAATGAATAAATAGAGTTTATTCATTCCGAGATGACCATGTCCGTAACTATTTTATAGCTTCCATGAATTGCAATCTACTCTGACTCCCATATCCAAAGCGATCCAACGAAGTGGGTCTCGAAGAACATCCAAGTTATTTTCTGTATCAATGTATACTATGTAAAACCATCCAAGAATTCTTGGATTCTAATGATCTCCTGAAAAAAGATGGTGGATTTCGGGCCAGTAAAGTAGGGCCCGCAGCCAGCAAAAGTGGCATATGTTTCCACCTCCGACTCAAAAGAGAAAGAAGAGTGGAAAATAGTCACCAGCAAGAAGGAGAAAATTTTTTACAACTGGATGAACCATAAGACCATCAACCGAGTCCATGGGATCCTCCAAGAACAGTGGAAACAACCTTTTATGACCCCAAAATCACTTAATACGGTACAACCATCCACATCAGCCTCGTGGTCCTCTAAATACCAGAAGGATAGAAAAATGATCAAGAAGGTGAGATGGTAAAAAATCCGAAGTCGGTGTTGACTAATTCATACATCATACCATTAGTCTCGGTCTGATAGGCATCACCCCGCCAAATGGTAGAACATGCACTGCCCCGCCAAACGGTACCGTCAGAAGGAGGTAGTCAGACAGGAACAGTATCAGATCAAGAAATTATATTCGGCTCCATTAATGTCATTCACTTGATGGACCCCTTAACTAATGTAGACTATGGCCACAAACCTGAATTCCCCAAGCCCATCTAGAGTTCCATAGGAATAATCCACAGAAGCCGAAGGTTTCCCGGAAGGCATGATCATTGCAGGAGTCAAATTCCTAGCCATGCCACAAGTCAAACCGTTAATATCATGGAAACTCACAAAAGGACCCTCCGGCAGACTCAACGAGAACGGGAACACTCATTATCCCCAATTAGAGGAAATCCTTTCCCTATTATCTTGGATTATCGCTTAGTTTAAGAACAAGTGTATGACTATCCATGTTATACAGGTAGGAAAGTCCGGCCAAATGTGGAAAGGACTGAAACACCATCGGCCACTACTACAGAGGTTAAACCATCTATGTCCAAAGCTCAAACCCATAATGTGTCTGGGAAAGAGGAACTCTGAGCCCATAAGCGCTGACCATTATAGAAGAATAATGAAATTTTAAAGTAGTTGGCCTTAGTAATAGCAAAGTTTTCAATCCTAGACACGTTGAGTTTGTCCGCAAATCTTAGGGAGGTACTCATTGAAGCCTTGCTAAGTCCCCTAGAGTTCGAGGCTGAATTAGCAGTGGTTGAATTCAATAGAATGGAGACCAGTCCCAAATAATGTCATGTCATTATCTCCTTCACAGACAAGTATGAAGACGCCATCATGAAAGGGAACATCAAACCCTTATATGTGTCCAGCAAGACAAATGGAATCGATGTCCGGAGGATCTTCATCAACACCAGCTCTGGAGTTAACCTCCTCCCACTGAGAACGCATCGTCGACTTGGATATAATAAAGATAGCTTGACACCCTACACTACAACTCTACAATGATATGACAAAAGAGAGTAGAAACAATTGGAAACAATCAAGTTTAAAACATGGCTCAGAGACCTCAGATCAAATTCCGAGTTTCTGGTGGTGTGGCAAAGTATGGACTTCAATGTTATGTTAGGGAGGCCTTGGATGTATCATAATACATCAATTTAATCCTCATACCATTTGTGCATCAAATATTACACTAGGGGAAAATTGGATGTTTCATGCCAATAAATCCTTGTTTGAGTTCTGTGAGTCGTATTACATTGAGGAAAGGTTTTATGAGTTGGAATAAAAACATATTTTGGAAAACTACATTGATTGGATCAATGCCCCGAATGGATTGGAGATTGCTTCTTCCAAACCCTTCCCATAGCTTGGGGAGGATTATGTAGTTCCCATCAACCAGGTTGAATGCATAATTACAATCCCGGATACAAAATCTGTTTTATTGCATGGTCTCTGCCTCAACCACCAAGTCCAAAGACATAGAAGAGTGGGCTGACTCCCATGTTGTTAGGAGAATCCCTATCAAAGAGGATTTTGAACCATCCTTCAAACATCAAGCTACACTTTCCTCACACACTAAAAAAAAGATGATTTCTCTTCCAATATTGGAGAAGTTATGTCAAAAACCATTTCTCCACCCGAAGGGGATGATGACCAAGATGAATAATAAGAGGTGGAAGAAGCCCTCCAAGATGCCCCTATTGTATTTGAAGAAGGTGTTTCCACCACAATCAATGAACTTAAGGAGATAAATCGGGGCACTGAAAATGACCCTCGACCCACATTATTCAGTGTGGCCATGTGTGTTGAGGAACAAGAGGCTTATGCTTCGTTCCTAAAGAAGAATCGAGACATGTTCTCTTGGAATTACACGTATATGCTAGGCCTCGTTCTTAAAGTCACCACCCATCATCTAGGCATACCAGAAGATCCCCAGGGCTATAAACAGGTAGCTAAACGGATCCACTTGACGCATGATACCGAAATAGAGGCTGAAGTTGACAAACAGATCAAAGACAACTTCATATGGGAGATGAAATATCCAATCTGGCAGGCCAAAATTATTCTGTTGAAAAGAAGAATGGATAGATTATAATCTGCATTAACTTCAGGGACCTTAATCAAAATTTACCAAAAGACAACTTCCAAGTCCCGATACAAAAACATTTTATCGATGCAACAACCGGATATGAAACCCTCTCCTTCTTGGACATCTATTTTGGATACAATAAAATCCAGATGGCCGGAGGATACAAAGAAGCTACATCTTTTAGGGACCCTTAGGAAGTGTTATGTTATAAAGTGATGCCCTTTGGTCTAAAGAATGCTGGAACCATTATCAGTGTGCCATGCATCGCATCTTCAAGAATTTTTTGGGAACATTAATTGAGTGTTATGTCAACGACCTATTGGTTAAGTCACAATAATGTTTGAACCACCTGGCCGACCTTGAAACTGTCTTCAACAAATTTAGACACCATATTTTAATGATGAATCCCCTGAATTGCTCCATTGGTGTTACCTCAGGGAAAATTTCTCGGATTTGTCATATGCTATCGTTGCATCGATGTAAACCCTGAGAAGATGAAATGAATTCATGGCATGTCCCTACCTCGCAACCTCAACAAGTTGAGAGGTCTCCATGAGCACCACACTTACATTCGGTTCTTAATAGCTAACCTAGTAAGTAAAATTTTACCTTTCACTATGCTCATGAATAAAGGAGTTACATTTGAATGGGATAAAGATTGTCAAGAATCATTTGACATCCTTAAAATATATCTCCTAAGACCACTAGTTCTCATGCCTCCAGTTAAGGGGAGACAACTCATTTTAAATGTAACTACCCTAGAATGGTCATTAGGCTCCTTCCTCATGCTGAAAAATGATGGCAGCAGTGAGAACAACCTCTACTACCTCACCTGGATAATGATTGATACTGAAACTCGGTATTCAATGATTGAAAAAATCTTCCTAGACCTAATCTTTGTAGTTCAGATGCTTATTAATTACCTGAAGCACCATGAGGTTCACCTGGTCTCCCGCTACAACCCGCTCATGTATATCCTCAATTGTCCCATGCTAAATGGGGTCTATCATGATGTGTGGTCATCCTGAAACATTTTTACATACGGTGTGTGCCCCAGAAGGCCCTCAAAGGACAGGAATTAGCAGACTTCCTGGATGATCATCCCTTGGAAGAAATGAAACCATTGGATACTTAACTTCCAGATGAAGAAGTGTTTTCCCTCCCAAAGAACCCCCAAATGTGGGAAATGTAATTTGATGGTTCATCCAAAAGACAGATAGATAAAAGGATGGAGCATTCCAAGATCAAAAAAGTGGGGATCGGAGTCTTACTTGTATCTCCCGAAAAGGCCATCATTCCTTACTCTTTATTTATTTCGGGAGGGTGTACAAAAAATGAAGCAAAGTATCAGGCCCTCATTGTAGACCTATAATTGTAACTCCAGGTGCAACCTAAACACCTAAAAATAAAAGGTGATTCGAAGAAAGTCATTAAACAGGTCAACATTGATTTTGCTATTAATAAATAAGTATTGGTTCCCTAGATGAATCATTTTCGATCAATAATAAACGAATTCCCATAAAAACGAATGTTGAACCATGTCCCCCTGTCACAGAATGCTCAAGCTGATGCTTTGGAAAATGAAACCATAGCCTTGGTTGATCTCGGCCGGGATGAAACAATAATTAGAGTTGTTCACTGTTAGATGGCCTTTCAATTTATCCAGAGAAATGCAGTGGAAATTAATGAAATTAGCCCCGTTCTCAAGCCTTATGGTCATACCAATGTTTGAATGACACCCCTCACAAATTTCCTTCGAAACGGGGACTCCCACCAATTTGGAATGAATGAGAGCAGGTCCGAAGACGGGAAGTCAATTTTACCCTGTAACAAGGTGTGAACCAAGAGATGGTTCTATATTAAAAAGGCCATGATAGAGTCCTTCTCGGGTGCATTGATGGATAAGGGACTACTGTCGTCATGAAAGAAGTGCACGTCAGAGCTTGTGGAGCACACTAGTTAGTAACCAAGCTCTCTCACCAAATATGAAGGCTTGGGTATTACTGTCCCACCATGATACAATATTCTTCCATATTCACTAATAAGTGATATTCCTTCCATATTCATGCTAATTCCATACACCCCCCCCCCCCCATGATGTTTCTTCATGCAGTAAATACTCTTGTCCATTAATCTCATGGGGATGGATATGGTGGGACCATATCCTCCCACTACGTCCAGGCAATTCATGTTTATAATCATAGAAACTGACTTCTTTTCTAAATGGTATAAATGCATACCCCTTAAAGAAGTCCGGGTGAAAAACATCATCAACATTGTGGAGGCCAACATCGTCACCATATTTGGAGTCCCTCATATAATACAAAGAACAACGGAACCAACTTCTGCTCTGTTGAGCTGGATATGATGTACCAGGAATATGGAATGAAGGCCAACCATTCATCCCGCTACCACGAAACGTCCAATGGGAAGATAAAGGATTTAAAAAAGACCTTGTCAAACATACTTCAAAATATGGTTGATAGGGAAAAGAAATCATGTCCAGACATGCTCCTTCATGCTTTGTGGGCTTAACAGACGACAACCAAAACCATTACTCAGGCAACCCCATACTCACTAGTAAATGGGGTAGAGCTTGTGTTACCTATGAAAATCCAGGTTTCATCACATCATGTGGCCATTTACGATCAACTATCCATGGATGAGTAATCCCAGAGATGGTTTGATGAATTTGAGCAGTCAAAAAATTAAAGGCTTCACACTCTGCACCGTTTTTAAATCAACCAAAACCAGATTTCATGAGCCTTCAACAAAATGGTCCACCTTTGATCATTCCTCGAAGTAGAAATGGGGTTAGTTCTTAAAACCCTGATGATACTAGGTAAGAATCATCTGAATCATAAACCAAAGTGGGAAGGATGATATGTTATACAAAGGGTATATTCCAATGGAGCATACACCCTGATATTAATGGACAGAGAGCTCATCATGACTCCCACAAATGCAATGTTTTTGAAGAAATGATTTACATAAAAATGACCCTATTTGTTGGTCCGAAATCAATGACCCTAAAATATGAGTTATATCACCCCTATGCATAGGTCTTATCTCTAAGACCTTAAACTATGAGTAACATTAAAAATTCCCCCCATGTTATGGTCCAAACTCTAAGACCTTAAACTGTGAGTCATAAAAATACTCTCATGTCATGTTCTAAACTCTAAGACCTTAAACTATGAGTCATCATTCTTTACACATGTCATTAAAAAGTAAATAACATGTCCTCTCCATAAGAAGTTATACTATGTAGCATAAAACGTTCTAATTCCATCACAATAAACTACATGATCTTTCACAGAACTATGTGTGGCATGATTCCTTCTCTTGTAGGATACGTAGTGATTCCTCAATAATCAATCCTAGACCATCCCCCATAAATAAAAAAATGACTCCATCAGGCCCTATATCTTCCCATATTCGTAAAGGAGACCCTTATCACTCCTTGTTTCTCACATGAAGTACAACTCTCATGAGCTTAGGAATGGTGATAGAGATTCTCATATGAAGGTAATCTATGGGGTAACATGGCATACATGATAACTATTATGGGTAGAATGAATGTTCCCCTACCCTATAGACCAATCCGAAAAGGTACCGGGTACACACAGAACTACATATGACTTGATTATTGCCCTCACAAGATACATAGTGATGCCTCAATCGTCGATCCTAGCCCAGCCCCACATTAAAAATGAAAAGGCCCCATCATATTCATTGTCACCTCACACGTGTGAAGGAGAATCTATAAACAATCCGTGTTTCTCACATCGAGTATAACTCATGTGTGCTTAGGATCGGTGGTGGGGATTCTCTTACACAAATAAATCATAGGGGAGTATGGTAGGTCTGGAACCTATATCAAGTAAAACAAAAATGCCCTCAAGTGTCCCTAGCAAATCGAACAAATGTTTGTAGGGAACACCCAAAACTATGTGTGGCTTGATTCCTTCCCTAATAGGATACATAGGGATACTCGAATCTGAAATCTTGGCCCAACAACTAGCAAAAAATTCCCCTTTCCACCATTTGTGGGTTAGACCAATGTGGAAGCTCCAAAAAGTTCACGGTTGGTCATGGTCTAGGTATTCTAACATTCCAAGGAAAACCTTTCTTGTTTGTCACACACTATACCTCAGGAAAACATGGATCATCATAATAATCCATGTCCATTAGAGGTGAAAGGCTAGTGTCTTGCAGACACCTTTGACTGACTATGCACATCATTCCCCAGTGGCTCTACATATGTCGCCTACAAAAATGGACATAAATCAAAGTAAAATATTCCTCGGTGGCTCTATATAGTCTCCCATGTGACAATGGATTACACCTTCTATCAGCATTCACATATAAGGAACACCAAAACACTCTGACTAAGATTAACCATAGAATTTTGAACACCTTTTCAAATTCCAAAATCTTCCTCACCACATGATGATAAACTGAAAGGCCAAAATCGTCCTCACCGTACAATGTTAAACTGCAAGGCCAAAATCACTCTCATCATATGACGTTAAACTGTATGGCCAAAATCATTCTCACCGCATAATGATAAAGTGGAAGGTAATGCATTTCGCCTAAAATTTCCCCATAATGTTGAATTCACTATTCTTATATGGTGACATGGATCCCTTGTGATCCCTTGTTTCTCACACCAATCATAGCTCGCGTGAGCTTAGGGTTCTTAATAAGAGAACCATTGTGACATTATGGGAAAATGGAATAGGAATTTCGTCATATAAGAATGACCTTAAAAGGAATGTCATGGTTCCCTCCCCTATGAGGAACCTCATGTCCTAGCCATGTGATTTTAAATGATCATGTATCCCAAAGATAGAACCAATACCTCACCCTGTGTAAAGGTCAGATCTACGTAAGGGACACCATTCCATTAGTAAGTCATAACCCAAATGTCCCCAATATGTCCTTGTATACCCCTTAAATATTCCAAAACTCTATTCTTTAAGTAATCTTGATTCTCCATAACCCTCTAAGGCCATCTCGGATGGAAGGACAGTGTCTTGAGGACACCTTTGATTGACTATGCATATCATGCCCCAGTGGCTCTTCATACGTCGCCCACAAAAATGGACTTCAATAAAACTAAAATTCTTCCTCAAGAGAGTCATATACTATATCAGTACGCCCAAATGTTTCCGTGAATCATTCCATACCTCTTGATTCAGGGGCCCTCAATGTCACGGTTTACATTTTCCTCCTTTCACACATCCTGGATATATCTGAACATATTAGCATGGTTCAACTCTGGTCTCATTCTATGATTCTAAAAAGATATCCTCTCTGCATGGGTGAATTAGATCACATGGAATTTAATAGTTCCCCCACTAGGTTCCAAGTTTCTCCGAATAAGATCAGCTAAAAATCCTCATTTTATGATTAGGGGCACCCATGGTCGAAGGTCACACACCCTATTCAGAAAGTTCCCAATATTTATAATCCTCAAAGGCCATCAGAGGTGGAAGACCAGTGTCCTATGGACACCTTTTCTTAACTATTCACATCATTCCCTAGTGGATCTACATACGTATCCCACAAAAATGGTCATCAATAAAAGTATAATTCATCCCCATGAGAGTCCTTTCTAGCCTCTGTACGCTCAATTGAAAATCATGTCTTGTCACACCCCTTGATTTGGAAAACTCCTAGATAACGACTTATGTACCTCCTTCTTTCTAAGAGCCTCTAACATAAAAAGAAAAGGGGGGACTCTTAGTTGAACTGACCACTTACCAGCTCTCCCTCACACAAGTAAGAAATGTGAGAGAAAAATTTCCCACTCAAGGCTGATATGAATGTTCATAATGTTCTCAGATAATACTATTCAAGCCAGCCACCTATGGTGGCTCCCAACATCAAGATAAATCCAAAATTTCTAAAATCCCACTAGGCTATTGAAAATTAAATGCCAGCGTCCTAGGGACACAATTTATTGACTACACACATCATGCCCCAGTGGCTCTGCATATGTCGCCCACAAAAATGGCGATCAGTCAAAGGAAAATTTGTCTCTATGATAGTCATTTCCTACTTATGTACTCCAAAAGTGTCTCTTAAGCCTCATGTATGTCCAAATTCTACAAATCCAGGGTCAATAAAAATCCAAAACCCTTTTTGAAGGATACTATAACATTATCGACTAAAGGTCCTGAGTTGGGGCCTTACCCTGTTATATTTGGTCAAAGTTGTTAGACCTAAAACATCAGTACTAACTATAATTGGTATGACTGTGAACTTACAGAAAAGAAAAGAGAGATGTTATTCTCTCCGGAGGGAAAATATGTCGAATGAACCTCTAGGTAAAATTAGAGTATTAGTTCCCTAAAGATGCATTAATCCATCAGAAAAGGTGAAAAATCTTGTTAGGTTGGAAACCAAAAAAGGGAGGCATAAAAATAGCCATGTTATGCCTGCAAAGCCTGTGTTATTTCGTCTTAGAAAAAAATAAGTGTAATAATGAAAAGGATATACAACCTCATGAGTTATTTCATTAAACCTCAGAAATAGGTGAACTACACTTGTTGAGTCCCTTGGCTCAGAAAAAAAATTAGTGCTCGATTTGGTTATCTTGGTTTACTGATTTCTAGTCATGGTTTAAAATTAAAAATTGATTGAAATGATAGTGACTGGAATTGGTGAAGAGATGGAATTTAGAGTTAAATCACATTCACCATATTCTAGGAAATATATGGTGGGCATACACAACTTAGAGCCTCTCCTTGATAACAAGATAAGACCTTTATAGGAGACACTCAGCAGAGTCTCAAAGCTGCATCAATGATTAGTGATATTCCTCAATGTCTTGGTGAAGCTTAAATAAGTTTGTAATTTTGGCTTCTTCACTCACACGTAGTGCTTCCACTTATCTCATGTCTTGGAGGCTCGTTATCTCTCCCTCCGGAATTTTCCATCACCATTCCTCAATGGGAGCTGCAGCCCGAGGCTGCTCATTTTTGAGCCATTCTAGTTTCTGGCTTTGTTTCTCCACTTCTTGGTCAAGATTCCTCATCAGAGACTCTTTCTTTGTGAGTTTGTTTTGAAACTTCACAACTATCCCAACATGAGTGGTAGCTTCGTCAAAAAGTGTTTGTCGTGTAGCCACCAGATAAGCCATCGACTCTTCCACAGAGAGTCGAGGCTCAAGTGCACTCGTTGCTTCCCGAGCTGTAACCACTTGCCTTATTATATCATAAATTACATTATCGTTAAATCCACCAAAACCTAGGACCTCAAATTGGAGGTGTAACCTTGTAAATTTTGCGGGAATCTCTTCTAACGGATTCTCAGAGATTAATCCACAAATGTTCTTCCATGATTTTTTCCAAGTAGGTTGAAATTCAACAAGTCTTTCTTGGTCGGTCACAAAATCAGTTTTGATGATTAAATGTTGTCAGGAATGAACGTCACCAGAGAGAGACTTGGTTCAGAAACTATAACATGGATTTACTCTACAACAAAATCTTATTTTTTTAATCATAATATATGGAAATTTAGGGACATCCGATGTTTCCAAAGCTTGTGGTTGTGAATATTTGGATGGAGAGGACACAAAATTACGTCCCACCCCCAAATAAGTATCCTACCAAAAATATGTGGTGCTACATCTTCAATCATCAGTCATGTTCCATGGATATGAGAGAGTGTTGAGGACCCAAAACCCTGATTGGATGGGATAACAGTCCTCAATACAGACCTTAAAAGGTTTCTAGTCAGTATAGGACTTGTGGGGATAGTCATTATGGATAAGGATATTGGTCTTAGAATACTAGGGGTAGAAAACATAATGCCTCTCAGAACTAGAAAAAATGGCACGATAGCCCACTCTAGATTTCTAGGGGATGGGACCTCAGCCTCCCTGGCCATGACTTTCTTAGTGCCACAACAAATAGGAAAAGTATCATATTTTGAAGAAAGTCCCTCTATAGGGACAAAAGCTTCTTGGTCGAGGTTTACTATCTCAATGATATTTGAAGCCCCCCAAAAATATGGCAAAACCCAATGCTCATAACTAGACATAGCCACCGTACCAAATAACACCATGTCCCTATCCATAAGAATTTGTTTGACATGAGAAAATGAGCCACCTAATTCTGAATGAACTTACACTTTTGTGGCAAAAATTGTTTTAGCAGGGGTAGAAACACACCCGGTCTCTTCAAAAGGCCCTACTTACCTATTCTGATCAGCTGTAATAGATGGAGATTCTTTATCTACCCTAAAAGGGACAAGGGCTATAGATGCCCAAGAAAATGTCACTTGATCACCAATGGGCCCTACATCAAAGCACATATACATACCAGTCAGTCAATAATGTAAGGATATTTGGTTCAATCACTAGGTGAGCCGAAACGTACTTGTGATCCCCCTTTGAATTTTCTTTGATAGAAAGGAAACTTACTTACATTTCTTAGACTTTGAAGAGTTGGATCCTAAATAAGATCTTAGAGAGGAGCTATAGGAGGAAATTCCCTAGAAGGGTTGGAAATCACTGCCTCCATATTCTCTTGGGCGCTGGGAGATCATTCCGCAATACCCCCTACTGGTGAGGGGGTGTACTCCCCAGCTACAGCACCTTCTGGAGAATAGGTTGGGGGGAAATCTTTCTCTCATGACCCGACAGCCCCCTGAAAAAGAGGAAATGGGGGAAGTATTCATCATCTTCTCAATAAATTAATTTAGGGATGAAGGCTGCAGATAAGACCTCTCTTGTCGGTCGTGGGAATACTGCCATCAATTCCACGTGGTCTGACCAGTAATGTGTGTCCGTAGGAGCATGAAGGCACTTATCCATTTCTGTTAGGTAAGCAGCAACCTCATCAGGCTATTCATTGGCTGAAATATAGCTAGGATCAATGGCTCCCCTGAAACTTGTAAGATCAATGAATTCCCTCTGAATAAGTCTCCATATATCTTTATATGATGTGAGCTCCCTCAATTTATCCAAGACTCTCCAATATTCTGAAAATATAGATTTAATTGAGATGGATAATGCTGAGGGGTTAACATGAGGAAGCAGGGTAGGCATTGGAAACCGTAAACATTTCACGGGTGTCCACGCAACATCAAGACCTCGAGAAGAGAAATATTTATGAGATGGTGGGGGAAAGAATAAACCATTCTCATAGAGTCTGTAGTAAGTAACTAATAATGTCATCATCCTTATCAGTTTTTTCTTGTCCTCGCATGGCAAGTACCCGATGCGAGTACCTGTAGAGACCACTTCGAGGGTGGGTAAGGGTCTCGAGGTCCTTAAGATAGCATCCCACCATATATAGATCCTCATGGAATGAAATTTCAGTCAGTGATGACACTAAACCAATATCAGTAAGGGAAACTTATATAATCTAGAGGAGTTTCCAAAAATTGCAAGAGGACTGGCCACGGTAAGATTGATGACCTTTCCAAAGGTCCCATTACCTCTAGGAAACTTCAAAAATTGTCCTTCTAAGGAATGGATGATGGACTCCTGGCAGCAGCCCTAGAAGATTGTTCGGCTGCACGTGAGGTCATAACCCCATCTATCACAACATTCTTAAGGAGGGAGAAAATATAAATTTGAAGAACTTTTCTAGGTAGAGGGTGCTCATCCACTTCCTTTTTCTTCCCATTTCCCTTTTCCTTGAATGCCCTAGAAGTCGCCACAGTGGGCACCAAGTCAGTCAATTTTCCATTAGGATAGGACCTAATCTAGGCCTCAACATAATTCTAGGTAAGGAAGGGAACGAAATTGATTTAATCCAAAAGTTTTCCCTGGCTCTGGGTGTCCTCCCAAATGAAAATTAGTAACAATTGGTGAGCTATCATAAGATGTTTATCCTAGAGAGAACTGTTTAGAGCAGGAGGGAATAACTTCTGAATTCAATTGAATTCCTAGCTAGACCTGTAGTGTGCATAGCCCACACAGATGAGATACCCTCAAATATGATCATCCAAAATGCCTTCTCACAAAGAAAAGAAGTAACCTCGATTGAAAAATTCTTATGATGCATAGTTCATAATGGTACCAGTGGGGGAATGATATGGGTGGTAGGGAAAATGTTCATAAATGTTAAGGAAAGTCGTTAAGTATTTCTCATTCATTTCAGTCTGCTCTTCTTGCTTATCCTATAAGGCACACCACACTATAATGACCCCAATGGTGCTCTGAAGGTTCGGTTGAAGGGTTGAATGAGGGATTGGTAAGGAATTGATGAAGTAACAACCCCTATGTAGGGTCCCATCCATCCCCAAACAATTTGAAAAGTGTTAACCATCCAGTAGAGTGAACCCCCTATGTTGATTCGCCCAGTATGAAATATATCTTGGAAAACATGGGGATAGAAAAATTGATGCATTTAATAGTGGCCAGCTGAGCATCCTAGATAAAGTTTTAGGCTCTTATGAAACTAGATTCTCGCTTTGGTTGAATCCACCCGCTCACGACCATGGACTAGAAAGCTTCCATTAGAAATAACATATCGATGTCAGGGATGATACCCCATCCCCATTTCTGAAAATCCCCCTCTTCTATGGTGGACTAGTAAGTACCTGCTCGCTTGCATGTGTCTTTGGCAGGACATGCCCTGGGTCTCTGCGGATCGGGCTCGAGACAATTATACCTAGAAAAGTCACCAAATCAGTCATCAAGTGTCACGTCCTATTTTATACAGGGACCACTATCCTTTAAAATCATCTTTTCTTGGATGATGAGTTTCCTTGCCAAAGGTGGGGTTCTTTCCTTATCATCCCAAAAAGTGGATGAGGGGAGAAATTCATCGTACATGTCCCCAATGATAGGGACTCCTAAAATCAGCAGTATTTCCAAAAGGCTGATGCCAACCTCCCCATGGGTAAAATGGAAAGTGTTGGTATTTGGACTCCACCTACTTAAAAGCTATGAAATAAGGGAAGTAGGTTGATGGTTTTATGTCTGAGAAACCCGGGCAGCCTCGTACAGTCCCACACGCTATAGTTCAGATTAGAATTCTTCACAACTCTAGAAATCCCAAAAGGGACACCCCCAATCCAAGCCAAATGAGCCTCTAGGGTGAAGGTCCTGTCGAGATAACCAACAATGTATCTCATTAACTGTAGCCTTCTTTGAAATGATCTAATAATTGTGGGCCATCTAATCAGGTTTCTGTTGCACCCCTTATAAAGTTTGAGGCACATAATGCAGCAGGGGACCAGAAGTGGTCTCTCTCTGAAGGTACCTTCCCTATGAAGAGATCAAGGCCTTCAGAATAGAAGTATTAATTATCTGAGAAGAGGACCTGTCTTTCAAGTTTTTCACTGGGATCGTTGTGTCAAAAAAGAGGTACTCCTATTGACCCAATGTGAGAAGATTATGAAGGGATCAGTGAAATGGAGTGACAAGAGCCTTTTCGGAGACCATAGCATCCATATCCATTGGTCTTTTATCAACTATAGAAAGAGAAGATGCAATAGAAGCCTCGGAAGAAGCATCGACGTTATCAGTAGCCTGAGAATCATCTATTGTAACCTACATAGGAAGATCCAAAAGCTGATGAGAAGTTAGTCCCCAAAGAAATGTTGGTCAGATGCAATATAAAAAATGGCTAAAGGACTTCAAACATGTCTGCAAAATGCTTTTCGTACTATTTTCTAAAAGTGGTACGTGGAAAGAGAATTCCACATACATTTTTTTTAAAGTTTGGGGCCACATCCTCATTTTTATTATTAAAGAAAATCAAAACCTCTTTTAACTGGGTAGAGGGAGACCCATTACATAGCTCGAAGGACCAGTGGGATTGTATCCCATTACATAGCCCGTAGGCTCATATTCTTTGCCTAATTACCATTCTGTGAATAGAAACCTGGCTACTACAGTACCCGCACAGTACTGCCACTACTACAGTGCCCCGCCGCCACTACAGTACTCACCGATCTACAGTACCGCTGCTGCTATAGTACCGCTACAGTACTGCTACAGTAACCTGCTCCCAATGTGTTTTGAACCCCCATTTTTCATGTATGATTATGGGGTGCTTACCACTAAGCCAAACCCCAACTATAGCATTCCACATACATCATAACACACAGAAGCTACTCCACCTATAGCTATGGTACGCTAATACTATTCACTACGTACAACCATGGTATATGGAATGACTGTGAGGAACAGGCCCGTGAACCATTGGTGGATGAACAGAATTGTCCACAGAATGTCAAAACTGCAAACCTCGACCTCAGTTATGTTTTAATTCAAAATTTGTGGATTAAAATTTAAGTCAGTATTAATATTTTTTATGTTTGGTTCATCGATTCAAGTTTGGTATTCGAACAATTCAGCCTCGTATCATTCTTCCATGAGGAATTTGTATTCTATGTTTTAAATTTCCATAGTCCCATTTGCATAAACCAAAATTTGGTATGTGGAAGGGGAAATGGTGAGGAAATCCATTCATGAAATATATAGAGCAGTTAATGAACATGATTTTTTCAAGAAGAACGGTGTGAAAAAGTGATGGAGGCCAGAAAAATGGGAGAACTTTTCTCCATGTGAAATGGTAAAAGACTTGTGACATGGGTCCCTATATATAGGTGTGGTCCTCTCTAACCAGGTCTACCTGTTCTACCAGGAACCATTTTACTTCAGGACTACATCTACATCAGAAAAGTCCCCTTTTTCATTTTGAATGGGCACCATTCCAATGGGGGGGATTTGTAGGGTCCTGAAAATTCATCCAAGGAGAAGAAATACCATCGTAATTAATTTCTAGAAGTAATCAAGAACTTCTATAAGTTTATCAAGGTGAAGGGATTCAAATAGAGTTGCATTTATTTGAAGGAACTTGAAGAAATTCATGTTTTCAAATGGCCCATGTACCATCACTGGGAAAGGTATCTGAAGAAGATGGATCATGAACCTCCAGGTATGTGGGATGATCTGCAAACTGCTGGCACAAAAAATGATGGCCAGTGAGCAGGGAAAACAGTGAATTGAGTCAACTTAAGGAGTTCTACATCGAAGACCATCTACGTACCATGCCGCAAACCCCTCAATTCATAGATTAAGTGGGCAAGATGGGTTCGACGAATCATTATCATGAACCAAATTCTCTAGAAACCCCAGTAGACTATGTCTTCTGCGGGTTATAAAATTGCTTCAATGGGCCTCCACAAATATAGTTCTATGTTGAGTAGATACGATTTCTCTGATGCTCTATAAAAGGAGCATAGTAGAAGATGACAAGGAGAGGTTGAGAGGTAATGGATAGAAGGAATTATGGGCGATGAAAACATGAGTAAAAATCAAAGGTAGCACTCTGGATTCCATCTTTTTTCATCGGCGAAGCACGAACCGCGAACCACTTCCTCCGTAGGTAAATCCTGCAATGAACCATAAAAATGGGGGGATTGAATAATAATAATAGAACCAAGAACCCAACTGGTAAACCATGAACCAAAGACTTCTCATGGATGAATATCTTATGAATGGAAATTCCCCTGAACATCCTTCAATATGAATCCCTATGTAGTGTACCACTATGTGAACTGAACCCGACATCGAGTACCCAATCAGTACGCAGATATTTCCCAATGAAGAACGGTGAGCCACGTGCCACATTGGTATGAGGTTGGTGATGCCCATTCCTACATACCACACCAGTATGTAGATGGACCTCCTACCTGCATACCACTATGGTATGCAGAGCCTTCCCCATCCTGCATTAGAAACCTGTACGTAGAATGGGGTGTTTTTTCGGGTATTGTTCCCTCTCGTTCCAACCTTACCCCTCAATTACCATACATTCCTCCAAACTCCCTTTTCTAACCAGTCCTATGGGGCTAGGATAAAGCCTCATCCAAATCCACTGAACCCGTATGATCAGACCATCGGGTGCATCAGCATGCCCTATTGAGTCTCCATACCCACGGTAAGCAGAGTCACAAAGGCCCTCCCAACAAAGGTGTGGAAGTAGGGAATTCTTGTAAGGATACATTCCCATGGTAAACCGGAGTCCAACCATGGGATGCTGACGTGAACATACCCATTCAAAGGATTATGGGTGATCACTTTTTTCCCATTAAATGAGGAACAATGATCAGTCGAACGGGTTATGTTCGCTCTCCCCTTTGATAATGATAAAACTTATCCCCTTCTTAGAACATGCTTGGGGCCCTCCCACTGAGGTAAGTCCCCAATCTTCTAAGGCATGACTGAATGACCTATTATGCCATTTCACATGGAAAGGTCCATCACTCTTCACCCTTGAGAACCATCGCTCTGGCCTCTTCCATCGTGGGCTCTCCCTCTCCCACTAAAAGGGGAGGAGGCATGTGCACTGTTGAATCTTTTAAATCCTCTTTTTTCTCACTACGAGCATGAATCACATGGCCATAGAGCTTTGTGACGATTACAACAACACCATACATTCTGAACTATGAGAACTTTGATTCTTGAACTAATCAGGATACGTAGGATGCCTATTAGAAGGCCAGATCTTAAATGGGTGACCATTCCAAAAGGGTCCACCCAAACATGTCCCATAAAATGGGTATATTCCATGTGTAATCCCCACATCATCTGAACTACAATGACTCGGATTATTGAACAAATCTGGATATGTAAGACGCATAACAGAAGGCCCGAGCTGAAAAGGTTTCTCATTCCAAAAGGTCCCACCCAATAATATGTGTCAAATGGACAGCTTCCATGTGTAATCCCTACACATTCTGAACTATGTGGGTTCTGATTCCTCTCCAGATGATTCGTAGGAAGCCCTCCTTGTGGGTCTGATCCCAACATCAAGTCAACTTATGTCCCCCATGGATGACGATAAACTCCAGAGATCCATACAATATGGCTAAGTCAGCAACACCTCTGTGGCATCAAACATATGCATGCTCACGACGACCTTGAAAAATAATGGAAGCCCATAGAAACACTCTTGGGGAATGAACCAAGGATTCACGAACATATAAACATTACTTAAATTTATAAGAGATTCCCAAAATAGGAAACAATCCTCCCCTGGAAGGGTGCGATGAGATTTACCTCACATCCTCTCGACCAATGGATTCCTCAACTGTCGTTGGCCAAATTGTCAGCCGACGAGCACCTACCGTTGGGAATCAGGTCCACGAATCATGTATACAAGGGTCGTTGAGAATTCTTGGATCCATGAATAAACCCATTGGAGACCATCCGAGGAATTTATATCGGAGAAGGGATAATTTTATGAGTTCTTGACCCCCACACAATCACTGGCTGGGACCAATAGTTTCCCATAGGGTTTGTTAGACCTTCTTTAATTGATAATGATGTTAAACGGGTTGAAACAATGGAATGGTAAATTCGATGAAAGCCCGTATCTATGGAAATTGGGATGGGTGATGATCCTCGTCATACCATTTCAACACTACCAGAAAATGTGCCACCTCGGAGGTAGAACAACGGTCAAGGATCTCAAAGGGGCCAATGTACCTTGGGATTAACTTCCCTTTCATTCCAAATGGCATGAATCTATTCCATGTTGATATTCTATAGAATAATTTATCACCAAAATAGAACTCCAATTCCCTTCGATGGTTGTCAGCAAAGCTCTGTTTCCAACTCTGGGTAGTTTTGATATGTTTCTAGATGACTTGAACCTTCTCTATCATCTCTTGAACTAGATCAGGTCCAAGTTTTTTTCATTCTCTAGATTCATCCCAACATGTTGGTGTTTTAAATAGTTTTCCATACAAAGATTCATATAGGTCCATTTAAATACTTGAGTGGAAGCTATTGTCATATGAGAACTCAACTAATCAGAGAATCTAATCCCATCATCCATTGAATTCAAAATAGTAGGCTCTTAGCATCTCACGAAGAATCTGAATAGTCCTTTCAGATTGGAAATTAGTTTAGGGGTGATATATCCTGCGTAAATTTATTTCAGTATTCAAATCCGGTTGAAGGCTCCTCTATAATTTATATGTGAACCTTGGATCCCAATTAGAGACAATTGATAGCGGAACACCATAGAGTCTAACCACTTCCTTCACATATATCATTGTAAGTTTTTCAAGTTCAAGATCTTTCTAAATAGAGATAAAATTGGTAGTCTTGGTGAGTCAGTCAACCACAAACCATATAGAAGTATTTCCCATGGATTTATTCAGAATAACCATGATAATGTCCATAGTGAAATTCCTTGATTTCCACATTGGTATAGGCAATGGATGCATCATCCATTTGGACTTTTGTCACTCTTCTTTAACTTGCTGACATACCAAGAACCTAGAAATATATTCCACAATCTCCTTCTTCCTATTGTCCCACCATTAGTGTTCTCAAAGATCTCAGTACATCTTGAAGATACTAGGATGTATAGAGAAAGTTGACCTTTGTGAATTTTCCAATAGCTCCATATTTATCTTGGGTGATGAAGGTATACAAAGTCATGTTCCAAACCAAATCAAACCATCATTTTTGATATGGAACTCCTGCATCATCCCTTCCTTTACTACATTCAATTTCTTTTTTAACTCCATATCAACCCTTTGTGCCTCCTTAATCATATATTATATTGATAGTTTTACAATCATTTGGGCAGGTTAGGATGTATCCCCTACTATTATGATCTCCAAATCCATCATTTTCATATCAAAGAGTATTGGGTCTTTCTCAATCTATATCATGGAAAGAGTTGCAGGTTCATTTCTAGTTTGAGCATCAACTACCTTGTTTTCATTTCTAGAATGATATTGAATAGAGAAATTGTAGGTTCATTTCATTGATGAATTTTGTGATCCTTTTGTGTGAATATATACTTTGATCTCTAATGGTCTGTGTATATGTCACACTTCTTGTCATAATGGTAGTTCTTCCATATTTTGGAGGAAAAAAATCATGGCTGCCAGCTCTATATCATATGTCGGGTAGTTCTTAACATGTATCTTCAACTACCATGAGGTGTAGTCTATCATATTATCATTTTTCATGAGTACGCAACCCAATATTTTACTTCAATCATCACTACACATCACAAAACTTTCTCCAATTTTTGATAATGTGAGTACATGTGTAGTGATATACCTTCTCTTTAGCTCCTTGAAGTTTTCCTCACATTCTTCAATCTAGACACACTTTATCCCATTCCTTATTAACTTAGTTAGCAGGATTGTCAATTGTTGTAAGTTTCTCACAAAACATCATTGAAACATAGGGAATCCATGAAAAAAATGGATTCCTATGACCCTAGAGGGAATGTTCCATTCCACAATCACTTTTTTTAAGGCTCCATAGAAATTCCCTCACTTGTGATAACATGTCCCAAATGTGACTTTGTTTATCCAAAAGTCACACTTTCTAAACATTTAGTACAACTTCTCATTTCTCAATGTTTCCAACACAAGTCTAAGATGTTCTTCATGTTCCTCCTTACCCAAGGAGTACATGAGAATATTATTGATAAACACTACCAAAAATTTGTCAAGGTAATATATAAAGACTCTATCATCAAATCCATGAAGATTATAGTGTCATTAGTATGTCCGAAGGGCATCACTAGAAACTCATAGTGCCCATACCTAGTATGGAAGGAAGTCTTATAAATATATTCTTTCTTAACCTTTAGCTGATGATATCCAGAATGAAGATCCACCTTTGAGAAGTATTGATCTATTCTTAACTGATCGAACAAGTCGTCAATCCTTGGAAGAGGATACTTTTTCTTTATGGTGATCTTGTTTACTTCTTGATAATCTATAGACAACCATATTGTTCCATCCTTCTTCTTCACAAAGAGCATTGATTTACCCCAAGGTGATGCACTGTGGCATATGCACCCTTTATCCAAATGCTCTTGTTGTTCCATCTTTAAATCCTCCAGTTTGATAGGATCCATCATATATGGACACTTTGAGAAAGGAGTAGCTCCATGTATGAGTTCTATTGAGAACTCTACTTTACGATCAAGGTGAAGTTCGAGTAACTCTTTGGGAAATAAATCACAATATTTTCTCATGATGGGAATTTCTGCAAGGTTTGCACTTTACTTTGACTCAACCATTTGGGCATTGTATGCTTCTTCATAGGGAATCAACATTGATACCGTTGAAGGATTCTTCAATGTAGATTCATGATCTTATTTTAATTTTTAATGGACTATCAGATGGTTTGGAGTATGAAAATATATTTCCTTTTCACGATAATTGATATGCGATCTATATAAAGAGGGACAATCCATTCTCATTATTGCATCAAATTCCACCAAGGGAAGTATTATGAGATTCGCTAGAAGAATCATCCCACATACACTAACAGGAGAACAGTCAAACACTTGGGATGAAATGATGGCACCACATTGTGTTTTCACATATATCTCTTCTTTAAGATTTTGGGCCTTTGATTCTATAGTTCTAGAAAGCATTCAATATATAAAGGAATTCGTAGAACCAGAATCAAATATGACTTTTTCCATTATTGAATGAATAGGAAGTGTACCTTGTAGGACTTAATTATCTTGCTCAACTTATTTAGTAGTGATGGAAGAATCCTTCCCTTATTCCTTCAGATTTTCTTGTTTCTGACACTGATTACCCTCTAGGACCTGAGGTTTAGTCCATTGGATTTCATAGTTCCCTTTCTCTCTATAGTTGTACCATTGGACCATGGGTGGTGCTCCACTTTCATTAACCAAATTCTTCTTCCTTATCATGTATTTTCGACACTCTTTGGAATGGTGTCCTTATTTCCCACACATGAAGAATTTCCCCATTTCGTTGGAGATGTTCCCATGATGTAACTTCCCACATTTTTGGCATGTTGGTCGTTGAGTTTTCTTCCCACATTTATCATTAGATCCCCTGGCTTGAAAATCCATCTTTTGTTTCTTATCGACATAGCCATGAGACCATTCTCCAAACATCATCTCCACTTTGAGGGCACACCGAGAAACTTCTTCATAACTCCCAAAGTCTCTAATTGTAAGATCTTTTTTAAGGGGTGTTTTTAATCCACTAAATATTCTATCAATTTTACTATCATGGTTGATGACAAACCCCAATGCATACCATGCAAGATTTGTGAAATTCTCTTAATAGGTTGAGACAGATTATACTTTATTTTTCTCAAACTCTATGAATTATCTCTATATCTTCCTAAAAAAAGTTTTTGGGGAATACTTGTTAAGAAACAGGATCATAAAGTCTTCCCATTCCATCACTTCAATTTCATCTCTTGTCTTGGTGTTCTTAATCAAATCCCACCATTGATCGGCCTCTCCATCTAGATGATAAATGGATAATGTGACTTTCTCTGCCTCAGACCAATGTAGCACAGAAAAGATCTTCTCCATGGAGTTAACCCATTGTTCCGCAACTAGTGGATTAGAAGATCCATTAAACCTCGGTGGTTATTTCTGCATAAAATCCTCGATAGCTAGTTGCTCTATCATTAGTAAAGTAGTAAATTCCACATTATTCTTATTATTCTTCATAACCTGATATAGTTGGGTAATAATCACTATAATATTTTGAACTCCACATCCCAAAGCATTGGGGATGTCATTTGGGAAATCGTTGCATTATCCCTCAAATGAGTTGTTATCCTAGTTTCTCCTGGTGCCCAACATTTTTTTCAAATAGAAAAGGTTAGAACAAAACATAAGTGAGCAAGTCATGAATAAATTATTCAGTTTTACGATTTATACTAAAAGAATAAATCATGGGATCTCTATGTAAATCTTATTGTGTGCATATTTGTAAATAGTCTAATACTAGAGGATTTCTGTAGGATTCACTAATCGGAATTCCCAAATTAACTAAACCTTTAGTCTGATACCAACTATAATGACCCTACCTTTTGTTACATAATGATTACATCATTATAAAGAAAAATAACATAATAGTATTAAACCTTCAGTATCTAGAGGTTTAGTTTCTTAGAAAAACTAGGATAAATAATAACATTTATAACCATTAGCATAAATATTTATTTAATTAATTATTCTCTAGATTCTAACTTGATCTTTACTTATCCTTAGTACAAGTAGTCACATGAGGGATATACATCAAAAAGGGGTGAGCTAAAGGCCCAATAAAGCGATAGATAATAACATGAAACAACATAACATGAGATGAGTATAATTCATATCATCGCGACATAGGTATATGATCATAATCATGAGAGGAAACATTAAGAAAAAAAATTGAATGTGGCAATGCATAAAAATGAAACATCATGTCTTAGTGGATAACTACTACACATAGTTGTGAAAATCCCTAGAATCATATTCACAAATCATTTACCTTTTAATCATGAGATTCTTCAATTTACCCAATTCATTAGAGCACTGTATAATTCCAGGTGCACCCGTCACATTCAAACATTCATATTGCGCTATATAATTTTGGGTCCACCCGTCACATCATAATATTTACATTAACATGCATGCCACATTAAAAATATGTAAAACTTGAACAAAAAATAACCAATGGAATGAAATGGTTTTTACATAATAAAGAATTATTTCATAAACATTTGTTCTCAAAAATAAATATGGAGTATCATTCTTGACATAGAACCATTAACCATGACTAAGGAGTGAAGAAATAATCAAGATGTAAAAAAGGGTGTGTTTATTTCAAAGAAGATTTATTTTGGAAAACATTGGGTTTTTCATAAAATAAATTAGACAACAAATATATAAAATAAAAGGTAAGAAAATTATTAATAAATTATTTTTTCGAATAACCCATACTGAACATGGAGTGAAATAGGGAGAACCCAAAGAAAAAAAGTTGGGTTCGAAAATTTCCCCTTACCTTGTATCTGAACACTTTATTCACATTAAAGTACTATTTAACAAAATTAGATTAATTAATTAACAATTAAATAACCTTTATTAAATTAATATGGTTCATTATGGTTTCATTATGTTTTTTATGGCCCTTTGGATGTGTTATAGAGTTTAAATCCATTGTTCAGGAATGTCCGTTTTTATGGTTTCCTTGAACGGTTCACTTGTATTCATAAATGGATGTTTGTGTTGAACATGGATAAACTACCAGAACTTATATTTAATGTTATTAATGAAATTACAGGAGTTTATATTATCTTATAATTATTTATGTTATATACCATGTGGAAGAATCATTAGATATGAATTCAATGATGATCGTTTGGGTTAATTCGGGCAGTTTTTCGACCAGAACGAACTTGTTTTGTTTAATCATTTAGTAGTACATAAATAAGTTAGTTATGGAAGACTAAATAGGATATAATTCATATATAATAATCTTTTTAAACCATAAAAATGGTTTCATCACTAGATCTAATGGTAGTAAGGAAAATGAAAACATGTTGTTCTTGAAGGTGCTAAATTCACACCTCGCGAACAATGTTTTCCTTTCTAAAATAAAAAAAACGAGGAGAAGAAGGATGGATGATTTAATATACCATTAGTATTATAAAATTCTAGTATATTTATGATACTTTGGTTACCATACCATGTGTATGGATATATGTGGGGATATACTAAAAAAATAACTTGAAATTGAAAAGAAATTAAAGGAAAAGAGAGAGATGAGAATTACCTCTTGCATCCTCCTCTTAAGATACTCCTTAAGGAACCTAGGCTTAGACTTTTGATGAGACTAGAAGCTCCTGGACGTGGGGTAGGGGATAGGAAATATTTTTTACATATTTTATACAATTTATGAAGCTTGAGTTGTGTGGTTTGACAAGGGTAGGGAGAGGGGTTATTTATACATGGGGATGTGTGTTTTTTGAATAAAATATTAAATAAAATTATACATCAAATGTTAGACATGTAATGGTTGTTTCATGGAAACATGAATCATATATTAATGTAATATAATTAATTTTAGACTTTAAATCTTCATTATATTTCTAATTCATTAATTTATTAAAAGGAAAGTGAAAAGGAAAGAGAAAATGGTATTTTAAGGAATCACTTTTGGAGTTTAGGTTTTGGGAAGTTCTTTTTAGGTTTGGAAATTTATTTCATTGTATTTTAAGAAACCATTTATGAAATTAAATATAACATGGCCTAATCTAATGTTCTATAAAGTTTATGTCATCATTACATCATGAATGATGCAATTTAAGATATCCCAGTTATCTGAAAAACATCATTTTTACTATTCATCTGAAAATTGATGTATTTCAGAAAATTACAAAAAATTAATTTTAACAATATTTTGATGTGTCAAATAAAAAAATGTACTCCATTTTTCAAAAATAATTCGATAAATATGATAAATTTTATTTTTAATTAAAATCATAACTTATTTTAAAAATATAGATTTTAGAATTTAAACTGATTTCATAATGCTTTTAGAAATTACATAAGTTCTTATAAAATTTCAATAAAACAAAAAAACAAGAATTATTAATTTATGAACATATTTTTGGGAAAATTCATATTCTTGTAAATTAATTAATTAATTATTATTAATTTTTTATGACTTACAAAAATACCAATACTTTTACTATGGTCAATATATCACTTATAAGATGGCCATATTTTTCTTAATCAATAATAGGTGAGGCTACTATTTTTTTAGATGATTTACTATTCATAAGGGTCATATTGCTATTCATAAGGGTAGGTTACTATTCACCAAATATTATGTTTTTTTAAGACTCAAAAAATTTTACTGATCGCAACTGTGTATGTTAGATTTTCAAAATTCAAAACATAGATGTGGAAAAATTATGTTTAATGGCCACATATTATTTAGTATCAATATATGTAATTGTTATTTTTAATGTGATTATACTCTAAGGAATAATTATTATAAGGTAATTCCATTGATAATTCGTTGGATTGTTACAAAGACAACTAACGGTAGATAATTATATATAGGTTTCATCTCCCAATATCTTGGAACTTCCCTCGAGAATCCTTGGAGTATGATCGAAAACAATGTGCTCCACATAAATCTAGTTGAGGTGATATATCTGGTCCTAGGGATACAAGAACCCCATGTCCCTAGCAAATGTTTAGAATATTATCGTCTATGACATCTCTTTGCATTGACTCAATATATATGGGATGATAATGTATCTCCTTACGGCCTCTCTCACCTCTTTTGTGATAGAGAAGACCCCTCATTTCCAACTCCATATAAAAGTGTCTACATAGAATTAGAAGGGGATTAAAATAAATATGACCTCAAGAATTCCCCTCTTACATTTGATGAAGTAATATTCATCATTATTGATGAGATCAGGAAGGTAAATCATGGAGCATAAGAAGACCCATGGGCAACACTGATTAGTGTCTCCATGCCCATATAAGAGAAATAGTTTTATATCTCATTTCTATAGAAACATTAATATTTGTTCTCTTGAAACTATATAAAAATTCTTCATCTGAATCCATATATGGTTATGCACCATCTCAGCATACCCAATGAGAATTGTGGCTTCAAATAGGCATCTGATAGTGTTAACTCTTCTCATGCCACTAATGTAGAGGCAGAAGTTGAAAAATTAAACCAACAAAACATTTTTCCAGAATTTAAATACCCAAGATGGCTTTACAAAATCATCCATATCATGAAAAATAATGGAAATATAAGTTATATATGGATTTTAGAGACCTTAATCGGTAATACTCTAAGGATTATTTCCCATTGTTGGTCACATAACTATTGATTGAAGAAATTATTTTCTTCCATGCCCTTTCATGATGGATGGGAATTCGATGTATAATAAAATAACGATGACCCATAAATATAAATAATTCTCCTCCTTTAGAGCGCCCTAGGGAGTTTTTTCTACAAGGTCATTCCCCTTGGCTTAATTAACCCTGGATCTAGATATTAATGTGTCTTTTATCATATAATGAATCCATTATTTCTAAGGATATCAAAATTTTACTTTGATAACATGGTTGTAAAATATCAACAGCAATGTGTTCACATCAAGGATCATCAAACAAACTTCGACACACTAAGACAACACAATAGGAAAATGAATCCAGTTCATGTACCTTTAGAGGTAACATTAGGGATGTTCCTTGGCTTTGTGGTACACCACCATAACATCGAGGTCAACCCAGGGAAGAAAAGTTCTATTTTTTCAATGTCACCCACAATAAATCTCAATGAACTATGGGGGCTTCATGGGAACCTCGCCAACATTTAGTGTTTTATAAGAAACTTTTCCAGAAAATCACTCCCCTCCACTTGACTAATGAAAAATGGGATCATATACCAATGGAAGGATGAATATCAGGGAGCCTTCAAAAGTCTCAAACATTATCTAATGCACCTACTAATTTTGGTGCCTCTCATGGAAGGGAGGCCCCTCATCTTGTATGTTTAAACCATAGAATTCTCACCAAGAACCCTCCTTACACAAAAAATAACAATTTGAAGATTATGAAAATATTATACTACCTCATCTGAACAATTATTTGTTACCATGACTAGATGCTTTTATGTCATGAAAAAATTCCTTTAAATCATATTTTTAGTGAAAAATATGAGGAATTACTTGCATCACTGTGAAGTCCATCTAGTATCTTGTATTGACCCAATAAATTTCATCCATGGCCATATTATGTTGACCAGGTCCTTGGATCAATGGGTAGTTATTCTGCAATAATATGATATATAGATTTTGTCATAAAAGTATGTGAAATGGAAAAACCCAGATTATTTTCTCACCACACATCCCTTCCCGAAGAACACACCAGTGGACACTGAGGTCCCAGATGTGGAGGTATTATATTCCCATGACATCCCCCAAACATGAATGATGTGTTTTTACAGTGCCTCCTCAAGCCCTATCAGAAAAAGGATGGAAACCCCAATGATTAATTGGGCCATCATAGTTATTGTATTAGTCTCTCGAAAAAAGAATCTTTACCCTACTCATCCACACTATCTGAGGGATTCACAAAAAATGATCCAAATACCCACACCTCATACTTATCTTGGAACTAGAATTACAACCGCATATGTCATACCTAAATATCAAAGGGGAGTTAAAATAAGTGATAATGAAAATAGAGATAAAATATTCCCTCAAAAAGTAAAAAATGGAACCTCTTGCTGGATATGTCAGGGGAATAATGGTGGAATATCCTATTGAGTTCACATTGCATCATATTCCCTGATCACAAAATTATTAGACTAATTCATTGGATTATACAGCCACAGTTCATGCAGAAAAAGCTCATGTGGAATTAATGTTCTATATAATGCACCTAAGAGTGGCCTCACAAAACTTCATATGATATATGAAGAAAATTAATGAGTTTAACACCACCATAGAGTGTGATGAATAAATATCCCCCACTACATGAAATAATCCCACAATCAGTTATCTACAAAATAGATCTCTCCCAATAGAACAAGCCAGAAGGGAATATATTCCACATCATGCAGTTAACATTACCCTACAGGATAGTCCAAATTTACCAAAATCCCTCGACTAGGGAGGCATTGATAGAATACTTATTTAATACATAATAGAATGTTATATTACCACTATTATAGAAAAATTCCATAGTGGATCCTACAATGCTCATCGATATGGGACCAAGCTCTCTCACCAAATGTGGAGGCTATGTTACTACTGAAAACCATGTTACAAGACTATGTGGAGTTTACCAAACAAATTAATGCATGCCAGATCCATGAAAACATCATCCATCTAGCCCTAGAAATTATACTTACATCTAAATATTTCTATTCATTTTCCATATGGGGAATGAATAGTGTGTGGCTATATCCCCCATCCACAGTTAAGCGGTTCGAGTACACCATTACTGCTGCTGACTTATTTTCAAATGGGTTGTGTAAATACCCATCAAGGAAGTTATGATGAATAATATTATCAACTTCAAGAAATCACATATCATAACTAGGTTCAAGGTCCCCCATAAAATATTGAAAGACAATGGAAACCAAATTTGTTTTATATATTTTACCAAACTAGACCATGATTATAATATCAAGTACAATCTCTCATCTAGATATCATGCATTAGAAAATGGATAGAAAGAGTCCTTCTATAATACCCTATCAAATATACTCCAGAAGATGGTGAACATGCATTAGAATTCATGGTTGAACAATATCCTCCAGGAATTATGGGCCTACCATAGCCCCATGCATACTACTTAACAAGAAATGCCATACTCATTAGTGTATGGGACAGAGGTAGTGTTTCCCATAGATTTCTAGCTTCCTCCACCATGAATTTCCATTTTTAGATAGAACTCAAATGAATATCAATAAAAAAAGTGAATATATGAATTGGAGTGGCTCAGTGAGAACAATTGTTTTACATTTCACAACCTTGAGGTCTATAAGAATTATATCGCATGATTTTTTTAATAAATGGTTCTCCTTCATTCATTCCTCCAAGTATAATTGGTATTGTCTATCTGAACCCCAATGATACTTGTGAAGAAGCCTCCAAATCTGGAACCCAGATGGGGGGATTTACATTATACATAAGGTATTTCAGAATGAAACCTACTAGTTGTGATAAATGGATGGGGAGTGTGTCACCCCCCCCCACCAATGTTATATTTTTTATGAAATACATTTAATAGATCACATCAAGAAACTATCATCCCAGAAGAAATACATTATGTTGTTCAACACCTCAAGTCCTAGTAGTAAGACATTAAATGACACAAAATTTCACAACCTGGCCATAGGATGTTAAACTACACAATTTATTTCTTTTGCATGCAATATTAAATGTCATGTGTTTTATAGAACCACATACTTCTTGATTCTTATCTCGATGAGATACATAGGGACACCTCAAACTAATATCATTTTACCACCACTAGATGAAACAAAATTCTCTTATCCTATCCTTCTCCCCATATTCATGGTAAGCGGGACCCTATCCATTACTTTTTTCCGACACTGAGTATATATCACATGATATTATGATGTTTAAAAATGACTTCTATGCACAAAAAAGGCATAGCAATCCATGAAAGATTCATTTTGATCATGAATGAATGACCTTAAAAGCCACACCATGATTCCCCACTGCAAGGCATTATACAACATGGATGATGTCCCGTGCAAGACATAACATTGGATATTCCTGTGGAACTCAACTAAGAGGACCACTATTTTTTTTGGTCTCCCATGAAACCTCCATTCATGAACTACATTTGACATGAAACCTACTGACACATGACATGTAGTGATTCCCAAACATCTAACCCCATGATAAGTCATAAAAAATAATCAATGAATTTATGCTCCCTATGTATAGTCTATACGTGCGTAGGAATCTCCTTCCACATGAAAAATGTGTGGATCGTTTTCTATTATAACAGGATATATAGTTACACACATATTTCTATATTTGGTTCTAGTCGCAATAACCACTTTATTTTGGGAGTTATTGCATCTTTTTCACATGACGATAAAATGCATAGTTCCATAAGAATTGTGTATGGATTTATTCATATCATCACATGATCTATAGTGACTCCTAGATATCCAATTCAGATCCTACCTACAAGAATTTACTGATACAATGTCCACCATTGTGTTTGGGTCAGACCTACGTAGAGAGTTTCCAGCTCAAGAACTACATGTGTAATGATTCCTTTCATCAAAGGATATGTAGTAACTCAAAAATATACAATCCTATTTCTATCAATAAGAACTGATAAAAATTCACAACTAAATTCACATGGTCTGATTATTATTATATAATCTTTCCTACATTTGAGTTAAATCTATGTATGACCATATTTTGAATTTAATATATCATTCCCAATTTTTCACTTTGGTTCCCACATCCTTGCCACATGACGTTAAACTATATGGAAAAGGTCCTGATCTCATGATATTAATACTTTATAACAAAAACATCCATACAACATGATTTTAAACTTCAAGAAAACAAAAACATCATTATCACATGTTGTTAAAACTACATTGAAGAATGTTCTTCCCTATAACTTGATGTTAAACAATTAAGACCATCTCTCCATGTCCTTCCTTATAAAATTACCACAAGAGCCTTACCCCAGTCAACTATATTATGGGGTGCTCCTCCAATGTTTTAAGAACCTCAATACATATACCAAACTTCATGTATTGATCACCTAGTGTTTAGAAAGACAATTCATGGCCATAAAAAAGGAAAATAGATCTCTATTCACGACCATGCTCTATTCTCAAAAAGGATGACACCTACCAAAAAGATATATCATGGATCTATAAGGATATATTTAAAATTCTTGTGATCCTAACATTAGAAAGGTGAATCCAAACAAATGAGAGGCATATATTCAATACTCATCATGATTATCACATATCATTACTCATTACACGAGACCCTCAATCTATATTTTTAAAAAATTACAGCTCTCACTCAAAAGGATGTTGGGGTACTCTTGACCCTTGGTTTCCTAACTATTATATTTTTATAAACCCCCATATTTGGTCCATGTGAATCATATCCATAAAATTCCTACACTACTTGTAAAAGTTGTATGACATTAAACTCTATCCTATACTGGTCCAAAATGGCATGACCTTAAACTACTAACGAAAGAGAAAAAAATATTTCTGGTTGAAAACTCATAAAGGCCATCCAAAGAAAAAGTAATATATTCACTCTCAAAAAACATCATCTCCTGATCATAAAAAAATATGGTAAAATAAATATGACCTAAAGCTCATTGGGCTATATTTTTAGCTATAGTGAAATCTAATCTATTATTACTAGTTCACTTACTATAGGAAAAAGTTAGAGTGATGGTTTGTTAAATCTCCACACCATGATAACATGTTCGCTAGGATATGGAACAACTTTTAGGGTGATCTATCCCACATTGAATATAAAAAATTTCATAAACCGCCTTCATGAATTTAATGTTTGAGGTGAGGCAACCTCCCCATATCAAATTTTTAATAGTGACTCACTCTTTATAATGGACCCCTGATCCCAAGAAGTGCCCAACTTAAATCTAAGACTTATAATATTTACTTCATCGAAGTATATAAGATAGTATCATCACTAATGGTTGAGTTGTACCGCCAGTTCCAATCTCCAATTATCTCAGATTTTAAAAGAATGTGATTTAAAATCACCAAAACTAGACTATTCAACAGGAAACAACATCCTCAACATTATGTCTCTATTTTTGTAACCCTTTATCAAGAGAGGGTTGGAACACTCCATTCCAGAACATTTTTATGGGCCAAGCCTCATGATTTGAAACCACAAGGTATGGGGCTTCAGTTTCACAAATTATGATCTAATTTTCCAAGGGTTCTACAGACCTTCCTCGATATCATTTCCATCACACCAATCATTAATTTCTAGACACACAAATCTTCGAAAAAATTCCATGGCCCTTGGAAAATAGTAGAGGATACCTATGTCTTACCATTATAATTATGCATAAAGGGTTTTGACCTACCAACCATAGGATTCCCCTATTTATAAAAAAGGATGTACAATCCTCATGGGACTTGGTGACACCACAATAGAACCTACTACCTTAGAGTTTCTTTGGTCAAACCTAGTATGTATTCCCTATTCCTTGTCTGTCAATTTAAGATTTTTGGAAAATGATTTGAATCACCCACATTCCAACTACCTAGGTTAGTCAAGATTCCCTAGTATTTCTCCCTTGACCAATATTGACCCCAAAAATCTTATATAACACATGTAAAAGAGTGGGGGAACCTCTCATTGACAATATTTCTAATGAATAAGTGGTTTGACCTACAAACCAAAGGAATCTCCTGCTTGCAAGAATAGAGATCTGATCCTCCTAAGCCTCAGTATAAAAACATTATAACTCAACAACTTATTATTTTTGGTACATTAATTATATTTATATTCCATGTTCTATTTTCATTTATCCACTCTTGGAGGTAATGAATTATAGTGAAAGGAATCCTAATTTCTGAGTTGAAATACCCTCAACTATTGTGATAGAATGCATGATCTAAAATTCCATAAATTAAAATGATAAATTATTTCCACTGAATAACCCTAAAATAAAATGATTTAAGGCCCAATATAAAATATTTTAAACCAAAATGGTATATTTTGTTGAGCTAAAATACCCTAAAATACATATATAAATGTTCTGAGCAAGAGTACACTAATCTATAGTGATATAATATGAGAGGTAAAAGACCCTAAACTATAGTGATAAAGGTTTCAAGCTGAAGGACCCTAAAATACAATGATTGAAGGTCCGTGATAAAAGATCCTAAACTAAAATAATTGAAGGTATGAGCTAAAAGGCCCTAAAAATAGCGATAAAAGGTCCAAGATAAAAAATCATAAACTATAGTACAGTAATGAAATATTATGAATAAATGAAAAAAAAATTTATGTCCCACCATTTAGACTTGGAAAAAATTATTCTATGTTCACTAAGCTTATCGTAATTGGATAATAAAGGAGAACTCTCACTCTAAGGCATATATTTTACCCAATTATACTTTTTCAAATTAGGTAATCTCAAGATAATTAAACAGAAATATCTATAAAAAATCTCATTTCCTTTGGAATTCATCTGCGCATATTGAGAAGAATATATTTTGATCAGATTATTAAAATATATACATTTAGTTCTACATGATATTATAAAAAATATGGATATCATTGGCGATCCATATAATATCAAATCAATGTAATGGCATGCATATCATGGATGAAATAAAAAATCTAGGACAAAAAATTAATGGTTTATAAATTAATTCATTTCTTGTGTCTAATAGGAGGAATATCCACATTTCCTTAACTTTAGAAGAATATCATCAAAATCAGAGTGCATTGGACTACAAAAAGATTTTATTTGTAGAAATAGACAAGTTGGAAAGAGCCTCGTGAGAACGGTCAATTCAATGCTGATGTTCTGCTCGCTCCGACACATCTACTTCCACCCTGGGAAGAACAGTCTCGACTAATGTAGTCAACTCCTAAAATCTATTTTGATTAGTCTCTAATGAGGATGATGGAACTACAAGTTCATACCTTAGCTAAGCTACAATTACATCATATCTCCATATCTCCATGGTCTAGACATACATCCAGGCTTGAAAAATTGATATAAACCAATGACTACACTCTATTTCCTCTAAAGTATCCTTTATATGTACAGAAATGTGAGACTCATGTTCATGATCACACAATACCCTCTCATTAGTGTCCCAATTTTATGGAGTTAGGTAATTTTTTTCATGATTTTATAGAGTGAGTGGTGATAAAACCATCCAAACAAGCAATTAAATAGATTTTTGAGGTTCTTCACTTGGTCATGAAATATTTCCAAAGGATTCTCAATAATCAAGGAGTGAATCTGGTGCATGATCATCCAGTTTTGTGTATAATATTCTTTGGATGATGGGATGAGTATGATAGAAGTAGTAATAGAACCATGATCTAACAAGGAAATAATAGTGTAGGATCAACATATCCACCCTACAATAAAGGTATCATCTATTTCTTGTCCCATAGGGATTAATTCCACGATTGATTTTGTACCACTATGGGGATGGTTCTTTCCAGAAGCATGAAACTTCATTTAAGTCTCACCCAAGTAAGGAATCAACTCCACTGTCAATACAGAAAGCGAGTTCGATGAATAAAATGGATTATACACATGAAAAACCACAAAATTAGGGTAAGATGATACCCCATACCGATGTTAATCCTTAGAAAGAAAGATGGGACAATCAGAATGTGGAATAATGATCTTAGTTTCAGCGTATTCATGTGACAACATCATACAAAACTAGTGAATGAATCCACGGTGTTTCTCTCATGGCATGTTTACTAAAGGGGGATGGTATACCCTTTTTGTGCATCTGAACAATAAAGAAAAACGATAAGGTTTATATAGATGAAAGATAATTAAATTTCATATCCTAGATGTAATAACCCCATCTCGAAGAGATATCTTGTATGATCTTTCATCAAGAGAGTTTTTAACATTGTCAGCGATTGGCCCTATCAGTGCAAGATAGTGGTTAAATCAAATCTACTGGTTGACTCACACATTTGTAAACTCATTATAGATTAGATACATAACACTAACCCTAGATTTGATCAACAATTAGGTAAGAGATATGTTATGGGTTATCCTAGTGGAATTTTATTATTTGTTGAAATCCAAATGCTCCCATATCCATCCAAGTAAATAAAATGAAAGGACCACCTGTATTATATGGGACTATTCCTTGTTGAATGTGGCCTACATGTTGGTAAAGTCATGTGAGGGAAAACACCACTAGATTATGGTGGTATCCTTCCGATAATCTTGTTGTAATCCCAAGTGTACTGACCTAGACTCCTGAACATGTTCCCAAGATGGGAAAATCCATCCATTCAAGAATATATCCATGAATCCTTCCAAGATAAGGCTCAGATTGATCTTTAACTTCACTCAAAATACAAATAAATTATGAGCCCCAGCTTCCAAAATGCACCAATACAAGACATTGTTGTCACAAAATTCTTGAGAATGGCACTAATGGGGAATATCGCAGTTGGCCTAACCACACTATGATAAAGGAAAATGTTTATCCTATATTTGAGGGAGATAAAAAAGTGTATATTCGGCTCCTTTCATAGAAATTTCTTCACAATGGTAAACATTTCCCTTATATGTATTGTAGTTTGGAAAGGATTGTCCTAAACGTTTTTGTTAGTAATGAATTAATCCAATATTAATCTAAGAAGGGGGAACTCACATAGTTGGTAGATGTCCCATTGGATAATTCCCACTTCACTGGGAAAAAAATGGAATGACTTGGTGTTAGGACCCTAATATTTGAAAAGTTCTCTAAAAATATTTGGCTTGCGATTGATAATAATTTGAGTAAACCATATTGTTCCATAAATATGGACATTATATAATTGGTTAGTGAACTCTAGGAATATTTTCCTAATCTATATGGTAACAACCCATTAATCTTAAAAATTATAACCAAGAAATAGATCCCATTTTAAGCTCTATCCACCACCTGGTTTGTTTATAGAATAGATAAAAATACACGAATAACTAAGAGAAATAGGATGATGAGAAAAATACTAACCATATGGACCCAAGGGATATTTTTCAAACATATAAGATAACCCATGGGATAGAGCTACGACCATATAGACATCCTCATCTTTTTTAAACTGAATATAGTCAAGAGAAGTTGACACCAAAAAATACAGAAGACTATGTTCTGAAATAGGTACGAGAACATCTTCCATCATATAGAACTTGTATATAGGAAGATAGTGTGATAAAGAGTAATTTTGAAGTTAGAATTTAATAATCAATTTTAGAACCTCATTACCAGAATTCACATGGTATAGTGGGTCAGTATTGATATTTCTAGTGACCATGGATCTTTGATTAGTTGTAGTAGAGGAACCATTCCAAGAACCATAATCCATATGAACCAAAGTTAGTAACACAAGTTAGATAGATAAAATTAAATCTTGAAATAATAAGGGCATAGACTGTTAGCATCATTAACAATAGATGAATCATAAAATAAATTCACAAATAACCTAAAGGATTCATGTATTTAGTAACCTATTAATATAACGACCCATACTTTACATACATTGTTAGTACATCAAAATTGAAGTACACGTATTACAACATATAACAAAACCATGAAAGGACCATATAGGTATAGTGTCTTTAGAAACTGGGAAACATAAACAACTGGTTCATAAAGCATCTCCACTGTCTCCCATTTATTTCATCATATCTAGAGTCCCTTTTGGCATATCCTACATAATAACCTTCTTGCTGCCCTGTGGAAAAGAAAACATTCAAAAGGTTGATCTCAAATTCTTAGTAAGGGTAAACAAATGAAATATCAATCACATCATATTCATAAGAACATATCATTTTGGAAATCCTAACATGCAAAAGAGATCATAATTTCATAACATGGGATAAATCATAGTAGTGAAATGTAATCCCAATAATCATAACATAAAACATAAAACTTTGTGTCATACACACATAATCATATAGAATCATTTCTTATTAGTTAAGACTCATTGACAAGACTATCTTAGAGGACAAAGTCCATTTCTCAACCGAGTTCACTCCTTGATTCAGTCCTGTTTCACTGAACCGGTTTAACCTGCCGTTCAAGCCATGTATATCTCATGAGATATAAATCTTTACCCAATGCATTGGATGGAGGTATAGGTCCCACCCATCTCATAATGATACCATTCTTATGTGTGCCACAAAATCAAAAAAATCATACATCATTTCATAACCCATGTAATAAAAATGGGATTCTTAAACATCGAGAAATCATAAAACAATTCATATAAGATAAAGCAATTCATAAAAATAATTCCATCACAACATAATAAAATCAATATAATAATAGAGATAGAAACAGAGCCTTATATTATCTTATATGTAAATAATTTTGATAAAACACTTGAACTCCATTCTTGAGGAAAATATCCTTTCTACATCAAAAACATTTTTCCTTTCTTAACATGTCATACAATTTTAAACTAAAAGAAGTTGATTAAAAATAAAATTTAAAATTTGTAAAGGAAGCTTCTTGGAAATAATGTTTTAAAATCCATTCATGTCGTATAAGTTTAAAAAAACATTCTTCTCGTACTTTTGTCGGAAAAGCCAAAAATTACCTCGTACGAATAACGATAAAAGATTCCTTTCATATCTTTTAATAAAAACCCAAAAAAGGGTAAAATTGGATTTCAAAAATTGTAGGTGGATGGAAATAATATTATATATTGAGGAAACATGGATGTGGATGATAAATATTCCCCAGTAAATTCTGAAGTATAAACAATCTCGAATAAAAATGAGATTGTGAGATTTTCCCTTACCTTAAGTCTGATTTTCTTTGTAAGTGTCTAAACCTCATGTATAATGATTTTAATAATTTCATTGACTTATTCCCGAATCATACTCATTGTTATGATATCATATATGGTCATATTCTTAACTTCTTATTAGTAATATTTCATTTCTACTTGTTATTCGGGTGTTTATTACTTTTTGTTCTTATGCGTGTTTTGTCGAATAAATTCTTATTCATCTCTTTAGGTTATAGATACATCATTTACAGAATCGTATTAGTGTAATATATATCATATTTATTCATTAAATTCATTTATATAATCATTATGCAATGAAGATCATGTAGAATGAGTCGCATCACATCGTGGAGACGGTATTCCGTACGTACGCACGAGCGATGATATCATTCACATGATCATTGAATTGTATTGGAGTGTATGTATACTATTTCAGAATCAATAACGCTTTACAATAATCATATATAGTTATTTATTTTCACCATTATACCCATCCAAGTAAGGTGGTGGTGGAAAATAGATTACACCACGGTATGGAGATGGTATTTCGTGCGTACGCACGTGTGGTGATTTCGTTTTCCGTAGGATGGATAGATGGAGAAATAGGGTTGTTTAATACTTATAATAACATATAAGTATATGAGTGATAATGATGTTATTACTTGATAATGAAACAACTAAAGAAGAAGAAGTGGAAGAAGAAAAAAAGTTGAAAGATTCGGTAACGGACATTACCTCTTCTTTGAAGCGCCTCTTTGAGACCTCCTCTTAGGGCACTACAATTGGTATCTTAAGAAGACCATGACCTCTAGAATGTTTATAAGGAAGTGGATAAGAGAATTTGTCAGGGTTTGGATGAGATTTAAGGATCAAAGTGGTGTGAGTAAGAGAGAGAGGAGGTGCCCTTTTATAAGGGAGGAGAGAGGCACCTTTGGAAAAACTAAAAATATTATTTTATTATAAAGTCATATTCGGTTTCTAATAGCTCCAAATTTATTTATTTCGAAGCTAAGGTGGGTATGGGTGTACATATTCTCATCCAATAGAGTTTAGAAAAGTTTAGGGTTCTATTTTAACCTTATCATGCAGATTTAACTTTAATTTAAATAATTTTACTTTTACCGTGTCTTTTTGTTTTCTTAAACTATAAGGTTAATAAACATACTATAACAAGACAAACGAACCCCAAGTTGTTTATTATTAATATATATAACCTTATCTAAGTCATTTTTCTGAACCTTAGATTTTTAGGAAAAAAATAACAATTAATAATATAAAATTTGTTTTAAAAACTATTTTATATTAATTTTGACACTATTTGGTAATTGATTTTTGTGAAAATCATAACAGGAAGATTACTTCTAAAAAAGTTAATAACATCAATACTAACATGTCATATTATCATATAAAATTATTTTAATTCATAAAAAGTCTCAAATTACATTTATTTGTGTATTTATAACATCAATTATGTCAATATTTCATTAATAAGATAATTACTGCATCATCATTGTGTCAGAAATAAATTAAATTATTTAAAGTCTCAAAATTATAAATAGAATACCATTATTTAGGAAATCGTTTTAGATTTATAATGAATATTTATAGTCGAATTCATTTTATGTATAACCATATATTAAAAATGTTTTAGTTATAAAACTTTGATTTTAACTATTTTAACCCTTCTTTAAATAAATTAATAATAAATGTCCTAATCTAATCCATGTGGGCCTAAATGGTCATATTTTATTCCTAAGGTTGTTTTTGGTCTAATTACACTTATCCAATAGAATTAGGACATGTTTTAGGGTAATAATAATATCATTTTTACCCTTAATTACCCTATTTACTTTTAACCGTGGTAAAAAAAGTAAAAAATTACTATTCACCAAAAATTATTTTCATCTCATTGAACCACATTTTAGTCCTTGATAATAACAGTGTCTCTTGAATTTTCAAAATTTCATTCATAGAAGTGGTGAAATTAAGTTTTATGTGAATTTGGAAATTCTCCTAGGAGGTGGGTAAAAGACGGTGAAAAGTTCAATAAAATTTTTATATATCTAAAATTATTATAAAATGAATCCATTAAATTGCATTGAACATATATAGGTATTATGTATCAATTTTGACCTAAAAAAAATTTAAATAAAATAAATAATTATTTAAATAAAAAGTCTGTTTTTAAATAGTAACGTAGTGTTTTCACTATTCATTAAAAATTGAATGTTTTCCGAAAAATACCAAAATGTCACCCTAGGATAATTTCGATATTTTGAATCCAAAAATAAAGTCTGTTTTGAAAATTAAAAATTGAAAAATTTAAAAAAGTGGGTATTACTATTCATAACGGCTAGTTTTAATAATATTTTAATGGCGTATCGTTTTTTAGTGAAACTCGGTATTGCGTACAACGCAAGATATCGAGGAAGGTCATGGTTGTGTGTAAAGCAAGACAAGCTAGTGTTGTGTGTAGTGAAAGATTACTTTTATTATTTATATAACATAAAAACAAAATATTTCCCATAAAAGTCTTAGGTGTTACATTCTATCCCCCTTAAAATGAATTTCGCCCTCGAAATTCATCACTTTGTAACAAACTGATGAGGATACTTCTCCCTCATCATATCCTCAATCTCCCATGTAGCGTCTTCTAATTGGTGGTTCCTCCATAAAACTTTCACCAAGTGAGTGGTCTTGTTCCGTAGGACTTTTTCGCTACGATCCATAATCTCTATCGGCTGTTCTTCATAAGAAATATCTTGCTCCAGTGGTACAACTTCTGAGCTGAGTACATGTGAAGGATTAGGTATGTACTTTCTCAGGAGAGATACATGGAACATATCGTGAACTTGGGAGAGATTCGGTGGAAGCGCCAATCGGTAATCTACCTTCCCAACATGATCTAGTATTTCGAAAGGACCGATATATTTAGGGCTCATCTTTCCCTTCTTTCCAAATATCATTACTCTCTTCCAAGGAGATATTCATAAGAACACTTTATCACCCACTTCAAACTCTAGGTCTTTTCTTCTGTTGTCTACATAACTTTTTTTTCGACTCTGTGCTCCTCTTATGTGTTGTTGAATATATCTGACCATTTCTGCCATCTCATCAACAAGATCAGGTCCTAATAGCTTTATTTCTCCAACTTCATCCCAGAAAGTTGAATTTCTGCATTTCTTTCCATAGAGAGCTTCATAAGGATCCATCTGAATACTGGAGTGAAAGCAATTATTATAAGAAAATTTCACCAAAGGTAGGTGTTGATCCCAACCACCTTTGAAATCCATAGAGCAAGCTATCAACATATCTTCTAGAGTTGGAATTGTCCTCTCAGACTGACCATCTGTCTGAGGATGATAAGCAGTGCTGAAATTCAACTCTGTATCCAAGGTATGTTGAAGACTACACCAGAACATTGAGGTAAACCTCGGATCCCGATCAGATATAATGGAAAGTGGTACTCCATGCAATCTTACCAGTTCCTTTACATATATCCTGGCAAGTTGATCTAGAGAGAAATCCTCTCTAATAGCAATGAAGTGTGCAGACATTGTAAGACGATAAACTATGACCCAGATAGCATTATTACATTTGGATGTTTTAGGAAGTCCAGTGAAAAAGTCTATAATGATGTTTTCCCATTTCTATTTAGGTATGGGTAATGGTTGTAACATCCCCTTAGACATCTGTCTCTCATATTTAACTTGCTGACAAACTAAGCATCGAGAGACATATTCAGCAAACTCTCTTTTCATGCCATCCCACTAGAAGTACTCTTTCAAGTCCCTCTACATCTTCGTGCTTCCAGGATGAATAGAGAATGAAGAACTATGAGCCTTATCCAGCAGCTCCTTCTTTAATTCGGGGATGGGAGGAACACATACCCGATTCCTGAACCTTATTATTCCATCACAATCAAGGTTGAATTCAGGAACATTTCTCACCTTCTTTTGTAACTCTACGTCTTCTTTCTGTGCCTCTTTAATCTTCCCATGTATAGATGGTTTAACATTCATTTGAGAAAGATAATATCATTCCCCTTCCATTATAATTCCAAGATCCATCCCTTGTAAATCCATAAATATTGGATTTTTGTGATCCTCATCAAGGATAAGCTAGCATGGTCTTGTCTACTTAATGCATCTACCACCTTGTTTTCTTTCCCAGGGTGGTAATGAATTGAGCAGTCGTAATCCTTAATCAGCTCCAACCATCTTCTTTGACGCATATTCAGCTTCTTTTGTGTGAAAATATACTTTAAAATTTTATGATCAGTATAAATATCACCCCTTTCTCCATAAAGATAATGCCTGCAAATCTTTAATGCAAAGATTACCGCAGCTAACTCCAAATCATGAGTTGGGTAATTTTGCTCATGGTTTTTCAACTGTCGTGAGGCATAAGCTATCACCATATCATTTTGCATGAGAACACACCTCAGTCCCTTCTTGGATGCATCATTATAGATCACAAACCATTCTCCACTGCAAGGTAGTGTGAGTACAGGTGCACTGGATAACCTTCTTTTAAAATCCATGAAATTCTCTTCACATTCCTATGTCTACACGCACTTAACTCCTTTTCGAGTCAACCTAGTGAGTGGATTAGATAATCGTGAAAAATATTTCACAAAACACCGATAATATCCATCCAAACCAAGAAAACTTTGGTTCTCGGTTACTTTTGTTGGTCTCGACCATCTTTCGATAACCTCTGTTTTTGCTGGATCCACAGATATCCCCTATTTTGAGATTATGTGACCCAAAAATGCAACTTTTTTAATCCAAAATTAACACTTGGTAAATTTAACATAAAGCTTCCCCCTTCTCAGGGTCTTCAAAATAATTCTCAAGTGATCTTCATGTTCTTCCATGCTCTTTGAATAGACAAGAATATCGCCTATAAATACTACCACAAACTGATCAAGATAGTCTCTAAAGACTCAATTCATCAGATCCATGAAGATAGCAGGGGCATTAATAAGACTAAATGGCATCACTATAAATTCATAGTGTCCATACCTTGTACGGAAAGACGTCTTCGGTATATCTTCCATTTTTACCCATAATTGATGATACCCTGAATGAAGATCAGTCTTGGAAAATTATTGAGCTCCGCATAGTTGGTCAAATAAGTCATCAATGTGTGGGAGAGGATATTTGTTCTTTATAGTGATCTTGTTAAGTTCTCGATAATCAATGCAGAGTCTCATTGATCCATATTTCTTCTTAACAAACAGAACAGGTGCTCCCCAAGGTGACGCACTAGGGCATATGAATCCTTTATCAAGATTCTCTTGGAGTTGCTTCTTCAATTCTTGCAACTCAATTGGGGTCATTCTATAAGGTGTATTTGAAATAGGCAAAGCACCCGGTACGAGTTCTATTGAAAACTCATCTTCACGATTTGGTGGAAGACCCAGTAATTCCTCCAGAAAGGCATCATCAAACTCCTGTACAATGGGCATATTCTTAATCGTGAGTTTCTCACCAACCATTTGAGATAAATAACCTTCCTTTAGTGGAATAATGACCCATAAGATGGATGAAATTTCCACTGGAAGGTTATGTTCATCCTTGCATCGATAGACGATCATAGATTGATCTAGAATATGAAATGTGACTTCCCTTATTTGGAAATTGATATGAGCTCCATATAGAGGAAGCCAATCTATGCCAAGAATCACATCATATTCCACTATAGGAAGGATCACAAGATTTGCAGGAAGCACATTCCCACAAACTTCAATTGGAGAAGAATTATAAACTTTTGATTTGACTATTGTGCCATTAGGGGTTGTCACAGCTAACTCAACATCTAATTGTTGAGGTAATATGACGATACCCTTAAAAAATTATTCAGAAATAAAAGAGTGGGTGGATCCAGAATCAAATAAAACATTTTCTACTTTAGAGTGGATGGTAAGTGTACCTTTCACCACATCATTATTGTACTCCACATCGCTGATAGAAATTTCATGTGACTTTCCTTTGTCTTTATCCTTAAGAGTTTGTTGATGTTGATCATCATCAAAAACCCTTGGATTAGGGCATTGATTGGCATAATGCCCCATTTCCTTTCACTTGTAACATTGAAGTGTAGGAGGTGCACTCTGTGTAGCCTTTTCTTTGTTCGCATCACTAGACAACTTCTTCCCATAATTGCGGCATTCAAATGTCCGATGACCTTCCTTTCCACATTTGAAACATTTATTTGTCCCTTTAAGACAACTCCCTCCATGTTTATTTCCACACTTTGAGCATAAGGGAAAAATCATCTTATTTTCAGTATGCTCTTTATATTTTCCTTTGAATTCCATTTTTCTCTTCTTATCAAACTTATATGACTGATGGGTTACTCCAATCTCCATATCCACTTTGAGAGCACATTGAACAATTTCCCCGTAGCTATTTAAGTCCCTTATGTCTAACGCCCTTCGAAGACTTGGTTTTAATCCACTAAAGAATCGATCGATCTTACTCTCAGGTTGGATAATAATACCAGAAGCGTACCTTGCAAGTCTTGTAAAATTTGCTTCGTAGGTACCAACAGATTCATCATCCATTTGCTTTAGTTTAAGAAACTCCTTGTCCATATTTGTTTGGAGAATACGAGGGCAGTAATTATTGAAAAATAAGTTCTTGGACTTTTCCCATCCCATGGACTCAATTTCATCTCTTTGCCTTCTATTCTGGATAATATTCCACCATTGATCAGCATCACCATCCAAACGATACATTGCTAAGATGACTTTATCATGTTCAGAACATTGAAGAACTGAAAATATCTTTTCAGTAGTACTGATCCATTGTTCAGCAACTAATGGATTAGTAGACCCGCTGAATGAAGGTGACACTGCCTCACGAAGGATTCAACAAAATGTTTCTCCTTCCTTTGCTCGTTTTGAAGTCCTTCATGATTCATAGCTTGAGAAAGTTGTGTGAGCATGGCTACAAGATTTTTCATTCCAACTCCCATAACGTTTGGTTTCTCAGGGGGACAATCATTTCATTGCTCGTCGCATTCCGCATTAACACGGTTCCTTCGAGTTCCAGACATTGAATAAAACCAAGAAGAATAGTGTGAGAAACACTAATTATAATAGGAAAACCACATAATCAAGAATAAAAATTTACACTTAAGGTCTTATCATAGGTTATTCATGACCATTTCTAAAACACTAAGATTGTGTTATATGCTTAGACATATCCTTAGGGTTCTTACTAAGGCTTTCACTTCCTAGTTTCCAAAGGTTGAATATACCTTTCCTCTGATACCAACTATAATGACCCATAATCTACATACATTGTTAGTACTTCAAAATTGAAGTACACTTATTACAACATATAACAAAACCATGAAAGGACCGTATAGGTATAGTGTCTTTAGAAACTGGGAAACATAAACAACTGGTTCATAAAGCATCTACACTGTCTCCCATTTATTTCATCATATCTAGAGTCCTTTTTGGCATATCCTTCTTAATAACCTTCTTCCTGACCTAGGGAAAAGAAAACATACAAAAGGGTGAGCTTAAATGCTTAGTAAGGGTAAACAAAAGAAATTTCAATCACATCATATTCATAAGAACATATCATTTTGGAAATCTTAACCTGCAAAAGAGATCATAATTTCATAACATGGGATAAATCATAGTAGTTAAATGTAATCCCAATAATCATAACATAAAACATAAAACTTTGTGGCATACACACATAATCATAGAGAATCATTTCTTATTAGTCAAGACTCATTGCCAAGACTATCTTAGTGGACAAAGTCCATTTCTGAACCGAGTTCTCTCCTCATTTCAGTCCTGTTTCACTGAACCTGTTTAACCTGCCATTCTAGCCAAGTCTATCTCATGAGATATAAATCTTTACCCAATTCATTGGAGGGAGATATAGGTCCCACCCATCTTATAATTATACCATTCTTATGTGTGCCACAAAATCAAAAAATCATACATCATTTCATAACCCATGTATTAAAAATGGGATTCTTAAACATCGTGATATCATAAAACAATTCATATAAAATAAAGGAATTCATAAAAATAATTCCATCACAATATAATCAAATCCATGTAATAATAGGGATAGAAACATAACCCTATATTATCTTAGATGGAAAATAATTTTGATAAAACACTTGAACTCCATTCTTGAGGAAAATATCCTTTCTACTTCAAAAACATTTTTCCTTTCTTAACATGTCATACAATTTTAAAACTAAAACAAGTTCACTAAAAATAAACTTGAAAATTTGTAAATGAAGCTTCTTTGAAATAATTTTTTAAAAATACATTCATTCCGTATAAGTTTAAAAAAACATTCTTCTCGTACTTATGTCGGAAAAGTCAAAAAGTACCTCGTACGAATAATGAAAAAAGATTCCTTTCATATCTTTTACTAAAAACTCACCTAAGGGTAAAATCTGATTTAAAAAATTGTAGGTGGATGGAAATAATATTACATATTGAGGAAACATGGATGTGGATGATAAATATTCCCCATTAAATTCTGAAGTATAAACAATCTCGGATAAAAATGAGATCCTGAGATTTTCCCTTACCTTAGGTCCGATTTGCTTCATAAGTGTCCAAACATCCTGTATAATGATTTAAATATTTTAATTGAATTATTCCAGAATCATACTCATTGTTATTATATCATATATGGTCATATTCTTAGCTTCTTATTAGTAATATTTCATTGTTACCTATTATTCGGGTGTTTATTACTTTTTGTTCTTATACGTGTTTTGACGAATAAATTCTTATTATTCTCTTTAGGTTATAGATAACTCATTTCCATAATGTTATTAGTGTAATATATATCATATTTGTTAAATAAATTCATTTATATAATCATTATGCAATGAAAATCATGTTGAACGAGTTGCATCACATCGTGGAGACAGTATTCCGTACGTACGCACGAGCGATGATATCGTTCCCATGATCGTGGAATTGTATTGGAGTGTATGTATACTATTTCAGAATCAATGCAAATTTAAAATAATCATATATAGTTATTTATTTGCACCATTATACCCATCCAAATAAGGTGGTGGTGGAAAATAGATTACACCACGGCTTGGAGACGGTAGTCCGTACGTACGCACGCGCAGTGATTTCGTTTTCCGTAGGATGGATAGATGGTGAAATAGGTTTGTTTCATAATTATAATAACACATAAGTATATGAGTGATACTGATGTTATTACTTCATAATGAAACAAATAAAGAAGAAGAAGTGGAAGAAGAAATAAAGATGAAAGAATCGGTAACGGACATTACCTCTTCTTTGAAGCGCCTCTTTGAGACCTCCTCTTAAGGCACTAAAATTGGTCTTTAAAGAAGGCCAGGACCTCTAGGATGTTTATAGTTAAGTGGAGAAGATAATTTGGCATGTTTTGGCCGAGCTTGAAGGCTCAAACTGGTGTTATGAAGAGAGGGAGGAGGTTCCCTTTTATAAGGGGGGAGAGGGGCACCTTTGGAAAAACTAAAAATATTATTTTATTATAAAGTCATATTTGGTTTTTAATAGCTCCAAATTGATTTCTTTAGAATCTAAGGTGGGTATGGGTATATATACTTTTATCCAATAGAGTTTAGACAGTTTTATGGTTCTATTTTAACCTTATCATTTAGATTTAACATTAAGTTAAATAATTTTACTTTTACCGTGTCTTTTTGTTTTCTTACACTATAAGGTTAATAAACATAGAATAACAAGCCAAACTAACCCCAAGTTGTTTATTATTAATATATATAACCTTATCTAAGTCATTTGGCCAAACCTTAGATTTTTAGGAATAAAATAACAATTAATATTATAATATTTGTTTTAAAAACTATTTTATGTCAATTTTGACACTATTTGGTAATTGATTTTTGTGAAAATCATAACAGAAATATTAGTTCCAAAACAGTTAATAACATCAATTCTAACATGTCATATTAACCTATAAAATTATTCTAATTCTTAAAAACTCTCAAATTACATTTATTTGAGTATTTATAACATCCATTATGTCAATATTCCATTAATAAGATAATTATTGCGTCATCATTGTGTCATAAATAAATTAAATTATTTAATGTCTAAAAAGTATAAATAAAATACCATTATATAGGAAATCTTTTTATCTTTATAATTAATATTTATAGTCGAATTTATCTTATGTATAACCCTATATTAAAAATATTTTAGTTATAAAACATTGATTTTAACTATTTTAACCCTTCTTTAAATAAATTAAAAATAAATGTCATAATCTAATCCATGTGGCCCTAAATGGTCATATTTTATTCCTAAGGTTGTTTTTGGTCGAATAACACTTATCCAATAGAATTAGGACAGGTTTTAGGGTAATAATAATATCATTTTTACCCTTAATTACCCTATTTACTTTTAACTGTGGTAAAACAAGGTAAAAAGTTACTATTCACAAAAAATTATTTTCATCTCATTGAACCACATTTTATTCCTTGATATTTACCATGTCTCTCGGATTTTTGAAATTCCATTCACAGAAGCGGTAAAATTAATTTTTACGTGAATTTGGAAATTCTCCTAGGAGGTGGGTAAAAGACGGTGAAAAGTTAAATAAAATTTTTATATATCTAAAATTATTATAAAATGCCTCCATTGAATTGAATTGAACTTATATAGGTATTATGTATCAATTTTGACCTAAAATAAATTTAAATAAAATAAATAATTATTTAAATAAAAAGTCTGTTTTTAAATAATAACCCAGTGTTTTCACTATTCATCAAAAATTGAAAGTTTTTAGAAAAATACCAAAATTTCACCCTAGGCTAATTTCGATATTCCGAATCCAAAAATGAAGTCCGTTTTGAAAAATAAAAATTTCAAAATTTCAAAAAGTTGGTATTATTATTCATAACGGCTAGTTTTAATAATATTTTAATAGCATATCGTTGTTTAGTGAAACTCGGTATTGCGTACAACACAAGCTATCAAGGAAGGTTGTGGTTGCATGTAAAGCAAGCCAAGCTAGTGTTGTGTGTAGTGAAATATTCCTTTGATGATGTATATAACATAAAAACAAAATATTTCCCATAAAATTCTCGGGTGTTACAATTAATATCTCACATGTGACATTAACCAAAAAGGCATTGAACAACCGCATAGACCCTCAAATAACTTTTATTTTGTGACCTTGAAATGGTCACATGATCCTCATGATAGTCATAGGATCATGTGATCAAGATATAAGATCTCACATTACCCTGAAGAAGATCTTGCATCCCCACTGTCAAACATCAAACAAATACCGAATATATGTTTGTGGATTGATTCGATCAAACCCAGGGAAACTGAGGTATTATGAAGATATTTGCACAAAATAGACTCAAGATAAGGTATCATGATGGGTTATTGTGTTAAGGTCTCATGATGAGGTTATGTGACAGGATTTGGGCATAAGAGTTCTAGAGAATCGAGTGGCTAGTGAGTGAATCCCTCTCTACTCCCGTATTTATAAGGAATCACATAGAATACCATATATTTCCTAGAAGACCAAATGTCACCCAAGACACTGATTGGAGATATCACCACTTACTTAGGTAGGTATTCACTTTGCTTATAATCAAGTATTTTCCCTTTGAACATCACTCTTGAGGGGGTGCATTCGTTGATGCTTTCTAAGCAGCAAACAAAATAACAGAGAAAGAAATACTTGAATAAGGGTATTATTTTCCTTATAAATATAAATAATAATAAGGTTTAGATGATCATGTGTATCATGTGATCCCCATGAATACACACATTCGCATGACCTTCAAAAGGACATGAAGATGGAAATGTGTGATGCATAGCACATGGAAGATACTGTGATTCCCCTTTGACAACCCCTCCTTGTTATTTAAATGTATTCCCAAGTGCATGAAAAATACTCAGTGACCAATAGATAATGATACGCCAGGCCACCCAACTGTTCTTCTGGCATAAACCTAGAAAAACATCCAAATATCTTTGGACAATATGATGAAAATATCTAAAAGGGAAGAGCTTCTTGTGGTGGTAATTGATCGTGAAACACATCACTGATAGGTAGAGTGATTTTATTCAAACATACTGATAAAAATTTGTGAGATCCCTAACCGTTGTAAACTAAGTAAAGGAAATGAAAAATAAGAAAGGATGGAGACTCTCACAGTCCTCAAACTCATATGACCCACCCATACAGCCCGCAACACACCATGAAATATCAAGTCACATGTACTCATAGTCATGATAGAGAACACTTAAATGTAACCCCCATAACGCAAAAAGATTCAAACAAATCTAGGCATACTAAAAATCCCATTTTGGATCCATAATAAAAACGAAAGGGTTACTCTAAGAAGTGATCACACATCACTACAAGACCCCTTACTGGTCATGTGACGCATCACCAGTAGTGAATGTGATTGTCTTCAACAACACTCATGCAACCTCGTGAGATCCCCAACCATTGTAAGATTAAAAATGAAGTAAATAAAGAAAAGGAAGGTGCCTATCATGGTCATAAAACCCACAAGATACTCCTAGAATATTCCCAAAATAGTCTAATAGGGCTCCCTGGATAACCAGTCGTGTATCACGGAATATCCCAGACAAAACATCAAAGATCATGTTAAGGTTGTTCAGCTGGTATCTTAAGCTCACAAAGGCCCTTGGAAATTTTAACAGGATAATAAAAAATTCCCCCTGAATGATGGAATGATAAAAAAACACCCCATTAACTAAATATAATCCAATAAATATGGTATTGATAGGATTCTCTCATGGTCACTAAGAATCATTTGACTCCTCTAGGGTAACATACGGTGGGACTTAGTTAAGGGGCATGACACCGAAGCCATCCTCTGACTCTAGATTGGATTTTTGAAATATATGACTCACAATGTAATGAATAAATGGTGTAGAGATGCCTATAAATACCCCACCTTGGTATGGATAATGGATTTAGGGACACAAGAAAACAATATTGAGAACCTCAAACTGGTGAGCCCTGGCATCAGTTCATATTTCTTGAAGCAGATAACCTCACGACTAGGATGGTTTCCACTATAAAATATCTACTGAACAACTAGAGAAATAATAAAACATGTATAGTGACTTCACGTGATCACTCATTGATGAAATTAAGGAATCCTTGTAGAGCACATGAAGAATATCCCTCATATATGAAAAATCACAAGAGACATAAAACAATCTAACACTAAGAAAATCTAATTCAGTTGAAATAAAATGATAAAATGAAGACAGAAACATGAGAGACTTATGTGAAGAACATAAATTATTATCCCCATGTGCATCACTTGAAAAACCCAGTTCATGAAACAACACTAGGACATATCACTTAGATCATGTGATACACCTTTGGTATACTATTTTAACTTTTTGAAGTCCCCTGGACATGTCAGATACTATCACATGGATCACTCTAGGAAGGCCACCCATTTCTAGTGAAACCATCCATTATAGACATACAATCCTCATAATTTCCTCTATACAATACATCCAGACCATATGGTAGCACCCATACATGTTAGTTCAGTCTCATGGTGGCACTAGGGTATGTCAGTTGGATCTTACGATGTCTTTCAAACATGTTGGCCATCTTTTTTGATGACACAGATTCATATCATCTATTATCATGAATCACCCCATATAATGTCTCATTGACTCTTCTGATTCCCTCCAAATAGTGTCATCCAGATTTCTTAATGAAACCAAGGTAAGTCATCTGGATCATATGACTCCCTCTAGACCATCCATTCGAGATCATGTTATGTCTTTTAGGATAAGCTGGTTAAGTATTGTGATTTTCTCTAGAAAATTCATCTATGATCATGCAACAGCCTTTATACATGTCATCCTGTTTATGTGGAGTACCCTTAAAAATTCAACTGTATCATGTGATTTTATTTACATGTGTGAGGAATACATTCTTTGATGTGACAAGAATAAATTCAAGTCATATCCAATGTAAAATCAAATCATGTTAGGAAGACAAGCATTACAATTCAATAGATCATCCCCTGACTATACAACCTTGTCTGGCCTTAGTATGTAATCCCCAAACACATGGTAAATATCAGTTTGTAATCCCTTGACAACTGAACTATGAGAAATCTAATTCCGGCCCAAACAATATATGTAGGAATATTTCCTAAGGTCTGATCTCCAATGGTCATCCACTTTAGGGTAATTCCCATCATGTATCAAACATTTCAACCCTCAAGGACCAATCATTACTATTTTATTATCATTACACCTCATACATTAGTGGACTGAAAATTCAATAGAACTATGGTTACTTTGATTCCTACTATTACCAAGATATGTAGGGCACCTTCTTATGTGTCAAGATCTATATTAAACACCACGTGGTTTATTCCAGAACATAAGTCCCCAATCCATATTCTTTGAAACCAATTACTTATCATACATTTTTTCTAACACTAAGCTTGGATCACGTTGGAATATAGAGTTTCAATAGTCATGTTATTCACATAATCAATCTCCACCAGCTTGGGAAACCTTATTATTTAAGTCCTAATGAGTGGAATTATTTTTTCCCCATATAATATAATATACCATGGCGCCAATCCCAAGAATTTTATCGAACTATGAGAAATAGGATTCTTAAAATGACTAGGAATTGTAAGATGTCTTTATAAGGCCCAATCTCAAATAGGCACCCACTTTAGTGTATATCCCCTCATCTCTCTGACATTTCAACAATAAAGACCTAATAATTCCCATGGGATGACCATTCTACATCATATGTTAGTGGACTGAAAACCAAAATTGAACTATTAAATCTCTTATTCATTCCATATTCAAGATTCGTAGGACATCTACTTGAGACTGAAACATGAATATTTATCACCCATGTACCCATATATATATATATCCTCTCCATATGAATTTAAACTACACAGATTTAACAAACTATGTGTGTTTTGATTCCTTTAATTACTAGGATACATAGGATGACTCATAATGGATATAACCCATATTTCTAATATTAACCAAATCCTACAATAGAATTAAATCTTGGAGTTCCTTGTTATGTAGCATGAGGATATAAACAGTTTATCATTATTATGAAATGGATAAAGAACTATGGATACTTACATATAGATTCAAAAATAAGATCCCCTTTTTTAGACAAAAAATAGGTTAACCTATGATCTTTTTCCTAGGTTAACTATTCTCATATCTATATTTTGAATAGATACATGAAAATATCATAAATCAATAAAAGATTCCTGGAGTAGGCACAAATTCCCCCTCCCCCCATGCCAAGGGTGTGATGAACCTGACATCCCATCCTCCTGACCAATGTGAGTTCCTAACTATAATTGGATATAATACCCCAACAAACGACCAACCTTTGTAAGGTATGTCTGTACCCAGATATGGGTGTGGTAACCATTGGGAGTTTTCCTTAAAAATGACAATGGTGATATGACATCAATGATTTTTTAAGAAATCAACCCCCCAATCATTTCTCAAGAGAGACCAAATTCCCATAGGTCACCTAATTTTCATAAAAAATAGTTCACACAATGTTATCTTATTTAATCATGGAATCTCATTGACAACCCAAAAAGGATAGATATCCATATTCTCATTAATCCATTTTTTTCCAAATAAGGGTTCCCAGTCCGTGTATTTTCACAATAATATATATATATATATATATATATTACCATTTCAATATAATTCCTATTTTTTTATATTACATATGTCTTCAAAACCCATCCTCAATACATTCCATGTAAAGAGTGAACGAATCACATCACTTCATGATGCGGTAGTCCATCTTACACATGTACGACATTGTCATATTTCCAAAAAATGGAAATCACTATGGTATGGGTTATATAATAATTTCTTAATCATAATGACATCATAAATATCATAAATATCATAAATATCATATAAAAATTTTACTTACATCATTATTATCAACCTTGATTGGTGGTAATGAAAAAATGAATGACATCAATTCATGATACGATAGTCCATCGTACACATGAATGGTGATTTCGTAACCCATTGGTGGAAGTGTGTGAAGTTATAGGTCATAAACATAACCTAAAAACATATCATTATATTTAAGATACTAAGGTTATAATATAATAATTATATTAAAAGAATTAAAGTATTCATAGAATGAAATAATATAAAAACACTTTTAGAAAAATATTACCTCTTCTTCGTGTATCCTCCATAGGTTTATAGTAATGTCTTTTTTATGTTAAATTTATGCCAAATATAAGTATTATAGAATGATGGGAAGGAATTTTAGGAATTATTTTTGTAGGGAATGGATAAAAATGTTTTCTAAATTTTTGAAGAAAAGGGAGAGAGGGGTGGCCCCTTATGTTTGGGGGAGAGGACAAACATGTAGGATCAAAAAATGAATGTAGATGCTCAATTACAAGAGAGAGGTGAATTATAAGTTTAGAAAAAGTCATTATTAACCTTAAGAAAAATTATGTTTAACAATGTTAAATAGTGTAAATTCATAAGACCTCTTCTAGTTCTACAAACATTCTAGGTTCCAGAAATGAAACTTAAGGAAAGTTTACAAGGAAAAGATTCTACCATAATGCGTATAGATTCTTACTTATCAGATTATACAAAATAACAAGAAAGTATAAGAAGGTTATAATTTCATCCTTTATCAAAATAAAGTGGAAATAAACTTGAAACAAAACAAGTTACAAGTATGAAATATTTTAACCCAAAGATAATGGTATCCAACAACCTTGGATAAAGGTACCTTGATATATAATTTCAAGAATGTATGTCTTAAAAAAACCCGGGTAATCCCTCGATAAGAATATCAGCATCTGTCTTAATATGCCCCAAATCCCTCAAACATTAAGTTATTGGAAACCTTTGTCTTCCTATCCACATAAGTCCTCGAACTTTAAGGTAGTCGACACCTCTGTCTTCCTATCCCCAGAAGTTATCGATTGTACACAGCAACAATCGGAGTTACATGAAGTAAGATGAACAATATTTCCAGTATGAACAAGGTATGAGAGTCTATCTCTCTCTAGAAATCACTTCAGCTGCATTCAATCTCTAGAGTGATCAACAGTGTCTCGGTATTGAGCATGTTCAAATGAGATCCTATTTATTGGCACTTCTCTAATGGACGGCTCCCTCCTCCAACAGTCATATTTTTCTTCAAATTTCAGAGGGACCTGTACACATTTCACTCAAACAACAGTTAGTTTGAAATATAATGTATGACATATTTTCATAACTATAACAATTGTAAGAAAAATAATTTTTCTTAACCAAATCTATTTTTTAGATTCTATGTAATATTAAAGTTTAGAGTCTAACCATGTTAACACTTGGAGAGTATAAATCATGAATATTATGATTCAATTTTTCAAGGAATTCGGAACCTGAATTTTCTATATTTCAGAATCTGAATTCTCATGAATTTGGGGTCTTAATTTCCAAAAATTCGGAGTCCAAATTTCAAAGAATTTGGAGTCTAGATTTTAGAGAATTCAGATCCAAAATTTCAGAGAATTCAGAGTCTGAATTTTAGATAATTCAAAGTCTAAATTTTAGAGCATTCAGAGTCTGGATTTTAGAGAATTTAGAGTCTGAATTTCATAGAATTTTGAGTCTCGAGTTTGGAGAATTCAGAGTCTGAATTTCAGAGAATTAGGAGTTTGAATTTTGAAGAAATCAGATTCTGAATTTTAGGGAATTCAGAGTCTAAATTTCAGGTAATTCGTATTCTGAATTTCATAGAATTCAAAGATTAAATTTCATAGAATTTAGAGTGTACATTTCTGAGAATTCAGAGTCAAAAAAACTGAATAATCTAAAACCAATAATTTATAGGATTCCAATTTTTTAGATATGAAACCAAATTTTAACCTTTAGGAATAAAAGTGTTACATTTATAGAAACTATAACATGAATAATCAAAACATAGGTAAGGATAAAAGTTCCTTGAGGGGAAATTTTTTTTCTTATTAAGATAATTCTTAGATAAAAAAATAACTTTCCTTAAGATAGAGTGTTTGTGATTTTCAAAACATAGATAAATGGAAAAGTCATAAGGAAACCTTATTGACTCAACAACCTCCCCCTTTTTGGAAAGCACAAACATCCTTATGAAAAAGAATATAAGAACTTAGTGTTTTTTTCTTTATGAACATAAAAGAAAACTTATCTCCCTTTACAAATGAATCATAGTGAATACGACTAAATCCTCCTTAGGTTATTCAATCCCTAAGGATCAAATTCTTAATTTCCTGGAAGATATTTTAAATTTTCTTGCACAGGAAAATATTCTTTGATAAGAACTTCCCCTTTGATGAACTCCCCCTTACATAGGGAAATGTCTTCTTTACATAGAATTCTTTTTATCATTCTTTTCTCCCCTTTGTGATTTTCAAAAAGGAATAATGATAATGGAAAAAATATGGTACCGGAAAAAATTAGTACTAAACAAACAAATATATGAAGAACAACTAAAATTCCATTATGATTGAAAGAATTTGTACAAAGAAGAAAATAAATCCAAAGATTGGAATTGGGTAGAACTATCCTTCTTTTTACATTGGCATTAACTTCATGACAATGGTCTTCATCTTATTTATCTCTTTGTGATCTTTTTCTACATGCTTGAGCAGTAGGTCCTGATCTTAATTTTTCTTCTCCAAGGATTTTATCTTTTCTTCTCGAGCCTTAAGAATATATTCCTAAGCCTTCCAAACTTCTTCTTTATTAAAAGGCTTTTCTTCAAACCCAGTTCAGAGATCCCTTTTCTCTCTTCCAATTCATGGTAACTGAATTAAGCTTCCCATTCAATTACTTAACTTTTTGCTTCTGGGATGTCTATTCGAGAGTCAAATTTTCCTCAATACTCTTACTAAGATCATTAGACTACCCATCTTCAGTGTCAAAATAATCTTTCAAATTATCTTGAAATTCATTAAAGGCTCTCATATCTTCAATTTACTTCCTTGAAGAACTTATAATCTACTTTCATGATCTTTTTTGAGCTCATATTCAATGAAGAATGTTTTAAAATCTATCTCAAGCATTAAAAACTTATCCATAAGCATAGTGACTGAATCTAATTTCTTATTAAATGAGTGCAAAAGAATCTAGAACTTTGAGACTATAATCAGGAATTTGGTAATTGTATCAACGAACTTCTTCAAAGATTGTACCACAAAATCATGTCCATGTATGGGCGATTCTGAATTAGAGTGTTTGGTTGGTGAGGATTCTTTTTCTATATCTTCAAATTTCTTATTCGATGAAGCACCAACCTCTTTTTTTCACCAAATATTTACTAAGTGTATCGACCAACACTTGTTTTCCCTTATTATCCCTCAAAAATATCTATTCTTCTTTGGGTGATTCATGCTCACTATCTGATAACTGAACAATCTTATCTTCCTCAAGGTTTTCTTTTTCATGACCTACCACTATATCATCTGGTTGAATAAATTCATGGTTTCTAATTTCTTCTTTAGATAGTTTATTCACTTCTTCCTGACCTTTTTCTTCTTTTCCTGGAGTATCATTTTTTAATAATTTGGATTTAGATGTTCGTATTGATAGTTTTTCAAAAGAACTTTCCTTCTCATGATAATCCTGGACTTGCCTTATCATGTCTTTGGTATCACCACTTCCTTCTTCTTCTTCTTCTTCTTCTTCTTCTACTTCTTCCTCTTGTTGTGGTTCTAGAATCGCCATCTTCTTTCACGGGGTCACAGAAAGTGAATCTTGAAAAAATGGTTCTGTCACCTAGTTTTGATCAAAGGTTTTTCAACAACCATAAGAAGGGATTGAACTATCTTAGCTTAATAAATTTTCTTCCTCTACTTCTTTCCTTTCTATTGCTTATCAGGATCTTTATCCACCTTTAACATCATAGATTTTTCCTGAACATAGTCCAAACCAAAAGTAGGCTCTCCTTCCTTCCTGTTCTTCTTGTATTCTCTCTATTTAGCCACTAATTTATCAGGGTAAGTCTTTTTCATCTTTGGTTTTGGGGGGGTTCTGATTGGGTTTCCTTAGCCGCATAAATTTTTTCTTTCTATTCTTATTCCTTTTCCTTCCTCTTCCTTTAACCCGTTTGGGAAGTCTCAGCCACCTCTGGATTCTTTTATAAATATTCGACTTCTTCTTCAGTTATCTCATAAAATTATCCAGATTCTTTAGAGAATCCATCCTTAATCATTCTCAAGGTACCATCGCTCAGAATCATAACCCTGTAATTTCTTGGCTTATAAATGCAAGGAATTTTGAATGATTCTAAACAAAGAGTAATAATTTTGCAGAGAATGACTGGATACATGATAATTTGAGACTTCAAATATCCATTCGTAATATTATCAATTGTTACCAAGATATACTTGACCATGTTTATCTTCCCAAGGTTGACCAAAATATCCAAAATATAGATGTCACTTTCCTTCAAAGAATCCTTATCCCCTTTTCTGAGAATGATAAAACCTTGATCCCATAATTCAAGAATCCAGAAGTTTGTAGATAGATGGATAATCTTTGGAGTCTTTACGTTTTTCAAGCCAAGGCACTCTAAAAAGTTTTCCTTCTCAAACGAACCGGATACATCCAGCAATGTATGGGTGAAAAATTCATCTTCACCTTCATATAGAATTCCAATTAGACTTGAATCCTTAGTGTAGGAAAGGGAGTAGGTCTTTCCATAACACTTGAAGGAAAACTTCTCTATCCCTTCTTCATTGAAGAAAATTTCTGATTTATAAAATTCAACCATCAACTCTGGATAAACCGGATAATATGCCTTTGGTTTTGATATACATAGACTTTCCCATCCATTAATCTTGTTGTTCTTGGAAATAATTGAATCATACTTAGCAAATAAATTAAGATTTACTAACCATTCCCTATATATCTTCCATTCACATATTTCCTTTACAGTAAACATTTCTTTTAGAGGAGATGCTTCAACAGACATTCAGAACTGAGGAAAACTTGAAGACCCGAAACGACCTTAAGTAGGAGGATAACTTCATCACATAAAGGCTGGAAGATCGATGTGGGACAACTAATAAGGGGTCCTTATATAGGATTTTGAGATGAAGGTTCACCTTCCTTGATTGATCCAATGGTTGAAAAAACTTTTGATCAGATCTGGAATTTGAGATGATAGCCGAAGAAGGAATTTGGTATGTTCATATCTTCTGACGTTTTTAAGATAAAAAATTTAGATTTAATAAAAATTGAAACTAAAATAGTTTCTTAAATAAGATAAAAATACCAACATGTAAAATTATGATTACAAAAATTAATGAATGAAAACATACTTTCTGAATTCCCAGGAAAATTATTCGTAATGAGGTGGATTCTTCTTGAAGAACATTAGACTTCGAAAAAATTAACATAAATTTAAAGAAAATTTTGCTTATGAAAAGGTTGATTACGAAAAATTTTGATTACGAAAAAAAACCGATTACGAATATTTTGATTACGAATATTTTGATTATAAAAAAATTAAGAAAATTTTGATTTCCAAAAAAAATTGATTACGAATATTTTGATTACGAAAAAAATTTGATTATGAAAAATATGTAGACCTCCTATGAAAAGGAGTTTCCTATTGTAAAGATATATGTTAAAAAAAAATTAATATGGAACATTACCTTATAGTTATCATTCCTAACTTTTTTTAATGTATTCAAATCAATTAGAGGGTAAAGATTTTGTGAAAATATTATCAAGTTGATCATGCATTCTGATAAATTAAAGAATGATATATCCTTTTGTGTGTAATCACTAAGAAAGTGATGCCTAATATCTATGTGTTTTGAATGAGAGTTATCTTCATGGTTTTTACTAAGGTAAATGGCACTAGTATTATCCCACTATATTTTTGCTTTTGTAAAACACATACCATTGTCTGGGAGTGTGTGTTGCCTCAACAAAACTTGAGCACAACAACTTCCAACTGCTACATATTCAACTACAACAGTGGAAAGTGTTACTAAGTGTTGCTTTTTTGCATGACCAAAAAACAAATGAATATCCTAAGAAATGGGAAGTTTCAGATGTACTTTTCGTACCCATTATACATCCACCAAAGTCAGCATCTGAAAATTGTTTTGAAACAAAATCATTTCCAGACATATAAAAGAGTCCTAAATCCATGGTTCCCTTTAGGTAGCGAAATAAAATTCAATTCCTTTATAAAGATTCCTTAGGATTAGATTGATATCTTTAACATAAGCATACTCAAAAACATTAAGTTTGGATGAATAGATTTCAAGTATATTAAACTACCTATAATACGTCTAAATGATGTCGGGTCTATTGGTTTCCTAGCTTCATCAAGATAAAGTGAATTTTAGGTACCAATAAGAGTATTAATACTCTTAATTTTCTCATATCCATACCTTTTAAGAAGATATTCAATATACTTATGTTGAGATATATGTGTTCCTTCTAGTTTTTGAAAAAATTTAAAACCTTGAAAAAAATTTAACTCACCCATCATACTCATTTCAAACTCAGATTTCATTATATTTACAAATGAATCGGTTAAAGATTTCTTTGTTGGACCAAATAAATTTTCATCAACATAAATGTCTACAAAAAAACATTTTTCTTATATTTATTTATAAAGAAGTTTGGATCATCATTTACCTTAATGTAATTGATTTTCAACAAAAATCTTGTAATTCTATCATACCAGGCTCTAGGGGCTTGTTTAAGTCCATATAAAGCTTTGGTAATTTTGAAAACATGTTTAGGATGTTTTGTATCTTAAGAACCAGGAGGTGTTCAACAAAAACTCCCTCTTGAACATATCCATTATAGAAAGCACATTTAACATTCATTTGAAAATATTTAATGTTAAATAATTTAGAAAAGGAAAGTATAATACAAATATATTCAAGTCTAGAAACTGGAGCATATGTTTCTTCATAGTCTATTCCTTCTTCTGGATTATAGCCTTTAGCAACTAATCTACCTTTATTTCGTACTATGATTCCATTTTCATCACACTTACTTGTAAAGACCCATTTTACTCCAATAACAGAAGTTTCCTTAGGTCTTTCAACCAAGGTCTAGACTTTATTCCTTTTGAATTCATTTATCTCATCTTGAATGAAGTTTATCCAATCATCATCACCTAAAGCATCATCAGTGGGTTTTGGTTCTAATTGAGAAAGGAAGGGTATATTTTCTACTTCATTTATTAAAGAACTTCTAGTCCATATAGATTGATTTACATCACCAATAATACTATCATTGGGATTATTATTAAGAAATAACTGATTTTGGTTTTTTAGAACCAGTTCACCAACATATGGAAGGAAATCTTCTGGGTAAATACTTCAGAAACATTTTCTTAGAAATTTTATTTATCATAAGGATCATCTATCTTGGGTTGATAATCAGTTTTTGAAAACACATCCGTAGAAGTAGATTGAGGGTTTTTAAATACAAAGGGATCAGTTTCATCAAATTTTTCAGGTACTATTTCTGTAACAATACATGTATTTTTATTAAAAACTCCATAAGCCTTAGAATTTGTGGAGTATCCTTGGAAAATTCCTTCATTATATTTTGGTGAAAATTTTTGTAAATTATCATTAGAATTCAAAATGAATATTTTTCATCCAAATACCTTGATGTAGTAAAGTCTAGGTTTTCTACCATTCCATAACTCATAGGGTGTTTTATTAAGAAAAGGTTTAATCAAAACATGATTTATAGTATAACAAGCCGTATTTACAGCTTCAACCCAAAAACCTTTAGCTACCGAATATTCACTCAATAGGGTTCTTGTAATCTCTTGAAGAATTGGATTTCTTCTTTCAATAAAACAATTTTTTTGAGGGGTTCTTGGTTCTGAGAAGTTATGAGTAATGACTTTTCTACTACAAAAAGTTTCCAAATCAGAAGTTTGAAATTCTCCTCCATGATCAATATGAATAGTTATCAATGGAAGGTTTTTATCATTTTTAACATGGGTTCTAAATATTTTGAAATAATAAAATGATTAATATTTCATTGCTGGAAAATAGACCCACATAAATCTAGTGTAAATATCAACTAGGGAAAATACTTAATATTTACCTCCAATGCTTCCAGTTTGTGTTGGACCGAAAAGATACATATGCACCAACTGTAATTCTTTATAATTTAAGAAACCACCAATTGATTTAAAGCTTTGTTTATGTTTCATTCCATATTGAAAATGATAAAAACTTTTGAATATTCATATCTATGCTCCGGTAGATCCTTAAGAAGTCTTTTCTTAGAGAGTGTACATATGTTCCTAAGGTTACAATGTCCTAAACTTCTATTCCCTAACCAAGATTGATCTTCCATTGCACTAAGACAAGGTAGATCTTAGATCCTAATGTCTTCTATGTTTAGTGTGGATACATTATCTTGCCTATGAGCATAAATAATAAACTCTTCCATGGAATTGTGTACTAGGCATTTATCATTCCTAAAATTCAAAAGGTAACCTTCATCATATAATTGACTTATGCTAATGAGGTAGTTCATAATACATTTAACAAATAAAACATTTTAAATCAATGTTTTATCAAGAAGAACAATGTTACCTATACAAATAATTTCTCATGTATCATTATCATCGAAAGTTACTTTTCCTCTTTTCGTCTTGAAAGTCTTTTCAAAGATGTTTTTGTTACCAGTCATGTGTCGGGGTCATCCACTATCCATGTACCATGTATTACTATTGGTACTGTCTTTATTTTCCTAAAAATAAGAATGTTAGACTTTCAGAACCCAAACTTCCTGGGATCTAGAATTTTTAGAAAGAAAAATTTTAGGAATCCACATCTTGTTAGAAAAATAAGCTTTATGAAAACCTAAAGACTGAGTTTTGTTTAAAGAACAATTTTTTTCCCAATTCCCACCAGACTGACTTTTAGTACCAAATGGGGTGCTTGAAGGAACAAAATTATTATTACTAAAAACTAGTTTAGAATGAGTATAATCAAATATAGAATTATTCCTTAGAGGTCAAATTTGGGAATACATATTATCAGAGTTATCCTTACTGAAGGTAATGTTTGATAAACACTTCCTTAAGAAAAATATTTCTAACTTTAGTTTAATAACTATGTTTTTATCCTAAAAAACATTAGTTTTAGAACTGGAGTTAGTCTCTAAAATACTTTTAATAGAAATTACATTTTCATGATCCTTAGAATGTTTATCCTTCTCCGAATTAAATTTCTCATGGTTTTTGGAAATACTTTAAAAATCATAAATTTTATTATTAAGATCTTTAGAACGATCTGATACTTCTTTAGTAAGAAAAGAAATTCTAGAATTTTCCTTATCAAATTTTTTCTTGAATTTTGAAATTCTATACTCATGAAGTTTAGAAAACCAAGAAATATCTTTGTAAGTAGGTAATGTATTATCTTTATTAGAAAAAGATTATTCATCCAAAGATTCATAATATTTATTATCACTACAATTTTAATTTAAGGATACATTAGTTATGGATTTATCATTGTGTACCTTATTCATTATACAATGATTTTCAATAAGTAACTTTGAAAGAAGACCAAGATTCTTCTGAACAAAAGATTCATACTCTGAGGATTTATCAGAAGAGTCACCACCACTGGCACTATAGGTGTCATTAGCTTTAAAAAAATTCATATATTTATCTTGGTAGTACTTCTTTCTATATCTCTCAGAATTATTTTCCTTTATATCCATTTTCTTAAGCATAGGACAATCTGGCCTTATTTTCCCTACTCTTTTGCATTTATAACAAGTGGCTTCCGAGTCTTTCTTGTTCTTTATTACTTTATTCTTAAACCTATATTGAAAGTATTTCTTCCCAACCATATTGTTCATCCTTCAATAAATATTAGATATCTCATTCACATAATGTTCACTTTCACTTGATTTAGATAAAACAGTGACTTTCTTTGACTTGGATCTTGTAATCCATTCATGAGTCTTGGCTTTAGTAGTAGTAAAGGCTACACTTCCAATTCCATTCTTCTTCATATTCATATAATCATCTCTTTTCATTCTTTTCTCATATTGAAGAAGAGTTCCAAAATGCTTGCTAAGAGTAATTTGAGATACTTTCATATTATCATCAATGGCTGTTCTTTTAGATTCCCACTCATTAGGCATGATTTCTACAATCTTTCCCACAAGTGCCTCATCATATAAACCTTTCTCACCCATTGATTGTAAAATGTTAACAATAGTCATAATCCTTTGTTGTACCAGACACACTGGTTCTCCATAAGGAAAAAATAAATCCATGATATTCTGCTCTAATCATAGCTCTTTTAGTTTCTATAACATTGGATGTACCAAAATGAGTAACCTCCAATTTCTTCCAGATACAGTAAGCATCTTCACAAGATGAAATTTGACTAAATATATTCCTGGTCATGGAACACAACAAAGTATTGTGTACCTTGTAGTTTATTTCATATTATGATTTTTCTTGATTATTGAAAGTTCTGACTTCCTTATTAGGAATCTTATAATCTCCAGTAAGCATAAAAATGTTGTCTACTCCAGTATTAATAACAAAAGTCTTCATAAAATCTGTCCAATATTCATAATCATTCCTATAAAATATATGTTGTCCAGTAGGATATAGATTGTCCATCAAACCCACATTTATTCCTTCCACCTAAAAGAAAATAACTTTCCAAAAAACTTGTTAATAGTAAATGTTTGTAAATAAGGATAAAAATCCCTCAGAAAGGAAAATATTTAGAGCCATGAAAAGTTGAGCAGGAAAGCTTATATGTGAATATAAATATTTTAGAACCTCCTTTAATATCAATTGTAGGATCGAAATATGATTGTGGATGCTCAATTACAAGAGGGGGTGAATTGTATGTTTAAAAACTTTCGTTTTTAACCATAAGAAAAATTAAGTCTAACAAAGTTAAACAGGGTAAATTAACAAGACCTCTTCTAGTTCTACAAACATTCTAGGTTCTAGAAATGTGGTTCTAGAAATGAAACTTAAGGAAAGTTTACAAGGAAAATATTCTACCTTAAAGCATATAGAATCTTAGTTATCCGAGTATACAAAATAACAAGAAAGTATAAGAAGGTTATACATTCTTCCTTTATCAAAATACAGCAGAAATAAACTTCAAGCAAAAACAAGTAAAAAGTATGAAATATTTTAACCCAAAGATAAGGGTATCCAACAACCTTGGATAATGTTCCCTTTATTTATAATTTCAAGAAATTCTATCATACCCACCCCAAGGTAAGCGCTCAATAGGAATATTGGAATCTGTCTTGTTATCCCCGAAATCCCTCAATCATTAAGGTAGTTGTACCCTCTATCTTTCTATCCATAGAAGCCCTTGAACTTTAAGTTTGTCAGGACCTATGTCTCTTTTCGCCTGAATTCCTCGATTATACACAATAACAATCGGAGTTGCACGAAGCATGCTGAACAATATGTTCAGTACACACAAGGAATGAGAGTCTCTCTCTCTAGAAATCAATTTAGTAGCATGCAATATCTAGAGTGATCAACAGTGTCTCAGTATTTAGCATATTCAAATTAGATAGTATTTATAGGCACTTCTCTAACAGTAGGCTCCTTCCACCAAAGTTCATATTTTTCCTTGAATTTCAGAGGGACCTATACAAGTTTCACTCAAACAACGGTTAGTTAGAAACAGAATTTACTACTGTGGGATCTAAATAATTATGTAGATGCTCAATATACAAAAGGGGGGTGAATTGCATACTTTAAAAATTCCTTTGGAACATTTAATTTTGGTTATAAAACATTAGTTTTAACCATGAGGAAAATTTTTTTAACAAAGTTAAACATGGTGAATTCACAAAACCTCTTAGTTCTACAAACTTCCTAGATTCGGGATATATGGTTCCAGAAATGATACTTTAGAAAAGTTTACAAGGAAAAAGATTATACCTTAAAGGATATAGAATCTTACCAATTAGAGTAGACAAATACGAGAAAGTATAAGATAGTTATACATTCCTTATTAATCAAAATTCACTAGAAAAAAACTTTAAACAATACAAGTAAAAAGTATAGAATATTTTAATCCAAAGAGTGGGGTATCGAACAACCTTTGATAAAGGTCCCTTGATTTATACATTCATGAAATTCTATCTTAACCACACCAGGGTAAGCCCTCAATAAGAATATCAGAGTATATCTTGCTATCCCTTCAAGCCCTCTAAATTCAAGGTATTCAGCACCTCTCTCTTCTTTATCAAGGAAGTCCTCGAACTTTAAGGTAGTTGGTTCCTCTGTCTTCCTATTCCCAGAAGCCCTCGATTGTACATAGCATCAATTAGAGTCGCACGAAGAAATCTGAACAAGATGTTCTCTACGCACAAAGCATGAGAGTCTCTCTCACTAGAAATCACTTTAGTAGAATGTAATCTCTAGATTGATCAAAGTTTTTTAGATCGTTCAAATGAGTTCCTCTTATATAAATTTTTCCAACAGTCAGCTCCCTCCTCCAACGGTCATATTTTTTCTTTAATTTCGGAGGGACCTATACACGTGCCACTCAAAAAATGTTTTGTTAGAAACATAATGCACAAAATGTTTTCATAACTATAACAAGGGTATGTAAAATATGGTTTATCAACTAATTATATTTTTCGAAGTCTAATAGAAAAACAATGTTCAGAGTCTAAGAGAAAAAAATTCAGAGTCTATATTACATGAATATTCAGATTCTGTTTTTGAAGGAATTCAGAGTCTGAATTATATAGACTTCAGAATCTAAATTCTATGGAATTTGAAACCTGGATTCTGAGAGAATTTGGAACCTCAATTATAAGGATTTTGGAACCATAATTCGGAATCATTCGGAACCTGAATTCTGAGATAATTCGGAGTCTGAATTCTAAGGAACATGGAACCTGAATTCTGAGGAATTTGGAATTTGAATTTTAGAGAATTTTTAATCCAAATTAATAAGAATTTGGAATCTAAACTTTAGAGAATTCAGAATCAAGATTTCAAAGACTTCAGAATCTGAATTTAGAAGAATTATGAATCTAAATTCAAAAGAATTTGGCATCTAAATTCCAAAAAATTATGAATCTGAATTTAGTGGAATTCAGAATCTGAATTCAAAATAATTTGGAATATGAATTCATAAGAATTCAGAATATGAATTTTAGAGAATTCAAAATCCAAATTCATAGGAATTCAGAATCAGAATACAGAGTAATTTGGAATCTTAATTCAGAAGTTTTCAGAATCTATATTCAGAAGAATTCTGAATATAAATTTAGAATATTTTGTAATTTGAATTCAGAACCTGAAAACAGAATACTTTATATCAATGCATTTATAGGATTGTAAGGTTTTAGAAATGAAACTGATTTTTAAACTTAGAAATAAAAAGAGTTAGATTTAGTGAAACTAAATCATGAAAAATGAAAACAATGATAGGGACAAAATTTCCTTGGGAAGGAAAATTTTTCTTAATAAGATAAATCTTATGGGACATGAAATTTTTCTTGAGATAGTGTGTTTGATATTTTCATAACATAATGAAATGGAAAAGTCATAAGGAAACCTCATTGACTCAATAATCTCCCCCTTTTTTGGAAATCACAAACATACTTACTAAAAATAATATTAGGACTGAGAAATTTTATGGACTTGAATATAAAAACTTATCTCTCTTTAAATATGGATCATAGTGAATATGAAAAACTCATCCTTAGGCTTTGGAATCACTAAGGATTGTATTCTTGATTTCTTGAATGAGATTTTCCATTTTCTTGCATTCAAGAAACATCATTGATAAGAACATTCCTCTAGATGAACTCCCCTTTCATAAGGAAGTTTCTTAATTACATTGCATTATTTTTATCATTCCTTTATCCCCCTTTGTGATTTTCAAAAAGGAATAAAAGAGAATGGAAAAAAAATTGGTACATCGAACATCAGTAATAAACAGTGAAAATATATGAGGAACAACCAAAATTTCATTAATGTTGAAAGAATTTGTACAATGAAGAAAATAAAACAAAAGATCAGAATGAAATGAAATTATCCCTCTTTCTCTTCCGGCATCAGCTTCTTCACAATGGTTTTTAGCTTCTTGAGATCCTTGTGATCCTCTTCTACTCGCTTAAGCAACTGATCCTAGTCTTCACTTTTCTTTTCTAAGGATTAAATTTTCTCTTCTTGAGCAATAAGAATGTCTTCTTGAGCTTTCAATAGTTCTTCTTGCTTAACAAGCTTCTCTTCAATCTCCATTCTAATATCTCTTTCCCTCTTCCAATTAATGGAGGCATAGTTTTGCTTGACATTCAGATACTTAACTTCTTGAATCCGAGTAGTTTGTTCTATGGTTAACTTTTCCCCAAAACTATTTATAAGATCCTTGATCTTCCCATATTTGGTATCAAATGAATCCTTGAAATTATCATGGAATTCAACAAAGATTCTCATTTCTTCGATCGTTTTATTTTACCAGCTTGTCATATTCTTTCAAGATCATTTATGATCCTCATAACTAATGAGTAAGGTCTTGAAATCTACCTTTAGTGCGGCACACTTCTCCATCACCATGGAAACTGAATATAACTTCTGATTTATCGTATGCCAAAGCATCTGGAATCTTGAATCTATTCTTGGGAATAAAAGAAATACTGAACAAAAAAATCATGTTCAAGGGTAGATGGTTCATAATCTGAGTGTTTGGTTGGTGAGGATTCTTTCTCTATGTCTTCAACTTTCCTTTCGTATGATGTACCAAAATCTTTCTTCTACGCAACAGATTTACTAGGTGTATCTATTACCACCTCCTTTCCCTTGCATCTCTCAGAATGATTTCTTGTTGTTTGGGAGACTGATGCTCACTGTCAGATAACTGAACAATTTTATCATCCTCAACATCCTCTTTCATAGCATCAGCCACCAGATCTTCTGGATGAATGAAATCATTATTACTGCTTTCATCATTTGTAGGCTTATTCACTTCTTCTTCACACTTCTCATCTTTTCCTGGTGTACCAATTTTTGAGGATTCCGCTTGGGATGTATGGATCAATAATTTTACAGAGGGTATTTCCTTATCAAGTTAATCTTTAACTTGCTTTATGATATCATCAATTTTATTCCCTTCTTCTTCCATCTCTTCTTCTTTTATTTCCTCTTCCATTTATTCTTCATCAACTATTTATTTTTCATGATATGATTCCAGAATCACCACTTTTTTTCCGAAGTCTCTCGTAATAGTTCTAATAAGAAAGATTATGGTACCGAAATTTGCTCAGAGGCTTTTTTAGTAGCCTTGAGAAGAGATTGAATGATTTCAACTTCCAACAATTTCTTCCTTTACTTTATTTCATTTTATTCCTTTTAAATATTCTCAACAGCCTTTTCCTTCAATGATTTTTCCTTAGTAGGGTCCAAGAAAAACTTAGGCTCCCCTTCCTTCCAATTCTTATTATCATCTCTCCACTTAGACACTACTTCATCAGGATACAATTTTTGATTCTTTGTATTTGGAGGTGTTGACTGAGTTTTCTTGGACACAAGAGTTTTTCTTTTCTCTTTTGGTTCCTTAGTGTTTCTCTTCCTTCCACCTTTCTTAGAGGTTTCAGCCACTTCCAGATTCTTTGAAAAAGATTCTACTTATTCTTTAGAAAGACCATAAAATTGTCTGGATTCGCTGGAAAAACCAATTTTCATCCTCCTTAGGGTTTTATCACTCAGCAACATCACTTTGTAATTTATCATCTTGGAACTGCATGGGATTTTGAATGAATGAAGGAAAAGAACAACAATATTTGAAAGGATTGCTAGATATATGATAATCTGAGACTTCAGATTTTCATTCTTGATTTTCTTAGTCTTTACCATGATATACTTAACCAAGTTTATATTTCTGAGTTTTAACATGAAATCCAATATATATATATATCACTCTTATTAATAGTTTCCTTATCCCTTTACATGGATTTATAAAGCCTTGAACCCACAATTCAATAATCCGAAAATTTGAAGAGAGATTAACGATCTTCAGAGTCTTTACTTCTTTCACACCAAGACCCTTTATTGCCTTTTCCTTATAAAAATATTTGTATTAATCAGGTAGTTTGTGAGTACAAAACTCTACTTATCCTCTATAAGGAATTCTAATATGTCTTTCTGCCTTGTTGTTTGAAAGAGATTAGGTCATTCCATAACTCTTGAAAGAAAATTTATCTCTTCCTCCTTTGAAAAAACTAATTGTTTCATAAAACACTACCATCAACTCTGGATACATCGGATCATGTGCCTTCATATTTGAAATTAAAAGTCTCTCCCAACCATTCAACTTAATATTCTTATAAATCATAGAATCATATTTACCAATTAATCTCATATCAACTAACCTCTCTCGGTATATCTTCCACTCAGATATTTCCTTAACAGTTGACATTTATTTCTGCAGACCGGCTTTAGTAGACATTTGAAACTAAGGAAACCATTGAAGATTCCAAACGGCCTTAAAATATAGAGGCAGAGCTTCAACAAGAAAAAGTGTGAACAACCTATGTGGGACAACCATTGGGAGGGCTTTATATAGACGATTTAGGCGACAATTCAACTTCCATGGTTGATCCAATGGTTGAAAAACTTCTGTTCAAATCTGAGAGTTGAGATGATATCCTATGATAGATTTTGAAGGGTTCGAATCATTTTAGGTTTTTAAGATAAACATTCATATTTAAGAAAAAAATGAACCCAAAAAAGTTTCTTAAACAAGATAAGAATACCAACAAGAAAATAAGTGATTACAAAAACATAGGAAAGAAAAAATACCTTCTTGATTTCTAGAAAAATTATTAATAATGAGGAAATTTTATCTTGTAGAACATTAGATTCCGGAATAGTTTATAAACAAATTCAAATAAAAAAATTGATTCTGAAATTTTGATTATGAAAAAAAACATGATAACGAAATTTTTTTTGCTAATAAGCAAATGTAATCCCCCTATGAAAAAGAGTTTCTAATTGTAAGGAGATAGGTTTCAACAAGAAGTTATTATGGAATATTACCTTACTATTATCATTACTAACATCTGTTTAATATATTCAAATCTATCGTAGGGTAAATATTTTTTGAAAATATCAGCAAGTTGATCTAGTGTTCTGATAAATTGAAGAATGATATCTCCTTTTTGTGTGTGATCCCAGAGAAAGTGTTGTCTAATATCTATATTTTCTACACAAGACTGTTGTTCAGGGTTTTTACTTAAGGCCATGACACTAGTATTATCACACAATATTTGTGTTTTGGTAATGCCCATACCATAGTCAATGAGTGTGTGTTACATCCACAACACTTGAGCGCAACAACATCCTCCTACAACATATTCTTCTTTAGTAGTGGAAAGTTCTACTGAGTGTTCATTATGCATTACCAAAAAACTAATAAATCTCCTAAGAAGTGAAAAGTTTTAGATATACATTTCCTATCAATTCTACATCCACCAAATACAGCATCTGAAAAACCTTTTAAAACAAAATCATTTCCAGAAGTGTAAAAGAGTCCTAAATCCATAGTTCCCTTTAAGTAGATAATTATTTTAACTACCATTAAATGAGATTCCTTAGTATTGGATTGACATATTTCACATAAGCATACTAAAAACATTATGTCTGGATGACTAGCTGTCAAGTAAAGTAGATTACCTATCATACCTCTAAAAGATGTTTGATCTATTTGTTTCCCACGTTCATCAAGATCAAGAGAATTTTAGGTACAAATGGGAGTACTTATACTCTTAGTGTTGTAATATCCATACTTTTTAAGAAGATATTTAATATAATTATGTTGGTAAATATATATTCTTTTTGGTTTTTGAGAAATTTGAAAACCAAGGAAAAATGTTAACTCACCCATCATACTCATTTCAAACTTATATTTCATTAGATCTGCAAAGGAATCTGTTAAAGAATGCTGACATGAACCAAGTTTATTGTCATCCAAAAAAATTTGAACAATCAAAAAAAATATCTTATCTTTTTTTATAAAAAGGGATGGATCATAATTTCCGTTATCATAATTGTTTTGAAGAAAAGACCTTGTAAGTCTATCATACTAAGATCTAGGATCCTGTTTAAGTTCATAATGCTTTGGTAAGTTTGAAAACATGTTCAGGATGTTTTGTATCTTCAAAATGAAGAGGTTATTCAACAAAAACTTCCTCTTGAACATAACCATTAAGGAAATCCCATTTAAAACTCATTTGAAAAATATTGAAGTTAAAGAAGGATTCAAAGGCAAGTATAATATGAATAGATTCAAGTCTAGCTACTGGATCATAGGTTTCTTCATAGTATATTCCTTCTTGTTTGTTATAGAATTTAGCAACCAGTATCGATTTATTTCTTACTATGATTCCATTTTCATCACACTTATTTCTGAAGGCCCATTTTACTCTAATAATAGAATTTTCCTTAGGTCTTTCAACCAAGGTACAAACTTTATTACTTTCTAATTCATTTAGCTCATATTTTATAGCTTTTATCCAAGCATCATCACCTAAAGCTTCATTATTAATTTTTGGTTCTAATTCGGAAAGGAATGCTAGATGTTCTACTTCATTTCTTAAGGAACTTCTTGTCCTTATAGGTTGATTTACAACACCAATGATACTATCCCTGGGATGATTCTTAAGAAACAATTGATTTTGGTTTTGTAAAACCTGTTCATCAACATATGGTAGAAAACCTTCTAGGGTAAGTGCTTCAAAAACATTTTTTTTAACATTTTCCTTCTCAAAAGGATCTTTTATCAAGGGTTCATAATCATTTTTTTAAAAACACATCCGAATATGTAGGTTGAGGTTATTTAAAAACAAACTTGTTGGTTTCATCAAATTTTGCATCTACTATCTCTTCAAAAGTATAAGTATTTTTATTGAAAACATTATAAGCCTTAGAAGTAGTGGAGTAGCCTATGAAAATTCCTTCATCAAATTTTGGTGTGAATTCGTGTAGATTATCTTTAGTATTCACAATGATACCATTAAACAAAAATCCTTTATGTAGGAAAGTTTGATTTTTCTACCATTCCATAACTCATAAAAAGTTTTATTAAGAAAAGTTATAATCACAACACGATTTATAATATAACAAGCAGTACTTACAGCTTCAGCCCAAAAATGTTTCGCTACCGAATATTCACTCAACGTGGTTCTTATTATCTCTTGAAGAATTCTGTTTCTTCTCTCAATAACAGCATTTTGTTGAGGATTTTTAGGTGATGAGAAGTTATGAGTAACGCCTTTTCTACTATAAAAAGTTTCAAAATCTGAATTTTAAAATTCTTCTCCATGATCACAATGAATAGTTGTCAATTGAAGGTTTTTCTCATTTTTAACATGGCCTCTAAAAGTCTTGAAATAAGAAAAATCATCAAATTTATTTTCTAGAAAATAAACCCATGTAAATATATTGAAATCATCAACTAAGACAAATACACAATATTTGTCTCCAATGCTTCCAGTTTGTGTGGGACCAAAAAGATCCATATACACCAATTGTAATGCATCAGTTGTTGAGACTTAACTAACTGATTAAAACTTGATTTATGTTTCATGAAATATTTACAAGGATAAAAAACTTTCTTATAATCAATTCTAAGCTCTGGTAGATCCTTAAAAAGACTTTTCTTAGAGACATTTCATAGGTTTCTAAAGTTACAGTGTCATATCCTTCTATGCCATAACCAAGAATGATCTTCCATTACACTAAGACAGGGTAGATCTTGGCTCCTAAGGTCTTCTAAGTATAGTGTGTAAACATTCTCTTACCTATGGGTAGAAAGAATAAACTCTTCCTTGGAATTGTGTACTAAACACTTATCATTCCAAAAATTTACAAGGTAACCTTCATCATATTACTGACTTATTCTAATAAGGATGTTCTTAATAGTCTTAACAAATAAAACATTCAAAATCAACATTTTTTCAAGAAGAACAATGTTACCTATACTATAAATTTCTCCCTGAGCATTATCTCCAAAAGTTACTTTTCCTCTATTCATCTTGATAATCTTTTAAAAGAAGTTTTTGTTACCAATCATGTGTCAGGAACATCCACTATCCATGTACCATGTAATTCTATTGGTACTAGCTTTATTTTCTTGAAAATAAGAGTGTTAGACTTTCAGAACCCAAAATTTCTTGGATCCAGAAACATTAGAAAGAAAAATTTTAGGAATCCATATTTTATTTGAAAAATAATATTTATGAAAACCTAAAGACTGAATTTTATTTAAGGAACAATTTTTTTCTAATGCCCACCACATTGACTCTTAGTGCATAATGGAGCACTTAGAGGAACAACATAATTATTACTGAAAACTGGTTCTGAAATAGTATAATTAAATCCATAATTATTACCTAGAGGTAAAATTTCGGAATACATCTTATCAAAGTTTTCCTTACCCAAGGTTATGTTTTACAAACACGTCCCAAAAGAGAATGTTTCAGACTTTAGTCTAATAACCAACTTTGTTTCCTAAAAAAACAATAGTTTTAGCATTGGAGTTAGTCTCTAAAACATTTTTCTTAGAAATTACTTTTTCTATATCCTTAGAAAGTTTATCCTTCTTAGACTTAACTTCCTCAAGAGTTTTTGAAACACTTTAAAAAACATATATTTTCTTATCAATATCTTTAGAAAGATCTGATACTTCTTTAGTAATAATATAAATTCTAGAATTTTCCTTATCAAGATATTTCTTGACTTTAGAATTTTCATTCTCAAAGAGATTAGAAAACCTAGAAACTTATTAATAAATAGGAAAAGTATTACCTTCATCGGAAGACGATTATTTATAAAAAGATTCATAATATTTACTATCACTATAATTTTCATTCATGGATATATTGGTTTTGAATTCAGAATTTTGTACCTTGGCCATTAAACAATAATTTTTAGTAGGTAATCTGGCTATTAAACCAGGATTCTTCTGACTATAATATTCATACTCTGAGGATTCATCAGAAGTGTCCCCACCCCGGGCACTCCATGTGTCATTAGATTTAAAAACATTCTTAACATTATCTTCGTAGAACTTCTTAATATTTCTCTCAGAATTATTTTCCTTTATTTCCCTTCTCTTAATCATTGGATAATCAGGCCTAATATGACCTACTCTTTTGCATTAATAATAACTGACTTCATAGTCTTTATTTTCCTTCCTCTCTTCTTCTTATATCTATATTGAAAGTATTTCTTCCCAACTATCTTGTTCATCCTTTGAGCAAGATTAGCTAGTTCATTCTCAAAATGTTCTCTTTCACTTTTTTCAGATAAATCATTAATCTTCTTTGACTTGGATATTGTAACCCTTTCAAGATTCATGAATTTAGTAGTCGTAAAGGCTACACTTCCATTGAAATTCTTCATCTTATTTAGATCAACATCTCTTTTCATTTTTTCTCATGTTGAATAAGATTTCCAAAAAGTTCATTAAGATTAATCTGAGATACATTTCTATTCTCATCAATAGTTGTTCTCTTAGATTTCTACTCATTAGGCATGATATAAATAATCTTGTCCACAAGTGCCTCATCATCTAAACCGTTCTCACCCATGGATTGTACACTATTAAAAATAGTCATAAACCTTTGTTGTACCTTGCACATTGGTTCTCCATAAGGAAATATAAATCAATGATATTCTGCTCTAAGCATAGCTCTTCTAGTTTCTATAACTTTGGATGTACCTAAATGATTAACCACCAATTTCTTCCAAATACAATTTTCAGCTTCACAAGAAGAAACATGACTGTATATATTCATGGTCATGGAACATGAAATAGTCTTTTGTACCTTGTAGTTTAGTTGATATTCTAACTTTTCATGATTAGTAAAAGTTCTAACTTCTTTATCATTAATCTTGTAATCTCTAATAAGCACAAAATGTTTTCCACTCCGGTATTAATAACAAAAGTCTTCATATGATCTCTTCAATATTCATAATCATTTAGTTCAAATATAGGTGGTCTAGTGGGATTTAGATTTTCAATCGAACCAACATATAAGAAGGGTGAAAATTGTGAATAATAAAATGCATATTCTCTGGGAGTGTCAAACCGGGTGTTTAGTAAGGCCCATTTTCTTGTACTAAGTATTACTATATCTAAGATATACATGCATGTTTTCAGTTATTACCCCCAGGTATATATGTACCAGAACCACATCCACTTATAGTATCAAGACAAGGATAAATTTATAGGAAAAATCACATAATATCTACCTTACAAAAACATTAGGATATTATTATATTATTATCCTCAATGTATACCGTAGGGTTATGTTCCCTAATCCATGTTCACAAAATCTAGGGCCATAGGTTTCTACTAAACCCCTACATGATACTAACTATAATGATTATGACACTATTATCCCAGATATGGCGGTTATATTTTTACATTGGTAAAAGATATATGTAATCACATCTCGATAGATTAAATAGATTGTTAGTCTTGGCAAACAAGATATATGATATAAATTAAAATTAAAATTCTAAACATAACATACACAAAGAACTTCCTTAAAGAATGAAAATATTCCTCATATTGTATCCCTACATATCAATCAAAAAACACATCCTAGTATCATGTAGAAAATAAAAAATAATAAAGAGATGAGATCAGATTCTTCATAATGGTAAGAATACAATGGAAGCTATAATGAATAAATAAAAAAAGTAATGTGGAAATGTAAATAAAAATAGATTCCATTTAATCAATAAATTGAGCATAATGTGGAAGGGATAAATATTATTTTAATAAATATGTTTTTTTAAGCGGTGCCTCGGTCAAAGACCAAAGCACATTTTATTGAATAAAAGAGTCGAAAGGATTACAGGAGATGGAAAGAAGGGATTTTTTTACAATCTTTATCAAATAGCTGAAGTAAATCCGGGGGGAGGGTGTCTATCCAGGTCATGGTCTGATGAACACCCTTGTTGGCAAGGGCATCAGCAACAGTGTTAGCCTCTCTGAAGGTGTGTGTGGCATTGTAGTCAATTTCATGTAGAGAGTCCAGGGATTGCATCCAAAGATTAATCAAGGGCCAAGTAAGGTGATTCACACCATTCTATATGGCCTGGACAATGGTGTTAGAATCACTTTCAATCCATAGTTTCCTCCATCCTTTTTGAATGGAAAACGTGACCGCATGAATTACTCCCATCATCTCGGCCTCCAATGACGAAGTTATGCCACAGTTACTAAAGAAACATCCATGACACATGCCAGCAGAATCTCTGAAAATTGCTCCTCAGCTGGCAGGTCCAGGATTTCCATTTGAGGCACCATCCACGTTAACTTTGATCCATACCAACATTGGCGTTTTCCAGAAGACTTCAAATGTGTGAAGAGGTTGGCGGTATATTCCATCAACTCGAAGCTTGTACAAAATCTCCCAATCATCAACTGAGTTTTTGCAGTGAGCTTTTTGGATCGATGCAGCTTCTCAAATCGCAATGAGGATCCTTTCTTTCCCTGCATTATAATTTAATGAGCATTTATTGTGTATAATATCATTTCTGTCATACCAGATCACATGAAGGAGCTTAGCAACAGCAGCTAGGAAAATGTTCTTAATTTGATGAGAGGCTTGGAACTGAACACAACATATAAGAAGGGTGCAAATTGTGTTAGGGGTATGCCATCTGCAATTAAAAATGTCAAAAATATGTTTCTAAAGAGCGGAAGCTATGGAACAGGATAAAAAAAGATGGTTAGTGTCTTCCCAATGTTAATTGCATAGGTGACATTTAGAGTATAACTGGATACCAAAATATTGAAGGCAAACCTCATTGGGAAATCTGTTATGAGCAATTCGCCAAATTAGGGTTTGTCTAGAAGGATTAATCCACATCTTATTGAAATAATTTAACCATTGAAAGATGGATTCAGTTCCAAGAAAGTTGTGCATATAAGAATTTTTTGATTCAAGAATACCATTCAGAGCATGTCCCTAGACGAGAAAATAATCACAGTTAATAAAAGGATAGTTATCAATGATCTAAGCAACATTTTCAAGAAGGTTATCCCTATGGGAATGGATAACATCTTTAATAGTGTGACTGGTGTCCCCCAGAGTGGAATTAGGGGAAAGCATTGAGGTTAGAGGAACACCAGTCCAATTGTCAAGCCAGAAATTTATATTAGATTCAGCATTCACAATCCATCTAGAGTTTTCCATGATCTTATGATAAGTGTACATAATGGAAGGCCATATCGAGGAAGAGATATAATTGAGGTCCCCCATCCTATGTTTGGGAATGAATCTGCTTTTAAGAAAATCAAAATCCTTCGATTCAGTATTGACCAGTCTCCATGTAAGTTTAGCTTGAAGAGCATCATTAAACAACTTTATGTTTTTAATTCCAATACCCCCCTTTTCCAAAGGTTTGCAATAGGTTTCCCAGGGAATGGTGAAAATTTTGTTTTGGAAAATACTACCTGTCCAGATGGAGTTCTTAATATAGGTGTTAATTCTTTTGAGAGTACCAACAGGCCATCTGTAAATCATAAGGGAGTAGACTATTTTGGAGACAATGACTGATTTGACCAAGCAGATTCTACCAGCCATGGAGAGAGATTTGTCTTTCCAATTAGAGAGTTGATTAATAATTTGATCCACTATATTAGCAAAATAAATTGTTTTGGGTCTTCCCCAAAAAATAGGTACCCCCAAATAATTGAAGGGGAAGAAACCTTCTTTAATACTAATATTATTGGTAATAGTGCTTTTCCTTTGCGTGGAGATGTTTTTACCAAAAAACATGTGCGATTTATGCCAATAAATGGCCTGACCCGAGACATTCTCATAGTGAGTAAGGGCATGTTTAAGAACTTGGATATTTTTTTGGTCCCCTTGAAGAAACAAGATGATGTCATCAGCATATAATAGGTGAGTAGGGACTCTAAGATTTCTGGCCGCATTTATAGGTTTGCATTTGTTTTGATTTACTAAATGAGAGAGGAGCCTGCTGAGGTAATCTTCAGCAATAACAAATAAAATTTCCGAGAGTGGGTCACCTTGTCTTACCCCTTTTGTGCATTTAAAGAAGCCCCTAGGGGTGCCATTGACCAAGATGGACAAAGATGCAGAGTTGAACAATGTTTTTATTTTTTTGATAAAGGTATCATTGAAGCCAAATCCTTCTAGAACCTTAAAAATAAAACTTCAGTCCATAGTATCAAAAGCCTTCCTAATGTCAAGTTTGATAGAAAAATTTCCTCCTCTGGTAACTTTATTAAGACTGTTGGTGCATTCAGAGGCGAGGCAGATACTGTCTTGTATAGATCTTCCCTTAATGAAGCCAAACTGATTCCGAGAAACAATTTTGTTACATATAGGTGAAAGTCTATTGGCAAGAATTTTGGAAATGATTTTGAACAGTGTGTTTATTAGCGCAATAGGCCGAAATTGATGAATTTCAAACGCATTATCCACTTTGGGGATTAAAGTAAGAAATTGAGCATTCAGACCATGAGGGAGGAAGCCATCACGAAAGAAAGAATTCAAAAGCTTACAGACATCTAGATTAATAACATCCCAATGTTGCTGAAAGAATTTTTTATTGAAACCATCTGGACCAGGAGCATAGTCTAGTTTTAAACTGAAAATAGTGTCTCTAATTTCATGGTCCCAAGGGATAAAAATGAGGGATGAATGTTCAGTTTCATCCACCATCCTTGGAATGGTGTCAGGTCGAAGATCAATATCTATGTCCGGCCCATTAAAAATATTATGAAAATAAGAAACAACATGGCTGGAAATAGTTTCATCAGAGTCAATAATCACATCAATGTGAAGGAGTTTAGTAAAAGGTCTATTATCATTTCTAACCCTTTGGAGAGAATTATAGAATTCAGTGTTTCTATCTCCATTGGTTAACCATTTGGTTTTGAAGACTTGTTCCGCAGTTTATCATTGAGAGTGAGAAGATAATTGAGTTTTAAAATATGCTTATCTCAGTTTGAGGATCGATGTTAAAATCCAAGGTGGTATTATGATTTTTCAGTTGATCCATCTCGTTTTCAAGAGAGTAGATATCAATGTCAATTTGATTACTTTTAGTTCTACACGAGACCTTTAAGGCATGTTTTAAATTTTTAAGCTTGAACATGCAAACAAAGGCTTCCTGATGATGACTCATAGTATCCCAAAAATTTTGGATAAGAGACACACATTCAGGATCTGTGGACCAAGCATTATTATATTTGAAAGGGAGAATAGGCTTGCATTTGTTAGAGTAAATTCAATCCAGAATAGGGTGATGATCCGAGTTCAATCTTGGAAGAGTGATACAGGAGACATTATCCCATTTATCCAGAGATTCCATTTTTACGAAAGCTCTGTCCAGTTTACTAGGAAACAACTTTATTATAATACCTCCTATACCAAGTGTATTTAACACCAGTCAGGTTGATTTCTACAAGGTTATTATCATCAATAGCATCTCTAAACTCTCTTGAAGAAATTGACAGATGAGTGAGAGAAATTTTTTCATTGGAAGTGAGAATGGAATTGAAATCACCCATCACAATCTAAGGGTCCTGAATATTATTTTTTAACATAGACAGATCATGCCAAAGGGTTCTTCTTTGTTGATATCTGTTTTTGGCATAAATCATTGTACAGAATGAGTGTTTCCCTTCCCAGTAGTAGTCATAAGTAATATGTTCCTCTGAACACAAAACAATATTCACGTTTTTAAGGGAAGTGTGATAAAAGGTCCATAGAGATTCAACCGATGAGCCATCTTTGCAGGCTCATAGAAAGACATGGTTAAGAGCACAGAAGTTCTTGAATTTAGGAGTAAAGTTTATTTTAGGTTCTGAGATGGAGAAAATCATGGGTTTATGAGTGGTTAAGATCCTCTTAAGAACAACTAAGGTATCAGTATTAGTGATACCCTAAAAATTCCAAAAGAGAATATTCATTTTAACTTGCGTTTTGGGATAGATCCATTTTTCTTGTTTTTTTCCCAAACCTTTATTCCTCTCTGATCTTCTAACATATTGAGAGGGTCTTGGTTTTGGTTTCTTGTCTGTAAGGCTAATCTCCAAACTAAGAGAAGTGGATTCATTTCTAGGAGCATATGAAGTCTGCGCAGGGGCAGTGGGTGTGATGTTTGTGATGTGAACAGTTGTCATTTCAGTATTCTGTTCTGAAAGAGTAATCACTAAAGCCTCCATTTCTATCTTCTGAACAGTAGTGGGAGAATTCAGTGTTGTAGAGATTTCAATATCAACCCTATCCATTTTTAGTGTAGTATGGTGTGTAATGTTCTTATAAGAAGTTAAATGGAGAGTATATATGTGATGTTTCAAAATAGTGTCTGCTTTCAAAGCAGGAGAAACAGACTGAACGGATTTTAGTGAAACAGTATTGCATGTTTCAAAATTTTGTTCTAAAACAGAAACCAAAACATCCTATATAGATGTATTTTGAGTAGTAGTAGGAGTGTCCAATGTTGGTTATGTATCTACCCTATCCATTTTAAGAGGAGTTTGGTGTGATGTGATCATGCCAGAAGTCAAATGGGGTTCAGAGTTATGCTGTTTCAAAACAGATTCTGTTTTCAAAGCAAGAGAAACAGATTGAACAGGTTCTAGTGAAACAGCATTGCATATAACATCAAAATTTTCACAATGAAGACTTAAATTGTAAGTTTTAGGGGGGATGCAGTTGCTTGTGTCATTATGCAGAATGCTATTATGATGTGATTCAGTTGAAGCATGAGTATTAAAATAAGTAGGTTGCTGAGTTCAAGGAAGCTGGGTAGTTACCAGACCCCTGCCAGAGCGGGAAGAGGGAATCTCATTTAAATTAGTCCCTCGATCAGTCCCATATTTCGTCCCCTGCATGGCCATAGATCCATCAGAAGAACCTACATAGTCCATTGAGTGAAGACAAACCTCATCTTGTGAATCCGAGGTTTACTTCTGCTTTGGATCCATTCAAATTGGATCTGCACAATCACTTGAGAAAGGGTCCTGCGAAGTGTTATTACAAAAATCCATAGTAGGGGGGGTGTTAGTCATAGTAGCAGCACTATTCAAATTCCCATATTTCTCTGGACATTTTGAATTGTTGTAATGCTTCTTGGATTTATCAATTGCGGGATGACCTTACACTTCCTGTAATAATCCTTCATCATTTTAATGGTTTTCAAAAGCAGAATTAGGATGTTCAAAGATTGATAAAACATCTAATTCAATAACATCTTTACTGTTTTGATTATCATATTCATCTACAAGTTCAGCCCATGATTTCCCATGGTCAGTTTGTGCTTGTGTAATGGGTTTAGAAACCCATATTTCAACTATTTTCTTTGTTGTTTTAGGTTTATCAGGGGCAGCATATTTTCCCTTCTTAGGATTTTTTACCTCTGTCCATTCATAATAGGCTGCCTGTGGTGGATGTTTATGATCAATACTAAAATTAAGAATTGAGTGTCCCAAAATTTTACAAAAATCACAGTATGGGGGCATCCTTTCATATTCAACTTTTACTAGAGATTTATAATCTCTAGCATTGAAGGAAATAGAGTTGGGTTGCTTGTTTTCCAAATTCACTTCAATTAACACTCCATAAAACAGTCCTAGTTCACCATTTAGTGTTCTATGGTCAATTTCTAGTGGTGTATCAATACATAATGCAAGATCATTAAGGATTTTAGGGTTCCAGAAGAACCAGTTCAAGTTGTGCAACCTTACCCATACTTGGGCAGCGTTGTTTTTGTGATTGTTGGGATTGAAAGAAAATCCCATTCTGAGAGTCGAAGCAGACCAGGTTTAAGATGAATCTTACCTATTTTCCACACTTTATCATTGTCAGTTTGCGAGGTAAATAGTATATGAAAATACCCTTTACCCAGTAGCACCAGTTTCCAATTGGTAAAACCCCATACCACAGCAATGCGGGGCTTCATATCAGCATATGCCCAGGGTTTATCGCCCTTGAGATACAATATACGATCCATAATGGAGTACTTACAGAGTTCAGATCTTTGTTGTAACACATCTGAGTCAGCTTCCACAATGAAAATCCCATCATCAGATTTTCAAATCCTTGACGGCTTCTGATCTTGAGATTTTGTAGGATTGGAACCCATCAAGGCTTTAAGAAAGGAGATTCCTCTCATTCTGATACCTGATGCGATCGATGGATCCATTTGTTCCGGGGCTTTCACCTCTGTTTGCCTCTGTATTTCCACCTCATTTTGCTTCAGTGTTTCCACCTCCTCCTCATGTATCTCTTAGATCGGATCCAGGAAGCACATTGTTGGAAGATTGAGACGAGGGTCAGTTAAACTTCATCAGGTTTCGGCCAACAAGAGGTTGCCCAGTAGGGTTTCGCATGCGAGAGCCCTTCCATCCTCCATCCCTTTTAATAAATATGTATAAATTATCATATAATCAAAAAAATTATCCATGGATATTATAACAAATCTAATAATTAAATGGAGAACACCAAATGATCTCATAATGAGTGAATGAATAATTCTAGACTTATAAAATTTATTTTCAAGATGATTCACATGAACTTTTAAATCTATAAGTAGAATCCCATTTAATTTTAATGACTAATTTGTATCACAAGACCCATCGATGCATTGAGGGGCTGTCTGTAACTAAGCCCCACCCATCACATACAAAATCCAATGAATTCATCATATTAAAAAGGTAGAACATTATAAACATTAACACTCCTATTGATAAACTAACAAATGAAATTTTTATACTTACCACCCAACAAATAAAAAAACCATTACCCATGTAGAGTAATATGGTGAACTATAATAAAATTGAACATCGTTATTCAAACTGACCATAAACCATCCAAATAATGAATAACGATTATACCAGTACATAAAATCCCAAGTTTATCATAAGTATGATATATTTATTTTGTCCATGATAAATAATAATACCATACAAATTTCATTAAAACCATTTTTGAAGAAAATAACCTTTTCCATTGGAATATTTTTTTAAAATAAAATGTTCACAAAATTATTTTAAAATAATTTTCATTGAAAATAACCTTTGAAAACATTTAAAATAATCATTAAAAATTAATTTTTCATGAAAATGTTAAATTATGTTCATGGATTATAAATTATGATTATTTTTCCTTTAACATTTCAGGTAAAATCCAAACACATATTCTTTTGAAAATAGCATAAATATTCATTTGAAAAAAAATGGTTAAAAATGTATTTAATAAATGCATTTTAGAATTTTAAAAATATTTATGAAATTATTTTTAGAAAAGACTTTTTTTGAAGAAAATATATTTTTTTTAATGTATAAATTTTGTGTAATTCCCCAAAGAGATAATTAAATGTAGACAATCCCATATAATTATGAGATAGTGAAATAAACCCTTGCCAATTTAATAACTTCAAAATAAAGTTATCTATAGAAGAAATGACATCAAATAAATCATTAAATACAATAAAGATAAAAAAATCATGATATAACATATCAAAATGGTAAGCATATACATAACACTAAGTATTAAGAAGTGAATGTCGATTATATATCACTAAAGTAAAAGTGAGGCGAGAAACCAATACATCGGGTTAGACTTACATAATATGTGTCTACCCCTTATTTATATTAAATTTAGGTTAATTATAATTTTATTATTTAAAAACACTCATATATATCATACCATATATGATTTACTTATATTATTTACTTCCTTTTTAATAACAATTATTTTTTAAAATCATTGTTTCACGTGATAATTTTTTCATTTTTCATGTAAGTTTTTTCCTAGAAATTTTGGTAATTTTATTTTGATCATGGTTAAATAATATCTAAAATTTTAACCATTATATAAATACCATATATATTCATTATTTATTTATATATATTAATCTATTAATTTTAGAGATAAAAATTGAATTAATCCATTCATGGAGACCGTAAGTCTTACATACACATTAACATTGATTACATTTTCCTGATGGAGGGGAAAAGGAACATAATTATTAATTAATATTTATAGTTTCACAACTATTTCATATATATCATTTATAATAATCAAAATCAACCTTATTATGATCCTTGTAAAAATAAAAGGAAAATAAATTCATATCGCTATGAGGAGGCGGTATTCAACATGTATGCAAGAGTGAAGTGATTCTTTTGGAATAGGTAGATGGGTAAAATGTTATTTTTTAAATTATATTTATAGAAGTGTTTTTAGATCAAAATACCACATTTATTCAGTAATTTTTACCCTACTACCTTTCATATAAATTTTATGTGAAGAGTGAATCATATGGCTTCGTGAGGCGGTAGTCCATTATATATAGGGGAAACAATATTGTATCCCCTGGTGAATCTAATGGAAGAAGGTAATTGTTATATAATAATTAAATAAGTAAAATAATTTAATTAATTTCATATCTATATGTTAAATCCATAATTATATCCAACCTTGAAAGGTGGTGACAGAAAACAAATCACATTGATTTGTGAGGCTTTAGTCTGCCATACACAGAATCGAAAGTTTGATTCCCATTTAATAGAAGTGGAGATGCATATGTGATATTTCATTAAGATAATAACATCATGGTATATAGGATATATTTATTATATTATATTATCATAAATAAATATTTTTTTATGTATTTTCAAGAATAAATTAAATAAATATGTGTGTTTATGAGTTTTAAATATTCTTTAGAGATCCACGTTAGGTTTATATCTAAAGCCTTATTCATAGGGTTTGTAATCAAAATAAGTCCTTTAAGATGATAGTATTTAATTATTGAACTTATTTGGGTAGGTTTGTTCTGATCCAATGTGTTGTGGAATTGTGAATTGGGTTGCAGAGGGGTTCGTATTTTATAAGTTAGCGAGAGGACACACGTTGAATTTTTTAAAAGACAAATTGATAGATATATTTTAATAATGTTAAAATTCTTAGAAAATAGATCTGTATAGATCATTAGAGGTTATATGGTCAAACTAAATAAATAAAATTAGTTTTGGACACATTTTAGGTCATTTTAATTCTTATATTCTTAGTTCAACACCCTAGTTAAAACCATTTTTACCTTGAAGGTGTTAATTAATTTTTACTATTTTCATTATCTATTATGGTATAAAATTAAATTTAACTTATATAATATAAATTATTCTGATACTATATATGGAATTCATTTTTTTAATTCAACTCACAAAATATTCATAATTTAATTTTCAACTAAACCGCAAATGCGACTAAAGAGCTATTTCCCAAAGAGACAATTTTCATATTATTGAATATTTTAGTATCATAATAAAATAATTAACTAACTAAAATAATATAAAATAGTCAAATTGTAAAATATTTGAACTATTTTTAATTTAAATAATTAACATATAATTTAAATTTTTAATTCATTTAAACAGAGGTACTTTTCAATGAAAATCATTTTTTTCAATTTTCATCAAAAAATACTATTTTAAAAAAATCCAAAAAGTAAACAAAATATAAGTATGGAATATAGATTTCAAAAATTAATTTCATTTTTTCAGATAAATTTACTAAAATTATTAAAAATTAATTAAATAGTTTTTCCTAAAGGCTTTATTAAACAAATTTTAGAAAAAAATTAGTTTTTTCAGAAATAATATTTCAGTTTCATTCAAATGGTTCTATTTTATTCTTAATTAATCGATTACAATTAAATTTATTTCATACATGTATAAACATTTTATTATTTATAATCAAGTTATTCATATTCATAAACCACTAACTTAAAGTCTATGTTATAACATTCATATTTAAATAATAATATTTAAATAGGGTATCATGTTTCGTTCATATAGGATGTTGCGTGAATCACATTTTATCAAATATATTGAATTTAAGGAAATTTATTTTAAAATATCATGGTATTGTATTCTATGGTAAACTTTTTTTTCTTGTCATATAGGTTATCGAACATGATTTCTATCTTTCAAAATCAAGAGGTTTAACATTGAGACATTTAATTCAAAACTAAGGACATATTCTATCATTTTGGTTGTTTAGTTCATCTCGATCTTGAAGGAGAAAATGTATGAATTCTATTAAATTTTCCCAAATTTTGAAGGAGATATTATGTTGATGTTGAATCGTCCTAACTCTTTCTAGTGATATTCTTATAAACTAGTGGGATCTACTTTATATAAGAATTTAGATACATTTCTACTAGGATATATCTTCTGTAATCTATTTTGATATTAGTGTTAAAATCCTTGTCTTTTACCTCAATTGAACACAAAAAGGATATTTTCACACTCTTTATGGGAGAACCTTTTAAAAATAACATGTTCCCTATTTTTCATTACTTACAATAAATATAAATTTGGTTGAGATTTGGTATGATTGGAACTTAAACTAAACTAGTCATAGAGGTTGACTTCTAACATGAGAAAAATTATAAACAAATTAATACTAATTCAACCCCCACTCTCCTCTTTATGTTTCAAAAATTACTACCAAAGTATTTCTCCTTTTATCAATATGTTGTATACCATGAATTGTTTTTGAGGAACATACCTATTTTTTTACTTGAAGAATACACCAACCAATATATAATAGATATGAAGACAATATATATTTCTGTATGGGATAGTTCAATCCATAAAATATTAAAATATCATTTATATTAAATTAATATATTATATCAATCATGGATGTAAATTTCAAAACAAACTCTACTTAAATACTAAAAACACTAGATACCATTAATATTTTAAAAACATATATTCTCATATAGAAACCTAGAATATATATACGAAATAAATTTTTGGATATAGAGAATCCATTAGCTATTAAGATGATCATGGATCCACTAAGTGGGTAAATTAGTTACTGAATTTATTTTATCTTCCAAAACTAAATAAAGTTTCTAATCTATTAAACTTATTTACTTTTTTTCTGTCAAAACATTCCTCCCCTTAAAAAATCCATAAACTATAATGACATGTTCCCTTAAAAAATCATATATAAGAGTTTAATAGAAATTATTTCATATCATTTAATTCCCATTATATTTTAGGTTTATATTTTTTTTCAAAATTAAAAAAATCATATATATGTATAACAGATACGTTAAATACTGAAAAATTACACTAGATTTTCATTTTGTTCAAAAAAAACATGATTCTTAAATTTAATCTTTTATTTCATTCATGTCTCTTTTAATTCATTTAAAAGGTCCAATATATAATAAAGATAAACCTTTTTATTGTTTCTCCTCATTCTTAGGCTCTGTGAAATTATTTTAAAAATTGTGGATGAGCATAAAGAGGATACTAATGGATATAAAATTAGTATGGACCTATTAGTCTTTTTCAATAACTAAGATGTAAACAAGAAATTTTATAATTTTCATAATAAACCTTGAGCTCAAATATTTGTTTACATACTCATGAAGTCAAATTTATTTCCCTTATTTTTTTGGATATAAATTCATAATACTAAATGAAGGATAAATACTAATCATGAGTTTTTATTAAAAACTTAATAACCAATTGAAAATATTTTCATAAAAATAATAACTTTCTCCATTAAAATTATAAAGATAGTTATTAAAAAAATATGAATTTTTTTCATACCTTTTCAATGTAAAATATTTTCCATAAAACATTATCTGTAATCATAAAAATCCATTTAGGTTTCCTGAGACATAATTTTCATAGTTACATTTATGAAACCTTATAATTTAATCCTCATGATGTATAATTCAAAAATATCTCATAGGAGTAACTTATATCTGATTATATATATCTCTTTACCCAATTCTGTAGAGATCAATATTAGGATCACCAATTATCATGAGTTACATTAGGCTCTCCCCTAGTCATAATACACATCTAATGACTATAGAAAACAAAAACACATATAATATTGAATTTACATCATGAAATATCATAAAATATATTATTTAACATATATAAAATAACACTTTTTGTCTTCATGTAAAAATAAAAATAAAAATTGTTTTTATTTAAAAAAATATATATATAATCCTTGAAAAAAGGGAAATAAAATTTTATTTGAAAAAAAATTATTTATTATTGAGTAATAATTCTATTGAGTAGTTTTCATGATGATGGTAAATTTTATTATTGACCCATATGATAAAAAAATTCCTTTCTTAACTTATCGAAAATAACCTGAATGGAAATGTTAAAAAGATATCTTTTTAAAACACTATTATAAATTTAAATGATTCATTTAAAATAAAATTAAAAACAATTTCATTGTAATATTAAAATTATGGAAACATTTTATGAAACATCTATATTAAAGAGAATGATTTAAAAAGGATACTTTGAAATAATTTAAACAAGGTTTTGAACAAAAATACATTACAAATTTTGAAGAATTTGAATCAAAAGAAGATTCAAAGAGAGAAATTGAAATGGATTTTTATATTAAATGAAATTTATAAAATTAATGATAATATTTATACATACTTCATTACATACACCAAATAAATTAAAACAAGTGGTGAATTTGAAATGAGTCTAAAATAAAGAAAATTGAGATGAGAAATCATTTATTCTGATCATGACAAGAAATGTATGTTATTTAACAACTTTATAATAAACTTATATTATTTATTTACATTTATAATAAAAATTTAATGTATTATAAGAATATCATAGTACATTTTATTTAATTTATTTCAAGTTTATTATAGTTACAAAATAATTTAGGTTTTTGTTGCATGTTTTGAGGACATTCAGTTCATAATCGCAAAACATCGTCTCTAGGTCTTGTATGGTCAAAGAGTTAATGGATCAATATTATAATGAATATTATTAAATGAAAACTTATAATATTTTAATATTAAATACATATTTAGAGATATCTATAAATTAATGAATTAGAAAATGAATTACATTTATTTGTGAATGTGATGTCTAACACATACAGATGAGTGATTCTATCATTTTACAAAGGACAGAAGGATGATATGGTAACTAATATTATCTTTCCAAAATCCAAAATATTTCATAAATATCATATATATATATATGTATATTCATTATCTCTATCATAATAACCTTGTTTATGAGGTAGTGAGGAAAAGTGAAACACATCGCTTCATTGAGGTGGTTCTCCACACACACACACACGAGGGATGTTTTCCCTTCCCATAGGATATAAAATGGGATGAACAATGGTTTTTATAACAACATAATAACAATTAAGTATAAGAAGGATACTCATTACATTATTCTATCAGGGATATATATGATTTTAAAGGTAGTGGAAGGAGAAATAAACCTGAAAACACATGGTTAATATTTTTACGTCATCTATGGATAACCACCTTTGGCTTACACCTCATTCCATAGAGGATTGAATTTTGGTCAAAATATGACTTATAAAATTATTGGTTGAATTTATTGAATGTGTTTTTATTTAATTATCAATATTAATGATTCAATTGATGTGAATAAGAAAATAGATAGGGTTCCCTTTTATGAGTGAGGGGAGTGTAACTATTGTAATTCTTTCACAATTTTAAATTAATATAAATATTATTAATGAAGAAGTAAAAATAAATATTTATAAATTATAATATAATGTAATAAAGGATTAAATAAAATCATATAATATGATTTAATGTGAGATCTTTTCTCTTAATAAACACATTTTATCCTTTATTGTGGTGAAATAATTTTACCATGGTCTTGATTCATTCTGACTAAAAATGAATTTAAACTCATTATTAAATTTGAAACACATGATTTGAAATAAAAAATACATTTCATATTATTAAATTTCAATATGTTATTGAAATGAATTTTATTATAAGTTTAGAATGTTAAATGAAAAATTGAATATTTTCAAAAATATAATTTTAAGCCTAAAAATGAATTTATACCAAAATGAAGCCTTATATTGATTCATATGTATTTAATTAGGATAATTTGAATTAAAGGGTAATAATGTTACTATAAATACAATTCATAACATAATGTTACATTGTAAATACTTAAAAATAAATGATCGTGTTTTAAATTTTTTTTACTTATCACTATTCACCAAAAATTGTTATTTTTAGAAATTCAATGAAATTAACCCTAATATATCATTGAAATATTAATATTAAAAATAATTCCATTTTATTATGATTAATTTTAAAAATATATAAATTTAATTTCTAAATAAAACTATATAATACATGAAAAACACTTTCATTATGGGAATAAAAAAAATTTATTTGAAAATCATATAAAATTATTATACTGAATGTGAATTCATAAAATATATCAAATAATATTTATATAACATTAAGCATATTTATTCTTAATATTACTAGGATTATACTATTATTTCCACATTAAATAAACAACATCCTCATAATTTTAGTAATCACATAAACAAGTAGGGATATTTTTCCCTAACAGTATTTTGAGGCTCCTATGTTTCTTCTTCAATAATGTGGTTCTTCCAAAAAAACATTAACTAGGTGTGTTACCTTATTACATAACACCCAATCTTTACGATCATGAATCTTCTATAAATTTTACTAAATAAGTTTTTTTTCTCAAACTATACCAGCATGGGGACTGAAACATGAGAGGCATTATGTAGAAAATAATTTAGTAAGAAAACATGAAACACATATCGAATCTGAGATAACCTTATAGGTAAGGATATTCGTTAAGTAACTAATCCAACCTTTTAAATAATTTCATATGCTTAAATAAACTATGGGAGTAAAATTTCTTTTTATTAAATAACATTACTCATTTCCATGGAGTATTTTTAAGAAAGGAATGGTTCATGCATCAAATAAAAGTATTTCCCCATTTTATCTACATAACTCTTTTATCTACTATGATAATCACTCATTTATTATTGAATTGTCTTTACCATATCAACCATTTATTCTACCTTTTATTTTCCCAATCACATCCTTTAATGGACCATATCCCATCATATTTGATTTGCATACTGATTTCCATATAATTCCTTAAATGGTTACATATTTGTACAATATTGGAAACAACTCTTATAAGAAAACTCGACTATTAAAAAATATTTTCCCCAACATCCCTTGTTATCCAATTATAGATATTGAATCATACCTTCCAAATTATGAAACATTTTTTCTTGCAGTATAACAAATTATTGAAGAAAATCATTACAAAAATTTCATTTAGCACCTACTGAACTATAAAGTCCCTTAAAAAATTTAGAGGTAAATCTGGGATCATAGATATATGTAATAAAGAAAGAACTCTTGATAACCTAACTATCTCATTACGATAAATTTGGGGATGTTGATCCAAACACATAATATATTGAATAGGAATAAAATTCATATATTATGTAAAATTATCTACAATAACTAAATAACATTATTACCTCAAGATGTATTTGGTAATCTCAACATGAGATCCATGTATATATTCTCCCATTTCAGTTCAGGCATTGAAAAAGTCTAAATGACCCCCTTTGGTAGTTTTCACTCGGTTTTTCCCTGTCAAAAAGTAAATAAATTCCATTTTAAATTGTAAATTTCCTTTTCTTTCCTTCCTTAAAATAATATTCATGAACGTATTTGTATATAATTATGCTACCAGGATGAATAAAAAATAGAGATCTATTTTCTCTACTTAAAAATTAATAATTTTACCTAAGATCACTTGGAATACACAATACATGTCCTAATATAATAACATCTTCCTTTCCAATTTTAAATTCAAGAAAATTAATATTATTAAGAAAATCATAACTATCATTAAATCCATTATATAAATTTCGAGATGTTTTTATTCGTTTAGAAAAATGTGAATAAAGTAACAACTAAACCGAAATTTAGAGAGTTCTTAAAGGCATTATTTCATGGCTGCTATTAAATTAATCTCTAAACAAAATATCTTGTTCCAATTTCATGATTTTTTCTATTGAATTATATTCTCATCTAGAGTAATAAACTATATTGTTTTCATTACAATGATAAAATTTGATTTTGATATAATAATCCTTTATCCATTCTAACCACCTTCTCTGCCTCATGTTCAACTATTTTTTTGAGTGAATATAATCTTTAAAAGTTTATGGACTATACTTTTTTAATTATATAATCCATATAAAGGATTCTTATAAATTTGTAAATAAAAAAATTCTAAATATTTAATATTATTCAAATTGTAATTATTTTCAGAGATTTTTAATTTAACTAAAGCACATGTAATTACTCAATCATCTTGCATCTGGACACAACTATGTCAATTCAAAGAAGATTCACTATAAATTAAAATACCATTGTTTTTTTAGTAATGATAACACTAGATAATTATCCGATATTATTTTTAATTCATATAAAAATTAATCACAGTCATTTTCATTGATGAATATTAAATTTTTCAACTTAACATATATAGTGGGATAGATAATTGGGAAACTTTTCAATAAAATGTTAGTATTAACCTGTTACTGTAATGAACTTTTGAATCACGTAGTGATTTATAATTTATTTAAACTATTCCACCACATTATTTTTAAAATGAAAAATGGTTATTACAGCATATAAATATAATAATATCTTATATAATACATTAATTTCATGATTTAAATAATATATCACACAAATAATCAAAAAATCTGAGGACAGAAAGATTAATTGTCTTGAAAATTAGCTATATAAAAATCTATATTTTCAACACCAATAAACATTTCGACATAACCATTATTTTCCATAAAAAATATAGATATACCACATGCTATAATAATCTTAATAACCTAGGGATTTAATACATAATAAAGGGGTATACTTTGATACGTAGTAATAGAAAATCATATCATAACATATCAGATAATAATCATCTAGAAGAGCAAGATGAATATAATAAATATTATATTATAAGACCATAAGGCTATAGATGATAACATTAAAAAAATTTACAGAATCATTAGACCATTAAAATATCATTATGTAATCACAAAAGTTATGATATGGCTCAGAATACATCTCAATAATCACAAAACATGTGAGCATAACATAAAAGTGTGGAATACATTTTAAAAAATAATACATAATCCTAATAACATGGAAATTTCAGGGAAAATAAATGAATCTTGAAATTTTCTAATAACATGATAAAAAACTAGGAAATTTTGCATAAACATAATCATAGGAAAACCCTTGTTCAAAAACTCATTATGCCCATGTTTATGTGTACAAACACATTATGTCCATGCCTACAGATATGTGAAAATCCATTATGGAAACTTTTTTATGAAAAAAGTGACTATGTCCATGAATAAATATATCATGATATGTAAAAATTAACCAATGAAGTTTGTAGAGATATTCGACCCCACTTGTCACAATATATTCATTTATGTGTTATATAAAATCAGTCGTCATATCGTAAGGATCCCATGGAAAAACAATCTATTTTTAAATATTTTAAAATATAATATAAAATGAATATAATTATAATAATATATAAAATTAATATTCTGAAAATTTATTTATATCATAAAATCATATAAATGGTGATAAAAAATCACTTCATTAGAGATAAAATTTGAGAAAAAAAAACTAAAATTAAAATTTTTTTACAAAACAAATTAAAAGACTATCTTAAAAGAGGAAGTAAAGATTAATTTAAAAATATATATGGAAATATAAGACATTTTTAAACCATAATATAATCAATTAAAAATAAATTATCATTGAAAAAGTACAAAAAATATCCTATAAATCCATATTGTCAAAAAATGAATGTAATTCCACTAGAAATAATTTTAGGCTATTTAAAAAAACAATTCGTATAACATCTGAAATAACATCATATTATAAAATATTTGATAGAAAATTTTATAATTTAATGTACTATACATAAAATTATTTCCATAAATAAACACTTTTTATAAGAAAAATATGGGCTTGAAAAATAACATTCATTGGTATGAGTGGGTGTTATTCTTACTAATGTTATAATTTTATTTTGAAAAAAAAAACATTATCAAAGAATTTTTTTATTGATAATGAGAAGAAATTACCCTAGGGAAATTATTAAACACTATATTAAATAGTTTAATGTAAATATAAAATAAATATTTATATATACATTCAATTTAAAATTATTATGATCCAATTAATTGAAAATTGAGTCGATAAAACCCTTAAATTTTTTTAATTTTTGTGTCAAAAAACCCATGAGAGAAATAAAATTTAATAGAACATTTAATTTCACGAAAAATAATAGAATACAAATAAAAAAAATTTATACGTCTAATAGACTCACTGTTATAAAAAACAATATGGTCTATAATAAGAAATATATATCAAGATGTGACATTTTGAGTCAAGAAACCCTTACCATGGATTCTTGCTTAGTTAATCACTCTAACCTCTAGTGTTAAAAAATATCTTAATAAAATATTATACAATATTATTCATATATATAACATTTTTTTAATTCATTTATGATTATTCTCTATATGAATATTAGTGTTTTATTATATATTTTCAATATCTGGTGTGATTAATCTTGATCAATTTTGACAAGTTTTATAATCAATAGTGTTGTTATTAATTCTTATCCAAAAATATATAATTCTAAAATAATAAAATGATATTTAATTGATGGTATGGGATAGTTTATAATGTTATATATTAATTCTATGTCAGTTTCATTTACATCCCCTATAGATGAATTTTTCAACAAGCATGTTTTAGTGCTTTCTACCAGATGAATTATGGTATCTCAATTAATGAGTTAATGGATTATAAGAAAAAAGTAAAAAAAATAAAAATCAGTATTTAATAATTAGGATCCACTCTAATGATTTAAATTACATACATGAATGAATTTTATAGTGTTTTTCATACAGGTGGTTGAACCCACCCAACAAGAATATGCCAAAATCTATGTGAGAGTATGTCTATAGAAAAGACCATTTTTTATTATATCATTATCACAAAAATTTAATGGAATTATTTAGATTTTATTCAGTCAATGTATATTAATTTTAATGATAAATAATAATCATATAAATGAAAAATATATTTTCACTAATACAAACACTTCTTTTCCTCTTGGTATATTTGTTTTAAGATATTAGTTTTTGAATGATCATTTATTTATAATATTACTTATTGAATTAAAATTTTATATTTTCAAAATATAAATCAATACATAAATAAAATACATATTCAATAAACGTTTTTCATGAACTAGTCATAGAATTTGGTGACCAAAAAAAACATGTTGTTAATGTAGGTGGTGGTTTACACATGCGCATGGGTGATGATTTGATTTTTTTTTTGACAAAATGAGAGGTGTATAGATAGTGATGGTACTATAAATATAATAAATATTTATTATATTATTAATACTGGTTTAATTATACACATATTTCAATAATGGGTTTGGAGGTGGGTGGATTAAAAGGATAATTAATGTAAGTTAAATGGTATGTAACACTTGCATTAAGAATTTGGTTCTTCTATTGAGTTGTCCTTTTTGAATTTGTGAATTGGAGAATTTTTTATTATCATTCATACTACAAAAAATTTATAGGGTAACATTAAGAATTTAATTGGGTGATCTTTTATTTTACTTTCCAACTAATGGGGTGTCTTGAAAAAGGTGGAGTGATATCCTTTTATAAGTGAAAAGTAGGGAAAATACATGGAAAGGAATTTTAGGTTAGTGTATTAATATAATTGAATGAGATTTATGTTAGTTAGGTGGGGAATTAATGGTGAAAAATGTATGAATGATTTTCATATTAAAATACTTATTTTATATGGTCTAAGTTTAAAATGTTTTACTAAAATTTGATCCTTGTTATATTACCAATTTAATCACTTATATAGCATGATTAAAATTTTACCATGGAAGTTATTTTATCAATCAAAATATAACGTGAAAGTGTTTGTAAAATTTAGATGTTAGGTATTTGAATTTAGAATAATTTTAATATAAATACATTTCTAAATATAAGAAAATTAACTTTTAAATAAAAAATATAATATATTGGGAAACTCTCTCTGTAGAAAAAATTAATTTCAATCATTAATGTTTCATAATATTATTCAAAAATGATTACAAATTAAATTATTATTAACTAATTAATATATATTTTTAAACATCATATTATTATATTAATTAAAATTATATCTATTTAATTTAAAAAAAATAAAAGTGTTTATAAAAGTAGTAGTCTTAAAAAAAATTCTTCGCAATCTTAACTAATATTTAACCTGGTACCTTTATTTTATTCATAAAGTTTAAATTGATCCCATTAACGAATTTGGTAATACTAATAAAAATAAATCATTTTATCTAATTAAATTCCTAATTTTTTGAAAATTTATTCTTTATATAAGTGTTCATAACACATTATACTTATTACAAAACATGTCTCTTCAAAAAATTAAATTTCTTTTTTAGATAATATATTTTTATTTATTATTTATAATGTGGTTACATTTAGTGATACCCACAAATTAAATATATATAATATAATTTTAATATTTAGAAAATTGAATAAGCTAACACTATTTTTCTTTTTTGTTCTCCATTGAGTGCATAACATGCTACTCACATAGTATTTAATAAAATAAAAGTAATTACTAAAATCATGGTTCATTACATTCTTCACCCTTAAAAATAATTTCAATCAAAAATATTTATTAAATAGATTAATTAAATAAAGATTAGTTCTATCTCATCACATACTCATGTTAAAACATTGCCTCCTCATATTTATTATTCCACTGGTAAAATTTTACTTGATGAGTTATATTATTCATTATAATGTTGTCTCTTCGACCCATAATTTCGAAAATTTATTCATAATATTAATGGTCATGTTTCAATTTTATATCTTATGATCTTATTACATGTGATGGATCTAGAATATATTTCTTCAAAAGTGATATGTGGAACACATTGTGCACTTGATATAGGTTTGAGGGATTGTAAAGAAATAGGCTATGACCCCCAAAAGATGATGGATCTTGAAGGGAAAAATTTATCATGGGACCAACTTCCCTTAATTCTCAAATCTCATAACCTTATTCCATTATCATAGTCAAAGTAACACAACATCACTAACATCAAACTATATATATCATTGATGATTATCTATATAACTCTTCTAATGATATTTTTAAACCCTCTTATATAGATGAATGGTTTAAAAAATTACTTATCATTCTTTGATAACGTTAGAGAATATAATCATACTCAATATAAATTCAACCAATCATGTTAGACTCTTATATATTCTCTCAAAAAGGTCCAAATAAAGTTCCATCTGAATTATATAATTGAAATAGTTTCTATATGAGAACTCTTCTAGGGGGAGGTGTTGACCCCAACATCATTTGAAATCCATAAAATAAGATCTCAATATATTCTCTATAGTTCGAATTCTCATCGCAAACTAAACATTTGTATGGGGATTGAAAGAAAATATAAATAGTATAAATTTATATAATTATTTCTAATGAGTTCTTTAAAACCTTGAGGTAAGAATTAAATCCCCTTCAGATATAATAAAGAGTGGTACTCTATGCATCCCCACCATGTCTCATGTGTATATATTGTCGATTTAGACATGGGAGAAATATTATTTGATTCAAATAAAATGTGGTGAATATTTTATGTCAGCAACTAAAACCAAAATAAAATTATGGACTTCATACAATTTGTGGAGTCTTATGATGATATCCATTACGTTGTTTTTCCCATTTCAATACCGGTATGGGTAATGATTGCAACATACCTTTAGAATTTTTTAAGACATATTTTTTTGTAATATCAAAAATTGATATATGTATTATAAAATTTGTCTTTTCTTGTTATCCTAATATTTTTTTGATCGTTATATATCTTTAAACTTACTGGATGTATAAAGAAGGAAGATCTATGTGAGTCATCCAAAATTCCCTTCTTTAATTCTGGTTTTTTTTTGGAAAAAATATTCAAGTCCCAAGACATATAACTAAATCATTATTAATAATGAACTCAAAAATATTCACTACCTTTTTATATAGATCTAAATCATATTCTAGTGTTTCTTTGATCTTTTTTAAATTCTCGTTTGAGTAGCCATTTGGGAAAAATGTATTTTAATCCAACCATTATGTTAGCAAGATTAATCATTTTAAAATCCATTTTTATTGGTTCTTTTTCAATACATTTCATGAATATATGATCATGTTCATTCTTAATCATAGCACCATCAACCTTATATTTCTTCTTAATGTGGTAATTTATTGAGTATTAATAATATTTTATCAATTCTAACTATCATAGTTAATGAATATTTAACTCCTTCTATGTGAATATATATTTCAAGATCATGTGATAAGTATATATATATCTTAATTTTTTCAATAGAGATAATTATATCAAATATGTAATGAAATTATCACTACCACCATGCGTCATATAATTTCATTCATTAGTATTTAATTGGTGTGATTCATATAAAATTTCTTTTTTATTCTTGATGAGGACTCAACCCAAGACCGTTTTCTAAGAATCAATATATATTAGAAACCCTTCCCCACTAAATAGTAATTTATTTATATAAGTGGTGACCAACCTATTTTTTGTTCCTCGAAAGATTAATTACATTTTTTATCAAAATGAAATACACTCCCTTCCATGTTAGTTTGTTTTTCAGATTCTGTAGTGATGAAAAATTTCTCAAAAATCAAGTATAATATCTTACTAAAAAGTATGGATCTATGTTACATATGCCTTTTTAGGATATAACATGATATATTTCAAATATAATGGATCTATTAGTATTCTTGTCCCTATGATTACATATCCCATGAATGATATGTTGTTATCCATAATACAATCCAATTGGATTTTTCATTTGGTTTCTTCTTTCTCAAGGACATTAAAAAACCTTAAATGATTTTCATGATATTTATTGATACTTGAAAATATAATAATATCAATTTTAAGGAGAGCCCCCAATTGAATATGGTTATTTTTAAAGGATATATTAATTAGATCCATGAATACAGCATAGTCATTAATATGTTTGTAGTTATCACTAGAAATTAATAGTTATCATAACATGTTTGGATAGATGTCTTAGAAATATCCACCCTTTTTTCCCTTAATTGATTTTATCTAGATCAAATTTTAATCCTTTAGGATTATTGATCTATAATAATCTTATTTAATATATCATTGATATGGGGTATATGACACTTATACATGAACATTATTTTAATGATCTCACAAAAATAAAAGTAAAATATATATATTAATAAATCCTTGTTTTTGGACAGGAGAACATGTGTACCCCATAGTGATGCACTGGGGAATATAAAATCATTCTAAAATTTCTTTTATAGCTCCTTCTTTAACTCCCCCAATCAAAAGGGAGTTAATATATATATACTCTTTGAGAAAGGAATGTCACCAGGTATGAAAATGATTGAAAATCCAACTTGAAACTCTATGGTAAGACAAATCACTACATCCAAAAATGCATCAGTATATTATCATAAAATAAGAATATAATAAAAACTAACTTTATACCTGGTCAACTAAATTAATATTCCGTCATTTTTTAGTACCATAACCCATATTATAATATTTTCTTCCATAGGATGTTCATAATAATCCATGTAGTGATACAAGATAACTGATAATTTTGGATACGAAATGATATTTCCTTATCCCAATAGTAGATATGTTCTTTATGTATGAAAATCCAAACCATACTCAATATTATTTCAAATTCAAGTAAAGGAAAAAAAATTATATATATAGTAAGTATTCACCCACAAATCTTAATTTTAGTAGATTTATAAATTTTAGACACAATAATTATGACACAAGGGGTTTTCAACTATAGTTTAATATCCATATCATAGATGGGGGAGGGTTATTCCACATTTGTGAAAAACATTTGTGATTTAAAATAATGATATAAAAAATAATGTGTTAACATATTTATTAAATATATCATGTGTCCTTCGCATCACTGCATTATCATGATCTACCTTAATAATTGTGATTGTGAATTCCCTTCTATATTACTTCAGTGTAAGAGATTATTGGGGTATAATTTCATTATTAGATCAATGGATGGGGAATTTGTTAACATAATTTTTTAACTCCTTAAATTTTAAGCATTGATATGGGGGGTTGTTATTAAAGGTAACATTCTTCTCCTAGGTTGCATTAACTGGATTATTGGTATTAGTTCAACTTTTGTTGTCTTGGTTTCCTACATTACCAAACATTTAAAACATCCTTGATACCTTAACACAATTATAAGGGTTATTTATCCCACAATGTTTCATGTATGAAATTTGAGTTTCTTCCCACCATGTGTATTATCATTTGGGATTTGATGAAAATACACTTTTTTCCTTTTATCAAGAATATTTAGTGTTTTTTATTTTTATATCTTAATTAGTAGAACATCAAACAGTCAATTCATTGTTATAAAAATAAGTTATAGATAATTCTCTTCAAATACTATTTTTTATGCTAGTAAAAAAGAGAGTGATTTTTCATTCAGTTTTAGAGATTCAACTGGAGGCTTACCTCAAGATTCTAATAAAATTTTATTCATATGATATAATAGATTAATACTATTTTTATTCAATTCTAAGAATTAATGATCTATTTTTTGGAATTATTCTGAGGAAAATATGGAGGAAATATTTTTCCCTTGAACCCTTCCCACTCAATAGGGACTACTTCCTCCCTTTTGTGTTATTATTAGTAATATTCAACTATTGGTAAAAATTACCTTTTAAACAATAGATGACCAAAATTTCCTCCTCAGGGTTTGAGCACTGTAGAATGGAAAATATCTTTTCCATAATTTTGACCCACTACTCCGCAACCACCAGAATAGAAGAATTGCTAAAATAGGGTGGATGTTGCATAATAAATTACTCGATATTGAGTTTTTAATTTGTGTACTTTTTTATCAACATGATTTCGGTTTTTTCTAGAACCTGAGACTACTAGGTGAGAACTTTTATAAAGGTTTTCATTACAATATTTGTCTCATTAGGATTCCTATTAGTAAAATCTACACATTTTCCGTTACACACTTTTTTAACATGATTCTTTTAGGTTCCCACCATTAATTTTATTAGAGGAAAATATGTAATGAGTATATATAAATTATTTAATTTAAAAAATGGAAAATATAAACAGTAACGTGGGATTTAAAACATTATATGCATACATTTTCCTACGAATATCTAGATTTAAATCCGAGTTATCCATAGTTAGTTTTCTAACTAAACTAGTTATACATTTATTCATATCCTAAATATTTGTTCAAAAAAAACTTTAACCAAATCCAATCTCCTAGAAGTTTTAAACCATGTGTGCAATTGGGCCTCTCTGTCATGCATAATCTAGTGGTCAAGTTAGTACCCAATCTTCATGTTTTAGGTTTATTACATCTAGATTCATATTTTCATGAACAGTCATACACTTTTATTATCTATAAAGAGATTTCACTCTAAAGATAACAACACAAACTCTACATTATAAAAATTCCAAGATGTTATCCTGCACATGGACTCTACCCTTGTACATATCCTAAGGGTTTTTTACAAATTATATCTAAAATTATCCAAAAAAATGTCTATAAAATCAATTTGATACTGAAGGATGTGAAAAAATCTAAACATAAACTGAATAACACATTATTTTTATGATTTAAATTATAAATGTGAGAAATTGTCAAATTACATGAAGACCAAATGGATTATTTTCTTGGATAGTAGTTATATAAACAAATTATTTTAGAACACTTGAAAAAAAATCTATAATCTATCTCATATAGATTCTTTTCATGATATATCACATGATATAATAATATTCATCACCATTGAATTGGGAATATAAGACATAGACATTCATACATTCTCAATAAGGTAAAACATTTCATAATGTACCATTTCGTAAACATGAAGGATATCATGGGAAAGATGATAAATATATTATTAAAAGATTATAATACCGTCAATTATTATCATAAATAAGGTTAAATAGTATAAGATGATAAAAATATCATTAATAAATCATAAAATTTATGAAAACGATCAAAATATATCTCAATAATCATAAAACATATGAGCGTGATAGAAAATTATGAAATAACTATTTTTAAAAAGGTGCAATCATAATAAAATGGAATTTACCAGAAATGAAATTTATTTTTAAAATGTTACAAAAGTTGATAAAAAATAATGATTTTTGACATAATCATAATCATAAGAAAACCATTATAAAAAAATTATCATGCCCATGTCTGTGTGAAACAACTCATTTAATCTATAACTATAAAAGTTAGAATCCCCATTATGCCGGCACCTATATGAAAAACACATTTTTTTCATGTCTGAATATATCATGAGATATAAACGTAAACCAATGTATTAGGTGGGGTCAATATAGTATCCCATATAGTATCATACCAGCATGAGTGTGCCACTTAAAATCAATAATTATAATTTAAAGAATCTATGTAAAAACAATGGGTTTCATAAGATTTTCAAAAACACCGCATAACATGAAATTATGAAATCATAGGATATTAAATTCTCATTTACCAAAAGGAATAATATCATAATAACATATATACGGTAATCAAAATTACACTTTATGAGAGTTAAACCTTGGAGGAAAAATATATACAAAGTACAAACGTTTTCTCAAATCCTTTTAATCATTTTTTTAGAAGATGAATTAAAAATTACATAAACATATTCTCAAGGGAAATATAAGACATTTTAAAACCTTGTTATAATGTGTTAAAAATAATTTTTCTTTAATATAAATAAAAAACAAACTTAAAAATTTTAAGTGAAAGTTAATGAAATAAATTTATCTATTAAGATTTTAGTCTATTTGTTTTAAAACAAATTAATACAAAATTGGATGAAATTGATTTTTTAAAATAAATAAAGGAAAATTTTATGAAAATTTATGATAATACATACATGGATTTATTTATTTAAATTTCATTCAATATAAAAACATGGACACGTAAATTAAGATTCATTTGTTAGAACGATGATTACTTTTACCAATTTTACTCTTTTATTTTGCAAAATGTTTTATCATATAAGTGGTTATTGATAATGAGAATTAATTTCCCTACATAATTATTAGAAATAAAATATTAAATTAGTAAATTTAATGAACAAGTAAATCATGAAAACCATATTTATGAAAGAATGACTATGATCATATTATTCAGAATGTGTTTTGATAAAAACCATATGGATGTTTTGATTTTTGAATTAAAATTCCATTAGATAGTTAACATGGAAGAAAAAAATAAATATAATGAAATATAATAGAATCATGATACAAAATATTATATTGGATTTTGATATACCATTTTAAATGAAAATAGTTTATAAAAAAGACTGAAGAGGTGAACTTTTGTGATAGGAAATCATTAAATCAAATTCTTTTTTAGTTGTTTACTATATTACAGAATTTATAACAAAAATAAATATCATAAACACCTATTTAATAACTATATAAAATTACATAAATTTTTATAAAAATAATTTATAATTATCTTCAACATGTATACTTTTTAGTTATTGTCTATTTTAAATATCATGTGTGATTAATCGTTTTCATTTTGGAATAATTTCCTAATTAGTTGTGTATATCAAAATTATTTTGTAAAATTTAATCATTGAAATATAATATAAGATACTGGAATTTGTTTATATATGATATTTTATAAATATATAGTTTTATTAGATGATATTTTTTTTATGGTTATTATAAATGAAATTTATGACAGACATGTTTTAGTGATTTTAAGAAAATGAATAGTGATATATTAATTAATGAAATAAATTTTTATATTAAAAATAATAATAATTATTTACTTATTGATATTAAATTTTATGTTCACATATCCATTATTTATATATATATTTTCATTTTAAATGTTTTTTGGTAACCAACTCGACAACAGTTTGTTGTAATCCATGTGTGAGTGCGGTTATAGAAGAGTTACTTTTGATATAATATCATTATAAAAATGTTATGATGAAATAATCTATATGTTATTAAGGTGATGAATCAAAGTTAGGAAGATTTATTTTAGGAAGGTAAATGAAGCATATTTTTTCACTTAAAAATAAACCATTTTTCCTATTTCTATGTTCATTTTGGAAAATTTATTACCATTAAAAAATATTATGAATATTAAACATAGAATTCGTAATTTATATTTATAGAATTTAATAGATGAAAAAAATAATATTTTGATTCAATAAATCCATTTCTATAATAAGGTTCATATAGTGGTGATGATGAATGAATCAATTTATTCATAGTGGTAGTAGTCCGTTCATACGAATGAACAATTTTTTCATTTTTTAGATTGAATGGGATTGAAATAGATAATGGTTAAAATAAAAATATAATAAAATTTTATTATATTATTTATACTTATTTTGTTATACAAATGTGATAAGAATTAATTTGGAGGTGGTTTGAAGAGAAGGATAATGAAAGGGCCTTAAAGGGTAAGTAATACTTATGTTAGGAATTTAGATCTTTTCTTAATGTATCCTTCGAGAATGGGGGAATGGATATCCTTATTGAGTTTAGAGGATAAAAAACTAGTATAGTATATATAGATGAATTAAATTGGGTAGAATTTATTTTTAATTGCATACTAGGTTTATATCTTGAAAAGGATGTAAGTGAGGACCTTTATAGGTGAAAATGAGGGAAAGGTATTTGGAAAACTGTTTTAGGTAAGCGGTAAAAAAGAAAATTTCATGATATTAAAGTGAGGGAAATGATAAAATATCGTAGGTAAATATAGTTATGAATGTCCCATCTAACAAAGGTATTTTGGAAGCTCTATTAATCAAATATATTTAGTAAAATTTTGGCCACATTAGATTACCCATTTTAACAATTAGTAATAGTGATGAAACTTGAACCATAGAAATTATTTTTTCACTAAAAGTATAAGATGATACATATTAAAAAAAATTCACATGATTAATCTTAATCATCACTCCATTTAATATAATAAAATATGTTAATTGAATAAAACTGTCTTATAAATTAAAACATTTAATGTCAAGAAAAACCGATTTCATATAAAAATGTTATTTTAATCATTATGTGTGATTAATATTATTTAACATTGAAAATAATTTAAAGGAGCGTTAATTAATTTGAATATTTGGTTAAACATAAAAAATAGTATTAATTAATAATATATCCACTTTATGTTTTTAAAAATACCAAGTATTTATAAAAGTATAATTTAACATAAAATAATTGTCTTACAGATGTTACTAATATTTAGCTTGGTAACATTTTTTATGCCTAAAAAGAAATTGACGTAATAATATAATTGTATCATTATAAATAAAAATATTCAAATCATATTACCTAATTCATTTCATAAAATTGGTAAAAGTTAGTTTTTATATAAGCACAGATAATGCATATGTATAATTTAATGAAACATGTATCTTCTAATAATAAAATTACCCCTGTTTTCTTATAATGTTTATAACATTTTTATTTCTTTGGATATCGAAATATTTAATGGATATAATATAAAAGTTAAATTTAATAATTTTATTATGGAAAAATAGTTTTTCATTAAAGTTTTTTCCTACAAGGAAATCCACTCACACGGACTTTCATAAAAGAAAATAAATTAGTAAAATCATGTATTTTTATAGTTATTCCATTTTTAAAAACAATATTTCTAAGGAAAGAAATTTAATATTATTAAAATTAAAATTTACGAAATTTTACATATAACATATTTTCTTAATATATATATATATAGTATAATAATTAAATATTCCTCATGATCTACATAAATATTAGAATAGAATAGAATTTTATCTAGGAAAACCATCACAAATATATCCAAATACTCATGGAAACCATATTAATAAGATATATATATATATATATATTAATTTAATTCATTAATTTAAATTTTATAAAAAAATAACATAATTTACATACCTGTTATAATACCTTATCTTTGGAATGTATTCCTCCATCAATTTAAACAAATGATATTTGGACCTGAAATCAATCTTTAAAAAATTCATTTCTCCATAAGGATAGTCAAAAAAGTAATATTTATTAGTCAAGGAATAATATTTCTCAATAGCGATGTTATAAAGTTTTCTATAATTAATTTAGATCCTTATAAATCTATAATTCCTTTTAAATAATAAAATATGAGAAACCCAAGGTCAAGTTCAAGGGATAATTAAAATGTTATTGAGAAAATCTATAATTTCATTTTCAAGAATATTAAATCTGATGGGTCCTTTAGATATTGTGGTTTTTGAAATATAGTTATCTTTTTCTACTTTGTTAATAGTGAATTCACCCTTTTTATAAGGAATAGCATGAGCCATTTCATCATGAAATACGTTATTATATTCAATAAATATTACCCATAACTAATTTATACAAATTATTTTCTTTTAGCAATATGAGAAAATAACTCTCACTACCATCATTAATAAAGTTCGCATCATCTATATATATTATAGTTAGAATGAATTAATTCATATATAAAAAATAAAACTCACTGTGAAACTTTTATATAACATCCTTAGATTTGCAATCTATATTTTCATGAAAGACATAAAGTCAATCCTTACATATTATATCATAAAATAAAAATATGGGAATGATAATAATATTTTTATGAAAAAAATTTATAGATAAAAATAGGAATATTATTATAAATCTATTTAGTTTTAATACATCAACTATAAGATTTTCCCAAAGATTATTTATCAATTTCTTGATGATATATTTCATTTTTATTAGAAAACATACCATAAATAAAATAATGACTAGACCCTAAATCAAACAAGGAATTATAATATGCTGAGTAAAAAAGTATTTTAACTTTTAATACATTATTAAATGTTCATTAATTTATTAAGAGAGTTATACATGAATTTTTCATACCCCTCTAAGTATGGACATGACGATTTATAGCTTTTAGGGTTGTTTTCCAACATACACTTGTGTAACTGACCAACACATTACAATTATAACAACTTACTACCCAATTTCCATTATTGGTTAAACCATTACTATTACCTTTTCTTTGTAAAAACTAGCTACATGTACCAAAATACCACACAAGAAAAACATCATAGATTTCTTGAGACACTCACTAGGATTCTTTTTACCACACTTTTCAAAATATATTACATTCAACATCTTCAACCCTGTATATTATATTTATTTAGTTACTACCCTATAGTTCATCATAGGTATCCATCTAAATGGGTGAGTGAAAGTATTTATACCCAAAACATTACAAATCTAGAGAAAAATATATCAATATTTCCTTCAGGGTTTTAATGGTTTTCTCAGACTGACAGTCTTTCTTAATATGATATGCAGTGTTTAATTTTAACCTTGAATCTAGAGCTTATTGAGTAATTTACTAAAATAATAATTTGAACCTCAAATCACATACAAATACCACAGAATATGGTACTCTATGTTATTTCATGACTCCATTAACATATAACCAAGAAATATAATCAACATGGAAATATTATCTAATCTCATTGAAATAAGTTGACATTGTAATGTGGTTAACTGAAACCGAAATAGCATTATTCCCATTATATGATTTGTGGTGTCTAATTACCAAATCCATAATAAGTTATTGAATTTTCATTCTACTATGGGTAATGGTGGTAACAACACCTTAGACCTTTTTCTCACATAATCAACTTTTTTATATACCATGTATCAGGATATGTATTATGTAATATCCCATTTCAAGTTTTTACCACTATAAATATTCTTTTTGATCAATATACATCTATGTACATACAGTTTATATATAAAATGATGAATAATGAGAATTTTTAAATAGTTCATTGTTAAAATATGGTATTCATATGAAACATAATATATTCCTCCAACATTCCATTCAATCACATTCATGGTCAAACTATAAACACTCCTCATTTTGTTATATTGTTATAAATCTTCCCTATATACCGCTTTAATCATTACAAGGACGGATGATTGAAAACTTATCTAAGTAAGATAATATTAATTTCATTTCTTTGGGATATTCACCATCTTCTAAATTTAGAAACATTTTAAATTATATATATATATATGACAAAATAATCCTCTAATTTGAAAAGGGGATATACAAAATTAACATGGGGTATTTTTTTGGTATTTTTCTATGAAACAATATTTTTGGATGAGTAGTGAAAAATACTAAATTTTAGTTCAAAACTATATTTTCTTCTACCCTATTTATATAGATAAATTATATTTTAAATTCTATTAAAAGTGTATTTAGTTCAATTATACATAAATAAAACGAATTTAACTCATTTTAATCAATTTCAAATTAAAATTTGATAAAACCCATTTCAAACTTCTAAATGTTTCACCTTAAAAACCCCATTTTTGTTCTGTTTGGGGGCTATTTTTAGATCTAATTTTTTCAATTATGTTAATCTAATAAGTAATAAAAGATTATATATTTGTAATAAGAATGTAAAAATTATGTTTTATGATTAATTTCAATTTTATTTATAAAACTTTTACCATGGTAAAAAAATTATTTACTTAGGTATAGGTAAAAAATGATACATATAAAGGTAAAATTGGTAGAGGCTTAAAATCCCTAAAATATACTAATATTATGGTAATTTGAGGTTTTTATCAAACCTATATAGAATTAAAAATATTAATTTCAAGCCTAAGTATTTAAATATAATTCCACATCAAAATGGTTTTCTTTAAATATTTTATATTAATTATTTAATCACTTAAACTCATTTATCCTCAAGTATAAATATCAACCCTCACCAACCCATTTCTACTTAAAATCCTTGTATATTCTCAAATATCATCCCAATAATCTCCTCATCACTCTCCCCACATCCAAGTACTTCTATTCTAACTAAAATACCAAATCCATGGTTCACTAGGGTCTCTTAAGGTCGTGATATTCAAGAGGTAATTTTCCCAAAGTAACTCCCTCAATTTATTTTCTTTTTCTACATTATCCTCCATCCTTCATCGATAAAGACATGATAAGTAAATAATAATTTATATATAAGAGTGTTATTTTTCTAATTTAATATCTAATTTTCATTCTGTAACGCACCGGGTAAATAAAGAATATGACATTTTTATATTTATCCATATTTGTGAATAAAATATTAATATTACTTTAAAGGGTATGTTATGCTCGATGGCTTACCCAATATGCAACAATGAGTTTTTTGGGAATCTTTCGTTGCACTCTAATAATAAAATAATATTATTTTAAATAGTAGTTAACGCCTAGCCATTGTAATGGCGGGAATGAACAGAACTAAATAAAAAATTATTATATATGTTTGTAAATTATTTTCACTTTTTACAATAATTGTTAGAGGATTAAAAATGTGAATGAATCCAATTTTAAGCGCAGACATTCTAATATTCTTCAAAAGGTCGATTAACCGCCTTTTGAAGGCGAACCACTTTTCAATCCACTTTTTGACAATTTTATGTGTTATATTTGACAAAATAAAATTCTTCTTTATAATCTAGACATCAAAATTTACTTTGTGTAAATTTTTGGTATTTTTCTGAAAAAGTTCAATTTTTAATGAAAAGTGAAAAATATTGTATTTTCATTCAAAACCTCTTTTTAATCTATTTTATTTATATGATTAGATTATATTTTGAATTGGTTTTAAAGTGAAATTAGAATATATTTTTACCATTTAATCCAATAGTGGTCCTTGTAATTTATTTTACTTTGAAATTGGACTTAAACTAGTGTCAATCTTTAGATACTTATTGTTTCATAAAAACACGCTATTTTCTCTGATAGCGGGAATTAATTATTAAATTTATTAATGCAACTAATATGTTTTGAATTTTGTAAAATAGACATCATTTTTGAATTTGGAATATCAAATATATCTTAGGGTGAATTTTTGGTATTTTTCTGAAAAACTTCAATTTTTGATGAATAGTGAAACCACTAAGTGGTACTTATAAAAACTGATTTTCCATTTAAATGAAATTTTACCACCTCTGTGTTTTTAATTTCAAAAATATGACATACATGGTTGTCATTAAGAAGTAAAATGTGGTTCAAAGGGATTAAAATAATTTTTTGGTGAATAGTAACTTTTAAGTTTTTAATTGTGATTAGAGGTAATTAGTGTAGATTAAAGTAAAAATAATGTTTTATTAATATTAAATGAACTTTACACATGTCCTACACTTATTGGATGTCTCATGTACGACCAAGAAAATCCATGGGTCAACTTGGGGACCCCATGGAGCCACTTTGGTTGGAAAATGACATTAATACTTTTTTATTTAATGTTAAAATTAAGATGTCACAAACATGAGTTATTTTACTAAAAAAAATTTTACATGGGAATATACAAGTCGGATTTTTGACTATAAATATTCATTGGAAAGATAAAAGGATTTCATGCATCATAGTAGTTTTTTTTATAATTTTTATATATTAAATAAATTAAATTATTTATGACATCATGATGATGCAGCGATGACCTCATTATTTAACGATTTAAATAAAATGGAAAGATAATGTACAATATAAGACCTACACATGTCCAAAACCTATTGGATGGGTGGATTTACAATCCTTATCATCTTATCCTCGAACCATGTCAATTTGGGACCATTAATATCCGAAACTCATTCTAAAATAATGTAACATTTCCTTACTTTCCAAGAGTGCCCCTCCTCTCCTCTTATAAAAGGCCCCCACCTCTACCACCTTACCCACACTTCAAAAGCCTTTGGCTCGTCCAACCCCTGCACATTTGGTCTCTAAAAATCCCTCTATTACTCCTTGAAGCCTCACTTTGGGCAGAATCCTTCCCAAGGAAACCTTTGAGCTCAAATCAAAAGGAGTTACCTGATTTAAAGGTAGTGTCTTCTCTTGTGTTCTTATATTTTATTTTGCTTCTCCAACCACCTAAACTCTTTTTATTCATTTATTTTGTAACAAATACAGTATCATAAATATACTAGTATGTTTTTATAATAAGGATTCGAGCTACACTTACACACACCTTCATCTAATGGTTAAAGAACATACTGTTTCTCTGGTTGGCGATTTTCTGCCTCACGAAACGATGATTGTTCAATATTCTGTTAACACCTTTAAAGGTGGCCATTATGATGTCACTATATTTTATATATGATATATATGGTATTTATGTTTACTATATGCTTCTGTATTTTATATTTAAAGCATACCTTTATTCTTTTCATGTTGTGTAAATACGATAATTTCATATGAGGAAGTGTGGACTACCGCCCCCTCAAGTGATGTGACTCATACATGCAATACATGGAATGTATAAAGAATGAAATTAATGAACATACGTGACCTATATAAAATATATATTGTAGTGTAATTATAATATATATATATATATATATCATTTATTTTTTTAATTCCATTAATATGACAAAGAAAAAATGAAAGTAGCGTTCAGGCGTACGTACGGCCTACCGTCACCATGAACGGTGCCTTTCATTTTTTATATCCAAATGATATGTAATAGTAGAAAATTAATATTTACTGGATATATATGATATTTTAATCATTAATAATATTCTAGAAATTATTTACTTATAACTACATGGGCAATCTTTTTTCAAACAAGTTCATTTTTGACTCATGTACCAAACATCAGCAAAAACATCTTATATGAACTAACATTACTAAAAAATTATTATAACATTATAATATGTGATATTAACTGAATAATAATCTATAAAGGGGTTACTTATGCAATTATAAATTTACCAAAGTTTATTATTCAGGAATATAAAGAAACGAACAAGACAAGTCGAACTTGAGGTAAGGGATCCTACTCCTCTCTTTCTTTTTAAGTACACTCTTTTATGTCATTCCATTTAAATCTCATATTTCTTGTTATTGGGATGTTATTTTATATTACTCTTACTGTAATTTTTATTTTCATATGATGAGAGACCCTATTCTCTCTCATCAATCCATTTTTGAAGTTTTGGGTAGCGCCGTTAGGCTGCCGAATGTTCGTAAGAGATCTATCCTCTCTCTTTCTTTTTAAGTATTATCCTTTATGTCACTTATTTTAAGATCCTCTTTATTATGTTGGGGGATGTTATTTTATATTACTATTTCTGTAAAATTTATGTTAATATTATTAGAGACCCTATTTGATCTCATCAATCCATTTTTGGAAGTTTTAAGTGGCGTCGTTAGGCTGCCGAGTTTTCGTAAGGGATTTTTCATCTCACTTTTATTCCTGTGAGATTTATGCTACATTTGCCACAATTTCCTTTGAGTGGTGTATGTAATCCCCATTATTTTACTCATTTTGTAACATAATTTCATTTATGAGTATTTACATCAATTTTGTATTGTCCTTCTTTCACGAGGTGTAAGTTTCGAAAGATACTCATGTCGGTAAGGGAACCTTTCACCCTCCTCTTTTTAAAAGACTTATCTTGTTATGTCTTTTAATTAACATACTATTATGTTTGGATATGTTCTTATATATACTTATTGATTTAAATTTTATGTCCATGTGATGATATACCCTTTATATCTGTCATCAACTCATTTTATGAATTTTGTAGTGACGTTGTTAGGCTGTCAAATTTTTGCAAGGGAACTTCTTAACCCAAATTTGATTCTTTGGGATAAACTTGTACTCCTTGTATATGATGTTCTATGAATATGTGTGAATAACCTATGATTGTTTTACACTTAACATCCACTTATATTTGATGTATTTTTTTGTCACACATAATTATGTATTTGATTTATCGTTAAACCAAGGATACCGTCTTTTTATGGGACTTCATCTAAATCTCCATTCATTGAGGCATATTTTGTTTTATACACAACCTTATTTTATATGGTGTATAATACCCTTTGAATGTTACATTTATCCAAAAAGGAATCTTTTTTATACGAATCGTTTTACTAAACAACAAAAGGGAATGTTTTTGTCGTACGTATGTGGCGACAACGACTTCTCCACCGCCGTGACCATTATTTGAGTTTCGGCTTCCTCTACAAGCCATACCTTCTTTTTAAAAGAAAAATAAATACCATGTTTTACTTTTCTTTTCTTTTGGAATTGAAAGTGTTTTTTTTAAGGTTTTTTATATTAATGTGTTTTACTGATATCTTGTGATTGAAATGTGGAAATGTTATGTTTCCTTTATGCATGTATTATCTGGTACGATTATGTTATGGTTATTGGGCATTGTTACGAAGACTGGTGGTTCTGTGATAAACTAAGGGCGGGTGAGCCCGATATAGCTCTCCAATGTATTGGGTAACGCGAAGGAGTGAAACGTTAAGGTTTCTCTGATGAGATTTTGGGAATATACTGTGATGGGTATTCCAAACGTAACCAAGAGGGTTACTCCCTATGTAAGAATGTTATGAATGCCTCAAGTTACCTTTCTGTCTTATGATTTCTATGATTTATTCATGATTTGATGAGTTTTGTTAAAGTGCTTCTGTTTTATGAGTAAAGTATGATTTCATTGATTCTTATGTGTACATGTACTCATGTTTCCTTTCCATATTTTTATATCCCTTACTGAGATTTTTATGCTCATCCCATGTTTTTTTAAATGTTTTTCTCAGGTCAAGGGAAAGGTACGTGATATGATGATAGTGTCAAGGAAGTGTCAAGAAAGAATCCATGCTTTATTTTTAAATATGTTTCCATTGATGGAAAAAATGAATATTATCTTTTATGTAACCACTTTGTTTAAATGTGGAATGTGATGCATGTTTTATGATCTAATTCTCTAAAACTCTAAACCTGAAAAGATCCTCAATGTGTAATCTTGTAATAACTCAAGATTAAGTATGGTTTAAGGCTGGGGACTTATAGTTGGTATCAAAGGTCGGTTTAGAAAACTTTAGGGATTAGGAGTTTTTGTTAGACACATGATTACTCCCTATATCTATTATTTCAGTTAAATCCTTATTTTATAACTTTTTTCAGGTCAAGTAAAGTCAGTTACGAATGGAAGGAGAAGGATCTCAAACGACATTCCTATCTCTTCCTGATGACATGCTTGCAATAATTATTGCAAAGTCATGTTCGGATGATTGTGAAACTGTTTCTTGTATATAACTCACTTGCAAGTAGTTGTTTGAGATATCAAACACCTCCACTATACCTCGTTATCATCGTGGATCATGGGTTGTTTTTAGAAAAATACTATTTTCATAATATTCTCATATTTTCAAGAAAGGTAAATATTATCAAAGTATTTTCAAATATTTTACCTTGTCACAAGAATTTGAAGCATATTATGATTTTAAAAATGGTGCTGAGAAAGGAGACCCTTGCGCAACCTATTTATATTTGCTTTTAAAATATAGTCTCTCAGCACATACTTATGGTATTTTAAATGGACCAATAATATAAAGTTTCAACTCAATTTCTGTCCGACTATTTTATAGAAATCATGTTTTATCAGATGTTTTGGAATTATATTCCATACATGATTATTTTCCAAAACTGTTTTTCTGTGAACACCCATATGACCCATGTTGTACAAGGTGTATTTGGATGGAGGAAGCAAATGATCTTGAAAGATCTCTAAATATTTGTTGTAATGCATGTGACTTCTACCTACGTGAGCAAGATGATGATGAAACTGAGTGGACGCCATGATCAAGGTATGATGTTATTCATTTTGGGAGTCGTTTTATTTTATCTTATAGTGGTTAAATAAGACTTCAAGAATTAAGATGTTGAGATCTTAATGAATTTGGATGAAAATGAGAGGTATAAGGAAACTATTGATGTTAAAACTTGTTAGGGTTATTTTTGGAGTTTTATAAAAATGACAACACACAGACCGTGTGACAACCCGTCGCGTCAGACAAAGCTGCGGGAATCGAACCCACAACCAAATTGCGATTGGTATTTATCGCCTACCACTGGACTACATGAAGTCCCTGGTTAGTATGACTTATTCTTTTTAGTTAGGTGATTTTATGAATTAAGAGTAATTTGATTTTGGGTTATCTATGGAAATTTACTAACCTATCATGGAGGATATGTGATTAGGTTAATTACTTTTCAATACGAGACTTTAAGAGCAACTGATGTTGTTTGGAGATAAATGTTACGATTTAACTTGGAAGACTATGTGACTAAATCCTTCAAATATTTGGGTTTCAATATTAGTTTGGTTTACATTGAATAATTTTATGGACAAATTGTTTATCAAATGTTCCTCGTTGAACTTTGGGTTTTGTTGGACAAATTTTGGAGATTAAGAATAGATTTTCTTTTTATAAAGGGTTATCCTTTTCTGGATTATCTCATATTGTACTAACCTTTTTAGTTTTGGTTTTGGTTAAAGTCTAAAGACATGGGAAGTATATAGTTCTCTTTTGTGGATTAGGTTATTCTCTAGAAGTTTATTATAGTACTCTTAATGTGAACAAGTCTTCCTAAATACTCGTCTTTTGGAGAAAATATGAGTTTGTGTAAGGAATCTAATAAAAGTTGAAAGTCCAAATGATAAGTGATTATGTTTCCTTACTAATAAATTCCCCAATAAAAAGTAACTTAAAAAAAATGTTGTCTATTAACTTTTCCTACTGGGGAATCGAATACCGTTTAACCCATCACAAGTTTGTGATTTTTTTATGGTTAACTTTCTCCTACACATGTTTTCTATCACTCTCTATCAGAACATGACCCTATGTTTTCTCTGCCATTTCCATGTTTTCCTACATTGAATCCTAGTATGGGTTAACTCGGGTGACCTCTGTACTTATCTTTCTTTATTTTAAAGCAATTTTTTAACTGACTCTTGTTCCAATGTGGGATTTTCAATGAAGTTTCCAACCCCAATTTTAAAATTACGAGGACGCAATTCCCAAAAGGGGGGAAGGATGTATCACCCCAGGTAAATAAAGAAGATGAAATTTTTATATTTATCCATATTTGTGAATAAAATATTAATATTACTTTAAAGGGGATGCTATGCTCGATGGCGTACCCAATACGCAACAACGAGTTTCTTACGAATCTTAAGTTGCACTCTAATAATAAAATAATATTATTTTAAATAGCAGTTAACGCCTAGCCGTTGTAATGGCGGGAATGAACAGAACTAAATAAAAAATTATTATATATGTTTGTCAAATATTTTCACTTTTTACAATAAATGTTAGAGGACTAAAAATGTGAATGAATCCAATTTTAAGCGTAGACATTCTAATATTCTTTAAAAGGTCGATTAACCGCCTTTTGAAGGCGAACCACTTTTAAATACACTTTTTGACAATTTTATGTGTTATATTTGACAAAATAAAATTCTTATTTGGAATTGGGACATCAAAATTTACTTTGTGTAAATTTTTGGTATTTTTCCGAAAAAGTTCAATGTTTAATGAATAGTGAAAAATGTTGTATTTTAGTTCAAAACCTCTTTTTAATCTATTTTATTTATATGATTATTTTATCTTTTGAATTGGTTTTAAAGTTAAATTAGAATATATTTTTACCATTTAATCCAATATTGGTCATTGGAATTAATTTCACTTTTAAATTGGACTTAAACTAGTGTCAATCTTTTGATACTTATTGTTTCATAAAAACACGCTCTTTGCTCTGACAACGGGAATTAATTATTAAATTAATTAATGAAAAAAATATGTTTTTAATTTTTTAAAATAGGCATCATTTTTGAATTTGGAATATTAAATATAGCTTAGGGTGAATTTTTGGTATTTTTCTGAAAAACTTCAATTTTGATGAATAGTGAAACCACTAAGTGGTACTTATAAAAACTGATTTTCCATTTAAATGAAATTTTACCACCTCTATGTTTTGAATTTATAAAATCTGAAATACATGGTTTTAATTAAGAAGTAAAATGTGGTTCAATGGGATTAAAATAATTTTTTGGTGAATAGTAACTTTCATGTTTTTAATCGCGATTAGAGATAATTAGTGTAGTTTAAGGTAAAAATAATGTTTTAATAATATGAAATTAGCTTTACACATGTCCTACCCTTATTGGATGTCTCATGTCAGACCAAGAAAATCCATGGGTCAACTTGGGGACCCCATGGAGCCACTTTGATTGGAAAATGACATTAATACTTTTTTATTTAATGTTAAAATTAAAATGTCACAAACATGAGTTGTTTTACTAAAACAATTTTTACATGGGGTTATACAAGTCATATTTTTGACTATAAATATTCATTGTAAAGATAAAAAAGATTTCCTGTATCATAGTATTTTTTTTATAATTTTTAGACATTAAATAAATTAAATTATTTATGACATCATGATGATGCAGCGATGACCTCATTATTTAATGATTTAAATAAAATGGAAAGATAATGTAATATATAAGCCCTAAACATGTCCAAAACATATTGGATTGGTGGATTTATAAACCTTATCACCTTATCCTCGAAACACATCAATGTGGGAGCATTAATATCCGAAACTCATTCTAAACTAATGTAACATTTCCTTACTTTCCAAGAGTTCCACTCCTCTCCTCTTATAAAAGACCCCACCTCTACTACCTTACCCACACTTTCAAAGCATTTGGCTCGTCCAAACCTTGCCAATTTTGTCTCTCCACATCCCTCTATTACTCCTTGAAGCCTCACTATTTGCATAGGTCTTCCCAAGGAAGCATTTGAGCTCAAATCAAAAGGAGTTACCCGATTTAAAGGTAGTGTCTTCTCTTTTGTTCTTATGTTTTATTTTGCTTATCCAACCCCCTAAACTCTTTTTATTAATTTATTTTGTAACAAATCCAGTATATTAAATATACTAGGATGTTGTTATAAGAATTATTCGAGCTACACTTACACACACCTTCGTCTAACGGTTAAATAACATACTGTTTCTGTGGTTGGTGATTTTCTGCCTCACGAAACGATGATTATTCAATATTCTTTTAACACCTTTAAAGGTGGCCATTATGATGTCACTTTATTTTATATATGATATATATGGTATTTATGTTTACTATATGCTTCTGTATTTTATATTTAAAGAACACCTTTATTCTTTTCATGTTGTGTAAATACGATAATTTCATATGAGGAAGTGTGGACTACCGCCCCCTCAAGTGATGTGACTCGTACATGCAATACATGGAATGTATAAAGAATGAAATTAATGAACATATGTGACCTATATAAAATATATATTATACTGGATTTATAATATATATATATATCATTTATTTTTTTAATTCCATTAATATGACAAAGAAAAAATGAAAGTAGCGTTCATGCGTACGTACGGCCTACCGTCTCCATGAATGGTGCTTTTCATTTTTTATCTCCAAATGATATGGAATAGTATAAAATGAATATGTACTGGATATATATGATATTTTAATCATTAATACTATTCTGGAAATTATTTACTTATAACTACATGGGAAATCATTTTTCAAACAAGTTCTTTTTTGACTCATGTACCAAACATCAGCAAAAAAATCTGATATGAACTAACATTACTAAACAATTATTATAACATTATAATATGTGATATTAACTGAATAATAATCTATAAAGATGGTCATTAGGCAATTATAAATTGACTAAAGTTTATTATTCAGGAATAAAAAGAAATGAACAAGACAAGTTGGACTTGAGGTAAGGGATCCTACTCTCTTTTTTTTAAGTACACTCTTTTATGTCATTCCATTTAAAGCTCATCTTTCTTGTTATTGGGATATTATTTTATATTACTCTTACTGTAATTTTTATGATCATATTATGAGAGACCCTATTCTCTCTCATCAATCCATTCTGGAAGTTTTGAGTGGCGCCGTTAGGCTGCCGAATTTTCGTAAGAGATCTATCCTCTCTCTTTCTTTTTATGTACTCTCCTTTATGTCACTTCTTTTAAGCTCCTCTTTTCTATGTTGGGGGATGCTATTTTATATTCCTATGTCTATAAACATTATGTAAATATGATTAGAGACCCTATTTGATCTCATCAATACATTTTTGGATGTTTTAAGTGGCGCTGTTAGGCTGCCGAGTTTTCGTAAGGGATTTTTCATCTCACTTTTATTCCCGTGAGATTTATGCTACATTTTCCATGATTTCCTTTGAGGGGTGTATGTACTTCCCATTATTTTACTAATTGTGTAATATACTTTTATTTATTATTATTTACATCAATGTTGTATTTTCCTTCTTTCCTGAGGTGTTTGTTTCGAAAGATACCCATTTCGGTAAGGGAACCTTTCACCCTCCTCTTTTTAAAAGACTTATTTTGTTATGTATTTTAATTAACATACTATTATGTTTGGATATGTTCTTATATATCCTTATTGATTTAAATTTTATGTCCATGTGATGAGATACCCTTTTTATCTCTCATCAACTCATTTTTTGAATTTTGTAGTGACGTCGTTAGGCTGTCAAATATTTGCAAGGGAACTTCTTAACCCAAATTTGATTCTTTGGGATAAACTTGTACTCCTTGAATATGTCATTCTATAAATATGTGTGAATAACCTCTGATTTTTTTACACTTAATATCCACTTATATTTGGTGTATTCGTTTGTCACACATAATTATGTAATTGATTTATCCTTAAACCCAGGATACCGTCTTTGTAAGGTACTTAATCTCAATCTCCATTCATTGAGGCATATTTTGTTTTATACACAACCTTATTTTATATGGTGTATAAGCCCCTTTGACTTTTACATTTATCCAAAAAGTAATCTTTATTATACGAAGCATTTTACTAAACGACAAAAGGGAATTTTTTTTGTCGTACGTATGCAGCGACAACAACTTCTCCACTGCCGTGACCATTATTTGAGTTTCGGCTTCCTCTACAAGACATACCTTCTTTTTAAAAGAAAAATAAATACCATGTTTTACTTTTCTTTTATTTTGGTATTGAAAATGGTTTTCGTAAGGTTTTTTATATCAATGTGTTTTATTGATATCTTGTGATTGAAATGCGGAAATGTTATGTTTCCCTTATGCATGTATTATCTGGTACGATTATGTTATGGTTCTTGGGAATTTTTATGAAGACGGGTGGTTCCATGATAAACTAAGGGTGGGTGGTCCCGATATAGCTCTCCAATTCATTGGGTAACGCGAAGGAGTGAAACGTTAAGGTTTCTCCGAAGAGATTTAGGGAATATACTGTGATGGGTTTTCCAAACGTAACCAAGAGGGTTACTCCCTATGTAAGAATGTTATGAATGCCTCAAGTTACCTTTATGTCTTATGATTTCTATGATTTATTCATGATTTGATGAGGTATGTTAAAGTGCTTATGTTTTATGAGTAATGTATGATTTAATTGATTCTTATCTGTACATGTACTCTTGCTTCCTTTCCATATTTTTATATCCCTTACTGAGCTTTTTATGCTCATCCCATGTTTTTTTTTGAAATGTTTTTCATCAGTCAAGGGAAAGGTACATGATATGATGATAGTGTGAAGGAAGTGTCAAGAAAGAATCCATGCTTTATTTTTAAATATGTTTCCGTTGATGGAAAAAAATGAATACTAACTTTTATGTAACCACATTGTTTAAATGTGGAATGTGATGCAAGTTTTATGATCTAATTCTCTAAAACTCTAAACATGAAAAGATCCTCAATGTGTAATCTTGTAATAACTCAAGATTAAGTATGTTTTAAGGTTGGGGCCTTATACATTCCATTTCTAACCTTCTCTTATTCAATGATATGAAATTATTTTCCAAGTTATGTCTATTAATCACCTCCACGAATAATGGTATTGTTTTAATCATTATATCCATCATGGATGATATTAAGTTTTTTATGGTTAAATAAGATTTTAATATTTATATTATAAACTATTACATGTTGTAGAAATTTTATATTAAACATACCTTCATGATTTCCATATTGTGGATATACGATAACTTTGTTTGTGGTCGTGTGGACTACCGCCTCCTCAAAGCGATGGGATTCGTGGACAATTTATTTGGAATGTGTTAAGGATTTTTTTATTAAAATGTATGATATTAACGAAATATTCATTCTAATTTAATCACACACAAATATATATATATACACATATTTACATATATGTTATGTACTTTCTTTCATTCAAGCTGACAAGAAAATGAAAATCGTGTTCATGTGTACATATGGTCCACCACCTCCATAAACGGTGTTTTTTGTTTATATTTAAAAGATTATTAAAAATTCATATAGATTGAATATATAATATATTTATATAATTTTTTATATTCTTTAATTAATTATATCATGAGAATCAATAATAACAAGTCACAATAGGTATGATTAACAATAAAAATATCACCTAAAACGTAATTGAAACATAGACTTAATAATAAAAAGATAATATAATGTCTTATGTAAATCATATATGGTATTATAAATATTAATATTTATCAGTTATAGATCAATTATAAATGTATTCTTATTATATAGGATTTTTTATTATTAGGGATGGAGTCAAGATATAATGAAATGGGATTTTATATCCCATTTTATTTTCATCAAATACATTCCTTATTAAACAATCATTTATTTTGTGTGGTATACATAATTCCCATGGATTTTTTCTATGACATTTATACAATAATTTATGGTTATTATTCATATCCATTTTATGATCTCTATTTCATGGGGTTTTACGGTTCAAAATTTACCAAATGATTAATGTAGTTTTGTCTTAATCTGTATTCTTTGAGACACATAGTTTGGAATGCACTATGTTCTTTTAAGAGGTTTATATACTACCATTTTACAAGTTATATATGGATTATACTTATATTCATGTTATTTTATGCTTATTTTGATGTAATTATTTCATGTGTATTATGATTCAAATGATTTGAAGTGGTATGGGATGATTTAAAATGATTGAAGATTATTTTTCTCAATAAATGTTTTTAAAAGTCCAATTTAGATAATTTTCAAGTAAAAAGGTTTATAAAAAATATTTTATGATTTAAATTGTTCTTAAAATATTATTTTTTATGTTTTCAAATATATTTTCAATGAAAAGGGAAACATTCATAATCAAATTACTTTCTGATATTGCTTATATGTAAGTATTTTCTATGGTATATTTATCATCAATGTCCACGTTTCCTGAAAATTGTTTTATCAAATATTTTAATTATTAATTTTTTTTTAATGTCATTTTTACCCATTTATGATTTTTCATTAAATAGTTTGAGAGGAATCTTTTTTCATTATCCTAATAAGGTTTTTTAAAATTTTCCTTGAAAATTATAAGAAGAATGTTTTTTATATTATATGGAATGAACAAATTTTCATGATTTTATGAGGATTTATTACCTTGAAGTTTAATTTACAAGCGTACAATGTTATTTTAAATGAATTATTTTAATATAAAATTGAACATATTTTTAATTAAATAAATTTTTTTGAAAGTAGAAAGGATATTTTCTTCAAGAATTGTTTTTAAGATTTATCTAAAAATTATTTTCCATCTAAGAGCATTTTATAAGACATCATGATTATTTTCATAGAAAATTGTTTTCAAAAGTTTTTATGTTTTAATGATCCTTTCTCAAATAATAAAGTATATTTTCCTCAATTAATGTTTTTGAATGATATATCAAAATTATTTTTCTTCTAAGATTGCATCTATAGATTTTACTCACGACATTATAAGAAATAATGTAAAAGTTCCATTAATATTATTTCTCTGAATGTTTTATATTATGATTTAATGATGTTTATATAACCCATTTTTCATTCACATATTATATAAACCCTCTTCTTTTAACAGGATATGATTTTTAGGAAATGATTATGAAACCCGTATCTTCTTCCACATGTTATGATATGATTATATTTTTATGATAACAATTTCATTTCATGGATTATTATATGATTGTTTAGGATTTTGTTTCATATGTATGTATGATTTCATTATGGGATGGGTGGGACCTATATCTCCCTAGAATTTATTGGGTAATTATTTAAATCTAATGAGATAGAGTAACATGGTCTTGGGAGTGAATCTTGACTACTAAGATGGGCATAGGAGTGTACAATGACTACCAAGATGGTATGGGAGTGAACTCATGCTACTTAGATGGTCATGGTAGTGAACCATGACTACCAAAATAGTATGGGTAGTGAACTTATACAAATAATATGGCATTGGTAGAGATCCATTAATTACTCTTAAAATTATATTATATACTTATGTTTCTACCACAATTCCTTGCCATATTCCTATGTTATGTTTCATAGATTATGCTCTTTGTTCCATTATGAATTAGGTATTATGAACTTCCAATCATTATTATATAACTCAATAATATGTTCTTTTGATATGAACGGTGTGATAATAATTTTTTATGGTTATGTTTTTATAACCTTATTATGCTTATATATCTTCATTTTTCACCCGTAATGAACATTTGACATCACCCCTTTTTTGGTTTCCTTTCCCCGGATTATAAATAAATTTTTTAAGTAGGGTCACTTAAAGGGAATGATCATAGAGGAAAACATTGAATATCATCCACTAGACTAGATTTTTGAACTCCATGTTTCAAGAGGAAATAAACTAATAAGATATTTTGGGGTATCTTTATATAATATATTAACTATTCCCTAAAAGTAATGTAATATCCAAGCATCAAAACATATGTTAGTCATAGTTTTTTTCATTGCAAAGGTTTTTTAAACCATTGGAAACTAGGATGAGAAAACATAATAAGATTCCTAGTGATATTTATAAGTATATTTCTAGGGATTTCTCTAAGGATAATCATAAGTTTTCATAGATTTTAAAGTATGTATCCAGATTTAGACATCCTATAAGTTATTTTTCTTTATTATGTGGTTTATATAAGGATAAATGTTTCTTGTACTATTTTTTTAGGTTTTATTTAATAGATATAACAATATGTAATTGGGTTAACATTGAATATAATGGAACAAATGACGACTATGAAAAAATGGGTAATGACTGGAGAGAAAGATATTAGGATTATGTTGAATCACCTATCAGAATATATGATTGACAAGGTGAACATCAAGGGTATTCCTAACACATCTAATAAGATGAAGATGCACTTTTATTAATGATAACATGATTAGGAACATAGAGGAATGAAGATTCAACTTCTTACATGTCAATAATAAGGGAAGAAGATCCTTGAGGAATGTCTTAAAGAGAGGGGAATGTGTTATCATTATAAAAAAAATGGTCATATAGTGGAAAAAGATCACGTAGTTCAATTAATTATCTATAGAGAACATGGGAATTACCCAACTCAATAAATTGATATAATAATTTACTTCTAAACCATGTAAGGACCTATTCCATGACAAAATTTGAAGTGGACAATTTGAAGTGTTTATGTATTTGGATTTTACAGTTTTTTATTCACTGAGGATCTACATGAATATATTTATTGGTTATGATGGACTAGATAAGTGATGTTGACATTTTTATTAAGGTAAATATAACCCGTAATATATTCCTCATGTTAATATAATGATGTTTGGATAATGATGTGTTGGATATGAATAAGTAAATTATACTACATTGATCACATAAGGATTTGTTGAAAAGTGTTTCATGCTATCATGAATGCAGTTTAATTTTTTTAACTTATGGAATGTAACCAAAAAACATTAGAGTGAGGAAACATCCATGTCTTCAATAAGAATGTATGGTAATTCAGGTTATTACCATAACTCAGGAGACTACATGATGAAGGTATTCATATGTTCATAATGTGACAACCAAAAACTATTGTATTATATATAGGGGATAAATGTTATACTAATTTAGTAAAGTTTTATATTTGCATATTTTGGATGGATTTTAAGGTTAACCATTTATGGAATGTTTTATAACGGGTGAGATTTTAGAGATTAGATTAATATCTCTAAATTTTATTATTTATGCATATATGATAACTTATGTTGATGTTTTCATTGTGATAAAGAAATATGGAATGACCTATTATTAAATTTTTGGATCTCATGAGCTACTAATGATAAATTAAAATTCCTTTTTTGGAATAAGAGATAATGTGGAAATTGATCAAGGAATAAAAAAGGTGATATTGACTTAAAACAAAGTAAGTATATCTTCTCATGAAAATTATTCCACGCTAATAAAAGCGATATTGATGTAAAATATTGTCATATTATCATCATTTTTTATGATATCAATGACCACATTCATGCTTCTTTTGTTTATAGTTTTGTGATTGTTAACTTTACATGGATCACTCACTTTCTGATGATTAGTAATCATTATCAATATCTATGAATATTTACACATTTCTCCCATGATAAAATCATCACCTATGTTCTCCTATGTATTTATGATTCAATTTGGATGACTTTTATTTTCTAACATTTCATTTTTTAAAGGAATTTTTTGAATTCATTATTATAATATGGGTTTCTATGAAATAAAATTTTAAGTATTAATATATTAAGAACCTTGATGAATTTTAAGGGTGAAATTCATTTTATGGGGAGTATAATGTCACACCCTAAGATATTTTAAACAAAATTAATTAATTTATCATTACGGTATTTTCCATTTCACATATTACAAATATTGATTTTTGATATACAATATACACAATGTTTGTCTTTCATTGTACACAAAATTAAGATATGAATGTGCTATAAGTAACACCATTATATCTTAAGGTATATGAAACACTATTCTTGGCTTGTGTTATACACAATTGTGAGTTTTTTCGATATCTTGTGTTACATGCAAGATTTTGTTTTACCAAACAATAGTATATTATTAAAATATTATTATTTAATATAATATGAAATAAATAAGCCATTAAAATAAAATTTATTAATATTATTAACTTATTTATGAATATATATTGTTTATAATGTGAATTCATTAGTTATCAATTAATTAGAAACAAAAATATATATAGCATTTGATTATAAAGAAAATAGTTTTATACTCCCAAAGTCATTTGGACTTAATAAATTGAATTAAATAAAATTATTAAATAATATTAATGAAATATGAATGTTATGTATTCAATAAAATATTTTTTATATTCAGATAATATCTTTTAGAGGCATGGGATAAGAACAAACTCAATTTTACATATAAAACCCTATATTTGTTAAAATGGTAATTTTATAACCTTTTAATAGAGAACCCATTTTAAATATAAATTTTGACACTTTTATTATTTTTATATGAAAAAAATAAATTTTTATTTTAAATCTTTATATAAAATTTTATGATTGATGTATTTTTTTATTTTTATGAGAAACATTTTTTTTGGATAAATAGTGAAAAATATTGTATTTTAGTTCAAAACTGCATTTTAATCGACTTTATTTATATAGATAAATTAAATTTTAAATTTTTTTTAAAGTATAATTAGTTAATATGTAAATCAATAAAACAAATTTAATTCATTACAATAAATTTCACATTTAAATTAGTTATAGAAATATTTTAAACTTTAGCACATTTAACTTTTAAAATAGGATATTTTACTACATCTATGAGATTAGTTTTAAATTTAATTCTTTCAATTATTAGAATTAAATTATGTAAAATTAATTTTATATTTGTAATGATAAGGTAAATATTAGTTTTTAAGGTAAATTTCATTTTTATTTATACAAAAGTTACCATGGAAAAAATTATTTACCATGGTATAGGTAAAAAAATGAAACATGTTAAGGTTAAAAGGGTAAATGATAGAAATACATAAAAAGTACAAAATTTAAAGGTTTTTTGAGGTATATATAGACCCTAAAACATATTTAAAAATATTTATTTATTGACTAAGTCGTTTAATTTAATGGATCCTCAAAATGGTTGGCTTTAAATATAAAATATTCATTACTTAATCACATAAACCGACCAATCCTCAGGTATAAATACCACCCATGTCCACTCCATTTGTACCCAAAATCCTTGTAGCTCCTAAAATATATTCCCCAACTTCTACTAATCACTATTACCATGTCTTAGGGCTTTTTGTATCACCAAAATACCAAATCCAAGGTATGCATGGGTCTCTTAAGAACGTGATATTCAATAGGTAATTTTCCAAAAGTGCATCTAATAATTTTGTTTCTTTTTATACATTATACTCACCTCCTTAATTCATAAATACATGAAAAATCTAGAATCATTTATATACTTTAATCTTATGTCTCTAATGGAATATCTCATACCCATTCCATTTATCACCTACTCTAATTCAAAGAAACAAAATTATTATCCATGTTACGCCGGTTAATCGTCTCTATGAATAATGTATTTATTCTTTTTTAATTGCCAACTTCATGGATGGTATTAAAACTATTTATATGGTTAAATAATATTTTATTATGTTCTTATAACCTATTAAATATTATTAAAATGTTATATTAAACATACCTTCTTTCTTTTAGTATTGTGGATATAGGATAACTTCGTTTGTGGATGTGTAGACTTCCGCCACATCAAAGTGTTGTGATTCTTTCACAATTCACATGGAATGTAATACAGAATATTTTAGTAAAAATATATTATATTCATGAAATATTAATTATAATTTAATTTTATAATATATATATACATATTTACAAACATTTCATTAAATTTCATTCTTTCATTACGACAAGAAAATGAATATAGCATTCATGTGTATGCACGACTTACCATCTCCATGAATGATGTTTCTCATTTATCATTAAATATTATGAAATATAATTTTAAAATGAATAAATAGGATTTTAATATCTTTTTTACATTCACTAAATAGTTAAATCATGATAATAAAGATTAACAAGTCAAAATGCGTATGATTTATAGTGAGAATATCAACTAAAACATAAATTAAACATGGAGTTAATAATAAACGAGTAATATAATGTCTTATATTAGTCATATATGGTATAAAAATTTTAAATATAGTTTTTTTATTTATGAATAGTAAATATTTACCTATTATACATGAAATTTTTATGAGTATGGATTGATTGAAGACATGAGTTAAGGGAATTTCATCTCATATTTTATTTTCTTGAGATACACGACTTATTCACCAATAATTTATTTTTTGTGGTGTACATTATTCACATGAATTTATTCTATGAGTTTTATAATTTAATTTATGGGTATTAATATATGCATTTCATGATCACTATTTTATGGGGTTTTGTGGTTCAAAAGATAACAAATGTGTAAGGTAGTTTTGTCTCCAATATCCTTCTTTGAGTCACATGTTTTGTTATGAACCTATGTTCTTTTACGAAGTTTATGTACTACCATTTGACATGTTATATCTAGAATATAAATATTTTAATGCAATGTGAAGATTATTTTAATGTTATTATTTCATAGGTATTTTTATTCAAATTTTTTAAAGTGTTCTGATACTCATTGAAATGTTTGAGTATTATTTTCCTTAAAATGTTTTTAAAAGATATCTTAAGATCATTTTTAAGGGAAAATAATTATAAATAAAAAAATTATGAAATATAGTGTTTTTACAATATTCATTTATATTTATCCAAATCTATTTTTAATTAAAAAGGTTTAATTTTAAAATCTCATTAATTATCAAAATTGTCTATATGTAAGTATTTAGTATGGTATATTTATCATCCATGTCTATGTTTTAAAAAAAAATCTAGAATATATTTTCAATGCATATACAATTATTTAATTTCATTTTCACCCATTTATAATTTTTTATAAAGTGTTTTGAAGGGAATATTTTTTCATTTTCCTATCAAGGAATGTTTTGACTTTTTTGGAAAATGCAAGAGAAGAATGTTTTTTAGCTTATACAACATAAACATATTTTTCTGCTTTCATGATGAATTATTTCCTTAATGTTTCCCTTATAATATTACAAGGTGATTTTCAATGATATGAAACTATTTATTACACACTTTATTCTAATTACCAACATTACACCACTCATATATGAAATCAATACTAGTATAATAGAAACAATAGGCCCATGACCACTTTTTTTGTAATGTTACCCAATAAGAATTGGTCCATATCCTCTTTCTATCTATGGGTTCTATCTAAATTAAACTTTTTAATTATTCTAGAATAATATTTTGTAGATTCCTATGGATTTGGTTTCCCATTGTGATTATCATGGTGGTTTTCCGATGTGAATAATCCACTATAGAGCTATGAAATCCTATAGTGGGTCCATAACTAACTATATTCCACTAAACATATGTAGTGACCTCCAAACCTAATAATCATCAGCATCACGTTTTCCCATATAGATATTAATATCACCCCTTTGGAAGAATTTGTATATTGTAATGATACTTTTAAAAAGGTAATATTTATGTTCCTCCTTTAATAGATAAACCAAAACCACAATTTCAGAAATTATTTAGATGATTGAATCAAATTAAGGATTATCAAATGTCTATTTTCTTCAAAAAAAACATTTATCTCCTTCAATATATATTGGCTAACTTTTAAAAGATTTACAAAGTTATTTTTAGGAATGGTTTTGTTCACACAATCCCACCATCACACAAGTTCTACTCGAAAATTTTAAGAAGTTTCATTTGTGTAACATGTACTTCTGAAATAGATTCAATGAAAATAGATTATCAAAACATTGATTAATATGCCTTGAAAGACATTATTTCAACTAAGAGTTCCCTGAAAAAAAAAAGAAAATCTGGTCAATTTATGAGAACTCATGGTCTAATTGGGGGTGGGTGGGGACCCCATTTTGTTGTTAATAGGGTGGACCCATGTTGTGTGAATTTTTGAACAGATATGTTTTAATAGAGAGGGTAAAATTAAAATAAATTTACATTTTCCATATAATCATATTATTCAGGTCCTTATTAGATCCCATTCTAGGGGGATTTGATGATGCCAAAAAATAGGTCCTAGAATTATATGGGTGAAAGGAATTATAAAAGTGAATTTTATTTTAAAGAAATAATGTCTAAAAACTAAGAGTATCATGAGTCTATATCCCTAGGTGTTTTACATGTCAAATTTAAGAGGTCAAACAATTCCTATATGACCTAGATACTTAACTTGAGATGGGAGCCTATAAATGACCCCTGTAATTCCATTATGAGGATCCAACCATTTTACTTTTATGATAAATCTCTCAACTCATGAAACATGTAATTCTATGAATCATAAAACTGTAAATATCATCATGGATCAACACCAGTTGGAATATTTTATGAATTAGCTCGTATAATTCCTTAAATTCATAGAATTATATCTTATTTGTTTGTTAATCCCTACTATGGAAAACATTGACCATGATAAAGACTATTGCATTGAGAAACTCAATGCTTCACTCAACGTCTATCTTGTGAAAAAACACTCGTATTAGAATACAAGAAAACTATTCTTGATAGAGGCCCTAGTCTCACATAACTCTAATATTTTAGCAATATTAATCACTCATAAATTCCATACCATGCTCCCCAAAAGTATGAGTTTTTCAAAAAAACTTATTTTTGTGAATATTTAGTGCACACAAGACCTATAACCACCCAATTTAGGATTACACATTAAAAAACCACACACACAAATAGTCTTATGGACTCTCATTCTAATGACCATTTCATTAATTAAGGGTTGGGATGTCTTTTTTCCTTTGTCTCATAAGAATAACCTCACTTATTCCCAATCCCTATATACTATGTACAGGCTAGCAAATGTACATGCATGTTTTAACTCATCTTATGTTGGGAAATATATATTTATGAAGAATCCCGACGCATATTCTCCTTGCTCATAAGAACCATCCTATTAATCTTAATATCTATAAGAACCAACTCTTCTTTGATTCACCTAAGTCTCTATTTTGTTTAGGTATACAAGGAGAACCCAAGAATAAGACTTTCACCTCATCTTGTTACCTCTATAATTATGACACAATATTCATTAGTGCCTGACATTAAACTATATAGCATGATCCTATAAAATGGATTTAAACTGTGATATTTAAAATTCATGGGTTCTGATTCATATTATCTAGAATAATACATAGGATGACTCTTCTGGGTTTAATTAACCCATAATGATGATCAGATCTATCACATTGGATGTGGAATATATGAAGTTTGATCATATTACTAAATATATTTAACCTTTCATGATACCTCTAAAATTTTTCATAGGTCATCGAAATAGGGGGTATACACACTAGTTATTATATATATTCCTTGGATTATGTGAAGAGAATCTACTTATCCATCTCCAATGGATATTAATGTTTTCTCCCCTTATGTGTTGAGAGTAAATGGATTCCTTCAATTTTTGATGATCCAGATGTGTTATATGTGATGAGAATAGAATTACATTCACTAATACATCAGACTACCAACCATTGGTGATTATCCTAGGTCATATAGTATGGAATTACTAATATGACTAAAATGATGATAATAAGAAATATATTTGATGAGAATGTGATAACTTCTCCCTTCCCTTTCACGACGATCCTAATATTATTTCCCTACGTGATGAGAACAAGATACCATTTGTGATGAGTATGATATTATTTATGTGATGAGTGGGGTATCATTAGAGTCGCCACTTAGGTGTTTAATATGATATTCTATCATGCCCTCAGTGATGAGCATAGGATTCCTTATCTGATGAAAATATTATTTCACTGGTGGTGTGTTAGAGATTTCATAGTTTATGTGCCTATGTTTCCTTGTATAATAAAAATAGGATGCTTCGTGTTAAAATAATGGTATACCCCTTGTAATGAGACTCATATTCCTCTGGGAATAAGCCTAATATAGATTATGTGACAAAAATAAGTTTCCTCAAGTGAAGTTAAAGGATTCCTTGAGTGATAAACCAAAGATTCACTATGTAGAAAACATATAATTCCATCATAACACTTCCCAATTAAAATTTTTATGTATTTCTAACATATCTAACAATGGATGATGAATTCATCTTCTCTATGAAAAGGTTTTCACCCTATTAAGGCATCTAGTGATGTAATTAAATAATTTCCACTTAATTATAGAGTTGTGAATGGTATTTAACAACATCTCTCAAATCAATAAGTGAAAATGAAAATAGAAACTACTCCCTAGAGAAATCGATAGAAGGAATGGCCGATATCTCATTATCATGTTCCTTTTATGGTGAGAACACCCACAACCCTAGTGATGACTAGTTGACCATATTTGGAAATATGTAAGGAGAGAACACTAGATTACAACCATCTAAGGTGTAGTACTATGTGAAATTATAATGTTTTGGAAAGAATCATTAAATATATAGTAATTTTATCATGATTTTGGTAAAAGTATCATATGGAAATGCTCAATTACTATTACAGAAAGGAAGAAAAATTGAATCAAAATTAAATTTTTTATGCTAAAACATATATTCATTTCCTCATAGAAAAATATAATCATAGATTAATTAATAATTCATCATGCTCAAAAAAATTCTTTCTCACAGAATTCCCTTTATAAATAATGAAAAAAATAGGATGAAAAATTAGGAGGATAGTCTAGTTTAGAAAAAGGTAGATGAACATGACAGTAAATATCCACCAAGGAAAACTAAATAAAAAGTCATAGTAATGGATATTAAAGGGGGAGACACAAATCATTCCTTTTTGGTAATATAAAACATACTATAAGGAAAGTGGTTAAGGCCATTGTAAGAGCAACCTTATAGGATAGGAAGTATAAATAATGATGCACTATTTCTCATTATTGGAAGAAAATTACATGAGTGAGTTTAGTATCACAATTTAGATTATTCACAAGATAATGTAGGTGTTGAATAAAAAATACACATGTAATGATGAATATGTTAGTGGTATATTTTGATGGAGAGCCATTATAAAGTCTTGGAGAAGAAAAAGGGAAAATCTACAGTGAAAAAAACATTAAAATTTGAAAATTCAAGACTACAACTCTTACCCAGTATTTAAATATTTTTAATATTTGTTGGATGTGTTGTATAATTAATGTGGAAATATAATCCATGGGGTGATTACGCTAAAAGAAAACCTATGATATTTTGTTAAGAATATAATATTTTACTTAGAAAAGGCAAATTCTACTGGTGGATTTTGAATTATAAATGATCTTAATTGGTACATGGCATGATCAAAAAGAAAATTGGTGTTATGAATCTAAACTGACACATTATGTGGTTCCATGAAACCCCTTTGGTTTTCTATTCTGAAGCTATATGTTTCATGTTGAAATAAAGAATATAAAATTTCATAGAGAGTAATCTTGAATTAAAAACATGTTAAATATATATTTTAAATTCCCTATAGTATCATGTCACATTGAGTGTTTAACCCAATATTTCAGGTCATTTTTTAGGGTATGTAAGTCCACTACATGAAAAAGGAACACTACTACTAAATAGTCCTTTAACAAATCAAAAAATTGCCTTTATCAGCGCCAGAGAAGTGCTAACTACTAAAGTGAGAATAAAATTCCAAGTGTTTTAACCTCAATTATTGAAGAACTGATAAAAAACCTTCATCAGCACTTAAAAAATAGCTGATAAAGGACCATTTATCAACAGTTGTAAAAGTGTGGATAAAAGATCCCTTTATCGGGTCTTATAAATTCTTTGATAAAGGCTTATACTATAGTGTGTTTTAGGAACATACTACAGTACCTATGTAGTGTGCTTTAACAACACAATGTAGCACCAAAACACCATCAAAATAGAAAAATCAACTAGTAATGAAGAATTTAAATTAAGATAAAACAATATAGGCTCATTTTCTCAGTTTTGGTGATGTGTTGCTGGTTTTAGACTAAAATGATAATTGTATACTAAAAAATGACACTTGGAGTCATACTAGTCACACTTTGAGTTGTTTTATGGTGTGGATGATTCTTACACATATCAAATGACATAGGGATCATTTTCTAAAGTATAAAAAAATAAATGTGTTTTCTCAGTTTTGAGTATGTTTCTTGTATTTTTTACTAAAATTCAATTTTAAACTAGAAACATGCACCTGGACTCACACCAGTCACATCACATTTTGGTATGACATGATACTGATTCCTACATATCACAAAGGAATTATGAATCTTTTTCCTTAATTATAAAGAAAATACAATTGGGTTTTCTTGGTATTTAGGGAGTCATACTTTTTAAACTAAAATATTGATTTTAAACTTGTAACAGACACATTGAGTCATATCGAACACATCATGTATAGAATTGAGGTGTACCTAATTCTTTCACATTAAATAAATGACTTGTGGATCATTTCCATAAATTATAAAAACAATCTTAATGTGTTTTATTTGTTTTGAGTAAGTGAGTTTTTATTTTTTTCTAAAATTGATGTCAATTTTAAATAAAAAGACGTACAATGAGTCATATCGGTCAAAACCTGTGACAGATTGAGGTGTGACTAATTCTTAAAATCCCCAAATGGCTTATAGATCATTGTCATAAAGTATGAATATAATTAGAATGTTTTTACTCAATTTTCAGTACATTAATTGTCTTTTTTACTAAAATGCCATTTTAAAATAGAATCACACAATATGACTCATATCGATTACATCGTGTATCGGTTTTATGTGATAAAAATTATTACACATAAAAAATGACATATGAATCAATTTCCAAAATTATGGAGAATATTAGATCATTTTTTGGTTTTTAGTGAGTGAATTGTTTTGATCTAAATAATCGATTTTAAACTGATGATAGAAAAATTGAGTCATACTGGGCACATCATGTATCAGATTAAGATGGTATGGATTCCTACATATCTAAAATTACTTATGGATCATTTTCAAAAAGAAAAAAATTAAAATTAATGTGTTTGATCTGTTTTGAGAGGGTCAGTTTCCCTTTTTATTAAACTTTATGTCATTTATAAATAAAAAGATGCACTTGGAGTCATACCTGTCACATCGTGCATCTGGTTGAGGTAAGAATTATTCCTACAAGTCTAAAATGAATTATTCATCATTTTCCCAATGTATCAAAATAATATTAATGTGTTTTATTAGTTTTGAGTAGGCTTGTTTTCCTTTTTATTGAAATTGATGTCATTTTTAAATAAAAAGATTCACATGGTGTCATACCGATCACACCATGCATCGAATTGAGGTAATATTGATTCCAACATTTGTAAAATGACATCCAGACTTTTTTTAAAAAGTATCAAAATAATATTAATGTTTTTACATGGATTTGTGTATGTTGGGTTTATTTTTTTAGAAAATTAATGTCATTTTTAAATATATACAAACTCTGAGTCATACCAGTCACACCTTGCATCATATTGAAGTTTGACTAATTACAACATGTCTCAAATTAATTTTGAATCATTTTCATAATGTATCAATACTACATTAATGAATTTTCTAGGTTTTGGGTAGTTAAGTTATCTTTTTTCTTAAAATTGATGCCACTTTAATTAAAAAGAAAAACTTGGAGTGTTATCGATCACACCATGGGTCAGAAATCAGAATAACTAATTCTTACATGTCTCGACTGACTTATATATCATTTTAATAAAGTATAAAAATAATAAAAAAAATAATGGTTTTGAGTAGGTCGGTTGTCCTTTTTATTAAAATTGATTTCGTTTTTAAATAAAAAGAGGCACCTGGAGTCATACCTGTCACACCGCATGTCAGATAGATGTATGACTGATTCCAAAAATCTCAAATGACTTATGGATCATTTTGGTAAAGTATAAAAACAATAAGAATGTTTTTTATTTTCTTTTAATATGTACCTTTTCTTTATTATTTAAATTTATGTCATTTTTAAATAAAAAGATGCACATGAAGTCATACAGATCACATTGTGCATCAGATTGAGGTATGACTAATTACAACACATCTTAGATGACTTACGGATCATTTTAAAAATGTATAAAAAAATCAGAATGTGTTTTCTTAGTTTAGAGTTTTTTAGTTTTCCTTTTTATGAATATTTATGTCATTTTTAAATAAAAATATTCACTTGGAGTCATATTGGTCACATCATGTAGTATATTAAGGTACGATTGATTCATACACCTCTCAAATTACATAAAGATAATTTTATTAATGAATCTAAACAATATAAATGTGTTTTATTTATTTTTAGTAAGTCACTTAATTTATTTTACTAAAAATTAATTTTAATATGGAAACATAAACTTTGACCTATATTGATTACATAATGTATCGACTTAATTTGAGCCTGGTTCCTACACCTCACAAATGAATTATGAATCAATTTCCAAAATTATGAAGAAAATTGAAGGGCGTTTTCTCTTTTTTAGGGAGTGAAATTTTTTGAACTAGATTATTGATTTAAAACAAGTAATAGACACATTGAGTTATAGCGGCCACACCATGATACTAATTGACATGAATCTGTTTCCTAATCATCTCAAATGACTTATGGATCATTTCCATAAAGTAACAAAATAATTGTAATATTTTTTATTGGTTATAATTATGCTAGTAATTTTTTACACAAAAAATATTGTCAATTTAAAATAAAAATAATCACTTGGATTCATACCGGTCACACCGTGTGTCAGATTGAGGTGTGGATGACTCTTATACATCTCAAAGTCCTAAAACAAATCACAAATTCTAATGATGCCATATTTAGATTTTATTTCTTTTTAAAATAGACAAAACTTCATATTTCCTCGATGTTCTTAGCTAAAAACCCTTCCTAATTATTGGATGTCAAAAGGGAATAGGAAGATCATCTTCCCATTATATTATAATAAGTCACCACAATGAGAAAATGAGATTACTTTACTCTTTTGTATTTCAATAATGAGAATGGTTTTTCAGCCAATAATGTCAAATCAACATACAATGTTGGAATTTTGACAAAGTAAATGAAAATAGAAAATTTAGAAACATTGAGAGAAAGAATCATTTTTTTCTCTTTTGAGTCTTATTGTAGTTAATTGAATGAAAAATCTGACTTCCCAAAATATCTATATAGAAAACTAAATTAGTATTAGATAAATATTATATGGAAATAAGTATACAAATATAATCTAAAATGATGATAAAATTAATTAAATAAGTAGTAGGAATTTACTTTTTCTTAATGGCTATGTTCATTCCTGATTCATTTCATTGTCATAATTATCTCATCTATAGGATTGAAGTCTAATCTCTCATGAGCATGAGCATCTTTGAGAACCCCCCCCCCCACAGGAACAAAATAATCCACTCGTACCAGAAAAAAAAATTACTATATAAGCAACACTAAAAGGAAATAAATTAAACACAAATATGAAATAGTACATTAATTATATGGATAACAATTTTACTATGAAAACTTTGTTGACCGCATGGATATTCCAATTATGAATTTAGAATGATGATAAAAAATCATATAGATCGTTCCAAACAATCAATAAATGATTGAATAGGATTTGGAGAAAATATATTACATTGGATTAAATTTTTGATTCGACTAAGAGAAATTAAAGATATCCTCTTAGGTTCATAAAATATTCATTTTTTACAATAAATAAATGAATGCATATAATATATTCATTATCAAAGATTAATATCTCCAATTTGTGATAATTTCATGGATGGTAATCAAATATTCTTAAGGGTGGAACCAAAAGACAATGTTAAATAATGATCTACTTTTATATAGATAAAATTAAAAAATATAAACTATTTATTAGATGTGTGATGAAAGAAATGAAGTGATTTTTAAGAAGTATTAATGAATAAGTAGTCATTTCAAGGATGCTTATATTTTTATCAACTGCAAAAAAATACAAGTAAGGTAGAAATCAATTAATAAAATTTTATTGGTGATCATAAAGTTTTGATGAAAAATCAATGTAGTAAGACTCTATAAAAACCGTAGTTTTTTTCCAGTACAGCCTACATCATTTGGAGTGGATGAAATGATGATAATTGGTTCTAATCAATACATGAGGATCTTGATCCGAATAAGAATAATGTGACATGTGGTTCTTGATCTGAATAATAACCATTAAATATTCTTATGAATCAAGTGGTTACATATATTGTTCCAAAAAAAGTCCACTAGTTTAAAAATGCATGATTTTTTTAGTTTATTATTTTCTTAATTATATAAAACTCTTAACATAAAAGGTCATGGTAATGTATTATAATGAGCCATTTTTATGTCATGTAATTGATATGGTCACATCTATGGGGAATCTTATTAACACTAGGACATAAAAAATGGGTTAATACTTATGTTACTAAACCATAAAATTCAATAGAATTAAAAAGCCACACTAAACATAGAATGTCATTAAATTAGTAAATCCAAAATAAGAAATTTTATTTGAAGTATGATTCTATAGTTCTAATGATTTTATTCATGAAAAATATTTTTTATTTCAAAAAAATAAATTTATAAAAACATATTTATTAAATTTACATCAGTCAATGTTGATATTTTATTTTATCAAATTTAGTTAAATCTAGTGGTTTAAGATTTATTCATTAATGATCTAAAATATTATTAAAAATTTAAATCTTATAAAACAATTCTCATTAAAAAAGTTTATTTTCAATGAAAATATAAAATTTAAAAACAATTTGATCAATCCTAAAGGATTGAGAAAAATAAAGTCTATCATCAATGTACAATTATTCCGAACCACATAATGAAACTATATTTTGTTTCTTAAAACACCATGATTTTGAGGTCATTCCTAGAAAATTACCCCTTCCAAATTTTTTATTTTATGACTACATTTCAACATCCTACATCAAAATCTCAAGTACATTTTATCTCAAAATCAGTTTTCCTATATAATATAGCCCAAGGATTATAGAAACCTAATCCAATTTGATTGTACTTTTTATATAATTAAATTCATATTTTTTAAATTCAAATAAAAATATTTCAAAAGTAAAAAACTGAAAACATTATATTTTTTCAAGAAGTAGAAATATAAATAAGACAAAAAATGAAAAATATATAATGTTTTTTCTCATTTAATTTTAAAGATTCATAAAAATCATTTGATTGTTACATTTCATAAGTGACACCTAAATATTTCTCAATCGCCCTGAAATATATTATCGTCATCCTAAATAAATCCATTAATTTTACACCATATTTTAGTGCTCATTATCCATAGATAAAATTTTAGGTAAAAAACATTATATAGTTGTTCCCATATGTCAGATATTTCATCATCCATTTTTTTGGAAACAACTTCTATAATGGCCATTAAAATAGAATGGGATAACCCTATATTTTTTAGTTCCTCCTCACCCAACCCTCTCAATTCCAATTATTGCATGACATAATATAAAACCCTAATTAGGTAAATTATTTCATCATCCAAGTGATATTATTTGTAATATTCCAAACTAATGACAACACTGACCTCTATATAGATAGTATTTTCATAATTTTATGATTGTAAAGTGGTAGATTTCTATGAATGTAGGTATTGGGATTCAATTATACCTTACAAATACATGTCCCAATATTGGGTTTTACATATTTCAAGTCACATAATGCCAATGTTGTCCCAAGGAGACCCAAATGATATCAGTGAACATGATAATTCAATATTTCTAAAAAACAGTTAATTTTTTTTATTTTATTATATCATATTACAACTAGTATTTTGGGGTATAGAAATGTGGGAAGATAATTTTTAGTAGATAACTGAGGGAAATTAAAGACATCAAAAAACCCAAATTTCATTCGAGTTGTGGTTGCGTTCAACCTTGGAATCACAAGAGACTTGGATTCAAGCCTTAGAATAGTTATACAAATGATTCTGGTCTAAATCGGATCATGGATTTGATAAAATAGAGTTCCAATAGTAGGTCTTCTTTGTAGGATAGATCGTGACACATTTATCAATGCTTCAAAAAGAGCACTGATAAAGATACCCTTTATCAATGCTACGTTAACAAGCACTGATAAAATGAATCTTCATAATCACTAAAAAGAACTGATAAATATATATAATACTTTTTTAAAAAATAATTTTTCAAAAAAGTATAATTATTATATATAATTATAATACTTTAAATAATACTTTTTATGAAATAATAATTTTTTAATTCATTAAATATATAATTTTTTGTTTATAATTATATAAATACTTTTTTACAAAATAATATTTATATGAACATATATGTTTATATAATTATATATATATATAAGCATAGTAAATATATTCATTATTTATATAAATTTATTATAATTTTATAATTATTTATTTAAATTATATGAATAATTTTAAAATAAGTAATATTTATTTATTTATAATTAAAAATGAATAAAAATAGAAAATATACATTTATATAAATGTTTATTGATAATATTTTTTTTACAAAAATATTTTTTACATTATTATTTAATATTTAATCATAAGTTCACACATGTTAAAAATGAGTAAAATTGATTAATTAAAAATGGATACAATAAATTGAAAATTTGGGTAAGTTTGATTAATATAAATCAGTAAAAAAATTATATTTACTGAAATAATTATGAATATATAATGAAAATATACATACATAGTAAATAATATATAAAAAATAAATAATATAAATTGATTAAATTCAAAAACAATTGTGTGTGTGCATATTTATATAAAAATTACTTAATTATGTACATGTGTAATAAATATAATACATTTGATCTATGTTATAAATTGAAAAATAAAATGACATTCGATTATGTTCTTTAACCGATGCAATTAGTTAGTATTTCTAGTTCATATTAACTTTTAATTATAAACCATTATTCATTAAATACATTGATATTTTTAAAAAGAATAAATAATATTATGTATTATATAAATCATATTTATTTACATTAATATATATCTATATATTTAATTTATAATATTTATTAACATTATATATAATTATATAATTAATAAAATGTTTAATATTTTTCTCAATTAACTTATTTTAAATTTTAATTTGTATAATTTCAATTTTCCATATATCTATATATTTAATAAATACTATTTATTAGTATTTATAATTTATATACAGTATATTCAATTTATTCATTTTTTTCAAAAAAATATTTAATTAATAAAACATGTTATATTATTTTTAATAAACTCATTTTTATATATTTTTTATTTAATAATTTCATTTTATTTATTCAGACATTTATAAACACTGAAAACGTGTTGATAAAGGATTCCTTTACGATCGCTAAAAATATAGTGTTGATAAAGAGTACCCTTTATCTGTGTTTAAAATAGAGCACCGATAATGTGTACCCTTTACAAGTGTTAAAATTTATGTGCTGATAAAGGGTTAAATTTATCATCACTTTTTTAGTATTGGTAAAGATTCCATTTATCAGTACTTTTTTCTAGCACAGATAAATTCCAGAACTATTAAACACGTGTTTTGTAGTATTATAGGAAGATCTAGATAAGAAGAAACTACAATCATTCAAATAATTCTCATTTATTATTTTACTAACATTGTAGTATTTGGAAATTATTTTTTAGGACACATACAAGCTAATAGAAGGAAATCACATAACCAAAAAATGGGTTTCCCATGATGAATGTAATCAAAATAGTTGGAGAAAAGTGTTGAGGGAATCCAAGGGAGGTTTATGATGAAAATTGAGTGGTTGTTTTGCCTCATCAAAAATGAAGAGGCATAGTAGAAATTGAAGGTTAATCGGTCTGAATTGATATCAATAGTTTAATTTTTACAAGTGATGTTAGTTTATTCAATATATGGTATAAATCACATATTGTTATTTTTTACTACTTTTTGACTGATACTTTCTCAGTGGGTATGATAAAGATTATCATATATGTTGAATATGAGAATAACTCAAGATACTCATTTTTAAAGATGTATATGACTAACATCGATAGATTTTTTACCATTAACTTAAAATCATATTTCATACACAAAGTTCTAACATAGTAGACTGAGAGTATCCATAAATAAATCTCTATTAAATATAAGTTCACTCACTAAAAATTAAAAATATAATGAAACTAGGATGATAAAATGGTTTATAATCTGAATGGTGAAAAATCTGGGATTTTTTTCATCTATCAATTGTTATTATTTTCTTTTTTATAAGTGGGTCGGAGAGTATAGTTCCAATTTTTTGATGATTGATATTAATAATTGGTGTGATGAAATTTTATTAATACGAAATATAATATGGTTGTATTAAAGATAGAATATGGTGACCAACTAGTGGTAAAATAATTATATATATTAATCATCATGTGGTTCTGATGGAAAATATTACCAACCAAAACTGAGTGGTGATGAGTTATTAAATGATGGAGTTTCTAATGGAGTGTTATTGATAAGGATATAAAGATGTTATAATTCATAAATGGATTTTTAGAAATCCATTTGTGAAAAAGGATATAAAACAAGTTCATGATGAAAGGAGAGAATACAATTTATTGATTTTGATCTCAAATAATTATAATGTACGTGGATACTATCCATAAAAATAATTATATATAAAAATGGGATATAATCAAAGTGAATACACAACTATATCTGTAGTAATTTGACATTTTATATTATACCAAAAAATTGTTATCTGAGATTGTTTCCCTCGGAATTCGGGGATGACCTCCTTAATGGGAGGTTCAAACATTCCGATCAGTTTCTAACGGGTTTGTTCGTAGAACACAAAACATCCAATGATTCCACATCCATTTGTACATACTTTCCAAAGGTAGGCGCTCACTAGTTTGTGGAATTATGAGGCTTAGGAATTTTCATTGGTCGAGAGGATGGGAGGTCAGACTCATCACACCTTTTTGAGGGGAATTATTGTCTACTCCAAGACTCTCTTTATAGATATAAGTTATGTTCGTGAATCCTTATTACATTAGCAGGTATAAAATGAAATTTCCTTCATATTTGAAAATCAATTATTAAATATGTGGGAAATTTAGAGAATCTTTTATAGGTATTTGAGGTTCTTCATCGATAGAGAATCATCTGTATTTATTAGAGATTCTTGGTCATTGGTATCCTTCGACACATTTATATAGAAGTATCTTGGTCATTATGATGATCATGCTGGTTTTAAAGCCACTCAGTGGGGCACTTGAAGTTTATTGTCATTCAGAAGGACATGGATTATTTCAGAGTTGGGATAGACCCCACAGATGGGTTACCTATGTATCCTTTGTTTAGAAAAGGAATCAGAACCCACGTAGTTCGAGTAAGGTAGTATGATGTTTATTATTGATGGCTCAAAGAAGGATGTCATAATTACTTTTACACTCTAAGCTCATGTGAGTCACGCTCGGTGTGAGAAACAAGAGGTATTGGTAAAAATCAGACAATTGTACCATGAAAGATGCAATCATTAAGAAATAATGCGGGACTTATGTATGTATGACTGCCCAGATAAATGAAGATTAGGATTTAATTTAGGGAAGAAATCTAGGAACAGGGTCCATAAAGTTATATGTGCTTCATAGAGATTTGAATACTCTAACTGGGGGATTACTCTGGAAAAGGAGTCCCAAATTAAGAGAGGATTTATGATTGGGTTTTACTCCTGAGAAGGAAGCCCAGATCAAAAGTAAATTAAGACTGGTTAAGAGGAATTAAGACTAGGGTTTACTCCTAAAAAAGAAGACTAGGTTAAGGGACTTTAAGATTGGGGATTACTCCTAAAAAGGAGGCCCAGATTAATGAGTACTTGGGGCTTACTCCTAAGGAGGATGCCCATATTTGAGAATTATGACTAGGGATTATTCCTGAAAAGGAGACCCAGATTAATGAGGACTTGGGGATTACTCCTAAGGAGGATGCCCATATTTGATAATTATGACTGGAGATTATTCTTGAAAATGAGGCCCAGGTTAAGAATTATGACTGGGGCTTATTCTTGAAAAGTAGGCCCAGATTAATGAGGACTCTCATCTTAAAGGATGAGGTTTAATGAATGAAATCTCAATCTTTAGTGACATAAAGATGTGTAAATCACTAGGTTTTGAGAGATATTCCATAGAATTCCTTTCAAATAAGGAATTCAAATCAAGAAATCATGACATAAATGGCTTTGAAGAGTGTCTTGAAGACTGAATCTTGAATAGGAGAGGTGGAATGGCTTAAGAGGGGTGAAATGGGCAAGAAGGGCACCCAAAAAGGCAAGAGCGCGCAAGTCCTGGTAGGCGCACAGGTATTGCATGGGCGCGCAAGTTCGATCGCACAGGAATACATGCATGACACATGGGTACTTGCGTGACGGTTAACCAGTAGGGTAATACTTGAGCGACTCTTGGTTAAAGCCTTTAGAATTATCTTTAGGTTCTTCCAGAAGAGTGGCACACAAGTTCTATTGAACGAGTTTAGGCGGCACGCAAGTGTGGCCATTTCCCTTAAGGGATGGCCATTCAGGAGCGCAAGTTTTGATGAGTTTCAACACTTAGTCCTTCCTCCCCCTCTTTAGATCTTCCGTTCTAGGTAAAAAATTACCTTAGAAGTGTTTCGGAAGCTTTGAGAAGAGACTAGGGCGCCGGGAGCTCAAATCTGAATTCTGGAAAACATTCCTCCTCCAATGGGGGGCCCACAGGGTCTATTTATAGTCTGAAGAAGACCCGGGCAGTTATCCTTTAGGGTGATCATGTCACTTGTGTGACCATTAGGCGTCGTGCAAGTCCACTTGTGCGACAGTGATGGAACTTGCGCGACACATGTGCTTTTGAAGCCTTGTTCATGCCTTTTTCGATTTTTGATGTTTTCTTCAAAGGATGAATCAATTTGTGCTAAGTCATTTTCCTTTCCATTTTTTTAGACAATGTGATGAAAAGGAGAATCAAAAAAATTCCCCCCTCAGAGATGGATCCGAAAGAAATGAGGATTTGTCTCTGAGGAAAACGAGAATCAAAATGAAATTGGGGCGCACAAGGTTGGGCGTGCAAATGAGCTTCAGTCGCACAGGGTCTGGCACATAGGGGTATGGCCTTTAGTCATGCAGGGTATGGTGCATAGGTTCATGACTGCGTCTATAAATAGAGGGCCACACTTCTGTACAAAGCATATGGATTTGAATCATTCGAGCTCTCGTCGCGCAAGTTGCATTTGTCGCGCAAGTTGCTCTGTTTCCCACTGTTTTATTGATGTCACACTACTGTCAAGGTATCTGGACCTGCACGGTGATACTTGTGCAACAAATACTTGTGCGGCACATCCATACTTGCGCGCCAAGTTTAGACTTGCACGCCTTAATGCCTTATCCATTTTTTCTGAATTCCTTCAGAAATTTTATGAAAAATAAACCCATTAAGTTAGTTTATTCAACTTTTGTGCAGATTCAATGGCTCTCATGAGAATTGGAATGATTGATGAACTGGATAGCAAGAGGATTGATGACATGATGAACATTATTGGCCATCATTACTATGATATATGCGACAACACTCTCCCAGATTTGGCTAAGTACTTGAAGAAATATCATCTTAATTTCCCACAGAGAATTTTCATGTCCCTATATGGTCATGGTCATCTGCAAGGAGTCAATGTCCCAGATGCAAAGAACTATACACCTAAAATGCAGCTGCACTGCTAGTCCTCTATTTCGGTTATGCTGTGCATTAAGAGAAACAAAAATGGTGCGAACTTTCAAATTTTCCTTCCATGCCATTTCCTTGCATATATGAAAATGGAAAACCCATGGGATGAAATGTTTTCTGCTGCTGGTTGGTGGAGAGAAGACAAACATGGCATTAGATAAATATCTGAAAAGAGTACACTCTCCAAATGGATCTTTCCTTCCAATGCTCCATTCTCAAATCCATGAATCCATCTTCCAAGTCTCTTGGACAGAAACAGAGTCACTATTTGATCAGCAAAAAAATTTCTCAAATCGTACTCAAGAACATCCTTTTACAATTGTTCCATGAAGAGATGGTATCACTGCATCTCTTGTTGTATCCAGTTGAGTGAATGAATTTCAGGTGGTTGCTGATGAATCTCGGGATGATGTAAATCAAATGAAGAGTTATGTTGAACTCCTCTTGTAATTCTTGAAAAAGAGAAGAGACTCTAGTATGTGGATGTCCTTCTATCTCCTGTGTATCAATGAAAAACACTTTCATCTTCAATCATTTGTACATGCATTCTTTCGCTACCTTCTTTAAATTTACTTAAGCCAATGGGCCTAGTAAGCATAGTTTGATTTTTACTAGGATTAATATAAATAACCCTACAAACTTTGAAACTCTTAATTGCTCAATATTACCAAAATCATACAAAATGTATGTTTAGTGAGTTGGAACTTGACTTTTATTCAGAGTTCCCTTGTCTTTTGTGGGCAGTTTAATGTCATGAACGTCATACATAAAGAGGCTAATGTTTAAGGTCGAAATAGCTTTGACCAAATGAATTAGAATTGACTCAATTATTTGAAAATTTATCTGAAAACATATTACCATACTCAATTATGAAGGAAAAAATATAAGATATGGCTTAAGAATAATTGAATCTGAGTAATGATATGAAAAAGAGCTAAAAGTAATCAGAAGTAGTTTCCAAGAATGAAGTTACTATTATTTAACAAACCTGTTAGGGGGTTGAATGATGCAGGGCCACCTAAGGGAATTGGCTGCATAGTCAAATAAATATCATCTTTTGGCTAACAAGTCTGTTATGTAGACTGTTTATGCAAGGCCACCTAAGGTCACGTACTGCATAGTAAGGCAAACGAACTCTCAGAAATTTACCTTTCTAATGCTAAAAGCTAGTAAAAGTTTATGGAGATTTAAATTTCCCAAAGTATAGAGTTTGCTGTATGGAAAGAGGTACTTGATTATGGAGAAGATATTTTCGAACAAGATTATCGAAGAACTGGATGGATATCATTTCTATGAAGGACTGACCCAAACGTAGGGAAGGAGAATACAAACCATAGACTTGAATACTTTCAAATCATGAAAAAGGATATGGGACAAATATGTTATGGATGGCTATTTTTTCAGATCCCTACATACTGTCATTTAAGACCAATAAAGACAAAATAGGATTTCTTCCTAAGAATGAAGTTACCAGTATCCAACAAACCCGTTAGGGGGTTGAATTATGCAGGGCCACCTAAGGGCGTTGGCTGCATAGTCAGATAATAGTATCTTTTGGCTGAAAAGTCTGTTATGTGGACTGTTTATGCAAGGCCACCTAAGGGAACGTACTGGATACTAAGGTAAAAGAACTCTCAGAAATTTGACATTTTTGTGACTAAAAGTCAAGAAAAGGGGTATGAAGATCTGAAAATATTTAAGGTTTGGATTATTACACATAAATATGGGTATTATTCAATATATACAGAGATATACAGATCAATGCTAACCATAATCATGTTGGGGCTGGGCCTTGACTGGAAATGTTGGACTTCACTACGTATCCCATAAAGATGGGAATCAAGCCATACGTAGTTCTTAAACTACAGTTTAACGTCATGTAGGACAAAAGGATTATAGATATTAGTTTAGGGTCATAGATCTTAGACCATTATAAGAAATAAACAGTGTGTGTTTTCATGGGGACTTTTCAGCCAAGGAACTGAAAGTGGAATTTGGGGTTAGGCCCAAAAGACTTGGGGCTAGATTCGAGGGACATTCGAATGTTCCTATGTATCCCATAAGGATGGGAATCAAGCCCACGTAGTTTTATAAATACCCTCTGTAAAATTTGGTTTGTACATGTGAAGGGTGAAAGGGGTATTTTTAGTACAATGATTGTTTAACCCATGATAAAAGGTTTAGTCATTTCCATGTATGCATGTAGTCTTTGAAATGAAACATGATTGAAAAATCAATGTAAATAATGGTTCCCTATCAGGTGAGGGTATCAAAGAATATTGTAGTTTATTGTCATACTAGAAAAAAGTGTTGTATAGTTTAACGTCGTATAACAAGGACGAAAGTGAACCAATGTAAGGATATTGATTCTAAGGGAGGTTTCACCAATCAACATCATATGAGATGGAGGTGAATCGATGTGAAGAGAATAGTTTTGGGCTTGAACCTTGGGAGGTTGCCTACGTACCCAGTCGGGAGGGCAAGGATCAAATTCCGTGTAGTTCAATTAAAAATGAATTAATGATCAAGTTGTTTTTGGGGACAATGACCTAAAAATGATGTTGGGACTTACCCATGGTTAGCGGCCCAGAGAGGGTGTTATGGTTGAGGTTTCCTCTAAGCTCATGTGAGTCATACTCGGTCTGAGAAACAAGAGGTAGCAACAACCTTAATGATACACAGTTTAACATCATGTAGGATGTATGAAGGGACTATGCAGTTTAAAGTCTTGAAGTTAGGACTATTGGTGCTGCACCATTTAATGTTATGTTGGAAGTATCAAGGACTTTCTGTATATTTTAGCGTCATGTAGTTAGGACGATGGGGAAAATATAGTTTAACATCATGTTGGATGAAAGGGGGACTGTGCAGTTTAATGTCATGCAGTGAGGACGAAAGAGTATACCATTTAACATCATATTAGACGTATTAGGGACATTCGTTTTTCCCCACAGTTTAGCGTCATGTTGGAAAAAAGTGTGAATAGTTTAAGGTCATATGTATGGACCATTGATGATGAAGTTTAACGTCTTTCTGGACGGTGGTGCAGTTTAAGGTCATACCGGACCATTTAGGGAACTTTTTCATAGTTTAACGTCGTGTGGGATGAAAGTACAAATAGTTTAAGGTCATATGTATGGACCATTGATGATGAAGATTAACGTATTGCTGGATGGTGGTGCAGTTTAAGGTCATACCTTACCATTTAGAGAACTTTTTCACAGTTTAATATCGTGTGGGAAGAAAGTACAAATAGTTTAAGGTCATATGTATGGACCATTGATGATGAATTTTAACGTCTTTCTAGACAGTGGTGCAGTTTAAGGTCATACCGGACCATTTAGGGAACTTTTTCACAGTTTAACGTCATGTGGGTCGAAAGTAAAAATAGTTTAAGGTCATATGTATGGACCATTGATGATGAAGTTTAACATCTTGCTGGATGATGGTGCAGTTTAAGGTCATACCGGACTATTTATGATATATATTTTGTGTTTATACAAAATACTTCTCCAAAAATCTGGCATTGGTTAGAGTAGTGATGAATTATCCATCCATTGAGATTAATGAATAAGCTCCATTGGAGTAGACCCTATGTATTGAGTAAGTTCCTTCCCATTTTGGATCATGCTTGGAAGGTTTCTTTCCTGGAATCATTGAAGTTCTGAGAACTAATACCAATTCTCCCTGAGTGAATGAACGAAGATGAACTTTTTTGTTAAAAGCTCATGCTATTCGATTCCGATAGACTTCCAAGTGGTGCAAAGTGCACAATCCTTTCTCATCTAACCGTTCTAATTAATTCACTCTCTTTTGAGATTGTTCATCTGTAGATGACTGATCACAAATGGATACTCTAAGTGAAGGCAATTGAAATTCAATGGGAAAGATGGCTTCCGTTCCATATACCAGTGAATATGGAGTTGACTGAGTTGCAGTGCGGGTGGTAGTCCGATAAGCCCATAAAGCATGAAAGAGTTTATCAGGCCATGAACTCTTATCTTTATCAACCATCTTTTGCAATATTTTTGAAAGAGTCTTGTTGAAGGCTTCTATCTGACCATTGGTCGCTGCGTGATACCGAGATGAATGGTTGGATTTGATGTTGTATTCTTGATACAACTTCTTCACCTAGGATGAACAGAAGTTGGTGCCATTGTCCATAAATATGGTATGAGGGACACCAAATCTGGTAATGATGTTAGACTTGATGAATCTAACAACGCATCTAGAACTGACTTCCTTGAGAGGTATTGCCTCTGCCCATTTTGAAAAGAAGTCAGTAGCAGTAATAATGTACTTAAACTGCTTGGTCGTAGCTGAAGGGTAAGGTCCCACCACATTCATTCCCCATGTGGAAAATGGCCATGAGTATTTAGCTATGTGAAGAAACTCTGGAGGTTGATGAATGAAGTTGGCATGTACTTGGCATGAATGACACTTCTTTGAGAAATCGACACAATCTTGTATCATTGAAGGCCAAAAGTATCCAACCCTTCGAATCTGATCAGACAGTCTATGTCTAGACTGGTGGGCACCACAGACTCCTGCATGAACTTCTTTCATGACAGCTATTGTCTCCTCACCATCAATTCATCTGAAGAGAACTCCATAAAAACCACGTTTTTAGAGAATTTTATCTAGGTGATCTGGGCTATCATAAAGAGTAAAATTGACCACACGTCACTGGATTTGTTCTTTCTTGGCTCTATCAGGTGGAAGTGTTCCATTTTGAAGGTATTCCCTGATAGGTGACATCCATCCTGTAGTATGACTATATGGTTCAGGAATGGGACTAATTTCATTAACTTCCTCTGTTCTGATTCGAACATAAAATGAAATTGCACGACGGTGGGCAATACTGATGGTTGTCTCATCTCGATTTGGATCTGCTAGAGCTGTGGGTATATTAGCCAGTGCATCAGCTTGAGCATTTTGTGATCTTGGGATGTAAGAAAATGTTGGTTCCAAAGGTAATTCCTCCATTGACTCTCTGACATAATCATACAAAGGGATTAGTTCTTCTTTTCTGATGGCATAATCTCTATTGACTTGTTTGATTACTAGGTCTGAATCACCTTTCACCTATAAGTGATTCACTTGTGCTTGAAGCACTAATTCCAATCCTGCGATGAGAGCTTAGTATTATGATTCATTATTGGTACCACCTTCCCACAATAAGAAGGAATAAGGAAACACTGCCTTTTCTGGAGAAATGAACACAATTCCTAATCCAAATTTGTTGAATTTAGGATTTTCCATTTTCCTCCCTGTTGGACTTCTAGAAGCACCATCAAAATACATTTCCCATGCCTGAGGACATTCTTGAATAGAGAATACTTCTTCACCATAGAGTTCAATATCTAAAGATTTGTCTTCCACTGAAGGGTGTTTAGCCAGGAAATCAGCCAGAGCTTGGCCCTTTATCACCTTTTGAGACACATACTAAATGTAGAATTGCTGCAAAATAACTTCCCACCTTGCCAAACGTCCTGTAAGCATCGGACGACTAAGGATGAATTTGAGCGGGTTATTGTGAGATACCGATTAGACCTCATGATGTTGCAGGTAGTGTCTCAACTTCTAAACTGCAAAGATTAATGCCAGGCAGTATTCCTCAATACTTGAATATCGGGTTTCTGCTTCAATCGTAGTTCGACTGAGATAGTAAAGGCTGTTTTCATTTCCAGCATCATTCTTTTGAGCAAGAAAGGCACCCAATGATCGCTCTAGAGCTATAACGTAGAGGATAAGTGGTCTTCCTTCAACAGGTGGCATGAGTACCGGTGGAATCAAGAGGTATTTCTTGAGAATATCGAATGCTTCCTGCCATTCTTCAGTCCACATGTAAGTGACTCCCTTCTTCATCAATTTGGTGAAGGGTAAACTTTTTCCTGCCAAATTGGCGATGAAACGCCGAATATAGGTTAAGTTTCCTTGAAGTCCTCTTAATTCTTTAAAATTTTGAGGAGGTGACATACCAAGGATTGACTTGTTCTTCTCAAGATCGACTTTAATACCACGATGGCGTACAAAAAAGCAGAGAAATTTTCCTGAGGTTACCCCAAAAGCACATTTTAAGGGTTTCATCTTCAAATTATGTTGTCAAAGCTTGCAGAATATGAATTCCAAATCAGCCAAGTGATTAGAACATTTTTTGTATTGAACCACCAAATCATCTACATAGCATTCAACAAACTTCCCTAAGAAGGGTTTGATGATACAATGCATGGCACGCTGATATGTTGCACCTATATTCCTTAAGCCAAATGGAATTACTCGGTAGAAAAACACACCATAAGGGGCTATGAAAGCTATGGATTCCTCGTCTTCTCGGGCCATTTGGATCTGATTATATCCAGAATATCCATCCATGAAGGAAAGTTCTTCATAGACAGCTGTTGCATCAATTAAAAGTTCTGTAATAAGAACAGGGAAATCATCCATAGGACAATGCCAATTAAGATCTCTGAAATTGATGCAAACTCTAATTTGTCCATTCTTCTTCTTTACAGGGACAATATTATCCAACCACTTGGGATATTGAAATTCTCTAATGAAGTTATCTTTGATAATATTATCCACTTAAACCTCAATTTTGGAAGCATAATTTGGGTGTGTTCTTCTCGCGGCTTGCTTAAATCCTCGATGTTCTTCTAGTAAACCCAAATGATGAGTAGCAACATCCGGATCAAGCCCAGGAATTTCTGTATAGTTCCAAGAAAATATATCTCTATTGTTCTTCAGAAAATAAATATACATCTCTTTCTCTTCAAGATTCATGGCCACACTGATTAAAGTGGGGCGTGGATCTTCTTTTATACCCATATTTATTTCTTTGAGTTCATCCACAGTTGTAGAGATGTCCTCTTCAAATGCTGGAGGAGCATCTCTGAGATCTTCCTCTTCTTCTTCTTCATGTGTTATTTCTTCCATTTCTAATATCATAGTAGATCATAAAGTAGAAATTTCATGATCAGAATAGATGTCACAATTTTCACATCTTGAAGAAGAAGCTTCCATTTCCAACCCGATTGATGATGAAGGGTCTTCTTTGGGTAATAAATAGGAGATGATGGATTGAAAATTGACATCATTGTTCACCTCCGATGTTTCTATAACTACTTCTGACCTAATTGGAAAAGTATAGACTTGTTGGATTTCAGAAAATGAAATGAAGAAGTCACCATTTGTGCTTTCATCACTACTTGGTGCGTTACCAATTTCTCCCATGTTGTCCGGATCGATTGCCATAATTGACATTATGGATCTTTCCATAAGAGTATTTTGATTTGGGTCTATCTTTTCAATTTTACTGATAGGAAACACATAATTTGTACTCACAGGTGTAAATGGATTTACTGGAATCTTCTCCAAAACATATAAAGCATTAACTTTGGTAATCTCCTTTGTTGTGGATTTCTCCCTTCCCTTCATGTGATAGATTTCCGCATCAATGTATTGAGACTCACATGTCTTGAACGGGGCCTTATCACCATACAATGTCCCAACTTGACCATCGAAACAATATTTGAGACATTGATGGTATGATGAAGGGATAGCCTCATGCTGATATAGCCAGGGTCTTCCAAGCAATATGTTGAAGGCTATGTCTTAATCAACAACCATGAAATCTGAATTGGATACAAGATCTCCAAAATGAGTTCTGAGTGTAACTTTGCCCAGTGGTTCTTGTTCATTTTTATCATATCCTTGTAACATCCACTACTGGAAAATGGGTCTATACCCACGGTTTTGTGTATAACCGTGGGTATAGGCCCCCCCTATACCCACGGTTTGGGAAACCGTGGGTATAGGTATAGTATCGAGACCTATACCCACGGTTTTGGAGAACCGTGGGTATAGGTCCCCTATACCCACGGTTCTTGGAAAAACCGTGGGTATAGGTTTTTTTTGAAGACCTATACCCACGGTTTTGCCAAAACCGTGGGTATAGGTGTTGTTTGGCAGACCTATACCCACGGTTTTTGAAAACCGTGGGTATAGGTGGTATATTTTTCAAAGACCTATACCCACGGTTTTTCAAAACCATGGGTATAGAGTTCCCACATTATAGCGGGAAACTAAACATAGGCGGGATACGGAAAATTTTGCGGATAGACATTTTTTCATATATTAAGATATATATGACGATATATTAACATATAATAAAAAATAGCTGTAGGTTGGTTGGTCTGTGGGCGCGTGCTGGGCCGTGAGTCTCTACACAAGTCGCGGGATCGAAACATCGTGAGAGTTTTTTTTGAATTGAAATACACAATATTAATATATATAGACAGATAGATGAACATATAAAAGATTTAAAATCCAGCTCGGTTGGTCCACTGCTGTGTGCGGCGCTGAGACCTTACGTGTGACGCGGGTTCGAAACCAACCGTTTACGGCTTTTTATATAACAGCTTTGTTATTAATATATTATAATGAAATTATATTTATATAAATGAAAGTAAGTTAGCTTGGTTGGTCTACCGACTTGCATGGCGGAGCCTTCCTGCGGGAGGCGCAGGTTCGAAACCCGCTGTTTACGGTTTTTAACAGCTTTGTTATTAATATATTATAATGAAATTATATTTATGTAAATGAAAATAAGTTAGCTCGGTTGGTCTACCGAGTTGCATGGCGGAGCCTCCCTGCGGGAGGCGCTGGTTCAAAACCTGTTGCTCGCAATTTTTAAAAATTTTAAATTTCCCACGGTTTTTAAACCGTGGGGTATGATCCCTGCCACGCTGTACAGCAACCTGTTGCTGTGTGAAACACATATACCCACGGTTCTACAGAACCGTGGGTATAGGTCAAGACCTCTATCCCGACGCCGTTCCAGCCCACGGTTCCCAAAACCGTGGGTATAGCCTATACCCACGGTTTTGGGGGCTATACCCACGGTTTTGAACCGTGGGTATAGGTCGTTTTTCTAGTAGTGATCATGGTAGAATGAGATAAATCAGATTTTGTGAGGCCCAATCGACGAAGTGTACGAATGGGCATGAGGTTGACTCCTGAACCATTGTCAATGAAAGTTCTTCGGACGTCTATGTCATTGACCTTTCTAGATAAGTACAAAGGTATAATATGCCCATGAACAACATCATATTTATCTTCATCGGTAAAAGATATTACTGCATGGCATTCTGCAGGATTATTCTCTATGTGATAGACTTCAGCTGCAGCAATTTTAGTTTCAAACTCCTGAGGACATGACAAAGCCTCGATGAGTGCTTCCCAAAGATCTTTTGACAGATTCAGAGCATCCAGAATTGATAACTTGGATGGTACTTTGGCCAAGTGTTTCAATACATCATACTTTTGATCTAGAGGTTTGTGTTTCCGAATAGGAATATGTGGTTTAGCAGGTATATTGGAAGCAGATGTTTTATAATTTGACGCATCTTCTATCGGGATAGGAGTTGGCAATATCCTTGGTTTTGGAAGATTAGACTGATTAGATCCAGTTACTTGCTGAGAGGAAGAGGATATAACCTTCAACCGGTCTTCCAAAATAACTATGCCAGGACTGAATTTGATATTGGTAAAAGAACTTGTTTGTTCTTGCTGAGCTCGTTGAAGGGCTCTACCACGAGTTTCTACAGCGTACACAGTTCTAGAAGGGGTAGAATTATAATAGTGGCTTCTGAAATATCCACATCTTCCCCTATATCCTAAGCCTCTGGAACATCCTCTAATTCCCCTGTTTGATACAGGGAATTCAGCCTCATCGAAATCGAAACTGCGACTGGCATATGGATCTGTTAATTGAATCATATTAACAAAATCAAAGATTAATTCTTCATCTGATGAAGACTCTACCTGATTAGCCTTTTTAGGTTGTGTTGTTTGGTGGGGCGGTGCCTGTGGCTTTGAAGTAGATGGCATGAAGTCTTCCAGAGTCAAAGACAACTTAGGCTTTGACACATACTCAGATTCTTCTAATTCTTTTTCTTTCTTTGAATCATGCCATTTCTTAGAGGACTTTCCCTCTGATGAAGAGGGTTTTGCCACAACATTCATGGCAGAAGACACAATCAGTTTCTTTAATTGTGTTCGCAAAATAGAATGAGTTCGGTTGATTGTCTTTCTGACCATCCAATCATCATACTTCTGTGCATTTGTTTCTTTTGACTTCTTCCCATTCGCCTTCTTCCTCTGGAACTGTAGCAGTGACACATGCTACCTGGGCTGAACAGCCTTTCAGTTTGACTTGTACCGAGTCGACCATCTTTTGCAGGAGGTCTTTGAAGACAAAACACTACTGGATGGTATGCCCCAACATTTGATGAAAGGGGAAATAATTGGGACGGTCTTCAAGTCCTTCCTTTTTTGGCCTCTTGGGCTTTGGAAGTTGAACCAGATTATTTTCTAGAGCCAAAATGAAGTAACCAGAAACTTGTTCATTTCGGAAAGAGTATGTTTTGCTCTTCAAATCCTCAAATTTTTTTCATCTTTGATCTCTTTGATCATCTGGACGAAATGAAATTTGTTTTTGGTGCTCAAGAGGTGGATCCCTTCGAGAAGATGAAGGTTTTGAAGTAGAAATAGGTATAGGTGCTTGTTTAAGAATAACTGTAGCAGTTTCTGCTTTACCCATTCTCCTTCCTAGAGCTGATGGAATTACACGAGATTTAGCCTTAGCCTGTATAAGGGAATCTTCAATTTTCTGAGCAATTGAAGTAAGGTCTCGAAACCCTCCTGTGTATTTCACAGGGATCAATGGAATGCGTAATTCGTCATGTAGATTTTCCACATAGATTGGCAACAATTACTCTTGAGGGAGTGCTAAGCTTAGGGAATATGTTAATCCCTTCCAGCGAGCAATGAAATCTGAGAGACTTTCATTCTCTCTTTGCTTACAGTTTGTAAGATCTAAAACTGTTGTATTTGGAAGAGTTGAGCTGAACTGAAAAAGGAATTTTTTGAGAAGATCCTCCCATCCAGTAATTGACTGGGATTGTAAGCTTGTATACTAGACAAAGGCTGGTCCTTGCAAGGTCCGTAGGAAGAATCTGAGTTTTACTGCTTCTTGCTGCTCTGGAGTTCCTATCATAGAATCACAACAAGACACGTAATGCATCAAATGCTATTCAGGGTCGCCTGATCCATTGAAAATAGGGAATACAGGGTTTCCAAAACTGGATGGAGGAGAGATTGAATCTACCCATTCAGGGTACACTTTCTTTTCTGGTAGAACCTGCGCATGTTTCCCTTCTATAGTTTCTAACCGAGCTATTAATTATTCAATAGTAGTTATTAACTTTTGAGAAAAATCTGGTTGAACTTAGACTTGGGTAGGTGCAATGACTGGAGCATAGACAGATGTGGTGGTTGGTGCTGCAACTGATGGTGGCACTGCCAACTGTTGTTGCACTTGACCCGTAGGATTAGACCTGTGAGGTTGTACTGATAGAGGAGGATATTCTTGATCCATCTCAGTAGATGCAACAAATTCCCTTGGCTAACTGACTCCATCACGCTCACGAAGAATACTACCCTAAAGTATTTCTACATTAAACCTCTTTAATTCCTTCATTTCTTCCTCCTGTTGTGAAAACCTTTGCTCTAGTGAGAGCGATTGGCCTTCTCCAGAGGGATTATATGTAACCTAATTCTTTCCCCTCCCTTTTTTGGATCCTTTTCAGAGAGGGGGAAGTGGGTTACTTGAAGGATTACCTAGGTTATGAGTAATCCTTTTATTTCGTTTACGCACACCTTCTTCATTTGTGTCAGTGCATACATATTCTTGAGCAGAAACCTCTTCATCTGATTCCTCTGGGTGAGCCTCATCTAGTGGATCAGCAACAACGGAATTGATGACATTGATTGATGCATAACACATCGCATCCCTTCTATCAGCATTTCTGTGATATTGTCATTTTCCATGTCTTTGATGAGACATTGCCTTTTGATGATTTGATCCCTCAGGAACTTCTTGACGAACCTTAATTTGGAGGGAATATCCTGATAATTTGGCTCTTCGTTCCTCTTTAGGCTTCTTCCCCAATCGAGAAAAGACCAAATTTTTCTTATGAGGGGATTTATGATTTGAAAAAGTCCCTAGTCCAGTGGACTGGGGCTGTTCCTGTTGTTCCTGCTCAATTCCTCGAATCCTATTTGTTGATTCCAAGGGTTGGTTTAAAAGAATCCCTGGTCTGGCAAGTTGGGATGGCTCTTGACATGCTATGTCTGAGAATTTCTTAAAATATCTCCTGATCTTGCGAACCTTAGTCAGGAAATTAGCTGGATGCATTAACCTGTATCCACTTTTATCACCTGGTTCAAAAGACCGTTGGATGATTTCCAACACTTTTGTCACTTGATGATGTTCTTTCTCCATACGAGAGGCTTGTTCAATATTCTCGTTTGCTTGATGTAGGAGTAATTCAACAACATGTTCTCTGTATGCTTGATTTTGAGAGGAACTAGTTGAAGCCTGTTCTTGAGCAGGATTTTGATTACAAACAAAGCCCATTGATTGTGGCCGGCCATGGGCAATAACATTGCATGAGACCATTTTCGGCGGACTTTGCCAACTAGAGAGCACCATGAAATGTAGTTCTCCATGAACACCCCATCCTATGACATGAATACTGGATGGGGCACTGGCAATTAACTGACGCAATCTTCTTAGTGCGCCAAGGCATGAACATTTAAGGGCTCTCTGCTTCTTTTTAGACTTCAGATATCAAGAGAGTGATAGAGATACCAAATCAATCTGATGTTGTAACCCTTCTATTATCTTAAGATGATTTTCATATTCATCATAAGATAATACTTTCTTCTTCAACTGAAAAAGAGTTTTCCATATGTTGAGATGAATATCATGAATTACATCTTCCGTCAACATCTTTGGAATGTTATACTGAGAGTCATCCAAAGGACAAAACATGACAGGTACTTCACCTTTTACCAGTTGTTTTCTCATGTTCAGCATTTCCTCTTTATCATTCAAAGAAGGTTCTTCTAACTGATTTGACCAGAGTTGGTGTTTCCTTGTTGCTTCATCGGATTCAAAAAGATTGGTAGAGAAATCATTGATCAAACTAGAATATGAAAGACTTAGGGGTGGATCGGAGAATGACATACACCCTGGGCTATCTTCTGATTGAGAAAGTATTTCACCTTCTAGTAATGAAGCATCAGACATGACTGGTTTCGCATTTGCAAGTGCCTCAAGATAAGAGGGATTTCTCGGGACTACATTGTCCACTGGAGCATTTTCCGTGCAATGTGCATCACTACTGTGGAGAGGACTTTCGTAGAAAAATTCATCATCATGGGGAGGACCACCATGGTGGGTTATAGAAAAAGATGAGATCTCTTACTCCTTGGTCTTCTGACCACACAGAGGGTTCCCGTGGCTCTCATCTGAAGATGCAACTTTGAGATCGACCGAATTGTCATGAAGCAAGCATTCATGAGGAAGTGCCTGTTGAAGACCTTCGGAATTAATGTTCCCACATTTGGGAAATGACGGAGTAGAATCTTGGATTTCAACAGATAATTTCCTGGGGGCTTCAAGAACTTCAGCATCGAGCAAGGCCTTGTTACAGATTGGCTCTTGAACTCCTAGCTGTGTTGGGAAGGACTTTTTCTTAGACGCCTTCTTACTCTCTTTGGAAACCACTTGTTGATGAAAGTGGCTACTTTGAGCAGGTGTATGTGCCTGATCATGAAATATGGCCAGGTTAGGCTGACGATATCCACTCAAAACAGGTGTATGTGCCTGACATGGTTGTTCGTAGGATATGGGGGAGTATGCCCCACAACCCTCTTAGACTGGAAAAGATGTGTGTGTCTGTTCCGGAGTGAACTGTTGATGTGTCACTCCACTTGTAGGGATATATTTATGTGTCTTTCCCTTAGATGCCGCTGAAGTTGTTATAATATCCTGGAAAGCGTCTAGAATATGAGCAGGGATTTGCTTCTGCTCTTTCACCATTGATAAAATATGTTTGGTGACTTCAGCTGTCAGAACGGGGATATACATCCATTCTGTGCTTGGAGAAGGTGTATGTGCCTGCACTTTTCCTCTTTTTCCTGTCAGTGAATCCTGACAGTACTCAATTGTGGGGGCAGAGAGTTGAGTCTGCCTCCTGTTTGTCGCCAAATCTTTCTGACTGACTTCTCTGTGTGCTACCAAGTAAGACTGTTGGTAGGCTTGATTAATACTAGCAGGTGTATGTGCCTACAGACTAGCTGATGATGTATAAACAGGTGTATGTTCCTGCCTATAGTACTCCGCCGGAATTTCCTGGCGGGATTGGTGTGATGCTACCAGACAAGTCTGCTGGACAGCGGAATTCAAACGGGCAGATGTATGTGCCCACTCATTTCTTGCCACCAAGTTAGGTTGGTGGACTTCTCCAGAGATGGCAGAGATGAGAACCTACTCACTGTTGACCGGATTCCGCATCTGTCGGTTCGTCTTGCATGCTCAGGTTCGAGGAACCTGATCTGAATGCCTAGAGTTGGTACCCTCGTCATGTTGAGGGCGTACTGCCACACGAGTCTGGCGGCGATTGTTGATAGGAGCCCTTAGGAAGGACTCCTGCTTCTTTGAATTAAGGCCCTGAGGGGCCTACTCATTCACCTCCCCAGAATATGGGAGTGAATGGTGATTGTGTTCTGGGGATAACGACCCGAAATGGTTGGAGATGGTGGTTAGCACCGCCTGCTTCTTGATCACTGTTCATTGTTGTTCAGACGACCAGTGTGAGTTGTTTACTTGGAGGGCTTGTCAGGCAGCCTCCAGAGATGGGATGGTACCATATTGATGGTACTCCTTAACCAACACATTTGATACCCAGTGTTGAAGACGCTGAGTAGGTGATGTCATCCTCAGAGCGGACGACGATCCAGCAAGAGTAGCAGTAGTGGCATTTGCAGTAGCAGTATTCACAGGTGTGAATTTGAGAGCAGCCATTCTTAGAAATGTAGAAGATCTTGGAAAAGAGTGTCTGTTTGATATGACATACGTAATCAAGATAAATTCAACCACTACATCTTTTGGATGAGCTCATATGTCAATGATTGTTTTTGTTGGCCCTCTCATTGCGTTTTAAATAGGGGCCTAACAAATATGTAAAACATCATTTTAACTTGGTTAAGGATTCATGTCAGTTTCACCATTTTTTGTTTCCCTCAGAATTCGGGGATGACCTCTTTGATGGGAGTTTCAAATATTCCAATCGGATTCTAACAGGTTTTTTCATAGAACCGGAAACATCCAATGATGCCACATCCATTTGGACCTACTTTCCAAAGGTAGGCACTCACTAGTTTGTGGACTGATGATGCTTAGGAATTTTCATTGGTCGAGAGGATGGGAGGTCGGACTCATCACACCTTTTTGAGGGGAATTATTGTCTACTCCGGGACTCTATTTATATATTTAAGTTATGTTCATGAATCCTTATTACATTGCCATGTATAAAATGAACTTTCCTTCAGATTTGACAATCAATGATTAAATATATACGAAATTTAGAGAATCTTTTATATGTATTCAAGGTTCTTCATCTATAGATAATCATCTATATTTATTAGAGATTCATGGTCAATGGTATCCTTCGACACATTTATATAGAAGTATCTTGGTCATTATGATGACCATGGTGGTTTTAAATCCACTCAGTGGGGCACTTGAAGTTTATTGTCATTCAGAAGGACATGGATTTTTTCAGAGTTAGGATCGAACCCGCAGATTGGCTACCTACATATCCATTGTTTAGAAAAGGAATCAGAACCCACGTAGTTCGAGTAAGGGAGTATGATGTTTATGATTGATGGCTCAAAGAAGGATTTCATAATTACTTTTACACTCTAAGATCATGTGAGTCATGCTCGGTGTGAGAAACAAGAGGTATTGGTAAAAATCAAAAAATTGTGCCATTAAAGATGCAATCATTAAGAAATAATACAGGACTTATGTATGTATGACTGCCCAGATAAATGAATATTAGGATTTAATTCAGGGAAGAAATCTAGTAACAGGGTCCATAAAGGTATATGTGCTTCATGGAGATTTGAATACTCTAACTGGGGGATTACTCCTGAAAAGGAGGCCCAAATTAGGATAGGACTTATGATTGGGTTTTACTCCTGAGAAGGAAGCCCAAATCAAAAGTAAATTAAGACTGGTTAAGAGGAATTAATACTAGGTTTTACTCCTGAGAAATAAGCCCAGGTTAAGGGACTTTAAGATTGGGGTCTTACTCCTAAAAAGGAGGCCCAGATTAATGAGGACTTTGGGCTTACTCCTAAGGAGTATGCCCATATTTGAGAATTATGACTGGGGATTATTCCGGAAAATGAGGCACAGGTTAAGAATTATGAATGGGGCTTATTCCTGAAAAGGAGGACCAGATTAATGAGGACTCTCATCTTAAAGGATGAGGTCGAATGATAAAAATCTCAATCTTTAGTGACATAAAGATGTGTAAATCACTAGGTTTTCAGATATATTCCATAGAATTCCTTTCAGATAAGGAATTCAAATCAATAAATCATGCCACAAATGGCTTTGAAGAGTGTCTTGAAGACTAAATCTTGAATATGATAGGTGGAATGGCTTAAGAGGGGTGAAATGGGAAAGAAGGGCACCCAAAAATGCAGGAGCGCGCAAGTCCTGGAAGGCGCGCAGGTACTGCGTGGGCACACAAGTTCAGTCGCGCAGGTATACCTGCGAGACACATGGGTACTTGCTTGATGGTTAACCAGTAGGGTAATACTTGAGCGACTCTTGGTTAAAGCCTTTAGAATCATCTTGAGGTTCTTCCAGAAGAGTGGTGCGCAAGTTCTATTAAAGCCTTTAAGTCGGCGTGCAAGTGTGGCCATTTCCCATATGGGATGGCCATTCAGGCACGCAAGTGTTGATGATTTTCAACACTTAGGACTTCCTCCCCCTCTTTAGATCTTCCATTCTAGGTAAGAAATTACCTTAGAAGTGTTTCGGAAGCTTTGAGAAGACACTGGGGTGCCGGGAGCTCAAATCTGAATTCTGGAAAACATTCCTCCTCCAATGGGGGGCCCATAGGGTATATTTATAGGCTGAAGAAGACCCGGGTGGTTATCCTTTTCGGTGCGCAAGTCACTTGCATGACCATTAGGCGTTTCACAAGTCCACTTGCGCGATAGTGATGAAACTTGCACGGCACATGTGATTTTGAAGCCTTGTTCACGCCTTTGTCGATTTTTGAAGTTTTCTTCAAAGGATGAATCAATTTGTGCTCAGTCATTTTCCTTTCCATTTGTTTAGACAATGTGACGAAAAGGAGCGTCAACAGAGCTAAAACACATAACCAAGGGAGTTCAAATATATTTTGGGAGAGATTATAAAAAGAATAAAGAGAGCCCTAAAAAGGTAGAATATTAATGGAAATATTTTGATATAAAATACCCTATGAATTTTATTTCCAAATGGGGATACCAAAAATCATAAAATATGAATCTAGAAATGATATTATAGTAAAATATAAAGGGTGATAGACCATCTCTATCAGATAATGTAACACCGATTATGGAAGTAAAGTCAAAACGTTCAAAAGGGAGAGAATGTTATAATCTAATGGTTATCAGTGTGGTTTTTTTATAACAATTACGTGTTTTGGGATTTTTGATGACTTCATGAATAATTTATTGATAAGAAATTGTGTCCTTAGTAAAATAATAATGAATAATATTATTACCATATACATGGTATCCTTATTCTGTAGTTTTAAAGAATTTATTCAAGGAATAATAGGTTAAGGAAGATATTTTGTGGGCGATTGAATTTTTAGAACTCAATGAAGTTGAATTTATGTCTTATAAGAGTCTTAGATAATACAAATTCTTATAGGGAATATGAAAAACTACAAAATTCCATGTTTGTATGCATAAGAGTCACTTGATGGTTATGCGACTTGATATTTGATAGAGAAGAATTTTCTTACATGTGTAAGCCTAAAATTATGGAAAAATAGATCTGGAATGTGCTTGTGTATTATAATATCTTATAAGAATTTAAGATTCAGTGTAGCATAACAAGATGGGAGAATGAGAAATCCTAATAAAAGTTACATGTGTGTATGGGGATCATCTAGACTAAAAAATAGGACTTAGAAATTTGAGGCTTATGGGAATATGGAAATGTCCTAGAATCACCCTGTATGTGTAACATACAACTTGAGAATTGGATTTTATAGGTGTAACTCACTATGTTGTGTAAAGATGACTAGGCCAAGATATTTGGAATTCATAAAATTACTTAACTAATAAGGGTTATCTAAATAGTGTATAAATTTGTTTTTGTTTTATCGTAAGAATTATTTGAGAGTTTTATAATGTTAAAATCCATGGTAAATAGAGGAAACAAAATTTCCATTCCCTTTGTTATATGTGGTGAAGAATCAGTTTGGATAATATTTTTATGCATCATTCCATCAAAAAAAATTATTTCTTATAATTTTAGAGTTTATTTCATTATAGAGTAAATATTGGTTATATTAAAGAAGGATCATGCGGAAATATGTTTTATTTTTTATAATAAAATATTTGTCTAAATATATTTCTTAATTGATAGAACCCCATTAATAAGAGTATTGTTTTTTATTTCCATATGCATGAAAACATTATTTATCATATTAAATAATTAATTATAGAATAAGGAAACTCATTGATTTAATATAATAATGAGGACCGTGATGTTTGAAATAAATTATAGAGATTTTGGATTGGGAAAGAGGAATATTATTGTAGTATTAATTCTAAGAAAATTTAAAATCTAAAATATATAAAAATATATCATGTAATAATGAGGAACATATTGAAGTGATATTTATTAAAACTCCAATAAAGGATATTGAATCCATGATTTAATGAGTATTTCTATTTTTTGATACTCAAATAATTTACCAAGAGAATATTATATACATTATTAAGAAAATATGTGAAATAATAAATGAGGGAACAAGACTGATATAATATAATATTTTTTTAATTGAGTGTGTCATTGACATTAAATATTGATGTTACTTCCCTAAATAAATGTGTGATGTGAAGAATTGAGAGTTCCCTATTGATAAAAAATTTGAAGTTTTTGAATCCAGAAAAACAAGTGTGCCTTGGGTGAGGAGTGATTGAAACAAAAACATTTTAATTAATAGATACTTGGAATATAGGGACCATGACTAGATGTGTATCCATCGAACTAGTGACTTATTGGATTTTTCACATTGAAACATAATTTTTGTGTGCTTTGTATTTGTATCCCTATATAGAAAAAAAAGAAATAAACCATATATAATTTTCATGATTAACATTTATGAATATCTCTCCATGATTTGGTAAGGGAATCATTAAGTGTGAATAGTTGAATGTGGTTCAATATAACACATAAAAATGATCCTAGAAGATATAAAATCATACTAAGGGGAAACTATTTTAAATTCAAAAAAAAAATATTTACCCCTTCGTATTATGGTATCTTTAATTGAAATAATAATATTACTTATAAGGTGGATGGTAATAATTATAAATACTAATAAAATTTTCAATAATGTTAAATAAAGTGGACAGTAGTTAGGAATTGGAATTAAAATGGAGTAAATGTTCTCCGCATATGATTTTATGTATTCTTTCATTTTCAATTTGAATTTATAAATTTATGAATATGATAATGATGAATTGAATGATTCCCCTCACTATGTATATATTCATTTTATTAGATGTTGATGTTCTTATTTGAAATATGTAGTATTTTATTTATATGAGATTATTCTTACTATAAATTGTTTATATATTTTGTTATTGGTTTCAATAAAAAATAGGATCAATACTGATTAATTTATTATTATTATTTTTGTTATTTTTGGTATGATAGTGAATTTGTATATATTTAAAATAGTTTAAAAAATTTAAATAGTGAGATAGAAAAATAATTTCATGTTATTTACTATTACAAAATAGTTATTTTAAAGGATAGAGTAATACATTAATGAATCAAATCACAATTAAATATTAATTAATAATTAGGAAATAATATAATATGATTAAAATAGAATAAACTGACATTTGATCGATTGTAATATATAGGTGAAGTTATCCACTTTTCAACCATAAATACAGAATTGGTAGAAATGAATAAAATATTTTATGTTGTAATTTAATGAGAATTGTGAGATAAATAGTGTGAGGGGTGTTATAAGATTCAAATCACGGTTAAACATTTTTGAGTGTTTCACTATTATTTTTGGAGGTTTGATGATTATTTTTAAGTGATCTAATGTAAATGGTATAATATTACCCCATTTTGGTATAATATTGGAATTCATGGATTTACATTGAGAATATAAAGGATTGCTGATATAAAAAATATAGGAGGAGATAGGGAGAGGAATGCCTTAGGATGAAATTAATACAACCATGTCATGATTTCTTATGTATAATCATTTTATTAATTTTAACTTCATAAATGAGAATTTTTTGGATAAATTTTAAATTCTCGAGAGAGATTCAATATATATACGTTGGAAATAAATAATTGAATGTATAGGTTAAAGAATTCGGATTTTACTGATTCACTATATGTAATGGCTCGGACCTCTTCGGCCCATTCCTTTATCGAAAAGAGGGTCATGAAGTGTTCTGGAGGGTAGAATGGACTTTTCCCACACTTTTTAGAATTTTGTAACTACATGTCGTGTAGTGTGAATACACTCCGTGTACCACCTTCCAGTTATACCCTGTGTTGAAGTCGTTTCCTTGTTGTGTGAAATAAATGAATACACGCCGTGTAGCCCATCCTACACGCTGTGTAGTTCCTCCCCATGTACGCGTTACCCTCAAACCGTGTGTTGACCAGTCAACAGTCGTGTGCCATGTTGAAGGCATGTCCTTGTCGCATGAAATAAATGAGTACACACCATGTAGCCTATACTACATGTCATGTAGTTCCTCCCCGCGTACGCGTTACCCTCAAACCATGTGTTGACCAGCCAACGATCGTGTGCCGCGTTGAATGTCGTGTTGGAAGCCGCGTGGAGACCGTGTGAAATAACCGAGTACACGCTATGTACTAGAAAGTACACACCGTGTACTTTAGTTTTTCTCACCTATAAAAGGAGGGGGCCTCTCCTCCTTTTCAAATCACTCCTCTCCTCCCCTCTCCTTCGAGCAGAGCTCTCCCGAGAGACTCCAAAGCTCTTTTCCTCTATAACTTCTTTGTCTGAGCTTCGATTTATGATCCATCAGCGGCCATGGGATCTTAATGACAAGGCGGAACTTCTAAGCTTGGATCTGTTTCTTTCCCTTCGGCCTTTCCTTCCTTTCTTCCACCTGAGGAGGTTTTTTCGAGTTTTGACAGAAGTGACGGATGCCAACGGACGTCTTCTAAAGCTGATCTGGGGGAGTGTTTTGATCAGAACCTGTTGAGGTAGGGATCTTACCTTCTTCTATCTCTCTTTTGCATCATGCAGGGTGGCTATCCTCTTGTTTTCGTGATATATGGTTGAACCAATAAATAAATATAATAACTGGTTAAAGAACGAGGATGGGAAAGTTGTTATGTTTATCTTTGTTTATCCTATTGTTATGTTGTGAACTGAATACGCTTATGCCTACTGAAAATCACGGTCGTTGGAGGCCTTTTCTTGTGCAATTAAATGTTTCCATATCTTTCTAGACCATTTTGTGGATGGAAACATTGTGGAATATGGAAATTTTTTAATCACAGAAAGCTGACTGATTAGAATCTGGAACCCTTGTGTGATCCCCACGGTTGAACAAAATGGAATAATGAACATGTGGGTGTTGGCTTAGTTATGTGGTGTGTGAAAGGGGGGTGAATCCTGGGTTCTTACAGATATAATGGGCAGTGGGGCTGCGGTAAATGATGGTATTAAAGGGGTGATGATGTGGCACGAGCCTTGTTTGTGTTATGGTGTAGAGATATGGTTATAATGGCAGCAGGGCTGCAGTAATAGGTTGTATTGTTAAAAGGAAGAGGAAAGTTGATAAATGAACAGTGGGGGAACGATAATGAACTAAACACGGAAACAATCAATGGGGTTTTATTGATGATAAAAAGGTTGGTTTTGTGTTTCTTGTGACTTATCTAACTTAATTTGTGGTTGGCAGGGATGTGTTTTACGGATGTTTCATATGGTTAGTTGCGGTTAATTGCCTAGTAGTTAAGGAACTATTGAACTAATTCTATTGAAACATGAAAACCTAAATGGGGTTGGGGTTGATCGTTTTATGCATTCTTTGCGATATAATTATCGAGGCACGTGCTCAGTCTCTCTGTTTAGAAGCCATACGTTGGGTTGTGTGTTTGGTATACATATATATATATCTATATCTTTGTGTTTTGTTGCACCCCACCCATGTTGAGAACTTAGTGTCGAACACTCCCATTTCTTGGTAGATGGTGTTTTCCCCTTAGTTACTAGCTCCATCCTGCTCCTTCCATAGGTTGTGATGGATTGAGGCGATCTTACACCCAAGTCTCTTCGGGTAGGTTTCGATTGGTGTGGTTTTAGCCCAAAATTCTTCGGGTAGGCTTACTATTCCCAAGAATCTTCAGGATGAGGCCCAGGTGTGTTTGGGCGGGGATGTGATTGTGGGTTGTGAGGCCCAGGTGTGTGCGGGCGAGATGTGTGGTTGTGAGGCTCAGGTGTGTGCGGGCAGGATACGTGGTTGTGAGGCCCAGGTGTGTGTGGGCGGGATATGTGGTTCTTGAGGCCCAGGTGTGTGCGGGTGGGAAGAGTGTGGTAGCGTCAGGATGTTCACCGTTAGTAAGAGCAGATAACTAGTGGTAAATGGTGCGAGGTACCCAATACTCTTTTTCTTATATACTACTACCTTTTGTTATGTGCTTTTGGTGAATGTGGATGGTGAGGTTGGGTGGATAGATTTCCTTATTAGGTTTTTTTCTGTTGTTCTCACGGGACATTAGGATGTCTCTCCACCTGTGCACGATAGCTTTAGGTTTTCCTATTGAGTATACTTGTATGCTCACCCTATGTTACATTCAGGTTTCCAGGAGGACTACAAGGGCCGTGTGGGACCCTACTAGTCGGGACAGTTGGAGTTGTTGTAGTTGTTTTACTCTTGTTTCTTTTGGTATTGTAATTTTGAGCTTTCTTGTACTTGTACTTTGCTTTAGAATTGTTTAAAACATGCATGTGGGATTGGTTTGGGTTTATTTCTATACACATGTTCTTTTCCTTTTTTTGGTGGTTGACATGTCCTATTCCCCGATCTTAATTAATAAAAAGGGTAATGCCTCCCATATTTGTGAAAACTCATACCCTTGGTGCTAGTCGCCACCCCGGTGCCTAATGGAGGAGAGACTCGGGGGGTCATTATCTCACTTTCACCATTGCCAGCTCAGGAGGGGCATCGTTGATGGAAGGGGGTCGTGACAGAATGGTATCAGAGGTTATGGTTGAGAGATAGGATACAGTCTAGAGTTAGGCACAGTGAGGATTGCATGGGATGGTAGGGTGACAGTGTTGGCTGATCTTGGTGCATGACATAGGCCAGGGAAGACCAGCTAGGACATGGGATTTTAGGGCCCCCCGTGATCCGATGCAAGGACTCAGAGCCTACCGAACAACCTAGAGAGACTACATTGATTGCAGGGTAGAGACCCTTGGGAAGGTACATGCATCATCATGATTGTGTTTTACTTGATTTGGGTGTTCTGGGAAAGAAATAAAGTGATCAAATGAAACCTTGAGAAATCTCCATACTACTCGGGGTTAGGAGTTCTTTGTTTACAGTACAGCTATGGCACCTCGACATCATCCCCGGGTGGCTCAGACAGCTGAGGCCCAGCAGATTCAGGCGGTCGATTAGTTGAGGATTGACCGAGAGGAGGATGATATCCAGTGGTAGAAGAGTCTCGATTCTTTCCAGTGACAAACCCTTAAGAAGTATGAGGGTAGTACTTTGGATATGGAGACAGAAGGGTGGCTTGAGAAGCTAGAAGTCACTTTTACTTTGATCCATGCTCTGAGGGAGTACTGGGTTCCCCTATCAGTCAGTTAGCTGAGAGGTGTGGTGCGCCGGTGGTGGACGCCCTACCTCGGGGAGAGGACAAAGGCAGAGGTTCTGTCGGCTGACTTTGAGAAGGCGTTCTGAGAGGAATTCCATTCTTCCATGATCAAGGCGGAGAAGCGGTAGGAGTTACTCTCCCTCCAGTAGGGGAGTATGTCAGTACGAGATTTGGGTATCAAGTTCAAGGATCTCCTACTCTTTTCTCCGGATCTATTTATGGATGAGGAGTCTCGAGTGAGACGTTTGGAGGAGGCTCTTCGTCCTTCATTCCAGTATGTTGTCACCCCCTTCACCCTTCTGACGTACTTGGCAGTACAGAAGAAGGCATAGGTTGTAGAGAGGATGAATTTTCAGGGAGGTGCACCACGAGATGGGATCCAGTCGGGTTCATCGAAGGGGAAGGCAGTCATCAGCAGGTCTCCTGTGACGGGACCTTCTAGATTCAGGCCAGTAGGGAGCAGGCCCCAGTAGTTCCAGTTCAAATCTTTGGGTCCTCGTCCCTTTTTCACGAGCCCAGGACTGAAGTGTTTATCTTGGAGAGGTTTCGGTCACATTAAGATTCAGTTCCCGAACTGAGCTCAGTACAGTGGAGGTGGGCAGGTTCAGCGCTGGCCTCAACAGAACCAGTTGCCGATGAGGCCCTTCCAGTAGCACCAGGACCCTGCTCCTCCGAGGGAAGACTTTGTAGGAGGAGGCTAACCGAAGGGTGCTCCTCAGGGACCTCGACCAGGGCATGGTTGGGTAGTTGGTCGACATTAGAAAGGCATAGGAGCTGTGCGCGGACAGTTTCACGCAGCAGAGATGGCAGCTCCAGCAGGACCAGAGGTGGTGTGAGGTACAATTTGTTTTTTCAGCACTCTTGTTTCTACTTTGTTCGATTCGGGAGCTTATCACTCCTTTGTTGCACCTGTTATATCCCATGATTTGGGTCTAGACGTAGATATAATTTCCGTACCCCTGGTGCTGAGTACACCAGTTGGTGGTCAGACCAACGTATCTTGTGTTTGCCAGAGATGTGGGCGGACGTTGGGACCGCATCGATCTAGTGGGGATCTTCTTCTGCTGCAGATGCATCCATTCGATGTCATCCAAGGAATCTACTGGATGTTTTCTATTAGTGTGGTTATCGAATTCTTCCGAAGAAGAGTTGTGTTCTCCGGCATGGATGGGAAGCGTGTATCTTTTGTTGGAAAGAGGAGCTATCAGGTGGGAAGTCGGCATGTGAAGCATCTCCTTTCCTTGTTAGGTGGGTTATCAGTGGTTCTAGATGATACAGAGATGATGGATATTCCAGAGGTTGTTGGGGAGTTCCTCGATGTCTTTCCCGAGGAGGTTGTGGCTCTACCCCCCCCCCCCCCCCCCGATGTGACGTTGAGTTTGGGATAGACTTACAGCCCGGTGCCTGTCTGATTTCGATGGCCCCTTATCGGATGGCACCTTCGGAGTTACAGGAGTTGTGGATTCAGATTGACGATCTGATGGAGAAGGGTTTTGTTCGACCCAGCGTGTCGCCGTGGGGTGCTCTTGTTTTGTTCGTGAGGAAGGCAGATGGCGGTCTCAGGCTATGCATAGACTACCGAAGGTTGAATCAAGTAACAGTCAAGAACCATTACCCCCTTCCAAGGATAGATGATATCTTCGAACAGCTGAGGGGAGAAGGTTGGTTTTCTAAGATTGATATGTGATTTGGATATCATCATCTTAGGGTAAAGGACAGTGACATCTCGAAGATGGCTTTTAGGTGCAGATATGGGCACTTCGAGTTTGTAGTGATGCTGTTTGGAGTTACAAATGAACCAGTTGTGTTCATGGGGCTTATAAACTTCGTCTTTCGAGAGTTTCTAGACCGGTTTGTCATTGTCTTTATCGATGACATCCTAATCTACTCAAGATCAGATGAAGAGCACGTTGAGCATCTCAGGGCAGTCTTGGAAGTCCTTCGACACCATATGCTTTATGGGAAATTTTCGATGTGTAAGTTCTTGACGCAGGAAGTACACTTCCTTGGGTACGTGGTTTCTCAGCTTGGAGTGTCAGTGGAACCGTCGAAGGTGGAGGTAGTTGTTTCTTGGGCAGCACCCAAGAGCGTGGCAGAAGTTCGTAGTTTCCTGGGGTTGGAAGGCTATTATCGGAGGTTCGTTTCAAACATATCTCGAGTTGCTAATCCATTAACAACTTTGACTAGGAAGAAACAGGTCTTCCTATGGAGTGACTAGTGCCAGGAAGCTTTCGACAACCGGAAGGAGAAGTTGGTCAGTGCTCCAGTACTCAGGTTTCCAGAGGAAGGGTTATTGTATGAGGTGTTTTTTGATGCTTCTAGCCTTGGTTTGGGGTGCGTACTGATGCAGAAAAAGGGTGTGATATGTTATGGGTCTAGGATGTTGTGCCATCATGAGAGTAACTATGACACCCATGACCTAGAGCTTGCAGTAGTAGTGTTCGTACTGATGTTGTGGCGACATTACCTCTTTGGGGAGCGCTTTGTGGTCTTTTCAGATCACAAGAACTTACGTTATATCTTCTCCCAGTGCGACCTGAACTTATGGCAGTAGTGATGGGTTGAGTTTCTCCAAGACTATGAATTCTAGATCTCTTACACAGAAGGTAAGGGAAATGATGTGGCTGATGCCCTGAGTAGGAAGTCACATCAGGAAGTGGTTTGAGAATCCGCTGATGCTTGGAAAGCGATGAGAGTGTTGGTTTCCTTACACTTGGATGCAACGGTAGAGGGTGTTAGAGGCTGTTTGTTTCAGATGATGGTGCAGTCCTCCTTGTTTCAGCAGGTGGAAGAGTCTCAATAGGGAGACTCCGAGGCGGAAGTAATGCGGGATCGTATAAATCAGGGGAATGCTCCAAAAGTATGGTCAGAGGACAGCCGACATTAGATGCTCTTTCATGGAAGGTTGTTTGTTCCGGAGGTGATCTGTGAGGGAGTTCTCCATGAGTTCCATAGCTCAACCTTGGTGGTGCATCCGGGAGTTTCAAAAATGTACCGAGGCCTGAGGGAACAGTTTTGGTGGCCCGGGGTGAAACGGGCAGGGGAAGAGTTCGTGGCTAAGTGCCTAGTTTTTTAGCAAGTAAAGGATGAACACCGTGTTCCCAGTGGTTTATTGCATCCCTTGGATTCCCCCGAGTGGAAATGGGATGACATCTCAATGGACTTCATCACAGGACTACCCAAAGCTCAGGGTGGTTATGATGATATCTAGGTAGTGGTGGACCGACTGACGAAATCAGCTCACTTCTTATCAATTAAGGAGTCGGGCCCGGTGAATACCTTAGCACAGAGGTACGTAGACGAGGTGGTGTGTTTTCATAGAGCTCCAAAGACTATCATCTTAGATCAGGATACTTGGTTCGCCTTGTGAGTCTGGAAGGGATTACAACATGCTTTTGGCACCCAGCTATGCCTTAGCACTGCTTTCCACCCTCAGACCGATGGGAAGACAGAGCGGACTATCCAGATGTTGGAGGATATGCTGCAAGCATGTGTTCTGTATTTCGAAGGATCATGGGTGCGACACTTGCCTTTAGTAGAGTTTTCCTTCAACAATAGCTTCCACTCTACTATTTGCATGGCACTGTTTGAGGCTTTTTTTGGATGACCATGTTGTTCACCCATTTGCTGGGCAGAGGTTAGAGAGATAGGTCCTCTTGGGCCAAAGGTGGTACAGAGCACCACAGAGAAAGTCCAGCTTGTGCATGAGAGGATGAAAGTGGGTCACGGCTGATAGAAGTCTTATGCTAATCATCGGAGGAGGACCTTGGATTTCAAGGTGGGAGATCATGTGTTCTTGAAGGTTTCCCCTCGATGGGGGTAGTGGAGGTTTGGGAAGGGGAGTAAGCTCTCCCCTAGGTTCATTGGAACTTTCGAGGTGCTGAGGCGAGTTGGCGAGTTGCCATATCAGCTGGCCCTGCCACCTCAGTTGGAGAAGGTCCATGACTTCTTCCACATATCCCAGCTTCGTCGGTACTTACACGACGACTCTCACGTTATCGACTGGGGACAGTTAGATATGGGAGACAATGCGACCTTCGAGGAACGACGAGTCAGAATCGAGGATCGTAAAGAGAAGGTGCTTCGTGGATAAACCATCACCTTGTTTCATGTGTTTTGGAGGCATGGCGGCCTCGAGGAAAGCACTTGGGAGCGGGAGACTCAAGTTCAGGCTCAGTACCCAGAGTTTTTTTGTCTTGTGTTTTGATTTTTTCTTCTGATCTTGTTTTGATGTTATGCTTTGTACCTTTGATATATGGAATTCTTGGCTTGTTGGTTGTGAGACGTTTTGTTTTCTTGTTCTCTAGAAGTGTGTAACGTGTCCGGACATGTGGGGAAAGGGAAAAACCTGATTCTTAATCGAGACGAATTAATGCGGATTCGATTGAACCCGTGCGGGTGAGTCAGTGCCACCTAAAGTAAATAATATCTCAACATGGGAGAAGGAATTTCCACAAGCCACATGTTTGGACTGTGTGTTGGTTGTACGGTGTTGGGGGCAGTGTAAGTTGAAAAATACTAATATATGGAAGTGGGAAGACCAAATTCTTAATCAAGAGGCATTAATGCGGATGTGATTAAACCTGTTTAGGTGAGTCAGTGCCGCCTAAAGCGGATAATATCTCAACATAGGAGAAGGAATTCATAAAACATATGATTAGGGTTGTTGGTTGGGATCCTATTATAACGAGATCCCTAAGAGGTATCTTTTTGGGTTCCTCTAGGTTGGTTTCTGAATTCTCAGGGACGATAATGTTTTAAGAGTTATCTGATGTAATGTCCCGGACCTCTCCATCCCATTCCTTTGTCAAAAAGAGGGTCATGAAGTGTTCTGGAGGGTAGAATGGACTTTTCCCACACTTTTCAGAATATTGTAACTACACACCCTGTAGTGTGATTACACGTTGTGTACCACCTTTCCGGGTATACCTCATGTTGAAGTCTTGTCCTTTCGGTGTGAAATAAATGAGTACACGCCGTGTAGCCCATCCTACACACCGTGTAGTTCCTCCCCACATACGTGTTACCCTCAAACTGTGTGTCGACCAATCAACGGTCGTGTGTTGTGTTGAAGGCGTGTCCTTGACGTGTGAAATAAATAAGTACACATTGTGAATCCCATACTACACACAATTTAGTTCCTCCCCGCGTACGTGTTACCCTCAAACCGTGTGTTGACCAGTCAACAACCATGTGCCGCGTTGAATGTCTTGTTGGAAGACGTGTGGAGACCGTGTGAAATGGTCGAGTACACGCCATGTACTAGAAAGTACACACCGTGTAATTTATTTTTTCTCGCCTATAAAAGGAGGGGGCCTCTCCTCCTTTTCAAATAACTCCTCTACTCCCCACTCCTTCAAGCAGAGCTCTCACAAGAGACTCCAAAGCTCTTTTTCTCCATAACTTCTTCGTATGAGGTCTGATTTACGATCCGTCAGTGGCAACAGGATCATAATGACAAGGCGGAACTTCTGAGCTTTGATTTTTTTCTTTCCATTTGTCCTTTCCTTCCTAGCTTCCAACTGATGAGGTTTTTCCGGGTTTTGACAAAAGCGACGGACGCCGACATACGTCTTCTAAAGTTGATCCGGGGGAGCATTGTGATCAGAACCTGTTGTGGTAGTGATCTTACAATCGTCTCTCTCTTTTGTGCATCATGCAGGGTGGGTATCCTCTTGTTTTCGTGATATACGGTTGAAACAATAAATAAAGATAATAACTGGTTAAAGAAATGGGATGGGAAAGTTGTTATGTTTATCTTTGTTTATCCTATTGTTTTGTTGTGAAATGAATAGGCTTCAGACTACTGAAAATCAAAGTCATTGGAGGCCTTTTCTTGCGCAGTTAAATGTTTCCCTATCTTTCTAGACCATTTTGTGGATGGAAACTTTGTGGAATATGGAAATTGGTTATTCATGTAAAGCTGACTGATTAAAATCTAGAACCCTTGTGTAATCACCCCAATTGAACAAAATGGAATAATGAACATGTGGGTGTTGGCTTACTTACGTGGTGTGTGAAAGGGGGTTGAATCCTGGGTTGCTACAGATAGAATGGATACAGGGTCTACGGTAAATGATGGTATTAAAGGGGCGATGATGTGGCACGATCCTTGTTTGTGTTACAGTGTAGAGATATGGTTATAATGGTAGCAGGGCTACAGTAATAGGTTGTGTTGTTAAAAGGAAGAGGAAAGTTAATAAATGAACTGTGGGGGAACGATAATGAACTAAACATGGGAACAATCAATGGGGTTTGATTGATGATAAAAAGGTTGGTTTTGTGTTGCTTTTGACTTATATAACTTGATTTGTGGTTGGTAGGGATGTGTTTTACGGACGTTTGATATGGTTGGTTGCGGTTAATTTCCCAGTAGTTAAGGAACTAATAAACTAATTCTGTTGAAACATGAAAACCTAAATGGGGTTTGGGTTGATCTTTGTATGCATGCTTCGTGATAGCAGTGCTGAGGAACGTGCTCAGTCTCTCTGTTTATAATCCATAGGTTTGGCTGTGTGTTTGGTATACATATATATATATCTGTATCTTTGTGTTTTGTCGCACCCCACCCATGTTGAGCACTTAGTTCCGAACACTCCCATTTCTTGGGAGAGGGTGTTTTCCCCTTAGTTACTAGCTCCTTCATGATCCTTCTTCCATAGGTTGTGATGGCTTGAGGCGACCTTACACCCAAGACTCTTCGGGTAGGTTTCAATTGGGGTGGTTTTAGACCAAGATTCTTCGGGAAGGTTTACTGTTCCCAAGAATCTTCGAGATGAGGCCCAGGTGTGTTCGGGCGGGGATTTAATTGTGGGTTGTGAGGCCCAGGTGTGTGTGGGAGGGATGTGTGGTTGTGAGGCCAGGTGTGTGTGGGAGGGATATGTGGTTGTGAGGCCTAGGTGTGTGTGGGTGAGATATGTGGTTCTTGAGGCCCGGGTGTGTGTGGGCGGGAAGAATGTGGTAGCGTCAGGACGTTCGCTGTTAGGAGGAGTAGCTAACTAGTGGCAAATGGTGCAGGGTACCCAATACTCTTGTTCTTATATACAACTACCTATTGTTATGTGCTTTTGGTGAGCGTGGCTGGTGAGGTTGGGTGGATAGATTTCCTTGTTAGGTTTGCTTTCTTCTATTGTTCTCATGGGACATTAGGATGTATCCACACCTGTGCACAAGAGCTTTAGATTTCTCTATTGATTATACTTGTATGCTCACCCTACGGTACTTTTAGGTTTCGAAGAGGACTAAAAGGGTCGTGTGGGACCCTACTAGTCAGGACAGTTGGATTTGTTGCAGTTTTTGTACTCTTGTTTCTTTTTGTATTGTAATTTTGATCTTTCTTGTACTTGTACTTTGCTTCAGAATTGTTTAAAACATGCATGTGGGATTGGTTTCAGTTTATTTCTATACACTTGTTCTTTTCCTTTTTTTGGTGGCTGACTTGTCCTATTTCTCGATCTTAATTAATAAAAAGTGTAATGCCTCCCATATTTGTGAAAACTCATACCCTTGGTGCTAGTCACCACCCCAGGGCCTACTGGAGGCGGGAATCGGGGGTCATTGTCTCCCTTTCACCATTGCCAGCTCAGGAGGGGCATCTTTGATGGAAGGGGGTCATGACACTATAATAATTTTATAACACATTGTTTCTATATTTCATTTTATTCAAATAATTTTAGATAGATTATTCCATATCAATTGATTATTTATAAGTTATGTAACAAACCAACCTGGATAACTAAATAATATCCTAATTCATAGTGACATGTGTTCCAAAAGAAAACCTTTTAGTACAATAGATGTTGTTGACAAAAAATAAGATTCCATTTCCAAAATTAGGGAGATTATACTATCAATATCAAAACATTTAATGAAAAATATATAAATTAATAAATAAAATATTATATTAACTGAAAATGGATTACATTTCATAAATAACCATAACTATTATATAAATAGACACATTTTTTAAAATGGTATAACCCATTTCTGAAACACATATATACATCAAAAGGAAATCCCATGGCTATGATGATCAAGTATAAAATTAAATAAAAATAAAAAATTAGGTTTACATAACTCATTATACAAAGTGTTTTTATACATAATAAATTAATAGAAAACAAAAAAATGTGAATTTTAAGTTATTATGTGATAACCAATCCTTCATGATAGATAACCATGCATGATCCAACCATTTTTGGGGAAGGATGTCACCACAAATCACATCTACATCCCACCCCCACACATATCATTATGTTTACCCACAATAGAATCATATCCACTACCCTCCCACTAATTTTAGGGTCTCATACCATATCGAAATATCATATTCTATATATTCTTTCACAACTACTCTCTCAAATAGGATGAGTTCTCAAGCCATGTCCTGAACCATGTCACATACTTCTATCTTCAAACTATGGGTGAGGCTTCTCACTTCAAGACATTCCACACTACATATCATGTTATATATAAACACAATATTAATAGGAGTGAGGCCATAGGAACACCAGATGGATCAATTCCCTCACACTTAGGGTGGCATATTATGACACCGACTCACTTATGGTTAGGAAATGTAAAATGTTAATTTACAAGTTCCCTCTCACTAAGGTGGTTTATGAGAGTACCCTCTCACTCAAGGTGAGTCCCCATAAACAATAATTGGACTAGTTCCCTCACATACTAGGTGATTTATTACAATTCCCTCTAACTCCAGGTCAATCCTTATACTATGTATCATCATTACCTGACTCTTGAGAACAAAAAGGTCCATTAGACCAAACTAGTGGATGAAAACATTGGAAATAAATAAATGAGATGTTCTAAAATATCCAAAACCAGAACATCACACCCAATTTAAACTATGGATCCTCTACCACGACTTATATCAATTTCCACTTTATCAAAAGGGTACATAAACACCTAAAACCCACTGAGCTACCTTCCATGGATGGAACCTTTTGTAACAATCCAAAAAAAAAGTGGTGGAATTATTTTCAAAATACTATGAAAAAAATATTTATCACAAAACACCCAACCATTTTCTAATTCCAATCCAAAAATGGATGAAACGCTAGGGAAACTCACTTATAAGGTAAAGTTAATGATATAATCAGAAATGGTTTGACCCTCTCTTATATCGATGTCCAAAAGCCACCATATTTTGTTTCCACATTATTTTAGTATTATTAAATGATTAATAATTTGAATCATCCTCCAAAACCGAGAAAACCCCACCTAAAATTAGAGAAGAAAAAAAGACAAGGTGGAATAGGGGTGGATGGATTTTACCTAGCTATGACGTGAAAAATCTCTTTTCATTAGCCATAGTACAAGGGGGTTTAAGGAGGATTCATAGGGGATGAATTAATGGAAGAGGCAATCCAAATGGACCTTATTTTGTTCTTTCTTGAGTGAACGATATGAGGGAGGACCCTAAAACAACATGTATTAAATTTCGTATAACATCACACTGAATACGACATGGTACCCTTTCCACTAGAACAGGGTACCCGGTACTCCACCGACAACCAGATGTACCCCTACAGGCTAGTCTATTGGACTCTAGCATTTATAGGGCTACTAACTAGATCTTTGAGTTTCCGGTAGCACTCTACTGGGTACCCATTGTGAACAATTTAGTGTTGTGGTTTACCACCTGATTCATCTTTACTATAAACACTCATTTCTTATCCATGCCATCCTAAAACTCATCCAAAATCATCCCATTGGGATTTTTCAAGCTCTCAAAATTTATATTCGAATCCCTTATCCCAAAACAAATCCTTCTCTAAGACATAAAAAAAATTACTAAAAATTATTCAACATATAATGATCCAGGTCATTATAAACTCCCTACAATGAGGATTGTAATCCCTAATAAGTTTCTAGGATAATTTTGAAATATCTAATCAAATATTCATAGTACAATAATACTACTCATATTATATTATAACTGATAAAGGCTGTAAATACCCATACCATAGTACCCCAGAGTCATTATGTTCTTAATTATATTAGTTCTTGATATGAAGAATCATATCCTGATGGATTGAATATTTTATTAGTTTTTTAAAACTAGATAAGCACTTTTATATCATAATAATATTGACAACACAAAATAGACTGGAATATTTTCATTGAGTACACCATTATTTACTTTATCATATCCTTATTAGTAAATCATAAAACACTTCCCAGCATCCTGGGGAAAAGAAACATAAGAAAGGGGTGAGATCTAATGATCCATAATGTAATTAGTATAATGTGAGCTATCATGAATAAGTGAGGCATAATAAATATCATAAGGTAGAAAACTAAAAACATTACATTCATTCAATTACGTGAGTATAATATGGAGGGAATAAATAATAGATATGTACTTCCATATAAATAATAACATGGCCTTGAAATATAACCTTGGATATTCAAAATTATTTATTATTTACTTGGAAAATTTTTATCTAATCAAATTATTATGGAATTCATAATTCTAATCATCATAAACATACAATCATGGCCCCATTAAAAGACATATTAAATAAATTTGAAAGGCCTTAACTAGAAACCCATTCTAGTTTGTCTCAAGAGAACTACTGATGCATCATGGGGCAATATTGGGCCCCACTAATTAAATAATAAGATCAATTAATTCCTCAAGTGAATGGGGTGAAACATAATCAACATAAAAATTCATATTTAAAATTTCATATAAAATTTTAACACTTTACCCAATAAAAAAACACAATAAAATACATTCACTTTTATATGGAGAATAGTATCAAAATTTTACCTTCCTAATCATACTTGTCATAAAAAATACAATAAAAAATAAGGATGGTATCATTATAACATATCCTTAATGGTGAATAAGTAACATAACTGTATTTATCATTGATGAATATAAATACAATATAAATATCAATAAAACATTTATCAAGAAAATACCATATCTACTATAAAATATGAGTTTTAATAATAAAAAAATCCAAAATATAAGGATTTTATTCACTGCAAAAAAACTTGTAAACATGTAAAGGATGATTAAAAAAACTAGGTTTTGAATACATCAAAATATTTCTATTCGTTATTAGTATCTTAAAAGAAATTCCTTACATATTTTTGTTAGAGAAGTAAAAAAAATAAATTCTTTGGAAAAAGAAATGAAGAACCCATTTAAAACATTTAAAAAAGGTCAATTGTATTTAATAAAACATTTTTATAAATTTAAAAACAATTTTATGTTTTTCAAAAAAAACATGGATATGAAAGAAATAAATTTCTAAATGAATAGATAAATGAAGTAATATTTCTTTAAAAACACTACATTGGTCTATTTTTTATTAAATAGTGGAACATGAGAGGAAAAACTCAAATCTCCATAAACAGTCTCATGAAAATAAAATTCATGATTTCCCTAAAATATATATCATTATATTTTATAATTTTAAACATAATAGTGAATTATCCTGATAGACAATTTGATTGTAAGAGAAATCATTACCAGAATGGTAACTATTTTAATCCTAAGACTGTAGAAATAATTAAACACAAAAAAAATTAATTTCATGAATATAAATTTAATATATATTTAATATATCACATGGGAATTATACAAACCACATAATATAAATAAGTGGTGAATATGGCATAAGTCTCATATAAGTAAAAGTGAAATGAAATTCCCTTACCTAATTCCTGATTTCCTTCGTAATGTCCATACAAAATATATAATAAATATTTATTTATTAATCATAGATTATAGAAACCAAGATAAAATATTTTATTCCATATATGATTTAATCATACTTATTTATTTCCCAAATATTAGTAATACTCTATTATAATAAAAGTATCGTGTGAAAATTACATCATTTTTCATGAAAGTTTTGGTTGGGTAATTTCAGTCCTTTTACATTGATCATGGTTAAAAAATATCACAAATTTAAATCACAATAAAAAATAATATATATTCATTATTTATTTATTTTCATATTAAACTCTAAATTTAAATGTTAAAATGAATTACACCATTTAAGGAAATAGCAGAACATATGTACTGATTATCGATGTTTCTAGGTTCTCAACAGATTGAATGAAAGGAATATAAATATTAATTAACATGTATTGATTCATTATTTTGTTATATATAATTTATATTAAAAAAATCCATCATTAAATTGAATTATGTAAAAATTAAATGAGAAACATTTCACATCACTATGTAGAGGTGGTAGTACTGACATACTCATGAACGATATCATTATTTTCCTAATGATTGGGTGGTAATAATTTATATGTGATATTATAATTCTAGATGTATAGTTTAGTCATAAATATCACTCATATATATTAATCATATCCTTAATACCTTCAATTTAATTCATTATCGGTAAGGAAATCACATTGCTTCATGAGGCGGTAGTCCACCATACACACGGGCGGCATCATCATATCCCCCATAGGATGGAATGTATAAGGTTTATGTGATATAATAATTCAGGAAGAATAAATATTTCATAAATATAATATAAACATGTAAAATATATCATTATATCCATCATTTAAAGGTGGTGATGTAAAAGGAATTACATTGGTTAGCGAGGTGATGGTGTGTCGTACACAAAATCAATGGTTTCGTTTTCCATTTGATGAAATTGGAAAATGAAATAGGTTATTTCAATATAATAAAGTTATATAATATTGGTCATAAATTTTATATTTTATAATCACATTTTAATAATATTTTATGGAGGTGGAAGAAAAAAATTAGCAATGCATGTTTGAAAATTGTTGCTATTATTTAGAGAGCCTCTTTATGTTTATACCTAAAGCCTTATTATGAGTGTTTAATAATAAAAGTATGTCCAATAATATATTAAGATCAATTTAAGGAATCTATTTTGGCCCCAAATAAGGGATTTTAGAGTGTGAAGAAGGGTGTATAGGGGGTGTAATTTAACAATGGAGGAGAGGATACACCTGGGCTGTTTGAAAAGAAAAGGTGAAAACCACTTTTTTGGTATGAACAATTTTAGGGAAATGGAAAATTATCAAAACATGGATGATATATAGAAAATATATGACCACAGAATAGGAATTATATATTTTTTTACTCTTTTTTTACCCTTTATTTTTAGTTTAACCCACAATTAATACGTTGTTACCTTAATTATGGTAAATAATTTTCATAATTTTCACTTTTAATTATGAAAAAAAATTAATTTCACATAATTATGTAATATAAATTATTCTTAATCCAATTATGGAATATATTTTTACAAACTATTTTAACATAAGATGAATATTTTAATTTAAAATTAAACTCAGATAAGATGAAAAAATTGTTCACCAAAGAAAATGTTTTCAAAATTATAAAACATTTTTATAACTAAATGTAATATATATTTTATTAAAATGACATAAACTGGATGATTTATAATATAAAAAAATTAATTTTCAATTTTAAATAATTTTAAATTAAAATTAACTTCTAATTTATTTTAATATAAATTAAGTTTTAAACAAAAACAATAATTTTTCACTATTAATTGAAAAAGTAAAATTTTCATTGAAATACCAAAAAATCACACTAAGATAACTTAGAATTGATAATTTCAAAAATAATTTCATTTTCTCAAATAATATTTCTCAAATTTTCAAAAATTAATATTATTTTTTGTTCACAATAACCAATACAAATCATTTTTTGAGGAAAATATATTTTTAAATCCAGATAAGACTTTACCAAGAACTAAGTCTTTATTTATCAATAGATTTTATTTATTTAAAACCACAATAATTATTTCATAAAAATGTTTTTCTTCCTATTCATACAACGATGATTAATTTCTTGGTTATAATGGACTTGTTTTAATAATAATATTCATAATATATCACGGTTTTCTAAAACTTGATTTTGTGTGTTATGAAATCTATCGATGAAATTTAATTTATTTAAAATTAAATCTATAATGAAGTATTAGGGTGTTACATTTTATATTATGGTCATTTTTTCAATCACATATGCTATTGAGCATAATGTTCTTCTTTTAAAATATTGAGGCATTATAGTATTTCCCCCTAAATTAAAAAGGATCCCAATAAATTCTACTCTTCTCATCACACATCTTACCATTTTCGAAAACCCACATAATATAAAGATAAAATAAAAACATTTAATTGATATGAGATAAAAGGAGGAATTATGTTTATCTAGAATAAAAAATTACTGGATTTTTACATAGGAAAGTGTCGGTGGAATGTGAAGATATAGACTTGGAAGAAAAGCATAAGTAATTATGAAGAGTGATATAGGTCATTGACCATAATAAAATGAATGACCTAGAAAATTATTGACCACAAAATGATAAATCTTCAATGAGTTAAAACCCATTTTATTCATTAAAAAGTAAGGTTATAGGTAAAAAAATTAATAACCTTTTCTTAGTGTTTCGGATTTTCATTTCCATCAATACTAATAATATAATAAAATATACATACTTTATATATTTATTTCATATGATCAATTTCATCCTTTGATTCTGTGATCTATTCCTACATGATTTATTACTCCTAGAATTGCATATCCAATATGAATATTTATGCATAAATCACTAAAATTAATTCTTAATGGACCAGGAAAAGAATGAAAACGCATTCCTCCAATCATTATATATTATCTAAAACAAAAATGGTTATCGTGAGTTATCAAATAATAAATTATTTCCTAAAACCTCAACAATAACCCCAATATAAGACTTAATTCATTTCCTAAATAGTTAAACTTCATTCTTGTCCAATATATGTCCTCCTAAATTCAAATTACAAAAACTTTAGAAGGATGGTTACTGAATTTTCTAAATCAATAAAGAAATTGATTCACCCAACAATGAAATTTATCCATTAATGTCACCTACCAAATGTGTGAATACCATGATAAAATTATAATCTTAATGTAAAAATTCATTTTTCTAACGATATATTTTTCTCTTTATTCCTAAAATAAAATATCAAATTATCAAATTTATTCCATAATTACAAAAACACAGCAAACTCCATAAAAGATAATGTAAACCATAAACTCAATCACCAATATCTAGATCACCAATATTATTTCATAGATATGTCTTCATATTTATTATCTCAACAAGAGGCATATATTATGGTTTATCTTCACTTAGTCATGTGTATTCCTAAAAGTTCAATTATACACTGTATCACTTTTCATGGTCATCAGTACCATTTGATATATGTCTTAAAATCCATATAGAAAAATTACTGAAGTACAATGTTTTATTGTTCATATAATTATAATATCATATATAGAGTACTTATACAACATTATTATATAATCTAAATGCACAGGCACTTTAATTATTCCTATATGGTCATAGTAATAGCATAAGGTTGACCTTACTTCTTAGGTATATTCCCTTGATTAATATAAAATAGGTTTTCTTAATGTACCATATCTTTACAATTAAAAACCTATGATTAAATAAGTATATTTTAACATTTAAATCATATGAATGGTATAATTTCTCTCCACACTTGTAGAAAAATCACATTTCCTTCTTGTGAGTACCAGGGTGTTTCATTTGTAAATTTTCACATTGGGAAATCACTATTTCCTTTATTCCATTTATTGGTATTTTTTTTATCCATTATATTCTTCTTTTAATTCCTTTTAAATCCATAATACATAGAGAATTGTTTTTCTATCTTGATACCACATGATATTATGTCCTCATATAATGATAGGTTTTGGTATACTAATGACCATTGAATAATCATCTTAATCCCATCAATGAAATGGTAAATCAAGATCTTTGGAACAAGTATGTGTTCTATATCATTCATTTATAAACATTTTGTGTTAGATTCATAATTAGATACCTTTTCATCGTAATTTTTTCTTATACTGATGAATTTTGTCTCCATATGAACTCAAGGATCACAAGAAAAATATTTTTCCATGATTATTACTTTAAAATTAAACCCCAACATGCTCTTTATTCAATCTAAACCATAGATTTTTGAATCAATTACCATAATCTACTTATATCCCCTCAATGACTATAAAATTACATGAAGCATTCTCCATTTCATTACATCCCAGATCACGAAATACCTTCTCTATGGACATTTACCTTTTCCTAGCTATATAAAAATATGTAGTCTCATTAAATGATATAGGTTTCTAACACGTGAATTGGTCTAATATTTTTACACCAATTATTGGGTTAGAATACTACTCCATATGATAAAGTGTATTTCTAATACCAAATGTCAGTTGCCCTAATATGGTTATAAGTTTATCAATTCCATCTTTAGCTCCATCTATATCGTCATTATCATTCCCACGAGGGTCATGAATACATGGTGTATGTGAATTGATATATTTTCCATTCCATCCAATGGGAACCATTTGTAAACAATGTAATTCACTATATTATATCAAAACATTGTGACACATAATGTATAATCTAAAAACTACTTAAAATTTAATATAAATAAAAAATTTATGCATGGATAATCTCCTAAGAATAAACATGGTTGTCTTGGTAATGATTTAAAATTATAAAAATATTTTAAAATAATTAATACTTGTTTGGAAATAAAATCATAATTATAAAAATAATAACCCCAAGTTGGTAAAACCATGTGCACAGTACGGCCCATTTTCTTTCATCAGGTGATGATCGAGTGAAATCCCAATATACCCCTTTAAGAGTTATTACCCCTTGGTAAATTTGTGTCAGAACCACTTCCACATATAGTACTTATACATAGATTTATTTCTAGAAAAAAAACCAAATATCTTATTCAAAAAAACATTAGAAATAGCTTCTATACTTATCATCAAATTATATTATAGGTTTATGTTCCCTAGTCTGTTTTTTCCTAAAGGCAATTCACATGGTCTTTATTTAACATTATATAATACCAACTGCTAAGAGACTAACCCTTGTATCTAGGAGTCTATTTTTACTTAATTACATTAGAACTAGATACAAGGAATCACATCCTGACGGGTCGAAGTAATAGTAGTTTTTTAAAACAAAATAGATACTTGAATTATACATTACAACTAAAAACATAAAATAAAACATATAATTTTCATTGAGAAAAAAATTATTCCCTTAAGAATATTACTGAATGTAAATCATAAAATAACTTCCTAGAAACACCTGTAAATGAAACAAAATAAAGTTTTGATCTCCAATACTCAGTAAGGTTATTTTTACAATAGAATCTATCATGAATAAGTAGGGAATAATCAATATGGAAAGGTAAATAACTAAAAGATTCCACTAAATCAATTACACGAGCATAAAATAATAAGAATAATGGGTGATGAAATAATGACATACAAATAATCACATGAGCTTCAAATTTAACCATGAATGCTTCAAATAATAAAATAATCGCATCGAACATCAATATCTAATTTCATAACAAGGGACTGCATATTTTTGGACATCATAACCATAATCTTAATGAAATATTTCAATACATATTACATAAGTGGATAAGTCCACCACCAAAAATCCCAAAAAACTATTGTCCCTTAAGACCTTTTGGTCCATTGAGGGGATATAGTGTACCACAACCAACACGTACTAAATCCAATACTATCCACATATATATGGGGTGAAACATAATCAACATAGAAATCAATATTTAAAAACTAGCATATGGAATTTTAATACTTTCCCCACTAAATAAAAATAATTATATACCATTAATTGTAATATAGTGAACGGTGTCAAAATAGTACATCCCCAATCAAAATCATCATAAACCATACAAATAAATACTAAGTATTGTATCATTAAAAATAATTTTCATTGGAGAATAAGTAAAATAAATATCATTATTATTGATTAATAAAATTCAATAAAGACATCCTAAAAAAATAATGTGGAAAATAAAAATTTTACATTGAAAAATCACTTTATTTTTATTTTAAAATAACCATGTAGCTTGTAAATTATGCTTCAATGCAATTTGCTTTCATTGCAGTGGTAATTTCTATATTAAAAACTTATTCCTTTCACACTTTTATAAGATAAGTTAAAATTTTCATTTTTTAAAATGATAGGAAGATTCTATTTATAACATTTTTTAAATATACAAAAATGGGTAAAATTATCATTAATAATTCATTAAGATAATTTGGACAAAATTATTGAAATATATTTAGAAATCAAGGATATTAGGGGGAAAGGGTGTTAGATAAATGATAAAAGTGAAGCCAATTTTCTTTAAAAATACAATATTGGTCTCTTTTGTTATAAAATAGAAAAATATGACTAGAAAATATGTATTCTCCATAAATAACTGGAGGATAATAAAATTACAAGATCTGTTAAATAAATATCATAATAATTCATCATTGGAAACATAATAATGAGAAATCGTGACAAATAGTGAGATTGTAACAAAAACCATTACCCCTTTGGTAACATCTGAATCATTATCCCCATGAAAGAAATAAAACCAAATATAAAATTATATACCATGAGGATAAAATTAAACATGATATATCATATCAATTGGTCATAATTTACAACACATAAAAAAATTAAGTGGTGAATATATCATATGTCACACTGATGTAAAAGTGAGGCGAGAAACCCTTACCTTATGTCTGATTTCCTTCATAAATTTTGTTAATTAATTTAGAATAAATATGTATTTATTTTACATCTGTTATAGAACCACTATCACATATTTCATTCCATATATGATTTAAAAATAATATTTTACAACTCGTTTGATAATAATTATTTGTTATAATCACTGTTTTGGAATATAATTACTTTATTTTTTATTTATGTTTTGGTTAGATAATTTCATCATTTTAATTTCATAGTGGTCAAATTATATCCCTAATTTTAATATTGATAATAATACCATATATATTCATTATATTTATTTATTTATTTTAATCCATAAATGTTAAAGATAAAAAATTAATTACATTGTTCATGGAGATAATAGACCATACGTATACATGAACGTTGTTTCTATTTTATCGATGAATGAAAATAAAGGAAAATAAATAATAATTCCCCATTTGAGAATAATTATTTTATTATATATAAAATTAATATTAATCAAAAATATCTTTATTACCATCCAAGTGAAAATAGAGAAAAATTCACATTACTATAGAGAGGCGGTAGTCTACCCGTACAGATAAGCAACATAATTGTTTTCATATGCATCAAAAGGTAAAATTAATATTTTAAATTCTATTTTCCTAAGTATAGTTAGGTAACAAATATCAAATATATTTATTAACATTATCCTTAATACCTTCCCTATAAATAGTCTAAGAAACAGTATTCAAAATGCATCACAAAGTGGTACTCTTCCACACACACGAGTGAGGTTATCCTATCCTCTCATAAAATTATAAGTAAGAAGGAAAATATTATATACTAAAAAATAATTATAACAATTTCAAAAATATCATATAAATATGTTAAATCCATCATTATAACCATCCATAAAATGTCGTGAGGGAAAATGTATTATATTGGTTTGCAAGGTGATAGTTCCTCGTATAAAATATTAATTGTTTTGTTTTCCATTTGATAGAAGTATATATTCATATTGTATAAAAAATTAATACATTAAAATCATAGTGTATGAGAAATAATTTTATTATTATATTTTTATTATTCAATAATATTTTAATGAGGTAGAAAAAAATAAAACAAATATGTATGTTCAATAATTTTAACTCTTCTTCAAAGGGCCTCATTTGGCTAATACCTAAATCCTACATTGGAGGGATTAATAGTCAAATAAGTACTCTAATTTTTTTGGATGGATTTGATGATGTTTTTAGTGTAGTTTTTGACCTAAAAAGGGGATTTGGATCTATAAATAGGGTAGGATAGGGGTAGACTTTTAAAAGTGGGAAGATGAAACACTTGGAATGTTTAAAAAGACAAAACAACACCCAAAATTTTCACATTAAAAATGAACTAAAATGGAAAATTATCAAAAAAATGTATGATATATGGTGTAATTATTTCTAAAAAATATGAATTATACAATATTTGGGTCATTATTTACCATTATTTGTTTAGTTTAACCCATAGTAAACCCCTTATTACCTTAAACACTATAATTTATTTTTTACTATTTTTACAATTCATTATTTCCAAAAGTATAGTTAAAATTATTATATAATATAGAGAATTTTGATTCCAAATATGGAATAAATTTTTTAAAATTAAATTCATAGTATTATTATAATTAATTTAAAATTAAACCCATAGATACAATGAAAAAATGTTTTCCAAAGGGAACATTTTCAAAAATATAATTGTTTTCATTTATATATTGATCATATAATTAGTTCCAAAGACATGAATTAGATTAAATATAACATAATTGAACTAAATTTAATTTCAAAACTGTTTCATGTCAAAATTTAACTTCTAAAAAATTTAAAATAAAATGTAGTTTTCAATAAAAATCATTTCATTCACTATTCATAGAAAAAATTAAATTATTCATAAAAATAAAAAAAATATCCCAATGATAATCTTGAAATGTTGATTCCAAATATTAAGTTCATTACAAAAAATAAATTTTATTAAAGTCTAAAAATTACCTTTATTTTTTTTACAAAAATCAATAAATACCATTTTTTGAGATAAAAATATTTTTGAAGAATATAATGACTTTATGAAAAGATAAATATATCTTTAACAATATATTTTCTATATCTAAAATTACCATACATATTTTATAAAAATTTGGTTACTACTAATCATACCTCCATGACTAATGGTTATTCAATATCTTTCCTTCTTAAATAAAAAAATTAATAGTATATCATTGTTTGTTAAAACTCGGTGTTGTGGGTTATGAAAGATACCGAATAAATTGATTTTAGTTGATAAGGTATATATCATAAATACTTGGGTATTAAATTATTATATAAGGTTCCTGTTTGATTTCATATATTTTGTTGAACATAATTTTCTTCAATTAAAATATCTTGGGGTTATAATGGATCCTCTTGGTCAACACCAGATCCAATCCCATAATATTTTCCCCAAAAACATCTAAACCAAACCCTCACAAGAACTGATCATCATTCAAAAAATGTTTCCAATTTGAAACCCACTTTAAAATATAAAATTATGTAAAATAGTGATTAGTGGATCCTCTATAATTAGCCTTCTCTAAAATTTAAACTAACCCACTCTAATTTCTACACTTAATCCACACAAAATCCATTTCCTGAATAATTTCATGAAATGAATGATCTCTGCATATCTTGTTCTCTAAAAAAAATCTCACATTAGGTAACTGAAATTATAATAGTAATCCCTACAATAAAAGAACCATCATGATCTTAATGACCCCAAAACAATATATATGTGTTGCATATCTTTAGCCCAAAATTTTCTGAATTCATTGGCCTATTAGTTATACATGACATTTCTATAGATTTATGTTTTATTTACCACCCAACTGATGTGAGTGTCATCATTCAATAGTATGAAATTATTATTCACTATATAATATTTTCTATACCATTATCCCAATAATGAAACCTTACTAAGGAATTAGTATCCCATTAATATTATCCCTCGCATGTGATCATTTATCATAAAAAACATGAAACAAATAAACCCATGGGCCTTGAATCCATGTATGTTTCAATTAAATATCCCCAAATTTCCAATGGATAATTTTTCAAACCCATGGTCAACATCTCCAAACAAAAACATTCACAACCATCCATCGCACCATTATATCACTATTGATAACACTATAGATTAAAAATACACATGATCCTAGTGTAGTTTCATAAGGAACTATCCACCATAGGCATTCCCAAAGTGAATACCTATTCACATAGCAAATATGTTCAAGGATATTTAACTTAGTTTAAAACCTCAATAAACATTCCTTGTTATACTAGTTCCCCAAAATCTTATACACAATGATCGATGGTATTTTGAAACATACCTCTCTAATAATGTCACATCATCCGACTCCTCAATACCCCCATGCATTATGTTGCTTCTCCAAGCTGGGGAATAACCCTTGGACTCAACACACTCAAAAGAAAAACTTTTATTTGCAAAACAAATCTTACCCTTTCACTTTACTAAATCCCATAATGTTAATGCATCATTCATGAAGTTCCAAACAACCTTTTATTTCCATCACAACCATGGTAATGCTTAAACAAGTCCAAATGCTTGAGCTATCATCGCATGATCATTACTCCAACACCTGAAGCATATAATAATTATTCCATAACACAAATAACACTCTCCCACACACCTTGAAAAATACAAAACCCAGTCACATTCACTCAGAAAAAAGAAAAAACTACCATTTCACAATAACCTCAATTCATAGTATGATTAATCATCTCACTTTCAAACCAAATTAGATTTAACATCCAACAATCATAACCATCAGGCCCAAAAAAGAACTATCCTAAATCCTACTTCAAGAAGACATTTCTCAATATTCCAGGTTAGAATAGAAAAATGAATTGTCACACCAATGGGGCATTACCCACATACAACCCATCTATCATAACCACATGATGATTCATATACAACTCAACAACTCCTACTAACAAACCATTTCCCAAACAAAAAATATTACCCAAATACCCCTCTAACATATCTATAGTGATTCACCTATTATAATGAAATATAAAATTATACCTCTACCCTTTAAAGGGAATCTCATCAACCAGGTCTTCATAGGTAAAAAATTCCACATCCTAGAATAATACCATCTATATTACCTATTCTTGGAAAAAACCACATTGACCGACCTAATGAAGAGTCATATTCCATAATAAATTCAAAAAATCGACATGATAATTCTAAGATGAGACATATTAACACCATAATGATTATAATTAACTAATACATCAATACACATTTATTTTCTAATATATCAAATAAATTTTTATTGGTTTTTTAATTAATCCAAACCTATATTTCAAACAGTTTCTGAAATAATTCTACAATAAATCCCATTTTTTCTATAATGGTTTTTCCTACAAAAAATAATTTTACACAAATAATAAGTCACACCCATTCCAAAATAAACTTATTTTTCATATTCAGTGCATAAACATACACTCTCTTACCAACTCAGACCAAGTGTAAAAACTAAAATAACAACCTAAAATAAAAACATCATACTTTAATAAACATCTTGTTAAAATAGTATATCTAAAATATCAAAAATTACAAATCCTTATAAACATGAAATTTCAAATGGAAAATGTGTTTGTGATGCATGAATTCAAGGTTTCATCTACTATCCAAAACATTCACATCTCTGACCACGATGTCCCAAAATATTATGAAAACAAAAAACGACTACGATACCAAATTGTAAAGGTTCATATTGGCTAGTTGATCACCAATTAAATCCACAGTTCCACGTTACCACAAGCATGCCTCCTTATGTGGTATATGCTATTAATTAGTAGAGAGATTATATATGAAATTATGGGGAGATAATTATCTAACAATCATCACACACAGTAACATATAAATAATTGAATAAAAAATTTGTGATTTCATGGTTTTAGGATAAATATCCTAAAAAATAGTATAAAAATATATACATGCAAAAAAATTTAATCCAATCCCAAAAAGAGTACATATATAAGAACGATCATGAAATCGATTGGTCGATTATAAAATTCAATTGAAATAAAATTTATAGAAACCCAACAATAAAGACAAAGTCCCTCCTTGGATCTATCTCCCAAATATCCATCCAATAACCCTCTCCAAATATCAATTACAACATTTCTATTGGAATTGAAACACGAAGATCTTTAAAATAACCATGGTGCTTGTATAGGGTGTCTAAAATAATATTGGTAGGGAACCACTAATGAACTCGGTTTTGTAAAACCAAGAGAATTTGTATTTTTTACTATAAGAATATTTATTTTAATTAATAAATTATCACATTATGAGTATTCTAAAAAATTAAATTAATATGATAATGTCCTTGGAGTATTTTCCCATCGAAGGGTTTCAACTATGCTCCGCTATAATGAGAAAATAAATGTTCTTTGATGGTATAATTAAACATATATCATATATTTTGGAAAAAAACTATTTGATGGGTCATAGATTATTTTTGAATATAAACTGTTTGAAACTCAAAAGAATTTGATATTTCTTCTCATGAAGGTCGCACATGGTAATATCCAATAAGGGAGGTTATGAGGGTAGGACCACCAATAAGAATACCACATGGCTTATGTGTCTCTGGATAACCCAATCTATAGAAAAGTGTGTGGCCATATATACATGAGATTAATATTTAATCTTATACTGATTGAAAAAAATGGTCTATTTACAATAATTATGATGACATATTCTAATTTTGAAAAAGATTAAATTATATGATTTATAAGTTATATGACTTTTACTTAATAAGTCGTGAAAGTATTTATCCATAATAAGTTATGAAAGATGATATCTATAGTTCATTGATTGAAATGGAATAGTCTAATTCAATTTATATCCATGGTTTTTCATTTATGAGTTCACATCAATGTGTCAAATAATGATAGATCACTAATATAGGGTGATAAAAAAATGTTTGAATCTCTCTTCATGAGATATCATAACAAGGGGATTATATTATATAATAAGTTTTTGTTGGAGGTTGTTGTCATTGTTACATTAAATTATTTTTCTATGGATGTCTTGATGTGTTTTTAGATGATAATATTAGTATTTAGTAACACTTTTCTAATTCCACAAAGAAAGACACCAATTGAGTTACACACACACACGACATGAAAAGTTTATTAAAATGTTTGAACATCAGAATAGATTTCATAGACATTTGAAGTAGTTGTGCTTGAGGGAATATGAATTAATTACACTGCTACAATCAAGGAGAAGGGATCAACCACTACACCATTGTATGAATGTTTTGATGGTTTTTCCTTTTGCATCCAAAAGATTATCTTTATTACTACACACACTCGATGTGTTCTGAATCTAAAAATTGATTACAATCAATCCTTTTCATTCCCTGAGTATATAATTTGATGATAAAATGAACAAAATCAATTCCGGATATAAATTTTACATGCAGAGTATTGAAAAATTCAACCCCTAAAAGAGAGATTGAAAATTAACAAAATGATATGGCCATTGAGAATTAATCAAACTCTACAATGAGGTAATTTCCTTCCCCATGGAAGTTGTGGAATGATAAAACCATTAATCCCCATGTATCACAAATGAGACCTCATATATCCAAGATAATAAGTTCCATATCTATTTAGCTTAAAATATATATTTAATGTTTTCAAAGATACCCAGTGACATAGAGTCAAAGTGAATGTATTCAAAAGGGTATGGTAAAAATGGACACATTTATATAGGTAGGATAATAATCTTGTATACTGAAAACACAATTAATTAATCAATAAAAATATTTCCAAATTTTAGTAGAAAAATATATCCCAAATCCATTATGACAGGCCATGTTCCATGCATCCCATAAGACCTAACACTATAAAATGATGGTCGTGTTATAAGCCCAACCGTTGGTGGATGCAGCATCCATGTCGAGTAACAACGAATTAAAAATTATTCTGGTTAATTTTATCACAACATTTAATCACCAGATTTATCCTTTTTCAGAGCATATGTGATCGTCTTCCTCCTGAACCTGCCTGCTCAAACTAATATCCCGAAGATCCTTGAAGACCACCGCAGTGCTCCATCTCGGAGAGATTGGGGGAAATCTTGTTCCAGATCAGAGAGTGAAACAGGCAATTTCAGGTCGAAATAGTGTCAATAAACTCCTGGAACCCACCCCATTGTGGAAATGTCCCTCCACTGCGTACAGGGAAGAGAAAATCCGAGAACCGGAGAGCTTACTGAGAAACTCTTCACCAAACCCTTCACACTGAAGACCAACACTCGAAGAGACTAACCAGTAGAAAAAAACACATCGAACCAAGCCCATCGCAAAAACACAAAAACATCCAAAAAATGACTCAACGCCGCATCGAAGAAGGAATCGAATATGGAAAACGGAACTATGGATAAAACCTTAGAGAAAATGAGAACAAAAAGAAATTGAAGAGGAAAAGTGGGGATCAAAACCCAAACAGAATAAAGGTATGCTTGGGGATCCATGACCACGAGACTGTGATGCCCAAAAACTCATTGAATCTGACGTTCCCATTCCGACCAGGAAAGGAGCGGTTGACCATGAGTTCAGAGCATAGGATAGGTAGTCGGGGAAGAACCATCACGCCATCACTGGAGCCAAAAAGAAAAATATGACCTGAGAGCAAACCCGAGCGGACCATCCATGAGAGAGAACCTGGGAGAAAACCTTTATGAACCAAGAAAAATGAAGACAACTTCTCATGAATGAACTACAAACATTCTCTTCTCTATCATGGTAGATATAATTAGAGAAATTCTCCTTTAAATCTCAAGAGTTTTCATATAGAGTTCAGTTGAGAATGACACAAGGTGTTTGGTACTTCAACACTAGTTCCTAGAATACCCATGGAGACACTCTCATATTCATGGAGACCATGCAGATACAACTAGAGAAATCTCGGTTAAGGATTTATTACTAGAATGATTTGAAGATAAAAAAATAACCGATTTTACCATCAATTAGAATATTTATCAGGTCAATGTAAATAATGTTTTATATTAACTATAAAATATATATTGAAACCCCCACTAAATGTGGAATAAAGCATTAATTCAATATATTCATTGAATTTTATCTGTTGAATCTGATGAAAAGCATTGTCAGACACAGGCCCAACAACTTCTATAGCACCCTGGATCCATTAATTGTTATAAAACTAGTCAACTTGTAATTTGTAAATATTTATTAGATAGCTTATTGATTTTGATTTTTTTATAAAAATGAATTTCTTTTTTTCATTCATTAATCATGAAGTTAAGATAGTGTGCTTTTTAGTACATATGTACAAAAATAGGCCCAAAATAGAGGAAAATGCTTGATGATATCATAGCGGTGATAAGGATATTATCTAGAGGGCCTAGTTACATAGAATTTAACTGAACTTACGTGTATCATACCCTTCCTCAACCACATAATTATGGGATGCCAAAATCATGGAATATCGTGTGGTGGTTAGTACGCAACATCATTACATTACATGCATTGATTTTTAGTTGGTACATGGATTATAAGGTATTAAAACATGTGTAGTGTGGTATACTCTGTTTAACCCCACTTGGTTTTAACCCCAAAGGAATCATATAATTCATGTGCTTAAAGTATGAAATATGAAATTAATAACCACTCCACATATTTATTGTAGGCTGCGGGACACAGAATCATGTGATGTAAACATAATGTTGATTATTATATATGTCATAAAACAAATTCCAATATAAAATATTACACACTAAGTACCTCGGCATATAACATGGGTTGACAGAAATGGATTACATGGTCTGTAGCTGGTTGTACTCTTTATATAACTCCATCCAAAACATATAAAGATATACACAGATATAAGTGTTTTGTGTGAGTCAATCATGTTGATAATTAAATGTGAGGCCAAAGTAAATGTATTGTAGCCAGCTGCACACACTATGTAATATGTAATTCCACAAAAGAGTACACACTGATTGATTTTTAGTATTCTGTGTTTAATATAACCTATTTTAACTAATATTCATCGTATTTTTCTTCTAAAACATGTTTATGGTCATCATGCACAACATTTAAATCACATTCATCATAAGTGGTATATAATACCTATATTCATGGAATGCCATGTCGTCATACATTGCATTTAAACTAAATATAATGACTAACAAAATAACATGACATGTAATATTATGTCATATTGTGTATTCAAACAACTCAAGTACACAATATAAAACAAGGACCATACACAATGTTTGTTAGAGTCCATGTCGGGTGGTAGTACACGACATGTAATTTTTAAACACTATAAATTGTTTTAACCAGTGTATTATTGATACATTCCATATTTCCTCTAGTACACATCATGTATGAAATAAATTTAAATTTATTTTTAAAAAAAATTATTAATAATTAAAGGGGTTGGGAATCTCGCAGACTATATGGAAAGATAATTAAAATAAATAAGTAACTAACTAACTAATATGTTAATTTATTATTTCTAAAACTTATAAAATAATGAAAAAAATGAATTCTAAAAATTCTAATGCTTATACATTCCTGTTTTTGAATGATCATGATTGTGAATACCCTTTTATTTGTTGGGTTTTTATTTGATTTAATTTTTTTTAGAAAAAATCTTATTTACCAAATGGATATGATGATCTATGAATAATCACTTCCTGCATTATTATGTATGGGCCTATGTGCTCATGAATTATATAAGAAAACATAAACCCTCAATTCTCCTCACCCACAAGTGAGTAAGCAATTGTAAAATGAAAAGCTTATATTAGGGGGATGTGTTTCATAACACAAGCTAAGGTGAACCCAACCGAGGATATTCATGGGTTAATAAATGAATTTTTAACTCATATAAGATATTATCTCAAGGGTTTTCCCTTATGGTCAATCTTGGTCAATCCAACACTTAATATAACAACCTATTTTTTAAATCTCATAATCGTATCACCTATTCATTTTATTTATTCGGTCATAGTTATTTATTTATATATTCATATTTGATTGGTGATTAAATAAATATTAAGCATGAAATATGAAAAAATTAATTTTATTATGCATCAATTATTTTATCAGACAAGGTTAATTCATTATGTAAGATACACATAATATTAACAATAATGTAAAGGTACATAACAAAGAATATTTATTCATATAAGCAAAAAATCCCTTAAAAAATATTAAGTCATCATTCTCCTTTCATTAGTGGTGTTTGAATGAAGCCAAAGATTAATGTATTGTTATGGGGATCATCGTGTTACATTCATTTATTGAGTAATTCTTGGAAATTTCTTGGGTATAATTTAAAAATTTAGGATCAAGAGTGGTTTCCCCTAGAAGACTTGGTGTGACAAAAAAGTAAAAAAGTGTTTAGGACAAATAAATTTAATTTGTTACATTAAATTTGGAAATAATGAAAATTTATTGTGTAAAATTTTATTTATTATATAAAAAATCCTATCATTTTACCATGACAATGGTCATGAGATGTATCATTGAGTATAATAATCTGACGATTAGCGATAACTTTTATGAGGGATATAGGTTCCTTTTCATCAGACAATGAAATAAGTGGAAGTTTTACATATTGGAGTCCTCGTTTCCTATTGATCCATCTACGAAAGAAATTTAGGTGATTCATTATGTTTCTTCAAACATGTGGATCATTAATTTGATTTCCAACGCCTCGTGTCATCACCCATGACTTGTGATATCCAAGGGATTCATGTAGAAATTGAATTTTAAACCATGGTGTCCTATCTCTATGATATATATAAAGAGAAATATAGATAAGAGAGGTATGATATCTCCATTTAATTACTTACATGAAATCCTAGATATGGTTTTTCATTGGGACCTTTAGTATTCAAGATGATTGGATAAATTAAGAAATTGGAAATTACAGGTTTCAAAATACCCATAGAATTTTTCATAGACCTTGTGGTTTCCCTAATTTATCAAACATTATTATGTTTTATTTTGAATTTTAATATAGTAAATATATATATATATATATATATAATATTTTTCCAGATCTAGTAACTATGATTCACTAGGTGGATAAAGAAATGAGGTATGAAAATCTATCATTCTGTGTAGTGAATAAGGGGAATGGAAAGGTGAAAATCCTTAAGAGTAATTAAAAGACTAAGGAATAATAAAACCATGGTTAAAATAAGAAAATGGATAAAGGGAAATGCTAATGAGATATATATAGTATGATTACCCATGGAATTAAAGGACACTAGAAAAAGAACCATTAATTCTAGTTTTAAATAATTTTTATTATATTCAATTTGTAACCAAAAATAATATATTCAGAATTGGATTAAACAATGATTTATTTATTTTAATGTTTTGAAATAAAATTTGATATATTTATAATGATAGTATTTTTTATCAGGTAGAGAATTTGAATTATGGCCTTTACATCCAGGAAAATGAAAACCAAGAGTTGGAAATTGACAGTGAAAAAAGTTTAAATTATCCATATAAAACACATTTTTTTCATCACCATATTATTAATTAAAATATAAACCATTTAAAAGAGCTATATAAAAAAATATATTCATATTTTAACAAAAACCTTTTGACATTTGTGTTTCTTATTTTTGTAGAAAAGTGAACAATTCTCTATTTAACAGAAATGGTGAAACAGATACAAATCCTTCTCAATTAGTTAATACAGACATGCTTCAACCCTATTGTAAAGATAATTGTGGGGATACACAACAAAACATTTAAATAATAGATTATTATACATGGATATTCTACATAATGAGGTAAATTCCAAATTCCATCGATAAATTTATTGAATGGATGGATAAAGTAGATAATCAAATTTGTAGGAAGATAAAAAATGTTCCTAGAACATGGTGGGAAATATATTAATAAATAGTTTACTAATTTACTAATATAATTTGGAATACTATATCAATTCACTTATCCTTATATACCGTAGTGTAATAGTTTCACTGAATGGAGAACCACACCATGTTAGACATTGTGGGATCGATGATGTGTGATTTGAGTCCTCTATTATCCTTTTTTGGATGCACATTATAGATTGCAACACATATATTAAATTGGGTGTCAACTATTGTATAACAAAAAATCATATGTGTTCTATTGTATGGTAAGAAATATATTTTAAACATTTACATGTGCGGGTGTGTGAATCATTTATTAATGATACATATAGCACCAAAATTTCACACTAAAACACAAAGTGTATACTTAGAGGACATCACAAAAATGGGAATATTATTCATATGAAACCTTATAGAAATTGGTAATAGTTGAAAGATAATTCATTTTCCTTGAGTGGGAGAACATATTTAAAAGATATAGTTTGAGAAACATATAATTTGATGAAGTTGAGGTTCAAGATACACTTGATACAACAAATAATAAAATTCTACAAATCGTAATGGGGGAAGTCATTACAGAGACACATCAACTTCATATAAAACAATAAAGGTAGAGAAATAGAGAGATATAATTTTATATTCATCATGTAAAGTAACACATTATAATTAGAAAATAATGATCCTATCACCTAAAAGGAATCCACAAATAGCATATAAGTTCCATAGTGATAAGTATCTAAGATTTAAAAAATGAATTCCATATATAAAAACCAAGTATATGTATTGGTATATCCTATTGTTCATATAAAGCATGTAGGATACCAATGGGAATTCAAGAACAAGTTAAATATGGATGGTAGATTTAGTAACTCTAAATAATTTATAATTAAAGTTTTTTTAATTAACATTAAATAATGGACTATGAGAATACATTGTCACTAGCTTCAATTTTAAAAATACATTACAATTAAAAAATCTATTGTTTCTTACCATGATTGTGATATTTAAAAAATGCAATTCAAAATAGACTTACTTAATGGAATCCTTTTATAAGATGTGTATTTAAAATTACCAAAGATCTTTTTGATATAGAATAATTCCAACACAGTTTGAATGTTATTGAGATAAATTTATTTCTTAAACTAAGATTCAAAATATTGATTTTTTTTAATGTATAAGAGAATTAGATTTCATGAATAATTAATGTGATAAATGTGTATATAAGAGATTTTTTTGGAGTTAATTTATTTTATAGTAGTATATATTAAGGCTATATTACTTTTAGAAAACAAGATACTTCTATTACAGTCATTTTGGAAATGGTTAAATAAATGATTCTTCCAAAAATTATTATGTTATATCATCCAATATTCTAGTGATCAAGATATAACATGATATATCCAAGAGGTTTCTCTAAATAAGTTAAAGAGAATAAAATGATAATATATTGAAGAGATTATATATGAAACAATCTAAGAGGGTATTATTTATTGTGTCATAAGGTATATATTAATTAAATAATGAGACATATATAATTAGTATAATCTATTACACTCATATTATATTTTTTTCATGTATTCCACGCTATGTACTAGGATTGAAGTTTCTTAATCATTGATCATGGTTGATAGAAACCACGTAGATCCAAGTGAGCTATATTGGGTGACTATAATAAATACCCTAAATTACCTAAGGCATAAAAGAATATTTTCCTTATTTATAAATAGGATGAAGAACTATATATCATATGATACATGGTTTATTGTATTTAAAAAGACTAGAATGTTCTAAAATCACTTTTTTGATATTTTTATGCCTTGATGGAGGAGAAATGCGCTAGAAGAGTTTTAAATTGCTAGTGGATGCTAATTATAATGCATGAAAAGAGTAAATATTCGCTTCTGTTGCAGCTAAAGTAGTAGTTTGGATATGTTACACCATCTAGGATATTGATTTGGTGAACAATAGAAATTATCATATCACATTATATTTTTATATTATACTACCTACAATCCTTGACTTGGTTCTACGTTTAAACTAACAAATGAATAAAATTTGTCGGAAGTATCACCCTTGGAATGAGTTTTCTCAAAAGGGTGATGTCATTTCATGTATTGTTTCAATAGAACAAAACATTGTGAACTAGTTTAATAAATACGTATCTCATAATAATCCTATGTATCAAGTTAGAGCTATCAACCTGACAGGTGCTAGTGATTTTATTTCCTGAATATAGAAGTCTATTGGACATGGTGCCTTATAATAGACTAAATTTTTAATTTTGAATAGTAGAACATTAATTTCTATTAATATATTATCCAATGATGAGTATTATTTTCTTGAAATAAAAGTGATAATGTATTTGTATTATTTTTCACATTGAAGGGTAATAGTTATTCATCATTATAATGATAACCTTTATGTTCGATGAAAACATTCTTTAAAATATTCATTCTGTTCTAGAAAATTTTATTAATATATGACATAGAATATGTTTTAGTACCCAATGCTCGAGTCTCAGAAATAGATCAGACTTTTCCATGATGTTTGGACTTGGTAATCTTTAATAGGGGGGTTATGATGATAGAACTTCCAGTAGGAATTCTACTTTTTTTGTGTTATTGATTATTTAAATATGTGGATGTGTGTATTGGTCCTTAGAATTGATATTATTATTAATTTATATCATGAATTACGTGCATTGATATATTGAAAACAATTCTACAAATATACTCATGGGGAGGTGGGATTAGTTGGGTGCATCATAAGTGATATGTCATTAATTTAATTAGTCATGAAAGGATTTATGAATTTCATGTTATGGAAAATAAAATATCAAGCCCTCTAATTAAAATTGAAATGTTCAATTCAATCCATGGATATTGTAGTTCATTGATTGCATCATTTTATAGAATTAATGAAAGATAAATGAACCTTTTAGAATGATGAAATAAAGGATCCACCCTTCTTGAATTGATATAGTGACCAAATGATTATATTCAACAATATGAAATTAAATTAAGTTATTTTATTTCAACATGAACTTCTTTCTATTTGGATTCATAGATGTATTATAAGTAACTAATCATGAAATTTACACGTGATTTTTTTAATTCAACAATGAAATAGTTATATTGGGTAACATGATGAGTGTATCAATAATAACAATTAAATTATATGTGGATTGTAAGAATAAAAAACATTCTTTACTTTCAGAATAATAATTATTTAAGTTAAGTTGATCACAAAATCTAATCACTATATATAAATATGATTTTAGAATATATGTGAGTTTAATGTTAACTATTTTTTATTTTCATTATAGAGAATATGATATTAATTTATTTCCTCCATATTATTCCCATGTTAATAAATTATTTTTTATTTTTAATAATATTTATTTAGTAATTTGAAAATTAAAATAAATATTATTCTTATGTTTTGGGAATAAAATATTTATTTATTGAATAAAATAATACTACTTTTTAATTAAATAAATATTTTATATTAGAGAATTGATAAATGTAAATGACAATTGATATGCCGATTTGAATGGTCTGAAAAAAATGATAAATTGATATGCGAGTTTAGAAAATTTCATGAAAATATAATAATAATATAATTATTATTATTATTATTATTATTCTTTCATATTGGGCTTACATATAATTGACATTTCGATAAAGAGACCTTGTGAAATTATAAATTATCGTATACTAATTTTTTAATATGATTCTATGTCAATATCAAAGATGATGTGAAGTGTTATGCACAACATATTTTACAATGATAATTATTTCAAATCCCTAGAGATATATTCTCAATAACTCTCACAATATATATATATATATAATATTCCTCCTTCCTCTAAATACCTAGATAACAAGATAATGATTTCTATAATGATCATGCTATTTCTAATTATGATAAATGATGAAAGAAACATGGTTCTGGGAACCTATAGTATAATTCCAAAATTTCCAATTGTTAGGTTATATGATTTTTGGATCACATGTGGACACCATTAGAGGAAATATTATTTGTATTATTCAACAAAATATTGAGGGGAAAAGTGAAACAGTTGAATATTTTTTAAACTATAATAATTATGATGTGAAAGTAATATATTACTTATGTTAAATATAAATTATAATTTAGAGGATCCTATCTTGGTGGAACCTGGTGTATCTTAGCCAAATTCATCATATTTTATCCATTGGAACTAGTAAAACATATTGTTGGGAATGGTCTGAACCACTTTTGAACTTCACCAAATCCACTAAACAACAATGTGGTGCCTCATAAATACCATAATATAAATAGTTATGTGTGTGTTTGTGTGTATTTTTATGTATCGAAAATTATTAGAAAAAATCAAAGTTTATTCCTTGGTTCAATGTGTGCTAACCAGGACACCATAACACCAGAAATCACTTATTCTAGTTATTTTGGGGTCATTTGGTACTAACCAAACCACCATAATTATCAATGTTCTTGTTTCGGTCAGATTCCCATCTCACTAGGTATATTGATAAGGTGATAAGGTCCCCGAACGACTGGGTAGTGTATCATTTTTTATGTTATTAAGGATGTGTCGTGTATGCATGATCCCAGCAGGTGATTTCAATGGGGGTTATGTGTCCATGAAATCGGACTATATTGGGTATAAAGTCCTTGGATGGTCTGCAACAGGTTTATTCTTGGATCCAGAAACACATAATGGACTTTAAATCCATGATTCATGGACCATATTTCCAATGAAATGTGCTCGTTGGATGATTATTTGGCCAACAACACTTTTGGACTCCATCGGCTGAGAGGATGGAAGATCGGGCTCATCACACCATTTTGTGGAGCATTATTGACTACTCTGAGACTCTATTATAAATTTATGAAATGTTCAAATGTTCTTGAATTATTGGTTCATTCCCAATGAGTTTTTCCACGTATTACCCCTAGGTTGCAAGATTAATCATGGATATGCATGGATTAGGAATTTTTTAGACAATTCTAGTTTAAGCACTATGATGAGGCACTCCAGAGTTGATCATTATATAGGGGGAAAAATTTGATTTGATATCAGGATCAAAACTATGATAAGGGTTTCCTATGTATCCCCTTTAGAGGAATCATAACCTACATAGTTCGGTGTCACTTAACTGGACACATCATCTTTTAAGGTCGTGTGACAAGGACCCATCCATGTAGTTTAACATCACATGGCAAGGACGTCTAGGCGAAAGGTTCCTAGTCAATATCCAATGTGGGATAAAAGACTAGGTGGCTCGGGATTCCTAGGAATGATATGGTCTCCTTGATGAATGTGATCACACCTGGAATATGGCCTAGAGAATGTTGGGTTGCTTTGGGTATCAGGTTTGGACATTGGGAAGGATTCCTATGTATCCCAGAGGACTAAGAATAAAATAACTCATAGTTTGGTTTGAGAGGAAATTCGATTTGAGATTATGCTTCGTATCATCCCATTTTAATGGGAAATGATATCTCATTTCATGGATATGATGGTATAGATCTCAGGCCTAGGTAAAGGCTTCCTACATATCTCAGTTGTGTTGGGAATCAGAGTTCTCATAGTTTGTTGCGGGTTGTTCCAATTTCATATTATCCCAGTCCACTAAGACCACAATAGTAATTCTTGGTGTGAGAAACAAGAGAACATAAAAGATCCAACAAAGGTACACATTCTATTCTCAGTTGAGGGAAAAGGGGGATCCCACGATAGAAGATGTTGGGACGATGGTGGATGAGGGTGCAGAGAAATGAACCCTTCAATGTGAAATAAAAGTAAAGGTCATTATGTCCATCCTAAAATGTTAGGGGTTTACTCCAGAAGGGATTCCCTAGAATGTGTTTTTGGAATGGGTATGAATGTTTCTTCTCATCAAAAGGAAAGTAAGCATAATTCTGTTGACTTATCACTACCCTATATTGAATGGAAATGCAAGTGATTACCCTTCATCCCATGAATAGGGAGATTCATGTAAGTATCCCAAAGTTAGGATTTGGTTTATCATGGGAATGTCTACTTAGGAACATTCTTGGAGTCCATACCAATATTGGGACTACCTTCATGGCTCTTCTTACCATGAGTATGTAGACTAAGAAGGGCATGTTAATCCGCCTGTTGGTCCATTCATACACGTCTAGTGTCTTTGGAAGAGGCTTTGGCCTAATGTTGATGGACTGATTCATGGATGGGATTCAGAAGATAGGATGGATATGGAAGGCCCTGATCAATGTCAGAATGTCGAATGCCCGGAGGTTCCCTCTTCCATGTACAATTTGTTCATGTAGGGTGTAGTACCATCCACATTGTATTTTTCTATGTGGGTGGAATGGTCATCTGTGTACTAGGGTGGTACGTGGATCTGGATGTGGTCTACATACCAGAGTGGTACGTGAATCCAGATATGATCTGTGTACCAGTGTGGTATGCGGCCTCAGGATCCATCCACATACCATGGTGGTATGTGGCGCTGGAGTCCCTCAATACAGTGGAATACAATCCCAAGAAGGGTTTCGTTTGCATTGGGTTATGCTATGCGGTACTCTAGATTAAAGTAGAGGCATTAGCCTCGCAGTTCATGGGGATTCTCCCACATTGGGAGTATGGTTTGTGGTTCACCTTTTAGATTTGTGGTTTTCACATATTATTATGCTTTCTTTTATTTATGGTTCACTACGTGTTTATACCTGAAAAAACCGTTCACGGTTCGGTACATCACCGACTTTTCATCTTTGAAGCCTTCCATCCATAAAATCCCAACTCTCCCCAAAATCCCATCTTTTTTACGGCTCCCATTGGGATTCTTTTATAGAGTAATAAGGAGGTTGTATCTATGGTCACACTAAACCTTTTGGAGAAGCAAGTTGAGGGATCATCTAACCCACAAAATACTTGGCCAACCAAGGCTCACAGTGTTGTGGTTTGTAGTGGTAGAAATTAATGCCTCAATTCTGTGAATGATGGGGTTCGTGAGGCACTTTCAGCCTTTCCTCATCCATGAAATTATTGGTATATGGGTATGGTAAGTGGGGTGTACCTCTCATTCATGTTTTCTCCAAATACGTGGTTCGTGGTTGGAATTTCTCCGCCTATATTCCACAAATGACGTGGTTCGTAGTTGACTGAATACTTTACTCATTAATTTCATGAACTACCTAGTCCATTTACCAATGCTTCATGGCTTATAATTTCATAGACCACCCTCATACTACTCTTTTTTTTGTCTTTGCCTTCAAGGGACCCTTCCTGGAAACTAGCACGCAGACTAGTTTGTGTCCTTTTCCAAATTGGATTCCTTTATTCATTAACTCCAATTTTCATCCCCACATGAATCCCTTCCCTTTATTAATTTTAGGGGAGTATTTTATTACCCATTGCATATTTTTCTGGACCATACAAATTCCCTCCATCGGACTGTGATCTAATCATGATGAAGAGAAGGCTATTCAGATGTCAAATTAGTCCTGATTTGAATGATCAAATACTACCCTAATTCTTTCCTGAGTTAAGGAACTCAGTGAGCATAGTTTGACTCTTTCTTGAGAAACATATATAACCCTACAAACTTTTTACCTTTTACATTATCCCCTTCATTTTTGAGTAATCTTATTATGTTGTAGGCCTAGTTAGTATAACATGAATTTTTCCTAGGACGCCCTTTATGGGTTTTCGACCTAACGAGCTTCGTGTCTCTTGAATTTTTTGTTGCGCAACATTTTTTTTCATAAACCATCTGTAGAATAGTTTTATCAAGCTGACACTCATCTTTTGCTCAGAGTTCCCTTTATGGGTTTTCATCCGAGTGAGTGTTTAATTTTTTTCATTGGTAGTTTTGAGTCTTTCCCTCCATACTATCATTATTGGTGCTTTAGGTCAAACCGCTATGACCATTACTTTAGGGGCGAGGGCCCAATTTTATGATTTACTAACCAATTATGACCAACAATAAAACATGGATGTGGGATTTTTTATTGACCTTGACTTGTGATTTCTTGATATGGGACATGATATCAAGCATGGAAGCCATGCGGTGAATAGATATTGGAAAAGACTCTCTTGAGGATGAATTTTTCTTTTCTTTACAGGCCATTGTTTTGGGTAGCATATGTAGAGCCCTTGGGGCATGATGTGCATAGTCAACAAAATATTTAAGTAGGACACTGACCTTCCATTTATTATGGCCAAGAAATTCTTATAGAAACTTTGGATTTAATTTTCTTTTGAGGACCACAGTGGGTGGGACCTTGAAGGAATGATGTCTAAAAGTAATAAGGGAATTGAGAGAAGAAAATATGTAAACAGTAATCTGAAGAGTCTACAAATCCAAGGGAGGTGGTGGTATATAATTATTGTTATGGAATATGTAGGTATGAAGATCCTCTCTTGAGGACATATTTACATTTGGTTGACAATCCATTTTTTTGGGCAACATATGAAGATCTTGTAGGTTCTGGGTGCAGTGGAAGTGCATTGGTGGGTGTACCCAACTTTAATTTTTCCATTAACAATGATCAATCCTAGATTCTTCACGATAATAAAATGTTGGATCTTTAGAATAGAACGAAGAATGAATGAAAGGAAGGGAGCCCCAGATCCATAGAGAGGATCAACCTATGTTGGTTATAATTAATTTAATTAAAAGAATAGAATTATCTTGATGGAATTCTCTCTCTGTTGATGTTTCTGGTCACGATCTGATGTGATCCATCATTGCATTGTAGAATCCAAGAGTAGGATTCCTCTAGCGGTGATCCGCACGTGCTCCATGAATCTCTGGATGTCACTGAAGGGATCTTCATGTGCTAGCGTGGAAGATCCTTCACTTTTGATGTCTGCCTATGATCGCCTTGATATCCGCTTACAAGGCACTCTCCTTGATCCGGTAGATGAGGATCTCTCTCATAGCTTGAAAGTGTTCTTGGAATAAAATAATTCTCTCTTAGCTTGAGTGATTTCTCTATATTCATTGTACACATCCTCCAAAAATATCTAGGCTAATGAGAATTATATAATTTGGATTTTAATTACATATAATAATAAAATGAATTAGTTACCCAAAATCATTTATTCATCTCATTTAATTCATAGTAAAACCCCATGTCTAATAATAACAGTTGACTATTATTATTACTTGATGTTCACCCACCGAATTACACCTTATATTATTTAATTAAAAAAAATATTATTTCTCACAAAAACCTAGAAAAATTACATGGTGTGTATATTAATATACACAAAATGTACTTTTTTCCATTTTCTTTATTTCCTCCACCACATTTATTAGACCTTGAATAATGGATATTTATTTCTTAAATAAATATCACTTCATTACTCACTATGAATTATATTCTTTCTCTCACAATATATTCTCTCGAATAACTTGTGTCAAAATAAATGTGATCAGTCATCCTTTAGTAATTATTAAACAACAATCAATAATAATATTTATTCAACTTGTTAAATTAATATTTAACTGAGATACATAGACACACTTAGTGTGTGACCCTCTAGGCTACTTTCTTAGTGAAATTAGGTGAAGCCTGCCTAAATTCTAAGGTTAGTGTCTAATAACATGCCAATTCACCCATAGAGAATGAAGTTAATTCCACAATGATGTGTCACCTCCTATGAACGTTTATCATGTAATGTAATCCCTTTGTCTTGATATATTAAATCAAGCAGGTTGCATACTAGTGCCATCAAACCATGTTCTCAATTATTCTTTCTTTGACTTTATGGAATTGAACATTCCCATTCCTTACCATGGCCATGGATTTATTTAGGCTATATTAATTCCACCAAAGGGCCTAAGATATCTACATCCATTATAGAACAGAAGGGAAAATCCATTCTCACATTATCTATTAATCCAGTATTACTCATGATGCACCCAAAATATCCTACCTCACTGTGAACAGTGCATCGACACAGTTTTCATCAATATATCTAAGTGCATGAGTTGTAATACCCATTAAAAATAATCATAAAATCTAAGTACCAATACACACGTCTTCAGATAGGAACATCCAATGATACTTCCACAATAAATATAATATTTACACATAAATCGGTCTTATTTTAGTTTTATTTTGCATTCTTGTTTAATTCATTAATTGTGTGAGCGTGATAATACTTCCACAATAAATAAACCATGGTAATGACATAAGTAAAATAAATGGTATGATCATGAGCTTATTCTATTGGTTATTTTATCTAGCAGTTGATAAACTAACCCATGTCCTAGGGGAGAAACACCTTGAACCTTTTGGGTTTGTGTTTACTATTTTCCACATTTCCACCTTTGTATCTCCTAGGATTGGTTTCACTTTGGCTCCTGACTTGAGTTGTCTCCATTAACATGAGATATTCATCCATTACATATGCTCTTATCTCACTCACAGGTGAGGGGAAAACGGGGTTTTACATAAACGAAACATTGGGCACACATGCCCTACATGTTAATGAGGAGAAGGATCGCATGCAAACCCATTTAATTTAAATAAATAAATTAAAAGAAACCATTAACATACAAAGTTATTTTTCTAACTCATGATCATCCATACATGCAAAGATATTTACGCATACATAAAACTAGCATTCAGTTATTTAATCATTCTTGTTTAAGATAAATAATGCTCAAATCAATTAATTAAATTTAATTAATCAATCCTTTTTTCTTAAACCCCTTTTCTGAATTTCCTTCAGATTCTCATCCATCATAATTTTAAAAATATTAATTCATTTAAAATTATCTTTTTACGTAACATGTACCTTGGAGGCAACCTTGTGAATTCTGGTTCATAACTACCCAATGAGTAGAAATTAACATTATGCAGATGTTAAATTAAACACATTTATATAAAACTCCTATCACGTGTTGTGCCTCATATTTATTTTCGCACTGTGGTACACATCTTAAGGGTTTGTATAATATAATAATAAATTTTAATAAATATGTGTAATTTGGATGAGTACACGACATATAGTTCCAACTACATGGTGTGTACTTTTGTTCACCTTCCATATGAAGTACACGCCTGGGGACATGGCATCTAGAAGTAATTTGGAAATCTTTGGAGTAAACGGTGTGTTTAATGGCACACATGTCTTGTAGTATCCGCGTTACACAATTTTCAGCAAGGAAAGTCGTGTACGGGGTACACGGTCTAACCCTAACACAAAGGGACTACACGTTTTTTTTCAGTGGGCCACATGGCATATAATCTGGAAACCGTGTGCCACCTGTTCTTGGTCAACACACAGAGTCTTAAAGACTTAGATAGAATCCAATTACATTGCATGGTTTAGCAGACCATCCCGGTGCATGAAACCTATACTACACGGTGTGTACTACCGAATACACATCGTGTGTTTTAGTGATGTATGGATGGGAATATTTGGAACCTCTGGATGAGATCCTTTGTTTTATTTTAATCAAAATTAAAATAAAAAATCCTTTCTATAAGGTGAACGAAAAATGAAAGAGAAGGAATAGATCTCAAGATTTAGATTTATAGAATGATTAACTTGATTTCAAACAATTAAATTATTAAATCTGTAAAACACCAAAAAAACTAAATAATTTTAATCAATGATATGACCACTCTAATACCACTTGTAGGTTCCGGGAGCAGCGAAAGTGCATTGGTGGGTGTACCCACCTTTAATTTTTAAGTTAACAATGGTCAATCTGAGATCCATCACGATAATAAAATGATGGATCTTCAGAATAGAATGAAGAATGAAAGAATATAAGGGAGTCCCAGAACCATAGAGAGGATCATCATATGTTGGTTTTAATTAATTTAATTAAAAGACAATAATTACCTTGATGGAATTCTCTCTCCATTGATATTTTAGGTCACGATTTGATGTGATTCGTCATTGATTCGTATAATCTAAGTGTAGGATTCCTCTAGTGGTGATCCATGTATGCTTCATGTATCACTAGATGCCGCCGAAGGGATCTCGGGGAGCTATCATGGAAGATCCTTCACTTGTGATGTCCGCCTTCGATCACCTTGAGAGAGGCTTGAAAAGTGCTCTCCTTGATCCGGTAGAGTAGGATCTCTCGTATATCATGAGAGCGTTCTTGGAAGAAAATAATTATCTCTCAGATTGAGAGATTTCTCTATATCTGTTATGCACAACCTCCAAAAATGGATAGGCTAACGTGAATTATATAATTGGGATTTTAATTACTTATAATAATAAAATTAATTAATTACCCGAAAGAATTTATTCATTTCATTTAATTCTTAGTAAGACCCTATGTCTAATAATAATAGTTGACTATTATTATTACTTTACATGCACCCAATGAATTACACCTAATATTATTTAATTTAATAAATAATATTATTTCCCACAAATCCCTAGAAAAATTACACAGTATGTATATTAATATACACGACATGTAATTTTTTTCATTTTCTTTATTTACTCCACTATATTTATTAGACCTTAAATAATGGATATTTACTTCTCAAATAAATATCACTGCATTACTCACTCATAAATATATTATTTCACCCAAAATATATTCTCTCGAATAACTAGTGTCAAAATAAATGTGATCAGGGATCCTTGAATAATTATTAAACGACAAATGAGAATAATAATTATTCAACTTGTTAAATTAATATTTAACATAGATACTTGGACACACTTACTGTGTAACCCTCTAGGACTCTTTCTCAATGGAATTAGAAGGATCCTACCAAAATTCCAAGGTTAGCATCTAGAAACATTCCAAGGAACCCATAGAGAATGAATTTAACACCGCAATGATGTGTCACCTCCTACGAATGCTTACCATGTAATGTGATCCCTTTGTCATGATATATCGAATCAAGCAGGTTGCAAGCTAGTGAAATCAACCCATGTGCTCGATTATTCTTTCTTTGAATTTCTGGAATTTAACTCACCCATTCCTTACCATGTCCATGGATTTATTTAGGCTATATCAATTCCATCAAAAGGCTTGAGATATCTACTTCCATTATAGAACAGAAGGTAAAAATCATTTATTAAATTATCTATTAATGCAGTATTACTCATGACACACCTAACATATCCTACCTCATTTTGAATAGTGTTTCATCATGTTTATCTTCAATAAATCTAAGTGTGTGAGTTGTAATACCCATTAATAATAATCTTAAAGCCTAAGGACCAATACACATGTTCGCTGATAGGAACATCCAATGAAACTATAAAATATGGATTTCATGTTGGCAGGTCTCATTCTCATAATATCCTCCTGGAAATTACCAAGGTCGCACCCCATGATAAGATGCCTCAAATATTTATGATTCCCCACCCGTAATGGCTTGTGTTATTTGTGTCCCTCAAATAACATCATCTGATCATAGAACTATATTCAAGAATAGTGTTATGCCAATTTTGAGTTCTTATCATTACAGGGATCCGCTATTACCCTTCAATGAAATAGCTATCCTTAGGACATTATCACATGCATTGTCACGCAGAAGAACAATCAAGATGTGATATGGTATTTATTAATGAATAAAGTAAAAAGTAGTTGGTTCTAGGCTACCACCTCCAAAAGAGACTCTAGGTCATAATGTGAATAGTCAAAAAAAGGTGTCTACAGAACACCGACCTTCCACTTATGATGTCACGGAGGATTAAGGAGGTTCAGACCTTTTGGACATAGAGCGTGTCTTGTGAAAAGGGGAATTTTTGGTTGAACATTATCATGGATTAATAGAATTGGTAAATACATTTCTATCCCATCAATATGAGTTTTTTTCTTACTCAGTTCTAACCCTTGAGAATGCAAGGATGGGATGTTTTTGATTCACATCTAGATCCAATTATGGGATTCAGATATAAAAACATTTCAGGTGATGATAGGAATGAAGCTGTACATAGTTCTTTTAAGTTTTTCCCATATGTGGATCTGATTCGCGCATACAGATGAGAATTATTATTTTTGGACACATATTCACCAATGAGCCTGGAGCATATGTAAAACCTCCTTATGTAGATTGATTTCTTGCATTGGTTCATGATGGAAAATACACTTTGACTTGAACTAGACTAAAGGAGAGTATTGGGTATCAGTATCATGTTGTTTAAACATCATTCAATCAGGATGTCTATGTAGATGCCTTGCATAACCAGAGAGTAATTGAGTCATGGTGTTCTAACATATCCATGACGTGAGTAGGAAAGAAAGTGTAAAACATGGTTTTGAGGGTTCTAGGATCAAGAGGAATGAAATGGGGCTTAGAATTTGTTATCCATATGAAAAGAGTAAAATACCCTCTTGGGGACAGATTTTCCTTTGGTTGATAGGCCATTTTTGTGGGAAACATATGCAGAGCCTCCATGGAATAATGTACATAGTCCAACAAAGGTGTATGTAGAACAATAACCTTACATTACCAATGGATATAAAGGGTTATGATGATACAATATCACTCCTAGAATAGATTCTGATGAAGGGAGGGGGTTTGTTTTGGACATATTAGAAACACTCAGGTCGTGATTATTCATAGAATTGGGAGACTCTCTATATAGATTTAACCTATATGTGAGGATGGATATTTTCACTCACTTTTCAGATCGGTCCCCATTTTTGAAGATCTAAGCATCTTGAGACTTTATTCCCTACACAAATTTTGGTATATGCGTAAATAGTGGTGGAATCTTAGCTATACTTAGCGTACCATGTAGCTTTTTATGTCATGTGGTTAGGATTTTGGGCCATGTTGTTTAATGTCATGTGGTAAGGACATATTCCGTATAGTTTAACGTGAAGTGGAAAGGGTTTTGATAGTGTATTTTAATAGTCATGTTGGAGGGACAAAAGATCAAAGGTATAGTGCATTATTATAAGATAATCATGTAGGGATATTCCTGGTATGCCCTATTCATGAGTGGGGGAAGAAGGTGTAAACCATGATTTCAGGGGGCCTCAAGTTAGGAGGAATGACATGGTGCATAGAAGCCATTAGGCATACGAAAATAAGAAAATCCTCTCCAAGGGATGAATTTACCTTTGTTTGACTGGCCATTTTCTGGGAAACAAATGCCGAGCCGTCAAGGCATAACGTGAATTATCAAAAAAAATGTGTTTGTAGGACACTAACCTTCCATTATCGATAGTCATGGATGATTATGGTGACTCTATATTTTTTAGGTAGTGAAGTTTTATTGAGGAGAAGAGGATGTCTGGGTTCCTGTGGAATTTCTAGTCCATGATTAGATTTGTGGTAAGTTGTCCTTTACATAGATATAATTCATATGTAAGGGGAAGAATGGTCTCCTGATACCTTTAAAATGTCAGAATTCAGATCTGAAATCCACTACATCTATTTTCATTTCAATGTAGGGGGGGTACTTTTTTCCATTTTTTATTCTATAAGGTTGGACCCGGGATTTCTGGATCAAGTGTCACTACGTATCTCGTTATACTGAGAAATTATCTAGAATCATTTCTTTGAGATACCTTATAGTTTAATTTCATGTTGTTTGGACTTAATTGGACATGTATTTTAATGTCATGTGGTGAGGAATCATGAATTTCCCTGTTCATATTTGGATCATATATAGGGGATGCATCTGTTACATGACATCTGGCCCTTGGAAGGTCTAGGTTTCACTATATGTCCCATTGGTGGATGGGAATTATGGAACACATAGTTTTGGTATCCTATGTAGTTTAACATCATACAACATGGATGAAAGTGAACTAACATGAAATGGATGGGGAGATTGATGTGTCTGGCTTCAACCTTGTGGAGGTTTCCTATGTATCCCTATTCATTGGGAATCAAAGTCCACATAATTCTTGAAGTAAATTCCATGCATATGTATGATTTATACATAGGAAAGAGGGAATCTTTTTTTAAGTGGTGGATGGACCAGGATGAAGAATTTGGGCATCACTATGTATCCTATGAGATCAGAAATTAGGCCACACTTAGTTCTTTGTATGGCATATTAGGTGACTGATGTTGGCGGTAATGTCCCCTCAAGTGGGAACATCATTGGGGTCATACAGTTTAAGGTCAAGATGTAATGAAGAATGCTCTTCCCATGAATTTATGACTTTTACGAAGGGAGAAAGGGAATTTTTGATTTTGATTGGTGGCTATACCAGGATATAAAATACAAGTGTCACTATATACCCCATGAGAGTAGAATTCAATCCATATGTAGTTCTAAGGACCCACCTCTGCTAGTCTAACCTATGCACGGAGAGGGGTGGAATTTATATCATTCATTTCAAGATGATGGGCTCATTATACTCTTCTATGATTTGTCTATGAAGTGGAAATCCTGACCTCCATTACTAATATCATGTGAGTTATAATTAGTGTGAGAAACAAAAAAAATGTGGAGGATTTACCTTGTAGTGTATGGGAAATAGAAGATAAAACAAAGGAATTCCAAGTCATGTGGTGGTAAGACCAGGACATAGGGTCAAGGTGTCTGCACATAGCATATTAATGAATAGGAATCAAGATGTACATAGTTATCTAGCATGGAAAGGTAGGTGATTAGTGTTGGAAACAATGTTCCCTCAGGTGAGAACATTGTTCGGTCCATGAAATTTAACATCATGCAGCTAAAATGAGTATGCTAAGAAGTTTAATTCCATGCATCAGGGATTAATATGTCTCTATTCAGTTTAATATCATACAGCTAAGACGATTGTGCTGAGTAGTTTAACATCTTGGAGTAGGGACGAATATGTCACTATGCAGTTTAATGTCATGCAACTAAGATGATTGTGTTGAGTAGTTTAATGTCATACAACAAGGATGAATATATTACTATGTAGTTTAATTTCATGCAGCTATGATGATTGTCCTGATTATTTAAATGTCATATAGTAGGGACAAATATGTTGTTATGTAGTTTAATGAAATTTAGCTAAGATGATTATGCTGATTAGTTTAACATCATGTAGTAGAGACGATTATGGCGTTATGTAGTTTAATTTCATGAAACTATGAAAATTTTGTTGAGTAGTTTAACGTCATCAAACAGGGATGAATATGTCACTATGTAGTTTAAGTTCATCGGGGTTCTGAGGATGAACATGATTTGTCCTTTGAGGAATGATCGGAGGCGATCCTTATTATTGAAGGTTAGTGCAATCTGATTTTGGTAGATATCAAGATGGTGCAGATTGTGAAATATTTTCTTATCCAACCACTCCAGATCATAAAACCAATTTTGGGATTTCTCATTTATAGATAGTTGGTCGTAGAAAGCGATTCAGGGTGAAGGAAGTTGAATTACAATGGGAAGAACTACCGCCATCCTGTATACTAATGAGTACGGGGTTGCTTTAGTGGTGGTTCAGGTTACAGTCTGGTAAGGCCAAAGAGCATAGAGGAGCTTTTCCATCCATGATTTCTTATCCCTATCTACCATCTTTTGGAGTATGTTGGATAGGGTCTTGTTGAAAGCCTATATATGTATGTTGTCTTCCATGTGGTAATGAGATGAACTATTAGAATTAATACCATACTCCTGGTAGAATATATCCAATTAAACAGAACATAAATTTTTTCCATTGTCAGTCTATATTCTATGAGAGACACCAAAAATGGTGATGATATTGCCTATCACAAAGCTAATAATTCTTTTGTTTTCTGGATTCATTGATGGGTGAATATTCTTCCTATTTGGAAAAGAAGTCAATTTCTATGTGAATGAACTTAAATTTTATGCTCATGGAAAAAGGATATGGTCCAATTACGTCCATTCCCTATATAGAAAATTTCCAGGTGTAATTATTTATGTGAGGAAACTCTATGGGTTGATGGATGTAATTTTCATGGACATGGCTGGAACGACACTTTTTGGTGAAATTGGAACAATCCTACTTCATGGTGGGCCAATAGTACCCAAGACTTTAAATTTGGTGGGAGTGTTTTCATGGGGACTGGTGTGTACCACAAGTTCTATCAAGCACTTATTTCATAATGGTGGTGGAATCTCCTCTATCAAGGCACCTGAGAATTACTCCCTCAAGGCCCCCACTTATAAAGATCCTTTTTCTAGTTTATTCCATCATATAACATAAAATATACTGCTCTTCTTTAGATTTATTATCATCCAATCTTATCTGGTGGGAGTTCTCTCTTTTAAATATAACCCATAATGGGATTCAACCAGTTAGTTCTAGGACCATATGGCTTGGAGATGGGAATGGACTCATTAATTTCTTCCATGTTGGACAGAACATATGGTAAAACTATCTAGAGGTGGGAAATACTAATGATTTACTTGTTCTAATCCGAGTATGCCAGAGCTATGGTTGCATTTTCCAATGGATCAGCTTGTGCATTTTGTGACCAGTGAATGTATGTAAGAGTTGGTTGTGATGGGAATTCTACCAATAGTTCAGGGACTTTGTTCATCAATGGGATTATCTCCTCTTTCATGATAGCATAGTCACCATTGACTTTCTTGAGGATACATTCTAAATCACATTTTACCTTCATGTGTTTGGCTTGTACCTGGAGTGCAAATTCCAGCCTTTTAATGAAGTCCCAGTTTTCCGCTTAATTCTTCATGCATCTTTCTCATAGAGAGAATGAGTAGAGAAGAACTGATTTTTATGGGGATATGAGTATGACTCCCAGACCCACTTTGTTGAATTTGGGGTCTTCCATTCTTCTTCCTATCAGGCTTCTAAAGGCACTATCAAAGATCATTTCCCACATCTAGGAGTTCTTTTGAATAGAGAACACTTCCTCATCAGCTAGATCAACTTGTGATGGGGCCACACCTGTTGAGGGATGCTTGGATAAAAAATACACTAATTCCTAGCCTTTGATAGCTTTATATCGTATGAACCATAAATCAAACTACTACAGAATGACTGACAATGTGACAAGTTTCTGGATAACATTGGAATAATTAGAATATACTTGAGCGGGTTGCTACATGAAACCAAAAGGACTTCATGGTGCTTCAAGTAATGTATCATCTTTTGGACCATTAAATATTAACAGAAGGAAGCTCTTCATGACATTTTAATAACGAGTCTCATCATCAATCATGGTTTGGATATGATAATAGAGACTATTCTAACTTCGGACATCATTTTTCTTCATAGGAAAGGCACCTAGGGATCGCTCAATGGTAGTTGTGTGTTGAATACGTTTTCTTCCTTCAATAGACATCATTAGAACTGGTCAACTCAAGATATATTTTTTGATATTGTTGAAGTATTATTGGAAATCATCAGTCCATTGAAATTCTACTCAATTATTCAGCAACCCAGTAAAGGGAAGACATTTTCCTGCAAGGTTGGCTATGAAGTACTGAATGTAATCCAAATTCCCATTGATTCCACTCAACTCAATGAGGTTGAGAGGGGGTTACATGCCAAGTATTTCCTTCTTCTTCTCAGGTTCGACTTCAATGCCTCGGTGGTGGATGACGAAGCTAAATAATTTCCCTAAGTTGACACTAAAATCACATATTAGAGGGTTTATTTTTAGACTCTGATGTCATAGTTTGTTGAAGATGGATTCGAGATCCACCATATATTCTAATAATTTTCGTGATTTAACCAATAAATCCTCGAAATAATATTCAATTAACTTTCCCAAGAAGGGTTTGAAAATGCAGGGAATGGCGCATTGATATGTGGCTTCAGTATTTTTCAAATTGAAGGGATTTATCTTATAGAAAAACAATCCCAGGGGATATTTGAAGGTGGTATATTCTTCATCTTTTTGGTCCATTAATATCTATTTATATCATGAATAGTTTTCCATGAAATATAGAGCATCATATCAAGCTGTCGTGTCAATCAAAAATTCAGTGATCGGGACTAAGAAATCATCTTTTGGGTAGTTCTGGTTGAGGTGCCTGAAATCGATGCAGACCCCGACTGCCTGTTTTTCTTCTAGATGGGGAGAATTTTTTCTATAAAATTTGGGTATTGGACCTCATGAATGAATTTATATTTTATGATCTTTTTGACCTCATCTTCTATTTTGACAGTATGTGTCGGGTGTGTCCTCTTGTAGGCTTGCTTATAACCACGATGATCTTCTGGTAGACCCATGTGGTTAGTGCCCACCTTTGAATTAATACCTAGAATATCCATATAATCCTTGGAGAAAGCCTCTATATTACGCTTCAAGAAAGGGTCATATATCTCTTTCTTTTCAAGAGGCATAACTGTAATAACAAGAGTGGGTCATGGGTCTTATTACATACCCAAGTTGATTTTTTTGAGTTCATCATTGGTGGTGGAAACGCATTCCTCAAATGCCAATGGGGCCTCCATTAGGTATTCTTATTCCTCCTACCATACATCCTCATCATCTTCCTCTTCTTATTTTTATGGGGAAACAATAATTGAAATGATTACTCTATATTAGAGGGGGGATTTACGATTATGGTTTAAGGTTTTCTCTTCTACCTTGGCCATTGGTGGAGGGTTTTCCGGGAAATATACAGCGAAGGGTAAAAGAGTTTCCCCATATTTTGTGAATGAAGAGACACTTCTTCCAGCCTTAGTGGGTGAGGTGGAAATTTTCTAGAGTTTTTTTTTTCAGGTTGGGGGTGTTTTCATCCTTACACTCTCCATTATCTCAGGAGTCAACATGTCATTTGACATTTTCAGGCTCATCAGTCATAACTAAAATCATGAGGACTCCTGAATATGCATATGAATTTGGGCTTATTCTCTCAATGTGATTGATGGTAAATATGTATTCTTACCTAAGATTTTTAATGTAATCATTAGGAAACATTTCCAAACCATTTGGGGTGGTGACCCAGTCGATTCCATCAGATGCAGGTTGGTTCCCCTATGGTTTGTAGAACCCTTCATCAATGTATTGTGACTCTCAAGACTCAAATTGGGCCCTATCAAATTGAAGTATCCCACTTTTTCCATTAAATATATACATCATGCACTGATGGTACAAGTATGGGATCATTGCATTCTTATTCAGCTAGGGCCTTCTTAGTAGAGCATTGAAGGTCGTGTTATTTCGGACCACCAGAAATTATGTGTGAGCTATGAGGTCACCAAACTAGGATTCCAACATGATTTGGCCAAAACGATTCTTCCCAAATTTTTTAAATCCCATCAGAGTTGTGGTGTTGGGAGTCAGATTACCTTTATTACAGCCCATTGATGGATTGTCCGTAGTGGGAGGATATTAACCATAGAGCCATTAACGATGAAGAATTTTTGGATATTGATGCCATTTATCATATGAGACATGTATAAATGTTTTATTTTTCCTTTATTGATGGTGTCTTTATCTTGACCAATGATGGAGATAACTCCATTTCATTCTGAAAAATTGATCTATGTTCAGAAATCTTCAGCAATGGCTACATTAGCTTCAAACTCATGGGGACTCAGAAAAACCTCTATGAGAGATTCCCTGATATCTGTAGATAGTTCAGTGCATTCATGATTATGAACATAGATGTAAGTGAAGCTAACTATTTCAAAATGTCATATTTTTTATAAAAAGGTTGTTACTTCCCATCATGTGGTTTCTCTTTCATAGGCACTTTAGGGGATTGAGCATTTGATGAATAAGGGTTGGCCCTTGGCACTAGAGCTAGAGGAGAAGGCTTCCTTTTTGGATCAGTTTGGTAATATCCGCTCACATATCGAGGGTACTTAGTCATTCATTCATTAATTTACGGATATCTTATAATAATTGGAATGAGTTGGTTTCCTCTAGGAGAAGGATAATTTCATGGCACATGGATCAACTAGAGGGTCCTTCCACGGGTTTCTGCAACACTGACAATTTGAGTGGGTTTGTGTCCATACACTTGATTTATATAATGGATTCATCTCCCTTGGTATCCCTAGATTTTGAGTCTTCTTACTTTATCTCTATATTTGGGTATGAAAGACTCTAGTTGATAACCATACTCATCATCAGAGAAGGAATCCATGAAATGGATGACACTGAAGGAGCCAAAAATTAGATCCTCTTTTAATGATGACTTTTCCTCATCATCTACCTCAGAGGGTACCATTTAGTGGGGAGGTTCCCATTATTCTATTTTGAAGGGTGGTTTACATTGTACCATTTGGTAGGGCGGTGCCCAATGTTTAATATTTTCTTTCCTGAAATATGAGAGTGTCAAAGACAACGTTGGATTTGATCAAACTTTTTCATCTTTCACTCGCTTTCCACACTTCTGATTGGACTGATTTTCAGGTGGCTGTCCTCTATGGGATTATGGATCCAAGGATGATTTTTTTTCATTAAGAGCTGTTGGAGGAATGTTCGGTTGTTTTAAATATTGTTGGAGTATTCTATTAGTTTGGCCGACTGTCTTCTGAGTCATCCCATTATCAAAAAAATTCTCCTTTCTGTTAACAAATGTTTCACAGTTCCTTTATCCATCCTGATCAATGGTGGAAACATATGCCACTTGTGTTGGCGGTGGTCCCAGCTTGACCTTTTTAGAATCTATCATCTTATATAAGAGGATTTTAAAGATAAAACACTCTTGTCTATTGTGTCCCAATATCCGATGGAAGGGACAATAGCATGGACGATCATCAAGACCTACTTTATCATCCTTATTTAGCCCAGAAAGTCGAGGAATGTTGAAAATCATGGAGAATATGATGTGACCATGGACTTGGTTGTATCATAATGAGTATAAATTATTTCTAAATTCATCAAATTGATTTATTTTGGGCCCCCTCTACTCATCTTGATGGGGCGGGGTGGTTACTAACATCTAGAGGTCCCTACATGGTTTGGTGGGGGCCTTGGAGCTGGGGCCGGTGAAGGGGGTAGTTTAAACAAGATAGAATCCACCTTGACTCTCCTTTCCCTTCTTATTGGGGCTTATGAGGCTGCCCGATACTTGATATTAATATTTTTCAAGGAATCCTCTATACTTTAAGCGATAGTGGAGAGGTCCCGGAACCCACTTGTGTACTTCATTGGAATGATTGGTGTTCGCAGCTCATACAGGGTATTATCGATGCACATGGATAGAATATCATCATGGGGAGAGGTCATTTCAAAGAGTAAGTCAGACCTTTCCATATGTTGATGAAGTCTAAGACTCTCTCGTTCTCCCACTATTTGTATTTTATGAGATTGCTGACAGTTGTTTTGGGAAACGTTGAGCTAAACATGAATAGGAAATGGGGCTGGAGATCCTCCCTTATTTTTAATGAGTTATCTTCAAACGTGTGTACCATATGAAGGCTAAACCTTGTAGAATTTACATAAAGAATTTGAGTTTTACAACCTCTTGTTGCTACGGAGTACCCATCATGGAATCACAATAAAATGAGTAGTACATTTGATGCTACTCCAGGTCCCCTTAGATATTAAACACTAGAAATACGGGATTCCCAAAATTGGGTGGAGGCAGGATGCTTCTCACCCAGTCGGGTTAGGGCCTTAGTTCTGGTTGTACTAGAGTGTTTCATCCTTCCATTACATCCATTAAAGTAATTAATTACTCAATATTATTTAGGATCCCTTGATTCATGTCCTTTTGGACTTGACCATGAGTATGTATAGATAGGGTAAAGATTGGATGTGTTGGCACTACTGGGCCCGGTTGCATATACCCAGTAGAGGGCATCCTTTGTGGATTTTCCTAAATCTATTCAATTTTCATCCCTAATGGAGGGAGATATTGATATCTTGTCAGGATTGGGTTTAGGTAGACTGATGGTCTTGGTGACACCTTGATTGAGACTTTCGGCCTCGCATCATTCGTCAGGATGATCTAGTGAGGTAGAGGGACGTCTGATAGAAGTGTGTGTTAACACTCCACTTGAAGAACATACCTAGTAGTAAGTATTTCTCTTAACAAGTAATTTTTGAGTTGCCTAATCTCTTTCATTTCTTCCACTTGTTGAGAAAATATCTTCTCAATCATAGGGGAATCATCCTCATAGAGAGCAGGTGGTGGGTGGTAGACCTTGCTATTATTATTCTTCTTGTTGATGATTCGTGTGGGAGGTAATGGTGTATTGATTTAGGGGGCACCCATGTTTAAGACAACTCTTTGGTTTTAGTTGTGCACACCCCTAGGCTCGGTGTAGACTGTCTCTAGGAGGGAACCCTCTTCTCCAGTTTCCTCATTATTTTCATTATTTTCAATGAGGTCTGTGGGGATGATGTCCATTATGTTCACCGATTCATACCACATCTAGGGAGGCATACCAGGTGTTGAATAGTAGGAGATATTCCTATGAACTTTGTTGGATCTTTTTTCCATTCTTTGATACACTTCGGGTTTCTTGGTTAAGAGTGACTCAAAGGGAGCCTAGGTATGACCTTGTAGTATGCGTTCATCTCGGGGGACATGAGTCAAGATATAGGATGTAATGGGTGACCCCCTCTCAATTATTTTCCCAATACGGGAGAAGAAATTTGTCCTTTGGGAGGGACTTTGAGGTAAAAATTCACCCAACCCTGTGGGATGGGGTTTCTCCTATTCCCCTATTGATAGTCCTTGGCCTGGAATCGCTGGACTTATTGGGGAATTTGAGGTTAAAAATTCCCCCAGCCCCATGGACGGGGGTATATCCCTTGATTTAGTAGATACTGATACTATTCCTATCTTTTTTATCTTACGCATTCCCTTGAAGATGTGATCTGTATATAGTGTCGGTTCATCACATGAATTACATGCTTCTGAGTACATGAGCATTTATCATTGATTACATTCCCCTAAACTAGAAGCCTTCTGATGTTCTTGGTTTCCTAGTTCAGTAGCTTCTCGATACCGTTCTCTTATTAGGCCTGACACTTCTGAGACTTACTCAAGGCTTACTTTTTTCAAGTGTTCCCACTTTCCTGAGAAGGGACTTTATTTGACTGCCATCTATGGGTAATGAAATTATAGGATTTCATGTACACTAAGTTCTTCTGGATGGAGAGTGGGGTGAATTTTAGGGATCTATGTTTTTCTCATCCCAAGATAAGAGCACCAGATGGGGCATCTCGGATAAGAAAATGCAACTTATGCAATGCATGGAGGTAGGATAGACTGAGGTCTTTCTTTTACCTTTCTAATTGTGGATGATGTAAGTATGGAAGGGATTCTAGGTCTATTTTATGGTGAAGCTATCCCAAGAGGTTAACATGGTCTGCCTACCAATCTTATGGAAAAAAACATTTCTTTTAACATGTGGAGAGTTGTCCAGATATTTAGGTGAATGTTATGCATACATTATTCTATCAACTCTTTTGGTATGTTAATATGAGATGTGGTTGTGGTCCAATATGTCCCTGGTATGAGATCCCTTGATAGTTTTCTTCTCATATAAACATATCTTGTTATTGTTCTACCAGGGACTCTTCTTTCTGATCCACTTGGATTGAAAGCTCTTCAGTGATTTCATTCCATGCAGCAGGGTTAGTTGGAGTTTTGCTGACATTTGAATGGTTTGAGGGTGTCTCTAAAGATGATTGTGGCCCTGGGCCATCCTTTGGGTGAGATAGGACATCACTTGTCATGGAGAGAGTATTCCATACATCATTCTCAATTTTTTCAAGTGCCTCAGTGTGTGAGGGTTTTTTCGTATTTTACATGATGAGGGGAGGACCTTCTCACCGACACAAATTTGGGTTATGAGGAGAACCTTTACAGTTGGCATCATGAGGGTGAGGGATACTATCACAACTTTTTTATGGTTTTAGAGAGGACTTCTGTGCACTATACCTTGGGGATGACCTTTTGGGAGGACCGCAACAAGGGTATGACCTTCTTACTACTTGACATCATTGAGGGGAGGGCCATCACAATGACTGCTGTTATGGAGAGGACTATCATCATAGATCTGGATTCGAGGGGATTATCTATAGTGTACAGTTAGGTGAGTGCCATCCGGATGTACTACAATGAGGGTAGGGCCTTCTCGTTTCATAATGTCACTATGGGGAGGACCATTGAAGCCACTGCCGTCATGGTGAGGACTACTATCACATCTTGACATCCAACTACAGGGAGAATCATATCTTTAGTGTATACCCTAGGGAGGACCATTAGGTAGGACTACATTTGGGGGAGGATATTCTTTTTATACGACCTTCTGGTCAAGGGGAGGGCTACCCTGACACGCATCAGGAGATAATCTCTTATGATCGATCGTCTTTGGCCAATGGATTAATCCCTCATGAGTTCTCAAGGGAGGACCTTCAGAGCTGTTGGTAGCGACATTGTGGGGATGAAATTTTTAACTGCTACTATCACTTTCATAATCTGGTAGTGGAATAATAGTATCTTTTATCCCTTATTGATAATTTTTTGATGGTTCCAAGAACTCTATCTTCCAACAAATCAGAATCCTGAATGTGCTCTTCATTTTCCATTTTCCTTTGGCACCTTTCTTTTTTGTGAGCCCTCTTGTAGGCAACTGATACCACCAACTGTTGGTAACAGCCTTCATGCATGGGTCCTTTTCTAATTGGTTCCTATTATTTCACTGGGATATGATGACGAACATCTTTTTTTTGGAAGGGATATATGCCTTCCCTGGAGTGGCCACCATGTTGGACCGGTGTCCCCCAATTGGAAAGTGGATTTATTCCCAATCTAGATTTCCTTATATCACCGAATATGGTCATTAAACCTGTTGGACTAGAGAATGGATGTTCTTATGCTACATAGATATTATATGATTTGGTGGATAGGTCACCCACCTAGGGATATCAGGTCGTGGACCTGAATCCTCACTTTTTATGTCGACGAAATGATGCCTTCAATTGTTTGGAGGATATATCCAGGAATTTCTTTCTGGTCCTATGTCATGACTAGGATGCTCCATGATATTTATTTGGATGTAACGGGTATGAATTACCATTCTAATGACGGGGTATTAGTTTGTGCCTACTCGAGTCCACCATGAGTTGTCAGCGGTTACTCGTGGTTCTCCTACACCAGGGAAGAGGAATGAGTCTACTACTGACTTTTTTCTTCGATTTCCACTGTATTTGTCTGGTGGGATTTGTATTTATGAGTGGGAATTTGTGTATACTCGTTTGGAACTGTATTTGTCTCATGAGATTAATTTTCCTCCACATAAATTTGACTCTTCTCATATTTAATTTCCCCTGTATTTTGCTGATAGGATTCATATGCACTGTCAGTGTTTTATAAATGCCCATAATTTTCCACCCAATTTAGATAGAAGGCTTGTTTTGTGTTAGTATAGATTTATGAATTCTAATAGTTAGTTTTCATCCTATTTGGATGATGGGCTTCTTACGCATTGGTAGATATTTGCATCTGTCAGTAAGTTTCCACTTTGTCTACATGGTGGGACCAGAATGCACTAGAAGGAATGTACATTTTCTAATATTGTGCCAAACTATTTTAATGGTGGGATTTAGTAGGAGGGGAAGGATTGTATGCATGCCCATTATGTTCCACCGTATTTGTGTGGATGACCTCCTCCTCAGGGACCAGGGTGGTAACTTGTTCTTGATAATGCATTTTCCACCATCGGTGAGCTGCCTGAGGGCCCATGTCCTTTGGACATCAGTAGGTACCCTCATCATGGGGTTCTCTTTAGTGTGAGGATATCGAGTTGTACATCATTGATGGTGACGTCCTCTAGTAGGATCCCTTGACTGGGGTCCTTATACATTTGGTATGTAGTCATGGGTGTCGACTTCTTTTTCCTCCATAAGATAATGGAGTTACTTGTTATCACACTCTGGGGATAAACACCTGAAGTGATTGGAGACAACTAGTGAGGTAATTAAATGCTTGGGTGTCGGTCACAGCTGGATAGGTGGTTGGTGAGCTTTCACTGATTCAATGGTATTTATTGTAGCCTCCAATACAAGGAGAGTACCATTTGGATGGTACTCTTTGATCATCGTGTTTGAAACCCATCGTTGAAGATGCTGGGTAGGTGAGGGGTCATGTTCTTTGTTGGGGATCCGGCCACTCATGTGGTCATTGAAATGCATGTATATGTGATTTTTTTAGATGCTATTTGGATCTATGATACCTCTGATATTTCCCTTATATATATATATGGCATATACCGACAAAAAACTATGTTAGAGTAGTATCTGACGATCACATATGAAATTGACGAACTTTTATGGCCATCTTTAATTTGAATGTGAAAGGGGATTGAGGTGGGGTAATCTACCACCTTGGGGAAGGATTCACATTGGGTTCACCATTTCATTCCCCAATTCATGCTGCCCAAGGTATATTGATAGGGTTAGATGACCCCACCTATATTGGGTAGTGTATCCTTTTTTATGTTATTAAGGAGGTGTTGCATTAGCAAGATCTCGACAGGTGATTGAAAAAGGGGTTATTTGTCTGTGCAATTATCCAACATTGGGTACGATGTACCAGGATGGTCTCCAACAGGTTTATTAGTGGAGAAAAAACACCCAATGACCCTGATATCGAGGATTTAGGGACCTATATTCTAAAGTTAAGTGTTCATTGGATAATGATTTGTCCAACAACACTTCAGGACTCCATTGGTTGAGAGGATGAAAGATTAGGCACATCACACCCTTTTGGGGGAATTATTGCCTACATAGATACTCTCTTATAGATTTAAGCAATGTTCATATATTCATCAATCCTTAGTTCTCTCCTGAAGAGTGTGTCTATAGATTACCCCTATGTCGCAAGATCAGTCATGGATATGCATGGATTAGGAATTACTGAGACAATTCTAGTTTAAGCCCTATGATGAGGAACTCTAGCATTTATCATCATCTATAGGGGATGGAAGTTACTTTGATAATTGGATTGAACCCAAGAGATGGTTCTCTTACGTATCCTCTTGAGAGGAATTAGAATACATGTATTTTGGTGTCACTTAAATGGACACATCACCTTTTAAGGTCACATGACAAGGCCCATCCATATAGTTTAATGTCTTGAAAAAAGGACATATAGGAGAAAGGTTCCTAGTCAAGATCCAATTTAGGACTTAAGCTGTGGTGGCAAAAGATATCCAAGAAATATATATTCTCTAGTTTTAATGTGACCCCACTAAGAATATGTCCCATAGAATTCTATGGTGCTTTGGGTATTGGGTTTGGACCTTTGGTAGGCTTCTTACATATCCCATTTGACTAGTAATAAAATCCATTATATTTTGGTTCGTGTTCTAATTTGATTGGATATTACTATTGGGAGATACCCATTTGAAGGGTACATGATCTATCATTTCATGAATGAGATGGTATGGACCTCAGTCTAAGGTAAATCCTTCCTACATATCCTAGTTGTGTTGGGAATATAAGTTCCTATAGTTAATTTTGGGTTATTCCAATGTTGTATTTTCATGGTCTCCTAGGCCCTCTAGATTCATGCTTAGTGTGAGAAATAGGGGGAAGTGAAAGATCCACCAAATTCAAAGTTTCTCCTCTCTTCTGAGGGAATATGAGGATCCCACAATTGAAGATTCTAGGGTGACGGTGGATGAGGGTGTGGAGAAATGAACCCTTCAATGTGAAAATGAAATTGAGGGTCATTAGGTCCATCCCAAAAGGATAGGGTATTTCTCCAAGAGGGATTCCCTATAATGTTTTCTCAGAAAGGGGACTAATGATGATTCTCATTAAAAGGAATAACAAAAATAATTATTTTGAATTATCACTACCCTTTATTGAATGGAAAATAAAGTGATTACCCCTGATCCCTAGAATGATGATATTCAAGTAAGTATCCCAAGGTTAGTCTCTGGGTTACCATGGGAATATAGACTTAATAACATTCCAGGATTCCATACTTATGTGGGGATTACCTTTGCGACTCCACTTACCTTGGGTATATAGATTCATAAGGGAGCATTGATGTGCCTGAGGTCTTTCCTTTGCCTTTATAATTGTTGATATTGTACATATGGATGGTCTTCTAGATCAATTTTACTGTGAAGCTCTCCCAATAGGTTAACATGGTCAGTGTACCCATCGTAGGGAAAAAAATTGGTTTTAACTTGTGAAGAGATGTCCAGATATTGAGGTGAATGTTATGCATACATTATTCTATCAAATCTTTTGGTTTGTTAATATGATAAGTGGTTGTGGGAACATATGTCACTGGTAATTCATCCCTTTCTATTTGTCTTCTCATAAGAAACATATCTTGTTATTGTTCTTCAAGGGAATCTTCTTCTTGATTCACCTGTATTGAAAGCTCTTTAGTGATTTTGTTCCAAGCTGTGGGGTTAGCAGGAGTTTTGTTCACATTTGAATGGTGTGAGGGTGTCTTGAAAGATGACGGTGGCCCTGGTCCATCCTTTGGGTGAGAAAGTACGTCACTGGTCATGGATAGAGTATCCCATATGCCATACTCCATTTTCCAAGGGCCTCTGAATATAAGGGTTTTCTCGTATTTTACCTGATTAACGGAGGACCTTCTCACTAGCATGAATTTGGATTATGGGGAGGACCTTCACAATCAGCATCATGAGGGAGAAGGATACTATCACAACTTTCTATATGTTTATAGAGAGGACTTCTACAACATATACCTTGGAGAGGACCTTTAGGGAGGACCACAACATGGGTAAGACCTTATTACTGCTTGGAGTAATTGAGGGGAGGGACTTCATAATGAATGATATTATGGAGAGTACTATCATAATAATTTTTGATTTTGGGAGAGTATCTATAGTTTACAATCAAGGAAGGGCCTTCAAGATGTACTAAAATGAGGGGAGGTCCTTCTCATTACCTAATTTCACTACGGGGAGGACCATCAAAGGGACCGCCATCATGGTGAGGACTACCATCACGGCATAACATCTGACTATAGGGAGAAGCATATCTATAGTGTATACCATGGGGAGGGCCATCAGGGAGGAATATGATATGGGGATGGCCTTCATTATATATGATATTCTAGTAAAGTGGAGGGCAACCTGACACGCATCAGGAGATAGGATCTCGTGATTCATCACCTTTGGCCTAAGGAGTAAGCCCTCGTGGGTGCTCTGTTGAGGACCTTCAGAGCTTCTTGTAGAGACATTGTGGGGAGGACCTTCATAACTATTGTTGTCACTTCCCTAATTTGGTATTGGACTAATAAGATATTTTACTCTAATGATAAGTGTTTGATGGTGCCAAGAACTCCATCTTCCAATAGATCAGAATCATGAATTTTCTCTTCATTTTCCATTTTTCATTGGAACCTTTCATTTTTCTGTGATCTCTTGCAAGAAACTAGGGCTGACAACTGTTTGTAATAAACTTCAAGCATGGGTCCTTGTCTAATTGGTTCATGTGATGTCTTTGGGATATGCTGACGAACATCTTGTGTTCTAGAAGGGATATATGTCTTTCCTTGAGTGGACACCATGTTTTACCGGTGTCCTCCAATTAGAACAACTATTTATTCCCTACTTGGTTGTCCTTATATCGCAAAATATGGTCATCGACCCTATTGGACTAGATCATGGATGATGTTCTACTATATATATATTATCTTCTTTGGTGGATATACCACCCCACCTAGGGATATTGGGTCATGTTCTCGAATCCTCACTTATTCTTCCAACGAAATGATGTATTCAAATGTTTGGAGGATATAGTATGGAATCGTTGTCTAGTCTTACATAATGACTAGGATGTTCTAAGATATTTCTTTGGCTGAACATCTATGAATTCTTATTCTAATGTCGGGGTAGGAGTTTGAACCTAATCTGGTCCTCCATGAGTTTCCAGTGGGTACTGGAGATTCTCCTACCTAGGGGAAGAGGAAGGAGTCTAATGTTGGCTATTTTCATCGGTTGCCACATTATATGGCTGGTGGGATTTGTATTTGAGATCAGGAATTTGTGTATGCTCATTTTCTGATGTATTTATTTCATGGGGTTAATTTTTATAATCAGAAATTTGAAACTTCTCATATTTAATTTCCCCTTTATTTGGATGATAGGATTCACATGCACTATCAGAGTTTTATGAATACTAATAATTTTCCACCATATTCAGATAGCTGGCTTGTTTTTGCATCAGAAAGGATTTTTGTTTCTTATATCCAGGTTTCATCCTTTTTGGATGATGGGATTCTTGCACATTGGTAGATATTTTCATCTTCCTTTATATTGTCACATTGTCTATATGGTGGGACCAGCAAGCACTGGTAGGAATGTATATTTTCTCGTATTGTGCCCCCCAATTTTTGTGGTGGTCTTTAGTAGGAGGGGAAATATTATATGCCTTCCCATTACCTTCCACTACATTTCTGTGGAGTACCACCTCCTCAGAGACCATGGTGGTAACCTGTTCCTGGTAATTCATTTTCCACCCTCGTTGAGCTGCTCGAGGGGGCCATGTCCTTTGGACTTCAGTAGGTTCCCTCATCACGAGGTTCTCTTTAGTGTGAAGATATCGAGTTGTATGTCTCTAATGGTGACATCCTCCAAATGTAGCCCTTGAGTGGGGTTCCTATGAATTTGGGGTGAATTCATTGTATTCAACTTCATTTCCCCCCATAAGATAATGTAAGTACATGTTATCACGCTCCAAGGACAGACTCCCGAAGTGATTGGAGATAGCTAGTGAGGTCATCCTATGATGGGGTATTGGTCACAGCTGGAGAGGTGGCTGGAGATCTTTCATTGATTCGATGGTCTTCCTTGTTGCATCCACTATATTTATAGTACCATTTGAAAGGTATTATTTTATTAGCATGTTTGAAACCCAACGTTGAAGTATCTGGGTAGGCGAGGGGGTCTTGTTCTATGTTGGGGATCGGGTCGCTTGTGTGGTCACTGAAATGCATGTCTACGTGATTTTTTGAGATTCCATTTGGATCAAATATACCTCTTTTGTATGCTTGATATATATATATATATATATATTACATATACAGAAGAAAAAAATCATTTCTTAGTAGCATTTGATGATCACATTTGAAATTGATGAACATTCATGGCCCTCTTTCTTTTGAATGTGAAAGGGGATTAAGGTAGGGTAATATGACACATTGGGAAAAGATTCACATTGGGTTCACCATTTTTTATTGTCCTAATTCTCACTACACCAGGTATATTGATAGGGTTAGATGACCCCACCTGGATTGGGAAGTGTATCCTTTTTTATTTTATTAAAGAGGTGTCGCGTTTGTAAGATCTCAACTAGAAATTGAAATGGGGGTTATGTGTCTGTGAAATCATCCTATGTTGGGTATGACTTCCTCAAATGGTCTCCAATGGGTTTATTCGTGGATCCAAAAACATCCAATTACCCTAATATTGATGATTCATGGATCAAAATTCCAAAGGCAGGCGCTCATTTGATGGAGATTTTTCTGAAGACACTTCAGGACACCATTGGTTGAGAGGATGAAAGATCAGACTCATCACACCCTTTTGGGGGGAATTATTTCCTACTTTTATACTCTCTTATAGATTTAATCAATGTTCATATGTTCATGAATACTTGGTTCTTTCCCAAAGATTATGTTTATATATTACCCTTAGGATGCAAGATCAGACTTGGATATGCATGGATTAGGAATTACTGAGAAAATTAAAGTCCTATGATGAGGCACCCCAGATTTTATCATCATCTTGGGGAATGGAAGTTACTTTGATAACTGGGTTGAACCTATGAGATGGGTTTCCTACATATCCTCTTTAGAATAATTAGAACCCATGTAGTTCGGTGTCACATAACTGGACACATCACCTTTTAAGGTCGTGTGACAAGGAACCATCCGTGTAGTTTAACGTTGTGCAGAAAGTAAGTCTAGGAGAAAGGTTCCTAGTCAAGATCCAATGTGGTACATAAGCCGAGATGGCACAAGATTCCTAGGAAAGATATATTCTCCTAGATGAATGTGAACCCACCGATAATATGGACCAGAGAATGCTGGGGTGCTATGGGTATCATGTTTGGACCTTTGAGAGGCTTCCTACATATCCCATTTGACTAGGAATCAAAACCATCATAGTTTGGTTCGGATTTTAATTTGATTGGGGATTATTCTTGGGAGATACCCATTTTATGGGGACATGATCTATCATTTCATGGATGAGATGGTATCGAGCTCGGGCCAAGGTAAATGCTTCCTACTTATCCCTGTTGTATTGGGAATTAAAGTCACTATAGTTCATTTTGAGTTGTTCTAATGTCGAATTATCATGGTCCCCTAATCCCTTGAGAGTCATGATCAGTGTGAAAAACAAGAGGACGTGAAATATTCATCAAATTCATAGTTTCTTCTCACGTTTTAGGGTAAAAGGAGGATCCCACATAAGAAGTTTTCGGGGCGACGGTGGATGAGGGTGAGGAGAAATGAACCCTACAATGTGAAATGAAATTAGGGATTATTATGTCCATCGCGAAAGGTTATGGCCATTATCCAAGAGGTATTACCTAGAATTTGTTCTGGGAAACATGAGTAATAGTGATTCTTGTCAAAAAAGAAAAAAAGTATAATTATTTTTAATTATCACTACCCTTTATTGAAAGGAAAATAAAGTGACTACCCTTGATCCCTATAATAGAGAGATTCAGGTTAGTATCCCAAGGTTAGACTATGAGTTTCTATAGGAATGTGGACTTAAGAACATTTGTGGAGTCCATAATGATGTGGTGATTACCTTCATGAATCCACTTACTAAGGGTATCTAGACTCATAAGGGTGCACCGATGTGCCTGATGGTCCGTTCATCTGGGTCTGGTGGCTTTGGAATAGGTTTTGGCTTGATCCCGATGGACTGGTTCACAGAGGGGATTCTGAGGATGGAATGGAGATGGAAGGGCCAGATCAGTAGCGGGTGGTGGAAAGCCTGGTAGTTCCCTACTCCACGTACTATTTTTTCATATGAGGCGGGGTACCTTCAGTATAACAATTTTCTATGTAGGTGGAAGGGTCGTCTGCATACCAGGGTGGTTTTCATATCTGGATGTGGTCCACATACCAGAGTGGTACTCAAATCAGTATATGATCTTCATACTGTGGTGGTACGTGACCTCAAGCTCCATTCATATACCATGTTGGTATGTGGCACTGGAGGACCTCCAACTGGTGGAATGCTACACCAGGCAGGGTTTTATCAACATAGGGTTATGCTACGTGGTACACCGTATTGAAGAAGGGAAATTATTCTAATAGTTCATGGGGATTCATCTATGAGGAGAGTATGGATTGAATTTCTCCTATTAGGTTTGTGGTTTTCCCATATTATTATTCTTTCTTTTATTTATGGTTCTAGACATGTTTATACTTGTTGAAAACCATTCACGGTTCTATACATCACTGACTTTTCTCCTATGAATACTTCTGTCTATAGAATCCAACCTCTCCCCAAAATCCCACCCTTTTCATGGACCCTCTTAGGATTCTTTTATAGAGTGTCTAGGAGGACGTGTATATGGTTACATGACTCATTTTACTGAATCCCATTGAGGGATCATCCGACCCAAGGATGACTTGGTCAATCAAGACTTTCAGTGTTGTGGTTCGCGATGGAGGAAATTACCACCTCAATTATATGAATGACATGGTTTGTGGAGAACTATCAGCCTTTCCTCATCTGTGAACTACTCCGTTACCAGGGATGGTATGTGGGGGTGTACCTCTCCATCATCTTTTCTCCATAGACTGGGTTCACTGGTCAAAGTTCTCTACCTATATTCTACTAACGACATGGTTCACAGTTGACCGACACCTTTACTCATTCATTCCATGAACTTCTTAGTTCTCTAGCCAATGCTTTATGGGCCAGCGTTTCACATTCCACCTACGTACCACTCAGTTCAAGGTATGTTCCTTCCAAGGACCCTTCTCAAAAATTGGTTTGAAAACTATTTGGGTTCATTTCCAAATTGGATTCCACCATTCCTTTCCTCAAATTTTCATCCCCACATGCATCCCTTTCCATTATCATTTTTATGGGAGTATTTTCTTTCCTATTGTAGCTTTTTTAGAACCCTACACTTTTCAATTTCAGTCCTCATATTTGAAAAAGTCATGTCATATCACAAATAAGCCCAAGACTAGACAATAAGGGTAAGGACTAACAATGGAGTCACAACCAGTACCCTCCTACTGAGGTTCTGTTCTCATACCACATATTGGTTTCATGTATTATCTCACATAATACCACCACCCTATCAATGAGTGTGCGGTCTCAATCCATGTCTTGATCCATGTCACAAATCTCCACCCCTCTCTTAGGTTTATATTAGACACCACACCACATCACATTTTATTTTATATACTATGTAACATAACACAACCAAATCACTTAGAGAATGAACTCACGAAAAAACCGGGACTAGTGCCCTCACACTCAATGTTTTCCATGATCTCACTCTATCACTCAAGGTTTGGCCTCAAAATTGGTATATTTATTGGTTCCTACATACTCCGGGTGGATTATGCCAACACCTACTCACTTAGAGGGTGTGATTCTAATAACAACAATACCAATTATCTCTCTATAAGGGTATTAAATTTCAATACCCTCTCACTTAGATTGAAGAATCACAATATGTTTCATCAGCCATCGAATCAAAATTTGAGAGCACACATAAAACTAAAATCATAGAAACATTTCCATATTCTAGCCCCAAATAACCATTAATCAATACTTATAAATCCACTATATATTACCCAGAAACATGGACCATCATCATCGTCATCATCATCATCTGTAACCTATCATGCTATATGTAGATATCTTAATTCTAACCCATGACTGTATGACCTCTCGCTTTGATTTTTTATAGCCTTTATTCTATATTCAACTCATAACCTTTCTCACTATTTATACTCAGTTTCTCCCATTCTTAACGTATCTCTTAGGTGTTACCTAACTCTTGGGATCACAATGGACTCTCATCATCACACCTACATACATTGTTAGGTCCACAACTTAATAATAAGTTTTCACTAATATATAAATCCACTTACCATTCTTTAATTCACTAATCTCATATTTTTTAAGGGGATGTTACACAACCATCCACTAATATGTTAAAATACTTGGGTACTACAAGATACAAACCATAATATAACTACCAATTTCCCTTGGGAACATGAAAACCTAGATGAAACTCACACAATAATCCAACTAAGGGCAATGACTTCATTGGAGCCCTCCAAATATACCAAAATGAACTAAAAACAAAAACCCCCTTAAGGGAAAATCCCTCCATCAACTAATACATCCCTCAAATGAGATACTTTAATCACAAGGGAAACAATCCACTATATTTATATTCAAAACAAGAAATTTCATAGTCTATAAAACATACCCAACCCACATTATATAGGATACTAAAAGTGTTTGACTCTTGGACACCTCCACCATGCCCCCCCAACCCATTAGAGATTCTAATTATACAAATATGGCCTCATCTTATACCATTAAAATCCAACTAACTTACTCTTGATCATTGTGGGGTCTATTGAACCTAAATGGTGGATGTAATCTATGAAATCCACTAATCTATGACAATTAATTAGTGTTGTATTAGAGATCTCTACATGGACATAGTTGGGCCTCCCCATATGGAAAAGGATACATACGTGTATTGACCTAGACCCCATTATCCTAGAGATGATGTTTGAATTATTTCATTGGAATATGATATAATGAATCTCAACTCAATGTTCTAAATTGTTTACTAATCACAGTAAACTATTTACATACATGAGCCTTGCATTATATTTTAATACATAAATGAAAGCATATTTTTTTGATATTATCACTATTCCCCCTAACATATCCTTGCATATTATTCATATTACACTTCTTGGATTCCCATGAAAGGGAAGAAAATATGGTTGAGCTCAAATGATTATTAAGGGTTAAGTGAAACATAATGAATAAATAATGATTAATAAATATGGGAAGGTAATTAACTGACCACACATTCAATATAATAAATAACGTTTCAATCATAACCATATAAGGCATAAAAATATTTCAAGGTAAATAAATTTAACCACATGCCAATTCATCAATAAACTGGGAATTAAATACTTCTGGAGACAATATTATTATTAAAATATCAGGGGTAATTTGATAAGGCATAATCAATATGGCACAGTAAATAATTGAACACACATAAAATTTAAATAACTTGAATATCATGATAAGATAAGGAATAATAAATAAGTGAATTATAAATAACTATAAACACATTCCATTTAATCATTAAATTTCTAATGAAATACATCCAAAGATACCATGATTAGGAAAATTTCATGGATTTTAATAACTTAAATATCAATGAATGAAATTATTAATTATTGTTTTTCATGTTTCAAGGCACATGATACCTATGCTATCCAGACCTTCCATAATATAGTTTAAAACTATATGAATAAACTCATTTAATTCTAGATTACCAATTCAACTCATGATACTATTGATGCGTTGAGGGGATATTTAATTTATCCCCCAATTAATACATTTCCAAATCATTCCACTTATATATAAAAATAATTTTTATCATAAAAAATGTTCCTTATTAAAAAATATCTCTATTTATTAATGAAGAAAAATTTATCAATGTCTACCTAGTTAAAAAATAACGTTCAATATGTGACATCTGATAGAGAAATGATATTTGTTTTTGAAATAAATATAACCATGACATATAATATGGATATTTAGGTGAAATTTAATGTCCAATGATCACAAGAAATTGAATATTTTAAGGGACATATAGTGAATAAAAAAATAATCAAGGAAGTGAATTTAAATACATTACAGGGTAAAAATAATCATAAATCATCCAGATAATGAATATGGATAGTATCAATACAAAATATCTATAGATAAATATATTCAAAATAAAATATTGATGTAGATTATGAATATAAATACCATTGGATTATCATTAGAAACATTCTTGAGGAAGATATTAATTTAATATTGAAAATCATTTTAAAACTAAAAGGTAAAAGATTATAAAATAATTTTCCATGATAATATTGTTTAAAATCATAAAAGTATATTTCAAACACTTAGTGGTCATGAGGGTAGAAAATTCCATACAAGTCAATTACACTAAAACACCGATTCCTTTCACATTTTCAAAAAAAATCAACCAAGACTTGTTTTGAAAACAACATGAAGATTAATTTTATTTTTTTATAAATATTATTAATGGATAACAATTTCTTTAATAAATAATTTTTATAAGATTTAATTTTTTTTATGAAATAATGTTTTGGAAGAAAAACAAACTCCGACCAAAGAAATAAAAGAAGATGGATTATCTTAAAAAAATCTCAAATATTTTTAGTACCAAACACTATAAAAATGATACTATTAATTAAAAAATTCATTATTAACCAAGGAAGAACAAAATTGAAGGTGTTTATTATCCAATAACCTAATAATTTACTTAAATAAAAATTCAATTATAAATAATCTCGAATAAAATGAGATTGTGAAATAGGCCCCTTCAATGATCATAACATTGATGTTAAAATTAACCAATGAATCGAATATTTGTGTAAAATTTAAATCCACATAAAATAAATGGATATAAAATATAATATAGTAAAAATTTAATACACTTAAAATCATAGAATATCAAATATAATAAAGAAGTAATATAACCTACTAAAAATAAATTGAGTTATGAAATTCTTTAACACTTGGAAACATTCATGTCAAATAACCTTATACTATAATATTAAAATTAAAACATAAAATAAATTAAATAATTAAGGTATCATGATATTACATGTACATGAGGAATTATAAACACCATATAAATGAAATTTGGTGCATAATGTTACAATATTACTTGATGATGTGAAATTGAGATGAAGTCCCTTACCGAGATCATATCATTGAAGTGGGGATTCATTAATGAATTAATTATAGTTATAAAATGAAATCCACATAACAAATTTAAAATATAACATAAAATAACCAAATTTAATTATAAACATAATAATATCTTGATATAATCAATAAATAAAATTTTAACCTAATGAATACAAATTGAGTTAAGACATCCCATACCTCACGCATCTAATCGGTTTAATGTGATTTAACATCATGTATGGTGGTAATAAATATGTTATTAACTTATACCAAGTACAAATTAATATTTATAATATCATATATCATCCTTTAATAACATATTTTGACATTTTGGTTAATAATATTTCATTATTTTCATTGTTTTGGGTGATAATTGCTTTGTTTCCTCATTCAGGATTTTTCATGAATGTTTAGGTTATTGTACATATTATATAATTTAATCATCTATATAATAATAATATTGAAAAAATTATCATATTCATGAATTAATTATACCATTTTGACCTATAATGTATGATGGTTTGGAAAAATCATGTATGTTACGATCTTGAGAATTGCAGGTTATTCGAACGCATGAGTAACTTTTAAAATTTTCATCAATCATTGTGAAAAGAAGGTAATTAAAAATTTATCATTCCAAAATTATCATAATATCATATATATACCATATTTTTTTGTTTATGTATACTTTTATATATCATCAATGTTGTTTTTTTATCAAAGGAGAATCACATCACTTCACAAATACAGTATTCAACACATACTCGAATGATGTAATCAAATTTATGTGAGTGAAAAGGTCAGAAATAAAATGGTATATTATAATTTAATAATTATAATTATATAACCAGTATAATAATTATGTCATTTATATAACATATATATGTTAATTTTATCATTATTACCATCCATGTAAGGCATTATTTAAAATGAATCATATCCCTTCAAGAGGCATTAGTCCGCCATACACATGAGTGACGTTATCATATCCCAAATTTAACGGAATGTAAAAAGGTATATATAATATAATAAATCAGAAGGTATATTTTTGTTATAAATATCTTACATAAACATTATATCCATCATCATTCACAATAGTGAGAGGAGGTAATGGAAAAATGAATGACAGTGGTTCATGAGGTGGGTAGTTTGCCGTACATATGAATGATGATTTCATAACCCATTTAATTGAAGTGGATATTTCCGTAAATAATTGTCAAGAAATAAAAATTTCTATATATATGGAAGATAATGTGGTTTTTTTTATTATCATGGTGTAATAAGAATTTAAGTATGTGTAGGATAAAATAAAATAAAAACATGCAATGAAGAACATTACCTCTTCTTAGGGTAACCTCCCCATGTTTGCACTAAATGAATTCCTAGGATAGATTTCTACCAAAATAGGGCATATCATATGATGGGAATTAATTTAGGAACTAATTATTGTAGGTATTGTCCGAACCAAATTTTTTTGATGGTGTATAGTAGAGATGATGGGGGTTGGCTATTAATATGTGAGGTGAGTGTCGCACTTGTAAGATTTTGAAAATAAAATGGTCGAGTGATGTTTTTCACATGCCACAGGGGTCAAAAGTTAAGTATTATCAATCTTTATTCATGATAGGATATACATATTTCCATAAAATATATTTTATAAAAACATTTATGTTATTTTAACACTTATCATTTTAGTTTAACCTTAGGTAAATCGATTTTTACCATAAATACGGTAAATATTTTTTAATTTTTTCTATCAGTTATAGTTTAAAATTAATTTTACCACACTTGATAATATATATTATTCTTACTCTAGGAATGGAATAAATTTTTTCATATTAATTTCAAATATGTGTAAAATATAAATTTAAAATTAATCTCACATATGTGACAAAAAATATTATTTTTAATGACAAAATGTTCAAAAGTCGACAAACTTTTTATATGAAAAATAAATATAAAAAACATTCCAATAAATAATATCGGACTAAATGATATATAATTTAACAAATTTTACATTAGAAATATCAAAAACATTATTTAACATTATAAATAATTTAAACTAAAATAAAAGTTTTTAATAAAAATTTAGTATTTTAAATTACTCATCCAAAATGAAACATTTCAAAAAAATAAAAAAAATCAAACTAAGAGAATTTTTATATCATTATATTAAAAATTGATTTCATTTTATAAAATAAATTTTATAGAAGTGGGAACCCTAAATTTTAAACTATGTATGCAAAATGCAGTTAAACTTTCTCTTCTAAAAAATATTATTTTCCAAAAAACATATTTTCTTATTTAAAATGATATTATTTTATTTCAAATCAATAGATTTACATAATTTTCATAATTTAGATAGTAAAATTAATACCTTCCAATTTAATTTTTATCTTATAATTGTATAATATATTATGGTTTATTTTGACTCATGGTTTCATGTTCAATAAGCTATTGAAGAGATTAAATTTATATAAATATATTTTATGGGTTGTTTAAGATCAGTATTAAGTTTAACATATATGATCAAAAACAATATTTTTCTTTTAAAATCTAATGGAATTAAATTCTACCCACATTAAATAAATTTCGCCCTCACAATTTAAACTTAATCTCTATAATGAAGGGTTTGATATTTGAAAATCCTTTTGTTGAATACCCACATCCTAAAAATATTTAATAAAACAACCTACAAATAAGTGAGAAATTGAAGATTTAAGGTGTTTTGAATAGGTTACTAAGTTACAAAAAAAATGGTGTAAGTGAAGATATAGACATGGAAGAAAAGTATAAATAGTTACATTGAATGATAGAAGTCATTGACCATAAGAAGATGAGTGATTAATGGAATGTTAAGGATATAATGAATCATAAATATATGATGATTTAAAAGACCATCCATTTATTAGTATATGAATGTAATAAAATAACATCTTTTTCAAGATCATTTTTCTAAAAATGATGAATTATTTTACTATATAATAATATAATGAAATATACCAAATTGATACAAATCTATTTCAAAATCCTAATTTCACACCATGGATTCACTTCGATCAATTTCCAATTCATCAAATCTTATAATAAATCAAAAAATAATAATTCTTTATTCCTGAATCACTAAAATTTACTTTTAACGGATCATAAGATCTGTAAAAGAGTAAAAATTATTTCCATATGTACCTAATTATTATTTTTACAATAAATATGATTAGCACATTTTGTAACACCCAAATAATTTAAAATATTTTCCTTTTAGAATATATTTTTTTGATATATATTGAAATGCATTGAGAACTAAGTTATCTTGAGTTACATTCAATAACAATTTTTTTATAGCTTTTGTTGCTCATAAGATACATTTTTAAAAAATACTTTTAATATAATTATTTAATATGAAAATTTTATACTAGAAGTTAAATTGGAGGTCATGAATAGGATTAAATAACTTATGAAAATATATAGTTGAATTCATTGGTTTGAAATTTATTTTAAATGAAAATAAAAACTAAATGAATATAAAGGAAATGTTTTTCTAAAAGAACTATTTTTAGGGACCCAAATGAATTTTATCCTAATAAATTATATTAATTACTATTAGTGAAGGATATTAATGAAATTAATATATTATTTACGAAATATTTATTTTTACATTCTTAAAATTTATTTTATATAAATAATATAAGAAAAATCACTTTTAGGAATAAAAAGTTGTATGTTTTTTAAGGTAGTTTTTCCACCTTTTAATGGCGCGCTTGTTTTAAAAATAAATCCTAACACATTTATAAATTTTATTTGAAAACTTATACATCATATTTTAAATAATAATATCATAATTATATTAGGATTAATTTTTGGTATTTTTTGGGAAGTTTCATTTTTGTTGAATAGTAAAGAAAATCCATAATTCTAATTTAAAACTAACTTTTAATATAAATAATTTATAAAGTGAAATTATATTTTAAATTTATTTTGAAGTAAAATAAGATCAATTATTAATTTATTAATCTAATTTAGGTCATTATTATCATTTTTTATTGAATTTATAAATAAAAACTTAGTAAACATTTAATATTTCCACTTTAAAAACACTACTACAGATATTGCTTTTAGAAGCACTAGAAAAAAAATTTAACAACACTAGAAAAGAACAGTTAATCTCAGGGAAGATAAGGGTGGAGGTCCCCTTTATTAGTGCTAAAAAATCACTGATAAATGGGGTCATTATCTGTGCTAAAAAAATCACTGATAAAATCCCACCTTGGTGGTACCCTCTTGGTGCGGGGTTGGGCCACCCAGTCCTAGGTGATGATGGAATGTTCTTGTGCCTCTTAGGTTTCCATCTGGGCTTATGTGAATTTGGTAGATGTACGGTTTGAGGTGGGTGGTGGTGTTGGTCCATGATGATCTTTGATGGTGGTGCTTGGAATGTTCATTTCAAAAGGGCGAATGGTTTTTTATTGCGAGGTCTGTTGGTATGGTGATGTACCCAGACTCGACCCGTGGATCAGACCCTAGAAAAGGTTTTCCAAAGCTTCTCTTAATTGTTGCAGTGTTTTTTAGATTTTGTTGTTGAGAGGGTATGAAGACTGTCATCGGCTCAGGCATGTGCTTTGACACATGACACTTGCTTCCAGTTAAGCCTTGCAAAGGTGGAGTGCTTTTCCATGTTCATATGCTGGGGAGGGGTAGCTTCATTTGTCAGTTTGGTTTTTCATGCTATACCTTCGGGTCGTGAATTGTTTTAAGTCAATGATGTCTTGGGTTCCCCCCTTCTTCCCTTAAAAGGTGGTTTATGCTTATGTTTCTGTTGAAATAATAAAAAAATTAAAGGCCTTTAGGCCATTTGATAGACACACACATGCTTCAAAAAACAACACATGCACAATGCACACAACAGTACACACAAGAACAAAGCAACACACATAAGGGTTTGGAAAATAATTCTATATACATTTCAAATAATTTTATATATAATTACATTTAAAATTATCCAACAAACAGTTTAAAACAGTAATGGTTCCAACTTTGACATTTGAGATCCCCTTAAAAAATGTATGTCCATGGTATTAGTTTTCCAACAAATCATATCAACTCAATAAAAAGGTTCCAACTATATATGAAAACAAATATGATGTTAGTAATACTATAATTAAATAAATTAAACATTAACATGAAATAATACATTAATAAAATGTTAATGTTTAAAAAAAAAGACACATTTAGAGTTATATAGGTTACACCACGTGTTGTATTGAGGCGAGGTTGATTCTTACACATCAAAAATGAGTTATGGATTGTTTTTATAAAATATCAAAACATTCTGATTTAGTTTTATTGGGTTTGAGTATATCCCTTGTTCTTTTACAAAAAATAATATCAAATTTAAATGACACATTAGGATTTATACCAGTCACATTGTTCATCTGATTGAGGTGTTATTGATTCCCACTTGTCATAAATGACTCATGGATCACTGTTCTAAAGTATCAAAACAATCCAAATTCATTTTCTTGGTTTTCAGTACGTTAATTTTGTTTTCTTACAAAAATATCATTACCAACCGGAAACATGCATTTTGAGTCATACTGGTCACATTGTGTATTTGATTGAGGTGATACTACATCATAAACATTACAAAGTACTTACAAATCACTCTCTTAAATTTTGAAGACTATCAGAGAGAATGTTCTTGGTATTTAGTGAGTGAAATGTTTGGAGCTAAAATGTAAATTTTAAATTGATAATGGACACTTTAGTCATAATAGTCACACTATTCATCAGATTGAGGTGCGGTTTAATCCTAAACATAAAAAATGACACATGGATCATTGTATTAAATTGTTAAAACAATGGGAATGTGTTTTCCTAGTTTTTAGTATGTCAATTCTTCTTTTTACTTAAATTAATGTTAATTTTAAATAAAAACAAATTTGGATTCATACTAGTCACATCATTTGTCATATCTTGGTGTGTTTGATTCCTATATGTCAGAAATGACTCATGGATCATTGTTCTAATTTATCAAAACAATCCAACTACTCTTTCTTGGTTTTCAGTATGTCAGTTGTGTTTTTTTCTAAAATATCATTTCGTACAAGAAACTTTCTATTTGAGTCATATTGGTCGCATCATGCATCGATTTGATGTGAGACTACTTCATACACATTAAAAATGACACATGGATCATTTTCATAAAGTATCAAATCAACCGTAAGGTGTTTTCTTGGTTTTCAGTGAGTGACATGTTTTGAGCTAAAATGTAAATTTTAAAGTGCTAACAGACACTTTTACTCAAACTAGTCACACTATGCATAAAATTAAGGTGCAGTTGATTTCTACACATCACAAATTAATCATGGATCATTTTACTCAATTATCAATACAATTATAATTCTTTTGCTCAGTTTTCAGTATGTCATTATTTCTTTTTACTTAAATTAATGTCAAATTTATTTAAAAAGACAAATTTGGGTTTATACTAGTCACATAATGTGTTATATAGAGGCAGGGTTTATTCCTCCATATCAAAAATGTTGCATATATCGTTTTCCTAAATTTTCAAAACAATCTGAATGTGTTTTCTCGGTTTTCAATATGTCAATAATTCTTTTTTACTAAAATTAATGTCATTTTTAAATAAAATTGGACACTTTGAGTCATATTGGTCACATTGTGCATCAAATTAAGGTGTGGTTGATTCCTATATGTCAAAAAGAACTTATATATTGTTTTCTTAAATTATCATAATGATCTGAATGTGATTGCTCATTGTAAGTTGTATTTTTTTACTAAAATATCATTTTAAAGTGAAAATAGGAATTTTGAGTCACACCGATCGCATCGTGTGTCGGTTTGACATGAGACTACTTCATACATGTCACAAAATACTTAGGAATCATTTTCCTAAATTATTAATAAAATCAGAGTGAGTTTTCTTGGTTTTAAATGAGTGACATGTTTTGAGCCAAAATTATAATTTTAAACTAATAGCGGACACTTTTATTCATATCAGTTACACCGTTCATCAGATTAAGGTGTGGTTGATTCCTAAACATCACACATGAATGATGGATAATTTTACAAAATTATCAAAACAATCTAATTGTTTTTTCTTAGTTTCCAGTATGTCACTTGTTCTTTTTTCTTAAGTTATTGTTAATTTAATATAAAAATACACACATAAAGTCATAACTTCAAACCGTGCATCAGATTTAGGTGAGGTTTGTTCCTACACATCAAAAATGACTTATGTATCATTTTAATAATGTATCAAATCAATCATAATGTGTTTTCTTAGTTCTCATTATGTCATATTTTTTTTACTAAGAATATTGTATATTTTAAATAAAAATAAACTCTTTGAGTCAGACCTGTCACATCTTTATGCTATTTTTGTAAATTCTTTTATCAAGTATGATGCCCATTCATTTCTAAAATAATATATATTTTCTTGTGAATATGTGTCTTCTTAATAATCATGGTATTAAAAAAATATAAATTCACAAAGGATAAATAAATATTTTAAATTAAATAGTAATTATCTTCAAGAATACCTCATTAGGGATGCAAGTTTGTAGATGAAATATGATCTATTTCATATATTTAAAAACATAATAACTACAATCTTTTCCATTTGTTTATTTTAGAAACTACAGAAACATTGATAAAAATAAGTAATTTTTTTATATATTTTTTTATAGTGAAATATTATTGTATATACCCTAACAATTATCTAGTCGTAGTACTTGTGATGTTTCTTTTCCTTTTCCCCTATCCACATTTGGAAATATAACTGATATTCACACACCATGCTATTATTATATAATACTAATTGAAAGATAATATAAATTATATAACTAGATTTTTAGTTATAAAATGTTGGATGTAGTGTATTACAAATTGACAAACTCTATCATGTGTGGTTGGTTTCTTGGATATCCGTACATTGAATCCAAGAAATAAATCTCTTGAGTATCCAAATTGACCATAATAAGAATCCAATATTTTTTTAAAAAAAGTAATCAATGAAATTAAAATATATTTGATATGATTAAATTGTAGAGTTTTACCCCTACATAATTGGTATAAAGAAGAGTCTATCATATGTAATTTTTCTGCTAAATGATTTGAGCAGGCCTATCAATATTTCTCCCTCATTAATGAATTCTATGTTTTTTTTGTTCTGTAGAGGTGACGTGAGGACTAACGAATCCATATTTATATTCATTGGGAAATACCATCAACTATTTTTTATATATATTCCTACGAAAAATATGAAAAGTATTAAGTCATAATTATTATAGTATATCTGCTTTTGAAAAATCAAATCATGAAAACATACCTCATGTATATGTTTCAAACTAAGCCACCTAGACAATAATACTCAAGAATTTCACTTACATTGTTAATACTAATGAAATTTGGATATTCCCTAAAGTATATATTTTCATCAAAAACAATTGTGTGAGTACCGTAGTCTTTCAACTTCATAATCACGTGATCCTGTAATGATAATAAATGAAGAAATAGAACCGGTGGGTTTAAGGCTATTTTAGTAGATAGTTTTGATTAGTTGTTTGATCTTTGAGATGGTTTTGATCCATTCTTTCATTTCAACCATTCCCTGTGTCTGTTTGTAATAACATTCATTGTTTTAGAACATTTTTCATTACATTCTAAGGTTTTATATTGAAAAATAAATTTTTCAATGAATACATCCTTGTCGATATGTTTTTTTTCCAAGATGTGACAGCCATGAAATGAATGTTCCAAGATGTTTTTTGACCTTATGAATATTTTCATCATCAATTGGAACATGTATATCAGTGCTCGGCTCATGGGAAATGTTAATCAACACTTTAACATGACCTTTTGTAATTGGTCTATTGTTTATCATGGTTTTCTGGGTATTGCACATTGTAACCCTCGCTACAAGTTGATGGGTGGGTGTTGATGGATATAAATCATAGTCATTTTCACCCTATTTAATATCTGTATTTAAAAGGTATCAATGTATATCCAATTCAAAATTCATAGAAGCAATTATTAGAACATTGATGACCTCATCTAAGATAGGTTTTTGAGGAGAATGTCTCACCTCAAAGCTGGTGAGGGTGGGGAGGGTTCCTCACACACTGGTTGTTCTTGAGTTGCTTCTTCACTTTCCTGCACCAAAAAAATTTGTTATGATCTCCCTCTTCCATTACAATTTTTATGTTTGGATAGCTACTATTTCTCTCATAATTTTCATTTCTTCACATTGATCCTCCCCATGTTTTTTTCTCAAAAAATTTTGGCGTGTCACCCCTAAATCTTCACCTCTAACGCAACCATTCTTTTTTGTCTTCTTCAAGGCCAGCAAAAGTATGTCTGCATCCTGTTTGGATGTTTCTTATTCCTTTGACTATGTCCAAAAGAAAATATAAGAAAATAAGTAATCATTGTTATGTAATACTGATTTTAATAAAACCAAATATTTATTATTTCATAATTACACATGTTTCCCACACTTATTGTGTGTTTTCATCAATTTTTATCCCATATTTATTTAAACGTGCCTCCTTCCATAACACATGGAATGGGATAGAAGTGAATTCAGATTTGGATTAATCAATCTTAGTATAAATATAGGAACATAGTTATGGTGTTTTTTATGTCACGTATATGAATTACGGTATATTTAAAATACAAACCAATTTTCTTCAAGTGAAAAATACCCCATCCTTGCTTTATGGTTGGATTACGCTAGTTCTGATGCTCATTAATTATTTTCAACACTCATTTGTTGTTTCATAAATAAAATTTGTCAATAAATGTGATGAATACATGTATCTTCAAATAATGTATTACCAAACACAATGTACCTATAAATACTACTCACTATTATTGTTAGTAAACACATCCCACACTCCTTAGGTTATCAGGTGTGCCTAAAGAGGAGGTGGGTGCTGGTGTATTTTCCATTAACCATCTAAATTGTTTGAAAGCCTATGTGAAACCATTCAGTAACCCTTAATTCATAGTCCTTGAGCAGGTCATCAACTATAAATGCACTCTAAAAGGGATGGTGAAGAGTAAGTCAATGTTTCATTATTTTATTTTATTTCATAAATTAAGGAGATGATATCATAATTTTACTGTAATATCCCCTCACATCAGTGTATTAATCCCAGTAACAACATGGTTCCATGATAATATATCAATCGGTATGTGTTTCTGAGTGATGATTCAAATGTAACTACTGAACTTGGCATTATTGGGGTTAACATGTTGGCCTCACTTATTCCATCCGACCTCATATTTGATTCCTTTCTCTTTTTCCTTGAGGATTTTTTCTAATACCATCAAACTATGTTGTTCCTATTTTTTCGAAATTTCCTACATCTCATTTCCTATAATTTACTTAGTTTCAATATCATTAATATGTTCCTCAGGAGTGTTAGCATCGACATGTGTAGATGGTGGTTGTACCTCTGCACTGGGAGCAGTAGGAACATGTTGAGAAACCTATTGGTCCTCTCTACTACGAGCAACAGCAGGTTGATAGACCTGTTGTTCCTATTAACTATGAGGAATAGCAGGTTGAGAGAAATGTTTTTCCTTTGCACTGTGAGTAGTAGAAGGTGTAGTAACCTACTATGCCCTGAGATTGGGAGCATCATCAAATTCAGAAGTCATTATTTGCAGAAGAGGTTAACTGTTTAATTTAGATTACATAAAAGATGCAACGAACAGATAATAACATATGGTAACACAATGTATATTATAAAAAATATAACCAGATTTCTGAACACCCCTTTTTTAATTGTTAAAGGGATTTGACCCTACCAAATACCCAAATACCTTTATTATGATCTCCTATGAAATAAAAAAATTCATCTATATTGGGACCATTGTGAAATGATTGCAATGTCTCAAAGAAAGGTTCAGCCTTCATTGAATGTTATTTTGACTCTTCTGTGGTTTCGGTTGATAATAGAATAATTGACCAATTTTGGTTTGCGGGATCAGGAATATAAAATACATGTACTACATGTGATTCCATTATAAACGATTCATCTATGTACCCTTCCTTACTAAAATCAACATTCACAAATCCCAACTCATCTATTTTAACATAACTCATGTTATCAACCCACTTGCATTGAAAAATCATCACTTGTAATTTTGTATAATCCAACTCTGGTATTTTTTTGATGATACAAAAGTATGACATATTCTCATAAATTTGATTTTTTCCATAAAAATGGAAACATACATCGCTTCAGCCACAAGTGTAACTCCACTTTTCATTATGGTTCTGTCTTCATCATGTTCATTAGTATAGAATGTATAACCACTAATTACATAAGCATTATAAGATAACAGATACACACATGTTCCTCTGACTAGCCATCTAAGTCATTATGAAAATGAGACCAAATATTCATATGACTCCTTAAATATATGGTCCTGAAACCATACTATAAACTACTTATTTTTTATATTTGATATCTATTTTTCATCCCTTGATTGATTCACATGCCTAATAATTTTTTTTGTGGGTTTCGACATATGGTCCAACCTGCAAACTATTATAAAAAATGTAAAGGTGATCCTACTCCTGTTCTGTAATATTGATTGTGACAACCTCTCTTCCATAAATTCCTATATCTGCAATCCAACCAGTGTGACAAGATTTTTGTATACCAATGCTTTCCACACAAGACAGATATTTATTGTATAATTCAATGGCTTCCTCAACATTATATAACTCCTCAATAAAACCCTCTGATCGACATCTATTTTTTACATACCCATTCAAAATATTCATATACCATTTAATGGGGTACAACCATATATAGTTTATAAAACCATATAGTCAAATCTCTCTCACCAAATGAACCATCATATCAATGAATGTCAACAGGAAGCACATTTACAATTCACATAATATAATAGAAATTTCTCTTTCCATACTCATTAGTTTCATCAGGTCTATAACTTTGCTATATATATATTTGAAGAAGAAATGAGGTTTTTTAATGTATAACAAACATTCTTGGGAAAAATACAATGTAAATCCATAATAATTAGATCTATCATCAAAACATGGAAGTTGTGGGATTTCAGACCCTATACCTTTAAATAGGTCATTGACATGATGTTCTTGATATTTGATGAATACCCCTCTTAAAACTTTTCATCATTCAATAAGTTACAAAACTGATATCTCTCTTACTTGGAAAGAGTGTAAGTAGATAGAGGAAGAAAACTTTGTTTTTCACCCATACACTATATCCAACTCTTCTCGTATTCCCATTTCAACCATGTCCATCCTAGCCTTAATTCCATCCATTATTTTTCCAGGTGCATTTTTCAATGTGTTGATGGCACCATCACATACATTTTTTCAACATAAATAACATCAAGAAAGTGTCTAACATATAGAAAATTCTACTACATTAATTCCAAAAAATATCTCTTCTTCCAACTGGTTTTTATAAGGATTTTTAAAAATGTTTTTCCAAAATTAGTGTCCATATATTTTACATTCTTAGATAGTTGATCACCTATTAGTGGAGATGGTGTTGAACGTTCTTTTGAAATTCCATTAAATGATGTCTTCCAAGTTCAGTACTTATGTGGTCAGGGTAGAAATATATGATGTCTTAAAAACCTGTTATTTGATGAATATTTCTAACTAATTGATTGTGTACATTGTTCTCATATGGAACATCCATGAGTTCCTTTAATGTAATATCCTGAAAAATTTACATAATCATGAATATCATTTATCATCACATAAAACATGGATATCAATGTGAAATATTCATTTTTGTAAGCATCATAAAATTTAACACATGAATCCCACAATAATTTTAAATCCTTGATCAATAGATCCAAATAAAAATTAATATCACTACCAAGTTGTTTCGGTCCTGATATAAGCATAAATAACATGATGAGGTTTCATTTCATGCATAACTCTGGTGGAAAGTTATAATTTAACAACATAACTGGCCATGTACTATGAGTGATTCTTTGAAAACAAAAAGTATTCACTCTATTAGTAGATAACACAAAAAAAGGTTTCTTATCTCATTTCAAAAACCATGATAATCATGATCGGTTCTCTTATACTTAGGTGAGTCTACCGGGTGACGTATATTCCCATATTTATATCTTTTTTTGTAGGCCATGTCAATTTCCCTATAGTCTCTTTACTTCCATATAGGTTCCTAAACCGTGGAATGATTGGAAATTATAATAAAACTTTTATAGGATCAGATTCATCTTTCTTATAACAAGAAACACCACACATTGGGCATTCTATAAGTGATTTTTGGTCCTTAAAAAAATTAAACAATCATTCAGTTAGGCATGTATTCATTTAAAGATCATACCCATCCTGTGTAGCATTCTTTTTGTGACGTATGTTCGGCTTAGGATCTCATTATCTTTTAAGAGCATGTCATTCTAGGGAGAAAGTAATTATGTAATACTAGTGTCACTCCATCTATTTCTTTATTTCAAATTACACAGTTTCAGTACGGCAAACAATGTTGTATATTTAGTGAAACCACCATCCAAAGGAGTCATTGCACAACTCTTTAACTCCTCAAACAATTTTGGGAAATCATGAAGTTCATCTTCAACAATCCTTGCCATTTTCTAAATAAAATCATAATCATCATTCAAAAATGTAATCATGTATTCAATGTGGTCTTATTCATTTTCACTACTAAAAATTCGGCCATTAGCGACCGCCAATGGCGGTCACTTTAGGAACATCGCAGTAGGCCTACAGCGACTGCCATTGGTGGTCGCTGAAGGAGGCTGAAAATCCGGCCTACAACGATTGCCAAGCGGCGCTGACCTATTGCTCGGATGAACAAGAGAGAACGCCATTGGCGGTCGCTGTACTGATCCTCGGCCGAGCTATAGTGGCCGCTAGTGGCGGTTGCTGTTCTGATGCTCGACCGAGCTATAGCAACAGCCAATGGCGGTCGCTATCTTGGATAAATTTTTTTAAAAAAAATTCCGCAGTTCCCAATCAACAAAAACAGGGTAAACATCATAAAAAAACATATTACAAATAGCATAAACATCAATATCATCATAAAAAATAAATTACAGATGTGTTTCAATGATCCAAATCCATTTCAATCTTCTACTTCAATAAACTTACAATAAGATACAAAAAAAACTAAAAAAACAAATGTAAATTAAACATATTTATTCAGTTAATATATATATAATAAAATTAAATCTGACATCAAATTATGGGTGCTATAATAATTTAAAACCCCCAATTTAAGAAATGTTAACATTTTTGTATTTTTTTCTGTTTTGGAGTCTTTGATTTAGCTTATGGAAGTGTTTTGTTGTCTAAAAAGGAATGCTCTCCACAGACACCACATGAAACTGTTCAAAACAGCATATTCGGTCATACCGTGCACACCACTCATCTGATTGTCATGTCGTCTTCTCTTACATGTCACAAATACAATTCCTGTTGTTTTCGTGTGATTTCAAGTCTTTCTGAGCACGTTTTCTCTGAATTCGACCGTTACACGTCGTTTTGGCGTTTTATGACTCCATAAATGTGATTCCGATCACCGTGGTCAAACGACACCTCTGATTGATGTGATGTCTACCCGACCATTTCACAATTCACACCACGGTTTTTTTCGTATGATTTCATGGCATTCTGAGGTCGTTCGGCTGGTTTTGACCACCCAACACACCCTTTTAGAGCGCGCCAAACTGTTCCAAATAGTATATTTTGTCATATCGTGCACACCACACATCCGATTGATGTGTTGTCTCCTCATACATGTCAAAAATATTATTCCTATTGTTGTCGTGTGATTTCAAGTCATTCTGAGCACGATTTCTCTGAATTCAAACATTACACGCCGTTTTGGCATTTTATGACCCCAGAAATGCGTTTCCGGTCACCGTGGTCAAACAACACCTCCATTTGATGTTATGTCTACCCAAACATTTCAAAATTCACACCACGGTTGATTTATTAGGATTTCATGGAATTCTGAGGTCGTTCGTCTAGTTTTGACCACCCAACCCGCCCTTTCAGAGCATGTCGAACTGATCAAAACATCATATTCGGACCTACCGTGCACACCGCATGTATGATTGATGTGTTGTCTCCTCCTACATGTCATGAATACTATAACTATTATTTTCATGTGATTTCAAGTCATTCTGAACACGTTTTCTCTAAATTTGACTGTTACACGTCGTTTTCACGTTTTGTGACTCCGTAAATGCATTTACGGTCACCGCGGTCAAACAACTCCTTCAGTTGATGTGTCATATGCCCGAATATTTAAAAATTTACACCAAGGTTGTTTTGGTATGATTTAAAGGTATTCTGAGGTCGTTCGGCTGGTTTTGACCACCCAACGCGCCCTTTTAGAGCGCGCCGAACTGTTCAGAACAGCATATTCAGTCGTACCGTGCACATCGCACGTCTGATTGACGTGTAGTTTCATCCTACATGTCATAAATATCATTCCTATTCTTTTCATGTGATTTAAAGTCATTCTGAGCACGTTTTCTCTGACTTCGACCGTTACATGCCGTTTTGGCGTTTTATGACCCCGGAAATGTGTTTCCTATCACTACGGTCAAACGACACCTCCGATTGACATGTCGTCTACCTGACCATTTCACAATTCACACCACAGTTTTTTTCGTATGACTTAATGGCATTTCTAGGTCATCGGTTGGTTTTGACCACCCAACGTGCCCTTTTAGAGCGTGTCGAACTGTTTAAAATAGCATATTCGGTCGTACCACACACATCACACATCCGATTGATGTGTCGTCTCCTCCTACATGTCATGAATACTATTTCTATTGTTTTCGTGTGATTTCAATTCATTATGAGCACATTTTCCTTGAATTCGAGCGTTACACGTCGTTTTGGTGTTTTATGTCTCCGGAAATATGTTTCTAGTCACTGCAGTTAAACGACACCTTCGATTGACATGTCATATACCCGAACATTTCATAATCCACACCACAGTTGATGTCGTATGATTTCATGGAATTCCGAGGTCGTTCGGCTAGTTTTGACCACCCAATGCACCCTTTAAGAGCGTGCTGAACTGTTCAAAACAGCATATTCTGTTGTATCGTGCACACCACATGTCTGATTGATGTTCTGTCACCTCTTGCATGTCACAAATATTATTCCTATTGTTTTCGTATGATTTCAAGTCATTCAGAGCACGTTTGTTCTGAATTCAACCGTTACACGCCGTTTTGGCATTTTATGACGCCAGAAATGTGTTTCCGGACACCGTAGGCAAACGACACCTCTGATTGACGTGTCGTCTACCCAACCATTTTAAAATTCACACCACTGTTGTTTTCGTATGATTTCATTGTATTCCGAGGACGTTCGGCTGGTTTTGACCACCCAACGCGCCCTTTTATAGCGCGATGAACTGTTCAAAATAGCATATTCGATCGTACCACATCCACCGCAATTCTGATTGACATTTCGTCTCCTCCTACATGTCACGAATATTAATCTTATTGTTTTCATGTGATTTCAATCCATTCTGAGGAAGTTTTCTCTTAATTTGACAGTTACACACCGTTTTGGCATTTTATGACCCTGGAAATGCGTTTCCGGTCACTGTGGTCATATGACACCTCCTAATGACATTCCGTCTACCCGAAAATTTCAAAATTCACACCACGGTTGTTTTCTTATGATTTCAGGGCATTCCGAGGTTGTTCGGCTAGTTTTGACCTCCCAACGTGCCCTTTTAGAGCGTGTCGAACTTTTCAAAACAGCCTCTTCAGTCGTACCGTGCACACCACATGTCCGATTGATGTGTTTTCTTCTCCTACATGTCACGAATAATATTCATATTTGTTTCCTGTGAGTTCATGTCATTCTGAGCACGTTTTCTCTGAATTCAACCGTTACACGACGTTTTGGCGTTTTATGACTTTGGAAATGTTTTTCCAGTCAGTGCGGTCAAAAGACACCTCCGATTGACATGTCGTCTACCCGACCATTTCAAAATTCACACCAAGATTGTTTTCATATGATTTCATGGCATTCTGAGGTCATTCGGATGGTTTTGACCACCCAATGAGCCATTTTAGAGCACGCCGAACTATTCAAAACAGCATATTCGGTCGTACCACGCTCACTGCAGGTCTGATTAATATTTTGTCTCCTCTTACATGTCAAGAATATTATTAATATTGTTTTAATGTTATTTCAATCCATTCTGATCACGTTTTCTCTGAATTCGATGGTTACACGCCGTTTTGGCATTTTATGACTTCGGAAATGCGTTTCCGGTCACCGCGGTCAAACGACACCTCCGATTGACATGTCATCTACCCGACCATTTCACAATTTACACCACGGTTTTTTTCGTATGATTTCATGGAATTATTAGGTTTTTCGGAGGGTTTTGACCACCCAACATTCCCTTTTAGAGCACACCGAACTGTTCAGAATAGCATATTCGGTCATACCGCACACACCGCATGTCCGATTGACGTGTCGTCTCCTCCTACATGTCAAAAATATTATTCCTACTGTTTTCATGTGATTTCAATTTATTCTGTGCACATTTTCTCCGAATTCAACTGTTACATGCTGTTTTGACTTTTTATAACTCCGGAAATCCGTTTCCGATCACCGTGGTCAAACGACACCTATGATTGATGTGTTGTCTACCTGACTATTTCAAAATTCACACCAAAATTGTTTTCGGATGATTTCATGTCATTCTGAGGTCGTTCGACTAGTTTTGACCTCCCAACGTTCCTTTTTAGAGCACGTTGAACTGTTCAAAACAGCATATTCAGTCATACCGTGCACATCGCATGTACGATTGATGTTCCATCTCCTCCTACATGTCACCAATAATTTTCATATTGTTTTCGTGTGACTTCAAGTCATTCTGAGCATTTTGGCTCTGAATTCAACCGTTACACACCTTTTTGGCGTGTTTAAAAAGCGTGTGTGTGGTGATCAAAACCGGCCGAACAACCTCAGAATTCAATGAAATCAGACGACAAAAAAGGGTGGGTGAATTGTGAAATGGTCGAGCAAACGGCGTGTCAATCAGAGGTGTTTTTTGACCGCAGTGACTGTAAGTGCACGCTGTGTGTCGTAAATGGCCAAAACATGGTTTTAAAGGTGAAATGCATACTAAATGACATAGGCATGACTGGAAAACATAGGAAAACACCCTAATTATTATTTGGCAGGTGTAAAAGGAGACAGAATGTCATTCGTCCAAGCGGTTTTCACAGCACAGCAGAATATGCGTTTTTTAGGTGTTTGTCACGCTTGAAAAGCGTGCGTGGGGGGGTTGCCCTGTGGGGGGCTATCCGGGGTGGGGGGCATTGTCCGGGGGTGGGGGTGTTCAGGGTGGGGGGCTGTCTGTTGGGGGGCATAACTACGAACTAGACTAATGGCCAATTAGCCTAATGGCATAACGATCAATTATCCTAACGGCCTAAAGGTCAATTTTCCCAATGACCCAATGTCTAATTATCCCATTTACCATTTCACCTGATGCCCTAATGCCCTAATGACATAGTGGCCTAACAAACAATTGGAATAACAGCCTATTGTCTAGTTGTACAATTGGAATAATGGCATAATGGCCTAATGGCCATTTGGCCTACATCCAATTGGTCAATTGGCCAACTGGCCAATTTCCCTAATGTCCTAACAGCCTAATGAACAATTTCCCTAATGAACTAATGGTCAATTTTCATAATGAATTCCGAGGTGTGGGGGGAGGGGGGGATGTCCGGTGTGCGGGGGGGGAGGGGGGTTGTCCGGGGTGCGGGGGAGGCTTTCTGGGGTGGGGGGGATGTCTGGGATGCGGGGGGGGGGGGGGGGGGGGGGGGCTGTCCGTGGTGGTCCAGGGGCCTACAAATAGTGAACCCGAGCTTAGTCACCAAATAAATGTTCCATGGTTTCTATTAGAAATCACATGGTTTTTTCAAAACTATTCACAAAACATTCAATTGAATACATTAATGAATAAAATGAACTAAAAATATCCAAATCATTAATCAGTTTCATGGTTACTTCTCAATTCGTGCACACAAACATTTCATAAGGCCAAAACACACATGATACCCCCAAATCTCAAAAATATCACTGGGAACCCAACCTAAACATCAATAACAACCCCACCAATAAAAAAAGAAACACACCTCGTGAATATGATGTGTCTTCCGTGGTCAGGACTGCTACCTCCATCAAGTGGTCCAGGGGCCTACAACGAATAAAGATTATGAAGATTTTCATAACAAAAATAATAGAAATTAAATAAATAAATATAGTATAAACTTGCGTCGTGTGATCCCATGCACTATCACCTGGACGCACATATTCTCGTAGTGCTCTAACCTTAGTGATCAATTGTGCATTTACGGTTGTACATCTCGTTCCCCTCGTTGTTTGATTTTCATGATCACAATCACCTTATTATTTGTCTAACCTTGTTTTTAAGTGTTGTGGATGATAGGCAAGAGATTGCCAAAGGAATGGCCCAAGAAAGCATCTCAAGTGGACTGAAATTCAGTCCACCGGCCAACCGGTGTGATAGCACCGGCCAGCCGGTGGACCTGGCAGAGGCATTGCCCACTGCCAGGTTCCACCGGTCAGCCGGTGGCTCTGTCACCGGCCAGCCGGTGGAAACCTGATCAAACAGTGTTTGCTACTGTCTGCCCACCGGCCAGCCGGTGGCTCTGGCACCGGTCGGCCGGTGGAGCCTGGATCAAGTTTCATCTCCTCTGCCAAGGCACCGGCCAGCCGGTGGCCCTGCACCGGCCAGCCGGTAGCCCAGTCAAACTAGTCGTTGGGTTTGACCAGTCAACCCTCTTTTGGCTCCCAACGGCTCTTTTAGCCTCTCCAACGGCTCCGAAGCCTCCCCAAGGGTTCAATGCCTATAAATAAAGGCCAAGGAAGCCCCAGACTCCCACCGGAACATATACGAAGCCAACGGACATATTTTGGATCAATTGGCCAACCTCCGGCGACTTCCTTCAAAGGAACCTCAAGTGCTCCAACAACTTCCAAATCCAAGGAGCTCCACCCAAGAAGCTTGGAAGCGGCCTTCAACATCTCCAATCAATCAAAGGCGCCCAAGACTTCCTCCATTACGGGTTTTATTGTTTTATTTATTTTGAGCTTTAAAATTGGGTTTGTGCCTACAAACCCCAACCCTTTTCTCATCCCCCTTTCTTTTGGGTTTCACACCACCACTAAGGTGTGAATAGGTTTCTTCAAGCCTTTCCTTTTAAAAGGATTGTGTCACGGTGAGCTAGCCTTCACCCGTTAAAAAGGCTAGTGGGTTCTTGCTATTCCATTGAAAGAAAGTGGGTTCTTGCTAAACCACAAAAGCAAGCTGTAATAGGTCCTAGTGCTACCTCAAAGCCTAGTGGGTTTCTTGCTAAAACCATTGAAAAGCAAGCGGTAGGAATCTCTCAACGGTTGAGTTGGGAGCGGAGACGTAGGCCGGGTTTTGGCCGAACTCCGTTATCAATTTCTTGTGTTTTGCCTTCTTTATTTCCGCTGCATTTCAACTTTGATTTTAATTTGTTAATTATTTTTTAAAAGGCAATTCACCCCCCCCCCTCTTGCCATCAATCTCCTTCCTCGTTTTCTCCGCCCAACAATTGGTATCAGAGGGAGAATTTGAGTAATTCCTTAAAAGGTTTCAAATTCAAAGATCCATTGTGATGGCATCTACCTCTTTCGCCCCCGAGGGCTACTCTTTGGGTCGGGCTCCATTTTTTGATGGGTTCGACTATAATTATTGGAAAACCTGCATGACCACCTTTTTAAGAAGCATAGGTTATCCAATTTACAAAATTGTCATGCAAGGTTATTCTTTGTCTACCCCCGACGAATCCAAATGGACCCCCGCCGATATTAGAAACTTTGAGCTTGATGGCAAAGCCATGAACGCTCTACATTGCGGCCTTGACCGAAATGAGTTCAATCGAGTTTCCACATGCACCTCCGCACATGAAATCTGGAAACTTTTGGAGGTTACCCATGAGGGGACCAACAAAGTAAAGGATACTCGATTGGACATGTACCGTCAGGATTTTGAGTCTTTTTCCATGCACCCAAATGAATCAATTTCTGAAATGTTTACTCGCTTTACTGACGTGTGCAATGGAAGGAAATCTCTTGGTGATGATGTTTCAGCCGAGACGATGGTCAAGAAGATCTTATGGGTCCTTCCGAGCTCATGGGCACCAAAGGTGACGGAGATCCAAGAAGCTAAGGACGTCAAAAATATGCCGGTAGAGGAGCTCATCGGATCCCTAATGACGTACGAGATCACGATGAGGAGGCAAGCTCAAAAGGAGGGCACACCAATCAAGACACCAAAGAACATTGCCCTCAAGGTACAAAAGGAAGTAAGCTCCTCATCCTCATCCTCATCTTCCTCATCTCCTTCATCTTCAAGCGGCGACTCGGAAATGGAGAATCTCGCCCGCCAAATGCACAAATTTATGAAGAAACACGAGAAGAAGAAGAAATCTCGCAAGGCGCGAAAGCAAGAACCCACCGCAAGATCCGAGCCCAAGGTAAAATGCTACGGGTGCGGCGAAAAGGGCCATTACAAGCCCGATTGCCCACTCAACAAGAAACGGGCCACGCCAAAGGAAAAAGGAAAGAAAAAGGTCCTCAAGGAGACATGGAGTGACACCTCATCATCCTCCTCCTCCTCCTCCTCAAGCGACCAAGGTACAAAATTCCTAATGGCATTCCATGAGGTAACATCTTCCGACTCCTCCTCTTGTTCTTCAAATTCCAATTCTTTAAATCATCTATCTTATGAAGAACTCTCACACGCTAGAGACCAACTAGAAAATGGTTTTCATGAGCTTTCTTCAAAATTCGTTGCTTTGAAAAAGAATTTCAAAAAACTCTCTTCCGAAAAAGAACAACTTCTCAAAGAGAAGGAAGAGTTGACCCTTAAAATCCAAAATTTTCCAAATGTTGATTCCATGGAATCAACCATCAAAGACCTAAGGAAGACCCTAGCTAAGTTCACCCAAGGGGAACAAAATTTGAACAATCTCCTAGGTTCCCAACGAATTTCTAGAACCACCAATGGACTAGGCTATACCAACCAAACTTCCTCCTCCCATGCACCCACTGTTTTTGTAAGGGGGAGCTCTAGTTTTAAATTTTGTAATTATTGCAAAAATCCCGGGCACCTTATTTATGAATGTAATTGTAAAAACGCCCGGTATGGCCAACCCAAATCTATTTACTATAGTGAAGAATTTTATAGGAGAAGACCCGCCATGAGACAAGTATGGATTGAAAAATCCCTTCTAGCGAGTCTCTCCGGGCCAAAATTTATTTCCTCTCCCCGATGATTCATTGTTTTTATTTAGGGGGAGGATTTTCAAAACCTTGTCTTAGATTCAAAACTTTCAATTCAATTTTTGGTTCAATTTTTTTTTATTTCAATTGTTTTTTGATTCAAAATTTTCATTTCAAACTCAACTCTTGGTTTCAACTCTCAATTCAAAATTTTCTTTTAAATTTTCATTTCTAAATTTCCAACGGTTGGTATCGAATTTTCTTTTTTGATTCAAAACTCTCAATTTCAAAAATTTCATTTGGTTTCAAATTTCAAATTTCAATTGGTTTTTGATTCAAAACTTTCAATTCAAACTGTTATTCAAATTTTTCAATTCAATTTTTCATTTCAAAATTTTCAACAATTTGTATCATTTTCAATTGATTTAAAATCTCGTTTATTCATCGTTTCCCTCAATCAAGTTTTATGCCCCATTCTATTTTGATAATCACAAAGGGGGAGAAATTTCTTGATTGATTGGGGGAGAATCCTTTTGTTCATGCTTTGATTAATTTTCCAATTATCCTTTAAGAATGCCTTTCATTTATGTTTTTACTTTAATTGTTTTGGTGATTGTGATCATCAAAATAGGGGGAGATTGTTGTACATCTCGTTCCCCTCGTTGTTTGATTTTCATGATCACAATCACCTTATTATTTGTCTAACCTTGTTTTTAAGTGTTGTGGATGATAGGCAAGAGATTTCCAAAGGAATGGCCCAAGAAAGCATCTCAAGTGGACTGAAATTCAGTCCACCGGCCAACCGGTGTGATAGCACCGGCCAGCCGGTGGACCTGGCAGAGGCATTGCCCGCTGCCAGGTTCCACCGGTCAGCCGGTGGCTCTGTCACCAGCCAGCCGGTGGAAACTTGATCAAACAGTGTTTGCTACTGTCTGCCCACCGGCCAGCCAGTGGCTCTGGCACCGGTCGGCCGGTGGAGCCTGGATCAAGTTTCATCTCCTCTGCCAAGGCACCGGCCAGCCGGTGGCCCTGCACCGGCCAGCCGGTAGCCCAGTCAAACTAGCCGTTGGGTTTGACCAGTCAACCCTCTTTTGGCTCCCAACGGCTCTTTTAGCCTCTCCAACGGCTCCGAATCCTCCCCAAGGGTTCAATGCCTATAAATAAAGGCCAAGGAAGCCCCAGACTCCCACCGGAACATATACGAAGCCAACGGACATATTTTGGATCAATTGGCCAACCTCCGGCGACTTCCTTCAAAGGAACCTCAAGTGCTCCAACAACTTCCAAATCCAAGGAGCTCCACCCAAGAAGCTTGGAAGCGGCCTTCAACATCTCCAATCAATCAAAGGCGCCCAAGACTTCCTCCATTACGGGTTTTATTGTTTTATTTATTTTGAGCTTTAAAATTGGGTTTGTGCCTACAAACCCCAACCCTTTTCTCATCCCCCTTTCTTTTGGGTTTCACACCACCACTAAGGTGTGAAGAGGTTTCTTCAAGCCTTTCCTTTTAAAAGGCTTGTGTCACGGTGAGCTAGCCTTCACCCGTTAAAAAGGCTAGTGGGTTCTTGCTATTCCATTGAAAGCAAGTGGGTTCTTGCTAAACCACAAAAGCAAGCTGTAATAGGTCCTAGTGCTACCTCAAAGCCTAGTGGGTTTCTTGCTAAAACCATTGAAAAGCAAGCGGTAGGAATCTCTCAACGGTTGAGTTGGGAGCGGAGACGTAGGCCGGGTTTTGGCCGAACTCCGTTATCAATTTCTTGTGTTTTGCCTTCTTTATTTCCGCTGCATTTCAACTTTGATTTTAATTTGTTAATTATTTTTTAAAAGGCAATTCACCCCCCCCCCCCCCCTCTTGCCATCAATCTCTTTCCTCGTTTTCTCCGCCCAACATTTACCTCCTCAGAAGCGTATAGTCGTGCCTCGAAATATGACAACTGATATGTCATCTGAGAAACAACATGACCGACAACTACATCGCGTGATACTACAGAACGAGGAATCCATGTTCCATAGGTCAAACTATATCCATGCCTGTCCTGACTAATAATGCAATGAAATATCTCATCCCTTCACATGGGAAGCGGTCACTGGTCCTCTGGAAGCTATTCTAACTCAAATTCAAATTGAGCCTGTGAAATTTTTAAATATATATACATATATATATATATGTTAATATACAGATTTATGTAAGTATTGTTACTGAGTACAAGAACTTACGACCATTGCTAAAGCCTTTGGATCATTTCGATCACGAGTCCTCATCCACACCGACATTTTATCAGTCGGTGCACCTTGCTCCTGTAACTGTATATAAATAGAATATAAACACAAAACCATATTAATTAATAAATTAAAAAATTAATAATAAATATCTCAGGTTGGATCTGAGATATGTGACGAGTCCCGAGCCTGTGAGGTGGTCCCTGCAACGCTCGATTCTCATAATGGTGTGCTGACACCTCCTACATTCAATTAATTAAAATTTCAAACAAATCACACATTATTGGAAATATATATGAAAAAATAAATATACAAACAGCAACACCCTCAGTAGACCAATATGCAACTAAGTCACTCCACTGAGCTGGGAGGACACCTCTCGAGACTTTTTCCAGAAATTCTAGGGCACCCACATTTGTTACCTAGTGGTCCCTCTGGACTTTGACTTTATAATATTTCCATATCTTACAGAATTTTCTCATACACACAGGCTGAAACTCATCGAGGTATACTTTCAAATTTTTCTATTAATGAAAAAAAATCACATATGTTAGTATTGTTTATATATAGGGAAGAATGTAAAATGGTCTTCTTACCTGAACCTCCATCCAAAGATGATCTAATGTGTCCTGATGGATTGAAGCTCAGTCACGTGTGGTCAATGGAAATCGATGTGGGTCACATATGATATGACCTAGATGATGAATAAATGCAGGGGAATTCAATCCCACGGTATGAAATAGATCATCAAAGTAAGCATCAAACGTCGTGTCAGAATTCCATGATAGAATGACACGACTAGGGCCTCTCTTGCAAGAGGAATAAACAGTCGAGTTTGATCCTATTGAAAACAGTTTTATATATAGTTTGACAGATGTTATAAATATACGTGTGTGTGTGTGTGTGTGTTTATCAATTACATAAAAAATAGAAACAATGACATTCAAATATACCTCAAACCTGAGACTTAGATGGCTCAGATGGATGATGTGGATCTCCTGCCTCTTCCCCTGACATGCCTGCAGTCATAGAAAACATTAGTAAGGGGACTATCCATGGTGTCCAAAAGATAAATTGGACTTTTAAAAAAAATCAAACTTGTACAGTTGTTAATCAAACAAAAAGGGATTGAATAATTATTTGTGGATGGATTTTAAAAAATCATAAAGTTAATAAAATAGATATACAAATTATGTACCAAACCAATCAATGCATAGCCAAATTTCAGATTGAATTAATAAAAATTCAAGCAGCACATGAACCAAATGAAGAATACCTCAATGGTAAGACACACCGATGATAACATGAAGATACCAAAAGATAAATCACCCTAAATATTTATAAATGAATAGACTTCCAAAAGTGAGGATTAAAACTTACTAGGATTTATAAAATGGTTAGATAATTTATGATATCCTAGGAAATTAAATACTAAATAGCAGGAAAACAATTATACCTTTAATTAAGAATTCAAATCGACCGGTTCTCCTTCAATGGCTGTTATGAACCAGTAAATATCTTCTTTACGTTGAACTACGATATGTTCATCAAGCTGTTGGGAAACAAATGGAATAGTCTCAGGTTCATCTTGTTCAATTAAAAACACTCCTTGCTGGGACATTTTCACAATAACTTGCCAACATGGATTTGAAGGCAAAGTAACGAAGATTAATTATTCTACTTGTGATAAAAAAATGAAAGGTTCATTATAAACTCGTTCATTTCTGTATAACATATATTTAAAATTCACCAACGAAAACTGATATTGATCAACTTTATATCCACAAACTGGATCAACCCAATTACACATTAACAATATGTACTTCAACCCGTGTGTGTATACAACTTCAATGATGTCTATAAATTGACCATAGTAATAACCAGAATCGAAGAATGGACAACCGATGCCATGGTTTTGTGTTTCTCGTTTTCCATTAACATATTTAATGTAAAATTGAAAACAATTAGCATATATAGCTTTATAACGACGAGCTGTTATAGATGGACCCTCATCCCGTTGGATAAATTCTTCAGTTAGTGTGGGTTCCCCTAACTCCCTAAGCTTATGAACCTAAATAATTCATAGAATTCAATAATGATTTATGAAGAAATAAATTCTTATAATACTTCACTCATACTGAAAATCAATTTATATGTACATAATCCTTTAACCAATCATGAAATGACGCATAATGAGATTGTTGAATTTGATACTCAGTCACACGTTACATACCTTCTATCATCTCATTAATGTGTTTCCTTCAAATGATAATGCGATGTTTAAATGATCAACTTATGCAAACAAAACATATAAAAGTTAAACAATAAAAGTGATAAGACACTTACTGAATTAATGGGGCAACTGATGGATTATTGAACAATATATATCGATTCCCTTGTATCCAATCGATGTTGTCCATATCAAATATGGTTTCTTCTCCAAGTAGACCGTCATAAATCTGAGAGGGCTTATCTAATTTTGTTTCAACATCTATAAGATATTCTGCACAAAACGTAGTACACTCATCCATCAAATAAGCATTTTTTTATTGATTCCTCTGGATGAGCTCTGTTGCATACAAATCGTTTCAATGTACTCAAATACCGCTCAATAAGATACATCCATCGGAATTGCACTGGACCAGCATCCATTACTTCATCAGTTAGGTGCACTGTCAATTGGACCATAACATTGAAAAATGAGGGGGAAAATAGTTTCTCAAAGTGACAAAGCGTAAGTACAATTTGGTCCTGCAATCTTTTTAAATAACTCATTCGTTAATTTCTTAAACAAAGCTGTCTAAAAAAATTACTCATCTCAATCGATGGATGAACAACATTGGGGGATAAACAATCACAAATTGCAATTGGAATCAACTGCTGAAGTAGTATGTGATTGTCATGACTTTTCAACCCTTGCAATGTCATGCTCGTTAGATTCACACACTTTGAAATATTAGAAGAGTAACCATCAGACACCTTAAGCATATTTGAAATGGAATGAACTGTCTATTTATCCTTTGAAGTCATCGGATACTGTGCAACAGGCATATATGCCTTGCTTCCCTTAGCTAATTGTAAATGAAACTGTTTCCTTAAACCCATTTCTTCCAAATCATGACATGCATTAACATGGTCCTTTGATTTTCCACTAACACCTAAAATGGTCCACAATATGTTATCACAAAAAAAAATTCAATGTTTATGACATCCAAATTATTCCTTAGCATGTTAGTTTTCCAATACCGAAGACTATATAAAATACATTTCTTTAACCAATTGTGACTTTGCTGCCTACCCACAGCACAAATATTACGTAATGGATGAGCCACCAAATCTTGAATTTCATATACTGTACGGATGTTTTATTCCTCAATCTGCAATAACATTTAGACTCCTGTCATGTTCTTTGCTGCTGGGCTGAAATCTCTAGAACCATCAAATGCTACTTTGTCATTTTTTAACCTGTGCTGAGGGGGGAGAAAATGTTTGTGACCCATGTATTCCCATTTTTTGGAATGTTTAATCCATACAGATTTTTTACTTTTATTGCAACATGGGCAAGAAAATTCCCCTTTCGTACTCCAGCCTGATAAATTTGCATAAGCCAGGAAGTCATTGATTGTCCACAATAAAGCATCCTGCAGTTTGAACATTTCATTCACTTAATAGTCATAAGTCATCACACCATCACCCAAAAATTCATTCAATTCATCAATCAATGGCTGAAGGTAAACATCAATATTATCCCCCGGACATCTAGGTCCATCAATAAGAGTGGAATGTAATATAAATTGTTTCTTCATACAAATACACATAGGAAGATTATACGGAACCAACACCATGGGACATGTGCTATGAGTTTCACTAACCATATACTTGAATGGATTGAAACCATCTGCTGCCAACCTCAATCAGACATTACGAACATCTTTAGCAAAATCGGGATGTCTCTCATCAAAATCATTCCTTGCATGAGAGTCTGTCGGGTGGGTTAACATATCACTTTCATGAATTCTTTTTTCACGCCATCTCATTAAATTAGAATCTTTAGATGACATAAAAAATCTTTTCAAACTCAGTTTAAGGGGAAAGTAATGCATTTGCTTTACGGAAATCGGTTTCCCCTATATCGCAATCTGACTTTGATGAGTCTGATTTCCCCTGACCTCCTTCCACCTGGAAGCACCACAAACCATACAAATATCCAAATGGGAAGTTTCCTTTCTCAACAATATATAGTTGTTTGAACATGCATCTATGGTACCATATGTAAAAACTAAGTTCTCTGTCAACTTACGAGCATGGAAATACGACGTGGGAATCTTAGCGTCGACAGGAAGAACCTATTTCAATAACACCAACAGCATGTCGAATGATGTGTCTAACCACTGATTCAAAGTCTTCAAATGCAAAAAATCCATGATAAATGACAATTTATTATAATAAGTACATCCAGGATATAATTATTTTTTTGCATCATCAAGTGCTTCATAAAACCTCCTCGAATCACGATCTGTAGCAGAGCAAAGATTTATCTCATCAGTCTCAAGATTCTGGATGTCAATTCCTTCAGGATCCAACCCACATACCATTTCAGTAAGAATTTCATGCATTGGATCATTCATAATTTCATCAACATCCATCTTAACTGCATCCGTATTTTGACAACGAACATATTCCTCTCCATGACAAGTCCAACTCTTATAATTTTTCCGAAATCTGTTAAAGAATAGGTGCTCCCTCACAGTATCTCATTTTAATTTGTATTTGTTTTCACATTTTCTACATGGAAAACTAATATAGTAACTTTCAAATCCTCTGGTGAAGTCAATAAACTGCATAATTCCATTGAAATATTCTCTAGACGTTCAATTTAGAAGATCAATCAAACTCTTATCCACTATAATATTTGTATAACAAACATTTAAACAATACTTATTACATGATTTTTTCATATCAAATGTATTTAAAATAAATACTAACCAATTTCTTGTGGACCATTGATAAAATAATAAAATAATATATTTTAATAATAAACAAGAGAATAGATAATGGAATGTAAATAAAAGCCCATGTCATGTCATACATGATTGCGCTAAAAACCTAGAAGGGAGGGGAGCCTAAGTTGGTACTGCAGGGGAGAGGAGAGGCATGTAAATACTCGAACATTACATGGATATCTTTTTCATAAATATATGGGACTTTTATGAGTCCTTGAAAATTGGCGGTGCTTGATTCCGAGGCCCGGTGTGCCCGGAATCAATTTCTGAAGTTTTGTTCGGGTACGTTTAGTAAACGTACGAGCAAGTTTATAAAACTTTTGAGCCGGTGCTCGGAAATGAAATCTGAGGGCACCATTGATCTCACAGCACTGGTATTCATTTAAGAAGACTTTCACCTTGACGGAAGCTGATCGGGAATAAAAGTTAGTTTTTGGCTTTTTATAAAAAATAATAATAAAATAAAGTACAACACTTTATTTTATTTTTAAGTTGCCATATGTTGATTGTGTTGGTTAAAACCTCCCATTGGGTGTTTGTGTTGGGACCTCCACACCCTAACCTCCCATGAGAGGTTATGGTGGTGGGGTCCACCCGAGCATAACCTCCCATGGGAGGATATTTGAGGTGGGGACCACCCAAGCCGCATAACTTCCCTATTAATGATAGGGGTGGGGACCACCCAACCCCTATTTATGGTGGAGGATGAAACCTCTCTACTCTCCCTCATTAATGAGGGAGATCCTCTTGACCTCCCTGCACAATTAATTGCGCCAACGCATGTGTTTAATTAATGAGAGCCTCTTGGCATCCTCTAAATTAATAAGACAACACTCGTTCATTTAATTTGGTGGAGCCGGGTCTTTAATTCTCTTTTTTGAATTAGTGTGTCAATGTAATATTACACAACTAATCTAATATTATTTATTTGGCATTTCTATTTTGGTGGAATTGAGAGGGACTTGGGAGAAAGGTGCTCTCAACGAAGAACGCTCCTCCCAATGAAGAACGCAAAGAATGCCAGATTTCTTCTTCGTCTTATTTCCTAGAATCCTACCGACATGGAGCACCTTCCGCGACAGACTCAACATAGGATTCGGAGAGCATGACAGATGCGATGAATGATGAATCCTTTCGTCTTCTTCCCGCGACTTCAAACGTCAACGAACGTTGAACGACAAATAATAAGTTAGTGGTTTTTTCATGTTGATGCTTCCCTTTTCTTCTTCTCTTCATCGAATGAAAAATTGATACAAAGTGTTGTAAGTAATTGTTGAGCTTCATTATAATGAGCCAAATGATATCATCTCTAAACGCGGAGGGTGCGATCCAAACTAACATGGCCTGACTCCCTCCTTCGTTCTTTCATAATGATTCTTCATCATGGTGATGTGGCAACGGCAAGGAAGGCGACACTGACAAAGGATACACTACCAGTGGCCTCCGCGAATTAAACCGCCCCTACGGCGTGCCTATACATTCGTCCGAACACCGTCGTGCCCCGCCGCACGCATCGCGTCTTACCAGTGTGCTGCCCCGTATGCTCTAACCTACCCCGCGCCGCCTGCCCACACACTATTGGGCCCTGCGTCGCTGGCCCGTGTGCCGCCGCGCCCCCCGTCGCCAGCCGCCGTGCTCGGCGGCGCCTGCCCGCGGGCCCCGCCCGTCGCCCCATCGCAGCCATTCCGCGCGCCCCGCGTACTGGCCAGCCCTGCCGAAAACCTTCCCGGTGCCCCCACGCCCTTCCCAATTCCCCCACATGCTGCCTATCCCTACTGGCGGCCTGCCCGATGCCCCCACACCCTACACGGAGCCCACGCGTGCTGCCCGCGTGCCACCACGTTTTGACCGACGCACCAGCGGCCTACCCGGCGTTTTTCCAGCCTGCCCACGCCCCGCACGGCCTGCCCGTAAGCCTCCAGGACATCGACCTCCCAAGCCACGCCCCTCGCGGCGTAGGCCGAACCAGCCCCGGCTTTCGGGGCGAGACGCATGCATGGCGACATCCGGGCCGAACCGCCCTCGCAGTCCACTCGGTCGGGCCCAGCGGACAGGCCATTACATGGTGGGCTGACAAGCCGAACAGGTTGGGTCAGACCCATTGGGTCTATCCAGGTTGACCCAGATCAGGTCAGCCCAGACTGGGTTGGGCCGAGTCAGTCCGACCGGGTCAGACCGGACCCGGGCCCACTACCAACCCTTTGCTTACTTTGGACATATTTGTGGCACCGGACGTTCGTTTGAAGAGTCGTTAGTGGAACTGGAAATCTTGATGAGATAAAGTCCCTTTGAGTATACTCCACTGGAGTTCGGGTTATAGTTGAGATAAGGTTAGGTTGGTTCGTACACGAATCCAACCGGGTCCTCGAGACTAAAAGGCTAATAACTCACAGACTGGGCATCCGATTGACGCGTCGTCTATTGCGTTGAGACCCCTATGACGTGGTGGTCCATTGAGATACTTCTACCTGAGACTTTGTGACACTTGGAGTATCAAATAGTAGATCGTTGAGCGGATCATTCTGGTGACAAGCAGGTAGAGTACGGAGACCTAATAGCTAGCTGAGACCTAATGACTACTTGACCAATTCGACTCGGAGTGACCCGACTTGCCCAGTGGAGAGCGCCTCTGTGTGATGCGGCAGACCCAAGGTGGAGGAGCACCTCTGTGTGAGTACACCAGACCCGTGGTACTTGACAGGAGAGGTACCTCTGTAGGCTATTAGGGTGAGTGCCTCTGTGTGACACGACAGACCCACGGTGGGGAGCGCCTCTGTGTGATGCAGAAGACTCACAAAAATCGATAGGAGGAGTGCCTCAGCAGTCCAAGGATAGTGGGAAGCGCCTCTATGTGATGTGATAGGTCCATCATACTCGATTGAGGAGGAGTATGCCACCATCCATGGTTTCGATAATAAAAATCCTGGTTTGAGGTGAGCCTTTGACTTTTGTGTTTTCTTTGTGATTGAGATGGGTTACTACATAACTTAGGTATATGTATGGGAATATTACTAAGTAATGGTTATCTGTTGATTTCTTACTTTTTTATTTATCCTTGTTGGATTTTGTGAGACTTTGAGGGTCCCGGGATCCCTACTGAGTATCGTTATACTCACCCTTGCACGGGCTATGCTCGCACCTCGTTGTGTTGGATGCAGGCGATGGACAACACTGACAGAGGCCCAAAGCGCCAAGACTGGACGGTGTTCGGAGGTGGAGCTTACGACGAGTCGGTACACAGAGGAGTCTGACGGGCGTGGAGTGCTGAGGTGGCCATCTGTACCTACCATTCAGGTAGGAACCCCGAAGGACGATCCAGGAGCTTCTCTTTACCTTTCTGCTATTATTCACTTTTTTAGTTGTACTTGTACTTTACTGTTGGGTTTGTGTTTCTGGCCCCTTTTACATTCTAGTACACTTTTTGTATATAGTTTTTACCTAGTGATTTGCTTCATATTGTGTACTCTTATGTGTTTTTTTACAGTTATAAAGTCAATGCCTTCCTAGTTTCGGGATATATGCCATTGGTTCTAGTCGTCAGCCCCTAGCCTATGGAAGGTGGGCTTGGGGTAGTTACGACATGGGCCCTGGGGGATGGGTCGTGACAAATTGGTATCAGAGGAGTTGATTCTACCACATAACATTGGACTCTGATATTTCTTTTCTGTGAAGCAATAGTGTTAAGGGTACTAAGTGTGGTTTTCAGTTCAGGAAGTCCAGTGTTGGTGCAAGAAGCCGACGTATCCATACACCAGGACCCTGAATTCTGATATCCGACTCAGTGCATGAAAACACTGATTGCGTGTGTGTTTTCAAAAGTTTTTCTTTAAGTCATCTCAACCAGGTCAGCTCACCAGGTTTAGTCTTTTGACCGTGTCGCATCTGTTTCTTTCAAGATGCCTCCCCACAGACGACCAGTTAGAGCCCCGAGATTCATACGTTCTGACAGCCCACCGAGATACGAGGCCTCGGTGTAGGGCCCTCTTCCAGTTGAGGCACCAGTAGTGGAAAGAGCGGTACCACTTCTCATTGGGAAGCCGATGCCACCAGCCCCAGCAGTAGATGATGTACGCCACTTGATCGTGTTTCACGAGTTCCAGCGCCAGAGGCCACCCCAGTTTAGGGGAGAGACAGACCCACAGGCGGCTGAGGATTGGCTAGGCTTGTGGTGAGAGTCTTCAGGCTAGTAGGGACACCAGCTGACTTTATATTGATCCTTGCACCCAGCCTCCTTCAGTCAGCAGCAGGTAGATGGTGGAGCCGGATGCTCCAGGTTCATGATGAGGCGACACTTCTTCGGGCAGACTTCGAGAGCCTATTCCAGGCAGAGTTTGTCCCAACCACCCTTCAAGCGGTACAGATACATGAGCTACTGCATCTACGGTAGGGTAGCATGATGGTGGTGCAGTACTCAGTGAGGTTCACCAACCTCTCATGCTACTCCACTGATATGGTACGTAACCCATTCTTTAGGGCCCAGACCTTCAAGTAGGGACTCAGGCCAGAGATCAGAGCTTCTTTGATCTCACTTAGAATCTCGACTCATGCGGGGTGTTACAGGGAGCTCTCTTAGTGGAGAGTTTCCTTGTTGTGCAGTCTCCAGCAGCGAGACACACCACTGGCCGACATACAGCGGAGTCTTCTGAAGCTGGTAGTATACATATTTTGTAGAGGTCCAAGAGGAATAGACTTATAGGTGGTTGACTACATGACTCAGGGTCGATTTTTTGGGGCACACAGAGAAGAGACACACATGCCGGTAGTAGGAAGTGTTACTCATGCGACGGGCTTGGTCACATGGATCGTGACTGTCTGACCCACCACTCTAATGATCAATAGATAGTTGAGGGACCTCCCAGGAAGTGGTAGAGATTCAATCGAGGCGGTCCACAAGGCGCAGGTGGATGTGGCAGAGGAGATTGTCGAGAAGCTGGCGGTGGGCAATGTTACGAGGTGTTATCGCCACCACCACCAGAAGGTCCACCCTGACCGCAAGGATCGGGTGGAAAGGGGAGATCTCAACTTCAGGAAGCTGAATCATATGACCATGGTTCACCAAAGATGATATGAGGTATAATCTGTGTCTACTCCACCTTAGCTGTAGTACTTATAGACACAGGTTCCGGTCACTCTTTCATTGCCACATCCCTCATTCAGAGATCAGAAATTCTGATGGAGTCGTTGTCTCGATCCTTACAGATAGAGACTCCTATGATAGTTTATTAGATGATTATGCACTGGTGTTGACAGTACGATCTTACTCTAGGAGGTGATAGCATCAGCTGGGATCTCCTAGTAGAGACGTCGAGGCCTTATGATTTCATCTTGGGTATGGACTGGTTATCTACAGTCCATGCCCAGATCAACTATATTAGTCACAAAGTGTGGTGTGTTCCCATGGATGGGACCAGATTTACCTTCACCGGTAATAAGGGAACCTTTGCAGCACAGGACAGACTTACTCGGAGGAGTGTGCACCCGATCACTCAATAGTTTTCTTGCCTCACCCTTGGAGTGGTTGATGTGGAGAGTCTGACTTATCCTATAGTGGTGGACCAGTACGCGGATGTCTTCCCTGATGATGTTCTGAGACTACCTTCTCACAGAGAGATGGGATTCTACATTGACCTATACCTCGGGACGACACTAATATCTACACCAACATATCGGATGGCTCCTTTTGAGCTTCACGTGCTGCAGGTACTGCTAGAGGACTTGCAGGGAAAGGGATTCATCAGTCCTAGTGTTTCTCCCTGGGCACCCCAATTCTGTTCGCCAAGAAGGCGGATGAGAGCTTGAGGCTTTGTGTTGACTACTATCGCCTGAACCAGGTGACTATGAATAATAAGGACCCACTCCCGAGGATTGACGACCTCTATGATCAGTTAAAGGGAGCTCGGTGGTTCTCAAAGATAGACCTCAGATCAAGTTATCACTAACTCAGAGTTCGAGATAAGGATGTGCAGAAGACGGCCTTCAGGTGTCGTTATGGCCACTACGAGTTCTTGGTTATTCCATTCGGCGTAACCAATTCTTTAGCAGTGTTCATGAGTCTCATGAACAGGATCTTCCAGCCTTACCTCGATCACTTTGTCATAGTCTTCATCGATGAAATTTTGATCTACTTGACTACTGAGGAGGAGCATGTCTACCATTTGCGGGTAGTACTGGACACACTCTGAGATAACCAGCATAACAGTAAGCTCTCGAAGTGCCAGTTCTAGATTCGAGAGGATCATTTCTTGGGACATGTCATCTCAGAGGCTGCAGTTGCTGTGGATCCAGCAAAGATTGAGGTGATACTTTCTTGGGAGGCACCCAGGAGTGTGACGGAAGTTCATAGTTTCCTAGTCTTGTTTGGATACTACTAGAGATTCGTTCCATACTTCTCCAGAGTTGCAGCACCACTATCAGCCTTGATGAAGAAGGGGTAACCCTTCATGTGGTCGGAGAGATGCCAGTAGAGCTTTCAGGAGCTATGGAAGAGGCTGACTAGTGCCCCATATTGATGCTTCTAGAGGAGGGTGTGGGGTACTTAGTCTACTGAAACGCATCAGGGGCCAGACTCGGGTGTCTCCTGATTCAGGAGCGAGTTGTGATCGCGTATGGTTCTCGACAGCTGAGACAACACGAGCAGAACTACGCTACCCATGACCTGGAGTTAGTAGCAGTGGTCTTTACCTTGAAGATGTGGTGGAACTATCTGATGGGAGAACGTTTTTACCATGTACTCTGATCACAAGAGTCTCAGGTATATCTTCTCTCAGAAGGACCTAAACCTAAGACAGCGGTGTTGGCTTGAGTTCCTCCAGGACTATGACTTCAAGATAGTCTAGACTTCTGGGAAGGGGAACATTGTTACAAATGCGCTCATCAGGAGGACTAGTATTTAGCCGCTAGGAGAGGCGAAAAAGCATCTGGATGCCTTACAGATATCCTTGGTGGATAGGGATGGAGCTGCATTCCTTCAGTCTCTTACGGTCACTCCCCCACTCCTTCGGCGAGTCAGGGAAGCACAACATGGGGACACTGACTACGAGACACGACATGTTCAGATATCTATAGGGCATGTACCTGACGGATTTTCTGAAGGTGGGGAGCACGTCATCCTCTTCAGAGGACAAACAATGGTACCAGTAGCGGAGTTTGTCTCTTGGTGCCTCACTTATCAACAAGTGAAGGCGGAGCACCAAGTACCACCAGGATTGGTTTAGCCTTTAGAGGTCCCAGAGTGGAAGTGGGATGGAATATCCATGGATTTCATGACGGTTCTTCCACGTACATCCAGGGGTCATGACTCGATTTGGGTGATTGTCGACCGACTCACCAAGTCGGCCCACTTCCTACCGATCAGAGATCAGGGCCCAGTAGAGAGCTTGGGATGCCTCTACCTGCAGGATATTGTTCATATATTTGGAGTACCTTCATCTATTGTCTCCAATTGTGATGCACAATTTACTTCCCGTCTATGGAAGGGGTTGCAGGGAGCTTTCGGGACATATCATTGCTTGAGCACCACCTTCCATCCTCAGATGGATGGTCAGACTGAGCGGACTATTCAGACCCTTGAGGACATGCTCCATGCATGTGTCCTTGACTTTGGTCACAGCTGGGAGGATCATCTTCCTTTGGTGGAGTTTTCATACAACAACAACTATCACTCTACCATCGGCATGGCACCTTTTGAGGCCTTGTATAGTCAAACATGCAGATCGACACTGTGATGGACAGACCCAGGGGAGTCAGCACTAGTGGGGCCAGAGATGGTACGGGCTACCACGGAGAAGGTGTAGATCATCCAAGAACGAATGAAGACTGCACAGAGCAAACATAATTCGTATGCTGATAGGAGATGGAGACCTATAGATTTCGAGGATGGAAACCACATCTTCCTACGGGTCTCACCTCGATGAGGTCTACGAACATTTGGCTGAGGTGGAAAGTTATCTTCGAGGTTCATTGGACCTTTCTAGGTCCCCAGCAGAGTAGGCGAGGTGGCTTACCGCTTAGCTCTTCCACCTCAGTTGCACCGGGTGGATAACGTCTTCCACGTATCTCAGTTGAGGAGATACGTGCATGACCCTTCTCACACAATCGACCATGGGGAGCTGGACATTGATGATGGGGTGACTTTCACGGAGGTTCCAGTGGAGATTGAGGATCGACAGGATCAGGTCCTACGTGGACATTTGATACCTCTGGTGCACATTCGTTGGAAGCATGGGAACCTCTAGGAGAGCACATGGGATCGGGAGGCTCAGATGCATGCTTAGTATTTCCATTTGTTTCCTTAGTATGAGTTGTAGCTTATAGGGACGTAAATCCCTGAGGTGGGGAGAATGTAAAGACCTGGAAATTCCATGGAAATTTTTTTCTTAAATACATGGGATTTTTATGAGTCCGCGAAAATTGACGGTGCTAGATTCTGAGGTCCGGTGTGCCCGGAATCAATTTCTAAAGTTTTGTTCAGGTACGTTCAGTAAGCGTACAATCAGGTTTATATAAATTTTGATCTGGTTCTTGGAACTAAAATCTGAGGGCAACGTTGAACTCGTAGCACCGGTATTTTATTAAGAAGGCTTTCACCTCGATGGCAGACGTTCAGGAATAAAAGTTTGTTTTTGGATTTTTATAAAAAAATAATAAAATAAAGTACTACACATTATTTTATTTTTAAGTTTCCATGTGTTGAGTGTGCTGGTTAAAACCTCCCCTTGGGAGTTGGTGGTGGGACTGCCACACACTAACCTCCCGTGAGAGGTTATGGTGGTGGGTCCCACCCGAGCATAACCTCCCAAGGAAGGATATTTGAGGTGCGGACTACCCGAGCCACATAACCTCCCTATTAATGATAGGGATGGGGACCACCCGACCCCTATTGATAGTGGAGGATGAAACCTCTCAACTCTCCCTCATTAATGAGGGAGAGCCTATAGACCTCCCTGTGCAATTAATTAAGCCAACACATGTGTTTAATTAAGTAGAGCATCTTGGAATCCTCCAAATTAATGAGACAACACTCGTGCATTTAATTTGGTGGAGCTGGGTCTTTAATTTGCCCTTTTGAATTGGTGTGCCAACGTAATATTAGATGACTAATCTAATATTATTTCATTGGCATTTCTCTTTTGGTGGAATTGAGAGGAAATTGGGAGAAAAGTGCTTCCAACGAAGAACGCTCCTCCCAATGAAGAACGCGAAGAACACCGGATTTCTTCTTGGACTTATTTCCTGTAATCCTACCGATGTGGAGCGCCTTCCATTGCCGACTCAACTTGGGATTCAGAGAGAGTGACGGACGCAACGAATGACGAATCCTTTCATCTTCTTCTCATGACGTTAAACGTCAATGAATGAAGAACAACAAATAATAAGGTAGGGGTTTTTTGCATGTTGATTCTTCCCTTTTCTTCCTCTCATCATCGAATGAAAAATTGATACAAAGTGTTGTAATTAATTGTTGAGCTTCATTCTGATGAGACAAATGATATCATCTCTAAACACGGAGGGTGCGGGCCAAACTAACATGGCTCGACTACCTCCGCCATTCTTTCGTAAGGATTCTATGGCATGGCTATGAGGCGACGAAAACAAAGGCGGCAATGAGGAAGTCTGTGCTACTCGTAGACTCTTCGAATTGTACCACCCCTGCGGCCCACCTATACTTCCAGCCGAACACCACTGTGCCCCACTGTGCAAAACGCGGCTTACCCGCGTGCTACCCCGCGCGCCCCGGCCTGCCCCACGCCACCTACCTGCACGTCGCCGCACCCTGTACCTCCTTCCCGCGCACTCTGCGCGCTACCCGGCTCTGCCGGTGCCCTACCCGGCATGCCACTCGCGCTGCCCCGCCCTGCCGGTGTCTCGGCGCCCCACCCGACGCCCCCGCGTGCTGCTAGCCCTAATGGCGGCCTTCCTGGTGCCCCCGTGCTCTACCTGCTCGCCACCGCGGACTGCCCGGCGTCCAGCCGGCCTACCTAATAGCCTCCCGGCCACTGACCTCCTGATCCACGCCCCTCGCAGCGTTGGCTAAACCAACCCCGGTATTCGGGCCGAGCCGCCTGCGTGGTGGTATCCAGGCCGAACCGCCCTCACAGTCCGCTCGGCTGGGCCGAGTGGACGAGGTCTAACTTAGTGGGATGACCCGCCCAATGGGTTGGGTCAGACCCATCAGGTCTGTTTGATTTGACCGAGACTGGGTCAGCCCAGACTGGGTTGGGCCGAGTCGGTCAGACCGGGTCGGACCAGACCCGGGTCCACTACCGAACCTTTGCTTAGTTTGGCCACATATGTGGCACCAGACGTCTGTTTGATGAGCCGTTAGTGGCGCTGGTAATCTTGATGGAAGACGGTCCCTTTGAGTATACCCCACTGGAGTTCAGGGTATAGTTGAGATACGGTCGGGTTGGTTCATACACGAATCCAACTAGGCCCCCAGGACTAAAAGGCTAAGAACTCACAGACCGAGTGTCCGATTGACGTGTCGTTTGTTGTGTTGTGACCCCTATGATGTGGCAGTCCTTTGAGATACTTCTATACAAGACTTCGTGATACTTGGAGTATCGACCAGTAGCTCATGGAGTGGATCCTTCCGGTGACGAGCATATAGAGTACGGAGACCTAGTAACAGGCTGAGACCTGAAGACTGTTTGACCGATTCGACTCAGAGTGTCTCGACTAGCCCAGTGGGGACCGCCTCTGCGTGACACGATAGACCCATGTTGGAGGAGCACCTCTGTGTGAGCACGGTAGACCCGCGGTACTCGACAGGAGGAGTACCTTTGTAGGCTATTAGGGGGAGCGCCTCTATGTGATGTGGCAGGCCCACAGTGGGGAGCGCCTCTATGTGATGTAGAAGACCCATAGCACTCGACAGGAGGAGTGCCTCAGCAGTACAAGGATAGTGGGAAGCGCCTCTGTGTGACGCGGCATTCCCACTGTACTCGATATAGGAGGAGTACGCCACTAGCCATGGTTTCTATAATAAAAATCCTGGTCTGAGCTGAGTCTTTAACTTTTGTGTTTTCCTTATGATTGAGATGGGTTACTAGATAACTTAGGTATATGTATGGGAATATACCTAAGTAATGCTTATCTGTTGATTTTGTACTTTTTGATTTATCCTTGTTGGATTTTATGAGACCTTGAGGGTCTCGGGGTCCCTACTAGGTATCGTTATACTCACCCATGCATAGGCTATGACCACACCTCGTTGTGTTGGATGCAGACGACGGACAATGCTGATAGAGGTCGAGATCTCCAGGACTAGATGGTACCCGGAGGTGGACCTTACGACAAGTCGGTACAATGAGGATTCTGATGGATGTGGAGTGCTGAGGTGGCCATCTGTACCTACCCTTCATGTAGGAACCCCGAAGGACGATCCAGGAGCTTCTCTTTAACTTTCAGCTATTTTTCCCTTTTTCATTTGTACTTGTACTTTACAGTTGGGATTGTATTTCCAACCCCTTTTACTTTCCATCACACTTTTTGTATACAGTTTTTAAATAGTGTTTTTCTTCCTGTTGTGTACTTTGATGTGTTTGTTTACAGTTATAAAGGCCATACCTTCCCAGTTTAGGGATATATGCCTTTGGTGCTAATTGCTAGACCCTGGCCTATGGAAGGCAGGCTTGGGGTAGTTATGACACAGGCCCCAGAGGATGGGTCGTGACAAGGAAGCATAGGGGAGCCAGAGCCGGAGACGATGCGACAAGGGAGGGGACCGGCGGTGGTGGCGATGGCGATCCGGAGGAGAGGAGGCAGTGAGGTAGTGACGGTGCAACGAGGGTGGGATGATGAGGGAGGCGACAGAGGACAGTAGTGAGCCGAAGTGGATGGGAAGCAGCGGTGAGGGGACAAGCAGTGGCTGTGCGGGGAGGGAGGGGACCGGGTGCCGATAGTGCCACAGGGGAGGGGACGATGGGGGAGGGGACGGGTGGAGATGGTGCGGCGAGGGAGGGGGACGAAGAGTAAGGGGACAGGGGATGGCAGAGAGCCAAAGCTGAGGGCAGCAAAGAGATGGGGGATGGGCAGCGAAGGGGCGGAGGGTGGAGGGATAAGGGCTGAGGGCCGAGGGACAAGGGGGCAGAGGGTAGAGGGGGCAGAGGCTGGAGGGCGGAGTGTGGAGGGCGCAGGCTGGAGGGCGGAGGGTGGAGGGCGGAGGGGGCGAAGGTCATAGGGGGTGGATGGTGGATGGTAGAGAGGGGATGGGCGGCGAGGGGTGGAGGGAGGTGAGTGGATGGGCGGAAAGGGAAGAGGATGGAGGGCGACGGGGGATAAGCGGTGGGATGCAGGTATAGGGTTTCGCGAGGGGAGGGGGCAGGGGGCGCCAAACCTTTTTTTTAAGGCTAGCGATCGCCAAAGGCGGCCACTATACGCCACCTATAGGGACCGCCAGAGGCGGTCGCCCGTGTTTGGGGGATCCAAAGCCCATTTCTTTAGTAGTGTTTCCACACTTGTAATCATATCATATGATTTGTAAAATGCATTATTTTCCCATCTAATAGCTACATTATCTTTTTTCCCATTTTTATTCCAACATTTATAACTCCGATTTATTCTGTGATAGATCAAGTGTTCTTCCAACTCCTATGGACTAAGTTATCTTTAATAATAATAGTGTAAACATGGAAAAAGGATTTGAGAAGCTTCATATGCATGATCTTTCGAAAACATTATGAACTCTTTCACTCTATCTCTATACACATTTTTCAAAAAATTGGCATCCATCCATTCTTTATTCACATCTATCCTATTAAATTTGGTGATATTAGTATTTAACCAAATTAATACAGAAAATATTGATATAATTTAATGGTTTTCCTAATTCAATAAAAATCTAATCTTAAATGATTATGGAAAAAATACAGTTCAAATGTCTTTCAAAAAGTATTTAAAAAATCACATGAAATACCATTACAAAAACCAACCATTTACACAAATTCCTCTTCAAAATAACACACCCTTTATAAAATAAATAAATTAGTTCTATACACTCTGTAACAAAACCCCATTTCCTTTTTTTAAACATTCATGGCAACACCATGACCCAACAACCTTAATCATTTAAAATGACCAACAACACTCTAAGAAACATTTCAAAACACTTGAATCATTTTAAAAGAGACAGATATGTATTTTCATAAAGACATAGATCCCAAGAGTATAAATTTATAAAAGACTCATAGAAAACACCTTGATTCCTCACAAATCAATCATTGTAGCAGATTCCATCACATTATTCCAATGTTTGGTGTAATAATATTAATTTCCATAAGAGTTTGATATTGTGCTACCCACCATTGGATATCCCTTATTGAGGCTTCCATTGTCTAATTATTTCAATTATCCTTCACTGCAACACCAAAGTCCCAATAGATAAGTTCCATAGTCAGTGACCACACTCACAACCCTGAAACACCCCTGTTCTAGTTTACTACAAAGACTCCATTATCCCAACGATCATTGACTCACACAAAATCAATTAGTTTTACACCCCAAGAACAATGTATATGTCTCTCACATGATGTACTATTGGTTCATTCCTTTATAAATACACATAATAAAATCTATAACCATTAACCCAACTACTAGATCGAGAGCGCTCCAAACACTCAATTTATGAAGTCGAATGCATCCATATTCCTACACACAAAGGTGTATTAATATATAATTATCTCTTGGTGATAGAAGACCCCTACGGGAAAAATGAATTGAAAAAAAATCCCAAAAAATCCAATTCATTAAAAAATTATGACTTTATATTTATGAAATAATAATTCTAAAGAGAGAGTTGTGTTTTCATAATCATATTTATGTTTAAATAATTTATTTTAATTAATATGTAAATCCACATAAGTAATCATCATAAAATGAACCATTTAAATAAAATGTGTTTTATATAAAAATTATGTACACCATTAACTCTTTCTAAAAACCAATTTTCATAATATAAATTATTGCTTATGTTTTTATGTAACAATCATGATTTTAATTTCATCTTACTCATTCTCACTTAGTCAACCCATCCATTACATCACCACTGAATCATCCTCTTAATTGAAGGTTAAATTGGTTTTTTGAATTATAATTCATTCAGGTTTAAGTGGAATGTGATGATTTCCATTATAGAACAATAATATAACTCAATATGAGTTGCATTATATATACTATAACAAACATAGAATGTTTAATATAAGATACAATTTCTATATAATAAGTATTTATCAACGTGGGTTGACACAATTGGACAACTTATTGTTTTAATTTCATCTAATGATTAATAAAAAATGATACAATGTGACATATTTATAATATAAAGGTGTGTCAAACAACTCAAAATTGGTCTCCTCAACATAGAAATTTATATAAAAAAATATGACATAGGCTTCTGAGGGTTTAGTCAAATAAAATTTATATAAAAAAAACCTTAAAATAAATTATCGAATATGGAGGTCTCTATTTAATACCATATAGAAGGTACATTGTGAAATATTTATAGTAATGGAGTGCTTAATTACTATAGTGATTCTTGGGTCTTGCAAGTAACAACTAAATTCACAATTCCATAAGTTATACACTTATCAAATGTGATCAAACACCCATCTAGTTGACCATCCAATTGTTTTCAAAATAAAAATAATTCCCTTTACCAAAAGATCCCAACAAAAACTAGTTCATGCCTCAAATGAATCCCATGTACCCAATGGACACTATTCACATCATACCAACTGTTCATAATGAAAACATAAAATTGAACTAATGTCCATTGATCATAGAACTTCCATATATAATCCTATTATTTTCTAAAATCCATAAGAATTCCTAACCACACTATTTTCCCATTAACAACACTAAAAATAGAAATTCAATATTAACATAGAATCCCTTTCCATATACACATTGAACATGAATAAACATTGATTATACCCAAACCATAGTTTCCTAATTTCATTTAATAACAGACAACATTACTTTGTATACCTTTTAAGATTCAAAACAGTTCAATACACATCTAATCCAAACTTGCTTAACTCCCATCACCATCTGAAGAAGATAACGTCACAAACAAAAACATTATAATCACAATCTAAATATCTTTAAATAAATTCCAATACTATATCTATAAAACATTTCATATTTTGAAATAAATAATTCACTAGTATGCCTAGGCTTACACCTAAGCTTCCAAATTCTCAGAAAATCCCACATTCCAAAACTAATTACATATCAACAAGTGTATAAAATCCACATGTTTACAATCCATTACAAAAGATAAAGAACATAAACTTTTTGTATACAGATGAAACAAATCATGAACTTTATAATTTCAGTGTAACTAATTTATATCAATTTCTATTAAACCATTTCATATTTGGATGACCCATTCCAAAGATTTTATAAAAACACAAAGCTTCAAACTAAATTAATATTTTTCATTTAGAAATTCTAAAAATCCTATTTTGAAAATATATTATTAAGAAAAACTAAACCATCAAATAAGTTCTATTAGTATTTCCAAATATAACACTCCCAAATGTAAAATATATATAATTCAGAAAAAAAATGGTAACACCATCATTAAACCTCATTTGATTAGAGTGCAGTAACAGTGGAAACTCGGAAAACCAACAGGAAATTCATTTAGTGCACAAATAAGGACCACCAATGACCACAATTTTCTACAGGGAGATTATCACATACAATTCACAACTACAACATTAATATCAAACTATAATAACATTCGAAACGGATGAGAAATAGAGGAAAACTCACCATAGAGGTGTGGTTCAACACGCGGTGGAGGACCGACTCACGGTGGAGGAGTCCTACGACGGAGGAGAGGTGCATGAAAGATGAGTCCTTTGGTTGAGGAGTGTTGAATGACGGAGGATAGGCACATGGGGATGCTGGGATCAAGGTGGAGGGAATCGTGGAGGCTGAGGAGTCAGTGGAGAAGGAGAGGAACACATCAAAGGAGAGGCATACAACATAGGAGAGTCACATGGTGAAGGAGAGTCGTGCGGCAGAGGAGAGGTGCAGGGCATAGGAGAGGCGTGCAAGGAAGGTCTGTTCACATCATAGAAGTCGGGGGGAGAGGAGGAGGGGGATGCATCAGTAAGCTTCTGCGAGAGCTCGAGAGGTGCAAGGAAGGTGGAGAAAGTTAGAGTTTCTTTATAAAATTCGGCGAACATTTTATCAGCGCTAGCTAAAAGAACTGATAAAGGTATGTTTTATCAATGATAAAATGGAAAGGGCTGATACAACAAGCCTTTATCAGTGCTAAAAATATCGCATTGATAAACTCACATTTTATCAGTGCTGTTTAGTGCTTATAAATATATAATGTTAATAACTTATTTATATTCTTATATATATTTATAAAATTATATACATGATAAATATATATTTATATTTATAAAATTATAATTTAAATAATTATAAAATTATAATAAATATAGTTATTATATTTATAATCATATAAATATATATAATAAATATGTTGATTGTATATATTTATATGATTATAGATGTATATAACTATATTTCATCTAATTTCATATTTATTTATATGAATATATATATATTTATAATTATAATTATAAATTAATATATATATATATATATGTATTAAAATAACTATAAAATTATAAAGAATTAATATTTCTAATATTTTAAGTTTTATTAATATATATAGTTAAAATAATTATTGTTATTTTATAATTAATTGAATATATCTGAATTTATTTATAACTATAAATATAAATATTTGTAGTTATTTCTCAATATTTCTATATATTTTTAAATGTAATTAGTAATATATTTATTTAGTTATATATAAATTTATATATGAAAATAATAAATATATTTTTTATGAATTAATAATTATTTAAATATATATATATATATATATTTATTTATTTATAACTAATAAATATATATGTATTTATTTTTAATTAAAAATTATAATAAAAAAATTATTTATAGTTTTAATTATAAATAAATAATTATAATTATAATTATAAAATTATAACAAATATACATATAATTTTATAAATATATATAATTATTACATTTTTTAATAATTTAAATATATATACATTTATTTATAATTATATTTATAACTATTTGCATTCATTTATAGATATTTATATATAAATATATAATTAATATAATTTTTTTATAATTTTTTAATTATTTGAATATATCTATGATTATTTAGGATTTATAATTATAAATATTTGTATTTATTTATAAATATTTGAATATATTTATTTAACTTTATATTTATAACTTTTTAAGTGGTATAATAAAAATATTTATTATAATTTCAGAATTATTTACATATACATATATATTTATTTATAGTTATAATTATTACTATAAATATATAAATATATAAATATATTTTTATGTAATTATAAATATATTTATATATATATTCATAAAATTATAATATATGAAAATATTTATTGTAATATTATAATTATTTAAATATATATATATTTATAATTATAATTACATATAGATATATTAAAAATTTATTTATAAATATTTAAAATTTAGTGATTATAAATATAATAAATTTATTTATTTATTAAATATATTTATTGTAATTTTATATGTATTGAGAACATAATATAGTATATATATAGGTAACATGCATGAATTCATCATATACACATAGTAAAATATTCATAATAAAAAATGAGCCATAAATGGACAACATGAATAATGAGATGTTTGTAATGTATAAATGAACATTCATGAGGATACATAACATATATACACACATTATTAGTATATTTATTGACTAAATTCATTGGAAACACATATATATTTAATTATAATCATAGAAATATTTTTTAAAACATTATATATATATATATATGAATAATTAAAAAATATATATTAATTATAAAAATTCTTTTTTATTTAATGTATACAAATAAACATTATTTTTTAATATAAATATAATAATTGTATATAAATTATTATAAAAAACATTTATCAGCGCTAATTAAAGTGCAGATAATTGTGTACCCTTTATCAGTGCTTTTTTAGTGCCAACAAAGGATGCATTTATCAGTGATTTTATCTAGCGCTGATAAGGGCACCCTCTTAATCAGTTCTTTTTTTTAGTGTTGATAAAACGAGTCACTTCCCTTTCCCCGTTTTGTGGTATTGAAACTCATACTCTTATTTCATATGCATGATTAATTATAAAATATTATTTTACTCTTATGTAATTTGAATTTCTAAAAATGAATTCCATATTTGGAATTTAAATTATCCCAAATGATTATTAAGTAAAACTTAATATTTTACCTATGTTATTAGTGAATCTAGATAAAATAAATTAGAGTGATTTAGAGAAAAATGAGTTTAAGATGGGGCTAAATATTTAACATAAGGGGATTTATAACCTATAAACTTGTCCAAAACCCATTTTATATCCATATATTGACCTTAAACCTATATTTATTAAGCTTTTTTCATTATTTTATCCTTTGGGTAGGTAAAAACATGGGTACACCTAATTATTTTAAAAAATTTCAATTGTGTGTCCTCTCCCCCACTTATAAAGGGTCACCCCCTATCCCCACTCTTAACACCTTAAGCCACTTTGGTTCAACCATGTCCTGCCCAAATAACACCCAATATTACTTCCCCTTATAATAGAATCATTTTATTCTGCATAAAGATAACTTAGGAAGGAATTAGTTGAAACCTAAGGATTATACTTGAATAAGAGGTAATGATTTACTAAAATAGTTTTTATATAATTTCCTTCACCATATACATTAATAAATTTAACATCATTATTAGAAAATAAGATCAATATATTAAATATATTTATATTTTTTTATATTATTTCCCAGACCCATAACATACAAAATTCCATCAAATGGGTCATGAAACCGTCTTTCGTGTGGGCAGAATACTACTTCCTCGCGAACTGATGTCCTTTTTTTTCTAATAAGGCATATCAAGGATGGAAATAATGATTTAAAAACTATTTATATGTGGTATTTATGATATTTATGATGTATTTATTCTTATTTAATTATTATATAACACATACATTAATTGTTTCCTTTTAGGGAGAATACAAGAACATTGTTCTTCTATACTGTAGACTACTGCCTCACTAATCGAAGAGATTCATTAACTCTTTAAATAGAATATTTTAAGGATGGTTTCAATACACATATATGATATATATGATATATAATTTATATTTAAATGATAATATATATATATATATTATTTACTTTTCTATCTTTCATTATGAAAATAAAATGGAATTAGCATTCATGTGTACGTACGACCTACCGTCTCCTTAAGTAGTGCATTTCATTTCCTATCATACAATTTTATGGATTACTATATATATATATATATTAAATAAATCTGAACTTTACATCATGGTATAAATTTTTTAAAATATTAAATCATGATAATCATAAGAGAAAAATAACAAGTCAAAACATACTAGTAAAAACTAGGCAATTAACACCTGAAATAATAGAAATAATGAATGATTTTTAAATAAAACGGTGATAATATGTTATAAAAGGCTCATATATGATATGATAAATATTTATACAGTTATTTTTAAAGATAATAACATACTTAAAAGAATTTTATATGAGGATAAATAAATTTCAACTCAAATGAATCTTGATGTAAGGGATTTCATCTCAATTTACATTCCATTAAGACATATTTGTTGTTATGCACCAATTGGAAATTATGTGGTCTATATAATACCCCTTATGATATTTAATATCATGAATAATTTATTCATCGTGGAATTTTATGTTGAAATTTTAATAATTTTGACCAATGGGATTCGATTTTTAAATTACCATGTTGTAAACGTTATTGTAAAATCTCACTTTCTTTTGTGATTATAAATTTTCTATTAAAACAAATGATTTATTGTAATTATTTTTTGTGGAAATTAAATTTCTCTTAAATATAAATATTATTTTTTAATGTTTATTAATATGTTTTAAACTATATAACATTATTACATACTATGTTTACATGTAAAGATATTGAATAATAGAAGAAATATTGATAAATATTTATCATTTACTCAGAACAGATGTTTGATAAGGAACATCACTTATGAATTAAATTTATTATTCAATATATGTGGAATTCTTTGAACTAGTTAGTTATTGGTTGGGGAACATTTAATGTAATCCACTTGATGCATCAGTAGTCTCATGAGATGAATCACTTGGCTAAATCTAATTGTTTTCTACCCATTATATCATTAACCTTCTTGTGAAAGGGCTTTGTGTTAAGGGTTCCGTGTTTCTGGTAAACATGGAAACCTATATTTAATCATTTACTTCATTTGAAATTTATTAATTATTATTGTAACTGATATTTTTTATGTAATTTTCTGTGGATTCATTTGGTTATAAGTTGATTAATTAAATAGTATATGTCTCAGATATTTACCTTGTAATATTTATTATTCCTTATCTTGATATTTATGTGGAAAGTGTTTTTATTTATAAAAATTTCCATGTTTAAAATTATTATTGATTCCTAATATCTTTTGTCATACTTAACCTTTATTTAGAATTTTAGCTCACCCTTAATGTTTTTCCTTTCACCAAGTTTTGAAGAAGATATATTTGAATGAGTTTTAAAGGTTTAATTTTATTAGATTATGATATAATAATTTTATTTTCTATTACCAACATAAAATTTGTTTCATATATATAATTTTCTTTTTAAAAACTACTAAATTTTTTTGGTCCTTTGGGATTTTAATCTTGAATCTATTCTAATGTAATAAATTATGTCACCGACTCCTGGCTACTGGGGTCAGGTCATTACAATTGGTATTAGAGAATATTTAGTAGAAACTTTTGAAACTAGATATTAGAAAAAATATATTTTGGAACATAACCCTCTAATATAATCTAAGGATAAGTTTAAGATAACATATTATAATTTTGTTAAGGTAGATATTTTTGGGTTTTCCTACCAATATATCCTTTCCTAGATACTACAGGTGGACGTGGTTCTAGAATAGATGTATATAAGGGTAATTACTCCAAAAGGGCATGTTGGGCTTCACTCAAGCATAACCTAGTACATTAAAATTGACCTTACTGTAGACCTATTTTGACACTCCTAGGGTATATGCATATGATAATTCACATTTTCTTAATAAACCATTATAACTAATTTGAAAGTAATGATATCCCAGATGAAAGAAATGTTTAAGATTCTATGAATAAAAATGAATAAATTTTATATTTATTAAGAACCATATTTTGAAATACAAAATATTATTTAAAATCCATAATTTTATAAGTTAATCGAGTATATACCAAAATTTAGAAATGGACCATGGAAGAAAAAATGGTATCAATACCCATGGAAAAAGTAAAGATAACCCTGCTGAGGAAACCAATATAGTTGTTATTTGAATGGAAAAAGTAATAACTATATTAGGGAAGCTTAACCAGGTTATTAAGAATAATCTTTCCTATATCGATAAACCTATTCCACAATGATATTCTCATATGTTGTATCACTTTATGTGGAAGAATACCCCATCATTTAGTGGGACTATAAATATAATTATCTCTAAGCAACAGATTAAGTATCTAGAGAATATATTAATATGTTTGGGATGTGGGGAAAAGTAAAAGGTTGCAATGGAGGTTTATTGCCTCAAAGTAAATGTTAATCAATGGTGGTATTTAATCTAGAATACTAAGGATGAAGAGTAAATTGAACTCGTGAAATAGAAAAACATTAAGGATAAATTATTTGATAAATATTTTCTTATGAGCATGAAATTTATATGAATAGAATATTACATCTCTTAAATAAAAAATAATATGAATTTGTTGCATATTATTAATGTACCATTACATGGTTGGATATAAATCTTATAGATTACAAACACAATACAGATTACAAGATTGACCCTTTCATTGAAGGAATTAAAAAGATTCATTGAATGGAACTGGTTTATCAAAAATTTCATTATATAATGAAATAGTTTAATGTTTCATTAGAACGAAGAATAAATTACCTATATCTTACTTATTCAATGGAAAAAAGAATAATATTTCATACAGTACCACAAAAAAGGAATTTCATCAATGGAGAGGAAGAACATGAAGACATTCCCACCATGTGATAATTATGGAAGAAATCGCCCATGGAAGGGGCTGAATGGAATGGTAATTTTTTACAAGTGTGGGAAAAAGGGTCATCATTTTAAATAAGTGGAAGAAGGAAAACATTTATATTGTTAAAAATGTGAGGAGATGGGGAACAATTTAAATTAATGCCCCAAACATCAAAGAAATGACCCATAGAAGAGGCCATGGGGAGACGACAAATAATATGTGATCACTATTGTTAAGGTAGAAGTAACCAATGATATGGTGGAAGGTATATTAATCCTATATTCAAATTCAGATAATGTTTTATTTTATTATAGTTCATCACACCCCTTTATATATTCCTAGTTTTTTATCTAAATTTAACAATTCCCTTTTGATTTAATACAGGATTTGTCAGTCCAAACTCCTAAGGGAAGTCTAAATACAACAATTATGTTTCATAAAGTATCCATTTAAAAACATAAACATTTTTAATTTCAAACTTTATTATCATACCTATGTTTGACTTTGATATAATCTTTAGTATGGCATGGAATTCAAAATACATTGAAAAAATATATTATAAAAATAAAAAATTACAATTTCTGAGGAAGATATAGAATTTTGTATCTTTAATGTTGAAACATCATCATCTGATTCGTACCTAGATCTTCCCCCAGTAGCTCTACTAAATAAAATTATTGGTAAATAATAGAAAAAATCATCTAGGTATGAAGAATGTAATCTTCATGTTGAGGATGTACTAATTGTAAAAAAAAAATACATTGATGTATATACTATGTAATTACCTAGACATCACCTAGATCAAGTAGTTGGATTTTAAATTGATCAATTTCCTGAAACAAGACCAATATCATTAAAACCCTATAGAATCAGACCTATAGAACTAGTATATTTTGAATAAAAAACTAGAGTATTTGGGTAATAAGGGATTTATTCAACTTATTGTTTCTTCATAGGGAGCCTCTATTCTATTCAGTAGTATGAAATATGGATCCATGAGGTTTTACATTTGTTATAGTGATACCAATTATATTATTGTAAAGAACATGTACCCTATCCTTTTCATTGGTGACTTATTTAATCAACTTTAAGGTGACTGATATTTTTCAGAGATTGAACTTCATTTTTCATATCATCAATTGTATTTCCAGAATGGCCCGAAGGCCTTCTTTTTATATTGATTTTTGATAACCCCCTTTCAGGAGGGAAACACCTTACAAGTCCCATTGTCTTAGAGATTAAATGACCCATAGGACTTAGGAAATATACAAACTATACTGGGAACTACTTCTCCACTACTTCTTCATCGTGAAATCAGTTATCCATCTTCACATGGATTGTTCAGCTAGGCTTCTCATACATGCATAGCCTGGTCCTGATGGCAATTTCATACCCTATCTTTCTAAAAAATCCACTTAGCTTATTCTTTGGTTAATGCACCTGCTCTAAATCTCCATCTAGAGTCTACTCCTTGTTGAGTCTGTATGGGAAATTTATTAAATCTGATTTTTGGATTCAGGAATATTCTTTTATTAGTCAAATTAACTCCAAAATAGAATATTAGTTTATCATACAATTAAAAAGGAAGTCAAATAATTTAATACACCAATGAATATAACTTATGAACGTTGTTTCATTGGTTTGGTAATTTACTATCGGTGATTCATTCAAAAAAATTATTGATAGGGTAACTCGTTAATCAAGATTATATGAAAAGTGGTTATGTTAGTTTGGAGAATGGAATGTGAATAATTTTTTCATGAATAAAATAATATATTGGGAAATAATTTGATTTTGAATCTACTATATAGAAGTAATGGATTTGTGGTATATAATAATGGATCAAATAAGATACTTGATTATGTCCTGATGAAAAATTATAATTTTATTGCATATTCATCTAGGATGTGGAAGAGTCATCAATAGAACTACCCAACCCAATATCTTTAGATGGAAGATGTGATATTTTCTTTGAAGATATGTAGATATTAACTGTATGGTGAATTATGTGAGATATACTCGGATAAAGAATCATGAAATATATCTTTTCATTGAAAGATATCAATATGAGAAAAAGGAGATGGCTCGATCTACTAAGGGATTATGTTTGATTAATACACTACCATCCAGGATAATAAAATAAGGAAGCAGATGCATTGAGTAGGAAAGATCATGGAGTTATGGATCAAATAAGAATTGTGAGGGATTATATATTCATATATCTAGTAAATATGGAAATGAGAGTTACTAAGGAAGGGAAGATATTAGTAATTATTCAAATGACTACAAAGACATATTTTTTATACAAGATAAAGAATTTCATATTTGATGATTCTAAATTTCAGAAGAAAATTAATGCTATTAACAATGGGAAATTAGAAGACTTCATTTTTGAAGATGGTGTTCTAAAAGTTGGAAATAGATTTTGTGTTTTTTATATACTTGAGATAAAAATATAATTATTGGATGATCCCTATAGCTCAAATTTTTCTAAAAACCATTATATTATAAAGTTGTACAGGTATTTTAAGGAACATTTCTTTGGGATAACATGATGTGGGAAATTACTGATTATGTGTTCAAATATTTGTTTTTTAAAACAATTTAGATTTTTAAGGTAGCATCCTAGAAGAGTAACGCTACCTCTTCCTATTACTTAGTTAAAATAGGATAACATAATGATGGAGTTTCTCACATGACTACCAAATAATCAATGAATGAATAAAGTGTAATTGGTCATCATTGATCTCTAACAAAATATACACATTTACTCACTAAAAAATAATATTACCTTTTTAGAGCCTCATAAGGCTATATATTAATGAAATTGTGAGACTTTAGGGTATAATTATATCAATTTTCTTAGATCTATATCCCCAATCTAAATCTATATCCTAGAAGAACCTTCGTAAGGCTCTTGATAAAGAACATCATTTGAGAACTACCTACCATGCTAAAACTAATAGACAATACAAAAGAATGATTCCAAAAATGGAATACATGTTAAGGTCATGCTCACTTGACATTCAAGGTATGTGGGATTATAATTTACATTTGGTAGACTTTTTCAAGAACATTAGCTTCCATTCTTGTATTCAAATAAAAAATTATGAGGAATTATATGGACAGATATGTCACACTCCATCTTGTTGGGATGAAGTCGGTGAATGAAAACTTATTGGCCCAGAACATCTTAACGAGAAAACAATAATGGTAAAGGCTATTCAAGCTGAAATTAAAGAATCTAAATGTGGGGTATATAGTTATGCTGATAATTGGTGGAATTATTTTGTAATCCATGTGGGAGATGTAATTTTATTAAATTTATCTCCATGTAAGGTTGTTATAAGTTTGGGTGAGAAAGGGAAACTGATCCCCATATACATTAGACCCTTTAAAATTATTGAATTAATTTTATTTGTTTCTTATCATTTATAAATGAAACCAAGCCTCTCAATAGAAAATTATGTTCTCCATATATCTTTGCTAAGGAATTACATGCTAGATCCAATAAATGTGCTCGCCTATGATGAAATAGAGTTAGAAGATTATTTGTCTTACTCTGAATAATCCTTCTAGATTCTTGATACTGAATAGAAATTATTGAGGAATTAGAACACTTTTCTAATAATGGTATTCTACAGGAATCATAAAATAGAGGAAGCAACATGGGAACTATAGGGTAGTATGAAGAATAACTACCTTCATCTATTGTAAAGGTAATATCCATGAAATTATGGGGGAGATATATCTGTACGAGCGAAGAATGTGACACCCAATGGATTTTAAATATTTTAATTCTAATGTCCCATATTATTTCATGTATTATTTTTTATGTTATATGGATTATATTAATGACCAGGCACTGAGATGGTGTGTGATTCCAAGGCCTGGTGTCCCCTGAAAAATTTCTTGAAATTTTTCAAATACTATATACCATGTTCACACAATTTTCCTAAAATATTAGAATAACTTCTAAAAGGGATCTGAAATTAGAAACTAGAGGGCACATTTGTGTAAAGCGTGGTTGATTTACCTTGGGCATGACCAAAAAATAGACGTAGTTGTTAATAAATAAATGTACTTTTAGGAGTTTTTAAGGAATAAAATAAATTGAAATATTTATATTATTTTTTCTATTTCGTTGACACAATGATATGGTGGTGGTGTTATTTTTTAAATAAACCAATAGGCAAGGATTAAGGGTTAGGCTCATAACTGTGGAAATTACCTGCAGGATCTGGAGAGAAACCCTAGAGAATTCTCTCATTAGTGATGAAAGAGACTTGTATCGGTGATTGTTCTTGATGGATATCACCAATGGAAATAGATCTTCAGTATTGAGCAAACCAATTCCCAAGTATCATGGGTTATTTCAGATTTCCTTCCCCATTCATTGATTTAACAATGAACACAGACCAATCAATGGATAGTTTGATCCGAAGTCTTATAATGGTTGGTGGGATGGGTATTAATTGAAAGATTGTTTGGGGTTTGATTATTTGACAATTGATTTGATTTAATTATTGTTCATATGGGATTGGAACGAGACCGAAATGAACAATAGTCGAGGTCCGTTCCTCTAATTTTTTCCTTATGTTTTCTCTCCCAAATTTTCTACACATTTTCATCATTCATCATTTTATTTATGAATGAATGGTCATTGTGCCTTTTTTCTTGGTTCAATGATCTAAAATTTGGGATCCAGCATCTGGACAACCAAACAGAGGTACGACGATGATGTGGATGGAAAAATCGAAGAAAATTTTGAGAAACTAGTCTTCGATTAGATTCTACCAGAATAGATCAAAACACTTTTACAAGATGATTGAAAGCCTGAAACCCATCGATTCTATGATAGGGTGTGGAAATGACCCTGGATATGAATTTTTATGGAGAACAGATGATTACAATGATATCTGGACCATCAGCCAAGGTGCGCATAGAAAGAACAAGGCATTCTTGAAAAACATGATGAAGACAGCTTGTAACATGAGGTTACATGGAGTGTGGCCCCCACTGAGAAGTGGATAGGGTTTAGTGGAATGGTTAAATATCACATGTCATGTGACCCCAATTGATACGGTGTGTAGGTACTCCCTAGAGAATCTATTTGTATCTCAATAGATATACGGACATACAGTGGAGTGCACGACATGCCTACATGGTGTGCACCTTACCACGTGACTTGTCCTGGACCAAGTACCCAGACTACCCCATGTACTGGTATAGGGGAAGCAACACATCATTTAACACCATGTACTAGCCCAGGGCTAAATTATATGAGTGGACCCTGAATGGAAGGACTTGGCATGTAAATCCCTCTACATTATGTGTACCAATCTTCTACAAGACATGTTCTAAAGACACGGGCTATTGTACACAGGAAGAACTCGAGTTCAAGGGACACAGTGTGTGACCCTACTAAACACTATGTACCCCTTCTTACATGGATTTATCCTCTTTTCCTCTGTATCTTAGACAAGTTTCATTAGGGTTTGTTCCCTTTATCATTCCCCTAAAGGTAGGTACGAATCATTTCCTACACATAGGACAATAATCCCTTTAGTAGGGAGTTTTTTCTAGAGTTATCAAATCCCTCGGGAGGCCTGGAGTGGGGTCCTCTATCCACTCTGCATGTCCTAGGTATAGTCATATGTATTAACATGACCAACTTTACCAGGTGTCAATCCTCTACTTAGCGGGTCAACCCAAATTGAGTTGTTGGTATCACCCTATGGACCTGGATGTGATCCTCATCTTTGTATCATATCTCTCTATTTAAATCTATCATCATATATCTCTCATGAAAGTTCCCGAAGAAAAGTACTTCTCAGATGGATGTCTTCAGTGTTATCAAACTCGGGAGTGTGTTCTCTCAGATGAGTGCTTTATAGAATCCTTGATTCGAACCCCTAGTGTTGGTATGTGGTAGTTTTAACATACCTCTAGACTATGTGTCTTCGATTACGTATATTTGGATATTCTTATATGTTATGGAGACATATAATTATGTAGAGATGACTATACTTTTTTTGTGTATTATTTTTCGGTTTCATGGTGTCCTACTAAGCATTTTTATTCTCACCCCTATATGGAATTTTCCCGTAAGTTTCGTGTGTTGTGTAGAAAAGAAACCTTTTGATAGATTCCTTGGAGGACCAAGACCAGGCAGTGATTTATGAGATCAAGAAGGTTGAGGTGTATACCTATGGAAATAGACAGAAGTCTGAGTATATTTTTTTATAGGTTGAACTTATGGTTTGTAGACTCTTCTTTGTAGGCGTGTATTCTGGCCGGATATACTTTTCTTGATTTACTTTCCTTTCATACTATTTTGGTTGGGATATATTTCTATGCATGCATTGGTTACTTAGTAGTTTTTATATTTCATCATTTTGTGGGATTGGAGATGGGTGTGTGCATATAGGTACATAGGATATGCCTCCCATGTTAGTGATATGTCGACTCGCTACTAGTCACCAACCCCTGGCCTATTTTAGGTGGGATTGGGGAGTTTCAGCATATGCCCCACTGGGATGGGTCATAATAGAGTGGTATTAGAGTTGGTAGGTTATACCTTAGGACTGAGAGAATATGATATTGGTTTTAGGAAATAGTGTCAAGTGTTTTGAGTTCATCTTTCTGGCCAAATACTCTAGTGTTGGTGCAGGCGGATGACATATCCATACACGCATACTAAGATAACCTACTTTTCAACTCTGTTCATGAGAACACTAGTTGAAGGGATAATAATGGTACATTCATCATATAGGAATGAGTTATGGTTTCCATGTCCTTCTTGAGTTATCTCTCCAGATATACTAATTGACTGTGGTGTATCTTGTTTTCTTACAGGATGCCTCCATAACACATGCTAGATAGGATTCAGCAGGTTGGTCACAATGATGACCTCCTCAGTGATGAGGCTTCAATATAGGGAGCATTTCCCGAGATATTACCTCTAGGTGGTGTACCTTCTATATTTCCACCTTTTTGGTAGAACATTATACCCACAATACCAACTGATGTGGAGTACAGGCTAAGAACGCTACAAAAGTTTTAGAGATAGAGACACCTCAGATTTTGAGGTGAGCCTAACCCTTAGGAAAATAAGGACTAGCTTGAGGATGTGACCCAATTTTTCCACCTTGTCTGGACACTAACATATTAGATGGTGGTTTTGACGGAGAGAAATCTACAGGGCTCAGTAGGGAGATGGTGGAGTTTGGCTATCGAGACTCATGGCAAGATGACTCTTTCATGGAAAGAGTTTGAGCATATATTTAGAGGTGACTTATCACTAGTTATGGTAGGATTTGTGCATATACAATAGCATATTTAGCTCTAGTAGTGTAGCATGACAGTGGATGATTATTCATCGATGTTCACCAACCATTCCAAGGTACTCGATAGATATGGTTAGAGATCAGTACTTAAAGGATTGTACCATAGAGAAAGGTCTGCATGGAGACTTCCAAGGCAATGTTATCTCTCTATTAACTCTAAATTATGCTGGGGATATTGAGTGACATTTGGTGGTTGAAAGCTTCTAGGTTGAGAAGATACAACTAGTGATAGTAATCAATGTACAAGAAAGAGCTTAGAACTTGGTATCCAGGAGCTGATGTCAGTACCAGGGACCTGTAAATTAGAGACATTATAGGAGAAGGCCTAAGAAAGGGGATCTGTAGTTCTGGGCTCACATGGTGGGTCCAGTCAGCCAAGAGAGAGGTAGTGCTATTTGTGTGATAGTAATGGACATATTACCAGATATTATTAGTCCCACCATGTTGTAGATAAGGATTCTATGAATGGACCATTGAGGAAGAAACAATGATAGGATCAGGAAGATCTGTCATGAGGTGGATGTGGTAGAGGAGTTGGAATACCTACAGGAGGTGGTCGATATTTCGACTTATTACCACCACCACCCCCAGGAGGTCCATGCCAGGCTCATGGAGCTAGATGATAGGTGTGGGGATAGCTGCATGTGATTGAGGCATATAACCTAGGGGTCCAGAAATGAGTTGACGTATGATCTATGTCTTTTCTACTTTAGTTGCAGTACCGATAGACACAGGTTCCAGTAATTCCATTCTTACCACATTTCTTATTCAAGACCATGAGATTATAGTGGTATCATTGACTCAAACCTTACGCTTGGAGACACCTAATGGAGAAGAATCAATGATAACACACTTGTTTCTATAGTGTGAACTAACCCTTGTAGGTGATAGTTTTAGTTAGAACCTCTTGGTGGTAGCATCAAGGCCTTATGACATCATTCTTTGTATGGATTGGTTATCCATAGTCCAGGACTAGATTGACTATTTTAGGTGAAGAATGTAGTGTGTTTGCAGTGATGGAATGAGGTTTTCCTTTATCGATGAAAGGGAAACTTAGAAAGAACATGATAGACTCATGCATAAGAGGTTGCATCTAATTTCTCATCATTTGGTTAGCATGACCCATTCTACAGCTGATGTTATGAACTTCAAGTTTCCATTGGTGGTGGTGGAGTACGAGGAAGTATTTCCTAAAGATGTTCCAGGATTACCTCCCCACTGAGAGAAAGAATTATGTATTTATTTAGACCCAAGGTATGAGATTGAAATCTACACCATCATATCAGATGGATCCCGTAGAGCTTCATGAGTTGAGGGTGAAGTATGAGCACATATAAGGAAATGGATTCATGGGACCCAATGTTTAACCATGGGTGACCTCAGTATTGTTTAAAAAATGGGAATATGTGAGATTGAGGTTGTGTGTGGACTACCAGTACTTAAAACTGGTTACTATTAAGTGTAAGTATCCACTACCAAGGATCAATGACATCTTCGATCAGTTGATAGTGAAGGGATGGTTCTAAAAGGATTACCTTCGATCAGGAAACCACCATTTATGGGTACGAGTGAGGATATACTAAAGACGAAATTAAGATGTCCTCACGGTCACTATGAGTACATGGTGATGCCCTTCGGCATGACGAACACCCTAGAAGTATTCATGGGACTCATGAACCAGATCATTCATCCTTATTTAGACTATTTCTTGGTAGTCCTCATCGATGATATCCTTGTAAAATATGATTCTGATGAGGATCAAATTAGGAACATAAGGATGGTTTTGGATGTTCTACGAGGGAACCTAATTTATGGGAAACTCTCAAAGTTTCATTTCTAGATTTAGGCAGTCCACATTTAAGTACATATTATCTCATTAGATGGAGTGGCAGTGGACCTGACCAAGGTCAAGGAAGTGTTATCATGGGATCCACCTAATAACGTGAACAGGGTGTAGGTATTCCTCGATCTAGTATGTTATTACCATAGATTAATACCTAGTATCTTCATGATATCATCACCTATGATAGATTTAACTTGAAAGGTGAATCCTTTCGTATGGAAAGAGAAGTTCCCATATGCTTTTCAACTGTTGAGGTATATTTTGATGAGGGCTCCAATATTGGGATTTGTGGAGGAGTGTGTCAACTATGTAGTGTTCTGCAATGCATCAGGAAACAAGATTTGTTGTGTCTTGATGCAGAGGCAAGGAGTGATTGCCTATGGTGTGTGCTAGTTGAGGCCACATGAGAAGAAATATGTGACCCATGTTCATGGGTTAGCAGCGGTAGTCTTCACGTTGAATATGTGATGACACTATTGTTTCTGAAACTTTTCCATCGAGGTGTGCCTCTTCATGCCGCGTGCATTGGACGCTTCAGCCGTATGGGTCACGTTGATGCCTCGTATTCCCACCTTCTAAAGGTGGGAGGTATTTGTTTCCTCTTGATGGACATTTTCTACATGATCAAAACTAGATGATGTGATTTAGGTCACTCTTTCCATTGATTCCTCCCCCAAATTCGTCACCTAGTCTGTGTATCCCTTAAAGATTAATTTATTGTTCATGAAACTCTTCTTGGTTCCATATCTATGTAGATTCTTGATAATTACACTTCTCTTTTAGGAAATTCCAAAGGTTCAGGTTAGGTCAATAACCTTTGGTCAGGATAGTAGTCACGTTGGGCATAGCCAACTTTTCTTGACACTAAAATACCCGTACACCTATATTTTCCAATATAAGAGGGATTCTCCAATGCATGGAATCTTGAGGCATCCCACACCGAATTAATGTAATTTTATGCTATAGGCATGTCTCCAAGGTTTTCCTTGGCTTCCCATGTTTAAATCTGGGTATTCCATGAATTTGACATCTAGAAGAGATGGATCCAACTGATCGATACATTAATGGGGGTGGACTAGATAGGTACATCCCTAGGAGTGGGAACCTAGAATGTTTACCATATGGATGGGTCAGAATGCCCAATAAGGACAGACCTAGGATGGTGTGACCCACAAAAGGGAATGTTTCACATTATCAAGGCTGACCTGGACACCACAATGGTTGGATTAGAGAATGGTGGGTCCCCTCAAAGGGGACACCAAGGTTCACCATTGGTTGGGATTGAACCTCATGGAGGCTTCCTTCGTACCATGTTTAGAAGACAGGGCTCAAAACCCACATATTTCAAGAGGGTGAGTCACGGGATCAGGGAATTAATAATGGAAAACAACCCTCAAAACATGTTGGGTCTTATGCATGGTTAGTGGATTGGGTTCTATAATGATCAATGAGATGAATGGGGCCCAAACATGGTTAGCTACCGATATGGATGACATGATTTCACTGGGAAGTGTCGTCCTGAGTAAAATTGGGATGGATATGTAGGAAGTATCAAAGGATGGAATGAATGGGGATGGAATTGAGGTATATGTTTGAAGGTGATTTTTTTGGGATTGAACCTCGAGAGGTTTCCTACGTATCTCAGTGGTAGGAAATTAAACTCTATAAAGTTTGGGAATGCGACAATGAGTCACCTGAGTAGGTGGATCGTGAGAATAGGCACATGGATGGGGACCCGGAGGAAATAGAACCAATGTTTTAAGGATTGATCTTCCTGAGAGAAAAAGGGTTTAGGGAAAGACCAATATGAAGAGTGGCTGACGAGATCTCACCTCGGGGAGGCTTCCGACATACCATTCAAAAGAAGGGAAAATGTCAAAGTCCACGTAGTTTATGAATGGGGAAAGGAATCGGGGTGTAAATAAAGGAAATCAACCCAAATACATGAAAGAGGCTTATATATTAGAATATCATCATAAGAGGGACACTATTGGTTGGAGGAGTATGGATCGAGTGTGGGTCTTCCGCACTGAGACAACCTAGGAGCTAATCTGACAGTACTAAGGGGAGGACCATAGATTTTAGGTTCCAATAGAAGTAGAAGTTCATGGATGGGAGTACCCAAAATTTATTTTTTCCATTAACAATGATCAAACTGAGATCTTTCATGATGATAAAATGCTATATCTTTAGAATATAATGAAGAACGAAAGAAAATAGGGAAGTTACAGAACCATAGATAGGATCATAATATTTTAGATATAATTAATTTAATTAGAAGACAATAATTATGTTGATGTAATTATATCTTTATTGATGTTTATGATCAAGATCTGATGTGATCTGTTGTTACGTCATAGAATAAAAGTGTAGGCTTCCCCTATTGGTGATCCACATGTGCTCCACATATCTCTGGACGTCACTGAAGGGATCTTTGGGTGCTAGTGCATAAGAGACTTTTCTTGCGATGTCTGCCTTCGATCGACTTGAGAGCCTCTTCTAAAGCGCTCTCCTTCATCCGGTGGAGGAGGATCTCTCTCGTAACATAAATGTGTTCTTGGAATAAAAAATAAGTCTCTCTTGGATTGATAGATTTATCTAAATACATTGTTCACAACCACATTAAAATGGATAGTTCTAATGAGAATAATATAATTTGGATTTTGTTACATAGAATAATAGAATTAATTAATTACCCGAAAGCATTTATTAATTTCATTTAATTATTATTAAAACATGTGTCTAATAATAACAGTGGACAATAATTATCACTTGACATGTGACCAGTGAATTAAACCTAATATTATTTAATTAAATAAATAATATTATTTCTCATGAATCCCTAGATAAACTACATGGTGTGTATATATTAATATACATGGAGTGTACTTTTGTTTTTCTAGTTTATTTATTTCTTCCACCATATTTATCAGACCTTGAATAATGACTATTTATTTCTTAAATAAATATTTTTGAATTACTCGCTAATAAATATATTATTTATTCCACAAGATATTCTCTCAAATAACTACTGTCAAAATAAATGCGACCAGGCATCCTTGAATAATCATTAAACCACAATAGGGCATAATCTTTACTCAAGATGTTAAATGAATATTTAACTGAGATAGTTGGACACACTTAGTGTGTGAACCTCTAGGCATCTTTCTCAGTGGAATTAGGTGGATCCTACCTAAATTCCAAGGTTAGCATCTAGAAACACACCAAGGAACCCATAGAGAAATAAGTTGACACCACAATGATCTGTCTCCTCCTATGAACTCTTACCGTGTAATGTAATACCTTTGTCTTGATATCTCTAATCAAGTGGGTTTCATGCTAGTTCCATCAACCCATTTGCTATATTATTCTTTCATTGAATTCCCAGAATTGAACTTTCTCATTCCTCGCCATGGAAATGGATTTATGTTGGCTATATCAATTCCATAAAAGCACATGAGATATCAACTCTGGTTATGGAATAGAAGGGAAAAATCCTTTATCGCATTATCTATTAATGTATTTTTACTTGTGACACACCAAATGTATCCTTCCTTGTTAAGAATAGTGTTTCTTCAAAGTTTTCATCAATACATCTAAGTGTTCAAGTTTTAATACCCATTAATAATAACATAAAATTTTAAGGACCAATACACACATCTGCAGATAGGAACATCCAATGACACTATGAAATGTGGATTTCCTACTGGCGGGTCTAATTCTTATAATATACCCATGGATACTACCAAGGGATAACTTCATGAGAAGGTTCCTCAACGTGTTATGAGTCCTCGCCTCTAATGGCCTGTATTATTTTTCTCCCTCAAATAACATCATATGTCTATAGAACATAATATTCAAGAATAGTGATATGGCACTTCTGGGCTCTCTTCATAGTAGTGATCCTCTATGACACTTTAGTGCAATAGTAATAATTAATACATTATCACATGAATTTCCACATAGAAGAATAATAAATATATGATAAGGTATTTATTAATGACTAAGTTACAAACTAGTTGGTTTCAGGCCACCAACTCCAACAGACTCCCAGTTGGACTAGATCCAACTGCTAAAAACCATTAACCTATTAGCTCTCACATGATATTCATGCTTTTTCTGAGATATGCATTTATTCATGGGGTCCACCACATTATCTTCTGTGGACACTATGCTCACCGCAACTTCACCCCTTTGATAGAAATCCCTCAAGAGGTGATACTTCTAGAGAATGTGCTTTGTCCGTTTATGCAACCTTGTCTCTTTTTCTAGAGCCACCACTGTAGTATTATCAAAATATATTGTGATAGGATATTTACTTCTAGGAACCACATCATGATCCTAGAAAAAGTTACGAATCCAGATAGCTTCCATGGCTACATCATAAGTCGCTATATATTCGGACTCTACTGTAGAATCAGCTAAGACTGGATGCTTTGAACTCTTCCAGCTCATAGCTCCTTCGTTGGGACAAAAAAATATTCATATTGTGACCTCAGATCATTTTGACTGGTCTGAAAACTAGCATCATCATACCCTCTGATAAAAATATCCTCGTCTCCTCCATACACAAGGAACATATCCTTAGTTCTTCTCAGATACTTAAGGATAGTCTTAACAACAATCCAATGATGTTCTCCTGGATCTTATTGATATCTACCTACCATGCTTAGTGAAAAGGAAACATCAATCCCGGTATATAACATGGAATACATGATGGATCCTATAGAAAAAATGTATGAGATCTTACTCATTCTATCATTCTCTTGTTGTTCTTGAGGACACATTTTCTTAGAAAGATGTAGGCCATGTGACATTGAAACTAATCCCCTCTTGGAATGTTCCATACTTAATCTCTTTAGTATCTGGTCAATGTATATACCCTGACATAGTCTAAGAAGCCTCTTAGATCTATCACAAATGCTCTTGAACCCTAAGAATGTAGGCTTCTTCTCCCAAGTCTTTCATGGAGAAACCCTTGTTCAACCAAACATTAACTGACTGTAAGATTGGTACATCATTTCCAATAGGTAATATATTTTCAACATATACTACTAGGATAATGACCGCATTCCCATTAAACCTCTTATAAACACATGGATCACATTCTTTCTTAATTAAAACAAATTCCTTTATGGGTTCATCAAATCGAATGTTCTATGACTCGGATGCTTGATTTAATTAAAAAATGGATTTCTGAAACTTGAAAACCTGTTTTTCTTCACCTGGTGTAACAAACCCTTTTGGTTTTTTCATATAGAAATCTTCCTAAAGGTTCATGTTAAAGAATTATATTTTTACATCCATCTTCTAAATCTCGTAGTCATGGTAAGCAACTATGGAAAGTAATATTATTATGGATTTAAACATGGAAAATGGCGAGAATGTTTCATAATAGTCTATTCCTTGATGTTGTCTGAATCATTTTTCCACTAGCCTTAATTTATGGGTGAAAACTTGACATTCCATGTCTAGATTTCTCTTGAGTACCCTTTTATATCCAACATGATTTAAATAAACTGGCACATCAACTAGAACCCTAACTTGGTTCTAATACATGAAATCCATCTAGGATTTCATACCTTTTATCCATCTTGCTGCTTCTAAACTCTCTAATGCTTCCTTATATGAGATAGGTTCATCATTTTCCAACAATAATGATTCACTATCCTTGGTGACTAGGAAACCAAATATCTCTTGTTCCCTTAACTATCTTGAGATCCTACATCGTACATGTGTTTCTGGAACCTCTTCTATGTCGACCTGTAGAACTTGTTTCTGTACCAAATCTTGTGTATCCTAAGCATCAACTTCATCGAAGTCAATATTTCTACCACTATCATTTTTGAGGATGTGCCCCCTTTCAAGAAATATGGCTTGTCTAGTGAGAGATAATTTCTTGTCTGATGTGTTATATAGGTAATATCCTTTCATTTCCTTGAGATATCCTATAAAGATACACCTCGTGACCTGGGGTGGTAGTTTTTTTCTTGAGAAGGCCTTAAAAAACACCTCACATCCCTATACATGTGTGTTAAAAAAAGGGATTATATCCATTCCATAACTTAGAGTTAATTCCATTTACCACCTTAATTGGTACTCAGTTTAATTTGTATGTTGTAGTTTTTAATTCTTATCCTAAAAAGGATAATGAAATATCTACATGACTTATCATTGACCTCACCATGTCTAACAAGGTGTGGTTCCTCCTTTCACTAACACCAATATACCATAGTGTGTAAGGATAAGTGAGTAGAGATAGAATCCCAGACCCTCGTAAAAGGTCTATGAATTCTTGGTTCAGATATTCTCTACCTCGATTCAATCAAAGATTCTTTATCTTCTTCCCCAGCTGATTCTCTACTTCATTCTTGAATTATTTAAATTTCTCTAAGGCCTCTGACTTATACCTAATCAAGTAGATATAGCCATATGTACTCAAATCATTAGTAAAATTAATGAAGTATGAATATCCACCTCTATCTTCTACTGTAAATCGTCCACACACATTCATGTGTACCAATCCTAGAAGCTATGTGGCTCTTTCACCCTATCCACCGAAAAGATGCTTGGTAATTTTACCATGTAAACAAGTGTGACATCTATTAAGTGGTTTTAGCTCAGTAGTGTCTAAATAACCATCTTGTCCGAGCTTTTTCATGCACTTCACATTTACATGACCAAGACAGTGATGCCCCACCTGGGTGTTGTTTGATTCATGTGAGTTTGTTTCATTATTGATTTCCAACATTTGGTTTTCAAAATTTAATACATTCAAACCATTAATTAAATGTTCCATACCATAACATAAGTTTTCATATAAATGAAACAACCCTTATTTCTAATTTTGAAAATAAATCCATCCATATCCAAACATGATACCAAAATTATGTTCTTGGTAACCCTAGGAACATAATAATAGTTATGTAAAACCAAAGGCATACCATTTGGCAATGAGAGATTTTTATCACAAATGGATAACACATCCAGCCTCATGCCATTGGCAACTCAAATATCCACCTATCCTCTAAATATATTTCTAAATATACTCGGTTCCTGCATTTGATTACAGATGTGATCCCTAATGATGTATCAAATACCCAATGTGTAAAAATGGAAAGATTACACTCGATAATGAACGCACCTTTAGAATCCCCACTCTTTTGGGTGTAATTACTCTTCCAGTGGCATGGCTTGGCACATGTAAAACACACCACCTCCCATTACTTTTATTGCCTTTGGATCTTCCCCTTCTTGGAGGGATGGTGCTCGAGGGATTTACACTTTTTATAAACCCATGGCCCATTTTCCTTGTCCTTCCTTTTCTTATTCACTATAAGGACTGTGGGATTTTCATGCCCCATGTCCTAATATACTTGTATAATTAAGTTCATAAGTTTTGATAGAATCTTGTCATTATTTCTCATGTTGTGGTTGAAAATAAATCTATAGAAGGACTTAGGCAGTGATGATAGGATGAGATCTATATACAAATCATTTGGGAACTTAATCCCTTAGATGGCCAGGTATTCAACGTAGCCAATGAGCTTGAATACATGAGTCCCAGTTGGTGAAGAATCACCAAGATTAGTTGTAATAAAATCATTGGAGATATCATATATCTCATATCTCACCTTCTCTGGATATAGATCCTTATGGTGAGACATCATGCTATACGCGTCCATGTTTTCATGTGGCTTCAAGAGATCATTAGACATGGATAATAGCATGAAATAGTGGAAATCTGTGGAATCATCCATATGTTTCATATAGAGAGATAGTTCCTCATCTATGGCCTATTTTCCAGGTGCAACTGGAGTAGGATTCTCTAGAAGATACAATTTCCTCTTGTGGTGAAGGATGGCATATAAACGCCTCTTCCACTCCTGGAAATTGGTACTGGTGAGAAGGTTTTCCTTCTCATGTATGGTTCACAATGATATGTTTGAATTAATTTTTCTTTCTATTTCTACAATTAAGATAAGAAAAGATTTAGTACTATATCATGATAAAACTAAGACAAACAAATAAATTAATACTTATTAGTATCCCACTATTTTATCAAAATCCAATAGCCCTCACCATTGACTTCCGAATATTCTATTTCCTAAATATTCTATTTGTAAGGATCTATATTTCCCTTATCATTACCCCAACTAGGGATTTTCAAGTAATGTGAAATGTTTTAGGTAGGCATTCCAAATTCTAACTGCATTAACTCATAGATCCGTGATCCACTAAGTGGACTCCCCAATCCTGAAATACTTTTATTTTGGATTTCCTCAACCTTTGCCTATTTCTCACACTTATTCCTACTGTGACAGTCAACCCTTGATGTGAACAAAGTCATGTCAACCCCAAACCTTGAATTAGAATCCCTTGATAATTGATGGCACCCCAACTAGGGTTGGTCAAGCACTTTGAACTATGGTTCGATTCTAACCAAGATTATGGAAGGATATACCGACTTCATATTATTTTGAGGGATTTTATCCTTATATGTAAATTTCCATTTTATTATCATTCTTGCATTATTTTTAATATTAAGTGGTATATACTTAATTGATTAACCATGTATAAGATAATATTTATGCCTAATCTGGTCTTATTTTAGTTCCATCTTTCATGCTTGTTTAATTCATTAATTGTGTGATCATGACAAAACAACCAAAATAAATAAACCATGAGACCAAAAAAATTAAAATAAATGGCATGATCATGATCTTGTTATATTGGTTAGTTTATCTAGTTGTTTATAAACTAACCCAAGACCTAGGGTAGAAACACCTTGAACCTATTGGGTTCATGTTTACAACTTTCCACCTATCCACCTTTGTATCTCCTTGGGATTGGTTTCACCTTGGATCATAACTTGAGATACCTCCACTAGCATGGGAGCTCCATCCATTACATATGATTTTATCTCACATGGATGTTAGGGGTAAAATGGGTTTTTATATAAAAGAAACCTTGGGTATGCAGTCCCTACATATTAATGAGGAGAAGGCTCACAGACCAACAAATTTAATTTAATTAAATAAATTAAAAGAAACCATCCACATACAAAGGTCCTGGTATAGATCATGATCATCCAAGCTTACAATGATACTTACGAAAAAAAATAAAACTAGCATTAAATTATTTAATAATTCTTGTTTAAGATGAATCACACTTGAATCAATTAATTTTCATTAATTAATCAATCCTTTTATCCTAAACCCTTATCTGAATTTCTTTGAGATTCTCCTCAAGCATATTTTTAAATAAATAAATTCATATAAAATTGTCTTTGTACATAACTTGTACCTTGGAGGAAACCCGGTGAATTCCCATTAAATATTACCCAATGATTAGAAATGAACATTACATAGATGTTAAATTAAACACACACATATATATAAAACACCAATCACGTGTTGTGGATAAGCTTTAGACCCTCTACATGGTACACATCTCAAGGGTTTCTATAATATAATAATAAATTTCAATAAATATGCATAATTTGGATATGTACACGATGTATAGTTTCGACTACATGAAGTATACTATCATTCATCGTCCATCCAAAGTACATGCCTAGGGACATGGAATGTAGATGCACTTTAGAAATCTTTGGAGTACACAGTGTGTCCAGTGGACCACACATCATTTAGTTCGGCATTATATGGTCTCTAGCCAGGAAATCCATGTACGGGGTACATGGTTTAACCCTAACCCAAAGGGACTACACGCCATGTCTGATGGGTTACACAACGTGTAATCCGGAAACAGCGTGCCAACTATTCCTAGTCAACACCCAAATTTATTTTAGACTTAGATAGACTCCATCACATGGCTTGGTTTGGAAGACCAGTCTCGGTGCATGGAACCTAGAAAAAATGGTGTGTACTACTGAATACACACCCTGTGTTCTGGTGTTGTATGTCCAATATGATTTGTCACCTCCGGATGAGATCTTATATTTTATTTTAATCAAAATTAAAATAAAATATCATTTATGTAAGGTTAACAAGAAACGAAAGAGGTGGAACTGATCTCAAGATTCAGATTTGCTGAACAATTAACACGAATTGAAATAACTGAATTATTAAATGCACAAATAATCAATGAAAAACTAAATATTTATAATCAACGATATGACCCTTGAATACCACTTTTAGGTTTGGGGCATAACAGAAGTGCATGGATGGGAGTACCCAACTTTGATTTTTTCAATTAACAATGATCAATCCAAGATCCTTCCCGATGATAAAATGTCAGATTGTCAGAATAGAATAAAGAATGAATGAAAATAAGGGAGTCCTAGAACCATTTAGAGGATCATCATTTGTTGGTTATAATTAATTTAATTAAAAGACAAGAATTACGTTGAAGGAATTATCTCTTTGTTGATGTTTCTGATCACGATATGATGTGATTTATCGTTGCGTCTTAGAATCCATGTGTAGGATTACTCTAGAAATGATTGACACGTGCTCCATGTATATGTGGACATCACCGAAGAGATCTCAGGTTACTTGTATGGAAGAGCCTTCGCTTGTGATGTCCGCCTTTGATCACCTTGAGAGCCACTTCTAAAGTGCTCTCCTTGATCTGGTGGAGGAGGATCTCTCTCATAACTTGAGAGAATTCTTGGAATAAAAAAAACAAGTCTCTCTTGGCTTGAGAGCTTTCTCTAAATCTGTTGTACACAACCACAAAAAATGGATACGTATAATGAGAAAAATATAATTGGGATGTTATTACTTAAAATAATAAAATAAATTAATTAACCTAAATAATTTATTCATTTCATTTAATTCTTAGTAAGGCCTCATGTCTAATAATAATAGTTGACTATTTTTATCACTTGACATGCGCCTAGTGAATTACACCTAGAATTATTTAATTAAAAAAATAATATTATTTCTCATAAATCCCTAGAAAAACTACATGGTGTGTATATATTAATATACATGGAGTGTAATTTTGTTTTTCCATTTTATTTATATCCTCCGCCATATTTATTAGACCTTGAATAATGACTATTTATTTCTTAAATAAATTTTACTGCATTACTCGCTAATAAATATATTATTTCGCCTACAAGATATTCTTTCAAATTACGAGTGTTAGAATAAATTTGATCAGGAATCCTTGAATAATTAGTAAACCTCAATTGGGAAGAACCTTTATTCAACATGTTAAATTAATATTTAACTAAGATAGTTGGACACACTTAGTGTGTGGCCCTATAGCCCTCTTTCTCAATGGTGTTAGGTGGAGCCTACCTATAGTCCATGTTTAGCATCTAGCAACATGCCAAGGAACCCATAGAGAAAGAAGTTAACACCACAATGAAATGTCACCTCTTATAAACTCTTACCACGTAATGTAATCTCTTTGTCTCGATATCTCGAATCAAGCGGGTTGCATTCTAGTTCCATCAACCCATGTGCTCAATTACTCTTTCTTTGACTTCCTCAAATTGAACATACCCATTCTTTACCATGTCTACGGATTTATTTAGGCTATATAAATTACATCAAATGGACTAAGATATCAACACCCATTATGGAACAAAAGGGAAAAATCCTTTCTCACATTATCTATTAATGCAGTATTACTCATGACGCACCCAAAATATCCTACCTCGCTGCGAATAGTGTTGTTGAAATTTTTATCAATACATATAAGTGTGTGTGTGTTGTAATACCCATTAATAATTATCTTAAAGTCTAAGGACCAATACACACGTTTGTAGATAGGAATATCCAATGATTCTATGAAATGTCTCTCTCCTACTTTCAGGTCACATTCTCATAATATCCTCCTAGATACTACCAAGGGATCAACCCATGATAGGGTGCCCCAATGTTTTATGAATCCTTACCCCTAATGTCATGTATTATTTGTGTCCCTAAAATAACTTCATCCATCCATAGAACATAATATTCAAGAATAGTGCTATTGCACTTCCGGGTTCTCATCATAACAGGGATCCGCTATGACCCTTTTGTACAACATCTATCCTTGGGACATTATCACATGCATTGTCACACATAAGAACAACCAAGATGTGATAAGTTATTAATTAATGAATAAATTACAAAGTAGTTGGTTCTAGTCCACCAACTCCAACACAAATGAGAGTCCCAACAAAGGTGGCACCAAAGTTTACAAGTGTTTGGGGTTAAAACTCAGGTAGGATTCCTACATACCATGTCTAGTAGACAGGGATCAAAACCCACATAGTTTAAAAGAATATAGTATAAAAGCATGTGGGGTTAGAGGGGAATATAGATTAATGACATTTTGGAAGAAGGTGAACTAATGTGAAGTGGCCGATACCAAGGGGTTATCGGATTGAACCTAAGAGAGGATTTCTATGTACATTGCTTAGAATGGGAAAGGATCAAAGTCCATGTAGTTCGGTGAAGAGGGGCATGGGGATTATACATTATTGGCGGGCCAAAGAGGATATCATGGTTGATGCGTACTCCAAGACAATGTGTGTCATGCTTGGGGTGAGAAACAAGAGGAAACAATAGACCTAACAATATCATGGAAAATGGTATGTTTTTGGTGAGTAGATCATGGATAACGTGTGGTCAGTAGCCTAAGGAGATGGAGATTTGGAAACTCCAGGATGGAATCCCATGTAGGGGTTTGGATGTAAGAGGAAGATATTTCCATCGAACATGGATCACCCTATCAAGGAGTAATGGGGATTATGCAAGGGATACTTGAGGAACACATAGAGATAAAGTGCAATGGGATAGGTAGAGTGATAGGGTGATGGTGACCATCCCCTGATGGTTCTGGGGGCAGCGGAAGTGCGTGGGTGGATGTGCCCACCTGGATTTTTTTCATTAGCAATGATCAATCCGGGATTAATACGATGATAAACACCAGTCTCCAAGGATCAAATCATAGAAAAATACAAAGAATAAGGTTTCTCCCAGAACCACAAACAAGGATTGTTACAGGTTGATTATAATTAATCTAATTAATTATAAAGAAATATAATTTGGGTGTTATTTCTTCGTTGATGTTCTTGATCACATTGTCAATGTGATCCATCGTTGCGTCATAGAATCCAAGTGTAGACTCCCTCTAGCGGTGATCCACACGAGTACCTCGTATCTATAGACATCGCCAAAGGATTCTCTGGGTGCTAGCGTGGAGAAGCCTTTTCTTGCGTTGTCCGCCTTAGATCGTCTTGATCCAGTGGAAGAGGATATCTATCAGTCTTGAGAGTGTTCTTTGAGGAAGAGGTTCTTTCGGCCTTGAATGAATTCTCCATAATTGTTGTGTATCACACAGGGTAGGAAAATAGTTGGGGTTGTTAGGATATTTATAATCAGGTTTGAGGTTGTAGAGTTATGACAATAAATAAATTCATTACACGTTTTATTTATTTCATTAACCCTTATTTAAAACCCCCATGTCGAATAATTAATTCCTTGACATGCGCCCATGCTGATTATAATAAATATTATTTAAAACAATATTATATCCTCGATATCCTGACTGGAAAAACTACACGGCGTGTATTAATAAATACACGGCGTGTACTTTTTTTTCATTGAAAACTACAAGGCTTGTACATCTAATGTACATGGCATGTATATATTTTTTTCATTTATTCATTTTCTTTCCATAAAGAAAACTATACGGTGTGTAATTATTAATACACGATTTGTACTTTTTTTCCATGAAAAACTACAGGGCGTGTAATCTTTAATACACAACGTGTATATCTTGTTTTTAATTTCCTTCATCATCCATCATTAAAATGATTTAGGGTTCCTTGAATAATTATTAAACCACATACGGGAATAATCTTTATTCTACTTGAGATACTTGAATACACTTAGTGTGACCCTCTAGGCCTCTTTCTCATTGGCATTAGGCGAGCTTGCCTAAAGTCCAAGATTACTGTCAAGAAACGGGTCAAGGCACCCAAGAGAAAGAAGTTGACAATGAATTGACGTATCACCTCATACGAACGCTTACTGTGTAATTTAATCCCTTTGCCTCGATATCTCAAAAATCAGGTTTCATGGCAGTGTCAAAAACCTATATGCTTGATCCGTCGTTCTTTAACTACCTGAAATAAACTCATCGTTCACACCATGGCCATGGAATTTAGTGTGATAGTTCTATTTAAATAAAAGGGCCGAGATATCAACTTCCATAAATGGAAGGGACAAATCCTTCCTCGACTTATCCATTAACAACATGTCACTCATGACGCACCCAACGTACCCTACTTCCCGCCAACTACCTGCATGATGGTTTTCGTCAGTAAATCTAAGTGCGCGAGTCATGACATGAGTTAATGATAATCTTCTAGTCTAAGGACCATTACATACGCTCATAGATAGAAATGTCTGATGACAACAAGACATGAAGAATTTATATTGGCGGGTCTGTTCTTATAATCTCCCATCTTGGAGATTACCAAGTGCGAACTCCATGAGAGAGAGTCTCGTCTTCTTATGAGTACTCGCACATGACGGTATGTATACTATGTGTCCTATCATAGTATGTCATCCAACCGTAGAACTTTATTTAAGAATATTGTTATAGCATTTCAAGGTTCTCATTATAGCGGGGATCTTCTATGACCGGATCAATGCAACAAATATTCCGGGACATTATTATATTATAGTTATACAGAACAATGAATAATATATAATAAGTGAACATTCATGTAATCAAAGTACAAAACAGTTGGTTCTCAAGACACCAACCCTTAAAAACTCCCACTTAGACTAGAGCCCGCTGCCTACGACTTTTAGTCCACTAGACCTCACATGATGATCATGTTTATGCTGAGTCAAGGCTTTAGTCAAGGGGTTCGCCACATTGTCTTCCATGGAAATACTGCTCACTGCAACTTCACCTCTCTGAGAAAAATCCCTAAAGATATGATACTTCCGAAGTATGTGCTTTGTCCGATGATGTGACCTTGTCTCTTTTTCATGTTCCACCACTGCAGTATTATCACAATAGAGTGTGATAGGATCTTTACTGCTCGGTACTACATCCAGCTCTTGGACGAAGCTTCGCATCCATACTGATTCTTTAGCTGCCTCAGAAGCTGCGATATACTCAAACTCTACTGTAGAATCTGCCACCACACTTTTCTTTGAGCTCTTCTATCTCACTGCACCTCCATTCAAATTGAAGATGTATCCAGTCTGCGACTTCATGTCATCTTGATCAGTCTGGAAACTAGCATCTACATGTCCTCTGATGACTAGTTTCTCTTCTCCTTCATAAACCAAGAACATATCCTTATTACGCCTCAGATACATAAGGATAGTCTTGACTGCCATCCAATGGTGGTCTCCTGGATCAGCTTGATATCTGCCTACCGCACTTAATGTGTAAGCAACATCTAGCCTCGTACATAGCATAGCATACATGACTGACCCAATTGCAGATGCATAAGGGATCCTTTCCATTCTCTTTCTTTCCTCATGTGTCTGAGGACACATTTTCTTGGAAAGATGAATGTTATGTGACATTGGCAACAATACCCTCTTGGATTGTTCCATACTGAATCTCTTCAGTATCTTGTCAATGTATGTACTTTGACTCAGGCCCAACATTCTCTTGGATCTATCACGATGGATCTTGATCCCAAGAATATATGCTGCCTCACCCAAGTCTTTCATGGAGAAGCATTTATGCAACCATGCCTTAACTGACTGTAAGACAGGTACTTCGTTTCCAATTAGTAATATGTCATCAACATATACTATTTGGAAAATGACTGCACTCCCACTAAACCACTTATAGACACAAGGCTCACATTCGTTCTTAAAAAATCCAAATTCTATTACAACTTCATCAAAACGAAAGTTACATGATCTTGATTCTTGCATTAATCCATAAATGGATTTCTGCAACTTGCATACCTTTTTGGCATCCTTTGGAGTCACAAAACCTTCAGGTTGTGTCGTGTAGACATCTTCCTGGAGGTTCCCGTTAAGGAAAGCTGTTTTGAAATCCATTTTCCAAATTTCATAGTCATGGTAAGCATCAATGTCCAATAGGATTCTGATGGATTTCAGCATCACAACTGGTGAAAAGGTTTCATCATAGTCAATTCCTTGACGCTGTCTAAAACATTTTGCAACCAGTCGTGCCTTGTAGGTACTGACTTGCCCCTCCATGTCCAGTTTCTTCTTGAATACCCATTTATTACCAATAGGCTTTATATCAAGTGGAGGATCTACCAAAATATGGACTTGGTTTTGGTACATGGAATCCATTTCAGAATTCATGGCTTCTTGCCACTTGGCAACCTATGTGCCTTCAACTGATTCCTTTTAGGTAGGAGGATCATCATTGTCAACCAATAATGAGTCACCATCCTCGGTGACAAGAAAACCATATCGTTCTGGTTCTCTCACCTCTCTCGTGCTCCTACGCAGATCTTGTGTCTCTGGAACAGATCGTTCTTCCACAGGGCTTTGTGGAATCTGTTCTTGTACCAACTCATGTGTATCTTGAGCCTCGACTTCATCGAAGCCTATCTCACTCCCACTATCTCTTTTGGAGATGTGCTCCCTCTCAAGCAATATGGCGTGTCTTTCCACTGTAACCTTTTTGTATGAGGGTTTGTATGGGTAATATCCCCTTGTTTCCTTAGGATATCCTATAAAGATACAATTTGTGCCTCAGGGTGCAAGTTTGTTACTTGAAGAGGCCTTAACAAATGCTTCAATACCACACACACGTAAATTCGATAACATGGATTTGTGTCCACTCCATAATTCGTATAGAATACCATTTATCGATTTAGTTGGTACTTGGTTTAGTATATGCGCTGCTGTTTGTAATGCATATCCCCAAAAGGATAATGGAAGACTCGCATGACTCATCATTGATATCACCATGTCCAACAGGGTGTGGTTCCTCCATTCGCTTACACCATTCCAATGTGGCGTGTAAGGATGAGTTAGTTGAGATGGAATCTCAAACTCCCGTAAGAAATTAATGAAGTCCTGATTAAGATATTATCCTCCTCTGTCTGAGTGGAGTTTCTTAATCTTCTTACCAAGCTAGTTCTCAACTTCATTCTTGTATTCTTTTAACCAATCAAAATAATCTGATGTATACCTCATTAAGTAGATATATCAAAATCTACTAAAATCATCAGTAAAAGTTATGAAGTACGAGAACCCACCCCTTGCTTCAATTGGAAATGGTCCGCACACATCTGTGTGAACTAATTATAGAAGCTCTTTAGCTCTTTCACCTTTCCCACTAAATGGGGATTTGTCCATTTTTCCTTGTAGACACGCATGACATACACCAAGTGGTTTTAGTTCGAAAGAATCTAAATACCCATCTTGATGTAATTTTCTCAAACGTTTCTCATTCACATGACCTAGCCGATGATGCCAAAGTTGGGTGTGGTATGAGTCATGTGAATTAACTTTGTTATCGATTTCCATTACTTGGTTTGTGTATTCTAACACATAAAGGCCGTTATATAAATGTTCCCTACCAAAACAAATGTTATCTTTATAAAAGTAGAAACATTCATTTCCAAACTTGAATATGAATCCATCAGTATCTAATATGGATACTGAAATAATATTTTTATTAACAGAAGGCACATAATAACAACCTTTCATAACCAAGACCATCCTAGTAGGAAATGTGAGGTGGTAGTCTCCGACAGCTACATCAGTGAGTCTGGCTCCATTGGCTGCTCGTAGATCCACCTCACCTCGATCAATCTTTTTGAATCTACTTGGTTCCTTTATTTGGATACAGATGTGAGCACCACAAGCAGTATCTAATAACCAATTAGTAGAAACAGATAGATTGCATTCAATAACAAACACACCTGAAGCTTCCCCTTGCTTCCTTGGCTGGGTGCAGTTTTTCTTCCAGTGGCCCTTCTTGCCACATGCAAAATAAACAGCATCGTGTTCCTTTGCCTCCCCTTGGATCATCCTTTTCTTGGAAGGCCTTGAAGAAGCTTTGGGCTTAAATGTCTTCTCCTCCCCTTTCCTTTTATTCACCATAAGGACAGAAGGATTTTCACACTTCATGTCATTATCTACTTGGTGAATAAGTATAAGAAGATCAGATAGATACTTCTCAATGTTGTTCATGTTGAAATTAACAACAATGTTCGAGAAGCTCTGGGGGAGTGATGCAATAAAGAGATCGGTGCCCAGTTCATCGGGGAGATTAAACCCTAGAACCTCCAAGCGCTCAATGTAGCCAATGATCTTGACTACATGAGGCCCAGCTGGGGCACCCTCTCCAAGCTTTCTCTGAAATAGAGCCTTGGAGATCTCAAACCTTTCATGTCTTCCTCTCTCCTGATATAGACCATGGAGGTGCTCAAGCATTCTATAGGCATCCATGTCTTCATGAGACTTCATGAGCTCACTAGACATCAATGATATCATCAAACATTGAACGTTGAAAGCATCATTCAAATGTTGATCATAGACCAGGAAATCTTCATCACTCGCCCCTGGGGTAGGAGAATCAGGAAGTGAGGACTCCAGCATGTAAAACTTTCGTTCATGGCGTAGGATAACCCGAAGGTGCCTAAACCATTCCTGAAAGTTACTGCCGGTAAGGATATTGTCTTTATCCAATATTGATCGCAGATAAACTGTGGTTGATGATTTTTTGATCTTGATTCTACAATTTAAAAGGGCATATTTATTAGTACTTTCTTGATTAAAATTTATGAGAAATAATGAATTAATTAATTAATTATCCCACTATTTTATCAAGTCCCAATGTCCCTCACCATTGAACTCAGAATGACGAGTTTCATTGACTTTATAGTGGAAAGGATCTATATTTACCTTCGCATAACCCCAAAAAGGGTTGGACAAGCTATTTGAAGGTATTTAGGTAGGCATGTATTTGCCAACTGTGAGCTTACAGTTCCTTGATCTGTTGAGTGGACTCCCCAATCCTGAAATCCTAACTTGGATTTCCTCAACTCTTGCCTCCAATATTACATCAAGTCTAGCAAGGGATACATATCTTGATGTAATATGGTTAAGTCAACCCGAAACCTTTCTTAAGGACTTCCTTTATAAAAGCAAGTGTCCCAACAAGGGTTGGTCAGACACATAGTTTTATTGAGTCTTGCCCTTAATCAGGTAACGGACGTCATGGTCTGACTTAATATGGTATTGAGAAATTTTAGTCTTTATGTGTAGTTTTTCATTATCACATTCTTGTTAATATTAAGTGATGCATGCTTAAGTGATTAAACATGTTCTGATAATGTTTACACATAGTCCAGTTTTTATTTTATTCCATCTTTTCATGCTTGTTCATTTTATTAATTATGTGATCGTGACAACACATACATAATAAATAAACCATGTAATCAGACATAAATAAAATAATATGGCATTATCATGAGCTTCTATTGGTTAAATTATCTAGCAGTTTTGATAAGCTAACCCTGACCTAGGGAAAACATCTTGAACCTGTTGGTTCGTGTTTTTCAGCCCCCACCTTTCCACCTTTTTATCATCTTGTGTCGGTTTCTCCTCGGCTTCGGGATTTGTACCATCTCCTTTGGCTTGGGAGATCCTCTATTACATGGGTTTACATTAAAGAAACCATGGGCACGCAGACCCTACATTTTATTGGAGGAAGGCTCGTAGGCCAAAAAATTAAATTAAATAAATTTAAATGAAACCATACACATAAAAAGGTTATTTGGTCTAGCTCATGATCATCCATAGTATTCAACAACATTTACGCATATTTATAATTCAAATTATTTTAATTGTTCTTTTATTTAAGATAAGACGTGCTCGAATTCAATTAATTATGATCTTATAATTAATCAATTCTTTATCTTAAATTCCTTTCTGAATTTCCTTGAGATTATTCTCATCCATATTCCTTGTAAGGGTCTTTGTAAATTAGAGGAAACCTGGTGAAATTCCATTTCTGGAAAGTACACCGCGTGTAGTTTATAATTACACGGCGTGCATTTTTCTTTTCACCCTTTATCCAAAGTACACACTGGGGCTTTGACGTGTTTTCTGTAATTTGGAAATTTTGGAGTACACGGCATGTAGATGAATCATACATGGTGTGTACTTCCTTGTTACATGGTAACCAGCCTGGCGATCCCGTGTACGCGGTACGCGGCTTATCTTTGTACATGGTTTCACCTGGGCCGGAATGGACTACACGGCGTGTTCCTCCAATATACACGCCGTGTATTCCGGTTTCAACGCACCGTTCAATTCTGGTCAACATGAAGTGATTGAAACTTAGGCATAATCAATTCACACGGTGTTGTTTGGCGGACCAGTGCCGGTTCATTGAACCTAAGTACAGGGCGTGTAGTTTTAAGTACACGTCGTATAATCCCATGTTGTACAGACAGAAAGAGAGGCTCCTCCGGATGAGTTCCTCATTTTTATTTTAATCAAAATTAAAATTAAAAGACTGTTTCTATGATATGAATCGAGAAACGAAGGAGGAAGAACCGATCTCATTTATTCAGATTTATAGAATGATTTATTTCCAATTGAATCAAATATAAATGCGTAAATTATCAACGAAAATTAAATAACTATAATCGACGTTGTAACCTGCCTCTGATACCATTTGAAGGTTCCGGGTGCAGTAGAATCGCGTGGGTGGATGTTCCCACTTGACTTTTTATCATTATAAATGATCAATCCAGGATCAATATGACGATAAACGCCAGTCTCCACGGATCAAATCACAGAAAAAGACAAAGAAGAAGGTTTGTCCCGGAACCACAAACAAGGATCATTACAGGTTGATTATAATTAATCTAATTAATTATAAAGAAATACCTTTTGGGTGTTGTTTCTTCGTTGATGTTCTTGATCATGTTGTCGATGTGATCCTTCATTTCATCGCAGAAGCCAAGTGTAGACTCCCTCTAGCGGTGATCCACAAGTGTACCTTGTATCTCTAGACATCGCCAAAGGATTCTCCGGGTGATAGCATGGAGAAGCCTTTACTTGTGTTGTCCGCCTTAGATCGTCTTGATCCGATGGAAGAGGATATATCTCGGTCTTGAGAGCGTTCTTGGAGGAAGAGGTTCTTTCAGCCTTAAAAGAATTCTCCAGAATTGTTGTGTCTCACATGGGGTAGGAAAAGAGTTGGGGTTGTGAGGATATTTATAATCAGGTTTGAGGTTGTAGAGTTATGAAAATAAATAAACACGTTACATGTTTTATTTATTTCATTGAATCTTATTTAAAACCCCCATGTCGAATAATTAATTCCTTGACATGCACCCATGCTGATTATAATAAATATCATTTAATACAATATTATATCCTCAAAATCCTAACTGAAAAAACTACAAGGCATGTATTAATAAATACACAGCGTGTACTTGTATTTTATTGAAAACTACACGGCGTGTACATTCAATGCACATGGCTTGTATATCTTGTTTTCATTTATTTATTTCCTTTCCATAAAGAAAACTATACGGTGTGTAATTATTAATACACGGTGTGTACTTGTTTTCCATGAAAAACTACACGGAGTGTAATCATTAATACACGGCGTGTATATCTTGTTTTTCATTTCCTTCTTCCTTTATCATTAATATGATTTAGGATTCCTTGAATAACTATTCAACCACATATGTTAATAATCTTTATTCTACTTGAGATACTTGAATACACTTAGTGTGTGACCCTCTAGGCCTCTTTCTCATTGGCATTAGGCGAGCTTGCCTAAAGTCCAAGATTACTGTCTAGCAACGGTTCAAGGCACCCAAGAGAAAGAAGTTGACGACGTATTGACGTATCACCTCATACGAATGCTTACTGTGTAATTTAATACATTTTTCTTGATATCTCATCAAGCAGGTTTCATGGAAGTGTCATAAACCTATATTCTTGATCTATCGTTCTTTGACTACCTGAAATAAACTCGTCGTTCACACCATAGCAATGGAATTTAATGCGACAGTTCTATTTCAATCAAAGGGTTGAGATATCAACTTCCATAAATGGAAAGGAAAAATCCTTCCTCGACTTATCCATTAACAACATGTCACTCATGACGCACCCAACGTACCCTACTTCCCGCCAACAGTCTGCATGACAGTTTTCATCAGTAAATATAAGTGCGCGAGTCATGACATGAGTTAATGATAATCTTCCAGTCTAAGGACCATTACACATGCTCGTAGATAGCAATGTCCGATGACACTAAGACATGCAGAATTGCTATTGGTGGGTCTGTTCTCATAATCTCCCATCTTGGAGATTACCAAGTGCGAACTCCATGAGAGAGAGTCTCGTCTTCTTACGAGTACTCGCACATGACAGTCTGTATACTATGTGTCCTATCATAGTATGTCATCCAACTGTATAACTTTATTTAAGAATATTTTATAGCATTTCAAGGTTCTCATCATAGCGGGGATCTGCCATGACCTTATCAATGCAACAAATATTCCGGGACATTATTATATTATAGTTATGCAGAACAATGAACAATATATAATAAGTGAAAATTCATGTAATAAAAGTATAAACCAGTTGGTTCCTAGGACACCAACCCTTACATCCCCATCACGGTCATCTCAGGATTCTCACTCATGTGGTCATCAGAGTTTAACATTGTGTGATGAGGAAATGTGGTTGCTTGTCAGTTCAATGTCCTACACCTCAGATGATGAGGACTCACTCCTCACCCCTAGGAAATAAATAACAGGTACCTACCCACACATGGGTAAGGTAAGGCACAAGAAAAAATAGGTATTGGGGGTTGTGGAGTGATCCATTCATGGGTCCATGATCGTACCATGATTTGCTATTTTATTTCACCCTTATACCAATGTATTAAACTGATTTTGTATTGAAAATTCCATGTTTAATAATAAGTTTTACTTCATGTTTGGATCTATAATTTGATTATTATCAATTTTAAAAGGGTATATTATACTTGTTTAGATGTTATTTTATAGGTGGAGGTGATTTGGGGGGCCCATGATGAAGCCCAACAAAAATGGGCCAATATTCACATGATCCAAGAACACTAGTGGACTAATCAGCATACTGCTACTAAACCGTGCGTCCAAATTGGCTGAACTTTTGTGGGAAGATCCAAATTTTAATGGGATACATTTCATATGAAGAAACCCAAGCACCATTTGGTACCTAAAATTCCCATCCAAACTGATCTGTGCAGGGAATCAAATCTTCACACGTCAAAAGTGGTGTTCTGTATTTTATCAATATCTCCAGCAGTGATTGTCCAAATGGAGCCAAAAAATAGGTGGAGATAGTTATGATGTGGTGATTCAACTTTATATATTTTTTAAAAGGTATATTAGACTATCTAGTGGCCGAAAACTAAAATCCAAGTGATTTTACACAATCTGTGTGCTCAAAACCACCTTCAATTTTCCTATAAAAGAACACCTTGGGCACCTCATTTAGAAGTTCAAACTAGAGGCAAGGTGCTGCCATTTTGGAGTCCCAAAGGAGTCCTTCCACCAATATTTTATGTTTTGGAGGCCATCAAAAGTTATACCTCCACCTCATTCTCTTCCTCCCCTCCCATGGGTTTCTAAACCCCTTGGGATCACCCGGGGAGGAACATGTTGTAAATCATGAGCTTAATGTTTCAATATTTGAATGGTATTTTTAATTCTAGATTTGTAAGTTATTTTTATTCATCCTATATTTTTATTTAATTGATTTATGTATTGTTATTTCATGCTCGACTCATATTATCGTGCTTGTGGGTACTCATTCATGTGATGTTTCACACACTGTTCACAACTTCTTCTTCCCCCTTTCAATTTTAATGTTTTTGTCATTCATATTTTTCAATTGAAATCACATAAACACTATCACGGAAATGTAATTTAAATTCATGGTAACATATTGAAATATAATTTAAACCTAGATAGTGCATTGAGTTCTTCATTTTTTTCCGTGGTGAGTTTCGGTTATAAAGTCAAACACAAATCAACCAATCATTGGTGGTATCCAGTGAATCATTTTGTGTTTTTGACTGAACCCTAGGATGTATCCTAGTATAAAATCAGTAAAATCCTAGTTCAAGGTGTTACAAACCAGGGATTAAAAGATCATAACCCAGTCTCATAAAGCTATGAAGGATGAGCATCCTGATATTTCCTTGGGTTGAACACGTTTAATTAATCTTGTTCATTTCTACTTGGTTTTATCGCTTCGATTTTTCTATTGTAATATTTAATCATCAAACCCCAAGTTTTATTGTAACACCCAGAGATTTTATGAGATATATTCTTTTTAATATCTTTGATATCTTCTGTTGTACATTACATCAAGATTATCTTGCGCTATACGCAGCACCTTATTAGTTTGCAGTATACGCAACAATATTCCTAGCTCGTGTTACACACAATTTCAAGTTCTTTTGGTAGAAATTATTCTACACAACATTGAGTATAGATTTTATTCAATGTATAAATGAAATAAGTGTTTATTATATTATATTCAACACCAACAGAAGCTTTCACTACACGCAACCCTGACTTGGTTTGCATTACACGCAAGAGCGACCTTCCTCAATAGTGTGTGTTTTACGCAATATCGAGTTTCACTAAACAATGATATATAGTTCTTATGAACTAGCCATTATGAATAATATTAACCAGATTTTAAATTTTATAACATTATAATTCATCTTAATAATTTTATAGAACATGGTATTAGAACAAAATAAATTTTTCGGGTAAAATAAGTATTTGTCAAAAAATGTAGTTTTGTCGCCTTTTGTTGGTGCACCCACATTAAATCTAGTTTTTGACACGTTTATAAGTTCAATTTTATGAAATAAACTTATCAATTCAAATAAAGATATAAAAATTAACTTTGAATAATTTTTTAATATTGTTCTGTTAACTTTCATATTTTGATGAATAGTAAAAATACGCTAAATTTTATTTAAAAACAACTTTTTTCATCAAGATAATTTATATGATTAAATTATAATATTTAATGGTTTAATGTATAAATAGAATATATTTTTTACCATTTAATATAATTTATGTCATTATCATTAATTTTACATTGAATTCATAGGTAAAAACATTTCAATCTTTTGCAATGTTTTATATTAAAACCCATTTTTTTCAACAACAGGATTAATTTGAAATTAATTACTGCAACTTATATGTTTTGAATTTGGAAAAATGGATTCAATATTTGGAATCATTATGTCCAAATTATGTTAATAGGCTACTTTTTTATTTTTGGGCATTATGAATAGTAACTACGATAAATTGTTTTTACCACAGTTAAAGGTAAATTAGGTAATTAAGGGTAAAACTAATATTATAAATTTACCCTAACACTTGTATTAATATAATTAGATTATTATATTTTGTTCTAAAATATAATTGGGTCGAAATGGTATCTTTTGGAACCCACTTGGATGTGAATAAGACCTTTAATTTATTTTATTTAAAGAAAGTGAAATATGTCTCACTCAAACTTTAATAATTAAAGTATTTTTAATATTAGGTTATTCTGAATATAAATTCGTTTATAAATACTCATTTATAAGCTATTTTTTCTTTAATATGGTAATTTATTTTTAATTTTTAAGAAAAATTTAATTACCTAAATAGCTTATACATTAATGATGCAGAAATTATTTATTTTGTGAAAAAACAATAATATAGTTTTTATTCAAATAATAATACCCATAAAAGGCCCTAATACCTGTCCAAAACTTATTGGTCGTTTATATATAAATCATAATCAACCAATGGTCGAATTTTGGACCATTTGGAGTTTTATAAAAGTGATTATGACACTTATATTATTTTATTTTAAAAGATGTCAAAGTTTTTACCATCATAATTTAATAAATATAACAATTTAAAAGATGTGATTTTAAGATGATAAATTATATTAAAAGTATAATTATGAAATATATTATATTTAGATTTATCATAGTATTTTATTTTTTTTATGCAGCAAAAAAGTATATTAAATAATTATACATAAATGTTGTAATAATTATTTTATTAAGAGAAATATCAAATAAATGGTATTAAAAAACATTAAAATAAATATTATATGAACCGATTAATGTGATCCATGAATTTTTTAGATGCATATGACATGCTAAAAATCTATTAAATATTTTTGTTTGAATATATCTTCTGTGTCTATTTTATTTAAATTCAAATAATTTAATAGTGTCAAAATTGACAATATTGATATTTTAAAAAATAACATATTATTACATTGATTGAAAATCATAAAAATATTTAAAAATAAAAAATTTAAAATTATATGGTAGAAACTATAATAATATATCTAATTATATAAAATTCACAACACATAAGTAAGTATTTATAGCAATTTAAAAATTAGAATATTATTACCACAAATAAAATTAAATAGATTAAAAAGGGATAAATCAAAATGATAGGGTTTAAAATAAACATAAAACATGTCTAAATTTTATTTTATGATGATATTACAACCCTATATCATCTAATATTCGAATGGAGTCATTTTTTGAGGTTTTTAAATGGTTTTTGATTTTATTATAAATTAATATTTTAGAGGTTTCCAAAAGTACCCCTCTCCTCCCTTATAAAAAGGAACCTCCACCCTTTCCTCTTCACAACATTTTGAGCCTTAAATCTTGGCCAAAACATGTACATTTCTCTTCTACACTTCCCTAGAAACCTACTAGAGGTCTTGGTATTCTTCAAAGACCAACTTTAGCACCCTAAGAGGAGGCGCGTCGAAGAAGAGGTAATCTCCTCTACCGATTTTTCAAGTTTATTTATTCTTATACTTATTCTTTAGTTGTTTAATTATAAAGTAATAACATAAGTATAACTAATATACTGATATGTTATTATAAATATTAAACAAACCCATTTCACCTTCTATCCATCCTACAGAAAATGAAATCACTGCGCGTGCGTACGTACGGAATACGGTCTCCACGCTGTGCTGTAATCTGTTTTCCACCACCACCTTACTTGGATGGGTGTAATGGTGTAAAGAATAACTATATATTATTATTATAACATTATACTAATTATGAGATATTATATCATCCACTCCAATTCCATTCAATAATTATGGGAATAATATCATCGCTCGTGCGTACGTACGGATTACCGTCTCCACGACGCGATGAGATTCATTCTACATTTTAACCATTCAAGAATGATTATAAAGTATATATAATGAATAATAATGAAATATATAACATAATAATGCTACTGGATTTATATATATATATTTCATTTACTTCCATTCAATTTATTAAGGATACAAAAACAGTGTTCTTGCGTACGTACGGTCTACCATCTCCATGAACGGTGTATTTCATTTCATTTACCTATCTATTATATATATATATATATATTAAATATATATGATACATATATAATTTTGTACATTCTTAAAGTAAGTAAATAATTATATAAGTAATAATAATATCAAGAACAACAAGTCCAAATACGTACGATAAATGAAACGATTTTACCCAAAACACTGCTTTAACATGGAATTGACAAAAGAACGGGTGATATAAAGTCATAATTGAATCATATATGATATCATAAATATTATTATGGTTCAGTTACAAGTTAATAATATGTTTAAACCCACTATACATAAGTTTCTGACACATACTGAAGAAATTGGACATAAGGTAAGCGATAATTTTGCAATCTCAATTTTATCCGGGATTGCTTATACGTAAGTATTTACTGGGGTTATGTTTATCATCCAAGTCCATAAAAATGTTTTCATAAAGTGTTTAATATTTTTCCATGTATGTTTAAAGTCATTTTTATCCCTTTTTGACTTTTACTTTGTGTTATGGAAGGAATCTTTTTTTTACCATACGTGGTACTTTTTGACTTTTCTGTTAAAAGTAAAAGGAGACTGTTTTTTAAACTTATACGGTGTGGATGAATTTTTATGGTTTCATAATTCCATATTTACATGAATATTACTCTACAATATTTCATTATTATTTTAAAAAATTCCTTTTCTTTAAAAATTGCATGGAATTTTTAGAAAATAAAATGATTTTGAAGAAAAAATGATATTTTCCTTAAGAAATCATTCCAAGTGTTTTATAAAAATTATTTTCCATCTAAGATGAAATTATTTAATATGTTTATGTTTCATATATAATGTCTCTATTATTTACATGGTTTGATTTTTCTTATGATGAAATGATATCCATTTGTTTTATATGGATTATGTTATGATGGGATGATGTTTATGAAACCCATTTTATTGTTTGGGTTACGATGAATGATTTATGTTAATTATGTGGCACATAAAAGAATGATTTGATTATGAGATGGGTGGGACCTATATCTCCATCCAATGCATTGGGTAAAGATTTATATCTCATGATATTGACTTGGCTGGAACGGCAAGTAAAATCTTATTCAGTAATACAAGGTTGGAATGAAAAGTAAACCCTATTTAGTAATGGACTTTGTCCACTATGATGGTCTTGGAAGAAATTCCTTGGAAACTATGGAAATCATATCATTTTCTTAATGGTTTTCCACAATTACATGTTTTATTCCCATGCTATTTTATCATGACTAATGTTCCTTTATGATCTATGCCTTATGTAGTACCATGATTTATGTCATTTCTCAAGATTTTGATGTTTTATGTTCATGTTTTTATGTTCAAATGTTCATGGATTGTTTTTATGTTCTTTATTTTACCCTTACTGAGAATTTGATCTCAACCTTTTTATGTTTTCTTTTCCTTGGGATATAAATAAAGGTTTTATGTAAGAAAACAAAATGGTAAGATCTTTATGGGATATTTTGAAGATCTTTCACCATGATTAGAAGATTATGTTTCGAGTTTCCGAAGACACTAAACTAATATGGTCTTTGGGCGTCTACTTTTGTTATGTATTAAGTATTCTGAATAAGTAATGTAATATCTATGTATGTCAATATTGGGTCATTATATTTTTTACATCCCATTACCCTTCTATTTTTATAATCATAACCCTCTTTTTCAATTTATTATCTAAGGCTCCATCGAGAGACGACCTAGGGTAGCTGCTATACTATAGAAATTATAATAAAAAATAAACAACTAATTTGACACGCTCGACAACACAATCAAATTTCGGCACCATTGATAGGGAGACAAGATATTTTTTTCTTTATTTCCTTTAATTTTTTTATTTTACTTCTTAATTATTACTCCTTTAAATACCCCACCCCCATTTTATTGCTTTTTTTTGTTTTTTGTTTTTATTTTTGGTTGTTTTAGTGTGTTCCTCCTCTCTCTCTATTTATTATTCTTCTATATCTCTCTATATAATTTTTTAGTATAACATTATATTTTATTTCCTCCTTTCATTTATTAAGTATTTTTATTTCATTCATCTTCTATAAAAAATACAAAAAAAACAACAACAAATAATCAATCAGTCAAACTATACATCATTGTTACATGACAAGATCTGGTAAAGAAACACTACTTGAATTTGACCATGAAATTGAAAAATCACTCCATTAACAAATCAAGGAATATAGATAAGGTAAATAAAGGAACACTGAAGAACCCCTTTTGGAACCTCAAGTTTCCATAAACCAATCAAAAATTGAACCCAATCAAACCCAAGAAAACATGACTGTAAATAATAGAACCTTAAAAGAACTGACGACCTCGGATTTTGAGTTCCAACCTACGTATATCCAATATCCTAAGGAAGTATCCAACATTGAGCAGAGATCATGCCTCATCCACCTTCTTCCTAAATTCCTTGGTCTTTCAGGTGAGGACCCTCATAAACAGCTTAAGGAGTTTCACATAGTGTGATCCACTATGAAACCCAAAAATGTATTTGAGGACCTAATTAAGTTTATGGCCTTACCTTTCTCCCTTAATGGTGTAACCAAAGACTGGATATACTATCAGCCTACCACAATTGGGGGCTGGAATGACCTGAAGATACTCTTTTTAGAGAGGTTCTTCCCTACCTCCTGAACTGCATCAATTAGGAAAGAAATTTGTGGCATTAGGCCAATCACAAGGAGAGACCCTTCATGAATACTGGGAGAGATTCAAAAGACTTTTCTCAAGCTTCTCCCACCACCAAATTAGTGAACAAATGTTAATCCAATACTTCTATTAGGGACTTATCCCCATTAATCATGGAATTATAGATGTTGTAGCCGGTGGTGCCCTTGTTGATAAAAATTTTTCTACTACTCGTGACTTAATAGCTAACATTGATCAAAATGAAAAACAATTGGGTACACGAGATATTGAACCAACCCGAGGAGTTCATGAGATAAGTCATTCATCCCTAGAACAAAAGGTAGATAATAAAATTGATGAGATGCATACCCTTTCAAGGAAATTATATCAAGCACAAGGTAACTCACAATCTCCTCCTATTCCATTACATTATGGTATTTGTTCTGACAATACCCATTTTTCTAACCAGTTCCCATAACTTCAAGATTCATCTGAGTCTTATGAAGCCATGTTCCTAGGACATCCTTTCCAACAAGCACCTCCCTTAAATAAAGAACAATTTGGGCCACATCTAAACCCTGGGTGGAAAGAAAAACCCCAATACCAACAAGGAGGCAACCCTAGCTACCCCATGAAAAATTGGTATCAACAATGCCAAGGTATGAAATATTCTTATCCCTCAACTTCTCATAATAATACTCCTCCTCCTCCCAAATGTGAACCATGCCTCAATGACATGGTGGAGAAAATGGAAACCCAAAACATCCAGTTCAGATAAACCACACAATCATTTATTCAAGACCTACAAACTCAAGTAGGTCAATTAGAAAACACCATAGGTGAGCCTAATATGCAAGGTTTTGGACAACTACCTTCCCAACCCATTTCCAATCTAAATTAAAAAAGGTAATTTATGTGCAGTTACACTTCGTAGTGGTGAAGAAGTTTCTCCTGCAACTAATTCTGGAAAACAGGTGTGTCCCCCTCTTGAAAACTCTCTTACCTAACACTAAAAAAATTCATGTAATGAAAAACAAGACAAAAAAGGTAATAAAGTTATCATTGATGATTCAAATGAAAAATCCATTCCTCTTCCTTTCCCCCAAAGACTCTCTAAATCTAAGAAAAATTTTGATGATGAGATTGGTAAATAAATAATGGATACATTTAAAAAGGTTCAAGTTAAAATTCCTTTATTGGATGCAGTTAAAAAAATCCATCGATATGCCAAATTTCATAAAGAGATTTTCACCCATAGAAAGATACTAAAGGGGAATGAGAGAGTCAACATGGGAAGGAATTTTTCGGACTTGATTCAACTAGAAATTCCAACCAAATGCAAGGATATAGGAACATTGATGATACCGTGTACCATAGGGGAGACCTTCTTTTCATACGTTATGCTAGATTTAGGTACTTCCATTAATGTAATTCCTCACTCCATGTATACTTATCTGTAGGTTGGATAGATTCAACCAATGGGAAGTTTTGTACAACATGCCAACCAAATTACTATGCATCCAACAAGATTGATTGAGGATGTCCTTGTAAGAGTGAAGAATCTCATCTTTCCTACTGATTTCTACACTCTTGAGATGGAAGATACCTGAACCCAAGGACATGATCCTCTCATACCTGGGAGTTCATTCCTCAAAACAGAAAATACAATCATCAACAATCACAGTGGTATGCTATACATGGAGTTCGTAGGGGAAAAGGTAATTTTTAACATCCTTGAGGCTATGAAACACCCCATGGAAGAGAACTTCACTCTTTATATCTATTCGATGGAAGTGCTCTCAAACGATGCAAACACACACAATTATATCCTCAACCCATACTCTGATTCATTTTCCTCTTCTTTACCCTTGGATAATTTTAGTTTTGATTCATGTATTGAGTGTTGTGTGGGTTCTGAAAAGTGTAAATTTTGTGCTTTAATTGATGAGTGTGTTCATTATGAGGTACCCATGACCGTCAATGATTCTACAAATATCATATCAATAGATTCTCTATCCTTAGAGAATAAACATGAGCAGATAGACAGTTTCATGGACCTCACTCCCCCTAAATCCCCGCCCTCAATCCAAAAAACCCTAGTATTGGAATTAAAACCTCTTCCTTATAATTTAAAATATCCTTATCTTGATGGTATTGACCCACTGCGAGTCATTATTCCCAATAACCTCTCTCCACAGTAAGAATCAAAACTTCTCAACCTTTTGAGAGAGTGTAAAAAGGAAATAGGATGGTCATTGGCTGATATTACCAGGATTATCCCATCTATTTGTATGCACCATATACTTTTGGATGATGAGGCTAAACCCATAAGACAATCTCAATGCCGGTTGAATACCACTCTCCTTGAAGTGGTAAAATTGGTAGATAGTAAATTACTTACCGCATGGATCATTTATCCTATATCTGATAGTAAATGGGTTAACCCAGTGAAATTTTTTCCAAAAAATAGGAATAATAGTTATTTCAAATGAAAGTAATGAATTGTTTCCAAAATGTGTGAAAAACAGTTGGCATGTCTGTATTGACTACCATCGGCTGAATCAAGCCATGTGGAAGGACCACATTTCTCTACGTTTAATTGACCAAATGCTATAATGATTGGATAGCAAGTCCCATTATTGTTTCTTTTATGGCTATTCAGGTTATTTTTAAATTCATATAGCCCCTGATGATCAAGAAAAGACAACATTTACCTGTCCATTTGGCACATTTCCATACATAAGGATGCCTTTTGGTCTTTGTAATGATCCTGGTACTTTTTAGCATTATATATTGAGTATATTTTCAAAGTACCTTGGGAATTTCATGTAAGCTTTTATGGATGATTTCCCAATATATGGTTCTTCATTTGATGATTGTTCAGAACACCTAGGTTCTATCCTCTGCCACTGCATTGAAAATGATATTGTTTTAAATTATGAGAAATCTCATTTTATGGTTGAGCGGGGGATAGTTCTTGGGAATATCATTTAAAATAAAAGAATTCAAGTTGATAAATCAAAAATTGAATTAATTTTAACCCTTCCATTAACAAATTTGTTCGTGAGGTGCAATATTTCATAGGTCATGCTAGTTTTTACAGTCGATTCATTAAAGACTTCAGTAAGATCACACTTCCCTTATCCCAATTATTACAAAAGGATTCTGAGTTTTTTGTTTTATGAAAATTATCTGGATGCATTAAATTCACTAAAAAGGAGTTTTACATCACCTCATATAATCCAACCACCAAGGTGGTATCTTCCCTTTGATATTATGTGTGATTCCTCTAACTTTGTAGTTGGGGTAGTTTTATCACAAAGGGTTGAGAAGGAACCTCATTTCATTGTGTATTCCTCACGTACCCTTGACCCTGCCTAGGAAAACTACAATACCACTGAAAAAACATCTTTATATTGTGTATTCCTTGGAAAAAAGTTGTTCATATCTTATCAGGTCAAAAATCATTGTCTTCTCTAATAATGCTTCCCTTCGTCTCCTCCTAAAGAAACCTGAAGCCAAGCCCTACCTCATTCAGTGGATGCTCCTCCTCCAAGAGTTTGAACTTGAGATTCATGACAAGAGAGGAGTGGAAAATGTGGTAGCTGATCACATTATTAGTATTTCCCCACCATTGGACCATCTGGTTGACTCACCCCTCACCATTGGAGAATTCTTCCCTCATGAGAACCTTTGTGATGTTGTGGACCTTACCCCCTGGTATGCAGATATTGTGAATTTTCTAGAAACATCTAGGGTCCCCATTGATTTCATCACATCACAATCCTAGAGACTTAAGTATGATTCTCGATTATATATTTGGGATGACCCATACTTGTGGATAATTTTTTGTGACCATTTAGTTTTTCGGTGTGTCCCTGACCAAGAGTTCACCTCTGTTTTGAACTTCTACCACAATTTGACCTATGGGGACTACTTTGTCTCTCAATGTACATCTCTAAATGTCCTAGAATTAAGAATTTATTGGACAAAATTGTATAGGTATTACCATGTATTTTGGAAGTAATGTAGTCTTTATCAATTCATAGGGAATATCTCTAAGAGGAATGAAATTCCCCAATAGCCCATGTTATTCGGTGAAATTGTTGATGCATGGGGCATTGAAATTATGGGGCCTTTTCCCAATTAATTTGGATTTTTACATATTATTGGATGTTAAAAATGTTTATAAATGGGTGGAATAGAAGGACACCAGGACTGATGACTCTCGAGTGGTTTTGATTTTGTGAGGTCCCAAATTTTCAGTAGGATTGGTTTGATGAGATTCATCATTAGTGAGTAGGGTTCACATTTTTACAATCGCAACATGACAAATTTGCTTAATAAGTATGGGGTTGATCATAATGTTTCCACTGCATATCACCCCCAAACTAATAGAAAAGTAGAAATCTCTAATCGGGAAGTCAAGACAATCTTGGAAAAAACAGTACAACCCAATAGGAATGATTGGATTTTGTGCTTGGATGATGCACTTTGGGAGTACCATATAGATTTTAAAACCCCAATATCAATGCCACCATATAATATTATTTTTGTAAAGTATTTTCACCTCCTAGTATAGGTAGAGAATCGTTCATATTAGGTTGTTAAACAATGTAATATGAATCTTTTAGATGCAGGTGAGCATAAGAAGCTATAGATTCAAGAATTAGAATAAATTAGAAGTGAAGCATATGATAACTCCAAAATATATAAAGAGAAGAAAAAGGATATCCATGATAGCATGATTCATAAGTGGAAGTTATATATTGGTGATAAGGTCATCATGTACAATTCCATGCTAAATATCTACCTAGCTAAGCTTCATTCCTGATGGCATGATCGTTATATTGTTACTGATGTTTACCCTTTTGTTTCTATACATGTTTTTCATGAGAAGAATGGACAAAAGATTAATGTCAATGGGAAAAGGGTCAAACACTTTTATGAGGATTTTCCAAAGCATCTCGTGGAGGAAATCCAACTGATAGATGCCACATATGACACCACTTAGCATGTTGTCCCTTATCTCTACCTTTATTTTTTGTATATTTATTTAAAACACTTTCATTTAGGAAAACGTAATTTTTAGGTGTGGGGGAGGGTGAAATTTCACAGTTAGGATTAAACAAAATAATCATAAACAAAACAAAAACAAAATAAAACAAAAACTTGTTTTCATTTTTGATTTATTTTTCCCTTATTTTTTGTTTTTAGATAAAAATTGATCTTAAAAAGAATATATCAAATAATTTTTCATGTTTGAGTCGATTGTGCTTAAAATTCCATTGTTTTTGTAAAAATGTTTTTCAAACGAATTTTGATATGGAATAATTTTCTATAATTTGTATTTTTAAATCATTCTTTGGCGTTTAATGGATTTTTGAATCCCATGCCTCATTAGCACTGACTAATATTTTAATCCCTTACCAGAGATATATTTTAATCCCTTTATTACATTTTTTTAATCACTTTACTGATATTCTCGGGTCATGTAGAGAAACTAAAACTTTCCATGATTCTGTTTGAAGCCATAAGATTCAAGTTTTCTACATTTATGGTAGAGTCAATCATTCATTGAAAAGACCTTTGTAATATTATCCCCTATTTTCTTCCACCTTTACATTTTATACTTATTAAGCCTCAGAGACCATGAAATGCCTATTAGGTAGCCATATTACAAGCTAATTTATCCCTACCTACTCATCTCTTGTGTATATTTTTGTTTTATTTTTTCAAAGTGTGGGGGAGAGGGTGTTTCCATGGGAATTATGGGAAGAGAATCATTATTATGGGTTGATATAAAGGGTTCCTACATTTTCCTTGGTAAATGGGTTCAAAATACATATTACATCATTGTTTTATACATGTTTCCCTCTTTATCTCCGAAAAAACTATACATTAAAAAAATACTTCTATAGATTAAAAAATAGAACAAAAGAAAAAATGGAGAAATAAGGATGTTTACTCATTATTATTCACAACTTAGTTGTGACCCAAACAAATGGACAATGGGGAGAGTGAGTTGGAGGTGATACACTTTGTGAGGGGTTGAGTGTGTACATTCATTGGGAACACTTGATGAATTTTGAAATTTTTGTACATAAGATATTAAACACTCCTTTTCTACCTCATATTTTTAAACATTAAATCCTACCTACCCTTGAACCTCAGAACAACCAGTTAGAAGTCCTCTTGAGTAGCACACTAGTTTCTACCGGTAGAGAAATGAAAATATTGGAAAGAATATGGTAAGATCAGATGAACTTTGTGAAAAGAGCATGAATCCACTTTCATATGTTCCTTGAGTAAAGAGGAAAAAATTTTAGGTGATGTAGGTTGCGACATGTTGCATGGGTGAAAAAATGAAGTTGAGAAAATATGAATGTGAGAAAAGAAAAATAATAGGAAAATTGATTTCATAAAAGAGACATGATGAATTTCATTTCAAAAGAATCTTGTATGTTTTCACACCTTTTATTTAGGAATGGACATGATTAGGATATCATACTTTGCCTTGGAAAGCAATGGTTTATGTGTGGGGGTGTGATCGTACCATGATTCACTATTTTATTTCACCCTTAAACCAATGTATTTATCTGATTCTGTATTGAAAATTCCAAGTTTAATAACACTTTTTTACTTCATTTTAGGTTCTATAATTTAATTATTATCACTTTCAAAAATTTATATTTTACTTTTTTTTATTTTTTTTGTTATATGTGGAGGTGATTTGGAGGACCCATGATGAAGTTCAAGAAAAATGGGTCAATCTACACGTGATCCAAGAACACTAGTGGAATAATATGAATACTGCTACTAAACTATGCTTCCAAATGGGCTGAAAAATTGTAGTCTGATCCAAAATTTATTTTTATACATTTCATATGAAGGAATCCAATCCCCATTCAGACTCTAAAATTCCCATTATAAGTGATCTATCCGGGGAATCAAATCCGCACAAGTCAAAAGTGGTGTTCTGTATTTTTTCAATATATCCAGCTGTGATTGTCCTAATGGAGAAAAACATTCAGTAGAGATCCTCATGATCTGGGGATACAACTTTATAGTATTTTCTAATGTTAAATTCGACTGTCTAGTGGTCGAAAACTATGAGACAAGTGGTTTACACAATCTGTGTTCTCAAAACCACTTTCCAATTTTCCTATAAAAGAACAACTTGGACACCACATTTAGGAGTTTTAACTAGAAGCAGGGCGATACCATTTTGGAGTCCCAAAGGATTCCTCCCAATAATATTTGATGTTATGGAGGCCATTGTAAGTTCTACCTTCACCTCTTTCTCTTCCTCCCCTCCCATGGGTTTTTAAACCCCATGTGATCACCTAGGGGGGAACATATTGTAAATCCTAAGATTAATGTTGCAATATTTGAATGGTATTTTTAATTCTAGGTTTTTATGTTGTTTTTATTAATCCTCTATTTTTATTTAATTGAATTATGTACTGGTACGTCATGCTCGACTCATATGATCATGGTTGGGGGTACCCATTCAAGTGATGTTTCACCCATCATTCACCACTTCTTCTTCCCCCTTTCAATTGTAGTGTTTGTTTAGTTAATATTGTTCAATTGAAATCACATAAACACTATCATGGCCATGTACTTAAAATCCCTGACAACACATTGAAATATCATACAAACCTGGACAAGACATCTAGTTCTTCATGTGCTGCCTTGGTGAGTTTCGGTTATGAAGTCGAACACAAATCACCCAATCATCAGTGGTATCCGGTGAATCATTGTGTGTTTTAAACTAAACCCTTGGAGGTATCCTAGTAAAAAATAAGTAACATCCTAGTTATAGGTGTTACAAACCATTCATTAAAAGATCATAACCCTATCTCTTGAAGTGATGAAGGATGAGCATCATGATATTTCCCTGGGTTGATCACGTTTAATTAATCTTGTTCATTTCTACTTGGTTTTATCACTTCAATTTTTCTATTGTAATATTTAATAATCAAACCCCAAGATTTATTACATCCCATTCCCCTTATATTTTCATAATCAGAACCCTCTTTTTCAATTGATGATCTAAGGCTCTGTCGAGAGATGACCTAGGGTTACTATTATACTGCAGAAATTATAGTAAAAAATAAACAACTAATTTGATGTGCTCAACAACGCGATCAGTCCACATTATCATAAAATTTTGAAGACGATAAATTTATTAGCATACCTATGGTTAGAATCATTTGGTAGGGAAACAAAAAAATAAGTACCATATCAGAGACTAGGAAATCATTGTGTGCAAGCCTAGAGGGACACACTGAGGAAGTGAGTGTGAGATAGGGGTGTTGTATGTAAGATGAGCTCGAACATCATGCCTTTCTATAACCAAATTCCCTTTTGTATGTTAACACATGCTCAAAAGGTCTACGTTCTGAGTGAAAGTCTACTGATATGGAATGTTGGTATTTTTGAAGAAGTACTGATTCCGAGTTTCGTGTCTGATATTCCACGATTGTGGGTGATGTGTGAGGATGAAAATTCATAGTATAACATCATGAATACTGTCCAACCTTCTAGGGAGACTCAAGATATAGTGGTTTCTATCCTGAACACAAGGACCATGACTATTGTGGGGAGCGATTCAATTCCTGAGGAATCTCTATCTCATTACGCGAGTGTTTTCAGGAGTAGTACCACTGGTGATACCATGGGAGGGAAGGAATGGAAATTTTGGTCCGGAAAAAACTCACAAGTGAATGGTAATGGGTGTATTGGATACACTAATAATGCAAGAAATTCAGAGTGGAGCTGCAACACATCTGGTTTTTTGAGGCAGTGTGGACATCACAATTCCATTTCTAACATCAATAGGATCTGGCGTTGGATCTGTTCACCCGATGGTCTCCTGATACAAATAATTTCCATCTTCACCATGGGGAGGTCGGTATTAGCCTTTGGAATGTCCAATGTTTTGGAGGCAACCCCTTGGAAGGTTATCAGTATGATGAGTTTCTACACATGGATAATGTCTGGGGAGATAGGAAAAGGACTCACCTTCTGACATGGGACTTATTAGAGCTGGAAAAGGAGAAGTTGGGAATCAAATAAATTCTGAAGGAAATATTATTTTCTGATTTTTTCAGTCTATTTTTTATGTGAGAAAGGGTATTGACGATTCTACTCTAAGGGAAGATGTTCCCTGGCACATCGTAGAGGGGTAAAAGAGAATAATATTGGATGGTCTTGGAAGAAGGAAAGTACCAATCATGGGGCTTTAGTGTGAATGAAATTTGAGATCCAATTGTTCAATATTTTGGGTTCCTTGTTGCATTCCTAAGTGGGTGGTTTCTACAAGTAAGGGACATAAGGATGGGAGTCAATATGAGGATTCTAGTGATGGCCAGGATCATAGTAGCCAATCATAGATTCAATATAGGAGTGCATGTGTTGGTAAATCTATATGATATTCTGGGGTGAATTTCAAGAGGTGGTGTGCCTAGGAGAATATGAATACTATTCTAGATTTTTTAAGGTTGGGTTACATGTAACTATGGCATATCTGACTTCCAAAACCCCATCCTCCCTCCAGGTGACGGTCTGAGACAATCTCTATTGATCATCACCAGTATTAGGTCATTTACCCTCAACGAGGAAGGGATGAATCATAGGATCAACAACCATGAAAATATCATCTTTAACCCATTTCTAATAATGACTATCAAGATGGTAGATGATGGGAAGGGATCAATAGAGTAGAAGGAATACTTTCAAAGTACTAGGGGTGGTGTGCAGGTGGCCCGGATCGATGAAAAAATCTTTTGTAAACCCTATATGTTTTCACCTTTTTCCAGGAAGTTTGGGTGCATCCAGAAGATGCCAAAGTAGGTGTATACAAGGATTTGAGAGGATCTTCATCCCTACATACCTCTCCAAATGTGGCTCACGTTCACGACTTCTAGATTTGGTTATGTCATTACATTCCACCCCACTGATATTAATGTCAGTCTATCAAAAAAGTATGCCAACCATTAGGTAGCAACATATTTATAACATATTTTGTGGCAATGTATTAAGAAAATCAAGGCATCTAGCATGGTGTCGGGAAAATGAGGAATCATGCGAGGTGCTTCAAGGAAAGTGATATTGGGAATAATCTATGCAGTTGGAATGACATGGGCCAGAACATTGTTGGTAGGAGCATCAAAATGTGAGAATGTGTCTCCGCCTTCTGAAGAGAGGTTGCCTCATGGGAGATATTGTGGGTTAACTAGGGAACTCCCTAGGAACCAACAAATACATCTTTTAAATCCAACCACAAAAACCATTTTCCCATATCTATGGTATTCTTTGAGGATTCTACAATAATCGATGTCCAATGAAGAGCTATGGTGGAGATTAGTGCACACTGGGCTTGATCTACTAGATGCAGGGCATATTTAGGTGGTGGAAAATGTGGAATTTCATCATTGACATGCATAACTAAAATTCATGGATATTTATGCATTCAAAAAGGGCATGTATGAATAACCACATATTCTCATGAATGTGACTCTTGGACAGGATCCAGACTCAGAAAAGCTAAGGTGCGAGGATGACGAAGGGGAGGAAGAGGGAGTATAGGAAGAGGGTCCAGAGGAGGAAGAGTAAGAAGAGGGAGCTGAAGAGCTAGAAAAGGAGGCTAGAGGTGATGAAGCTTTTGGAGAGGGACCTATAGGTGAGATACTATATGAGATAGCATCCATCATGAGAATCCCACATGAGAGTGGTGAAATCATAGGCTCTTATGTGGAACTAGTCAAATAACTCGAGGTGAGTCTCAACTCTTATCTTTATCAGTCCATCCCTTATCCTAATTTGAATCCACTAAACAAACCATTATCTATTATAGAACATATTAGTGATAATAGTTAAGAAGTACACCCCCCCCACACCACCACCCACGTGGGGGATGAAAATGTACCAATGGAAGGGGAAGGACTTCCCCATGAACCTACCTTTGGAACAGAGCAAGAAGGAGGACCAACCACGACTGTAGTGAGTGAAGGGCCAACCACGGCTGAAGTGGTCAGCGGCGAGCCAACAGGAGAGGATAGAGTGGAGAACTCAAAGACTCAGGATATTCCTTATGTCTAAAAGTATCCATTTGTGACAACCTTGGAACATCATGTTGTTCCCACTATTCAGAAGGAGCTGGTTCTAATCATTGAGTTAACAAGCACCGAGGGATCTCTTGTGGAGACAGCTCCTACAACAACTTTGTCTCTCGATACTGCTGCAATTAGATCTTGTATTCCTCAGTATGTATGGTCCTACATCTATTATTGGAGTACTCTTTTGATCAAGGTACACATTACCTATGTAATTATCACAATACTGGAGGCTTGACAAACTATTGAGTTCAGAACATTTATGGGAGACTCATTAGTCCTTGCAGAACTGACCATTCAAAATGGACCATCCATAGAACCCAGTGAGTAAGAAGCTGCAATCCCAGTCAATGTTACTACCAGGGTTTTTCTTTAGGCTGTAAAAGGCACAATATCTAAAGAATAAATGAGAAAAGAGGGTCTCCTATGCGTCATAGAGTTGAGCCCCTCTGAAATAATGCCAGAGGAGAACCATGACACTGATCTTCTTGCCATTTTTTCTAAATACCATCCCACGGATCCTAAGTATATGGATGATTCTATCCTTTACACCACCAAAGAGAGCCGCATAACATGGCAGAAGTCATGTAAGTGCATCAAATTCTTCCTCTACCAACAAGGGGAAGAATGGCTGAGTTGGATGGGGTCACTTCGCGTGTGGCTGCACATTGTCTCCACCGAAGGGGTGGATTCTCACCATCTTCATATAGTAATGTGTGATTATCTATATGATATGATGTAGGAGATTATCTAATTATCTAATGATAACTATTTTCAAGATAAATTAGATAATATCCATAAGTTTCTTGAGGCTGAGCAGGAAGTCTGACACCTTGAAGAGAAATAAAATGAAAATGCTACATTTATTTCAAGAAAATACGAACTTGTTGAATGGTTGAAATCAAAACTAGTGAATCTTGAGGATCAAGTAGTGCAAGAAATCTTTCAAACGGATGAATTCAAAGATATATGGGTTCTAATGATGGTCAGAGCCAACGAGCTCTTCTCTGCAGCTGTTGATGAAGAAAGGGAGCTCACGGAGTGGGAGACAATCATGGAGGCTACATGTCATAAAGTGGAAATACTAGAGCAGTCCATTGAAGGGTATGATTCATAGGGGTCATGTTTTGGCCAAACTTATGAAACAAACATCCCTCATTGTTTACTCATCTAAAACTACATACATGACTATACTATTTTATTGCTTGTTTTAATTAGTGCATCTTGAACATAACTATGGAGTAATTTTCATTTAATACCTAAGCTCGTGTGGCTCATACCTAGGGTGAGAAATAATGGAAAACCAAATAATCATCCATTTTTTTATGAGAGTTCCAACTAAACATCCAATAATTAGGGTCTACTATTGTTAAATGACCACTTAGAGTATTCAGGTGGAGAGAGGTCATGACTGAAGGGTAGGGTTCCTAAAACAACCAACATTCCTTTCTCAACATGCTCTAGAGCACAAGTGGGGTAACACCAGGGACATTAAAATCCATTTTAAATAAGGGGAATGAAGAGTGTTAGTCACGGTACCCCAAATTTGTAATATAGTGATGATGGAAAGCCAATGCAAGATAACTTCTGACCTTATTCGAAACACAACACAGATATCGCTAGCATTGAATGTGAAAAAACAAACTAGGTCCAACCACTGACCATATTCAAAAACATTGGGCCTAACTCGAAATGCAGTCTAATGCATTTCGAAATATTTTCCCAGGACGGTAGATGAGACAAAGTGGAATGGGACCAAATAGTTGGGTGGGGGTTCCCTCAGACGGGAAAGAGGGTGAGGATCCAAATAAAGGGCACACAAAGTAGGGAGATGGAGTGATGGGTTGTTCGAATTGATTCCAACACTCTTGAAATTGTGACACCATGATTAAAACACATTGGGTGTACATATCTATTTGAATCAAGATCAAAACTATTTCCATAGAGGACCTCTCTATAAAGAACTGGGGATGGTTTTTAGTTTAACATCTTGCAAACGAGGATGATAAACATGAAGTTTGACATCATAGGGTGAGAACGTGGAACGAAATAGCTTATCGTCATAAATCAAGATGTTGCATTTAGTTTAAGTTCATACAACCTAGACCCTAGATAATAGTTTAAATTCATGTTACATGGACTAGGGATTCCTAATATAGGGTCGTATAATTTTAAACGTAATTAGGGGTGAAGATCCAAAAGAGTTAATGAACTTGTTGTTGGGCTTGAGGAGAGACGCATGGGTGTCCCTATATATCCTATGATGGAATTATTCAAGTTTTAAGTAGTTTCAGAATTATGTGTAGTTTAACATCATAGGGTAAATATGTGGGAAACTCCATAAAGGAATGTGATATGTGGTATATAACCTGATGTGAATGAGGACAAAAGAAATCCATATACCACACCACACATTCTTAAAATAGGGCTAGGGACAAGAGGTCAGAAGTATGAAAGGGGTTTCAGATGGACCATACATGAAGAGTCTAGGAATCACTACATATCCCATAATAATGGGAATCAATCCACACATAGTTCTTGAATATGGTATAACATATTGCCAATACCAAAAGGAGTGATACCCTCTCAGGCGAGGAAAATTGTAGTTATTACATAGTTTAATGTATTGTGAACTTGGACACATGAAATAATAGTTTAGTGGTCATAGTGTTTTGACTGTATGGGGTGTAGAGGTTTAGTATAGAGTCACAAGGAAACCCAGTGTGAATTAAGACAAAGGAATTCCACACTAAACTGCACCTTTCCAAAGAGGAAAAACCCATACCAAGAAGGGGGTGAAATGGTTCATGAATCTATGGTTGGACCCTGAGGTAAAGTACTTGGTAATCACTATGTATGTCACTGGGGTGATAATCAAGACATATGTAGTTTTGGAATGTCACATGGTGGAGGGTTGAAGCCAAATAGGTAATGTATTGTTGAATGAATACATCATATAATTGGGTTGTTTATCAGTATACATCCCAGTAGTAAAAGGTATATTTTAATGTTATACAATAAGGACATAGGAGATCATATTTTATGGTCATAGAGCTTGGACCATAGGGATGTGTGTTTCTTACATGAAGGAAAAAACCTTATAGAGATCCTTAAGCCCACGTGATCCATGCTCGGTGTGGGAAACAAGGGCATAGAAGATCATTGCAACACATGGGACCACACAGTTGGGAATGAAGGTATGGATTCAATGATGACCAAACGACATTGTTTTTTCCTCTCAACATGCAAAGGTGCATGTAATAATAACATCGAGGATATCAAGGACTTGTCTGGATATGATGAAATAGAAAGGGATTTGAATCACAAACCCAATATTTAGGGTATAAGGGGGATGATGTATCGATGGAGGATAACTATTGACCATATTAAAAACACAACATCCATATTAGGTGACCTGAGATGGGAAAAAAAGTGAGGGTCGGCCACTTACCATATTCGCGATGTGGGACCTATCTCAAATGTGATTCGATATATTCTGGGACATTGGCCCAAAATGGTAGGTGAGCCATAAGGCTGAGAATCTGTATGACCTGAGGGTCCTTTCAGATGTGATAGATGATAAAGACCCAAAAAAGGGACACATGAAGCATGGAAATGGAATGAGATCATGTACATACCGGATCCAACACCCTAATACATAGACCATAGTGTCTATGAGTGCATTGATGGGGTGTAATAGAGGTCAAAGGTCTCCATTAAGAGTGGAAGAACTGAGAAGAAAAGTGGAGGAATGGGGGAAAATAGGTTGATGGACCTAAGGCTGAAACTAAAGATTAAATTTCTTGGTGTTTCTATGTATCTCATAAGGATGAGAATCAAGCCATACATAGTTCTATACTTCCATGTAGTTTAACGTCATGCGGTAAGGAAAAAGATGAAATTGGTATTCCCATAGGGGGAGTACATGGTGCTAATGTTGTAAACCTGACATAAATGAGGAAAAAAGATGTCCACATTCTACACCATGTAATCCCATAAGAATATGGGCCATGTGTCCAAATGAAATAGATAATTTTTCGATCCTAGACTGGACCCATGGAAAAAATGTTCAGGCATTCCAATGTATACTTTGAGGGTAGGAATCAAGCCACATGTAGTTCTAGTATCCCTTGTAGTTAAAAATCATGTGGTAAGGTTGAAGATGAAGTGGATGTATTATTAAGTTAGGCACATCATGTGGCTATTTTAAATTCGATGTGAATGGGGAATAAATATTTCCACATCATGCCACATGCTTTTAAAAATGAATTTCAGGTTGTAAGACTAAAAATGGGGAACTTGAGTCTGGACCTGAAGAAAAAATGTCTGGGAACTTCTATATATCTTGTAAGGGAAGGAATCAATCCGCACATAGTGCTAGAATACCCTAAAATTTAACATCATATGGTAATTATGTAAGTGGAAGAATAAGGTTCTAAAGGGAATGCACATGGCGTAAAAAATCATACCTAATGTGAATGAGGACATGAGAATTCCACACCACACCATAAATAATCCAAAGGGGGATCATCAGGACAAGGGGACAGAAAAGATATAGGGACATGGGGATGGACCCAAAGACAAAATTTCTAGGTGTTCATATGTGTCCTGCTAGGGCAGTAATCTAGCCACATGTAGTTCTAGAATTATGTGCAGTTTAACGTCATGTTCTTATGACGTAAGGAAAAGGGAATGTTCTGGAGGGAGGGGCACATGGTGTGGCTATTGGAAACCTGACATTAATGAGGAGAAAATAATTCCAAAACATACCATATATAGCCCTTGAATAGAACTAATCCTAGGTTGAACCATGGAGTATAAAATATTTTATGGGCTGGACCCAAAGAAAAAATGTATGTGCATTCCTATGTATCCTACAAGAGGAAGAATCAAGTCACACATGGTTCTAGAATTCCCTATAGTATAATGTCATATGTTAAGGACAATGAATTGAGGAGATCCTTAAAGGGGGTTTCTGATGTGGTAGTTTTAACCCCTAAATTAATTAGAACAAAAGAAGTCAACATGGTGTCACATGCTCTGTGATACTTAGGCCAAGAGGCTAGAAGGATGGAAGAATCTGCAATACCTAGGGATGGACCAGAAGATGAAATGTCTATGGGTTCCTAAATATTCAATAAGGATGTAAATCAATCCATATTTATTTCTTTAAATGATGTGTAGTTTAACATCATACTGTAAGGATAAAGATATATCAGTTTAAGATCATAGAGATCAGACCCTGAGGTGTGTTTACAACATAAAGTTTATCATCATACATGACGAAAGGGATCTTAGTTTAAGGTTATAGAGCATGAACTATTTGTATTTTATCATCATGCATTAAGAAATATACCACTCCTGTGATGTACTTTTTGAGAAATCTAGCATTGGTGGGAGGATTAATACGCTCACCGTTCATGGTGACCAGGGAGTATGCACCGTATAGGTAAATTCTATGAATGATGTAAGATCCCTCCCATTTGGGTTCCATTTTTGTGTCTTCCTACCAGGTATCATTGGCATTCTCATGTCACATACCATTTCACCATGAAATAAGGAGTAGAGATGAACTTTATTATTGAACAATCTAAATATCTTGTTCTGATGCCTCTCTAGACTGTGCGAGTCATGAAGCTTGTTCTCATCGAGGGATTCCAGTTCATCTAGATAAACTTATCCAACATTTTATAATGTCTATTGATCATAGAAAACTATTTGGAGTGATGGAAATTGAATCTCGGTGGATAAAACCACCTATATTCCATACCCTAGGGAATATGTGGTCACCAAGGTAGAATTACGAGTCGTCTTCCGGTAAGAGAATAGAGCATTGTGGAGTTTTTATGTCCAAGTGTTCTTATTCTGACCAACCATATTCTGCATGATATTAGATATGGTTTTTCTGAATGCCTTGATCTTCCCAATTTCTTTCACCTGATACTGAGAGGGATGATTAGAAAGGATATTGTACTTGGCATACACTTTCTTCAGCTCAACTTCCTATATTTTGGTGCCATTATCGGTAAGGAAGGTTTGAGGGACTCTGAATCAATGCATGATATTGGAGGTCATGAAATCAATGATATAATAAGAATTGAAATTATTTAGTGGAATTTACACTACCCATATGGAAAAGTAATCAGTAGTAGTTAGGATGAACCTGCACTGGTGATTTGTCAATGGTGGATACATTCCCATGACATCAAGCCCCCAAACTAAAAAGGGTGATGATTACTTGGTGGTATGGAGAGAATCTGGTAGCCTATGAAAAAAATTAGCATATAATAGGCAAGAATGGAATCTCTTGGGGAACTTAATATAATCATGGACCATGGTGGGCCAGATATATCCCAACCTTCATATTTGATGAGAATGTTTCTACCCTTCCTGATGATCTCCTCTAGAACTGGCATGAAATTCCTGCATGACCTATAGAATCTCATATCCTTGAATGCAATGGAGGAGAACCACATAAAACCCACATCTGTAGAGGATCTTCTCGAGGATGGGACCACTCAGGAGGGTAAACTGCACTGTGAGAAGACTAATTCTCTCATTTTCAGCTCAGTTTGTCAAGAGATTATCATGTTAGAGATACTTGATAAAGGGTGTTTTTCAACAAAGGGTCCCTTCAAGTGTTGTGGCTAGGGGACCTAGAGGTCATGTTTTGGATGCACCGATGGTTAGATAACCTACCTACTAGTTGTCATCATCATCATCGGGAGTGATGGGAGCGATGACTCTTCAATGTGAAACATGGAAGATCAAATTGTCCTGGTTAGGCTGTGTAAGACATACGACATGGATGGCTAAGGCATCGGCTTGACCGTTCTGCAATCAAGGAATAGGAATGTCCTTATCCTGGGAAGGGAACTGAGCCATTAGCTAGTGAGTGCACTCCAATAGGGGTACAATATCTAGATTCTTGACAACATAGTATCTTTTGATATGCTTGAGGGTCATCTTGGAGTCCCCTTTCACATGTAGTTGGGTTTTCAATCTCAAGGGATAGATCAATACTAGTGATGAGGGCCTCCTACTACACCTCATTGTTAGTGCAACCTTATGACAATAAGAACGAGTAGTTTAGGACAGCCTATGAATTCATGGTGAAGATGATACCCAATCCCACTCTATAAAGCATGGGATCATTGAGTTTTCTGCCGGAATGGATTCAAAAAGCACCGTTGAAGTGAATATAATAATATGGAATATCTTGGTCCACTGAGAAGATTGCCTCATCTAGGAAATCGTGATCTAGAGACTACTCTGCGAGGGCTACATGGGTGGAAATAAAGTCTTACAGCACCTAACCTTTAATGTATTTCTACGGAATGAACCTGATGTCTAACTGCTGAAGGGTCACTACCCATCGAGCTAGAAGACCAGTCAATATGGGGTAGTTTAGAATATACATTATCGGGTCTATGTGAGACAACATCTATATCTCATGGTGTTATAGGTAATGTCACAATTTCATAACCATGAATACCAACATGAGATATATTTTCTCAATAGTAGAATATCGGGTCTCTATATCTAGGAGCATGCGGCTGAGATAGTATAAACTATTTTTTGTTCCCTCATTGTTCTTCTGGGGAAGAAGGACATCGAGGGACAGATCCAAGGTGGTCATATAAATGACCATTATCTTTTTAGAGATGGGTTTCTTTAGAATCAGAGGCTATAACAGACACTTCTTGATCTCCTCAAAAATCTTCCTGACACTCCTCATCCAACTGGTAGTCGGTACCTTTTTTCATGATCTAGGAGAATGGATTACACTTTCTTGTTAGATTCACAATGAATCGGTCTATGTATGATAATTGGACTTTAAAGCCTCGGAGCTCTTTAATTTTGCTCAGAGGAGGCATCTTAATGATAACCAAGATCTTCTATGGATCGATCTTTATGCCTCTATATCTGATGACAAAGCTAAGAAATGTTCCAATGGTAACCCAGAAGGCACAATTAAAGGGATTCATCTTCAAATGGTGGGAGCAGAGGAAGCGAAACACTTTATCAATATCTTTGAGATAGTCCTAGCACTAGTGGTATTGACCTTCTAATCATCCACATATCATTACACTAATTTCTTTAGGATCATCTTGAATATATGGTGCATGACACACTGGAAAGTGGATCCTCCATTCTTCTGACTGAAAGGAATTACATGGAATCCGAAATTACCTTGTGGTTATCTAAAGGTGGTAGACTCTTCATCCTTAGGGGCCATTCGTATTTTATTGTTTATGTAATAACCTTACATGAAGGATAGATCTTGGAATCCAATGGTAGCATTAGTAAATATCTCTATCAAAGGAAGGGGAAAATCATCCTTCAGTATGTGAGGGTTGAGATCCTAAAAGTCAATGAATACCTTGATCTTTAAATTCTTCTTTCATAAGGGAATGGTGTTGGCTAGTAATTTTAGGTACTGGACTTCCTTGGTGAAGTTGGATCTAATGAGATCATCAACTTCTTCTTCAATGATGGTACCATGAGAAGGTTCCATATTTATTAGAGGTTGTTAGAACTTGTGACAGTTTGTCGGGAGACCAAGGCGGTGGATGGTGACCTGAGGATCTTGTCCTAGCATCTCTCCATAACTCCAAGTTAATACATTTTGATGTTTCTTTAGGAAGCCCACATCTTACTACTTCTCTTTCATAGATACGGTTGTGCTAACTAGTGTTGGATTCAAATCTTCATTGAGGATGAGGTTCACCTGTACCAAATCATCGACGGTGGTGGAGACACCTTCATCAAATTCAAGAGAAGTTTACTCTGAATCCCCTTCATTGTCCACAATGAGATGATCATAAACAGGCAGAAATCCTTTCTAAGTTAGATTACTCTAACATAATGTCGGTGACGGCCTGAGTGGTATTCAAATCGTTATTGGGGGACTCCTGTGATGTTGAAATAATGGAGACAAAATATATCGATCTGATTCCATCAGGCCTTCGACCTCATGGTGCACACATGATAATATCAAAGTAGTAGTGGTGTGTCGTCTTGAGCTTGTTCAACCTAGCTAGGAGAAAAAATCACGTATGGCATGTTGTTGTTTCATTGGTTTAACATCCTGATACCTTATAGGGGTAGGGGGTTCTGAGATAAATTAATCCTGATTCATGTAGAAGTACAAAGTGATCTTCCTACGCTCCATGCACCTAGGAACGTGATTTCCCTTTTTCCCAGAGATGAAAAAGCAGTGCCCAATGTCTGGGGTCATGGATTCTAATTGCTGAATTGGGAGGATGTGGGCATCATCCAAGTCTATCCATGAGTTATCCCCAATGGTTGTATAATCAACCTCATTGACCTAAACATGTTTGAACTCTCTCTTATAGTTGTAATAATCCATATAGAAGGCCTCACAATAAGTAAAGGGAGATTTATCACCTTGGAGAACACCCAAAAAAACATAAAGGGGGTACATAAGGCAATGAGGATACAAGGAGGGGACTACTGAGTATAGATGGATCCAAGGTCTACCCATTAACACATTTTAGGCGGTGTCTTGTGTGATAAACATGAACTATATTCTAGCAATATTTCCACTAAATTGGGTCTTCAGGTGTATTTTTTGAAAAAGGAATTTACTATGTCCTATCATAACCTTGAATCTTTAATTCAGAGGGATTCAGATCTGCTTTATATAGCCCCAACTTGCAGAGCATCTGGGTCAAGAAAAGACTTATCCACGAACCTATGTCAAAAATATAGTCAAGGACTTTCATTCTATTGAACTAGAGAGTGATATACAATGGGAGAATGTGACCCTAAATTAGGGAACCTTCATATTCTTTTGAGAATGAAATGATGGACTGACATTATACATACTCAACTTCCCCATCATGTAAAGACCCGAAAATTTAAAGGAAAAATTTTTCTTAAAAACGTTGGAATTTTACGAGTCTGTGGATTGAGACGGCACTTGATTCCGAGGCCCGGTGTGCCCGGAATCAATTTTTGATGTTTAGCTCGGGTACGTTCAGTAAAAAAACGAGCGGGATTTTCTAACTTTTGAACCGGTGCTTGGAATTGAAATCTGATGGCACTGATGAACTCGCAGCACCGGTATTTGCTTAAGAGGACTTTTACCGTAGATGCATTTGCACGAGAGAAGAAGTTAAATTTTGGGGTTTAAATAAGAAGTAAATAAAATTGTGTACAATTTTATTTTTTTTATCCTTGGAAGGTAAACACTCCCATGGGAAGTTGTTGGTGGGGCCCACAACCACCCAACTTCCCATGTATGGTTATGTGGGAGGTGGGGCCCACATGAGCCCCAAACGTTTTACATTCCATAACCCCTTAACCCCCTTTGAACTCCCATGTTAATTACATGGCAAATTCTCATTAATTTTGTATCCTTTAAATGTGTAACTCTTCCTCTCCCCTCTCTCCCTCTTTAAAATTTTCCAACCTATAACTTAATTAATTATAAAACTCATGGTTTAATTAATTAAGTGAATTAGATTTTGAATCTTGTAAATTGTAATGCATGGAAAAATAAAATAAAATAATGAGAAGCCTTATTTTATTTTGGTTATAATTTTTGGGTGAGGAGGAATTGGGAGAACGCTAGTGTTTTTGAAGAACTTCATCCTCAATGAAGAATGCCAACTCTCCGACAAAGAACATCAACTCGGCGACCCCGGTTTCTCCGTCCTCTTCTTCCTCCGTGACAAGGAAGGAGACACCGACGCAGGAACTCTCCAATGACATCATGCCTTACAATCTTCTCTCTATGACAAAAGGGGGAGACGCCACTTCCTCCTTGGGCGCTTTTCGACATTGCTTACAAAAACCTCATCTCGCAACGCCGTCTTCCACGACGTCTGAAGTTTGACTTCATTGTTGAGGTAAGGTGATTTGATTCAATTTTATTGAATATAAAATTGTCTTTGTGTTTCGTGAACCACGTGCATTCTTGGCTATGTGTTACCGCCTACCGCAGAGGGCGCGGGCCAAACGAACACGTCCCGATGACCCTCCGCTGGAACTTTATTCTTTTGGATTTGGCAATTGGGGTGAAGGAAGCATGGCGTTGTTGCGCCGTGCCAGGAATGTGGTGAAGGTAAACGGTGCCATCGCACTAGTTGTGCAGAATGAACCGCGGCCCACTACAAGGGCTGCTTCAGTGGAAGAACTAGCCGGCCGAGCGAAGAGGAGCCGCAGCGCCAGGAGGGTGCCGCGCTAGAGGACCGGTCGGCCCGTCGACCGGCCAGGCTAAGCTGGACCGCAGCGCCTGGAGGGCGCCACGCTGGAGGACCTGTGGCCCGCCCTTGCGTGCTGAATGCGCAGAAGACCGGCCGGTATGGGGAAGGGCGGCGCTGCCTGGCACCGTCGGTGTAGAAAACTGCCCCCCCCCCCCCCCTTGGAACCTGCTCGGTTTCGGCCGTGCCAGCCGGGCCGCGCCATGCTGGGCCGAGTCGTGTCGCGCCCCGCCGAGCCGGGCTGTGCCAATTCGGGCCGGGCTACGTCCCTTTGGTATAATTTGAGTATTTTCTTCGGACCGGTCCGACACCCCTGCTGGGTTGGACCCGTCAAACTGGGTCAACCCGACCCGTCGGCCCACTGGGCTAAACGGGTCGGGCCTGTTAATCACTTAAACGTGAATAACTTAAGGACCGCGCGTCCGATTGAAGCACCGTCTATGGAACAAGGACTCTTTCGATGAGACGGTCCTTTTGCGATACTCTAAGTGAGTTTTGGATGAATTTTGTTATCAACCGGGTTAGAAATGAGTGTATTTCTAACTGGGGCTCTGGGACGGAAAAGCCAATATCTCTTAGACTGAGCGTCTGATTGACATGTCGTATATTGTGGTGAGTTCCTATTGACAAGACAGAACTTTGGGATACATCAGTGCTAGATTTTGTGACAGTTGATGTATCGAACCCCTTGGCTCATGGAGCGGACCCGCCTAGAATCGAGCATACTGTGTGCGGGAACCCTAGAGCTGACTGCGACTGTGACGACAATGACGACTGTACTTGGATCCTACATGGGTTCGGCAGTGAGGAAGACTGTACTTGGATCCTCTGTGGGTTTTTCAGCGATGACGACTGTAATTGGATCCTATGTGTGTTCGGTAGTGATGGTTACTATACTAGGATCCTACATGGGTTCAACAGTGATGACTTATGTACTTGGATCCTACGTGGGTTTGGGAGGGAAGATGATTCAGAGGCTACATCTATCATCTCCACCCCTCTTCGTGAGTAGTATACCTGTGTGAGCTGAGTCTTGACTTTCAATCAATATCATCGATATGATTGACTTACTTTCCTGTGTGGACTGGGTTGTGCTTTCCTGTGTGGACTAGGTTGTACTTGGGCTCTTGAGTTGGAGATGAACTGGAATTGATGACTTAGGTATATGTATGGGAATATACCTAACTAGAGTTGGTTGATACTTCGTGTTTATATCTTTTCTTTGTGGTATATTCTTTGTGGATTATGGGATACCTTTAGGAGTCTTAGGGTCCCTACTGAGTATCGTATACTCACCCCTGCATGGGCCATGCCTGCACTACGTTGTGTTGGATGCAGATGACAGACAGTATTGATCGAGGTGGAGTCTTGTGGAGCGGGACGGTACCTGGAGGTGGACCACTTGGCAGGACGTACATGGAGTGGACGACCGTACCCGAGGAGCCGAGGAGACCATTTTTACCCACCCTTCAGGTCGGATATCCAGAGGATGGCTCAGTGGTTGCTGGTTTACTTTACTGCAGCTATTCTTTCATTACTATTGTACTATACTTTCAGTTGGGTTTGTATTCTGCAACATTTACTTTCCATCACTTACTTTTGTACTCAGTTTACTTAGTGTTTACTTCATCTTACATACTCTGTTGTGTTTTTTTACCTATATAAAGGAAATTCCTTCCCTTTTATTGGGATTTACGCCTTTGGTGCTAGTCGTCAACCCCTGGACTATGGAAGGCGGGCTTGGGGTAGTCATGGCACGGGCCCCAAGGACAAGTAGTGACAAATTGGTATCAAAGGAGTCGGTTCTACCACAAAACTCAAGACACTGATAATTTCTTCCTATGAAGCAATAGTGTTAAGGGTATTGAGTGTGGTTATCAGTCCAGGGTGTCCAGTGTTGGTGCAGCGGACGACGTATCCATACACCAGGACCCTGACTTCTGATTTCTGACTCAATGCACCAAAACATTGATTTCATGTGTGTTTCAAAAGTTTTCTTAGTGATTACTTTGTGTCAGCTCACTAGGTATATTGTATTAACTATGACACACCTGTTTCTTTTCAGGATGGCCCCACGATGACAACTATAAAGGGTTATCAGTTATGTGCGAGATGGAATCCCACTGAGCGACAAGGCCTCGGTGCAGGGCCCCATTATAGCGGAGGCACCAGCAGTACCGCTACCCGCTGGGCCACCGATACCACCAGCCCCAGTAGTGGAGAGTGCACGCCGCCTGAGTGTGCTTCACGAGTTTCAGCGACACAGGCCGCCCAGGTTCCATGGAGAGACGGACCCTCAAGTATCCAAGGATTTGATGGAGGCTATTGTCCAAGTCTTCAGATTGGTAGGCACACCAGCAGATCTTATGGTGATCCTTATGGTGAGTCTCTTACACGCAGCAGCAGGTAGATGGTGGAGCCTAATGCTCTAGGTGCATGGTGAGGAATCTATACTTTGGACGGACTTCGAGAGCCTCTTCCTCTCAGATTTAGTTCTATCCACCTTCCATGCGGTGCACATCCAGGAGTTACTACATCTGCGGCAAGGTAGCATGACATTAGCCCAGTACTCGGCGAGATTTACCGACCTCTCATGCTATTCCACGGACATGCTACGGGACCCATTCTTCCAGGCTCGGACCTTCGAGCAGGGACTGAGGCATGAGATCAGGTCTTCGATGATCTCCCTCAACATTCTGACACAGGCAGGAGTACTAGAGAGAGACCAACTTGTGGATAGCTTCCTTGTTGACCCTACGCTAGCAGCGAGGCCTACCGCAAGGCAACACCTAGCAGAGTCTTATGCAGATGGTAGTAGACATATGTCACAGAGGTCCAAGAGGACCAGGCCATCAGGTGGGCGACCTCAGGATACTGGTTCGGAGGTGCGGGGGACACGCAACAGAGCCCGACATACAAGAGGCAGGCAGTGCTATGCATGCAGCGGGCAGGGCCACATGGCTCGTGACTGCCTGACCTGCCATGTAGAGAAGTAGAAGATGGTTAAGGGACCACCCAGATAGAGGAAGAGGTTCGACAGTGGCGGTCCACCGGGAGCAGGCGGACGAGGCAGAGAAGCTGGCCGAGCAGCGGGTGGTGGGCGACGCTTTGAGGCTCTATCACCACCACCACCAGGAGGTATACCCCGACAACTGGGAGCTGTAGGACAGAGGCAAGCTCAGCTTCAAGCAGTGGAGACTTACGACCACGGTGCACCTGAGATGATTCGAGTTACTATCTATGTCTACTCCACCATTGCTGCAGTTCTTATAGACACATGAGTGAGTCATTCTTTTATTGCTGCTGCCCTTGTTTAGAGATCAGAGATTCCGACAGAGCCATTGGCTCGATCCTTACAGCTAGAGACTCCTATGGGAGCAGACTCGACGATTACGCACTGGTGCCAGAAGTTTGAGCTTACTCTAGGAGGCGAGAGCTTCGGCTGGGATCTTCTTGTAGTAGCGTCGAGGCCTTTGTTTCCCTTGGAGTCTGGGGATTTACCACCTTCATGGGAGGTTCAAACATTCTGATCGGTTTCTAATAGGTTTGTTTGTAGAACCATAAACATCCAATGATTCCACATCCATTTAGACCTACTTTCCAAAGGTAGGCTCACATTAGTTTGTGGACTGATGAGGCTTAGGAATATGCATTGGTCGAGAGGATGGGAGGTCAGACTCATTACACCTTTTTTAGGAGAATTATTTTCTACTATGGGACTCTCTTTATAGATTTAAGTTATGTTCATGAATCCTTATTACATTACCAAGTACAAAATGAGCTTTCCTTCAGATCTGACAATCAATGATTAAATATGTAAGAAATTTAGAGAATCTTTTATATGTATTCGAGGTTCTTCATCGATAGAGAATCATCTGTATTTGTTAGAGATTCTTGATCAATGGTACCCTTCGACACATTTATATAGAAGTCTCTTGATCATTATGATGACCATGCTGGTTTTAAAGCCACTCAGTGGGGCACTTGAAGTTTATTATCATTCATAAGGACATGGATTATTTCAAAGTTGGGATTGAACCCGCATATGGGCTACCTACATATCCTTTGTTTAGAAAAGGAATCAGAACCCAAGTAGTTCAAGTAAGAGAGTATGATGTTTATAATTGATGGCTCAAAGAAGGATGTCGTAATCACTTTTACACTCTATGCTCACATGAGTCATGCTCGGTGTGAGAAACAAGAGGTATTGGTAAAAATTAGACAATTGTGCCAAAAAAGATGCAATCATAAGAAATAATGTGGGACTTATGTATGTATGACTACCCAGATAAATGAAGTTTGGGATTTAATTCAGTGAAGAAATCCAAGAACAGGGTCCATAAAGGTATATGTGCTTCTTGGAGATTTGAATACTCTAACCTGGGGCTTACTCATGAAAAGGAGGCCCAAATTAGGACAGGACTTGTGATTGGGTTTTACTCCTAAGAAGGAATCCCAAATCAAAGGTAAATTATGACTAGTTAAGAAGAATTAAGATCGGGGCTTACTCCTGAAGAGGATTCCCATATTTGTGACTGGGGCTTACTCCTAAAAATGAGGCCCATGTTAAAGGAATTAAGGTTTGGGGCTTACACCTGAGGAGGATGCCCATAATTTGGGGAATTATAACTGGGGATTACTCCTGAAAAGGAGGCCCAGGTTAGGGGATTTGGGGCTTACTCATAAGGAGGATGCCCAGATTAGAGGACTTGGGGCTTACTCTTAAAGAGGATGCCCAAATTTGAGAATTATGACTGGGGATTATTCCTAAAAAGGAGACCCAGGTTAGGGGATCTGGGGTTTACTCCTAAGGAGGATTCCAAGATTAGAGGACTTGGGGCTTACTCCTAAAGAGGATGCCCAAATTTGAGAATTATGAATGGGGATTATTCTTGAAATGTAGACCCAAGTTAAGGGATCTGGGGCTTACTCTTAAGGAGGATGCCCAGATTTGAGGACTTGGGGATTACTCCTAAAGAGGATGCCCAAATTTGAGAATTATGACTAGGGATTATTCCTGAAAAGGAGACCCAGGTTAAGGATTCTCTTATCTTAAAGGATGAGGTTGAATGAATGAAATCTCAATCTTTAGTGACATAAAGATGTGTAAATCACTAGGTTTTGAGAGATATTTCACATAATTCCTTTCAGATAAGGAAGTCAAATCAATAAATCATGCCATAAATGGATTTTAAGAGTGTCTTGAAGACTGAATCGTGAATAGGAGAGGTGGAATGGATTAAGAGGGGTGAAATGGGAAAGAAGGGCACCAAAAAAGGCAGGGGCGCGCAAGTCCTGGCAGGTGCATAGGTACTGCTTGGGCGCACAAGTCCTGGTCACGCAGGTATACCTGCGCGACCTATAAGTACTTGCGCATTTGTAAACCAGTGTGGTAATACCTGAGCGATCCTTGACCAATGCCTTTATAATTATCCTGAGGTACTTCCAGAAGAGAGGCGCGCAAGTTTTGGTTAGTAAGTAGGGCGGCGCGCAAGTATGTTCATTCCCCTTAAGGGTAAAACACCTTAGGCGCGCAAGTGTTAGTGAATTCTAAAACTTAGAACTTACTCCTCTTGTTTAGACCTTCCATTCTAGGTAAAGAATTACCTTAGAAGTGTTCAGAAGACCTGGAGAAAAGACTTGGGCATTCAGAGCTTTAAATCTGAATTCTGGTAAAAATTATTCTCCAATGGGGGGCCCACAGGGTCTATTTATAGGCAGGAGAAGACCCTGGGCGGCTATCACTTAAGTCGTGCAAGTCACTTGCGCGACCATCATGCGTCGCGCAAGTGGACTTGTGCGACTATGGGGGAACTTGCGCGACCTATGGGAAATGTTCTCCTTGTTCATCCCTTTGTCGATTTTTGATATTTGCTGCAAAGGATGAATCAATTTGTGCTAAGTCATTTCCCTTTCCAATCTTTTAGACAATGTGACGAAAAGGAGCGTCAACAAAAGTCTCCCCTCAGAGTTGGATCCGAAAGAAATGAGGATGTGACTCTGAGGAAAAAAGAAGACATCCAAAAGAAAGGTGGTGCGCAAGTGTTCAGTGCGTAACACTTGGCATGCAAGTTCGAGTCACGCAGGGCTAGAGCGCACTGGGTGTAGGTGCGCAGATAGGCCACATGTCCTATAAATACACGGTCATTTGGTCGCACATAGCATCTGATTCTGAATTTCTCGATCTCTCGCCGTATAAGTCATCTTCGTCGTGCAAGTCTCTTCTTTCCGTTGTTTCCTCGCCACCGCACTACTATCAAGGTAATAGGACTTCCGCGGTGACACATGCACGACAAAAACTTACGCGCCACATTTAACACTTGCGCGCCACATCCATAATTGTGCGCCTTAATGACTTAGAAATTTTTTCTAATTTCATCACAAAGTTTATGAAAAATCAATCCATTTAAGAGTTAATTTATTTAACTCTTCTGCAGAATCAATGGCTCTTAGACCCGGAATAGTTGATGAACTGGCCAGCAAGTGGATAGATGATATGATGAACATCATTGGCCATGATTATTATACTGTCAAAGATAGAACTCTTCCGGATTTGGCTAAGTATCTGAAGAAATATCATCGTGACTTCCCACAGAGCACTTATCTTCCTTTGTATGGCTATGGTCATCTGTGAGAAGTCACCATTCCAGAAGCAAAGAACTATCTTCCATTTTCATGGTTTCAGAATTACACAAACTTTGCTTCAGCAACTATCTCAGGTGGAGGAGTATTTCTAAATTCTAGAAAAGTATAGAAGGCCCACATGATGCATCATAGCCCTTGCACACCAGATCCGAATGATCATACACCTGATCTGCAACCACATTGTTATCCTTCAATCTACCGAAATGCTCAGATGGATCAATCCAAAGGCTGGAAGAAAAGTTGGGACTTCTTTCCTAGGGGAGGCATGAAGCCAACTTGGATGTGGGCATACTGGGTGCAACAAACCTGTGCAGAGTTTGTCAAGGATCTGAAGGGAGCTGCAATATCCGAAGATGTCTGGGTTGGGCAAACATATGTTTATAGACATGATAACTTCGTTCCGGAGATACTCAGCCACTGTAGCCCAGCAACTAATTCTTTACATCTGACTCATGGAGAAGTAGGCTTCAGTCTGTGGGATGTCCACAAGATCTCAGGGGATCCAATTTTGGGCGATATGTATGATGGATTCATTCCTCCCAAGGTGACTTGGAATGATTCAGAGAAAACTCCTGCTTTAGCTTGGGAATTATTTAAGATCTTCCACAGGCTCAAGAGTTCAGAGACCTCATTAACTCATTCTTGAAAGGATATTCATCCAGAGGAATGGATGAATAAATTTCTTATTGAGAAGAAAGAGAGGGAGCCAATGGAGAAGGAGCCGAAAGAAAAAGGATCCAAGAAAAATAAATCCAAGGATAAGAGGCCCAAACGTCCTACTACCTGCCCAAAACCTGAGAAGAGGGGTGCTCCTGGAACATTTTGGCCAAATCTAGAAGTAGGAGAGTTTGAGAAGTGGGGATATGAGGTGAATCCAAAATTCTAAAGAAGACTCGTCTGGTGGGATTCTTGGCAATTTGGCTCAGTGTTTATCTCTTTCCAGTCAGGGATTCGAAGGGAGGCATCAGGCCAGGGACCTTCATCATTGCGGCAAAGTTGGATGAGGAAAAAATGGTTGGGTTGGCTACCCCCATTTTAGCAAAGATTCAAAGGATTTTACTTCATGTCTTCATGGGTAAATCTCCTTTAATAATAGTTGTACCATTCCAAGTTTTATGGGGATGGATCTCCACTCACTTTAGGACTTACAATGTATAGAATGGATTAAAAATTCCTGGAAGTTCTTTCAGGCCGTCAGTGCAAGCATTCTCTGGATTTTCTCCATTAGATGTTAATGCCTATTACATGAAAGTGAGGCTGAGCATGTTTAAGGAATTCAACTTCTTTCCCTATGGAAGTCCTCCAACTGGGAGGTTTTTTGATGATGGAACAACCCATTTGGATTTGATGGCATACATGCTAGCTTGCAGGGATGGTGTGCTAGTTTCCAGGATTAATGGAGAAATCATATATGAGGCTTATGCTCCATATAGATTTGCACGTCAATTCAAATGTATGCAATAGATTGTTGTATCTCCTCCAGTACATGTCAGGTTATAGAAACATCTGATGGTTGCTTGGCAACTATAGCTGCTGACGTCAAGGGAGAAGACTGGGGAAGTGTTTGATCTACCAGTTGAAAAAGCGGCACATAATTTGACTACATATTATGTCAAACACTGGATAACATCATACCCCAAAGGGATATTGAATCACCTAGTTTATCAGGTGGGGAAAAGGAAGAGGACGGTAGAGAAAGAAACCCTTCCTCATGAAGGTGATGCTTCCCCACCTGAAGGTGATTCGACAGACTCCTCCTCTAGAACTGATTCACCGGATTCCCATGATGGGGATGATGAGGCACAACTAGCGGCAAAGCAGTTTCGTGCCTGATATAATCCTCCGGCCAGAATTAAAATACCCACTCCATCAAATCCTGGTGAGTTACTTCATTGTAGTAATTTAATCACTGCGACTTTATAAAGAAATAAGTCTTACTTTCTTATTCTCTATCTATAGTTGCAGGAGCTGGGAAGAAATTGAAGTCAAAAATTGTAGGACCTTCCTCGCAGCCTTCATATCTAAGACCAGAGGTTGTCCAGCTATGGCAGAGTTTATACTGTGGTACTGAGACCGCCTAGCTGGATTTGTGTGAGGGCCTACAACTTCCTGGAATAGGGAATCCTATTGCTTCTACAAATCTTAAATACGAGGATAACCCCAATGATGTGCGAGATTACATCAGAGAGCTGGAAATGATGATATATGCCACTGATGAGTCTGTTCCTGTCACCAGGCGGGTGAAGGAAATGATTGATCATGGCGCCACTGAGGGGGCTAGTGGTTCTGAAGATGAGGATTGGAATGAGTATGTGGCTCCTAAAGATGTGAGTTTTCTTTCCTTATTTTCTTTGTAACTTGATTTCAGTTGAAGATTTGTTACTTAAGGAAGTTATTTTCTTCATCTTACAGCTTGCAGAGAAAGGAACTGGGGTTCCTTCACCACAGTATAGCCCTGGTGGTATTTCCATCGGGGCTGCTGCTGATTCTCCTCGCAAACCAGGTGAGATATCTCCAGGCCAGCAGGCCATGAATGAGGCGTTGGATATAGCCTTACATTCTCCAATCCATGTGCCAATAAGGGAGACTACCGATACTCCCAAAAAACCAAAGAAGAAAAGGCAATGAAGGAGGAAGTCCACAGTTAAACGCTTCATTAGCAGTGGTAAGCCCTTCGGGTAATGATGAGTTTATACCCATGACCACATGGTTACTCATATTTCTGGGGATTGCAGGGGCTTATTCAATTTCCCCCCTAAGGTAAAGGACTGATCCTCCTTCAAATACCATGGAGGGTGCTGTGGAATAATCACAGATCCAAGTTGACTTGGTTGCTCCTGGAGAAGATCTAGCATCTATTCCCAATATCCCTCATGCTGCCGTTGCAAGAAGAGAAGAACCTGTCTCTGGTAAGTCAACAATGCTTCATAAAAATGTTGAATGAAACACCGACTGACTTCCATTCTGTGATATTTCAGGTTCAACTCCTGCATTAGAGATTATGGAAACTATTGCAACTGATGCAACTGATGCTGTGATTTTACCCGAAGATGATGTCCGGGGTCAGGGGCTGCAGGACGTAAGTCCTCAAGAAGACACACCAAATGCTCCCACTGGTGAGACTAACCAGGATTCTGAAATATCATTGGATGAAATGATGAATAATGGCATGTCTTTCGAAGAATTTTATGATCATGCTAAGTTGTCATGTGATTTAGATGACCTTGGGCATGAGTGTTATCCTTTGCCCAGTAAATTTTCTTATAATTTACGCTTCTAATCATGACTGAAAATGATATGCAGTTTTATCCATAGAAACTGCTGAACTGCCAATGACTGAAGAGGGTGTGGACATTGATTTCAAACCTACCATTGAAAAAGCATTATCTCAAGTAGAGCTAAACCCAGTAAACCCTCCTGAGACCCATATTGAAGATCCTGTTGAGACTGGGAAAGATGGGGAGGAGTCTTCTCAGGTTGCTGACCCATCGTCGGGTAAGGGATAACAATATTTGTGATTGTACTTAATTTTCAAGACAATAGATTCTTTTTTTATCCTTTGAAGCTAACCAACGCTTTCAATTAATCATGCAGGGCCGTCAACTGTAGTGGCTAGATCTGGAGGTGAGGCCTCAGCCTCTTTCCAAACAGCAGTAGAAGGTGAAGCAACCAGGGTCAGGGGGATGAAGCAGAACAGGGCACTTCCTTAAGTTCATTAATCCCAGATTACATGCCCCCCTGCGATGATGATGTTGAATCAGACCCGGAGGTGCTTAAGGCGCTCAGCTTTTCACGATGTAAGGAATGGAATAATATATGGAAAATCATATCTGAGGTTCCTTTAGAAGAGCTATCATTGAAGATACCTTGATTGTCATCCCAATTCATCATGAAAGGTCTTGGCGGTTTTGGATATCATGAAATCCATACTGCGGTAAAACAGGTCATCTTCAGGAGAGAGTAGGAGAAAAAGTGTCGCAAAGATCTGACCAGGGTGAAACTGTCAGTCAACATTGGTGAATTTGAGGCTGTTGTGACCCGAGATGAGGCTGACTATGTTGTCAGGATGAAGGAGCTGAAGCATAAGATCAATGAAAAAGTCGTCCAGAAGATACACCTTCAGCAACAGTTAGATGTTGTTACTGGGGAACTTGATCGACTCAATAATTCACTGAAGGGAGTTCAAACGAATGGTATGAAGACCATTGCAGATGCCAAGAAAGCACTCCATCAGGATGAAAAGACAGAATTTGGTTGAGTGCATGAGCTTCAAGTAACTGCTGATGAAACTCAGGATGCAGTTCATCAATTGAAGACTTATGTTGACAGTCTTTTGTAATTCCTTGGAAAAGAGAAGATACTCCAATCTGTGGATTTCCTTCTAACTCTTATGCATCAATGAAAAACACTTTCACCTTCACTCATTTGTACCTACATTCTTTTTCTATATGCTTTAGATTTTACCTAAGCCAATGGGCTTAGCAAGCATAGTTTGATTTTTACTAGGATTAATGTAAATAACCCTACAAACTTGAACCTTTTAATTGGTCAATATTACCTAAATCATAAAAAATGTATATTTAGTGAGCTGGGAACTTGACTTTTATTCAGATTTCCTTTGTATTTTGTGGGCCGTTTAAATTCATGCACGTAGGACATAAAAAGGCTAATGTTTAAGGTCGAAATGGCTCTGACAGAATGAATTATAATTGACTCAATTCCTTGACAATTCATCTGAAAACATAGTACCATACTCAAGTATGAGGGAAAAATATGTAAATTATGACTTAAGAATATTTGAATCTGAGGAATGATATGAAAAAGAGCTAAAAGGCATTAGAAGAAGTAGTTCCCAAGAATGAAGTTACCATTATTTAAAAAACCCGTTAGGGGGTTGAATTATGCAGGGCCACCTAAGGGCATTGGCTGCATAGTCAAATAAATAGTATCTTTTGGCTAACAAGTCTGTTATGTAGACTATTTAGCAAGGCCACCTATGGGCACGTGCTACATAGTCAGGCAAAGAACTCTCAGAAATTTACATTCCTAGTGCTAAAAGCCAGTGAATGTTTATGGAGATTCAAATCTTCCAAAGTATAGAGTTTTCTATATAGAAAGAGGTACTTGAATATGGAGAAGATATTTCCAATCAAGATTATCGAAGAACTGGATGAATATCACTCCTATGAAGGTCTGACCTAAACATAGGGAAGGAGAATATAAACCACAGACTTGAATACTTTTCAGATCATGAAAAAGGATATGGGACAAATATGTTAAGGATGTCTATTTTTGTGGATCCCTACATACTGTCATTTAAGACAAATAAGGAAAAAAGAGGAATTATTCCCAAGAATGAAGTTACAACTATCCGAAAAACCCATTAGGGGGTTGAATTATGCAGGGAAACCGAAGGGCATTGGCTGTATAGTCAGATAATATTATCTTTTCGCTAACAAGTCTGTTATGTAGACTGTTTATGCAAGGCCACCTATGGGCACATGCTGCATAGTTAGGAAAAATAATTCTCAGAAGTTTGACATTTTTGTGACCTCGAAGTCATGAAGAAGGGTTTATAAAGATCTGAACATATTTAAGGTTAGGATTATGACACATAAAGATGGGTATTGTTCAATGTATACAGAGATACACAGATCAATGCTAACCATAATCATGTTGTGGCTGGGTCCTAAATTGAATTGTTGGACTTCACTATGTATCCCATAAGGATGGAAATGAATCTCATACGTAGTTCTTAAATTACAGTTTAACATCATGTGGGACAAAAGTATTAGAGATCTTAGTTTAGGGTCATAGAGCTTGGACCATTGTAAGAAATACACAGTGTGTGTTTTCATGGGGACTTTTCAGCCAAGGGACTGAAAGTGGAATTTGGGTTTAGGCCCAAAGACTTGGGGCTGGATTCGAGGGACACTCTAACGTTCCTACGTATCCCATAAGGATGGGAATCAAGCACACATAGTTCTAGAAATACCCTTTGTACAAATTTGGTTCGTACATGTGAAGGGTGAAAGGGGAATTTAGTACAATGATGGTTTAACCCAAGATAAAAGGTTTGGGTGTTTCCATGTATGCACGTAGTATTTGAAATGAAACATGATTGAAAATGTAAATAATGGTTCCCTCCCAGGTGAGGGTATCAAAGAATATTGTAGTTTATTTTCATACTGGACAAAAGTGTTGTATTGTTTAATGTCGTATAACAAGGACGAAAATGAACCAATGTAAAGATATTGATTCTAGGGGCGGTTTCATGAATCAACATCGTATGAGATGGAGGTGAACCGATGTGAGGAGATTGGTTTTGGGCTTGAACCTTGGGAGGTTGCCTACATACCCAGCCTAGAAGGCAAGGATCAAAGTCCGTGTAGTTCAATTAAAGAATGAATTAATGATCAAGTTGTTCTTGGGGAAAATGACCTAAAAATGATGTTGTTGGGACTTACACATGGTTAGCGGCCCAAAGAAAGTGTTATGGTTGAGGTTTTCTCTAAGCTCACGTGAGTCATACTCAGTTTGAGAAACAAGAGGTAGCAACAACCTTAACGATACACAATTTAACTTCATGTAGGACGTAAGAAGGGACTATGCAGTTTAAAGTCTTGCAGTTAGGACTATTGGTGCTGCATAGTTTAGTGTCATGTAGTAGGGACAAAGTACAGTTTAATGTCATGTAGGACGTATCACAGACTTTTTGTACAGTTTAGCATCATGTAGTTAGGACGATGGGGACAATAGAGTTTAATGTCATGTTGGACGAAAGGGGGACTGTGCAGTTTAATGTCATGCAGTGAGGAAAAAAGAGTACACCATTTAACGTCATGTTGGACGAAAGTGTGAATAGTTTAAGGTCATATTCATGGACCGTGGATGGTGCAGTTTAATGTCATGCTGGACAAAAGTTTAGTTTAAGGTCATACAGGACCTTTGATGATTATGTAGTTTAACATCTTTCCGGACGTAAGGGACTTCTATACAGTTTAGCGCCATGTAGTTAGGACATCACAGTTTAACATCTTTCTGGACGTAAGGGACTTGAAAATAGTTTAGGGTCATATACATGGACCATTGATGATGCAGTTTAAGGTCATACTGGACCATTGATGTAGTTTAAGGTCATGTTGGACCATTTTGGGGACACAGTTTAACGTCATGTTGGACCATTTTGGGGACACAGTTTAATGTCATGTTGGACCATTTTGGGGACACAGTTTAACGTCATGTTGGACCATTTTGGGGACACAGTTTAACGTCATGTTGGACCATTTTGGGGACACAATTTAATGTCATGTTGGACCATTTTGGGGACACAGTTTAACATCATGTTGGACCATTTTGGAGACACAGTTTAACGTCATGTTGGACCATTTTGTGATGTATTTTTTGTTTATACAAAATACTTCTTCAAAAATCTGGCATTTGTTGGAGTAGTGATGAGTTCTCCATCCATCAAGATTAATGAATAAACTCCATTAGAGTAGACCCTATGTATTGAATAAGGTCCTTCCCATTTTGGCTCATGCTTGGGAGGTTTCTTTCCTGGTATCATTGGAGTTCTGAGAACTAATACCAATTCTCTCTGAGTGAATGAATGAAGACAATAATTTTTGTTAAAAGCTCATGCTATTCAATTCTGATAGACTTACAAGTGGTGCAAAGTGCGCAATATTTTCTCATCTAACCGTTCCAATTCATTCAATCGATTTTGAGATTGTTCATCTATAGATGATTGGTCACAAATGGAAACTCTGAGCGAGGGTAGTTGAACTTCAATGGGAAAGATTGCTTCCGTTCCATATACCAATGAATATGGAGTTGACCGAGTTGCAGTGCGGGTGGTAGTCCGATAAGACCATAAAGCATGAAAGAGTTTATCAGGCCATGACCTATTATCTTTATCCACCATCTTTTGCAGTATATTTGAAAGAGTCTTGTTAAAGGCTTCTATCTGGCCGTTGGCTGCTACATGATACCAAGATGAATGGTTGGATTTGATGTTGTATTCTTGATACAACTTCTTCACCTCGAATGAACAGAAATTGGTGCCATTGTCCATCAATATGGTATGAGGGACACCAAATATGGTAATGATGTTAGACTTAATGAATCTAACAATGCATTTAGAACTAACTTCCTTGAGAGTTATTGCCTCTCCCCATTTGGAAAAGAAGTCAGTAGCAGTAAGAATGTACTTAAACTGCTTGGCCATAGCCAAAGGATAAGGTCCCACAACATCCATTCCCCATGTGGCAAATGGCCATGAGTATTTAGCTGTATGAAGTAACTCTGGAGGTTGATGAATGAAATTGGAATATACTTGGCATGAATGACACTTATTTGTGAAATCAACACAATCTTGTATCATCGAAGGCCAAAAGTATCCAAGCCTTCGAATCTGATCAGACTGTCTATGTCCAGATTGGTGGGCACCACAGACTCCTGCATGCACTTCTTTCATGACATCCATTGTCTCTTCACCATCAATGCATCTGATGAGAACTCCATCAAAACCATGTTTGTAGAGAAGTTTCTCTAAGTGATCTAGGCTATCATAAAGAGTAAAATTGACCACACGTCGCCAGATTTGTTCTTTCTCGGCTCTATCAGGTGGAAGTGTTCCATTTTAAAGGTATTCCCTGATAGGTGACATCCATACTATAGTATGACCATACGGTTCAGGAATGGGACTAATTTCATTAATTTTCTCTATTCTGATTCGAACGTAAGGTGAAATTGCATGACGGTGTGTAATACTAATGGTTGTCTCGTCCCGATTTGGATCTGCCAGAGCTATAGCTATATTATCCAGTGCATCAGCTTGATCATTTTGTGATCTTGGGACATAAGAGAATGTCGGTTCCGAAGGGAATTCTTCCATTAACTCTCTGACATAATCATACAAAGGGATTAGTTCTTCTTTTCTGATGGCATAATCCCCATTGACTTGTTTGATTACCAGGTCTGAATCACTTTTCACTTTAAAGTGATTCACTTGTGCTTGAAGTGCTAATTCCAAGATTGCAATGAGAGATTGGTATTCGGATTCATTATTGGTTCCACCTTCCCACAATAAGAAGGGATAAGGTAACACTGCCTTTTCTGGAGAAATGAGAACAATTCCTAAGCCAAATTTGTTGAATTTAGGATTTTCCATTTTCCTCCCTATTGGACTTCTGGAAGAACCATCAAAATACATTTCCCATTCTTGAAGACTTTCTTGAACAGAGAAGACTTCCTCATCAGAGATTTCAATATATGAAGATGTGTCTCCCACTGAAGGGTGTTCAGCCAGAAAATCAGCCAGAGCTTGGCCCTTTATCACCTTTTGAGACACATACTGAATATCTAATTGCTGCAAAATAACTTCCCACCTTGCCAAACGTCCTGTAAGTATTGGACGACTAAGGATGAATTTGAGCAGGTTATTGCGAGATACCAATTGGACTTCGTGATGTTACAGATAGCGTCTCTACTTCTGAACTGCAAAGATTAATGCCTAGAATCACTTCTAAATACTTGAATACCGAGTTTCTCCTTCAAGCATAGTTCGACTGAGATAGTAAAGGTTGTTTTCATTCCTAGCATCATTCTTCTGAGCAAGAAAGGCACCCAATGATCACTCTAAGGCTGTCACGTAGAGGATAAGTGGTCTTCCTTCAACAGGTGGCATAAGTACTGGTGGACTCAAGAGGTATTTCTTGAGAATATAGAATGCTTCTTGACATTATTAAGTCCTCTGGTAAGTGACTCCCTTCTTCATCAATTTGGTGAAGGGTAAACTTTTGCCTGCCAAATTGCCAATGAAACACTGAATATAGGCTAAGTGTCCCTGAAGTCCTCTTAATTCTTTCAAATTTTGAAGAGGTGAAATACCAAGGATTGACTTGGTCTTCTCAGGATCGACTTCAATACCACGATGACATACAACAAAGTCGAGGAATTTTCTTGAGGTTACCCCAAAAGCACATTTTAAGGGGTTCATCTTCAAATTATGTTGTCGAAGCTTGCGGAATATGACTTCCAAATCATCCAAGTGATTAGAACGTTGCTTGGATTTAACCACTAAATCTTCTACATAGCATTCAACAAACTTCCCTAAAAAGGGTTTGAAGATACGATGCATGACACGCTGATAAGTTGCACCTACATTCTTTAAGCCAAAAGGCATTACTCGGTAGAAAAACACACCCTGAGGGGCTCTGAAGGCTGTGGATTGGTCATCTCTTGGGGCCATTCATATCTGATTATATCCAGAATATCCATCCATGAAGGAAATTTCATCATAGCCAGCTGTTACATCAATTAAAAGTTCTGTAATCGGAACTGGGAAATCGTCCTTAGGACAATGCCGATTAAGATCTCTGAAATCGATGAAAACTCTAATTTGTCCATTCTTATTCTTTACAAGGACAATATTAGCCAACCACTTGGGATATTGAAATTCTCTGACGAGGTTATCTTTGATAATCTTATCCACTTCAGCCTCAATTTTGGAAGCATAAGTTGGGTGTGTTCTTCTCACGGCTTGCTTAAATCCTCGATGTTCTTCTGGTAAACATAAATGATAAGTAGCAACATCAGGATCAAGCCCAAGCATTTATGTATAGTTCCAAGAAAATATATATCTATTTTTCTTTAGAAAAGAAATATACATCTCATGCTCTTCAAGAGTCATGGCCGCACTGATTAATGTGGGGCGTGGATCTTCTTTTGTACCCAGATTTATTTCTCTGAGTTCATCCACAGTGGTAGAGATATCCTCTTCAAATTCTAGAAGAGAATCTCTGAGATCTTCCTATTCTTCTTCATCATGTGTTATTTCTTCCATTTCTACTTGCATAGTAGATGATAAAGAAGAACTTTCATCATTAGAAGAGATGTCACAATTTGCACATCTTAAAGGAAAAGCTTCCATTTCCGACCTGATTGATGATGAATGGTCTTCTTTAGGTATTAAAGAGGAGATGATGGATTGAAAATCGACATCATTGTTCACCTCCGATGTTGCTATAACTTCTTCTGGCCTAATTGGTGAAGTATATACCTGTTGGATTTCAGCAGATGAAATAAAGACGTCACCATTTGTGCTTTCATCACTGCTTGGCGGGTTACCAATTTCTCCCTTGTTGTATGGCTCGATTGTCATAATTGACATTATGGATCTTTCCATAAGAGTATTTTGATCTGGGTTTATCTTGTCAATTTGACAGATAGGCAACACATAATCTGTACTCACATGTGTAAATGGATTTACTGGAATCTTCTCCAAACCATATGGAGCATTAACTTTGGTAATCACCTTTGTTATGGATTTCTCCCTTCCCTTAATGTGATAGAATTCCACCTCAATGTATTGATACTCACATGTCTTGAACGGGGCCTTATCACCATACAATGTCCCAACTTGACCATCAAAACAATATTTGAGACATTGATGGTATGATGAAGGGATAGATGTATGCTGATGTAGCCAGGATCTTCCAAGCAAGATGTTGAAGGCTGGGTCTTGATCAACAACCATGAAATCTGAATTGGATACAAGATCTCCAAACTGAGTTCTGAGTGTATCTTTGCCCAGTGGTTCTTGTTCATTTCTATCATATCCTTGTAACATCATAGTAGAAGGAGATAAATCAGATTATGTGAGGCCCAATCGACGAAGTGTACGAATGAGCATGAGGTTGACTCGTAAACCATTTTAAATGAAAGTTATTCGAACATCTACGCCATTGACCTTGCCAGATAAGTACAAAGGTCTAATATGCCCATGCACAGCATTATCTTCATCTTCATCAGTAAAAGATATTATTTCATGGAATTATGCAGGATTATTCTCTATGTGATAGACTTCAGCTGCATCAATTTCAGTTTCAAACTCCTGAGGACTTGACAAAGCCTCGATGAGTGCTTCCCGAAGATCTTTTGATAGATTTAGAGCATCCAAAATGGATAACTTGTCCGGTACTTGGGCCAAGTGTTTCAATACATCATACTTTTGATCCAGAGGTCCACGTTTACCAAAAGGAATATGTGGTCTAGCAGGTACCTTGGATGCAGATTCTTTGGAAGTTGATGCATCTTGTATCAGAATAGGAGTTGACAATATCCCTGATTTTGGAAGATTAGAATGGTTAAATCCATTTACTTGCTGAGAGGAAGAGGATGGAACCATCAACCGGTCTTCCAAAATAACTGTGCCAGGACTGAATTTTCTATTGGTAGAAGAACTTGCTTGTTCTTGCTGAGCTCGATGAAGGGCTCTACAATGAGTTTCCGTTGCGTACACAGGTCTAGCAGGGGTATAATTGGAATAGTGGATTCTAAAAGATCTACATCTTCCCCTGTATCCGGATCCCCTAGAACTTCCTCTGATTCCCCTGTTTGATACGGGGAATTCAGGCTCATTGAAATCCAAACTGCGACTGGCATATGGATCTGTTAATTGAATCATATTAATAGAACCAAAGATTAACTCTTCGTCTGATGAAGGCTCTTCCTGATTAGCCTGTTTAGGCTGTGCCGTTTGGTGGGGTGGTGCCCGTGGCTTTGAAGTAGATGGCATGAAGTCCGTAAAAGTCAAAGACAACTTAGGCTTTGACACATACTCATCTTCTTCTATTTCTTTTTCTTTCTTTGAATCATGTCGTTTCTTTGAAGACTTTCCCTTTGACAAAGAGGGTTTTGACGCAACATTAATGGAAGAAGACACAATTGGTTTCTTTAATTATGTTTGCAAAATAGCATGAGTTTGATTGATTGCCTTTCTGACAATCCAATCATCATACTTATGTGCATTTTTTCTCTTGACTTCATTTCATTCGCCTTTATCCTCTAGAACTATAGCAGTAACACATGCTACCTGAGCTGAAGAACCTTTCAGTTTGACATGTCCTGAGTCGACCATCTTTTGCAGGAGGTCTTTGAGGACAAAACACTTCTGGATGGGATTCCCCCACATTTGATGAAAAGGGAAATAATTGGGATGGTCTTCATCTCCTTTATTTTTTGGCCTCTTGGGCATTGGAAATTGAACCAAGTTGTTTTCTAGAGCCAAAATGAAATAACCAGGAACTTGTTAATTTCGGAAATAGTATGTTTTTCTCTTCAGATCCTCAAATTGTTTTCGTCTTCGATCTCTTTCATCGTTTGGATGAAATGGCCTTTGTTGTTGGTGCTCAGAAGGTGGAGCCCTTCGATAAGATAAAGGTTTTGAGGTAGAAACAGGTATAGGTGCTTGTTTAAGCATAACTATAGCAGTTTCTACTTTACCCATTCTCCTTCCTAGAGCTGATGGAATTGCATGAGATTTAGCCTTAGCCTGTATAAGGGAATCTTCAATCTGCTGAGCGATTGAAGTAAGGTCTCGAAACCCTCCTGTGTATTTCATAGGGATTAACGGCGTGCGTAATTCATCATGCAGATTTGCCACACAGATTGGCAACAATTCTTCTTGAGGGAGTGCTAAACTCAAGGAATATGTTAATCCCTTCCATCGAGCAATGAAATCAGATACCCTTTCATTCTCCCTTTGCTTAGAGTTTGTAAGATCGAAAACTGTTGTCTTTGGAAATGTTGAGCTGAACTGAAGGAGGAATTTTTGGCAAAGATCCTCTCATGCGGTAATTGACCGGGATTGCAAGCATGTATACTAGACAAAAGCTGGTCCTTAAAAATTTCGCACGAAGAATCTGAGTTTCACTGCTTCTTGATGCTCAGGAGTTCCCATCATAGGATCATAAAAAGACACATAATGAGTCAAATGCTGTTCAGGGTCGCCTAATCCATTGAAAATAGGGAATACAGGGTTTCCAAAACTGGATGGAGGAGAGATTGAATCTACCCATTCAGGGTAAACATTCCTTTCTGGTTGAACCTACGCATGTTTCCCTTCCATAGTTTCTAACCAAGCTTTTAATGACTCAATGGTAGTTATTAAGTTTTGAGAAATATCCGGTTGAACTTGGTCTTGGGTAGGTACAATGACTGGATCTTGGATAGATGTGGTGGTTGGTGCTGCAAATGATGGTAGCACTACCAAATGTTGTTGCACTTGACCCATAGGATTAGGCCTGTGAGGGTGTACTAATAGAGGAGGATATTCCTGATCTATCTTAGTAGATGCAACAAATTCCCTTGGCTGACTGACTCCATCACGCTCACGAAGAAGACTACCCTAAAGTAGTTCTGCATTTAGCCTCCTTAATTCCTTCATTTATTCATCCTATTGTGCAAACCTTTTCTCTAGTCAGAGCGATTGGCCTTCTCTAGAGGAAGGATATGTAACCTGGTTCTTTCCCATCCCTTTGTTTGATCCTTTTCGGAGAGGGGGAAGTAGGTTACTCGAAGTATTACCTAAGTTCTGAGTAATCCTTTGACTTCGTGTACGCACACCTTCTTCATTTGTGTCGATGCATACATCTTCTTGAGCAGGAAACTCTTCATCTAAGTCCCCTGAGTGACCCTCATCTGGTGGATCAGCAACAACGACATTAATGAAATTGATTGATGAATAACTCATCGCATCCCTTCTATCATCATTTCTGTGATATTTTATTCTTCCATGTCTTTTATGGGACATTGCCTTTTGTTGATTCGATCCCTCAGGAACTTCTTGATGAACTGTAATGTGGAGGGAATATCCTGATAATTTGGCTCTTCGTTCCTCTTGAGGCTTCTTCCCCAATCGAGAAAAAACCAACTTTATCTGAGGAGGGGATTGATGATTTGAAGAAGTCCCCAGTCCGATGGACTGGGGCTGTTCCTGCTGTTCTCGCTCAACTCCTCGAATCCTATTTGTTGATTCCGAGGGTTGGTTTAAAAGAGTCCCCAGTCTGGCGAGCTAGGGTGGATCTTGACATGCTATGTCTGAGAATTTCTTAAAATATCTCCTGATCTTGCGAACCTTAGTCCATAAATTATCTGGATTCATTAACCTGTATCCACTTTTATCACCCGGTTCAAAAGACCATTGGATAATTTCTGACACTTCTGTCACTTGATGATGTGCTTTTTCCATACGAGAAGCTTGTTCAAGATTCTCATTTTCTTGATGCAGGAGTAATTCAACAACTTTTTCTCTGTATGCTTGATTTTGAGAGGAACTAATTAAAGCCTGTTCTTGGTCAAGCTTTTGATTACAAACAAAGCCCATTGACTATGGCCGGCCATGGGAAATAACATTGCATGAGACCATTTTCAGTGGGCTTTGCTGACTGGAGAGCACCGTGAAATGCAGTGATCTATGAACACCCCATCCTCTGACACGAATACCAGATGGGGCATTGTAAATTAACTAACGCAATCTTCTTAGTGCTCCAAGGTATGAACGTTGAAGGGTTCTCTGTTGTTTTTCATCCTTCGGATATCGAGAGACTGATATAGATGCTAAATCAATTTGACGTTGTAACCCTTCTATTATCGTAAGGTGATTTTCATATTCATCATAAGATAATAATTTATTTTTCAACTGACAAAGATTTTTCCATATATTGAGACGAATATCCTGAATTTCATCTTTCGTCAAAATTTCTGGAATGTCATAATGAGAGTCATCCAGAGGCCAAAACATGACTGGCACTTCAACTTTCTCCATGTTCAGAATCTCCTCTTTATCATTTGATGAATATTCTTCTACCTGATTTGACCAGAGTTGGTTTTTCCTTGTTGCTTCATTGGATTCAGCAGGATTGGTAGAGAAATCATTGATCAAACTAGAAGATACATGACATAGGGGTGGTTTGGAGAATGACCTACACCCTGGGATATCTTCTGATTGAGAAAGTATTTCACCTACTAGCGATGAAGCATCAGACATGACTGGTTTCGCATTTGCAAGTCCCTCAAGATAAGAGGGCTTTCTCAGAACTACATCGTCCACTTGATCATTTTCTGGGAAATGTGAATCACTACTACGGAGAGGACTTTCACAGCGAAATTCATCATCATGGGGAGGAACACCATAATGGGTTACAACAAAAGATGAGATCTCTTTCTCCTTGGTCTTCTGACCACACAGGGGGTTCATGTGGCTCTCATCTGAAGATGGAACTTCGAGATCGACTTAATTGTCATGAAGAAAGCCTTCATGAGAAAGTGTTGTTGAATACATTTGGAATTAATGTTCCCAATATTGGGAAATGAGGGAGTAGAATCTTGAATTTCAATAGATAATTGTCTGAGGGCTTCAAGAACTCCAGCATCGAGCAAGTCCTTGTTACAGATTGGCTCTTGATCTCCTGACTGTGCTGGGTGGGTCTTTTTCTTAGATGCTTTCTTACTCTCCTTGGAAACCACTTGTTGACGAAAGTGGCTGCTCTGAGAAGGTGTATATGCCTGATCAGGAAAGATGGAGAAGTTAGGCTAATGATATCCACTCAAATCAGGTGTATGTGCCTGACTTGGTTGTCCGTATGATATGGGGAAGTATGCCCCACAACCCTCTTGGACTGGAATGGATGTGTATGTCTGTTCCGGAGTGAACTATTGATGTGTCACTCCACTGGTAGGGATAGATTTATGTGTCTTTCCTTGAGATGCTGTTGAAGCTGTTATAATATCCTGGAAATCATCCAGAATATGAGAAGGGATTTTCTTCTGCTCTTTCACCATTGATAGAATATTCTTGGTGACTTAAGCTGCCGGAACAGGGATATACGTCCATTCTGGTCTTGGAGTAGGTGTATGTGCCTACCCTTGTCCTCCTTTTCCTGTCAGTGAATCCTGACAGTACTCAAGTATGGGGGCAGAGAGTTGAGTCTACCTTCTGTTTGTTGTCGGGGCTTTCCAACTGACTTCTCCAAATGCTACCAAATGAGACTGTTGGTAGGCTTGATTAATACTAGCATTTTTATGTGCCTGCTGATTTCACTTCACCAAACATGGTTGACGAGCTTCATCATATGTAGTCAGATGAGCCTACTGACTAACTGATCATGTCTAAACAGGTGTATGTTCCTGCCTATAGTACTCCACCGGAATTGCCTAGTGGGATCGGCGTGATGCTACCAGACGAGTCTGCTGGACAGCAGAATTAAAACGGGAGGTGTATGTGCCCGCTCGTTACTTTCCACCATGTTAGGTTGGTAGACTTTTCTGGATATGGCAGAGATGAGAACCTGCTCACAGTTGATCGGATTCCGCCTCTGGTGGTTCGTCTTGCTTTCTCGAGTTCGAGGAACCTGAGTCGAATGCCTGGAGTTGGTACCCTCATCATGTTGAGGGTGCACTGCCGCACGAGTCTGTCGGCAATTGTTGGTGGGAACCCTCGGGAAGGACTTCTGTCTACTTGAATTAAGGCCCTGAGGGACCTTCTCATTCACCTCCTCATAATAAGGGAGTGAATGGTGATTGTGTTCCGGGGATAACGACCCGAAATGGTTAGAGACGGTAGTCAGCTCCACCTGCTTCTTGATCACTGGTTGTTGTTGTTTGGACGACCGGTGTGAGTTGTTCACTTGGAGGGCTTGTCGGGCAGCCTCCAGAGTTGGGATGGTACCATGTTGACGGTACTCCTTAACCAGCGCATTTGATACCCAGCGTTGAAGACACTGAGTAGGTGATGTCATCCTCAGAACGGATGATGATCCAGTAGGAGTAGCAGCAGTGGCATTTGCAGTAGCAGCATTCACAGGTGTGAATTTGAGATCATCTATTCTAGAAATGCAGAAGATCTTGGAAAAGAGTACCTGTTTGATATAACAGACGTAATCAAGATAAATTCAGCCCCTACATCTTTTGGATGAGTACATATGTCAATGATTTTTTTTTTTGGCCCTCTCATTGAGTTTTAAATAGGGGCCTAACAAATAGGTAAAACATTATTTTAACTTGGTTAAGGATTCACGTCGGGTTCACCATTTTTTGTTTCCCTCAGAATTCGGGGATTGACCGCCTTGATGTGAGGTTCAAACATTCCGATTGGTTTCTAACAGGTTTTCCTGTAGAACCAGAAAAATTCAATGATTTCACATCCATTTAGACCTAATTTCCAAAGGAAAATGCTCATTAGTATGTGGACTGATGAGGCTTAGTAATTTTCTTTGGTCGAGAATATTTTATATGTATTCGAGGTTCTTCATCGATAGAGAATCATCTGTATTTATTAGAGATTCTTGTTCAATGGTACCCTTCGACACATTTATATAGAAGTCTATTGGTCATTATGATGACCATGCTGGTTTTAAATCCACTCAGTGGGGAACTTGATGTTTATTATCATTCAGAATGACATGGATTATTTCAAAGTTGGGATCAAACCCGCATATGGGCTACCTACGTATCCTTTTTTTAGAAAAGGAATCAGAACCCACATAGTTTGAGTAAGGGAGTATGATGTTTATGATTGATGGATCAAAGAAGGATGTCGTAATCAATTTTACACTATAAGCTCACGTGAGTCATGATCGGTGTGAGAAATAAGAGGTATTGGTAAAAATTAGACAATTGTGCCATAAAAGATGCAATCATAAGACATAATGTGGGATTTATGTATGTATGACTGCCCAGATAAATGAAGATTAGGATTTACTTTAGGGAAGAAATCCAGGAACAGGGTCCATAAAGGTATATGTGCTTCATGGATATTTGAATACTCTAACCTGGGGCTTACTCCTAAAAAAGAGGCCCAAATTAGGATAGGACTTGTGATTGGGTTTTACTCCTGAGAAGGAATCCCAGATCAAAGGTAAATTAGGACTGGTTAAGAAGAATTAAGATTGGGGCTTACTCCTGAAGAGGATGCCCATATTTGTGATTGGGGCTTACTCCTAAAAAAGGAGGCCCAGGTTAAAGGAATTAAGGTTTGGGGCTTACACCTGAGGAGGATGCCCATAATTTGGGGAATTATGAATGGGGCTTACTCCTGAAAAGGAGGCCCAGGTTAGGGGATCTGGGGATTACTCCTATCGAGGATGCCCAGATTAGAGTACTTGGGGCTTACTCTTAAAGAGGATGCCCAAATTTGAGAATTATAACTGGGGATTATTCCTGAAAAGGAGACCTAGGTTAGGGGATCTGGGGCTTAATCCTAAGGAGGATTCCTAGATTAGAGGACTTGGGGCTTAATCTTAAAGATGATGCCCAAATTTGAGAATTACGACTGGGGATTATTCCTGAAAAGGAGACCCAGGTTAGGGGATCTGGGGCTTACTCCTAAGGAGGATGCCCATATTAGAGGACTTAGGGCTTACTCCTAAAGAGGATGCCCAAATTTGAGAATTATGACTGGGGATTATTCCAGAAAAGGAGACCCAGGTTAAGGATTCTCTCATCCTAAAGGATGAGGTTGAATGAATTAAATCTCAATATTTAGTGACATAAAGATGTGTAAATCACTAGGTTTTGTGAGATATTCCACATAATTCCTTTCATATAAGGAATTCAAATCAGGAAATCATGCCATAAATGGATTTGAAGAGTGTCTTGAAGACTGAATCTTGAATAAGAGAGGTGGAATGGCTTAAGAGGGGTGAAATGGGCAAGAAGGGCACCCAAAAAGGCAGGGGCGTGCAAGTCCTGGCAGGCGCGCAGGTACTACGTGGGCGTGCAAGTCCTGGCCGCACAAGTATACCTGCGCGACCTATAAGTACTTGCGTGTTTGTAAACCAGTGCGGTAATACTTGAGTGATCCTTGACCAATGCCTTTATAATTATCCTGAGGTACTTCCAGAAGAGAGGCGCGCAAGTTTTGGTGAGGAAGTAGGGTGGCACGCAAGTATGTTCATTCCCCTTAAGGGTAAAACACCTTATGCGCACAAGTGTTAGTGAATTCTAACACTTAGACCTTACTCCTCTTGTTTAGACCTTCCATTCTAGGTAAAGAATTACCTTACAAGTGTTCGGAAGACCTGGAGAAAAGACTTGGCCGTTCAGAGATTTAAATCTGAATTCTGGAAAAAAAATCCTTCTCCCATTGGGGGCCCATAGGGTCTATTTATAGGCAGGAGAAGACCCCGGGCGGCTATCACTTAGGTCGCGTAAGTCACTTGCGCGACCATCATGCATCGCGCAAGTGGACTTGTGCGACTATGAGGGAACTTGCGCGACCTGTGGGAAATGTTCTCCTTGTTCATCCCTTTGTCGATTTTTGATATTTTCTTCAAAGGATGAATCAATTTGTGCTAATTCATTTCCATTTCCTATATTTTAGACAATGTGACGAAAAGTAGCATCAACAGACTTACGACGTCATCTTGGTCATGGATTGGTTATCTATAGTTCATGCTCAGATCGACTGTATTAGGCGTAAAGTGCGGTGTTTCCACACATATGGGATCAGGTTCACCTTCACCTACGAGAAGGGAGCCTTTGCAGTGCAGGATAGACATACGCACAGGAGAGGGCAGCCGATCACCCATCAGTTGGCTAGTATCATCCTAGGAGCTGTTGATGTGTGGAGTCCGAGATTTCCTATTATGGTGGATCAGTATGTGGAATTTTTTCCTGAAGACATTCCAGGAATACCTCCTCATAGAGAGGTAGACTTCTACATTGACTTGTACCCTAGGACAACCCCGATATCTACTCCAGCATATCAGATGGATCCCTCCGAGCTTCATGAGTTGCGGGTACAGTTGGAGGATTTGTAGGGAAAGGGATTCATCCAACCCAGCGTTTCACCCTGGACTTCTCCGATTTTATTTTCCAAGAAGGCGGATGGGAGCTTACGACTATGTGTTGACTACTGTCGCCTAAATCAGGTGACCATAAATAACAAGTATCCACTCCCGAGGATTGAAGACTTCTTTGATCAGCTCAAGGGAGCATGATGGTTCTCGAAGATACACCTTAGGTTAGGCTATCATCAGCTCAGAGTTCAAGACGAGGATTTGTAGAAGACGGCATTCAGGTGTCGGTATGGCCACTATGAGTTCTTAGTTTTGCCTTTTGGCATAACCAATGCTCCAGTAGTGTTCATGAGTCTCATGAACATGATATTTCATCCTTACCTCGATTGATTTGTCGTAGTCTTCATCGACGACATACTGATTTACTCGACTACTGAGGAGGAGCACGCCTACCACTTGCGGGTTGTACTGGACACACTCTGAGAGCACCAGATTTATGGTAATCTCTCGAAGTGTCAGTTCTTGATTCGGGATGTCCACTTCTTGGGGCACGCCATCTCTGAGGTGGGAGTTGCGGTGCATCCTAAGAAGATCAAAGCAGTACTTTCTTGGGAGCCACACAGGAGTGTGATGGAGGTGCGGAGTTTCCTAGGTCTGGATGGGTACTATCAAAGATTTTTTCCAGACTTCTCTAGAGTTGCAGCACTACTTTCAGCTTTGACGAAGAAGGGGAAACCCTTTTTGTGGTCAGATAGATGTTAGTAGAGCTTCCAGGAGCTGAGACATAGATTGACCAGTGCACCCATCTTGAGGCTACTGGAGGAGGTAGTAGGGTACGTAGTTTACTGTGATGCATTAGGGACTGGACTCGGGTGTGTCCTGATGCAGGAGCAGGTAGTGATCTCTTATGGTTCACAATAGCTGAGTCAACACGAGAAGAACTACGCTACCCATGACCTAGATTTAGCAGTAGTGGTCTTCACCTTGAAGATGTGGTGGCACTATCTGATGGGAGAGCGCTTTACAGTCAACTCTAACCACCAGAGTCTCAGGTAAATCTTCTCGCAGAAGGACCTGAACCTGAGATAGCGACGATGGCTCGAGTTCCTCCAGGTCTATGAATTTGAGATAGTCTATAATCCTGGGATGGGGAACGTTGTGGCTGATGCTCCCAACAGGAGGTCGGGCATTCGTCTACTTGGAGAGGCGACAGAGCAGTTAACTGATTTGCAGATATCCTTCATGGATAGAGATGGGGTAGCCTTCCTACAGTCCCTCACAGTCACTCCTCCACTACTTCAGTGGGTCATATAGGCACCGCGTGGGGACATTGACTGTAGGAGGCGACGTACTCAGATTTCCATAGGGCAGGCACCTTATAGATTTTCTGAAGGAGCATAGCATTTAATCCTCTTCAGGGGACGTACCATGGTACCAGTTTCATTAAAGTAGGAGGTGTTTAGGGAGTTTCACACTTCCCCTTTGGCGGTACATCCCGGAGTAGCGAAGATGTACCAGGATCTCAGATGATAGCACTGGTGGCTGGGTATGAAGAAGGTTTTGGAAGAGTTCATTTCTCGATGCCTCAGCTGCCAGTAGGTGAAGGCAGGGCACCAGGTACTAGCAGTTTTGGGGAAGCCCCTAGAGGTCCTGGAGTGGAAGTGGGATGCGATATCTATGGATTTCATGACGGGGCTTCCATGTACGTCCACAGGACATGACTCCATATGGGTGATCGTAGACCGACTCACCAAGTCATCCCACTTACTACCGATCAGAGAGCAGGGCTCAGTGGAGAGCTTGGGATGCCTCTAAGTTCAGTAGATCGTATAGCTTCATGGTGTTTCATCTTCTATCATCTCTGATCGAGATTCACTCTTTACTTCTCGACTTTGGAAGGGGTTACAGGAGGCATTTGGGACGCAGCTACGCCTGAGCACCGCCTTTCATCCTCAGACAGATGGCCAGACGGAGAGGACCTTTCAGACTCCCGAGGACATGCTCTGTGCATGTGTCCTTGACTTTGGTCGCAGCTGGGAGGATCACTTACCTTTGGTGGAGTTTGCGTACAACAACAGCTACCACTCCACCATTGGAATGGCACCATACGAGGCACTGTATGGCTAATCATGTAGATCACATCTGTACTGGATTGAGCTTGGGGAGTCAGCACTTGTAGGAACAGAGATGGTCCAGGCTACGATGGAAAAGGTGCAGATCATCCAGGAGCGGATGAGGACTGCACAAAGCCAACAGAAGTCCTATACTGATAGGAGGCAGAGACCACTAGATTTTGAGGATGGTGACCACGTTTTCTTACGGGTCTCACCTCGACGTGGATTACGGAGATTTGGCCAGGGCAGCAAGTTATATCCACACTTCATCGGACCATTCCAGGTTCTCAGTAGGATAGGTGAGGTGGATTATTGCCCGGCTCTTCCACCTCAGTTGCACCGGGTGCACGACGTCTTCCATGTATCTCAACTGAGGAGATACGTGCATGACCTGATGCCTATCATTGATCATGGGGAGCTAAAGATCGATGATGGGGCGACATTTGCGGAGGTCCTGGTGGAGATTGAGGATCGATAGGAGCGGGTCCTACGTGGATGTTCGATTCCTCTAGTGTGCATTCATTGGAAGCACGAGAAACTCCAAGAGAGCACATGAGAGCGGGAGGCTCAGATGTGTGCATAGTACCCTCATTTTTTCCCTAGTTTATGATGTAGCTTTATAGGGACGTAAATCCTTGAGGTGGGAGTAATGAAAATACCTGAAAATTTCAAGGAAAAATTCTTCTTAAACACTTTGTAATTTTACAAGTCTGTGGCTTCAGACGGCACTTGATTCCGAGGCCAGGTGTTCCCGGAATCAATTTTTGATGTTTAGCTCGGGTACGTTCAGTAAACGAACGAGTGGGATTTTCTATCTTTTGAACCGGTGCTCAGAATTGAAATCTGAGGGCACTGATGAACTCGCAGCGTCGGTATTTGCTTAAGAGGACTTTAACTGTAGATGTGTTTGCACGGGAGAAGAAGTTAAATTTTGGGGTTTAAATAAGAAGTAAATAAACATGTGTACAATTTTATTTTTTTGATCCTTGGAAGGTAAACTCTCCCATGGGAAGTTGTTGGTGGGTCCCACAACCACCCAACTTCCCATTTGGGGTTTTGTGGGAGGTGGGTCCCTCATGATCCCCAACATTTTCACATTCCATAACCCCTTAACCCCCTTCGAACTCCCATGTTAATTACATGCCAACTCCCCATTAATTTTGTATCCTTTAAATGTGTAACTCTTCCTCTCCCCTCTCTCCCTCTTTAAAACTTTCCAACCTATCACTTAATTAATTAGAAAACTCATGGTTTAATTAATTAAGTGAATTAGATTTTTAATTCTGTAAATTTTAATGCATGGAAAAATAAAATAAAACAAGGAGAAGCATTATTTAATTTTGGTTAGAATTGTTGTGTGAAGAGGAATTTGGAGAACACTAGTGTTTTTGAAGAACTACATCCTCAACGAAGAACGCCAACTCTCCGACGAAGAACATCGACTCGACGACCATGGTTTCTCTGTCCTCTTCTTCCTCCCCAACAAGGGAGGAGACGCTAACGTGGGAACTCACCAATGACGTCATGCCTTACAATCTTCTCTCCGTGACAAAAAGGGGAGACGTCGCTTCCTCCTCGGGCGCTTTTCGACATCGCTTACAAAAACCTCATCTCGCGACGTCCGACGTTTGACTTCTTTGTTGAGTTAGGGTGATTTGATTCAATTTTATTGAATATAAAATTGTCTTTAGGTTTCATGAACCATGTGCATTCTTGGCTATGTGTTACCGCCTAATGCGGAGGGCACGGGCCGAACGAACATGGTCCGATGACCCTCTGATGGAACTTTATTCTTTTGGATTTGGAAATTGGTGGCAAAGGAAGCATGGAGCCATTGCGACGTGCTGGGAACATGGCAGAGGGAAATGGCACCATCATGCCGGTTGTGCGGAATGAATCGCGGCCTGCGACACGGGCCGCTTCGGTGGAAGAATCGGCCGGCCCGTCGGCCGGCCGGGCAAAAAGGAGCCGGGGCGCCAGGGGGGCACCGCTCTAGAGGACCGGCTAGCCCGTTGGCCGGTCGGGCGGAGTTGGAGCGCGGCGCCCAGAGGACGCCGCGCTGGAGGACCGATGGCCCGCCCATGTGGGCCACATGCACAGAAGACCAGCCGGTCTAGAAGGCCGGTATGGGGAAGGGCGGCGCCGCCTGACGTCGCCGGTACAGAAAACTGGGCGGGGACGGCCCCCCTTCCCCCTTGGTACCTACTCGGCTTTGGCCAAGCCGCTCGACCAGCCAGCCGAGCCAGCCGGGCCGCGTCCCTTTGGGACGATTTGAGTATTTTCTTCGGACCGATCTGACACCCCTGCTGGGTCGGACCCATCAAACTGGGTCAACCTGACCCATCGGCCCACTGGGCTGAACAGGTCGGGCCTACTAATCACTTAAACGTGAATAACTTAAGGACCATGCATCTGATAGACGCACCGTCAGCGGCACTGGGACTCTTTCGATGAGACGGTCCTTTTTCGATACTCTAAGTAAGTTTCGGATGAATTTGGTTATCGGCCGGGTTAGAAATGAGCGTATTTCTAACTGGGCCCCTGGGATAGAAAAGCCAATATCTCTCAGACCGGGCGTCCGATTGACGCATCGTTTATTGCGTTTAGTTCTTATTGATGAGACGGAACTTTGGGATACATCAACGCTAGACTTTGTGACAGTTGATGTATCAACCCACTTGGCTCATGGAGCAGACCCTCCTAGAATCAAGCGTGCTGTGTGCGGGAACCCTAGAGCTGGCGGCGACTGCGACGACGATGACGACTGTACTTGGATCCTACGTGGGTTCGTCAGCGAGGATGACTGTACTTGGATCCTCCATGGGTTTGGCAGCGATGACGACTGTACTTGGATCCTATGTGGGTTCGGCAGCGATGGTTATTGTACCAGGATCCTACATGGGTTCGACAACAACGACTTATGTACTTGGATCCTACATGGGTTCGGCAGGGAAGATGATTCATAGGCTACATCTATCATCTCCTCCCCTCTTCGTGAGCAGTGTACCTATGTGAGATGAGTCTTGAATTTCACTCAATATCATCGATATGATTGACTTACTTTCCTGTGTGGATTGGGTTATACTTTCCTGTGTGGACTGGGTTGTACTTGGGCTCTTGAGTTGGAGATGAACTAGAATTGATGACTTAGTTATATGTATGGGCATATACCTAAGTAGAGTTGGTTGATACATCATGTTTATATCTTTTAATTGTGGTATATCCTTTGTGGATTCTGGGAGACCTTCGGGAGTCTCGGGGTCCCTACTGAGTATCGTATACTCACCCCTGCACGGGCTATGCCCATACTACGTTGTGTTGTGTGCAGACAATAGACAACACTGATCGACGTGGAGTCTTGTGGAGCGGGACGGTACCTGGAGGTGGACCACTTGGCGGGACGTACACGGAGCAGACGACCGGACCCGAGGAGCTGAGGAGACCATTTGTACCCACCCTTTAGGTGGGATATCTGGAGGACGAATCAATGGTTGTTGGTTTACTTTACTGCAGCTATTCTTTCTTTACTATTGTACTGTACTTTCAGTTGGGTTTGTATTCTGGCCCATTTACCTTCCAGCACTTACTTTTGTACTCAGTTTACCAAGTGTTTACTTCATCTTGAGTACTCTGTTGTGTTTGTTTACTTATATAAAGGCAATGCCTTCCCTTTTATCGGGATTTATGCCTTTGGTGCTAGTCTCTATCCCTTGACCTATGGAAGGCGGGCTTGGGGTAGTCATGGCACGGGCCCCGAGGACAGGTTGTGACACATCAAGGAAGGATTCTACGTCTTCTACCTCTATTTAAAATTGGAGGGGGCTTCTTAAAGCCTCTGTGAGGGCTTCATGCATCTCTGCAGATAGGAGAAGATCATTAAGGATTGAGAGCCTTGTGAAAATGATGGAAAGGAGCTTAAGTATATCATAATTCCTCGTGAGGTTCACACTTCTACGGACAAGAGTTTTCTCTGTGGTAGGAGGTATAGCTGACACTATAGGTCAAACTGGTGGATTTCAGCTTGTGCTTGGTATATTCCATTTCTCACTACTCGAACCATGAAAAATGAATACTTTTTTACATTCAAACGACTATGGTCTAGCCTCAACTGCACATGGTCGCAACTGATCTGCCTGGTCGAGGAGCACAAATGGTGGGGGAAATGGATATGATGAAATAGGGTGAGAGGACTGCACATGATGAGTCTTTTACTGAGCATTTAGTATACTCTTTGCGGCATGAACAGCTTGGTTTGAATCACTAGATAGTGAACTTCGTTAGTTCACATATCCACTATTTCATTGAATCTAGTGTTAGTTATGGGGATTATGATGGTTGGCCTAGAATTCCTAGGAATCCTCCATTGTTGGGTGGATCTTGGCAGCAATCCTTATCTCTAGGGGAATGAATTTATCAAGAGTACAAGATAAATTTGGCATTGGAGGAGGGATTTTATCTCCCTTATGTTGTTGGTTCCTAACATTCGGAGTGGTGGAAGGTTGAAATGCTGATGCAGAAGTAGTAGATAAAGGTATCAAAATTACTTGGGATGGATTGGGTTGATTCAAACTAGAACATATAATACCATGGGCCCAAGAAACTTCCTTGTGTGTTATTTGGTCATCATACTTTTGAGACCTGTGGCAAGAGACATCTTTCCATTCACCCATTTGGTCACCATCAAGCTTTGAAGACACAAATTCCAATTATTCTGAGGTTGGATCCAATCTGACAATGTTGTTATCGACCGGATCATGGAGCCAGTCTTTGAATAGATAACACTGCTTGAGATTATGTCCAAGGATCCGATGATAGGCATAGTAATTCATATCATCAGTGATATCTGCCTCCTCATGCCTTTTCTATTCTGAAAATTTTAGGATTCCCTAGTCCAAGGCACTCTAGAAATAGCCAGGTACCTAATATTCGTTGAATTAGTAAGCTCAGTTTTTATGATTTGAGAATGGGACTCTGGGAACCTAGCCCTGCCAAGGGGCTAGATCCTAGCGAGGAGTGGAACCTGATTATCTTTCCTATGTGTGGTGGTGCATTATGTGGCGGTGCCTACAGATTTTGAGGAAATCGATTCAGATCTTAAGGTCGATTCTAAGGCAGTGGCTCTCATCAAGGTTGTGTAATTGGCTCTATCGGTAATAATTAAAACTTTTAGAGGCCTCAATCTATGAAAAAAACAGTGGTCTCAACCTTGGCGGATCTTTTTGCAGGATCCGCGGGAGGCAACAGGCATACCTTATTGGACTGTTGCAAGGCTTCCTATAGGTGTTGAGATCTGTTATGGAAATCCCAGAATCTTCCTGGAAAGTTCTATGTGATGAGAGAAGGAACTAGTTTTGTCTTCAATTTCCCTTTTCATGTCATTAGTAACTATTACTGGGTTAGCACCTTGTCGAGTGAATATGTGAGGCCCTTACACTTGGAAAAATTTTGACGCACTCATCATGTATTTTCTTGCACTTGAAGAGGTATACAATACTAATCTTACAGGTGGTGGAAATAAATTGATTCAAAAATTTCCTATAAATATATTCCCAACCAGTTATGGATATGACGGGTATCTAGTTGTACCTAATGAAAGAGTGTCTTTCCAATGTTTTTATGACACATTAGAGTTAGAGACCTCTTAATTCATTGAAGTTCCCAACATGGGTCCACATCTTTAAATGAAGTGGGACAGATGTTGCAGTAGGTCACCTATCCCATTGAAGTGGGAGAATTTAGGATTTCCAAATCCCAGGGGAGTTGGCATATCAACCACCCATGCTGGATATGGTTTTCCATCAGGTGAGATTGCCAACCATCGGGTTTCAATAGCCTTGAGGCAAGCAATGAGAGAATCCATTGGATTATCTTGACATGTATTCCTATCTTTCCATGGTTTCCTAACTACTATAGCATTGGAAGGTTCTTCGACATCATTAGATGGCTTAGAGGCTAGTGGAACAGGTGGTGGAATGACCCGAGGGGCCGTTAGAGTTACTTAAGGAATGACTAGTGGAACCACTAGAGTGGCCAGTTGAACCTGAACCAAGTCTTGATAAAGGTAATTACGTAGCACGGGTGGATTCGATGAAGCATATCAGGGTATTTTTCCATAAACATGGGGCTCTAACCTATCTAGATGAGTAGGTTTATCAAGATCACCTAGGGAAACTTTTCCAGGTTAAATTTTTACATTACACTACTAGCTTGGTAGAGGATAATTGGGATCATATCTAGGATCATCATAATCAGGCCTCCATTCTGTGATGTGCTTAGTGAGGATCTCATCAATGATCCTTCTCTTTCTGAAAACTATTTGCATAACATGGACTTTTTGGGATCATCTTCCATATTCTACACTGAATAAGATGGGTTGGGGGATTTTCCTGTCCCAACATGTTCTTTTCTCTTACTAGCATCATGACCAAGAGACAATGACTTTGAATGTTCAGGAAGGCCAATCATCTGTATTTTTTGGCTAGTGTTCACACTTAAAGGGTCTTCTATGTTTTGTGCTTCCCAATGGTTTTTTCATCATTACCAGTGACTGTTCCAATTCCCCATTCTAGTTATATCTTAGGAACAAACATATTTTCTATGGCGACACTCGAAGTCATATACTCGATATCACTGGGTGAACCAGGTTGGTGCAGGATATGACTGAGATGAAGGGAAAAATACTCCCCTAGACATGGATCTGGACATCTGTGAATCCCCATTAATAAATCTGTGGAGCATAGTAAATATCTAGATGCATCTTTTCTAGAGACATTGATAATAACTAGGTGATGCAGGGTGCTGAGAAACAGGGAGTGCAACCAACTCAACCAGGCAGCACTATTGTCCAATATCATCAAAGTGTTCCCAACTATTGGGGTTATCTAATCGTTGATGATGGAGATAAAAATATATCATCTCTAATGTTTGGAGGAAGTTCACAGCCTCATCCTAGGTGAGGGACTCTATAAAATTAAAACATGAAATTGTGATTGGCTAGAACATCTCGAGGAGATAGTCCACTGTGAGAATGTCCCAAAAAAATTTCATCTCAGAATACTGATCCATCCCTTGGATTCCCCATACTTTGATTGGGGGTAGTTGAGGGACTAGTAATGACACCGACATGGACCATTTTAGTAGTATACTTGTCTGTGGAGAGTACGGTGTGTGAGCTGACAAATTTTTGCATATTTGGCTATCCTCCGTAGAATGCACTGACTGTATCACAACATTCCTATAGGATAGGTTTCTGACTACTGCTTCCCACTTAGGGTTAGTGGTCATTGATAGTGGATCAGGTATGTTTTCATCATCAACCATTCCCTAAAACAAATCATTTTGATCACTTTTCTAAGTATAGAATGATCATGGTGATGATAGAGAGGATTTCACAGCAAGACCATGGAAAGGAGCCAAATCTTCCTCCACATGTATATATGTGCGGAGTGATTCAGGGATCTGGTGCACCTCACTTTCGGAGAGGATGAGGCTAATACATAGAGATCCTTCCCCAGACCCTCATATAGAGGATCTTGGTGAGGGCTCCATCACTGAGTCTTACTCCACTTGAGATTCTTAAGAGGACATATTTGACTATGATTTTCCATTTCTAAATATTATTATTTTTGTGGTGATGACCCTATATCATACCCTAGGATGGTTCCTTAGGGCAGGGTAGATATTTGACACATGGAAGACCTCTGTGTGGGTTGGTATTGGAGTGGGGAGGGCCTCTTCTTGGATGAGTTGAGGTGGGAGGACTACCCATGAAAAATTCGAATAAAACATAGGGAGTACCTCCATGATAATGGGTGAAAGGGTGGGTATGACATTTGATTTGGTTAGTGTCTCTATGGGGAGTTCCCTTGCTCGATCTAGTGATGATGTGGGGAGGACCTTCAGGTCGATGACCTAAAAATGGGTAAAAACTCAAATCCTAGTATTGCGAACTGGGGTAGGAGCTTCGTGATCTGTGTTAGCAATATGGGTAGGACCTAAACATTGAATAGTAATGGTGGCATGCAGAGGACCTCCATGCGGAATATCATCATTGTGGGTCAACCCACGATGGATACTACTTGCACTGGAAACCAGGGAAGTCAACCCAACCATTTTGTGCGGTAGTTGAGGCCTCAATCCTGATCAGGAGTATATATTCCCTTATTCTACAGTAACATGGTGGTGATAACACATTTCAGAGTTGTATCATGCGATTGAAGCCGTAGAATATTATTCCCCATGGTGGGAATCCTTCCAAGCATATGCCCAATGTTGGAGTCGGGTCAGCCAGTCCAGGGCCAGTTGTGTAGGGGTATGGACCACCTGCTCGTCAGCCCACAGGATCAGATGGTGATGTTGATGTGTCCTAGTGGGATCCCTCTTTGATGACTCTATGGTCGAGGTTACAACCGAGAGGACTTGAAAACCCCTTACTTTATCAGTGTAAGTGAGTGAGTCATAATATAATTTCATGGAGATGCTCCCGAAATGATTTATGGTTGGGGTGGGGAGAAATGGCTCCCTATGTGACCCTTGGTGGGGATGGTGACAATGGGGAACTAAGGCCTACATATCTTGGTGGGTGATATCCCTTGTTGGGATGACCCCCTTTTATTCATATCGATGAACAAGAATGTCCATTACCCTCCTTTGGACAATTTTAGAAGGTGAGATGAGGCGTGGTCACCCAGTATTTTTGGTAGTGGACAATGCTATGGTGGAGGTTAAGATGTGCGTGGAAGATTCATTGGAATTTCCCCTACCACTACGTCTTCGGGTAGGAGATGATCAAATTCCTACAACTATATCTTGGTACCTACAAAGCAGGAATATTTAGCCATCAGTATAGATAGTAGGAAATAAATTACCAGTGCCCCAATATCTTTCAGTCATCTATTGCTGGATAGAAAGATCCACGCTGACAATGTCATAGACTGGGATGCCCAAAAATTAACTACCCCATATCCTGGTGAGTTTCATGTCAGGCCCACTATTTTCTTGGCGGGACCTAGAACTAGATAGATGGATCTCATGACATGCTTATCTTATGATATCTTAGATGCTACTAATCCCCATATTGAGGACAATAACTTCATGTTGACTTCACCATTTCTATTTCTGACGCTTTTCTGTTGGGGCACACCTCATCGTGTCACGTGCATAGAACACTTCATCCAGACTAGTCACATTGTTTCACCACATCCCTTCCTCCCAAAGGTAGATAGAATTCATCCCCTCTTGGGAGAATTTTTCTCCTTGATTAAAACATGATGATGGGATGTCAATCTCTCCTTTCTTGGATTCCTTCTAAGAATTGATCCCCTATTCCAGGTCTCCCTTAATGATTAAGACGTTGTTTTTGAAAATCCTCTCGGTTCCATATCTTTGTGGATTCTAGTTAATTACACTACTTCTATCAGGACATTCCAATGGGTCAATTTAGGGTAGTGACCTTTAGTCTAGAGAGTAGTCATATTGGGAATCGCTGGCGTGTTTGGATGATGAAACACTTGTACACCTAGATTTTCCATTAGAATAGGGATTATTGAGGGCATGAAAGATCGAGGAATATCATGTTGAGTAAACATAATTGTATGCTAGAGGCATTTCTTGGAGGTTTTCCTCAACTTCCCATGTTTAGCACAAGGTATGTTGTGAGTGTAACATCTAGTGGAGACGGATCAGACTAATTGAAAAACTGATGGGAGGTGATTACATAGGTATGTCCCTAGGAGGGAACACCTAGAAAGTTTACCAGATAAATGTGTCAGAATGCCCAATATTGACGAACCCAAGATGGTGTGTCCCATAAAGGGGAAGGTTTCACACCATGAAGGCTGATCTGGACACCACAAAGGTAAGATATGAGGATGGTGGGTCCCAATAAATGGGACACCAAGGATTACCATTGGGTGGGATTGATCCTCATGGAGGATTCATACGTACCATTTTTAGAAGATAGGGATTAAAACCCATATAGTTTAAGAGGGTGAGTCATGTGATCGACGCATACACAAATGTACAACAACTCAAAGACATGTTGGGGCTTACACATGGATAGTGGCATGGGTGATTCAAAGAGAAATGAGATGAATGGGGCTTACACATGGTTAGTTTCCCATATAGATGGCATCATTTCCCCAGGACGTGCAAACCTAGTTAAAATTAGGAAGGATATGTATGAAGTGTTAAAGTATTGAATGAATGGGGATGGAATCGAGGTATCTTTATGAAGGTGATGGTGTTAGGATTAAACCTCATGGTGGTTTTCCACATATCCAATTTATAGTGAATCAAATTCCGCATAGTTTTGGAATAGTGATATGAATCACCTAATTATGTAGCTCATAAGAATGGATGCATGGATGGGGACCCAAAGAAAATGCAACCAATGGGTTATGGAAAGATCTTCCCGAGACACAAATGCTTGAGGGAAATACTAGGATGAGGAGTGGGTGATGTGATTTCACCTCGTGGAGGCTTCCTACATACCTTAATCAAGAAGTAAATATATCAAATTCCATGTAGCTCAGGAATGGGGCATGGAATCATGGTGTACACAAAGGAGAACAACCTGAAGACATGTGTGGGGGTTATGCATTAGCAGCCTATCGCAATAGGGATACTCTTGCTGGGAGGAGTATGGATCAAGTGTGGGGCTTGTACAATGAGACGACATGAGAGATGGTCTGACACCACTATGGGGAGGACCAAGGATAGGGGTCCTAATAAAGGGGACATAGAAGTTTACTATTGTGTAGGGTTGAACCTCAGGGAGGCTTCCTACATACCCTGTCTAAGAGATAGTGATCAAAACCCACGTAGTTTTAAAGAATAAAGTTTAACATCATGCAGGATAAGAGGGGCATATAGTTTAACATCATGGAGTATGAGGGAAACCAGCTTGAAGTGGTTGGGACTGATGGATGATGGACTTGAACATGAGAGAGGCTTCCTACGTACCTTAAGGGAACGGATAAAAGACCATGTAGTTCAATGAAGAGGGTAATGGGGCTTAAACTTGATTGGAGTCCCAAATAGAACGTCATGGTCTATTATTACTCTAATCACATGTGATTCATGCTCAGTGTGAGAAAAAAGAGGCAGTAATATACTCGATGATCACGTGGCGAAAGTTATGTTTGTGAGGATTACATTGGGGTTATGCGTGGTTAGAAACCCAAGGAGATAGAGATTTGGAATTTCCAGGAGGGAAGCCTGAGTAGAGGTCTAGATTTATGAGGAGGATATGACCACCATACATGGATCACCATATCAAGGAGTGTCAACACTTATGCAATGGATGCACGAGGCACACATGGAGACCAAGCGCAAGAGGAGGGGAGTGAGAGGGCACTGTAATAGCTATGAGATGATAAAAAATCTATTATAATAACTATGTGAAGAACCATTATGTAGGTAAATACAAAATTGAGAACCACTCGAGGGACTAGGAAATCACTACGTGAAAGCTTGGAGGGTTGTATAGAGGAAGTGCGTGTGAGATAGAGGTGTTTCACATAAGAGGGACTCGGACATGGTTCCATAGTATAAGGACAATACATGGAGCACATAGAGAGGTGTTTGGAAAAAATCCCTCAAGGTGTCATTGAAGTATTTTTGAGGTGATTGTGTTTGTTGACAAAGTGGACATCTGAATGGTGATTGTTGACAAAGCAAAACAATGACATACAAATTTGTTGACAAAGGGGATTTCACGATGGAATGTCAAGTTCAAGAGTTGAGGTCAACGATCCATGTTTGATTCAAGAACGTAGACAAGAGGAATGGATGATTTTGAGGTGGTACAAAAGGACAGATATAAGGTGGTGCCGTTTTCCAGTGTTTGCCAAATTTTTGGGCCTAAAAATCGACCAATGAATAAAAGTGTTTTTGGTAAAGGGACTTGTACGCTGAGGAATTGGAGTATAAGAAACTTGCGTACCATATGTTTTTCAAGATCAGAAGATCAAAATATGGTAATGGAAAAAGGTTCGTGCAAGTGTCTAGGAGGACAGAAGACTTGCGCACCGAGACTGGGTCGCGCAGGTGACTTGCACTCCGTCACGCAGGGTGGTCAATTTGCCTATAAATAATGGACCACCCCTCTTCATTATGAACCAGAGTTCAACACTTTGAGAAATCAGAGCTCCTATCGCGTAGGTGTGGTGGTCGTGCAAGTGGTGTGTGTGGTCGTGCAGGTGGGACTTCCGTGCCAGGGTGATAGTTGCACGCCAGTGTTTGAAGCTGCACGCTAGTGTGGAGTTGCGCGCCAATATTGGATTGGGCGTAAAAGGAAGTGAGTCGCGCAGGTTTAGAGTTGAGGAATCTTGAGTCGCGCAAGTGTCTGAGGAGGACTTGCACGCCCGTTGTGACTTGTGCGCCGATACTTGCGCGCCGAGTTAGACTTGCGCGCCAAGTAAGGTTTATTTCTAGCAGTGATTTTCGGGCTGCGTGGAAGCTGGAAGTTTGCCCGATTCCTTCAGTGCAAAGAGATATTCATCTACGGGTAAAAATTGGGCTTCAACAGAGCATCTAATTACAGAGGAAGATTCATTCCTTCATGCAAATGCAGAGACCTATAGGTCTATAAACTGTGAGTGGATTCCTTCCAAGAGAAACGAGCAAAGGAAGAGAAAGAAGGTGATCCTCTCCACCGGCAGTGATCCAGAGAGAGAGAAACAGGGAGTGACCCTTGGGGAAGCAGTGAGCTAACCCTAAAAATTGTAAAGGCAGTGAGGCTGGGCGTATAAGTGATCTATCCCGAACATTGTAATCCATAGCTAGTGAAGTTTAGTGGAATTGGTACGACCAGAAACTTGTCAGCATATTCTCCTTGGACGTAGCCCTTTGTGGTCAACCAAGTAAAATTGCGGTGTCCTGTGAATGCTTTACTTTCTGTTTACTTTATGCAATAGGAAAGAGAGAGAAGAGTGTTTTTCTTAACAGCGAAACAAGATCAGAACGATCTTTAATTTTAAATTAGTCATACCATGATTCACCCCCCTCTCTGGGTATTCAGACTTGTCGACCTAATAAGAGGGGTGTGAGAAAGACTAAAATATTGTGAAAAATATAAGGGGTTGCGTGCAATATGGAAGGTTTGTGTGTAAGATGAAGAGTTATGCACAAGATGGAAGCCTGCAGGCTATATTGGAACAACTCAAGGGAAAAAATGCACACAGGAAAGATATTTTTCACGTAATTGACTTGGAGTAAAGGTAAATGGGAGATGGTAAATCCATAGTGGGCCCACCCAAAGTAGGACCCTTGGGATATATATCGTGCAAGATCAAGTACCTTGAAACCATGTCTTCACGTAGTCGTAAAAGGGATTTATTACGCGTAACAGAGCAGTGTTTCTTCTACTAGAGAGGTATCCTAAAATGATTGGGTATGCTTCAATTTATAGACAGAAACATCAGAAATGGAATGCTAGGCGGCCTGCACGGAAGTAATGTTTGGTGGTGCATTGGGAATGAAATATCTTGTGTGTGGTCTATTTTCTTGAGCGCCACCTTCATTTCTTTAGCACCTTGGACCTAGCTATTTTTTGGAGGGTTGACATGGAAAAATCACTTTGACATCACATTGGGAATTCAAGATCTTTCATGATGATTTCAATCATACATGAAAACCTCAAATCTTGTACGTGCCTCCCTTGGGAATCTTGGGATCATCCGTATATTCAAAATATACCTTCAGTTTGTTCAAATATGTTGATTCATGGCCTTATATGATATTTGGTGCCAACAACTACTTGATGGGTGAGAAATTTATCATCTAATCCAATAAAAATAGTCTCAAGTATATCTTCTCTTAGACGGATCTGAACATGAGATAAATGAGATGGATAGAGTTCCTTCGAGACTATGAATTTGAGAATGTCTAAACTCTTGGAAAGGGGAAAGTGGTAGAATATTTCCTCAGATGAAGATCTAGTTCACAGGAACTGAATGAGGTTTTAGAGAAGTTGGCTTCATTAAATTTTTATTTTATTGATGGAGATAGAGAAGCTTACCCCCAGTCAATGGTTGTTACCCCTCCAATCTTACAGTGAGTTAGGGAGGCACAATTTGGGGATACTGACTACTAGACCCTATGTTCTTAGATATACACATGGCATGCTTCTGATGGATATTCACAAGGTGGGGAGAACATTGTTATTTTAATATAATGAATAGTAGTACCATTGATGTTGTGGGAGGAGGTTTTGATGGAGTTACATAAACCTCATTTAGTGGTACATCCAGGTGTGAAGAAGATGTACCAAGACCTCTGATATCAGTTTTGGTGTCCTGGGATGAAGAATAGTGTTTTAGAATTCATATCTCGATGCCTTACTTGTCAACAAGTGAATGATTAGAACCATGTTCTAGAGGGTTTAGTTAAACCCCTTGAGATGTCAGAATAGAAGTGGGATGGGATATCAATGGACTTCATGATGTGATTACTGCAACCTTCCAAGGGAGATGATTCCATCTAGGTGATCATCAACCGACTCACCAAATCAGCCCACTTCTTAGCTATATGAGAGAAGAGTTTAGTAGATGTCTTAGAAAGCCTCTACGTGTAGGAGATAGTTCAACTCCATGGATTCCCATCTACAATAATTTTGGATCGTGATGCCCATTTTACATCATGGTTGTGGAAGGAATTACAAGAGGTGTTTGGGACCCAGTTACAATTGAGCACAATGTTTCACCCACCAGACGGAGTATAAAATTCAGGTACTAGAAGACATGATACGAGCTTTCATTTTGGAATTCGGCCATAGTTGGGAGGATCACCTACCACTGGTGAAGTTTTTGTATAACAATAGCTACCATTCCACAATTGTTATGCCTCTATTCGAGGTTTTGTAAGGTCGAACCTACAGGTAACCACTTTGTTGGACTGACCCAGGATAGTCAGCAATCATGGGGCCAGATTTGGTATAAGATACTATAGAGAAGGTATATAACATCTAAGAGAAGATGAAGACTCTACATAGCCCTCATAATTCTTATTCTAGTAGGTTACATATTCCTTTGGAGTTTGAGGAAGGAGACTGTATATTTCTATGGGTTTCACCTCAATGTTCATTACAGATATTTGGCATGGGTTGAAATTTATCTACAAGGTATATCAGCCCTTTTTAGATACTATGTAGAGTTGGTGAGGTGGTGTACTGCTTAGTTATACCACATGCAGTTGGAATGGGTAAAATAAATATTCCACATGTTAGAGCTTTGGAGGTACGTTCATGACCCATTGCACGTAATCCACTGGGGTGAGATACACATTACAAATGGGGAGACTTTTACTGATTACCTAGTGGAGATCGAGGATCGGTAGGTGAAGATCCTTCATGAGAAAGTGATCCCTTTGGTTTGTGTCTGGTAGAATCACTATAATCTCTAGGAGATCATGTGGGGGAGGGAGACTAAGATTTTTGCATAGTACCCACATCTTATTGAGTATTCTTTATTTAGATTTTTTAGGATGTAAAACCCCAAGGTGGGGAGACTGCAATGCCATAAATTTTTCTCTATATTATTTTTAAATGTTATATGGATTATATTCGAGACCAAGTACTAATATGGAGTGTGATTCTAGTTCTTGGTGTGTTCGGAACAATTTTTTGAAAATTATGAAAACACTAAATGGCACGAGCATGCTTTTTTCTGAAAAAATTAGAATAACTTCTAAACTGGTACCTAGATTATAAATCTAAAGTTAGTATTGCATTCAGAGTATCATATTTTTTTAAGCCCGGCCTGAAATTGTCTGGCATTGGTCAACTATAAAAAGTATTTTTTTTGGAATTTTTAATGAATAAAATAAATTGAAATATTTTTTTTATGTTTTGTCTATGTAGTGATCTAGTAATGGTTTTGGTTTTAAAATAAACTATTATGTAGGGATCTAGGGTCTGGATCATAACCCTATAAATTCACTGGAGGCTCTAGAAAGAAACCCTAGGTATTCTTCTTGGCAGTGATGAAAGATACATGGATCGATGGTCGATATTGATAGATCTCTTCAGTGGAAATCATTCTTCAACTGTGAGTGATTCAATTCCCATGTAGGATGTGATATTTCAGATATCCTTCCCCATTTATATATTTAACGATGAAGGTGGACCATTAAATAAATAGGTTGATCATCATTTTAGTCATGCTTTGTGGGATGGGTTTTAATTGTTGGATTTTTTGTGGTTTGAGTATTTGAGAATTGATTTTTTTTACTGATTGTTCTTACGTGAATGGATCGAGGCCAGATTGATCAACAATCGAGGTTTGTTCATCAGATTTGTTCCCTGTGTTTTTCTCTCACCAATTTTCTTTGTGTGTTCTTCCTTCTTCACTGCATTTATGAATGAACGATCATTGCACCTTCATTTCAAGGTGAAATGATCAAAATTCTAGATCCGGCATTGGGATGACCTAACATAGGTGCTATGAAGAAGATGACAGACGAATTGAAGTGAATCAGGGGAACCCTTTCTTCAAGAGGTTTATATCAGAATGAATCTAAATGTTTATATGAGTTGATTAAAGTCCCAAAACACCTCGATTCAGTGTTAGGGTGGAAAAACGACCATGTATCTACAGTTTATTGGTGAATGGATCTCCGAAATGAGAACTAAATTATCATCCGAGGCGCATGGAGGAAGAACACGACTTTCTGAAAAATCTTGATGAACACGGCGTGAAACCTAGGGCTACAAAATGTTTGGCTCCCAATAATCATAGAAGAGGGTTTTTTGGAATAGTTAAATATCACAAGATGTGCAACCCCAATTTACACGGCGTGTAGGTACTCCCTATAGACTCGGCATGTATCACGGGAGATACACAGACATGGGGTGGAGTACACAAGTTGCCTACATGGAATATACCCTACCACATGACTTTGCCTAGACTAAGTACAAGGCTACCCCATGTACTGGTACATGGGTGGAAATACACGGGTTAACACTGTGTACTGGCACATGGCCATAGTACCCGAGTGGACCCTAGATCAAAGGAAATGACATGTGACTCCCTCTATATGCCTACCAATCTTCTACATGACATGTTATAAGGACACGGGCCATTGTATATGGGAATTACTCATGGTCAAGGGACACAATGTGTGACCCTACTACATTTCATTTACCCCTTTCTAGATTTTTGGATTCTCTTTTCCTCCATATCATAAACAGGTTTTATTAGGGTTCATTACCTTTATCATTCCCCTAAAGGTTAGTATGAACCATTTTCTACTCATAGGACTATGATCCCTTCAACAAGACATTCTGGATAGAGTTTTGGAATCCACTAAGAGGCCTAGAGTAGGATCCTCTATTCCTTCGTGTTCCCCAGGTAGACTCTTTGCTATTGATGTGACCAATATTACAGGGCATCAATAATCTACTTAGTGAGTTATCACATATTGAGTTGTTGGTATAACCCCATGGCCCAGCGTAAAATCCTTATCTATGTATCATATCTCTCTCCCTCTTCAAATTCATTAGTGTATCACTATCATTACAATTTTGGAAGAAAAATACATCTTGGACTGACATCATCAGTGTTATCAGACTCAGGATTGTGTTCTCTCAGATGAGTGCTTCATGGAATCTTCATGTTGAATCCATTGTGTTGGTATATGGTAGTTGTTATTTTCCACTAGATAGTGTGTCATGGATTAAGTATATCTATATAATATTATATTTTATGTGGACATATACTTGTTTAGAGATGGATGTACTTTCCTTTTTTTATTTATTTGTGGTTTCAAGGTGTCCTATTGAGTACTGTTATACTCACCCCTACCCGGCCATTGCCTGCACGTGTCGTGTCTTGAGTAGATGAGCAAGCTTGTGATGGAGTCCTAGGTGAACCAAGACCTGGTAGTTCATTGTGAGATCAAGAATGATGAGGTTTGTTACAACAACTATAGATATCCATCCCAGTATGATTTATTTGGTAGGTTGTACTTATGGTTTACAAACTCTTCTTAGTGGTCTTATATTTTGGTCCATTTTAATTTTCTTCCTTTAAATTTATCTCCTAATCTATTGGATGAGATATATTGGTATGCATGCAATTTTTTGCTTAGTGGTTTTTACCTTTTATCATTTTTTGTGCTAGGATATGGGTGCATGCATACACATACATAGGGAATTCCTCCCATGTTTGTGATATGCCTACTCAGTGCCAGATACCACCCTCTAACCTATTGGAGGCGGGCTTGGGGAGTCATGACATAGGCCCCACTAGGAAGGGTCATGAAATTAGTTTTATAATAAATTTATTTTTATATATATATTACAATACACAAAACACTTAGTTTTCTTTCATTACAAGAAACCATGAATTTCATTGATAGCTTATATTACATGCATGATAGAGTTATGAAAAATAATAGTAATATTATTATTTGGAATGAAAATTATTTACTATTAGATAACTTTTTGGTTATGAATACGATTAAATAATGAAAATATATATTTCATTTCAATTGTTATTAATTAATTATAAATTTAAATAAAAACATATTGAATATAAAGCAAACATTTTTATGAAAAACAATTTTTAGTTGACCAAAGTCGTTTTATCATAATAAATTATATTAATTTTTTTTGAATTATCATACAAAATTTTATATGTTATATATTCAATAAAATGTTTTTACTTTCATATAATATATTTTATGTGCACAAGATAAGTACAAAACCATATTTACACATATAAATATGTATTTTTCTAAAGATAGTTTTTCTGCCTTTTATTAGTGCATTTTCTTTAAAACTAAATTTTGACACTTTTAAAAATTATATTTGAAAAAAATAATATTAATTTTCAATATTTAAATGTTAATATTTTCTTTGGTTGGATTTTTTTTATTTTTTTAAGAAATTTCTTTTTTTGGTGAATCGTTTAAAATATTGAATTTTAATTGAAAACTATCTTTTCATCTAAATAATTCATAGTATTAAATTATTTTTTAAATTATTTTTTGAGAAAAATTAGATCAATTGTTAATATTTTAATAAAATTTATGTCATTTAAGTTATTTTTATGTTGAACTTAGATATAAAAAATCAGTATAATTTGTAACATTTTCACTTTAAAACCCCTCATTCTCGTTCCGTCTACTAGATTAATTTTAAATTAATTTTTTTCACTTTTGTAATTTGAATTTTGAAAATTTCATTCCATATTTTAAATAAAAAATAAAATTATAAGGACTATTATGGAAATTTTATTTTTTACCAAAGTGATTAGTGAAAAAAATTATAATTTATTATAGTGATTAAGATATTAATGAGTTTAGTCAGAGATTAAACATTAAATATAAAGAAAAAATGACCAAGAAACTATTAAAACACCCATTTTCTGGAAATATTTTAAGCTTAACCGATCATTGATCAAATTTGGTTAATTATTTAAATCTTTTTTTTTAAATGGATTCTACTATATTTTTTTAGAAATCCCAAGTGTATCCTCTCCCACAATTTTAAGGGGCCACCCCTCTCCCCCTCTCATCACACCATCAAACAAATTTGGTCCAAAAAATCCCTAAATAAATCACTTATAGACTAACCTCCCATAATACTATAATCCTTATCTTATTCTGAATGGTAAAATAAGAAGGCATTATTTTAAACATATGGAGGATACCCAAAGAAGAGGTAATGTTCTTCCAAAAGTGTTTTTATTTTATTTCCTTCTCATACTCCTTAAATTATGTTTATATCATGATTATATATTAACCACAATATCTAAAATGTATTTTTTTATATTATTGTTATGAAATATAACTTTACATACTTATATCAAATGGATTATGAATTCATTGTTTGTTTGTATGGAGGATTGCTGCTACACAAACTGATGTCATTTTTTCCATTACCACCTATCAAGGTTGGGAATAATGATGGGAATTTTGTTTATATAATATAAATATGATATCTATGATGTAATTTTTATTATATAATTATTTTATAACACCTTCCATCATTATTTTAATTTTTTCGGATACAATAATGTCATTCGTTTGTATGGATACTACCACCTCGAGAAATGATGTGATTCATTCACTCCATACGTGGAATGTATTATAGATAGGTTGAATAAAAACGTATTGTATATGGAATTAAAATGGTACTTAAAAGATAATATATATATCTATATATAATTTAAATTTCCTTATTTTAACACAATATTAAAATTGAAACAGTGTTTATGTGTACGTATGACCTACTATCTCCTTGAACGCTGCATTTCATTTCATTTCACTATATTTTATATATTACTATAAATAAATATATAAGGAATATATATTATATTAGAATAATTATTTAAATTCTATATATGATAAAATAATGATTTTTATTTCAATAAAAATAATAATTACATGTTAAAACATACTAAAAAAAATAAGGCAATTAACACTTGAAATAATAAAAATAATGAAAGAGTATTATAAAACAGTTGATAAGATGATTTGAAAGGATAATATATGAAATTATAAATATTAATATGTTTATTTAATAAGTTAATAAAATACTTTAAACCATTATAAATAAGTCTAAAGAGCTTTCCACTAATTGGAATCTTGAGGTATAAGATTTTGTCTCAATATACATTCTATTGAGACCAATTTTTTGTAATTCACCAATTCATTTTATTTTGTGTATATTCTACCAATATAAAATGTAATAAATTGAATAGTTTAATCTTTATGGAATTTTATGTTTCAATTTTAATTATCTCACCCAAGAGGATTCAACATTAAAATTACCATATGGTAAAAGTTATCATGAAATATCACTTTCTTCATTCATTGTTAACTATCACTTAAAAATCAAATTATTGTAATAATTTTTCATTGGAAATTAAATTTATATTAAATTTACATATACTTGTGTACTTTATATGATTATTTCCAAAAAAATATACAATTTTTACAAATAGTCTTTAATTTTAACGGATTTGATTAATTGGTGAAATGTTGATAAATTTATATCCTTTACTCAATACAGATATTTGATAAGGCACTTTGTTTGTGAATTAAATTGATTATTTGATATTTGAATAATTATTTGGACTAGTATGAAATGGTTTAAAGAACAATTAATATAATCCCTTCGACACATCGGTAGTCTCATGGGACATAGCAGTTGGCCAAATAAGATGCATTTCCACGTAGTATGTTTTAAACCATTTTGTGAAAGGTCTTGTTGGTGAAGGTTCCATGTGCTTAGGAAACATGGTGTCTAATTTTCATGAATTTAATTCATTTATATTTAAGTTATTATTATAATCCCTAGGTATTTTGGTATGAAATTTTCTATGGAAGAATTTAATTTGAATTTCATTGATTAAATGGCTTGTGTTTCTATTATTTAACTTTCCATAATGATTATTCCCTATCTAGTTATTTTTGTGGCATGTGTGTTCAGTTATCTACCTTTATATATTGATTATTATTATTGATTAATGATATCATTCATTATACTTGACGATTATATAGTATTTGATCTTACCTTGTTTTTGTTTCCTTTCCCCTTGTTATGAAGAAGATATCATTGTAATAGTTTTCAAGTATACCGTTTATTATCTTTTTTTATGTATTATGTATTATTGTCTATTTCTGATGAAAAATGATATCATATATGTAATCTATTTTTCCAGAAACTACTTAAATACTTAATTTTTTGGGATTTGAATCTTTTATCTATGTCAATTTAATAATGTATGCCATAACATCTTGGTTTTGGGGTCGGGGATGTTACACTTGTTATCAAATATAATACATTAATATGTAAACCTCAAAAATAACACTGTCTATTAATTATTAATATTTTTTTAAATTCTTTTAACCTAGGAAATATTAACTAGGATATCACATTTTCCAGTGGTGGGCCTTAAACTCATATTACACATCAATTACGGGTTCAATCCCCATAACCTTAATAGATGTGAAAGGTTGTCACCTGTCATGTGGGTTTTCCTTTTTATAAAACTATATTCATATAATTCCAATACCATTCCAAATAATATGATTGGAATTATTGAATAAAATTAATCATTAAATATAATTTTTCCTATATTTTTTAATACAACATTTTCCTATAAAGTCTAATAATATTATTTGGGTGTTTTTATAGTCTCATTAATGATCATAATAACTTTAAGGTTATCAATAATTTTAAACCTATTTATGTAAAATGTAAAGGAAATATTCCTTAAATGACTTATTAGTTGAAACATATACTAAACCAATGGGTTTTATTCCCATGAATGTCTCCCAAATATCCTTAATCCTGGTAAAATCCCATCACATAAATCCTAAAAGGGGTGTTTCAGACTTTGACCACATGAGGTATCATAAACTCATAAACCCATGATAGTATATATAACACTTAAGCTAACAAATATAAATATTCTTCTAAAATTTAATACAATACTTACATGATTCTAATTCTTATAACCAAAATACAATTTTTAAAAAAATTATATATTTTAATTATTGAATCCCAATACATAAATACTTTATTTATTCTATTCCAACATAGATCCTTACTTATTCTAGTGGTTAAACTTTAAAAGAGGAAATTAACATGAAATGTTCCCAGGATCCCTAAATTTAAGTCAAAAAACTATAAATGTATCTTGAGGATGAGATTTATTTCATTCCATCATACTCTTCATTTCCCATAGTATATCTTTTCTTTAGGCCCTTTCTTTCTACATATAATGATTTTTAAAATCCATTAAAAACATTCCTATTGGTCTCCTTCCACATTTATGACATGAATGTAATCAATTATTCTATTCTCTATGGTCTCCACAACTCTATCTCTTATTAAACCCATTTCTTCTCTTATTTGGGGAGTTCAGAAATTGGTTATGCTTTCAGTTGTTAATCATATTTCATGATAAATGAACAAGAATAATCCAAATATATTCCACTCTGGTCATTATATCATTTGGTCTCTCATTATAACCACAAATTCAGTCATATTAAATGTTTTCTTGATTCATTTAGGTTTTATCCATTGACTAAAAAATAATTGTGTGAGAACAACAATCATAGCGGGAAAATCATAAAATAATTTATAGGTTTACTAAATACTGAATCTTTATTTTAAACATAATACAACTTAGGTTTAATTTTTTTTATTCATCATAATCATTAATTCAAATCCATCATAATGGTTTTTAAAGAAAATTTGAATTATCCTAAGCATTTCCCGAAGGAGTGTTAAACTAGGTGCATAGTAAAGCACATTTTCATGAACAAGGTGATGATCGAGTCAAGCCCAATGCAACTTTTCTGGAGTTATTACCCCTAGGATAATATGTTCCAAAACTACATCCACTTGTAGTATACATATAGGGATTAAATTCAATTAAAACTACAAAAATCATTACCATACAAAAACCTTAGTATTTTATTATATGAATATCCTCAAAGTCTATCATATGTTTACATTCCCTAATATATGTTTTCATTATTCTATTTCCCAAGGTCTCTACTAAATATACTATGATAAAAACTGTAGTGACATAGATACCAATAGCCTAGATCCAGTGTCTTATTTATTACATAGGCATAATATATTAGAAATTTCATCCTGAGGGACCGAATTGTTGAGTAATATTGGTAAACTAGATACATACATAATTTATATATTACATATGAAAACATGAATTAAAAAATAACTTCATTTATAATAAAACTATTACAACAATTATATCACTACATATCATTCATATTACACATCCTAGATTCTTGGAAAAGAAAACAATATAATGGTGAGCTCAAATTATCAATAGGTTAAGTAAAGTGGATGTTATCATGAAACAATAATGAATAATCAATATGTAAAGGTAAATAACTTAACACTCATTCCATTTAATCAATAACTTGTATATAATAATTATAAAAGGAATAATAAATATAGAAAGATAAATAAATGAAAACACATAAAATTTAACTAATAAAACAATAATAAAATACATCCATGGATAATATAATTGTGAAAACATCATTGATAATATGATAACGGATAATAAATATTGAAAGGTTAAAAATAAAAACATATTCCATTTAAATAACATGACTATCATGATATGATAAGGAATTACCAATACTGAAATTTAATTAACTAAAAACATATTTCATTTAATCAATGACCCGATAATGGAATTCATCTAGAGATAATATCATTGGGGAAATTTAATAAATTATTATAACAAAATTCTTAAACAATAAACTTCTTAATTATTGAACATTATATCTAAAGGCACAAGATACCTCTGCTATCAGGACCTTTTACAAGATATATTAAAACTCCATATTAAATCTATTTAATGATATATTATTGATTCCCTTCATGAGACCATCAATGCATTGAGGGGATATATAATTCTAGGAACACCCATCATTTTTATGTCCAAATAATTCCTCATATATCAATTAATATATTTAATTCATGAATAAATAGCCTTATCCTCAAATATTCATAATGATTTTAGAATACATATTTTTCAATATATCCCCAGATAGATAAATACCATTCAATTTAGAACACCACATGTATTAATGGAATATATTTTAGAAATAAACGTATCCATGATAAATAATATTGATGTTTAGGTGAAATTTAATATCTAATGGTCACATTGAATTGAATACCTTGAGAAAAACTTAATGACTACAAAAAATAAATGAAGGAAGTTAATTTCAATAATATCCTTGTTTAGGATAATCATGAACCATATAAAATAATAATAAGGATGGAATCAATATAAAATATTCTTATAAAAGTATATGAAAAATAAAGGACTTTTTGGTTGATGAATAAATATACCATAATATGATTTTAAAAACATTATTAAATAAAATATCCTTTTTATATTGAAAATCAGTTTAAAAATAATATTTTAAAAAAATTTGAAAATTATTTTATTTTAAAATAGTCAATGAAAATAATAAAATATTTATTAAAATGTTGAGTGGTTATATGATCTGGAAATTCCATACATGTAGAGTATGTAATAATAAAGAATCCTTTCACATATTTTGGTGAAAAAATGGACCTTATTTTTAAAAATTAATAAACTTTCCTTTGGATTATTTTATAGAAATAAAACATTGGTAAAATTTTCATTAATAAATTATCTTGAAAAAAGTTAAAAAAAATTGAGATCTTTTTTAGAAAACATAGTTTTGGAAGAAAATAGATTTCTGGCTGAAGAGAGAAATCATTTTTGATTTTCTTAAAAACATTTTCTCATTTAATTTTAGTACCAAAGAGTAAAAAATGTTACTATTAATTGAAATATTCAGAAATAAAATGAGGAGAATAAAAGGAAACTATTTTATTTTCCAATGATTATATAATTTCTTTCAATGGAAATTCAATCATAAACAATAATTATTAAAATGAGATTGTGAAATAATCTCTTTCAATGATCATAATGTTGACGTGAGAATTAACCAGTGAATAAATTTTTTGTGTAATATTTCAATACACATAAAATAATTTTATATATAAAATAATATATATAAATTTAAATACACACATAATCATATAATATGAAATACAATAAAGAAGCATTATAATCCAATTAAAATAAATTGATTTATGAAATTATTTACCACTTGAAAAATTTCATGTCAAATCCTCTTATATTAAAGAATTAAAATTAACCTCTTGAATACCATGAATTATTATATACTCTTTATATTACATGTAAAAGAAATAGTATACACACCATATAAATTAATTTAGGTACATAAAGTTTGAATACCCCTCAATGAAGAAAAATTGGGACCAAGTAACATTCCATGATCATATCATTGAAGTAAGGATTAACCATTGAACTGAATATGCATATAAAAATTAAATCCACAAAAAATAATTTCAAATAAAATATAAATTAATAAAATTTAATTACACACGTAATATTAAAATTTAATAAAAAATGATGTAGTAGTTTAACCCAATGAATCGAAATTGTGTAATGATATCTCTTACCTTGCGCTTCCTTTTGGTTTGAATGTTAATTAACATCCAATATTAAAGTTTGAAACATGTTATTTACTTATATAATAACCATATAAATATTTATAACATTATATATGATCCTTCTATAACATCTATCACCTTTTCATTAATAATATTTCAATATAACCATTGTTTCGAGTGTTAATTTCCTTATTTTCTAATTCATGATTTTTCATGAAAGTTCCAATTTTTAGGCATATTATATAGTTTCATCATATCATGAATAATAATCCTAAAATATTTATCATATTTATACATAAATTTTTCATTTAAGTCCAATCATTAAATATGTTTTTGAAAAACTAAGAACATTACAATCACGGAAATGGTAGGTTATACGTACGCATGGGAAACATGCCCATTTTCCAATGATCATTATGGAATGGTGGGGAGTAATATTTTTATCTTTTTGAAATATAATAATATAATTAATTATATTTTATTTATATAAATATACATATATATATCATCCATGTGTTGTGATGATGTTAATAGAGTCACATCGCCAAATGAAGGAAGAAGTCTACACGTACACAAACAGCATTATCATCTATAAGTGAATGAAAATGTATGAAATGGAATGATATATTATAGTTTAAAAATGATAATTATTTAATTAATATCATAAAATTTTCATTTATATCACATAAATTTTTTAAATTTATCAGAACTACCTCCCATGTAAAGCGTTAGGGAAAATGAATCACATCGGTTCATGATGTAGTAGTCCCCCATACTCACGAGCGACGTTATCATTTCCTATAGAGAATAGAAAGTAAAAAAATTATATGTGATATAATTATGTAATAGGAAAAATTATGTTATAAATATCAGATATATACTTTATATCCATCATTATAATAAACCATGAGATGTGATAATTGAATCATTATTGACATTAGTTCATGAGGCGGTAGACCACTATACACACAAATAATGATTTCATAACACATTTGACAGAATTAGGAAAGGATTTAGGTCATTAAATTAACATATAATCATATAATTATTTGAAATATACTGATTAAAATATATCATAATGTATTAATAATAATTTAATGGTGTGGAGGAAGAATCAAAATAAAAATGATCATTGAAGAACATTAACTCTTCTTCATGTAACCCCCTTATATTTAAACTAAAATCCTTACCAGGTTTAATTTAATCCCGTAAAAGGCTTCAATGATGAGGTTATAGAAGGTGGGAATTGATTTGGGGAGTGATCGGGTGAAACAAAGCGGTTTTAAGGTGTGAATAGGAGATTAGTGGGGTGGCCTTTTATAAGTGAAGTGAGTGGTACAATTGTAATTTTTGAAAGGAAAAAGTTTTGTCCATGTTTTTCACATAGAAAATGCCAAAAAATAGAGTATTTGTGAGAATTATTAATTATATGTTCTATATACGGGCTTATAATAGAGTTTATAAATGTTTTTAGGTCATTTTATCACTTCTCTGTTTAGTTTAGCCCCCTATAAATCAATTTTACCATAACAACAGAAATAGGTTTTACTGTTTTTACTATTAATTATGGAAATCATTAAGTAGATATTATTATATAATAAAAATTATTATAATTTTTTATGTAATTAATTTTTACAAATTACATTTATATAAGTGGTAAATTTTAATTTAAAATTAATTTCATAAAGATGGTGAAAAAGAAGGTTTTTAAAGAGAAAATATTCAAACTTTAACAATGTTTTTATATCCAAATTCAATATAAAATTGATTTCAATGAACTAAATTTTATTAAAATATATATTAATGAACTAATTTTTCTTTAATAAAAAATCTAAATATAATTTAATGTTATAAATAATTTTAAAAAAATGAAATTTTCTTTTAAAATTCATTATTGTTCACTATACATAAAAAATGTCACTTTTCATAAAAATCCCAAAATTCACCCTAATATAATTTTGATATTATAAGTTGTAAAATGTTTTTATTTTTACCAAATAAATTTTCTAAATATATAAAAAATAATATTAATTAATGTGTGAAAACATGGCTAAAATGTCTTTTAGAAAAAATATATTTTTTCATATAACACTTTGTTTTTCCTTTAAGTTATTATTATTTTATTTATAATCAATAGATAACCATAATTTTCATAATTTAATATTTTATATTAATACCCTCAAATTTAATGGTTATTTTGTAATGGTATACAATACTATTGATCATTTCAACTCTAGGTTCCATGTTTCACAAGCTATCAAAGTGATTAAATTTAATGAAATATATTTTTGGGGTTGTCTATGATCAGTGTTTTAGGACTCATACATTATTAAAAACAATGTTCTTCTTTTAAAACCTCAAAGTGTTACATTATCCCCACATTAAAAAAATTCCCACATTTTAAACATGATCTCGATAATCAAAGGTTTGATATTTGAATATTCATTTAATGAAAACCCACATTCTAAAAAGAGTCAATAAAACACCCTCTTAATGAGAGAGAAAGGGAAGAAAAAAATATCAATTAAATATGATTATATGTTAGATAACATTGGTGGAATGTAAATATATTTACAAGTAAGAAAATCATAAATAATTATTGATAATGTTATATTTCATTAATTAAAATAATGTGAATGATCAATGGAATGTTCAGGACCTCAAAACCAAAACATAGTGATGACTTCAAAGATAGTCTGATTCATCAGATATCAATGTAATAAGATAAAATTATTATTTCAAGATCCTTTTTACCGAAATTATTGAATTATTTTACTATCTAGGAGTATAAGTAAATATATTTACTTAATATGTTTCTATTTCATTACCATAATATCATACATTGGTGGTGGTTCAATAAATTTCCAATTCATTGCTTACTATATGTAATGTAAAAAATGAATATTTGTATTCTTGAAGACCTTAAATTCACTTTTAATAGATCATAAGATCCATAAAATAGTAAAAAATCTTCCAATATGTCTCTACCTATTTTTCAAAACCTCTATAGTCAACACAAGTTGTTCAATATAATACATTAATTAGTAAACCTCAGTAGTAAAACCACTGGTCTATCATCGATATTTATTTTTCAAATCATTACAATAATGACATATTAACCATGATATCACATAGGCCAGCGGTATGTGTTAAATTCATATCATCAATCAATTATGGGTTAAAGTACCAAGGCCTTGTCAAATATGACGAGTTGTCAACTGGTATATGGGTTTTCGTTTTTCGAAAATTTTACTAATATAATTATAATAATGTTCTTGAGATATGATTGATATACTTAGAAATAAAATTAGTCATTAAATGGATTTTTTTACTAAGGTTTTCAATAAAAAATATTTTTTCCAAAAAGTATAATAATATTAGTTGACTATTATTACAATTTCATTAATAATCAAAATATCCCTAATTGTTATCAATTACTTTAAAATTATATCTAAAATATAAAAAAATTATTCATAAAATGATTTTTTTCAGTAAAACATATACTAAACCAATGGGCTTTATTGCCATAAAATTATCTAAAAAATATCTTTAATATTAGTATACTACCATCACATAAAACCAAAAAAGGGGTTTTTTTAAGATGTTGATATTTTGGTCATTCTTAATTTCATAAACCCATGATGGTATCTATAACACATAAGTTAATGAATACATATAATATTCTAAAATTCAATACAACCCTTAGATGGTTCATAATTCTAATAACCAAAATCCCATTGGTAAAAAACCATCTACAATTTAATTCATGAATCACCAATAATAAATACATCATCCATTTTATATCAACATAGGTCCTTCCATAGTCTACTATTCTACCTCTATAAGGGGAAATTGACTCGAATAATGCTCGGGTTCCCCACATTTAAGAAAATAAACTATAAATGGACCCCTAGGATTATATTTGTTTCCTTTCATCAAAATATTCTTTTTTTGACAATTATTCCATTAATTACCTTCTATTCCATACATAAAGGATTTTTCCATTATATTTAGAAACTTTTCTGGGTGTCTTCTTCTACATTTTTGACATGAATCAAATTGAACTGTATTTTTTCCATGCTCTCCACCATTTTATCTCTTAGTAAACTCCATTATTATTTCCACTGTTGATTGAAGGAGTTTATTAAGGAATAGAGGTTTAATAATATTTATAGATTACTAGTTAGGCATAATCACAATATATCTCACTACACTAATCATCCCATGTGGTTGATCTTAGTCAATAAATTTTCTATCATATTCAATGTTAACATTATTCTATCATGTTTCAGCCATTTTCTAGAAAAAATCATAGTGTGAGGAACAACAATCATTATCGAAAAACAATAGAATAATTTATACGATGTCTAAATCAGGACATTTTATTTTCAATATATGAAACATTAGGTTTAACCATGTAAATTTATTGTCATCATCTTTTAAAGTATTTCATAATTGTGTATAAGGAAAATTTAAATTATCCTAAGCATATCCCATGGGAGTGTCAATCTCAGCGCAGAATAAGGCCCATTGTCTGGCACCATATGACTATTAAGTTAATATAAATGTTCCATTTTTAGAGTTTTTACTCATAGGTACATCTGTGAAAAAACCACAGCCACTTCTAGTATCTAGACATGGATGTATTAAAAGGAAAAACCACATTATATTTACCTTTCAAAAACATTATGATGTTCTTCTATACATATCTTCAAATTATATCATAGGGTTGTGTTCCCTAATATTTTTTTTCCGTAATCTAGTTCCCATGGTTTCTACTCAACTTCCTCTAATACCAACTACAGTGACCCATATACCATTATCTCGGAGTCTCTGTTTACCTTATTATAGTGGCATAATATTCAATGAATATCATCAGAGAGGAAAAAATAGTTTAATATTTTTTGTAACTAGATACATACATGTTTTCCATATTACATTTTAAGACACAAATAAAAACATATTTTTTTCATTTCATTCATAGTAGACTTCCTTGATTCCTAGGAATGGAAAAAATAAGGGTGAGTTAAAATTATTTGTAAAGGTTAAGTATAGTTGAAACAATCTTGAATCAATAAATAATAATGAATATGGAAAGGTAAATAACCTAAAACATATTCCATTTAACCAATAAATTTTCTATAATAATTATATTTTTCATAATCAATGTGGAATGGAAAATAACCTAAAATACATTCCATTTAATTAATACATTGATAATGAAATTCTTTATGATAAAAGATCACTAAAAAATCCCATAGATAATATGATAAAGCATAATAAATATGGAAATTTAAATAAAGAAAAAATAATGGAATTAAAAAATCATTCTAATATTGATAAGGAAAGGTATAATTAATTTGTAAAGTTAAATAACTTAAAACACATTCCATGTAATCTATAAACTGTGAATGAAATTAATCCATAGAGAATATCATTGTGAAAATATCATGGATTATAAAAAATTAATTCTTAGTAAAGTAAATTATTAATTATTTGATATCATTTTCTTAAGAACATGATAAATATACTTTCAATACCTTTCATAAGATAGTTTAAAATAATAGGTATAGACTAATTTAATTATAGGTAAATGATTCACCTCATGGGACTATCGATGCATCGAGGTGCTATAAATTTTTCCCCCACCCATCACTGCATGCCAAAAGTATTCCTAACATATCTAATAGTAGATTTAATTCACGAATAATGTTTTTTATCTGCAAATATTAGTATTCAATAAAGAATATTATTTTATCAATATTTCCACAGATAAAAAAAAATAACTTTAAATTTAGAAAACCATAAGTATAATTGATATAAGGTTTAATAAATAAATGTAACCCTAAAAAATAATATGAATATCTTAGGAAAATTTAATGTCTAATTATTACAGGAAAGTGAACATTTCAAGGGAAATTCAATGACTGCAAAAATGAATTTAATAAATGAATGTAAATACTATCCTTGGTCAAAATAATCATAAACTATCCATAATAACAATAAATATGGTTTCCATATAACATATCCTCAAATAGAATCTGTGTACAATAATGTCTTGTTGTCATTGATGAATATAAATACCATAAGATGATATTTTAAAATAGTTGTGAGTAAAATAAAATTTTTTCCTTTGAAAATAATTTTATAATTAATATTTCACAAAAAGATATAGAAAATAAATTTCCTTGAAATTAATAATTTAAAATAATAAAATATTTTTTAAAATAATTAGTGGTCACAATGGTGGAAAATTCCACACAGTCCGAGTACATTAAAATAAAAATTTCTCATTTTTGGTAAAATCTATAGAGGAAATGCTTTGAAAATAACCATGAATATTAATTTGAATTTTTTTAAAGTAAAAATAGGTACAATAATCTTTGAAATATCATTTTTAAATGGTTATAAAAAAATTTTAAAAAAATTATAAAACACTATTTTGGAAGAAAATTTATTTTCAACCAAAGAGAAAAACAATGTTCGGTTCTCTGAAAAAAAATTCTAATTTTAAGTACCAAATAGTATAAAAATTATACTATTAAATGAAAAATTTATTAATACCCATTGGAGAATAAAATGAATGAGGTTTATTATCCGATGATCAAATAATTTCAATCAGTGCAAAATCAAGCAAAAATAATTCTGATTAAAACGATATTGTGAAATACAACCTTATAAATATCATAACATTGAGGTGATAATTAACCAAAGAATCAATTATGTGTTTAAAATATAAATCCAAAATAAAATTTTATTATATAAAAAATAATATAGTAAAAATTAAATAAACACATGCTCATATATTATCAATTATAATGAATTATTAAAATAAATCAACGAAAATAAATTGAGTAATGATTTGTTTTACCCATTGGAGGCTTTCATGTAAAATCACTGTGGATAAAAGAATTCAAATTAAAACACCAAAAAAATGAATTATTATGTAATCATGATGTTACATATAATATGGAAAATATATACACCATATAAAATAAATTTGGTGCATAACATTACAATATGGATCAATGAAGAGAAATTGAGATAGAGTCCCTTACAGTGAAAATATAATTGAAGTGGGGATTAGTCAATATATTTATTATGAATATTAAATTTAAGTCATAATAAAATAATTATAAATATAGTATAAAATAATCAATGGTCATTAAACAACTAATCTTAACATGTTATGATTGATGAAGTAGAATTTTAACCCAATGAATGGAAATTGAATTAAGAAAAATCTTACGCCACACTTTCATTTGAATAAACATGATTTAATAACATTTATAGTTATTCTATACATGTTATTATCTTAAAATATAACCATATTAATATTTATAATCTCATATATGATCCTTTTATATCATCTTATCACTCATTTATTAATAATCATTCTTTATTTCAATAATTACGGATGGTAATTTACTTGTTTTCTCATTCGTGCTTTGTCATGAATGTTACGGTGCTTGTGCATTTTATATAGTTTCATCATCACATGAACTTTAATGATGAAATAAATTTCATATTTAAAAGTAATTTATACTTTTAATACCAATCATGAAATATGGATTTGAAAAATGATGTATGTTATGATCGCAGAGATGATAGGTTGTACATAAGCATGGGTAACACTTCAATTTTTCAGTGATCATTATAAAAAGAAGTTAAGTAATAGTTTCCATAACAACCATAATGTAATAAATAATATGTTATTTCTTTTAATATACTTATATATATATCCTATGTGGTGTAGTTATCAAAAGGGAGTGACATTGCTTTGTGAAGGTGGTAGTCCACACATACATGAATAATGTTATCATCGTTATAAGGGTGAAATGGTAAGAAATATAATGACATATTATCTTTTAATAATGATAATTATTTAATTAATATCCTAATTATGTCATGTGAATATAATTTATTCATTAAATTTACCCTTATTACCTTTCATATATAGCTTTTATGAAAAATGAATCATATCACTTTATGAGCTCGTAGTCCACCATGTACATGAGATACGTTATCATATCCCCTATGGAATAGAATTTAAAAAATATATATATATTATATAATGACTAAATATGTATAATTATGTTTTAAAAGTATTATATATACTTTATATACATCATCATACCCAACCATGAGGGGTGTTAAAGGAAAAACTAATGACATCAGTTCATGAGGCGATAGTTCATCGTAGACAAGAATAATGATTTAATAATCCATTTGATGAATTTGGGGATGTTATTAAGTTATGACCATAAAATAAAAATATATAAATATATTGAAGATATAGGGGTTATTATATCATCTTTTTTTAAATAACAATTTAAGGAGGTGGATGAATAAATAAAATAAAAATGCTTGTTGAGGAATGTTACCTCTTCTTTAGGAAACATCTATAGGTTTTCACCAAAATAATTTATAGGTTGTATTTACCCCCAATTTATGTCTTATAGGATTATGGGATTTATGTTTGAAATTTATTTCTGTGGTTATAGGAAAAAGAAAATGGTTTGAGGGTGTGAAAAAATGAGAATATGGGTGGACTTAGATAAGTGAGGTGAGTTCTATACTTATAATTTTTGAAGAGAAAAATGTATACCCACGTTTTTCACATTCCAATATTTTCAAAAATACATTATTAAATATAATTATACATTATAGGGTTGAAATATTACTAAAAAATATATTTTAGACAAGTTTTACATCATTTTAACCCCTATCTTTTTTGTTTGACCCTCTTATTTTTCTATTTTTACCTAAACCATGGTAAATAAAATTAATGTTCTTATTTTTCATTATTTTTGACCTTATTGGATAATATAAATTAATCCAATTACAAATATTGATTCAATTTTTCTAATTTCCATTCATATAAGTGGATTTTTTTATTTAAAATTAATTCCATAGATGTGATAAGAAAATAATCTTTTACGGAGAAAATGTTAAAAAAATTACAAAGTCATTAAATCTAAATTGAATCTAAAATTTATCACAGTTAATTAATTGGATTAATAAATATATATTTTAAATAAATTTATATTAAAAATAAATAAAATTTTAATTTATCTATTTAAATAATTTAGATGAAATTACAATTTTCAATTAAAATTCGGTATTTTCCACAATTCATAAAAAAGGAAAATTTTAAGAAAATCCAAAAAATGAACTGTAATATAAAATTCATATGATAATTTAAAAAATAAATTTAATTTTATCAAATAAATTTCTTATATATTGAAAAAAATTAATTTTAAAATATGCTTAAAAACATAGATAAATTGTATACTAGAAAAAATACTATTTTTCAGAACATTTTTATTTTTATTTTAAAAGATTATTATTTTATTTATAATATATAGATAACCATAATTTCTATAATTTTTCTTATAAAATTCATAACCAAAAATTTAACGATTGTGTTATAATGGTTTACTATATTCTTGTTTATTTTTACTTTGGGTTGTGTGTTTTGTAATCCATCAAAGATATTAAATTTAATGAAATGTATTTTGTCGATTATTTAAGCTCAATGTCCCAAGTTACATAAGCTAGGGTGATAGATGACTAGTAGCATGGGTCTAATGTGGAATGTTGAGAAAACTATACCAGTATATTAGAGTGTTACAATAGATGAACTTAAATAGAAACCCATTATAAAAAATAGTAGACAAACACCACAACAAGTACCAATATAATTTGAAAAAGTAATGTTAAATCCAAATGAACTGTATATATGTTATATAGTCACATGAGAGTAGAAAAAATCTAGAAATATCCCAAAAAAACATAACTTAAATACTTCTTGAATTAATATTTAGTTTTTCCAAGTCTAAATATAGCATACTTGAAATAGTCTAAATTATAAATATATCATAGGGCCTTCCATCATCGAGTTCTACAATCATAAAGTCTACTAGGGTACCAAATGTTGTCCTAATCAAGGTGTGAGTAAAATTCAATTTGCATCCATAAAGGAAATCTATAAGTATTTTCAATTCGAGTGGGTTCATACTAATGTGAAAAATATATATAAATATGAATAACTATATAAGAATGTAAATAAAAATAAATCATTGATACTCGGTTTCTATGATGACAAAAAAGAAAAACTATACCTATTGTGATAGATATATTTAAAAAGTAGTAATCCATCTGGAATAAATATACCCATCCTTATAATCAGAATACATTTTGTGTAAATATATCTATCTTAGAAAGAATGACACACTTGGGAAAATATATCCATCTCAGAATAATACTCACACCCAATTAAATATACTCATACCATAAAAATAGTCACTTTTATATAAATAAACCCATTTTGGAATAATAATTATTATTGGGAAAAAATACCTGCCCTATAATAATAGTAACACGCTAAAAAATATACCAATTCCTAAAAAATAGTCCCACCTAGGGAAATATAACCATCCAAGATCAAAATTCACACTCATTAAAATATACCCTCTCTCCAAAAAATGGTAAAATATTTGATATTATATGATTCCCATAAAAATAGTCACATTCGTAAAAACATAACCTTCTTGAAATAAAAGAACCCTTGGAGAAATATACCCTTCCCTGAACAATAGTGGAACAACCCTGGATACACCATCCCAAAAGTAATGCATACATTATTCTCACAATTGATCAACACAATTTCATAAAACATAAATTATCATTTATTAATAAGAGTTTCATTTTAAGATAAACCATTCATGATTTCATGTCTCAAAATATCATTCATAACTTCTTTAATAACAATCATCCATTTTTAAAATGTGTGTTATTAACCATTCACTATTTCCAATCTCTAATTCAAGTTAATAAATCATGGTATCATATCTCTAGGGAATGATATTGTTTTATTAAAATATCATACACACCATGTTAGTAATTAAATGGTCTAATCAGAACTGGGTAGTCCATCATCTTTAACATGTGAAGGAGATGACGTAGTAAAATGATATAAATTCACATTGGTTTTACCATTTTTGTTTCATCAGATCATCTCACACGCATTGGTAGCAAAATAATTCTATGAGAAATTGGTAGTTTGTCCTCTTAATTAGGATCTCAGACATATTCTATGTGGTTTTGAGTCATGAGGTGGGTCCCTTCAATAGGATCTAGAATGGAGTGTCACATTTCCACTCCTAGAGTGGGTATAAAACACAGGGAAATAACATTGACATTTTCTAATCTTTTGGAATAGTCTATTTATGGGGATTGCAATTCCTAGTCCAATTTTCATTGTTCATGAGGATTATATGATACAATCATGGCAGGGAAGACCCAAAACCCCCTAAGGTGTTTCATTCCTCCACAGTGATGTTAGGGTTCACAAGGGTCTGAAAGCCTTTGTTTGGTTTTATTATTCATTTGGTTAACAAATATAGGTTCACATGTATGAGCCATAGAATTAAATTCATAGTCAAACAAATGGCCTCTTGAATCTAGGTATCCTTCTCTAGGGTTCATGCATGGTTTTCTTCGATCTAAGTAGCTCAAATCATGAATTGTGATTTATGGAAAACATAATGTTAAAGAAGGGTTATATCACACTAAAAGGTGTATCTCCAATTAGTGAACACTTTTTCTTAGTGACAAGATGTATAAAATCAATATTTTTACATATTATTAGATACTAGGGTCTAGAGATCATGGATAATCTTTTAATAGGGTTGAAGTGTGTCCCATATTAGATTTATGCCTTATTCATTTACACCCTAATTTTATCCTAAACTCTATTGATGAAGAGTTTAGTGATAATAGACTTAAAATTTGATCGTTAATCCCTTTTTTGATTTTCAACCTAACTTGTTTTTTTCCTATTTCACTTGTAGTTTAGGGTCTTCCAATATAAACCATCAATATCTTTAATTTAAGGTATTACAACTTTGACCAATTTAAAATAATTTTATAGTCCTGATGGACATGGACCTAATATGAGGGGAATGTTATAGGGGTGCCTAATTAGGATACCAATAGTCAAGAGTAATCCAACATTATTCTGAGTGGGAGATGAAAATGTTGTAAATCATTTCTTGAAATTCTATGGTCATGAGTAATGATATGGGACAATCATATCAGTGATGGCCCAAAATTCCCTCAAATGATGAGCTCTTTCATGGTGATGTCAATATCACAAGTATCTTAATGTCCCTATTATAGGGCCAAGATATATCTAGTTGGTATGTCTAATTTCTTATGTATTGATAGCATGGTAAAATAGAGAGATATAATTTCCTTTACATGGTACATGAATGGTTTATGGAATCCCGAGGTTCTCAGGACATGAAGTGTGATTTATGGGATGAGGGACATAAAAAGATGATGAATGCACCACCTTCTCTGGTTGAACAGGATGACTCTTTCATGGATCCTTGATAACTAATTAAAATGTGTGAGGGTATTAAAATTTTAAATTCATGTAGTGGGGATATATTGGTTATGAAATTTTAATTTCTAATGACTTTGAATTTTTCATTCAATTTAACGTCATGTCTGAAGATGTTAATGTGATATTCATATTAAATTATTGATTCTAGGATAAAGTCCCTGCTCAAATATATGTCATAGTCATGTTGACCAGAGGGACATTTTAGGTCCCAAAAACTTACATGAGTCACGATGAGTGTGAGAAACAAGTAGAAACTCGAAAATTAACTAAGTCATGCGTGAGTAGTTCTTAGATAGATTACTACATTGGTCCAACCTATATGCAGCTAAGGGTGAATTTTTATCCTTTTACATATTTTGGATGTACCCATGAATAAATATTAGAGTGTAAATATGTATATTGTGTTGGAAGTTGTCATTTTGTATGTATTTCTATAATAAATGTTCCTAACGTAGGTTTAACCCATACACATAGATGATGGTATATTTTCTTCTTCTTATAGCTAGACCCAAGCACCGAAGATTCTAGCATCACTACATATCCTACGGTAATAGGAATAAATCCACACATAGTTCTTGAATGGAAACATCTCTATCTAGATCTGATCCATATGTAGAGGGTAATTGTTCTAATGGATAGTCATAACTGGACCCATGATTGGGGATTTAGGTGTTACTATATATCATGTGATGGTAGGAATCAAGCCACACCTAGAATAGGAAACTCTATATGCAGGTCTACCCTGTATATATAGGGGGAATTCTTCACATTTATTTTTTATATATAGACCTGGGATTGGAGATACGGTCATCACTATGTATCATTTTATGGAAGTAATCAATCCAGACATAGTTCTTGAGAAACCATGTAGTTTTTTATTATGTGGTAAGGATGTAAGATCTTCGATTTAAAAATGGGAATATTGTGACTTGGCCCAAGGATACAGGTCCAGATTCCATTGTGTATCATGTGATATAAAGAATCAATCAACACATCATTATGTAATAGAGGTGTGGTGGGGGACAAACACTAAGTATTTTGGTCCTCTCAGTTGAGGCACACAGTAATTTGTAGTTTTGTGTTAGAAAAGATAAAAAACCGTGTAGTTTAATTTCATGCAAAAATGAAATATGAAGTTGCTTTTAATATCATTATTCTAGGACCATGATCACCCTTCCATGGACTAATATTTCATGGTCATTCAGGGAATACCTTAACAAAATTTATAATCTCACGTTAGTTATGTTGGGTGTGATAATCAAGGAATGGTAAAGGTTCTTATAACCATGTTTAGGAAATTAATGGAAGGAGAGGGGAATTTGATATCATGTGGTGGCTGGGAAAATATATAGGATTGATGCATCCCTATGTATCCCATTTTAATGAGAATCAATCTCTATATAGTTATGTAAAACCATGTTGTTTAGTTTCATGCAGAGAAGACATCAGCCATGCAGTTTAACATTATGCAGTAAGACTAAAGGTGACTTTACATTGAAGAAGAGAAATATTGTGAAACCGAGAATTTTTATGTCAGACTATGAGTGGGTATTCCATATATTTTAATATAAAAATTTCAAGATGCATTGTTTAGTTTTAATGTTCTGCGACTAGGATGTATTTTAAAAAATTTAATGTATTCTGTTAAGGACATGTTCAGTATAGGTTAATGTCATGTTGTCCAGATGTGATTGTGCAGTTTAACGTTATGTTTCTGGGAAGATATATGCTTGATGGATTTTTTGAAAGTTTTTCTTAAGAAACCACTCATTGGAGGGGGGGATGTTATTTATTCCCCATCCATTGTGGAAATTGAATAAGCTCCATTATTATAGACCTTATATATTATATAGGAAACTTCCCATTTGGGTTTCAATTTTGGAGGTTTCTTCCCTACTATAATTGGGGTAATGAGAGATAATAAAAGTTCTCCTAGAATGAATGAATGGAGGTGAACCTTTTTATTTTAATCCCAAGCGATCTGATTCTCATGGAATTCTAGTTTGTTCAATGTACGCAAACTTTTATCATTGAGCTTCTCTAATTCATCCAGCCACTTTTGTGATTTCTCATCATCTGAGAGTTGTCTGCATATTTCTATCCAAAGCATGGGATATTGGAATTCAATAGGATACACCGACTTGGTTCCATACACAAATAAATAAGGAGTTACTTATGTAGTAGTATGTTTGGTAGTATTTTAGGACCACATATTTTGGTGGGATTTTCTGGTCATGAATTATGGTCCATATTCACCATATTATAGAGTATATTTTATAGATTGTTATTCAAGGCCTCTATTATCCCATTTTCCCCTACATGATACCATGATGAATTATTGGAATTGATATTGTAATCTTTTTCAATTTCTTAAACTCTGTATAATATAATTTGGTGTCTTTATCTGTCAATATCATGTGAGGGACCCAAAACCTACTGATGATATTTAACTTTGAAATATTGATGATATTCTTTATCTAAACCTCCTTCATGGGTATTACCTCATCCCATCTAGAAAACTAGTTGGTAGTAGTAAATATGTACTTAAATTTTTTTGTTTTAGCTAAGGGATATGGCCCCACAACATCCATTCCCCATACAACTAACAGACATGAATATTTTCATGTATGTTGAAATCAAGGGGGTTAAGGAATGAATAATTCATGTATTTTTTATCTATTTTAATTTCTTGTGCACTAAATTTAGTCTGGTATCACATTTTCTAGTAGTGACCTAGCCTCCTACTTTTATAGGAGCACCTGGTCCCTGACAGATGTGTGCCACATGAGCTTTCATGTACTTCTTTTGTGATAGTGGGACTCTTTAATTATAAAATTAATTTAAGGAGTATTCCATAAAATGATATCTTGTAGATGTATTTTTTATCATTTGGTCCATCCCAAAGGGTAACATTTTATACTTGGTGCCGAATCAATTCCCTTATGGCTCGGTCTATCATGAGAGTCCCATTTTAAAGATAACCAATTATGGGATCCATACATCAAGGGGTGGATATCATCTCAAAATTCTATGAGGATGTGTCAACCATATTTATTACATTCATGTTATAGACAATGATCGATGACACCATCCATTGAAACATGATTCGTAAATTTCATCATCTTTATCTATGTTGGCCAATAATGTGGATGCATTAGCCAATTCATAGGCATGAGTATACTTTAATCTAGGTATATGAGTTTCTATGGGCTCAAAAGTTAATTCCAAGATTATACCTCTTACATAGCATGTGATAGGTGAAATTCTTCATTTATTATGGTGTATTCAAAATTGATCCACCTTATCACTAGCTATGAATCCTCATAAATGTTCATGTAGGCTATCTACAACTGTAGGGATTGTTCCAAGCCTGTGATGCAGGTTTGGTATTCAGTCTCCTTATTTGTGTGGCCTTCAGATAGTGAGAAAGTGTAGGGAAAAATATATTTATACTGATAAAAAAATATAATCCCTATTCCAACCTGATTGAGATTCATTTTTCTAGTCTCTTGATGATAAGACTTTGGGTTGTGCTATCAAAATACATTCCCCGTGTCTGTACAGTTCCATGGGAATAAAAGACTACCTCATCTGGTAGCTCAGTTCCCACTTATGTAATCTATAGAGTGGTATGTGCCTCAAAAAAATCTTCCAAGGCTTTAATTTTTACTAACATCTATGACATGAACTGGATCTCATATTTCTATAGAATGAACTCCCATTAGGATGAATTCCCAGTCAACATGGTAAGGAAAAGGATGTATTTGACTAGATTAATAGAAGAGTCCAGGTGTACATCATGGTGCTGCAACTAATGACTCATTTTTTTCACTAGCATAATATCGGGTCTCAATAAAAATAAAATTTTTGGCTATGTTAGTAGAGATTATTCTCATTCCACACAACATTTTCTAATGTGAGGAAAGAAAGAAGTGATCATTCAATGGTGACCACATATAAGATGAGTTAATTTCCTTCCACCGGTGGCATTATAAATAGTTGGTGCATTATGTTCCACTTGATACTCTCAAATGATTCTTGGATGTCCTCATCCCGGAGATAAGAGGAAACCTTAATCATTATATTGTTGATGGGGGGAGATTTTGTGGCAAGGATGGATATGAAATGTCGAATGAAGGAAAGGTGTCCTTGGATGCCGGTTAGCTATTTGATATTATGACGTGTATAAAAAGATATAATTTCATTAATATTTTTGAGTTCAAACATTGATGTTGAGGTGGAATTCAAAAAATCCAAGGAATTTCCCTAATGTTACCTCAAAATCACATTTTAGTGGATTCATCTCCATACTGTGTTGTCACAACTTATCAAAGGCTAGTTGAAGATATGTGAAGTAATCAAATCACTGTCGGGATTTTTCCACTAGGTCAAAAACATAACATTCTTCTATTTATAGAAGTAAGGTCATAAATATATGATTCATGGAACATTGATAAGTACTAACTAATTTCTTTAATCCAAAGGGTATGTCTAGATAGCATGGATCCCCTGGTGTGCTCTGAAGGAAGTGGATTCCACATATTTGGTGGCCATATTTATTTGATTGTACCATAAATTCCAATACATGAATTATAGGGCTTGGAATCCAAGAATTTCATTAATAAATAGTTCTCTGATCCTAAATGAGAATTCATCCTTAAGGTAGTATCGATTAAGGTATCTGAAATCGATGCAAACCATAATATTCCCATTCATTTTCATTGTAGGGATGATTTTGGCAATCCATATTGGGTATTTTAAATCCAAAAAATTTAATATTCATCAATTTGTCAACTTTATCCACTATATTAGTAGTATGAGAGGGGTTCATCCTCTGAGATACTAGCTTGATACATCTATGGTCATTAGGTAAGCTGAGATGGTGCGCATGAACATATGTATTCTGTCTGGTAATTTCTCTATAATTCTATATGAACACATATCGATTTTTCTTTAAAAAATCATTTTATTTCTATTTTTCCTCAAGAGGCATGGTGGAACTAATCAATTTAGTTCATGGGTATTATTATGATCCAATATTTGCATTCATGATCTCGTTAATGGTGGTGGATATTCCTTCTTCCAATGCGGGAGGGTATTTCCTAAGGTCATCCACTTCTTCTTCCACCTCTAAGTCTATAGAGATATTTTTTGGATGAATTAGGAAATATGAGAGTATCCCTCTCACAATTTAGGTGGGAGAGGCCATGAGAAGAGACATTGTCTTCCCCTATTACTAGATTCATTTCACAAAGACTCTAGAGTTGAATTTTATTTATGCTGTCTGTGGGGGATGAAATATCTTGGTAATCTGGGATTAAATTTTCTTTCGTTGCCCAGTTTGTTTGTACAATATAATCACAAACAAAAAAACTATAGGGATTCGTAGGGGTGGTCCCCATTCCATCAGGGGATGAAATCTACATATTCTCATCCACCATTTGTGGGTTTCCTTCTATTTTATAGAAACTCATCTCATCATAGGTGGGTTAACAACACTTGAAGGGGGAACTATGACAGTATAGTATGTTGAACATCCCATAAATGGGGTATTTGAAACAATAATTAAATATTGAAGCTAACACCATGTGTTTATAAAATAATGGTCTTCTGATTAGAACATTTTATGAAGTTTCATGCTGGATAACCATGATCTCATCATTAGATGTGAGATCCCAAAACTAATCCTTGAGCTTGATCATCAAGATAGGTCTAGACTTCCTCTTATAATATCACTGAATGATTTTCCTTGTGGGAGACAAGTCCCATTCTATTCATCCCAATCATAGATGGCTCAATATCAAAATCAGGTTGATCCTGAAACCATTTTCAATCAAATCCCTCTATATGTTGACATTATTGTGTCTACCTGAATCATAAATTACTCTGATGTGTCCCAGGATGACCTATTCCCAATCCTTCTATATGAATGAGATGCATACATGGAATTATAATGACATAGTCTCCACTCTATAATCCACAGCTGTAATGAATTTGGTATCAAACTCTTGTAGTCTCCCAAAGGCTTCAACGAGTGCCTCACTGAGTTCTTTGGAATGATATAGTACCCCAAGGATTAAGATCTTGGATGGAAAAAATTCCACCTATATCAAAAATTCATAAAACTATTCCAGAGGATAGTGCTTCCCAATATGGGGATTATCTATATTATATAGATCAAGAGTTTGGTAATTTATTATATATGGGCTTAGTTATTTCACAGTGGTCGACAAATAATTTTATACTAGTGGAATAGTTCATTCCAACCTTCCCTGTTACCTAGGAGTATTATACATCTGAATCACCTCCCAGTGGTCATGTGAGATGATGGGGTTGGGGTAACCATTGGATGGATCTGGGTAACCTTTTTGTTTTTTTTTGAGCTCTCTGGAGTGATTTCCCATGGGACTCTTCTACATATATATCCTCAGTAGGGATGTGACTGCGAAATTAGGTCTGACCACACAAGTGCTTTCCCCTATATCCTCTGCTCTTGCGTCTTTAATATCCAGCTCCCCGGTAAGGTATGGGAAACTCATACTCAGATACTTATTAATTCATTATATAAGGGGTCTTATAAGTGTATCATAATTAACATAACCAAATATGATCTCTTTTTCCAATGATGTTTTTGTCTGGTGGGGCATTGCTTGTGCTTTGGATGTTGCAGGGAATAAATATGCAATAGTCAGAGCTCATGTCGGAGCTGAATATGAATCTTCCTCTTTTGTATATTCTTGTGTTTTATAGTCATATCCAACTCTTGGAGGTATATTCTATGTCACCTACCTAGGATATGAAAACATTGTGGGTTTTCACAGCTATACTATCATGGTTTCATGAGTTTAGTAAACTTTCTTTCAATTCATTTAGTTATTAAACTTCAAACCATGCCTAGAAGGAACTTTTTGTCAGTTACCCTCTTTTTTTACTGGGAAATGGTTATGTAGGTCATCAGATTCAAGGATTTTTTCAACATAACCTATCTTGAATCAACCATTCTCTAAATTAAATATTTTATGATGATGAAATATTAGATGTTTTAACCCATCCTCCTATGGGAACTGATGTAATCAGGATGGTCGATGAGTCTGACCACATAGGGCTTCCTAGGCAATAACAAATTGATCTGGTTTTTGTCCATCACTCTAAGGAAATAACTGGAAACTTTCTCATTTCATAAGGATTATGTTTTATTCATATGTTATACAGATACTTAGATAACCTAGTCTCTTTTTTCTTCTCCCTGATTGTGATTTAGTTTTTTTTTCACTCAATAAGTGATGTTGGGTGGTCTGAGACCTACCATGGTTCTTGTATAGGAAATGTTACTAGTTGGAGGGTAACAACAATAGTCTCTACCTAATATAGCAATTTTTCCTATGATGAAGTCATGAGTCAGGACATAGCATGGGACTAGTGAATGGTGTATTCCAAACATTATTCTATTTTTTAAAAACTCATGAAATCTTCTAGGACATTTCATTGGGATAGGATATGTTTGTATCTCATCCTAGTGATTATCAGTATAGTGATCCAACAATATCTATCATGCGAGAGGGGTGTTGAGTGAATAGGATCAACCTTTCAATTTTTCTATGAAGTCTAACAACCTATCATTTTTACATTTTAAGCAGTTATTCAGGTCAAAATTATCATTTTCTTTAGTGTAGAGATGAATTGGTAAAGGAATTGATGATGAAGGTATTCTCGTCCTACAATGGATCCTACTAGAAGGCTGATGTACCAAAAAAAATTGGACTTATCAGAGACTATAAAAAACACCTCCTCTTGGTTGTCTCTTCTTGATTTAAAGATCCCATCATTGAACAATAGCAGGACATGAATTTATTGAGATGTTGTTCAGGTTCACTTGTACTATCAAGTGTAGAGAAAGTAGGATTACTAAAATTGGGTAGGGGAAAAGTTGTATCCCTTAATCTAGGTCATGATTTATCCTCAGGCTATACATGTTAATGTCACCCATCCATGGATTCCATTTGAGTATCTCGGGACTCAATATAATTGAGTAGTTCTAGATGTACTACAATATAATTCCACTTCCATCTATAGGGAGTTGGAAGAGATTGATTATGTGGCCCTATCATAACCACCCAATGATTCTCAGTTCATGATAATATTGAATGATCACCTTGGTAAGGGATTAGATTTCACCATAATGGATGAATTTTGCGATCATCTTGGATATCCTCATTTAATATGACCAGCTTCTTGGATCTAGATCTATTTCAACACCCAGATACCACTCTTTCAAGAGGATTATCTCATTCCTGATTTATGGGAGGAGGGATATTCATCTGTTACTAAATATTCTACCAAATGGTAATTTTTACCCTATATATATCCTCATTTAGTTGTCTAAGAAGTTTAATATCATTCCCATATTGTACCATTCATTCCTCTATGGAAGGAAATTTTTCTATTTTGGGTGGTGATTTGGATGTAGAAACACCTTTAACTTTATCTTTTTCAGTGTCTCTCCATAGCTACGGAAACTAAATATTCCAAGGTGCTAGGTTTTGAATTTCAAATGGATCTGAGTACGGGCAAACTTAGTGGGTACATCCAAATCCTCATTTAGGGGTATATTCTTCAAATTGTGACCCTCCACATTTGCATATTGATCCAAAATATATAGTGTTTTGATGTTGAAGACATTCAAATATGTATATCGAGCAGTGGAATTTGTCCCATAACTCTCAACAGAACATGGTAATCTTTTATTGTCAGCATCAGAGTCATTTCTCAAACACCTGGACATATTGGGTGGATTATGACCCTGACATAATTTTATTTCCTTTGATATATGTTCCTCGTATCTTTGAATATGAATATTAACATTTATTGAGTTTCCATTCCTATTTTCCAAAAGATCATCAGATCATTGGGGTTATTCTTATGGCTAGAGGAATGGGTGGGATGCCGACCATTAATATTTACCTCCCATCCTATAGAATACTGATTCCCTCTATGGTGATGATGATTATAGAAATGACCTGAGTCTAGTGTGATGAGGGAAATTCGGAGGAAGAATTGGATTTTTTAATCGTTTTCTTGAGGACCTAATGATTCTGGTTGAGGATTTGATGACTCATAGAGTGGGAATTGAGATATAAATTCCCCCATTCCAATGGTATGGGGTTGATCTTGAATATCTATTCATTTATGCAGGACCCTCTTGGGGGTCGATGAACATGGGTTTGGCGATTGAGAAAAAAATGATCCTAGCCTAGTGGCCTGGGGATGATTATGGATACTTCTGATATTACTCGAATCTTCTTATGTATTGATGATTCGAGAGGTGGAGGTGGTGGTAAAAGGTACTTTAGAGTGGTGGTATAGGTTTCCTCTGAGATTCCTGCTATAGAAGATGTTATTAAAAATCATTTTATTTGGTGTAGTTTTGACCATGTATGAACTATGTGAAAGGGTATCCCATGATGGGAGTCATTCTTCATGGAATATTGTTGGGTTTATCACAACATTGACTTCTATTTCTGAAATGGATTTTTAATGTTTTGAGGAGCCCAGTTCAAAATTATTTTAGTTATCCTCACTCTATATTTATGATTTCTTTTCCTCATTAGAGTAGAGGAATTCCATTATAGTGACCAAATGTATCATTAATTACACAATTTATGATCTCTCTAGAGGGTATGACATTATAGGAAGCAATATCTAAGGGTCTCTATTATTTCTAGGGAGTGGTGAAGTGAAACAATGCATAATTTCATCATCCTAGAATACAGATACATGACTTGGCTTCAGTGATCAGTTTCCAAATAGTTGTGATGTGATGGACGAAAGCGTGTTGCATATTCATGGTGTTCATTTTAGATTTTCTATCCTCTAACATGGTGAGAGCTTTTAGGTCTATCTGACAACATAATATGTTGTTTTTTGGAAGGTGACCCTTGTATCATAGATATGGGAGTGTTTTATCCCTTCATTCACTTATGATATTTCAACATATTTTGTAATAGGTAAGGAATGAACACCTAATCCATCTCAACATGGATCTAATTGTCAAAAGTGTAAAAGGGACAAAACATGGTTGAGAAATTTTTTCTATCCAACTATCTCAATATTTCAATGTTGGCATCCTCTTCGTTAGACTTACATACCTCCACCTGGACAGACCACGAAAGGTTCTTCTTAGGGTCACATATTTACTAGGGTGAAGTGTTCTTAGTAGTTGATATGGAACTCTATATTGTCCTCATCATTGATTTGAATTATAAAAATATTTTTGATTCATTAAAACCACTATATATATATGTTTATGGATATGGGATGGATTTCCTTATATGTGGGAGATATCATTGTGGGTTGTTTAACCAAAAAATATGTTAGGTGTAAAGTACCTGTGATCAATATCCACACTACTATAAAGAGTAATATCATGATAATGATCACATTCTTATTCAAATGAAGATTTTGTGGACCAATTTTCAATTGAGAATGATTCTAAAATAGCCTCAAGGACACCGACAATGAGAAGATTAGGGATATGATCTTCATTCTACGTTGTGGACAGAATATGTTGACATGTCGTTTAGAATTGCACAGGGATATGAGCCTACTATATGAAGACTTATAAAATATGTTGATAACCATTTAGTGATTTGGAAATGTGATCCCATTCCTAATAAGTTACTAGAATATTCTAATGATATTTTTTATTGTCGACAAGAATATGATCCTTCTTCTAGGTTTGTTGATGGAATATGACAGTCAACCTTGGATAAAGAAGGTGTATGAGACAAGTTAAAATAATCATTCACCACTGGAATATGTGGATGGAGATAGGTAATGGATAAGGAATATGAGCCTCCATTTATTTATCCACTCAAGGATATTGGTGCAGTATTTCATATATGGAATTAAGGATATGAGCCTGAATTCTATAAGATATTTGTATATGAAAAGTAGCTTCACTAAAAAGAATATTAGCCTATAGAGAGGCATGTTTTACACTAAAAATAAAATACTCATTTAAAATGAGGATATGATCATGATCTTGATCCTTTGTAGTATTCTTCTGGTCATTTTTGAATGGAATATGAGCATGTATCAAGGCATGTGATTATCTCACTTAGTGATTGCCAATCATAATAGGGATATGAGCCCAATACCAAGGCTTTGTAGTATGTATTTGTTCTTATTTTATGGGGATTTTTGCCTATACCAAGGCATGTTCCAATCTTACATGGTGATCCCCAGTTGGAGTAAGAATAAGATCTCGATCTTCTACCTTATCTTTTACCAAAATATTTTGATGATCCTCCTAGATTGGGATAATAATGTGCACTTACGCTAGAGACACCACTTTTCATGATGATATGAGTGTTTTTTTACCCTTGATATGGGTATAGTAATATTCTCATGTCCCTATACCCATAAAAGTGTTGGAATATGCTGAAGGAGCTCTTTAATTATTTCTAGAATGTACTGACACTATAGAAAAGTGAGCACATGAATGTATGGTTACCCAATTTCTATCTCTACTATATTCTCTTAAATGTCTTCAATTTAAATGGGAATATGATCCAACTTATTTCCTCATTACATAATTAGAATATTTCAATGGGAATCATGTGTGGAGTAGCGATATGTGCCTCCACTATGCCCGGTGTAGGAGTATTCCCATAGACCTTCTCCGAGTGATCATGGATATTAGCTAGCTCACTAGATTCCTCTAAAATATTCCTTTAGGATTTGTTAACAGAAGTAAGTATATGAATACACTCATTGTTATCCTAATATTTTCATGCCCAATGTGTCCTTATTATTTCCCATGAATGGGTGTTATAGGTTCTATTGTGTCAGATAGTTCCCTCAGTAGATGTCTAAGGGGAATCAGTCGGATGGAATGACTGATGATGGTTGACATGATCCCTCATCAGTGGCCCATTAATTGTAAGGGATCCATAGGTAAAACCCTAATATAACTTCATTATATACTAAAGGTTTTTTTTTGTGCTACTATGTATGCTTTAGAAGTATTTTTCAGTGGCAATGAACACCACTTGCTTTGCAGCAACTTTCATTAGATGATGCATAATCCTCTATTTCAGATTTTGGAGGCCCTTGTGTGCATCCTCAATGTTTAGGATTGTACCGTTTCAATGGTATTTCAAGACCATTTCATTCTCAACCTGACATTGAAGGTGTTGTGAAGGTGAGCTCTTTCTTTGACCCGTAGGGGTTACAGTCATAACTGATTTTCCAAAATGGTTTCTAGATGAAGACATTATCTCAGGTCTAATGTTGTATGTGCGAGTAGTATCTACATTCATGAATAAATCAAAATAAGGTCTTTTACTATTTCATCATTATACGCATGATGCATGATCAATCAGATATACATGGGTAACATGATTGTCCTTTCTTATTCCTGGTTCGACCATTCTTCTTGTGTGATTTTTTAGTAGTAAGGCTAGGATTATTTCATGAGAACCCTAGTAAAGTTTTTTTAACATATCATTTTTTCCATTAGAATGATTCATGATAGGTTTTCCATTATTTTTATAGGATATGATGAAAAATGGACTGTTGCATGGTAAACATCTCTTTTTATTATTTGAGTGATTCAGTTCTGGTTCACCATTTTTATTTTGTTAAATGTTCTAAAACACTATGGTAGGAACAAGATTGTCCTAATGTTTACTGGGTAGTCTAACCTATTTAATATTTAAAAGATATTCAATATTTAAATGATACCCATTCACATCAGGTTCACAATTTTTGTTTCTTTATAATATGTGTATGGTTTCCCCTGAAATATGACTATGGGGGTTCAATGTCTTATTTAATAAATAATGTTGGGTTTACCATTTGTTCCTCTAATAGAAACTCTTAATTGTTCCCACATCCATAACTGAGTACAGACCAATTTTCAAAAGGAATATTTTCCTTTGGGGTTTCAAAACCAACGATGCTTAGGAACAAAAATTGGCCTATATTACTGGAGGTCAGCTCAACACACCCTTTTGGGATGAATGTTGTACCTACTCAAGTACTCTCTTAATGAATTATGATATGTTTTTCAATATATTCTTAATCCTTATACAGGACTGATAACCCTAACAAAATAATAAATTGTTGAATTATTTCATGGTAAATGGGAGGCCTATTATTGAGTCCATCTATATGTATATTTTGTTCTTTATCCATTACCCATTAATTGGTAGATTTTTATATTTTAAATACCTATATTCAACCACTCTAGAGTTTTCTACCATCTCGGTGGGGGGGACGATTAATATTTCAATGCTAGTATGGATCCTTTATGATGTGTTCTAAATATCCTATTTATTTTGGGAATAAAAACCGACATAGTTCTTAAAAATTATGATTTTTAACATCATGAAGAAAATAAATAATTGAGGGAACTTCGGAACCAAGTATTTTTATCTAGCATCAGGGATACATCCTATTTATCATGGTTATAAAAGGAATAAAAGTGATCATAGTTCAAACATGCCCTTAGGATTTATGCTAAGGTGGATTCCATTTTTTGGGGGAATTTATATCAAACCCTTGATTAGTGATTTCACTCTATGGTTTCCTTAGCTAATGGAGATTCATGATGTAAATGATATAATCAATGAAAATTCCTAATTCCACGTGATCTATTCTTAGTGTGGGAAAATCGTAGAAAGTAATAAGTCTCACTACATATGGATATAAGAATTATATGCTAGAATGGCCCCTTGGATTATTATTTTTTTGAGCTCGGGCCTTAGGAATTCCTCCTACATATCCTGGATATGGTAGGAATTAGATTCATTTTAGTTCAGTTGCCTTTTATATCCGCTGGTGGATGAAGAAGAATTATAATACAATGGGAAATATTATTTCCCAATGGTTGGAATATAGGAGACATGGGTGGACTTACACCAAGGTGGATTATTATTTGAGTTCAGGCCATAATTATACATCCTACATAACTTGTTTTCAGTGGGAATTAGTGTTCAAATTGTTATGTGATATTAGGTATTTTGAATTGAGGTTTCCCATTAGATATTTGATATGGAGCTCGAGCCTTAGGAAGGAATCATATGTATCTGGGTTATGGTAGGAATCAGAGTTATCATAGTTTATTTTGATGATGGCTTACACATTTTGGTTTCACTTATATATCAATTGGAAAAGTTTATCGTATCCTGGTACATCTGCATGACATGGATTGATTGTTTTCTAGACATGTATGGTTGTCTTTCCGATATGTTTTATGATGTCTGTACATGTCCTGGTAATATCTGAACATGCCATTTCTGCTTAGTGGACATGCCTAAAGATAATCACATGATCCAATTGGATTGGTTTAATGATGTCTCAAAATTTGAATGTCATACCTAGAGGTCATTGTGTGGTTAAGGGTCACATGTCTTGAGGCTATCGCAAGATCTAACTGATATTTTGGTTGGGTGTTACAACACATGGATAATATTTTGGGAGGGTGGGGCAAGACCTGTTCAAGGATGTCTAGTTATATCTTGGTACCTAGTGAACTTTTCTAAAGATAATCGCATGATCTAGGAAGACATTTCATACTGACATCCTGAGACCTAGTTGACATTTTCTGTTTTCTAGTGGACATGTCTGAAGACAATCACATGATACAGTCTAACATGTGTTGGTCACATCACGATACCTATTTAAAATGTCATGGTGTCACCGCATGACTTGGGAGACATGCTTGAAAAAAATAACATGATGAAGGATCAAAAGCATGGATGATTTTTCATGAATTGGGTGGAATGAAATGAGGTAATCATTCATCTTTTTTTACTTTTCCAAGGGCCACCACATGATCCAAATAGAATATTAAGGGAGCATCACCTAATTTAAACAACATGCCCCATTGTTGTTTCATGATATAGATATTTCATGTGAAGTGCATGAAGATCAGTGAACCAGTATTGTCATAAGTCTTCTATCTTATAAGTCATTATTCCATCTTTTATTGCATATGTGTCTGAGGTTTTACCAATGTCATATAATTTTATCTTTCATGTGACCTAGATGATATGAAAGACCTCAAATTCATAGTATAGATAAAACACCATAAGACCTTAAAGTGATCTTTATAGTGATCAAGAGAAGTGTTTATTCATGTTGTGTGATACCATATGTCTTACCACATATATTTCCTAGAGGAATATCTTTGTGATCATGTGATTTTATAGTCCGAGAAGTCTTATCCTATGATCCCATATATGATGGATCGTTTTCCCCTCGGTCTACTTGGATATATTTTTTGTGCTCAAGGGGAGGGATTTATCTGCCTCATCTGCTCTGTTATATTACACCTTGAGCGTCATATGTCTAAAAAAATTTAGATGGAATCTGTGGAGGTCTTTGGTGTCACGCGCTTTGCCTGATCATTCTGTACGTCATCCATGGAATCATTTGATATTCATTAATCACTAGAATGTTTTTCATTTTCCAATTTTTTTTAGACTTATAATGATCAAATAGATTTATCCTGACAGTGTGAGAATGTCAAATAATTTTCATAAGTTCATTCCAACATTTCTAGGGATCTTCATGGTATTAGGATGCTCATGGGATGACATGTATGTTATCAATGATGACTTTTCAAGGGTCTTATGTGAGACAATTGTGGTTGTCAGGGGCATTCATGAGATTAGGCTGATATGTCCAAGTACTTTAAGCGATCGTGATTCTTTTCAAGGGGGAATCGTGTGATCAATTTTTATCACCCAGAAAAAGTGACCCATTTCTTGTCATGGTAAGCATATCATCACACTGTAGGAAGCTTCCCCCTTTTCCCCTTTTTATTTCATTATATTTTTTCAAGGGTTAGGGATCCCAAAAAATTTCATTAGTTTTGTCAAAGACAATTACCCTCCATGCATGTGAACCTTGTGTGACCCATAATGGGTCTTGTGGTGATGCGTAAACATTTTCATGGATAACTTATTTACTCATTTATGAAGCCAACGTGGAATCATATAATTGAATGGGCATGTCCATGACACTTCAAATTATGATGGGAACATGTCAACATGATCTTGCTCCATAAGGTGTACATGTCATGGGAATTTCATGTTTCGGATCACCACATGAGTGTATGACATAAATATCAATGACCGAACGTTTCTTTGGAATTTTCCATATTTTCATCATTTATTTTAAAAAACTCAACCCTTGCGAATTGGTTTCCCTTAAGGTTGCCTCATGATCGACACGGGATCTTGAAATGGAACATGCACCTTGTCTTGGTCAGTCTCTCTAATCATCTATGGTTCATACCAAGATCAATGTTTGATAATATTCCGACATCTCATTATTATCATGGACATATCCTCTTCTTGTATTATAGAGGATGTGTAGTACATAATCTAATAGTCATGCACGAGACCCTTCATATGATGAAGATGACACACAGATTCAATTTCATATAGCAATGTGGAAATATTTTTCAGGATCTTAGATGTATTGAAAACCTCAAAATCATATCTCAGAAATAATAATGGTCACATTAGTTCTCCACCTGTTCCATATTACCATCCATTATTTTTAATTTTTTTTGGATTATTTTCAGTTACCCATTGGTTAATAAGTCATGTGACTTAGAGGAACTCATCTAGAAACCATCAAATGATTAGTGAGTGTCTTATATGCCTTCGCTAGAAATTGTATTCTTTTCGAAGGGGCTCTATGTGATCTTAATAAGATCATTAATTGTACAAGACTCATTTTCACGACCTTCTGATGGTCATGTTATTGCATGAATGTTTTGTGTTTATCAGATATGTGTGTCTTTTCAACATTCTTTTACATTTCTTTATTGTGAAATTAATACCTAGGAATAGGGTATTTATTTCCTTGTAGATTTTTTATTCACATTTGGTGAGTGTCAACAATTATTATGTTCATTTTGTTAAAAATGATGTATAATTTATTCAATGGATGAACGCTCAGAAATCCTACTTGATCACACAATGCATGAACTAAGATAAATGTTATGAAATTTAAGAAATGTATAGTCCACCAACCTCAAATATAGATGACTCAAAAGCTGAGTACAGATCCATGACAAAGAGATGATATCAAATGAATATTTTATCAAAATAATAATTATATTATATATATAACATAGGAAATTTATATTTTCTTAAAACTAGACAAATAGATGGATTCTTATGAACTAAAATCTAATTTCTACTTTCCTCTCATAGGGACGAATCTCACATCATAGAAAGTTCTTCATTCCAATAAATATCATGGGAGTTATCAAAGAGATAAGTTTTGATAAATTTATAGAGATTGAAAGATAATTTAAGAAAGAATAGAATAGAGAGGGAGAAATATGGACATGGGAGATATTAATTATGGACTCCTCCCCCATCCCCTATTTATTCACAATTTTTTATATTTCCACTATTTTTATCATTTACTCATTAATATTATTATATTTTTTTTCCTCTTACTAATACACTAGGTACACAGTTCCCACCTCTCTCCTCAAATCCCCTATTCCTCTCATTAATATGTTCAACCCCAAACACCCCATTATTAATTTCCCTATTTTATCCTTTATTATTAATATTTATTTGAGTTTTGGAACTTCCCTTTGACACCCTTATATGGGTTTTTTCATTAACACATATTTTAAACATGTTCCAACACACTCATTAAATACATATATATTTATATATTAAATTTTACCCATATATATATTTGTATATTTTTAAATGTTACACACACAAGAACATTAAGAAACATACAAAAATAATTTTATATTCATCTAAGGTTGAATTCATTGTCAATAAGTCAATATGTATTAGAGGATGATGTGGTGATTCTTTGAAAGTGGTTATAAACTCACTTGATTATATTGGAGATCAAGATATAAAAATTACCCATGTTAAAAACTTTGATGATTGTTGAACTAATCTTCAATGACTTAACAAATGTGACAAGAAGTTAACAATGTTTCATCAAATGTCCACTCCACACTTGGATGAAGTGTTGATAGTTGGGTAATGATGAATTGATTGTGGAATAATATTTAAAGGTTTCCATGAAAAACAGAGAACCATATTAATTTTTCATGTGGAACGTGAGTAGAAATATGTTATGTTAGATCATATTTAAAAATGGTTTGAATTTTTTGATTTACTTAGATAAATTATAAGTATTATATATGAATGGATATTTAGAAAATAAGTTCATCTACATAATCCCCTAGGGATAGCACTCTACTATACAAGGTGATTCCTGAGGGTCAACCCCCATGGGAGAGTCTACTAAAGAAGGTCATAAATGGTAGTAGCTGTAAGGGAAGGCCCATGTATAAGACCAGCATGATCGCAATCCTAGATGCATGGATGATCCCATATATAAGGCCCGCAATGTTATTTGGATATGTTGATGGGATGAAGATCATGTGTGTGAAGTTGTTATGGATTCCAATCACCCATAGTGAGATAAGGATTGTTTTAGCGAGATTTTTGATAAATAAAAGATGAAAATAAGACACTCGGTCATTGTGGGATGCAAGATGCAACATTATAGTTCATTATTTTTTAAATATACAGAAAGGATCATGGTTTTATGATGGATATGATCTACACCTTCCAATAAATATGGGATACATATTCAAACATTGAAACCTGAGGGATGTCTATATGCATCATGTTTTCCCATCACATTAATGAACCATTGACACCGCAAGAGGAGTTCATATATATGAATGGCATGAGATGATATTAGTTAGATAATGCGAGAAAAATAATTGATGACATGATGCATTCAAATGAAAGGGAATGAAACACCGATCACTTATTAATAACTTATTTGATATATATTATCATGAAAATATAGTGGGAGTATCACATAGTTAACATGTGACTGAACAGTGATAAGTTTCCACATGAACAAATAAAAATCAATAGTGGCATCACATGATCACTATTGTGATCATGCAGTGTAATCATTTGAATCATGTGATTTATTTGGTGTTTCATGAGTCTCGAAGAAGCTAAGAGTTTAGGAATAAAAAATATTCTAAGATAATCGTTAATTTTAAAAGGATTCCTCTATACATCATAAAAATTAGAAGTTGAGTGGTTCAATAGAGCCTTTATAAACAAAGGCATGGAGGAGTTAAGAAGTGGTACCCTTTGAGAGATCAAGATAATCTCTCAAAATAGAGATGATGGCATGATTTATTCACATAGATAGAAATGAATAATGTTTGATAAAATCACGTGAAGGGGTTTCTTGTGAACCACTCTAGTTTTGTGAAGGAGAAGCAATTTGTGTGATCCTCTTCATGTTAAAGACAAACTGATCACACAGTTTGTCATCCGGACATATAATTCAATACATGATGGAAGGATATGAACCCAAAAACCCAAATAATGTCCCACATAGGTGATCTTGTGAGTATACTTGGTTATGAAAATATGTTGAGGAAATATCATGGAAAAAACACCATGTATCATGATGTTTTTTTAGAATAATATTTGGAAAAACATCCTATCATGTTAAAGAAATCACAGACTTCAACCTTGTTCAAGTGAACAATCCACATTCAGTGTTTTGAGATCTTCTGAAGAACCATTTTTCTTATGAAAATATACATGAGGAGATAAACATTATCACTTTTCTTTGGATAGTTTATGTGCTTCAAATAACCTCATAAAGGTCACGCGCTTCGCATGATGCAGTGAATTTGTGGAGTGGAAAAAGAGCTCATGCAACCTGTTCAATCTACAATGCATACATGATGGAATTTTTAATATTAATAATTCATGAATGAAAATGAGAATACATGGATACATAATTAGACACTCAATTGAGTAAATAACCCAATGGAAATGAATACAACATGATTTTTTGCATGAAATAATAAATTCACAATTTTTATGTGAGATGGTTAAGTTATTATGCCTTGCATGAAGAATGAGAAAGAAACATATGATATGTTTTCATGAATAGTGCATAGTAAACTTGAGAGTGAATCTGGGAATAATATTAGATGATTTTATATATGATTTGACACTGTATTGTGATTGTGCATGATCATTTATGAATAAATATATTCTTCAATATGTTTTTTATCTTGTTTTAATATATTTATTGAGTCTGAGACATCATACGATGGATGAATCATCCTAAGAATATCTAAACTAAGGCAACTGATTAGTTACAGGTGATCAGAGGCAATTGAGAAAGACTACCAGACTATAAAGGAACATGAAAAGGTAAATGAGATAGTTTGATTTAGAAAGATCATGATGAATATCAACATATTATCCTTTAGTGAATCAATCCATAATGAACATAGGAAGACTCTCATCTAGAGCTAGGAGTTGAATAAATATCTTGTGAGATTCACTAGATGAAGTATCTTGTATGCATTCTAGAGAGGGAAATTATATATTCTGGTAATACTGTGGGATATAGTACAAAGAACCTCCTTTTTTTATTTAGGAGATATATGATGTGAAATTGCATCGAACACTGTAATTGATTAAAATATTTAACAAAAAATCCATTTTAGGGAGAATTACCTACATAGAAAAGTGTATGTCTTTTTACTGAACCTTTTAAATATCATGTGGTGTGTTGTATATTATTATTTCTACATATGAATTAAGACTGTGAGATATCATTGAGTGGTTCAAGATCCTTAACAAATTCAAGAGGGTGAATTCAAAAAATTATTTTGAAGATTTAAACCATTTATTTACCCCCCATGTCATCAATCTGTCCCAGGGAACTACATTTTATTTAATTTCAAACAATAACAAATAGAAAATTATTTTCCACACACACATGCATTAGATTACAAAAAATTATAACAGCAATAATTTTACCTGAACACGTGACCAATGTTCACCCATAAATAAATCTCACTTACTAATTTAGAAAACTATTAATTATTTAAAAAATACATTCATAATTAGATATTTTACTTTTTATTAAATCTCAAAATCCAAAAGGTTGAAACTAATGACATTGACCATTACAGTCTCCCCACCATAATTCTTCTCACCCTTATGAATCTTATTTGGTATTGAAACTATAATTTCACACTTGTAAAAAAGTCTCATTATAGACTACCCATGTTCCTCCCCACTATAGGTGTTTTCATATTAAAACGTATACACAACTCAATATATTTCAAAAAATTAACATAAAAAAAATATTTTCACCTAATTATCATTCTTTTTTCACTCTTTTCAAACACAACAATAATTAATTACCATTTTCATATGTTATATGCCCAAATTAAACATTACAATTAGAAATTAATAATAGTTAATTATTTTTATCCGTTATGTCTAAATATTCCCTAAATAATAAAAAATTATTTTATTTCAAAAATAATAAATACTCTATAAATTTAAAAATATAAAAAACTATATAATAGCTCAATGCCAAAGCATAAATCATAAAAAAATTTATTTTAAAAAATACCAAAAAAAATACAATAATAATAATAATCAAAAAATTTATAAAACCACCTCTAATTTTTAATGTGGCTATTAATAGAATAAAAATTAAAAATATATAAATATTTTTCTAAACAAGACTTTAGGTCACAAAAAACACATGTTTGTTTTTTTAAATAATTTTCATCATAATCAAGATGGTCATATTATTCTGAAATAATTTTGAACATTTTAATCCAAAACTAAAATAATCAACACCTACCAAAATCTCAAGTCAGCAGTATTTGATTATATATAAATAATAATCTAAATAATATTCTCCATTTTTTTGTGCATGGTATATTGTAAAAAAAATAACACCCAAGAAAAATGTTTCCATAAAAAATATCAAAAAATGGAATTAATATATTTTAATACATTAAAATTCAATTTTTATAGAAGCCTTTAAACTCTCTTTACAGAATATCATGAAACACAAATCCAATTAACATTTTCTATTATACCATTCTCATTATGTAAATTAATAAAATTGGTCATGTTTATTAAAAACAAATTTTAAAATTTTTCTTTTTAAACCAACACATCATTTACATAATAAAATCATCTTTTGTTTTAATACATCAAAACAAAAAAACTCTAATAGCTAAAATTTCACCTTCATATAATAGAATTATTTTTTACCTTTGAAAATCATTATATTTTAAACATTTATCATTATGAAAATTTCTAAAAAAATTCCTTAAAACATTTTTCATTTTTTCATTAATAAAGTTGTTTATTCAATTAATTCGCCATTATTTAGAATTTATTAAATATTATTCTATTATTTCTCATACATTAAAAGTGGATTCCATCCCCATTCTATAAATTAAATTCCATAATTTATATTCCATGAAATATTAATAATTTCTTGATTTAATTAATGATATTGTCAAACATTTAAATAAATATCAAAAATCCAAATAATGATTTCCATAATAATCCTAAATTCATCAATTATAAATGTTTATAAATTCCAAATTATATTTAATAAGAAAAATTTATTTCAATATTCCATTCATATATTAACATAATCATGTTTCTAAAAAAATTACATAAAATTGAAAACAAAAAAAAGTAACCATTTCAATGTTCGCACACCTTTTTTTATACTTTTATGAAATGTGAAAAAAAATCCCAACAAAATCAATTGGATTTTACATTGGTTTTTTATTTAATTTCATAATTTTTTTTATTATAGGATAATTTATTTTTCTAGACATTTCATGGAAAAAAATTATATATATATTAATTATTATAATTTTTTAAATATTTCAGTAAAATGATATTAAAAAAATATTTAAAACATTTAAATTTATTTGGTAGAAATATAATCAAACCCATGATTAGAATACCTTTCAAATAAATATACTCATACTGGAAGCCAATTCACACCCAGGAAACTATATTCATCCTAGAACAACAGTCACACCTAGGGAAATAAACCCTTCTTGAAATAATAGTCACACATATGGAAATATACCCTTCTCGAAACAATACTCACTTAAGGGAGTTATACACATCCCAGAACAATAGTCACATAAAGGGAAATATTCTTATCATGTTTCAATTTTTTCACATGAGGAAATATTCTCATCCAAAAATTATTTTCATTCCAAGAAAAATATAGATGTTTCATAAAAATAATCACACATAAGAAAATATAATATTCCTAGAACAGTAGTCACACCATGAAAAATATGCCATTATGAAACAATAGTAGAATAATCTCTAATAAATCATTCATGAAATCAATTATAAAAGCCTCTCTCAATTGGTTGATACCATTTCATAAGACACTATTTATCATTTCTTGATTCCAATTCCATTTCAAGATAAACAATTCCAAATTTCACCTCTCAACATATCATTTAAAACATATTTACTAATAATCATCAACATTAAAACTAGGAATCATTAATCATTTAACATTTTCCATCTCAAATTAATGTTAAAAAATTTCATAATCATATATTAAGGCTATATTTTTAATTTAATTCCATGAATTATTATATTAAATTTATTCTCAGGTCGAATGTTTGAAAAATTGGAATAACTGCAAAATTCATGCATTTAAATATATGTTAACAATTTCATAAAAATTATAGACTACCAACCTCAAATTCGGTGAAAAAAAAATAGATTATTGATCAATCACTAAGATAAAATTTATGAGGATGATTTAATCAAAATAATCACAGCAATTGAAATTTAATATGTGAAAATAATAATTAATTATATATGGATGAAATGGTACAATGAATATAAAAGGAAATGTCATAGTTACCTTCCAATCCACAGGATGAACCAAACATCACCAAAGGTTCCCTATTCTAATTAACATCGGAGGAGATACTGTAGAGAAAAGTTATGAAAACAATTAGATATAATATAATAGATAGAAGATGAAAGAGAGTGTGGGAGAAAGGGGTGTGGGGGACGAGTGTCACAAACTCATCCCTATTTCCCTATTTAATCTTTTTTTATTTCATTTTTTACTATTTATTTACTCATATGTATTATTATATTTTTTCCCTTTACCAATTAATATGGGAAATGGTGTGAGCCTCTCCTATAAAATCCCTCATTACCTTTCTTCATATGTTCCAGCCCCATGATCTATCATTTATTTTCTCATGTTTCACCATTTATTATTATTATTTTATTTACATTTTTTATTTCCCTATATCCCCCCTTACATGTTTTTTCCATCAACACCTATTGTAAATTCATTCAGTCACACAAAATATATATAGAGATAAATATATATATATACATATATTAAAAAGTTACTAATATATATATATTACTATTATATATATTTCATTTTTAAAACACACAGATATAAATATATGCATATTTCTATATATATTAATAATCATATAAAAATAACTATCATTAATTTCAAAAAATAAATAATAAAATTATTATTTACCACACAGACTTGTGTTCATTTAGGAAAAATAAAAATTTCACCATTATTACATGACCAAACAATAAATACTCACCCATGGTGAAATGTTTATTCTTAATATAGAAAATTATAAATTGTTTAAAAAATTTCATTATCATCAATATTATTCCCTTCAATAATTATCATAAACTAAAAATTAAAGTCTAGTGACATAGGTTATTATACACACCATAGATAAGCAGTCTTTGTGCGTCTCTAAACTCTCAAAACCAAGTATAGAGCATCTAATTTTTATAAAATAGGCAATACATAATACCTTCTCATGCATTATGATTCTGAATGTCTCTTTCTAGAGTTCTCAACCTCGATACCCTAGGAACACACAATCATATCACATACAAACATTTGATATATGGTGACATATAAATGGAACTATGAAACTGCATAATATATTTACACTCTATAAGATAATATTTACATTACTGCCCATGGTCGTACTAATCCCTACCATGATTTTGAGTGCATATCTCACACTACATGGAATAATTAGTTACTTATAATAATTAATAATTAATTGATTAATTTCATATAATGATGTATAAAAACTAAAAACTCACATAAAAGTATTTCAAGGTTGTAACTCGAAGCAATGATGCGGAAATTTCATATTGTATACTTCCAAGAACCATGCCAACAAAACCCCATCAAACAAAACCAAACTAGACACCAATTATAAGGTAAAATTGTAAAAACCCAAGGAAAAATCATCAAGTTACACACCGTCAATAAAGAATTAAAAAAGGTGGAATATTCCCTCTTTTTAAATTGATAAGATATCTACATATGAATCCTTATCATGTTGAGAATATTACACCAAAATTTGATGAAATCATTATCAAAATCCTTGAAAATGTTACTAAAAATAAAAGTGGAAACATGGTGAGAATAAGAGAAGAGAGATTATAGAGATTACCTTACTTATATAAGATGAAACTATAGAGACCCTAGATAAATATTCATTTATTTCAGATCTTTGACATAATTAAAAATATTAAATTTAATTTTTAATAATTCCCTAAGGATTTATAGGTTTAATGTCTTTGTATACTAGATATGTAATAATATTATTTAATAAAACATGAATGAAATTATCCTTAAATGAACGATATTTGACCGTATACTATAAATTTCATTAGTAAAACTCTTCATAATATCCTAGGGATTAAAAAAATATGAATGGGGTGATATGTAATGCTTAATTAGGGGTAAGGTAACATTTTATCAAGGATTAGTTGATAATAATAAGTAAAACTATGAGCATGAGATAAATAAAAGAATATCATTAGTGATAACCATAAAAAAAGTGAGATTTTTTTTAAAAGGTTGGGGTTGAAGCCTCAATTTATTATTTAAAGCAAATACCTCTTTAGTATGGCTAGAGGGATACCCATTACATAGCCTAAAGGCCCAAGTCCAAGTGGCCCGAATACAAGGCTTGAAAGCCCATTTTTTTGCCCAAACGACCCCTCAGTGAATAGTATTACTATAGTACTCACAATGCTATAGTATCGCAACCACTACAGTACCTACTACAGTGTCGTCGCCGCTATAGTACCCCGGAATTTTGTCCCTACCCGGATTTGATCCTGGGTCTTTTGGATGCCAAGCAGCAGCCTGTACCACTTTGGTACAGGCTTGTTGGCATAAATAAAAAAGTGAGATTGAATGTATAAGTAATATGAAATTAAAGCCAAAAAAATATCAACATTGAAATATAATAATTATAATAGGGCTTATATTCATTTAAAATAAATCTTTAATCATGAGGGAATAATATTATAATGAATAATGTCTTCTAAATGTGGGGAAAACATTAATATTGGGAAATAAAACATTCTTGAGACACACCGTAAATTCCCATTATTATGGGTGACTAAAATATTCTTGTGATTACTGATATCATCCGATAAAAAGTATTAACCATGTCAATATAAGGACATATGAGAACCCACATGTAACTCATTTATAATTATGTGTGCCACATAGAAATAATTCACTTTTGAAATCATAAATAACCCAAAGAAATAAAAGGGGTTTCATAAAATATAGAAATGTAAATTATTCACCATGCATCCTAAAATCATGGAAATAAATTGGGTTTTATAAAATATCCAAATGGAAATCATTCACTTTTCATAAAGAACCCATAAAAATAAAATGGTTTTATAAAAACATACAAATTTTGTAAAATAACATCATGAATTAAATCAGTATATACAAAAATTAGATAACCCAAATTAAGAAATTAATAATATAGGGTGAAATATGAAACATAACTCCATTATAGGTAGATCATCTTTAAGATAATGGATACCATTTCATGAAAACTTCATTTCGGAAAAATATTTGTATTAATTATTTTAAAATTCATAGTTATGGGAACATTTTCAAAAAGACTCCTTTTTAAGTATGTAAAAATAAAACCTATCATGGAAATTGATTTAAATAAAAATATATTGTTACCCATAAATAAAGTAGAACATAATTCAGAATGGAATTTACAGGAAAAACAAGTTTTAATGTTAAATTTTATAAATCAAATAATATAATTTGAGTTACCAAGTCTATTAAATTTTCCCTTAATTTCCATGAATTTTTTTCACCACCAATATCATAAAGATAAACACCATAGTTACCTACTACATAAAATTATTCATATAAATTTATATTTATTTTCTTAATTAATAATAATTTTCTTAATGTATTATATGTTAATAATAATTTTTTCAATATAAGGAGTTAATACTCTAGGCCATTTTGAACTAGGTTCATAAAATACATATTGAACATAATTCCTCTACATTATTTCATTTTTAAGACCATTAAAAATATTTTAATTTATTTTTCATAAATACCTATAATTTTTTAACTTTATCCCATTGGAGTTTTGGTCACATTTCATAAACACAAACTCGGAGTTGAACTAGTTTCAGGCTATATACTAATATTGATAGATTGCCTTGTAAAAATCATAAAATTTTTATTTTTCCTTAATAAAACATATTCATGATATATATATCAATTATATATATATTTCATATATAATCATAAAATATAATCTAATACCATCCATGATACCGATAGTGAAAAAAATATTTCATTTTCCATAGACGAAATAGTCCCCACGTATGCTTGATTAACGATATCATTTCTGAAAAAATAAAGGAAATATAATATATGATAAATTATCATTTTAGAGTTATAAATATGTCATAAAGAAAATTATAATTAATCAATAAATTCTATGTTATGATCAATGAGAGGTGGGTAATAAAAACAAAAAACATCACTTTATCAAGGTTCCAGCCGCACGAACACATGCTTATTGTTAAGAAGTTTTTTAGTTGATCAGAAGTATTGAATAATTATAATACAATAAATATAAATAATTTTAAGTTTAATAGTGATTATTATTTAGTTAAGTTAATAATTATAGGGATAATTTCATAAATATTATTGTAAAATATACTTATAAGAGATAGTAATAATCATGTTGGACACTAGAGTGTTCTCTCAGAAAACACCTAATAAATTAAGGCCTTAGGAATGTTAAAGGTGAGAAGAAGATTATAGAAGTTGGATTTGGATTTATAAGTGGAAAAGTGGAATATTTTCAGCAATAATTTCAATGTATTTGTGAGTCTTGAAGTGGTGGAAGTGTTTACTTTTTATAAGTGACTAGAACAGTAGTTTTGAACATTGTCAGTTTCTCTCCCTCTCACCCTAGGATTTTCCTTAGTGTTGATCTGGAGGGGAGAGGTTTTCCAATTCCTTCACCCTCCCCTACATCTTTTATTATTTACTTATCTTTTATTTTCCCTTACCACTAAAATCTACATGATTCTGGGCTTTCATCTTGGGTGATTTATCTTGCATGTATTCCATCGATGGGCCCCGTCTTGGTGGTGTTGTTTTTCATGGTGTATTTTTTAAAGGGATGCATCGATAGTCACATTGAAATTGTATGATATTGGTTCCCCTAGCTTCTTAAACCTTATTTTACCTCTAATTCCACCATGCCTCTCAATGTAGGATCTAGATCAGGGGTAACAAAGTGGTTCTGGAATTTTTGGTTCAACGGTCAGTAGTTTCTCTTGGCACTCTCACATAGGCTTTCTCATTTTTGACTTCTGGGTTAGGTTACATTGTGGTCCAAATCCCATAGAAGCACAGAACCCATATCTGGCCTAATTTTACTCTTTACCTTTCCTATTAGGACCTATAGTGGTGGTAATATAGAGTTTTTGGTATGTGGGACTTGTTTTCCATCAATTTTCTTTGTATGACTGGAGTTAGTTTCTCCTATGAAGATGTTTCTATTTTTTCCTCTTTAATAGCAGTGACTTTAAAAGGTGGAAAAGATATTGGAATTTGATATATTTTTGGTTTTCTAAATTTTTCTTCATGTTTCCCTTTAAAATTAGTGGTGAAGGATTATTAATTCTTTTTCATCATGTGTTCGATCTATTCAAGGTTTTTTAGCGAAGGTTTCATCTTATCTATGTAGTACTGTAATTTCTGGTTATGATGGAGGCCATCATGGCCATTCATGATGGTTTTTTATTGATTGTTTTTATGTTTTCATGTGGGACATTTCTCTACATTGGTGGTTTTTTTATTTGGGGGAAGATGGATGGTGGTTAGATTTGTTTTTTGTATTGTATGACAGTGTTATTGGTTTCAGGCAGTTGCTTTCCACAGTAAATGGTATAGTGATATCAATGATGGTGGTGACATGATTTCTTGATGATGTTGGGTCACATGATTCTGATGGTGGTGAAAGGATGTGAATTTGGCTAATGTGGGTAATCATGGCGTGATATGTCATTGGATTCTGTGTATTTTTAAATTTTGAACATTTTTTTCTTTGAATATGTATCTCACACATAGAATTTTTGTGACTGTTAAACCATAAAGTTTATTATTTTAAAATAAAAAATAAAATAATTTTCAGTCAATAGAATGGTAGTTTTGTAAGTAACAATTAAATTTTAAATAATGTAATGTTACTATTCAAGGGTAAATGGACAAATAATAAATAAAAGAGGTGGGAAAAGTGAATTTATGTATAAAATAACCTAAACCAAAAATTATGTAGTAAACATTGAGTGTTTTATGGTTTTTTGACTTTTTATTTTCACCCTATTCTATTTTTACCTCAGAAGTTTATTTTTAGACTTAGTAATTAATTTTATTTAAAAAATTATTTTTTACTCATTTTACATAATTTTAATCTTCTTATTTCAAATTTTAAAATCATTTTATCCAACAAAATATGATTGGATAATAATTTTATGTTTATATTTGTGAACATAATGTGAAAAAATATTTTTTATAAAAAAACATGTTTTTAAGTATAAAATTTAAATATAAGAACTATTTATATCAATTCCCAAGCAATAAATTGGTAAATTTAAAAATAATAAATGTTATGAGGGTTTAATTTCATTCAAAAACATATTCCCACTATGAAAATTCATGATTCAATGAAAATAAAAAAAAATGTTTTTATCAGAGCACCACTGTAATATACTCCTAAAAATACTGGATATTTGATTTCAAAGTTAAAATATTATATTAAAATGAATAAATTTATTCCTTAATTTCATATTTGATCACCTTATTTTTTTAATATTTTAGGATATAGATAACACCCTAATATTTTAGAATATATTTTTCTTTAAATAAATTATAACTATTTGATAGCTTGCTTGGTACACACCACCAAGCTTAAAACGAACAGTGTTATATTACAACCATATAGTTAAATTATTGGTATGAATAGGAGTAATAAAATTATGTAACGTATATATAATGTTTTTTTATATTTTTAATGAATTAATTAATTCATAATAAATAATGGATTAATTTTCTGAAAATTCATTTTATGCCTCAAAAATACATTTTATTCAAATGTGGTTTTTAATTCATTTTCTCCTCAAATATTATAATTAATTACTACCAATTTTAGAAAAAAAAATAAAAAAATTATTAATTTTTTTAATTCCCCGTTTCATTATAGGATTAGGATTAATTATTGAGATATTTTTTGAAAAGTTTTATTTTTTAGAGAGTAGGGAAAAACTTAATATTTAGAAATTTCATTTTTGTTTCATTAAAAAATGTAATTAAAAACTATGATTATTTTTTGAAATTTGATTCAAAGTTATATAAGATAAATTTTATTGTATATAATTTATTCAATTCTAGAGAATCAACATTATAATATTATATTGGTGTATTTTTATTTTTATTCTTAAAGAGGAAATTTTCTAAAAATATATTTTTCAATTTGTTTTATGAATTTATTTCAAAATTGAGCTCATCCAGAGATGTAAATTTAAAAATAAAAAATTAATTCAATATTCTGAATCAGGATGATAAAATTATATAAATGGGCCCTTTTTAAATTTTTTCATTTTGAACAAAAATAATTGTAAATACTTGTTACCTTGGTAAGGGTAAAACATGTAATACAGGGTTAAAACTATGATATATGGTTTGAAAAGAAACCAAAAACATTAAATTATTTCACGATATGGTTGTTATTTGACCATATCCATCCAAATTTTGAATATAGAGAATTTTTGTTCAATTATCCTTTAAGAATTACATTTATATTAATTTAAGTAAAGAATAAATAAAAAATTTTACTCTCACTTTTAATATATATATATATATATATATATTATTTTCATTTGGATAAAAAGAAGTTAAAATTATTTATCAGTTGTTCATTGTAATTTCAATACATTAATTTTGTTAAATTAATTTGTCTGTATTTATTATTGATGATATAATTACCTGAAATCTTATACAGCATCGATACAGTTCTTATGAAAGAAGTATAATACTTTTGTTAAAGGATATAAACAAATTAAAGTAATATTTTTTTGATCAATTTTATTATTAAAAAAACTTATTAGGTAATTATAATTTATACATTACATTACAAGTTTTTATATTTAAATTCTAATTCTATATTGTTGTATTTGAAGTAAAATTAAATTAATCACACCAAATATGACTTTAAGGATTTTTAGGTTAAATAGTATTTCGTTAAATGATTTAAAAATTTAAAAAATTATTGAATAATGGAAATTGTGATTTTAAATGGTCTAAAAATTCATCTACGAACTATTTGTTATCCACTGGTCACATTTTTTGTAAATTTACAACCTATAAAATCTAATAAATGCATTAACACAGTTAATGATAAAAAAGGGTTAATGAGGGGGTTATGTGAAACTTTAAGGTTTAAAATAGAACAAAATAATGTATATATTATAATGTTTGAAGATATTTTTACCTTATAATGTCATAAATTATAAATTATTACAATTTTGTGACACGCGAAATGATTATGACGTGTATTTTCAATATTTTATGTAATCCTAGGTGTTTAATTCTCCTCATTTCTAAAAAGGAACCAATTCTCATCCCCTACTCACCAATATTGATAACTCTATATCAAACAATAAATAACCAAAAATAATTATAGATTCCTTTTATTCATTCTTTATCACATGTTTATACCCTAATAATATCCAAAGGGGGATAAATGTTCTATCTAAATATGGTCTCTCAAAGAAGAGGTAATAATCTTACCCAATTGCTTCACAGTTTTTCTATTATTCTAATTTCTATAAAATTTTTGTTCCTACAATAACATGATAAATCTGGTATAATTAATATAATTATATGTTATTATTAATATAGAACCATTTTCATCCCCCTTTCCATCAAATTTAAAATGAATGTATCACATGTTTTTATGTGCGGACTACTATCTCCGCATAGCGATATGATTAATTTTCCATGATCATATTTGAAGGTCTCATATTATGAGGCATTTAATGTATTTATGATATATTTATATCATAATTATTCTTATATAAATTTTACTTATTTTCAATATTCTTAACATTCCATCTATTGTAAATTGATAACATTGTTTGTGTGTACGTAAGGACTACCACCTCCACAAATTGATGTGATATGTTTTTCATTGGTTATTTTTGTGGATGGAAATTGGAATATATTAATAAAAATTTATGATATTCATGACATAATAATTATTCTTTACATGTGAATTATTATTCTCTTTTCCTTCATTTCATCCATCAAAAAGTAGAAATGTGACTTTTTTATGTACAGTCCACCATCTCTAAAAAGTAATGTAATTGATTTTTCATCACCATATTGTATGTATTATTATAAAATTGCATGTGATGAATAAATAAGATACTAAATTAATTATTTATATTATTTATTTACTCATACCATGACCAAGGGTCCTATACAAGAACTATCAAACCAAAATATGTGTTGAAAATAGACATGTTTTCACCCAATAACTCATTTTGATGAAGAAATTGTAAATAAACGGATAATTATAAATTATAAAGGAATGATACATAGAAATTTATGTATTAATATGGTTTCTGAATATATTTATAATAAAATTATATTTTTTATAACATATATTTGAACATGTGTGAAGAAAGAATGGGCTTGAGGTAAGGGATTCCCATCTCACCTTTGTTTTAGAGAGTCATTCTCCATAGTAAACACTTATTTCCTTCATGTGGTGTATATAATTACCCATTTTAATTTTATATTATTAATATTTTTATATTAATTGTATTTAAATCCTCATATGATGTTTTATATTTCATGGGTGTTATCACTCAAAATATACCAAAGTGGTAAGAGTTTATGTTACAATCCCATTTTGTTTTGATATTATTTCGGGTAAATTTATCTTGATGAAAATCATATTGATCTTATACTTTAAACCCCATATATTTTCTTCTTCTATATTTATTCAATGTTATTTTATTTATTAGTTCCATTTTCCACTATTTTGTACTTAATTTTTTTGAGAATGTGTTTTTAAGCAAAACTTGACCTTATTTTATCTTAAGTTGAAGGACACTTTTTTCTATGTCAATGATGGTAAAAAAAAATTTATAGAATTTCTTATCTATAAAATAAATATTTTTAAAATTAAATTTCGTTTAAAATTTACTTTATTTATAATTTTTTAAAAGGAATAATTTTAAAGAATTTTTTTTCAGTTATGTCATTTCTTATGTTTTGAAAAATTGTGAAATTAATTTTCTCATATAACATATATCGTTTGATTAAATTTTCCCACTATGAGGATCATTTTTTTCATTGAAGGTTCCATTAAAAATTTACAATAGTTCATTTCATATAATACTATTTTCTCAATATTATATGATTTTTAGCTAAAACATTATCAGAGGAAAAAATTTATTTCTATTATGATTTCAAATAATGTTTCAAATGTTCTTTTAAATGCATTTTAATCTATTTCAAATTCCTTTAATGATTTTTTGTTTCATTGGGGATAATATAATATAATTCCATCTAGTTTTTTCGATGACTTATGATGGTGATGATCTTAGGATGATTATATGAAACCAATTTCATTCTAATGGGTTAATTAATAATTGATGAGATCATTAATTATCCTATGATATTATCAACTTTTTCTATGGATGGACTATGATTATGTGATGATAAGATGTTTATGAAACCCATTGATTTTACATAGGTTATAAATTACTGATATAATGAATATTTTATGATCTTATGGAATAAATATGTATTATTTTCATTATGTGATAGGTTATCCTATAATTATATAACCCTTAAATTCATTGGGAAATGAATTATAACTTGTAAGATGATAATGACTGGAATGGGTAGTGAACCTAGTTGAGTAAGGGGGTATTTCCACTATGATATTATTGAGAGAGAAAATCCTCTAAGTAAATTATATAATTGTATGTGAACTCAATCCACTATGATGGACTTGGAATTGATCCCTAAATAAGAAAATGTGTTTCCCTACTAATTTTTAATCAAGAAATTTATGTTTGACACATATAACATATTATCATAGATCACAGTTGATTATGGATAACTTTGTAATATTTTTTCTTATGAATTATTATTAACACAACATATTCCATGATTAATGATTAATGATCGATGACTAATTGGTTATGACACTATTATGTTATAATCATGTTCTCATATGCTTATTTTTATGATCACTTATAAACATTCATTGATATCTCATATGCTTAACCTTAGTTAGCATCTAATATGTCCCTTTAATATGTTTCTTTGTTAACTGGGTTATCAAGAATGGTATTATACAAGAAATTTATAATAAGGGTAATGTTAGGGAAGAAACATATAGGATATGTTGAAGATATTTTATAAAATAAGGTCAATATTTATCAAGTATTCAAAGACACTGAATATTTACAGTCCTCAGGTGTGTAATATTGATAATTTTTTTGAATATTCATCTAAAATGATGTAATATATGTATAATTTATTCTTAGATAACCTTTATATGCTTAAGAAATCATAAAATCATAAAAATAATAATTTTCTCAAAAAATAGTATTATTTTTACTAAAAAACTTTTTTAGAACAAAATAAAAAATTACGAATAGGTAATTTTTTATTTTATGAATTAAAAAACAAATTTTATTTTTTAAAAATTAAATTATTTAATTTTCAAAATAATTTTTTATATGAAAATAAAAAAAATAATGAAAACTTATTTTTCTGAATATGACCTTTTTGAGTTTTAACTCATATTAATTATTTATGGTCCATAGTTAATTGAATTTTGTGTATTACCATCTAAGTGCTTATTATATATTTATTAATAATGTTATTTTAATATTTCATGGATTATTTACATTGGGTGTAGTTTGTTACACATGTTATCAAACATAAAATCATTTTAAAAAGGTTTAGAATTTTAAATAATTAGATTCTACCCCCTTAAATGAATATCATCCTCAAAATATTTTAACATATAGGAAAACATGTTAGTTTACTTTTTCTCATTATATATTCTGGTTCCCATTTAGCTTCTTTAATATTATGATATCACTATATAACTACTACTCAATGGGAGGTCTTATTTCATAGCTTTAGGTCTCTTTGATGCTGAGTTTCCATTGGATGATCCTCATATGAGAGATAAAGTTATAGTTTCATATCATCCATGTTCAGTACATGTGAGGGGTGTGGTATGAACTTCCATGAAAAGAATAAATTGACACATAATGTAAAAGGTATAGGTCAAGAGGTGGTTCTAATAGATATGATTCTTCATTGAAATTATCACAGAACTCTAAGGGATCAACGTACCTATTTCTTGGATTAAATTTCAACCAAAAAAATCAAAACCTATTTCTAGGGATATATTAAGAGAATTTTCTTATCACCAACATTAAACTATAGATATTTTTTAAAAATATCTATATAATAATTTCTTGATTTTTTATTATTTTAAAATTTCACGGAATGGTTTGTTTGTTCCATATCATTTATTGAAAAGGGTTGGGCTCTATCATATTTCACTCCCTTACATCTTCATGGATTATATATTCTTATATTTATTACTATTAAGATCCTCACATGTTCCATCAAAATAGTATAATAGAACTTTTTTAATAAGATAATTCTACTAGGGTGTGGTGTTGATCCAAACAAGATTGTAAATCCATAGTATATGATCTTGACCTATCCTTTTAATTTTGATTTGTCCTCTCAGACATAACATCTATCTGAGAATTATAAGATGTGATGAAAATCATATTTTTTTCCAATGAATTATGAATACATATCCAAAATATTTACAAAATTATCAAGTCTTGATCAAATAGAATAGATATTGGTACTCAATGCAGCCCCAACACATTTTTATGTATATCCTGGATAGTTGATCAAGAGATAAATATTCATTAATAGAAATAAAATTTGTAGTCTTTGAATGTGTTTTACTAAAACATGAATATTTTTATGACATTTAAATGTTTTGGGGCATCTTAAAACTAAATCCGTTGTGATTTTTTCCTTTTTCATACTATTATGGGTAATTCTTGCAATATATTCGTAGATTTTTTTATATTCATCCTTAACTTTTTGGAATATAAAACATTGAGATATATTTTCTATAATATCTTTATTCATGTTATCCTGTAATAAGATTTTGTTCAGATGTGAATCGATATTCCTGCTTTTTGGGAGAATAGATATGAGATCTAAGAATCGTCAAAATATCCCTTATTCAATTAATAATATTATGGGACACATATCCTGATTCCAACCCATATTACTATATCCTTATCAAAGTAAAACACTGGAATATTTTCTACAAATTTCAATATCTCTACAAAATCATTATGGGGTTCATTAAACTTTATGTAAATGAATAGTTTACCATTAATATGGGAAATATATTATTTCTCACCTTCCCTTTTTTAATTCATGATACATCATTCACAAATCCAAGAATATATAGTGTTTTTCAACCATAATCATAGATAGGGTAGCATGATACACCCTTCAAAAATAATTATCCACAAATTTTTTATTCCAATAGTTTTAATTTATTAAGTGTTCATATACTTTTATTAGTTCAAACCATCTCCATTGGTAACTATTAAACTACTTCTATGTGAATATTTATTCCAAAAACATATGTGAGTATAAATAAAAAACTTATCACCAAAGATATAAAGTCTCCAAATTATTAATGCATTGATCATCACCATAGGCTATAAATAATACCTCTTAATATTTTTATCATAGAGGTATAATTTACATAAGGCATAAGTAATAACCTTCTCAATTTTCAGTAAGATGCATCCCATTCCCTCCTACAAGGAATCATTATATATTACAAACCCTCCTTCATTATAGGGTAATGTATGTATAGTAGTTGTCACCAATTTATTATTCATTTACTTACACAATTTTTCCTAAAGGAACTTCACTACCTACCTTGTTAACATTATTAGTGGATTTGATAGTCCTATGAAATTTCTCACAATATGCTTATAGTATCTATTTATACTAAGAAAACTACAAATCTTGGCTACTATGGTTTTTTTGAGACATTATTATGTAACTTATCTTTATGAAGGATATAGAGATTTTCCCTTACTAGTTACTAAACGAGCCAATAATTACACCTTTTTATCTACAAATTACATTATATGAACTTTTAATAAAAAATTACCTTTCATAATTTTATCTACATAATTAGAAAATCATATTCATGATTTTACATTCTATTTATATAATAATATCAATTATAAATACATGGAAAAACTAATTTAGGTGTTCTGTAGAGACTCTATTTATTAATCCAATAAATATTTTGATTAAATTAGTCAATCTGAATGGAATCACTATAAACGCATACGATGAATGACTCATTCAAAATGGAGAATTTGAAATATCCTCCATTTTTAACCATTTCTAATGAAATCTATAATGGAGGTCAATATTCAAAAAGTACTGAGTTCCTTTGAGTATATTTATTATTAATTTTTATCTTATTAAGCTCATGATAGTTAATTAAAAGGTAACATTGTTTCATATTTCCTCTTAATGAATTTGACTGATGCTCCCCATGGTGAAGCATTGGGGAAGATAAAACCATTTTCTAAATTAAACTTTAGCTAATTCATTAATTCCATTAATTCAATGGGAATAATCTATATAGACTCCTTGAGATTGGAATAGATCAAATTATATGTTCAATTTTAAACTCAAACTCCTACTTTGGAGGAAGGCTGGGAATATCATATAATAATAAATCAGTATTTCTTGAATAAGAGGCATCTCAAAAACACTAACATTCTCATAGATCATTTAATGTAGAAACCCATCATTTTTGGGTATTATGTCCCATAATATCAATTCTTATTCAAAGAGGATATCTTCCTTATATTGGTACTTGAGAATAGGATAATCCAAGATATGTAATGATACTTCCTTATCATGGTAGTTGAGATGTTCTCTATGAAGACAGAACCATTCAATTCCTAATATTACATAATATTATACTAGGGGATGTAAAAAATAGATTTTCAAGGACCATGTCCCTAGGAGTCCACCCATCATATTACTAATCTTACCAACGATTTCTTAAATATGGAGTAATAATTTTATCCCATGCATTAATACTAGTGTAATGACACCCATTGTTAACTCAATCCTATTTGTTTCCAGTAATTAATAAAACCAAAATGGAGTTAACATGAGTGACATAAAATTAAGATGATAAGAGATTAATAAATTAAAATTAATTAAATTATAAAACATTTTATTCTTTAACACAATCACATTAGTCTGTAATCATTTAGTTCAACCTTTATCATTTTTGGATAAATTTTATGATAGGTGTTCTGATACTTCTTGAACTAAGACCCCCAATTTACCATGAAATAAATATATCAAAATAGTACATATATATTATTAGAAAAATCAAAGAATACCCCTAGTTATTTCTTAGAAAGGTGTGTATTTAGGCCTCTATCTTATGCACCTCGTCATGGTTGAGTTAACACCCTACATATAGCATCCCATATTTTTATAACATAACTTTCATTCCATTACATGGAACTGAGGATCTTTAAGGTTTAGTGTCTTGGAAACAAGGAACATAAAACATGAAAAAAAAACATTCTTCTTAAACACTTGAAAGGCTTCTCTTCATGTTCACCCTAGGCTCATTACTGCATCTCATAACCTGGGGACATACATCAAAAGAAAGGGTGAGCAGAAGGCCCAGCAAGGGAACAAGTGAAACATTTTACATATGAACTTGAGATACATCAATAAAGTCATGAAAAGAACTTTAAGGCATGAAAATGAAATCATGAGGCATATAATAATAAAAAATAAAACTTTTTCATAACTTGAAGATGTGCCTACATCATTTAACATAGACAATCATGAACATATCACCAAGGTCCATCCCCAAGGTGTCATTTGAAAATTACCAAGGTTATTCACCAAGGTATCGTGAAAATTGTAATCTCTAGTGGTTACATCATTACCCAATGCATTGGAGCGCTATCAGGGCGCACCCTTAAATTTGCCTTTATTATCATGTGAGACACATATATCATCATCAAGCATTTCATAAATAACCCATATAGCATAAAATAAATGGGTTTCATTTCATAATCACAACATTTTAAAAACTGCTTTAGAGACATGATCTTTACGTCACTTTAAAACCCACAGAAAAAGAAGGTGGGTCTCATGTATGTAAATCCCAGAATTTAAAATAGAACATTTTGGTATATATGTGAATACCCCTTTATAAAAAAGAGCTTTGAGTATTCACTTAATAATATAAAAGAACTTTAGAAAAAGAGAGAGACATTTTGAGACGGAAATTCTGCAGCATAACGGCTATGTTATGAGGTTTTAGAAGACATTAAAAAGAGAGGGAAAATGGGTCAAACATTAACAAATGACCCCAAAAACAGTATATGGACCGAATAAGAAGGATACATGATCATGGTAATGAAATTTCAAGGACATACCATTTTAAATGAAAAACATGGAAGGAAGACAAAAATTAGATTTCTCTTATGAAAGTTCGGCAGCCTAACGGCGTTACTTAAACTTCAACAAAAATGATTTGAAAAGATCAAATAGGGTCTATCATCATGTGAAAATAAGAGTTCAGTATGATATATATAGAGATAATGCCCCAACATAACAAAAAGGAACTTGAAAGAATTGACATGAAAGTAGAACTTCAAAACGAGAGGGGTGAAGAACTACTTAAAAATTCGGCAGCCTAACGGCGCCACTTAAAACTTCAAAATACTGAATTGAATAGATCAAAGGGGGTCTCTCATCATATGAACATAAGAGTTCAGTATGATAGATATAGAGATAATAACCCAACATAAAAAAAGGAACTTGAAAGAATTGACATGAAAGTAGAACTTCAAAACGAGAAGGGTGAAGAACCAATTAAAAATTTGGCAGCCTAACGGCGCCACTTAAAACATCAAAATACTGAATTGAAGCGATCAAATGGGGTATCTCATCATATGATCATAAAAGATCAGTATGATAAATTTAGAGATCATACCCCAACATAACAAAAAGGAACTTGAAAGAATTGACATGAAAGTAGAACTTCAAAACGAGAAGGGTGAAGAACCACTTAGAAATTTGGCAGCCTAACAACGCCACTTAAAACTTCAAAATACTGAATTGAAGAGATCAAATGGGGTCTCTCATCATATGGTCATAAAAGATAAGTATTATAGATATAGAGATCATACCCCAACATAACAAAAAGGATCTTGAAATAATTGACATGAAAGTATAACTTCAAAATGAGAAGGGTGAAGAACCACTTAAAAATTTGGCAGACTAACGGCGCCACTTAAAACTTCAAAATACTGAATTGAAGAGATAAAATGGGGTCTCTCATCATATGATCATAAAATATCAGTATGATAAATTTAGATATCATACCCCAACATAATAAAAAGGAACTTGAAATACTTTACATGAAAATAGATATTGAAAATGAGAAGGGAGAAAGAATCTGTTACAAATATTTCGGCAGCCTAACGACGCCACTTAAAACATCATAAAACGAAATAATGAGAGTAGGAGGGGATATCTCATTATTTGAACATGAAAATGGCAGTAAGAGGAGTATAAAATAACACCCTTTAACATAAGAACATGGAGCATAAAAGAAATTACATAAACGAGATTTCTTGAAAAGAAAGAGAAAGATCGGATCCCTTACCTTAAAACGTAACTCTTAAAACTCAAAGGTTGGGACCTTGAGGGCTTGGGGGAACCTTGGGAGGACTCCTTTGGAGGTAAGGAGACCATAACTTCGTTTAGTATGGTTTTGGAGTCGAAATGATGAGAGGAGGGCTTGGTATTTATAGGGAAAGTGAGGGGAAAAGGCATTAATGGCCAAGGGACACCTCAAAAGTGGTTTTCTCAAAAGCATGGGCCCTCCCATGGTACTTCCCATAAAGTTAGGCCACATGGAGACCCCCACACAATAATTCATCCTCTTTAGTCGTACATCCTATAAAATATCTCATGACATCATCATGACACAGTTATGATGTCATTAAACATACCGAAACCCTAAAACTGTATTTTTACTATTCACTGAAAATTCAACTTTCTCAGAAAAATCCCAAAATTTCACCTTAACCAAATATCAATGCTCTGATTTCAAAAATGAACTCCATTTTATAAAAATAATTTTCTAAATATTTTTAATTAAATTTTTAATTAAAAACACTATTCATCGAAAATTTATTTTTTTCAGAAAAATCCCCAAAAATTACCTTAACATAATATCGATGCTCTGAGTTCAAAAATGAAGTCCATTTTATAAAAATAATTTTCTAAATATTTTTAATTAAATTTCTAATTAAAAAACACTATTCCTCCGAAAAAACTAATACTTGAATAATAATTTATGAAACTGTTATTTAACCATTTTATTGAATCACATTAATTAATCAAAGTGCCTAGATTATTTTAATACTTTCTTTAAGTGAGATTACTAATCCATTTGGATACATTATTAATCCTAATCATAAAATCACTATTCATAATTTACTATTCATCAAAAATCAAGTTGATCTTATTAGACTATAAATTTCGTACTGAACATAATTGTAGAAGACCATTTTTTGAAAATCATTACACATTTTTAATTATTTAGGGTTTACATAAACATATTTAAAATATCCGTTTTCTAAAATTCATCAAAAATATGCATACTATATTTATCCGGTCATTTTAAAATTCATAAACTTCATCATAATAAGAAATCCCAATTTTTATTTAAAACAAAGGATTACACAAGACAGTTACGGTCTCCTTACATATCCTCTTATCACACCAGCATAGGACCTAAGTGTAAGGTGTGCTAAGGTGAGAGAATCCGAGGGAGGCTTGGCCAACATCGCACGAGTAGTAATTTCTATCAGTTTGAACTTCTCGCGAAGGCGATCCCGTTCTAGCTTTATACGATGAAGTTCAGCTTGGGTTTGGTCCAGAGAAAAGCCCAGTGGTGCTACCTCCTTCCCAAGTTCTGTTAGATGGGCTTCGATCGGTCCAAGACTACTGGGTGAGGCCATCGAATCTTCTTTCTATATTAATTAACCAAGATTGCTTGTATTTAGAGACAATAATCAAAACGTTTAGTTTCCAGTGGTCATATTGACCAATGGTCATATAACATTCAAAAACCAACAGTCTCATTTTAATTATACTCATGTTATCAAATGAAACATTTTTGTTGAGTATAAAAATAAAATAAAATAAAACATAAAATTAGGAAACAATATTTATTTAAAATTTCGGGTCGTTACACTACACACCCTCTTTGGGGGTTATTACCCATAGTTAAAACTTTTCCAGAGCCCACATACACATTCCAGAAACAAGATGGGAATATATTTTCTTGGAAAACCATATTATATATAATTTTACAACATTTTATGATATCATTCTATACTCAGACATATCCCTTGACTTTTCCCTATGGTTTTCACTATAATTATCTAATCTAATCTTCAAAAATAATAGAACCTCTATTTTGATACCAACTATAGTGACCCAAGATTAAAATTCCCTTATTTTGAATCTGTTACAACAAATAGAACATTATATATCATATATAATCATAAGGAAAAATAGGTTTTTATTATTTTTAGACTATATGTATTATTATATTACTCTAAAAAACTTCTGACCGTTTCTCTATAAAGGCATTATATTATATCATATTCCAATCATCTCATTAGTAAGACTCATCCTTGTAACCTAAGGAATAGAAAAATATGAAAGGGTTGAGGTAAAATTATTAAAAAGGGGTGAATAATAATTTCATCAAGGACATGTTCCTATGAATATAAAAAAAATTATTATAAGATAAATTCCATAACATCATGAGTGATTAATAATAAATATAAGTGATCTTCAACGTATATAGGAAAAACATTCATCTAAAAAATATAAACATAGAATGATAATATATATATATATATATCAGGGATTAGAATAATTTGACATAAATATTTGAATCATGATTTCATAGGATAATAATGATTATCATCCATTAATTTAGGGAAAAACATTAGCATTGGTAAATAATACCTTGATGAGTGACACCATCAGTTCTGTTTCTTATGATATAGTAAATTGTACTCATGAATACCAATATCATGAGATATTAACACATAAATAATTCATTGTAGAGTGATATAGGATAGTACACAATTTTCATACATACTTAAGTGTTCCATATAGAAATCATTCCCATTATAAATCATTATGAACCCACACAAAGGAAATTGTTTTCACACATCAAATAGGTATAAAATAAAATCCAAAATTATATCTACTGATATTGAGAAACTTATCAGAAAAAATAAAATAAAAATTTATAGTGAAATATGAATCATAAATATATTTAATTTAGACCATTTAGAAGTTAATGAGTACCAAATCATAGTATAAGATATTTAGACTTGATTTAGTATTCATCAATTTAAAATTTATATTTAAGATGATATTTTCAAAAGGTATCCTTTTTAAATACATATAAAAAATTTCATAGAAATAGAATTGGGTTAAGAACCATTTTACCCTTCAATAAAAATAAAATAAATCATAATTTAAAATCATGGAAAAACAAAGTTCAATAATAAATTATATAACTCAAAGAATTTATTTTAATTAACAATTTTTATTACATTCATCCATGATTACCATAGAAGTGATTTAACCTCAAATATCATAAGTTTAAATATATCAATTCCCTATTTTATATCATTATTCATATTAATTTACCTGTAAAATATTTCTTTATATCAATTTTATACATTTTTTTTATTGTTATAATCTATTTTTCAGCATCGAGTGTTAATAGATTTTTTTGTTTTGAACTAGTTTCATAAAAATGGGGTAAATCATCCTTGTTCTGCCTAATTTAGTCAATTATGAACCATTTAAGGTACTATAATTTGTGTTCCACAAAGACCCATAGTGTTATAATTTCATCACATGGTATTTTTAATCACATTTTTGGAATATTTAAAATGTGTTGAACTATTTTTGGGTTAATTACTGATATCGATTAGATACTATAATTTTTTTTTTAAAAAATTATCCAAATAAACAAAGTAAATATATATATATATATATTATAGATATATATCTTTCATAATCATCAAATAAAAAATTATTCCATCCATTATGATGTTTGAGAAAAATGGAATAAATCATTCCATGATGGCGGTTATCCACACGTACACATGATTGATGATATCTTCTCTCAATGAATGGTTGACATAATGATATATGATAAATTATAATTATAGAGTTATAAATTTAAAATTAAGATTATTATATTTTATAAAACCCATTTTTTACTAACCATAAGATGTGTTGAGGAGAAAAAAACATTGCTTCATAATATCAGTAGTCCAAACATGATCACAATCGATGTTATCTTCTTTTATCAGTCGATGAAAAGGATTGAATAACTTTTTTAAAAATACTATTAATATATCATAGTATCATAATGATTAAATTATAATTATATTGATAAGTTTATTGATGATTTATGGAGGGGTAAATTAATATAAAATATTAAGATAAAGTAATACACTTGTTCTAAGCTTGAGTTTTCTTTTGGAAAACTCTTTAAAAATAAATGGATTAAGAAAAAATGGTGAATAAATGATTCTAGGAGTTGGAGATCGTTCAAATATGATATATTTGGTATATGTAAAATAAAATACTTGAAGTAAAGGAGATTAATGAAGTTTTTAAAGTGTTAGCTTTTTAAATTGAAGATTAAGGTAGTTTTTTAAGTAACCAGGTCATTTTAAATAATATAATATAATCATTCAATGATGAATAGAAAAAAATGGAAATATTTATTCTGTAATGTTATTTTTATTTGAAATTCACCTTAAGCATTCATTTTTAAGTAAACCATGAATCTTTAAGGTCTTTTTATTTTAATTATTTAACTTTTACCCTAATTTACTTTTACCATAGTAATTAACGTTTTACTTTAGTAATTAATTTTATTGAAAAATTTTATATTTCACCCTTTTACCTAATTTCATTCTTCAAATTTATAATTTTGGAATCATTTTATCAAATAAATTTTCAATGTATTTGAATTGATAATTTTAAGATTAGCACACATACCACGTGAAAACATTTTTTAGAAAAAACGTGCTTTTAGGATTTAAGTTTATATAATCCATAGTTATTAAAATCATAAATTTCCATGAAATATATTACTTTATTAAAAATATTTTTTATTATAAATTCGTGAAATTATGAATCCTAATCTCACCTTTAAAATTATTATTTTAAATAAAATTCTTACATGAGTTTTTATTAAAGTAAATTTTAATCTAGTCCTAAAAATGCATGAAAAAGCTTCTCTATGTTCAAATAATATATTATAATGAATAATTTTATTATGTTATTTCATATTTGATAACATAACTTGTTTTCTAATATTTTAGTATGCTCTTATATAGTTTTAATATAAAAAAACTAAATTTTTACTCAAACTATATTTTTGGACAAAAAATCAACCTTTTTTAGAAAATAAATGAAAAATTAACTCTATGTATCTTTATGTTATAACATAAAATATGAATTTAATTTTTAAAATATCATATTATTGAATTTTTAAAATTAATATTTAAAATAAAATTTATAATATAATGAGAAAAACTTTTATTGAAAATAATTATTATAGGTATTGATTGATATTAAATAATTGTCCTCAAGAGGTAATAACTTTTAATGGTTTACCATAACATTATTTATTATAAAATTACTAATTGTGTTCTTATAATATTTTTTAGTACATTTAAATTGGTTGTATTATGTAGAAATGTTACAAGACAAAACTTTTGTTTTACTAGGAATTAAATTGTCAGTTGTTATAGAAACAAATTCTGATCTACCAAAATTATAGGGGGATTCAAGGGGTATTCATAGGGGGAAAGGAGTAATATAGACTAAAAAAGTGGTATCTACCGAGTTAATAAACATATTAAGGAGAAGGGTGGATAACCATGAAATTGTGGGTCAAGCCTAACTTAAAAAAGCACTTTAGACTGTATTGAGTACCCAGTCAACTTTTACTATGTACCTAGTTCTCCAACTGTCACATGGTGTAATCCCAATGGAAATATGGCATGGTTCTTATCCTTATAGTTCCCCTTCTAAGTCCAACATGAAGTTAGTGGATCCCGACTAGATACACCATGTGAACTATAGTTAATGGTCTAATTATAATTATTGAATAATGCTAAACTTGTACTAAATTATACAATATGACCATGGAATCTGTTTAGGATTTATTTTTGAGGTGTCATGCTATTTTCAGGAAAATATGATGTTGGTGGTGTTTTTTCAATTTTTTTTATTATATTTATTATTTATTCTAATTTGAATATTTATGTTGGAATTTGGCATAAGTATATTATTATAAGAGTCTTATTCTCTTTGTGAAACTCTTAAAATATTTAATAGAGACTCAAAAAATGAATGAGAAAATTATAAGATTCATTGAACCATCATATGATACATATATAATTCTCTTAAGATTAATTTATATTATTTAAGTGTAATTTAGTCTTTATGTGATATTCTTGCATAATTTTAAAGGATCCACTGTGATTTCATTAGAGTCTCCTAAACATTATACAAGTCATGTAGTTTTTCATAAGAGTCATGATGAGTTTTAAATTATTCATTTTACTCTTAAGAAATACCATTTTAATTGGAAGAATGAAAAATTCATAGAATAACAAATAAAATTATAAGTTTCATTTTACTCTAATGAAAAGTGTCCTTATACAATATGGAATGGTTTGGAATTTATAGCAAGTTCTGGAAGATTAAATCATATGATTCATATATAGAATTAAAATATCAAAATATAATAGGTTATTAGTTGACTAATGATTCAAGTTGATATTCAGAGGTAATTTAATAACAATATCATGGAAAACTTTTAAAGAAATTTCAAAAGTAAATTTACTATATTATTAATAATGGTCACATTTGTGATTTTTTTAGAGAAACTTATTAGTTCTAATTAAATTCATATTAATTAAGGTTTATTTTCTATAAAAAATATTACATAAATATTTTTCACATATTTATAATAATATAAAAATAAGAAAATAGAGAACTGTAAATGAATTATTATTGATATTTCAAAAGTTATCATTGGGTTGTTACTATAAATATGTAGTCTCAAGGGGAGATAATAGAAGCTTGACTAGTGATTATTTCATTATTTACTGCTTATGTCAAAGAAAATTAAATTCTATTAATGATCATTTTGGTGTCTTGTTTTTTAGAAAGGATGTGACAAATATGTGTATGTACACTCTCATGCACAATTCAAACATTATGAATGATTGATGAGGATAGACGATATCGATGCTATATTATGTTATTAATATTTTCCTGACTTATTATATACTCCCTTTACTTATTTTATATGAAATGTGCATAATTTGTGTGAAATATTAATGTTTTTATACTAAGTATAATTTTTTATCATTTTTTAGAAGTAGTCCAATTGAGTCAGTTTACTATTTTATTTATAACTCTCACCCTTATGATCCAAATTATTTGTTTCTTGTTTTTTAGGATTCTTATTTTAATATAAAACATTTCATTAGAAGGGATCATGAGGCAATTCTGCCATTGGAAGGGTCATATGGACCACACAAGAAGTCCCAATGAATATGTGAACAAACGTGACAATCCTTGAAGATTGATTTACTGGGCTCAATACAGAAGTTCAAAAACATCAATTATCCACCATAATTTGGGGGACAATACATTTCATCTTGGATAAAAATTTCAAGGTCCAAATCCAAGTATAAGGGGCCCAACTGATTCATTTAAACTAAGCCCACCATTCTGGCGGGGAATTGAAATCATAATACAAATGTTGACTTTTTTCCTGATTTAGACATCCATGAAAGCTGATATTTTTCAGTGATAAAGCCAATATATAGTTGTCCAAAATTGTTGAAGAAATTATTTTTTTGAGGGCATATTACTATGATAAAACCCATTCACATTTCGGCAATTGGAAAGTCTGGATTGAAATAGACAGAATGACATTATTTATTAAAACCGCCATAACTTTGGATACAAAAGTCTATAGGCGTCCAAATTTTTAGGGTAGACATAAGACATCCATATCTACATCTTTGAAGAAGACACCATCTCGTGATGCATCTGTCTAGATTGGTAAATCTGCAGTTCAAATGGAGGGACAGTTTTGGAATACAAATTTCCCACAACCTTGGGCTATAAATACACCCCCTCCTCTCATTCCAAGAGGTTGGCACTTCAGCACTAAAGGAGGAGGTTTGGAATTACTAGGTCCTTGAAAAGGTTCTTGTAGGATATGCTTTGATCTTGTTTCAACAAAAGATACCTCTCCTCCACTTCTCTTCCATGTTTGTTTATGTTTGCTTTCAATTGTAATTATGTAACTGTGTTTTCATTTCAATCAAACTTTAGTGCTTGTTTCTTCTTCAATACCTCTTATTCTTCTCCACCTTCTATAGTATAATATTAATGGTATTAAAATAGTTTGAATCATTTTAAATTATAGTCCCCTATTTTTCTTTCTCATTCAATCGAAATTCCATATTTGATTCTCAAAGTCTTTCGTGTGTGTGTTCGGCACACTACTCTTTTCTTGTCCCATTATCTTTCTAATATTTTTAAATATTCACCATAAACATTAAACTCAGATTATCAACAATCCTAATGGCTGAGTAAATCTACCATTGGGGTGAGTTATAATTTGGGGATTTTAAGTGATTTAGAGTTTTTGCTCGATGAGTATTCTTTAAATTAATATTGTGTATGTTAAACTTAATATGTCATGGATTAATGATATGTTTTGTTTAGAAACTGGTTTCCATGGATTATTGGAACCATAAATACAAAACCATAAATAAGTTTTAATTGAGATTATAACCCTAAGTTATGTTAATCCTTGGATTAAATTTTTAACACTTAGGAATTCCAATCAACGTCAACATATGACATGGGTGTTAATTTAATGCAATACAAAGAAAGGCTCAAGGATATCACAAGCTTAACTCCAAAATAATTAACTCACCCCAATATTCATATATTTTATAAATCAAGAATCAACAATCAAATATATCAATTTAGCTCTGCAAACAAACCCCACCAATAAAAATACAATCAACTAAAAACAAACGACTATTACAAAGTATCATCACCATGGATTCGACCCGAGTGCTGCTATACACATTAGCAGAGCACCAGAACCTTGACCAGTCGATAAGCGACAATCGGCCACGTGTTTTAAATGGCGCAGTTTCCAGGGATGGTGCTTTAATTAGTCATTAGTTTCTGGTTATTATCAAAAAAACCCAAAAAAACAAAATTTTAAAAAAAAATTGAAAAAAACACAAAGAAAAACCTGTCTTCCTCTTAAAAATCATACACTGAAAAAAAAATACAAAGAAAAACATGTCTTCCTCTTTCTTAAAAAATCTCTCTGAATGCCCCGTATCCTTCCAAACAATCCCTCTTATTTGTTTGACCTTGAAATTGAGCGAACACTTCGCCAACTTAGGAGGAACATAATAGATAATCAAATAATTCAAGAACAAGTCCTTATCCAACCAATTGAATTAGATATGGCCAATCCTAGGGAAAAAACACTTAAAAAACTCACTGCCCCTGATATGAATTACCAACCTCTTGGTATTAAATATCCAAACATAGAGGCGGACTTTGAACTCAAATTGGGTTTGATTCATCTTCTTCCTCATTTCCACGGGCTAGCCGGTGAGGATCCACATCTCCACCTAAAAGAGTTCCAAGTAGTGTGCTCTACCATGAAGCCTCAAGGGGTTTCTGAATAACAAATCAAACTTCGAGCATTCCCTTTATCCCTAGCTGACACTGCTAAGTCATGGCTTTACTACCTACCTCCTGGTTCCATAACCACATGGAATGACATGAAGCGACTGTTCTTAGAGAAATTATTTCCTCCTTGTCGTACTGCTTCTATTCGAAATGAAATAAGTGGTATACGTCAATTCCCAAGTGAATCACTCCATGAGTACTGGGAGAGGTTCAAAAATATTATGGCAACCTGTCCACACCATCAAATCACTGACCAACTCTTGAACCAATACTTCTATGAGAGGTTATTGGCTATGTAGAGATCTCTCATAGATGCCGCAAGTGGCGGTGCTCATGTTGATAAAACTCCTGCAGCAGTAAGAGATCTCATAAGTAACATGGAAGCAAACACAAAACAATTCCATACTCAAGCACATGCTCAAGTAAAACAATCCCAATATAATCAATCAATTGAGCCGAACAAGATGACCAAGTGGATGAGTGAACTTATAGGTCTTGTGCGACAACTAGCTGTGGCTACCAAATCCCCAACCTCATCTTCTCCACAATCAATGTTTCCTAGACCTGTCAAAAACTATGGAATCTACAACTCTCCATCTCATCCAACTGACACATGTCCACAAATTCAAGAGGATCAATCAGATTAATCTAGACCAATGAAGATCAATGCAGCATATGCTCAGCAAAACACCAATCCTCAACTATCAGGTCAGTTTGTTAGAAACTTCAATCAACCTCACTCTGAGCCCTTCTCTTCTTCCTATAACTAAGGCCATAGGTATGGTAATCCCATATCTCATCCTCCTCAATTCCCTCCTCAAAACCCAAACCAGTTTCAATATGGTCAAGGTGTTGGTAACTTCTAACAACCATTTCCTTTTATACCTCAACCTCAAAGGAAGAATCCTCCTCCTGGATTCCAATATCCTAGTGAGCCTTCCCAATTCCAAAACCAATACAATCGCTTTCCCAATAACTAAAATCTAGGTAATCCCAATCCGGGACAAGCCTCTTCTTCCAAGAATCTATGGGAAAGTGCAGTGGAAGATCTTGCCTCCTTCACCCGTTCAAGCCTCAAGAACATTGAAACCCAAATTGGTCAACTTGCATCCCACCTTAGTCAGCAGCAACCATCCAAGTCTTCCCAACTCCCAACTCAACCATTACCCAACCCCAAGGTTAATGTAAGTGCAATTTCACTTAGATCGGGAAAGAAAATTATTGTGCCTCAAGATAAGTCCTCCAACCCTTCTATGAATGTTAACCTAGAAAATGAAAAGAAAAATGAACCTGAAAAGGAACCTGAAACCATTCCCTCACCTCCTTCAATTCCACTTAGGCATCCAATTCCTTTTCCTCAAGCTGTTTCTAAACCAAGGAAGTCCTTTGAACCTAATCCCGAAATGTTCGACATGTTTAGATGTGTTGAAGTCAACATTACCCTCTTAGATTCCATAAAACAAATTCCTAAGTATGCTAAGTTTATCAAGGAGTTGTGTACCCACAAGAGACAACTTAGGACCTTCGAAAATGTTTCAACCCAAGAGTCCATACCCATTAAGTGCAATGATCCATGGACCTTTACAGTTCCATGCCAAATTGGATGTTCGAACTTTGATGATGCACTCATAGACCTAGGAGCCTCAATTAATATCATGCCTAAATCCATATTCTCCAACCTTGGTCTAGGTCCCTTGCATCCAATGAGTGTTGTCATTCAATTGTCCAATTGAAGCACAGCCAGTCCCGAGGGAATAATTAAGGATTTCCTTGTCCGAGTCAATGATCTTATATTCCCTGCTGATTTCTATGTCCTTAACATAGAAGGTGAAACAAACTCTTCTCGATCTCCTATAATTCTAGGAAGACCATTCCTCATGACTGCGAGAACCAAGATTGATGTCCATTCTGGCATCTTATCCATGGAATTCAGTGACCAATAGGTCAGGTTCGACATTTTCCAAGCCATGAAATACCCATCTGAGGATCACTCTGCATTCTCAATCCATGCTTATGAGGGAAATTCTGAGAGTCAATTGAACCCCATTCCATCATGTTCATCTTGTTCTGAAGAGATATGATCTTGTGAAATCTACACTAGGATTAACAAAGTCATAAATGGTGAAGTTGATGTGGACCTTTCATTCATAGACTCCATCAATTTAGAGGATCTTGAAAACTCTCTTGAATCTCATCTCAACTCGGATCAAAACTGCTCCACCATGGACAGTATTGGAAAAAATGAATTAGAAGCAACTGAAGTCCCACCCTCCATTTCTGAGTTTCCTAACCCAAAAATGAATGATGAGACTAATCTAAAACCCCTTCTTGCACACCTTAAATATGCATTCCTCTTCCATGATCACTCATATCCTATCATTATCTCTACCACACTTACTAAAACCGAGGAATCCAAAACTTGTTCAAGTGTTAGAGGAAAACAAAAAGGCCTTAGTTTGGACCCTAGATGACATACCATGAATCAACCCTACCCTTTGCATGCATCACATCCATCTTGAGGAGTCATCCAAACCAATTAGACAACCACAAAGAAGACTCAATCCACTCATACTTGAGGTATTTAGGGAAGAGATCACCAAGCTTCTTCAAGCTGGTATTATCTACCCAATTTATGATAGTGAATGGGTTAGTCCAATTAAAGTTGTACCTAAGAAGGTTGGAATAACTTTTGTCGCAAATGAACATGGGGAGGTAGTCACAACTCGAGTGAAGAACAAATGTTGTGTGTGCATCGACTATATAAAATTGAATGTTGAAACCCGAAAAGATCACTACCCTCTTACATTACTTGATCAAATGCTAGAACGATTAGCCAGAAAGTCACACTATTGATTTCTTGATGGATACACTGGCTACTTCCAAATCCTAATCGCACCTCTGGACCAAGAAAATACTACTTTCACATGCCCCTTTGGAACATATGCATATAGAAGAATGCCTTTTGTCCTTTGTAATGCTCCTGCAACATTCCAGAGGTGTATGATGAGTATCGTTTCAGAACTCATTGAACACTGCATGGATGTCTTCAAGGATGACTTCACCATTTATGATGAGTCATTTGATTTGTGCTTGCATTCACTCTCTCTAGTCCTTCAAAAGTGTTTCAAGTGTAACCTTGTGTTAAATTTCAAAAAATGTCACTTTATGGTTGAAAATGGGATTGTTCTAGGGCACATAGTTTTAAAAGATGGTATTGAAGTTGATCCTGCCAAAATTGAAGTGATCCAATCACTTCCTAAACCCAACTGTGTTTGAGACATCCATTTATTCCTCGGTCATTCAAGTTTCTATCAGCGATTCATCCATAACTTCAGTAAAATTTCCCTCCCACTCACTCGTTTGCTCCAAAATGATGTCACTTTCCATTTTGATGAGGTTTGCAAGAGAGCCTTCATTGAACTCAAACCTGCTCTTACATATTCCCCGATAATCCAACCCCTAGATTGGTCTTTACCCTTTGAATTAATGTGTGATGCTTCTGATAGATCTGTTGGGTCTATTCTTGGTCAAAGAAGAGAAAAGATTCCTCATGTCATCTATTATGCCTCAAAAACATTAGATGAAACTCAATCTCACTACACTGTCACTGAAAAAGAACTTTTAGCAGTTGTTTTTGCCTTAAATAAATTCCGGACCTATATCTTAGGTTCCAAAATCATCATCTTCACAGACCATTCTTCTATAAAGTTCTTACTCAAGAAAAGTGATTCCAAACCGAGGCTAATAAGATGGATCCTAATGCTCCAAGAGTTTGACCTTGGAATAAAAGATAGACTAGGAAAAGAAAACCATGTGGCTGATCACTTGAGTAGAATTTCTAATTCTTCTCATTCTGAAATCATTGATCCTGAATTACCCACTGAGCACCTTTAATCTCTCACTCCAAAGTTACCCCAGTATGCCCCAATTGTAAATTACTTGGTTTCTGGTGTTTTTCCTGAAATGTTTTCAAAAGAACAGAAAATAAAGTTGAAAAGTGATTCAAAAAACTATTTTTGGGAAGAAAATAAACTTTGGAAAATTGGGGCAGGCATGGTAATTAGGAGATGTGTTGATAAAGATGAACATTCCTCTATTTTAGAATTCTGTCACTCAATGTCTAGTGGTGGCCACTTTGGACCATAAAGGACCTCTCGAAAGGTCCTAGACTCTGGATTCTTCTGGTCTTCACTCTTCAAGGACTCACATGAGTTGGTCAATCATGTCCCACTTGCCAAAATTTTGGCACAATTTCCAAGAGAAATTAAATGCCCAAAAAGCCTTTAATTTTCTGCGAGATATTCGATGTTTGGGTCATCGATTTTATGGGACCATTTCCCCCTTATAATGGATTCTCATACATCATTCTTGTGGTTGATTATGTTTCTAGGTGGGTCAAGGCCAAACCCACTAGAAATTATGATTCACATACTGTTAGTGAGTTCCTAAATACACACAACTTCTATAGATTTGGCACACCTCGTGCCTTGATAAGTGACTTAGGAACCCATTTTTGTAATAAAACCATGTAATCTCTTTTGAAAAATAATGGGGTTGTTCATAAAACTTCAACTGCATATCACCCCCAAACAAATGGCATGGATGAACTTTCTAATAGAGAAGGGAAAAGAGTGCTTGAGAGAATTGTAAAACCCACCAGAAAAGACTGGCCTGAAAGACTTGGTGAAGCACTTTGGGCTTATCAAACTACCTATAAAACACCCATTGGGATGTCTCCTTTTAGACTAGTTTTTGGTAAATCATGTAATCTACCAGTTGAAATCCAATATAAGTCTTTTTGGGCTGTGAAAACCTATAATTTTGATTGTGAAAAATCTGGTGAAGAAAGATTGTCGCAATTGGCTGAACTGGATGAGCTTCTACTTGAATCCTACAAGAATTCCAATCTGTACAAAGAGAAGTCTAAGGTACTCCATGATAAACACATCTTGAGAAAGGTATTTCATGAAGGTGAAAAGTTAATTCTCTTCAATTATCGATTTTGGATTCACCCAGGTAATCTTAATTCTCGTTGGGAAGGTCCTTTTGTTATTACTAATGTTTACCCATTTGGTGCAGTGCAAGTCCAAGACCCCTCTTCCAAAAGGACATTCACAGTTAATGGACATCGGTTAAAGCATCCACATGATAGGATGCACAATCCTGGATCAACATCAACTTCTACTAGATCCCAGACTTCTCTAGCTGACCTACCACTAGATGGAGATGGTGACCCACCAAATCCAAACCAGGGGGCACCTCTTTCCCTTTAACTCTCTCTCTATCTCTTCCTCTCTCTACCTATTTCTTCTTCTTCCTCTCTCTTTCATTTTTTTACCACTTTCTTTATCAAAACCTTTCTTTTTCACTTTCTCTTTTGTGTGGGTGTATCTTTATAAAAAACAAAAATAAAAACCTAAAAAACAAAAAGAAAACAATCACTTAAAAAATACAAAAAAAATATGATTCATGCTTACTCACCATCGAGTTTTGAAATTTTGTCCAACCATTTTGGGGATTTAACAGACATTTTTTCATCTCAATTTTTTTTTATTTTAATCATGACTTTGGATAAGCAATTTTGTTTCAAAATTAACAAATTTTTAATGCTCAATTTTTGATTTGGAAAATACTTTTCCAAAATCGTGAGGAACAACATTTTCTTTCATGCCAATGCCACCTATGACCATCTTTTAAAAATGTGTGTTTTCGCCCCCATTTGTGAGTCTTGAGTTTGTGGACCTTCGAGCCGAATTTTCTACCATAGTGTGCATTAATATAATATAGGAATTTTTTGAACCTCATGAGAATCACAATATCCAAATATCCTCCCATTTCCCTTACATTAATCATCCTTTTGATAGCCCCTTCGAGACTATAAAAACCTTTTCTTTGATAGCCACATTACAATCCCAATATGATTTCCCACCCAATATCAACCTGGATTTTCATTGCATAAATTTTTGAAATTTAAGTGTGGGGGGAATGGATTTCATTTTTTGGGTACCCTATTATTGATTTTTAACGAGTTTTCATCTACTTGAGGGCAGGCATCCATTTCAGTGTGGGGGAGCGGTTGTCATTCAGTGTGTTTTGGGGAATTTAATGTACTCCCACTTATGTAATTTTGTAAATGTTGTTGATAAGTGTTCAAAAACAAATCTCAAAAATGATGAAAAAAAATCAAAAAAAAATTGATTGAAAAAATGGGTTGTGTCTTGGGTTGGTCAAAAATCACTCTTCATCAACCTTTGATCTTGTTATAACTATTACAATTAGTTTCATGAGGAGATCAATCATGGGTTGGGATATGAGTGTGATATCTGTTTCAAGGTCAACTTTCGAAAAAACAAAGAAAAAAAAGAAAAAAAAAGAACACTTGCATTATATTCTTATTGGGAGAAGTTATGTGTTTTATAAATATTCCATATTCTCATTACCTTCATATTTTCATCCTCTATGGTCTTTTTATTCACACAATCATTCCCTTGTAAATATGTGCTTTCATTTCCTTCCATGTTTTATTTCAAAAAAAATGTGCATTGCTTTTTCTATGTTGGTGTTTTAACCCTCTTCTTCTCTCTCTTGGACATTATATTCCTACCATCCCATAGCCACAGAAAAACCCCTTAAAAATGACTCTTTATTCTTGTTAACTTTGGATAGGAATTGGATACAGAGAGCTCTTTCAAACTCTAAGATTTTCACTTTTGGTTGGTGAAGGAGTGAACCTCCACAAATAAATTTTATCATCTTGAGAGGTGTGAGTTTTGAGTGTCCACATTTTCCATTTCTAAATTTGAGCATGAAAAAATGAATTAGTTTTTGAACATTGTTTCTATAAAAACTTGTGGTGGATTTCAAAATGGATGAGTGAAATAGTCTAAACCTCCCCTGATTGAAGAAAACAAAATTTTAATATTTGTTGGTGAGTGAAAATGATTTTTTCTTGTTTTTATATTTTTTGCACATGAGGACATGCACAAAACTAAATGTGGAGGAGTTTATGTTGTTAATATTTTCATGACTTATTATATACTCCCTTTACTTATTTTATATGAAATGTGCTTAATTTTTGTGAAATATTAATGTTTTAATACTAAGTATAATTTTTTAGCATTTTTTAGAAGTATTCCAATTGATTCAGTTTACTATTTTCTTTATAACTCTCACCCTGATGATCCAAATTATTTTGTTCTTGTTTTTTAGGATTCCTATTTCAATAAATAACATTTCATTATAAGGTATCATGAGACAATTCTGCCATTGGAATGGTTATATGGACCACACAAGAAGGCCCAATGAATCTGTGAACAAACTGGACCAGCCTTGAAGATTGATTTATTGGGATCAATCCAGAAGTCCAAAAAACATTAATTCTCCACCATAATTCGGTTATAAATACATTTCATCTTGGATAAAAATTTCAAGTCCCAAATCCAAGTACAAGGGGTCCAACTGATTCATTTAAACGCAGCCCACCATTCTGTTCGGTAATTGAAATCAGCACACAAATGTTGACTTTTCTCATGATTTAGACATCCATGCAAGCTGAGATATTTCAGTGTGAAATCCACGATATAGGAAACCAACATTGTTGAATAAATTATTTTTATTTTAGGGAATATTACTATGAAAAAACCCATTCACATTTCGGCCATTGAAAAGTTTGGATTGAAATAGACAGAATGAAATTATTTATTAAAACCTTCATAACTTTGGATAAAAACGTCTATAGGCGTCCATATTTTGAGGGTGGACATAAGACATTCGTATTTACATCTTTTAAGAAGACACCAGATCGTGATTCATCTATCTAGATTGGTAAATTCTCGGTTCAAGTGGAGGGAAAGTTTTAGAATGCAAATAGCCCACAACCTTGGGCTATAAATACACCCCCTCCTCTCATTCCAAGAGGTTGGAACTTCAACACTAAAGGAGGAGGTTTGGCATTACTAGGTCCTTGAAAATTTTCTGGGAGGATATGCTTTGATCTTGTTTCAACAAGAGAGACCTCTCCTCCACTTCTCTTTCATGTATGTTTATGTTTTCTTTCAATTGTAATTGTGTAACTTTGTTTTCATTTCAATCAAATTTTAGTGCTTGTTTCTTCTTCAATACCTCTTATTCTTATCCAACTTATGTAGTATAATATTAATGGTATTAAAATTGTTTGAATCATTTTAAATTACAGTCCCTTATTTTTCTTCCTCATTCAATCGAAATTCCATTTTTGATTCTCAAAATCTTTCATGTGTGTGTTCGGCACACTACTCTTTTCTTGTCCCTTTCTCTTTCTAATCTTTTTAAATTGTCACCATAAAATTTAAACCCAGATTATCAAAAATCCTAATGTCTGATTAAATCTACCATTGGGGTGAGTTATAATTCGGGGATTTTAACTGATTGAGAGTTTTTTCTCAATGAGTATTCTTTAAATTAATATTGTGTATATTAAACTTAATATGTCATGGATTAATGATATGTTTTGTTTAAAAAAGTAGTTTCCATGGATTATTGGAACAATAAATACACTACCATAAATAAGTTTTGATTGATATTAGAACCCTAAGTTAAGTTAATCCTTGGATTAAAGTCTTAACACTTAGGAATTATAATCAACGTCAACTTATGACATGGGTGTTAATTTAATGCAATACAAAGCAAGGCTCAAGGATATCACAAGATTAACTCCCCAACAATGAACTCACCCCAATCTTCATATATTTGAAAAATCTAGAATCAACCATCAAACATTTCAATTTAGCTCTGCAAACAAACCCCACCAATCAAAATACATTTAAATAAAAACAAACAACTATTATAAAGTATCATCATTGAGGATTCGACCAGAGTGCTGCTATACACCTTAGCAGAGCACCGGAACCTTGGCCGGTCGATAGGCAACAATTGGACGCGCATTTCAAATGGATTTGTTGCTGGGGATTGTGCTTTAATTAGTCATTAGTTTCTGGTTATTGTTGAAAAAACCCAATAAAAACAAAATTTTTTAAAAAAATTGAAAAACAAACACAAAGAAAACCCCATCTTCCTTTTAAAAATCATACACTGAAAAAAAAAAATACATAGAAAAACCCATATTCCTATTTCTTTAAAAATCTCTCTGAATGCCCTGTAGCCTTCCAAACAATCCCTCGGATTTGTTTGACCCTGAAATTGAGTGAACACTTCGCTAACTTAGGAGAAATATAAGAGATAATCAAATAATTCAAGAACCAGTCCTTGTCCAACCAATTGAGTTAGATATGGCCAATCCTAGGGAACAAACACTTAAAGAACTCACTACCCCTGATATGAATTACAAACCTCTTGGTATTCAATATCCAAACATAGAGGCTGACTTCGAACTCAAATCGGGTTTGATTCTTCTTCTTCCTCATTTGAATGGGCTAGCCGGTGAGGATCCACATATTCACCATAAAGAGTTCCAAGTAATGTGCTCTACCATGATGCCTCAAGGGGTTTCTGAAGAACAAATCAAACTTTGATCATTCCCTTTCTCCCTAGCTAACACTGCTAAGTCATGGCTTTACTACCTACCTCCTGGTTCCATAACCACATGGAATGACATGAAGCGACTCTTCTTAGAGAAATTCTTTTCTGCTTCTCATACTGCTTCTATTCGAAAGGAAATAAGTGGTATACGTCAATTCCCAAGTGAATCACTCCATGAGTACTAGGAGAGGTTCAAAAATCTTGTGGAAACCTGTCCACACCATCAAATCCATGACCAACTCTTGATCCAATACTTCTATGAGGGGTTATTGGTTATGGATATAACTCTCATAGATGCTGCAAGTGGCGGTGCTCTTGTTGATAAAACTCCTACAGCAGAAAGAGATATCATAAGTAACATGTTTGCAAACACACAACAATTCCATACTCGAGAACATGCTCAAGTCAATCAAACCCAAGATAATCAGTCAATTGATCTGAACAAGATGATCGATTGGATGAGTGAACTTACAGGTTTTGTGAGACCACTAGCTGTGGCTACCAAATCCCCAACCTCGTCTTCTGCACAATCAATGTTTCCTAGACATGTCAAAAACTGTGGAATCTACAACTCTCCATCTCATTCAACTGACACATTTCCACAACTTCAAGATGATCAATCTGATTCATCTGGACCAATGGATCTCAATACAGGATATGCTCAGCGGAACACCAATCCTCAACTATCAGGTTAGTTTGTTAGAAACTTCAATCAACCTCACTCTGAGCCCTTCTATTCTTCCTATAACCAAGGCCATATGTATGGTAATCCCATATCTCATCCTCCTCAATTATCTCCTCAAAACTCAAACTATTTTCAATATGGTCAAGGTGTTGGTAACTTCCAAAAACCTTATCCTTTTATACCTCAACCTCAAAGGAACAATCATCCTCCTGGATTCCATTATCCTAGTGAGCCTTCCCAATTCCAAAACCAATACAATCCTTTTCCCAAGAAACAAAATCCAGGTAATCCCAATCTGGGACAAGCCTCTTCTTCCAAGAAGACATGGGAAAGTGCAGTGGAAGATCTTTCCTCCTTCACCCATTCAAGCCTCAAGAACATTGAAACCCAAATTGGTCAACTTGCATCCCACCTTAGTCAGTAGCAACCATCTAATTCTTCCCAACTCCCAACTCAGCCATTACCCAACCCCAAGGGTAATGTAAGTGCAATTGCAGTTAGATTGGGAAAGAAAATTTTTATGCCTCAAGATAAGTCCTCCAACCCTCCTTTGAATGTTGACCTAGAAAATGGAAAGAAAAAGAAACATGAAAAGGAACCTGAAACCATTCCCTCACCTCCTTCAATTCCACTTAAGAATCCAATTCCTTTTCCTCAAGCTATTTCTAAACCAAGGAAGTCCTTTGAACCTGATCCTGAAATGCTCGACATGTTTAGGCATGTTGAAGTCAACATTCCTATCTTAGATGCCATAAAACAAATTCCTAAGTATGCCAAGTTTCTCAAGGAGTTGTGTACCCACAAGAGGAAACTTAGGACCTTCAAAAATGTTTTAACCCAAGATTCCATACCCATTAAGTGTAAAGATCCAGGGACCTTTACGGTTCCATGCCAAATTGGATGTTCGAACTTTGATGATGCACTCATAGACCTAGGATCCTCAATTAATGTCATGCCCAAATATATATTCTCCAACCTTGGTCTAGGTCCCTTACATCTAACAAGTTTTTTCATTCAATTGGCCAATAGAAGCACAGCCAGTCCCAAGGTAATAATTGAGGATGTCCTTGTCCAAGTCAATGAGCTTATCTTCCCTGCTGATTTCTATGTCCTTGACATGGAAGGTGAGATGAAATCTTCTCAATCTCCCCTAATTCTAGGAATACAATTCCTCATGACAGTGAGAACCAAGATTTATGTCCATTCAGGAATCTTATCCATGGAATTCGATGACCAACTGGTCAAGTTCGACATTTTCCAAGCCATGCGATACCCATCTGAGGATCACTCTACATTCTCAATCCATGATTCTGAGGGAACTTCTGAGAGTCAATTGAACCCCATTCCATCATGTTCATCTTGTTCTAAAGAGATAGGATCTTGTGAAATCTGCACTAGGATTAACCAAGTCATAAATGGTGAAGTTGATGTGGACCTTTCATTCATAGACTCGATCAATTTAGAGGATCTTGAAAAATTGATGAATCCCATCTCAACTCTGATAAAAACTTCTCCACCTTGGATAGTATTAGAAAAAATGAATCTGAAGTAAATGAATTCACATCCTCCATTTATGAGTTTCCTAACCCAAAAATGAATGATGAGAATAATCTGAAACCCCTTCCTGCAAACCTACAATATGCATTCCTCTTCCATGATCACTCATATCCTGTCATTATCTCTGCCACACTTACTGAAACCGAGGAGTCCAAACTTGTTCAAGTGTTAGAGGAAAACAAAAATGTCTTATGTTGGACCCTAGATGACATACCAGGAATCAACCATTCCCTTTGCATGCATCACATCCATCTTTCATACTTGAGGTTGTTAGGGAAGAGATCACCAAGCTTCTTCAAGCTGGTATTATCTACCCAATTTCTGATAGTGAATGGGTTAGTCCAATTCAAGTTGTACCTAAGAAGGGTGGGATAACTATTGTCACAAATGAACATGGGGAGGTAGTCACAACTCAAGTGAATAACAAATGGCATGTGTGCATCGACTATAGAAAATATAATGTTGAAACCCGAAAAGATCACTACCCTCTTCCATTCCTTGATCAAATGCTAGAACGATTAGCCGGAAAGTCAAACTATTGCTTTCTTGATGGATACACTTGCTACTTCCAAATCCCAATCGCACATCATGACCAAGAAAAGACTACTTTCACATGCCCCTTTGGAACATATGCATATAGAAGAATGCATTTTGTCCTTTATAATGCTTCTGCAACATTCCAGAGGGGTATGATGAGTATCTTTTCAGAATTCATTGAACACTGCATGGAATTCTTCATGGATGACTTCAACATTTATGGTGAGTCATTTGAGTCATGCATGAATTCTCTCTCTCTAGTCCTTCAAAAGTGTGTCAAGTGTAACCTTGTGTTAAATTTTGGAAAATGTCACTTTATGGTTGCAAATGAGATTATTCTAGGGAACACAGTTTCAAAATATGGTATTGAAGTCGATCCTGCCAAAATTGAAGTGATCCAATCACTTCCTGAACCCAACTCTGCTCGAGAAATCTGTTCATTCCTTGATCATGTTGGTTTCTATCATCGATTCATAGATAACTTCAGTAAAATTTCCCTCCCACTCACTCGTTTGCTTCAAAATGATGTCACTTTCCATTTTGATGAGGTTTTCAAGAGAGCATTCATTGAACTCAAAACTGCTCTTACATCTGCCCCAATAATCCAACCCCCAGATTGGTCCTTACCCTTTGAATTAATGTGTGATGCTTCTGATAGAGATGTTGGGGCTCTTGTTGGTCAAAGAAGAGAAAAGATTCCTCACATCATCTATTATGCCTCAAAAACATTGGATGAAACTCAATCTCACTACACTGTCAGTGAAAAATAACTTTTAGTAGTTGTTTTTTCCTTATATAAATTCTGGCCCTATCTCTTAGGTGCCAAAATCATCATCTTCACAGACCATTCTACTATAAAGTTCTTACTCAAGAAAAGTGATTCCAAACCGAGACTAATAAGATGGATCCTAATGCCCTAAGAGTTTGACCTTGAAATAAAAGATAGACTAGGAAAAGAAAACCCTATGGCTGATCACTTGAGTAGAATTTCTAATTCTTCTCATTCTGAAATCATCGATCCTGAATTCCCCACTGATCACCATTCATCTCTCACTCCAAAGTTACCATGGTATGCCCCAATTGTAAATTACTTGGTTTCTGGTGTTTTTCCTGAATTTTTTTCAAAAGAACAGAAAATGAAGTTGAAAAGTGATTCAAAACACTATTTTTGGGAAGAAAATAAACTTTGGAAAACTGGGGCAGACATGGTAATTAGGAGATGTGTTGATAAAGATGAACATTCCTCTATTTTATAATTCTGTCACTCAATGCCTAGTGGTGGCCACTTTGGACCACAAAGGACCTCCCAAAAGGTTCTTGACTCTGAATTCTTCTGGCCTTCACTCTTCAAGGATTCACATGAGTTCTATCAATCATATTCCACTTGCCAAAAGTTTGGCAGAATTTCCAATAGAAATGAAATTCCCCAAAAGCCTTTAATTTTCTGCGAGTTTATAACGACCCACACTTTACATACATTGTTAATACTTCAAAATTGAATCACACTTATTACAACATATGACAAAACCACAAAGGACCGTATAGGTATAGTGTCTTTAGAAACTGGGAAGCATAAACAACTGGTTCATAAATCTTCTACAGTGTCTCCCATTTATTTCATCATATCTAGGGTCCCTTTTAGAATATTCTACTTAATATCCATCTTCCTGGCCTGGGGAAAAGAAAACATAAAAGGGTGAGCTCAAATGCTCAGCAAGGTCAAATAAAGGAAATAAAAATCATATCATATCTTTTTGAAAATTTAAAACCTGCAAAAGAGATCATAATATCTTAACATGGAATAAATCATAGAAGTGAAAATGAGATCCCCATAATCATAACATAAAACTTGAATTTTTGTGGCATGCACACATAATCATGGAAATCATTTCTTGTTAGTCATGACTCATTGCCAAGACTATCTTAGTGGACAAAGTCCCTTTCTGAACCGAGTTCACTCCTCGTTTCAGTCCTGTATCACTGAACCGAAATAACCTTCCGTTCCAGCCATGTCTATCTCATGAGATATAAAATCTTTACCCAATGCATTGGAGGGATATATAGGTCCCACCCATCTTATAATGAATCCTTTCTTATGTGTGCCACATAATCATACATCATCGCATAACACATGTAACAAAAATGGGATTCTTGAAACATCATGACATCATAAATCAATTCATATAAGATAAAGGAATTCATAAACATAATTCCATCACAACATAGTCAAACCAATGTAAAAATATGGATATAAACAGAACCCTTTATTATCTTAGATGGAAAATAATTTTGATAAAACACTTGAATTGAATTCTTGAGGAAAATATCCTTTCTTCTTCAAAAACATTTTTCCTTTCATAACATGTCATACAACTTTAAAATAAAAGAAGTTGATTAAAAATAAACTTGAAAACTTGTAAAGGAAGCTTCTTTGAAGTAATGTTTTAAAAATCCATTCATGCCGTATAAGTTAAAAAAAACATTCTTCGTACTTTTGTCGGAAAAGTCAAAAAGTACCTCGTACGGAAAAACGACAAAAGATTCCTTTCATATTCTTTACTAAAAACTCACCTAAGGGTAAAATTGGATTTAAACTATTTCAAGTGGATGGAAACAATATTACATATTGAGGGAACATGGATGTGGATGATAAAATACACCCCAGTAAATACTTACGAATAAACAATCTCGGATAAAAATGAGATTGTGATATTTCCCTTACCTTAGGTCCGATTTGCTTTGTTCGTGTCCGAAGCTCCTGTATAATGGTTTAAATAATGTTATTGACTTATTCCAGAATCATACATATTGATATGAGATCATATATGGTCATATTATTAGCTTCTTGTTAGTAATATTTCATTGTTACTTGTTACTCGGGTCTTTATAACTTTTTGTTCTTATGCGTGTTTTGTCGAATAAATTCTTATTCTTATCTTTAGGTTATAGATAATTCATTTCCAGAATGGTATTAGTGTAGTATATACCATATTCATTCATTCAATTCATTTATATAATCATTATGAAATGAAGATCATGTAGAACGAGTCGCATCACATCGTGGAGACGGTATTCCGTACGTACGCACGAGTGATGATATCGTTCCTATGATCGTGGAATTGTATTGGAGTATATATATATATTATTTCAGTATCAATATTACTTAATAATAATCATATATAGTTACTGATTACACCATTATACCCATCCTTGTAAGGTGATGGTGGAAAATAGATTACACCACGGCGTGGAGACGGTATTCCGTACGTACGCACGCGCGGTGATTTCATTTTTCCGTAGGATGGATAGAAGGTGAATTAGGGTTGTTTCATATTTATAATAACATATCAGTATGTAAGTAATACTGATGTTATTACTTTATCATGAAACAACTAAAGAAGAAGAAGTTGAAGAAGAAAGAAATTGAAAAAATCGGTAATGGATATTACCTCTTCTTTGGAACACCTTTTTGAATCCTCCACTTAAGGAACTAAGATTGGTCTTTGGAGAAGACCAGGACCTCTAGGATTATTCTAGGGAAGTGGAGAAGGGAAAATGGCAGGGGTTGGCCGAGCTTGAGTGCTCAAATTGGTGTGAGGAGGAGGGGGAGGATGTTCCCTTTTATAAGGGAGGAGAGGGGCACCTTAGGAATATCTCAAAATATTATTTTATATTAAAGTCAAAATCGGTTTATAATGGTTCCAAAGGGTCTTATTTCGAAGCTAAAGTGGGGATGGGTCGAAATCCTATCAACCAATAGGATTTAGACAAGTTTAGGGTATTATTTTAACCTTATCAATTAGATTTAACTCTAAGTTAATTAATTTAACTTTTACCGTGTCTTTTTGTTTTCTTTCACTATATGGTTAATACACTTACTATAACATGCCAAACGAACCCCAAATTGTTTATTATTAAAATATATATCCTTATCTAAGTCATTTGGCCGAACCTTAGATTTTTAGGAATAAAATAACAATTAATAATATAATATTTGATTTAAAAACTATTTTGTGTCAATTTTGACACTATTTGATATATGATTTTTGTGAAAGTCATAACAGAATTATATGTTCGAACCAAGTTGATTAAATCAACACTAATATATCATAGTAACCTAGAAAATTAGTGGAATTCATAAAAAGTCTCAAATTACATTTATTTTGGTGTTTATAACATCAATTATGTCAATATTTCATTAATAAGATAATTACTGCATCATCTTTGTGTCATAAATAAATTATATTATTTGATGTCTAAAAATTACAAATAAAATACCATCATGTAGGAAATCTTTTTAGATTTCTAATGAATATTTACAATCGAATTTATCTTATGTATAACCCCATATTAAAAATTATTTACTTATTAAACTTTGATTTTAACTACTTTAACCCTTCTTTAAATAAATTAATAATAAATGTCCTAATCTAATCCAAGTGGGCCTAAATGGTCATATTTTATTCCTAAGTTTGTTTTTGGTCGAATTACACTTGTCCACTAGAATTAGGACATGTGTTAGGGTAATATTAATATCATATTTACCCTTAGTTACCCTATTTACTATTAACCGCGGTAAAAAAAAGTAAAAAGTTACTATTCACCAAAAAATTATTTTCATCTCATTGAACCACATTTTAGTCCTTGATATTAACCGTGTCTCTCGGATTTTCGAAATTCCAATCACAGAAGCGGTAAAATTAAGTTTTATGCAAAATTCAGTTTTTAACCTACCACTTAGTGGTTTCACTATTCATCAAAAATTGAAAGTTTTCAGAAAAATACCAAAATTTCACCCTAGGCTAATTTCGATATTCTGAGTCCAAAAATGAAGTCCATTTTGAAAAATAAAATTTATAAAATTCCAAAAAGTGGTTATTACTATTCATAACGGCTAGTTTTAATAGCATATTGTTGTTTAGTGAAACTCGGTATTGCGTACGACGCAAGCTATCGAGGAAGGTCGCGATTGCGTGTAAAGCAAGCCAAGCAAGTGTTGTGTAGAAAAAGATTCCTTTGATGATTTATATAACATAAAAGTCTCGGGTGTTACATTCTACCCCCCTTAAAAAGAATTTCGCCCTCGAAATTCGTCACTTTGCAACAAACAAATGAGGATACTTCTCCCTCATCATATCCTCAAGCTCCCATGTAGCTTCTTCAAGTTGGTGGTTCCTCCATAAAACTTTCACCAAGAGAGTGGTCTTGTTTCGTAGGACTTTTTCGCTACGATCCAGAATCTCTATCGGCTGTTCTTCATAAGAAAGATCTTGCTCCAGCGGTACAACTTCTGAGCTGAGTACATGTGAAGGATCTGGTATGTACTTTCTCAGGAGAGATACATGGAACACATCGTGAACTTGAGAGAGATTCGGTGGAAGAGCCAATCGGTAAGCTACCTTCCCAACACGATCCAGTATTTCAAAAGGACCGATATATCTAGGGCTCAACTTCCCCTTCTTTCCAAATCTCATAACCCTCTTCCAGGGAGATATTCGTAAGAACACTTTATCACCCACTTCAAACTCTAGGTCTTTTCTTCGGTTGTCGGCATAACTTTTCTGTCGACTCTGAGCTGCTCTTATGTGTTGTTGAATAGATCTGACCTTTTCTGCCATTTCATCAACGAGATCAGGTCCTAATAGCTTTCTTTCCCCAACTTCATCCCAGCAAGTTGGAGTCCTGCATTTCTTCCCATAGAGAGCTTCATAAGGAGCCATCTGAATACTGGAGTGAAAGCTATTATTATAAGAAAATTCCACCAAAGGTAGGTGTTGATCCCAACCTCCTTTGAAATCCATAGAGCATGCTCTCAACATATCTTATAGGGTTTGAATTGTTCTCTCAGACTGACCGTCTGTCTGGGGATGATAAGCAGTGCTGAAACTCAACTCTGTATCCAGAGTATGCTGAAGACTTCGCCAGAACTTCGAGGTAAATCTCGGATCTCGATCAGATATAATAGAAAGTGGTACTCCATGCAATCTTACCACTTCCTTTACATATATCCTGGCAAGCTGATCTAGAGAGAAATCCTCTCTAATAGCAATGAAGTGTGCAGACTTTGTAAGACGATCAACTATGACCCAGATAGCATTATTGCCTTTGGATGTTTTAGGAAGTCCTGTGACAAAGTCCATAGTGATGTTTTCCCATTTCCATTCGGGTATGGGTAATGGTTGTAACATCCCCTTAGACTTCTGTCTCTCAGCTTTAACTTGTTGACAAACCAAGCATCGAGAGACATATTCAGCAACATCTCTTTTCATGCCATCCCACCAGAAGTACTCTTTCAGGTCCCTATACATCTTCGTGCTTCCAGGATGAATAGAGAATGAAGAACTATGAGCCTCATCCAGCAGCTCTTTCTTTAATTCGGGGATGGGAGGAACACAAACCCGATTCCTGAACTTTATTATCCCATCACAATCAAGGTTGAATTCAGGAACATTTCTCACCTTCTTTTGTAACTCGACATCTTCTTTCTGTGCCTATTTAATCTTCACATGTATAGATGGTTGAACATTCATTTGAGAAAGATAAGATTTTTCCCCTTCCATTATAATTCCAAGATCCATCCTTTGTAAATCCATAAATATTGGATCTTTTGTGATCCTCATCATGGATAAACTAGCATGGTCTTGTCGACTTAATGCATCTGCCACCTTGTTTGCTTTCCCAGGGTGGTAATGGATTGAGCAGTCATAATCCTTAATCAGCTCCAACCATCTTCTTTGGCGCATATTCAGCTCCTTTTGTGTGAAAATATACTTTAAACTTTTATGATCAGTATAAATATCACACCTTTCACCATAAAGGTAATGCCTCCAAATCTTTAATGCAAAGATTACCGCAGCCAACTCCAAATCATGTGTTGGGTAATTTTGTTCATGGATTTTCAACTGTCGTGAGGCATAAGCTATCACCATATCATTTTGCATAAGAACACACCCCAATCCCTTCTTGGATGCATCACTGTAGATCACAAACCTTTCTCCACTACAAGGCAGTGTGAGCACAGGCGCACTGGATAACCTTCTTTTCAACTCCTTGAAATTCTCTTCACATTCCTCTGTCCAGACAAACATAACTCCTTTCCGAGTCAACTTGGTGAGTGGATTAGATAATCGTGAAAAATCTTTTACAAAACGTCGATAATATCCAGCCAAACCAAGAAAACTTCGGATCTCAGTTACTGTTGTTGGTCTTGACCATCTTTCAATAACCTCTGTTTTTGCTGGATCCACAGATATCCCCCCTTTTGAGATTATATGACCCAAAAATGCAACTTTTTGAAGCCAAAATTCACACTTGGTAAATTTGGCATAAAGCTTCTCTTTTCTCAGGGTCTTCAATATAATTCTCAAGTGATCTTCATGCTCTTCCTTGCTCTTTGAATAGACAAGAATATCGTCTATAAAGACTACCACAAATTGATCAAGATAGTCTCTAAAGACTCTATTCATTAGATCCATGAAGATAGCAGGGGCATTAGTAAGACCAAATGGCATCACTATAAATTCATAGTGTCCATACCTTGTACGGAAAGCCGTCTTTGGTATATCCTCCCTTTTGACCCTTAATTGATGATACCCTGAACGAAGATCAATCTTGGAAAAGTATTGAGCTCCGCGTAGTTGGTCAAATAAGTCATCAATGCGTGGGAGAGGATATTTGTTCTTGATAGTGATCTTGTTAAGTTCTCGATAATCAATGCAGAGTCTCATTGATCCATCTTTCTTCTTAACAAATAGAACAGGTGCTCCCCAAGGTGACGCACTAGGGCGTATGAATCCCTTATCAAGATTCTCTTGGATTTGCTTCTTCAATTCCTGCAACTCAATTGGGGCCATTCTATAAGGTGTCTTTGAAATAGGCAAAGCACCCGGTACGAGTTCTATTGAAAACTCAACTTCACGATTTGGTGGAAGACCCGGTAATTCCTCCAGAAAGACATCATCAAACTCCCGTACAATGGGCATATTCTTAATCGTGAGTTTCTCACCAACTATTTGAGATAAATAACCTTCATTTAGTGGAATCAAAACCCATAAGATGGAAGAAATTTCCACTGGAAGGTTATGTTCATCCTTGCATTGATAGACGATCGTAGGTTGATCTGGAATATGAAATGTGACTTCCCTTCTTTGGCAATTGATATGAGCTCCATGTAGAGAAAGCCAATCCATGCCAAGAATCACATCAAATTCCACTAAAGGAAGGATCACAAGATTTGCAGGAAGCACTTTCCCACAAACTTCGATCGGAGAAGAATTATAAACTTCTGATGCGATTGATGTGCCATTAGGTGTTGTCACAGCTAACTCAACATCTAATTGTTGAGGTAATACAGTGATACCCTTAGAAAATTTTTCAGAAATAAAAGAGTGGGTGGATCCAGAATCAAATAAAACATTTGCTACTTTAGAGTGGATGGTAAGTGTACCTTTCACCACATCGTTATCGTACTCCACATCGCTGATAGAAATTGCATGTGACTTTCCTTTTTCTTTAGCCTTAAGAGTTTGTTGACGTCGACCATCATCATCAACCCTTGGATTTGGGCATTGATTGGCATAATGCCCCATCTCCTTGCACTTGAAACATTGAAGTGTAGTAGGTTCATTCTGTGTATCCCTTCCTTTGTTTGCATCATTAGACATCTTCTTCCCATTATCACGGCATTCAAATGCCCGATGACCTTCCTTTCCACATTTAAAACATTTACTTGTCCCTTTAAGACAACTCCCTCCATGTTTCTTTCCACACTTTGAGCATAAGGGAAAGTTCATCTTCTTTTCCGTGTGCTCTTTAGATTTTTCTTTGAATTCCATCTTCCTCTTCTTATCAAACCCATGTGACTGATGGGTTACTCCAATCTCCATCTCGACTTTGAGAGCACATCGAACGATTTCTTCGTAGCTATTGAAGTCCCTTATGGCTAACGCCCTTCGAAGACTTGGTTTTAAGCCACTAAAGAATCGATCGATCTTACTCTCAGGTTGGATAATAATACCAGAAGCGTACCTTGCAAGTCTTGTAAAATTTGCTTCATAGGTACTAACAGATTCATCATCCCTTTGCTTCAGTTCAAGGAACTCTTTCTCCATCTTTGTTCGGAGAATACGAGGGAAGTACTTATTGAAAAATAAGTTCTTGAACTCGTCCCATTCCATAGACTCAATTTCATCCCTTTGCCTCGTATTCTTAACAAGATTCCACCATTGATCCGCATCTCCTTCCAAACGATACACTGCTAGGATGACTTTATCATGCTCAGAACATTGAAGAACTGAAAATATCTTTTCAGTAGTACTAATCCATTGTTCAGCAACTAATGGATCAGTAGACCCGCTGAAAGAAGGTGGACGCTGCCTCATGAAGGATTCAACAGAATGTTGCTCCCTCCTTTGTTCGTTTGGAAATCCTGCATGATTCATAGCTTGAGAAAGTTGTGTGAGCATGGCTACAAGATTTTGCATTCCAGCTCCCATATCGTTTGGTTGCTCAGGGGGACAATCATTGCATTGCCCATCGCATTCCGCATTAACACAGTTCCTTCGGGTTCCAGCCATTGACTAAAACCAAGAAGAATAGTGTGAGCAACACTAATTATAATAGGAAACCACATAATTCAAGAATAAAATTTTCATGCTTATGGTCTTATCCTAGGTTATTCATGACCATTTCTAAGATTGTGTTCTATGCTTAGACTTATCCTTAGGGTTCTTACTAAGGCTTTCACATCCTAGTTTCCAAAGGTTGACTATACCTTTCCTTTGATACCAAATATAACGACCCACACTTTACATACATTGTTAATACTTCAAAATTGAATCACACTTATTACAACATATGACAAAACCACAAAGGACCGTATAGGTATAGTGTCTTTAGAAACTGGGAAGCATAAACAACTGGTTCATAAATCTTCTATAGTGTCTCCCATTTATTTCATCATATCTAGGGTCCCTTTTAGCATATTCTACTTAATATCCATCTTCCTGGCCTGGGGAAAAGAAAACATAAAAGGGTGAGCTCAAATGCTCAGCAAGGGCAAATAAAGGAAATAAAAATCATATCATATCTTTTTGAAAATTTAAAACCTGCAAAAGAGATCATAATATCTTAACATGGAATAAATCATAGAAGTGAAAATGAGATCCCCATAATCATAACATAAAACTTGAATTTTTGTGGCATGCACACATAATCATGGAAATCATTTCTTGTTAGTCATGACTCATTGCCAAGACTATCTTAGTGGACAAAGTCCCTTTCTGAACCGAGTTCACTCCTCGTTTCAGTCCTGTATCACTGAACCGAAATAACCTTCCGTTCCAGCCATGTCTATCTCATGAGATATAAAATCTTTACCCAATGCATTGGAGGGAGATATAGGTCCCACCCATCTTATAATGAATCCTTTCTTATGTGTGCCACATAATCATACATCATCGCATAACACATGTAACAAAAATGGGATTCTTGAAACATCATGACATCATAAATCAATTCATATAAGATAAAGGAATTCATAAACATAATTCCATCACAACATAGTCAAACCAATGTAAAAATATGGATATAAACAGAACCCTTTATTATCTTAGATGGAAAATAATTTTGATAAAACACTTGAATTGAATTCTTGAGGAAAATATCCTTTCTTCTTCAAAAACATTTTTCCTTTCATAACATGTCATACAACTTTAAAATAAAAGAAGTTGATTAAAAATAAACTTGAAAACTTGTAAAGGAAGCTTCTTTGAAGTAATGTTTTAAAAATCCATTCATGCCGTATAAGTTAAAAAAAACATTCTTCGTACTTTTGTCGGAAAAGTCAAAAAGTACCTCGTACGGAAAAACGACAAAAGATTCCTTTCATATTCTTTACTAAAAACTCACCTAAGGGTAAAATTGGATTTAAACTATTGCAAGTGGATGGAAACAATATTACATATTGAGGGAACATGGATGTGGATGATAAAATACACCCCAGTAAATACTTACGAATAAACAATCTCGGATAAAAATGAGATTGTGATATTTCCCTTACCTTAGGTCTGATTTGCTTTGTTCGTGTCCGAAGCTCCTGTATAATGGTTTAAATAATGTTATTGACTTATTCCAGAATCATACATATTGATATGAGATCATATATGGTCATATTATTAGCTTCTTGTTAGTAATATTTCATTGTTACTTGTTACTCGGGTCTTTATAACTTTTTGTTCTTATGCGTGTTTTGTCGAATAAATTCTTATTCTTATCTTTAGGTTATAGATAATTCATTTCCAGAATGGTATTAGTGTAGTATATACCATATTCATTCATTCAATTCATTTATATAATCATTATGAAATGAAGATCATGTAGAACGAGTCGCATCACATCGTGGAGACGGTATTCCGTACGTACGCACGAGTGATGATATCGTTCCTATGATCGTGGAATTGTATTGGAGTATATATATATATTATTTCAGTATCAATATTACTTAATAATAATCATATATAGTTACTGATTACACCATTATACCCATCCTTGTAAGGTGATGGTGGAAAATAGATTACACCACGGCATGGAGACGGTATTCCGTACGTACGCACGCGCGGTGATTTCATTTTTCCGTAGGATGGATAGAAGGTGAATTAGGGTTGTTTCATATTTATAATAACATATCAGTATGTAAGTAATACTGATGTTATTACTTTATCATGAAACAACTAAAGAAGAAGAAGTTGAAGAAGAAAGAAATTGAAAAGATCGGTAATGGATATTACCTCTTCTTTGGAACGCCTTTTTGAATCCTCCACTTAAGGAACTAAGATTGGTCTTTGGAGAAGACCAGGACCTCTAGGATTATTCTAGGGAAGTGGAGAAGGTAAAATGGCAGGGGTTGGCCGAGCTTGAGTGCTCAAATTGGTGTGAGGAGGAGGGGGAGGATGTTCCCTTTTATAAGGGAGGAGAGGGGCACCTTAGGAATATCTCAAAATATTATTTTATATTAAAGTCAAAATCGGTTTATAATGGTTCCAAAGGGTCTTATTTCGAAGCTAAAGTGGGGATGGGTCGAAATCCTATCAACCAATAGGATTTAGACAAGTTTAGGGTATTATTTTAACCTTATCAATTAGATTTAACTCTAAGTTAATTAATTTAACTTTTACCGTGTCTTTTTGTTTTCTTTCACTATATGGTTAATACACTTACTATAACATGCCAAACGAACCCCAAATTGTTTATTATTAAAATATATATCCTTATCTAAGTCATTTGGCCGAACCTTAGATTTTTAGGAATAAAATAACAATTAATAATATAATATTTGATTTAAAAACTATTTTGTGTCAATTTTGACACTATTTGATATATGATTTTTGTGAAAGTCATAACAGAATTATATGTTCGAACCAAGTTGATTAAATAAACACTAATATATCATAGTAACCTAGAAAATTAGTGGAATTCATAAAAAGTCTCAAATTACATTTATTTTGGTGTTTATAACATCAATTATGTCAATATTTCATTAATAAGATAATTACTGCATCATCTTTGTGTCATAAATAAATTATATTATTTGATGTCTAAAAATTACAAATAAAATACCATCATGTAGGAAATCTTTTTATCTTTCTAATGAATATTTACAATCGAATTTATCTTATGTATAACCCCATATTAAAAATTATTTACTTATTAAACTTTGATTTTAACTACTTTAACCCTTCTTTAAATAAATTAATAATAAATGTCCTAATCTAATCCAAGTGGGCCTAAATGGTCATATTTTATTCCTAAGTTTGTTTTTGGTCGAATTACACTTGTCCACTAGAATTAGGACATGTGTTAGGGTAATATTAATATCATATTTACCCTTAGTTACCCTATTTACTATTAACCGCGGTAAAAAAAAGTAAAAAGTTACTATTCACCAAAAAATTATTTTCATCTCATTGAACCACATTTTAGTCCTTGATATTAACCGTGTCTCTCGGATTTTCGAAATTCCAATCACAGAAGCGGTAAAATTAAGTTTTATGCAAAATTCAGTTTTTAACCTACCACTTAGTGGTTTCACTATTCATCAAAAATTGAAAGTTTTCAGAAAAATACCAAAATTTCACCCTAGGCTAATTTCGATATTCTGAGTCCAAAAATGAAGTCCATTTTGAAAAATAAAATTTATAAAATTCCAAAAAGTGGTTATTACTATTCATAACGGCTAGTTTTAATAGCATATTGTTGTTTAGTGAAACTCGGTATTGCGTACGACGCAAGCTATCGAGGAAGGTCGCGATTGCGTGTAAAGCAAGTCAAGCAAATGTTGTGTAGAAAAAGATTCCTTTGATGATTTATATAACATAAAAGTCTCGGGTGTTACAGAGATCTTCGATGTTTCAGGCATCGATTTCATGGGACCATTTCCCCCTTCCAATGGATTCTCATACATCATTATTGCGGTTGATTATGTTTCTAGGTGGATTGAGGCCAAACCCACTTGAAAGGATGATTCACATACTGTTAGTGAGTTCTTAAAGACACACAGCTTCCATAGATTTGGCACACCTTGTGCCTTGATAAGTGACTTAGGAACCCATTTTTGTAATAAAACCATGGAATCTCTTTTGAAAAAGAATGGGTTTGTTCATAAAACTTCAACTGCATATCACCCCCAAACAAATGGCATGGCTGAACTTTCTAATAGAAAAGTGAAAAGAGAGATTGAGAGAATTGTAAAACCCACCAGAAAAGACTGGCCTGAAAGACTTGGTGAAGCACTTTGGGCTTATTGAACTTCCTATAAAACACCCATTGGGATGTCTCCTTTTAGGATAGTTTTTGGTAAAGCATGTCATCAACCAGTTGAAATCCAGCATAAGTCTTTTTGGGTTGTGAAAACCTGTAATTTTGATTGTGAAAAATCTGGTGAAGAAAGATTGTTGTAATTGGCTGAACTGGAGGAGCTTATACTTGAATCCTATGAGAATTCCAATCTGTACAAAGAGAAGGCTAAGGTACACCATGACAAACACATCCTGAGAAAGGTATTTTATGAAGTTTAAAAGCTAATGCTCTTCAATTCTTGATTTCATCTTCACCCAGGTAAGCTTAATTATCGTTGGGAAGGTCCTTTTGTTATTACTAATGTTTACCCATTTGGTGTAGTGCAAGTCCAAGACCCCTCTTCCAAAAGGACATTCATGGTTAAGGGATATCGGTTAAAGCATCACCATGAGAGGATGCACAATCCTGGATCAACATCGACTTCCATTGGATCCCCAACTTCTCTAGCCGACCTACCACTAGATGGAGATGGCGACCCACCAAATCCAAACCAGGGGGAACCTCTTTCCCTTTAACTCTCTCTCTATCTCATCCTCTCTCTACCTATTTCTTCTTCTTCCTCCCTCTTTCATTTTTTTACCACTTTATTTATCAAAACCTTTCTTTTTCACTTTCTTTTTTGTTGGTGTATCTTTATAAAAAAACAATAAAATCCTAAAAACACAAAAAACAAAAAAAAAATCACTTAAAAAATACAAAAAAATTATGGGTCATGCTTACTCACCATAGAGTTTTGAAATTTTTTCCAACCATTTTGGGGAGTTAACAGAAATTTTTTCATCTCAAACATTTTGTATTTTCATCATGACTTTAGATAAGAAAATTTGCTGTCAAAATTAACAAATTTTGAATGCTCAATTTTTTATTTGGAAAATACTTTTCCCAAACTATGAGGAACAACATCTGCTTTCATGCTAAGGCCACCTATGCCCATCTTTTAAAAATGTGTGTTTTCACCCCCATTTTTGAGTCTTGAGTATGTGGACCTTTGATCTAAATTTCCTACCTTAGTGTGCACTAATATGATAAAGGCGTTTTATGAACCACATGAGAATCACAATAGCCAAATAGCCTCCCATTTCTCTTACGTTAATCCTCCTTTTGATAGCCCCTTCGAGCCTATAAAAACCTTTTATTGGATAGCGACATTACAATCCCAATACTTTTTCCCACCCAATATCAACATGGATTTTCATTGCATAATTTTTTGAAATTTAAGTGTGGGGGGAATGGATTTCATTTTTTGGGTACCCTATTATTAATTTTTAACAAGTTATCATCTGATTGAGGGAAATCATCCATTTCAGTGTGGGGGAGAGGTTTTCATTCAGTGTGTTTTGTGGAATTTAATGTACTCCCATTTATGTAATTTTTAAATTTTATTGAAAAGTGTTTAAAAAATCTCAAAAATGATGAAAAAAATCAAAAACAAATTGATTGAAAAAATGGTTTGTGTCTTGGGTAGGTCAAAAATCACTCTTCCTCAACCTTTGATCTTTTTATAACTATTAAAATTAGTTTCATGAGGAGATCAATCATGGGTTGGGATATGATTGTGAGATCTGTTTCTAGGTCAACTTTCAAAAAAACAAAGAAAAAAAGGAAAAGAAAAAAAAAAGAACACTTGCATTATATTCTTATTGGGAGAAGTTATGTGTTTTATAAATATTCCATCTTCTCATTACCTTCATATTTTCTTCCTCTATGGTGTAACACCCCAAGCTTCCACGATAGTCTTCTATTTCAATAATGCAATTTCTTGCATTGTATGCAAGTTCAGGATTCTAACACACCGCGACCAATCAAAATAGCCATTATGAATAGTAATACCCACTTTTTGAAATTATATATATTTTATATTTCAAAATGGACTTCATTTTTGGATTCGGAATATCGAAATTATCCTAAGATGAATTTTTGGTATTTTTCTTAGAACTATCAATTTTTTATGAATAGTGAAAAATACTTAAAAACAACTTTTTTAATCAAAATAATTTATAGTGTTAAATTATACTATTGAGTGGTTTTAAATTATAATTAGAATATATTTTTACCATTTTATCCAATATTGTTCATTATAATTAATTTCACTTTGAAATTGGACATAAACAATTGTCAATCTTTTGATATATATTGTTTCTAAAAAACACGCTATTTGTTGTGACAGTAGGAATTAATTATAAAATTAATTAATGAAACTTATATGTTTGTAATTTTGTAAAATAGAAATATTTTTTGAATTCGGGATATCAATTATAGCTTAGGGTGAAATTTTGGCATTGTTCTGAAAAACTTCAATTTTTGATGAATAGTGAAACCACTAAGTGGTAGTTAAAAAACTGATTTTTGGTTTAAATGAAACATTACCACTTCTATGATTTGATTTTCAAAAATCCAACATACATGGTTGTCATTAGGAAGTAAAATGTGGTTCAATGGGATTAAAATAATTGTTTGGTGAATAGTAACATTTAAGTTTAATTAATCGTGATTAAAGGTAATTAGTGTAATTTAAGGTAAAGATAATGTTATAATAATATGAAAATACCTTTACACTTGTCCTAACCCTATTGGATGAGTCATGTCTAACCAAGAAAATACATTGGTCAACTTGGGGACCCCATGGAGCCACTTTGGTAGGAAAATGACATTAAAAACTTTTTATTTAATGTTAAAATAAAAATGTCACAAACATGAGTTGTTTTAATAAACCAATTTTTAAATTGGGTTATACAAGTCATATTTTTTACTATAAATATTCATTAGAAATATAAAAAGATTTAATACATCATGATAATTTTTTTATAATTTTTAGACATTAAATAAATTAAATTATTTATGACACCATGATGATGCAGCGATTACCTCATTAATTAATGATTTAAATAAAATAAAATGATAATGTAAAATATAAGACTTAAACATGTCAAAACCCTATAGGATGAGTATATTTCGAACCCTTATTACCTTATCCTCGAAATATATAAGTGTGGGACCTTTAAAATCCGAAACTCATTATATAATAAAGTAACCTTTTATAACTTTCCAAGAGTTCCCTCCTCTCCTCTTATAAAAGGCCCCACCACTACCACCTTATTCACACCTTCAAAGCCATTTGGATCAACCAAAATCTACCCAAATACTCTCTAAACTTCCCTATATTACTCTTATAAGCCTCAATTTGGGCATAATTCTTCCCAAGGAAGGATTTGGCTCAAATCAAAAAAGAGTTACCCGATTTTATGTTAACGTCTTCTCTTATGTTATTTTGTTTTATTTTGCTTCTACAACCCCTTAAACTATTTTTATTCATTTATTTTGTAACAAAACCAGTATATTAAATATACTAGTATGTTTTTATAAGAATTATTCGAGCTACACTTACACACACCTACATCTAATGGTTAAAGAACATACTGTTTCTGTGGATGGCAAGTTTCTGTCTCACGAAACGCTAATTATTCAACACTCATATAACACCTTAAAAGGTGTCCATTAAGATTTAAGTATATTTATATATGATATATAATATGTTTATGTTTTCCTTAGGCTTCTGTATTGTTCATTTATTGCGTACCTTTATGGTTTCCATTATGGGTAAACGCGATATTTTCATTTTAGGAAGTGCGGACTACCGCCCCCTCAAAGTGATTTGAATCGTTAATGCCATATGTGGGATGTATAAAGGATGGAGTAAATGGTATTATACATTATATTATACTGTAATTATATTATAACTTTATATAATTATAGCTTCATTCCATTAAATACGAATTAGAAATGAAAGTAGTGTTCATGCGTACGTACGGCTTACCGTCTCCATGAACGGTGCATTTCATTTCATACCTCTAAATGTTTTGTAATATTATAAATGAATGTATATACTGGATATATATGATGTATATTATATATACATCATGAATATAATTATGGATATAATGGATATTTTACGACATGAACAACTTGTAATTTTAAGAAGTTTATTTTTGACTCAAGTACCAAAGATCGACAAAATGATCGTTATTAACTTAAATAATTACATAATGTTCATAACATGGTAATAAGTGATATAAAAGGAATAATAAACATGAAAAAGGTTCTTAAGAAGGTATAGATTAACTCTATTTTATTATTCAGGAGGTTAAAGAGCGGTCGAGTCAAGTCGAACACGAGGTAAGGGAACTTCTTAACCCAATTTCCATTCTTTGGGTTAATCTCCTACTTTCAAATTATTTCATGATATTATTATGTCCTATCTTGTATTTTTACTTTATTTATGTGTAATCATAGTGAATACACATAATAGACCTATTATATATAAAAAATGATCTTTTTAAGGGACTTCGTCTCAATCACCATTCATTGAGGCATATTTTGTTTTATACACAAATTTCCTTTATACGGTGTATAAACCCCTTTGACTTTTACTTTTATTCAAAAGAAATCTTTTTATACGAAGCGTTTTTACTAAACTACAAAAGGAATGTTTTGTCTTACGTATGCGGCGACAACGACTTCTCTGCCGTCGTGACTATTATTTGAGTTTCGGCTTCCTCTATAAGCCATAACGTTTTTTTAAAGAAAAATAAATACCACGTTTTACTTTTATTTTATTTTGGTATTTAAAATGGTTGTAACACCCCGAGATTTTATAAAAAATATTCTATTAATTTCATTAATGTCTTGTGCTACACCAAGATTACATTGCACTATACGCAACATCGTATTAGCTTGCAGTATACGCAACACTATTCTTGGATCGTGTTACACACAATTTTGATAATAGTTATTCTACGAAACATTGAGTATATATATATATATATATTCAATGTATAAATGAAATATGTTTGGATTCTGTTATACGAAAAAACGAAGGATTCTTGTGCAACACGCAACCCTGACTTGGCTTGCATTACACGCAATCGCAACCTTCCTTGATAGTGTGTGTTGTACGCAATACCGGGTTTTACTAAACAACGATATATTATTATAATATTATTATGAACTAGCTGTTATGAATAGTGTTAACTAAATTTTTAATTTTATAACATTATTATTCATCTTACACATTTCTAGAACATGGTATAAGAACAAAATAATTTTTTCGGGTAAAATAAGTATTTTTCAAAAAATACAGTTTTGCCGCCTTTTGATGGCGCACCCACTTTAAATCTAGTTTTTGACATGTTTATAAGTTCAATTTGACAAAATAAAATTCTTCTTTTGAATCAGGATATAAAAATTTACATTAGATAAAGTTTTGATATTTTTCCGATAACTTTCATATTTTAATGAATAGTAAAAACATGCTATATTTTAATTAAAAACAACTTTTTTCATCGTAATATCTTATGTGGTTAAATAATAATATTGAATGGTTTTAAAGTATAAATAGAATATATTTTTACCATTTAATATAATGTATGTCATTATCATTGATTTTACCTTGAATTCATAGGTTAAATCAATTCAATCTTTTGCAATATTTTAAAGAAAAACCCATTTTCTTTCGACAACGGGATTAATTTTAATTTAATTTCTGCAACTTTTGTGTATTTAATTTGGAAAAATGGATTCCATATTTGGAATCAGTGGGTCCAAATTATGTTAATAAGCTACTTTTTATTTTTGGGCATTGTGAATAGTAACTACGGTAAATTTTATTTACTATAGTTAAAGGTAAATCGGGTAATTAAGGGTAAATATAAGATTATAAAATTGCCCTAACACTTGTAAAAATCCTATTGGATGGCTAAAAGTAGACCCATATAACCTAAGGGTCGGATTATATTCATTTTATGGACATTTTTCCATGAAAATAATTTAATTATTATTAAAACCAAAGAATGTGACAACATGTCACTTTCTTAAATCTTATAAGTATAATAATTTTAATTTAGTGATAAACTTCATGAAACATAGAACATGAATAGTATACAGAACTATAATACAAATATATACATCATAGGAATTTATTTATAATTTTTAGGGATTAAATAATTATCATTTATTATGACACAAAGATGATGCAGTAATTGTCTTATTAATGAAATATTGACATAATTGATGTTATAAATGCCCAAATAAATGTAATTTGAGACTTTTTATTACTTAAATTAATTTTATAGGTTAATATGACATGTTATTGTTGATATACGTAACTTGTTTTGAACTTATTATTCTGTTATGAATTTCATAAAAATCATGTACCAAATAGTGTCAAAATTGACATAAATTAGTTTTTAAAACAAATATTATATTATTAATTGTTATTTAATTCCTCAAAATCTAAGGTTTGGAAACATGACTTAGATAAGGATAGATATATTAATAATAAACAACTTGGGGTTATTTTGGCTTGTTATGGTAAGTTTATTAACCATATATTGTAAGAAAACAAAAAAACACGGTAAAAGTTAAATTATTTAACTTAGAGTTAAATCTAATTGATAAGGTTAAAATAATAACCTAAACTTGTATAAATCCTATTGTATGAGAGTATTTAGACCCATCCCAACTTTAGCTTCGAAATAATACCCTTTGGAACCATTATAAACCGAATTTGACCTTAATATAAAATAATATTTTGAGATTTTCCTAAGGTGCCCCTCTCCTCCCTTATAAAAGGGCACCTCCTCCCTCTCCTCCTAACACCAATTTGAGCATTCAATCTCGTCCAACCCCTGACAAAATATCTTCTCCACTTCCCTAGTATCATCCTAGAGGTTTTGGTCTTCTTCAAAGACCATCCTTATTTCTTTAAGTGGAGGTTAAGTGAAGGCGCGTCAAAAAGAGGTAATATCCATTACCGATCTTTTTCAATTTCTTTCTTCTTCAACTTCTTTTTATTTAGTTGTTTCATGATAAAGTAATAACATCAGTATTTCGTATATACTTATATGTTATTATAAATATGAAATAACTCTAATTAACCTTCTATCCATCCTACGGAAATAGGAAATCACCACGCGTGCGTACGTACGGAATACCGTCTCCACGCCGTGGTGTAATCTATTTTCCGCCACCACCTTAATTGGATGGGTATAATGGTGTAATGAGTAACTATATATGATTATTATAAATTGATATTTATACTGAAATAGTATACATACACTTCAACAAAATTCCATGACCATGGGAACGATATCATCGCTCGTGCGTACGTACGGACTACCGTCTCCACGATGCGATGAGATTCATTATCCATGTTAACCATTCCAGAATGGTTATAAAGTATATATAATGAATAATAATGAAATATATGACATGGTAAATCTACTGGATTTATGTATATATATATATGTGTCATCTACTTACTTCCATTGAAGACAATAAGGAAAGGAAAACATCGTTCATGCGTACGTACGGACTACTGTCTCCTTGAACGGTGTGTTTCATTTCATTTATCTATCTATTATATATATATATACTGAATATATATGATATATAAATCATATTTTATATTCTGTAAGTAATTAAATCATGATATAAGTAATAATAATGTCAAGAACAACAAGTCCAAACACCTACGATAAATGAAACGATTTTACCCAAAACGCTTCTTTAACATGGAATTTACAAAAGAACGGGTAATATAAAGTCATAATTAAACCATATATGATATAATAACAATGAATATGATTCTATAATAAGTTAATGACATTATTTAAATCATTATAAATGAGGTTCGGATACGTACAAAGCATATCGGACATAAGGTAAGGGAAGTATCACAATCTCATTTTTATCCAAGATTGTTTATACTTTGGTATTTAATGGGGTGTATTTTATCATCCACGTACATGTTCCCTCAATATTTAATATTGTTTACATACACCTACAATTTTTTAAATCCAATTTTACCCTTCGGAAAGTTTTTAGTAAAGGATATGAAAGGAATCTTTTGTCGTTTTTCGTACGAGGTACTTTTTTACTTTTCCGACAAAAGTACGAGAAGAATGTTTTTTTTTACTTATATGACATGAATGGATTTTTAAAACATTATTTCCGAGAAGTATACTTTACAAGTTTTCAATTTTATTTTTAATCAACTTCTTTTAGTTTAAAATTGTAAGACATTTTAAGAAATGAAAATGTTTTTGAAGTAGAAAGGATATTTTCCTCAAGAATTGAGTTCAAGTGTTTTATCAAAATTATTTTCTATCTAAGATAATATAGGGTTCTATTTCTATCCCTATTATTACATTTATTTGATTATGTTGTGATGGAATTATTTTTATGAATTCCTTTATCTTATATAAATTGTTTTATGACGTCATGTTGTTTAAGAATCCCATTTTTATTACATGGGTTATGCTATGATGTATGGTTTATGATTTTGTGGCACACATAAGAATGGTATCATTATGAGATGGGTGGAACCTATATCTCCCTCCAATGCATTGGGTAAATATTTTATATCTCATGAGATAGACATGGCTGGAATGGTAGGTTATACCGGTTCAGTGAAACAGGACTGAAACGAGGAGTGAACTCGGTTCAAAAAGGGACTTTGTCCACTAAGATAGTCTTGGAAATGAGTCTTGACTAATAAGAAATGATTCTCTATGATTATGTGTGTTTACCACAAAGTTTCATGTTTTAAATTATGATTATTGGGATTTCATTTCACTACTATGATTTATCCCATGTTATGATATTATGATCTCTTTTGCAGGTTAAGATTTCCAAAATGTTATGTTCTTATGAATATGATGTGATTGATTTTTCTATTTTTTACCCTTACTGAGCATTTGATCTCACCCTTTTATGTTTTATTTTCCCCAGGATATAAATAAAGGTTTTAGGTAAGAAAAAAAAGGTAAAATCTTTATGGGAGATGTTGAAGATCTTTCACCATGATTAGAAGATTACGTTCCAAGTTTCCAAAGACACTAAACTATTACGGTCCTTGTGTGTGTGTTTTTGTTATGTAATAAGTATTCCGCAAAAGTAATATAATTTCCTTGTATGTTAAGCTTCGGGTCTCTACAGTTGGTATCAGAGGAAAGGTTTAGTCAACCTTTGGAAACTAGGATGCGAAAATGTTAGTGAAATATTTCTAAGGTATGTCTCGGGATGCCCCTAAGGATAAGTATACGTATAGGATATAGTCCTAGAACTATGGTAACGATCATAGAATTTAACCTAAGATGTTAGATATTGAAGTTACTCCCCCTTTATTATGATTTTTTTCTCTCACACTATTCTTTTTTGGTTTTATAAAATGGCTGGAAACAAGATGATTCAAGATAATGGAGGATATGATGGACAATGGAATGATATTCTTCATGGGAAACCAAATGAAATGGGATTTGGAGGTCCAAACATCATTATTATGCCGAATCAGCAATTTCATAATATGATCAATAAAGTAAAATTTGGTAAGTTTCCTGACTCAGCTAATAAGAGAAAGATGGAGTTTCATGATGATCATAGAGGAAAGAAAGTTCAATTTCCCCTATGTAAATCATGTGGGAAGAGGCATCAAGGAGAATGTTTCAAAGGAACTGGAAGATTCTTTGGGTGTGGAAAAGAAGGACACAAAGCCAGTAAGTGCAAAGGAAAAGGTTCATTTAACACCAGGGATGAGGATAATGGTATTGCTATGACATCAACAATGGTTAAATGTTTTAAATGTGGAATATACGGGCATTATGCAAACCAATGCCCTAAGGTAAAGTCTCATGAAGAGAATCAGTATGGTCGTATGGGTAGTATTTATGTTGATGATGATGAAGAGACTACAAATGATATGTGAGATGAAAGAATTGTTGAAGCTCGGTCAATGGTTTAATAATGTAGTGGAATGATTACATGTTTATCATGTGTAATGTTGTATAAGTAATCTCATGGTACTATGGAATAAATAGACATCTAAGGATTGTTACACTGTTGTCTTTCCTTGAGTTTTGAAAGTTCATGATTAATGGTACCAGTATCCATGAAAGGTTATTCAGATATTTTTGGAAAGTAGATGATATGCGCATAATGAAGGAATAAGGATAAAATTAAATGTTTGATAGTATTCATGAGCTCATGATTGATATAAGGACTAAGTGATATCATGGTTTGAGTATATAGAATTTTGAGGATTTTGGTATGTGTAAAGTGTTAACTTTTAACTGCATTCATGTTTTTACTAAGGTTCAATGGGTATTCAAGAGAGTACATGATTAAGGCCTTTAAATGTTTGGAATGTGACCAACAAGATATATCTTATGATATATGGGGATCAACGATGGTATTAAATCTCTGGTAATCCTTTTCACTAAAGATTGGAATGGATTATGACATAAGTTAGTATTGTTTAAGGATAGAAGTTTTTTTTTGATATTATTGATGGGATGTTATAGAAATATAGTTTTAGAAAAAGGACAACCTGCAGGATGGGTGACAACCCATCGCGTCGGACAAGGTTGTAGGAATCGAACCCACAACCGAAGTGCGACTGGACTTTATCGCCTACCACTAGCCTACAGGAAGTCCCTAGTTAGTAGAAACTAGGTTTATTTTATTAAGAGGTATGATATATGAAGTATAAGCTCATTTTTGGAACCATATATGATTAATCTAACCATAAGATGGACTTATAACTTTTTCTAACCTTTTGTTTGAAAGAGATGGAATGACCCATCATTATATCACATTATCTGCTAACACATCACGAATAACAAATTCAACTCCATTTCTTTAAGGGATGAAGTGGAAATTCTTCAATTCACGAACAACAGTGAGATTGTACCAAAATCATGCAAGTATTTCTTTTAATTCATCAACTTTAGGGAAATGATCTTGAAAACCAAAAAAAATTTCCTAGTTCCCTTATATCTGATGAATCAGATGGTACCTTAGATCATCACAAATCAATAGCTTTGTGATTATTGGCTTTTTCATAGCCATGTTCTCTACCACTCTCCATCAGAACTTGATGGTTAGATTTTTCTTCCATATCCATATTTTCACCAATGTTCTTCTACGTGGAAACCCAGTGATGAGTTAATTTGGGTAACCGTTACATTTCATACTTTAGTTTTTAAAGCCATGTTTTGGTATTCCTTTTTACGATGTTGGTTTCTATTAAACAAACTTTCGAGTAGTAAACCATTTATAACCCCGACAAATTTCGAGGGTGAAATTCATTTTAAGGGGGGTAGAATGTAACACCCCGATATTTTATGAAAAATATTATTTTAATTTCATTAATGTCTTGTGATACACCAAGATTACCTTGCGCTATACGCAACACCGTATTAGCTTGCAGTATACGCAACACTATTCTTAGATCGTGTTACACACAATTTTCATAATAGTTATTCTACGCAACATTGAGTATATATATATATATATTCAATGTATAAATGAAATATGGTTGGATTCTGTTATACGAAACAACGAAGTATTCTTGCGCAACACGCAACCCTGACTTGGCTTGCATTACACGCAATCGCAACCTTCCGTGATAGTGTGTGTTGTACGCAATACCGGGTTTTACTAAACAATGATATATTATTATAATATTGTTATGAACTAGCAGTTATGAATAGTGTTAACTAAATTTTTAATTTTATAACATTATTATTCATCTTACACATTTCTAGAACATGGTATAAGAACAAAATAATTTTTTCGGGTAAAATAAGTATTTTTCAAAAAATATAGTTTTGCCGCCTTTTGATGGCGCACCCACTTTAAATCTAGTTTTTTACATGTTTATAATTTATATTTGACAAAATAAAATTCTTATTTTGAATTAGGAAATAAAAATTTACATTAGAAAAAGTTTTGATATTTTTCCGATAACTTTCATATTTTAATGAATAGTAAAAACACGCTATATTTTAATTAAAAACAACTTTTTTCATCATAATATCTTATGTGGTTAAATTATAATATTGAATGGTTTTAAATTATAAATAGAATTTATTTTTACCATTTAATATAATTTATGTCATTAGCATTGATTTTACCTTGAATTCATAGGTTAAATCAATTCAATCTTTTGCAATGTTTTAAAGAAAAACCCATTTTATTTCGACAATGGGATTAATTTTAATTTAATTTATGAAACTTTTGTGTATTGAATTTGGAAAAATGGATTCCATATTTGGAATCAGTGGGTCCAAATTATGTTAATAAGCTAATTTTTTATTTTTGGGCATTGTGAATAGTAACTACGGTAAATTTTATTTACTATAGTTAAAGGTAAATCGGGTAATTAAGGGTAAGTATAAGATTATAAAATTACCCTAACACTTGGAAAAATCCTATTGGATGGATAAAAGTAGACCCATATAACCTAAGTGTCGGATTAGATTCATTTTATGGACATTTTTCCATGAAAATAATTTAATTATTATTAAAACCAAAGAATGTGACAACATGTCACTTTCTTAAATCTTATAAGTATAATAATTTTAATTTAGTGATAAACTTCATGAAACTTCAAACCTAAATAGTCTATAGAAATCTAATACAATTATCTACATCATAGGAATTTATTTAGAATTTTTAGGGATTAAATAATTATCATTTATTATGAGACAAAGATGATGCAGTAATTGTCTTATTAATGAAATATTAACATAATTGATGTTATAAATGCCCAAATAAATGTAATTTGAGACTTTTTATGACTTACATTAATTTTCTAGGTTAATATTACATGTTATTGTTGATATAGGTAACTTGGTTTGAACTTATCATTCTGTTATGAATTTCATAAAAATCATGTACCATATAGTGTCAAAATTGACATAAATTAGTTTTTAAAACAAATATTATATTATTAATTGTTATTTAATTCATAAAAATCTAATGTTCGGCCAAATGACTTAGATAGGGAGAGATATATTAATAATAAACAACTTGGGGTTCGTTTGGCTTGTTATGGTAAGTTTATTAACCATATAGTGTAAGAAAACAAAAAGACACGGTAAAAGTTAAATTATTTAACTTAGAGTTAAATCTAATTGATTAGGTTAAAATAATAACCTAAACTTGTCTAAATCCTATTGGATGAGAGGATTTAGACCCATATCCACTTTATCTTCTAAATAAGTCCCTTTAGAACCATTATAAACCGAATTTGACCATAATATAAAATAATATTTTGAGATTTTCCTAAGATTCCCCTCTCCTCCCTTATAAAAGGGCACCTCCTCCCTCTCCTCCTCACACCAATTTGAGAATTCAAGATCGGCCAACCCCTGACACAATCTCTTCTTCACTTCCATAGTACCATCCTAGAGATCTTGTTCTTCTTCTAAGACCATCCTTAGTTCTTTAAGTGGAGGTTAAGTGAAGGCGCGTCAAAAAGAGGTAATATCCATTACCGATCTTTTTCAATTTCTTTCTTCTTCAACTTATTTTTATTTAGTTGTTTCATGATAAAGTAATAACATCAGTATTTCTTATATACTGATATGTTATTATAAATATGAAACAACTCTAATTAACCTTCTATCCATGCTACGGAAAAAGGAAATCACCGCGCGTGCGTACGTACGGAATACCGTCTCCACGCCATGGTTGTATCTATTTTCCGCCACCACCTTAATTGGATGGGTATAATGGTGTAATGAGTAACTATATATGATTATTATAAAGTGATATTGATACTGAAATAGTATACATACACTTAAACACAATTCCACGACCATGGGAACGATATCATCGCTCGTGCGTACGTACGGACTACAGTCTCCACGATGCGATGAGATTCATTATCCATGTTAACCATTAAAGAAAGATTATAAAGTATATATAATGAATAATAATGAAATATATGACATGGTAAATCTACTGGATTTATGTATATATATATGTTTCATCTACTTACTTCCATTCAAGACAATAAGGAAAGGAAAACAGCGTTCATGCGTACGTACGGACTACCGTCTCCATGAACGGTGTGTTTCATTTCATTTATCTATCTGTTATATATATATATACTGAATATATATGATATATAAATCATAATTTATATTCTTGAAGTAGGTAAATCATGATATAAGTAATAATAATGTGAAGAACAACAAGTCCAAACACCTACGATAAATGAAACGATTTTACCCAAAACGCTTCTTTAACATGGAATTTAAAAAAGAACGGGTAATATAAAGTCATAAGTAAACCATATATGATATCATAACAATGAATATGATTCTGTAATAAGTTAATGACATTATTTAAATCATTATACAGGAGGTTCGGATACGTACAAATCATATCGGACATAAGGTAAGAGAAATATCACAATCTTAGTTTTATCTGAGATTGTTTATACTTTGGTATTTAATGGGGTGTATTTTATCATCCACGTACATGTTCCCTCAATATGTAATATTGTTTACATCCACCTACAATTGTTTAAATCCAATTTTACCCTTCGGTGAGTTTTTAGTAAAGGATATGAAAGGAATCTTTTATCGTTTTTCGTACGAGGTACTTTTTGACTTTTCCGACAAAAGTACGAGAAGAATGTTTTTTTTAACTTATACGAAATGAATTGATTTTTAAAACATTATTTCCAAGAAGCATCCTTTACAAGTTTTCAAGTTTATTTTTAATCAACTTCTTTTAGTTTAAAATTTTAAGACATGTTAAGAAAGGAAAATGTTTTTGAAGTAGAAATGATATTTTCCTCAAGAATGGAGTTCAAGTGTTTTATCAAAATTATTTTCCATCTAAGAGAATATAGGGTTCTGTTTCTATCCCTATTATTACATTTATTTGATTATATTGTGATGGAATTATTTTTATTAATTCCTTTATCTTATATGAATTTTTGTATGACGTCATGTTGTTTAAGAATCCCATTTTTATTACATGGGTTATGTTATGATGTATGGTTTATGATTTTGTGGAACACATAATAATGGTATCATTATGAGATGGGTGGGACCTATATCTCCCTCCAATGTATTGGGTAAAGATTTTATATCTCATGAGATAGACATGGCTGGAACGGTAGGTTATACCGGTTCAGTGAAATAGGACTGAAACAAGGAGTGAACTCGGTTCAGAAAGGGACTTTGTCCACTAAGATAGTATTGGCAATGAGTCTTGACTAATAAGAAATGATTATCTATGATTATGTGTGTTTTCCACAAAGTTTAATGTTTTAAATTATGATTATTGGGATTTCATTTCACTACTATGATTTATCCCATGTTATGATATTATGATCTCTTTTGCAGGTTAAGATTTCCAAAATGTTATGTTCTTATGAATATGATGTGATTGATTTTTCTTTTGTTTACCCTTACTGAGCATTTGAGCTCACCCTTTTATGTTTTCTTTTCCCCAGGATATAAATAAAGGTTTTAGGTAAGAAAAAAAAGGGAAAATCTTTATGGGAGATATTGAAGATCTTTCACCATGATTAGAAGATTACGTTCTGATTTTTCAAAGACACTAAACTATTACGGTCCTTGTGTGTGTGTTTTTGTTATGTAATAAGTATTCCGCAAAAGTAATATAATTTCCTTGTACGTTATGCTTCGGGTCTCTACAATGGTTTTGATAAAGTTTTTATTATATCAATGTGTTGTATTGATATCTTGTGATTGAAGTGTGGAAATCTTATGTTTCCTTTATGCATGTTTTATGTGATACAATTATGTTATGGTTTATGATATGTTTAAACTTGTTCATATGAGGAATGCATTGGACTTAATAAGTGACGGTTGGAGCCCGCTATAGCTCCTCGATGCATCGGTAGGTCTCATGAGACAAACTAGTGTCTTGGAACGAGGCCTTGACAAAATCTTATTTGTGGTCTTGGCACGAGGCCTTGGCTACGTGGTTATGACAGTTTGGAATTATGCGTTCCATCATTATGAAAGTGGTTATAGATATTGCATGTGATTATTCAACTAGTAGAATATCTATGTGAGTAAGTAAATGGCATTATTGAATTTTATTTTTGCCATATTATGCTGAATTTCAAGTTTAAAAAGGCTTTTGTTTTAGTTATATATTGCCTTAAATGTTAATGTTTATTTTTGAAAGCTTCCATAATATTGTTATCCTTACTGAGAATCTGATATCACCCCTTTCAATATTTTAATATTTTCCAGGATGTGAAGAAGTATTTTATGAATGACCTGCAGGGATAGTCAGAAGAGGATATGAGTGTGGACTATGGAGACTTTTTTGTTGTAGTGTTTCACTTTTTGATGTAATTTAACATTTATGAATGTATCTAGTGTTTCCAATGCTACTAAACTAATCGGTCTTTCAAGACTTGATCTTTTGTGATCATGCCAATGTTACGCAATAATGCACCGACTCTGGGTAACTTGGGTCGGGGCGTTACATGTGGTGTCTTTCTTCACACAATCATTCCCTTGTAAATATGTGTTTTCATTTCCTTCCATGTTTTATTTTGAAAAAAAATGTGCATTTATTTTTCTATGTTGGTGTTTTAACCCTCTTATTCTCTCTCTTGGAAATTATATTCCTACCATCCCATAGCCACAGAAAAACCCCTTAAAAAGACCTCTTGATTATTGTTCACTTTGGATAGGAATTGGATTCTTAGAGATCTTTCAAACTCTAATATTTTAACTTTTTTTGGTGAAGGAGTTAACCCCCACAAATGAATTTTATCATCTTGAGAGGTGTGAGTTTTGTGTGTCTACATTTTCCATTTCTAAATTTGAGAATGAAAAAATGAATTAGTTTTGGAACATTTTTTCTATAACAACTTGTGGTGGATTTCAAAATGGATGAGTGAAATACTCTAAACCTCCCCTGATTGAAGAAAACAGAATTTTAATATTTGTTGGTGAGTGAAAATTATTTTGTCATGTTTTTATATTTATTGCACATGAGGACATGCACAAAACTAAGTGTGGGGTAGTTGATGTTAATAATATTTCCATGACTTATTATATACTCCCTTTACTTATTTTATATGAAATGTGCATAATTTTTGTGAAATATTAATGTTTTAATACTAAGTATAATTTTTGAGAATTTTTTAGAAGTTATCCAATTGATTCGGTTTACTATTTTATTTATAACGCTCATGATGATGATCCAAATTATTTGGTTCCTGTTTTTTAGGATTCCTATTTTAATCTAAAACATTTCAGTAGAAGGGATCATGAGACAATTCTGCCATTGGAAGGGTCATATGGACCACACAAGAAGGCCCAATGAATTGGTGAACAAACTGGACCAGCCATGAAGATTGATTTACTGGGCTGAATCCAGAATTCCAAGAACATTAATTCTCCCCTATAATTCGGGGGACACTAAATGTCATCTTGGATAAAAATTTCAAGGTCGAAATCCATGTACAAGGGGCCCAACTGATTAATTTAAACTCATCCCACCATTCTGGCCAGTAATTGAAATCAGCACACAAATGTTGACTTTTCTCCTGATTTAGACATCCATGCAAGCTGATATTTTTCAGTGTGAAATCCATGATATAGGAGACCAACATTGTTGGATAAATTATTTTTATTTGAGGGCATATTACTATGAAAAAACCCATTCACATTTCGGCCATTGAAAATTTTGGATTGAAATAGACATAATGACATTATTTATTAAAAACCCCATAACTTTGGCTACAAAAGTCTATAGGCGGCCAAATTTTGAGGGTGGACAGAAGAAATCCATATATATATCTTTTAAGAAGACACCATCTCGTGATTAATCTTTATTGATTAGTAACTCTTCGGTTCAAGTGGAGGGACAATCATGGAATGAAAATAGCCTACAACCTTGGGCTATAAATACACCCCTCCTCTCATTCCAATAGGTTTGAACTTCAGCACTAAAGGAGGAGGTTTGGCATTACTAGGGCCTTGAAAAGGTACTGTAAGGATATGTTTTGATCTTGTTTCAACAAGAGATACCTCTCCTCCACTTCTCTTTCATATTTGTTTATGTTTGCTTTCAATTGTAATTGTATAACTTTGTTTTCATTTCAATCAAATTTTAGTGCTTGTTTCTTCTTCAATGCCTCTTATTATTCTCCACCTTCTGTAGTATAATATTAATGGTATTAAAATAGTTTTAATCATTTTCAATTACATTCCCTTATTTTTCTTCCTCATTCAATCGAAATTCCATTTTTGATTCTCAAAATCTTTCGTGTGTGTGTTCGGCACACTAGTCTTTTCTTGTCCCTTTCCCTTTCTAATCTTTTTAAATAGTCACCATAAACATTAAACCCAGATTATCAACAATCCTAATGGCTGAGTAAATCTACCATTGGGGTGAGTTATAATTCGGGGATGTTAAGTGATTGAGAGTTTTTGCTCGATGAGTATTCTTTAAATTAATATTGTGTATGTAAAACTTAATATGTCATGGATTAATGATATGTTTTGTTTAACAAGTGGTTTCCATGGATTATTGGAACCATAAATAGACTACCATAAATAAGTTTTTATTGATATTAGAAACCTAAGTTAAGTTAATCCTTGGATTAAATTCTTAACACTTAGGAATTCCAATCAATGTCAACTTATGACATGGGTGTTAATTTAATACAATACAAAGCAAGGCTCAAGGATATCACAAGCTTAACTCCCCAATTATGAACTCACCCCAATCTTCATATATTTGCTAAATCAAGAATCAACCATCAAACATTTCAATTTAGCTCTGCAAACAAACCCCACCAATCAAAATATAATCAACTAAAAACAAATGACTATTACAAAGTATCATCGCCGAGGATTCGACCCAAGTGCTACTATACACATTAGCAGAGCACCGGAACCTTGACCGGTCGATAGGCGACAATCAGCCACGCATTTCACTATACTTTGGATATTTCACTGAAATTAGAAGACCAAATATGAAATAAGAATAATTTATTATCAAATCCAAAGACATGTAAAAGTACTATGAAGATTTTTTTCATTCAATGATAAAAATAAATTTCTTATAACTGGTGGCACTAATATAAATAATGCCCTATTCTATTCGAGAAGTGTATGATACCTAAACTATAAAGTGGATGATATCTTCTCAACCTTTTTATGTGATCTTTATGAGTCTTTAATAACTAATAATTAATATATCAATATTTTATGTGTATTAGTAACAAACCAAAACAAATAAAGAATTTGTTTCCTCATTGTATCCAAACCACATAAACATTCATTATGTGACTTTCATTTTTTTCATTTTAGCTACTTAAGAGTGAGTAAGATATAGAAGATTATCTAATAATGAATATAGACAGTGATACAGTATTATTTATAAAATAAATTTTAAATCTGTGTACCACTTTTTGACCCCTCCCCCCACTTAGTGGTGTATTGAATAACCCAGGATCATTATGTTTTATCATTGATAACCATGTTTCCTCAGATATTTAATTATAATTAGTAGATAATATGAATTATATAAAATATAGTGGTGTTCTTAAATTTTTTATAAAGAATATTACACTTTATAATAACTATATGCTTCTCTATATTTATCACAAGGCCTTTGTGTTAGTGATTCTTTTATAGTGGCCTTTTTATGCCTTATAAGAGATGCCACCATGACATTTGTAGGAAAGAGGTATCAAAAAGTAAATTTATAATAAATAAATTAAATTATATAATACTTTCATGATAAAGTGTACACAAAGGTAATGACACACACATCATCTATAAAAATATAGAAAAATTTGAGAACATGCATGAAGGAAACATTAAAATAAAAGAATCCAAATAGAAAATTTGGATTTCCAAATTTATAAAAATTATAATGGTTAAATATAAAACAATCATTAATATTTTATTGGGGTTAATAAAATAATGATTCATATTAGAATATTTTGTGATCCTACATAATACTGAGATCATTTATATAAGATAATGATTTCTTTTGTTTATAGGTTTGACCCAAATATTGCTACCTTATAAAAAATCATCCCTTGATGAGTTATATAAGACTCTCCTCAATTATTAAATGCGGTTTTCATTTATGTTTTATGAAAATGACTAAGGAGAAAATTGAATTTAAATCCTTGATCAAACTCAAAATCAAAGAGTAATAAGCTGAGTCCTCTAGTGGATGAGAATATGGTGAGGAAGATTTTGATGAAAGCATGAGGATAATGGACCTTATATCTTAAAAATAGTAAAAAAACTAAGTTTAATTACAAAGGAATACTGCAACATAAATTATTTAAGTGAATTGAAATAGAAATTTTTATCTTATATGACCCATGATAGAGTGGTGTGGAATATTATGATAATTTCGTTGGTAATGAAATGATGCTGATATTTTAAAGAAACCAATAATCCCCATGGGAATAGATAAAATTTTTAAAGAAGAAAATGGAAAGGAATGTTGTGTATGGAATAGGATGAAAAAATTACTTCAAGTAGTAATTATAAATAGACCTATTCTTAAAAGGTTTGTAACTTCATGGAATTTTTTTAAAGAAAATATTAATGTTCACGTAGTGAGGAAAAATAAGAATAAACCTGCATTGATCAAATGCATAATGTTGAGATTAAATTATACCAAAATAAAAATCGAAAAATTATAATGAAATAAAATCCATGATGAAATATTTTTTTAATTTTAACAAAAAAATTATGAAAACCTTAATAAAAATTTATTTTGTTGAGAATATTAAAAATTATAATGAAAAGGTTGTTGGATAAGAGGGGATGTTGTAAGACATTGGAAAGAGTGTCACTACAGCAAAAAAGGCATTTAGCGGCGGTTTTGAAAAACTGTCGTAAAATCGTGCGTCGGGAAACTATTCGCAGCGGTTTCCAAAACCGTCACAGAAAGTTTCACGGCAGTTTTTTAGCGGCGGTTTTTTTATTTTTTTTATTTTTGTTATTTTTGTTATTTTTGTTATTTTTTTTAATTTTTTTTATTTTTAATTTTATATATTTATTTATATATTTATTTATATATTTATTTTTTGTATTTATTTATATATTTATTTCGTATTTATTTTATTTATTTATTTATTTATTTATTTATTTATTTTATCTATTTATTTTATCTATTTATTTTATTTTATTTATTTTATGTATTTTATTTATTTATTTATTTTATTTATTTTATTTATTTTTCGTATTTATTTATTTATTTTATTTCGTATTTATTTTATTTCGTATTTATTTTATTTATTTATTTATTTTATTTATTTATTTATTTTATTTATTTATTTTATTTAATTTCGTATTTATTATTTATTTTTTTAATTTCGTATTTATTTTTTATTTATTTTATTTCGTATTTATTTTATTTATTTATTTTATTTTGTATTTATTTTATTTATTTATTTATTTCGTATTATTTTATTTACTTTATTTATCCATGCATTCACATCACATGCACATGCATGCCCATGCAATATAAAGAAATTCTGCGTTTGGTTATTTATTTTATTTAATTTCGTATTTATTATTTATTTTTTTAATTTCGTATTTATTTTTTATTTATTTTATTTCGTATTTATTTTATTTATTTATTTTATTTTGTATTTATTTTATTTATTTATTTATTTCGAATTATTTTATTTACTTTATTTATCCATGCATTCACATCACATGCACATGCATGCCCATGCAATATAAAGAAATTCTGCGTTTGGTGAGATTTGAACCCCTAACCTCTTGCATATTTTCCAAAGACTTTACCACTCCAGTAAGCTCGCCATGTGGTTAATAAACAGAATTTAATATACTTATATATATTAATTGAAAAAACAAATAATACATAAATAATAGATATAAACTCGATAATAATAAATAATAAATAATAAATAATAAATAAATATAATTAATAATTAATAATTAAATATAAATAATAAATAATAAATAAATATAAGTAATAAATAAATATAAATAATAAATAATAAATAATAAATAATAAATAATAAATAAAGAAAAATAATCAATAATCAATAATCAATAATCAATAATCAATAATAAATAATAAATAATAAATAAACATAAATAATTAATAAATATAAATAATAAATAATAAATAATAAATAATAAATAATAAATAATAAATACATAATAGATATAAATAATAAATAATAAATAATAGATATAAATAATAAATAATAAATAATAAATAATCAATAATCAATAATCAATAATCAATAATAAATAATCAATAATCAATAATGAATAATAAATATTAAATAATAAATATTAAATATTAAATATTAAATATTAAATATTAAATAAATAAAAATAAAAAATAAATAAAAAATAATAAATAAATATAAATAATAAATAATAAAATATAAATAATAAATAAATATAAATAATAAATAATAAATAATAAATAATAAATAATAAATAAATATAAATAATAAATAAATATAAATAATAAATAATAAATAATAAATAATAAATAATAACTAATAACTAATAACTAATAAATAATAACTAATAAATAAATATAAATAATAAATAACAAATAATAAATAAATATAAATAATAAATAATAAATAATAAATAATAAATTAATATAAATATAAATAATAAATAATAAATAAATATAAATAATAAATAATAAATAATAAATAATAAATAATAAATAATAAATAATAAATAATAAATAATAAATAATAAATAATAAATAAAAAATAAAGATAAATAATAAATAATAAATAATAAATAATAAATAATAAATACATAGTAGATATAAATAATAAATAATCAATAATCAATAATCAATAATGAATAATAAATATTAAATATTAAATATTAAATATTAAATAAATAAATATAAATAATAAATAATAAATAATAAATAATAAATAAATATAAATAATAAATAAATATAAATAATAAATAATAAATAAATATAAATAATAAATAATAACTGATAAATAAATATAAATAATAAATAATAAATAATAAATAATAACTAATAAAGTAATATAAATGGTAAATAAAAAATAATAAATAATAAATAATAAATAAATATAAATAATAAATAATAAATAATAAATAATAAATACATATAAATAATAAATACATATAAATAATAAATAATAAATAAATATAAATAATAAATAATAAATAATAAATAATAAATAAACATAAATAATTAATAAATATAAATAATAAATAATAAATAATAAATAACCAGTTACAAATAAAAGATAATAAATAAATTAAAGTATATTATAAATAATAAATGATAAATAATAAAGGAAACACATGAAAAAGAATGAAAAGACGTGATAAGGGATGAAAAATCATGAAAACGCATGAAAAAGGATGGAGAAGCATATGAAGAATGAGGCATTAGAAAGAATGAGAACGCATGAATACTCATGACAACTTTGGAAAAATCCTTAATAATTCAACATAATCATCATAATAACCCATAAAAAACCATTGATAAAGATAACAAGTCATGGAAACCCAAATAAACAGTAATAAATGGAGCTACCGTTAAAACCCGTCAAAATGGTCATAAAGAGACAAAAACATTGGACTCACATTAACGAAGATAACTTATGATCCGAGAGTCCATTTTAGATCCGCGACCTGTCAAATCAAAGATCCTGAAACGATCTTCGACCTGAAAGGTGAAAGAGTCCGAATGGAAAGGCGGATCGAAAGTTATGACCATTTAAAAAAAAGCTGACGGGGAACGGGTGCTAGAAAAGAGGCATTGAAAAATATAACAAACCCGATACCCACTAAAAAGGCCATAACATATTATCTAGGAGTGCATGCGGGCACTGCAACCAGTCAAACTGAAGCTCATGGAACGATCTATGATCTGGTAGGTGGAGGAGGCCGAACTGACACGCGGATCGAAAGTTAGGTATGTTTGAAGACAAGTTCGACGGGACACCGGTGACAGAAATCATGTTTTGGAGGCCTTCGGAGGGGTTTTTGGGGTCTAAAAACATGACACAAGATTAATTGTGTCAAATTGGTGCGTATCTCTCTTCGCTGGCTTCGATTTGATATGTGGTAGAGCCCAAACGGACACCCGGAGCGAAAGTTATGGTCGTTTGAAGTTGGAGAACTTTTTTCAACTTTCTTATAACTCTAATATCTTCCGCACCTTAAACCGTCTCACGGTTTTGATTATATGTGCCTCTATATATCTTCATGTGTTTCGATTTTACTGGTCTTGGCGCTTCAACGGATGCCCGGATCAAAAGTTATTGTCGTTTTAGTGATTTTGGGGTTTCTCGTGTTTTTTTATTTTTTCATTTCATTTCGCGGCGGTTTTACCGAAACCGCCTCTATTTCGCGGCAGTTTTTTAAAAAACTGCCGCTAATCCTCGAATGAAATTAAAAAAAAAAATGTCGTTTAGCGGCGGTTTTAAAAACCGCCGCGAAATGGCGGCCCGAAACGCGTTCCGCGGCGGTTTTAAAAACCGCCGTGAAAAAACCGCCGCTAAACGGCGGTTTTCTTTTAGTGTGTTATGGAAAATGAATCATATATAAACATGGTCGGGTCAAGGTCAATTAATTCTATCAAAATATATAAATAATGATAAATTAATATGTATGGGTTATTAAAATTTTTTATGAATAATCATTAAGTGTTGAAAGTGTTGTACACAATCTCATGTAATGATTACATCTATTACAGATAAGAAGGTTAAAACATGTTTATCTTATAGCGCATTCTAAATGGAAAACTGGGAAATCCTGGGTTATTAATAAATATGAAAAAACACTTCTAGATTAAATAATGCAGAATATATCCTGAAAAGGAAATACTCACCAAAAAATGGAAATTTAGGTAACAATTACACTAAGATATCATGTTGTAGATAAAAAAACTCAATTATTTCCTATAAGAACTAGTTTTAAAGGATTCTATTGGTGTTTTAGAGTATTTGGGAATAAATAATTTTTTATGGTATAAAATGTATCATCCATATAATTAGAGAATGTGAGAAAAAACAGGGAGTTATTTAATGAACAAAAGTACCATTTTTATAGGGATTTATTACTTAATATAAATTCATATCATTTGTATATCCAATACATATATTAATCTCTAGGGTATATTTTTTCATGTAGTGATCAATAATTTCAGTATGATAAATAATATGAGACTATTATTTTTAGGAAAATGTTAAATTAATGGTGGAAGGAATAATTTCAAAGAAAGGTAAAAACTGTAAAAGTCGCTCATTATTAAAGTTGATCGTAATCAAAGGAAGTTGAGAAATACATGGATTATTGATAGTGGATTGTCATCACATATTATTAGAGACACCAAGATCATAATGAATATTGAAGGCCATTATAGTGTGATTATTACATTTATGAGTAAAAACTACCTAATTATAAATGATTAGAGTAGCTGAAATTGACACCAAAAAGCTAAAGTCAAATGATGTCTTATTCAATTCTGTTGTGCTCATGAATCTTTAAAAGGGTAATCTCTAGATCATTTTTTCTCACCCACCATGTTAGGAGATTAAGGATCCTAATTAAAAATATTTTTTTATTCCTTTTACTTCATGATAATGAAATAAAGAGTCTATCCTCTTGTCATCTAAAGGGTATCCTCATGTATATATTAATTTATATTCCAGGTTAGGCTCTCTAACCATAACTAGATGTATATTTCTTAAGGAAACACTCTTGGTATCTACTACATTAGACCCCCATAAATTATTATATAGACTTTTTCACCCACTTAATAACTACCTATGGGTCCTAAAATTGATATCTTGTCATTTTATTGGCTTAAAAATACATTTATACGTGTTTACCAGCACGTTGATGATGAAAATAAGATAATTCTCATAGGAAAAAAATTCTTATCATGATAATTTTATATGTATATATCATCACCATTGGTTAAAGGAAAAGTGGAAACCTTTTTTATATTGGTTTTCCAAATTATTCTTATTTCCTTTATCAAAAAAATAAAATTTTATTTTTTGTACATGAGGCTTGGGTATCTATGATAGAAGAGTTTGAGAAAGATCTCAGGATAAAGTGTTGTAAGATACTTATCCTAATTAATAAGAGATATAGATTTTGTTTGTGAAGTTGGAAAAAAGGTGAATATGGTTTAGGGAAGATATAAATTTTTAGAAATCAAGTCAACTAAGCTACATAAGATAATCCACTAACATTTATATGGACCAATCATACATCAATCCACTAGAAGTGGATTTTACATAATCAAAATTATTAATGAATTATTTATCCTAAAAAATTTCAATTAATGAAATATAATTCAATGTTAGTGGAGATGGTTAACAATTTGAAAAGAAATTATGATAATGGGGTTTCTATAAAAAATCATGAAAAGAAACTAGAAGGGAGTTTAATAAGAATTATTTTTAATCATATCATACAAAAAAATAGAATCATTAATTCATAAAATAAATCATACACACTATAATAGATTTTTTTCTAATTGAATTAATCTTAACCTTATGTAAATGGAAAGTATTTTCTTCTTAATTAAAAAGGTTAAATTTTTTAGAGATAAGTTATGTCCACAAATATAAACATTTATAATAAGGTTTTTTTAGATATAATTTTTACATGAATTTTTATGATATGTGCTTAAAATTAAATACAACTATCAATGACTTCAATGTATTTGGTATCCCATTTTTTCATAAAAAATAAAAACTGAAGTCTATAAAAATTTAATAAGATAACTTAGAAATGTATCTTTTTTGGATACTAATCTAATGTAAAATTATATAAATTTTAGAACTATAATCTTCATATGTTTTATTCAACTTATGATGTTAAGGTTATTGAAAAATAAATCCATATATAATGTTATAAATGATATTTTTTGGGAACACTCCTATATAGAGAGTGACTAATTTATTGAGAAGATTGTGGAGTAAAAATTTATAAATCATCAACATAATATTAAATTTATCTATGATTAGACCATCTATGAACAAGAGGAAAATAAAAGTGAGAAACGGAAGTATTTAATTTGAAATAATCATGTGGAACTAAGTATTATAATGGGAGATAAGAATTCTATAGTACATGATGGAAGGTGACTGAGTCTTGATAATTAAATATCTATTATCTCACAAATTGAACCACAATATGTTTCTATAGATTTAAAATATAAACAACAGTTCAATTATATAAATATATAAATAAATTAGAAAAGTAAATTAGCATATAAGATATTATCCCTATAAAAAAAGTAAAATCTCATAGGGGTAGTGTGGGTACTTAAAAATAAGAAGGATGATAAATGAGACGTCTCAAGTAATAATGAATAACTTGTATACAAGGTATATTCATAGTTTTAAGGAGTTGATTTTGAAGATAAATTTTCACCTTCTTTAATACCGGAATCCTTCATAATGTTTGTAGAAGTTACATCTCATAGGAAATAGAAAATAGATCTAATGGATGTGGAATATTACTTCTTAATTGGAAATATATAAAAAGAAGACCACATTGAGGGTCCTTATATATTTATCTTTGATAATAAAATAATTGATATTTTCAAGTAGAATAATCCTTTATATGGGACAAAACATGAAACTAGATCCCGATAATCAATGTTGGATGGATGATTAAGAGAGAAGACATTCACTAAAGGAAATAATGAAATTTTCTTTTATTTTAAGAAGGTGGAAGTAGGAAATCATATTCTAATTTTTTATGATGATGATATTATTTTTCTTTATTATAAATGGAGTTCATGTAATGAGTTTTATAAAAAAATATTGAATCATTTTTATATTTATAAATTAGGGAAATTATGGTATTTTTTAATGAAATGTGAAAAAAATGAAATATATTTTTTTTAAAGAAATATATTCTAAATATATTTTGATGAAGTTTTTAAGAGAAAACCCTAAATTATAGTTCTTTATAATATAATTAGGAATAAAGCATGGAAGGGATATTAAAGGATAATGTGTGACCAAAAATTATTTTATAATACTGATTTTTATCTTACATTATCTCACTAAATGTGGAACTAATATTGTCTATGTTATGACCCTATACAAGAGTTATCAAGGTGATTCTAATGAATCACTTTGATTGCAGCTAAAATATTTCTCAATAGAATCAATGAAAACTTCATAACTGGGATAATATATAATGAATTTAGATAGCTTTAATCTTCATGGGTTAATGTAACACCATAGAATATTAAAGGATTAATATTCTAAATGTTGCTACCCATGTCATCAAGGTGCACCATTATTGTTTAGAGATGCCATAATTAAAACACCAATGTTAAATAGGTTTTTCCTTCAATAGTGATTTGGTTGGATTGCCTCATAGGATGTATCCTATGGTGTGTTTCAGTGAGGAAGAATCACATTGAATGATCTTGTGTTGTCTTTGGGTGGTTCTATTAGTTCTATAGCCTGTTCGAGCAAGTAGGTTAGCACAAGAGAGGGGAAATGCGTTTTTTCATTGAAACTAGAGCACCAGTGGGGACCTATTTTTACATTATAATCAAATGAATATCCTAGTTGGAAGTGTGGTGGCACTGACTATGTTGAGAAGTGGGGTCCATAATGAGTACATTATCCTCCAAAGGTGTGGTGAATATAATATCACAAAATAATAAATGGTTAAAAACCAAAATGTTACTACACAGGTCAATAAGGTGATCCTTTCATTTTCAAGGTGTACCATATTAGAATTATATAGTAGAATATTTTTAAAATTTGGTAGTTATCAGGATGGGTGACCTACTTTAATTTTACCCAATGTGTGTGAAAATGAGGAAAACCACACTAGAAATATAATGAGTTGACCAATGAAAAGATTAATTAGATTAATGACCCTTTCAGAACTACAGGGGATATAGATAGGACAACACATTTCTACAATTAAATAGGGTTTATTTTGGGGCCTATATGTTACATTGGTATCAGAGGTGGATCTTATCTGAAAGTGTGGTGGCACTGTCTAGGTTGATATGTTGCCTTCAAAATGGGGAACTTTTTCTCAAAATGGGGTATTGAATGTATCAACAGATACTATTAAAGGGTTAAAAGGATAATAATTACTACCCATGTCAATATGGTACACCTATATTTTTAGGAGCCTACCTAATTCAAACTCTAATGTTTAGTAGTTTATCCATGACTAGTGATTGAGGTGGTTGACCTCCTAGGAAGTTTCTCTAGGTGTGATTGTGTGAGGAAACAACCCCCTCAAAGAACATGTTCTAGCCTATGGGTATAGAAATTATTCTGATGACCCATTTAAGAACATATGTGGGACCTATAATGGTGATACCATTTTTCTATATGGAAATTGGGATTCTTGCAGGGGTTCAGTTGTAATCGTTTACTAATAACTATTTATTGGGATATTGTTATTATATTAAATCTACTTTAGGTGGTACATCTCATCTATAAGGAATCTGTATTAGCAGGAACTATAAGAAATATAATTTAGTTAAATTAGGAAGAAAAATATATTAATTTTTGGATGCTACATGTTCATGTACTCAGTTGATCTTGATGAAGAAAAAACATAAATACTTTAGTGAGAAGATTGTGAGACCACTGAATGTCATGAGATAATCAAACTGTAAATGATCACTCTAATAATCTAGTATAACTCTCTAGATCTAAACAATTTAATTTTAAATTTAATTTTATCACTGAGATAGTTTCTAATGGGGTTATAAAGATTTATTTAATTCCAACTAGAGATCAATTTGAGGAAATCTTCAACTAATCCCCATCAAAAGACAGATTGTTGACATTGAAGCTAAACATGCAGGTTGAGACCTACCATCTCACTTGAGGGACTTTAGAATCACCCAAACTATGAGTTTTTATTAGGATGAGGATAATAAGTACTTAACATTAAACCATTTCTACTCTGATTCAATATAAGTTTTTATGGAAAACATGTGGTGAAAATATTGTGTGAGTTCCCAGTTGAGGGAGAGATTATAAATCACTTCATTACATGATTCTTATAACATTGGGATGTGATTATCTAAAATAATACTTTGACTAGTGGTGTTATGTAATGAAAATTAACTAATAGAAAGGTTTTTATTTTATGTTTCTTAGAATGAGTTGTGAAGGTTGAAAACAAATACAAATATAATATTTATAAACTCTATGTAATTATCTCACAAAATTATATTTATTTTGAATTATTCATGAAGAACCAAGGATGTTATTTATGAAGTATTTGTAAGATTTTGGACTGTTCTTGAGAAAAGATAATGATATTATATTTTTATTAAAAAGGTTTTTAGTAAGTTATGTATTTATTTATAGTTTCATAATTATGAATTAACATGTCAAATTATATTTTCATATGATATATATTCACTTCATAAGATTAATTTTGTTTCTATAATGGAGAACCTTCAAAGGTATGAAAAATGATAAGAGTTATTGATAATTTGAAAGAATCATTAAAACTTCTCAAAATGGTGATTGAGACTGTATAACAATCATTTTGACTACTTAAATTAGTCTTATAAAATTTAACAACTATCATTGTGGTTTAATATGACCCATCCAAACTTCATAAGAGTCTGGATTATTTATTTAAGGAAATATTGATGTATGAAAGATTAATTTTACTACAAAAAATATTATTTGATATAGAAAAATGAAAAAAGGAAGTGACTGAATGAAAAAACTATAAAATTTATTTTACTTTTATGAAAATGTTTCATTCAAAATATAGAAAATTAGAAAAAATATAGGGAGTTATGGAAGATTAATACATTTAATTTTTAATTTTTCATAAAATAAATAATTTTAATAGGTTATTATTTATGTAATTATTAAAGAATAAATTTTAAATAAATATATAGGAATAAAATTGATAAATATTTTTTAAAATGTGAAATTAAAATGTGTGAAATTAATCATTGCGGTCAAATTGGAGAAATTATGTGGTTCTATAAAATAGTGATAATTAAATTATTGATGATACAAGTATATTTTTTATAAATAATTAAGAAAAATATTTAGGTATATGAATATAAAAATTATAAAATGAAGAATGAAAAACAATAAATTATTATGAATTCAAAAGACAATACTGGGTGCAGACTATAACACTACAACATCAAAGAGGTAAAATTGAAGATTATCCGATCTTTAATATTGTTATTGATTATTTTTTTTGGGGAAATTCAATTATTTTTTTGACCATCTAGTTTCATTTTTTTAGGAGGAATAATATTAATATGGTGTACATAGATTATATTATACATAGATTGATCAATCTAAATGATTTAAGAGTAAGTGTGACATGCATGATATACTATGTATATTTCACTAATAGGTGCAGATTATATTTCATAGAAGAATATCAAATTCTATGGTGATGAAGAATCATTAAATAAACTGATGATCAAGTTCATACCTATAGAATAATAAATTATTTAAGATAGTGGTATCAGTAAAAATAATAACCTATTGCATTGGGAAATGGATGATACCTCACTTGGGAAGTGGATTATACCCTCTCAACCCTTCTGTGTGATTTTCAAGAACATAAAATAATTTAAAATTTAAATATTAAAATAATCTATGAATAAATAAAAAAACATATGATAGAGTATGTATCCTCATATAACCAAACCTTTTAAAAAAATACATATTTTCCCTATATTGGTTTTAATGATAGTTTCATATAGTCACAGAATATATAGAAGGGTTGTGAATAGAAAAACTAAAATTCATCATAGTTTATTAATAACATAAATTGTAAAACATGTACCAATTATCCCTCTAACTCTCAATGGTATACCTATTAACCTGGGATATTCAATATTATTTTCAAAGTTCATCACCCAGTCCTTCCTTTCATTTCACCCCCAACCCACCTCATGTACATACCAAAACATCCCAAACACATCAAAAACATCCAATTGGTATGTTCTAACTATAATAATTCTTATGTGGATCACTAATTTCAAAACACCCCAACTCTTAAAGACAATGATTAAGATTTCCCTATTATTCTCTAACCCATAACAACCTATATTTTTTAAAATTTATAAGTAATTAGTCAAATTTAGAGATGGAAATATAAGAGTAGAGGTTTGGTTGTACATTATTCAATCTTATTTTGAATGAGTAATGTTTTATTTAGTGTTATACTGATATTGATTTTATTATGTCACTCACATTTGATTCATTTATAAAATTAACTAATAGTGGATGAAAATAAATTTAATAAAGTGTGAATTTGGTTTGGAAAATAACCTTCATACTTATTTTTATTTTAATATTATATTTAAAATAAATTCAGAAGGATCCTATAAATTTGGTCATAAATAATTGAAATGAATTAATTATTATTGATTAAAATTTAATGAGTTTTTGTCAATTATAGTATGAATATTAGAATGAATATACTCATGTTTATTCAAAACTAAAATATGTTACATTTTTTATAAAAAAACATAGAAATTTGTTTACTATCAAATAATTTCCATAGAAAATTATTATTTTTTCTGTTTTTTATTTGTTTTTTATTGTATGTTTATTTCAAAAACTATATACATTGATAATTAAAAACATTCTATAGTTTGGGATTTATGGGATTGATGTTCACAATCAACAAATCCCATACATAAAACTATAAAACATCAATTTTGCTTAAATTTTTGAGATATGGTAAACTAAATTTATAAAATTTTACTTTCATCATTGGGGTATAGGATACTGAGAGGCAGTTCACATTAGATCTCCTAATATAGAGAAAAATATTAACTTCCAATATAAGTAATTATGTTTCCACATACCAAACCATTTTTTTATAATTATATATATATGTGTGTGGAAACTTATAAAGTTTATTTTAAAAACATTTTCAAAATATGGATGACTTTTATGACTTGTTCCATCAACTTCACATGACTCATTACAACTCATGGAAAGATCTAAAAATTTGATATCACCCACTGAAAGTGAAAATATAAAATATTATTTAAACAAACTTTCACATAATGTATGCATGATATGAGTTCATAATATTTCTATTTTTATGTAATAATTATCTAAAAATATTCAGTGGATTAATTAATAGAGTATGTAAAGATTAAAAAATAAGTATTTAGAATTATTTAAAAAGTATAATCTCATATATCCTATAATTAATGAAAAAATTATGAAAAAAATTATTCAAATATATGTTTTTATTATAATATTTAAATCGATAATTATAACAATAATAATATATTAATCTTGTATATTTAAATATGGCATTTCCCCATGATTTAAAATTTAAATTCTTCTTGATTGGGGATGTTATATTTCATATAATATATATTAATTATAAAATTTTATAAATGACTTATATTTATTGGATAAAACGTGGATGATGAAATGATAATATCCACAAATCCAATGTTTACTTTATTACATTGATATTGTTTATAAAGGATCATTTTTTCAAGGATCTATTAGTTCAGTATTCTTGGTAAAATAAATACATATATTTTCTCCATAATACATTGGAAATTAAAAACATAACATCAAAAACATTCTTACAAACATTAATATCAATCAAATATCCCTTATTCATATCTCAAGGTGGGTAAAAAATAAAGGGGTGTGCTATGATGACCATTTCAGGTAATATACAATGAAAGTTATCATGAGTTAGTATGGCATAAAAAATATGGTATCGAGGATAATCACTAGGTTTTCACTTTAATCAACAACTTGTGCTTTAAAATATATCCATGTAAACATCAACATAACATTTACATCGATAATAATGATTGAAATTTTTATAAAGGAAACGAATTATATCCGATATAATGATATTAACATTAAGGATTCATGAAAAGACACTATAAACCTTACAATATAGCTCTTCTTACAATACATTTCAATGAAGGTACAAGTATACAAATAATACCAAAATAATTTGGACAAATTATTATCTCTTTGAACCAATCAGGTCATTGAGTGGCTAACCATAATCTGACCCCCACCAATTACATATGCGTGTCCATTTCCTTGAACATTTATTGAATAAAATATATAAAACATAATATATATACCTTATCAATAAATAAATATCTATATGGAATCAAGAATACAGAACAACAATATTTACCTTGTAAATGAAATAACATTCTTAATAAACATCCTTCAACAAATACAATATATTGAAATTTTATATAGTTATTAGAATATTGATGAATTATAATTAATAATGAATACATCTATGAAATTAAAAATATATATATATAAAGGAGAAAATTATTTTCTAATGAATAATCATAAGTGTTATATAACATGAACATAAAAAAGTGAATTATAAATAATTGTGGTATAATTAATAAAGATGTAAAGGATAATAGATAACTATAAATTCATCATAAATGAAAGTTTGATGTAAAATCAATTATTTTTTAAAATATTGAGGAAAATTAAATGGAAACATTCAAAAGAATAATTATTAAAATCTACATAAATTTATATGTTTGTGAAGTTATAAATTACACCCCCAATAATTCAAAATTTTAGAAAATAATCCCTTTTACCAAAAAAATATAAAGAATAATGGAAACGTAATTTCAATTGAAAAAAATAGAATCATATAGGGAAATATAAAAATAGAATAATGGAAATTAATGTACTAAATTATATTTATGACATATATATTAAGAAAGTTTGTTTAATAATTTTAAAATAAGTAACATTAAACTTATTAGGAAAAAGTTAAATGATAAATTTTAAAACCATGTAAATAAATTCAAAGCTATAAGAAAATATTCAATTCCAGTCATTTAGTAGTATATAAAAATATCTATATAATAAATTAAATAATATGGATATAGAAGAGAAATATTATGGATAAAAATAATATAAATAAGGTCTATTTTTCATATAAACATTCATTCAGTCTTTTTTAGTTCCAAAGAGAAGAAAAAATAAAAGAAAATAAAGAAACCCCATAAATAATCAATGTAAAAAAAATATAGATGAATATTATGAATATAAATATCATATAAGTATTCAAATGTAAATTTAAAAAAACAATAATCCTAAATAAGAGAGAGATTTTAAAATAAAGTATTATAAATTTTATCATGACCTGACCCATCGGGCCCACTTGGCGAGTGATAAGCCAAGTGTAACACCCCAAGCCCACATCCAATACTCATGGGGATGGAAACCATCACTGAGTAGGCATATCCTTGATTATGGTTGCATTAGTATAAGGTACATATATGAAGAAACACATCTATAAGGTCATATAATGATGAAATGTAAAACAACATAACTTATACCAATGCATGAATACATCTAAGTACCACCATGAGTGTATATAAATAATAATTTAAAGCGACAAAGGGTCCAAATAAAATCAAATCCAATCCCATAAATCGAGTATATCATGATAAAAAGGAGGGTACTATTTCAAAATGAAACATCAGTGAGAATCTCAATCTTTCTATCCCAATACAATACTCTTCCTTCTCATAATCCTCCTAGGACTTAGACAAATGGAATTTCATATTTATAAGACAATAAATGTATGGTAAGATCCCATACAAGTGTGATTATAAAAATACCTAGTATGACTCCTTGAAATCAATAATCATAGTGCATTAAGAATACTCAAATCAAATAACTAGTAATGATAATAAAAATATAAGACATAATGATAATAATAATAAATAATAATCACTCATTAAATACACTTTGTCTTAATGATATCTCAACTATATCAAGACATGGTATTATTTTAAATTCATCAAGTTAGTGCTCGTTTAGAAACATTCACTCCATGAGTCATATTATCACTAATAATAATTATATAAGAGGTCATGATAAATGGTACTCACCTAAAAATTACTTTCTAGAGCTCAAAGTTCCCAATACATAGATAAGGGGTCACAATTAGAAATGTGGGGGGTTTCACAAACCCTACTATATCATCCTGATAGAATGGGATCAACATCTTATGCATGGTGGTCACAGTGATACCACTAATCATGCCTCAGAACAATAATAAACGGGATTTACACCCTTGGCCTCATGGAGGGATATGGTGAAAATTACATAAAAACCTATAAAGGGGACCAAATATTATTCCAACAAATTAATTCAACACACTACCCTTATAAGGTATGACCAAGCGATCACACTCAATTGAACCTAGTTTGTACTAAGGAAATTAAGGGATATTGACTTCCTTGGAGTAAGTACAAGACATTTTTAGAGGGTAGATGACATATAACTCTAAACCCATTACTTTCAGTTTATGTACTTATGTTCCTCTTCCTAGGCCCATTTACTATGGGTGTTCTCATGTACCTATCCATGTATGAGTACCAGATGATGAAAATTTATTCTTCCCATTCCCATGTTCCTGGCCATGTGTACACATGTGTATCCTCTAAGGTATATACCGAGATTCCAGGATGGGGTCACATGGAATTTTATATGTGTCACACTGTGTTTGACACATTATTTCACATGAAACCCTAGTTATGGAGCTAGGGACCCAACAATACCTCTTTTCTTCAGATACACACCTTGTTACATAAGATTTGTTTTGAATACTAATGTTCTTCTATGTGTCTTATGATTTCATTACCACCATAAATAATTCTCTAATAATTAATATTTGATTATGACTAGCCTTATTATCACTGGGAATAGGATTCTAGCCATTTTTCCTTCTCAGAGAACAACCACCATCACTGCATGTCAAACTGGGAAAATGGGAATCACTGGTCTATTCTTGATCTATCGCTCATTATCCACCACTATCATTTCACATAAATTACACCATTGATGTCAAACCATATCATAGGTATTGATCCATTGTGTTGAAGAATGGTCATGCAGTAATCGTATATCTAGTATTCATTGAACCATCAGCCAAGGAAATACTGGTGTTGAATCATGTGTACAACCATGGGATAAATTAAAATACCAAAAAATATGAAATATCATCAACTATAACCATATTGTAAAAAAATATTTTATAAAAATGAATGTATATTTAAAATAATTAACTAGTCAATTCGCCAAGACAGCGGGATAAAAAAACCAAACCCCAAAACATGATCGACCAAAAAAAAATTATGACGTTTGATATAAATTATATTTTTTCTGTGGTAATAATATAGGGAAATAAATCATAGAAAAAATAGGTTACATCGAGTTGGATTTATTATTTATGAATAATGAATATTCATTATTGTCATTGGCATGATCCTTGAATTGTGTTTGTGAAAATGACCCTTGATTGATTGTCATCATTTTCTTGTCCTTCATAAAAAAGTATCACTCAATCATCATGGTTATGAGGATAAACCTATGAATTGGACATATGTATTTTAAAAAATAAATGGTCAAGGTTATTGTGATAATAATAATTAATTAATTAATTAATTTGTTTCATTATTTTCACATGTGGTAACATTTTTACAAAACCCCAACGATGATATAGGTAATGTCATGCCTTGGGTAAACCCCACAATATAGACACAAATAAAGTATCATATTTCCCATCCAATCCCCATTCAAGAGTTATTCAACTATTTTATGAATTATGTGCACGCCTAATATAATTATATTTTAAAAAAAATATCGATACTAGGATCACCATGCCACAAGAATCTCACTCATCATAGAATCTTGATTAGAAAATATAACAAGATATATTTCAAATAATTACATGTAAAAAATATACATTACATAAACCCCCACCATATGTATTCTTATCCTAAAACCCAAAAGAGGCAACTGAATTAGATGTTCATAATGATCTCACAACTGGGTCTCCCACTTCATAGTGCTCTCTTAAAGATTCCCATCTTACCATTAGACATGATCCAATGGAATCAATCACCCACATAGTATATTCTCTTTATTATCCTTGATAAACACTAATTACACCACCATGGTGGCTCCATTATCGGTGAATAGCTCACCACATTCGATAACATCTGATGGGTCGTGCACATACCACCTCAACTGCATCAGGTGGAAGTTATTGTGTTCACAATATAACTAAAACCATAGGTATTAGTAGTATTCCATATCAGTAATACAATACATTATCTAGAAAGGTAAAATGAATATATAAGATAGATTTCCAACCCAGTCAAATTTTTGCATTCCACATTAAGGTGAGATCCTCATGAACACATGGAATAACTCCTCAAAAAATGATGGCCTTCATCTTAGGTCTACATATGTTCTCTAAAATCTTTGTTTAGTCATCATCCTCTCCTAGATGATCATCAACTTCTCTATTGTATCTCACAACAACTATGGACTCATCAGTTTTGACTCAACTGGATCAGTCCAACATAGTTATGACCTGTAGGGTCGGTTGTACAAATCCCCAAATGGTGTCACACTAATAATGGAATAGTAGCTTGTGTTTTATGAAAAATTCACCAAATGTAGGTGATCCATAAAAATATATCCAAAGGCTAACATGTGTTCTGGAATCATGTCCTCCATAACCTAAATTCTCTACTCAGTCTAGCTATTAGTTTGGGTTTGAAATGTCCTGGAAAAATAAAACTGAGACCCAATGGACTCCTGAAATAATCTCTTTAATCGTGATGTGGAGGGAGATTTACATCCTGATATGTTTGTTCAGTTAACTCCATGTATAAAAACTATTTACTACCTATAAATTCATCCTAGGCTCTATATATAACACTGCTCTTAGATAGCAAGGAAGTGTATCAATGTGATGAGTCAGTCTACAATCACCCATATGGCATTATGTCCTCCAGATATTTATGGAATTTTCATCATGAAGTCCATAAATATACCAACCCACATGAACTATGGAACCTTATGGTATTAATATAATCCTATTGTAATTACGTGCTCATTATTCACTTTTGGGTATGTAAGGAATCCAAAGAAAAAATCTTCAACAGACTTCTTCATTCCTAGCCACTAGAACTAACACTAGAGTTCGTGAATTATATTTTCTAGACCTATATGTACTACCAAAGGGGATGTATGAAAAAATATCATCAACTCCTCACGAAACATTTCTAGAGCCATCATATATCCCGTGAAAATGTTTACTTTATCCAAAAAATCATAAAATTCATCGAGAGAACATCTAGTGGATATCTATGTATATAATGTCTATAAGTTGGTATAGCCATGTTTAGTCTTACTAATATGCTATAGAAGTAGAATGGTAATAATCATCAAATGGAGATATGTTTCAACATCTTGATCCACTACTAACAACTACAATGAGGCTAACTACTCTGAATCCTTGATCACCAGTCATGAACAATATCTACTACCGATATAATCTACCTTTAAGTTCCCCTTCCCATGAGTGTATACTATCTAAAATTCATTATCCTGGAGGAACACTAGAAATAACCTCTATCACAAGATAATATCATTCTAAGAGAATATTTTCTTAAGACTGTAATGGCTAGAATAAAAAATAAACTACTCACCCATAAGGTATTTTTTCCACATCATTAGTGTGAAGACTACTATTGCCAACTTTAGATCATGGGTCACATAGTTCTGCTAATGTGGAATCAACTATCAGAACCTTAATCAATCAATGCATTCCTCTACATAAAAACACATCCATGTCTAATCCCTAGAAAATCTCAAAACACTACCTACTTGAAACCATCCTCTATAAATTTCAAAATGTTATAACTCATTAACCTATTGCGTAACTCATTAAAATCCATCTAGAACAATTCCATCTGCATGGTTGATTTCCCCTTCCAGGTCCATGAAGTCGAAGGTGAAGATATATTGTAGAAATCATGAACAAATCTCATATATTTACCAACCAACCCAAGGAATCATCGCACTTCTACCATGCTTTTATGTGGTGATCAAGCTAACACTACATTGACCATAATTTGTTCTGCTACTAAACAACCAACTTAAATGACATTTCCTAGAAGGTGTTCCATCTAAATCAAGAACATACACTCTCATAGAATCCCATAATGTTTTTTCTCCTAGATTATGTCAAGGAAAATCCAAGAGTGTCTCGTGTGAAACTCCTTGGACACCACGTACACAAGTATATCATCGATGAAGACCACCAAAACTAGTCTAAGAAAGGTATAATGATATGGTAAAATAGTTCCATGAACACTGATGGGGTGTTTTTCATGACAGAATGAATCACCAAGTACTCATAGTGACCATTTCAACATTTGAATGCCATCATTTTTTTTATCCACTAATGGTACTCGGAGCTGCTGACAAACTATTCTGAGTTCAATCTTCAGAAACCATCACCCCCCTCTTATCTAATTGATGAAGTCGTTGATCCTTGGTAGTAGATACTTATTTATCTTGGTTATCCTATTCAGTAACTGATAATCCATAAAAAAACATCATGCTTTCATCTGCCTTCTTGGAAAACAACAATGGTGCTGCCTAGGATGGAACACATTGTTTGAAAAATCCCTTCATATGAAAGTATTACAACTACATCATCACATCATGAAGCTTTATGGTAGCCATTAGATATGTTGGTTTAGATATAAATGATGTATCTGGGTGGAATTTAATGTTTAATTATATCTCTCAATGGGGAGGTAACCCTAGGTCATCCTCAATAAATACATCATCATACTCCAAAACTATTTTAGGAAGATGAAAGCCTATAGAATTCACTGATCTAGTAGAAATACTAATGATAAAATGATTAATAAACTGTAACCTCCAGCATATGAGACCATCTTCCTCTACTTTGGTTTTCTTCTCATCCATAGTGAAATACCTCATCCCATCACCACATACTCTCCACATCCTATTCCTAAAAAAATTAAATAAGAATGATGTTTTGATATAATTCCCATACCTAAGATGACTTCATAATGCCTCATCCATATTATAATGATATCCCTTAATAATCTCCTACCTCTAATAGTTAGGTCACACCATCATCAGAAGTGCATGACCATTGTTTCACCTATATCAGGAGTCACTAAGTGAAAGGTTCAATCCAATGCCTCAATAAGAATCTCAAAGTCTAAAACCAGAGATGTAGACTGAAAATAGTGACTTAACATATGTCTATTAGTACTATATATATTATATGAAAGAAATAGATCATACCTCTAATCATCTTGGGAGACTCAAGGTTTTAGAGATCCACTTCCTATAGTTGTCCTTGTCCTGAGCCACTAGCTCCCTGAGTATTGCATAGACCACCTAGGGGTGGTAGTGACAATAGGTCAAACCGACTTCCAACTCATGTTGCTATAACCACTCCACTTCCATGTCCCCTACCCAATGGACCTCCCTAATCCTCTAATTGTATCTATTTGGGTAGTCCATCGACTATTTCCTTATCAACTATATGAAATGTCGAACAATATCAAATGATATTTCCCTGACCATTACCAGAGAAACATTGACTCTTTATAGGATGAATTGACCTCTTCTAAGATCCTAGAGCTACTGATCCTCTATCCTAGGATTTTCTCCTAAATTATTTTCCACACCCACATCCCTATAACTAATGTAAACTACTATCACCTTACCTCCTATAATCACACTACCAGAACCCTCTATCCATATCTTCTCTTACAAGAATCCCTAAACTACTAAAACTTGTACAATCACTCAATCATATGTGTGAATGAAAATAAATATCACTGTAATCCGGATATCTCAACATATGATACACTAAAAAGTTCATTATATAATTAATGGGAATCAAACCATATCCTGATAATAGAATTAAAGGTTAGTGAACCTCATAGAATACTCTCCCATGGTCATAATTGAAGTTCCTAATCATGATAATTGTATCACTGAGAGGGGGAGGGGTGAATCAGTGGTAATTTTTTCCTTTATGTTTCTTTGAAACAACCTTCTCCTCCTCTTAGAGATTTCAATTCCTTCAGAAAATAATTCAAACACACATCCATAGAAACAAAAGAGTTTACATGGTTCACTATTCAATAATAATAGCTACATCCTTGGAATGGGTTGGAAATGATCCAATACAATGAAATCCTCTAGAAAAAAAATCTTTAGAATATAATAAGTATGATATTCCCTTTTACTCATGTATCGCTATTTATACAATCCAATGGTGTGTGTTTACCCTCTTAGTGAAAATAAGATAATATATCATTTTTGTAACAATAAATGCTAAATGTTCTTCTTTTCGAATTTGAAAAATGTATTCTTTCAAAAACAATTATTAAATTTATTTCCTAGAATATAGTAAGAACATCAAGGTCATTATTATAGAATTAAATCTGATTGTCAAGTTTGGTCGGCCCATTTGGATTCTTCCACTCTGATTATTCGAATCTGATTTCCCAATCTGATAGATATAAACCTATTATAATACAGTTGAGACAATTAAGAATATATTCTTCCTCAGTCTAGAAACCCCAAAATGGAAATCCTGATCCGATTATCCTGATCGATACAATGATCATCCAAATAAAATGGAAATCGTAATACAGTAGAAAACTGAATATGATGATCACTGAATATGAAAATCAACTGAATAACATTGCAATATTATCTCTTCCCATTTCACTTATCCTCATTGAAACTTATTCAATGAAGGATTAATAAAAAACCTTCTTCTCTCTCTAAAAAGTAGGTTATTTTCTCTCTTCTGTGAATAGTACACCTATCATCAAAAAAATTAAAAAAATATTTTCTTCTTTTATAGGTGACCCAAGGATGGTTTTGGAGGGAATCACTAAAACATTCACACACAATAAAATTATACATAATATATATTTCCCCAGAATTTTGGTGCGTCAATGACTTCCTAAACTCTTCTCAAATCATGTCAAATGTTCTTCAAACTTCATCTCTTCTTCTTCAGTCATTCCTTTTCAAATACCATTCCAAATTTGATTTCTCAATCTAATTTTCTTAATCTGATTTATTCATTATGATGATTCATACTAGTTAAATATGTAAATGGAGAAATAGGCTTCTTCACATACCTTAATCTGATTATGTTTCTCTATATTGATTTCTGAAGATGATACTATGAACCGATTGACATGAAACATTCTTTAAATTTCAAGCTCCCCCTTGACAACACATTCAACTCTTTTCTACATATTTTTTCTTGATCAACTTGAAATACACAAATTGTTCTTTATTTATTTCTATCAACCAATTTGGTCGATAAATAATATAATTTATACCCTTTGGAATGGTTGACTACATTGTTGATCATATTATTTTCTTTTTTATTTTCATTCATCGCTCCCAAGAAATTCTTCCTCTGATTATGATGGCATCATGAGTCTGATTAGAATTATCTATTTTGAATATGATGCCATTGAAAAAATCTTTTCCTTTTCACATCAACATAATTCTATGAATATTAGTTTCTTTTGGATTTTTTTACTGAAAATCGACATATTTGATTTTCACATTTTTCAAAAATGTTCTCAGCCTTACTGATGAACAAACTGTCTTCTATCAAAAACACCGAGTTTTTCATGACTCCTTCATGCCTTTTAATTTGATGACAATTGGATGCTAAAATAATTGTCTTTATTTTGGAAACATCCTCCAACAAAGACTGAATATGATCTCTAGCACCCATTTTCCTTCCCATTCAGATCTGATCAATCTTAATACAATTGGCAACATCTACTTTCATTATTTCTAGAAGATTCTCAATTGAAAGGTATTATTCTCCTTATTCAGTTCATCAATCTTTAATCAATTATATAACTATTACATTATTATTTTTGGGAACTGCAAGATCAAGAAAAAATCATCATAGTTAATTTTTTATAATCACGCTGTCTTTGATTATCCTATTATGATCACTTCTTCTAAACAGAATTCAGAGTGAATCTGATGACCATTTACTTCCATCATGATATAGTGTCAATACGATTGATCCATTCATTCTTGATTCAGTGTTACTCTGATGAACCTTTTATTTCATCCATATTCTCGAAATAAGATGGACCATTTCTAACATTGTGAGTCTGATTCTCTAAATATGATGGATGTTCGAACATCACCTCAATACAAAGTGTGGTGATTTTTTCTTTCTTATCATTTATTCTTAAACTTCCTTGACAAAAACATACAAAAATTGAATTCAAAGACTTTCCTCATTACCTTGGTCCTAACAGTCTCCCCCTTTGGATTTTGTTATCAACCAAGATTCATAAATCATAGTACTTTGTATCATCATGAAATGGATTACTTATCAGTAAATTTAAGCCTATGTGAGGTAACTCATTATAAGAAATAACAACTATTGACAACAAACCCGTGTTGTCCAAAATTATTGATCATGATCCCTCTTCAATAACATTATTTCTCATCTCTTCAACATTATTTGAATAAAATAAAATTTTCTTCTTAAACCCACTCTAACAAATAGTTTGAATAGTTCACAAAAAATACAATACTGATTTTATAACATGACAAAAAATCCCCCTTTTTACTTGAATTCAAAAAAGGATAGATTTATGAAATAATTCCCCTATGACAACACTATTCAAAGGTAAGATGAGATAGGGGGCAGATACACATACCTAAACCTTGATGAGAAAGAGGTTGGATGCCTATGTTTAACCTCAATTTAGAAAATTATTCCTTCATTAAAGGTTTTGTGAAAATTTTAGCAACGTGTTCTGATGTTGGAGCATAATACCACTTTAATTCATTATTCTTCACAAGGTATTTGATGAAATGATATTTGATATTAATATATATTGAATGAGAATGTTTAACTGAATTCCTATTGAGATTGATTATACATTTTTTATCCCAACCTAAGAGAAAGGGTAACATCACTTCGAAAAATAAGTCTTCTAATTGAGTTTTCATCCACATAAGGTGATTAGTGGATTGAGTGAAAGCAACATACTCAGATTCATCTGTACTGAGAGTTACTAAATTCCGTTTCTATGGATTTTAATTAGCATAATTCTTTCCCAGAATGAATACTCTTCTATATTTGGATCTTCTATCATAAACATTTCCTACCTAATTAACATCGGAATACCTAAAAAATAAAAACTTTATGAGCTATCATACCTGATTCTGAAATCTATTGTACCTTTGATGTATCTAATAATTATTTTTCCTACTAGTTAATGTGATTCTCTAGGAGAACTCGAAAATCTATCATATAAAGTAACAACATAAACAATGTTAGGTTTTGAGGTAGTAAAATATAATAAACTTCCAATAATATTTCAAAATTCATTATGTTTAACTTATTTTCCTTATGCATATTTTGTAATCATTATTCCTAGTAAAATCAGTGCAGAAATAGGTTTTAAGTTTTCCTTATCAAACCTCTTAAGAAGTTCCTTAGCATACTTTTCTTTTGAAATAAAAATGTACTCCTCCTTTTGTATGATTTTTAACCCATGAAAATATTTCATTTCCCCTAGAATGGACATTTTGAAAATCTTTTTAATATCTTTATAAAATCTTTCACAACTTATTTCATAATTTCCCAAAAAAGATAATGTTATAAACGTAATCAATTACAATGAGGGAATACTATTGACTTTATCTGATATAATGATTTATATCTAATCTTCCTTTTGTAAAAATATTCTTACTTATGAATTTATCCATTTTGGAATACCATGCCCTAAGATCTTTTTTTATCACATAAAATCCTTCTTAAATATGCACACATAACTTTCATCTTTCCCAACAACAAATCCAAAATTTTGTTCTATGTAAACTTCCTCATCAATATCACCATTAAATAATGTGGATTTAACATCCATTTTAAATATCTTGTAACCTCATTGTGCATGAATAGAAATAAATATTATGATTTTTTGTAATATTTATACCATAGCAAAGGTTTCATCAAAATTAATTCCGTCAAATTTTTAATACCCTTTTCATACCAATCTTTCTTTCTTTCTCATCACTTCACCTTCTTCATTCAACTTCTTTTGGAAAACCCAATTTGTAAAAATAATATTTTTTATCTAGATTGGCTATGAGTTCCCATGTATTATTCTTTTCAATATAATCCAACTCTTTATTTATAGCTTGAACCTATTATAGATATTCAAATGTATCTTTCACATAATTTGTGTCCACTTTTTAATACAAAGAAGTATGTGTTATACCATTTGTTGTTGTTCTTGTTTTAAACTTATGATTTTGATCATCAATAATATTTTGATCTTCCACTGGCTTCCTCAAACTGTGATGATATTTTTGAGTATCTTCCTCATCAATAGAAATGGTTGAGTCTAATTATTCACCTTGAGTAGGATTATAATTTTCTGTATACTTATCATAATTATTTCCCTTATCTTTCTCAACTTTCTTATCTTCCTGAGCATGTTTGATTTCTTCAAATATTTAAATTAATTTTATATCAATAAAATAAAAAAATTATTACTCTTAATTTTTTGAAACATCTATATCCTCTTCCTTCCAGAGCATATCCAAGAAATATTCTATCTTCACATTTCTTATCAAACTTTCCATAGTTTCCACCTTTGATTAAAGAATACATGGACTCCCAAAAACACTTATGTTTTTCAAACATGGAGTTTTTTCATAAAACAATTCATATAGAGTCATACCCAAACCTGGCTTATAGAAACAACATATTTGAATATAAACAACAGTACTCATGGCTAGCCTCCAATAGTAATGACAATGGCCATGTTCAAGTAACATAGTTCTTCCCATATCCACTAAGCTTCCATTATTCCTTTCAGCAACCCAATTTTTTGAAGAGTGTATGGGGAACTATGCTCATTATGAATTCCATGCCTCTCAAAACAGCTTTCAAATTCTTCACATATATATTTACCACTATTATTAGTTCTCCAATTCTTCACCAAATACTCACATTCAATCTAATCATTCCTTCTGAAACATTTAATCATTTCAAAACCATATGTATTAAATCTCATATACATAACACAAGTAATGTGATTAAAATCATCAATGAATGTGATCAAGTACTTAACTCTATTTTTTATTATTTTCTCATTGAACCACAAATCTTGGAATGAATTTTATATAGGGGTTTTTTTGAAAAAAACAACTTTTTATGCACTGAGTTTGTAATCTTCCCATTCTAAAAAATAATGTAACGCCAATCTCTACTTCTTGGGAATTAAAGAATATCTCAGACACTATCTCACTTTGACAACTTGATATTTTTTCTTCAAAACATGTGTCCTATACTTTTATGCCATAATTGATCATTTTCAACCATTCTCATGTAACAAAAGTTTTGTATTTCACCAACCAAAAAAAATATTTTTGTACGTTGGCCTCTTGTAACAATCTTTCCATCTTCTTCACTTTTTATAGAAAACTCATATTTTCTGGAGATAAATTTTTTACCCTCATCATACAATTGTAAATCACTTAGAAAATTGTGTTTTATCCCATCAACATAAAAATTTTACTTGGATTCGATATTTTCATTCCCAATGATGGATGATTCAACACCTTTGATTTTCAAATATTCATCATTTCCAAATGTCATTCTTCCTTCCTTAAATTCTTTCATATTCCTCAAAAATTTAAAATATCCTTTAATATGAGAATAATATCACTATTAATAATCCAAGGTTTTTCTCCTTTTGTATCATTAAAAGTGGTTTCTATAATAAGGGATTTTTCTTATTCCCATACATTCTTCACCATTAGATTTTCAGAATTGTTAAGAAACTTTTTTTAAGTCAGTAACAAAAAAAATAGATCCATTTTCAAGGTTTTCAGGTTGTTCATACATTTCAAAAATAGTTTCCACTGTTTGGAACTTAATTTCAACCTTTAATCAAACCTGTTTAGGTTTCTTAAAAAAACATTCATAGAATTCATTATTTGTATAGATTGACTCCCCCTCAACCATTGACTTTTATAACCTATGTAAAAATAGTAATGTTATTGATTAAACCAAAAATAAATTTATTTGTATGAATCCACTACAATACCAGAAATATCCAAAAAAATAGTATTTTCCTCTAAAACATCCATATAGAATGGAATTGTGAATATATGTCTCAGAAAACATATTACCTTTCTTTTCTAAGCCACCAATCTTTCTGTTATCAATCAATGTCTTATTTTTTCCTTTTAACTTTATTTGATTCAGAAATATTGGAAATCCATTTGGATTTAGACTATTTGGAAACACTTTTAGACTAAGGTTATTTTGAAACTTTTTAATTCCCAAATTTATTGGTCTTGGACTCATACTTAACTTTCCCATCATTGTTTTTAGAAAAAATTATATCCTTCTTCTCTCCCTAAAAAAGTTAACTTTTGCTGATCCTTATTAGGTCTCTCAGTACGAGATCTTTCAACAACTTCATTGATTTTGTTTTAATTTTACCTTTCTCTTCATCCTTAGAGAGTTTTTTATTGGGAAATTTTCAATGCTTCCCCTTTTTCTTTTAGCTTCACCTAAATATGCTTAGTACGATTAATTTCTTCCTTAGGATATTCCTTCAAATTATCAATATATTTCACCAAATTAACCATCTCATCAGGAAAACATTATTTATTATTTTTTGAGGAACACTAATCTTACAAATTATTGTTTTTCTTCCCAAGTATTCTAATATTTATCAGTCTTTCTTTCAACTCTTCTTTCAAATATAATTTATGTTTAGTTTCTTCTTCTTCGAAACAAATTATTTTGAATTATTCATGTAAAGCCCCAACCCCAATTACACATAGTCGGTGCATTATTACATAGCATTGAAATGATCACAAAATATCAAGTCTCAAATGAACGATTAGTTTAGTAGCCTTGGAATCACTAGATACATTCATAAAGTTTACATTACATCATAAAGTGAAAAACTACAACAACATATTTTCTCTATAGAACACACTCATATCCCCTCATACTATCCCTGCAGGTCATTCATAAAATACTTCTTCACATCTTGGGAAAAATAAAACATAGAAATGGGTGAGCTCAGATGCTCAATAAGGATAACAGTATAGCAGAAACCTTCATAAATAAGCATAAACATTTAAGTCAATGTATAACTAAAACAAAATCCTTTTAAACTTGAACTTCAGCAGAATATGGAAAAAATAAAATTAAGTAATTCCATTTAATTATTCACATGGATATTCTACTAGTCGAATAATCACATGCAATATCACTAACCACTTTCATAATGATGTAATGTATAATGCCAGACTATCATAACCACATAGTCAAGGCCATGTGCCAAGGCTACAAATAATATTTTTGTCAAGGCCTTGTTCCAAGAAACTAGTTGGTCTCATGAGACCTACATATGCATCAAGGAGCTATATCGGTCTCCATATGTCACTTACTAATTCCAATGCATTCCTAATATTAATAGTTTTAAACAAAATATAAACATTCGTATTAAAACTAGCATACAAAATGACAATAATTTATCTATAAACTATGAATAGTATAAAAATAACACATCCACAGTCAAACATATCACAAAAACTTCAATACTATATGGAATTTTTGTATCATAATAAATCAACTTCAAATAAGCTTAAAATTCATCAAAGGATTTTGACATAGATGAAATCAAAACTATTTGAGAGAAATATCTCTTTTTTTTAATCATAAAAAAGTCACATAATTATAAAAGGAAACATTTACTTTGAAAATATTATTATAAGCTTGTAAGGGAAGCTTCGACAATTTTATAATGGCGTAAAATAGCTGCACCCTCCGTATAAGTTAAAAAAAGACATTCTTGCCTTAATTATGTCGAAAAGGTTAAAAGGACCTTGTTTGGAAAACGACGAAAAGATTCCTTTATAAATATATTATAAAATTAAAACAAGGGTATAAATAACTTTAACCCATAGTCTATAAAATATTAATAATGTTTTGAAATACATTTTTAAGAAACATGGATGTGGATGATAAAGGGGTCCTAGTAGATAATTACGTATAAACAACCTCGAATAATGAATAGATTGTAAAATAAACTCTTACTTTGTAATTTTCCTTGGATGAGGGTTGTTTTACCTCCTGTATAATGGTGAAATAATTGTTATTAAATTATACATGAATCATATACATTAATATTATATCATATATGATCTTTTAACATTGCTTTGTTAATAATATCTTAGTATTATCGTTGTTTCGGGTGTTAACTGGTTCATTTTCCTTTATATGCATTGTTATGTAAGCCATGTTTTTTATGGATAGGTTATATATTATTCATATCCAGAATAATATAAAGTTCTTAAACATTACTTTTAATAATCAAATGATAATTATTTTTGAATGGCTATGATGGGGAATGAATCTCATCACGTTTGTGGAGACGGTAGTCCGTACGTACGCACAAGCGATAATATCATTCTTTTGATATTAAAATCATATATAATTGGATAGTATATCATATATAAAGAATAATTATAATGTTATATTTATTATTTACTTCAATAACACATCATTATCATACCCATCCAAATAATAATGTTTTGAATAACAATTACACCTTGATGTGGAGACGGTAATTCGTACGTACGCACGTATGGTGACATGTCATTCAAAGGATGGATAGAATACTGAATATGGTTGTACCATATTTATAATAACATCATAGTATATCTAATATACTGGATTTATTATTTTATAATGGAAATAACAAAGAAATAAAAAGTGGAATAAGAAAGGAACTTGAAAGAGGGTGGTGAAAACCTTAACTCTTCTTTGGGTTCTTCCTTTTGATTTGATCAAAAGGCATCTTTAGGTTTTATTTATGATCAAACTAAGGCCTCTAGTTTGAAGTGATGGAAGTTGAGAGAATATTTTGGTAGGGTTTTTCCGAGCCAAAAGGCATTGAAGGTGTGAATTAGAGAGAAGGGGGAGTTCCCTTTTATAAGAGGGGTGAGGGGCACCTTAGGAAAAACATAAAATATTATTTTATAATAAATTCATATTAGGTTTATAATGGATAAAAAGTGACTTATTTCAAGGATAGGGTGGGTATGGGTCAAAATCCACTCAACCAATGAGTTTTAGATAGGTTTGGTACATTATATTAACCTTATCGTTTAGTTTTAACTCTTAGTTAATTAGTTTGACATTTACCATTTCTCTTTGTATTTTTATATTATATGGTTAATAAACTTACTATAAACTTCCAATCGAACCCCAATTGGTTCAGTAATGTAATATATATTATTATATAAGTCTTTTGGCCGAACCTTATATTTTTAGGACCATTATATCAATTAATAATATAATATATTTTTTTAAAACTATTTTATGTCAATTTTGACACTATTTGGTATTTGTTTTTTGTTAAAATCCTAACAGCATTATTACTTCGAAAAAAACACATATAACAAACCCTAAAATTTCTTATTAACCTATAAAATTAGTGTAATTCATAAAAAGTCTCAAATTACATTTATTTGGATATTTATAATATCAATTAGTTTAATATTCCACTAATTAGGTAATTACTGCATCACCATTGTGTCATAAATAAATTAAAATATTTAATGTCTAAAAATTATAAATAAAATACCATTATGTAGGAAATATTTTTATCTTTATAATGAATATTTATAATCTAATTTATCTTATGTATAACCCTATATTAAAATTTTTTATTTATTAACCATTGATTTTAACTCTTTTGACTCTTCTTTAAATAAAATAATAATAAATGTCCTAATCTAATCCAAGTGGACCTAAAGGGTCATATTTTATTCCTAAGGTTGTTTTTGGTCGAATTAAAATTATCATTTTTACCCTTAATTACCCTATTTACTTTTAACTGTGGTAAATAAAAGTAAAAGGTTACTATTCACCAAAAATTATTTTTATCTTATTGAACCACATTTTACTCCTTGATTTTAACTATGTCTCTCATATTTTTGAAATTCAACTCACAGAAGCGGTAAAATTAAGTTTTATGTAAATTTGCAAATTGTCCTAGGAGGTGGGTAAAAGACGGTGAAAAGTTCAATAAAATTTTTATATATCTAAAATTATTATAAACTGACTCCAATGAATTAAATTGAACTTATATAGTAATTATGTATCTATTTTGACCTAAAATAAATTTAAATAAAATAAATAATTATTTAAATAAAAATTTGTTTTTAAACAATAACTCAATGTTTTTTCACTATTCATAAAAAATTGAACGTTTTCAGAAAAATACCAAAAATTCACCCTAGGATAATTTCGATATTACGAATCCAAAAATGAAGTCTATTTTACCAAATTCAAAATATAGAAGTTTAATTTATTAATTTAAAATTAATTCCCGTTGTTAAAACCAAAAGACATATTTTTAAGAAACAATATCTATCAAAAGATTGACACTTCTTTATGTCTAATCTCAAAGTGAAATTACTTAAAATTATCGGCATTGGATTAAATGGTAAAAATCTAATATATTTATACTTCCAAACCATTAAAATTTATAATTTAACACTATAAATTATTTTTATTAAAAAAGTTGTTTTCAGTTATAGTATTTTTCATTATTCACCCAAATATAAAAGTTACCAGAAAAACACCAAAAATTTATTGAAACTAAATTCTTATGTCCCGATTCTAAATAAAAAGTTTATTTTTTCAAATTGAATATATAAAAGTTTCAAATATTATATTTCAAAAGGGTTCACCATTAAAAGGCGGTAAAAGAGAATTTTTTGAAAAATACTTCTTTTATCTGAAAAAAATGAATTAGTTCTTACATTATGTCTAAGAAACTCATAATATGGATTCTAAAATTATAAGGATTATATATAGTTCAAAATTTAGTTAATACTATTAATAACTGTTTTTGAACGGCTAGTTTGGTAAGTTGTGGTGCGCTTGAACTTGGTGTTGCGTGAAGTGTAAGTTATTGAATTATTTTGAAGAAATAATGTACTTTGAAATCTTGGGGTGTTACATTATTCCCTCCTTCAATAAATTGCGTCCTTGCAATTTGAAATTGTTCTTAAAAAATAAAATGTTGAAATTAGAAAATACCTTTGTGGGAAAACCCACATTGGAAATTGGGTTAATAAAATTTAGTCTTAATAAGAGGAAAAGGGGAATGAAAAAGTGACCACCAAATTATGATCTCAATTAGAAGAACATTGGTGGAAATTAGAGACACATAATTGGTGGAAAATTTAAATATTTATAGGGTGTGATTGAGGTCATCAATCACAAACAATTGTAGAATTTTGGGAATTAAATTCATCAATCTATGATGATTTAAAATACCATCGGTTCAACAAAACATATGGTATTAGGATAGCACATTTTTGGTTTTCAGATCCCTTCACTAAAGTATAAGAATTAGTTTCTTCATAGAATAAGAGAAGAAGAAAAATATATACTTGACAAGTAGAGTCCCATCCTTTAACTAATTTCTACCACAAACTCATCTTTCACTCTAAAAGATAATAGAACTTAAAAATAATATTCTATTTATCCTATTCGTATAGGGTTCAAAAAAATGAATTTATAATTCATCTACCAAATTTTTTTTTTTAAAAAGACTACATTATTCAATCCAGGACATCACGTGGGCCAGTGGTAGGTGATACACCCTTGTCTCCCTTCTGTTGCGGGTTCAAGTCTCACGGCCTTGCCAGACATGACAGTTTGCCGCCCGACCTACGTGTTGTCCTTTTTATGGAAATCCAAAAATAACCTTAACAATAGTATCCAATTTCAAACATAATCCATTCCAACCTTTAGAATTATCCAAAATACTCATATCCAAACTCTCATTCCAAAGTTTATAAGGAAGTTAAACATAATGAGGATCCTTTTTTCCAGGTAATAACATGTGAATGCCTTCATCGTGTATTCTCTTACATCACCGCAACATCCTGAATTACCAAAATCAACCATCTCTTATTCCAAAATTACTACCTTAGTATCAGGACCATATTAAGTATTACCTTTCCTTTAACCATGTATTTTACCAAAAGTGTAGCTCACTATTAAGTCACTTTTCATAGAACCATATAATCTCAAATTCTCAATAAAATAGTACTGCAGTACAATCCTTATTTATCTCCATAATTCATATAACCAGTACATCGTTGATACAACACTCAAATCAAATAATTCTTTAATATCAACATAAGAACACTAGTTATTACTCTTCATATGTGGTAGTATCATGACTTTATTATTATCCAATAACATCAATTGTGGTACACTCTTATGAATGGGACATTTATTCGCATAGTGTATCAACACCTTTAGATAAAGCATTTACATTTGAAAACGTTTTCTTACCCTTTCAATCACGTACATGGTGTCCCTTTTCTCCACACATAAAACAAACTCCCATTCCCTTGAAGAATTTACTAAGGTGATTATTTCCTCATTTATCACATATTGGAAAATCCTTCTTTTACCTCTTCCCTTTATTTGTCCTTCTCTCTACCATCCTTTTCTTCTCTGGCTTCCCTTTAAAGCCATAAGACTCTGAGAATTCTTTACTTATCTTATCAACACATGATACTATTTCTTCATATGATGATAATACATGGGAGACTATTTCCCTTCTAAATTTTGGCTTAATATCATGGAAGATATGATCCTTCTTACTCTTTGGATCATATGTATTGTTGGAGTTCACATTCCTTCTACTGGGAGCCAATTCTATACAATGGCATACACTAGGTCAGTTTATGAATTGCAATGAATAATTCAAAACTTGTAAAATACCTAATGTAAATTGAACAGTTTATGGATATAATCTATAATCATAAAAATGTTTTGTTTGATTAAGTATATACTCATAATCCCTTCATAATGGTTTTTAAATAAAATGAGAATTATCCTAAGCATATCCCTCGGGAGTGTCGTAACTAAGAGTGCAGCAAGGCTCGTTTTCATGCACTAGTTCCCGTTTGAGTCTAGCTCAAAGCGGTGTTTTCGGGTTTTACCCCTAGGTACATCTGTTCCAGAGCTTCCTCTACCTGCTTGTATCCATATAGGGATGTATTGCTCGAAAAACTCACAAAATCTCTACAATACCAAAATTCTAGGAAGTTCTTCTATACTAATCCCCAAAGTCTATCTTAGGTCTATGTGATCTAATTAGAGTTTATAAAAATCTAGCTTATAAGGTTTGTACTAAACATCATCTGATACCAACTGTAACGCCCTGAACCCAGTTACCCAGAGTCGGTGCATTATTACAAAACATTGGCATGATCACAAAAGATCAAGTCTCGAAAGACCGATTAGTTTACTAGCCTTGGAATCACTAGATACATTCATAAAGTTTACATTACATCATAAAGTGAAAAACTACAACAACATCTTGTCTCCATAGACCACAATCATATCCCCTCATATTATCCCCACAGTTCATTCATAAAATACTTCTTCACATCCTGGGAAAAATAAAACATAGAAAGGGGTGATCTCAGATGCTCAGTAAGGATAACAATATAGCGGAAACTTTCATAAATAAGAATAAACATTTAAGGCAATGTATAACTAAAACAAAAGCCTTTTAAACTTGAACTTCAGCATGATATGGAAAAAATAAAATGAAGATATTCCATTTACTTATTCACATGGATATTCTACTAGTCGAATAATCACATGCAATATCACTAACCACTTTCGCAATGATGGAATGCATATTGCCAGACTATCATAACCACATAGTCAAGGCCTTGTGCCAAGACTACAAATAATATTTTGTCAAGACCTTGTTCCAAGACACTAGTTTTTCTCATGAGACCTACCGATGCATCGATGAGCTATAGCGGGCTCCACCCGTCACTTACTAAGTCCAATTCATTCCTTATATGAATAGGTTTAATCATAACACAAACATTCGTATTAAAACTAGAATCAAAATGTCAATACGTTATCTATAAACCATGAATGGTATAAAAATAACACATCCATAGTCAAACATGTCACAAAACCTTCAACACTATATGGAATTTTTGTATCATAATAAATCAACTTCAAATAAGCTTAAAATTCATCAAAGGATGTTGACATATATGAAATCAATACTATTTGAGAGAAATATATCTTTTTTTGAAATCATTTAAAAGTAAAATAATTATAAAACGGAACATTTACTTTGAAAATATTCTTATAATATTGTAAGGGAAGCTTCGAAAATTTTAAAACGGCGTAAAATAGCCGCACCCGCCGTATAAGTTAAAAAAATATATTCTTACCTTAATTCTGTCGAAAAGGTTAAAAGGACCTCGTTTGGAAAAAGATAGAAAGATTCCTTTATAAATATCTTATAAAATTCAAAAAAGGGTATAAATGAATTTAACCAATAGTCTATAAAATAGTAAGAATGTTTTTAAATACATTTTTAAGAAACATGGATGTGGATGATAAAGGGGTCCCAGTAGATAATTACGTAGAAACAACCTCGGATAATGAAGGGATTGTGAAATAAACCCTTACCTTGTAATTTTCCTTGGTTGAGGGTTTGTTTACCTCCTATATAATGGTGAAATAATTTTTATTAAATTATACATGAATCATATACATTAATATGATATCATATATGATCTTTTAACATTTCTTTGTTAATAATATCTTAGTATTATCGTTGTTTTAGGTTTTAACTGATTCCTTTTCCTTTATATGCTTTGTTACGTACGCCAAGTTTGTTATGGATAGGTTGTATATTATTCATATCCAGAATGATATACAGTTATTAAAAATTACTTTTAATCCTCAAATGAGAATTATTTTTGAATGGATATGATGGGGAATGGATCTCATCACGTTCGTGGAGACGGTAGTCCGTACGTACGCACGAGCGACAATATCATTCTTTTGATATTAAAATAGTATATAATTGGATGTTATATCATATATAAAGAATCATTATAATGTTATATTTATTATTTACCTCAATTTCACATCATTATCATACCCATCCAAATAATAATGTTTTGAATAACAATTACACCACGACGTGGAGACGGTAAGTCGTACGTACGCACGTATGGTGACATGTCATTAAAAGGATGGATAGAATACTGAATATGGTCGTACCATATTTATAATAACATCACAGTATATAGAAGATACTGGAGTTATTATTTTTTAATGGAAATAACAAAGAAAGAAGAAGTGGAAGAAGAAAGGAACTTGAAAGATGGTGGTGAAAACATTACCTCTTCTTCGGGTTCTTCCTTTTGATTTGATCAAAATGGATCCTTAGGTTGGCTTTATGATTAAACTAAGGCCTCTAGGTTAAATTGAGGGAATTTGAGAGAATATTTGGGCAGGGGTTGGCCGAGCCAAAAGGCTTTGAAGGTGTGAATTAGAGAGAAGGGGGAGTGCCCTTTTATGAGAGGGGTGAGGGGCACCTTAGGAAAAACTTAAAATGTTATTTTATAATAAATTCATATTCGGCTTATAATGGATCCAAAGTGACTTATTTAGAGGATAGGGTGGGGATGGGTCGAACTCCACTCAACCAATGGGTTTTAGACAGGTTTGGGTCATTATATTAACCTTATCGTTTAGTTTTAACTCTTAGTTAGTTAGTTTGACATTTACCATGTCTCTTTGTATTTTTATATTATATGGTTAATAAACTTACAATAAACTTTCAATAGAACCCCAATTGGTTTATTAATGTCATATATATTATTATATAAGTATTTTGGATGAACATTAGATTTTTAGGACCATTATATCAATTAAAAATATAATATTTCTTTTAAAAACTATTTTATGTCAATTTTGACCCTATTTGGTATTTTTTTTGTTAAAACCATAACAGCATTATTACTTCGAACACAATACATATAACAAACTCTAACATGTCATATTAACCTATAAAATTATTTTAATTCATAAAAAGGCTCAAATTTAATTTATTTTGATATTTATAATATCAATTAGTTTAATATTCCATTAATTATGTAATTACTACATCACCATTTTGTCATACATAAATTAAAATATTTAATGTCTAAAAATTATAAATAAAATACCATTATATAGGAAATATTTTTATCTTTCTAATTAATATTTATAATCTAATTTATCTTATGTATTACCCTATATTAAAAATGTTTTAGTTATTAAACTTTGATTTTAACTCTTTTAACTCTTCTTTAAATAAAATAATAATAAATGTCTTAATCTAATCCAAGTGGACCTAAAGGGTCATATTTTATTCCTAAGGTTGTTTTTGGTCGAATTAAACTTATTCAATAGAATTAGGATATGTGTTAGGGTAATAATAATATCATTTTTACCGTTAATTACCCTATTTACTTTTAACCGTGCTAAATAAAAGTAAAAAGTTATTATTCACTAAAAATTATTTTTATCTTATTGAACCACATTTTACTCCTTGATATTAATCGTGTCTCTCGGATTTTTAAAATTCAACTCACAGAAGCTGTAAAATTAATTTTTATGTAAATTTTCAAATTCTCCTAGGAGGTGGGTAAAAGACAATGAAAAGTTCAATTAAATTTTTATATATCTAAAATTTTTATAAACTGTCTCCAATTAATTACATTAAACTTATATAGAATTATTTATCTATTTTGACCTAAAATAAATTTAAATAAAATAAACAATTATTTAAATAAAAATTCGTTTTTAAATAATAACTCGATGTTTTTTCACTATTCATCAAAAATTGAATGTTTTCAGAAAAATACCAAAAATTCACCCAAGGATAATTTCGATATATTGAATCCAAAAATGAAGTCTATTTTACCAAATTCAAAACATAGAATTTACATTTATTAATTTAAAATTAATTCCCGTTGTCAAAACCAAAAGATGTATTTTTAAGAAAAAATATCTATCAAAAGATTGACACTTCTTTATGTCTAATCTCAAAGTGAAATTACTTAAAATTACCGGAATTAGATTAAATGGTAAAAATATAATCTATTTATACTTCCAAAACATTAAAATTTATAATTTAACACTATAAATTATTTCGATTATTAAAGTTGTTTTCAGTTATAGTATTTTTTGCTATTTACCCAAATATGAAAGTTATGAGAAAAACACCAAAAAATTATTGAAAATAAATTCTTATGTCTCGATTCTAAAGAAGAATTTTATTTTGTCAAATTGAATATATAAAAGTTTCAAATACTGTATTTAAAAAAGGGTTCACCATTAAAAGGTGGTAAAAGTGAATTTTTTGAAAAATACTTCTTTTATCTGAAAAAAATGAATTAGTTCTTACATTATGTCTAAGAAACTCATAATATGGATTCTACAATTATAAGGATTATATATAGTTCAAAATTTAGTTAATAAAATTCATAACCATTTTTGAACGGCTAGTTTGGTAAGTTGTGGTGTGCTTGAACTCGGTGTTGCGTGTAGTACAAGTTATTGAATTATTTCGAAGAAATAACATAATTTTAAATCTTGGGGTGTTAAAATTCATCATTCACTATTGAAATAAAAGTATTCTCTATAACATATTCAATATAATTTTTAGATTCAACATCACTACCTTCATCTACATAATCTTTAGATAAAAAACATCATCTTTTGGATTTGAATAATTTTATTTCTTTCTCTATGGATTATGATTTTCACTTATCTCCATGTTTCTTCCACGATCTTATTGGATTTATTTCTTCTTTATCGCTATCCTCTTCATTGTTTCTTAGAGGAAAATTAGCTGGAAAGTGTCCAACGACTCCACATTAAAAACATTTCAAGTGAATTTTCCCATTGTATTTCTTGATACCTCTTTTCACATTTAAAAAAAAGGATAAGATATCATCATGATTTTTAAAAACCTCATTTTAGGAATCAGATTCACCAACTTCATCTTCTATAAGAATCTTGTTTTATTTTTATTTCCTTGTCGCCTTGAAAGACATTTCTCTATCAAATTTTTTTTTCTTTTCATATATTTCTCCCTTATCATTTCATAAGCGTTGATAGTTCAATGAAAATAATCTAGAGATAATGTTTCATGATATATGTCTTCCAATGAAAAAAAAATTGTATCGAACTTATTGAGTAGGATTCTCATGATCTTCTCAACAACAACAGAATCATCTAACATTTCACCAAGACATCTAATAGTACTGAAAATTTCAATTAACCAGGTAAATAAGTCTGTAGCATATTCATACTCACAAATATTGAAATATTCATACTTCATTCTCCAATTTTGTAATTTTTCCTTCTTCATTTTTTTACCTTCGTATAGGTTTTTCAATTTATCCCATATACCTTTGGATATGGAGGCACTATTCACCCTTAATAATTTAATTTTAGAAAGTGATGCTAATAAATAATTATTGTACCTTCCATTATTCTCAAGATTCATCTCATCAATAGATGAAAGAAGAAATTTATCATTAATAGGATGAAATCCATCTGTTGTAGCATCAAGAGCATCATATACAATAGACATAAGATAAAGAACCATTCAACCATTCCATATATGATAATTTATTCCATCAAAAATTAGAATACCTTTACTATTTACAAAATTATAATTCTCTATCAAGTTCTCTTTAAAACTTCTGCAAAGATTAATAGAACGGAACCTTCAGCTCTGATACCAGTTGAAAGTGCATAGTCAGGAAACTTTTATCACTAAGAGGGGGAGGTGGTGAATTAGGGATACATTTTTCTTTCATGTTTCCTCGAAACTGCCTTCACCTCTTGTTAAAGATTTCTATTCCTACTAAAAACAATTCAAATAGACTTCCATATAAACACAATAATTTACAAGGTTCATTATTCAATATGAATAGTTACGTCCTTGGTATGGATTGGAAATGATAAAATACCACAAAATCCATAAGAATGCAATCCTTGGAATACAATTAGTAGTGTATTCCTTTTAACTCATGAAGTACTATGTAATCAATCAAATAGTACGTGTGCACCCTCATAGAAAAAATAGTGTAGTATAAATTTTGTGTAACAACACATGTTACCTATGCTTCTTTTCAATTTTCAAAAATGTATTATTTTCAAAAAAAATATTCAATTTCTTACAAAAAAAAACTAGTATGAACATCAAGGACATTGATATATAATTTAATTTGATTGTTAAGTATAATCATCCCAGTTTGATTCTTTCACTTTGATTCTTCTAATCCAATTACCCAATTTGATAGATATAACTATGTCAGAATATGGTTGAGAAAATTCTGAATACTTTATTTCTAAGTTCGGAAATCCCAAAATAGAAAACCTGATCTGATTACCCAACCCGATATGATGATCATCCAAATACAATTACAAGTACAATACGATAGACAATTTAATATTATGATCACTGAATATGATAATTAGTTGAATAAAATTTAAATCTTTTCTCTTCTCCTTTCACTTCTCCCCATCAAAACATTTTCAACAAAGGGTTAATACAGAAACCTTCTTCTCTACCTAGAAATTTATTGCTTCCATCTCTTCTATGAACAGTACATCTATCATAAAAAAAGTACAAAGCACTTTTCCCTTTTATAGGTGAACCAATGATGGTTTTGGCGAGAATCCCAAAATAATTGTTGCTCAACCAAATTGCACATAATCTAGATTTACCTTGAATTTAGGGTGCATTTATGACTTCAGAAACTCTTCTCAAGTCTTCATCAAACATCATCGATTCTTTAAACATTCCATTTCAAACACCAGTCAGACTATGATTTCTCAATCCAATTAGCTCAACCTGATTTCATCATTACAATGATCCATATCAATTAAATATATAAAGGAAGAAATAGAATTCTTCACATACCTCAGTCTAATTTTGTTTCTCCATTCCAATTTATGAATATGATGCCCTATACCAATTGAAAAGAATCATTCTTTGAATTTCAATCTCCCCCTCAACAATACATCTGAATCTTTTCTTTATCTACTTGTAATACATATCTTCTTCTTAATTTCTTTCTCTTGACCTACTTGGTTGATAGAAAAATCAATTCAACTACTTTTAAATGGTTGTATATAATTTTTATCACATTATTTTTTTTATTTTCATTAATTGGTCCCAATATATTCTTCCCTTGAATAAGATGGAATCTCGAGTACAATCAGCAGCTTCCCTTTTTAATATAATGCATTTAAAAAAATTCCCTTTTCACATCAACTTCATTTTCAGAATATTTTTTTCTTTTGGATTTTGGTCTAACAGAAAACTAGTAACTTCGGTTATTGAAATTTTCCAAAAATCATTATTGATGAAAAAACTTTGTTATAGGCTAAACTTTATCTTGTTTCATGACTTCCTCATGACTTTGAATATGATGAAAATCAGTTTCTACAGTGGATGTATTTCTTTTAGCAACATCCTTCAACCCAAACTGAATACGATCTGACTAAATACGATCTCTAGATCCTTTTTTATTTCCAATTCAATCCCAATAAATATGAATATGATTGAAAACATCTCTCTTCATTCTTTCTAAAAGTTTTTCAATTTTTGGTGCTTCTTCTCCTCCTTCTTTTCATCAAGATTTCTTCACAAGTTCTACCACTAAATTATGACTTTTTAGAAATCTATGATCAAAAAAGCATCATCACATTTAATTTTTCATAGACATGAAGACTTTGATTCTCCCATTATGATCACTTCTTCCATACTAGATTTAGAGTGAATCTGATGACCGTTTACTTCCTGCAAGATACATTCCAAATATGATTGATCCTTTCATTCTAAATTTAGTGTGAATCTAAAGAACCTTTTCTTCCATCCATCTTCTTCAAATATAATGACCTATTTCAAACATTTTGATTATGATTCTCATAATATGATGTCCAGCCTAAAATTCCCCTAGATATAATGTGATGTGATCTTTACTTTCTTATCTTTTCTTCTTAAACTTCCTTGACAATAAAGGACCGCACGTGAATAAAATCACATTCCATGTTATATTGGTCCTAATACATAATACCCTGATATAAATACAAAATATTATAAATACACACCAATAAAAACATGTCCTGATAATACTCCTACATGAAGATATTATCAAAGTATGACCAAGATAAAGATTACCCATCATGTGATTGAATCACCAGACACCACCATCTCTTAGCGAAGCCTAAAATAAGACTCACATCTTGGACCACCATCTTATTTTTATGTTGCCTTACAAAGTGGAAAACTTAGGTCCCCACCTCAAGCTTGTACTCAACTGCTTGGGGAACCTACTCACCCCTTATCCATATAGGTCACTACCTATAAAACACATGTACTTTACTCAGACTGTGCACATCCGTGTCCAGTACTATTGGTTAAATATTATACTCAATGGGTGGTGGAATAACTATAACACTGCCCTGAGGTACTAACTCTTTTACAAGACCTTTAATGAACCAACATTACATGGAAGATCATCCTAGTGATAACATTGAAAAATCATGGATGGATGTCCTCATAGAGGAATCCTAAAATAAACATTATACACCATGGTCAATAAGTATATAATGGGAGTAAATCAAGGACATGGAAACATTGAACCATTCTTATATAATGCATGTATCACTGCTTTTTCCTAAAAATAGTGTCTACATGTACCGAGTTAGCAAGAAGGTAGTTAGATTCCTGATGAATAGTTGTGTCATCCAATGTACAAACACAGGAATCCTTAGCCTGATAGTTGAACTTGAAACACTTAAAGCACTATTTCCATAAATAAAAAACCAATATCAAATATAGATAAACTCTATTCTTCTATCCTAAGATTGAACTGACTACTCTCATACCAATTTTTTCATTACCTTGCCCACCGGGCTTACCTGGTCATTGATAAGTAAAGTGAGACACCCCAAGTCTACCTCTAATAGGAGAGTAGCTGTTGAACAGCACTGAGGAGGCTTATCCCACATATGGGAGGTGGTACCCTAAGGTACATGTATACACACACACACATCAACAATCCCATAAAATTCCAAAATGTAAAACCACACAATAGATTCCTATTCATGAAATAATCTTAATCCCAAACATATTGTATAAAAAATATTGAAACCAATAAAGGGTTAAAATAAAATAACATAAAAAACTATACATATTGTATAACCTACTCCGAAGGATAGTAATACTATCAAATGAAACCCCAATAAGAACCTCAGTTTTTCTATCCTAATATTCATCACTACCTTCTCTCGGTCCTTTCAAGACTACATCAAATGTACAGTAATCTTAACAAGAAATGACATGCATGGGTCAAGACCAAGTAGGGGTGTGTATAAAAATACATTGTAGGACACCATGAAATAACAATTAATAAAGAATAAAGAGTAGTTAGCAAAAATACAAAGGTATTTCAATCAATATATGAGACATATTAATAATAAAAATAACCAAGATATACTCATAATAGACACCCAGCATCAAACGGTACTCAAATACTGCTAGAAATTGGAATCTACTCAAGTTTACAAGGTAGCACTCATATAAGATAACTCTCTCCATAATCCATGCTAACACTAATGATTCTCATCTGAGAGGTAATGATATTTAAGACTTTCCCAAAAAGTAATCACTAGAACTCAAATATTCCAATATACAGATCTGGGATCTCACCCAGAATAATTGGGGTATTCCAAAAACCCTATAGTATTATCCTTCTAGATAGGGGATATATGCCTAATGCATGGTTGTTATATCGATACCATGAACCCCACCTAGGAAAGATATGATAGATCATTCCCACTCCATGACTCATAGGTTGATACCATGAAATATATCTAAAATAAAACCTATAGAGGGTATCGCAGTCATATTATGATGATGTAATTTCACACTATAAACTAATAGGGATAGTCCAAGGGATCACACTCAACAAAACCTAAACTATATTGAGGAAATAAAGGGTTCTAAAATGCCTCATATGAAGTACAGGGAATGTATAGAGGTATATAGTGTGTACCAATAATCTCAAATATTCCCATGAACATGGTCATGATCCTCTACTTATGCCTCAGTACAATTAACTATGGTCGTTCAGTGTTCTCATTCCTATGTACCTGTAAATGCATATGTATAGGGTCGTTTCCATGTACTCTTCTCATTCACATGTTCCTGGTCATGTATGTGCTTTTGTATCCTTTTTAATGCACACTGATATTCTAACATAGGTTCACATGATCTATGAAATATTTCACATGGTGTGTAAAACTCTATTGTAATTGAATCCATAACATCATAGATGGGGACCCCACACTGCCTGTGTTCTTTGGTTAAACGTCGTATAACACCGGATTTTTAAAATCAAATAGCTCTTTTACCCATCTTCTAATTTCATTTCCATCATGAAAAATCATACTCAAATAGTGATGATATGAGGTTAACAGTTCTTTCATTCACTAGTGAATTTATTACATACATATGATCTTCTTAGAAAATGAACATTGTCACATATCGCTACCACTGCATCTCAAACCAGGGAAACCAGAATCATAGGTCCATTCTTGATCTACATATAATCATCCACCACTATAATTGCTCCTTTATTTCATCCTAGATCATGAAACATGCCTATTTTATTGATTCCTTATGCCAAATAGTACTCATGAAATGATCAATTATGTAACATCCTTGTCTTGGAAGCCACTAAATTGGTTCCCTAATCAAAGTTTCCACCTGACCGCAAGCACACGTCCCCATGTTTCATGGTTTTCAGCTAGTAGATAGGGTCTAAAGAATCTCATGGGGAGACTATACCCTATTTATAAGAGTAATCCACAATAGATAATAAGTGATGTAAATGACATTATAACAATAACCAGAAACATGAATTACTAAAAAAATTCATAAATATTCTACAAACCACAACCAAACAGTAAATATGTCATGGCACGCTAACAATACCAAAAGTGGAAGAAACCCCAAAATAAATACATATAGTAAAATCCATAAAATAGGTCCTAAATACAAGTTTGGATAATTTTACATGCATATCCCAATCCCAATTCAACTCCCAAGTATATGTAGTTTTCTTTTCTCTTGACTTGAAACCAATAAATCTGATCGGGTGCCCAATGGAGGCTTGAGTAGGGTGTGAGTACAACTCAGTAGGCCACCACCAATGGTGTCTACAAATTATCCAGTCTAAACAAATAGGGCTTGTTGGTGCTAAATAAAAATAATGTAAACAAAAAAAACTAAGGTTCCATTAGCTAAAAATACTTACTTTAACCATTTCAATCAGTATTCCCATTTTCATCACATATTCTACTTTCATTACTAATTTCATTTTCATCACTTGTTTCATGGGATGGGAATTTACAACATTCAAAAAATGGACTAAGACGATCTACTATAATTCATAAGGGACTAAATCAAGTTCTATCTCTATATAGGGATATCCATTTTAATATCATTTACATCACACTTACCTTGGAACCTCCGTCCAGGTAGTCTCATCAAATATATCTTTTAGGGGCATAGAGCCTCAGTCCCCTTCCCTAACAAATGCATTATGAGGTGGGGTTTGAGCCTTAGTATAACCCGACCTATGGGTGTAGATCTTCAAGTACAATACCCCACAAATATAAATCCATGTGCACATGATTATTTATCCATATACCACATATATCAAATCACAAACCATAAATAACCAATACAAATATACTATCATTATCCCATAACCCATTAACATGCTTACCAAATCACATTGCATATCCCATTCAACTGATTTCTCTTTATTATAACTTAATACATTATGTATATTAAACAATTACCATACATTAGTGTGTTTAACATAATCATGAATTCCTTTATGTTAACCAATTTATCACACTTATCAATTCAGAATAATTTAACCATTATACATGTTCATAATTTGATATGCATTAACCCACTTATTCATTTCAAGTTCATTTCAAAACTCACTTATAAAAATTTCCTTTATTACATCCAACTCAATTTATATTAAGAAAAACAATCCCTCATGTTGTCAAAAAATTCTTGAAATAACTATTAATAATCTATTTTAAATTCAATCTAATGTAACAACATGTTTTTCATGGGCTTCAATTTATCACAAATCAATTTTGTGCTTAAAATTATGTTAATAAATATTAGTGCACCCCATGGGTGGCCCTAAATTAGTATAGTCATCCTCATCACACCCCATAAATATTGTGATGGGTTCAAATACCCATTTTGACAACCATTTTTAAAAAAATCCTTATAGGGAAATTAAACACACAACAAGAGGAAAGAAAACACAAAACCACGCAAGAACAAATCAATATAAAGATTATGTGATAGAACTTATAGACCACTTACCTTGAATATGAAAATGATTGAATGGTCATACTAATCCATAGATCTAGATTAATGCGCCCCTTGAATCCTTATCCTATGATCCGCTAAAATATAAGTGTCTTAGGGATTCAGAAGAAGCGGAACAAAACTACATGACCTAATCTAGAAAATAGAAGAAAGAGGATTGTTATACTTACCTAGAGCTTTGATCCCCTCCCAATGGAACACCGAACAACCTAGAATCAAAGGAGAATGATCTTTGGAGATTATTGGTTGAATTGGTTCATCGCTAGGGTTGAGAGGAGAATATATGTGGAATACATTGAATGGGGAACTTAAAATATGGAGGGGTTGTCTGGTAAATTGTCACTTTTTAATGGGGCACACGATTTTGAATGATGATTTTATAAACTGTGCACCAACCATGTGTCAGACTCTTTCCTAGAGGGGTACACATCACACAATTAATTGGGAACCCCACACAGTCTGGAATACCCTGCTCCAACTGTGAAAAATTTCTCTATCCCAAGCTACATAATTTGGCCTCCCTCATCTCATGGTTTACTATAACCCTGAGACAAACAGGAAACATGCACTGTATTTCCATTTTCCCTTTCATTGATGTCCTAAACCCCTGGAACACCCCCGAGCTTCCTCAAAAACCTGGAAAACATTAAATTATCAAAAATTAATGGATTCAAACCCAAATTTGAAAGAATATATCTCATCAAATTTCATGATCTTACAACCTCCCCAACTTATAACATCTCATCCTTGAACCATACTTCCAAGAATCACTAAGCTTATGAAGATAAGAGATTGGAAAATTGAGCCCAGACATCTCACTCTCCCTCCCAAGTTTCTTCCTGAAAATTCCCATGCTTCTACAAAATTCAAACCAAAGACATAATATTACCCCATAAAACATCCTAATTTGTATCCACAGAATGGACCGGATGATCCTAAAAGGATGATTTAACCTCAACCAAACATCCTCCCCATGAACATCATAGGGAAACCTAGGAAACAATCCCAAAATTGTAAGTGAAAAAAATATTGCACACAACTTCATACCATCATGGAAATTTCAGTTAACACCCCATTGGATCAATCATCTTCACAACTCGTGGCCCAAAACACATGGTTCTATTTTATCATGTTTTGAAAAATCTAAAATTGAACCAACTTGACACCACCTGAAGAAGAAAAATATTCACCCAACCACATTTCTTAACCTATATTGGTCTACCAATCGATGGATGATGGTCCCATTCCATAATCAAATATCCTTAACACAACCAAAACACTCAAGGAACTCAACCAGTCAAACCTGAGTCAATGCTCAAAATCAAGGCCAAATCACCCAAATAGTACTTACTCGAGTCCCTTCAACCCAAAACACTGGTCACATCACCAAATAACCACTTTCCCACTATAGTAATCCTCACCATATACTTTAGTTTAGTCTCACCACCTTCTAGTGGTTGGAAACTCCTCTATCTAAAAGGAGAACCAAGACCTCAAATCAACTTTCATAATACACATAATGTGTTTCCCAACTCATTGCGCCTAATTATCCATAAGGACTTCACCCATTATTGGAATCCATATATGCCATCAAAACCATATAGAAGAAAATCCATTCACTATCCAATTGTAGACCAGGAATAACTTGTCCTCTCTCAATTATGAATTCATTTTCAAAAAAAATCCACTAAGAACATAAAACCGAAGGTGGTTCACAATATACCACATTTGTTCTTTTTACCATATCACATCAGACCACCCCTGATTGGCTTATCCTCAAACTCCTCATCATCCACTATTAACAAACCACCCCTTCATATTCCCATGACTTCTACTCATTTAAAGTTTGTCACTATCATCTAATGAACCTACCAGGTTTATTCCCTACCTTCTGGTTTAACTCCACTAAAACAACATTGACGACCTTCCAAACACTTATCGTGTTGTACTGAATAGACCAATACTCTCAACATAAGAAATCCTACTCTCCATACACTAACCAAACAATAGATAATATCCTTATCAAATCCTCTATATGATTTTTAACATATTTTTCACTCCCAAAACATCCATCTAAGGTGGTTTCCAACTCACCACTTTCATCCTTTATTGATAGTCGAGCTGAGATGCCCCCATTTGATTCACCCTAGAAACACTTAGCTTCATTATTCTCACTCCATTACCTTAAATGGCCAAGATTCCTTCACACCGAAGGGGACTCCATGATCACCAAAAAAACCTACCAGATTGCATTCCTGACCTCCAATGAGATCCCACAACCCAACCTTCTTTACAATGAATCATTGTAATATATTACCATGCCCTTAGATGGTTTTTAGCACAAGAATCTCAAATTCCTTTAAACCACCCTTATCCAAAAGAAAATGATTGAAATATTCATCCACAACATATAAGTCCCACCTTTTCATTTATGAGAAACCCAATCATGCACCTCGTAGGCGTCACATAGTAATCCAAGTGCCACCACATCAACATTATGTTATAGTCTACACATCCAAAACTGAATAATAATTTCCCACCTTAGGAGTGTCAATATCATCACTTTTATCAAGAAATTTCAATCCCCAAAACTCTCACATTGGTCATTAGCTAAACCCAAAAACATTAACGGATCCTTCTAGATTTTCCCATATCAACAAAAAAAAAGAGCACCTGATACCCATTCTCAAATTCCATAAACATAACCCATTATATTCTTCCACACCCAGTCCATCCTAAGGACCTCACTCATAGATGATCGATGGTCAATGTTCCACCATCCAGCTCCACATACCACCCCAAGGGTGAAACCTCTGCGATGTACCATATCCAACCAAAATAATTCAAGTCCCTACGCATAAATCCAAATCTTTCCCAACATATATAGGGGGATTTCAAGATGTTGGGAATGATCATCACTAGATAAGGTATATTATGAAGTCATTGATGAACTCCACAAAATTTTGTTTTCCCTCACTGATGTCATCTCGCACTATAGAACTCCTTGAACAGTCAATATTCTTGAGAATCCCTACCTACATACATATCATATGCACTTAACCATCACTTCTCAAGTGTGATTTCCAACCAAGACTATCCACTACTCAAAAACCCTCTACTAAAAAATTGCGAGCCAACATTTCCTTTGGAACTACCACCACCACACTATCGAAGCTCTTCCATCACGACTCTGGAAGTGAAAAGTATGAACAAAATAGTAAAAAACACCAATAAAAACCCAAAAACCTCTTACATATCCACACTTTGAACTTTGGTTTCAAAGAGAATAAAATTACCTTATCCTAAGACACATGAGTGTATATCCCAAATAGTTTCATTCCATACTAGTGCAATCCCACATATGAACTTCATCAGATCCCTCAAGGTATCACACATTCCTTTGACCACACATTAAAACCGACCTTAGATTACATTGTCCAAACATCACCATGCCTAACCTAATTCCCACTTACTCACCTAACCATGCCTCATAGTCCATTATCCACATCTTTCATAAGAAATTATCAACATCTTTCCCAAAAACCAAACCATTCTCTAAAATCTCAACCACATGACCATCCTCACCTCAGTTTTCATCATCATAATCAAAGAATCCATCCAAAATTCATCCACCTATTCCTCATACACCAAAAATCAGCGTTTAGTTATCAACTAATCATCTACCAAGTAGAAATATCAAATGTCCAAATGATACAACCCTTTAAAATCATCTTTACATCCAACTTCTAGCACTCTGGTTCCTTTCGGGGAGGACCAATGTACAACTATACCATTTACTGAAATGTTATTATACTCATTATGCATCATATCCACCTCTGATGAATATATAATGCTTTATGTTCCAAGGTACCTGCAACACTAGGATAACCTCCCACAGGGTCACCCTCAAACTTCCCAAGACTATCAACTTGTTGTCAAAACTCGAATCTGGTCTCCTAAATCAATTAACCATCCCACTAAGAATTTGAGACTAAACCCATACCTATCAAGAACCAAAGCATCCACCTAGTCCTCATGAACTTAACAGAACTCAAAAAAATGACTGACCACCTTCACAGATCACTGTGGAGGGTGGAATGATACCAACTTCTAAACCTATGGTTAGGGGAAACAAGTCATTAATCCCACTCTCTAGGACATATGAAAAAACATCTAACATGTCTCCACTCATGGTGGTTCTCCAACCTCCATTTTAAAACACTATATACAACACACCATAGAAAGAATTTACTCTAGGTTCCTAGCCCACCACAATACAACTACCACCAACAACATCTTGAACAAAGACATCCATCTCAAATCACAACACAACATTCCCTGTCACAACCCACATGGGTTAATTCATCCATGTCATCAGATGATACCTCTCTACATCTAGGTCATATATTAACTAAAGGAATACCTAAGGAATCCCCTCCATCCCACACACAATATTTCCAAGGTCTCTAAACTAAGGAACTCTCACTTCCCAATCCTCTCATACATAGGGTTTTTTACAACACTAGGGATACTCATATCCCATTTCACTTCATTTCAGACTGACAGCATGCTTGGAACTCAAGACGACCCTCTCTAGAAAACACTAAAGGGTGTTCCTACTTGGACTCTCTAGTCAGGTCAAATATACTCGGTGTAACCCTCCCTATATTTCTCTCCATGAACTGTGTAAAATAAGTAATTTTCTCACAGAACTGATCTTCCCCTCCAACACCCAGGATCTATGGGGTTCCCTACTCTACTACTAGAGATGCATTTTTAGTGATATCATTACAACACCTAACTAGAACATGCCTTTGAGTTGAAATTTCTCTAAAATTCTAAACATGAGTCTTATAACGCTTAACATAAAGCTTCCACAGTTTATAGGAAATAAGGGTTTTCACTAGACATAGACAACCCATTTCACATAAACTATCATAATTGACATTTCCACATCTATAACACTACCATCGACCATCCTTATAATGGTTCATAGTTAACATTGGGTAAAATTACTTACACAGTCACAATTCTTTCATTAGATGCCCTCTGAAAACCATTTCCACTTTTAAAACATAAATATTTTCCTCTTAAGAATATTTACTATTTCACAACATATTACAACCAACATTTTTTCTCATGTATGTCCTCTAATTAGTCACATGTCCTTAACCATTCCGTAAATTTATTTCAATTTAACCATTTTCATCATCTTCATTAGACACCATTTTCTTGAAATTTTTAAGGAATATAAATACATTCTATCCTTCATGTCCCACACTTCCATCCCATTTGTTATTATCATGATGCATTCCTCCTATATCCCTAGGTTCCTATAATAATGCCTGAATTCAAAACCTCATACCATTACATCCATGAGAAAAATATCATAAAACAATCACATAACAAAATAATTATATCACCCAATGGTGAAATATCATTCAAATATAACAACACACATCAAGAACAACAATCCCCACCCTAGGTACTTGGGTTTTCCCCTGTACATGGGTTAGATACTCCCAAGAATGAGATCATTTCCAAGAACTGACACATCCTAATATCTTACCACCCATCCACAAAAATTACAACCACTGAAAGGAACCGATATGATACAACATTGTAACTTCCCCGACCCAGAATCCCCAAAATGGGTCCTGACTCCATGTTCAGATCATTATCCATGCACATCCCAAGACCAACTAAACTCCCTAGAATATGGCCTTTTCCCTTATCCAGACCTGAAACCAAGAAATCTTCTTAGGTACCCAATGAAGACTCAATCAGGGAGTGAGTACAACTCAGTAGGCCACCACCAATAGTGTCTACAAAATATCTAGTCTGAACAAATAGTGCATGCATGTGATAAATAATAATAAATTAAATTATAGACAAATCATGTACCATTAGCTAACAATATTCACTTTAAACATTTCAATATTTATTTCAATTTCCATCACTTCTAATACCTTCATTACTAAATTAATTTTCATCACATGTTTCATGGGTTCTGAATTTATAAAATTCACACAACATCCTAAGCTGGTCAATTATCATTCATAAGGGAATAAATCAAGTTCACTAACTCTATAGGGATAACCATTTCAGTATAAGTTACATTACATGTGCCTTGTAACCTCGGTCTAGGTAGTCTCATAAAATGCAACATTTAGGGGAATAGATCCCTAATCCCCTTCCCTAACCTATTCATTATGTGGTGGGGTGTATATCATTAGCCTAACCAGACCCATGGGTGTAGATCCTCAAGTCCAATACCACACAACTACCATGCCATGTGAAAATTCTTATTTATCTATATACTACATATACCATATCACAAACCATACATAACCAATATATCTAACATTCACATTTGACATTTCATTTAATAAATAAACCACCCTTATTCCTTATCCCTTTAACACATTTACCAAATCACATTGCATAGCCCATTTAACCCATTTCCCTTTTTTATGTCTTAACCAATTAGGTATTTTCAAAAATTCCCATACATTAGTCTATTTAACATAATAATTAATTATCATGTGTTAACCCATTTAACACATTTATAAATTCAAAAAAATTTACACATTTAACATGTTCACCATTTCATATGCATTAGACTACTTAGGCATTTTAAGTACATTTCATAAATCAATTAGAACAATTTCCTTTATTACATCCAACTCAATTCTTATTAAGACAAATAATCTCTCATTCCATTACCAAATCCTAGAAACGACTATTTATATTCCCTTTTAATTTCAGTCTAATGTCGCAATATGTTCTTCATGGGATCTACCTTATCACAAATCAACTTCGGGCTTGACATTACTATTTTCTATGTTTGTAAATATTGGATCACCCCATGAGTGGACCAAAATATGTCTAGTCAACCTCATCAAGCCCCATAGGGTTTTTAAGGGGTTAAAATCCCCATTTTGAAAACCATTTTTACCAAATCATACTATTGACAATAAAAACACAATATGAGGGAATAAAATACACAACAATGCAAGAATAAATCAATATAAATACTATGAGATATAACTTATAGACCACCTACCTTGAATATGAAGATGAACACACCCTCAACATTAGCCTTAGATCCGGATTCATTCACCCCTTAAGGACCCATACTATGATTCACTAGAAAAATAGTGTTTTAGGTATTTATAAGAAGAACAACAAAACTACAAGCACTAATCATGAAATGAGAAGAAAGAGGAGTGGTGGACTTACTTGGAGCATCATTACACATAAAACATTGCTCCAAATAGACTAGAATTGAAGTAGAATGGTCCATGTTGAATATTGGTTGAATCATTTCTTTACTAGGGTTGAGTGGATAAGAAATGAGGAATAAATCAGACGATGAACTTAGAATCCAGAGGGGTAGTTTGGTAAATTGTCACTTTTTATTGTGTCACACGATTTTCCAAACCGTGTGTCAACCCTGCACTAGCCTCTGTCCAAGAGGGGTTTAAGTCGTATCACTACCTTGGAATCCTGTATAGTTTGGAAAATTCTACTCCAACCATGTGGAATTTCTCTATCCAAATCCACATATTTTTTCCTCCCCCATCATGCAGTTTACTATATCCAAGCACTAAACATGAAACAAGCACTATGTGAATATTTTTCCAATTATTTTGTGTCTTTATCCTCTGAAACACCCCTGAGAATCCTCATACACTCGGTAAACATTTAATTATACAACATTAAGTTATTCAAATCAAAAATTTAACAATTACATACCTCGACATGTTGTGGGATCTTACAGAGTACCTAATATTCATAGAACTATTATCTAAGGAAAAACTGGTGATAAACTGTGCGAGGAAACATGTGATACAAACACAAACCACAAATGAGGAGTGAACCATATACATTTTCAGGTTGGCATTGGTTCGTTAAAATTGGAATGATTAATACAGTGTAATAAAAATCAATAAATTTATTCCCCTAAATCCTAGGAAGAAATAAGACCAATCACACAAAATAATCATCCCACAAATCAATATGTTGTTTGATTTGATTTCTATTCAATGAGGGATAATCAGATGGGGAAATAAATCATAGAACATAAGTTACTATGTTGGGTTTGATTGATCAGTGATGAATAATTAATATTATTCATCATATTTTGTGACATCCTCAAAATTAATTGGTGAAAACAATCATTGATCCATCATCTTCATGCTCCATGATTTATTCCAATCATATCTCTCAATCCTCAGGGTTATGTGGATATCTTTAAGAATTTTCCATATGCCTATTTAAAAAATAAAGGGATTAGGTTGCTGAAATAAAAATATTAATAAATTTATTTATTTATTTATTTATTTATTTATTTATTTATTTTTATCCATGATAACATTTTTATGAAACACCTTACACTGACATAGGTTATGTTGCACCTAGTGTAAAACCAACATTCCAAACTCAACACAGATCTTATATTTCCAATATAAGTCCATATTCCTGATTCATTACACTATTTATGAAGAATTGTGTGTTCATGATATTAATATATTTATTATAATAATAATAATAATATTGGGATAATTGGGAATTTGAATCACATTTTATCTGTGAAACTATATTTGATAATATAACTAGATATATTTCAAATCTTTACATAGAAAAAACAGATAAGTTGTAACATCCATTAAATTTTAGTCAAAACCTCTTAAATATAAAACATTATTTGAAAAATATTATACCATGAATAAAGATTAATTATTTATATAATATTTCAAAGGATCATTATATACACCTTATAAAAAATTAGTTTCAATGAAAAAAAATATGTATCTATAGAGTTGAATTGAGATGAAAAAATAATATCATAGATCCTTTATTGTTTAGAAAAAATATATAATCATAAATAATTAATTTAAAATGAATATAAACATTATTAAGAACCATTTATATCTATATAATATTATTTATGGTAATTTAATAATCATTTTACATCTATTTATCATAAAGTTCTTTCTTAAATCAACCAATTTAGATTTTTCATTCAATTTCTCCTTTACATCGAAATGTTGAGTGGGTTAAAAGGTGTTATAAAATGGTTCTATCACATAGATAATGTTAGTAATGACATGAATACAATTTTTATTTATTATATATAATATTTTTACATTACAAGAAAGTAAGAAAAAGAAAAATTCAATTCATCATTATTTGATGCGGTAGTCCACAAGTATGCTTGATGATATTTTCATTTTCTTATTGGTAGAGAATAAAATAATGTATATAAAGATTAATATTTTATAAATAATATTAATACCATAAATATCATATATATTCATTAGAAATATCCTAATTTTCATCCATATAATTATTAAATGAAAAAAATAGCATCTTTTTATGGAGTTGGTAGACCATATGTACGCATCAGAAATGTTATCATTTCATAATGGTTTGGAGGGTAATAAGGTATAAAATTTTATATCATTAATGAGAAATAAAATTTAATATATATCTTATATATTCAATAAATAAATTATTATTACCATTTATGTTATATGGTGATGAAAAATGAAAAATATTTCTTTGTAGAGGTAGTAATACACATGTAAGCATGAGTAATGTTTTCATTTTCCATCTAAAAGAGAAGTGATATAAAATAATTGTTCCAAAAACAAAATAAAATTTCAATATATATATATTATACTTATTTCATTTTATAATAATAGATGAAACCAATTTATTGGAGGTGTAATTAGTGATAAACTGAAAGGATTCGGTTAATATGATTACATATTCATTGGGAAAACTCCTTTTTCTTACACCTTTAACCATATTAATGTGATTATTTATAAATACATATCATCTATGATGTTTATATGTATGTTTGAAATATATTTTTTGAATACCTTTACATGAAATATTTCTCATTATTTTGGGATAATGGAGATGGGGGTTCCCTTTTATAAGTGATGTGGGTGGAAAACTTGTAAATACTTGAACAATTATTATATAATATATGTATTACTCAAGTAAAGTGTTTCTAAATTGTCATATGTTTGGTTATAAGTATAATAATGTCAAAATAAAATAAAAATTACATATAATAAATAGTTATTAAAATCATTAAATGAAATATTTTTTAAAATTAATTATTTGTAAAATCATTTTCAGAACAATTTATATATCTTGTCTTTAAAGGAATCACGTTGATAATTGAATTCAGATATTAATACTTTAACCACAAATAGTACTTTTTAATTATCTATTAAATTCATGGAACACCATTATTCACACACACAAAAATTATACTTTTAACATTTTTAGAATAATTTACTTGATTTTTCTATATTTTGCACAAGTGCAACATCTATGACGCGTAAGCATTCAATATAATTGTATCTTCTCAAAAAAATTAAAAAATAATGTAATTAAAAATATGAATAATATAAAAAAATTTATAAAAATTCATATCATATTTTTTTAATATTAATATATATTAGTGATATTAAAATAAAGAGGGTGACATTTTTTATTTATTTTTTACTTAAAATAACATAGAGGTCATCATTAAATGAAAATGGTTCCAACTTTTAGTATTTTCTAATGTTTGATGATATTGGTTGAAATAAACTTCTAAAATTAAAAAGGTAATATTTTGAAATATTTTGAGACATTATCTCATAGTTTTAACCTCATTTTACGATTGACCATATTGATAAAATTCTACCATTTTTTCTATGATTATAAAAACAAGATATTAAACATATAGGAAAATTAAAATATTATGTTCCCAAATATGGAATCAATTTTCTATGATTCAATTTTTTTTTGTGGAAAAAATTACTTTAAACATATTTTCACAAAATTCAAGGAAAACCTTTTTTAGAAAAATATTCTTTTTAATCCTAAAAATGATTTTACACCAAAATCAGGTATAATGTTGTTTCCCATGGAATTAAGAGTGATAATTTCATGTTTAAGGATATATTTTTTACATTAAAACTGAACCAATACCCAATGTAACATTATTAAAATATTATTATAAAAAATAACACAAAATAATTTTTATTTTAATAAAAACATTATATATATTTGAAAATTTTCAACCATAGTTTTCTTGGGTAAAATTTTAAATTTTAAATATGTAATATTAGTTAATAAATATATATTTGCTCTATGATATAGTAATAATTAAATTTTGATCTATTTATAAATCAAGAAAATATCATAAAATTTATAATATTTTATAATTTTATAATTTCCAATATTCACAAAAAAAATAAATTATTTTTGAAAAATAAAAAATACACCCAAGGATGATTTTCATATTCTATAAAAAATTAATATTTTTTTATGAAATAGAATCTATATAATTTAGAAATTTTTCTTTTAAATGAAAATATAAGAATCTTGATTTTCTATAAAATAAACCTTTTAATGTTTAATTATTCTTAACCTTATTGAATTTCATTCTTATCATTAAAAATAGAGTATTTATTTTCTAGGACCTAATCAATAAATTTTTATTATAAATTATTTTTTTAATATATTTTATAATTCATTTACATTATTCTGAGCTGTAAATCCAATGGCTAGATTGTAATAATCATATTTAAATAATAATATTTTGATAATATTTTTCACTTCCATTAATCTTAGAGTTTCAGGTATCACAATATAACGTACATTCTATTCATAAAATAAAATATTGGTTTGTTGCATCTTCATCTCCATATAGAAATTGAGTCCTAAACATTTTAATTAATTTTTACAAAAAATGATATTATCTCTGCATCATAATAAATTTTATCATGATTTCTATTTTTGATGTTAAGACTACAAAACTTATTGTTTCATAAATAAGTATTTAATGAACAATTTGTGTTATTTTATAATACTTCCACATGTGAGTGGGTTTTTAGAAGTGTACCTTGCTAATTTAATGACAATTTCCACACAAAACAAAATAGGTTTATTTTCTATTGCATTGTTTTTTAGGAATTATATGAAAATATTATTAATTTATTAATTTCAAAAGTTATTTTTCGGTCAATTATCAAATTTTGATTCATCACGTATTCAATAAAATGAATGAAAAATATATTGTTTTCAATCTTGTGATAATAAAATAATTATTTAATGCATCATAAGATCTATTAATGGATAATATTATTTTTTTTATAAAGTATTTTCAAAATGGTGAAACCTATTATTTCTAGTCATTTACTAAAACCAATAATTTTTATCATTATTTAAAAAATTATTCATCAAAGTAAACCATAAAATGAAGGATTGATATTTTAATCACTAAAATATCAATCACAATGCCCATGGATAAACATTAATTATTCCCTTATTAACCCTTCATAATTTTCTATAGAAAATATACCATAATCATATATTAACATAAATTTACGTTAATAAACCTTATATCAAAACACGTATTATCCCTAATGGTTATATATTGTGATTATGGTCTTCCTTGTCTAAAAAATCAACAAATATTTCATCTTTTGATGCAATATTTCTAAAAAAAGAAATATTCTAATTCTTAGGGAATTGATTCCCATCAAATTAAAATGATATTCATCCATTTTATATTATAATACAATAACCATACCGAACTTATCAATTTAATAATTGAAACTTGAATAATGATACAAATATAATTGCATCACCTTATAGTTATAACACTAGATATCAATGGTTTCATTCATGAATTTGCATTCAGTGTCCTTTTTCCATTTATCTTTACACTTGTAAAAAAATCTAATTACTATTAAACTTTTATCTATACATTTCATTCCATAGTTATAACATGTTGGAATCTCTAATATTCACATCTTCTTATCTATATTAATATTTCCTTATTCATGGTGCCCAGTCATCCACTTCATCTATTGATTTTTGATGAAATTATAAGACCATAAAAATTATTTTTTCATAATAATGTCACCTAGAACCATATCATCATATAATTAAAATTGTTTTAAAAATAAGTACATTCAAAGGATTATCTTAATCCCATCAATGAAATGGTTGATCTTACTTTAAACAATACAAATTGTTTTCATAGAATGCTTTGATATTATTTTAATTTTAGTGTGATGCTCAATTACACTTTCTTTTGGCATCGACATTAATTTATAAAATTTAATTTATATATCATACCATAGTAATTAATGAAAATAATTCCCAAATATTATTGTCTTAAATGTTCTCTATTCTATATTTTTTATGACCTCTTCCTCATCAGTATTTGAAATTAATGATCACAATGCATCTCCTTCAACATTTAAAAAATAAACATCTAGAATAAAATTTTGTTATTCATTACCTCCCACTTCTAGATATATATTTTCAAGGGACTTTATACATTTTATAGCTACCAATGGATTATAATTTTAATTAATAGATGGAGTATTTTTCTTCTTTAAGTTCTCCATCATCATTTCACTTTACTAAGAAGTAATAAGTTGATCAATATTGGAAAGGCTATTGGACATAACCTGATATGAAATCCCTAATATTTTCATAATCTATTTAGATACAAGTCCACCCATATTGAAATACTATAGTCATAAATCTATAAATTGACAAATGGTTTCGATATGATTTCCCTTCTACGATGGGACTTATTAAAGTAATGAATCACATGTATTAAGCTCATAGTCACTATGAACATTGAGACATGGATTAAAACCCCATATAAAGGTAAAATTTCTCAAATATTATAATGTATTTATCATAATTCTCATAATTGTTATGTTATTTTAGAATCTAGTTCCCAAGAGTCCCAATAGAAATTCTTTGATATTAAATATATCAACCATGACTCTAGTGACCCAAATATGGTGTTTATATTAATACTTTGGTAAAATATAGAAGGTGCAGAATCAAAAAGGATCAATCATTTTTACTATATTGGAAAAATATATTCATACATGATTTCCAAAATATTTATTAAATTAAAAACATAACATAAAAAGAATTCTTACATCCTTGAAAATCAATCCAAAATACTATCATTGTATGTTGAGTAAAGAAAAATAAAATAAAGGGGTGGCATCTGTTTCTTAGTAAGGGTAAAATTAAAAAAAATATCATGAGTAAATATGGAATAGAAAATATGGAATATTGGATAATAAATACATACATCATTTAACCAATATCATGACATTACAAAATATATCCATAACAAATAGAAACATATCAATCACATGGATAATTAAAAATAACTTCTTAATTAAGGGAATGAATAATTTTTAATTACATGATATTACTCCATAAGGTCATTTCCATGAAATTAGTAACCTTATTAACATGGATTTATTCCAAGACATATAAATGAGTGGATTCATAAAAACAAATACACAACTTATTTGGGAAATTTTTGTCACATGATACCTATTGAAGCATCAAGAGGTTATCTATAACTTGATACTCCACATAAATAGATTATTTCTAATTAATTATCCATATATTCATCAATAATATAATATATAATCAATATTATTTCTCAATAAATAAATATATGTATTTAATCAAGAATTAAAATCATAAATATGTTCCTAGAAAATGGACTAATGTTTTTGAATAATAATCATAGATATAACAACATATAATGAAATGGTATAATGTTGATACCATATAAATGTAGTATAATTGAAACTAAATACATCCATGGTTCTTAAAATAAAAATATTAATGAGAAAATTATGGTTCAAAAAATAAAGGACAGTGAAAGGAAACATGATCAGAATAATTTGAATGATCACAAAATAAAACTTTATCCATAAATAAATAATAGAAGATAGATTACCATCAATTCATTATAAATTAAGGTTGGAAGTAAAATCATTAATTATTTAAAAAATATAAGAAAATTCATTAGAAACATTTTACATAAATCATCTTAAAATATCTTTAACATCGCATTAAAATGAAGTTATAAATTATATAAAAAATTAATTTCGTCAATTTAAAAAAATAATTCCTTTTACATAAAATTGAGGGAATAATTAAAAATTACTTTATTTTAAAAAAATTGAAACATTATTGGGATCCTAAATAGAAAATAAGAGTTTCATATGTAGTAAAATATGTTTTTTCCCAATATGTAAAAAAAATTCCTTTCACACTTTTGTAAAAAAGTCAAAAACTACTTTTGAAAATGGATTTCAAAAATATTATTACTAAATACATATCAATAAATTGAATATTTGTATAGATATATATTTACCAATAATTTATGAATAGGTAAAACCATCCAAAAAACAATTTTATAAATGTGAATATAGAATAGAATGATTCCCGTCCAAATTAAGAGAAATAATGTTAGCTTTTATTTAAAACATTATAAACACTTTTTGACTACTAAGAGAGAAAATGTTGAATAAAATCATTTAAAAAAAGAAAAAATATATATGATAAGATAATATATGGGGATTAAGAAGAGAAAAATGATATAATTCTTCCAATTTAAATATAAACATGTGAAATCCCGAATAAGAGTGAGATCATTAAATAATCATTTTAAACCAAATAACCTTTGAATAAAAAACCCATCAAAAGAAAAAACATGAACTAAATATATAAATTAAATGAATAAAGAGTAATTAATGATATAGAATCAAAAACTATCAAGGTATACTCCAAATAAAATGAATTATGTGCATAACAAAAATTATACCTCAATGGAGTGGGATTGAGAGGGAAAAATATTTCCTTGGATTAATTCTTGGTATGATGGATTTTATTTTCCTAAAAAATAAATTTAAATTTAATCTTTACCTGATTATTAAACTTTTAAGTATGTATACAAATTTTAGGGTCTTTTTTAACCATTTAATAACCATTCATTATACAGTTCTTACTTATGTCGACCACATAAGCTTGTTCAGTCAATTTCTCTAAAATTAATTTTTTATACTGGCCATGATCAAAGAAATTATAAAACATATCCATCAAATATATGATTTTAAAAATATAAATAATCTAATTTATACTAATTATAATTTTTTTAACTTTCCATTTATGGTGGTAACAGAAAAATGTAATACGATGTTCATGGAGGCAGTAGTCTGCACATACAATAGATGGTGTTTTCATTATCTTAGTTGTTGGAGAGGAATGAAAGAATTATTTTAATAAAATAATAATTATATCATTAAATTAATGCATATTCATTAAATCTATCCTTACTATCTTCTATGTAGTAAAACAATGACACAAATGAATCACATCACTTCGTGGAGGTGGTAGACTACATGTGTGCACGATCGATGTTTTCATTTTTTAATGGATTGGAGGGTAAGAATATAGAAAATATGTTATCATTATTGAATCATAATTATTTCATAAAAATAATATATTTTAATTAAATAAATTATTATAACCAACCATGTGAGACATATAGAAAAACTATACACATCACCTTGTGGAGGTGGTTGTCTTCAATCTAGGATCAATACGATGATAAACGCTAGCCTCCATGGATCAAATCACAGAAATAGACAAAGAAGAAGGATAGACTTGGAACCACAAACGAGGATCGTCACAATTTGATTATAATTAATTTAATTAATTAACAAGAAGTACCTTTTGGTGTTCTTTCTTCGTTGATATTTCTGCTCACGTTCCGATGTGATTTGTCATTGCATTGCAGAATCCAAGTATGGACTTCATCTAGCAGTGATCCACATGTGCAGCACGTATATCTGGATGCCGCCAAAGGATTCTCCAGGTGCTAGCATGGAGAAACCTTTTCTTGTTTTGACCACCTTAGATCATCTTAATCCCATGTAGGAGGATCTCTCTCGGTCTTGAGTGCGTTCTTGGAGGAAGGAGTTCTTTTGGTCTTGAGAGAATTCCCCAGAATTTTTTTGCACAATGATTGGGAAAAAGTGTTGGGGTTGTGAAGATATTTATAATCGGTTTTGAGGTTATAGAGTTATGAAAATAAATAAATGAGTTACGTGTTTTATATATTTCGTTAACTCTTATTGAAAACAACCATTTCAAATAATTAATTCCTTAACATATGCCCACGATGATTATAATAAATATCATTTAATAAAACAATATTATATCCTCAAAATCCTGACTGGAAAAACTACACGGCGTGTAATCATTAATACACGACATGTATATCTTGTTTTAATTTCATTCTTCCTCCATCATTAAAACGATTTAGGATTCCATGAATAATTATTAAACCACATACGGGAATAATCTTTATTCTACTTGAGATACCTGGATACACTTAGTGTGTGACCCTTTAGGCCTCTTTCTCGTTGGTATTAGGAAGGCTTACCTAAAGTCCAAGATTACTATCTAGAAACGGATCAAGGCACCCAAGAGAAATAAGTTGACCCCATATTGACGTGTCACCTCATATGAACACTTACCGTTTAATTTAATCCCTTTATCTCGATATCTCATCAAGCAGGTTTCATGGCAGTGTCATAAACCTATATGCTTGATTTGTCATTCTTTGACTTCCAAAAATAAACTCATCGTTACACCATGGCCATGGAATTTTGGTGATAGTTCTATTTCAATCAAAGGGCCCGAGATATATACTTCCATAAATATGGAAGGGACAAATCCTTCCTCGACTTATCCATTAATAACATGTCATTCGTGACACACCCAACATACCCTACTTTCTTCCAACTATCTTCGTGATGGTTTTCATCAGCAAATCTAAGTGCGCGTGTCATGACATGAGTTAATGATAATCTTCCAGTATAAGGATCATTACACATGCTCGTAGATATTAATGTCTTATGACACCAAGACATGCGGAATTACTACTGTTAGGTCTATTCTCATAATCTCCGATCTTGGATATTACCAAGTGTGAACTCCATGAGAGAGAGTCTCGTCTTCCAATGAGTACTCACACATGACGGTTTGTATACTATGTATCCTATCATAGTATGTCAACCAACCATAGAACTTTATTTAAGAATACTGTTATAGTATTTCAAGGTTCTCATCATAGAGGGGATCTGCCATGACCTTATTAATGTAACAAATATTCCAGGACATTATTATATTATAGTCATGCAGAACAATGAACAATACATAATAGGTGAACATTCATGTAATCATAGTAAAAACAGTTGGTTCTTAGGAAACCAACTCTAACTAACTCCCACTTGGACTAGAGCCAACTGCCTACGAATTTTAGTTTGCTAAACCTCACATGATGATCATGTTTCTGATGATCCAAGGCTTTAGTCAAGGGGTCTGCCATGTTGTCTTCCGTGGAAATATTGCTCACTTCAACTTCACCTATCTAAGAAAAATCTCTCTGGAAATGATACTTCTGAAGTATGTTCTTTGTCTGCTGATGTGACCTTGGATCTTTTTCAAGTTCCACCGCTGTAGTATTATCACAATAGAGTGTAATAGGATCTTTACTGCTAGGTACTACATCCAACTCTTGGAAAAAGCTTCACATCCATACTGATTCTTTAGCTGCCTCAGAAGCTGCGATATACTCAGACTCTACTGTAGAATCTGCCACCATGCCTTTCTTTGAGCTCTTCTAGCTCACTGCACCTCCATTCAAACTAAAGATGTATCCAGTCTGCGACTTCATGTCATCTTGATCAGTCTGGAAACTAGCATCTACATGTCCTCTAATGACTAGTTCCTCATCTCCTCCATAAACTAGGAACATATCCTTAGTATGCCTTAGATACTTAAGGATAGTCTTGACTACCATCCAATGGAGGTCTCATGGATCAGCTTGATATCTGCCTACCGCACTTAATGCATAAGCAACATCTAGCCTTCTACATAGAATAGCATGCATGACTGACCCAATCACAGATGTGTAAGGGATCCTTGCCATTTTATTTCTTTCCTCATGTGTCTGAGGACACATTTTCTTGGAAATATGAATGCCATATGACACTGGAAACAATCCCCTCTTGGATTGTTACATACTGAATCTCTTCAGTATCTTGTCAATGAATGTACTTTGACTCAGGCCCAGTATTCTTTGGGATCTGTCAAAATGGATCTTGATCCCAAAAATATATGCTACCTCACCCAAGTCTTTCATAGAGAATCGTTTATCCAACCATGCCTTAACTGATTATAAGATAGGTACTTCGTTTCCAATTAGTAATATGTCATCAACATATACTATTAGGAAAACGACTGCACTTCCATTAAACCTTTTGTAGACACAAGGCTCACATTTGTTCTTAACAAATCCAAATTCCATTACGGCTTCATCAAAATGAATTTTCCACGGCCTAGATTCATGCTTTAATCCATAAATTTATTTCTGTAACTTTTATACCTTGTTGGAATCCTTTGGATTCACAAACCCTTCAGGTTGTGTCGTGTAGACATCTTCCTGTAGCTTCACGTTAAGGAATTCTATTTTGACATCCATTTTACAAATTTCATAGTCATGGTACGCAGAAATGGCCTGTAGGATTCTGATGGATTTCATCATTGCAACTGGTGAAAAGGTTTCATCATAGTTAATTCCTTGATGTTGTCTAAAACCTTTTGCAACTAGTCATCCTTTATAGGTGCTGACTTGTCCCTCCATGTCCAGTTTCTTCTTGAATACCCACTTATTTCCAATAGAATTTAAATCAACTGGAGGATCTACCAAAATCCAGACTTGGTTTTGGTACATGGAATCCATTTCAAAATTCATGGCTTCTTTCCACTTGGCAACGTTTGTGCCTTCAACTGCTTCTTTGTAGGTAAGAGGATCATCATTGTCAACAAATATTGAGTCACCATTCTTAGTTATAAGAAAACCATATCATTCTGGTTATCTCACCTCTTTCATGATCATATGTAGTTCTTGTGTCTCTGGAACAGATTATTCTTCCACGGGGCTTTGTGGAATCTATTCTTGTACCAACTTCTATGTATCTTGAGCCTCGACGTCATCGAAGTTGATCTCTCTCCCACTATCTCTTTTGGAAATGTGCTCCCTCTCAAGGAATATAGCGTGTCTTGCCACTGTAACCTTTTTATCTAAGGGTTTGTATAAATAATATCCCCTTGTTTCCTTGGGATATCCTATAAAGATACACTTTGTGCCTCGGGGTGCAAGTTTGTTACCTGAAGAGGCCTTAAAAAATTCTTTGCTACCCCATACATGTAAATTCAATAACATGGATTTGCGTCCACTCTATAACTCATATGGAATACCATTTATCAATTTAATTGGTACTTGGTTTAGTATGTGTGATACTGTTTATAATGAATATCCCTAAAAGGATAATTGAAGACTCGCATGACTCATCATTGATCTCACCATGTCCATCAGGGTGAGGTTCCTTCTTTCACTTACACCATTCCACTGAGGTGTGTAAGGAGGATTCAGTTGAGATAAAATCCCAAACTCCCGTAAGAAATCAATGAAGTTCTAATTAAGATATTATCCTCCTTCGTCTGAGTGTAGTTTTTTAATCTTTTTACCAAGCTGGTTCTCAACTTCATTATTGTATTCTTTGAACTGATCAAAAGAATCTGACTTATACCTCATTAAGTAAATATATCCATGTATACTAAAATCATCAATAAAAGTTATTAAGTACTAGAACCCACCCCTTGCTTCAACTGGAAATGGTCTACAAACATGTGTGTGAACTAATTCTGTAAGCTCTTTATCCCTTTCACCTTTCCCACTAAATGGGGCTTTGGTCATTTTTCCTTGTAGACACGCATGACATACACAAAGTGGTTTTAGTTTGAAAGAATCTAAATACCCATATTGATGTAATTTTGTCAAATGTTTATCATTGAAATAACCTAGCCGGTGATGCCAAAGTTCGGTGTGGTATGAGTCATGTGAATTAACTTTTTCATATATTCCCATTACTTGGTTTTTGTAGTATAACACATATAGGCCATTATATAAATGTGCCCTACCAAAACAAATGCTATCTTTATAAAACTAGAAAAATTATTTTCCAAACTTGAAGATGAATCCATCAGTATCTAATATGGATACTGGAATAATGTTTTTGGTTACAGAGGGTAGATAATAACATCCTTTCAATACCAAGACCTTCCCAGTAGGCAATGTGAGGTGGTATTCTCTGATAGCTATAGCAGCGAGTCTGGCTCCGTTGGCTGCTCGCAGATCCACCTCACCTCGGTCAATCTTTCTGAATCTACTTGGTTCCTATATTTGGATACAGATGTGAGGACCACAGGAAGTATCTAATACCCAATTAGTAGAAACAGATAGATTGCATTCGATAACAAATGCACCTGAAGCTTCCCCTTGCTTCCTTGGTTGGGTGCAGTTTTTCTTCCAGTGGCCCTTCTTGCCACATGTGAAACAAACAGCCTCTTGTTCTCTTACCTCCCCTTTGATCTTCCTTTTCTTGGAAGGCCTTAAATAAGCTTTGGGCTTAAATCTCTTCGACTTCCCTTTCCTTTTATTCACCATGAGGAAAAAAGGATTTTCACGCTTTATATCATTGTCCACTTGGATAATGAGGATAAGGAGATCGGATAGAGACTTCTCAATGTTGTTCATGTTGAATTTTACAACAAAGTTAGAGAAGCTCTGGGGGAGTGATTCAAGAATGATATCGGTACCCAGTTCTTTAGGGAGTTTAAACCCTAGAACCTCTAAGCACTCAATGCATCCAATGAGCTTGACTACATAAGGCCCAGTTGGGGAACCCTCTCCAAGTTTGCTCTGGAATAGATCCTTGGAGATCTAAAACCATTCTTTTCTTCCTCTCTCCTAGTATAGACCATGGAGGTGCTCGAGCATGCTATAGGAATCCATGTCTTCAGGAGACTTCATGAGCTCACTAGACATTGATGATAACATCAAACATTGAACGTCAAGTGCATCGTTCAAATCTTGATCATAGACCAGGAAATCTTCATCACTCTCCCCTTGGGCGGGTGAATCAGGAAGTGAGGACTCCAGCACGTAAAACCTTTTTTCATGGCGTAGGATAACCCGAAGGCACCTAAACCATTCCTGAAAGTTACTACTAGTGATGATATTGTCTTTTTCTAGAATTTATCGTAGAGAAAATGTGGTTGACGAGTTTTTCATATTGATTCTACAAATTAAAAGAGCAGATTTATCAATACCTTTTGATTACATTTTGTGAAAAATAATAAATAAATTTCTTAATTATCCCACTATTTTATCAAGTCCCAATGGCCCTCACCATTGAACTTGGAATGTCTAGTTATGTTGACATTCTAGTGTCAAGGATCCATATTCCTCTTCGCATAACCCCAACAGGGGTTGTTCAAGCTATTAGAAGGTATTTAGGTAGGCAGGTCTTTGCCAACTGTGAGCTTACAGTTCCTTGATCTGTTGAGTGGACTCCCAAATCCTGAAATCTTGACTTGGATTTCCTAAACACTTTCCTCCATGTTACAACAAGTCTAGCAAGGTCTACTCCTCTTGATGTAAAATGTTTAAGTCAACCTGAGACTTTCATAAGATCTTCCTTTATAAAAGTAAGTATCCCAACAAGGGTTGGTCAAACATATAGTTTTATTGAGCCTTTCCCTTAATCAAGTAATGGAAGGCATGGTCTAACTTAATATGGTTTTTCAGGGATTTTATTCTTTATGTGTAGTTTTTCATTATCACATGCTAGTTAATATTAAGTGATGATTTCTTAAGTAATTAACCATGTTCTGATAATGTTTATGCATAGTCTGATTTTTATTTTATTCCATCTTTGCATGATTGTTTATTTCATTAATTATGTGATCGTGAAAACACATACATAATAAATAAACCATGCAATAAAATAGAAATAAAATAAGATGGCATGATCATAAGCTTCTATTGGTTGGATTATCTAGTGGTTTTGAAAAGCTAACCCTGACCTAGGGAAAAACACCTTGAACCTGATAGTTCATTGTTTGCAGCTCCCACCTATCCACCTTTGTATATTCCTGGGTTGGTTTCACCTCATCTTTGGGTTTTGAACCATATCCTATGACTTGGGAGATCCTCCATTACATGGGGTTTACATTAAAGAAACCATGGCTATGCAAGCCCTGTATTTTATTGGAAGAAGGCTCACAGGCCAACGAATTTAAAATAAATAAATTTAAATGAAACCATACACACACAAAGGGTCTTTGGTCTAGCTCACAATCATCCATAGCATGAAATGACATTTACGCATATTTATTATTCAAATTCTTTTAATCATTCTTTTATTTAAGATAAGTCATGCTTGAATTCAATTAATTGTTATCTTATAATTAATTAATTCTTTATCTTAAATTCCTTTCTGACTTTCCTTGAGATTGCTCTCATCTATATTCCTTGTATAGGTCATTTTACTTTGGAGGAAACTTGGTGAAATTCCATTTCTTGAAAGTACATGGCATGTAGGAAATATTTACATGGTGTGTATTTGTTTTCACCCTTTATACAAAGTACACGATGGGGGATTTGGCGTGTTTTTTGTACTTTGGAATTTTTGGAGTACATGGTGTGTAGAGTAATCTAACACGGCTTGTACTTTCTTGTTACGAAATTACCGGCCTGGAAATCTCATGTACGTGGTACACAGCTTCTCCATTGTACACAGTTTCACCTGGGCTGGATCGGACTACACGGTGTGTTGATTCAACATACACGTTGTGTCTTCTGGTTTCCACACATCGTTCATTTCTGGTCAACATGGTGTATTAAATATTTAGGCATGCTCAATTCACATGGCATGGTTTGGCGGACCAGTACCAGTTCGTTGAACCTAAGTACATGGCATGTAGTTTTCACTACATTCCGTGTATTCTTGTGTTGTACAGACAGAAAGATTGACTCCTCCAGATGAGTTCCTCATTTTTATTTTAATCAAAATTAAAATTAAAAGGTCATTTCTATGATTTGAATCGAGAAACACAAGAGGAAGAACAGATCTCATTCATTCATATTTATAGAATGATTTATCTTGAATTGAATCAAATATAAATGCATAAATTATCAATGAAAATTAAATAACTATAATCAATGTTGTAACCCCTCTCTGAAACCAATTGAAGGTTCTAGGAACAGCGGAAGTGCGTGGGTGGATATGCCCACTTAGATTTTTGTCATTAGAAGTGATCAATCCGGGATCAATATGACGATAAACGCCAGCCTCCACGGATCGAATCATAGAAATAGAAAAAGAATAAGGATAGTCCTGGAACCACAAACTAAGATTGTCACAGGTTGATTATAATTAATTTAATTAATTAACAATAAGTACCTTTTGGTGTTCTTTCTTTGTTAATATTTCTGATCATGTTCTGATGTGATTCATAATTGCATCGTAGAATCCAATTATAGAATTTCTCTAGCTGTGATCCACACATGAACCACATATCTCTGGACACCGCCAAAGTATTCTCCAGGTGCTAGCATGGAAAAAACTTTTCTTACGTTGTACACCTTAGATCGTCTTGATCCGATGGAGGAGGATCTCTCTCGGCCTTGAGAGTGTTCTTAGAGGAAGGAGTTCTTTCAGTCTTGAGATAATTCTCCAGAATTGTTGTGCACAATGATTGGGAAAAAGTTTTGGGGTTGTGAGGATATTTATAATCGGGTTTGAGGTTATAGAGTTATGACAATAAATAAACACATTACGCATTTTATTTATTTCATTAACTCTTATAGAAAACCCCCATATCGAATAATTAATTCCTTGACATGCGCCCATGCTGAATATAATAAATATCATTTAATAAAACAATATTATATCCTCAAAACCCAGACTGGAAAAATTACACGGCGTGTAATCATTAATACACGGCGTGTACTTTTTTTCATAAAAAACTACACGGCGAGTAATCATTAATACACAGCATGTACTTGTTTTTCATTTCCTTTCATAAATGAAAACTACATGATGTGTAATCAATAATACACGACATGTATATCTTGTTTTCATTTTATTCTTCCTCCATCATTAACATGATTTATGCTTCCTTGAATAATTATTAAACCACATATGGGAATAATATTTATTCTACTTGAGATACTTGGATACACTTAGTGTGTGACCCTCTAGGCCTCTTTCTCCTTAGCATTAGGCGAGCTTGCCTAAAGTCCAAGATTACTGACTAGCAATAGGTGAAGGCACCCAAGATAAAGAAATTGACGCCGCATTAACGTGTCACCTCATATGAACGCTTACCGTGTAATTTAATCCCTTTGTCTCAATATCTCATCAAGCAGGTTTCATGGTAGTTTCATAAACTTATATGCTTGATCTTTCAATCTTTGACTTCTAGAAATAAACTCTTCATTACTCTATGGCCATGGAATTTGGGCGACAGTTCTATTTCAATCAAATGGCTCGAGATATATACTTCCATAAATATGGAAGGGACAAATCCTTCCTCGACTTATTCATTAACAACATGTCATTCATGATGCACCCAATGTACCCTACTTCCTGCCAACTGTCTTCGTGATGGTTTTCGTCAGCAAATCTAAGTGCGTGATTCATGACATGAGTTAATGATAATCTTCCAGTCTAAAGACCATTACACACGCTCATAGATAGTAATGTCTGATGACACCAAGACATGCGGAATTACTACTGGTAGGTCTATTCTCATAATCTCCCATCTTTGAGATTACCAATTGTGAACTCCATGAGAGAGAGTCTCGTCTTCTTAAGAGTACTCGCACATGACGGTCTGTATACTATGTTTACTATCATAGTATGTCATCCAACCGTAGAACTTTATTTAAGAATATTGTTATATAATTTCAAGGTTCTCATCATATCGGGGATCTACAATGACCTTATTAATGAAACAAATATTACAGGAAATTATTATATTATATTCATGTAGAACAATGAACAATACATAATAGGTGAACATTCATGTAATCATTGTACTTACAGTTGGTTCTCAGGACACCAACTCTAACAGTCTTCATGTACGCATAGCAATATTTTCATTTTCCATTAGATGGGGAAGGGGTATATAATCTTTTTTACTTCATCATAATAAAATTTTAGTATATTTATACACCAAGTTCATTATGTTATTATTTATATAACCAAATTATTTATTTATAGGGAGAAATAATTTGAAATGAATCGGTTAAGATTAATACCTCTTCTTCCAGAAGCCTTCTTTGGCTTAGACCATGTTCCTTATTGAAGTGGTATTTTAGAAATAAAAAAACCTATGGTATGTTTATGATAACGTTTTTAAGATATTTAATAAGTAACTATTCATGATATTTGACTTAATAAGTGTGGATAAGTGGGGTATTGGGTTCAATTTTATAGGTGAGGTGGGTGGAGAACTTATAAATACATGAATAGTAATTTTATAATATATGTTTTACTAAAGTCAAGTGGCTTGAAAAAAATTCACTTTTAATGAAAATAAGTATGTTTTTAAATCAAACCAAATAAGATAATTAATGACATGTTTTTTATTTTTAAATCAGGTAATAAAAATCTATTGAAAACAAAATATCATTAAAGTCATTTTGTGGACTATTCTGACAATTTGACTTTAAAGGCATTAAAATAATAATGTAATTTTAATATTAAAACATTAAAAATTAATAATTATTTATATTTATCCATGAAATATAGTTAATACAATAAAATATCCAAAAAATATTAATTTTTTTAAATCATTTACTATATTTTTCTAATGCTTGCACAGTTATTGCGTTGGTGATGTTTAACCACTCAAGGTAATTATACCACACTAAAAAATATATTATCATAAAAATAATATATTCTAATTTAAAATAACCATTTATAAACATTCATAGCATATTTTAATTCATACATCAAGAAATTTGATATATTTTAAAAAAAAGTGAGTGACATTTTGTCTATATTTTTTCTTAAAATGGTATAAAGGTCATTATCAATAGAAAATGGTACATTATTTTTATATATTTGAATATATTATGATTATAGTCAAAATTAGGAGCATCTAATGAAATAAAGGATATATTTTTAGTGATTTGGTGACCTTACCCCATAGTTTTGACCTCATTTCACCCATTTTACCCTTTACTATAGTGATAAAATTTTAACATAGATACTATTCATTATAAACCAAAATGAAATTAAACTTTTAAATTAATTATAATATTTTGGTCCAAAATACAGAACCCATTTTCTTTTATTCATTTATCCTTAGTCATAAAAATTAATTTTAAAATAATTTCACAAAATACAATAAAAACTGTTTATAGAAAAATATAATTTTTAAGAATAGAAAATAATTTACACAAAAAACAAGAAAAATTTTGATTACCATCGAATTAAATGTGATTTTAATAAATTTATGGAGAAACATTTTCTTTAAAACCAAAAAAACCAAAATAAACCATGTGAAAACCTCATTAAAATAAAAGAACAAATAATAGTTTTTATTTGAATAAAAACGTCACTTAGATCTCAAAAATGTCAAACATATATTTATAAGTTCCACATTACATTTGAAAATTAATTGTATTAATTTTTAATTTTTTGTTTTCCCTAAAAATATTGTGCTATAATTATTAATGTCACTCTTAAATCATGTTAATTTCACAAAATTGATATCATTTGTAAAATCAGTATCTTTTCACTATTCACTCAAAAAAAAATTATTTTTGAAAAATCCAAAAAAAATCACACTAAGAAAATTTTGATATGTTAAAACAAAAAATGATTTTTTTTTATCAGATTTATTTTATTAAATTTATAAATTTATCTTTTTACTGAATATAAAATATAATTAGTGTTAAATAAAAATAACTCGTTTAATATTTAACATTTTTTAACCTTATATGACTTCATTATTATAATTAATAATTGGTTACTTATTTTCTAGGAACTAATCAATAAATCCTTATCAGGAAATATTTTATATATGTAATTTATAAAGTTGTTACTCCTATTAATACTACTCTAATGCAAGGGCTAGGTCAACATGGTCAAATTTAAATAATTATTATTACAATTGTTTAGGGAGGGGGAGTACAAAGAAATAAAGAAGCTACAATTCATAAATTCACTCTAGTAGAATCGATCTCAAGACCTCCCACAATATCAACTGAGATGTAACCATTAGGTTTCACCCATGGGAACCTAGCATATCATGATTCTATTAAGTTCTGTGTTTCAGGTATCACACGCTATAGTACATAATATTCATAAAATAAAATCTTTTACTATTATAGTATTGAATGAAATTCATTGAATAGAATGTCGATGCTAGAATTATTATTTCATATTGAATGATTATGGTTTCAATAATTCAATTTTAATCAAAATATTCCAGTTATTTCTAAAAATGTATTTTTTGTTATTTTATTATTGTATTTTTTATATATATTTAATGATATCACATGATTTTTATCAACATATCATCTATTTTTCAAGTTTTTGTATCATCAAGAAACCACTATAATGTTATCAAATTTATTTTTATACCAAAACATTTTTTTCTTTAAATTTAATGAATTTTGAGAAGAACAAAAGTAAATATAATATCCATCTGATATCATATAAATTTTATATAAATAAAATAATAAATAATAATCTATTTTTATAAGATATTTTTGAAAATAAATTATTATATTACTCTATTTTTATTTATTAATTATAATATTTTATGGGTTTTATTATAAATTCATTCTACTATGGGTGTTAGAATCCTTACACAAACTATAAAATGGAATCTGATTGAATATGATCATGTGAAGTTGTGATGATATATTTAGTTTAGTAATAATTGGAATATTTTTTTATAGATACAAATCATCACACTTTGTATATGTCATGGTGATATTATATCCATACATACCAATATAAAGTAAACTACATGGATCATCATATGTGTGTTATTGATGTTACTCAAGTGGACATTAAAAATGAATCATATGACATAGGGTAATCAAAAATCTCTTTGATTTGGTTTTATAATATGATATATATCTTGAATAATTTTGTTTCTTCATAATAGATTGTTATTTATCATGATATAAATAAAGAAAGGGGACTTGACTATCTGAGATGGGATATATCCACTCTTATGTGGGTTTGATGACATCAGGACCCTTAGTTGTGACTTTCACTAAATAAGTGCATCATAATATGATGTACATCCCCCTTAGGAATCTATAACCCTCTTTCAATAAATTTATATCAGATTTATCAGAATATTCGTGTCCTATTAATGATTCCAACATATTTATCTCATCCCCCTTCCGAGGGGTATCATAGTGGGCCCTTACACGACTCTCCCCACGAGGTTCTTTCCCTTCATAAATCTTAACTCTCTATATGTGTTCCCAATAATTTCACTATGATATAATGTACCACCACTCAATAATTGAATTATAAAGATACTAATATCCCTTTTGGAATTAATATTATCCCCCATCCTTGGTATTTTTTCAATCATTATTATAAGGCCCCAGCCTTAAACCTTACTTAATCTTGAGTTATTACAAGATTACAAATTGAGGATATTTTCAGGTTTATAGTTTTAGAGAATTAAATCATAAAACTTGCATTACATTCCACATTTAAACAAAGTGGTTACATAAAATATAGTATTCATTTTTCCCATCAACGGAAACATATTTAAAATAAAACATGGATTCTATCTTGACACTTCCTTGACACTATCATCATATCATGTACCCTTCCCTTGACCTGTGAACAAATTTCAAAAACTTGGGATGAGCATAAAAAGCTCAGTAAGGGATATAAAAATATGGAAAGGAAACATGAGTACATGTATACATAAGAATGAAATCATACTTTACCCATAAAATATTAGCACTTTAACATACCTCATAAAATCATGAATAAATCATATAAATCATAAGACATAAAGGTAACTTGAGGCATTCATAACATTCTTACGTAGGGAGTAACCCTCTTGGTTACATTTGGAATACCCATCATAGTATATTCCCTAAATCTCTTCAGATAAACCTTAACGTTTAACCCATTCACGTTACCCAATGCATTGGAGAGCTATATCGGGCTCACCCGCCCTTAGTTTATCACGGAACCACCCGTCTTCATAATAATTCCCAAGAACCATAACATAATCGTATCACATAAAACATGTATAAAGGAAACATAACATTTCTACTTTTCAATCACAAGATATCAATACAACACATTGATATAAAAACATTATGAAAACCATTTTCAATACCAAAATAAAAGAAAATTAAAACATGGTATTTATTTTTATTTAAAAAAAGGTATGGCTTGTAGAGGAAGCCGAAACTCAAATAATGGTCACGGCGACGGAGAAGTCGTTGTCACCGCATACGTACGACAAAAACAGTCCCTTTTTTCATTTAGTAAAATGCTTTGTATAAAAAAAGATTCCTTTCGAATAAACGTAAAAGTCAAAGGGGTTTATACACCGTATAAAAGAAGGTTGTGTATAAAATAAAATATGCCTCAATGAAAGGATATTGATACGAAGTCCCATAAAAAGACGGTATCCTTAGATTAAGGATAAATCAATTACATAATTATGTGTGACAAACTAATACACCAAATATAAGTGGATATTAAGTGTAAAAAAATCAGAGGTTATTCACACATATTCATAGAACGACATATTCAAGGAGTATAAGCTTATCCCAAAAGATCAAAATTGGGTTAAGAAGTTCCCTTGCAAAAATTTGACAGCCTAACGGCATTACTAAAAAATTCAGAAAATGAGTTTATGAGAGATAAAAAGGGTATCTCATCACTTGGACTTAAAATTTAAATCACTAAGGATATAGAATAACATATCCCAACATAATGTTATGTGAATTAAAAGACATGACAAAATAAGTCTTTTAAAAAGAGGAGGGTGAAAGGTTCCCTTACTAACATGGGTATCTTTCGAAACATACACCCCGTGAAAGAAGGATAATACAACATTGATGTAAATACTCATAAATGAACGTATAATACACAATGAGTAAAATAATGGGTAGTACATACACCACTCAAAGGAAATTGTGGCAAATGTATCATAAATCTCATGGGAATAAAAGTGAGATGATAAATCCCTTATGAAAACTCGGCAGCCTAACGGCGCCACTTAAAACTTCCAAAAATGGATTAATGAGATAAAATAGGGTCTCTCATAATATTATAATAAAATTTACAGAAATAGGAATATAAAATAAAATCCCCCATCATAACAAATAGGATCTTAAAAGAAGTGACATAAAGGAGAGTACTTAAAAAGAAAGAGAGGGGTAGGATCCCTTACGAAAATTCGGCAGCCTAACGGCACCACTCAAAACTTCCAAAATGGATTGATGAGAGAAAATAGGGTCTCTCATCATATGAACATAAGAATTAAAGTAGGAGTAATATAAAAGAACATCCCAATAATAATAAATATGAGCTTAAAAGGAATGACATAAAAGAGTGTACTTAAAAAGAAAGAGAGGAGTAGGATCCCTTACGAAAATTCGGCAGCCTAACGGCGCCACTCAAAACTTCCAAAATGGATTGATGAGAGAAAATAGGGTCTCTCATCATATGAACATAAGAATTACAGTAGTATTAATATAAAATAACATCCCAATCATAAGAAATATGAGCATAAAAGTAATGACATAAAAGAGTGTACTTAAAAAGAAAGAGAGGAGTAGGATCCCTTACCTCGGGTCCGACTTGACTCGGTCATTATTTAACGTCCTGAATAATAAACTTGATTTAATTTATACTTTATTAAGAACCTTTTTCAAGTTCATTATTCCTTTTATATCACTTATTTCCATGTTATAAACATTATGTAATCATTTAAGTTAATAATGTTTGTTTTGTCGATATTTGGTTCTTAAGTCGAAAGTGGACTTCTTACAATTACATATTGTTCGTGTGGTCAAAGGTTCATTATATACAGAATGATATTCATGATTTTATATCATATATATCATATATATCCAGAATATACATGTATTTATAATATTACATAATCATTTATAGGTAAGAAATGAAATGCACCGTTCATGGAGACGGTAAGCCGTACGTACGCATGAACGCTACTTTCATTTCTATGTCATATTAATGGAATTAAAACTAAATGATAGGTATGTATATTTTAATTCCAGAATTATATTAATCATTTATATGTAACATACATCATATATAATAACTTTAAATACATACTTTATACATCCCACATATGGCATTAACGAATCAAATCACTTTGAGGGGGCGGTAGTCCGCACTTCCTAAAATGAAATTATCGTGTTTACCCACAATGGAAACCATAAAGGTATGACACAAAAGAAAAATACAGATGCTTAAGTAAAACATAAACATATTATATATCATATATAAATATATTGACATTTTAATGGCCACCTTTTAAGGTGTTATATGAGTGTTGAACAATCATAGTTTTGTGAGGCAGAAATTCGCCATCCACATAAACAGTATGTTCTCTAACCATTTTATGTAGGTGTGTGTAAGTGTAGATAGAATTATTCTTATAACAAAATCCTAGTATATTGAAGATACTAGAGTTTTTACAAAAGAAATTAATAAAAATAGTTTAGGGGGTTGGAGAAGCAAAATAAAACAAAAGAACACAAGTGATGACATTACCTTAAAATCGGGTAACTCTTTTTTATTTGAGCTCAAAGGATTCCTTGGGAAGACTTCTGCCCAAAGTGAGGATTCTAGGAGTAATAGAGGGATGTGGAGAGTCCAAATGAGCAAGGTTTGGCCGAGCCAAATGCTTGAGAGGTGTGGGTAAGGTGGTAGAGGTGGGGGCCTTTTATAAGAGGAGAGGAGGGGCACTCTTGTAAAGTTACAAAATGTTACTTTATTTTCAAAGGAGTTTCGGATTTTAAAGGTCCCACAATGATTTATTTCGAGTATAAGGTGGTAAGGGTTCTAAATATACTCATCCAATAGGTTTTTGACAAGTTTAAGTTATATTTTTAACATTATCCTTTCATTTTATTTAAATCCTTTATTAATGAGGTAATCGATGCATCATCATGTTGTCATAAATAATTTAATTTATTTAATGTCTAAATATTATAAAAAAATATCATGATGTAGGAAATCTGTTTATCTTTCTAATTAATATTTATAGTCAAAAATATGACTTGTATAACCCCATTTAAAAATTGTTTTAGTGAAACATCTCATGTTTGTGACATTTTTATTTTAACTTTAAATAAAAAGTTATTTATGTCATTTTCCAACCAAAGTGGATCCATGGGGTCCCCAAGTTGACCCATGGATTGTTTTGGTCGGCCATGATACATCCAATGAGGGTAGTACGTGTTTCTAGGTCATTTCACATTATTAAAACATTATTTTTACCTTAAATTACACTAATTACCTCTAATCGCGATTAAGAACATAAAAGTTACTATTCACCAAAAAATTATTTTAATCCCATTGAACCACATTTTACTTCATAATGACAACCATTTATGTCGGATTTTTGAAATTCAAAACACAGAGGTGGCAAAGTTTCATTTAAACAAAAAATCAGTTTCTTTAACTACCACTTAGTGGTTTCACTATTCATCAAAAATTGAAGTTTTTCAGAAAAATACCAAAAATTCATCCTAAGCTATATTTCATATTAAGAATTCAAAAATGAAGTCTATTTTACAAAATTCAAAACATATAAGTTGCATTAATTAATTTAATAATTAATTCCCGCTGTCAAAACAAATAGCGTGTTTTTAAGAAACAATAAGTATCAAAAGATTGACTCTAGTTTAAGTCCAATTTCAAGATGAAATTAATTCCAACGACCACTATTGGATTAAATGGTAAAAATATATTCTAATTGAACTTTAAAACCAATTCAAAAGATAATCTAATCATATAAATAAATTATATTAAAAATAGGTTTTGAATTAAAATACAACATTTTTCACTGTTCATTAAAAAATGAACTTTATCGGAAAAATACCAAAAATTTACACAATGTAAATTTTTATGTCCCAATTCTAAAGAAGAATTTTATTTTTTCAAATATAACACATAAAATTGTCAAAAAGTGGATTTAAAAGAGGTTCTCCATCAAAAGGCAGTTAATCGACCTTTTAAAGAATATTAGAATGTTTATGCTTAAAAATTGGATTCATTCACATTTTTAATCCTCTAAAAATTATTGTAAAAAGTAAAAATATTTGACAAACATATATAATCATTTTGTAGTTAGTTATGTTCATTCCCTCAATTACAACGGCTAGGCGTTAACTACCATTTAAGATAATATTATTTTATTATTAGAGTGTGACCTAAGATTTCAAAGGAACTCGTTGTTGTGTATTGGGTAAGCCATCGAGCATAGCGTTCCCTTTAAATTAATATTGACATTTTATTCACAAATAGGGATAAATATAAAAATGTCATATTCTTTATTTAATTGGGGTGTTACAATTATCCTAATTGGGTTAGTGTCAACCATTGGTAAATACCTTTGATAGACTCATTAAAAATCCATGGTAATGAATAGGTGTGTTATTTTTGGTCTATTGGATTATTTTAACATCATGAATGAGTTTTTTTTGTGAATAATATTTTTTCTCACCTAGTCTAAATCTTAGTTTATCATTGATGTAATTTATTTTTCCTTTTGAAATAGACAACTGGTTTCCAAAAGAACTGAAATCCCTCAACGTCAACTATTTTTTCCAAATCCTTGGATTGTTCCTTCCTTTTAATATTCCATCAATTCTCATTATATTTTGAAATCATCTAGGTTGGTTTATTCTCTTTTAAAATAAGACCAATTCCATGTTCCACCTAATTATATCACACATCTATGCCAAAGTTTATTTTTTGAGCCATCCAATGGAGTTAATTTGGATAGAAATTGAAGTGGAATACAGGTCTATTCAAGTTGTGTAATATATATATTGGTGAGACTACTAAAAAAACAATGAACTTGGCCATAATCACAAAAAAAAATTTCATTGTCCTATATTTTTTTAGGATTTCGTAGTTGTATACTTTTTTTAATATATATTATTCATATATATATGGAAAATGTGATGGTTGATGAACAGGATAATTATTTTCATCTCCTAAACCATATTTAAGAGTAAATCTCTGGGGGGTGATGACGGCTCCAACTCAAGGGAATGTGTGTAATAGTGGTAGGAGAACATTTATGTGAGGAATTATTCTAACATGGAATATTGTCAAATATGTTGTAAAGAATATTCTAACCTATGCTCAAGCATTGATACCTTGTCTTAACTATGTTATCATTCCAAGGATGAGAAATAATACACATGGACCAAGATAAGAATATAATTATGTGATTTAAGATAACAAAAAATGATGTTCAATTGGTATCTATGATATTTTAGGTGGAGAATGAGGAATTAATTTGTAATCCAATATAGAAGAAACTGTAATCCTCTTCTATAATATTTAGTTTGAAACATAATTTAGAAAATTTAGATAGTGAAGAATTCAGATCACCATCCTATTATGCCATGAGGTGGGAATAATTTCACTAAAATATTGGAATGGGGAAGAGCTTTACCACTAATTCCGGTATGCTGAATGAAAATTCATTCATTAAACATATAATATATAAATACATTTGGTGTATTTAATGAGAAATGTTTAGGGAATTATAACAGGTATGGTCAAGTTTCATGTTATATGAAGAAAAAAATGAATTCATAGGATGAAATATTGGTTATAGAAAACAAAATGGATGGGATAGATGTGATAGAATTCAATTCCCCTTCATAAAATGGAAAATGTGATAAAAACACCTCTCTGGTATCTGATTATAAGGAATATAAACCTTTGGATCAAGAAAAATACTATTAAGGAATAGAAAATGAAAAAAATATTTTATACATTATATTACACAATGAATACTATAAATAAAACCAAATTTTCCAATGGTTACTCCCATTTACCTAAACAAATGGTGAATATATGATCTAGTAAATATGTGGTTTACAAAGATTCCATTCAGAAATCCAATGAATCGATCTTGATGAAAACTAGGGACACACAATTATAAGTGAGGGTGCCTCAAAAGAATGTGAGTCTATAAAAGATCAACATAAATTTGAAAATGGATTGGTTATATAGATGAAGGAGGAAGAAGTAAATGGACACCAAAAATCCATAAAAATGTTCTTATTCATTCCACAGTAGAGAGGATGGAAGTGGTAATTAAAATTATATCCCTATAAGAATACATTGAATGGATTTATAAAACAAGTAAAAAAGTAAATAATAGTAAAAAAATGGATTGGATCAATACTAAATATTACATTTTTATTTGGTACTATATGGAAGGAAATATTAATGTATAGAATTATGTCAAGCCCTAGGACAATATGAATTCTCCCTTCAACGAACTCATCTATGATGAACTAGAGTGGGGAATATTTCTTATTGATTAGTGTTAGTAAAGGGTTCATAGTTCCATCATCTTATGGTTTTTTTGGAATGTATATGTAGATTCTTTTATGATCCAAATTTCTTATAGGTACTGGTTTTATATTCTTGTTTCCTTTCATTTTACATGTTATTTATCTTGTTTTTTTTCTTAGTATTTTTTGTTTAAATTGGTTTTTTATTTCCCACATAACTATAGAGTATTTTCTAATAATAAAAAATGGTCAGTGTAACATCCCAAGTAAGTAATAAATAATAGATATTCTTATCTATGTCTATTTATGAATTAGATATTGTTTTAGAGGCTTAAAATGAGAATAAATCCAATCTTAAGCATGGAATACACTAATATTTTTAAAAGATTGTTTTACTGCCTTTTGATGGAAAACCGTTTTTAAATCAACCTTTTGACAATTTTATAAGATCTATTTGTCAAAATAAATATATTATTTATGATTGGGACATTGAAATTTACATTGGATAAATTTTTGGTATTTTTCTAACAATGTTCATTTTTTAATGAATAGTGAAAAAATATTGCATTTTACATCAAAACTGCTTTTTCATCTAATGTAATTATATGGTTATATTATCTTTTTAATTGTGTTTAAAGTGTAAATATAATATATTGTTATCATGTAATCCAATGGTGGTCATTGGGATTAATTTCACTTTGGAATTGGGCATAAACTAATGCCAAACTTTTCATAGATATTGTTTCAAAACAACCCACTATTTGTTTTAACAACAGGAATTATTTTTAAATTAATTATTGCAATTTATGTGTTTGGAATTTGATAAAATTGATTACATATTTGGAATCAGATGGTTCAAATTATTTAATCAAGACTCTTTTGTTTTTGGACATTATGAATAGTAACGATGATGATTATCTTTAATTATCTTGATTAATGAGGAATCGGGTAGTTAAGGATAATAAAATAATATCATAATAATAAAAAATGACACAAACATGTGTCCTAATGCTATATTTTGTATCATATTCGACCATGGGATTCCTTGTTCCAATCTTGGGGACCCCATGGAATCACTTTTGTGGGAAAGTGACTTTTTATCTTTTTATTTTTAAAGAAAGTTAAATATAACAAAGAATGTATCACCTGAGTAAAACATTTTTAATTTTTTCTACATAGATGATATTTTGGACTATAAATATTAATTGGAAAGGTGAAACTATTTCCTAAATCATAGTATTTTTTTCATAATTTTTAGACATAAAATAAATTAAATTATTTATGACATCATGATGATGCAGCGATTACCTCATTATTTAACGATTGAAATAAAATAAAAAGATAATGTAAAATATAAGACCTAAACTTCTTAAAGACCTATTGGATGAGTATATTTATAACACTTATCATCTTATCCTCAAAATACATCAATGTGGGACCTTTAAAATCCGAAACCCATTTGAAAATAAAGTAACATTTTGTAACTTTCCAACAGTGCCCCTCCTCTCCTCTTATAAAAGGCCCCCACCTCTACCTCATTACCCACAACTCTCAAGCCTTTCTATAGGAAAACCCCTGCTCATTTTGTCTCTACAAATCCCTATCTTACTCCTTGAAACCTCACTTTGGGCAGAAGTATTCCCAAGGAAGCCTTTGAGCTCAGATCAAAAAGGGTTACCCGTTTTTAAGGTAATATCTTCACTTGTGTTCTTTTATTTTATTTTGCTTCTAAAACCCCCTAAACTCTTTTTATGCATTTATTTTGTAACAAAAACAGTATCTTCCTTATACTAGGATGTTGTTATAAGAAGGATTAGAGCTACACTTACACACACCTACATCTAATGGTTAAAGAACATACTGTTTCTGTGGATGCCGAATTTCTGCCTCACGAAACGATGATTGTTCAACACTCATATAACACCTTCAAAGGTGGCCATTAATATGTCACTATATTTATATATTAAATATTATATGTTTATGATTTACTTAAGCTTCTCTATTTTTCATTTATTGCATACCTTTATGGTTACCATTATGGGTAAACGCGATATCTTCATTTTAGGAAGTGCGGACTACCGCCCCCTCAAAGTGATTTGATTTCATTAAAGTCGTATGTGGGATGTATAAAGGATGTAATTAATGATATTATATATTATATTATACTAGAATTATATTATACCTTTATATCATTATGATTCCATTCCATAAAATACGAAATAGAAATGAAAGTAGCGTTCATGCGTACGTACGGCTTACCGTCTCCATGAACGGTGCATTTCATTTCTTACCTCTAAACGTTATGTAATATTATAAATGCATGTATATACTAGATATATATGATATATATTATATCTAAATCATGAGTATAACTCTAGATATAATGGATACATGAACAACTTGTAATTATAAAGAGTTTATTTTTGACTCAAGTACCAATGATCGTTAAAACGACCGTTATTAACTTAAATAATTACATAGTGTTCATGACATGGTAATAAGTGATATAAAAGGAATAATGAACTTGAAAAAGGTTCTTAAGCAATTAGAAATTAACTCAAGTTTATTATTCAGGAGATTAAAGAATGATCGAGCCAAGTCGGACCCGAGGTATGGGACTTCGTCTCAATCTCCTTTCATTGAGGCATATTTTGTTTTATACACTACTTTCTTTTATACGGTGTATAAACCCCTTTGAATTTTATGTTTATCGAAAAGGAATATTTTTTATACAAAACGTTTTACTAAACGACAAAAGGGAATGTTTTTGTCATACGTATGCGGCGACAACGACTTCTCTGCCACCGTGACCGTTATTTGAGTTTCGGATTCCTCTACAAGCCATACCTTTTTTAAAAAATGAAAATAAATACCATGTTTTAATTTTATTTTATTTTGGTATTTAAAATGGTTTTCATAATGTTTTTATATCAATGTGTTGTATTGATATCTTGTGATTTAAAGGTGGAAATTTTATGTTTCCTTTTTTCAAGCTTTATGTGATATGATTTTGTTGTGGTTCTTGGGAATTATTATGAAGACGGGTGGTTCCGTGATAAACTAAGGGCAGGTGATCCCGATATAGCACTCCAATTCATTGGGTAATGCGAAGGAGTTAAACGTTAAGTTTTCTCCGAAGAGATTTAGGTAATATACTGTGATGGGTATTCCAAACGTAACAAAGAGGTTTACTCCCTACGTAAGAATGTTATGAATGACTCAAGTTACCTTTATGTCTTATGATTTCTATGATTTATTCAGGATTTGATGAGGTATGTTAAATTTCTTATGTTTTATGAATAAAGTATGTTTTCATTGATTCTTATGAATACATGCACTCATGTTTCCTTTCCATATTTTTATATCCCTTACTGATCTTTTTATGCTCATCCTAAGTTTTTGAAATGTTTTTCACAGGTCGAGGGAAGGGTACATGATATGATGATAGTGTCAAGGAAGTGTCAAGAAAGAATCCATGTTTTATTTTAAATATTTTTCCATTGATTGGAAAATGAATACTATATTTTATGTAACCACTTTGTTTAAATGTGGAATGTAATGAAAGTTTTATGAACTAATTCTCTAAAACTCTAAACCTGAAAATATCCTCAATGTGTAATCTTGTAATAACTCAAGATTAAGTATGGTTTAAGGCTGGGGCCTTATAGTTGGTATCAGAGGTCGGTTTAGATAACTTTAGGAGTTATAATTTTATTAAATGATTATCCAAAAATATTTGTTTTTATGGTATGATTGAAATGATATAGCATTTGAAGATTACTATGTTGCTTCATTTAAGACATGTTTGTTCAGAATGTTTTTCTATAGAGGAAACAGGGAAGTAGTGCTAGGAAGGCATACAGAAGGAAATGACCTTCCGAATCAGCATCCTGAGATGGTCGGGATTGGAACTGAACAGTTTGTTTCAGTAATGGCACAGTTGACTCAAGCGATAAATGGCAGTGGTATCCATGCACGAGATCAGCCAGATCAACCATAGAGGAACAGGTCAGTAGTGGAACATTTCATGAGGCAACATTGCCCATCATTTAGAGGATCATCTGACCATGTGCTAGCTCAAGGGTGGATTAAAGCACTGGAGAAGATTTTTGATGTCATGGGGTGTTCAGACAATCAAAAGGTTAGTCTTGCTATTTACCGTTTGGTGGGTGAAGCAGATCAGTGGTGGTCAATGGTTAAAAATAACAGGGACGCTGATGAGATTGATGCTCTCGACTGGGATGAATTCAAAGGTATGTTTCTTGAGAAGTATTTTCCTAAGGCTGTTTGACTTAGGATGGAAAAACAATTCTTAGAATTGAGGCAAGAGGAAGACTCAATGGCTGCCTATGAAGAGAGGTTCACTCGACTGGCAAGGTATGCTCCAAATTTTATCCGAGAACTTGATAGTAAAATCAATCATTTTTACTCAGGATTAAATCCAAAATATCAAAGGGCATTGGCTTATCGTGAGTTCAAAAGTTATGAAAAGCTTGTTCGATGTGCTGAGAAGGTGGAAATGGAGTTTTCCGATGATCAAGTGTTCTATAACAACCAGTAGAAGAAGAGACTGAGGTGGCAGGATAAAGGAAAGAATTCTTCAAAAAGGTCTGACGGTAAGAAAACTAAGTTTCCAGTTTGTGATAAATGTGGTAAAAGGCATGCTGGGGAATGTCTTCTGAATTCTGGAAAGTTCTACCAATGTGGTAAGATGGGACATATGGTTCGTGATTGCACTGAAAAAGATCAGGGTGATGGTAAGATCAAATTTGATTTACAGTTAGTGAAATGTTTTAAGTGCAATGAGATGGGTCACTATGAAAACGAGTGTCTGACAAAGAGCTTGAGTGATGGGAAGCAGTTAGACTACAAGAAGAAAGGGGTGGTGAAATCCTTTGTAACTACTTCAGTAGATGTTGGGCCATCAAATGAAGTTGTATCAGGTACTTTTTTTGTTTATTTAGATTATGCCAGTGTGTTTTTTGATTCAGGGTCTATACATTCTTTCATCTCTGAAAACTTTTCTAGTAAAATTTGAATACCATCTCAAGAAATGACTCCTGAACTTTTGGTAAAAACACCTGGGGGAAATGTTGAGGCAAAAAGAATTTATAAGAATCTTTCTATCCTTATCCGTGGAAAGAACCTAATTGAAAATCTTATTTTTTACCTCTAGTAGAGTTTGATGTTATCCTGGGTATAGATTGGCTCTCTATTTACCATGCTAAGATTGACTGTAGAGCTAAAGAAGTTTCTTTTCAGAAATACTTTCAGTTTGTTTACAATAATGAACCCTTACTATTGATAACATATTAAGAGGCTGAGAAACTTGTAAAAGATGGAAATGAATGTTACCTTGCACACATTGTTGAAAATAAAGGAACTGTTCAGATTAATGATGTGCCAGTGGTAAATGAGTATCCTAATGTTTTTCCTGCTGAGTTTCCTGGAATAATACCAGATCGGGAAGTTGAGTTTACTGTAGAATTAGTTCCTGATGCTAATCCAATTTCAAAACCCCCTTATCAAATGGGTCAAATTGAACTTTTAGAGTTAAAGGAGCAATTGTAATATTTATTAGAGAAAGGTTCCATTCGACCTAGCACATCACCATGGGGTGATCCTATTTTATTTTTTAAAAATAAATATGGTTCTATGAGACTTTGCATTGATTATAGAGCCTTGAATAACATCACTATTAAGAACAAATATCCTTTGCCTCATATCGATGATTTGTTTGATCAGCTCCAGGGAGCTTAGTTTTTTTCAAAGATTGACCTGAGATCGGGGTACCATCAGTTGAAGGTAAAGGAAGAAGATATTCCAAAGACCGTGTTTCATACAAGATATGGCCATTATGAATTTTTATTAATGCCTTTTGGGCTAACCAATGCACCTGCTGTATTCATGGACTTAATAAATAGAATTTTCCATGAGTTCTTGGATAAGTTTGTGGTTGTTTTTATTGATGATATTTTCATGTTTTCTTAAATTAAAGAGGAGCATGAAAGACATTTAAGGGTTATTTTTCAAACCATAAAATAAAATAAATTTTATTGGAAATTCAGCAAGTGTGAGTTTTGGTTGCAAAAAATTCCTTTCCTTGGTCACATTGTTTCTAAAGATGGGATAACTATTGATCCGGAAAAAATAAAGGTTGTTGAAGAATGGCCAAGACCCACAAATGTAACTGAGATTCGTAGCTTCCTTGGTTTGGCAGGCTGTTACCGAAGTTTTGTTAGAAATTTTTCACGGTTATCTAGTACAATGACGAAGCTAACTCGGAAGGGTGTTAAGTTTATCTGGACAAAATAATGTGATGATTGTTTTCAGGAACTGAAAATAATATTGGTGAATGCTCCAGTTTTGGAACTACCTTCCAGGAATGGTGAGTTTTTTATCTACAGTGATGCTTCATTCAAAGGACTTGGTTGTGTCCTAATGCAGAATGATCAGGTAATTGCTTATGCTTCATGACAGTTGAAAACTCATGAGGTAAATTACCCTACACATGATTTGGAATTAGCTGCTGGTGTTTTCACTTTAAAAATTTGGAGGCATCATTTGCATGGAGTAAATTTTGAAATATATACTGATCATAAAAGTTTAAAGTATATATTCACTCAGAAATAATTGAACATGAGACAGAGGAGATTGCTAGAATTAATCAAGGATTATGATTGTACAATTCATTACCATCCAGGAAAAGCAAATAAAGTGGATGATGCTTTGAGTCGAAAAAGTAATGCTTCATTAACAATGTTGCGTTTGGAATGTGATCTTTTGGTTAAGGATTTGATTAAATTTGGCATAGAAGTTTTTGGTGCAGGATGTTCTTTTGTTTTGTTTCAGGTATCAGTGAAATCTTCTCTATCAGACAGAATCTAGCAAGCATAGAAACAAGATAGTGAGTTGCAGAAAAAGGTAGAGCTGGTTCAGAAGGGTAAGTTTCCTGAATTCAACATTGATAATGATTGTGTTTTGAGATTTGGGAAGAGATTGTGTGTGCCTTGTGATTCACAGTTGAAGAGAGAGTTGTTATGTAAAGCTCATAGTTCTCTGTTTTCAGTTCATCCTGGCAGTACTAAGATGTACATAGATCTGCGGGAGTATTACTGGTGGGAAGGGATAAAAAGAGATATTGCTAATTTTACTGTGAAGTGATTGACTTGTCAGTAGGTTAAAGCAGAGCGGCATTTACCGAAAGGGATGCTTCAGCTTTTACCAGTGCCAGAGTGGAAATGGGAAAATATATCCATGGACTTTGTTGTGGGATTACTGAAGACATCTCGAGGTAATAATGCAATCTGGGTTATTGTTGATCGCTTGACTAAATCTGATCATTTCCTTGCTATACGAGATACTTTTTCCCTAGATCAACTTTCCTGTTTGTATCTTAAAGAGATAGTCAGGTTACATGGATTTCCTCTCTCCATTGTATCTGACCGTGATCTCAGGTTCACTTCTAACTTTTGGAAAGGACTTCAGAAGTCGTTGGGTACTGAATTAAATTTTAGTACAGCTTGTCATCCTCAATCAGATGGCCAGTCAAAACAAAAAATTCAGACTTTGGAGGATATGATACGTGCTTGTTCGATAGATTATCAGGGAAGTTGGGACCAACATCTTTCTTTGGTTGAGTTTTCTTATAATAACGGTTTTCATTCCAGTATACAGATGGCACCATTTGAGGCGTTATATGGGAAGTGGTGTCGAACTCCAGCTTTCTGGGATGAAGTGGGTGAAAGGAAGCTGATGGGACCAGAATTGGTAGAAGAGTTGGCAGAAAAAGTTCAGCTGATACAGAAACACATGAGAACGTCTCAGAGCAGGCAGAAGAGTTATGCGGACAACAGGAGGAAGGATATCTCTTTTGAGTTAGGTGATCATGTTTTTATCAAAGTCTCACCATGGAAAAGTGTGATGCGATTTGGTAAGAAATGGAAGCTGAGTCCAAGGTTCATTGGACCATATGAAATTCTGGAGAGAGTTGGATCAGTTGCTTACCTAGTGGCTTTACCTCTAAGTTTATCTTAGGTACACAATGTTTTTCATGTTTCAATGTTAAGGAAGTACATTCCAGATCCATCTCATGTTTTGAGTCCAGAGGTAGTTCAGATGGAAGAGAACCTATCTTATGAGGAACAACCAGTCCAGATTCTTGACCACAGGGAGCAAGTGTTATGGAATAAGGTGATTCATCAAGTAAAGTTTTTGTGGAAAAACCACATGATTGAAGAGGCAACATGGGAATCTGAAAATGCAATGAGGGCTAAATACCCCCACTTATTCGATAAGTAAATAAATTGTGGAAACGCAATTTTCTAAAGGGGGAAAGGATGTAACATCCCAAGTAAGTAATGAATAATAGATATTCTTATCTATGTTTATTTATGAATTAGATAGTGTTTTAGAGGCTTAAAATGAGAATAAATCCAATCTTAAGCATGAAATACACTAATATTTTTAAAAGATTGTTTTACTGCCTTTTGATGGAAAACCATTTTTAAATAAACATTTTGACAATTTTATAAGATTTATTTTTCAAAATAAACATATTCTTTATGATTGTGACATTGAAATTTACATTGGATAAATTTTTGGTATTTTTCTGACAATGTTCATTTTTTTAATGAATAGTGAAAAAATACTGCATTTTACATCAAAACTACTTTTTCATCTAATTTAATTATATGGTTAGATTATCCTTTTAATTAGTTTTAAAGTGTAAATAGAATATATTTTTACCATGTAATCCAATGGTGGTCATTGGGATTAATTTTACTTTGGAATTTGGCATAAACTAATGTCAAACTTTTCATAGATATTGTTTCAAAAAAACCCGCTATTTGTTTTGACAACGGGAATTATTTTTAAATTAATTATTGAAATTTATGAGTTTGGAATTTGATAAAATGGATTACATATTTTGAATCATAATGTCCAAATTATTTAATCAAGACTCTTTTGTTTTTGGACATTATGAATAGTAACGACGGTGATTATCTTTAATTATCTTGATTAATGAGTAATCGGGTAGTTAAGGATAATAAAATAATATCATAATAATAAAAAATGACACCAACATGTGTCATAATGCTATTAGTTGTATCATTTCCGACCATGGTATGTCTTGTTCCAATCTTGGGGACCCCATGGAATCACTTTTGTGGGAAAGTGACTTTTTATCTTTTTATTTTTAAAGAAAGTTAAATATAACAAAGAATGTATCACCTGAGTAAAACATTTTTAGTTTTGTCTACATAGATGATATTTTGGACTATAAATATTAATTGTAAAGGTAAAAATATTTCATACATCGTAGTATTTTTTTCATAATTTTTAGACATTAAATAAATTAAATTATTTATGACATCATGATGATGCAGCGATTACCTCATTATTTAACGATTGAAATAAAATAAAAAGATAATGTAAAATATAAGACCTACACTTTTCAAAGACATATTGGATGAGTATATTTCGAACCCTTATCACCTTATCCTCAAAATACATCAATATAGGACCTTTAAAATCCGAAACCCATTTGAAAATAAAGTAACATTTTGTAACTTTCCAAGAGTGCCCCTCCTCTCCTCTTATAAAAGGCCCCCACCTCTACCTCCTTACCCACACCTATCAAGCCTTTGGCTCAGCTAACCCCTGCTCATTTTGTCTCTCCACATCCCTATATTACTCTTTTAAGCCTCACTTTGGGTATAAGTCTTCCCAAGGAAGCCTTTGATCTCAAATCAAAAAGGGTTACCCGTTTTTAAGGTAATGTCTTCACTTGTGTTGTTTTGTTTTATTTTGCTTCTCCAACCCCCTAAACTCTTTTTATTCATTTATTTTGTAACAAAAAAATTATCTTCCATATACTAGGATGTTGTTATAAGTAGTATTCGAGCTACACTTACACACACCTACATCTAATGGTTAAATAACATACTGTTTCTATGGATGGCGAATTTCTGCCTCACGAAACGATGATTGTTAAACACTCATATAACACCTTCAAAGGTGGCCATTAATATGTCACTATATTTATATATTATATATAATATGTTTATGCTTTACTTAAGCTTCTGTATTTTTCATTTATGGTATACCTTTATGGTCACCATTATGGGTAAACGCGATATCTTCATTTTAGGAAGTGTGGACTATCGCCCCCTCAAAGTGATTTGATTTCATTAAAGCCATATGTGGGACATATAAAGGATGTAATTAATGATATTATATATTATATTATACTTTAATTATAATATAACTTTATATCATTATGATTTCATTCCATAAAATACGAAATAAAAATGAAAGTAGCGTTCATGCGTACGTACGGCTTACCGTCTCCATGAACGGTGCATTTCATTTCTTACCTCTAAAAGTTATGTAATATTATAAATGCATGTATATACTGGATATATATGATATATATTATATCTAAATCATGAGTATAACTCTAGATATAATGGATACATGAACAACTTGTAATTATAAAGATTTTATTTTTGACTCAAGTACCAATGATCGTTAAAACGACCGTTATTAACTTAAATAATTACATAGTGTTCATGACATGGTAATAAGTGATATAAAAGGAATAATGAAATTGAAAAAGGTTCTTAAGCAAGTAGAAATTAACTCGAGTTTATTATTCAGGAGATTAAAGAACGATCGAGTCAAGTCGGACCCGAGGTATGGGACTTCGTCTCAATCTCCTTTCATTGAGGCATATTTTGTTTTATACACAACTTTCATTTATATGGTGTATAAACCCCTTTGAATTTTACGTTTATTGAAAAGGAATATTTTTTATACGAATCATTTTACTAAACAACAAAAGAGAATGTTTTTGTCATATGTATGCGGCAACAACGACTTCTCCGCCGCCGTGACCATTATTTGAGTTTCGGCTTCCTCTACAAGCCATACCTTTTTTTAAAAAATGAAAATAAATACCATGTTTTACTTTTCTTTTATTTTGGTATTTAAAATGGTTTTCATAATGTTTATATATCAATGTGTTGTGTTGATATCTTGTGATTGAAAGGTGGAAATGTTATGTTTCCTTTATGCATGCTTTATGTGATACGATTTTGTTGTGGTTCTTCGGCATTATTATGAAGACGAGTGGTTCTGTGATAAACTAAGGGTGGGTGAGCCCGATATAGCTCTCCAATGCATTGGGTAACGTGAAGGAGTTAAAATTTAAGGTTTCTCTGAAGAGATTTTGGGAATATACTGTGATGGGTATTCCAAAGGTAACCAAGAGGGTTACTCCCTACGTAAGAATGTTATGAATGCCTCAAGTTACCTTTATGTCTTATGATTTCTATGATTTATTCATGATTTGATGAGGTATGTTAAAGTGCTTATGTTTTATGAGTAAAGTATGTTTTCATTGATTCTTATGTATACATGAACTCATGTTTCCTTTCCATATTTTTATATCCCTTACTGAGCTTTTTATGCTCATCCCATGTTTTTGAAATGTTTTTCACAGGTCAAGGGAATGGTACATGATATGATCATAGTGTCAAGTAAGTGTCAAGAAAGAATCCATATTTTATTTTAAATATGTTTTCGTTGATGGGAAAATGAATAATATCTTTTATGTAACCACTTTGTTTAAATGTGGAATGTAATGCAAGTTTTATGATCTAATTCTCTAAAACTCTAAAACTGAAAAGATCCTCAATGTGTAATCTTGTAATAACTCAAGATTAAGTATGGTTTAAGGCTGGGGCATTATAGTCAGTGGAGTTTTTTAATTATCATTCATTGATAATTACATACGTTGTGATTATATATTTTTTAGTTATTACATGAATTGATAATAAGAGATGAGTTTTATGTCATTGTAAATTTCCATTTATCATTCTTAATATAGTTTTCCTCGAAAATAAAGTATTGTGAATGAACATATGGTGGATTGGATCACCCCAAATCTCTATATAATTTGGTTTTCTACAATATATTTATAGATATCACTTTAGGATTATTATTTTGAGTGATATCCCCTATCCTTAGTGAATGTAAAAAAACTCCCTTATAATAACACATAATATAATTCACATTTTTATTAATTGTTTCAATGTGATTGATCCATGAACTGTAATATTTGTGTTTAAAAAAACATAATTAGGATTTTTTATAACATTTTAATATTATATTAAATAGTAGTTATTTAATTTAGTAATTATTTTATAGATTTAATATAAAAATGTTTTATTTATATTATTAATACATAAACATGATAAGATAATAAATCCAAAATGTGATTTGGGCTTGAGAATTATATAATTGGGTTTTATGATCCAATGCATCAAGAAAATTTATAGGCCTACTTTAGGAGGCCACATAAATAATTCCTTTTCTAATATAAAATCCCTTGTAGGATCACAAACAAATATTTATATTTCATTTAATGGTTTAGTCACTTTTTTAGGCTATTTAAAGTTCCAAATGACCTTTAGGCACTATCTATTTAACCTGCTTAGGTGTTCTATGAGTTTATATTCTATTGGTGGATATTGTAGTCCCTTATTTCTAAAAATAAATATGAGGTGGGATTGATTCTTCATTATATTTTAATAAATAATATCTTTTTCTTAAAGTTTTTTGTTTTTATTTATCTAAGAAATTATCTAGTGTTTCTTCATCCATTCATCTATTTTTCTCTATTAGAGTGACAAATGCCTATTGGATGTAATGAGGATCATGTAACAAAATTAGTTATTAGAGTTATCAATATATACCAAAGGAATATTAGTTTTTTAATTCAAGATTTATTTAATTATTCTAAATATTTTTACAAATCCTTTTTATTTATTTTTATGTTACTTTTTTATCTAATACCTATGGATTTGGTGTTAATTTTATTTTTTTATTTCTTAAGTTGATTTTTTAGGGGATCCAAAATATTTTACTCTATAAAAACTAACAAATATTGATATTGATTATATTTATAATCACTAAAATGTGGTAAAATCAATATATAATATACCTAGATCTCTAGTGAAACTTAGGTTTCTTATCACATGCAACTTGTCCAATATTTTCATAGTACAATACAATTGGTATCCCCCAATAATACTACTCACTAATCAATTAGTGGTATTATTTCTCTATCCTAACGATTCTAATCACTCCAATGGTAAATTATGAATGTGTATGTGATGACACACTTGAGAATCTATTACATATAGTAAACTATATAACATTAAGCAACAAGTTTTTCTTCACACAATTGAATGAAGAACCAACCCCCCTTCATTTTATTTATATAAAGAGTGTCATTCAACAGCCTCAAGTAGAATATACTTTTTAAGAATACCTAATGTTGTACCAAAAATATCCTCTTAAGTCTATTTGATCCCTTAATTAACCTTCAAAAGTTACTATATTGTTAAAACACTATGTCCAAATTTATTTATAATTTTGATAAGAGATCATAAATAGATTCCTAAAATAGTCTTATGAATGTATCCCATGTATGAGGTGTTATAAAATGATTACAACAAGATATTGTACAAATATCATTAGGTTATATTATTTACCCAATATTTTTGTATTAGAAAAATAAAAAACTGATTATATATATTATAATTATAAAATAATCATTTAATTGACTTTTTTTACTTAATTTAATAGTTTAAATTTCTAGAACAAAATTAGTATTTGTGTTTGTGATCAATATAGACATTTTAATGTGTAGACCAACCACATTGTCTTGAATCATCGCAACTAGATTTATCTTATGTGTAATCCTATACTACCATTGTAAAATCAGTAATGATTATGAATCACATTCATCATCATAAGTAAATAAAAATATATATAAATATGTCATAGTGACCCAAATAACAAAGGGGTTTCATGACATAAAATTGATCTCATATTCATCAGCACAATTCATTTATCCTTAAGACAGAGATTTTCCATGATACATAAACTATGCCAACATTTTATAGATTATATATTAGTTTTTGAATTTGTAAACTAGATAAACAATATATAATTATATCACATGAAATTATCATGGTATAGTCATGAACTTAGTCAAAACTCATTTGAGGTCCATGATGTCATAAATTCATAATATGGGTAATCACATAATATCATGGTTAATCGAATCCCTACACATGATTAGTATCATGACCATGTACCTTATGTCATGAAAATTTGTATAATTAATTTAAATATGAATCAAATTATGAAACCACATATGTATAGAACTTTTTAACTACGAAATGTTTAATAATTCATAGACAATGTCCCATTAAGAAACTCTAATGACACATATATTAAAATACATGTAGTGTAATTTAATTGGTTGAATCTAAATAAAATATGAAGAAATTATATACCTTGAGGTATTTTTTATCTTTATATAAATTATCCTACTTATACAAATCATGAAATAGCATTGCAACTAAATAGATTGATTATTAATCTGGTATATCCTGGTAATATATATATTTCAGGTGATTATTATCGTGTTATATCACATTATATATGAATTATCATATATTAATTATAAAATATCACCATTAGTATACATTAAATGGTGAAAAAGATTCCCTAAGAAGACAATTATTGACTTAATTTAAGGTAAAAACACAAAAAAAAATTACCCACTTACACAAAAACCAATCACCCATGTATATAATATGTATTAGTAGGGATTTAATATATTTTTATGTAATGTATTTTATTAATGGATATGAGATATTATACTCTATTATAACTTTACACATACAAACATCACCTATATCAACAATCTCTCAAGTGATATGAAGTTGATAATGATTTTTATAAGATCTATAGCTAGACATGATATTTTTATCTTATTTGACCACTCTAATTTTATAAAAATATACTTCAAATCAATATATGATTATTTGTACCACACCTAGTTCGATAATAAAATAATATAAATAAACAAATTCTTTAACCACAATAGATTTTGTGATATATTTAGTTTATATTAAAAAAATTAATGAATTTTTGGTTAGTTTAAAATTATCCATCTTACCCCTCCCTTATTTTGGAAAAACAAAATCCCAAGTGAGATCTAAGGTCATATTTTTTAATCTATAAAAATAATCATTGAAACCATTTATAATAATATCTTTTTCAATATAAATTAATAGGAATATGTTGAGTCAAAATGTGTTTCGACTTTCCCATCAATCATTTGTTTTAGAAATCACAAACCAAAAATATCGTAATCATATATATTGTTTGTCATGTGTGTTGTTTCACAATCATAATCACTCACATTGCCTTTATTATATGTTTCATTCTTATCATAGTCATGTATGTTGTTCATTCACATTGTTTTATATGTTTTTTTAATCGTAACCAAATTATGTTTTGCATCGTAATCAGGAATCGTAACCAGATTATGTCTTACATCGTAATCAGGAATCGAAACTAGACTATTTATCACATCGTAAATAGGTTATCATAATTATATTCATCATGACCAAGCTAATTACTGCATCATAAACATGTATCATAACCAGGTCATGTATCATAACCAAGGTTATGTATCATAACCAGGTCATCGTAACCATGTGCATCATGACCAGGCTAAGTACCGCATCATAATTATGTATCACAACCAAGTTAAGTATTGTATCGTAGTCATGAATTGTTAACAGGTTATGATTTATATTATCATTAATTCATTGTATTCAAGTATCATAATTAGATTAAATATCATGCATCGTAACCATGTTAAGAACCGTAACCAGGTTATAAATTGTAATCTTGATATGCATTGTTGTTATGATAAGCTGAGTAAAAAAGTTATGTATTGTACTTATAAAATTCATTGCAATATTATCATAACTCCTATACCTATTGAATGTTACACATAATCATTGTTTCATATCTTTGTACTTACAATTTTCTAACCTAAAACGATGTTGTTGAGTTTGTTTTTTACCAATCAAAACAATGTCATGTATTCTGTTTGTTTTGATCGTTGAAATGCTAGGTGTCCAAGACCCTCTGAGTTTTTTGGAGAAATATGACGGTTGAAGGAAATATGATCATTGGAACCTGAATCCTATAAATAAGAGTTCATTATAACCATAATACACAACTTTTTCTTCTAGAAAGTTCTAGAGAGAGATGATGTGACTTCTCTCTTGATTCATGTGAAATCCTCAAAGATACAAGAAGTGAACAGCTTGTTCCATGCTCTTGTATTTCTATAAGTGATTCATTTCTACTTTGTGAGACCAATCATTGTAATAATTATCAAGGGTTTCCGGGGATAGGAAGACATGTTTCTGATCATCGTATTGAGGGCTTTCAATTTCTTAAAAGATAGAGGTGTTGATTACCTTCTTATTGAGGGCTTCCGGGGATTAGAAGACAGTCGTGCCAATCATCGTATCAAGGAATTACCAAGGTGACGGTGACACAGAACTTTTATCCTAGGTGAAAGGATACCCTACTCTTTGGGATAAAATAATTGTATACTTTTTCATTTCCATTGATATTTGTATTAGAAATGGAATTGTATTGTTTCCTCTTTCTTTTCATATTCATTTCAATTGTAATTATTTAAATTACAATTCATTCTTTACACACTGTATTAATCAATTTTATACGCTATATGGTAGAATCGTTTAATTTTGTATTACTCTAATCATTATATTTAATTAAAATAAATTTGTTTTACATTACTTATAGTGTTACATCATTTAGTATCCATCATATCCAAGACCTATATAGTAAATTGTTTTGATTGTGAATTGTATTATCTTAAGACTTCTTAAACTAATTTCTTTCTTAAGTGTTTAAATACAAAGTTTTTAAACCTAAAATTCACCCCCCCCCATTATATTGTGCCATCTAATATACATATATATCTATATTACGATCTAGCAATTGGTATCAGAGGTGGTTTCCACTATTTTTTATTACTTTCTTTATTTCTTTTGGTAATACATTTTTTTCTTTTACAAATATTTTGTTTATAACTACTTATTACACTAACGTATGGAGTGGAAAAGTATTTTTTTTATAATATGGAAGGAATGAATATTGGATCAATTGACAATATGAATCCAACAAGACCACCTATTTTTTATAAAAATGATTATGATTATTAGATAGATCAAATAAAGACTTTTGTTATTAATACTGGAGTAGAGAACTTTATCATGCTTACTGGAGGTTACAAAATCCCAGACAAAGAAGCCAGTACCTTCACCAACCAAGAGAAATAATAATATCAACTGAATTACAAGGTACGCAATACTTTTTTGTGTTCCATAACCAGGAATATATATAGTCAGATATCATCATGTGAAGCATCCAATTGTATCTGGAAGAAATTGTAGGTCACACATTTTGGTACATCTAAAGTTATAGAATCATGAAGATCCATGCTTCGATTATAATATCATGGGTTTATTTTTCCTTATGGAGAACCAGAATGTAAGTTGGAACAAAGATTTATGACAATTTTCAACAGTCTACAATATATGGGTGAAAAGGTCCTGAATGATGAAGCTCTTGTGGACAAGATAATTGATATAATGCCTAATGAATGGGAATCAAAAAGGACAGTTATAGATGAAAATAGTAATGTTACTCAAATCACTCTTGATGAGTTATTTGGCACTCTCTTACAGCTCAAGACAAGAATGAAAAGAGATGTTGATTTTAATAAGAATAATGATGGTAATGGAAGTGTATCATTTACTACTATATCCAAAGTTAAGATATCAGAAAGGATAACTAGATCCAAATATAAGAAAGTCATTGTCATATCAGAATCAAGTGATAGTGATCACTCATAAAATGAGTTAACTAATATTTCTCAATGTATGAACAAGATTTTTGGAAATAAACACTTTCAATACAGATTCAAAAATAAATATAGGAAGGACAAGAAAGACTCAGAAGTAACATGTTATGAATGTAAAATATCAGGTCATATCAGACCAGATTGTCTTTTACTAAAAAGAAAAGATAAGAAGGATAAATATTCTGAAAAAATAACGAAAAATTATTACATTTAAAATAAAAATAAATTCTTGAAGTAAAATGATACTTGGAGTGCAAGTGGTGTTGATTCATCAGATTAATCCTTAAAATAAAAATATTCTAGTCAGAAGAATATAGGACCCATGTCTAGGATACCTATTCAAAATCATTGTTTCATAGATAAGGTACACAATGCTGAATCTCTTAGAAATGTATCTTTAAATGAAAATTACCCAGATGAGAAACATTATTACTATTCGAATGAATAATCTTATTCAACAGAAAACAATTTAGATTCTTTTGAAGAAGTATCCAGATTTAAAAAATTACTTGAAAATGAAAATTCTAAACTCAAGAAAAAGCTTGATAAGGAAAGTTATAGAACATATATTATTACAAAAGAAGTATCAGATCTTTCAAAAGATCTTAATAAGAAAACTCTTGATTTGGAAATATCTTAAAAACCCTTAAGGAAGTATGTTTTGAGAAGGTTAAACTTTCTAAGGACTTTGAACAACTTATTTTAAAGAAAAATGTTTTTGAAACTAAAAACAATTCCAAAACAATTTCTTTTGAGAATGATTATTTAGTCATTCAACTAAAATATGAAATATTTTCTCTTAATAAACTTTTATCAAACTTTACTATTGGAAGGAAGGAATTTTGAAAATTTTATTCTCAAATTCATCCTCTAAGGAATAGTTCTGGAATTGGTTACACTCACTCAAAACTAATTTTCAGTCACAACTATTTTGTTTCTCAAAATGCTTCTTTCTATAATAAATGTCAATGTGGTGGGCATTGGGAAAGAAATTATTCTCTTAATAAAACACAATCTTTAGGATTTCATAAATCCCATTTTTTAAAACAAATGTGGATTCCTAAAATTCTTTTATCTAATATTTCTAGATCCAAACAAGTTTGGGTTTCTAAAAACTAATTGTTTCTTTTTCAATAAAACAAGAAGTGTACTAATAACAAGAACATTTAGTACATGGATAGTGGTTGTTCTCAACACATGACTGGAAAAAAATATTTCTTCGAAAATATTATTGAAATGAAAGGTGGAAGAGTGACCTTCAGAGATAATTCCCAGGGAAAGATCATTGGTATAGGTAATAGTTTTCTTTTAGGAAAAGTTTTAATTTCAACTATTTTGTTTGTTAAAGTTCTTAAGCACAACCTTATCAATATATTTCAATTATGTGATGAAGGTTACCTTGTGAATTTTAGGAAAGATAAATGTTTAGTTCACAATTCCAAGGATAAATTAATTCTTTCTTCCCATAGGCATGAGAATGTAGACACAATCAACTTAGAAAACATTAGGAGCCAGGAATTACCATGAATAAGTGAAATGGAAGTCCAATATTTTTTATGGCATTGAAGGTTAGGACATTGTAACCTAAGGAACCTTTGTAAACTCTCAATAAAAAGGATTGTTAAGGATATACTGGATCTAAGGTATGATTTTTCAAAATTTTGTGACCCTTGTCAATATAGCAAGAAACATAAAACTATATTTAATTCAATCAATGAAGTTTCAACATCTAATGCATTATAGTTAGTGCACATGGATCTTTTAGGTCTTACAAAAACTAGAATCACTAGAGGAAAATACTGTGTATTTTTTTTAGTTAATGACTACACAAGATTTACATGGGTATATTTTCTAGAAAATAAATATGAATCCTTTTTATATTTCAAAACTTTTAGAGCCCAAATTAAAAATGAGAACCTACCACTGATAACTATTCGTAGTGATCATAGTGGAGAATTTCAAAATTCGGATTTTGAAACCTTTTGTAGTAAAAAAGGTATTACTAACAACTTTTTAGCTCCAAGAACCCCTCATAAAAATGGTGTTGTTGAGAGAAGGAATCATATTCTTCAAGAAATGACAAGAACAATGTTGAGTGGATACTCAATTTATAAGAATTTATGGGCTGAAGTTGTTAGTACTGCATGTTATACTATAAATCGTGTTTTAACTAGACCTTTTCTTAATAAAACACCTTATGAATTGTGGACTATATGAAAACCTAAAGTCTCTTACTTCAGAGTGTTTTTATGAGAAGTATTCATATTTAATACAAAATATAATTTTCATAAATTCTCACCCAAATCCGATGAAAGAATATTTCTAGGTTATTCCACAACTTCTAAGGCTTATAGAGTGTTCAATAAAAAATCATGTATTGTTGAGGAAACAGTGCATGTCAAATTTGATGAAACTAGACCCTTTGTTTTTAAACAATCCTTACCTACATCAACTAATGTGTTTTTACAAACTGATTATCAACCTATGATTGAAAATTATTATAATAAGGGAAATACTCAAGAAAATGTTTCTGAAACATTTACCCTATAAGACTTTCTATATTATGTTGATGAACATGCTTTACAAAACCCAATAAATTGTTTCTTAAGAATAATCCTAGTAATAATATCATTGGTGATGTAAATCAACTTTTAAGGACTAGAAATTTCTTGAGAAATGAAATATAACATCTTGCTTTTCTATCTCAATTTGAACCTAAAACTTTTAATGGGACCTTAGGGGATAAAGATCAGATTAAATAAATGCAAGATAAACTAAATTAGTTTGAAAGGAATCAAGTTTAGACTTTGGTTGAAAGACCTAAAGAAAAAACTATAATTGGAACTCCAATTGATACCTCAAATATACTTGATCTTGTTGAAGTTGGAAAACCAGTGGATCAAACAACTTTTAGAGGTATGATAGGAAGCTTGTTATATGATATCTAGTTGTCCAGAATTAATGTTTTCAGTATTCTTATGTGAAAGATGCCAATATAATCCAAAATAATCTCACTTAAAAGTAGTGAAAATAATTTTTCACTACTTAAAGGGAACTTTGGATTTAGGACTATTCTTTACTTCTGAAAATGATTTTGTTTTAAAAAGTTTTTCAGATGTTGACTTTAGTGGATGTAGAATGGATAGAAAGAGTACATCTGGAACTTGTCACTTCTTATGAGATTCCTTAGTTTCTTAGTCATTAAAGAAGCAACACTCAGTAGGACTTTCCACCACTAAAGCTGAATATGTAGCAGCTAGAAGTCGTTGTGCTCAGGTGTTGTGGATGCAACAAACACTCACTAACTATGGCATGAGTTTTTCTAAAACTCAAATACTATGTGACAATACTAGTTTCATTTATCTTAGTAAAAACCCTATAACCACTCACATAAAAAACACATAGATAGTAGGAATCACTTCCTTAGGGGTCACACACAAAAATCATATATTGTTTTACAATTCATCAGAATGCAAGAACAACTTGCTGACATCTTCACGAAACCATTTTCTTCAGATAAATTTGAATACGTTAAACAGAAACTAGTAATGATCACTATTAAGTGATCATTCAAATATATTTAATTTTTAAACCATCTCCTTACATTAAGTTACTCTTTTTTAAAGGGATAGTATACAAATTTTTATCAGTTTCACCTTTCAGTTTAATGTTTATCGATTTTACCCTATATGTTTTTCAGTTTTATTTTATCGGTTTTACTTATTAGTTTTGTATATATCGATTTTGCATGAATCAGTTTTGTTGTTAAATTATTTCACTTATTTGTTTTATAGTTTACCAGTTTCACTATAATCGGTTTTAGTATTTATTTTTTCATTGTATTGATTTCATAATTTTATCGATTTCATGACTTTATCGGTTTCTGAATTTTATCAGTTTCATGTTTTCTGTCAGTTTCATGTTTCAGTTTCATAATTATCGGTACCAGATTAAACTATCGGTATTATGATACTTTATTGGTACTAAATTATTGGCATTGAAATACTTTATTGGTACTATATTATTAGTATTTGTTTACCTTGTCAGTATTATACTATCATTATTGGATAATTCTATCAGTACTAAATAATTAGTATCATCATATTTTATTTTATCGACTTTAAAAGTTTTATCTATTTTATTTTTTATAATTTTCATTTTTTTCATAAGAACAATATGTTGAAACTAATATATCTATCCCGGAACTCCGACAGGTACAATTTCTAAAGTTTTATTTTGGTTGTTCCAATAGTTGTTTCTTAATTCTTTTAATTCTAAATATGTTTCTATCTAAATAAATTTTTTTTAAAGAAAACCTCAAGAGTTCTAAATCATTCTTGACCATTTGATCTCTCAGATCTAATCTTGACCATAAATTTATTTTTAAAAAAACCTCTCCTACATCGAACTCATCTGTTTTTCTCTCAAGATCAATTGCTCTATAAATAGTCAGCATGGTTTGAAATCGGTTCTTACCTCACTTTTTGTAATCATAGATCTACTCATCTTTTGTAATCAGCAGAACCTTCAGGGTGTGAGTTAGTCTTTCATGACTGAGTCTACTGCTTCTTCTCCAAAAGAAATGGATCCAAAATAATTCTCTTCCAAGACCTTTTGGGGTGAAAGTTTTGTCTCCTGAGACTTTTATGAGTCTTTTGATTCATCTTTAAAAAGTATTATAAGTTTTCATGTATGGGAATCAATTTGTGTAGAAAGACCGGGTTTTGATCAATATTATGTCTATCATGATGTGGTGTTACAATTTTATGAATCAGTAGAGATAGACAAGGATATTAATATTTCTTTTATGATGTATGAAAAGACATATAAAACCTCCTCAAAAAAATAAACTATGTTTCTAGGTGTTCCTTTTGAGGGAGATGTATTATGTCCTTCTCGTAAGTTATCGAAAGATGATGTAACTTTTGATAGGTCTAAATCTGAAGAAACACTTTTTAAAATCCATGAAGACAAAATAAAAATAAGTCATTTATCAGTAGATAATATACTTATATCCCTCTGGAGTCTAGGTTTTTTAGTTCTGAGAAAGCGTGATAAGGAAACATTAAAAGTTTCAGGTGTTTAATTTCTTAATTACTTAATGAACATTAGGAATTTCAACCATATGGGGTCTATATTCTAGACAATTATAACGTTCAAATATGGTGGTATAAAATCTTAGTTGATCATGTTTCCTAAAATTATCAATAATTTTTTGAAAGAATGATTAGTCTTGTGTACTATTTCAATCAAGTCAGATCTAACTTCCTTTAAGGATTCCTTAATCAGTAAGGATATAGTAAGGAGGCTCAACTTATGATTCAACCCTGAATCGAATTTTTTTGAGAAAGATCTGGATGCTGAGAAATAAAAATAAGTTACTAAAGGTAGTAAGAAACCTTCTAAGCCATTAAAGACTACTTTAAATAAAATAAATGTAGTTAAGACTACAACTCTAAAGCCTTCAAATAAATGAAAGGTTTTATCTGATGAGGTTGTTTTTTAATGGGGAAAGAAAAATAAAGAAAGGAAAGAAGGGGATCCTTAGTTTGGATTGGATCCTTCTGAATCCTTGGCTTTGAAATTAACATATGAAGAAACTCTAAATGAATAGGAGAGAAAGAAGATATTTAAGAAGAGAAAGGCTGAGGCTATTGACATTGATAGTCTTCTTAGAATTACTAGACAACTAAAAACTAGAATTAAAATCAGGGATCCATCTGTTAAGTCTCAATTTGTTCCAGCTGAGAAAGTGAAGGAGAAACAAATTTCTGAACTTTTGGCTACAAAATCTCTTGATCAAGAATATGAAGTATAAGAATTAGATCAGGAAGTAGAAGGGAAAGAATAATAGGGACAAGAATATTTAGTAGTGGAAGAAAAAGAAGATACAAACAAGAGGAGTAATATCGCAGAATCCTCAGAAGTTCCATCTTTCAATTTTCCATCTCCAGATCCTTAGTCTTACAAGAAATATTATCAAAAGGTTTTCTCCAAGAAATTTATTCATATATCTGATAAAGAAGAAGAAGATGATAATGATGATGAATAATCCAATAAGGATCGGAATCATCCAACTCAAGTTATTGGCACTGAAACTCATTTCGGTGATCTCCCCCAATACACTGAGGACACGGATTCTAAAAGAAAATCATTGTGAAAGGGGTTTAGTACATTGAATAGGCCTTGAATAGATTGGAGAAGTTTTTACCATTCATTCCAAAAGTTTAAGCAGGACTGGAAATTCTTTCAAATGCCCATAATGATAGAACAGATTCTATTAAAGGTTTTAATAGATTGGTTTCTAAGCCTTGAATTTGATTTCAAGATTTTCAAATAACATGATACTGAGAACAGTAAGGCTTGAAATAAGGTTGTGAAGTGGTCTTATAACGTTGATGAAATCCTAAATAACCTTTGGGACAAGCAGGAATAATTGGTACACCAAGTAAATAAACTCAACTCTCTCTATATAAAGTTTATTGATGATTTGAATGAAAAGTCTGAATAATTTCAAATACCAAATACGTCAAAATAAGTTGCCTCAAAAGATCTTGAGAGTTTAAAGGAAAAGTTGGAAAACAAGAGTAATGAGATTGTTTTACTCTCAAATAGAGTTTCTATCTTATAAAAATCATATAAACTCGGGATGGATTATTTCAATAACTAGGCATCAAGACTTAAAGATTAGGAAGCAATTGATCGGCTCCATGAAGACAGGCTCTAAAATCCAAAAATGATTATTGTTAAAAAGGATGAGAAGATGAAGGCTCAGCAAGAAGCTATTTATAAACTCATGGAGGATAAAAATGAGTTCAAAAAGATAAATCTTACAATATTTAATCTTTTGTAAAAACAAAAAGAGAAATAATGGGTTTTTAACTCTTGTTGTAATGAAATTTTTTGTTTCAAGTAACAATTATTATTTCATACTCTGTTTCTCTAACCTTTTGCAGAAAATAAATACTTTCCCTTATTCTTTTTGAAAATCACAAAGGGTAATAATGGTAGTGAAAATAAAATTTTTTATGAATTTCTTGTTAAGGGGGAGAAATCATAAGTAAAAGTAAATAGAATATGATCCCTTGTGAGTTGTTTTTAAACCAAGGGTGGAATTAGTCATATTTACTATTATTTCAGAAGAGTTACTATACTTAGGGGGAGATAAGGTTTTATTATCTATTTTGTTTTTTTTTTTGCCTTTTTATTTCCAAAAAGGGATAGATTACTTAGTCAAAATGTGTTTCGACTTTCCCGTCAATCATTTTTTTTAGAAATCACAAACCATGTATATCGTAATCATATATATTGTTTGTCATGTGTGTTGTTTCACAATCTAAATCACTCACATTTTCTTTATTATATTTTTCATTCTTATTATATTCATGTATGTTGTTCACTCACATTGTTTTATATGTTGTTTAAATCATAACCAGATTATGTTTTGCATCATAATCAATAATTGTAATAAGATTTTGTCTTACATCATAATCAGGAATCACAACTAGACTATGTATCACATAGTAACCAGGTTATTATAACCATATGCATCATGATCAGGCTAAGTACCACATCATAATCATGTATCATAACCAAGTCATGTATCGTAACTATGTCATGTATCATAACCAGGTCGTCGTGACCATGTGCATCATGACTAGGCTAAGTACCTCATCATAATTATGTATCGAAACCAAGTTAATTATTGTATCATAGTCATGAATCGTTACCAAGTTATGATTTTTATTCTTATTAATTCATTATATTCAAGTATCGTAATTAGATTAAATATCATGAATCATAACCATGTTAAGAACTATAACCAGGTTATAAATTTTAATCTTGATATGCATTGTTATCATGATAATCCTGGTAAACAAGTTGTTTATTGTACTTTTAAAATGCATTAAATTCTTATCATAACTCCTATACCGATTGAATTTTACTCATACTCATTTTTTCATATCTTATTACTTACTATTTTCTAACCTAAAATGATGTTGTTGAGTTGTTTGTTTAACAATCAAAATGATGTCATATATTCATTTATTTTGATCATTATAAGTCCAGGTGTCCATGTCCCTCCGAGTTTTTTGGAGAAATATGACCATTGGAAGAAATATGGTCATTGAAACCTAAAGCCTATAAATAAAAGGTCATTCTAAATAGAATACACAACTTTTTCTTCTATCATGTTCTATATAGAGATGATGTGACTTCTCTCTTTCTTCGTGTAAAATACTTGAAGATACATGAAGTGAACATATTGTTCCATGATTTGGTATTTCTAGAAGTTATTTGTTTCTCCTTTGTGTGACTGACCATTGTGATAACAATCATGGGATTTTGGGGATAGGAAGACGTGTTGTTGATCATCGTATCAAGGGCTTTCAACTGCTTGAAAGGAAGAGGTGTCGATTACTGTCCTAATCAAGGGCTTCCGGGGATAGGAAGACAGTCGTTCCGATCATCGTATCTAGGACTTAGCAAGGTGGGGGTAAGACAAACCTTTTATACTAGGTGAAAGGATACTCTACTCTTTGGGATAAAATAATTGTAATACTTTTACATTTCCACTTCTATTTGTATTAGAAAGATAATTGTATTGTTTCCTCTTTATTTTCATATTCATTTCAATTGTAATTGTTTCAATTAAGATTCATTCTTTACACATTGTATTAATAGATTATATATGTTATATGGTAGAATAGTTTACTTTTGTATTACTCTGATCATTGTATTTAATTCAAATACAATTGTTTTTTATTACTTATAGTATTACATCATTTAGTATCCATCAAATCCAAGACCTATATGGTAAATTGTTTTTATTTTGAATTTTATTAGCTTAAGACTTCTTAAAATAAGTTCTTTCTTAAGTGTTTAAATACAAATTTTTTAAACCTAAAATTCACCCCCCCCCCCCTCTTGTATTGTGCCATCTAATATACATATATATCTATATTAAGATCCAATATAATACATACTAGTGTTTATCAAGTACATAAATATATTATGTTTCCCCACCAAATGAATTTAAGTTATATTTTATGGGTATTCACTCATCATACTTAATATATAAGATAAATTGTGATAATGACATAAGATAACTATTGTGATTGGTATAATATAGATATTATATAGAATATTACTCCTATATTCTTTCTCTAGGAATATTGAGGGCCATTATGTCCTTAAAATAATGTTTCCATAAAATATTAATAATGAACATTTTTTAGTGTCTTCTAAGTTATCCCTTTTTTATACATACCCAATACATGGTTTTCATCATGACAATGATTTCATGTGGAAATATCTCTATAGATATTCATATGTATTATTTGTGTTTCTTCACATTGATCTTTCATATAAAATAAATATCCCATCAAATTTTTCACTAACAGTAATTTTGGGATTTCATTTTGTTGGAAAGTTTTTCATCTACTTACTGCATGAGAGATACATAAATACACCTTTAGCCCATTTTTATACAAAGGAATTATTTTCATTTTTCATAAATTCATATTTTGAATACATTATTTAAAAAAATATCTAAGACTAAGAATATTAATTCAACCCATAAATGGATTGTTGTATCTTAAAAATATTAAAATATTTTAAAATATATTTAAAAACTATGGGCTATATTATATCAAAATACTCAAATAAATTACCAAAATGGAATTTGTATTTGAGAACAATTTGATATAAATCTAAAACATATGATTTTTCTATTATTAAAAGGATTTGAATATATTTGATAATTTCCATTGATGTAATGGTTTCTTGATACTCAATTGAATAAATTTTAAAAAAAATAATTAGAAATTAAACATTATAATTAGAGATTATTCCATCCCTATTTCTCTTATTATAGAGGACCCACTTACACCAACTTGGATTCACTACATTTATTAGATATACCAGATTCCAAACCTACTTAATGTATATAGATTTTATTTTATATTCCATTAGTTTTAACTATATTTTATTTAGAATATATGATTTATTCTTCATAAGAATCCAAATAAACATCTAGGAATATTATATTATATTTAAAAAAATGCGAAATCTATATCTCTTGAGTTCTTCATGAAAACTACAAATATATTATATATATATATATACTCAGTTCATTTTCAAATATATATATATCATAAATACAATCTTCTTAATAATAAAAAACTTCACTGAGAATATATTTTTTCTCAAAAATTATTTTTTAAATAACATACCCTTCTAGATTTAAAAAATGTCATGATATAAACACTATTTTCATTAATTTACAATGAATCCAATACCCTTGTATTCTTTTCTTAAATATTCCAATACATGAAATGAAATGGTAGTATAAATAAGCATCATCCAACATCATAACAAATACATAAAAATACAATAATATTAAAAACCAAAATTCTGTTTTAAATAGTTTTGGAATACTGATAAAAATGTAATTTAAAAAATCGAGCCTCCTTTGATATCAATTTATAATGCTAATCAACAATGTCTTGGTGATACATTATTACTATCCATGTGATGTTAGTCACTCAAATGGAAAGGGATGGTATTTGGGCTATTGAACACAAAACTGTCTCTAAAATGAGAAAAAGTAAATAAAAATAAGAATCATCTTTTCATTCTATAAACAAAAATGAATAATATACCCCTCCTCCTTGTTATTTGAATCTATAGGGGCATTCACTAGCATATAATGGAATATAAACTACTATATAACCTTAGGAGGTGTAATTATAATCCTCAAAATATTTTTAGAGTATTAAATGGAATTTATAATGTTATAAGGTGTTAAACCACCTTGGGGTTTAATTGATGAGACTCTATATTAGTTTGAATAATAAAAAATATATTCTTAAAATAATTCATAAATTATGATAATTAAATTATTTCATTTTTTATGCCATCAAATCCCAGTACATAATGCCAATGTACAAATTCATCATGAATTTGTTATTTCCTAATGTTTAATTGTTAATAATATTAACAACTCATTATTTATATTACAAAACCATATAAAGTATTTAATTAAATTGCTTTTTTAATTAAATATTTATAATTCTCTAATAAAATTATTATTTGTGTTTGTCACAAATATAAAAAATTCAACTACATGGACTAATAACATTAACATAAGTAATCCTAATTTGAATTATATTGTGTGGGACCCCAGGGGTCCTTTGTAATGGTGGAAATTCTTATGAATCACATCCATAATCATAATATAAGAGTGATATGTAGAAATATTCTATAACTTCCTAAATTCAAAATGGGATTAGTGTGATCAAATCAACCATATGCTCATTAGTAGTGTTATGTTTTCCTTAACAACTAAATTAAATACCTAATATTATTAGGGATAAAGTTTTATAGCATATCACTTTTTCTAAATTCATCAAATGAAAAGATCCTCAATTTTTATATTACATGTAATTTTCATGAAATGTACATTGACATATTCTCTATACTCAATTATAGGATATAATGACATAAACTATTCATACAAGTGGAAACACCATATCTTAGTTAGTAAAACACCCATAATTGATTTCTATCATTCTCATTTACCTTATATTAATCAAAATTATTAGGTTTAATTAAATAGGTATAAAATTAAAAAACATTACAAGTATGGAAAATTCTGATAACCTCAATTTGAATGATCATATTCAATTTCCACTTATGTATCACTAATGATTTATATTTTTTAATCCATTTGATAAATTTTATTCATGTAAAACTAAATAAATTTTTACTAAAATGTATCCCATGAGTGATCAGTTATGTATCGGTATAAGTGATTCTAATTATACTGATCTTAATATATCATCACAAACCAACTTGATGATCATATATGTTGTATGACCTATAAATATGCATATACATTAGGTTTGTTTCAAGTAATATCCATTTTTATAGAATATGTTTAAATATATGGTAAAATATTTCTAGAAGCGTATATTAAATTATAAATCAACTTCAAAATCTAAAAATACTTGAATGGAATATGGTATAAACACTAATATAGAAACATCAAGGGGCTCTCCAAGGTTAAAATCATCATGAGAGTTATGTTTTAGGTTATCCCATTGATATCATAATTACTATCCTTATAAATGAAATTTTTTATTGATAATTTGAAACTAATTTTTTTATGTAAAAAAAAATTATGTGTGATTTTGGAAAAAACATAATAAAATGTTAGTTGTATGGTAGAAAATTAAAGGATGATACACTACTGGAAAATGGACCTATCCCCACAGTTTTCCCCAAAACCATGGGGATAGGTACCCATATACCCATGGTTTTGGAAAGCCGTGGGTATAGGTGACTTTTCAAGACCTATAACCACGGTTTTCCAAAACCGTGGGTATAGGGGGGTCTATCTCTACAGTTTTCCAAAACCGTGGGGATAGGTCCTGAAAAGTGACATATCCCCACGGTTTCCCAAAACTGTGGGTATAGGGGTACCTATCCCCACAATTTTGGGGAAAACCATGGCGATAGGTCTGGGCTAAAATTATTATACCCATGGTTATGAAAACCTATGGGTATAGGTCACTTTTGTGTGCGTGGGGAAAAAATTCCTGTGGGAAGGAAAAAAAATTTGGCGGGAACCCTATACCCACGGTTCTTCCCTCTATACCCACGGTTTTTATAAATATATTTAACTAAATATATATATATATATATATATATACATATAGGTGATGTTAGGGTAGTGTTTAGACGCGGTGTTTGCAGCGAAGAGGTCGTGAGATCGAAACTCGGCGCCTGCATTTTTTTAGGACCTATACCCACGGTTTTGAAACCATGGGTAAAATTCGCTGACACCGTGGCAATTGGCTATGTTTTAGTGACCTGGTGGCAGTACACCTATACCCACGGTTTTGGAAAACTGTGAGTATAGGCTGGGGACCTATCCCAACGCCATTCTAGCCCATGGGTCCCAAAACCATGGGTATAGGCTATACCCACGGTTTGGGGGGTTATACCCACGGTTTTAAACCGTGGGTATAGGCCATTTTTTCAGTAGTGATAGATAAACCTACTTATATACAAATAATTGATGATCATAATGAAAATATTTACAAAAAAGGCTAAAAATCATAGAGTACAAGGAAAAGGACTATAACATATTGGAATAGAAAATACATACTTGTGATGAAATAAGGAATTAGTCAAAATTTATGTGTGCTTTTGGAAAAAAACATAATAAAATTTTAGTTTCATGGAAGAAAAATCAAGGATGATAGCTAAAACTACTTATATACAAATAACTAATGATCATAATGAAAATATTTACAAAAAAAGGCTAAAAAATCATAGAGTACAAGGAAAAAGACTATAACATATTAGAATATAAAATACATACTTGTGATGAAATAAAGAAATTAGATAAAATAATTAATATAAGTATGATTCATGTGACAAGATGGGGAATGGATATAGTGAAATCAATATTCAAAAATAATTAATTGATGAAAAATAAAGTAAAAATGACCCATTGGAAGAAAACATTGATTCCAATAGATGGTCTATATATCAACCTCTTCTTCTGGAATAAATGACCATGGTCAGAACTGAGTGAAAGAAACTCAAAAAATATTATAAATCCATGGATAATAACCAATAATTCCATCTAATAATAACCTCCTTTAATTCCTTAAAATTTTGATGATTAATTAAATAATTTTAAAATTATGACCTTGAAAAGTGGATAGGGATCATGAACCATGTTTGTATGGGTATAGAAACCCTATTTCAATAGTTATATTCCATATATTAAGAAGTAAGTGTAAGGAAATCCTCACTATATATTAATAAATTAAGGATAAATATTAATCAGGATAAACTCACAATTGAAAAACAATTATATAAAAATAAATTTCAATAGAACAATTTATAATGGATACAATATCCAAATGAGTAATAATCATGTATTAATGCACGTTAAGACGTAAAATTAAAATTTCTCAATGATTTTTTTCAACTATAAATAAATTCTTGATAATATAAAACCTCTATAAATTGAATGAGAAAATATTTTGTCTAATAATTCGAGAGTAAAATGGATCATTACAGAGTTATTATGGATAATGAATCAACCCATTTCAAAAAAAATTAGTCATCTTCTCTAAATTGAAGGACTTTTTCATCTTCTATTTCTTAATATTCAATTAAATAATCCCTAATTTATCTCTATATTTTTTTTAGTAATTTTAAAATGGTGAAATTACCCAATTTGTTTCAATCATATTATCATTCCATCATCCAATTTATTGATCATTGATTTTTTAAGCAAAGAAAATTCCCTTCAGTCTATATTTTTATCATATTTGTTTCACAGTTTTGGAATTGCATGCTACCAATCCTTGATTGAATAGTTTTTTGGTAAATAGAATTATTTATTTTATCAAAAGGTAGATCTAATTATATCCACTTTTTTATTGATATATCCATAACATCCACCTTCCAATATCTATTAAAATCATATATGATTCTAGGGGAAAACTTCTCCTTAATATATAATAGGGGAAGTAATAATTTATAAGCTAAAACCACCTCATGATTTTTCATTTCATATCCATCCATACTTTTAAGATTAGTTTTAATTTCTTTTTATCATTATTATGTCTCTTTATTTACTTTAAATTAATTTTCTTTTCATGAGATTAACCATTTATGGAGAGTAAGAATAATGTATCAAGTCACCATATAATATATTGTTTCACTTACATTCAGAAGATTTATTTTTTCATTTTATAATGTATATTTTTTTACGGAACATATAGAATCACAAAATTTTTATTCAATTATTTATAAATTCATTTTTTGAGCACATATTATTCTACCAATTCCAATTATTTATTATCCAATTAGTATTTCATAATTTTCTTATTTTTCATTGTAAATTATTTTTTACTCAATTTTTTTAAATTTATTCAGCAACGTTTTAAGTCATTCTTTTTGGATTTGGTTTTAAATTCACACCCATTAGATATTTCCTATTGAAATTGATCTTATTTATTATTATGTGGAATAAAACTTTGTTTGATCTCCAAGTCCAAAAATATTTTATATTTTCATCTAAAATTAGATATAAGGTAAAGATACACATTGAATCAGTTGCTCTCCACCTGATACATAATAATATTTATAAGAATGTGTCTTATTTTTTTCTTTATTCACACCACTTTAACTATTGTGTTATGATTATTTTTTTCATATTAAAATTGTAATTTATTTTTATATTCCTCTAGTTTATTTTTAAATTAATTTTACCTACTAGAAATAGATGATGGAATCAATTTTTGTCTAAAAAATTATTCCCATTAATATTATCATTATAGACCTTATTACATTTTTATAATGGAGTAAAAAATCATTACCAATTAGAAATTACAAATTTTTATTCAAATATTTATTTTCATAATATTTCCATCCCTAATAAGATTAATATTTTATAAAAACATGTTTCATCACATTAAACATCTCATGATATCGTGAAATTTCATAATCCTTCCTTTAATAGGTATGTACCAGAGATTATAACTATATTTTATAATTAATAAGGCCTAATGGAACCCCATAAGGACTTGGATGGTAAGAATTTATCCTAGGAAGCTTCCGAATACTCAATAATGGAAGATGAAAAAGATAATATGAACTCTATGAAAATCATCATATTAAATCATTAATAAAATGAATATATGAATTAAAATTTTCTATAATAGTTCTCTTAAATATTTCCTTTTTATAAAACACGGAATGAAAGTTTAAATAAGATGATCTACCAGAAAACTCTCTGTTATTAATAAAATTATAATCCTTTAGGAAACCTTCTAAATTCATTTATTCAAAAAATATCATTGAATGATCTACATAACATAATTATTCTAAAAAATTAAGCTATAAATAATATAGTCTATCGTAGTTATCTACTTTAATGAAATATACATTTTTAAGTGAATTTTTATTTCTTGACTTATTTTTGTGTCATAATTAAACATTTTCTAATTAAAAATAGAGTATATATATTATATAATATGAAAAAAAGATTAATAATCACAAAACTAAAATAAACTTTTTTGATGTCCTCAATATATAGAAATACATAAAAATGATAAATAAACTTCATAAAATTAAAAATAGTATAATTTGATAATAAAGAAATATAAATAACATATCTACTAAATTATATTTTGGCACATCATAGACTCTTGTAAATACCACATCCATGAATGACACTATAAAACAAAGTATTATAAACAAATTGATATGTTTCAAAGAATTTGTAGATAACTCTAAGGGAACACTATGTAAAATCAGAATAATGAAAATAAGAATCATTTATTGAAAATATAACTATAATATGTTTAATGGAATAATAACCAACATATAGAAAAGTGACTTAGTCGTTTTAATTTTAAACTGAAAAGTAAGTAGTACATAACTTGAATAAAATAAAATAAATACCAATATTATAATTGAATAAAAAAATATTCATATTATGCATCTTAAATAAAGTATGATTACAAATTTTAATAAGGTATGTTTTAATTAATTAGTAAAAAACTTGATTTTATATTCATTTTTTAAGAAAAATTTCCTACATTATTCTAGGAATTATTTTGATAAAATAAATATTTTTTCTATAATGGGAATTTATAAATTTTTCATTATTTTTTTATTTTTCGAAAACAACATTATGTTTTGGGTAAATAGTAAAAATATTGTTCTTCAAATACAATATGTTTTATGATATAATATTAAAGAAATAATTCATTAATGGACTCTATAATGGTTTAAATGCAATAAATTATTCTTAATAAGTAAAATTATTTATGTAAGTATTATTAATATAATTTATAAACCTACAATGAAATTTTTATATTATAAAAGGATAATTGTTCCATTAATATACTATTTTTTTATTTTATTTCATTCTTTCACATAAACTACATGATTCACTATAAAAAGGTTTAAAAGTTAAAATATATATATTATTAATTAATCTGTATTCATTTGAGTAAATAATACCACTATTTATTTTTTTGTCTTTAAATGATTTTTTATTGATATTTTATCCCAAATAGCCCTCCCTTTAAATAAAAACTCTCTCTCACACCCCCATAAATAATAATACCGATAAGTTGTACCATTTACCAATAATTATCCCTAAAAATGATAATACATATCCATGGTGTCTTTGGTATATTCTGATTCCACTCCACACTAAGTCTTTATGGCATTAGTCCCTTAACAAAGATTAATTGTTAAAGAAGAGGTAACCCCCTTTCTCATTATTTAGTTTTTTTCCTCTATTAACAAATAATTATTCCATTTCACTGTCCTTCATAAAAAAATATTTTCTAATAACATATTATTTAAATTTTATATTAGTATTATATTATGTTATAAACATTGTGTAATGTATATAATATCTCTGGCCCTCATTTAAAAAATGCCACTAGTTTCCACTAGTTGAAAATTTTAATATTTCAATCAAATATGTAATCATTCCATTCTTTCATTAAAAAAATTAATAAGTAATTTATAAATTTAAACAATTTAAAAACCAAAATAAATAAATATAAAATAATTATAAAAGAATATTATTACAAAATTAAATTTTTTATATGTGAGTTTCAAGCGTAAAAAAATAAAAATAAGACCAAAAGTGAGGGGATTCCTCACTGATTTTATCCTATTAGGGTGTGAATTAATAATTATTACCCTTTATTCATTAATTATTTTTTTATTCCATGCACGCACAGATATATATATATATATATATATATATATAAATATATATATATGTATGTATGTATGTGTGTATGTATGTATATATGTATGTATGTATGTATATCCCTCTATTTATTCTCTATTTGTAACATATTTCTTCTTAATATCCCATTTATGTTCATTATAAAATTACGTGGAACTTCTCTCTCTTCTCTTTGAAAATCAATCTTTTTTACTTGTATTCTTTTAGAGGACTTTTTATAATTTATATAACACTTCTAATTTTCTTTATTAATTTTTATTTTCTAGATATCTATATTTTATTATCTTATTATTTATATTTATTTCCACTTTTTTATCTTTTGATGAAAAATTTGAGAGGAATTATTTTAAATTTTCTTTTGACTCCCTCCCTTTTATACTTTTGATCCTCTTTACATTATTAATGGTATATATCTTCCTTGTAATTATAAATGAATATTTATCTATCATAATTATATCCAAATAACTTTATTCTATCCCTTATGATTAATTATATCTATTTCAAAATACTAATTTAAATTTAATGTTATGTTCTGATGATTGAGTTTATTATCAAACCCATTTCCAAATTCATGTGAGGTTATCTATGTTATTCTTATGTATTTCTATATGACTGACATGTCCTTTCATCTATATAAAGGACCCTTGATATTGAACATATTATTACATCAATGGTGATTCTATATTTATACACACTTCCATTATATTGTGTAAAACTTCAAATCTTATGAGGTCATTATTTGTTAATATGATGCAATTATCTTTTACCACTATTTTATGAATGGGAATGATATAGGTAGATTTATCTATTATGATATGGTTTATTGGATTCCAACCATGACTTTTGATTATGATGGTTTATTATTATACATTTACCACGTTCCACAATTTTGTTATATGATTATTTTTAGTATGATCTTATGATTATGATATCTTAATGACTATTATACTCACTCATTTACCCATGTTGATTTATGTCTTCTTTCCATTCCTATTACTCCTCCCCTTATTAGGCTATTAGCTCACCCTTTGAATTTTACATGTCCTCGGGAAATCACTTTTATTAATAAGATTATAAAGGTCTATAAGTGGAAAATGGTGAAGGGTTTAAATGAATATTAAATATTTATTTTGAATTAATGTTATATGAATATAATTTTCTAAAACACTGACCTGTTAATTTTTGGATTTATATTATAATTTATGTTTTCCATATAAATTATGTAATAATTATGTAATAGGTCTATAGGTCCATATAATTGAAATCAAATAAAGGTTTATCTAATTTTGGAATTAAGTTTCATAATAAAATTGAACCTAGTTTAAAAATAGGTATTTCATATTTTTAGACCCTATCATTAATTTACTCATATGAAAAATTTATTTGTATATGATTTATTATTTGATTAATTGTTTTTCTCACAACAATTTTACATTTTATAAAATGGTGGATTTTTTTAAATATTTATAAAAAAAATTGTATATAATAATGACTATTATTATATGGTTAGTTATGATTATGGTAGTGAAAATGTCAATATTTATAAAATACACTAATATTAATGTTATGTACCAAACATACTAACAGGTATATGTATTTATCTAAAAAAATAATAGAGAAATTAACTTAAATAGAGTATTATTGTAATTAAGAATATATTAATAATAAAAATAGTTTTTATTATTTTATTTGAATGGTATTTTTTATTTAATTATCATTTTATGTGGTTGAATTATTTATAAAATTTATTATTATATATAAAGGGGAAAACATTTGATTGAATATATTATATAAGTCAATTTAAATGGAAATATTTAATGATTAGTTCAAATTTGACTACTTTTATATTATTTACTAATTTATGTTTAATTTTACTTAAATTAATGACAATTTTATTAATAATTTGATTTTTAAGTATCATTTCTTTTATTAAGATGATTTGTTGATCGAATAGAAATTTTGTTTCACACTATTTAAGTTGAATTGTTTCAATGGATTGCTAGTTGTGGAGATGTGAAAATTTATTGTTTTTTAGTTGTAAAAATTTTATGTTTATTTTATTATAACTGAATAAAATAATGATTTTGGTTTAACAAAAAAAACCATTTATGTCATAGGTATTTTATTTAATACTTTATAAATATGATATTGTTCAAATAATTTTTCTTTTAACTTATTAATATTTTGATATATAATTTTAAATATTAAATACCTATAGTTTTTGTATGATAATATTATAGTGTGTGTTATTTATTTAATTATGGAATATATTTATTTAAATTTAAAATAAATAATTTTTTTATAATTAATATTTTTAATTCATAAAAATTTAATCATTCATAGAATTGATTTAAATGGAATATATTTTAAGAATATTTTTCGTTGCATTTAAATTTGGTAATATAATGAAAAATGTTATAATTATATTTATAAATTGGTCAAGGTAACCACTATTCTCGATAGACCTGACCTAATAAAATTTCTATGTTGGATATAGATTATTTTCAAAAAAAGGAAAAAGGTGTATTTTTTAAACCAAAATAAAAATATAGTTGGGCACTAGTTTTAGTACGTGAGTTTCCCAACCCAAATATACTATATTATAATTTTGTTTTATAAAATCTATAATGTTATGTATTTAGTATTTAAAAATACTAATTTTTATATATAAATTTTATTTTATTTAATAATATTTTTTCAACTTGTTAATAAATGGGTCAAAAAAATTAAATTGGAATTTAATAAAAAAAATCAAGGTCTGATTAATAAACATGTTGGTCTTGGTCTAGTTAAGTTTTGAACAACTAATAAATAGATCATTTTTTTCTAGCTCAAACATGATAGGCCCAAACCTTCTATATTCTTAATTATGATGTAGGTAAATATTTATAATTATTATATTTTAATAATCAATTTTGTGTTATGTTTTTTTATAAATTTTTGGGAATTTTGAGAAAATATTGTGGAATATAGTTGTGTTTTGAGTCGTGTGAGTGAACTATACTTTGGGTTTAATCCAAGCCACGCCAAATTGTATGTGGAGATATGGATTACAAAACGGATTCCACGAAACATTAAAATAAGTTGTGTGATAGTATGTTGGGAAGCTTCTTCACTATAATGAGTGAAAATTATTTTCTGGACATTACACAATAGTGGTTTTCTATCCTGATGTATAGAGCTGTAATTTTTGGAATGAAGAGTGAAAAAATTTTAAATTTAAAAATTTGGTATCAAAAGTTAATTAATTTAATATTTTAATATTAATAGAACCATTATCTATATATATAAATATAATATCTCCCACTTTTAATTATTGTCATAAAATTGTTAAATATATAATTTTTTTACCAAAAAAATATACATAGTAAATATAACATTCAATTTAAACCATTAAATATTATAAAATTCCCAAAATAATTTTAGAATCAAATTTCACTAAGAATTTTTCTATAAATATTTATGGAACCACTATAGATTCCACATATATAACTATTTCTCATTTATCATAGCATCAAATATTCTTTGAACTTTTATGGGTATGTGCTTTGATCCTTTAATTAACTATCTTAGAATTTCAACAAATAAACTCCCAAATAATTACCACCAAATATATGTTCATATTGGTGTATAATTATAATGTTACATCATTATTATCAATATGAAACGCTATGATAGTTAGTGTATTATTAGGAACAACTACTCCACTGTAAATCATAATGGATGATGTTGACATAAATCATATTGGGACTAAAATACCCAATAAGACTTATGATGACACATGGAGGAGGGGTTAAATCAGGTTTAACCATTTTTTTCCAAATTTTAATCTATCTTGAAACCCCATAAAAATTTAACATCTATTTCCAGTAATTTCATATAGATATATTTTATGTTTTACTTTATAACCATACACTATAAAAGTATTGAAATTAATGGGCATACAATATTTTTATGAAGTTCGATACTATGACCTACTTCTTACTTAGATTTATTATTCAAACCAAAAACATTATTATCCACTATAATCAATGTTAGTTCAATTGGTTCATTGTTTCCTACACCTACACTATTAGTGTCTTACTAACATAAAAATCTCTACTTCTCATAGGCCATCCTCCAATCTCATCACACTATATTCACAGAGGATCACGATGATATCCTAGAATACCTTGAGTCACATAGGTTTTATGGAGTTCTAATATATATATATATATATATATATATATATATATTTATTTATTTATTTATTTAATTAATTAATTAATTCTTCCTTTAATGTTCTTATTAGCATTAGATTAGAAAACCTACACAACGTGCTTCTACACCAATCATATTGATCTACTTATTTGTAGAAGTGTATTTTTCAAATACCAATACGTATTTAATAATACTCATTAACTTTGTCATTTATTATAGATAAGCTTCATATATCTTATAAAATATCTATTTATAGGTATATCTCACTCAATGAGCTCTTGCTATCTTTGATTCTAGAATATATTTATCATTATTAATTTTATTTGACCTGAGAAAATGATAACATATATAGTAGGTTAACCTTTCTCTTTTTTATTCTTCTCAAGAATCTAAAATATTGGTTGGTGTAGTAATCCCTTATTTAATTCTTTATCTTCAACACCAATATAAAATAACTTCTCCACACATTCTCGTATCTTTATTCTTTTTCTTTATTGAGAGATTATTTGAAATTTTGTATAGAACAACACCACATGGAATAGTTTTTTATAATTATTCTTCTTTAGGAATATTTTTTATACATAGAAAAAAATAAAATTTAAATCCATCTTATGGAAAATTAAATATTCATAAATAAATATATCTAAATAATCTCATTTATTTCCCGATCACTTTTTCATGTATTGGTTCCCCCATAATCCTCATTATTCCTTTTTCCTCACAAGTGTTTCTCCCCTGGGAAATTCTTGGGGTGATGTTACTTTCCTTTTCCATGTATTTCTCATTATCATATCTTGACCAAAAAAATTGTATTATTCCAAAATCCTTGAGATATTATAATATTCTCTTCTCAAATAGTTGAAATAATCAAATGAAATTCATAACATGAATCATTTTTTCTAGGATGTTTATAAATCATACAATAAATAGAGATGTGAATTTATCTAACCTTCACTACTTATAACACACTATAGTTATTGACCTTATCATATTCATCCAATGAATCATCTAGTATTTTTCGTATGTGAATTCAAACTCACCACCTTTCTCCTTGAACCATTCATTTTCTTCATTCTGTATCCTTGATAATCAAATATATTTTATTATATATATATACATGCTTATATACTTGTTATTCTGGCTTCCTCCCATCATCAAAATCATCTTTTATAATTATATAAATTAGGATAATTATATTCATTTCGGAAAATAATACATGTCCTCATTTGGTTTTTCAATTCGACCAATAAATTATCATGATAGTGTAATCTTGTTCATCTTCACAACAATCATTGAAAAACATAATGAATATTTCAAAAATAGTGTATTTATGAATTTTAGTATCTCCAATATTTTTACTAAAAATAAAAATAATTCTTCATGCCTGATTATAAAACATAATGGTTTTAGTGAATAGTTTTTTTATTATGTTATTTACTGGATAAAACATCATGGTTAGATGATCAATCGTTGTCTCAGTCATATTAAGCTAATTGACTATGGTATTCTATAGTAGAATGAATGTTTATTGATAGGTATCCAACAAATAGGATTGATCGTATAAACTCTCAATAAATCAACCATGTGGAATGTATTGGATGGATAGACCATGTGATCCATGTGGTCAATGGATTGATTCTGATTCACCAAGTGATTTCAAAGTGATCAGCTATGAGAATAATCTTATGATCAACTATATGGATAGTTTTCAAATCGACTATATTTATTACATTATACAGCCTCAAGATTTTTCTTTACATAGGTAATAAAATCATGGATTTTCCTTCATATATAGTAAACTATCATGTTTTAGATTATAAAATCTCTCATCTATATTTGTGTTTTTATATGACGCCTAACTAGACTATTTTTTCATCAATACATTTATACATCCACTAATATGTGTCTTAACATTACACAATATGAATATTACCCTTACGCATTAATCATAAACATGAACTTACCTTTACACAGTTCAAATAGTCACCTCAAGGTTATTTCAACTCTCTTGAGGGATTATTTATCTTAAATATAGAAAAACCTAAAAAACTCCAATTATATTTGAGAATTATTAAAACATTGTATATAACCTCAACTCTTTTTCAAAGATCATACAACATATTAAACACGCATGTAGAAATGTTTCAATTACTTCCATTAACTATACATTTCTGAATTCAACTCAAAATTAATAAATCATCATTTAAGAATCATAAAACAATGATTTAAGTAGTTAATAAAAATCAATACTCTTGTCATGATTTTCCAAAACATCTACACATAATTTATAGTGGTACTATAATAGATAGATATTTCACAAACCATATAACATATCTTTAACATAAGTTCCAGTTCCATAATCATTATAATTGTAGTGTGTTAATGAAATATATCTTTCCATGTATTTAGGGAGTATCAACACAAGTTTCATTACCCAAAATGTTTGTGCAGCATTATCTTTATACATTTGGTGGATTGTTAAATTAATCACCTTTTCTCCTTGAAAACTATTAACATGCACATTTACAACAAATCCAAACACAATAAAAATGAAACTTCAATACCTATCTTTGTATTTATAGTCAATACTTTGAACTTTGATACTCACATGAAACATTTAAATCTCTAATATATGTTCTCTTTTCCTCTAAAATTTATTGATAATAAATGAAAATGGATGCAACCCCCACCCCCCACCCCCCAATAAAAGGTAGCTCTTCTATATTTGAAAAACAACTTATTCTTAACATGATCTTATACTATCCTTAGAGTTGGAAGGAACAATTTAATTCTCTGTAATTATCTATCATTTAATAAAACTATATCTACTTTGGAAATCCTAGTTCACGAAATAAGTGTTTATAACCTACACAAAAATATTTCCATTTCATTTTTCAATGTTTTTCTAACCCATATTTTAAATTTATATGGTTTTTACAAATCATATTTTAAAAAATATTTATATATATATATATGATAATATTCAAAAAAATGTTTGTGAATAATTTAAAAATATACCCTTCAAAATTGGAAAACACTCCCTCTTGAGAATTACAAAAATTAAACACCATAAATATAAAAAGAGAGTGAATATCATACCTCGCTCTTTAAAAATGAGGGATTTATCTACATATATATTATGAATATAAGAAATATATATAATCATTCACTAATTTAGTAGATCCCCATTAGGAGATATTTCCTCTATATTTCATCACTATTATTGTTCTTCATTCAAATACAATTTATATATAATTATGATGCCAGTGAAAACTGATGCCTACTAGAAATGAATACAAATTTAAACTTATGACACCACCATGTCATGGTGTTGTCCTTTTTTTGTTATTTTTAGAAGTGGAGTTCTAGGTTTCATTTACATGTAGTAATGGAATGTAACATGGAAATATTTTAGGTTTTCCTTCTATGTACAGTTAAGGTTTTGGTTAGGTAGGAAACCATGATACCTACCTTCATGAAGAGCCTTCTCAATTAAACTTGAACAATGAGTGGTTCATCACCACAGTCTGTAAAAGATTATGTCCAAACCATGTGGCCCCTAGGGGTAACCATGGAGGGTTTGTGGTGAGTTTCTGTTATGGTTCAAGGCTTGTTCATGAGTTGGTAAACTATGAATAAATCATGTATTTGGCTATGTAGTTTTCGACAGATCCATTTTCATAGCTTCCGCGTGGTTTTTCAAAATGTGTGGGGAACTCCAAGGGGCCATTCAAAGTTTCAGGTGGTCCTTGAGTGAGGTTCATGGTTTTTTTAACCATTCATTTTCTCAAGAGTGTCCATTAAACATAAGTATTTTTGGGAGGAAGTGGCACCCACCAATTCAACACATGGATTTCATAATGGTAAATCCAAACCATGTATGTTTTCTAATTTTTATTTTTTTTGGTAGTTTATATTTTCCCTTCTGAATTAAGAGGTATTTCAACCCTATTCTCCCATACATGACTTGGAAGAACTAGGAGTGACATTAGGGGTGTTCCATCATCCTCCTCCCTTGATTATTTCTATCCAAATGGTTTTTTTCAAGAGTTTTGAGGTGAGTTTATCCTTTTATTCCCACATTATTCCATATATCTCTCTCTTCTCTTGGATTTGGATTCTCCCCAAGAACCCCAGTTATCATGAAGATCAATTTTAGTGTTTTGAGTGGGTATATTGAAGTGTATTTGGGTGTACAAGGGTTTTAGAAACTATTAAAAGTTTTGTTGGTGTGTTCGAAGATGATGGAGATAGGTTTTGGGATTTTTCAGCTTGATTTTTGCTTCTTTGAGGTAGGAGTTACTATGAAATAGTTTAAATTCTGAATTCAAAGAATTATTTCACTTTATAAATTCTATTTTTATTAAATTAGAATTATATATACTATCCTTGTGACTATTTGGAACTTTTTTATTGAAGTTTATGCATAAAATAGTGATTTTTATATGTGAATTCCATGTTTTATTATATAAAATGGAATGTTTTGTTATGATAAACTCATTTTGAAATGTCTAAGGATTTTTGAAATGTTTTCCATGAGGTAAAATGGTTTTTAAACAATTTTTTGTTTTCAATGAATTTAAAAATTGTTTTTACATGGAATTTGGTTTTGAATTGAGGTGTGAACCATAAAATTATTTTCAAATGGGTATTTTAATGAATTTTAAATGGTGATTTTAAAGGTGTGTGTTGTTTACCCCTTTCTGAAATTCCATGGAGACTTATTTTAAATGGTTTTATGGAAACTGGTGGGCCTTTTAGCCTTGTTTTTATTTTCAAAGAGAGAGGCCATTGTTTAACATTATCTATGAAATGTTTCAAAGGATTTGGAATATATATTTGGGTCTCCTAAATTGTTTTAGGTGTTGTTTTATAAAAAGTTTGATTTATTTTCCATGTTTTAGAGAAGATAACCCCTATGTAAGGGAAATTTTAAATGATTTAAATTATTGGGTGTCTTCTATCATTTTTGAAATGGTATTTGGAATGTAATTAATGAAATGTGAAATGGAATGGAAATCTTAGAGATGGTTTACTATAAGAGGGTAATTTTGAACATTGTTTTTAAGGGGTTTTTGTGGATTTCAACCTCAATTCACCCATTCTTGTCTATCCCCTTGTGTGGGAATGTGATTATTATGCCTCATGTGCATGTTATTTGTATGGGTTTTTTCATCATTTAGTGTTAGGGGTGAGTGTAGTTATGGTTATTCCATGTGGGTATATTGGGATTGTTTGTACTATGCCTCCCTTATTTTATTGGGAACAGGGTTCCTGGTAATAAATGGATGAAATAAGTTTTTCCTCTTTTTGGTTCACAAGCTGCTAGTCTTCCACCAATCATGATAGGAACAAGGTCTATGTGGGGGTTTGTCATTTTAATGACTCTTTTTTGGATAATTAGATGAAGTTATAGTATTGGAATGCTCTGGTTTCTAGTTCGGGTGGTTATACACTTATATGTTTATATTCATAGAAAATTATTGACTTTGGGTAAGATAATGACACATTCATTTTCTCGGTGAGTGTGTGATTAAGGTTAATTTTATATGGTTCTTGATCATATCATTCTAACAAAATTCTTAGTATGGAAGTATCCTTTATTATATTTCATATTTATATAACTTATTATATGTATATGTGTTGTGCCTAGTTATTTTTTATAACTGTGTGAGTTTGGTTCTATACATTGAAAATGATATTTCAAATAAGTTTTCAAAAATTAATAGTGACCGAGGATTAACATACATTGATATTATCTCATTTTAGATAAATATTCAGTACATTAATAAAATAGATGCATAAGGACCATAATATATTAGTTTATTTTGAAACTTGGAAATGAAATCTTCTATCTCAGTGAATGATATTCAATATCTCCCATAAATATCTCCACATTTAGTAAATCTACCTAAAACCTTTCTTCATAACTTAGTTAAATGAAACATATGAAAGGGGTGATATCAGATTCTCATTAAGGGTAAATAAAATAAATGCATATATATAGCATGAAAAAAAGTTTATAGAACATGAGCATAAATTTTGGATATCATACCCAACATATTTGAGATCATAATAATGATAACAATTTCATAATACATGAATCTTAAGGAAATAAAGAACATAATCCATGAGAATATTACATCAGAATAAAACAAGGAATTGTGTAAAACATATGATCATTTAATATGATTTCCATAGTATCCAAGTTATCACAAACGAGGTCATCTTAGTAGTATGGTTTCACTCCATATACCATCTTGGTAAGCATGGTTTACTCCCATGGCCATCTTAGTAGCATGAGTTAACTTTGCATACCATCTTGTTAGTCATGGTTCACTCCCATGGCCATCATAATAGAATAAGTTCACTCCTCCTACCATCTTGGTATATATGGTTCTCTCTCATGGCCATCTTAGTATTCAAGGTTTACTTCCAAGACCATCATAATCTATCAAATGATATATAAATATTTACACAATGAATTAGAGAGAGAAATAATTCACACCTGTCTCATAATTAAATCATACATTCATGTGAAAAAAATCATAAACAATAGTATCATAACCCATGAAATGAAATGGGTATCATATATTTCTAATCATATCATAACCCATGTAAAAAGGTATAAGTTTCAAAATAATTTCATCAAAAGCATAACTCGTGAAAAGAAGCGGGTTTCAAAAGAATATAACCTATGTAAGAGAAATGGGTGTCATAATCATCATTCCATAAAAACATAAACCATTAAATATATAATATGAATTAAACCTTTGGATCATTTTCTATAATGGAATGAGTAACGTAAGCATATGTCATCTTACATTGAAGATATCATAGAAATATATTTCGAAAAAATATCTTGAGGAAAATATCCTTGCTACTTTGGAAAATTCTCTTGAAAACATAAAAATATTTTGAAAAAAAATCTTGAAAATAAAATTTAAAGTTTATAATGAAATATTTGAAAACCTTTTGGAAACGAATTTATTTTCAAACATATAAAGAGAGCTTTAATGTTTTTCAAATAATTTTCCTTAAAAACTAATAAAAGGATCTTGAAAATGATTTAAACCCCATTTATTTGAAAATACTTTGAAAAATTATAAATAAGTCTTGAAAATAATTTGATAATCATTTTACTTAGAAACTTATAAAATAAAATTGAAAATTATTTGAAAATATTTATCCTTGAAAACTTATAAAAGAATCTTGAAAACATGTTGAAAACAATTTTCCTAGAAAACTTATATAGTAAGATTTAAAAAAATTGAAAACCATTTATTTTAAATTTAATTTTTTAAAAAAATATTATAAATTAACCTTTTAAACATGAAAAGGAAGATTCATTAAAATTAATTTAGGTTAATCCATACATGATGTAGGAGGTAAGAAATATTCCTTTTGCATGGTAAAGAGGTTAGAAAAATGCCTTGTTTAGAAAGTGACAAGAAGATTCCTTTGAAAGAATTATTAAAATAAAAAAAAAAGTGTAAAAATTTATTTTAATTATTATAGGATAATAGTATAATATTCTTGGAAATCCTTTTTAGAAAACATGGTTTTGAAGGAAGACATATTTTCGACGGATGAGAGAGGTAAATTCATAATTTCATAAAAACAATTTATTAAATATATTAGATACAAAAGAGTGGTAAACTGGTATAAATACATGAATATATCATGAATAAATATATTATAATAAAATTAATGGGTGTTATTGAGTGATGGATCATAATATTTCATTAAATTAATCATAAAAAACAATCTCGAAAAATGATGAGATTGTTTCAGTAAGAACTTACCACCTGGTAACTTTAAACTATACTCTCCATTTAAGAAAATAAAATTAAGTAATTCTTGAAATATAATTAATATAAATATATTCATGATATAACATTTATAAGGTAGTATATACACCTCATAGAAAAATAATGTTGCATAATATGGCATGTGTCTCAAAGAAGGGAAATTGAGACAAAATCAATTTACTGATTTGGTAACTTTTGAAACATAGTGCTCATGAAAGAAATATAATCAAATTTATATGTAAATACCTATATATTTAATTATAATAATAATATAATACATCCATGGTAATTACACACTCCACAAAAAAATAATGGGTGGTAAATAAAGCATGTATCTCACAGGAATAAAAAGTGATATGAAACTCCCTTAGCTTATGTATTGAATCTCATAGTACTCATTCAATCACACTATATAATAAATATAAATTTATTATATATATTTTAAAGAACAAAAATATTATATCCAATAACATATATGTTTTGATTATGACCTTATATTACCTACTTGTTAAGAATCTTATGTTAAGGTTTCACTTCGGGTAATTTTCACTTTGTTCATTGCATGGGTCTGAATTTGTTATATCTTTGGTCCTTGTTCATTGCATGTGTCTGAATTTGTTATATCTTTGGTCCTTATACTAATATCATGATTTATAGAATTTAAATCAGGACATAAATATCATGTATTTTAATTATATTTTTATTAAAATAATATAGATAATATAGAAGTATGAAATTGAATACACCGTTCATAGAGGCAGTTAGTTGTACGTAAGTATAAACATTGTTTCCATTTTTATTATCATGTTGAAAGAAATAATGTACTTGACATATATGTATATATATTTATATATATAATTTTTAAAATATAATTATTATATCATATATATATCATAAAATTTCACTTGTCCTCTAATGACACAAATTTAATGTACATGGACATTACATTTCTTCTGCAGAATACTTAATACAATACACAAATTGACTCCCAAAGACCATATTAGTTTAGTGTCTTTGAAAACCTGGAAAAAATCTTCTAAATTTGGTGAAAGATCTTCAAAATCTCCCATATAGATATTCCACATTATTTTTTGTACCTAAAACCTTTATTTATATCCTAGGGAAAAGAAAACATAAAACAGGTGAGCTCAAATGCTCAGTAATGGTAAACATAGAGAATATAAAACAAAAATTAAACATAATAATGTAAAAACATGATCATAAATTTTGAATATCAAAATCATGAGTCATGAAATAAATCTTAGAAGTTTGTAAGGAATAAATCATAATAGGATCATGAACCATGAGAAAATAAAATTGGCATAAAACGTGGAATTGTATAAAACACATAAGAATAGAAAATCATTTCAAAATTAGCTAAGGCACTAAGACCATCATAGTGGAAAAATTCCATTACTAAAATGAGTTAAATCCTCATTCCATCCCTATATTACTAAACTATATTTTCTTTCTACTCTATTCATGTCTATATCATGATATATAAATCTTTACTCAATGTATTAGATGGAGATATAGGTACCACCCATCTCATAATGAAATCATTCTTTAGTTTTCTACAAAAATATAAATCATTCATCATAGCATAACACAAGGAATAAAGTTAGTTTCTTAAACATCATTCCATCGTAACATAATCCATATAAAACAAATTGATAGCATTACATCATAAAAAAATCAAACCATAGGAATAATAGGGATATAAACAAAACCCTATTAAATAATGTCATCTTTTATAGAAAATAATTTTGATAAAACAATTGAAATTAATTCTTCGGAAAAATATCCTTTCTTCATAAAAAATTATTCCTTTTCTCAAAATGGAAAACAATTTTAAAAGAAAATAATTAATTATAAAATAAAATTGAAATATTATAAATGAATCTTTATAGAAATAATGTGTCAATAAAGTGTTAAAATCCATTCATTCCATATAAGTTAAAAGAAAACATTCTTCTCATGCTTTTGTCAGAAACTCAAAAAGTACCTCGTATTGAAAATAAAAAAATATTATTTTCATATTTATTAATAAAAATTCACCAATGGGTAAAAATTACATTTAAAAATTTTATGAAAATAGAAAGAATATTATAGAATGCATAATTAAGAATTATGAACATGGATGACAAATATTCCCTAGTAAATACTTACGTATAAACAATCTTGGTAAATAATGAGATTTCAAAATTACCCCTTACCCTAGGTCCACTATCATTTTATGTATACAAACCAATATTATAATGATATAAATTATGTCATTAACTTATTCCAGAATCATAGTCATTTTTATGATATCATATATGATGATATTATCATTTGACTAGTAATAATATTTCATTATTACTCGTTATTCAAGTATAAACTTATTCATTTTCTTATACATGTTTTGTTGAATAAGTTATGGTTATCCATATTAGGTCATATTAAAATCATTACAAAATTATATTTACATAATAAATATAATATTTATTTATTTTTTACATTTATAAAATCATGTTCTAATGGAAATAATGTAGAATGAATCGCATCGCATTATGTAGACGGTAGGACGTACGTACGCACGAGCGATGATTTCATTCCATTAATTATGAAATGGAATAAAAGTGGATTTTATATATACTATTACATAATAATAACTTGTTACAATAATCATATATAGTTATTGTTTCCATCATTATATCTATCCAAGTTACGTCGTGGTGAAAACAGATTACACCACAGCGTGGAGACACTAAGCCATACGTACGCACGCGTGGTGATTTTGTTTTTCATCGAATGGATAGAAGATGGAATATAGTTGTTCCATAATCTTAATAAAATCTCATTATATAGTTAATACTGGATTAATTAATTTATAATTTAAAAAAACTCATGAATAGAATGTAGAATAAGAAATGATTTTAAAGAATCGGTAGAGGAGATTACTTCTTCTTCAACGAGATCCCTCTAGATCTCCTCTTAAAGGCACTAGAGTTGGTCTTTTGAGAAAACAAGAACCTCTAGAATATGAATAAGGAATTTTATTTGGTAATTGGTCAGGGTATTTCTGATATTTAAGGCTCAAATTAAATTAAAATTGTGATGGAGGATGTATCCTTTTATAATTGAGGTGAGGGGCATATTTGGAATCTCAAGAAATATTAATTTATAATAAAATAAAACAACCTCCCAAAACCTCTAGAATGTCATATTTTAGATGATGATATGATAAAAGGTTTTAATATCATCATCCAATAAATTTTAGATAATTTTCTAAGTCAATGTAAACCTTATCATTTTATTTTAACACTTAGTTATTCTATTTCATTTTAACAAGGGTAACAATAATTTCAAAATTAACACGGTGAAATATTTACTTATATGATGTAAAATAAATCATAAATAAATAATTAATATCATTTTATACCATATAATAATTATTATATATTTTTAAAAATTCTTTATAATTTTTAAAAAATAATAATAAAACATTGTTTTGACAAAACAACATTAGTATCAATTTTGACACTATACAATTTCTAGATTTTTAAAAACATCATGATAAGATGTTATCCATCAAAAAAATATTTTATTATGTCACTAATGGGTCTATTTCATCTTTAAAATTCATTTTATATATTAATTAGCTCAAATTATATTTATTTTAATATTGATAATAAATTTAATTTGATATTTCAATAAATAAAATAATTACTACATCAATATTGTGTAATTATTTAATATACTTATTTATTGTGTAAAAATTAAAAATAAATTTATATGATGAATATAATTCTACTATATCTCATTATAATACTTTTAGTCAAATATATATTGTGGAAAGTAAATCATTAAAAATGTTATACTTATTAAAATATCAATTTGACAAGTTTAACATCACTTTAAATAAAATAATATAAGTGTCATAATGTCTTCTATATGGATCCAAATGTTCAATAAATAAAACCTTGTTGGATTATGGTTGATATATACTCTGAAAATAATATTGTGAATGTTTTTTAGTCTTTTCATATTTCTTATAATTTTAATAAAATTATTTTATTGATTTTCTATCAATTAAATAATTTCTGCATCATCAATTTATAAGACTTTATGGTAATTATTTATTTCCTAAAAATTAAAAATAAATTACCATGATAAATAAAAACATTTTATATTTAAAATGAGTATTTATAGATGAATATAGGTTCTGTATAAAATTATTTTAAAAATGATCTTTTATTTAAAACATGACTTTGACATTATTAAATTTTCATTTAATAAAATATTATAAATACCATAATATCTCCAAAATGGCCCCAAAACGTCAAAAATAAATTTAAATTATCACTATATGTTTATTATGTTAGAAATTAACATTTATATTCCTTGATACCACCCATATGTACATATGTTGACACATAATACATATTAAAGATAAAGAAAATGAAACTTTGTGTCTTTCTTTGATTTAAATATTATTTAAGTCATTTTCATGTAAAAGTGTCCATTAAAAGCCATAATTTTAATCCTTAACTATTAAGGGTCTAATTACATTGATTAAATAGAATTTTTTCATTTTTCTTGGTCATTTTATAGTTATTATAATTTTATTTTTAACCTAAATTAACAAATTTACCCTTTACTGTGGTAACAAAATTTACCATAGTTGTTTTTCATATTGTTCAAAAATAAGAGAGAAATAATTAAAAAATTGGATATCTGAAATCAAAAAATTTACAACCATTTTTCAAAATTCAAAACACGTAATTTTCAGAATTAAATTTAAAATAAAATTGGTAAAATGTCATGAAAAACAATTTTTTGGAAAAATGTCCCTTTTTAAATGGAAAATGTTTTTATAAAAAAATAATTTATAAAATAATATTAAAAAACCATAATTGTACAAAAATGAACATATTAAAATTTAATACTAAAATAAAACATAATTTTACTATATAATTACTTTAAAAGAAAATAAATTTTTCAATAAAAATCAGTATTTTCATAAATCATCAAAAAATGAAACTTATTAGAAAAATACCATAAATTAAACCAAAGTAAATTTTTATATTCCAAATTAATAGAATAATTTTATTTTTTCAAATTTAATATAAAAAAGTGTCCAAAACTGGATTTAAAATTGGTGCTCCATCGAAAGTTGGAAAAACTGCATTTTTTTAAAATACTTCTTTTATCCAAAAAATCAATTTTTTATATCATTTAAAGAAAACATATAAGATTAATTTTAACCATTAGATTTAATATATCAAGAGTGATTTTATTATTTTATATTCTCCCTTATTTTCATTTAAATAGTTTTTAGAATGAATTTATTACAATTCATACTCGCTATTATAATGACAGGGGTTATAATATTTAGTTGTTCACTTATACTTAGTATTTTGTGAAATGAAATATATCAAAAGAACTTGGAATTTTGGGTAACAAAAACCAAGAATAGTTTTTTGTATACATCATTCTAATCTAGTGTTGTGTATAGCGCAAGCTTATCTTGGTGAAGCATACAACATAAAACATCAAAAAAAATAAAATCTATCTCATAAAAATATCAAGGTGTTACATTATACCACCCTAAAAATGAATTTCTCCCTAGAAATTCATCTGGGTTATAAAAGGGTTATTACTTGAATTTTTCTTTCATATAAACCCACATCTTAAAAATTAATACTAATACTTTGTTTTAAAAAGAAATTTTAGAAACAGAATGGTTACCCAATGTAACTCGTCACTGGGTTTCCACATAGGAGAACATTGGAGATAATTAAAAACATTGATATAGAAGGGAAATATAACTATCAAGTTATTATGGAGAGTGATAGAGAACATTGTTATGAAAAATATAACAATCACGAAGCCATAAATCTGCGATGATTTAAGGGACCATCTGATTCATCACATAAAAAGGTACCGGGATAACATTTTTTTGTTTTTAAGATCCTTTCCCTAAAGTTGAATAACATGATAGAAATACTTACTTGATTTTAGTACAATATCACCATTGTTAGTGCCTTGAACAGTTTCCACTTCATATATTATTCAAAGAAATGATGTTGAATTTTTCATTACTAAAGTGTTAGTAGATCATGTAATCCATAAATAGAATGATACATCATTCCATATATCTTTATCATAAAAAAATGTTGTAACAAGTAATAAAATATTTATAAGTCCACCAATAGTTAGATAATACATTAGTCTAACAAACTTTATCTGGATTTTAACTTAAAAATTCTATAAATTTATAACCTTACAATCCATCTGAAAGCTAAAAATTTAAAACATTATAAATAGTTTCACTAAATCAGATTAACATTTATCCACCAAATATCACAATGTATCTCTTATTCATCACATTCCAATCACATGAACACCTTCATCATGTATTCTCTTAATTCATTGTAATATCCTCAGTTACCATATATCCTTATTGAAAACATGCGTGTTTCCTTATTCTTAAGTCCAAAGAGCCATAAACTTCACCCATAATAGCATAAAATAGTTTTAAAAAATCCTTAATCATTTTTAAGGAAATAATTACCATCTAATTTACTTATTCATATCCAACATAACTTTATTGAAAAGTCATTATCTTGTCACCTTGCTTGTACTAAGGGTTATTCTTCCCATAATTTGTTTTCCAAAAATATCTAAATAACTTTTCATGGTTACTGGTACAATTCAATATGTACTTTAAAATACTTGATGAAAAACAATAATTTAACAATACTTAGATGTTTCTTTATTTCATAATACCATAAAATTACTTATAAAATATTATTATTGATAAACATGAAATAATTCCACTATCTTCATAAACTGTTGACCAAGCCTCATAGTTTTATTCCTTAACCCATTTTTCGTGTCATATATCATCCGTAGTCTCTTCATCGCCAATAATATAAATACTACCCATATGACCATGTTGATTCTCTTCATGAGATTTCCCTCGAGGGAATTGATTTGAATAATGACCATATATTCTACATTTAAAACATTTAACCTTCATTAAAGCCTTATAAATACCATTATCTATGTCCATTTTATTAATGTAACCTTTTTCTTTGCAAATACTGTCTCATTTTTCATCTTTTTTGCACACAAAGCATCTTTCAGTTCCTATAAAACATTATTATTGATGCCTCTTACCACATGATTTACATGATGAAAATTGAACTTTCATTCCTCTATAGTCACCATGAAACTAAATATTTCTCTTATTATATGGGTCATGAAACTCACCAAAGTTGATATTGTTGATTATTAATAATAAATATGTTTTCCTTACAACTCCCATTTCAGTCGGTTTCTCATGATTAATATCAATCTATCATCCATCATTTTCTCCATTAATATGAATCCTCCACTTTCAATCTATTTTCTAAAACACAAAAAAAGTGTCAGAGTCAAAAATCATTCTAGGAAAACAACATAATTAAGGGGGGTACTTTCAATATAGAAAATCTTAGATTTAATCCTAGGTTATTCATGATTTTCACAAAAAGTATAGTATTGTAACCTATAATTATACTTATCCTTACGATATCCAAATACATAACCTTAGAAATATCTATAGGGATCTCACTAAAGTTTTCACATCCTAGATTCCAAAGGCTGACTAAACCTTTTCTCTGATACCAACTCTAACAACCCAAGCTTGAAGTACATATAAATTACATTTCTTTTGCATAATATTTAATAACATACACAAACAGATGCCCAAACACTATATTAGTTTAGTTTCTTTGGAAACTTAGAACATAATATTCTAACTTGGTGAATTATCTTCAAAATCTCCCATATAGATCATCCCCTTTAGTTTTCCTACCTAAAACCTTTATTTATATCCTAGGGAAAAGAAAACATAAAAAGGGTGAGATTAAATGCTTCGTAATGGTAAACATGGATAACATCAAATAAAACATAAACATAAAAATTTAAAAACATTAACATGAATTTTTAATATCAAAATCTTGAGTCATAAAATAAATCATGGCAGTTCATAAGGCATAACTCATAACTGAATCATAAACCCTGAGAAAATATAATTTGAATAAAACATGGAATTTTTTCAAACACAAAATAATATAAAATCATTTCCATATTAGCTAAGGATCATTCCTAATACCATCATAGCGGAAAAAGTCTATTACTAAACTTTATTCACTCCTCATTCCAACCCTGTATTATTGAACAAGATTTACTTGTCATTCCATTCATGTATATCTCATGAGATATAAATATTTAATCAATGAATTTAAGGGAGATATTATTCCCACCCATCTCATAATTAAATCATTCTTATGTTTTCCATAAAAACATAAATCATTCATCATAAAATAACCCAAGTAATAAATTGGGTTTCTTAAACACCATTCCGTTATAACATAATCTATATAAAACAAATGGATATAATTACATCATAAAAACAATAAAAAAATAGGAATACTAGTTATAGAAACATAACCCTATTGAATAATGTTATCTTACGTGGAAAATAATTTTGATAAAATGCTTAAAAATAGTTCTTCGGGAAAATATTTGTTCTTCTTCAAAAATGATTTCTTCTCTCAAAATGCCATAAAATTTTAAAAAGGAAATAATTTCTTTGAAAATAAACTTGAAATATTATAAAGTAATGTTCATGGTAATAAGGTGTTAATAATTTGTAAAAAAATATATTCACACTATATAAGTTAAAAGAAAACATTATACTCAAACTTTTGTCAAAAAGTCAAAATGTAACTCATATCGAAAACAAAAAAATATTTCTCTCACACTGCTTAATAAAAATACACCAATGGGTAAAATTGACGTTAAAATTTTTTAGAAGAATAGAAATAATATTATATAATTCATAATTAGGAAACATGGACATGAATGATAAATATACCCCAGTAAATACTTACGTATAAACAATCTTGGAAAATAATGAGATTGCAAAATTATCCCTTACCTTATATCCAATATACTTTTTATGTATAAAATCATCATATATAATGATTTAAATGATGTCATTGACTTTTTCCAGAATCAAATTCATTTTTATGATATTAAATATGATCATATTATCATTCTTTTGGTGATAATATTTCATTATTACTCATTATTTGGGTAAAAACTGCTTCATTTTCATATGCATGTTTAGACAAATAAATTCTGGTTCTCCTTATTAGGTCATATGAAAATAATTAAAAAATTATATTAACATAATACATATCATATTTATTTATTCTATACATTTATAAAATCATTCTCTAATGGATATCGTGTAGAAAGAATCACATCGCATCATGGAGATGGTAGGGCGTACGTACACACGAGCGATGATATCATCCTATTAATTATGAAATAGAATTGAAGTGGATGGTATTTATATTGTTAATTAATAAATAACTTGTTACAATAATCATATATAGTTATTATTTCCAACATTATACACATCCAAGTTAAGTGGTGGTGAAAAAAAATTACGCCACAGCGTGGAGACGGTATGTCTTACATACGTACGTATGGTGATTTCGTGTTTCATAGGATGGATAGAAGGTAGAATATGTTTGTTACATAATACTAATAACATCTCAGTATACATTTAATTATATATCGATTAATTTATAATGGAAATAACTTGTGAAGAGGATGTAGATGAATAAATAATTTGAATGAATTAGTAGAGGAGATTACCTCTTCTTCAAAGAGCTCCCTCTAGATATCCTTATAAAGGCACTAGAGTTAGTCTTTTGAGGATACCATAACCTATAGAATGTGAATAAAGAATTTTATAAGGTAAATGGTTATGTTATGGCATATCTTTAAGGATCAAAGTCAATTAAAATTGTGAGGGCGGATGTGCCCTTTTATAATTGAGGTGAGGGGCACATTTGGGATCTCTAAAAATATTAATTTAAAATAAAATAAAACCACATACAAAAACCTTCAAAAATTAATAGATTAGAATATTAGATGAGATAAAATTTTAATATAATCAACTAATAAATTTTGGACAATTTTTTATGTCAATTTAAACATTATCAATTTAATTTAACACTTATATATTCTATTTCATTTTAACTAGGGTAACAATTATTTCATTATTAAGAGAGTAAAATATTTACTTATTTGATGTAAATTAAATCATAAATAAAAAATTTAGATCATTTTAGACCATATAATAATAATTATATATTTTTAAAAAAATTGTGGTTTTTAAATAATTTAATAAAACATTGTTTTCACAAAACTACATTAGTGACAATGTGGACACTATTCCTACAATGGCCCAAAGGCCTTTATTTTTTATTTATTTTTGATAATCCATATTTTAAGGGGTGAGGTGGAACTCTTATAAGGTCTATAGGTGTAAATATTACATGGCCCATGGGCCTTAGAGGAATTCATTGCCTGTAGGCTACAAACATTACATACATCCCAGACTAACTTCTTAGAACTGCTCCTCCCTAGCATCTTCATCATGAAATCATCTCTCCAAATTCACATGGTTGTTCAGCTAGGCTTTTCTATGCATTCATAGACTTGTCCCGATTGCAGGTGTCATACCCTCTCATTCTTGCAATTTGTTTAGCTTTTTCTAGGGTGAAAGCTCCTTACTCATCCTCCTTCTAGAGATTGTTCCTTGTAGGTTGTCTGGTTTTCATTTGCACTTAAGGTGGTTCGAAGGCCTTGAGGTGGCCCGAAGGCCTTACTGACCTGAAGGCATGGGTTTTTTGAAGTCCTTAATATAACGACCCACACTTTACATACATTGTTAATACTTCAAAATTGAAGCACACTTATTACAACATATGACAAAACCACAAAGGACCGTATAGGTATAGTGTCTTTAGAAACTGGGAAACATAAACAACTGGTTCATAAATCTTCTACAGTGTCTCCCATTTATTTCATCATATCTAGGGTCCCTTTTAGCATATTCTACTTAATATCCATCTTCCTGACCTGGGGAAAAGAAAACATAAAAGGGTGAGCTCAAATGCTCAGCAAGGGCAAATAAAGGAAATAAAAATCATATCATATCTTTATGAAAATCAAAACCTGCAAAAGAGATCATAATATCTTAACATGGAATAAATCATAGAAGTGAAAATGAGATCCCCAAAATCATAACATAAAACTTGAAACTTTGTGGCATGCACACATAATCATGGAGATCATTTCTTGTTAGTCATGACTCATTGCCAAGACTATCTTAGTGGACAAAGTCCCTTTCTGAACCGAGTTCACTCCTCGTTTCAGTCCTGTATCACTGAACCGAAATAACCTTCCGTTCCAGCCATGTCTATCTCATGAGATATAAAATCTTTACCCAATGCATTGGAGGGAGATATAGGTCCCACCCATCTTATAATGAATCCTTTCTTATGTGTGCCACATAATCATACATCATCGCATAACACATGTAACAAAAATGGGATTCTTGAAACATCATGACATCATAAATCAATTCATATATGATAAAGGAATTCATAAACATAATTCCATCACAACATAGTCGAACCAATGTAAAAATATGGATAGAAACAGAACCCTTTATTATCTTAGATGGAAAATAATTTTGATAAAACACTTGAATTGAATTCTTGAGGAAAATATCCTTTCTTCTTCAAAAACATTTTTCCTTTCATAACATGTCATACAACTTTAAAATAAAAGAAGTTGATTAAAAATAAACTTGAAAACTTGTAAAGGAATCTTCTTTGAAGTAATGTTTTAAAAATCCATTCATGCCGTATAAGTTAAAAAAACATTCTTCGTACTTTTGTCGGAAAAGTCAAAAAGTACCTCGTACGGAAAAACGACAAAAGATTCCTTTCATATTCTTTACTAAAAACTCACCTAAGGGTAAAATTCGATTTAAACTATTTCAAGTGGATGGAAACAATATTACATATTGAGGGAACATGGATGTGGATGATAAAATACACCCCAGTAAATACTTACGAATAAACAATCTCGGATAAAAATGAGATTGTGATATTTCCCTTACCTTAGGTCCAATTTGCTTTGTACGTGTCCGAAGCTCCTGTATAATGGTTTAAATAATGTTATTGACTTATTCTAGAATCATACATATTTATATGATATCATATATGGTCATATTATTAGCTTCTTGTTAGTAATATTTCATTGTTACTTGTTACTCGGGTCTTTATAACTTTTTGTTCTTATGCGTGTTTTGTCGAATAAATTCTTATTCTTATCTTTAGGTTATAGATAATTCATTTCCAGAATGGTATTAGTGTAGTATATACCATATTCATTCATTCAATTCATTTATATAATCATTATGAAATGAAGATCATGTAGAACGAGTCGCATCACATCGTGGAGACGGTATTCCGTACGTACGCACGAGTGATGATATCGTTCCTATGATCGTGGAATTGTATTGGAGTATATATATATATTATTTCAGTATCAATATTACTTAATAATAATCATATATAGTTACTCATTACACCATTATACCCATCCTTGTAAGGTGATGGTGGAAAATAGATTACACCACGGCGTGGAGACGGTATTCCGTACGTACGCACGCGCGGTGATTTCATTTTTTTCCATAGGATGGATAGAAGGTGAATTAGGGTTGTTTCATATTTATAATAACATATCAGTATGTAAGTAATACTGATGTTATTACTTTATCATGAAACAACTAAAGAAGAAGAAGTTGAAGAAGAAAGAAATTGAAAAGATCGGTAATGGATATTACCTCTTCTTTGGAACGCCTTTTTGAATCCTCCACTTAAGGAACTAAGATTGGTCTTTGGAGAAGACCAGGACCTCTAGGATTATTCTAGGGAAGTGGAGAATGGAAAATGGCAGGGGTTGGCCGAGCTTGAGTGCTCAAATTGGTGTGAGGAGGAGGGGGAGGAGGTGCCCTTTTATAAGGGAGGAGAGGGGCACCTTAGGAATATCTCAAAATATTATTTTATATTAAAGTCAAAATCGGTTTATAATGGTTCCAAAGGGTCTTATTTCGAAGCTAAAGTGGGTATGGGTCGAAATCCTATCAACCAATAGAATTTAGACAAGTTTAGGATATTATTTTAACCTTATCAATTAAATTTAACTCTAAGTTAAATAATTTAACTTTTACCATGTCTTTTTGTTTTCTTTCACTATATGGTTAATACACTTACTATAACATGCCAAACGAACCCCAAATTGTTTATTATTAATATATATATCCTTATCTAAGTCATTTGGCCGAACCTTAGATTTTTAGGAATAAAATAACAATTAATAATATAATATTTGATTTAAAAACTATTTTGTGTCAATTTTGACACTATTTGATATATGATTTGTTTGAAAGTCATAACAGAATTATATGTTCGAACCAAGTTGATTAAATCAATACTAATATATCATAGTAACCTAGAAAATTAGTGGAATTCATAAAAAGTCTCAAATTATATTTATTTTGGTGTTTATAACATCAATTATGTCAATATTTCATTAATAAGATAATTACTGCATCATCATTATGTCATAAATAAATTAAATTATTTAATGTCTAAAAATTACAAATAAAATATCATCATGTAGGAAATCTTTTTAGATTTCTAATGAATATTTACAATTGAATTTATCTTATGTATAACCCCATATTAAAAATGATTTACTTATTAAACTTTGATTTTAACTATTTTAACCCTTCTTTAAATAAATTAATAATAAATGTCCTAATCTAATCCAAGTGGGCCTAAATGGTCATATTTTATTCCTAAGTTTGTTTTTGGTCGAATTACACTTGTCCAATAGAATTAGGACATGTGTTAGGGTAATATTAATATCATATTTACCCTTAGTTACCCTATTTACTATTAACCGCGGTAAAAATAGTAAAAAGTTACTATTCACCAAAAAATTATTTTCATCTCATTGAACCACATTTTAGTCCTTGATATTAACCGTGTCTCTCGGATTTTTGAAATTCCATTCACAGAAGCGGTAAAATTAAGTTTTATGCAAAATTCAGTTTTTATCCTACCACTTAGTGGTTTCACTATTCATCAAAAATTGAAAGTTTTCAGAAAAATACCAAAATTTTACCCTAGGCTAATTTCGATATTCTGAGTCCAAAAATGAAGTCCATTTTGAAAAATAAAATTTATAAAATTTCAAAAAGTGGTTATTACTATTCATAACGGCTAGTTTTAATAGCATATTGTTGTTTAGTGAAACTCGGTATTGCGTACGACGCAAGCTATCGAGGAAGGTCGCGATTGCGTGTAAAGCAAGCCAAGCAAGTGTTGTGTAGAAAAAGATTCCTTTGATGCTAACATAAAAGTCTCGGGTGTTACATTCTACCCCCCTTAAAAAGAATTTCGCCCTCGAAATTCGTCACTTTGCAACAAACAAATGAGGATACTTCTCCCTCATCATATCCTCAAGCTCCCATGTAGCTTCTTCAAGTTGGTGGTTTCTCCATAAAACTTTCACCAAGCGAGTGGTCTTGTTTCGTAGGACTTTTTCGCTACGATCCAGAATCTCTATCGGCTGTTCTTCATAAGAAAGATCTTGCTCCAGCGGTACAACTTCTGAGCTGAGTACATGTGAAGGATCTGGTATGTACTTTCTCAGGAGAGATACATGGAACACATCGTGAACTTGAGAGAGATTCGGTGGAAGCGCCAATCGGTAAGCTACCTTCCCAACACGATCCAGTATTTCAAAAGGACCGATATATCTAGGGCTCAACTTCCCCTTCTTTCCAAATCTCATAACCCTCTTCCAGGGAGATATTCGTAAGAACACTTTATCACCCACTTCAAACTCTAGGTCTCTTCTTCGATTGTCGGCATAACTTTTCTGTCGACTCTGAGCTGCTCTTATGTGTTGTTGAATAGATCTGACCTTTTCTGCCATTTCATCAACGAGATCAGGTCCTAATAGATTTCTTTCCCCAACTTCATCCCAGCAAGTTGGAGTCCTGCATTTCTTTCCATAGAGAGCTTCATAAGGAGCCATTTGAATACTGGAGTGAAAGCTATTATTATAAGAAAATTCCACCAAAGGTAGGTGTTGATCCCAACCTCCTTTGAAATCCATAGAGCAAGCTCTCAACATATCTTCTAGGGTTTGAATTGTTCTCTCAGACTGACCGTCTGTCTGGGGATGATAAGCAATGCTGAAACTCAACTCTGTATCCAGAGTATGCTGAAGACTTCGCCAGAACTTCAAGGTAAATCTCGGATCTCGATCAGATATAATAGAAAGTGGTACTTCATGCAATCTTACCACTTCCTTTACATATATCCTGGCAAGCTGATCTAGAGAGAAATCCTCTCTAATAGCAATGAAGTGTGCAGACTTTGTAAGACGATCAACTATGACCCAGATAGCATTATTGCCTTTGGATGTTTTAGGAAGTCCTGTGACAAAGTCCATAGTGATGTTTTCCCATTTCCATTCGGGTATGGGTAATGGTTGTAACATCCCCTTAGACTTCTGTCTCTCAGCTTTAACTTGTTGACAAATCAAGCATCGAGAGACATATTCAGCAACATCTCTTTTCATGCCATCCCACCAGAAGTACTCTTTCAGGTCCCTATACATCTTCGTGCTTCCAGGATGAATAGAGAATGATGAACTATGAGCCTCATCCAGCAGCTCATTCTTTAATTCGGGGATGGGAGGAACGCAAACCCGATTCCTGAACTTTATTATCCCATCACAATCAAGGTTGAATTCAGGAACATTTCTCACCTTCTTTTGTAACTCGACATCTTCTTTCTGTGCCTCTTTAATCTTCACATGTATAGATGGTTGAACATTCATTTGGGAAAGATAAGATTTTTCCCTTTCCATTATAATTCCAAGATCCATCCTTTGTAAATCCATAAATATTGGATCTTTTGTGATCCTCATCATGGATAAACTAGCATGGTCTTGTCGACTTAATGCATCTGCCACCTTGTTTGCTTTCCCAGGGTGGTAATGGATTGAGCAGTCATAATCCTTAATCAGCTCCAACCATCTTCTTTGACGCATATTCAACTCCTTTTGTGTGAAAATATACTTTAAACTTTTATGATCAGTATAAATATCACACCTTTCACCATAAAGGTAATGCCTCCAAATCTTTAATGCAAAGATTACCGCAGCCAACTCCAAATCATGTGTTGGGTAATTTTGCTCATGGATTTTCAACTGTCGTGAGGCATAAGCTATCACCATATCATTTTGCATAAGAACACACCCCAATCCCTTCTTGGATGCATCACTGTAGATCACAAACCTTTCTCCACTACAAGGCAGTGTGAGCACAGGTGCACTGGATAACCTTCTTTTCAACTCCTTGAAATTCTCTTCACATTCCTCTGTCCAGACAAACTTAACTCCTTTCCGAGTCAACTTGGTGAGTGGATTAGATAATCGTGAAAAATCTTTTACAAAACGTCGATAATATCCAGCCAAACCAAGAAAACTTCGGATCTCAGTTACTGTTGTTGGTCTTGACCATCTTTCGATAACCTCTGTTTTTGCTGGATCCACAGATATCCCCTCTTTTGAGATTATATGACCCAAAAATGCAACTTTTTGAAGCCAAAATTCACACTTGGTAAATTTGGCATAAAGCTTCTCCTTTCTCAGGGTCTTCAATATAATTCTAAAGTGATCTTCATGCTCTTCCTTGCTCTTTGAATAGACAAGAATATCGTCTATAAAGACTACCACAAATTGATCAAGATAGTCTCTAAAGACTCTATTCATTAGATCCATGAAGATAGCAGGGGCATTAGTAAGACCAAATGGCATCACTATAAATTCATAGTGTCCATACCTTGTACGGAAAGCCGTCTTTGGTATATCCTCCCTTTTGACCCTTAATTGATGATACCCTGAACGAAGATCAATCTTGGAAAAGTATTGAGCTCCGCGTAGTTGGTCAAATAAGTCATCAATGCGTGGGAGAGGATATTTGTTCTTGATAGTGATCTTGTTAAGTTCTCGATAATCAATGCAGAGTCTCATTGATCCATCTTTCTTCTTAACAAATAGAACAGGTGCTCCCCAAGGTGACGCACTAGGGCGTATGAATCCCTTATCAAGATTCTCTTGGAGTTGCTTCTTCAATTCCTGCAACTCAATTGGGGCCATTCTATAAGGTGTATTTGAAATAGGCAAAGCACCCAGTACGAGTTCTATTGAAAACTCAACTTCACGATTTGGTGGAAGACCCGGTAATTCCTCCGGAAAGACATCATCAAACTCCCGTACAATGGGCATATTCTTAATCGTGAGTTTCTCACCAACCATTTGAGATAAATAACCTTCATTTAGTGGAATCAATACCCATAAGATGGAAGAAATTTCCACTGGAAGGTTATGTTCATCCTTGCATTGATAGAAGATCGTAGATTGATCTGGAATATGAAATGTGACTTCCCTTCTTTGGAAATTGATATGAGCTCCATGTAGAGAAAGCCAATCCATGCCAAGAATCACATCAAATTCCACTAAAGGAAGGATCACAAGATTTGCAGGAAGCACTTTCCCACAAACTTCGATCGGAGAAGAATTATAAACTTTTGATGCGATTGATGTGCCATTAGGTGTTGTCACGGCTAACTCAACATCTAATTGTTGAGGTAATACGGTGATACCCTTAGAAAAGTCTTCAGAAATAAAAGAGTGGGTGGATCCAGAATCAAATAAAACATTTGCTACTTTAGAATGGATGGTAAGTGTACCTTTCACCACATCGTTATCGTACTCCACATCGCTGATAGAAATTGCATGTGACTTTTCTTTGTCTTTAGCCTTAAGATTTTGTTGACGTCGACCATCATCATCAACCCTTGGATTTGGGCATTGATTGGCATAATGCCCCATCTCCTTGCACTTGAAACATTGAAGTGTAGCAGGTTCATTCTGTGTATCCCTTCCTTTGTTTGCATCATTAGACATCTTCTTCCCATTATCACGGCATTCAAATGCCCGATGACCTTCCTTTCCACATTTAAAACATTTACTTGTCCCTTTAAGACAACTCCCTCCATGTTTCTTTCCACACTTTGAGCATAAGGGAAAGTTCATCTTCTTTTCCGTGTGCTCTTTAGATTTTTCTTTGAATTCCATCTTCCTCTTCTTATCAAACCCATGTGACTGATGGGTTACTCCAATCTCCATCTCGACTTTGAGAGCACATCGAACGATTTCCTCGTAGCTATTGAAGTCCCTTATGGCTAACGCCCTTCGAAGACTTGGTTTTAAGCCACTAAAGAATCGATCGATCTTACTCTCAGGTTGGATAATAATACCAGAAGCGTACCTTGCAAGTCTTGTAAAATTTGCTTCATAGGTACTAACAGATTCATCATCCCTTTGCTTCAGTTCAAGGAACTCTTTCTCCATCTTTGTTCGGAGAATACGAGGGAAGTACTTATTGAAAAATAAGTTCTTGAACTCGTCCCATTCCATAGACTCAATTTCATCCCTTTGCCTCGTATTCTTAACAAGATTCCACCATTGATCCGCATCTCCTTCCAAACGATACACTGCTAGGATGACTTTATCATGCTCAGAACATTGAAGAACTGAAAATATCTTTTCAGTAGTACTAATCCATTGTTCAGCAACTAATGGATCAGTAGACCCGCTGAAAGATGGTGGACGCTGCCTCATGAAGGATTCAACAGAATGTTGCTCCCTCCTTTGTTCGTTTGGAAATCCTGCATGATTCATAGCTTGAGAAAGTTGCGTGAGCATGGCTACAAGATTTTGCATTCCAGCTCCCATATCGTTTGGTTGCTCAGGGGGACAATCATTGCATTGCCCATCGCATTCCTCATTAACACGGTTCCTTCGGGTTCCAGCCATTGACTAAAACCAAGAAGAATAGTGTGAGCAACACTAATTATAATAGGAAACCACATAATTCAAGAATAAAATTTTCATGCTTATGGTCTTATCCTAGGTTATTCATGGCCATTTCTAAGATTGTGTTCTATGCTTAGACTTATTCTTAGGGTTCTTACTAAGGCTTTCACATCCTAGTTTCCAAAGGTTGACTATACCTTTCCTCTGATACCAACTATAACGACCCACACTTTACATACATTGTTAATACTTCAAAATTGAAGCACACTTATTACAACATATGACAAAACCACAAAGGACCGTATAGGTATAGTGTCTTTAGAAACTGGGAAACATAAACAACTGGTTCATAAATCTTCTACAGTGTCTCCCATTTATTTCATCATATCTAGGGTCCCTTTTAGCATATTCTACTTAATATCCATCTTCCTGACCTGGGGAAAAGAAAACATAAAAGGGTGAGCTCAAATGCTCAGCAAGGGCAAATAAAGGAAATAAAAATCATATCATATCTTTATGAAAATCAAAACCTGCAAAAGAGATCATAATATCTTAACATGGAATAAATCATAGAAGTGAAAATGAGATCCCCAAAATCATAACATAAAACTTGAAACTTTGTGGCATGCACACATAATCATAGAGATCATTTCTTGTTAGTCATGACTCATTGCCAAGACTATCTTAGTGGACAAAGTCCCTTTCTGAACCGAGTTCACTCCTCGTTTCAGTCCTGTATCACTGAACCGAAATAACCTTCCGTTCCAGCCATGTCTATCTCATGAGATATAAAATCTTTACCCAATGCATTGGAGGGAGATATAGGTCCCACCCATCTTATAATGAATCCTTTCTTATGTGTGCCACATAATCATACATCATCGCATAACACATGTAACAAAAATGGGATTCTTGAAACATCATGACATCATAAATCAATTCATATATGATAAAGGAATTCATAAACATAATTCCATCACAACATAGTCGAACCAATGTAAAAATATGGATAGAAACAGAACCCTTTATTATCTTAGATGGAAAATAATTTTGATAAAACACTTGAATTGAATTCTTGAGGAAAATATCCTTTCTTCTTCAAAAACATTTTTCCTTTCATAACATGTCATACAACTTTAAAATAAAAGAAGTTGATTAAAAATAAACTTGAAAACTTGTAAAGGAAGCTTCTTTGAAGTAATGTTTTAAAAATCCATTCATGCCGTATAAGTTAAAAAAACATTCTTCGTACTTTTGTCGGAAAAGTCAAAAAGTACCTCGTACGGAAAAACGACAAAAGATTCCTTTCATATTCTTTACTAAAAACTCACCTAAGGGTAAAATTCGATTTAAACTATTTCAAGTGGATGGAAACAATATTACATATTGAGGGAACATGGATGTGGATGATAAAATACACCCCAGTAAATACTTACGAATAAACAATCTCGGATAAAAATGAGATTGTGATATTTCCCTTACCTTAGGTCCAATTTGCTTTGTACGTGTCCGAAGCTCCTGTATAATGGTTTAAATAATGTTATTGACTTATTCCAGAATCATACATATTTATATGATATCATATATGGTCATATTATTAGCTTCTTGTTAGTAATATTTCATTGTTACTTGTTACTCGGGTCTTTATAACTTTTTGTTCTTATGCGTGTTTTGTCGAATAAATTCTTATTCTTATCTTTAGGTTATAGATAATTCATTTCCAGAATGGTATTAGTGTAGTATATACCATATTCATTCATTCAATTCATTTATATAATCATTATGAAATGAAGATCATGTAGAACGAGTCGCATCACATCGTGGAGACGGTATTCCGTACGTACGCACGAGTGATGATATCGTTCCTATGATCGTGGAATTGTATTGGAGTATATATATATATTATTTCAGTATCAATATTACTTAATAATAATCATATATAGTTACTCATTACACCATTATACCCATCCTTGTAAGGTGATGGTGGAAAATAGATTACACCACGGCGTGGAGACGGTATTCCGTACGTACGCACGCGCGGTGATTTCATTTTTTCCGTAGGATGGATAGAAGGTGAATTAGGGTTGTTTCATATTTATAATAACATATCAGTATGTAAGTAATACTGATGTTATTACTTTATCATGAAACAACTAAAGAAGAAGAAGTTGAAGAAGAAAGAAATTGAAAAGATCGGTAATGGATATTACCTCTTCTTTGGAACGCCTTTTTGAATCCTCCACTTAAGGAACTAAGATTGGTCTTTGGAGAAGACCAGGACCTCTAGGATTATTCTAGGGAAGTGGAGAATGGAAAATGGCAGGGGTTGGCCGAGCTTGAGTGCTCAAATTGGTGTGAGGAGGAGGGGGAGGAGGTGCCCTTTTATAAGGGAGGAGAGGGGCACCTTAGGAATATCTCAAAATATTATTTTATATTAAAGTCAAAATCGGTTTATAATGGTTCCAAAGGGTCTTATTTAGAAGCTAAAGTGGGGATGGGTCGAAATCCTATCAACCAATAGAATTTAGACAAGTTTAGGATATTATTTTAACCTTATCAATTAAATTTAACTCTAAGTTAAATAATTTAACTTTTACCATGTCTTTTTGTTTTCTTTCACTATATGGTTAATACACTTACTATAACATGCCAAACGAACCCCAAATTGTTTATTATTAATATATATATCCTTATCTAAGTCATTTGGCCGAACCTTAGATTTTTAGGAATAAAATAACAATTAATAATATAATATTTGATTTAAAAACTATTTTGTGTCAATTTTGACACTATTTGATATATGATTTGTTTGAAAGTCATAACAGAATTATATGTTCGAACCAAGTTGATTAAATCAATACTAATATATCATAGTAACCTAGAAAATTAGTGGAATTCATAAAAAGTCTCAAATTATATTTATTTTGGTGTTTATAACATCAATTATGTCAATATTTCATTAATAAGATAATTACTGCATCATCATTATGTCATAAATAAATTAAATTATTTAATGTCTAAAAATTACAAATAAAATATCATCATGTAGGAAATCTTTTTAGCTTTCTAATGAATATTTACAATTGAATTTATCTTATGTATAACCCCATATTAAAAATGATTTACTTATTAAACTTTGATTTTAACTATTTTAACCCTTCTTTAAATAAATTAATAATAAATGTCCTAATCTAATCCAAGTGGGCCTAAATGGTCATATTTTATTCCTAAGTTTGTTTTTGGTCGAATTACACTTGTCCAATAGAATTAGGACATGTGTTAGGGTAATATTAATATCATATTTACCCTTAGTTACCCTATTTACTATTAACCGCGGTAAAAATAGTAAAAAGTTACTATTCACCAAAAAAATATTTTCATCTCATTGAACCACATTTTAGTCCTTGATATTAACCGTGTCTCTCGAATTTTTGAAATTCCATTCACAGAAGCGGTAAAATTAAGTTTTATGCAAAATTCAGTTTTTAACCTACCACTTAGTGGTTTCACTATTCATCAAAAATTGAAAGTTTTCAGAAAAATACCAAAATTTTACCCTAGGCTAATTTCGATATTCTGAGTCCAAAAATGAAGTCCATTTTGAAAAATAAAATTTATAAAATTTCAAAAAGTGGTTATTACTATTCATAACGGCTAGTTTTAATAGCATATTGTTGTTTAGTGAAACTCGGTATTGCGTACGACGCAAGCTATCGAGGAAGGTCGCGATTGCGTGTAAAGCAAGCCAAGCAAGTGTTGTGTAGAAAAAGATTCCTTTGATGATAACATAAAAGTCTCGGGTGTTACACTTAAAGGACTTAGGGACCAAATCGGTGGCCCGAAGGCCCAAATGGGGGAATATTCCTGACTGCTACAGTTCCAAATAGTACCTATTACAATGCACTACAGTACCTACTACAGCACTGCTATAGTGCCTGGAAATTATGCCTCCACCTGGATTTGATCCCAGGTTTCCTGGATGCACTTAAGGATTCCTCACCAATCGGGCTGAGGCTCATGCGCATGTTGACACTATTCAATTTATAGATTTTTAAAAATAGCAAAATAAGATGTTATCCTCAAGAAAAATATTTTATTATATCTATATTGGGTCTTGGAAATCTTTAAAATTCAATGGACATATTAATTATCTCAAATTATATTTATTTTAATATTGTTAATAACATTAATTTGATATTTCCATTAATAAAATAATTATTGCATCAGTATTGTGTAATTATTTAATATACTTATTTGTTGGGAAAAAATTAAAAATAAAATTATATGATGAAGTTAAATCTACTATATTACTGTAAAATAATTTTAGTAAAATATATCTTCCGGAAAATCAATCATTAAAAATGTTATACTTATTAAAGTATGAATGTGACAAGTTTAGCATGACTTTAAATAATATAATATAAGTGCCATTATCTCCTATATAATTCCTAAAATGCTCAATAACTCTAACCTTTGATGATTATGGTCGATATATACTCTACTAATAAGATTAGATCATCTGTTTTAGACATTAAATATTAATTATTATTTTAATGAAAAAATTATTGATTTTTCATCAATTAAATATTTTCTCCATGATCAATTTATAAGCCTTTAAGATAAAAATTTATTACCTAAAAATTAAAAAAATTACCACGATAAATAAAAAAACTACCTACAAATAATTATTTATAGTAAAATATAATTTCTATATAACCTTACATTAAAAATGATATATTATTTAAAACATGAATGCGACATTTTTAAATTTTCATTAAATAAAATATTATAAATAACATAATATCCCCAAAATGGCCCAACAAAATAAAAAATAAATTTATATTATGGAAATATGTTTATTAAGTTAAAACATAACATCTATATTCATTGATACCACCCATTTTTTCATATGTGGACACATAATAGATATTGAAGATAAAGAAAATGAAACTTTGTATCTTTCTTTGATTTAAATATTATTTAAGTTATTTTTATGGATAAGTGTCCATATGACATAATTTTGATCCTTAATTGTTAATAGTCGAATTTCATTCCTCAAATAAATTTTTTTCATTTTTTTTGTCATTTTATAGTCATTATAATTTTTTAACCTAAATTACCCTTTAGCGTGGTAACAAAATTTACCATGGTTACTATTCATATGGGACAAAAATAAAATGGACCTACTTACTAATTTTGGACCTCCTGAATCCAAATTTGACATCACTTTTTCAATATTCAAAACACCGAATTTGGAGAATTAAATTTAATATAAAATCAGGAAAATGTCATGAAAAATAGTTTTTTGGAAAATGCCACATTTTAAATGGAAAATGGTTTTATAATAAATTCATGTATAAAATCATTTTTCAAAACCATAATTTCATAAAAATAAAATAATTTAAATTTAAAACTTTATAAAAAAATATTTTTACTATGTAAATAATTTAAAAGAAAATAAAGTTTTCAATAAAAATAAGTATTTTCACTATTCATCAAAAAATGAATCTTATCTGAAAAATACTGAGAATTCAACCAAAGTAAAATTTTATATTTTGAATTAAAATAAGAAGTTTATTTTGTCAAATTGAATATAAATAAGTGTCAAAAACTAGATTTAAAATGGGTGTTCCCTCAAAAGGCTACAAAACAACGTTTTTTTTAAAAAAACTTCTTTTATCTAAAAAAATTAAATTTTTTTTTATATCATATCTATAAAACATATAAGATGAATTTTAAGAATTATATTGAATCCATAAAGAGTGATTTTATTATTTTATAGACTCACTAATTTTCATTTAAATAGTTTTTTAAAAAGAAGTTAATATTATTCATACCCTCCATTATAATGACTAGGTTATAATATTTAGTTGTCTAATTATAATCAGTCTTGTGTGAAATTAATTCTATCAAAATAACCTGAAATTGTGTTTAACACAAACCAAGAATAGTGTTGTTTATAGTGTAAGGTATGTCGGTGTTGCGTATAGCACATGCTTATCATGGTGTAGCATAAAATATAAGACATTGAAAAAAAATCTATCTCATAAAAATATCAGGGTGTTACAAATCCCATTATTAATAAATTCCATGTAGTGTGTGAACGAATCACATCTCTTTGAGGGGGCAGTAGTCCACACTTCCTTAAATGAAATTATCATACTTGCAGAAAATGGAATGTAAAAAGATATGTGTTGTAAAAGGAATAAAAAATCTTAAATACATAATAAATATATTTTATTACATATATAAACATTATTTCCATCATTATTTCCACCCTGAGATGTGGTAAAGAAAAAATGAACCATCGTCATTTAGTGAGACGGTAGTTCGCCATACACATCAACAGTAGTTTTTTTACCCATTAGATGGATATGTGTGTGAGTGTTGGTCGAACCCTTAGCATGAAAACATAGTAGTATATTTAATATACTTATGTTTTTATACAATAATTGAATAAAGAGAGTGGAGGGGTGGAGAAATAAAATAAAATAAAGAATCTTGAGAGAAGATGTTACCTCCTAATCTTGTAACTTCTTTTTGTTTGTGCCAAAAGTCTTATTTTGATTTATTTTTACCCAAGGGGGGTTTCTAGGTTGAAATTATGGATGGTTATAATTTTATAGGTAAGATAGTGTTCAAACCAATGTGGGTTGAGAGGTTTGAGGAAGTGGGAGAGGTGGTGTCCTTTTATAAGGAAGGAAAAGGACTCACTTGAAATTTTTTTTAAAAGTTTGATATACATGTGTTCTTACCTAACAAGATTCATAAAAAACAAAAAAAATAATAATGTAAGGTGTATAGAAAAAATAAATCCATAAAATGGGTTTTGGACAAATGGATAGGTAATTTGGGCCTTTAAGATTAAGGTTTAGTCCCTAATTAATCTTAATTTGACCTTAATCACTTTGATTAAATTTAACCACGTTTACTAATCCTTTTTGTCATAAATTAACATAAAATAATTAGACACTAAATATTATATGGATTTAAATTATGTGTATAATTTTTTTAAAATTAAACCTACATAAGTGTAAAATGATATTAATGTTAATCCCACATATGGGACGAAATAATGGGGTTTAAATGTAGAACAATGTTCAAATGTTTGTTATGTTTTTATACTCATTTACAAATTTAAATTTATTATAATGACCTAAATTGTATTAATATATTAATAAGTGATCTAATTTTTCCTTAAAACAAATTTAACTAATAATTTACCATTAATAATTATTTAAATGAAAAGGCAGTTATTAACTAAAATACATTATTTTTCACTATTCATCATTAAATGATGTTTCTCAAAAAAACACAAAAAAGTCACGATAAAATAATTTCTAATTTCTAAATAAAAATATGATGTTTATTTTATCAAATTAAATTTCTATATTTGTCTAAAATTATTTTTTTATTCTTTATAGAAGGACAAGAAAAGTAGTTCATTTGAGAAATAGTATTTTTAAACATATAAAGGCTTTACAAAAAATTATATTTTTAATTATCAATTTTTTTATTTATATATAAAAATTATTAAAAAATTGAAAAGTATTTATTACTATTCATATTACATTGGTTTAATATATAGGTAATAACTAACTCGTTCAAATAATTATAACAATAAAATGATGTTTCATATAAACTTGGTATTGCTTTTAACGCAGGCCAAGTCAGCGTTGCGCGTAGCATATTCCAAGTTGGTATTATGTGTAGAGAAAGCCAAGTTAGTTTTGCGTGTAGTGCAATCCAAGTTGGTTTAATGTGAAAAAAAAATATTTACATAGTGTTTTAATATTTTTTTATGTATAAATATACAAATATTTATAAATAAACTATTTCAAGTGTCGTATGAATTAAAAAATATCAAAAGGATAAATTAATTTGAAAAAATATTTCACAAAATCTTTTAGTGTTACATTCTACCCCCCTTAAAATTACATTATCAGTAGAAATTTTTCTGATTTATCAAAGTTTTAGTACTTGAAAGTTCATTTCATAGAAACCCACATTTTAAAACTGAATACTTAAAATTTCTCTAACAACTGAATGTTGGAACCATAATAGTTACCCAAAGTAATATATAATTAGGTTTCCAAATAGGAGAATATTTGTTGGGAGTAAAGATAGCATATGGAGGGAAAATGTAAATATTTATAGGGAGTGATTGAGGTCAATAATAAAAAATAAGTGAATGATTAAAGAAACATTGGGGTCCACAAAGACATAAATCTGTGATGATTTATAAAACCATCGATTCAATAAAAACTAAGGTATTAGGACAACATATTTTTTCATTATAATATTTTTGAGTAATTATTCTATTAACCAATAATATAAAGAAATATACTTGATATATTTCTGTAGAAAAAAAAATTATTTAGTTATGCTTTTATATATTTCTAATTCATCCATTACATCAAGACATGGATGTCCAAAAATTAACATTGATTCCCGAAGTGATAAAATATATTTTTATCATACCATAAGGCCTATAAAAGAATGAAAATTATAACCATTTTTTCACTAACTATTCTTCAAAATCAATATGATTAATACATTAATCTTAAAACATAAAAAGTAACACTATTATTTCATTATAAATAATTATTCATGAAAAATAATTATATATAACTAGGACATCAGGTAGGCTAGTGGTAGGCATGAAACCCTTATCATTCTTCAATCATGGTTAAAAGACTTATGTTCATGCCAAACTTCATTGGTTTTAACCCGGCATCCATGATTTCATTTTCTAAAACCACACTAATATAATTTCCCAAAATATGATGGACATCCTTGAAATATGGTTAATCTCTAAATAACCTTTTAACAAAAGTTTTCAATACAATATCTAAATAGAAAAACTTCATCTGAAGTTTAACTTAAACGTTTCATGAATGTATAGCCTTATAACACCTCTGAAAGATAAAAATCGGGAACAATAGAATAAAATTCATGAAATCACTTGACGTTTATTGCCCATATATCACAAAGTGTCTTTTAGTTTTCAAAATTCAAGAAATTTGAAAACCCTCATGATAAATTCTCTTAGAACATAAAAACAACATGAATTACCATAAATCCTATTGGAAAAAATTCATGCTTCCCTATTCCATATATTATTTGATATATTCCATTAAACCAATAATTTTTAAAATTCATCCATGATAGTATGGACAAATTATCAATAAATCCTTAATTAGTTCCAAGGTAATCATTACCATCCAATTTACTTATTCATATACCACATATCTTTATCCAAACAAAAATATATTAACATAAGGTGTATATTAAGGGTTATCTTTCCCTTAATCATGAGTTTTCTATGGACATCACCTTTCCATTAAATCACTTTTCTATTCCATTTTATCCATTCAACATAATATAATAAATCATTAGTGAAAAAAAATATAGGAAAATCTATATATATTTCGCCATTCAAAATTCTTGGATCAAAATACATAAAAACATCAATTACATCATCATTAATCCATTAACAAGTCTAACCTATCCTATTACATTATACCTATTTCTTTTCACATTTCATTTGTAGTATCTTCATCATCAACAATGTAACCATTTCTCAAACCAACTTGCTGATTCAATTCAGGAGCTTTCCTCTTAGGACATTGAGTTTTGGAATGACCATTTATTCAACACATAAAACACTTAACCTTAAATTATGTCTTAGGGAGTCCAATATTCTCATTAATTTCATTAACCAAACTCATACTTTTTAACTTGAAGTCACTTTCCTTATGACTTTCTTTTCCATATTCAAAACAAATATTTGTTCCTCTAATACATTCACTTAAGTGATATTTCCACATTCTTGATGCAAAGGAAACCGAAACTTCTTTTCTCTATGGTCTCTATTACCCAAACACTCAGCAAACTCCTTCTTTCTCTTCCTTGTGGAATCTTGGAGGTGGATGAGGTGTACTTTGTTAATCATGTTCTATGAAAATTTATTAGGCATGATCACAACATATTTTACACTCGTGATCATCCCACTTGACTACTCATCAACAAGTCATCCATTACATTTAATGTTAATCTAGTTCCATATGATTCCCACCATTGACTAATACTAGAAGAATAGTGTGAGCATTACTTATCATAGTAGGATGACACATAGTCATGAAATTAATTACTTATAGGATGTCTAAATCATGACACCATCTTTAATCTATGACACCCTAGGTTCATACTAGGTTATTCATAGATAACTTATATTTAAATCCTTCATGATTATTTGTGAATAGTTTTGTTAATTTTCATAGAATCTCCTCCTTTACTGTCAAACCATGTGTGCAGCAAGGCCCATTGTCATATACCAGATTACCATGAGTCCAGCCTATAACATCTTGTCATAGTTATTACTCCTAGGTACATTTGTGCCATAGGGACGTCCAATTGTAGTATCCAGAAAAAGATGTATTTATAGGAAACTAATCACTCTATCTTTTACCAAAATAACATTCCATTTTCCTAAATGTTAACTCATCCTTATAATTATTATTAGATACATACCTATACATAACCATATAAGTATACCGAGGTATCTCACTAAAGATTTATTATCCTGGTTTCCAATGGTTTACTAAGCCTTTACTTTGATACTAACTATAGCGGCCTAGGCTTAACATACATGGATATTACATCATTTTAAATGAATATTCTATATGTTACAAAAATAAATGCCTGAGGATGGTAATAGATCTATTTATTTGGAAACATGGGAACCAAATTTTATATCCAGGTGAAAAATCTTTAACATCTCCCAAAGAGATATCCAAATTTAGTACTTCTACATAAAACCTTTCTTAATAACCTAGTAGAAGAGAATATAAGAAAGGAGTGATCTCATATGCTTAGTAAGGGTAAATAAAGGAAATGCATAAGTATAACTTGAAAAAATGGTATTTAACTTGAGCATATCATTAGAATATTATACCCTGCATATTAGAGATCATAATAAAAATTACAATTTCAGAACACATGAATCAAATAGTAATTAAGAACATAATCCATGAAAACATAACAAAGGAATAAAACATGGAATTTTAGAAAACACATAGGCGTATATTATGATTTCTATAGTATCCAAGGAATAACTTCCAAGACTATGTTAATAGTATGGGTTCACTACCCATACAATCTTGGTAGTCATGGTTCACTCCTATAACCATCTTAGTAGCAAGAGAATAAAAAAGGTGAAGATGAATGTGATCCAAAAATTTAACATGGATATGTAGATGAATAGTATAATATCAAAAGTGATATGGGGAGAAAATATATTAAATTTCATACCCTAACAAGATAGGTAGAATATGAAAACATGTTTGGATATCATAATGCTCTATTTTATACTAGATGAAATTCATTGTTAGAATTTATGACATCTCTTATCCTAAAGGATAATCCATAATTAGTTTTGTATGTAGTTAAATATAAAAATTGAATCATTCTATGTATGAGGAGATATATTAGACCATGAAAAATAATACCTAGGAACCTATTCTATGACTAGTATAAAATAATTTTACATAAAAAATATAGTTTATAGAAACAAGCTTCATGAACCTAGAGAAATTTAAAAAACAAAATCAATATACTTATAAAGTTTATTCAAGGTTGGAAGGTTTAGATTTTTAAGATTCATATTCCCCCATTAGGTTATTAGAAACTATAAGAATTCTATTCACAGTTTCTACACGTAGTTGTTGAAATGGGCATCCAATTGAGGTTAAGTTATCCTTCTTACATAGATAAATTGATTGTAAACATTATAATGTGTATCCTTCTGGTTCCCTACTTGATATGGTAGGAACCATGGTGTTCATATTGAACAAAAAATTATATGTTTGAAATATTCTCCACTCATATGGTTCTCAAATCATGAAAATTTACTGAAGAAGATAAAATTTTATAAAATAATAGTTGATGGAAACATATAATTGATGTATATAAAATTAGGTACCCAGAATGTTATTTTTTATATTGATGACATAATATTTATGGAGGATATAAACAAAACATGTAATGTATTTTATAAATAAATGAATAAATAATTTAAATATCAACATATGGAAAATAAAATTATTTATTGGGCATGAAATATAAACAAATGGAATTATATAAATTTCAATCATAATAAAAGTTTTCTAGGGAATTACAAAAAAAATTGGAATAAGAGATTCCACTGAATTTTCTACACCCATTTCCATTTGAATAAATGTTATTAATGATGATGTTAGGAAATGTGAATTAGAAAAATTTCCAGAAGTTTATAGGAATCTTGTTATAAAACATAGCTACACTTTTAGACATTGAATGTGCTTCTACACTATATTAAATTGTTATCTTTATCCATCTTAATCAGTACATGGATTCAATTGTTACCATTCATTTCTTCAATTAACACTTAAATTCCATTGTTACCATCCACTGTATCAATTAGAACATGAATGTCATTATTACCATTCATTGTCTCAATTAACACATAAATGTAATTGTTACAATTCATTGTCTCAATTCTTGTATGATTTTCATTATTATCCTTCATCATTATAATTCACCCATGAATTCCATTATTGACATTAATTATTTCAATATCACATATGAATTCCATTTTTACCATTAAACAATTCAAATTTTTTTCATTAATTAATTCAACGATTAATTAATCATCTCAATCTCATTACTAATTCAACTGTTAGTTCATCACATCAGTACCCTTAATTAATAACTTAATTAATTAAGAACACCAATCTCATTAATTAATTAATCAATATCCACAAACTCAATATCTCATAATTAATTCAAAAAATAATTATTCAATTTAATATTCAATAATCTGATAATTAACTCAATAATTAATTATCCACAAGTCCCAATTCAATATTTTGATAATTAACTCATCAATTAATTATCCCCAAATCAAAATTCAATATTCAAATAATTAACTCAAAAATTAATTGTCCCCAAATCCCCAATCAATATTTTGATATTAAACTCAACAATTAATTATCCCCAAATCCCAATTCAATATTATGATAATTAACTAAATAATTATTTTTCCCTAAATCCCAATTCCATATTTTAATAATTAAATCAAAAATTAATTATATCCAAATCACAATCCAATATTTATATAATTAACTCAAATATTAATTATCCCTAAATCCCAATACATTATTCTGATAATTATCTCAATAATTAATTATCCCCAAATCACAATTCAATATTCTGATAATTAACTCAACAATTAATTATTCCCAAATCACAACTCTTTAATTAGTTAATTCACTAAATTAATTAATTCAATTAGGAAATTAAATTTCTAAAAAAACTCTAAAAATTATATAATTATATACACATAATTGAAATTATGACTGTGATATTTGAATAATAGATCACCTACTTGAATTCGTTGACAAGTGTTCACTCAACAGAAATCCCCAATTTGAACGGAATAACGATGTAGAATGTGATTTTGATATTAAACCCAAATTCAAGATCATATAAATCAAGATCCCAAAATTATATATCTAGATCCACAATCCAAGATCTAGATCCCACAAAAATAGGAAATAACAACCCTACAACATATGGGAGAAGAATGGGAAAGGGAAAGGAAACCACATGGGACGAGATCCACTTACCAGCAGAGGTGCAAATCTTTAATTTGGGTTTCAGATCGCAAATAAAGGGGGTCAAAATGGCATGGAATATGTCTTGGAGGCTCCAAAATCATGAAAATACATTTGGGGTCGAGTGGAGGTTGATTTTGTGTTAATATAGGGGTTTGGGAAATTAAAAATATAATTTTCAGGTTAACTTAAATCCTATACATGATTTGCTGGGAAGATGCGCATAGTTTTTCAAAACATTTTCCTTAACCATGCACTTATTCTAGTGGGTAAGGGTGCATGGTTTCTTATTTTAGGTCACACGGTTTGGAAAAACTATGTGTCGGTCTTGTAAAACTTCTCCGTCTAGGGTTGCACGGTCTGTTGGGCCACAAACTTTCACCCAGGCACACACTAATGTAAAAACCAAATGAAAATTAATCAATATAATACAATATAATTCCTATAAACTATCCCTAGACATCTTCATTAAAGGCTAGGCTTATAGTCTTTATCATCTTATTTTTAACAATAACTACTCCTTCTACATTTTTCCATTGTGGCAAAAATTACTAAAGTTACTATTCATATTGACTAAAAATAAATTGAAACTATTTACCAAATTTGGACTCATTGATTTAAAATATGAAATATATTTTAAAAAATTCAAAACACATAAGTGATGGAATTTAATTTAAACTTAATACATAAAAATGAAATGAAAAATAGTTTTTCAAAAAAATGACTTTCTATAATATAAAATGATTTTATACTAATTTCTAGTAAAAAATACATTTAAAAACCATTATGGGGTTATTTGAAATCCAAATTGACTAATTAAATTTTAAAACTAATCCAAAATACATTTTTAAATTCTAAATAATTAAAAAAACATTATTTTTTACTATTCCTTGAAAAATCAATCTTTCCAAAAAATAAAAAAATCATCCAAAGGTAATTCGAACATGATGAATTCAAATATTGATTACATTTTTTAAAATAATTTTCTGAAAATTTACAAAAAATATTTATAATATTAACTCATAAAAATAAAGAAAGCTCATTTTTGAAGAAAATGTATTTTTGAAGAATAAAAGGGATTTTATAAAAACTCTAGTTCTTATTTATGAATTAATAAATTATAAAAGATTATGATCATTTATATGTTTCACAATGTGTTTGATACTATTCATTCTCTCCAATTTGATAGCAAGGTTGTAATGGTCACATTTAGATAATGATAATTCATTGTTTGTTTAAGCTCAGTATTGTGTATATTGTATGTTATCAAACATAGTCTTTCTTTTTAAGATCATAGGATATTATATGATAACTCAGTAAAGGAAAATATTTCAACATATAATAAATTCTTAGATCATTATAATTTGAAAAAACATGGGAAAGGAAGAAATTTATAATTAAAAATAACATGGAACAATAATAATTTTCAAAATCTATGATTTAAGGAAATGTTCTATAAAATGAAAAATATATATATATAGCATAGAGAGTGGGTGGAATCTTAAAATAATAAAAATGAATCAATGAGCATAATAATAGGTATCTATAAATATTCCATGTCATATAAAAAATAATCAGGGCACAAACATATTCATAGAGAAATTATAGCATTTTGAAAATTATAAAACAATTTAAGATTTTATGTGATCTTAAAGAGAATTTGACTTCTACAAAAGGAGAGTTTTGAGAATTAATAAATATGTGTCATGATTTAACATTAGTTTAATAAGACCAAAAAATCAATTAATCTATTGAGATCAAGGTATAATCTTCTCAAACTATGGAGAAAGAATGTAAAAGTGAATCTGGTCATTTTTATAAAACTTGTTATTTTTTATAGTACAGATTGAAAAAGTAAAATAGAGGATATGTGGGACAATAATAATGAGATGAAATATTCCACATAAAGGTAAGGGAATAATATACCAATAAGTAAACAAACCCTTATGAAAATTGAGGCTCAGTTTGTAAGACGAAAGTAACAACATAGATCTGGATTCATATTGAACTAATCTGGAAGAATAAATTTTAAAGGATTTTTTTGGAGTTTCTGTAAGCATGGTCACAAATCATGTTATTTATTTTTTAATATATATTTATGAGGAAATATGAAAGTATCTTGGTGAATTTCAATTAGCATCTAACAATAAAATCTCATAGATAACAAACTATGACCAGATATGTTCCATGGTTATCTACACAGAACAAATTTCATATTCTTAAATAATTTTTTAGAAGATGTAGTTTAGAAGTTCACAAGGATATGGTATGCATGATAAAGTTGGAAAGATAATTTGTCTATTCTATTAAAGGTAATAGGTTACAAATGAAAACTAGTGACAAGTTATGTGATTATTTTGTAAAGACTATGAATGTCAAGAATGAAATCCTGGTTGTTTGGAAAAACTGATTGAAATTGGTTAAATAATTAAAGTTGAAGAACATTCTAAAGCTAAAGGAAAATATGTAATCACAGAAAATGAGGTGAAATTTGATGAGAAGTTATACATAATTGGAAACTTGAAGATCCATATATATGATGTTAAAAAAGGTATTCCACAAAAAGAAGAAGTTCAAGTGAAGAATGAAGATAATCAAACAAATGAGATGCAAATCTAAAATAAGAGTCTAAAGAAATATTCACATGATGAGATTTTTTAAAAGGAATGGCCCATATTTGGAGGAATATATCAGTCTAAATGTTATTTCTAAAACACCAAGAGTTCCCTCCTTATTCCTTATTATATTATGTGTCTTGATCTAACATATAGGTATTAAAAGAGGTGTTTGCAGTTATCACTTTTGGACAACATAAATAGTTTTTACATTATGGAGTCTACTAAATTTGATGAAATGAAAGAAAATAGTGCATCCCATATGACAGAGAAAATTGGATTAGAATCTGTCATTTTACAAAATTCTAGTGAATCTATAAATTTTGAATAGATTTCAAACCTTAAGGTTGAGGTATGTCAATCAACACTTCCATCCATAATTTTTTATTGTGTTAATCATATCAATTAAGGATTTGTGTTTGGTGTATGAAAACATGAGACAAAGGTTTCGTTATTTCATTACACCTAAAATTTAATATGTTTTTATTAAAGTGTTTGTAGGATTCTGAATTTCATTAAAAATAAATGATTATTAGAAATTGCTTAAATAACAATTGATAATTTTAGAGTATGGTTTCACATGCATATTATTTTATGGATATCTTACACAACCTTGGTTATATCTCTATTATTTTCTTCACTGGGTTAGTCCACATAGACTTAGAGTTTATGATCTATATTCTCTTTTCTAAGTGAACCATGTGATATCATCCCTCTCTCAAAAGTTCTCTTGAAATGATCTTTTTAGAATAATATATGTGAAAAAACAACCACTTATCCTTTGTATTTTATTCTCAATAAAGGGGATAATTGATTTGAGACCACGCATTGAATTCTATTTTTGAGGGAATAATGAAAACAAAATAATAAAGGGGGATATTGTTGGGCCCAAGTATTGAATTTATTGTCAAAAATGGTCAATATGTGTTTGGTGAGTTAATATGTAGTGGTGATGCTTTGATAATTATTATGGATTCATTTAATGAAATTGTATTTCATGATTGAACAACTCACCGTGTTAAATGTGATGATTTTGGAACTAGTATTTAGTGTAAAAAACATGTTTGATCATGCTAATGATGATTCATTAAAATAATAAAGAATAATAAATTTGAGAAAAAATAAAGTACTTGCATGAAGGATATTGATTTTTTTGATTGGAACTAAAAGGGAATCTGCCTAACAGTTTTCATATAGGAATTTATCTAAAAAACATGGTCATCCAATGTAACAACCCAAGATTTTATGAAAAATATTCTTTTTATTTCACTAATGTCTTGTGTTGTACGCTACACAAAAAGGAGCTTTCACAACACGCATCTTTGACTTACCTTGCATTACACGCAATCGCAACCTTCCTCGATAGCGTGTGTAGTACGCAATATTGAGTTTCACGAAACAATGATATGCTATTAAATTATTATTAAAACTAGCCGTTATGAATAGTAATAACCACTTTTTAAATTTTAGAAATTTTAGCTCTCAAAATGGACTTCATTTTTGGATTCGGAGTATCGAATTTAGCCTAAGGTGAAATTTTGGTACTTTTCGGATAACTTTCATATTCTGATGAATAGTGAAAATTACTAAATTATAATTAAAAACAACTTTTTTAATCGAAATAATTAATAGTGATAAATTATTAATTTGAGTGGTTTTAAAGTATATTTAGAATATATTTTTACAATTTAATACAATGTTGGTCATTGAATGTAATTTCACATTTAAACCAGACATAATCAAGTGTCAATCTTTTGATAGATATTGTTTCTTAAAAACACGCTATTTGTTTTAACAGCGGGATTTAATTATAAAATTAATTAATGAAACTTCTATGTTATGAATTTGGTAAAATAGATTTCATTTTTGAATTCGGAATATGAAATATAGCTTAGGATGAAATTTGGGCATTGTTCTGAAAAAACATCAATTTTTGATGAATAGTGAAACTACTAAGTGGTAGTTAAAAAACTGAATTTTTCATAAAACTTAATTTTACCGCTTCTGTGAATGGAATTTCAAAAATCCGAGAGACACGGTTGATGTCAGTAATTAAAATGTGGTTCAATGAGATGAAAATAATTTTTGGTGAATAGTAACTTTTTACTTTTATTTACCACGGTTAAAAGTAAATAGGGTAATTAAGGGTAAGAATAATATTAATATTACCCTAACACATGTCCTAATTCTATTGGACAAGTTTATCTCGACCAAAAACAACCTTAAGTGTAAAATATTATCATTTAGGCCCACTTGGATTAGATTAGGACATTTATTATTATTTAATTCAAAGAAGAGTTAAAAGAGTTAAAATCAAAATTTATTTACTAAAACATTTTTAATATAGAGTTATACATAAGATAAATTCGATTGTAAATATTCATTAGAAATCTAAAAAGATTTCCTACATGATGTTATTTTATTTGTAATTTTTAGACATCAAATAATTTAATTTATTTATGACACAATGATGATGCAGTAATTATCTTATTAATGAAATATTGACATAATTGATGTTATAAACACCAAAATAAATGTAATTTGAGACTTTTTATGAATTCCACTAATTTTCTAGGTTACTATGATATATTAGTGTTGATTTAATCAACTTGGCTCGAACATATAGTTCTGTTATGACTTTCACAAAAATCATATATCAAATAGTGTCAAAATTGACAGAAAATAGTTTTTAAATCAAATATTATATTTTTAATTGTTATTTTATTCCTAAAAATCTAAGGTTCGTCCAAATGACTTAGATAAGGATATATGTATTAATAATAAACAATTTGGGGTTCGTTTGGCATGTTATAGTAAGTGTATTAACCATATAGTGTAAGAAAACAAAAAGACACGGTAAAAGTTAAATTATTTAACTTAGAGTTAAATCTAATTGATAAGGTTAAAATAATAACCTAAACTTGTCTAAATTCTATTGGTTGATAGGATTTCGACCCATCCCCACTTTAGCTTCGAAATAAGACCCTTTGTAACCATTATAAACCGATTTTGACTTTAATATAAAATAATATTTTAAGATATTCCTAAGGTGCCCCTCTCCTCCCTTATAAAAGGACACCTCCTCCCCCTCCTCCTCACACCAATTTGAGCACTCAAGCTCGGCCAACCCCTGCCATTTTCCCTTCTCCACTTCCTTAGAAACATCCTAGAGGTTCTGGTCTTCCTCAAAGACCAATTTTAGTGCCCTAAGAGGAGGTCTCAAAGAGGCGCTTCAAAGAAGAGGAGCTTCGGACACATACAAAGCTAATCGGACCTAAGGTAAGGGAAAATATCACAATCTCACTTTTATCCGAGATTGTTTTTACTTTGGTAATTACCGGTGTGTATTTTATCATCCACATCCATGTTCCCTCAATATGTAATATTATTTCCATCCTTCTACAATAGTTTATATCCAATTTTACCCTTCGGTGAGTTTTTAGTAAAAGATATGAAAGGAATCTTTTGTCGTTTTTCGTACGAGGTACTTTTTGACTTTTCCGACAAAAGTACAAAGAATGTTTTTTTTTAACTTATACGGCATGAATGGATTTTTAAAACATTATTTCCAATAAGCTTCCTTTACAAGTTTTCAAGTTTATTTTTAATCAACTTCTTTTATTTTAAAGTCGTATGACATGTTATGAAAGGAAAAATGTTTTTGAAGTAGAAAGGATATTTTCCTCAAGAATGGAGTTCAAGTACTTTATCAAAATTATTTTCCATCTAAGATAATAAAAGGGTTCTATTTTTATCCCTATTATTACATGGATTTGATTATGTTGTGATGGAAATATTTTTATGAATTCCTTTATCTTATATGAATTGTTTTATGATGTCATGTTGTTTAAGAATCCCATTTTTATTACATGGGTTACGTTATGATGTATGGTTTATGATTATGTGGCACACATAAGAAAGGATTCATTATAAGATGGGTGGGACCTATATCTCCCTCCAATGCATTGGGTAATGATTTTATATCTCATGAGATAGACAGGGCTGGAACGGTAGGTTATACCGGTTCAGTGAAAAAGGACTGAAACGAGGGTTACTCGATTCAGAAAGGGACTTTGTCCACTAAGATAGTCTTGGCAATGAGTCTTGACTAACAAGAAATGATTCTCTATGATTGTGTGTGAATTCCACAAAGTTTCATGTTTTAAGTTATGATTATTGTGATTACATTTCACTGCCATGATTTATCCCATGTTATGAAATTATGCTCTCTTTTACAGGTTATGATTTCCAAAATGTTATGTTCTTATGAATATGATGTGATTGATATTTCTTTTGTTTACCCTTACTGAGCATTTGAGCTCACCCTTTTATGTTTTCTTTTCCCCAGGATATAAAGAAAGGTTTTAGGTAAAAAAAAGGGAAGATCTTTATGGGAGATATTGAAGATCTTTCACCACGATTAGAAGATTACGTTCCGAGTTTCCAAAGACACTAAACTATTACGATCCTTGTGTGTGTGTTTTTGTTATGTACCAAGTATTCCGCAAAAGTAATGTAAAGTCAATGTACGTCAGGCTACGGGTCTCTACATCCAAGCCAAGTAGCTAGGATATATCAACCATGCTTTTTTGGGAACAAGGCTCAACCAAACATGGGAGTCATCTATGGATATATAGTAAGGTAGTATGATGCATAGTGAGTGTAGGAATAAATTGTTTCTTTAGGTAAGTATAGACGTGGCATGCATGCATGTGGGAAGGTATCCTAGTATGGGTAGGCACACCCTATGGGGCCCAAGTTTGTGCAAAGTGTTGTGGGTGTCGAACCCCAATGTTGGATCGGGTAGTCCATGGAATGCATTATCATATATAGAAGATCTCAAATTGAGTAAAATTCCAACATGGGATAGTGGCATGTGGAACACTTTTCATTTATGTTAAATGATATTCCAAAAAGTTTGGTCATCTGATCTAGTTGTTCTGATTCATTTGATCACTTCTCTAATCACATTCTACTTCTATACACTTAAGTGCTTTTATGTACATGATATCCCACCATTTTTCAACAAAAAAACAAGGAATCCATGAGTATTGGACTGGGATATCTTCAGTATTAATTTCAAGTATTATATTATGTATTAATGAGGGATGTGATCATCATAAACTCAATACATGCATCATGTGAAGTCTGGTATTAATTAACACACAAACTATCATAGATATTTTACATAATATTGACATGATTCATTATCTAGTTATAAATCCTAATTAATGCATTGATGTGATAAAAATTGTAATTTATTTTAGTTATACTTGTTTTCATGAAAATCAAAAAAAAGGGGAATGAGATTGCTAATCCACTAGAAATGAGAGTGATTCAAGAAGCTGTTTTTTATATAAGTAAATATTCACCTAGCCATTTTTCTATGTAATAAATATTTACATATATTTTTTTACTGAGAAATTATGTATCCATTTTCATTATAAAAGGACATATCTATTTTTCTATTTAGTGATATATTTTACACATTTGAATGCATGAATAAAGGTTTTTCAAAGCCAATTACACTTAGTATATTCATGTAAAAAAATTGTATTGTGTATCCAATTTAATGAAGGATTAAAAATGATAGTTTGTTTTCAAAACTATGAGATATGATATTTAATTAAATCCTGGAGACTTAAATACTACATGATGATTATGGAAATCATTTGAACTTAGCACGCAAAGTGATCATGTGAAATGTGTATCCACTCCAACATATGTTACTGAGAGTTTAATTAAATACTAATATCATCAATAAGCCTTAAATAATATTAAATATTTGAGAAGAGGTGGTGATAAACTATAAATATATAAATAGAGTTTGTTTTGAGAGTTATGATTACTTCCGTTTGGGATATTTTTGAGATAGTACTCTCCCGTGAAACAAACCACTCATGTAATCTGATCATGTGAAGTAGAAAAAAACTAGTGTGATCCATTCATGTGAAATAGAGAATGTATGATTATAATTAGTAATGTGAATGAATAGGAGTAATATTTGATCCATATTTTTATTTCTTGAATAAGATATAAGGTTCGTGTATACATTCATGTGAAGATTTTACACAAAGAACCTTGAGGATACACATGTTTTGTTATGTGAAGAAGAAGAGATTCTACTAGAGGAACCTGGTCTAAAAACACTTATGTGAAGGTAGTTATTATTTAATATTTACATAATTATAGGAGTAGAATTTCAAATATTAGAATTTAGAAAATGTATAAGAACATGATCATTCTAGATCTATTGTGAATAGATTTCAAGACCAATGGGATTATTCCACTAAGTTGTTGAAGATATTAAAGTTAAACATGATAAATTAAGATCTCACTTGCTTATGGAGGAAGATCAAACAATTACCCTGTATTGGATAAACACTAAATAAAGTAGGAAATATTTTAGTTATATATGAATGTAGTGTAAGTATTTTGTTTGTAACTAAAATCAGAAGAATTCACTAGTAGAAAAATAGTCTTTAACATCAGTTTTTTTAATTTTGACATCGGTTTTTAAATGATGTTGTAGTCGCCGATGTAAAAAATAAAACTTTTGATGTCGTCTTTTGTAAACCGATGCTAAAAATTATTTACATTTGTTTTTTGGAATTGGTTTTTTGCAAAAACGGATGCCAAAAATACCCATCGGTATCATTTTTGGCATCAGTTTCTTCAAAAAGCGATGCCAAAAAGTTAAAAAAAATATTTTGGTGAAGGTTTTTAAATAAACTAACACAAAAAAATAAAAAATATTTTTAGTGTCTATTTTTAATAAAAACTTCCCATAATTAAAAAAAATATTCTATGTTTTAGATCATTTTCTAATCTTCTATTTAACTGGTCGTGGAGCTAAAATGGAGTTACATATCAAAATTTATGGTCATCAAAAGTTGAACTTCTCAATGTTTTGATAAATACAACTCGTTTTTTAAGAAAACATGAGAAACATGAATGAAAATCACATACAACAAATGAAATAAAATAAACTTAATAATTTGAACATATTTCAATTATTTTAGGATTTTCCATCAAAATGATATGTTTTTTATCATCCAATCTCTTAGATTTTTTGTTAGAAATCATGCAGCAATGAAAATGGGTATTATTAATGAATTTTTCATCTAGGTTGATAAATATCATCTTGATTTTTTATATTTTTAACTTTATCATAAGAATAAATCATTATTATAAGAAAATTTATTAAGTTGTTTACCAATGAAAGAAAATAATAAAAAATAAAATTATTATAATAGATATCATGTTCAAATTATTGATTGAATCCACGTTGAAAATTTTATTGAATTGAAGAGGTTGAAAATGATAAATGAAAGATAAAATGGATTTATATATATTAAAAAATATATTTTCAATGGTGATGTACTAAAATTTAGGCGGGATTTTAAAAATTGAAACACTCATTGTGAAAAAATTGAAATACCAATCCCATGTATTTTGCGAATACTTTGTGGTGTCTTTTTTGGTTTAAAACCAAAGAAAAAGATGATTTACATTATTTTTTGGGTGTTGTTTTTTAAATAAACCTAGGCCAAAAAGTAAAAAAATAATTGGCATCAATTTTAAGAAAAATTAATATCAAAACATAAAAAACAAATATTTTTTGTGTCGGTTTTTAAAAAAACCAATGCCAAAAAGTTTTAAATAAAAATTCTTGGTATCAATATTTTTAAAAACCAAAGACAAATAAAAATTTATTTTTTTACAATGTTATAGAGAATTTCTTAATCTTTTATTTGACTGGTCGTGGAGCTAAAATGGAGTTACGAATTAAAAGTTATGGCCATTGAAATTTGGACTTCTTTAAGACTTCTATTATAGAATTTCAAATAAAAACATCTATAACTTTTAAGCTGTAATCATATTTTAGCTTAAAAACTAGTCAAATATAATCTTAGGAAATGATCTAAAACATAGTAAAACTTTAGCATCAATTTTTCTAAAAACCGATACTAGAAAAAAAAAATTAATTTTTGCATAGGTTGTTTTAAAAACTAGTGAAAAAAATCTTCACAAACATGTTTCGCATCAGTTTATAAGAAACTGACATCATGTTTTCAATGTTAATGACCATTTTTCTACTATTGATTCTCCTTATTAGATCTTTAGTAGAATAAGACTTTCATATATATCTAAAATCATGATAATCTTTCATTTAGTGATAGAAGTGAATGTAATCCATTATTTAATAGTAAATACTCTATAACTCTGGGAAAACCAGTTGCAGTAAAGAGTAGGATTTCTACTGAACATTTCAAATATAGTTTATTTCACTCTCAATTATTAAAACTTCACATGGGGTGAGATATAGATAATTATATTGAGTTGTTCACAAACCTTAACAAGTTCGAGAGGATTAATTTCAAAAAAAAAGTAATTTATAATATGAAATCACTAATTCACCCATCCCCTCTATTTGGTCAATCACCCTTGGGGATCTACAACATGTTATAAAACATAGTATTTATTTTAAAGGATCCAATATCAGGGGTCATTACATCATATCCCCCTAAATAAATTGCATCCTTGTAATTATAATTATAATTATAATTTACTAAAGGAATAAGATAAGAGATCCCTTAAAAACAAAACATATATCTTATACTGAGATATCCTCCTCATTACCCTCTATATGACTACAAAAAAACATATCCCAAATATACTTCTTAAGGGTTCTTAGGGACATACCTTTCACAAGTTCATTTCCTTGATCTTGATTAAGCCAAATACAAAATCCAAACAATTAATGATAATATCCAAAAGAATTATTATATGCATATGAATTATAAATCCTAAGATGTATTTTCCAATGAAAATATCATTCCAAACTATGATACTTCCAATTTTACTATTTATACTTGGTTAATACTATAAATAACTTTGTTCTACCTAGTTCACTTTATATTGGGTAAACTTATACTTCTCAACCTAATCCCTCAAAATACTATGAGTTAAATCCTTCATAGAAGTTTATAAATAAAATATGATCAACCAAATAATATCCATAAATAGTTCTAAACTAGGTATGCAGTCTTATACCCACTCATCGTGCATCAAGTTAATAATTGAGACAATTCTCGATCCACCCTTTTCAGGGTGATTACCCTAGTTGAATATGTGTCACATCTATATCCTATTTTAGTATCCTAAAAGGAATATATTTCTAGGGAAAACCATATACATAGGAATTTACTAATATATTGGGATATCATACTATACTTAGACTCATATCTATTGTTTTCACCAAGGTTCTATTAACTAATCCCCAAAATAAGGGAACTAATCTCAAAATATAACTAAACAAACCTCCAAAATAACTAAACTAATATCTAAAATAACTAAACCCTCCTATGATACTAACTATAGTGAACCTAGATAAATATGACATAAATAGTACAATAATCTCAAGATTTATTTAATATTTCTCACAAATAGTCTCACTACCCAAGGAGTTATAGGTTTGGTATATTTGAAATTATCTATGTAATCATATTAATCTATAATCTTTACTCCGTAAATGTTCTCCTATAGACCCACTTCTAGAAATATCATAAGATATAATCATCTTCATAATTTGGGGAATGGAAGCATAAGAATGGGGTGAGCTCAAATTCATATTAAGGGAAAACATTTCAATATATCATTATGGGTTATACAAAAAGTATATGAGAAAACATGGGCAAGGAAGAAAATTCTTATTAAAAATAACATGTAATAATAAGAAACGTTCATAATCCATGATTAGAGGACATGTAATGTCAAATGAACAAACATATACTGTGGAAAAATTTTATAGAATATTGAGAAAATAAACATGAGTCAATGAGTATAATCATAGTCATTTAAAAACATTTATTCTCATATAAACAAAGAATCGTGGAAAATAATTATCATAGATAAAGTATAGCATTGTAAATAAAAAAAATTCCACACATAATGTTGTGAATAAATAAAATTCCCACACATTATGTTACAGACAAAATTCCAATGCTTCATATTTTGGATAAACAAAATTCCAATGCTTCATATTATTAATAAAATAATCTCATGCTACATGTTGTGAATAAACAAAACTCCCAACCTTCATATTGTAAACAAAAACATTTATACACATCATGTTGTGAACAAAAAAATCCCCATGATTTATGTTGTAAAGAAAATAAATTATCATGCTTCATGTTGTGATAAAACAAAATTTCCACATAGAATATTGTGAACTAAAAAAATCCCATTATGCATTTTTTTAAACAAACAAAATTCTCACGCTTCATGTTGTGAACAAGAAAAATTCACATACTTCATGTTGTGAACAAAAAAATATTATTCTTAAAATCCTTTTTTCATGAGATATAAATCCTTAATCAATGCATTGGATGGAAATATAATACCCCACGTATCATAATCCATACAAATGGGTTCAAATTAAAAAATAAATAATGAACATATCTTATTGAACCCATGAAAAGGAATGGGTTTCTTAAACCTTTCAAAAACATCACATAACATAATCTTAAGAAATTCTAGAATATCAAAACACTTATTTTCATAAATAAATCATATCATATTAGCATATAAAGGGTGATAAAAACATAACTCTGTGAAATATAAACCTTAGAGGTTAAATATATATATGAAATTAAAAATGTATTCATAAAAACTTTTAAAAAATTAAAGTAAAAAAGTACATTCAAAAAAATTTAATGGAAAAGGAAGCATTTCGAAAATAATATTTCCAAATATAAGATCCTTGAAAATACATAAGGTTTCAAAAAGTATAAGTTAAAATACTTTAAAAAGTATTAATTTTAAAATAATCCATAATAATGGGGTCTTTAAAATATATATATATAATATTTTTAAAAGGAAGTGAAAATACATTGAGAACCATTACTTTTAAAATAATATTTAACAATGGAGACTTGAAAAATACATAAATTGTTTAAAAAATGGAAGTGAAAACACTTTGAAAACTTCTAACTTTTAAAATAAATCTTTAATAATAGAAACTTGAAAAATACATAGTGTTTTTTAAAAGGAAAGTGAAAATACTTTGAAAACATTTATTTTTAAAGAGAATATTTAATAATGGAAACTTTAAAAAAGATATAAAGAATATCAGAGTAATATTTGGAGTGGATGATAAAATCTTTTAATTTGAAAATATGGGAAAACCTTTTTATCGTTTTTAAATAACCTTATTGAAAACTCACACTGTTAAAAATGTGGAGAGACCTTTATTTTAAAATGAATAAAGGTGAAAAAAAATATCATTGAAGATAAAAAACAATTTTATTTTCCACTAGGGAATGTAAAACATTGGTGGGGTGTAAATATGAATAAATTGAATAAAAATACATTAAAATAAATGGTAATTATTCTTTAAAAAATCAATTTAACGAAACAATTGAATCCTCAAAGGAGAATATGTCGGTGTAAAACATGATTTCCCCCGAAAGGTGGGTAAAAATGAAACATAACATTAGAATAGGGTTGAATATATCAATATTTAATGATTATAGTCCAACATAAGTTATTATTACCTAAGGAAAATATTTTATTTACAAAAACCACCTTACAGTCATTGTAAATTTTAAATCAAACCCCCATGATTGGTGTAACGTTAAATAGAAAATTGAATTTTATCAAATATAAGAGGATCATGATGAAAAATAATAATAGGGGAATATTTACACCATTTAAAAGGAAACATGTTGATCAAATTAATAATTTATTAAGGGATTTAAATTTGAGACAAAGAAACCCTTACCATGTTTCCTTTCTTAGTTTATGACCCTCTAACTTTGTTGGTGAGTTAATTTTTCCTTTGAAGTTTCATCGAAATTGAAGGTATTAGGAAAAATATGAGGGAAAAAAGTCTTTTTTTTGTGGGATATAATTATAGGGTGAATATAAGGTAATATTTTCAAGGAGTAATTAGAAGGATGGGTATTTTTGTCAAAGGGTGTGAGTGATCCCCTTTTATAATTGGGGAAAATGGTACTTTTGGAAATACCCTTTATAATTTAATAGTTGTATGATATTATTCAAAGGTTAATGGATCTAGATTTTAGAAATAATTGAGTGTGGAGTATGGTTGTTTTTATCAAGCATCAACCAAGTGTTTCCACACATATTTTAAACATGTTATTGGTTTTTACCATTATGTTTTTACATTTTCCAATTTTACTTTTAATCCATGAAACTAATTTTTACCTAAGTGATTTTATGTTGTATTAAACATATAAAATAAACCATGTAAAGAAATTTCTTTTTTCTATAAATAAATTTAATATCTAATTAATCAAGTTCAATTTATAATTATTATAATAATAACTTTTAGATTAAAATATATACTATGTAGAAAAAATATTTTGGTAGAAAAAAGGCACTTTAACCTTTAGGGATTCTTGATCTTATTTAGTACTGATTACCAACAAAATGAGTGTTAATATATTTATTCATTTTTTTGGATAATATTATATTCATTATTTAAAGGTGTTAAATTTAATATAATTGATAGAAATTCCATGATATTAATAAAAGAATAATTTTAAAATAATTATTTCAATATTGTCATGGTGATTAGCATAAGTCCTAGTAATCTAAATTTTATATCTAAAATTAAATTTTCCATATTAAATTTTATAAAAATTATTATCTCAAATATAAGAATCATTTTTTCAAATTAACATTCTATGTTTAGGTAAATTGATCTTAAAGTTAGCACATATATCACATAAAACCCTATTTTGAACAATTTTAATTTTAATAAAAATTGATTTATGATTAGGATATAATTATAAATTCCATTGATTAAAATTAATTTGAAATAATTATTATCATTCAAAGTGCATTTATTTAAAAAAAATAAAAAATCATTTCATCATGTTATAATTAATTCAACAACACAGTCAAAAAATAGTTTTCATTAAAACGCATCATACATTTTCAAAAGGTTGAGATGGGTTTATATATTCAATATAGTATTTTAAAATTATTTATTATACTTTATAATATATAATCTTATCAGAAAATGTTTCAAAAACTTCTAATTAAAATAAAAATTGTGGTATTTTCAAAATTAGTATTTTCACTATTAACCTAAAAACAAATTAATTTAGAAAAATCCAAAAAAAATACATCCTAATATAATTTTATTGTGATTAATTTAAAAAAGAATTTAAATTTATCGATTTTAAATTATAATATTTTATATTTCTATTTTTAAAAAAAATATATAATATAAATAAAATGGATTTTATTTAAAATCAAATTTTCAATATTAACTTGTATTAATTACTTACCTTATAAAATTATTAACAATCAATTTTTTAATATCATAGTGTTTTTCATAAATTTATTAATAATGTATTCTTAATATTTTGTGTTTTTTATGATGGGTTTAGCATGCCACACGTGTTATAAAACATATTATATATTTTAAAGGATCTAAATTCTCAGGTTGTTACACCTCTATTCCATATCATCTTTTTCCATGTGTCTATGTGGTTGTGTGATCACTGGTAAAATAAAACCACCCCTTGACATTTTTAAACCATGTGTCAACATTCATAATCACTACTAGACACTTTATCACCACACTATCCCACCATTATTTCATGATCCCTTTGTTCAAGTGAGGAATTTTTTTTGGGTTTGTTCTACAATGAGAGAGATATGTTCAAGAAACTAATAATTCTAGGCATAAAGATAGAGAATAAGATAATTCCATAATCGTATTAATGATTCTATATTTTTTATTCCCCATTTTCATATTTCCTAATATCTGAATTTTGTGTCATGGATATTGGTGGATTTTTTATACAATCCTTGTAGGAGGATAGTCTTCTTCTCATGATGTTAGGTTAGATGTATTTGTTCCAACTTCTTTAGCTTATAACTAGATCTTGGAATTAATACTTGGAACTATAAGAAATTATTTTTCCCTTTCTTATATTTGTTTATTATAGTGTGATATTTTCTTTAATCTTTGGTTGTATTTTATTGGTCTATCTAGGAATTCAAGTTCATTTATTCCTCATGGTGGATTCAATCATCATTACTTGGTTTAGTGTGGACTGTTTCATTGAATATTTTCTCTAGTCATTTACTTATTTAATATTTCGTATATTTTGTTGGTTTATTGTTTAATAATAAAGAGTTCTAGTAGGTTGTGTTCTTATCATGCACATAGGTCCAAATAGAGCCAAAATACATAAATACATTTGTTCTTTCTTTTCATATTTTTAAGTTTTGATGCATACCAATCATAATATTTTCATCAAAAAAAAAATTATTTTTTTATAAATAAATGATCGCATTTATTATAAATTGTAACCATTTATAATATAGTAACTCCTTAAACATTCTTGATGACTTCAATGCAAAGTACCCCAGATCAATTTCTACTAAATCCCTCTTACCTATAACAATTAGTTTTATGAAATTCAAAATTGATAAGTTTGATGTTGAAAATGATTTTAGTCTATGAAGAATCTATATGATTTCACTTCTTAATCACAATGATATCTCAAATTCTATTCCTCGACTAAAGAAGAAACCACTAATGGATAAAACATTGTCACCTATGTAATTTTAATTTCTAATGTACTTCATAAAGCCAATAACCTTAGGTTGTTGTCTTTATGAGATATAGTTATTTGAGAGGTCGCATATGAGTTTACTACAGATAAAATTTAATCTAAATTTAAATACTTAAACATTTCTAAATATTTGGTGGGATGATTTTAAAAAAATATGAGGCTCTATAATTTTAAAGTGTTCCCTAGAATTTAGACAGGGCACATATAAAAGATTTTAATAAAATATTATCTGGTATTTCAAACATAGATGTCAATATAGGTGATAAGGACCAGTAAATCATTCTATTAGCATCATTGGATAAGTATTATATCATTATAAAAAGTCATTATGATTTATAGTGGAGAAAAAATTATACTCTAAGAGGTTATAAGTATTTTTTGTATAAAGAACATCATAAATGAGGCCATGTCCAAACAAAGGTTGGTTGATTTAATGTTATGGGTAGCTTTGAACGTATTCCCTATTAAAGAATATATGATGTATGGTTTGGACTGTATGTACTAGATAGTAAAATACAATTAATGGAATGAAATTTCATTAATATCCTAGTGTCTAATAATGCAATTATTTGAAATGGGTGGCTTGTTCACGTTATTCAAAAGGGATTGAATGAACTAAATAAAAAAGGGTTATTCAATCAAATAACCATGAACCATCTTCACTTTTATAAGTATTATGTATTTAGTAAATCTTAACATGTGATTTTTGATATTTCATAATACAAATCTAAAAACCCATTGAGTATTTCCATTCATGTATATGAGGTTCATCCTAAAATGCCACCAATTGTGGATAATATTACTTTGAGACTTTTATTTTTACTTATCATATAAATTATAGATTTAAATATTGAAATATAAGTATGATACTTTTGAGAAATTTTAAAATTTGTAAAAATATTTTTGAAAAAAAAAATTTAGTAGGAAATTGAAGATTATTATAATTGATAATGGGTTAAAATATCTATACAATGACTTTATTGAATTCCTTAACTCTAAAGGGGATATTAGACACTAAACTTCCATAGAAATTCCTCAATGAAATGGTTTATATAATCATATAAATAGGACTATCCTATAGAGAGTGAGAAGTATACTCTCACACTATATTTTTCCTTGGTCCTTCTCTATATAAGTTACCACTATGGGAGTGTATCTTGTTAATCGCTACCCTTCTACTACGGATACCTTTAAAGCACTTAAAATAGTATGGATAGAAATTTCACCCAGTTTAAGACACCTTATACTATTTGGTTTAACAACTTATGATCACACTAAGAAGGATAAGCTAGAACATAGGGTTTTCAAGTGTATATATTTTTTTTAAAGTAAATGTGTTAAGGGTAATAGATTGTGGATAGATAAACCCAATTATAAGAAGTGCATAATTATTCATGATGTGGTGTTAAATTATTCTATCTTTCCTAAAAAAATATTTTTATAAATTAAATCACTAGAAAAAACCCAAACCATGGGTATTGAGGTTTCTTTAGAGTCCCAAGACCAGTATGAACCTAAGAATATCTCTATTGAACCTCCCCAACATGCTTAGATGGGGTATAATTCTAAATCTCAGCTAAAGATAGTGGTAGATGAAAACTATAGGGGATACCAGTTTCCTTGAGATAAGTACTTGAGGAATATAAAACCCCCTAATTAGTTTAGTCATGTTGATATGGATTCCTATGCATTTAATATTTCTTAGGATATTAACAGTGATGAACTAAAATCCTTTAAGGAATCCATGTGATTGAGTGAATCAAAGTTGTGTCATGGATCCATGAAAGATAAAATAAATTAACTTCTTAAAAATCATACACAATTATCTATTATAAAACCAAAAATGTAAAATTAGTTTATTTAAAATGTATTTTTAAAGAGAATAAAGATAACATCATGGAATTAAAAAGTTAATTTCTAGGATTTTCTATGGGAAAATGGTTCCTTCAACATGAATGTATTGACTATCATAATATTTTTTCCCTTGTCTAAAAAAATCGGTTTATTCATATTCAACAAGATTTTTTCCCAATTATAATTTCTATATAGAATAGTGGGATGAAAAATTATAATTATTTAATGGTAAGGTGTTTAAAATAATTTAAATGAATTCCCCTGAGGTATTTTCCAAATATTTTAAACAAAAACATATTTTTCATTTACAAAAATATTTATATGGACTTAAATAATCATTGATAAAATGGTATAAATAGTTTTAATCTTGCATGATTGGAAATATTTTTAATAGAATCATGTATGTTGAATGTGTTTATTTCAATATTGTTAAGCATAAAATTATTTTCTTTCTCTTATATGTTGATGAAATTATTCTTATCTATAAAAAATTTGGTTGAAAATCATATAAAGTTCTAACATAATTTTTATTTTGAAAGGAATGATATTAGTAGTGAAAAATAGATATTATGTGTGGACATAATAAGAAATAGATAGAATAAAGATATATATCTATTATAGTGTTCTTATGTATGGAAACTATTAAAACAATTCATGTTTGAGAATTTTAAACATGTAAGCATTTCCTTGCGTTATAAATTTAAATCATCTTATACTCAATCCCAAAACTATGAGTCAGATGTATCCTTTATGAATAATATAACATATACTAATATTATTGGTGGTCTAAGGTATGTTATGGTTTTTTCTAGACTATATATTTCCTTTATTGATTTTACTCTGATAAGGTTCATCAGTATCACTTGAAAATCGCACTGGAGTGCATTGAAATAAATCCTCAGGTTTGTGTTTATTCCCTTGGATATGTTTATATATTTTGGAAATACCAGTAGTTATATTAAAGATTTTTTTTTGTTTTTTTATTCTTACTATGAAACTATATTGATGAATGTAAATAAATTACAAAAAATATATTCATTTCTTATGGTGGACCTGTGTTATGGAAATGCAACATGCACTCAATTGTTGCATTTTCCACCACTAAAGTAGAATACATAGATTTAACTAAATTTATTAAGATGTTATTTTTTTGAAAGGCTTGATAAATAAATTCTATTTATATTCTGGTATAATAGATGCAAACCATGATAGTTAATCTATAATCCATTTGTTAAAAATTCATGATTGGTGTGGTCGATCAATGCTTATTGCCATTATGAAATATTTATTTAGGAAAGTTATTGATACTGGGATGGTGTTCATTAATAAGATACACAATTTTGATAACTTGATTGATAGTTTGACTAAATTATTTTCATTATTGAGTTTTAGGCATTACTTTGGTTTAATAAATTAATTTCAATGTAATAACATAGGCTTGCAATAATATCATTGTGCATAATCATTTTAAATGAAAAGGTAGATATTTTTGAAATATACTATTGATGTTTGTAGTTAAATTTCATATTCCATTATCTTGAATTCACACATTTAATTTTCCATGAAATATTTTTTTAATTATCATTTATTATGTTTATTTTACTGGGTTTTGTTTTTGTCTTATGGCAGGCCTTAGTTTGAAATTGTCCCTATGGGCCTGCTTTGTTATGCATCCATGATTTATTATCATGGGGCCTCCTCCAGCTATTAATCATCTTGATCAAATAGTTATGAAAGTTCACCAATGTGTTTATTTGTTATTTTTTGTTTCCACTAAGAGTTTACTTAATTCTTAATTAGGACTTTATGCTTTATCATCTTTTTTACATTCTTATCTGGTTACAGCCTCACTGAAAAAATCAAAAAACCTCTTTGATATAGACCATCCAAGATCCACATTCATCATCCTCACATCACACTTTTTCTCCTCTCCCACTTTTCTTTGTTACATCAACACTTTTTTTGAGTGAGTCATTCAATCAGGGGTTTCTCTATAATGAGATATATATATATATATATATATTATTGATAGTAAATTTTTAGAGAGAGAGTAGGAGAAGAATATAGTTCCATATTCTTACTGGTTATCATATGGTGTTTTATTCCCTTATATCATGATATTTAATCCTTGATCTAGGTTTCGGTGCATATTGGAGGATTTTGTGAAAACCTTGTAAAAGGATAGTCTTCGTTATACGATATCAAATCAAAGGTGGCTTTTCTAATATCTTCATCTTGTAACCATGTCTTGTTATTAATACTTGGTATAGTGATCCATTTTTCATTTCATGGTTCCAAATTTGATGGTCTAATGTATGCATTAATATTTATATGTGTTGTGTTAGTGTGTCCAGGAAGGTAGGAACTTTTATTCCCCATATTTTGTTTGACCTATGTTACCTAGATCAATAAGGATTATTTCCTCATATATTTTTATCTATTCAGTTATTTCATTTGTATTCCTTGTATTCTGATTGTTTCATTTTTATAATGAGGAGTCTTAATAGGTGGTGTTCTTATTGTGAAAGTAGGTCCAAATCATACCAAAGCACATAAATACCTATTTTATTTCTTTTAGGTTTTTTGGTATCTAAACCATACTCATCATGATCTCTATAATGACCTTCTTATTCATATTTTCATAAATAAATTACCACTTATATGTTGAATCATATGCATTTTCAAAATCTAGAGGATCCTTGGTCATTCTTATGGACTTTCACAAAACATATCCCACAACACTAACGTTACCTATTACTAGATTATCATTCAATTCCTAGGATCATGAAATGTTAGAATCCATTAAGGATGGTGTAGTGGGTAGATTTTTGTATGGGATGTCTTGTGTGATTGATATGACGATCCTAATTTTTTTATTAAGTGATTCTTTGTGTACTTATCTAATCTAAGATGTGATGATGCTCACTAAAGGTGGATATCGATGGTGACAAGAACCAACAAAAGATCTACTTTCACTGACCCGCTGACTAGGGATTGAGTGGGGTAATAGTTTTATTTTCTTTCTCATCCACTAATCTTGGTTGATATGGATGATTAATTATGTATGTATATACCACTAATTACCCACTGATATGAGATAAGATAGATTATATTTCTCCAGGAGATATTAGGAGATGCGTAATTCCTCTAATATTTCTGGTACAAGATAGATGGTGACAAGTAATTCCTCTAGTATCCTTAGTACTATAACATGGTGGATGGGATAGATGGAGATAGATAATTCCTCTAGTAATCCTTATGTGGGGATATGATAGATGATAGTTCATCCGAGTAGTGACACTCTTCCTAACCCCTAGCCTTAGGATCGATGTGGGTGATGAGTCACTAGACATTATCTCTTCTCTGACCCATGGCCTTGAAACAGAGGAGAACTAAATATATAATTGAAAACCTGGTGGTGTTTATTTTCTCCATTATCCTAATATATAATTTTTATAACTTGTAGTTCCTCCATACACACTAAGAGCTATTGAATTAGGGTGTCCTTAAATTTATTCTTATCTTTAAAACAATTTGGATTTTGTCTTTGTATTGGGAAAGATTCCTTGAACATGTATTGATATCACAATGAAATAAAAACAATAGATTAATTTACATAATGATTTTACTTGGTTAACTTATGTGTCTATTTTTTACACTACTTTCCACATCTGTTTGGTGGAATAATTGAGAATTTTATTTAAATTAGAGATTTAATTAGAAAATATTTGACATTTTTTCATTTTTCAACTAGAATTTACATTATTCATTTTTCTTATTAAAATATGGCTTTTAGGGATTAAATGTAATGCTTTTTAATGCACATAATTTCGATGAAATTAATATTTTTATTTTATTCCAATGAATATTTTTTATACGATTATTATTTCTGGAAATTTGATTTTTAAAAGGTGATTGAAATTCATTTTCTTTCTTTGGATGTTTCTTCTCCAAAAAATTATAATTAAAAAAATATTTTCTAGATTAAAAATTAATTTTTTCTGAATTCATTGACTAAATAAATTTCATTGATTTATTGCAATCATTTTTTATGGAATTCAAAATTCATTTTGGTTAATTCATTGATGAAATATTTATTTTTATCATTTTTTTTGAAATAAATTTTATTTTATGTGTTTTTAGGTTTTGTTATCACCTGGGTAATATCTCCCACTGTTCAATCCACCATCTACCACCTGGATGAACAGTCCCTCCTGCTACTGTAAGTGATGGAGCTCAAATGGAGCCTCTTCCCAAATCCCCCTACTAAATCTTTCCCACCTTTCCAGATCTGAAGAACCCCTAGAGCTGAGATGTTGTTGTGCCTTCATTTGAGGATGAATTCAAGCCTCATCGGAAGGGGGATTCTAGGAACCGAACCCGCTAGATTTGAAACACTGCACCAGCATGAAGCTGAAGTCCCTACTGAACCTGTAGCCAGATGCACCTGTGAATGGCTTCAGTACTAGAAGAAGATGGTATGTTTGTCCGACCAAACCAGTTGATCCTCTCAGTTGATAATTAATATATATTTTTCTAAATTATTTTATATTTATATAATAATAAATATAATATATATCTATTAATAATAATAAGTATATATTTATATTTATGTATATATTTATAAAATACATATAATAATAAAACGTTTTTTCTAAAATACATATACATATTTATATTTATGTATACATTTAATGATAATAATAATATAATTTATTTAATTAATATATGTATTTATTTATTTATATAATAATATAAAAGATACTCTAACGCCATAACATCCGAGCCCAAAATTAGTTTGGTCATGCAGGATTGGCACCACAAGGGTCTGAAATTTGTTCAAACTAGATCGCAGACCAAATTAGAATTTGGGAAAAAATAATTGGAGTTGCTCGCCTTTATTGTCTCACATTTTTTAAATTTCTTGGTTTAATTAGGTTAAAAGATTTCTATGATAGAGATCATGAGAACTAAATCAAGGACGGAAGCGTCCTCACTCAGTGATCACCACCATCGATCCATCCATGTAGAGTGCATATGAGATTTTGATCATGGTCACTACATAGAATAAATTTTTGATGAGTTTTGCATTCCATTTAAGGGAGCTTGTATGTGGTCCCTGCTGAGGACAATATATAGTGACAAGCATGCCACATGAAAGGCATAGAGTTGCTTATGGAATAGTAACTATGAGATTGAGGGGGGTGGAAAGCATTCAGATTATTTATATAAGTAGAGACTAGAAGAAGATGGTAGATTTACACACACTCACCGAACATAGCAGGAAAAGAATAGAACTCAGACTATCATAGTTGGAAAAAAACATAGCACAATAAGAGAACATACGTCACATTGAGGAGCTGACTGAAAATTATTTTTTATTATTATGCAAAAACTTTTAAGGAGAAAGTCAGAAACCTAACATGACATCACCACGTCACCACAAAAAAACATACAAGCACAATGATTGACAACCATTCATGCCTTAAAACTGGAAAACCATCGCATCTGGAGCCAAAGTCACCAAGGAATGGCCGGGGTACCATGAGATAGGGGAAACAAATGTCAGGAGAGCAGGCCAAACCTCAGAATCGGTCGTCGCAAAAGCCCACCGGTGCGACCGTCGACACCAGCCCAAATCCACAAACCCACTGGCAGACTCCAGTCGGATTTCTCCCAACCCTCCAGCGAAGTGAGATGGGCTCTAAAAAGAGCACATCCACAAAGGGAGACAAAACGACCATATTGAGGAAGACCAGGCCATCCTGACGCTGCACCCGTCTCTGCAGGTAACCGCAGCGCAACCTCGGACCAGACGCCACTCTGAAAACCCTTTTCCAGCATCTCTCAAGAAGTCCAAGAGATCACATAAGATTCAAGTCATCATCATTGCAAATGAAACCTCAAACACCACTCCATAAAATTTATCACACCCCATATTCCCTGCCAAAGATACACAGCAAACAACTCGAACCCCATAAAAATCATCGTAACACTCGTCGCCACCCATAACCCTGCACAAAGAGACCACATCAAGCCAACCATGGTACCCATGCCAGAACTCGAAGCATCCGGTAGAACAACCCCAACGTCACGGAACTGGAACACAATCCCTTCGCTGAGAAATGGATCACGACACTGGATCTTCCCCACAGCCGTATAAGAAGAAGGTCAGGATCGGAAGGCCGTAGCGTGACCCCGAAGCCTTAACAGATCGATGCCTCACCAGATCGACTGCACGATGCACTGGAATGCAAACACAGAAGAGCACCAGAGCAAGACCCCAACATTGCAGAGGAACCAGATCTTGATCCCAATGCAGCAGATCGAAACCCCAACGCCGCAGAGAACAGGAACGGCCCCGAAATCGCAGCGGGTATCAAATCTGACGCATCAGAAGAAGACTCCACCACCGCAAAGATGAAACCTGGCACCAACGCCACCCCGATTCATGACCCCATGCCGCGGAGAATCTGGAAGCCGAGTCCAAACCCACCGAAGCCCTGACCATCCTCACAACAGAAGAACACCTGCAATTCCACCCATAGCCGTGAGAGAGACTTTCGCACCGTGAAAATGCTGGGGAGACCGAGGAAGGAAATGCAGCCCACCGCAGGGAAGAGGCGGTGACAGGAAACCCTATATTGCTATTGCACCCCTTACGAGCTCATTCGGATCCTTGAGGAGATAGAGTATGAGTTATGGTATAAATAGGATTCATTCTCTCTTCCCCTATTTCTTTATTTATTTTCATATGGATTGTTCTATATCTAAATATTTGAATATTCTTATTGAAATCATGATCTTTAGCCAAACACCTTTAAAGGAATTGGTTGTGTTGGTTTATCTATTTTACCTTGTTCATGCATTTACTTGTCTGGATGCATCTCTCTATTTCTCTTCCAACAATAATTTTTTTTAAACATCAAGTATCAGTGAAAACTAATATTAATCATACTTAAATTCAAACTACCTTTAATCATAGGATTTCACTTAAAATTAAATCAAGCTCAATATAGAGTATCACACTGAGTTCAACTAACAATTTGAACTTAGTGACAAATAACTTGCTCTCACTTAGTGATCGAGTGACTTATGATATTAAAAATCTATCAGAGCCATTCATTCACATGTTGACCTGAAAAAAAATTCTGGTCAGCCTCCATTAATCAGTTCCAAACTGATTTATTCAATTCATTAATGAAGTAAATTCATTATAAAAACCAGCCATCTGATTTACTACTATTTCATCAAATGATTATTCTCTCTATATTTTTATCTTCTATCTTTCCTACTTTCCTTCACTCACACTCACACTCACATTCACACAAATCAACATTCTAATCATTGTTTCATCACTATTCCCATTTTCATCATCCCATTGTCTTGTTTTCTTTATTTTCATTATATTTAGAATCTTGGTCACACACTTAAATTTCACACTATGAGTCATTCCCTATAGATTGACCTCTTTTTATCCATAGACTATTTGTAAGTAGAGTTATAAATAATTAATTTTCATGAGTCGAAAAACCCTGAGTAAAATTTTAACATTGTTTCTAAGAAAGGAACATGTGAGCAAGAATCAAAAAAAATGAAATTTTACATTTTAAAAAATGAAAAAAAAATATAAATAGAAATAATAATAAAATCATATATACAAAAACTGTCAAAAAATTATTTAATAAAATTGAAGAAAAATCTGTTGAAACTATTTTTTATTATAAAACTAAGTTTAAACTCAAGATTTTAGATCCCTCCATACCTATAATTGAGATACACCTAATGTATTTGAAAAACGAAAAACATAAAATTAAAATAGAGGATAAAAAAGAGTATGAGAACCTAAATATTAATAATCAACCACCTGGAAATGTTAATCCACATAGAAATGAGATAATATAGAGGTACAATCTTAGTGTGTTCTTGTTGCCTTCTATATCGAGTAATAAATCATAAATTAATCTATCAAAAAGGTATAGGAATTATGAAATAAAAAAATCCATGTTTTCCCAACTACCAACCTTCAATGGAATACCCTATATAGACTCTCTTGACTTCACTAGGGACTTCAACTATAGTTTTTAGCAACTTCCACTGAGGGGACTAAGTGAGGAAGAGCTTAAACTGAGAGTTTTACCTTTCTATATCAAAGTAAATTCACATAATTCATTTAAAAAGTTTTAATAGTAGATTTTTGACACATAGGGTCAATTTTACAATGATTTCACCATGAAGTTTTACCCTAGAAGAATGAATTTTGAAATCAGACACAAAATCAATGTTTTCTTACATGATGAGGGATAACTATTCCATGAAGCTTGGGAGAGATTTAGGGGACTACTTAGACAATGTATGAACTACCAATTCACTCCCCAAATCATTATGGATGCTTTCAACAATAACATTAACCCTTACCACCAAAAATTGGTGGACCAATTTGCTGGTGGGATTTCAGTGATAGAACTACTATGGAGTTGAAAAAAAATTAACACATAGGCATAAAACACACAACACATATGCTCTAGGGGAAGAACCATTATGAGGAATATACCCAATCCTTCTCCACAAGATGAATCACAACCTACTGAATTTTTCAATGAGAATACTCAAAATAATATTCAATTGCAATGACATCAATGCGGCATGTTTAGGAATTTACAATTACGTTGTGAAAATTTTGAAATTAATACCCATGCTCCAGAAAATGCCAACTTTGCTGGATATGGTCCTAGGATGTAGCCTAGGGATGACCCATATTCAAACACTTGAAATTTGGGGTATAGAAATTATCCAAATCTCTCTTAGATGGAGAAATGGGTTCTTAGACCTATTGCACCCCTAGTTTTCAGCAACCACCTTGGCACTAGTTCTAACCCCAACCAAAAGCTAAATCATCTAACTCACAAGATGAAGTAAGGGGTATGTTCCACAACTTATAGGTATTTTTGATGAACAAAATTCTAAAAATGATTTTAATAAAGTGAAAATGGATATTAGAATAAAAAATCAAGAAATACAAATGTAGTAGTTGTCTAGAGATGTTAGTAGTAGAGACAAGGGTAAGCTTCTAAGAACCACTAAAGTGAACCCAAGAGAAATTTCATGGCTATAATACCTACAAGTGGTATCAAAACCCAACAAGAATCTAGGAATGTATCCCGAACTTCTCAAAATTTAAAAATGGATGAATCTAGAAACTCAAATCTAGAAAATGTTTAATATGGTATTTTGGGCCTCATTACTGAAAGCCCTCTGAATCCTACTATTGCAACTGGAAAAAAAGAAAATGGCTTAAAAAACATATAATATAAAGGGTAGAAAATATTTATGAGGAATTTTATGGGTTTCCTAAAATTTCTAGGAGCATTTCTCCAAAAAAATAATTTTCTATAAAGAATAAATAAAGAAAACCATGATTTTGAACTGTTAAAATTTCTCAATATTGTTTAAAAACTAAATATTGGCATTCTCTTCTTTAAGAATTTAATTCAAATACCATATCATCTAAAATCCATCAAGAAATTTTGTTCTAACAAGAAAAACATGGAATAATTTTCTACTTTAAATATCACAACATAATGTAGTTTTGTGTTACATAATAGGATACCTCCCAAACATCAAGAGCTAGGGAGCTTTATTATCCCCTATGAATTTAGAGATATAGGTTCATAGTTCATCTATTTGTATGATCTTAGATCTAGGATTAGTATGATTCCATTTTTCTTGTTTCAACACTTGATATTAGGAGTTCTAAAACCCACCACTTTGGTTTTATATCTTACTAATTGATTTATCACTCACCCAGCTAGTAAGGTATATTACTAATCGATTGATTTTATGATAATGGATATAGAGTGTGACCAGGAGGTGCATATGATTATTTTTAGGCCCTTTTATCCATAGGAGGATCTTTCATTAATGTATCAAAGAGAAAATTAATTTTTAACCATTGTGAACAAAATGAGGAATTCAATGTTTTTGAAGAAAGAACCCACCCAATACCGAATTATAGGATTGAAATATGAATGTAGATGATCAATTAAAAGAGGGGGTGAATTGTAAGTTTAAAAACTTTTATTTTTAACCTTAAGGAAAAATATGTTTAACAATGTTAAACAAAGTAAATTCGCAAGACCTCTTTTAGTTCTACAAACTTGCTAGGTTCCAGAATTATAGTTCCAAAAATGAAACTTAAGAAAAGTTTACAAGGAAAAGATTATACCTTAAAGCATATATAATATTACTTTTTAGAGTATAAAAAAGTATAAGAAAGTATAATAAGGTTATACTTTCTTCCTTTTTCAAAATACTTTGAAAATAAACTTGAAACAAAACAAGTAACAACTATGAAATCTTTTAACCCAAAGAGAAGGGTATCCAACAACCTTGGATAAAGGTCCCTTGATTTATACTTTCAAGAAAGTATGTCTTACCCACACCAGGGTAAGCTCTCGATAAAAATATAAGAATATGTCTTGCTATCCCCGCAATCCCTCGAACTATAAGGTAGTCGGCACCTATGTCTTCCTATCCATCGAATTCCTCGAACTTTAAGGTAATCGGCACCTCATTCTTTCTATCCCTGGAATCCCCATATTGTACACAGCAATAATCGGAGTCGTATGAAGCAAGCTAAATAAGATATTCAGTATGCACAAGGCATGAGAGTTTATATCTATATAAATTACTTCATCAGCATGAAATCTCTAGATAATTCTTAGTGTTGTGTTGTTTTGATCTCGTTCAAATGATATCCTATTTATATAAACTTATCCAATGGTCGGCTCCCTCCTCTAACGGTCATATTTTTTCTTGAATTTCAGAGGGACTTGTATACATGTCACTCAAACAACGGTTAGTTAGAAACATATTGTACGACGTCATTTCATAACTATAATAAGTGTAAGTAAAATAATGTTTCTTAACCAAATCAAATTTTTTGGATTCTAAGGAAAAATAAAGTTCAGAATCTAAGAAAATAAACATTTGGAGACTATAAATCATGGATATTCAGATTCTGTTTTCTAAGGAATTCAGAACCTGAATTATATAGATTTCAAAATATGAATTCCAATGAATTTGGAGTCTGAATTCTGAGGAATTAGGAGTCTGAATTATGAGGAATTAGGAGTATGAATTCTAAGGAATTTAGAGTTGGAATTCTGAGGAATTCAGAGTCTGAATTTTAGAGAATTCTGAGTCTGAATTTCATAGAATCTGGAGTCTGAATTTCAGAGAATTCGGAGTCTGAATTTCAGAGAATTCAGAGTCTAAATTTCAAATAAATCGATTTCTAAATTTCAGAGAATTCGGAGTCTAAATTTGGAACCTGAAAACAGAATACTCTATATCTAAGAATTTATAGGATTCTAAAGTTTTACATGTGAAATTTAATTTTAGACTTAGGAATAAAATGAGTTAGATTTAGAGGAACTATAAAAAGAATAATGAAAACATAGGTAAGGATAAATTTACTTGGGGAAGGAAAATTTTCCTGATTAAGATAATTCTTAGGGAAGATATAATTTTCCTTAAGATAGAGTGTTTGTGATTTTCAAAACATAGAAGAATGGAAAATTCATAAGGAAACTTTATTGACTCAATAATCTCACCCTTTTTGGAAAGCACAAACATCCTTATGAAAAATAATATAAGGACTTAGAATTTTTCTTTATGGACTTGAAAAAAAAACTTATCTCCCTTTACTTATGAATCATGTTGAATATGACTAAATCACCATTAGGTTTTGAAATCCCTAAGGATTGTGTACTTGACTTCCTTAAAAAGATTTTTTCTTTTTCTGTATAAGGAAATATTCTTTGATGAAACTCTCCCTTAGATCGACTCCCCCTTACTTAAGTAATTCACTTCTATACTTAGTATTCTTTTTATCATTCCTTTCTCCCCCTTTGTGATTTTCAAAAAGAAATAAATAGAAGAGAAAAAAATATGGTACCTGAAAAATTAGTACTATACAAGAAAACACATGATGAACAACCAAAATTTCATTATGATGGGAAAACATTATACAAAGAAGGAAATACAAAAAAAATATCGTATTGGGGGAAAATTGTCCTTCTTTATCCCTCAGCATTAACTTTTTTACAATGGTTTTCATCTTCTTTATCTCCTTGTGATCTTCTTACACACGCTTGAGTAGCTGATCCTGATATTCATTTTTCTTCTCTAAGGCTTTGATATTTTCTTCCTGAGCCTTAAGAATATATTCATGATCCTTCAAAAGATCTTCTTGATTAGAAAGATTTTATTCAAACTCTATTCTGAGATCACTTTCCCTCTTCCAATTCATAGCCACTGAATTAAGATTCCCATTCAGATCCTTGACTTCCTACTTCTGAGTTATTTGTTCGAGTCTTAGCTTTTCCTCAAAACTCTTAGTAAGATCATTAAACTTCCCATATTCTATGTCAAAATCATCATTCAAACTTTGCTAGAAATAATCAAGGATTATTATCTCTTCAATTGTATTCCTTAAAAATTTTGTGATTTCCTTTCATGATATTTTTTGGGATTCATATCCAGTGAAGAAAGTTTTGAAATCAGCCACAATCCTGAAAAACGTATCCATAAGCATGGTGAATGAATATTCTTTCTGATTAAACGAGTACTGAAGCATCTAGCACCTCGAGTCTATACTCAAAAATAAGTTAATAGTATCAACCATCTTTTTCAAAGATTTAACTACAAAATAATGTACAAGATAGGATGATTTTGAATCAGAATTTTTGGTTAGTGAGGATTCTTTTTCTATCTCTTCATCTTTCCTTTTCGATGAACCACCAATAACTTTCTTTTTTGCTACATATTTTCTAGGTGTATCAACCAAAACCTTTTTTCCTTTATTAGCTCTCAGAATGATCTCTTCTACTTTGGTCGATTCATGTTCACTATCTGATAATTGAACAATCTTTTCTTCCTCGAGATTTTCTTTCTCGACACTTGTCATAAGATCCTATAGCTGAACAAAATAATGATTATCACTCTCTTCTTCAGATATTTTATTGAATTCCTCCAGACCCTTTTCTTCTTTACCTGGGGTAGAAAGTTTTGAAGATTCTGCTTTAGAAGTTCGGATTGACAGTTTCTCAGAAGGACTCTCCTTCTCATGATATTTCTACACTTGACTTATAATATCATCAGTATCACCACTTACTTATTGTTCTTCTTCCACTTCTTCCTATTTAACAATTTCTTCTTCTTATTCTGGTTTCAAAATCATTATCTTCTTTCCCGGAGTCACAGGAATTGATTCTTGCAAAAAGTATTCTGGTTCCTGAATTCGTTCAAAGTCTTTCTCAATAGCCTTGAGAAGGGATTGAATGATTTTAACCTTCGACATCTTCTTTCTCAACTTCTTTTCTTTCTCTTGCTTCTCAAGATCCTTAGCAACCTTCAACTTGAAAGATTTTTCCTCAGAAGGGTCCAAGCTAAAACTAGGTTCCCCATATTTCTTATTCTTCATATCATCTATCCACTTAGAAACCACTTCATCTGGATAAGTCTTTTGCTTCTTTGTCTTAGGTAGTGCTGATTGAGTTTCCTTAGCCGTAGGAGTTTTTTGTTTCTCTTCTGGTTCCTTCGCATTCATCTTCTTTCCACCCTTCTTGGAAGCTTCATCCACTTCTGGTTTCTTTCTTAGAGCTTCAATTTCTGATTTAGAAAAATCATATAATTCTCTTTATTCACTAGAAAAACCAACCATCATTCCCCTTAGAGTATCATCACTCAACAACATTACTTTAAAATTCCTTGTCTTAGAACTACAAGGGATTTTGAATGACTCAAGACAAAAAAACTATAATCGGGGATAGAATAGTTGTATACATGATAATTTGAGATTTCAAAGTTCCATTATTGATATTATCAATTGTGGTCAAGACATACTTCACTAAATTTATCTTCCTGAGGTCCACCAGGAAGTCCATAATGTAGGTGTCACTTTTCTTCAGGTAATCCTTATCCCCATTTCTCAGAATGATAAAACCTTGAACCCATAACTCAAGAATCCGGAGGTTTGTAGAGAGATGAATAATCTTCAGATTCTTCACTTATTTTAAGCCAAGAAACTCTAAATCCTTTTCCTTATCAAATGATCCTAAAACATCTCGTAACTTGTGGGTGTAAAATTCTGCTTCACCCTCATACGGAATTCCAACCAGATTGGTAGCCTTACTGTAGGAAAGTTCATAGGTATTTCTATATCTCTTGAAGTAAAACTTGTCTCTCCCTCCTTTATTGAAAAAACTTACTGATTCATAGAATTAAACCAACAACTCTGGATAAACCAGATCGTGTGCCTTCGGTTTAGATATACATAATCTCTCCCAGACATTCAGCTTGATATTCTTTGAAATAATATAATCATACTTAGAAAAGAATTTTGGATCAACTAACCTTTCTCTATATATCTTCCATTCTAATATTTCCTTTATGGAAGACATTTCTTTCTGAGGATAAGCTTTCACAGACATTCGGAATTGAGGAAAACTTGAAGATTCGGAACAACCTTAAGTAGAGGAGTAGAACATCATCACACCAAGGCTTTGAAGACTAATGTGGGACAACTGTCAGGGGGTCCTTATATAGGTGTTTGAGGTGACGATTCATCTTACTTGATTAATTAAATGGTTAAAATACTCTTGACCAGATATGACGGTTGAGATGATATCCAAAGAAGGAATTTGGTAGGTTCCGATCTTTTGAGGTTTTTAAGGTAAAAAATTTGGATTTAAGGAGAAGTGAATCCAAAAAAAATTCAATAAAATGATAATAACAACATGTAAAAAGATGATTACAAAAATTTAATAAAGGAAACATACCTTCTGGATTGTTAGGTAAATTATCTGTAATGAGGAAAATTCTTCTTGAAGAACTTTAGATTTCGAAAAAAAATCTGGTTAAGAAAATTTTCATTATAAAAAAAATAGATTATGAAAATTTTGATTATGAAAAATGTTAAGAAAGGAAAATTTTGAAACGGAAAAAAATTGACAAACAAACAAATGTACTCCCCCTGTGAAAAGGATTTTCTTACTGTGAGGAGATAGGTTTCAAAAAGAAGTTAATATGGAAGATTACATTATAGTTATCATTCTTAACTTCTGTTTAATGTATTAAAATATATCGGAGGGTAAAGATTTTGTGAAAATATCATCAAGTTGATCCTGCGTTCCGATAAATTGAAGAATTATATCTCCTTTTTGTGTGTGATCGCTAAGAAAGTGATGCCTAATATAAATATGTTTTCCATGAGAGTGATGTGCAGGGTTTTTAATTAAGGCAATGGCACTAGTATTATCACACAATATCTATGTTTTGGTAAAACTCATACCATAATCTGTGACTGTATGTTGCATCCACAACCTTTGGGCACAGAAACTTCCAGCTGCTACATATTCAGCTTCAATAGTGGAAAGTGTTACTGAGGTTTCTTTTTGCGTGAAAAAGAAACTAATGAATCTCCTAAAAAATGAAAAGTTCTGGATGTACTTTTCCTATCCATTCTACATCCACCAAAATCAGCATCTAAAAAACTTTTTAAAACAAAATCATTTTCAGAATTATAAAAGAGTCCTAAATTCATGGTTCCCTTTAAATAGCAAAAAATTATTTTCACTACCTTTAAATGGGATTCCTTAGAATTGGATTGATATCTTGCACATAAGCATACTGAAAACATTAAGTCTGGATTACTAGCTGTCAAGTATAGTAAACTTCCAATCATACCTCTAAATGATGTTTGATCTTCTGGTTTCCCAGCTTCATCAAGATCAAGAGTATTTGAGGTACCAATGGGTGTATTTATACTCTTAGTGTTGTTATATTTATACTTTTTTAATAATATCCTTAATATACTTATTTTTATATATATAAGTTCCTTCTGGTTTTTGAGAAATTTGAAAACCTAGGAAAAATATTAACTCACCCATCATACTCATTTCAAACTTAGATTTCATTAGATTTGAAAACAAATTGGTTAAAGATTTCTGATTTGAACCAAATATAATGTCATCAACATAAATTTGAACAATCAAAACATTTTTCTTTTATTTATTTATAAAGAGGGTTGGATCAACATTTCCCTTAATATATTTGTTTTGTAACAAAAATCATGTAAGTCTATCATACCAAGCTCTAGAGGATTGTGTAAGTCCATATAAGCTTTGGTAAGTTTGAAAACATGTTCAGGATGTTTTGTGTCTTCAAAACCAGGAGGTTGTTCAAAAAAAACTTCCTCTTGAACATATCCATTAAGGAAAGAACATTTAACATCCATTTGAAAAGTTTAAAGTTTAAGAATGCAGTAATGGAAAGTAGAATACAGATAGATTCAAGTCTAGTTACTGGAGTATAGGTTTATTCATAGTCTATTCCTTCTTGTTGATTATAGACTTTAGCAACTAATCTAGCATTATTTATTATAATGATTCCATTTTCATCACACTTATTTTTGAAGACCCATTTTACTCCAATAATAGAAGTTTTCTTAGGTATTTCAACTAAGGTCCAGACTTTATTCCTTTCAAATTTATTTATCTCATCTTACATAGATTTTATCCAATCTTCATCACCTAAAGTTTCAATCAGTGTTTTTTGTTCTAATTGGGAAAGGATTGCTATATGTTATAATTTATTTCATAAGGAACTTCTAGTCCTTACAGGTTGATTTACATCTCCAAAGATACTATCACTAAGATGATTCTTAAGAAACAACTGATTTGGGTTTTGAAAAACTTGTTCATCAACATATGGTGGGAAATCTTCTGGGGTAAATGCTTTAGAAACATTTTCTTGAACATTTATCTTATCATAAGGATCTTCTATTAAGGGTTGATAATCAGTTTTTGAAAACACATCTGAGGATGTAAGTTGAGGTTTTTTAAAAACAAAAGGACCAGTTTCATCAAATTTAATATATACTGTTTCTTCAACAATACAAGTATTTTTATTAAAAACTCTATAAGCCTTAGAAGTTTTGGAGTAGCCTAGGAAAATTCCTTTATCAGATTTAGGTGTGAATTTATGTGGATTATCTTTACTTATCAGAATGAATACTTTGAAACCAAATACTTTGCAGTAGGAAATTCTAGGTTTTCAACCATTCAATAACTCATAGGGTGGTTTATTAAGAAAAGGTCTAATCAAAAATCGATTTATAGTATAACAAGTAGTACTTACAGCTTCATCCCAAAAGTGTTTAGCTATAGAATATTAACTCAACATGGTTCTCATTATCTCTTGAAAAAATTTATTTCTTCTTTTAAAAACACCATTTTTTTTTTGAGGAGTTCTTGGTGCTGAGAAGTTATGAGTAATTCCTTTTTTACTATAAAAAGTTTCAAAATCAAAATTTTCAAATTCTAATCCATGATCACTATGAATAGTTATCAATGGAAGGTTTTTCTCATTTTTAACTTGGTCTCTAAAGATTTTAAAATAATAAAAATATTCAGATTACTTTTCTATAAAATAGACTCATGTGAATCTAGTGTAATCATCAACTAAGACAAATACATAATACTTTCCCCCAGTGCTTCCATTTTGCATTAGACCGAAAAGATATATATGAACTAATTTTAATGCATCAGTATTTGAGACATCACCAATTGATTTAAAACTTGATTTATGTTTCTTTCCATATTGACAAGGATCACAAACTTTTGAATAATCAAATCTAAGCTCTGATAGATCCTTAACAAGTCTTTTCTTAGAGAATTTACATAGGTTCCTAAGGTTACAGTGTCCTAATATTCTATTCCATAACCAAGATTGATCTTCCATTTCACTAATATAAGGTAGATCTTGGATATTAAGGTCTTTTAAGTTTAGTGTTTATACATTCTCTTTCCTGTGGGCAGAAAGAATAAACTCTTCCTTGGAATTGTGTACTAAGCACTTATCATTCCTAAAATTCACAAGGTAACCTTCATTACATAATTGACTTATGATACTGAGGTTATTATTAAGACCCATAACAAATAAAACATTTTAAATCAAAGTTGTTCTAAGAAGAAAAATGTTACTTATAACAATAATTTCTCCCTAAGCATTATATCTGAAAGTTATTTTTCCTCCTTTCATCTTGATAATATTTTCAAAGAAATTTTTGTTACCATTCATATTTTGGGAACATCCACTATCCATGTACCATGTATTATTATTATTACTATATTTATTTTCTTAAAAATAAGAGTATTAGACTTTCAGAATCCAAATTTTCTTGTATGTGGAAATTTTAGAAAGCAAAATTTTAGGAATCCACATTTTCTTAGAAAAATAATCTTTATGAAAACCTAAAGACTGAGTTTTATTTAAAGAAATTTTTTTTCCCAATGTCCACCACACAGACATTTAGTACAGAATGAAGAACTTTGAGGAACAAAATAGTTATTAATAAAAACTGTCTTAGAATGAGTATGACCAAATACAGAACTATTCATTACAGGTCGAATTTGGGAATACATCTTATCAAAGTTTTACTTACTAGAGGTAAAGTTTGACAAACACTTCCTTAAGGAAAATATTTATGACTTTAGTTTAATAACCATGTTTTTATCCTAAAAAACATTATTTTTAGAACTAGAGTTAGTCTCTAAAATATTTTTATTTGAAATTACATTTTCAAGATCCTTAGATATTTTATCCTTCTCAGAATTAACTTCCTTAAGGTTTTTGGAAATACTTTTAAAATAAAAAAATTTCTTATCAAGATCTTTAGAAAGATCTGATACTTCTTTAGTTAAAATATAAATTCTAGAATTTGTCTTATCAAGATTTTTATTGAGTTTAGAATTTTCATTCTCAAGAAGTTTAGTAAACCTAGATACTTCTTCATAAGTAGGTAATATATTATCTTTATCAGAAGAAGATTCTTTATCTAAAGACTTATAGTATTTATCATCAGTATAATTTGAATTCAAGGATACATTAGTGATAGATTTTTTATTATGTACCTTATCTATTAGACAATGATTTTCAATGGGTAGTCTGGCTAGTAGACCAAGATTCTTATGAGCAGAAGATTCATACTCTGAGGATTCATCAGAAGAGTATCCACCACTGTAACTCCAAGTGTCATTAGCTTTCAAAACTTTTTTAGCTTTATCCTTGTAATACTTCTTTCAATTACTATTATAATGTTTTTCCTTTCTATATTTTTTCTTAATCATAGGAAAATTCAGTCTTATATGCCCTACTCTTTTGAATTCATAGCAAGTGACTTATGAGTCTTTCTTGTCTTTTCTTTATTTCTTATTATATATATAATGAAAGTATTTCTTTACAACAATCTTGTTCATACTCTAAGAAAGATTAGCTAGTTCATTATCACTATGTTCATTTTCACTAGATTCAGATAAAACATTGACTTTCTTAGACTTATCTTGTAATACTTTTAGGAGTCTTGGATTTAGTATTAGTAAAGGATACACTTCCATTTCCATTTTTCTTCTTATTCATTATAGCATCTCTTTTCATTCTTGTCTCGTGTTGAAGAAGAGTTCCAAAAATCTCATAAAAAGTAATTTGAGATACTTTCCTATTCTCATCAATAGTTTTTCTCTTAGATTCCCACTCATTAGGCATGATATCTATAATATTGTCCATAAGTTCCTCATCATCTAAAACTTTCTCACCCATAGATTGTAAACTATTAACAATTTTCATAATCCTTTGGTTCACTTTACAAACTGGTTCTCCATAAGAAAATAGAAATCCATGATATTATGCTCTAAGAATAGCTCTTCTAGTTTCTATAACTTTGGATGTACCAAAATGACTAACCACCAATTTCTTTCAGATACAGTTAGTAGCTTCACAAGAAGAAATCTAACCATATATATTCATGGTCATAGAACACAACAAAGTATTGTGTACCTTATAGTTTAGTTTACATTCTAACTTTTCTTGATTGGTAAAAGTTTTCACTTCCTTATCAAGAATCTTGTAATATCCATTAAGTGTAACACAGTTGTCCACTCCAATATTAATAATAAAAGTCTTCATACAATCTCTCTAATATTCATAATCATTCCCATTAAATATAGGTGGTCTGGTAGGATTTAGATTTTCAATCAAACCAACATTAATTCCTGCCATCTAAAATAAAATACCTTTCCATAAAACTTTTTAATAGTAAAAGTTTGTAAACAAGGATAAAAATCCATAAGAAATAAAAAAAATAGAACAGTTAAAACTTGATCAAGAAAACTTATATATGAATATAAGTATTTCAGATACCTCCTCTGATACCAATTATAGGATCGAAATACGAATATAGATGCTCAATTACAAGAGGGGGTTAATTGTAACTTTAAAAACTTTAATTTTTATCCTTAAGGAAAAATATGCTTAACAAGGTTAAAAAAGATAAATTCACAAGACCTCTTTTAGTTCTAAAAACTTTCTAGATTCTGGAAATATGGTTCCAAAAATGAAACTTAAGAAAAGTTTACAAGGAAAAGATTCTACCTTAAAGCATATAAAATTTTACTTATCAGAGTATACAAAAGTACAAGAAAGTATAAGAAGGTTATACTTTCTTCCTTTATCAAAATACAGTAGAAATAAACTTGAAACAAAATAAGTAACAAGTATGAAATTTTTTAACCCAGAGAAAATGGTATCCAACAACCTTGGATAAAGGTCCCTTGATTTATACTTTCAAAAAATTCTATCTTACCCACACGAGGGTAAGATCTCGATAGGAATATCGGAATCTATCTTGTTGATCCCCGCAAGCCCTGAAACTTTAAGGTAGTCATCACCTCTGTATTCATATCCATGGAAGTCCTCAAACTTTAAGGTAGTTGGCAACTATTTCTTCCTATCCACGGAAGCCATCGATTGTATATAGAAACAATCGGAGTCGCACGAAGCAAGATGAACAAGATATTAAATACACACAAGGCATGAGAGTTTCTCTCTCTATAAATTACTTCAACAGCAAGCAATATCTAGATAATTCTCAGTGTTGTGTTGTTTTGATCTTGTTCAAATGAGCTCCTATTTATAGGCACTTCTCCAATGGTTGACTCCCTCCTCCAACGGTCATATTTTTCCTTGAATTTTGGAGGGACCTGTACATGTATCACTCAAACAACGGTTAGTTAGAAATAGATTTTACGACATCATTTCATAACTATAACAAGTGTAAGTAAAATAAGGTTGCATAACCAAATATAATTTTTCAAAGTCTAAGGAAAAATAAAGTTTGGAATCTAAGAAAATAAACATTTGGAGACTATAAATCATGGATATTCATATTCTTTTTTATAAGGAATTCAGAACCGGAATTCTATAGATTTTAGAGTCTGAATTTTGAGGAATTCTGAGTCTGAATTTTGAGGAATTCGGATTCTGAATTTCATAGAATTTGGAGTCTGAATTTCAGTGAATTTGGAGTCTAAATTTTAGATAATTTAGAGTCTGAATTTTAGAGAATTCGAAGTCTAAATTTCAGAGAATTCATACTCTGAATTTCAGAGAAATTGGATTCTGAATTTCATAGAATTCAGAGTCTAAATTTGGAACCTGAAAACAGAATACTTTATATCTAAAAAATTTATAGGATTCTGATGTTTTAGATGTGAAACTGAATTTTAGACTTAGGAATAAAATGAGTTAGATTTAGAGGAACTATAAAAAGAACAATGAAAACATAGGTAAGGATAAATTTTCTTGGGGAAGGAAAATTTTCCTTATTAAGATATTTCTTAGGGAAAATATAATTTTCCTAAAGATAGAGTGTTTGTGATTTTCAAAACAAGGAGGAATAGAAAATTCATAAATAAACTTTATTGACTCAACACCAATATGTCCTAGATATGATATTTTTAGAGTTGAAGAATATATTGATGAAGAAGAAGAGGAATTATTAAGGATTATAAAAGAAATTAATGGTTAACAAAATATTCCTATTAAAACCTACATGTGAATTAGTTCTAGTAAGGAGTAGGATTCTTTTTATGAGTCTAAGGGATAATTATTGGATCACTTAGATGATTTTTCCTTATAACACATTTTGACCCCCCAAAAAGTATCTAGATGTGAGGAAAATTTTAATAAAAAATTAGTTTTGAATATAGATATTTATTTACTACCTTCTTGAAGAGGTATCATGAGGAGTTTTCTCCACCCATGCCCAAGTGTCTTCCCTCGAGACAAGAACCACCCATTATGGAACTCAAGCCCCTTCCTACCCATTTGAAATATTCTTTTTTAGTAGAGTTCTCAACATTACATATTATCATCTCATCCAAACTAGAGTTAATTAAATAGGATAACCAGCTACGTCTCTTAATGAAGTAAATGTATGTTATTGGTTGGACCATTGTTGATATCAAGGCACTAGTAGAAAAATGGTCATTAACGTCAGCATTTTAACATCAGTTCTTGAAGACTGATGTTAAAAGTCACTTTTTGGAATCATTTTTTCAAATAAATGTTTTTAAAAAACAAATCCAAGTTGTATATAATTTCTCAAGCTTCAATTTTATAGTTCTTAGAGATAAAAATGACTTACGAATCAAAATTTATAGACGTCGGAAGTTGAACATTATAAGACTTGATTTTTCACGTCGATTTTTTCAGTAACCGAAGTTAAAAATTCAGTTTTTGAATCATTTTTTTAAATAACCAATGTTAAAAATAAAACCAAGTTGTATATAATTTCTCAATCTTTTATTTGATAGGTTTTGGAGCAAAAACAGACTTACGGATCAAAAGTTATAGACGCTGGAAGTTGGAAATTATAAGACTTGATTTTTAACATCAACTTTTTTAAGTAACCAATGTTAAAATTCACTTTTTAGCATTGGTTTTTCAAATAAAGGATGTTAAAAATAATATCAAAGTTTTATATAATTTATCAATCTTTATTTTTACTAGTTTTTAAGCTAAAATGGACTTACGGATCAAAAGTTATGGACGTCAGAAGTTGAACATTATAATACTTAACATTTAACATCGGTTTTTTTAAGTAACCAACAATAAAAGTAACTTTTTGGCATAGTTTCTTCAAATAAATAACTTTAAAAATATATTCCAAGTTGTATATAATTTCTCAAGCTTTAATTTTATAGGTTGTGTTGCTAAACTGGACTTACGGATCGAATGTTATGGATGTCGAAAGTTGAAAAATATAAGACTTGATTTTTAATGTTAGTTTTTTTCAGTAACTGATGTTAAAAGTCACTTTTTGGCATAATTTTTTCAATAACTAACATTAAAACCCCAACATGATAATATATTTAATATCAGATATATATTAACCTAACGTTAAAAGTAAATTTAAAATATGTGGGTTTGGTATTTCAATGTTTTCACAACACGTGTTTCTATTTTCAAAATCCCACCTAAATTTTAATGCATCACCACCATAAATTTTTTAATTTACAATATATATATCCTCATTATATTTCTTTCAACATTTTCAAAATATTCGATACGATAAAAATTTCAACAATTCTTCAATCGACGATTTGTACATGGTATGTATTCTCATCATTTAATTTCATTATTATTATTTTTCCTTATCAATAAAAATATTGATAATTTTTATTATGATGATGAAGAATTATTATGATTGAGATAAAAAAGATAAAACATCCACATGAGATTCATTAGTTGAGGTTTTAAATTCGTTATCAGTCAATGTCTTCATTACCACATGAGTTCTTCCTTAAAAAGAATTTAAATAACAATAAACAACATGTATATTCAAAGGAAAACAATAAAAGAATTAAAATTAGGTTTAATCTTTAATTTTATTATTTTTTTGGTCATTTGGTTTATAATTTTTTATTCTTGTTTCTCATGTTTTCATTGAATCAAGTTGTATCTAGTGAAACTTAAAGAGGTACAACTTATGACAACCATAAATTTTGATCCGTAAGTTCGTTTTATCTCTATGACCATCCAAATAGAAGCTTGGGAAACCTACTATATTCCAATATTAAGCGTTTAAATTTTTTAATGTTGGTTTTTTCTAAAACTGATATGAAAAATATTTTTTTTAACGTACTTTTCATGTCGGTTTTTATCAAAACCCAACTTTAAAAACCTTATAGAATCAGAATTTAGACATCTGTTTTCTAAAAAAACAAGTGTTGAAAGGTCACTATTTTACTTTTTAACATAGTTTTATAAAAAATGACATTTAAGATCAATATATCCTAACATTCGATGTCAGTTTTTATAAAAATCGACACTGAAGACCGACGAGGCCTGACTTTCGACGTCATTTTACATGAAAACTAATGCCAAAGACCCCCAGGGGATGAGTTTTGATGTTGTTTTTTTGTAAAAACAACATCAAAAAATTCCTAAAACCAAATTTTTAATTGATATTTAGATGTCAGTTTATAAAAACCGATGTTGAAACTTCAATTATTAACGTCACATTTACAGAATTCGGTTAAAAACTGATGTCAAAATGTAAAAAAATAGACGTGGGAAAACATTTTTCCACTAGTGAGGGTATATGTAAATAATTTTATGTGCCTAAAATTTCCATGGAACCTAAGTGTAAACTAAGAGTGGAAGTGTGTAACATCCCTCAATCCAGAACTCTGTCATGTGTCCAAATTAGGTTGGTTACTGGACCTCAAGTGGACCTACCCATATTCCAAAGGCTTCCAACTAACAGCATGGGTGTAAAGAGAATAGTGGTAAGACTATTACCCCTAGTATAGATTTTTAACACAGAGGAAGTAAAAAAATATCAAAGTAACAGAAAGAGTGGAAACAGTTTATCATACAACTGGATGGTAAAGGATTAACCAAATAATCAAATAATAATAATGTAATGTTAGGTTGGTATGTTTCTAAATGTAAAAATGGAAGTAGAACAAATAAAATTTCAATATGATAGAATAAACTAAAATACCCCAGTATTGAACCTCATGTTCTCCCGTCTCTAAGATCCAACCCATACAGAAATCAACAATCAACTATAAGGTCCCTTTCCCCTATCCAGAATTGAATCCATGTAATCTACTTGGGTACCAAATGGTGTATGAATAGGGTGTGAGTAAATCTCAGTAACTCAACACCACCAGTTTGATAATAATTTCATGCAATAAAGACATTGAAAGGTTTATAAATTAATCAAATTATTATTATACAATAATCAACATGCTTCGGCACCATTCGAGAGTATCTATGAGTATGTTGCAAAACTATGCCAACCATATCCATGTGTCCATGGAATAATCAAATAATCGAGTATCACCCTCTATATAAGCATTACAATATAACCCAACCAATCTATATAAGAATTACAACATAACCAGGATAAGCCCTATAAAAATTACAGCATCTGGGATAAGCCCTCTATATAATCATTTCAACAAAACTGGTCCAAGCCATCTATATAAGAATTTCAGTATCTAGGACAAGCCCTCCATATAATCATTTCTGCATCTAACATGACACTAGTAAAAATGATATGAATAACAAAAAATCTTATCATAATCCACAATGGTTAATTCTTCCAAGAACCGTTTCTCTTCTAATTTTCCATATAAACATTAACTTATATCTCAAGTCATTTTCATGACATTTTACACATCCAATTATTATAAAATTATTACTGGCCATTTTAATAACCAATTTAACCATTTTCCAAAGTGAATATATTACTAGAAATAACCTAAGGTCTCATTTCATGTTAAAACATATGTTAATCCATTAGCTAGTTTATTATTATTCCAAGGTAGTCTCACCATATGGGTAGCTGCAATACAGGTCTCAAAACCATGGAATCCAAAGAGATCCAATGGAAAATCCAACATAAGATTTATCATCATCCTTAATTTAGTTAATTAATGAACATGTTGTGTTAGCATGATCGCAATATTACACATACATAATAATTAAAGATACCATAGGGTTTGGTTTAGACCATCCACCTTTAACCGGTGATCATAACAATGCTTCCAACAGGTAAGGACAACAAGAAAGAAGGTATATAAGATCACAAGAAGACCCATATCACATGAGATCAAGATAAGCACCTATTTCCATAGTGGTCAAAATATTACACCATGATAATGAGAAACAAGTGTAAGAGAGGGGAAAACCAAATCCAAACCACTCACCAGATATTGATTGCTTGATCGGGATGTCTAAAAGGGAAGAAATAACTCCAAAATCACCTGGATATATTCTAAGACTCTAAAGAAGAGCGCTTCACATGAATGAGGAATGGATCATACATGCATCCTAGCTTTAAAATCATTGAGCCTCAAAAACACACATCATGTATTTCCCAATTTATGAGTTATCCTGAAAAATGTATCCCCTCATGTTAAAATACCCTTCCCCAACATTACATGATGTGTAAAATTTTCATAGTGTGTAACCAATTCTTGTCCTAAACCAGATCATGTTTTCTATCTAGTTATATTTACACATCATGTAGCATATACACAAAATGTATTCATTTCATGTCCTGAACCTATTTCACAACATCTACCTGGAGATAGTTACACATCATTTAACATATACAGGGTGTCTAAATGTCATGTATTTATCTTTAATCCCAACTTCTATAAAATATCTTGAACCACCTCTAAATACTTACAAACTCATGAGAAACCCTTATAAGCCCCTTTAACATGTTTATACATAGACTCCATTAATTCAAAAAAAACATACATCCCCAAACATTAGGTAATTTTCCCTAAAAAAAATTCACCATCCACAAAATGAAATTGACCACCAAGGTTCAATGAAAATGGAAAACTCAAACAAAAAAGGTTCAATAAAAAACATAAATAATGGCGTACCTAAAAAAAGACAGGATCTTACAAACTCCCCACCATATAACTAGTCATCCCCGAGCTTCTTCGGGTATCACTATGGGGTCTTAGTGAAAAATTCTAGCCATTGTGCTCACACATTAGATTCTCTCTCCCATGTGTCCTCTTGAACATTCCCATGACGATACTGCACTTGAACTATAGGTATGGACTTTCCCTGTAGGTACTTCTCACTATGATCCACAATATGTATTGGATTCTCCTCGAAGGATGTTTTTATACCAAGATCAAGGTCCTTAATGTCAAACACATGATATTGGTCAGGATGATATCTCTAATTCCATAACACATGAAACACATCATGTATGGTACTATAACATTGTAGAAGGAATAATCAATATTCCACTAGATTAACCCTTTACACTATCTTAAATGGCTTGAAAAACCTGAGTGTTAGGTTTCCCTATTTCCTGATATGGTGTTTCCCCAACCTATGCTACTCTTAAAAGAGATCATTATGACCAACCTCAAACTCCAATGGTTGTATCTAATGGATAGAATCCTATTTTATACTACTCTTCATGGTCACCAACCTCCTCCTAATCAATGGGACATGCTCATACATCTCTTATAGGAGGCTAGGTCCAATGATAATTGAATCATCTTCCTCCAACCAACAAAGAAGAGAAAGGAATATTCTACCATAAAAATCCTTGAAAGGTTACATTTGGATCGATTCTTGGAAACTATTATTATATGAAAACTAAATGATTGATAAATGATGCTCCCATGAACTACCAAAATCCAAAACATACTCTCATAACATATCCTCCAGAATCAAAATAGTCCTCTTAGAGAGATCGTCAGTCTAATCATGATAGGTTGTGATTAGATAAACCAATAATCCCAGATCCTTAAAAAGACCCTACCATAACTAGGACATGAGATGAGGATCTCAATCAAAAATAATACTCCTTGAAACATTGTGCAACTGAACTAACTTCTTCACGTAAAAACTACCTAGATCATCCACAGTGAATGTCTCCCTGATAGGTAATAATTGGGCGACCTTCATCGGTTAATTTATGATCACCCATACAACATAATTTATATGGTTTATCATATTTAATCATATTGAAAAATCTATAATGACATCATCCCATTTCCATTCGGAAATTGGAAAAGGCTACAATAGCCCAGCAAGCCTCTGATGCTCAGTTTTCACCTGATTAAAGGTGAAACGTATTTCCAAAAATCCCTCTACCTTATTATTTATTCCTAGAAACCAGTAATTTCTATATATATCATACAAATATTTAATAATCTAGGATTTAACACCCATCTAAAAGCATTAAAATCTCTCATCATCTCCTCTCTCAAGCCCAAAAGAACCCATACTCTATAATGGATAAGAAGAACATTGTTGCTACCAAGAGACCATCCTAATGGTTTCTCCCCACTATAAAAGTTATCCCTCATATATAAGCCCTCCAAATTAGATAACTAATATGTATTGATCCAATCAATAAGAATAGGTATAAAAATTTTAAATTTCAGAGCTACTCATCCCTAGGACTCCTAAACATCATGGTGTATATTTGCAAAGATATCCATCAGGCGCCGCTCATCATAAGATTCCTACACTACCTCTATTTGAATATACTATCTCAAGGAATTGGAAATAGTTTTCCCCTTTCTAGGTGTATAATACATCTTAAAGATGAAATACTATAGATACTCAACCCACCTCCACTACTAAAGGTTCAAGTACCACTAAGAAAATACTTACTTGAGGATCTTGTGATTCGTGTAAACCACAAAACTCTAACCATAAAATAATGTATCCAACATATCAGGTCATGTACCACCACAACTAAATATAGATCATTAGTAGGATAATTCATCTCATACGGTCTCAGTTATCTAGATCCATAATAAAACACTTGTTCCTCCTACATCAAACCTACTCTAAGTCTAACTCTAGATGCATTGTACATGGTTTATCCAATACTGGTAAAGTGAGGATAGGTGTTGAGGTTAGCCTGCATTTTAGTTCCATAAAATCACTCTCATAAGAATATGACCAAATAAACTTCACTCTTTTCTTGTTTGTCCTATACATTGGTGCTACCAAATGAGAGAAGTCATAGATAAAGTGACGATAATAACCTGTTAAACCCAGAAAGCTCTGAATCTCAAATAAATTCTTGGGATTCACCCAAGATACCATGACTAAAACCTTCTCAAGTCCCAATGATAGTCTATCATCTAAGATTTAATGACCTAATAAGGGCACTTTCCCAATATAGAAATTGCAATTGGTTATCTTGGAATAAATCCAATGCACTCTCAATATACTCAAGATGATGTAAAGATTTTGGGAATGATCACCTGCTGACTGAGAGTACATTAAGATATCATCGACAAAAAATACCAAAAACTGGTCCAAAAAAGGATGAAATTTCTTATACATCATGGCCATGAATACTTTTGATGTGTTCATCAAACCAAACAGAATCATAAAAACTAGTAAAATTCATACCTTCTCCAAAAATTAGTCCAAGGTATGTCTTTTGGTCTCACCATCAACTGGTAGTTCTTGATCTAAAATTGATCTTAGAGAAGATCTTAGATAAGATCTTATCACCTCTCAATTGATCAAAGAGGTTATCAATGCATGGAAGGGGATATTGGTACTTGACTATCATTTGGTTTAATCTTTGATAATCCATGCACAAGTGCAACATCCCATAAACCTTCTTGGAAAAATGAACTAGATAACACCATAAAGATTTTTTATAATTCCATATGGATCCCTTCTATTATATATCTTCCTACTGAATATTAAATTCCTAAATCTCTATTAGTTCTATCCTATAAGGTGGGATAGAAACTGGCTCTTCTCCAGGCATAAACTCGGTCATGAAATCTATATATCACTTGGGTCATAATTCATAAAACTAGTCAGGAAATACAACCTGAAAGTGGTCTACTAAAAATAGAAAAAAATTCTACAATATTCCACCATCATCTGGAGTAAAAACTATTATCATATTCGTAATATAATTCGATTTATACTGAATGGATCCTGCATGACCAGCCCGAAGATCTCACTCACCCTAGTGAAAATAGTTGTCTCCTTATGGAGATAGAAAGGTAACTCTATTTCATTAATAGTAAATATGATAATGGTATATAAATATCCAATCCATACCAATAATCAAATCTAATCATTCCATTTCCATCATAAGCAATCAACAAAATAAATGGTAACCATCAATTTCTAGAGAACACACCTTGCAACATTTCATATTCTCTGACCATACTCCCAATGGTGTGTCAATGGTCAAGACACCAACTATGCTCTACATATCCAAACCCAAACCATTTTCAAATAGAGATTATGGAAAGGGATGTGATTCTATTATGTCAAATAAAATGAAAGAAAGGGTATATGATAAAATATTTATACCTCAAACATTAAAAGTTCATACATTCACACTAGCCTGAGCAGACTGCATAGTGTGTAGCTGACTTTCCTTTCTACCCTGGGATCCAATCTCACTCCCCTGGTCTATTATTTACAACTATTACATTTACTCCTACACTGGGGTACCACTTCCCCTACCTCGATGTGAATGTCTTGTGGAACTCTAGCTACCATTCTGCTGAGGGGTAGCTGAGTTATTCTGGGACTTTTGTACCTATCCTGATCCCCTATCACTACTCTACTACTGCATACCCCTAAAAACCTCTATAGGTAACCCATCCTACCATAATCATGTAATTCCAAAGTAGGGTACAGACAATGAGGCCTCTTATAGACCAACTTGCCACACTACTCTCACTTTAATGGAACACAATCTTGAGATGGTTGCCCACCACCCTAATTGCTCTTCTTGTTATTAACATAGTGATAGCTATCATAGTAGTGCTTATTTCCACTAGAGGAAGATATCCTAGTTTTCCCTACAAAAACAACATGGCCCTTCTTGGGGACTCTCTTGGATTCCCTTCCATGATGAGTTTCATATTCATTACATCTTAAAAGCTACACAAGAGAAATATGTTTACCTGTGACCTGGTCTCATAGATAAGACCATACTAAAAATGTCTCACACTAGAAATCTCATCATCTACTAAAAATGGTGAAAGGCACTACAAGTCAGTGAAACGTCCAGTATGGTCCATCACTGACAATACCTCTTGTGTCAGGTGCATAAAATCGTAAGCCTTTTCATCCCTCAACATATTAGGATTTAAGTGGATAATAAACGTTTCCTCAAAATACTTCCAAGATGACTCTCCTTGAAATCCATCTTGCTCTAGAATATCTCACCGAATTTGGTAGGTCCACAAACCATTTATGAAGCAAGTTTACCCCTCTAATCCATTGGTGTATCAAGGTTCTTAAAGATCATTTGGACCAAATCGATCAAGAACCCAGCTGCCTGGGTGCCTCTGTCCATAATGAACATAGGAGAATGCTTCTTCTAGAACTCTCTCTTCATATCAAAAAAATTAATGGTATATACAGTCTCCCTTTCTATGGATCACAAGACCCACAGGAAGCTGTCATGAATCTGAACATCCATCTAATCATCAGGATCTATAGGAAGCTTTGCCCCAACTATGTTAGGAGTGTGTTGGTTACCACTCTCCTGAATCTCAATTGTAAAATGACAATGAGGCATTTTATCTACAAGGAAAATGAACTCCTTAAAACACTAGATGGAAAAAAGTTAAACCTAAATAGTTGAAAAAAAACAGAGAACCATTATCTCATAGTCTCTCTAAATAAGGTATAAAATTGTTTTATCATGACATAATAGTTCTTTCTTATCATTTATCATATATAACAAGTGTCTCATTTAATACTTTATATAGGAAAATATAGGGCATGTAATAAATATCTCTATATCATGAACAATGCATGTCAAGATATATCCCTATGTGCCAATCCTGATGAAAGAATACACAATTCATGTCACACTGAGCCATGATTATAAATATCAATAAAAAATAACATCAAGAAACATGTGACTCACCCAACTTGAAATAGCATTAGACCGTAACAATAAAAAATCCTGAACAACAATCCCATCCTTGGGAACTCAGATTTTCCCCCATACATGGGTTTGATACTCCCATGAACAAGCTCATTATCATGTCTCAACACATCTTAGTCTCCTTTCTACCATTCCCATATATTAAAGAAATAGAAAAGAAAAAAACCATGCTCCTATGATACCATTTTGTAACACCCCCAATATGGAACTCTCTCACGTATCCAAATCAAGTTGGTTACTGGACCTCAAGTTCACCTCCCCATACACAAAAGGATTCCAACTAGTAGTGGGGTTGTAAATATCATAGTGGGGATACTATACCCCCTAGTATATTGTATTAACATAGTAGAAGTAAAAAAAATATCAAGGTAAAGGAAATAGTAGAAACAATACATCATAGCCCTAAAAGGTAAAGGATGAATCAAATAATCAAATAACAACAATGTGATTTCCGACTGGTATGTATCTAAATGTTAAACTAGATGTAGTAAAAATAAAATATCAATATGGAACAATAAACTCAAGGACCTTGGTAATAAATACTGTGTCAGTCCCCTCTCAAAGATCTAACCCATCTAGCAATCAACAACAACAACATAGTAATGTTCCCTTATCTAAAATTTCATCCATGAATCTTCTCAGGTACCAAAAAATGGATCGAATAGGGTGTGAGTAAAACTAATTAGGTCAACACCACCATGTATAAAAAAACAGTCTGATAATAAGTTAATGCATTAAATTAATAAATAGGTGTATTAATTAATCAATTTAATATAATACAATAATCAAACTACTTCAGAACCATGTCATGATATCTATGAGCTTGTAGCACAACCATAACAATGTGTCCATGGCATAATCACATAACTTAGAAACACCCTCTATATAAGAATTACATTATAAATGGTCGAATCCCTATAAGAATTACACCATAACTAGTCAAATCTCTATAAGTATTACAACACCTAGACCACACCCTCTTTATAATAATTTCAGCATAACCAGGTCAAGCCATCTATATAATCATTTCAACATCTGATCCAATCCCTCTATGTAATCATTTTTTCATCAAACACATAAAAAATTAAAAATGGAACAAATAACACAACATCATATCATAAGCCACAATGGTTAATTCTATCAATTGCCACTTGTCTTTCAATTGACCATATAATCATTAACTTATTTCTTAAGTCATTGCCATGAAATTTTGTACACAAAATTATTGTCAATTTATCACTGTACATTTCAATAATAAATTTAATAATTTTCTAGGGTGAATCTATCACTAGAAATCACTTGAGGTATTCTGTTAACATACTTCAACCCATTATCCAATTAAAATTTATTATGGGGTAGTATCACCATATGGGTAGCAACAAGATAGGTCTCAACTACATTGAATACAAAGGGATCTAGAATAATATTATAGAATAATATTTATTTTCATCCTTTATTCAATTAATTCATGTGCACATTACATCAGTGCGATTGCAATATTTCACATACTTAATAACTAAATTGACTATAAGGTTTGGTTTAGACCACCTATCATTAACCATTGATCAATGTAATGATTCCAATAGGAAACACAAATAATAATGAAGGTGAAGAAGGTCACAAGAATAACTGGATCACACAAGATCAATATCAACACATGTTTACACAGTGTTCAAAATATTACACCATGATAATGAGAAACAAGAAGAAGTTATGGGAAAACTAAAGTGAAACCACTAACTATAGATTGATCACCTGATCAATAAATTCAAAAGGGAAAAAAGAAATCTGAAATCACCTAGAGATATCCTAGGGATTGGGAGATGATGGATTCATGTGAATGAATAATGAATCATACGTGCATCGAGGCATTAAAATCGCTAAGCATGAGAAATGCACAGTGTGTTATCCATTCATATTTTGTGTTTCCTAATTTATGAGTTAGGATGAAAAATGTATCACCTTAGGTTAAAATAACCCTACTTGAACCTTAAATTATGTGTAAAAGTTTCATGGAGTGTAACTAATCCATATCTTGAACCAATTCATGATGTCTTCCTAGCAATAGTTACACATCGTGTAACATATACACGATGTGTATTCATTTCACATCATGAACCCATTTCACAGAATCTGCCTAGAGGAAGTTGTATATCATGTAACATATAAATGATTTGTAAATTTACTCTAGAAAATTTTAATCCCATAATCTATAGAAGAGCTCAAACCACGTTCAAAGCCTTTCAAACTCACAAGAAAGCCTCGTAATCCTCTTTAACACGTTTATACCCATACTCTATTAATTAAAACAAACACACATCCCAAAACATTAAGTAATTTTTTCCATAGAATAATATTTATATCCAAAATTAAATCAACCACCAAGGTTCAAAGATGAAGGAAAACCCAAATGAAAGAGGTTCAAAAAAAAATTAGAAGTACATGCCTAAAAAATTGCAAGATCTTACAGATCACAAATAAGGCTTAACCCAAACATGAAAGAAGTATTCTGATAGGAATTGATCATATTTCTTGATGATGAAATAATATTTCTTATTTCTAATAGTCTTTTGGTAAGTCTTATATAGTTAGTACCTAAGAATAGTAGAGTGTCTTTGAAAACAAATGGAAATAATGAGCAAATTCAAAAATGAATTGTGAACAAATGGAGGGTCTTCATGGACTATATATAACACTATGCTTCCACTTGGAATGTTCATTTCCCCATTCCATTTTTTGACCAAATTATATTGATTTTGGTTGGAAATTAATATTTCTTCCCTCTTGATGGTTATTCATGTTATAACTATATTTCCATTACTCCTAAGGATTAGGATAAGACTGCCTCAACTTTTCCATTTGGGATATTTTCCGATTGAAGAATTACCTTTGACTTGTGTGGTGATCCAACCACTTTTTAGATATATATGATGGAAATTTTCTTATATATTATTGAGAGGATTATTTAAGTCTTCAAGAGTTATTTTTCAGTTATAGGAAGTGATTTTGAAATCTTCCTTTAAAATTTGGAAACTGTTTTAGAAAGATGCAAGGAGATAAATATTTTTTTAAAATGGTTAAAGTTTTATTTTATGGATACAAAAGGAATTTTGTTGGGTGAAAATGTTTCTAGGATGGTATTAGTGGTTGATAATTCCAAAATTGAGGTAATGCAAAAGCTTCCGCCGCTATATAATATCGAGAGGATTAGATTTTTTTTAGTCCATATTGGATTTTATAGGAGGTTCATTAAGAATTTTTCTAAAATAACCATACCACTGTGTTTTCTTATTATTAAATACACACATTTTGAGTTTGATAAGAAATGTATATATTCCTTTAAATTTATTAAGGATAAACTCACTATTTTACCAATGGTTACTACCCTATACTAGAATTTCCTATTTGAGGTGATGTGTGATGCTAGGAATCCAGCTGTAGGTGATGTTTTGGGGAAGAGGACGGATAAGATGATTCATGTCATATATTATGATAGCAAGTTTTCAGATGAGTCCCAAAATAATTATTCCACTACTAATAAAGAGATAACTCTTTTTATACTTTCCCATGAAAAAATTAGATAATACTTGATTGGATATATAGTTTTTATTTTCACTAATAATTCACCCCTCAAGTTCCTATTGGCTAAGAAATACTCAAAACCAAGGCTCGTGATGTGTAATATTTAGTTTAAAGAGATTTATTGGAAAATCAAGGATGAAATGGGGGTTTAGAATATGGTTTCATACCATTTTTATAGGATTCTAAACACCTAAATTGAGGAACTAAGGCAGATAAACACATCAATACTAGATGAATACTTTTTTGATACTTTTATAAATAAATATCTTAAGTTTGTAGATTTTTATAATTTTCTAGATATAGGTGTTATACTAAAGGAAATTTCATAGAAAAAAACGAAGAGGTTCATTTATGAGCTTATATACTAATTCTAGTATAAACCTCTTCTTTTTTAGAGATGCGCTAATGGAACTCATAGGATATATGTGGTTGAGGAGGAAATATTACCCATCCTTGAGAGATTCTATTCATCACCATGTGGTGGACTTCATGGAGGATAAATAACTTCTCATAATGTTCTACAAGGTGGGTTCTACTGGCAAACATTGTTCAAGGATAATAGGAATTTGGTGATTAGATGTGACAAGTGATAAATGCTTGGAAATATAGGTAGAATGTAGGATCTTCGTAAAAATAAATACTAGATGTTGAGGTTTTAGATGTGTGGGGATTATATTTCATGGGACCTTTCCCATACTATAATATAAATGAATATATTCTTCTAGTTGTGTACTTTGTGTCCAAGTGGGTTGAGTCGATGGTTATTCCCAATAATGTTTCTACTTGTATGGTGAAATTCATCAAGATAAACATATTTTTCTAGTTTAGTGTTACCGAAACAATAATTACAAACAAACGAAACCCATTTCTAGGATTATAAGTTCAATAATTTAATAGATAATTGTGAATATTATCACAAAATAGGTAAAACCTACCACCCACAATCTTGTGGGTGGGATTAATTTTATAATAGAGATCTAAAATATATTTTAGATAAAACTATTTCAATCTCAAGAAAGGATTGGTCTATGAAGTTGGATGAAGCACTATGGGATTACATAACTACTTATACGACTCCCATAGGGGTTTCCCCATATAGGATTCTCTTTGTAAAGATATTCCATCTCCCTATATAACTGCTTCAAAATTATTTTTGGGTAGTGAAGGACCTAAACTTTGACTTCAAGTCTGTTGGTAAGAGGAGGTCACTAGAGCTTAGTGAGGTAGAGGAAATTAGCAAGGGGTCATATGAAAATTATGAAATTTAAAAAGAGAGAAAGAAATCCTTTCTTGACTCAATAAATCAAAATAGGGATTTCATGGTTGGACAAAGGGTCATGCTATTTAATTTTAGGATGAATCTTTTCCTAGGAATATTGAAAACCAAGTGGTTGGGACCCTTCACCATTATGAGAGTGCATGTTAATGGAGTTTTAAAGTTATTTGTAGAGGATGATTGACCTTTTTTTAATGGATATATTTTCAAACACTTTAGGGGTAATTAAAGGTCTTGGTTTCCATATCATTTCCTTAAAGATAAATGTTTTTCAATTATATATGAGGACTATAAATTCAGTGTCTCATGGGAACTAACCCATGGGTCTTGTCTGTTTTATTTTTATTTATCTTTTGAAATAATGTTAACTCATACTTCTTAATTCTTATATATATTAATAATCATGTATACTATCATCACATAACATGTTACTCTAGAGTGATACCACTTCTAGAAACCCAAAAAGGGAAAAATAATGGAGTAATACACTGGATCATCTAGATAAAAACTCATTCAGTCAATATTTGGTATAATTGTTTCTTAAACATTAAATTTTGGATTATTATCTCGGTTTTATTACCCTTATAGGAAATTAAGAGGACTTTCCAAATATATTAACTCAGGTCTACATAAGATTAAATTTTGAAAAAACTAAAATGATTAAATCTCCCACATTTAGGGAAGTGTTATTTTTCTTTTTCCATTTCAATACTCTACTTATAAATTTCATAATATTATTTTGAAATAATTTTTGGAGAATAAAAACTAACCCTATCGTAATTATGAACCATATTTCATTCTTGGGTTCTAGCTTGTTGAATTCTAGAGAGTTGAAAATATATTTGAGCTTCACTGTAAGACCTTCTTAAACCCATTAAAATCACTTTTATTCAACTGAAACTATACAAAATTATTTATCATGATACTATTTAAACTTCATTGAAAATTATTTTTTATTTATAATAATTGAAAGAATGAAATTTCAAAAAAATATAATGATTTTGAAAAAGTGTTTTGATTGGATGTGTAGAAAAAGTGATTTTTAAAATTTCATGTAACACATTCAATATTATTTTTACTACTGAATTAAAAAAAATATTCTCAATAAAAGTTTCACCCAACTTAGGATTCAATATTTGGGATAATGTTGGATTTTAAGTGTGGGGGAGAGGGGTCTTAATTTTTAAAAATTTGTGCTTTAAATTCTATAACACATCAAAATCCACCTTGATTTTTCCAAAAAATGGTCTAAACATTTAAAATTATTTCAAAAAATGAGGTTCTTAGGCTTCAATTGGCACCTTAATTCTATCCTGACTAGTGGATAATAATATATTGGTGGTTGAGGTTTTCATTTACTCTAAAATTTTTGGGGGTTCATGATTATTAAGTGATATTACATGCTATTTTTATGGATTTTGTGTTTAGGAACTAAGAAAGGGAATGAGATAGGATAGATGTTTGTGGAATTATTATTTTAACTTAAGGAAACTAGAAATTTAAACTTGAACCTTAGTGACTCATCCTTTTTTTTAAAAACCACCTTAGTGAGCCAACTTAAATGATAATCATATAAGTCCATTGAAACTGGAGTAAAATGGGCTATTGGGATCCCACAATGAGTCTCTGAGACAAGTGAACTAGGTTTTTTTGTGTAGATAAATAAAAAACTCAATAAGTGTTGGATTGTAAGAGTTTATGATGTATAAAATAGTGTGGGTAAATTTTAGTTTAAAATTTTAAAATAAGAAAAAACACAAATCCTCTTAAGTCAAAATGATCAGACTTAGACTTTTTCCAATGATCAGAGTATTAAAATTAGAACAAAAAATTGTCTGATTATCAATTTTATCATCGGTATCAAAGATGCACCGATAAAAAATATATCAGAAAGGTAATAATAAAGTAAAATTCTAATGTATTTTCACAGTGGAAAATAAAACTTGTAAAAACTAGAAATATGAAAGCTTATAATAGTAAGAATGACTTACAAACTTTATAAAGAAATTTATTCTCTAACATTAAGAATTAAGGAAGTTATAAATCTTGACTTAATATTTCCACAATTTTAATACTTACTATAAAGGTATATCATTACTTTCTAGGAAATCCATCAATATGAATATTGGTATAACTCTATCTTCTAATCCCCTAGACCCCTCGATTTTATAGATTGATATCATCTCTGTCTTTCTTGAATAATAAAACTATCGATCTAATGGATTGGCATTTCTATCTTCCTAGCCTCAAAATCCCTCAATCCAATGGATTAGAATTTCCATTTTCTTATCCTTGAAATCCGTTAATCAATACCACGATCGAACACAAAAAATACAAAAGAATAAGTCTTCTAATGAATTTATAACCATCACATGGATTACTTAGAACTTCAAATCTCTAAAATATTACAAATCTTAATAATGAGATGTTCATGCAGAACGATATTTATATGTGTTGAGTTTCAAATTGCATAAAATCCCAACTCTTCAAATGACCTCCTATTTATAGTCAATTATCCAATGATTATATGTTTTATTTGGTTTCAATGGCCTTAGATATCTTCCACTTTGACAGCTCATAATGATCTGGATCTTCATCTTGATAGCTAAGAATGATTTGTACTTCATTTTACTGATTTCGTTATTTTATCACCATTACAATTTTATTTTGAATTCCATTCAATAAATATAATTCTAATCACTCTGATTATAAAATTTGGAAAGTCCGATGGGATTCACTATTGTTCTTCAATATGATAAACTGAAAAAAAAAATCTGATGTGTTGGTACCAATGTCGGTCTGATGGTTATGAATTTTTTCAATATGATAGATAAGAAAATAGTATAACCAATGGTCAGAACAATAGTTATTCTGATGTATTTAACTTACCTTCAGTCTGATGGATCATATTGAGTAATAAAAATTTTTATTTTTTTGCAATAGAATAATTTTGATGTTCAGTATAAAATACTATTTTCTTCAAAAAACGTACTAAAACACTTGGGAAATATAATTTTAGTAAAGATAGTTTTAAGAAATTGTTTGTTATTTCTAAAACTAAGGAAAGGAAAATAAGAAGTAAAACTTTCAACTCAACAATATCAACCTTTTTTAAAAGTTCAAAACACAACACTTAAAATAAAAAATAAATAACTTTGAAATACATACAACCCTTTTTCATTTAATAACTTTAAATATTTATGAGATTTTTTCCTTTTTCATATTTAAAATCACCCTGAGTTGATACCTTATTTTTCATCCTCATTTTTTATCTGATATAATGAATTGAAACTTCGAATTCACTCCCTCAATAAAAATATTCCATAGAAAAAAATTCTCCACCTTAAAGAAAATTCTCCAAAATTATCCCTTTAAATATCTAAAAACTTCTCCCCCATTGTGATTTACAAAAATAATAGGGAATTAACTCAAATCTTGAGATTTTAGAAAATTCTAACATATATAACAATTATATCTGAATTAAATATTCATCTAAGATATAAAAGAAAGAACATACATCCAAAAGAAACTGTAAGACATTCAGACATATAGAATTTGAATAAAAAGTCATTCACTTTAATAATTCTTTCAAAAAAATTGAAATACACCAATACTTTAGATAAAAAATAAATCACTCTTTATTATAAATCTCCTTGATGAACCCCTTCAAATTTTTTACATCTTCAAGGTCTTTCTCAGCTTTAGTATCTAATAAATCAAGTTTCACCATCCATTACTCTATGACTACAAGATTTTGAACTTCTTCCTTAAACCTTTAAAATTCCTCAATGGTCTTTTTATTCTTATACTTTACACAGAACAATTCATCTACACAGGATCAAAGTCTGTTATTTTCTAATTCCAAATTGTGAAGCTTTTCTTTTAAAACTTTAACTTCCCCATCCCTATTGTCAGTCAAGTCTTTGAAATCCTCTAAAAAATTACCTTGTATGAAAAATATATTGAACGTTTATCAAATTAACCAAAAAATTCCATAGAAACTTTCTTTGATTCCATTAACTGATCATCATGGTCTATAAAATCATTGTCAACTTATAACACCAAGATATTTCTTTATGAAATTTTTTCTTTAAATAGCTTTTATTCTTCAGTAGCTTTCTTTGCACGTAATCATGAGTTTAAATGAATCGCAAGATGCCCTTATTATAAAATTAACATTATATCCTAGTTTTTAGGTTGGTGGAAATAATTATAACTAACTTATGAAAATACATTGTGAATTCATTGGCTATCAATTATTTATGAAAAATATAAATCAATTAGATATTTTTATTTTAGAGTGAATTAGTTTTTTTAAGGAAATTAATGAGATATATATGTGTTATATACTTAATAAAATATTTTTTATATTCATCCAATTTATATTTTAGTCATAGGGTATGAATAAAACCCCATTTGATGTATAAAAATGTATTTTTTTTTAAAGTTTAATTTTACACCTTTGAATGGAGAACCCCTTTTAAATTACGATTTTGAAACATTAATAATTTTTATATGACAAAATAAACATGTTATTTTGAAGAGGGATATAAAAAATTACTTTGGATGAATTTTTGATATTTTTCTGAAAACTTTCATGTTTTGACGAATAGTAAAAATACGTTAAATTTTAATTGAAAATAAATTTTTTTCATTAAAATAGTTTATATGTTTAAATTATATTATTTAATGGTTTCAAAGTATAAATAGAATATATTTTTACCATTTAATATAATTTAGGATATTTTAATTAAATTTAAATTAAATTCAGATGTAAAAACATTTCAATCTTTTGCAATATTTTAACTTTTAAAACCCATTTTCCCATTTCAAAAATAGGATTAATTTTAAATTAATTACTGTAACTACTGTGTTTTGAATTTTTAAAAATGGATTCCATGTTTTTAATCAATAGTTCCAAATTATGTAAATAGCTTTATTTTATTTTTGGGCAATATGAATAGTAACTTCAGTAAATTTTATGAACACGGTAAAAGGGAAAATCGAGTAATTAATGGTAAAAATAATATTATAAAATTACACTAACACTTGTCTTAATATAATTGGATGATTTTAATTTTACCTAAAACATACTTGGGTCTAAATGGTATCCATTGGAACCCACTTGGATAAGATTTGGAAATTTAATTTATTTAATTCAAAGAAAAGTGAAATATGTCTCACTCAAACTTTAATAATTAAATTATTTTAATATATGGTTATACAAAAGATAAATTCGATTATAAATTATTATTTAAAATCTAAAATGTTTTTCTTTATCATGAAAATTTATTTGTAATTTTTAGGAAATATATAATTACCTTAAAGACTTATACTTGGATATTAAAAATTTTAATTAATTAATGAGAAATCAATAAAACAATTTTTATTAAAATATTAATAACCATAAAAAGGCCCAAACACTTGAACAAACATTATTTATCGAGTATATATAAACCCTAATCATCCAAGGGTCAACTTATTGACCATTTATATTCTTATAGAAGATATTATGACACTTATATTATTTTATATAAAGTGAAGATAAATTTGTCACATTCGTGTTTTAAAAGAGTATAGCATTTTTAATGTTGTATTTTTCATAAGATAAATTATAATAAAAGTATTATTATTAAATATAATGTATTTATATTCATCATGTTTATTTATTTTGAATTTATATTCAACAAATAATTATATTAAATAATTACACAAAATTGAGGTAGTAGTTATTTTATTAATGAAGAGATCAAATAAATGTTATTAAAAATATTTTAATAAATATAATTTGGGATAATTATTATGTCAAATTAATTTTATAGATTACCTTTACCCATTATAGATATAATAAAATATTTTTATTGAGGTTCATTTCATATTTTTATATTTTTAAAAATCCATGAAATAAACAGTGTCAAAATTGACACTATTGATATTTTGTCAAATTAAGGTTTTCTTAAATTATATACAAATCATAAAACATTTTTAAAAATTATATAATAATTATTATATGGTCTAAAATTTTCTAAATTATTAATTTATGGTCTAATTGACTTCAAATAAGTAAATATTTCACGCTTTTAATATTTAAATATTTGTTATCCAAGTTAACAATTAAATAGAATAACTAAGTGTTAATTAAAATGATAATGATTAAAATGGAATAAAAACTTGTCTAAAATTTATTTATTTATGATATTACAACCCTATATCATCTAATATTATAAATTGGTACATTTTGGAGGTTTTTAAGTTGGTTTTAATTTTATTATAAATTAATATTTTTGAGGTTTCCAAAAGTTCCCCTCACCTCAATTATAAGAGGGAACTTCCTCCCTCAACTCTTTACTTCATTTTGAGACTTCAATCTCAACCATAACCTACCCATTTACCTTATAAAATTCCCTATAAACAATCTAGAGGTCTTTTTCTTCTTCAAAGACCAATTCTAGTGCTCTAAGATGAGATTTATAGGAGGCACATCGAAGAAGAGGTATTGTCATTTACCGATTCTTTCAAACTTCTTTCTTCTTATTCCACCTCATGAGTTGTTTAATTATTAAGTAATAACTCCAGTATCACTTATATACTTAGAGTTTATTATGATTATAAAACAACCATATTTCACCTTCTACCCATCCTGTGAAAAATTAAATCACCACACATGTGTACGTGCGGCTTACCGTATCCACGTTGTGGTGTAATCCATTTTTCACCACCACCGTACATGGATGGGTATAATTATTGAATTATTAAATATATATATGATTAATATAAAATTATATTTATTATGATATAATATACACTCTCAACTTCAATACCATTCAACAATTATGGTAACGATATCATTGCTCGTGCGTACGTACGGCTTACCGTATCCACAGTGTGATGTGATTAGTTCTACATAATTTTCATTAAAGCATGATTATATAAATGAATTTAATTAATAAATAAGATATATATTATAATAATTCCATGTTGTAAATGATATAACTATAACCTAAAAAGAGTAATAAGAACTTATCTGACAAAACATGCATAAGAACACAAAGCAGTTAATACCCGAATAACGAGTAACAATGAAATGTTACTAACAAACGGATGAAAATATAATCATAAATGTTATCATAAAAATTATTAGTTTTCTGTAATAAATCAGTAATATTATTTAAATCATTATACAGGAGTTTAATATACATAAAAATCATATCCAACCTAAGGAAAGGGCAAACTTTTCAAATCTCATTTTTATCTGAGATTGTTTATTCATAAGTATTTACTGGGGTATATTTATCATCCACATCCATGTTTTATAAATATGTATTCAAAAATATTCTTTATATCCTTAAATAAATTTTTAAAGTCAATTTTACCCATTGGTTAATTTTTACTAAATGGTATGAATGGAATCTTTTGTCGTTTTTGGTATGAGGAACTTTTTTACTTTTCCGGAAAAAGTACGAGAAGAATGTTTTTTTAACTTGTACGGAATGAATGTATTTTTACGCTATCATAATGCCTTGTTTCCTTGAATCTTCCCCTAAAATCTTACAATGTTATTTTCACATAAAATTATTTCTTCTAAAATTGTGTGTCGTTTTGAGGAAGGAAAACGTTTTTGAAGAAAAAAGAATTTTTCTTCCAGAATTAATTTCAAGTGTTTTCTCAAAATTATTTTCCATATAAGATGAAACTCTTTAAATATGGTTATATTTATCTCCCTATTATTACTATGATTTTATTGTGTTTATTATGGAATTTTATTTAGTAAATCCATTTTTTTATATTAATTATGATGGAATGATGTTTAAGAAACCCATTTTATTTCATGGTTTATGCTATGGTGAATGATTTATGTTTCTATGGAACACGTAAGGATGGTTTCATTATGAGATGGTTGAAACCTATATATCCCTCTAATTAATTGGGTAAATATTTATATCTCATGAGATAGACATGACTATAATGGAAAGTAAATCTGGTTCAGTAATACAGGGATGGAACGAGGAGTGAATTCGGTTCAGTAATAGACTTTGTCCGTTATGATAGTCTCAAAAATGAGACTTGACTAATATGAAATGATTTTCTATGATTATGTGTGTATACCATGAAATTTCATTTCTTATGTTATGACTATTGTGATTACATTTCACTTTTATGATTTATCACCTGACATGATATTATGATCTTTTATATGCAGGATAAGATTTTCAAATTTTATATTCTTATGATTATGACATGATTGAAATTTCCCTTGTTTACCCTTTCTAAGAATTTTATCTCACCCTTTCATATGTTTCTTTTCCCTAGGTCATGAAGAAGGGTATTAAGTAAGATATTTCAAAAAGAATTCTAGTTATGAAGAAATAAGCTGGAGACAATGTGGATGTTTTATGAACCATTTGTTTAGGTTTCTCAGTTATTAAAGGCACTAAACCTATATGGTTATGGTGTGGTTTTGGTTATGTTATATAATAAATATTCTTTAATATTGAAGTAATATCTATATATAAATTATGGTCCATTATATTTGGTATCAAAGCAAATATATAGTTAACATTTGGAAGCTAGGATGAGAGAACCTTAGTAAGAAACCTAAGGATATGTCTAAGTATAGGTTACAATCTTATCCAAGTGTTTTAGAAATGTTCATGAATAACCTAGGATAAAACCTAAAGTGTACTAAATTAAAATTTTATTATTGAATTATGTGGTTTTAACATTAATATTAGTGTTTCTCACACTATGATTCTTGGTTTTAATCAATGGCTAGAACCCAAAGGAACTGCATTAATGCTGAATGTGACATGCAGTGTAATGATTGTCCCCCTAATCAACCAAATGTTATGGGAGATGGAATGAAAAATATTTTATCCATTCTCACACAACTTTCTCAAACTATGAATCATGCTGGACTTCCAAATGAGAAAACGAGGGAGCAATATTCTATTGAATCCTTCATGAGGTAGTGTCCACCTTCATTCTTCGGGTCTTCTGATCCATTAGTGGATGAACAATGGATCAGTACCACTGAAAATATATTTTCAGTTCTAAAATTTTATGAACATGATCAAGTAATATTATCAGTATATCGTTTAGAAGGTGAAGCTGGTCAATGGTGGAATCTTATCAAGAATATTAGGCAAAGAGATGAAATTGATTCCATGGAATGGGATGAGTTCAAGAACTTATTTTTCAATAAGTATTTTACTCATATTCTTCAAACAAATATGGATAAGGAGTTCCTTGAACTTAAAAAAAAGGATGATGAATCCATTGGTACCTATGAAGCAAATTTTACAAGACTTTCAAGGTATTATTTTGGAATTATTATCCAACCTGAGAGTAAAATTGATCAATTATTTAGTGGCTTAAAACCAAGCCTCTGAAGGGCATTATCCATAAGGGACTTCAATAACTATGAGGAAATTGTTCGATGTGCTCTCAAGTTTGAGATGGAGATTTGAGTAACCCATCAGTCATATGGGTTTGATAATAAGAGAAAAATGTAATTCAAAGGAAAATATAAAGAGCAAACTGAAAAGAAGATGAGTTTTCCCTTATGCTCAAAGTGTGGAAAGAAACATGGAGGGAATTATCTTAAAGGAACTAGTAAATGTTTTAAGTGTGGAAAAGAAGGTCATCAGGCAGTTGAATGCCTAATTTATGGGAAAAATATTTCTAATGATTTGATCAAAGAAAAGGCTACACAGAATGCACCTCTTACACTTCAATGTTACAAGTACAAGGAAATGGGGCATTATTCTAATCGGTGCCATAATCCAAGGGTCATTGATGATGATCGATGTAAACAAACTCTTAAGGCTAAAGAAAAAGTAAATTCACATGAAATAACTATCTAAAATGTGGAGTATAATAATGAAGTGGTGAAAGGTACACTATCATCCACTCTAAAGTAGAAAATTTTTTATTTGATTCTAGATCCACCAACTCTTTTATTTTTGGAGAATTGTATAAGGGTATTTCCATATTACCTCAACAATTAGATGTTGAGTTAGCTATAACAAATTCTAAGGTCACAACGGTCATATCAAAAGTTTATAATTATTCTCTAGTTGAAGTTTGTGGGAAAGTGGTTCCTGCATATCTTTTGATCCTTCCTATAGTGGAATTTGATGTGATTCTTAGCATAGATTGAATTTCTATTTATAGATCTCATATCAATTTCCAAGTAAGGGAAGTCACATTTCATATTCTAGATCAATCTGTGATCATCTATCGATGTAAGGATGAATATAACCTTCTAGTAGAAATTTCTTCCATCTTATGGGTTTTTATTACTATAAATGAAGGTTATTTATCTCAATTGGTTGGGGAGAAACTCATAATTAAGAATACACCCATTTTACGGAAGTTTGATGATGTCTTTATGGAGGAATTTCTAGGTCTTCCACCAAATTGTGAATTTGATTTTTCAATAAAAATCATACCTGGTGTTATGCCTATTTCAAAGACACCTTATAGAATTTCCCCAATTGAGTTGCAGGAATTGAAGAAGCAACTCCAAGAGAATCTTGATAATGGATTCATATGCCCTAGTACATCACCTTGGGGAGCACCTATTCTATTTTTTAAGAAGAAAGATAGATCAATGAGACTCTGCATTGATTATCGACAACTTAACAAGATCACTATCAAGAACAAATATTATATTCCCTACATTGATCACTTATTTGACCAACTACGAAGAACTCAATACTTTTACAAGATTGATCTTCATTTAGGATATCATTAATTAAGTGTCAAAATGAGGATATACCAAAGATGGCATTCCATACAAGGTATAAGCACTATGAATTTATAGTGACGCCTTTTGGTCTTACTAATGCCCCCACTATCTTCATGGATCTAATGAATAGAGTCTTTAGAGACTATCTTGGTCAGTTTGTGGTAGTCTTTATAGACAATATTCTTTTCTATTCAAAGATAACGGAAGAACATGAAGATCACTTGAGAATTATACTGAATACCCTGAGAAAGGATAATATTTATGCCAAACTTACCAAGTGTGAATTTTGGCTTCAGAAAGTTTCATTTTTGGGTCACATAATATTAAGAGAGGGGATATCTTTGGATCCATCAAAAACAGAGGTTATTAAAAGATGGCCGAGACCAACAACAGTAACTGAGATCTGAATTTTTCTTAGTTTGGTTGGATATTATCGACATTTTGTGAAAGATTTTTCATGATTACATAATCCACTCAGCAAGTTTACTTGAAAAGTATTTAAGTTCGTTTGGATGGAGGAATGTGAAGATAATTTCAAAGATCTAAAAAGAATGTTAGCCAGCACACCTGTGCTCACACTGCCTTGTAGTGAAGAAAGATTTGTGATCTACAGCGATGCATCCAAGAAGGGGTTGGGATGTGTTCTCATGAAAAATGATATGGTGATATCTTATTCCTCACATCAGTTGAAAATTCATGAGTAAAATTACCCAACTCATGATTTGGAGTTAACTTCGGTAATCTTTTCATAAAAGATATGGAGGCATTATCTTTATCATGAAAGGTGTGATATTTATACAGATAATAAAATTTTAAAGTATATTTTCACACAAAAATGACCTAAATATGTGCCAATGAAGATGGTTGGAGTTGATTAAAGATTACGACTAATCAATACATTACCACCTTGAGAAATTGATCAAGGTGGTAGATGCTTTGAGTCGAAAAGACCATACTAGCTTATCCATGATGAGGATCACAAAAGATCCAATATTTATGGATTTTCAAAGGATGGGTTCGGAAATTTTAATGGATGGGGAGAAATCTTATCTTTGTCAAATAAATGTTCAACCATCTATACAAGTGAAGATTAAGGAGGCACAAAAGTAAGATGTAGAGTTACAAAAGAAGGTGATAAATGTTCTTGAATTCAACCTAGATTGTAATGGAATAATAAGGTTTTGGAACTATGTTTGTATTCCTCCCATACAAGAATTAAAGAAGGAGATATTGGATGAGGCTCATAGTTCTTCATTATCTATTCACCCTATAAGTTCAAAAATTTATAGGGACCTAAAATAGTATTTCTGGTGGGATGGCATGAAAAGAGATGTCGCTAAATATGTCTCTCGATGCTTGGTTTTTTAGTAAGTTAAGGCTAAGAGACAGAAGTCTAAGGGGATGTTACACCCATTACCCATACTAGAATGGAAATGGAAAAACATCATTATGGACTTTATTGTTAGACTTCCCAAAACATCTAAAGGCCATTGTGTTATATGTGTTATAGTTGATCGTCTTTCAAATTTGGCACACTTCATTGCTATTATAGATGATTTATCTCTTGATTAGATTTCCAGGATATATATAAAGTAATTGGTAAGATTTCATAGAGTACAACTTTCCATTATATCTGATCGGGATCTGAGGTTTACCTCAAAGTTTTGGTAAAGTATTCAACATGCTCTAGATACATAGTTAATTTTCAGCATCGCTTATCATCCTCATACAGACGGTTAGTCTGAGAGGAAAATTCAAACTCTAGAAGACATGTTGAGATATTTCTCTTTGTATTTCAAAGGTGGTTGGGATCAATACCTACCATTGGTGGAATTATATTACAACAATAGATTTCAATCCAGTATTCAGATAGCTCCTTATAAATCCCTCTATGTAAAGAAGTGTAGAACTCTAACTTTATAGGATGAAGTTGGGGAAAGAAAGCTATTAGGACCTGATCTTGTTGATGAAATGGAAAAAAAATGTCAAATCTATTCAACAACACATAAGAGCAGCTCAGAGTCGACAAAAAAGTTATGATGAAAATTGAATAAAAGACCTAGAGTTTGAAGTGGGTGATAAGGTGTTTCTATGAATATCTCCATGTAAGTGAATAATGAGATTTAGAAAGAAGGGAAAGTTGATCCCTAGGTATATCAGTCCTTTTGAAATTCTAGATTGTGTTGGGAATGTAGCTTACTGATTGGAACTTCCACCAAATATCTCTCAAGTTCATGATGTAGTACATGTATCTCTCTCGAGAAAGTACATTCCCAATTATTCATATCTACTAAGCTTAGAAGTTGTACCGCCAGAGAAATATCTTTCTTATGAAGAACAACTGATAAAGATTCTGGATCATAGCGAAAAAGTTCTACGAAACAATACCACTCACTTGGTTAAAGTTTTATGGAGGAACCACCAATTTTAATAACCTACATGGGAACTTGAGGATATGATGAAGGAGAGTCATCCTAATCTATTTTTTTCCAAGTGATGAATTTTGAGGGTGAAATTTAGTTTAAGGGGGGTAGAATGTAACACCTGAATGTTTTTTATGAAATATTTTCTTCAAATATTTTTTATTCTTCAGTAGCTTGTTTTTCACATAATCATGAGTTTAAACGAACCGCGAGACACCCTTATTATAAAATTTTTATTATAGACTAGTTGTTAGATTATCATAAATAATTATAAATAACTTATGAAAAATCATTGTGAATTCATTGGCTATTAATTATTTATGAAAAATATAAATCAATTAGAAATTTGTATTTTTGAGTGAATTAATTTTGGAAATGAAATTAATGAGATATATATATGTTATATACATAATAAAATATTTTTTATATTCATCCAATTGATATTTTAGTCATAGGTTATGAATAAAACCCTATTTGATGTCTAAAACCCTTTTTTAAGGTTTAATTTTACACCTTTGAATGGAGAACTCCTTTTAAATTAAGATTTTGACATATTAATAATTTTTATATGAAAAAATAAACATGTTATTTTTAATTGTGATATAAAAATTTACTTTAGATTAATTTTTTATATTTTTCTAATAACTTTCAAATTTTGATGAATAGTAAAAATACGCTAAATTTTAATTGAAAATAACTTTTTTCATTAAAATAATTTATATGGTTAAATTATATTATTTAATGGTTTAAAAGTATAAATAGAATATATTTTTACCATTTAATATAATGTAGGTTATTGTAATTAATTTTACATTAAATTCAGATGTAAAAACATTTCAATCTTTTGCAATATTTTAACTTTTAAAACTCGTTTTCTCATTTCAACAACGGGATTAATTTTAAATTAATTACTACAACTTCTGTGTTTTGAATTTTAAAAAATGGATTTTATATTTTGAATCAGTATATACAAATTATGTAAATAGTTTTTTTTTTTGGGCAATATGAATAGTAATTTTGGTAAATTTTATTAACATAGTAAAAGGGTAAATCAGGTAATTAAGGGTAAAAATAATATTATAAAATTACCCTAACACTTGTATTAATATAATTGAATGATTAAAATTTGAATTAAAATATACTTCTTTAGAAATGGTATCCATTAGAACCCACTTGGATAATATTAGGACATTTAATTTATTTTATTTAAAGAAAAAGTGAAATATGTCTCCCTAAAACTTTAATAATTAAATTATTTTAAAATAAGGTTATATAAAAGATGAATTTGATTATAAATATTCATTTTAAAGATAAAATTCTTTTATTTATCATGAAAATTTATTTTTAATTTTTAGGAAATAAATAATTACCTTAAATACTTATACTTGGATATTAAAAAAATAATTAATTAATGAGAAATCAATAAAACAATTTTTATTAAAATATTAATAACCATAAAAAGGCTCAAAAATTTGACTAAACCATATTGGTCGAGTATATCTCTACCATAATCATACAAGGGTCGTCTTATTGACCATTTAAAGGCTTATAGAATAGATTACAACACTTATATTATTTTATTTAAAGTGAAGATAAATTTTTCACATTCATGTTTTAGAAGAGTATATCATTTTTAATTTTGGGTTTTTCAGAAGATAAATTAGACTAAAAGTATTATTATGAAATATAATGGATTTATATTCATAATTTTATTTTATTTTTAATTTTTATTAAATAAATAATTATATTAAATAATTAAACAAAATTGAGGTAGTAGTTATTTTATTAATGAAGAGATCAAATAAATGTTATTAAAAATATTTTAATAAATATAATTTGGGATAATTATTATGTCAAATGAATTTTCTAGATTAATTTTACCTATTAGGGATATAATAAAATATTTTTATCAAGGTTCACTTTATATTTTTATATTTTTAAAAATCCATGAAATAAATAGTGTCAAAATTGACACTATTGATATTTTGTCAAAATAAGGTTTTCTTAAATTATTTACAAATCAAAAGACATTTTTAAAAATATATAATAATTATTATATGGTCTAAAATGTTATAAAGTATTCATTTATGGTCTAATTTACTTCAAATAATTAAATATTTCACCCTTTTAATATTGAAATATTTGTTACCCTAGTTAAAAATTAAATAGAATAACTAAGTGTTAATTAAAATGATAATGCTTTAATTGACATAAAAACTTGTCTAAAATTTATTGGTTGATGAAATTACAACCCTATATCTTATCATCTTATAAATTTTAACATTTTTTAGGTTTCTAAGAGGGGTATTATTTTATTATAAATTAATATTTTTGAGGTTTCCAAAAGTGCCCCTCACATCAATTATAAAAGAGAACTTCCTCCATCAACTATTCAATTCATTTTGATCCTTAAATCTCAATAATAACCTACCCATTTCCCTTATCAAATTCCCTTGAAACATTATAGATTTTCTTTTCTTCTTCAAAGACTAACTCTAGTGCTCTAAGAGAAGATTTAGAGGAGGCACATCTAATAAGAGGTAATATAATTTACTGATTCTTTCAAACTTATTTCTTATTCTTCCACCTCATGAGTTGTTTCATTATAAATTAATAACTCCAGTATCACTTATATACTGAGAGGTTATTATGATTATGAAATGACCATATTCCACCTTCTACTCATCCTCTGGAAAATGAAATCATCATGCGTGCGTACGTACAGCTTACCGTCTCCACACCGTGGTGTAATCCGTTTTTCACCACCAACTTAAATGGATGGGTATAATGATGGAATTAGTAAATATATATATGATTAATATAAAATTATATTTATTCTGATATACTATACACCATCCACTTTAATACTATTCAACAATTATGGGAAAGATATTGTCTCTTGTGTGTGTGTACGGCTTACCGTCTCCATGGTGCAATGTGATTCATTCTATATAATATTCATTAAATCATGATTATATAAATTAATTGAATGAATAAATATTATATATATATTATACTAATACCATGTTTTAAATGATATAACTATAACATAAAAAGAGTAATAAGAACTTTTCCGATAAAACATGCATAAGAACACAAAGCGGTTAATACCCAAATAACGAGTAACAATGAAATGTTACTAACAAATGGATGAAAATATAATCATAAATGTTATCATAAAAATTATTATGATTATATAATAAATTCGTAACATTATTTAAATCATTATACAGGAGGTTCAGATACATACGAAGCATATCGGACCTAAGGTAAGGGATAACTTTTCAAATCTCATTTTTATTTGATATTGTTTTTTTGTAAGTATTTACAATGATATATTTATCATTCATGTACATGTTTCCTAAATATGTATTTCAAAATATTCTTTATATCATTATATAACTGTTTAAATTAAATTTTACCCATTTGTGAACTTTTACTAAATGGTATGAATGGAATATTTTTTTGTTTTCGGTACGCGGTACTTTTTGACTTTTCCAGCAAAAATACAAGAAGAATGTTTTTTTAACTTGTACAGAATAAACTAATTTTTACACTTTCATAATGCCTTATTTCCTTGAATATTACCCTAAAATATTACATGGTTATTTTCACATAAAATTATTTCTTCTAAAATTGCATGGAATTTTGAGAAAGGAAAAGATTTTTGAAGAAGAAAGGATGTTTTCCTCATGAATTAATTTAAAGTGTTTTCTCAAAATTATTTTCCATCTAAGATGAAACTCTTTAAATAAGGTGATATTTCTATCCTTGTTATTACTATTATTTTATTATGTTTATGATAGAATTTTATTTACATAATTCATTTGTTTTATATTAATTATGATGGAATGATGTTTAAGAAACCCATTTTATTTCATGGGTTATGCTATGATGAATGGTTTATTTTTTTGTGACGCACATAAGAATGGTTTCATTGTGAGATTGGCGGGACCTATATATCCCTCCAATGAATTGGGTAAATATTTATATCTCATGAGATAAACATGACTGGAATGACAAGTAAATCAGGTTCAATAATACAAGGTTGGAACAAGGAGCGAACTCAGTTCAGTTTTGGACTTTGTCCACTATGCTGGTCTCAGCAATGAGCCTTTACTAATATAAAATTATTTTCTATGCTTATGTGTGTATGCCACAAAATTTCATGTCTTATGTTGTGACTATTGGTATTACATTTCACTTTTATGATTTATCCCATGACATGATATTATGATATTTTATATGCAAGATAATATTTTCAAACATTATATTCTTATGATTATGACATGATTTATATTTACCTTGTTTACACTTACTGCGAATTTAAGCTCACCCTTTCATATTTTTCTTTTCCCCATGCCATAAAGAAGGGTATTAAGTAATATATGTCAAAAATAATTCTATTTATAAAGAAATTAGTCAGAGACAATGGGGATGTTTTATGAACCAGTTGTTTATATTTCCCAATTTCTAAAGACACTAAACATATATGGTCTTGGAATGGTTTTTGTTATGTTGTGTAATAAATATTATTTAATATTTAATTAGTATCTATATGTAAAGTATGGTCCATTGTACAACTTTTCTCTTCCATCTAACCATCTGGTTGAACCTTACCTTGTGTGAATTTGATATAGATTTGAAGGTTTTACTTATATCTGATTTTTTATAACAATCACAGTCAATATCTTTAGTGATTTTATTTTTTCATTCAATGAATTTTGAATCTGGTGAAATCTAACTTCAATGTTTGGTAGATATGGAATTTACTCAACAATAAGTTTTAAAGTATCGAAAATATAGTCAAAAACTTTATGATCTTTCATAGAGAAAGATTTTGATGACCCTGATTGAAATTCTAAAACTTTTGGTCTTGAAGGACCAACATATGACTTCTTTTCTTTTGAATCAAATTTAAAATCTTCTGAAACATTCATAATATCAGTTTCTTTATCTGATTAAACCTTGTTAGATACTTTTGTGTAAGATTTCTAGTCTTCTTATTTCTCTTTAGATTTTGATTTCAATTCCTATGAAACATTAAACTCTAGATTTTTATCAGACTGAGATGATAACTAAGTTTACTTAGAGGAAAGAACATCCTTCTTACTTTATTTTTTCCTTAGATTATGTGTCTTATTATTTATCAACTTCTTATTCCAATTCTTCTTCCAATTATTCTTTTTCTTCTTCTTTAAATTCATTTTCTAACTATTGTGTTGTTTTAAGAACACCTTTTCCAACTTTCTTAACTGATTTAGGTTTTTCCTTCTCAATAGCCTTCTAAACTTGTACTGGTTATGATTATGTTATAGACTTTTGAACTTGAAATTCTTTAGTAATCCATTTTACTTTTCCTTTATCACCATCTTCTAGAACTATTTAAGGAACTATTTAATTTTCAACAAACTCCAAAATGACATCATGAATTTTCTTTTTGGTATGTGGTATCATTCTCAATTCTTGAGGTGGTTAAATAAGTGATAAAGGATAAATTTTGAATAGTTGATTTGTAGATGCTTGTTCAACACCCTTTATAAAACACTCTATCATCCTTGCCTCTTCTAATATATTATTTTGTTTATTTCTTTTCTTGTCCTCCTTTTTATCAGCATCCAAATTAATATTAAAATACATGGCCTCAGCCTTATCAAGACCAAATTTAGGATCATTAAGTTTATTTTAGGCTTTATGTGCCATGAGTTTCTTGAACTCATCATCTGATAATATATTCAAATTATTTTTCTTTTTTGGGGGTGAAGAATCGGCTTTTATATTTTTAATCACAACTTCTTTTTATTTTACTCATTGATCATCAAACATTGTTCTATCAGTTCTATCCATAAACTTTTTCAACTTGGAATCAAAAAAAACGGTTATCCTTGATATAGATTCTTCACTAATCAGGGAAGTCTTTTCCCTCATAGGATATTTTTTATTCTTAATCTAGAAAACTTCCATGAAATTGAATAAAAATTTGTTTATAAAACAAGGAAATATAAAAATATTTGATTTCCTTGATGCCTTCTTGATAGATTATATAGATAGAAAAATAAACGTTACAAGGTTTATCTTCCTCATGTTCATAAAAAATCTAATTTAAATATATCAATCACTTTTAGGGTATCCTTGTCACCCTTTCTCGAAATCAAATATCCCAGCATCCACAATGTTACAACCTTTACATCCAGAGTTAAATGAGAAACCATTCATACTTTCTCAAATGATGTAAATAAAGATGCCTTAGATATTTACATTATGAAACTCCCAAGATTTTCAGGCAATTTTTGAGAAAGAATATAATATTCACCCACTAATGGTACTTCCAATAACTGTGTGATTTGTTCATAAAAAAGTTTATACTCTTCCCTAAACAAAGTAAATGAAACTTATTCTTTGTACTCTTTAAAAATAAATTCATCTAAAGTATAAAAATCTCTAATAATTTCATAGTGATACAATTCAAGATCATATTTCTAAACAAAAATATTTTCCCAATGCTAAAACTTTATAATTATATTCAATAAGGGGTCGTATTTCTCATACCAAGTTTTATTAATGAGTCTCTCTCTAAATAATTCTCTCTTAACAAAATCTTCAACTATGTCCATCATACCGAGTCTGGTACTGATGATCAGATGGATGGAAAAAATTCATAATGATCACTAAAAAAGATGATGGGATTTAGGGTTGAGATCTCTGAAAACTGATATGGTAAAAAGGATAACCTACCCTTATATACTCATAGGAGGCAATGGTTCAAATTCTAGATAAATTAATGGATTATATTAGAAATCTTTTTCTAATCTGGTGATCGAGATTTAATCGAAAAATGATTTTAAAAATAAATTTAAACCCTTCATTTATTTAAGAAAACCGTTATTGGAGTAAAGAATAGTTCTATTAGAAAAACATATTAGTTTGAAACAAAAATAAATTTTTTAAAATTAAAATAATATGTAAATAACAACATTGATAAAATTAAATAATTAATAAGTTAAAAAACTAAAATAATAATACCTTTAAAATTATAAAAGTTTCGTTGGTATGAGTAACAAGTTCTTCTTGGTTTTTGTAATGGAATCATATTATGATAAATTTTGTAACAACATTATTTTTATAACAATTTTATAAAAAAAATTATATAAAATTTTTATCTCAGGAATATTTTTTATAACATTTTTTGGTTCTGAAGTCTTTTATAAAAATTCAGACTTCTAAATGTTTATGTAAAAGTTCTAACTTAAAAAAGTTAATGATATGAAAAAAAAATTAAAAATATTAAATGTTTTATAAAAACAAAAAATATATATAATTAATGATTTTTAGAAAACTAACAGTTTTATAAAACAATGGATATTTAGAAAACTAATAGTTTTAGAAAAAAACCTACGTACTACCCATTTGAAAATGAGTTCCTTAATATAAGGATATTAGTAAAAAAGAAGTAGATATGAATAATCACTTGACATTGATCATTCCTAATTTTTGTTTAATATATTCAAATCTATCAGAAATAAGAGGTTTGGTAAAAATATGAGTAATTTGTTCTCATGTTCTGATGAATTGTAAAATGATATATTCTTTTTTTTTGTTCTAAAATGAAATGGTGTCTTATTTCTATGCTCTTAGATATTTAGAGATGTGCTAGGTTTTTACTTAAAAAAATGACACTTGTGTTATCACAAAAATATTTTAGTTTTAGTAAAACTTATTCCATAGTCACTGAGTGTGTGTTGCATCTACAACACTTGAGAAAAATAGATTCTTACTACCACATATTTGAATTCAGCAGTGGAAAGTGATATCGAGTGTTGTTTCTTACAATGCCATGAAACTAAAGTTTCTCCTAAGAAATTACATGTTCTGAAAGTATTTTTCTATCCATTATATATCCACCAAAGTCTGTATCTGAAAAAAAAATAACTCAAAATCATTTCCAAAAGAGTAAAACAAACCTAAATCCATAGTTACCTTAAGGTAATAAAAAATTAGTTTAATAGATTTAATATATAATTTTTTTATTGTATTGATATCTAGAACATAAGAATACTAAAAACATTAAATCTAGATGATTAGATGTTAAGTAAAGTAAACTTTCAATAATAGCTCTAAAATTCTTTTGATCAACTGCTTTACCAGTTCCATCGATATATAAAGTATTTGAGGTTCTGATAAGAATGATAATACTTTTAGTGTTTTCATATCCAAATTTATTAAGAAGATATTTTATATACTTATGTGTAGATATAAAATTTCCTTCTAGTTTTTGTGAAATTTGAAAACCTAGAAACTATGTTAACTCACCAATCATACTCATTTAAAACTCATATTTCATAAGATCCTTAAAAGAACATGTTAATGTTTTTTTTATTTGAACCAAATATAATTTCATCAACATATATTTTTACAATCCTAATATTTTAATTTACTTATTTTATAAAAATATTTGGATCTGTAGTCCCCTTAACAAAATTATTTTGTAACAAAATTCCTATTAACCTATCATACCAAGATTTAAGGGATTGTTTTAGTGAATAAAGTGCCTTGGTATGTTTATAAACATGTTTTGGGTATTTTTTATTTTCAAAACTAGGAGGTTGTTCTAAATAAACTTCCTCTTAAACACAACTATTAAGGAAAGAACACTTCACTTCCATTTTAAATAGTATGAAATTTAAGAATGTTACATAAGCTAGAAGTATACAGATAACTTCAAGTTTACCTACTGATGCATAGGTTTCTTCATAGTATATTTCATCATTTTGATTATAAACCTTATCAACAATTCTATATTTTTTCTAACTATTATAAAATTTTCATCACTTTTTTTATGAAAGACCCATTTTACACCAATTATAGAAGTATCATTAGTTCATTAAACTAAATACCAAACTTTATTCTCTTAAAACTCCTTGAGTTCATCTTGTATAGTGTTTATCCAATCCTCATCACCTAAATACTCAATGGTATTTTTAGGTTCAAATTGAGAGAATAATTCTAGATTTTCAATTTTATCTCTCAAAGAACTTCTAGTTATTGCTGGTTGATCAACATCACTAAATATATTATCACTTGGATGATTCCAAAGAAGTAGTTGATTTCTTAGAATTGTAAAAGTATGTTCTTTAACAATGAGTTGAAAATAATATTGAGATGTAACTTTATAAATATATTTTTTAGTTTTTATCTCATGATAAGAACTTTCTAACATAGTTTGAAAATCAGTTTTATAAATAACATATGAAGAGATAGGTTGTGGTTGTTTGAAAACAAAAGGATCAGTTTCATCAAACTTAACACGTACTATTTCCTCAACAGTACTTGTATTTTTATTAAAAACTCTATAAAACTTACTAGTTATTGAGTAACCTAAAAATATTACTTCATCGTATTTTTAAGAATATTTATGTAAGTTGTCTTTAGTATTCAGAATGAATACTTTGCATCAAAAAAACCTTGAAGTAGGAATGTTTTGGTTTTCTTAATGTCCACAAATCATAATGAGTATTATTAATAAAAGTTATAATTAACAGTCAATTTATTATATAATAGGTAGTACTAACTATATTATTCCAATGATGATTAGAAATTGAGTATTCACTCATCATGGTTCTAGTAATCTCTTTAAGAACTCTATTTCTTCTTTCAATTACACCATTTTTATGTGGAGTTCTAGGTACATAATAAATATGTATAATTCTTTTTTTACTAAAAAATTTTAAAAATCATAATTTAAAAATTATCCACAATGATCACTATGAATAGTTATCAAGGAGAGGTTTTTCTCATTTTTTAAATCTGTCTACAGAATTGTTAAAACAATTGAAGGACTCATACTTTCTTGCTAGATAATAGAACCAAGTATATCTACTATAATCATAAACTAAAACATATACTAAGTATTTTCCACTGATACATCAAGTTTTTATAGAACCAAATAAGTCATTGTGCACTAATTATAAAGCAGCATAAGTTGAGACATCACTAATAGATTTAAAAATTGACTTATGTCTATTACCAAATTTACAAGGATCACAAACATCAAAAGTATCAAACCTAAGTTTTGGTAAATCCTTAACAAGTCCTTTATTAGAAAACTTTGCTAAAGTTATAAGATTACAATGTCCTAATATTATATGTTATAACAAAGATTTCTCTTCCATTTTACTAAGACAAGGTAAATCTTGGCTCCTAAGGTCTTATACGTTTAAAATGTAAACATTCTCATGCCAATTGACAGAATGAATAAAATCATCTTTATAACTATGAATAATATATTTATCATTCCTAAAGTTCAAAAGATAGCCCTCATAAGATAATTGAATTAGGATTTTAAGGTTACAATAAAGTCCAAAAATAAATAAAACATTAAAAATTAAAGCTTTACTAAGAAGAACAATGTTACCTATACCAATAATTTCTCCTTGAGCATTATCTCTGATTGTTACATTTCCACTTCTTTATGATATTATCAAATAAATATTTATTTCTAGTAATATATCTTTAACAACCACTATCCATATAACAAATATTCTTTTTTTATACTTTATTTATTTTTCTGAAAACAAAAATATTAGTGTTTTAGAACCCAAACATTCTTTGGTCCAGTATTATCAAAAAATAATATTTTTGGTAATCACGTTTTTCCAAAATTATTATTTTTATAAAATTACATTTCTTTTGAAAAGTGGGCTTTTTGAAAACCTAAAGACTGAACTTTATTTAGAGAAAAAATCTTCTTTCAGTGTCTACCACTTTTACATTTTTTAAAAAATTAATAACTATTTGGAAAAAAGTAATTATTATTAAAAATAGTTTTTTTATTAATAAAACACAATCTAGAAATATCTCTATAATGCCTAATTTTCTTGTATATTTTATCAAATTTATCCTTTTCATAAGTAAGCATAGATAAAAGTTTCTACAAACTAAAAAATTTATATTTTTTTAACAACTAAGTTTTTATACTTGGTAGTATTATTATTTGAACTAAGATTTTAAATATCATTTTGCAAACTATTTTTCTCAGAAATAGATTTCTTGTGATCTTTAGATAGAGAATCTTTTTCAAAATTAGACTTATCAAGTTCTTTAGAAAGATATGATATTTATTTAGTTAAATTTGTAATTCTTAAATTTTCTTTAACAATTTTACCTTGAGAAACATCAAGTTATTTAAAAACTTTACAATTTTCATTCTCAAGAAGTTTTGAAAATATTGATACTTCTTCAAAACTTGGTAAGTTATTATCCTCTTCAGCTATGGAAGATTCTTTATCAGAAGATGTGGAATTTTTTTCATCATTGCTATTAGGGTAATTAGAATTTAAAGTTTTGTAAGAGATTCTGAATTATATACCTTTTCCATGAGAGATTTACACACCTTTAGTATTTCTTCATATAAACCAATATTCCTCTCTCCATTATTTTCATTATTTGAAGTATTTTTAGATGAACAATATCCTACACTTTCACTCCAAGTGTCAAAATATTTCAAAATTTTCTTGCTATTTTTCTTATATACTTCTTATCATTCTTGTATGAATTTATTTCTTTATTATCCTTCTTTTTAAGATTAGGAAATTCCAGTCTGATGTGTCTTGCCTTTCTACATTCATAACAAATCACTTTTGTAGATTTATTCTTATAAATATTATCCTTATGACTATTATTATATTTGTACTGAAAATCCTTCTTACTAATAATCTTATTCATTATTCTTGAAATATTTTCCAACTCATTCCCATTTTGTTCCGGTGATCTAGAATCTGATTCAATAACAACTTTCTTCTTTTTTGAATATTTCCCAACTTTTTCAGTGGATTGAGTTTTAGTAGGAATAAAAAAATTAGTTTCAAAGGTAAATCCTCCATTTTTCTTTTTCTTTTTCTCAACATCACTTTTAAATATACCATCATATTGTATAAGAGTACCAAAGATATAATAGATTAATATTTGTAATATTCCTTGTATCATCTGAGGCTATACTTTTTTATTCTCATCCATTAGGAATAATCTCTATGATCTTTTCAACCTAGATTCCATTTGTTCGATCTTTCTCTCCAAGAGAATGTAAACTATTAAAAATAGTCATAAATATTTGATGCATATTAGTTATTGATTCTATTTTCAATAAAATTATAATTTCTAAAATGAGTAACTTCTAACTTTTTACATATACTATTAGATTTATCACATGAATAAATTTGACTATATATATTTCTTATCAAAGAGAAAATTATAGTATTCCTTACTGTATAATTAAATTGATATTTCTTCTTTTCCTTATTTATAAAAGTATTAACTTTATTCTCTAAAAAATTATAATCTCCAATAAACATGATAAAGTTATCAACACCGGTATTGATAATAAAAGTCTTCATTTTGTCTCTCTAGTATTCATAATCATTCCCATAAAAATAGGTGTTATTCTAGAATTCATATTTTATAATGTACCAACATTAAAAAATTATATATTAACAAAAATAGAAACTCTTTTCTAAAAAAAATTAGTGTAACAATTTATAAACAAGCAGTTTATAACATAACTTATTAAACATGCAATTGATAGTAAAAATAAAAACTCATCATATAAAGTAGTAGAACCTACTCTGATACTAATTTTTGGATCGTAAGAGTTTATTATGGCTATAATATGGGGTGAATTTTAGTTTAAAATTTTAAACTAAGATAGAAAAATCATCTTTATATCAAAATGATCAGACATAGACTTTTTCTGATGATTAGAGTATTAAAATCACAACCATAAATTGTTCGATTATCAAAGTTATTATTAGTATCATTGAAATAATGATAAAATAGTTTATTAGAAAAGTAAGTATAAAACTAAATTTCTAATTTATTTTCATATAAAAAAATAAAACTTTTATAAACAAGAAATATGAAAGCTTATAATAGTAAGAATGACTTAAAAGATTTATAAAATATTTTACTCTTTATCCTTAAGAGTTAAGGAAGTGAGAAATCTCGACTTAGGATTTCCATAGTTTAAATACCTACTCTAAAGGTATTTATTTCCATACCAGTAAATCCCTTGATACGGATATTGGAACGACTCTTTCTTCCAATCCCCTAGAAGCCCTTGATATAATAGATTGGTATCAGCTCTATCATTCTTGAACAAGAATACCCTCAATCCGATGAATCAATGTATTTTTCTTCCTAACATCAGAATCCATCAACCCAACGGATTGGATTCACAATCTTCTTATCCTTATAAGACATCAATCAGTACTATGACTGGACATAGTGAATAAAAAATAAAAAATTATAAGGAATTTACAACCCTCACACAGATTCCTTGGAACTTCAACTCTCTAAAAGATTACAAAGCTTAAGAAATAGATGTTATGAAAGAACGATATTTAGACATGTTGAGTTATGAATGGAATCAGCTCCTAGATCTTCAAATGACCTCCTATTTTTATATGATTCTCCAATGGTCATATTTCTGAGTTTGTTGAAATGGCATTGGGAATCTTTCACTTCGACAGTTCATAATGATATGGATCTTAATCTTGACATCTAAGAATGAGTTGTAATTTATTTTTCTAATTTAATTATGTTTAGCACCATTAGAATTCTATTTTGAATTCCATCTGATAGATATAATTCTAATAACTATGATTATAAACTTTGGATAGTCTGATGGACTTCAATTTTGTTTGTCGATCTGATAAACTAAACAAAGGTTAATCTGATTTATCGCTACCAATGTAAATTTGATGGTTATGACTTTTTTCAGACCAATAGACAATAAAATAGTCTAACCACTGGTCAGAACAATATTTTTTCTGATGTATTATACGTTCCTTTAGTCTAATGGATTGGATTTAATAATATAAGCCTATATTTTTTTGAAATTAAAATAATTTCTATGTTTGGTATAAAATAATTTTTTCTACAAAATCATATTAAAAAATTTGGGAAATATAATGTTTTTGAATATAGTTTTAAGAAAGTTTTTTTGATTACCAAAACTAAATAAAAAAAAAGTAGAAAGTAAAAATTTTGACTCAATAATAAGTACATCACACAGTGTTGTGATCTATCCATTAGTTGGGAAAATTTAAAAATAAATGTCCTTGTAAAAAATTATCTCATTATAGTGAGGGGAATATTCAACCCAAATGAAGAATGGGAAAATTTGATTATATGAAAATCATTTTATTGTATCAATGAAGTTATACATAAATAAAAAAAGGAATTTTTGGAACCTAGGAGGGATTTATAATTAAAGTTTCCCCCTATTAATATTTTATTTCCACTTAAATCTAACATATCATAACACTTAAAATTGGAACATGAGTTAGAATTGAAGTAGGTAAGTGAGTTAATTCATATAGGAAGAATTAAATCTTTAATAGTGAATAAATCAACGTTACCTTAATTTTTTAGTGTGTATTAGAACTTATAGAGGACCTCTTGTGGCTATTATTTGAAGAGGCTGACTCACCATAGATTTTTTTCCTTTGTAACCATATTCCTTAACATGGTTCAATTTGATCAGGTTGTTAAATTTTAGGTTCTATATTTTACAAAGATAATAAGGGCATTTAATTGTTTAAGGATAAAACAAAATTTAAGTGTGGGGGAGTTTGGTGTGATTTTTTTTATATAACTTGTCACATCTTTTTTGGTATAATAATTGGAAATTTCATTTGAATTAGATATTTAATTGGAAAATATTTTACATTTACAAATTTTTTCACTGAAATTTACATTATGTGTTTTTATTATTAAAATATGGATTTGGGAGATTAAACCTAAATATTTTTGAATGAATATAATTTTAATGAGATTAATTATTTCATTTTATTCTAATGAAAATTTTATGATGGAATTATTTTTTTTCAAATTTTAATTTTAATTAGGGATTGAAGTTTATTTTTTTTCTTTTTTGAAGTTTTGTCTCTAAAAAATTTTAATTGAAAAAATATAATATATATTGAAAATAAATTGTTCTGAATATATTGACTAAATAAATTCTATTAATTTTTTTCAATAATTTGTTCTAGAATTAAAAACTCATTTTGGTTAATTCATTTATGAAATCCTTATTGTTATAATTTTTACTGGCATTTTATTTTATGTGTTTTTAGGTTTTCCTACCACCATGGTTCTACTAGACAGCACCACTACTTCCGCTCTGCCTCACGCCTCTATCGTCACTCCCTTGGTGTGCTACCACCAAAATAGAGCATATACCATTCCCCCAAAAAATACTACTACCAGTCGAGCATCCCTACTTCTTTTCCCTCATCTACCGTCATCTTCCCCAAAAATCTACCATTGTAACCTGTTACCATCATTCCCTCATCTATCATTAATACTATTATTATTTTTGGCCATCACTTACCATCCTACCTACTACCGGTCTATCACACTGACTATCTACCGTTGCACTAGGATATACCATTACACCCCCAATTTCCATACCACCACCAATCCTCCATATCTACCACTACAACCCCGACCTAATATTTCACCACGTCCGTGGTACGACTTCTAGTAATCAATAACCCTTCTACACTGCTTCCTTATACCATTCCTACAAAAATACACAATAAGAATCAGATAAACTGTTATAACCAAATCTATCATCACCATTGTTTAATCCATTATCTATAGCTTGAATTACATTTCCCTCCTTCTACCATCACATCATTACACTGTTGCTAATGTTAGAAAATGTGTAGGCAGAAGGAGAAGATGGATTGAACCTTGATGTGTGAATTGAATTCACTATCCAAAAGGGTTTGATCCACCCCCATGTTGATGGTGTAGGGTTCTTGGTGGAATTTTTCCTCAAGTATTTCACCAAGATTTGAGGAAATTTGAACACAAATTTCCAATTTCCTCACTGCATCGATGTTGGTAGAAATGTGGATAATTTCTTAGATTTAAAAATAATTAACCCATAAGTGATCTCATCATCACTTATTTATAAATTGGAATTGGTGTGAATTACACTAGCTCATTAAAAGAACACATTGGTTAGACCAAAACAAGGCAACTCTTGGTGAGGGACACATCGATTAGATCTCACCATTTCATTAAAATAATACCTTGGTCTGATCGAAACGATACAACTTTTGGTGAGGGACACACCGGTTTGAATTTGAAAAACACTCAATTTATTTTAATAAATATTTTGAATAAAATTATAAAAATAAAATATTTTGACTAAAATTATAACAATCCCCTAATTTTATTCATAAATATTAATTCTTTAGATCACAAGTGATTCATTATATATAATAAATGTATCTTTCGATTTAAACTTTTACTTAGTATCAATATCTCAAAGTTTTATCAGATTTACAAGTTTTTGAAACATTAAACTTGTTAATATTTAATAAAAAACAAATATATCATACAGACAATGATATTCCATCCAACATCTCATTTTGTAGCACTTTTATGGCCATGGTCTTATATCTGTTTCATGAACTCTCTAAGGAGTAAACCCACTAACTCCTATAAGAAATGGCACCACTTCTAATTTCACATAGGAAAAATATTACAATGTGATTCCATTATTAGAGAACATAACTCATTGAGTCTTAATATTTTTTTAAGAGTTTATAACTCAACCTCTAGTCATAACAGACAATATTGGCACCAAAAATTTAGGGCTATAATTGTCAATATCAACAATCATTTTCATAACTTGTTTTTACCCATTAAATACTTAAATTAGGATCTACCTAAATAAATTGTTGGGTTTCTATTACTGAAATGATTTATTCTATGGTATTTAACCCCATATATTTATTAGTTTCACGAATGATCTCTCTTAATATAGATTTTTCAAATGGATCCACAAGGTTTTTACACAATCTCACATAAACAATTGTTATGGTACCATCTTGTAAAAATTGTCTCAGATAATTGTTTCTCAAAATTATATGTCTAGAATTTCCATTGTACATGAAACTATATGCCCTTGATAATTTTTCTTCACTATAAAAATTGATAGAGATAGGAGGCATCGGACTAGGCCATAATCTAATATCCAAAAATAGATTCCTAATCCATTTAGCTTCCTTTCCACATGTCATTAAGGCAATAAACTCTGACTCCATGGTTGAATGTGAAATGAATGTTTATTTCTTGCTTTCCCAAGAAACAATACAACCTCTGAGAGTAAAAATCCATCCATAAGTGGATTGGTTATCACCAATACTGTTAATCCAACTTGCATCATTATATCCTTCGAGTACAGCTAGATAATCATTATAGTATAAACTTAAATCTTGGGTCTTCCTTAAGTATCCAAAGATTATCGTTATATATCTCTAATGATCCAAACTAGGATTACTAGTATATCTACTCATTTTACATACTAATAAAGAAATATCAGTCCTAGTGAAATGCATCACATACATTAAAGAACCAATTACACTAGTATACACAAGTTGTGTTACAGCTCAACCCATATTTATAAAAAATTTAATGCTAGAATCAAATGGAGTATTTCCATCCTTGAAACCAAGATGACTGAATTTATTTAACATTTTTTATATGTAATGAGACTGACTTAAAGAATAACCCTCACTATGTTTTATAACTTTAATACTTATAATAGTATCAACTATTCCAAGATCCTTCATATTAAACATAGAAGATAATTAATTTTTTGTCTCAATTACACCAATCATATTGGTTCTAAAAATTAACATATCATCTGTATATAGACACACAATAACTCTGTATTCTTTTGTAAACTTTGAATAAACACATTTATCTACATTATTATGAGAAAATCCATTAGATAAAATAATAGAATCTAATTTCTAATTCCATTGCTTTGGAGCTTGTTTAAGACCATAAAGATATTTAACTAGTTTACATACTTTGTTTTTATTACCCAGTAAAACAAACCCTTCTAGTAATTCCATGCAAATCTATTCATTTAATTTTCCATTTAAAAAATAATTTTTGACATTCATTTAATGAAAATACAAATGATTAATTGAAGCTAAATAAAATAATATCCTTATTGAAGTAATTTGAGCTACAGGGGCATAAGTATCAAAATAATCAATCCTTTATTTTTTGTATGAAACCTTTGGTAATAAATCTAGCTTTAAAAGATTGAATATTACCATTGGAATCATACTTATTTCTGAAAACCCATTTACTACCTATAGGTTTTGAACCTCTTGGTAAATACATAATGACCCAAGTATTATTCCCCATAATGGAGTCTATTTCATCATTAATTTATTCTTTCTAGAAAGAAATATCTCTAGAAGTAATAGCCTCTTTATAATTCTTTAGGTCATCTTCTATAGTCAATACCATAGGATACTTATTCAGAAATACGATTATTTTGATCTCCTTCAACAAGGAAAATTATGGAATCATGATAAATAAAATCTGGATGTAGATGTTTCTCCTTCCTAATTATTGTACTCCATTTAGGTTCAACTCGAGAATCATCATTATTCTCTAATATTATATTTTAACTATATGGATTAAATTATATAGGGGTATGAGGAATAACTTACTCCACATCATCTTTATTTTCAAAAAATTCTACATCCCTTGATTCAATAATTATATTAGCTCCCAAATCCATAATTCTATATTCTTTGCTATTTTATGCATATCCAAAAAAAATACCTTTAATTTATCTAGGACCAATTTTAGTTATTTTAGGATCAAGAACTCTATAGTAAGATAAACACCCCCACACTTTAAAATAAGAAATATTAGGTTTTCTACATCTCAAAATTTCATAACAGGATAGCTTATTTTTCCTAGAGGCAATCCTATTATGAATATGACATGCAACCAATAAATATTTTCCCAATAAATTTAATGGTAAAATAGATTTATTAATCATTAAATTTACTATTTCTATTAAAGTGTGCTTTTTCCTTTCATCTAAGCCATTTTTTCAAGGTGTATAAGGAGCTGTTCTTTGGTGAATATAACATTTTTCTCATAGAACTCATTAAACTCATTCATAAATTATTCACCACCACTATATGTGCATAATAATTTAATTTTTTTTTTAATTGGTTTTCAATTTATGATTTATACTTCTTAAACACATTAAAGGCTTAATCCTTTGTTCTAAGAATATATATATGTAAATATATAATACATTCATCAACAAAAGTAATAAAATATATTTTTCTTCCATGAGTTAATAATCCATTTAATTCATAAATATCAGAATGAATTAATTCTAATATATTATAATTTCTTTCAACACGATGAAAAATATTCTTAACTATTTTAGATTTTACACATGTTTCACATTTATTAAAATCATTTCCAAAATTAATCAAGTTTAACTTATTTATTACTTTTAATGAATTATAATTAACATGTGCTAAATGATCATTCCACAAATTAGAATATTCAAGAAGAAGATTCCATCATATTATTAATGGATAGTTGATAAATTTCATCATTCGATTACCATTTCCCCTCAAACATGCATCCCTTCAACAAGATAACCTTGTCGGATTTGAATGAAACCCGAAATCCCTTCTTACACATAAGATCAATAGAAACTATATTATTTTGAATTTCAGGAACATACAACACATTAATAAGAGTCAAATTCTTCCTATGAGTAAAGTCTATCCCCATACTTCCTTGTCTGCTAAAATTTATGCATCCATTGTTTCCAAGATGTACTTCCTTCATGATAGTACAATCATCAAATGTTTTGAACATTGAACTATCCTTTCACACATGCACCATTTCTCTAGAATCTATCCACCATCCTATCTTCATCAAAATCATATTGACTTTGGATATCATTACAACTAGATTTTATTTAGTCAGTATATTTGCAGTGGGTTTATCAAATTTTTCAATATTGATATTCCCTTTAAAAATTCCCTAGTTTTCCAAAGAAAAATAATTCTCCTTTCTTCTTGGAAGGATTTCCTTTCTTCTTGAATTGTTGAATTTTCTTTTTAACATGTAAGTAATAGTTTTGTTGTGTATTTTCATCAATTATATTAACCTTGGTGTCAAATTTTAAATCCATACCCACATATCTCAACATGGATTATTCTTCAATACAAAGAAGCTTATTTAATTTCTCTAATGAAATATCATCACTCTTTTTAATAATTGATTTACCAAAATCTTTCCACATAGGTGGAAATTTAGAAATAATTGCACCAAATTGAAACGTTTTTGGTATATTAATATTAATGGAGAGAAATTTAAATGCTAAAACATGAAGATCGTGAACTTTATCCAAAATAGTCTTGTTATCAACCATATTGTAGTTTAGATAATTTGAAATAAGAAACTTATTGGTACCTTCTTCCAAGGATTTGTATTTGAACTCGAGTGCATCCCAAATATCTTGAGTGGTATTCATTTGGTGGAAGTATTCATAGAGAAAATTTTACAATGTGTTGAGAATATGTCCTCAATGAAAAAATCATCATCTTCATGTTTCTTCATCACTTCCAGAATGTGTTCAACTTGAGTCACATCAATGGGTGTACTGTCAGAATTTGAAGTGGGCTCCTCAGGAATGGGAGGAAGATTTGGTTACAGAATGTAAGAAATCTTCAACACCATAAGAAGAATATTTATCTTTTCTTTCCAGTGGGAGAATTTGGTTCCATCAAAATAGTCAAGTTTGATCATGTCTTGATTCATAACTTTGAGGTATTTGGAATCCATATTCTAGGTTCTTACTTTGGTTTTAAACCCTTTTGTTTGTTATGAAATATATAGGCAGAAGGAGAAGATAGGTTGAACCTTGATGTGTGGATTGAATTCACTGTCCAAAAGGGATTGATCTACCCCCACATTGATGGTGTAGGGTTCTCAGTGGAATTTTCCCTTGAGGATTTCACCAAGATTTGGGGAAAGTCAAATTCTAATTTTTGATTACCCCACTACACCAATGTTGGTAGAAATATAGAGAATTTCTTGGATTGAAAAATAATTAACCCATAAGTTATCTTATCATCGCTTATTTATAAATCTGTATCAGTTCGAATTGCACCAGTTCGGTCAATGAACATATTGGTTCAACTAAAAAAGGAAAACTCTTGGTGAGGGACACACTGGTTTGATCTCACCGTTTCGATCAAAGAACACCTTGGTTCAACTAAAACGATATAACTTTTGGTGAGGACACATCGGTTCAAATTTGAAAAAACAATCAATTTATTTTAATAAATATTTTGAATAAAATTATAACAATAAAATATTTTGAATAAAATTATAACAACTACTACCATCCACATAAATTAAACAGAACCTCTACCCAAATCCACCATTGAAGATCGTCCTCCCCACTAGATATAAATAACCACCAACCTAAGATGATGTTGTACCTTCGTCTGAGGATTACACCAAGCCTCATTGAAAGGGTGTGTTCACAAACCGAACCCGCCAAATCTCGACTGTTTCTCCAAGAAAAAGTTAAAGTCCCGACTAAAATCAAAGTCGGTTGTGCTTGTAAATCGCTCTGGTATTGGATGAAGACAGTATGATGATGAATACCATCCAACCAAACTAGTAGATCATCCTGATTCAGATTCCTACCAATAGTTGAGATGTGGATCTGTCTATTGATGAGGAAGCCAGTTAGAGACCACTGTTGAAGAGGAGATATCGCACCCAGCCCTAACCACCCGCATACAAGACCCCCTAGAGAAGAATACTAGTGATGGCAAGATAAGGAGAAGAAAAAATAATAACGATGATAATAATAATAAAAAATATAAATAAATATATATATATATAATAATGATAATTTTATTAAATACATATATATAAAATAATAAAAAATAATATTAGGTATGTGTACATATATATATACAAATATATATATTTATATAATTTATAATAAGTATATATTTTTTAAATAATTTTATATTTCTATTATAATAATAATTTTTATTATTTTTATTATTATAATATATATTAATAAAAATAAGTATATAAATATAAAAATACATATAAATTTATATATATATTTGTGTATATATTTTATACTAATAATAATAAAATTAAATTATGTAATATATAAATATAGAATAATATTAAAAAAAGTACTCAAATATCAACACGCCTGATCCCAAAATGAGTTTGGGTGCGCGAGCATGGCAATGCAAGGGTCTAGGATTTATTCAAACTGGAATGTGGCCCAAATTGGAATTTGGGGAAAATAATTGGAGCTCCACTCATGTAATGTCTTTGAAATTTTATTCTGATTTCATGGTTGAATCAGGTCAGAAGATTGTTTTGAAAGAAATTGTGGGAATTAAATCAAGGACAGAAGGTTTGAGCGTCCTCACTAAGTGATCACCACTATTAATACATCTATGTGGATAGAATTTGAGTTTTTTATTGTGTACATAGTATGGAACAATGTTTTGAGGAGTTGTACATTCTTTTTGAGGGATTTTGGATGTATTAACTACTGAGGAAGATTTACTTTGACAAGCATGCCATGTGGAATCCAAAGAGTTTCTAGAGAAATAGAAACTGTGAGATTAAAGTGGGATTGGTGGGTAATCAGATTATTAATAGAAGAAGATTCTATAATAATAGGGGATAGGTACATGCACATAGAACACAACTAGCATAGAAAAAAACTCATTCCATTATAGTAGGAAAAAGAGGGAACATAGGAAGATAATGGATATCACTTTGAGGAGTTGGAGTTAGAGCTATGGGATAGAGGGGATTCACTCTCTCTTCCCCTACTGCTTCATTTATTTCTACATGAATTTTTTTATATCTGAATAATTGAATATGTTTATTGAAATCATGATCTTTATCTAAAAACGTTTGGGATAATAGGTTGTGTTGGTTAATCTATTTTACTTTGTTCATGAATTTACTTGACAAGATGCTTCTCTCTATTTCCCTTTTGAAAGTCATTTTATTTTTTACAAAACATTACGTATCAATGAAAATTGATCTTTATCATGATTAAATTCAAACAATCTTCAATATGAGTATTTCACTGAAAATTTTAATTAATCCCAAGAGAGAGTAGCACACTGAGTTTCACTGAAAATTTGAACTCAGTGATAACTAATTTGTTCTCACTTAGTGATTGAGTGACTTCTGCAGTCAAAAATATTTTGGAACCATTCATTCATAGTATGACTTGATAATAAATCTATCCAACCTCCTTCAATCAATTCCAAACTACTTCATTAAATTCATAAATTATGTAAAATCATTATAAAAACCAACCATCTAATTTCCCCTTATTTAATCAATTGATTGTTCTTACTAGACTTTGATCTTATTTATTTACTTATTTCTTAGACTCACACTCTCAAAAATCTTCATTATCATCACTATTTCATCACCATACCCATTTTTATCATTTTCTTATGTAGTTATCTTTATTTTTTGATCTATTCATCTTCTTGGTCACACACATATATCATATACTATAAATCCTTCCCTTTGGATCGACCTCTTCTCATCAATAGAATAGTTTTAGGTAGAGTTATAAATTATTAATTTTCAAAAGTCTAATGGCCCCATGTCAAATTTTAAAAATGTGATTCTCTGTGGAATTTTCTTTGATGTCAGTGAGTGAAAATTAATTATTTATAAACCAAATTACACTTGTAATGCGGAAAGAAGTGTTTAAACATAGATAAGGTGTAGTTGTGTAGACCAAAAAAAATTAAAACACAAAAAAATAAAACAATAACAAAAGGATCATCCAGTGATGGTGTGAAGGTGGAAGGTTGAAAATAAAATCGAGAAATAGTTGTGAGAAAAAGTGACAAAACACAGAGTTGAAAACTAGATATATATGATTGATTTAAGGGAATAAAACTGAATGATATAGATATAAGTTTCACTACCCTTGAATTGAATTATCCATAGAGGTACTAACATTGCGTGCAGTGGAATGAAATATCTTACCATCGTTAGATAAATCACCCTTGTAAAGGATATCTCTTGAGAACTATTATCTCTAACAAAACCCAAGATGATAATTATTCATCTTATAGAAGAGATTACCATAGACTTTTCCATATTTTACTTTTGTTGTGGTCTCCAAGACAAAATATCCTCTACCTTTAACCTCTCGGTACTTGAGGTAGAGTGAGGATGTTATCATGAGGAAGAGAAAATGAGATCTCTGAATAGAGCATTTCATTACTCTATGATCGATATGATTATAAGAATGTAATAAATGAAATAAAATTCAATCCATCTAATCCAAACCCCTAGACTACTTGGATATTCATAATAGGTATGGGAAAAATAAATTTGTGAAAAAAAATCCTAGTAAAGTTAAATGGGAAATGGTAAAAGAGATAAAAATCTTATGTGGTGTGATCAACCTCTTCCTCCAACTCAAATCCCACTATCCTCCTACTCTGAGGGTGTTCCAACCTTTAGTTCATCTTTTATCTCTCTATTACATGTTGAATGGATGATGGATGATCCATTAGAAGATGGAATAGTGTTCATATGTGGAATGGAGGTGTTGAATGGGGATTTGGATCTCTACTTGGTGCCCATATTTCTTTCCCATAATTCTACACTAGATCCTCTCAAATCTTCTTTCCTAACTTGTGTGCTCCCACTATTGCATCACAGCCAACATCATCGTGGTCTGTATCAGAGTGATCTTCCACAACCTCCATGAGGTGACCATCATCAAAATATATCCCCTTTATGTGACTTGAGAAAATTCATCAATCGGAATACGCTCTTGCACATCGTCATCACGGGTCTTTAAAAAATTCTCAAATTATTATTGTAAGAAAGAACTAAATCTCCACGTGACCAGTATGGACTTGGAATCACTCATTTCATAATTCTTAACACCCTTCCATCAACCTTTGTAATTTTTTAAAGAATTTACCTTCTATTATTCAAAGTCCTGATTATTTTATAAACTTTAACATTTAAGTATAGAATTAATATAATCATCAAACAATAATTATTTTACCTAATATTTGAATTAATTGGGGGTATTTTCTAGGAATAACAGATAAAAATATTGGAAATTTTTAGATCACATCAAATAATCAACCAATAGTTTAGTAATTCTTGAATCATTAGAAATAACTAATGAATATAAAATGTAATAATTATATACCCATATGTGGAAAGATGATACTTTTTAAAGAAAAATTAAATAGTTTTAAAAGATGTACTTGGTATGGTTTCATAATATTTGGGTTTATGGGCCTTATTTATTATCGAAACACTTATGTACTTAGTTTTAGAAAAAGAAACCTTTTGAAATAAAGGTAAATCACAAATATTTCATAATTAGTTCAGCTAGAGAGTTTAAACTACTTTAAGGGTAATATAGTGGTAAATATACTTCATTAAATTCCTTTATGTGTTTATTAAGGAATGTGAAATTTAAGTATTGTATATTCATGGTCATTAGATATAAGTTGCTTCAAGCTAGTGTGTAGAAGAATATCTTGATCAGTCATTCATCGATCAATGTAATATGGCATGGATTAATTCTTAAATGCACATTATATTATACACATCAAAGCTATTATGTTAATAAGGAGGATCTATGTTCAGTTTTACATGTTAACATTGATCAAAAAAATGTAGCATTGAGTAATTCATAAACACACATTTCCTTATACACATCAAATTCATGATACATGTAAAAATTGTATCAATGTTGAAACTTATATCCATTGTCAATACATCCATTATTTTTAAAAACATGCATTGTAAATAATTTCATTATCCCATAACAAGATGCCAACAATCATGAAAAATGGATATTATATGATTTATAGTATAATGGAAATCCATTATATTGTAAGAACATGTGTTTAGATGAAAATTTTTTGTTCAGGATATAAACAAATTTTCATTATACAAAACACATTGTGAATCTAAAGTAATTATATTAAAAGTTTATAAGGATATTAAAAAAATCATAATATAGAAAAGGAATAGTTAAGTTATAGAATATATTTCTATAAAAGGGTGCATATCTATATTTGAGATAGTGAGAGACAGATTGAATTGGGTTTATTCAATGACAAAGATTCTCAAATAGTTTTCATGGGAACAAGTTTCACAAGACCTTGTGGAAAAGAAATATTCCAGAGACACATACTGCATAGGAAGGATTAAACTATAGTGGTGGTTTTATATTAATCACGTTCAGTGATACATTATTCATTGAGAATAATAAATCTTACAAGTAAGAAGTATATGGAAATCAGCTAAAATTGAAACGATTAATTAAAATTCAATATGGGATTCCATGTATCAAAGTATAGTGGGATTATTGTTTTTAATACTATAGTGAATATTCATGTGAAACTATACATGAATGGTACAAGTGTGGTACTAATGAGTATTGATTGGTAACACCAAGTTGTTATTCCTAAATTCATTAGAATTTTACTCGTATATGACTGACTCCGAGAAAATCAATAATCTCTTCATAACAGCTATAGATGAGCTTCTCCATGTGATCTGGTATGATAGAAATTCATATATTCATAACATTACTCATTTAGTCTAAATTTAGGTAAAATGAGAATCCTTATTGTCATTTGGGAAGCTACCTCAATTCAAATGGATCTTTACAACAACATAGTTAGAGACCTTGGGATTATCTAACGGCTTGGGGTGAAAGGCATTTAACCCCAGACTATACTCACTTTTGAAGTCTTCTAGAAAGTTACACCTCCTAGATGGATCAAATTTAATGTTTATGTTGCTTTTAAAGGCAACTGAGGACCCTCGGGTTGTGGTGTTATCTTCAGAAACCACTTTGGGAAGATTTTGGGTTGCTTTTATGGCAATTATGGTGTCACCTCTTCTCTAGAAGATGAAATGATGAGTTTGATTCATGCTATCTCTTTTTCAAAGCATCTTAGCTGGAATAATATATGGATTGAAAGCGATTCAATGACCATTGTACAAGCCATCTGGAATGGAGTAGTACACCTCGCATGGCCAATTACTTCACGTTGGATAGATTGTCTGCATTCGCTCATGGATACCAGCTATATTATCACCCATGCCTATCAGTAATTGAACAAGGTTGAAGATGGCCTCGCTAATATGGGATTCAACCATGACATTACCTAGACGGATGATCTCCCCTCTAATTTTCTTTCTCTCTATGATCGGGACTGCAAAAAAATATTGTCTTTCAGACTCATGTAATTTTATTCTGTAACTTTTTTCTTTAATAAAATTAGTGTTTTGGCCTTTGACTAGAACACAAAAATTTAAAAAAAAATTATAATTTTACTTGTCATAGCTATTTTCTATGATCATTTTATTGATAATTGGATGTCAAGGACACCAATCATGGAAGGTTTCTATATGATGCAACCAGAAAGGGATGGTGACACCATAGAATGCCAATAAGGGTTGCAAGTTACTAAAATCTAGTTTATGATTTAATTATGTAATAAGATCATAGAATATTCACTTTGAATGAATATTTTTCATGAATCTTCAAGAGTTTAGTGGGATCACCATTTTTTTCAAGTAAAATATGTTTATAAAACATATGGAAAACATCTATCGGTCTTACAATTAGTTAAGTCCAGAATGAAAGAATTTCTCCATATATTTTCTTAAAGTAGTAACCAAAGTACTGGGGAACAAGATCTACTGAGGTATATCTAATGGTTTCTTAGTCCAAGTCAATAGTAAATATAATGACAATTTATTGAAAACCCAAGTTGGAATAATTTGAGGGAGAATTATTACTAGTGTCGCATGGCATAAATCTCTCCAAGAAGACATGCATAGGCATAGGAGGAGATTAATGAGGTGAGTAGAATTCCATATTCTTCTACGATGTATCAATCACATATTTCATGATATGTACATGAAATGATATTTCTAGCATATACTTTATAGTGGGAAAATATCAGTAATATCATGAGAACTGCACGGGAAGTAGTTAGAACTATCCAACTATACTTGAGGAAGTATAAAGGATATATACCTAGTATGAGGAGAGTAATGGATAATAGTTACAAGGGGACATAAACTAGTATTACTATAGATTAATATGGTCTAATATCATAATTAACCTAATCTAGTGATCAAGACAAGCACATTCAAGCTAGTAATAGCCATATCTTCGAATATCGAGTTCGTTGTGGCCTCTAAGGAAGCTAAAGAAGTAGTGTGGATTATAAAATGATTTTTTCCAATTCTTAGAATCACACCTAGTAATTAAAGTTTTATCATAATATAAATTATAATAATTCTATTACTGATACTATCATTAATGTCAAATTTGAATAGTGAACAAAATGATATATGCTTGGGGTTTACATCTCTTAAGGAGTCTTGCTCAAGGAGGTGAGGTCACATATATTAAAATAGACATGCAATAGAAATGTGGAAATACCATGACTAAATTTATAACTCAATAGAAACATGATCTTATCATGTGAGAGCTACCAAGGATAGTTATCAAGTTGTCTCTAGTGAAAGTGGGAGTGTTGTAAAATTGGGTTCCCTGTATCCAATTAAACAGTACTTTTTGATTATCATACCATGTATACAGTGAGTTATACATGATGTACCCTTACCATTATAGAATTGATATGTTTGTATCCACTATTTAAATGGTAATTTCAATAGATTATTTTTCATATCAAAAGGTTATAGCAGTTTCTAGGCTATAATGAGAACCTCGAGATACTATGATATTAATCTTAAATATATGTCATATAGTCTAGATACATCATACTGACTCGACACGGTTGTTATATGACTATCAGGTATTGAGGGGTCATAAGCATTGACCTTCATCTCATGAATTTCACACTTGGTGATCTCTAGTAGGTGAGATCATGAGGACATATCTGCCAATAGGAACACCACATGTTTTGAGTGTCATTTTTCATTCCTATCTACAAGCATGTGCATTAGTCTCATGAATTGAGATCATTATCAATGTGTTCAATTTGATCACATACTTTGATTCAAGGAAAAAATCATGAAATTGAATTCATGGTGAGGTCACTTGTGTTGGGTGCACCATTGGTGGTATGACATTGGTTGAATGCTCAAGATATAAATTTTTTCATCTGGGTAAAATAAGTGATATCTTGGGATTAGTTGATCGGGATGGTAGTACCTTCATAAATCCTTTGCCAAGGTAACCAAAGTTAATTCTGTCCAGTTAGATCAAAAAATAATAAATCAATAAAATATGATAAAAAAAGTGTGTGACCTATGATGTGGCCTTAAAAACACATGTTTTTTCACATCCTTTTTAATTAATTTTTATTAATTTAGTTGCTTATTTTAACACTTTTTAATAAATAATGGCTCTTTTGTATTTTTATTATTATTTTTAATAATTAATCAATTTTTATAATTAATAGTGTGTTTTAAGCCTAAAAATAATTAATTTATTTCTTACTTTAATTTTATAGACTAATAACTAATTATTTAGATTGTTTTTTTTTTGTTCTGTATAGCTAATAATTTAACAATAATTAAATAATTAATTAAGTCTTCTTCTACACATAATTAGTGTAGTTTTAATTTAATATTACATGTTTTAATTATTAATTAATTTTAAGTAGCTTAATGCTTTAAGTCATCTTTTAATAACTCATTGATTAAAATAAAAGATTATAGACCTTGTTCAATTATTTAGTCTCTTTAAATTCTATTTCATTAATTAAAAATATTGGTTTAATAATATAATAATTATCTTTCTACCTTAAATTAATTTGATATATTAACTATTTTTAACAATCTAACTTTGTCGTATTAATGTTTAAATCTTATGTCAACTTTTAATAAGTTAGTTGCTTTTTAATTTTATTTTTAGTATAGTAATAATTTAAGTCTTGCGAATAGAAATTATTAATAATTTAATTTAAGTTTATTTGGTTATATAAGTTTATTTAAATTTGAATTTGTTTTAATTTAGTTTAAGTTTGTATTTATTACTTTGCTCATATTCTATTTAAGTTTTAATTTAATTTATTTACTCGGTTTATTTTGTAAGTTCACGGTGTCTCCTCGCACCTCTTTAACTGTCTCACCGTGTATTCCTTCACGGTGTCTCAGTTTTGCTACTGTTTCTCTTTCACGGTCTCACCATGACATTCCTCACGGACTCACTGTTTCCAGGAGAAATTGTGGCACCATATCTTATTTTAAAACTGTCTCACCATTTCCAGGAGAAACGGTGGCACTGTGTTTCTTTTATTGTCTCACCGTGAGACTCTTCACGGACTCACCGTCCCATTTTTGTCATGGTTTCATCCATCGTAAGCCCCTTCTATCGTAACCCAGCGTCTCATGGACTCATGGTACCCTCACTCTGGTTCATCCTCCACAACCCACTGTCGTTCTGTTTTGAACCACCCATTGGAGTCTGCTATTCGAGTGCGCCGCGCCATATCTGGAGAGTCGGGACATCGCACTGCCTGTCGTTGCTGTACACAAGAAGTCGGGTGCTGAGGAAGGTTCTTCGACACTGCTGGAGGGGAGTTGCGCCATCGCCACAAGCCGGCGCTGCGCAAGAAGATAGAGCTTGCATGTTATGAGGATGCCCGAGTCGTGCCATCGTTTGAAGTTATCGAGCTCAAGAAAAAAAACTCCCAAGTCGATCTGTCACCATGCTCCATAATGCGAACTGCATTTTCCAGGAGCCGAGCTATTGTCCGCTGCACCTGTTGGAAACCATTTCCTCTGCATATTCTATTCAGTTGAAGCCATTGTCCACCATTGCTAGATGATGCAGGAGAGGGGCTGGCCGAGTCCAAGCCGAGGCTGCGCCGCACTGGAGGCTGTAGCAAGAGACCTTCGTGCTACTTGATCCGAGCCTCCATGGTTTTGTGCTACTGAAGCCACCGCGCCGTTCTGCTTGAGAGGAGTTCTGTCGCGCCACGCATAGGAGGAGGATGTGAGCAGGCCGCTGGACCAAAGAGGAGGAGCTCGAGCTGCTGGATTCCCTTGCCACCACAAGAGGAGAGCCGCGCAGCAACCTAAAACCCTCCCCCTTGCTGTGCGCCGTGGAGAGATGGGGGAGGGAGAAAACTATTAAAAATATATATATAATAATAATAATAATATAAGTAATAAAAAATAAAAAGAAAAGTAAGAAGAAGAAAAAAAAGTAAAGTTAAAGTGAGGTTAACTTTACATAAAAGTTAACTTACTAAGTCAAATAAATATAAAATAATTTATAAAAGGTATTAATTTAAAACAATTATAATATTAATAAATTAATAAATCATTAATTAAAATATAAAACTAAATTAATAATAAGTATTAATAATAAATTAATATACTATTAATATTATAAATATTTAATTAATAATAATTATAAATAAATTATAAAACTTACTTAATAATTTAAAAACACTTAAAAGTTAAGTAATAATTTTAATTACTAAATTAAAATTAAATAATTAATTAATTAATCTAGCAAATTAATTTCTTAAATATCAATAATAAAATTATTAATTCAATCTTAAATATTAAATTTCTTATTTATTATTTATTCATGTTGTCAAATTTTAATTAATTAGTAAAATATGATAAACTAAAAAATACTATTTATTAACCTAATAACTTTTTAATAACTTATGTTTTACCATGAAATATTAAGTGAATAAGTTTAATAATATTATATAAAAGTAAATAATAATTATTAACTTAAATATTTTTTAATTATCTTTAGTTAACTTTTGTCTTTGAGTTTTAATTTCTTTATTTCGTTAATATTTTGTGCAGGTTCATTCCAAAGTCGGAAACACGTCTATGTGCATGCAACTAACTAATCCAAAGTTAGTTACGTGAGGAAAACTCACGTGACGTGCCTGTCGTGGATTAAACGCACGTGTGCGGTATGTTTGTGAAGGACAATTAAAGTCGGTGGAAGTGAGCGGTGACATGCAGTAGGTGAATGTGGTTACAAAAACAGAGAAGACTAAAAAAAAGGCCGCTCATTTTTCATTTGACGAACACACCATTTTGAGAGAGAGGTCTTCCGGGAGATAGTAGAGCAGCACTGGAGACTGATTCGAAGAAACTCACCACAGCAGAGAACCGGGAGCGACTCTCGGAGAGGCACTCACTCGATGAACACACGAGTCCTGGAGTAGAGCAGAGGTCCAGGAGCAGCAACATTTGATGCGTGCAGAGGTAGTTTTCTTCCTCTATTATCTTTCAAACTTCTTCCTCTGTAATTGAATTATATTTGTTTACAAGTTAGTGATAATGAACAAAATTTTAGTTAGCTAAATTTTTAGTTCGGGGAGAGTTCTAGCTCTACTGGTATTTTTTTCATCCTTTTCATTTATCTCTTTAATGTGTTTAGAATAGATCGGTGAGATTAGTTCTAAATACATACATCTGTTTTGAACCATAATATTGAATTTCATGCACCTACAATATTTCGGCGAGTTTGATTGTAGAACCTTTTTCTTAAAACATTAAAATCAAATTGAAAACTTTAGTACTCACAGCGAGTGTGTGCTGTCGACTTTTAAAATCATTTTTATGAAGTTGTATTTTTTGGAGTGGTGAACTCTGAGTTGCACAATTTCCGCGATTTAACTCCTGGTGAGGGAAGTAAGTTGTTTTTATCCAGTGGTATGAAGCAGTACTTCTACATGATTAGGAGAAACATTTCAAACCAGTAGACTAGAATGAACCCCAAGCATTTCTTTACTGTTGTCCTTTATCAGCGTTTTATCTTCTTTGTTGCACCTTATTTTTAGCTGTACTCTTTTTTAGTATAGGTAGAACAATTTTACAAGAGATGTGTAGTTTCACTTTACAGTACATAAAAACATAAAAAAATTAAAATAATAAAAAATATAAAAATATAAAATTAGAAAAAAACCACTCCGCTGCTGACAACAGTGGAGTTTTCCAAGTTTTTAGTTTAGTAGTGGCCAAATTTACCTTCTATGTGGGTTCGACCCTGCTTACCACATATATTGTAGTTAGTAGGAATATAAATTTTAAACTTTGACCGGATTCATTGATGTTTTAGGTCAAGTTTTTGGTGCCATTTTCGGGGAAGGCATGAGCCATTATTTTCTAAAAAAAATTAAAAAAACATATAAAAAAACACCAAAAAAATTGAAAATTTTAAAACTGTAAAAAAAATCTGCTTCATTTACTTCTGTATTGCTACTGTTTTTTTATTGTTGAACTACTGTTAGTTCCACTGTTGTGCTACTTTGAACTGTTTTACACTTTTTTTAGCACAAAATAATTCATTATTATAGTAGAGTTTTCAATCTTTGAATTAGACAAACATTTATCTATTTTTTTTAAAAAATCATTGTAATGGAGAATCAGGATAATAGAGTTGATCAAAACATGAATGTGACACAACCTGTAGTTCCATCCCTTCAGCTACCTAGACTTAGGGAATTTTAAATTCCAATTGTATTGAGTAACCCATCTTGTATTAGGTTGACCCCTGGGTCTAGGAACTATGAAATTAAGCAGTCTCACCTATCTTAACTTCCTTCATTCAATGGTCTTCCAGGAGAGTATTTGCTTGAGTTCATTAGAGATTTTTATAGTTCTGTACAATAAATACCTCTGAGAGAGCTTTGTGAGGAGGAGTTGAGATTAAGGTTGTTTCCATTTTGTCTGAAGGGGAAGGATAGAACTTGGTTTCAGAATTTAGATGAAGAAATTTTTGAGACCTGGGAAGAGGTGTTTACTGCCTTTATATCAAAATTCTATCCTAGAAACACCACCTCTGAGGTTAGGCACAAAATTACTGGGTTTGTCCAGGATGAGGGAGAGTTATTTCATGAGGCATGGGATAGGTTTAGAAGTCTCCTTAGACGAAGTCCCAATCATCATTTTTCTCCCCATTTACTCATGGAAACCTTCTATAATGCTCTCACCCCTTACAACCAAAATTTAGTTGACCAATTCTGTGGGGGTGATTTTTCTGACTCCACTGCTGATGAGCTAAAACTTGTGTATGAAAAGCTTTCTCAAAAATCTCAGCACAAGTGTTCTAGGAAGAGAGTTGTCCATAGAGGTGAAGACAATCCTCAGGCAGCTGTTGTTAGTGATAGGGTCTTAAGGGAGCAATGTAATCATTGTGGGATGTTCAGTCACACTCATACATGTTGTCCTAATTTTGATCTCCCTGTCCAGTTTGATGAGAGTGCCAAATTTATAGATTTTAGATGTAGGAACCAAGGTACAAATGATCAATTCTCCAATCAGTACACTTCTGGTTATCAAAATCACCCAAACTTGTCCTAGAAAGAACAAGGTGTCGTAAAACAGACCACTGCCCCTAACTACCAATCATAACCTAAAATTTATAACTCAAACCAATATGGGGCTGAATCTTCTAATTCTCAAGGGGAGTTAAAGGGGCTGTTACAACAAGTTTTGGGAGAAATCAGTTCATTTAGAAAGGAAACATATGGTAAGATTCTCAATTTAGAACATCAAATAATTCAAATATTTAAGGATCAAGGTGATAAGGGAAAGGGAAAGTTGCCCAACACTTCAATTCTTAATCCAAGAGAGAATATCATGGCTGTAACCACTATATCTGGCTTTCAAACCCAAGAACAAGTTTACAAAAACTCTGGGAATATTAAAACTGATGAATAAACTGAATCTGGAAAGAAAAATATGCTTGAAATAGAATCTGGGAATCTGGACAGCTTTGTTTAACCTGAACAAAATGTTGAAATTGCACCTGAAAAATTTCAAGAACCTAGGAAAATGAAGTGGGGGTTAATTGAATAAGTAAAGAAAAACAATGGAATTGAGTAGAAGGATAATAATCAACCTTTTTTTAAAAATTATTCCCCTCCCATTCCCTTCCCTGAAAGAGTGAAGAAGAATAATGAACCTGATTATTTTAGGTTTCTTAAAATTATTCGAAACTTTAGTATCAACATGCCATTTGTAGAAGTTTTAGATAAAATCCCTTCATATGTATCTTTTACCAAAAGGTTTCTAAAACATAAAAATTATTAGAAGAAGTTGGACAAAGTTAATCTCAATGAGGAATGTAGTGCGATCTTATTAAAGAATTTGCCTCCAAAATTGAAAGATCCTGGCAGCTTTATTATTCAATGAAAAATAGAAACAAGTGAGAAACTTAATTTTTTGTGCGACTTAGGAGCAAGAATCAATCTTATTCCTTACTCCCTATTTAGAAGGTTGGGTATCAGGGATTTGAAACCAACTTCGGTTTGTCTTCAACTTACTGATAAGTCACTCACACACCCTTCAGGGAGGGTGAATGATCTATTAGTAAATGTCGGAAAACTAACACTACCCATAGAATTTATTATCTTAGATATGGAGTGTGATGAAAAAGTCCCAATCATATTAGGGAGACATTTCCTTGCTATAGCTGGTGTTGTCATAGATGTGTCCAAGGGGAAACTCACTCTCCAAGCCATTGATTATGTGGAGGAGTTTTTAGTGTTCGAAAAGCCCCAACATGTGGTTGGTTGTGATTTGATAGATGTTGCTGAGAATCAATGTTTTAAAATTGAGGTTTGAGCTAAGTATGGTTCTTTTCCTCTTGAGGTCACAGAGATTTTGATTCCCCAACCTATTGAAACTTTTCTTCAAGCTTCTATTCCTATCCCACTCCTTCCTCTAGATGAACAAAATCTTTCTTTTGAACCCATTCTAGAGAGTGAGTCACAATTTTGTCCTCAACTGTCTCAACTAGTTTTTGAAAGTTTTCCTTATGAAGTCAACTGTTTAAGGGTTACTGAAGTTGGAGAAAGTTCTGGTCTGAGTCCTGATGAAAAACTAAATTGTGCCCATTATGAGAAAATGTATTTTCTGGTAACTTTCTTTCTTGATCAGTTTGAAGTTTTTTGTGATGAATTCCAACCTGAACTTGAAAAATTCACATCATTTGAGACATCTGTGGACATTGGGTACCACCTGGTTGAACCTGAATATGATTCCTTCTTCCTTGAGTTTTCTAAATTATCTTTTGTGCAAGCTGTGCTGGGAATATTCGATGAAAATACTGAACAGTTTGTTGAATGTTTTTCTTCTGATTCTGGGTTGGAGTTGACTTCTGAGTGTGGGGGAAGCCATGTCAGTGTTACTGGTCAAATTGGTGAATTTATTAAGAAGTTTTTGAACATTTTTAGAACTGAGGAAGTGGTCTTTAGAGCCCAAAATGGGATGGATAGTATATTAGAAACTGTTACATTGAAAGAACTTTTGAGAATATTTTTTGATACTATATATGAGAATGTATTGGTCGATCCTATTTTTGAATCATTAGATAATAGTGAAGTTCACATAATTAATAATTCATTTCCATTAAATGATCATGGATAGAAATATCTAGGGAAATTGAGTCTGGCTGGGGACTTTAAACCTAGCGATGCATGGGAGGCAACCCATGGTCTTAGTTGTGTTAATAAATAAAAAAAATTGTGATTAAATAAAGTCTAACTGAAGACTTTAAATTCAGTGCTTCATGGGAGTCAACCCATGCTCTTTCTTTATTTTCATTTTTGTACTGTTTTGTGCTGAATAATGTGAAGTTCTGCTGTGATGCCTCCTGTATGCATTGTCTATGTTGGATATTTGTCTTTGGTTTTCATGCTTTATGTTTTTTAGGATGGTGTTGTTGGTTCAATGGAGGATTGTAATTCCCATAATGAAGGATTGAAGAAGAAAAAAATAAGTCAGGGAAGTACCTTATTGTTGAATCATGTTTTATCTTTCTAATCCTTTATGCTTTCATTAAAAAATTCTGCTTCTGTTTTTGTTAAATAAAATTCTACTCACTAAAAATTATGCTTGTTTTAAAAAAATCTGGTACATATTTGCTGAAAATATTCTGCATAAGTTGCATACAAGAAATCCTACTATATGTCACTTTGTTGTACATAAATTCTGCATGTGCCTCCTTGCTGAAAAATTGAATTTCATTGTTATTAAAATCTTTTCACTGTATGAAATTAAGTGTGGGGGGTACATGCTTGTTGGTTAGTGTGTTTTTCATTAAAATGATTTTGGATAAGGGGTGTTAGAATACATTTCTTTTTTATATTGAACATTCCTTTGAACAAAAAAAATTATATTGCTTACATCCGATTAATTGTGCACCCACACCTTACATGATATATCTTGAGCTGAATTGAAAATCTTTTCCACTGGACATAAATTTTAATGCACGTACTTGCTAATGAACTTTCTGTAAATTATTCATTGTGGCAAACAATATTTTTGAACTTCGTTGGGACCCTTTATATATGTCATATATCTACTTAATTGAAAATTTGTTTTGAACCTTAATTGATTAATTGTTCTTTTCTATATTTAGAAGTCAACTTTGGGGACAAAGTTGGGTTTTAAGTGTGGGGGAGGGGTCAATTCTTGACGGTGCTAAACTGTGCTTAATTGAAAGCCCATCAATTCCCACTGCAACTTCAAAATTTTTGTTAAAAAATGGATAATTTTTTTTCAAAATTCTTTCATAATTTTAGGCTTTACACTGTACTCAATTGGGTCTTGCCTTAGCACAAGTTCCTTGCTGGTAGTTAAGTTGTTCATTGAATCTTAAATTGATGAGTTTGGATGACTGCTGAGTGATCTTGCTAAGTGGTTTGATGGAAATTCGGTTTAGGTGCTACTTCTGAAAGTGATATGGGTTACATGTTTATGGAGTTATGGTCATAACCTTTGGAACTAGACGTTTGATTCTGATTCTAGGGGCCTCTTTCATCTTTTAATTATTAAAAGTAGTTACCTTAATGAGCCAATGTCAATGACTTTTCATTTAAATCTTTTGAAACTGGAGTAATTTGGGCATCTGGGATCCCACGGTGAGTCTCTGAGACCTTAGATGTTGGGTGTGTTTCTGTTTACTTAAAGCCCTCTGTACACCTTGAATAAGTGCATTTCATAGTGCTTAGCACAATGATACATGGCTTGGGAAAAATAAATAAAGTCTCTAGGGTCAAAAATGATATCATTAAGGTGAGGGGAATGATGAACACCAGATGAAGAAGGGTTCAAATGGTTTATATGGAAATCATTTATGTTGTATCATTGAGGTGATTCACAAAAAAAATTAATTATTTTTGGAACCTAGGTGAAAAAGTCAAAGTACAAAGTTCTTTGGTTAAAATCATAATTCCATTGATATTTTATCTTTTGTCACCCTCAGACCTTTGACTTAAGTCTGGATTGAAGATAGTCAATAAGTTGTGTCACATATGTGGCATGACATCTTCTTGGTTGTTGATTCATAGTTTTCAAGCCTTCCAGTGAATATTTACTTAAGGTAAGATTTATATGAGCAACTTAGTTTCTGAAAACCTTTTGACATTTTTTTGAAGTCCTCTATTTTAAGTTCTGGACATGTTACAGTTTGATCTAAATCATGAATAACATACCTCTATTTTCAAAGTAAATAAAACATGGGATTGTTTGAGGACAAACAATGTTTAAGTGTGGGGTAATTTGATGTGGCCTTAAAAACACATGTTTTGCCACATCCTTTTTAATTAATTTTTATTAATTTAGTTGCTTATTTTAACACTTTTTAATAAATAATGGCGCTTTTGTATTATTATTTTTTTTTTAATAATTAATCAATTTTTATAATTAATAGTGTGTTTTAAGCCAAAAAATAATTAATTTATTTCTTACTTTAATTTTATAGACTAATAACTAATTATTTAGATTATTGTTGTTGTTCTGCATAGCTAATAATTTAACAATAATTAAATAAGTAATTAAGTCTTCTTCTACACATAATTAGTGTAGTTTTAATTTAATATTGCATGTTTTAATTATTAATTAATTTTAAGTAACTTAATGCTTTAAGTCATCTTTTAATAACTCATTGATTAAAATAAAAGATTATAGACCTTATTCAATTATTTAGTCTCTTTAAATTCTATTTCATTAATTAAAATAATGGTTTAATAATATAATAATTATCTTTCTACATTAAATTAATTTGATATATTAAATATTTTTAACAATCTAACTTTGTTGTATTAATTTTTAAATCTTATGTCAACTTTTAATAAGTTAGTTGCTTTTTAATTTTATTTTTAGTATAGTAATAATTTAATTCTTGCGAATAGAAATTATTGATAATTTAATTTAAGTTTATTTGGTTATATAAGTTTATTTAAATTTGAATTTGTTTTAATTTAGTTAAAGTTTGTATTTATTACTTTGTTCATATTCTATTTAAGTTTTAATTTAATTTATTTACTCTGTTTATTTTGCAGGTTCACGGTGTCTCCTCGCACCTCTTTAATTGTGTCACCGTGTATTCCTCTACGGTGTCTCAGTTTTGCTACCATTTCTCTTTCACAGTCTCACCGTGACATTCCTCACGGACTCACCGTTTCCAGGAGAAATGGTGGCACCATTTCTTATTTTAAAATTGTCTCACCGTTTCCAGGAGAAACGGTGGCACTGTGTTTCTTTTACTGTCTCACCGTGAGACTCTTCACGGACTCACCGCCCCATTTTTTTCATGGTTTCATCCACCGTAAGCCCCTACTACTGTAACCCAGCGTCTCACGGACTCACGGTATCCTCACTCTGGTTCATCCTTCACAACCCACTCTCATTATGTTTTGAACCACCTGTTGGAGTCAGCTATTGGAGTGCGTCGTGCCATATCTGGAGAGTCGGGATGTCGCACTGCCTGTCGTTGATGTGCACAAGAAGTCTGGTGCTGAGGAAGGTTCTTTGAAACTACTGGAGGGGAGTTGCGCCGTCACCACAAGTCGGCGCTGCGCAAGAAGACAGAGCTTGAATGTTGTGAGGATGCCCGAGTCGTGCCATCATTTGAAGTTATCGAGCTCAAGAAAAAAACTCCCAAACTTATCTGTCACCATGATCCTTAATGCGAACCGCATTTTCCAGGAGCCGAGCTGTTGTCCGCTGCACCTGTTGGAAACCATTTCCGCCGCATCTTCTATTTTGCTGAAGCCGATGTCCGCCATTGCTGGATGATGTGGGAGAGGGGTTGGTCGAGTCCAAGCTGAGGCCGCACCGCGCTGGAGGCTATAGCAGAAGACCGTCGTGCTGCTTGAGCCGAGCCGCCATGGTTTTGTGTTGCTGAAGCCACCGCGCCGTGCTGTTTGAGAGGAGTTCTGTCACGCCATGCATAGGAGGAGGATGTGAGCAGGCTGCTGGACCGAAGAGGAGGAGCTCGAGCTGCTGGATTCCCTTGCCGCCACAGGAGGAGAGCCGCGCAGCAACCTAAAACCCTCCCCCCTTGCTATGCACCATGGAGAGATGGGGGGAAGAAGAAAACTATTAAAAATATATATATATATATATATATATATAATAATAGTATAAGTAATATAAAATAAAAATAAAAAGAAAAGTAAGAAGAAGATAAAAAAAGTAAAGTTAAAGTGAGGTTAACTTTACATAAAAGTTAACTTATTGAGTCAAATAAATATAAAATAATTTATAAAAGATATTAATTTAAAACAATTATAATATTAATAAATTAATAAATCATTAATTAAAATATAAAACTAAATTAATAATAAGTATTAATAATAAATTAATATACTATTAATATTATAAATATTTAATTAATAATAATTATAAATAAATAATAAAACTTACTTATTAATTTAAAAGCACTTAAAAGTTAAGTAATGATTTTAATTACTAAATTAAAATTAACTAATTAATTAATTAATATAGAAAATTAATTTCTTAAATAGAAATAATAAAATTATTAATTCAATCTTAAATATTAAATTTTTTATTTCTTATTTATTCATGTTGTCAAATTTTAATTAATTAGTAAAATATGATAAACTAAAAAATACTATTTATTAACTTAATAACTTTTTAATAACTTATGTTTTACCATGAAATATTAAGTGAATGAGTTTAATAATATTATATAAAATTAAATAATAATTATTAACTTAAATATTTATTAATTATCTTTAGTTAACTTTTGTCTTTGGGTTTTAATTGCTTTATTTCATTAATATTTTGTACAGGTTCATTCCAAAGTCGGAAACACGTCTATGTGCATGCAACTAACTCATCCAAAGTTAGTTACATGAGGAAAACTCGTGTGATGTGCCTGTCGCGTATTAAACGCACGTGTGCGGTATGTCTGCGAAGGACAATTAAAGTCGGTGGAAGTGAGTGGTGACATGCAGTAGGTGATTGTGGTTGCAAAAACAGAGCAAACTAAAAAAAAGCCCACTCATTTTTCATTTGAAAAACACACCATTTCGAGAGAGAGGTCTTCTGGGAGATACCAGAGCAGCACTGGAGACTGATTCGAAGAAACTCACCACAGTAGAGAACCGAGAGTGACTCTCGGAGACGCACTCACTCGACGAACACACGAGTCCTGGAGCAGAGCAGAGGTCTAGGAACAGCAGCATTTGATGTGTGTAGAGGGATTTTTCTTCCTCTGTTATCTTTCAAACTTCTTCCTCTGTAATTTAATGATCTTTGTTTACGAGTTAGTGATAATGAACAAAATTTTAGTTAGCTAAATTTTTAGTTCGGGGAGAGTTCTAGCTCTACTGATATTTTTTTCATCCTTTTCATTTATCTCTTTAATGTGTTTAGAATCGATCAGCGAGATTATTTCTAAATACATACATCTGTTTTGCACCACAATACTGAATTTCATGCACCTACAATCTTTCGGCGAGTTTGATTGTAGAACCTTTTTCTTAAAACATTAAACTCAAATTGAAAAATTCAGTACTCACAGTGAGTGTGTGCTGTCAAATTTTAAAATCATTTTTATGAAGTTGTATTTCTTGGAGTGGTGAACTCTGAGCTGCACAATTTCCGCGATTTAACTCTTGGCGAGGTAAGTAATTCATTTTTATCCAGTGGTATGAATCAGTACTTCTACATGATTAGGATAAACATTTCAAACCAGTAGACTAGAATGAACCCCGAGCGTTTCTTTACTGTTGTCCTTTATCTGCGTTTTATCTTCTTTGTTGCACCTTATTTTTAGTTGTACTCTGTTTTAGTATAGGTAGAAAAATTTTACAATAGATGTGTAGTTTCACTTTACAGTACATAAAAACATAAAAAAATTAAAAGAATAAAAAATATAAAAAGAGAAAATTAGAAAAAAAACCACTCCGCTGCTAACAACAGTGGAGTTTTCCAAGTTTTTAGTTTAGTAGTGGAAAAATTTACCTTCCTTGTGGGTTCAACCCTGATTACCACATATACTGTAGTTAGTAGGAATATAAATTTTAAACTTTGACCGGATTCAACGACGGTTTAGGTCAACCTACTTTATATGATATCACAAGACAAAGATATTTTGTTACACGGTGTGTATTCATAGGATGGTTTTCATTTCTATCACATTTTCTTATCTATTTAGGGGCCTCGATGGGTTACTAAACTCTATTATTGGTCTATGAATAGTATTCATTACTATTAAGATAAGGTCCTAGAGGGTCACACACAATAATTTATTCAATAATCTACCCTATTCAAGTGAATAGGTATACAAAAATGGTAAGACCCACTATAGGGTCCGAGAGTTGTCCAAGATTTAACGATCACTGATAAATAAATAAATTCATTAGTATTCAATTATTTAATAATTGGGTTGAATTTATTTATTAAAAGTATTAAATTTATTTTTAGTGAATACACAAAAAACATATTTAGGAATGAATATTATTTTAATATTCATGATTTTTTTAATATTAGTGGGAATTTTAAGTTGAGATAATGACTCAGGTTTTACCATGTAATATATTTATTATACTATAAGTGGGTGATAAAATATAGATGAAATTAATGACATAGTTAGTTCATCATAACATTTCATTTATTTCTTATTTAGTGGGCATTTTATTTTTGGGGGTTGGGGAACCCTTTCCAGGTATTTGAGCCTCCCACTATATAAGCAGGAGAAAGACATTAATTGAGTGACTATTCATTCCAATGGAATGAGATCCTCTCTCTCCTCTTACTTCCTAGAGAGATAAATTATCTCTCTGGGTGATTGATCCAAGAATTACATTGATGGATCAAAGGTACGGGATCAAGGTGATCACCATGACGTCGAAGGAATCATCAGAGCTCCGTGCTATCACCTATAATTTGACGATCATCATCCATGTAGATTCTTAGAGTGTGTGTGGATGATCTAGAGGGGTTCGTCTTCAGATCCTTTGAGCAATGATCATCGACGACAAGATACAATATAACACACCAACGAATAGAATGAGGTACTTGTTTATTTAAATTTTTATGCTTTTAAATATTCACATGATATCCTCAGACCTCAACCGAGGTTCGTGTTGTTAGAGGCGATGATATTTCGTCACTCTGTTGACAAATTATTTTAAATCCCCATCTCACCAGCTTTTGTTGTGCACCCTGGTACCATTAGCACACATCCATATCCTCATATTACTTTAGAATATCATTGGACATGGAGTATAGCATGAAACATTGGACATCCATAGAATCAACCACATGATTCAAATAGAAAGTTACTTCTTCCTCATTAGCATCTTTGGAAATGAACTCAGGAAGTGGGTCTTCCAACGTGTATAATTTTCATTCATGGCATAATATAATGTGAAATTACCTATACTATTTATGGAAATGTGTGCCGGTGAGAAGGTAATCCTTATTAAGTATGGATCATAGTGATATTTTCTATGTCATTTGATTTTTAATTTCTACAAATTAAGAGTAAATTATTAGTATAGATTTTGATTATAAAAGCAGATTAATAAATTTAAATTTAATTAAATTCTTATTAATATACCACTATTTTTTGGAACCCAATAGCCCCCACCATCGGCTTTGGAATATCTTATTTCTTACATATTCTAGTGGAAAGGATCCATATTCCCCTTCTCATAACCTAGACTTTATTCATTCAAGTTATTTAAATGGTTTTATATAGGCGTAACTTTCCAACTACATTAAATCGTAGTTCCTTCATCTGTTGAGTGGACTCTCTAATCCTAAAATCATGTTTTTAATATTTCCACAACATTTTACTATTAATTACACCAAGTCTTTCTTGGGTAGTCAACCCTTGATGAAAACTAAGTTAAGTCAACCCAAAACTTCAAGCTAAAAATTCCATGATAATTGAAATCACCCCAACTTAGGTTGGTCATGTTGTCCTAGATAATGGATAACTAAAAACTTTAGAGGGGATGAATTGATTTCTTAAAAAAATTATTTACTTTAAACCACCCTCTTCGTGGTATGAGAGTTCAAATAATTCACTTTATAAAAGTAGGTAGAGAAAATATAAAGGCTTAATAAAAAGTGATTGAACATGGGAGATTTGTTATGGTTTGGAGAACAAAAATACCCTAGTCCACTCCACCATCCCTCTACTCCATGATTTTAGTGATTTTTAATATGAAAACCTTTTTTCTGGGGGATCCCAACTGAGTAAAAGCAATTGTTAATTATTACAAATGTACAAGATCTTTCAACCAGGATCTCCCTTTACAAGACCTGTTCACAACCTTAACACACTCACTTATAATGAGTGTAAACAAAATTGATATGAATGAACTTTAAAGAAATATTTAAATACATAGTTGCAAGTAAAAACTAACAATAAATGAATATAAAACTTAATAAGATGATAATATTCAAAGCTTAGCTCTAGATGATCTTCAATTGCAACTAATAGACTTAAAAGCACAGAAAATGAGCATTGTATATGATCTTTTCTATATACAAGCATTATTTATTGTCGTTATTAAAGTATGTACATATGTCTATGTCTATTGTGCATGTGTGGTTGTATGAAGTAGCTAATTCTTCATTTTATATATCCTCTTTTATTTTGAACTTAATCATGAAATATAATTATAATGGTTGAGTTGATAGTTCATTGAAAATATGATAAGATAGGATATTAATGGCATGTGCCCATTCTTTCCAAATATGGAATAAAATTCTGCGGTGATGATATTAGAGATCTTATTCTTTGGATCTTTCTATTCCGGAAAAAATGACAATTCATACAAATTTATCTTTTTCTAAATGGAAAATCCATTTTAGGATATGTTCAAAAGTATAAAGTGAATTATCAAGAGATTATGAAAGTAATCATTAAATTTATTGTAATAACTAATTCTTCATAAGATATCCAACTGATAGTATTGTTCTCATAAGATAACTTCCTAATAGGCTTCATAAAATAAAACCAATCTTTGACTTATATTATTTGTAAGATAAACTAAATTCGACATTACATAGGATAATTCATCATTATAAGATAAATATGTTACTAAAGTATGATACTTAATTTTCACAACTTCTTCTGGAGCTCGTAAGATAATATTTTGAGAATATCCTTTTCATAAGATAAATATTTCTTATAATTATACTATGTCTGAAATATTTTATATGTAAATACGGTAGCAAGTCCATTCTCTTCATAAGATATTGTCTTACATAGTAACATAAAATCACAACATGTATTTTTCTGATTCTAAGATGACAAAAGATAATATTTCAGTACTTTGATTCTCATAATATAAAATAATTTTTCATAGATTGAATAATTTTATCGACGTAAGATAATCACTTATATTCAGTGTAAGATAAATTCCTTATAACAAAAAATAATAATCTGAAACACTTAAGATAAACTCATTAGAATAAAAAATATGGATTTTTTTAATCATAAAAATGCATAAAAAATAAGATATATTGGAACAATATAATTCTATCCCAAAATCTCCCCATTTTTGATGATCACAAAATCCATTTAATAAAAGAAAAAAAAATCAAAAGGAGATTTTAAAATAAATTTAAAAAAAAAATTATTCTCCTTTTTCTTCTCCCCCTTTTTGTGACATAAAAAAGAAGTATAATAAGAAAAAATAATACAATCAATATTGCACACGAACAAGTGTAAATAGTTAATTATATTGAGTGTGAAATTTTTTTCATAAAGTTGAATTAAAAAAAATAATGAGCAACAAAAATAATTAATTAAAGAAGATAAATAAATAGAAAAGAAACACATAAAACAAGAATATATAGTAAATAAGAAGAAAAAAGTAGAAACTTAAAGAAAATATGGATACACGATGCATCAAGAAAGTATAATAAGAATAAAAGAAATAAATTTATTAAAAACACGAAAAATAAGCATGAAAGAATTAAAATGTTTTCTCGAAATAAGATTCAAATGTTTTTAAAACAACCATTTTATCAAATATGAAAATTGTAAAATTACATCAGTTTTATGGTGTGAAAAAAAATTGATGGGTTTCTTTGAATGATAGTGGATGTCCAGAAGGTAGAGAGTATGTAGGAAAAGGAGAATTAGTCATCTCTCCAATAACATCACCCAATGTCAGTAATGTTGTTCCAAGTCCTACTCGATCACTTTGGGTGATCCTTACAGAGGTGGATTGGATGTTGAGAGCTGCTTACTGAGATCTTTCCATATAAAAATTATCTATAGGTATAGAGGATAACTTAGAAGATGGTTTAGTTAAATTCAAAGCGACTTATTCTATAAAACTGATACTTTTCCTTAGGTGAACATCAGTAGGTTCAAAGATCTCCTTAAGTCTTTGAGAGGTGGAGGCATGGAAATCAACAATAGAAGGTCCTCTTAGACATCTACCTTGAATTTGAAATAAATATTTTAAAAAAAACTTTGATTCTCCTCACCATTTCATTCTTGTAGTAATTCATGATAGTTATTAATCCATTCCAAACCCACTGAGAATGATTTTCAAAGAAATTTTGTATATCTCCCTTCTTAGTAGAACTAACGACCAACTTTTTTAATGCTTCAAACTGGTTATTTGAATGACTAACTGGATGATAAAAATAAATCACTTCTTTTATTTTTGTAGAAACATGATGTTCCTAAGGTTTAAAAAAAATTATCCACTTCTTCATCTTATTATTCTTTAGAATATTATGGATTTAAACTACTTACAACTAACTGATATGGATCCTAAAACTTCTTTTCTAAAACTTAAAAATTGTTTGCTAAGGAACTAGACATTCTTTGTAGTCCAGTAATGATAAAACTGACATCCTTTAATATTTGATTTAAATGATCCAAAATTTTAGGTTCCTTCTCCTTTAACAGGGATCTAATTTCTATTATAGAAATATCAATGGATACAACAAAACTTTGAAGAAACACAGGCAACCTTCTGACTTTAGAAATTATATCCCTTTGAATATCTTAAACCATTTTCCTAGAGAGAATCTAACATTACATTGAATCAATGGTAGATTTCATTATGTTTATTTCTAGAGACACTCCTAATCTTGAAAGTACATCCACCTGATTTTTGGCTTCTCCATAGGGTTCCATTAAAAAAATACAATACGGACTAAACCAATAACTTTACTTCATTAAAGTCATTTTTAGAGACTCCATGATCACATAGAGTCTTAATCTCACTTCTATACTCAATTAACTAAACTTTCAATGATTCTACTTCAGACATTAATTTGGAGTAGCTTTCTCGTTCTCTCTCATTAGCAGTATCCAAATCTACTGTAGGAATTTTTGAACCTGTATGTTGTGAAAAAATAGTAGAAAATGTATCTTAATAAACTTATATACTTTGAGTGACATCAACCTATTGATTTACATCAACATTAGATCTCTCCACATGTGATGGTTCTACATATTATGGTCTTTCTCTTCTATTTACAACCAACTAAGTTGTGTTATCCTATTATTGTTCTTCTCTACTAGTATCATTTTGACTAACAAGGTAAAAATATTCAATTCTAACTCTTCTACTCATCTCCCCAAATGGAGATAGTTTAACTAGAGGCATCACACCTAATACCATTGATTTGGACCTTTCTTTACCAACATTTAATAACCTAGTGATGTTCAAGGAAAAATCTTATCTACCATAAGAAATAAGTATAAATTCAGGCTATGTAGAGGCAGGAGTTAAACTAGATAAGGTAATAGTTCCTTTTATGGATTTAACAACAACTCATACTCTTCTAAATCTCTCAACAAGAGTTTTGTTATCAATAATATCCCTTAAATCAATAGTTTGAATTGGTCTTTTTACATAAACTAGTATAACCAAGGGATTCTGAACAATAAAATCCCTGTAGATTTCCATTTGGGATGAATCCCCCTGATTCAAGGTAGGATCTACCTCAATCTCATCTTTAGAACTTGTAGGTAACAATTTATTTAAAGATAAATTTCAATAAAAACAACTTCACCTTAGGATATTTTCACTCAACGTCGTTAGTCCATAACAATAAGTTGTAGTATTCTCATCTAGAAAAACACCAAAATTATGAAAAAATAGAGTTAAAATCCTTCTAAATGGATAAAAAAATTATGACTTATTTTTATCATGGCACATATACCTCATAACATAACGTACTCAATTTATAGTCTTCTTGATGATAACCAAATATAATAAAGTAACAAATTTAAACAAACCTTTTTCAAACTCACTATTGTGTTGTGCAATGGCTGATTGAATAAACTTTGTAAGAAACTTCCTTTTAAGTTCCAAATATTTCATAGGCTTTTTATCAATACTTGTTGTGCTAAACAGGTTCTTCATCATTTCTGGAAGATTGAATTTATCTACAACTACCAAAGAAGTACTAAAGTTGTTATATCCTTTATAAGGACATTTAAATGATTCGTCCAATATGATATAAGTCATTGAAAAACTCTTCTGATTTACAGTATTTGTAATAAGATCATCATTGTAACTAAAATAAAAAACTATAGTCTCATAAAATTCACAAACTTATTTCTCAAGAAAAAATTTGGTTTGTCTTTTATCAAAAACAAATTCTTGTCCCTGATGGTTTATGACCTTCTTAGTCATCATGTCAATGTCATCTTGCCAACAAAAAATTATCACTCTTTTACTTAATACTTTACTTGTCAACCTTATATTCTTGGTCCTTCTTAAAGAAGCTCCAGTCATTCTCTTAGTTTTTTCAATTCTCAATGAGGTTTAGAAGATTGAAGGATTAGGGGAAAAGGGTTCATATAATATAGAGATGAGGGTTAAAAAAATTTCAGAGGTTTCATGCATAGAACTTAATAACTTTCTTTTGTTTTGTGGTAATCAAAGGGTTACGCAGAGTGATGCGTAGAGTAATTATAACAAAAACTATGTGGTGTGTCCTATTTTGAAATTACTAAAACTTAAAATAATGATACCAAATCTCCAATAAGATAATGTAAATAAAATAGTTATTTAATTACAAAATCACTCTACTTAGTATAATTAAAATAAAATCAACTAAAATTAAACATACTTAATTAAAATTTAATAAAGTAAAATTTGTCAGCAGAAAATGGTTCAGTAAAATTTCTACTAATTCATTTTCTCTGCAAACAAATTCTAAAGAGATATCATTATTTTGGGAATGATCTCTTGAGAAATGACATCTTAGATCAATGTGCTTTGTTCTCAAATGGTTAATTGGGTTTTTTGAAATATTAATAGCACTAATGTTATCACATTTGATAAGAACATGGATAAAATTATATCCAAAATCCTTTAAGGTGTGTTTTATCCACAACACTTATGCACAACAACTTCTTACTGCAATATATTCAGCTTCAATAGTTGATAATGCTACAGAGTTTTGTTCTTTACTTGACCAAGATACTGGAGATTTACTAAGAAAATGAAAAGTTTTTGAGGTTATTTTCCTATCTAGTCTATATCCAAAAAAATCAGCATCTGAATATAAAGTTAAATTAAAATCATAGGTTTTTGTAAAAATTAAAGAAATAGATACAGCTCCTTTAAAATATCTTAAAATTCATTAAGCAACATTTAAATGAGATTCTTTATGAATGCATTGAAATATTTCACAAATACATACTAAAAACATAATTTCTAGTCTACTTGCATTAAGATACAATATACTTCCAATGATTCCTCTGTAAAACATGTTGTCAACTGGTTTTTCAGTCTTATCCATATCAAGTTTAACAATGGAGATCATAGAAATTGAATAAGTCTTACTATTTTCAAGTCAAAACTTTATAAGTAAATCAAGTATGTATTTTATTTGGTTTTAAACATTTCCAAAATCTTTTTGATAAATTTGAAATCCTATAAAATATCTTAAATCACCCGTCATACTCATTTCAAATTTTTTTTGAACAAGTTTTGAAAAATCATTACATAATTTGATTTTTTTTATCTGAAAATAACATCATAAACATATATTTGTACAAACAAGATATCTAAAGATGAAGTTTTTTAAAATAATTTAGGGTTTTTCATTCCTACTAAAAAACCATTTGATAAAATAAAAGAGCTTAGACTCTCATACCATGCTCTTAATTCTTTTTTAAGTCCATATAGAGCATTAGTAAGTTTAAAAAAAATTAAAAGTGAGGGTCTTCAAAACCAAGAAGTTGTTTGATATAAAATTACACTACTAAAAATCCATTTATAAATGAATATTTAACATTCATTTGATATAATTTTAAATTCATATAGATTTCATATTCTAGAAGGATTTTTATAGCTTATATTCTATATACAGGATCAAATGTATCTTCATAATCTATTCCTTCTTCTTGATTATAACCTTTTACAACTAATATATCTTTATTTCTAGTGATCACACCATGATCATATTGTTTGTTTCTAAATACCCATTTAGTTCCAATAACTATATAGTTAGAGGGTTTTTCAACTAATTCTAATACTTTGTTCCTATTGAACTGATTTAACTCTTATTTCATAGCAAAAAACCAAATTTAATTTGTTAAAGATTTTGTTATAGTTTTGGGTTCTGGCTGATATAAAAATGATGAGAATTCTACAAGGTTTCCTATATTTATTCTAGTTCTAACTCCTTCATCTAAATTTCCCATAACTATTTCTAGAGTATAGTCATTAAGATATCTATGTGATCAAGGTATCACACTTTCTGGTTCACTAGTATCAGCCCTTATAGGATTTGGTTCAAGATAATCAAGTTTCAAATCATCATACATATTGTTTTTAAGGAGATATTTAGGTCTCATGACCTTAAGGGAATCATTTAGTTCATGAGTTTGATTCATTTTGTGATAAAAAGGACCACTTTCATCAAACTTCACATGAGTTTATTCTTTGAAAATCCTTGACCTTTTTTTAAACTTTATAAGCTTTGAATGTAGTAGGATAACCTATAAAAATACCTTCATCAGCTTTTGAATCAAACTTACCAAGATTATACTTGGTAACCTTGAATCTAAATACTTTGAAGTATCTTACCTTTGGTTTTATATTATTCTATAACTTAAAGGGTGTTTTCTTTAAGATAAGTCTTATCAAAACTTTGTTAATGACATAACATGTTATGTTAATAGCTTCATCCTAAAAATGAGTGGGCATATTATATTCACATAACATTGTTATATAAATTTCTTATAAAGTCATATTCCTACTTTTAACAACTCCATTATATTGAGGTGTCCTAGGGGAATAAAAAGTATGTTTAATACTTTTTTTTGAGAAATATAAATTAAATTCATGATTCTAAAATTATCCTACATGAACACTTCTCAAAGTCATGATTTTGGCATCTTTTTCATTTTGTACAAACTTATCAAAATTAATAAAAATGGAAAAAGATTCACTATTAATTATTAAAAATTAAACCCATGTAAATCTTAAAAAAAATTAACAAACACATAAACAAATGATTTACTAGAAATAATTACAACTCTAGTAGGTATGAAAATATCTATATGAATAATCTCTAGGGGTTTGGATGTAGAAACCTATTTAATTGGTTTAAAATATGACATGTGTTATTTCTCATTTAACATGCATCACATAGTTTATTTTTGTCCAATTAAAAGTCAAGAAATTTAGAAATAAAATATATTTTAGAATAATTTTTTAAAGAGTGAACATTATAGTGTCCAAGCCTTTTATGAAAAATCCATGACTCATAAATTTTAATATTCAAATAATTTACATTTTTTCTATATAAGGAATTAAAATCTAATGTATATAAATTATCATTTCTTGGTGCTTTGAACTTGAGATATTTATCTTTGAAAACTAAACATGAATTGTTATAGAAATTATCTAAATAAAAATCATCACAGAGTTGAGAGATACTTATCAGGTTTTTCTTTAAGCATTCACCATAGAGAACTTTGTTGATGATAATTTGTTGTGGATTTAAAATTGATCCAATTCCAATAATTTTTTCTATTTCATTGTCACCAAATGTGATATTCCTCTATAAATCATGGATAGTGAGTTAAATTTTGAGAAATCTACAATCATATGTCTTGAGAAACCACTTTCCATAAACCATTTTTCATTGTTTTTCATGTGGTTTGTTCCCTGTAATGAAAAATAAAACAATAATATTTTTTTGTACCTAGATACTATTGGGTCTAACAATATTAGATACAAAGGTCTTGGGGATCCAAATCTATTTGTGTTTTCTAGAAAAATTAGTAACTCGTTTTGAAAAAAAATTTGTAAGAAAATCATTTTTGATTCCACAAAATTGAGGCTTTCTTAGATTATAAATATTGAAATAATTTCCTACATATCCATAGTGAAAACAAGTAGTCTTGGAGAGTTTTTTATTTTTGGAACTAGGCATAAAATAATTTTTATAAAATTTGTGTCTTTCACCCAGACTTCCTATTCCAAATTTTTCCTTTTTGAGTTTATTTTTACTAAGAATTTTGTTTAGATAATATTCTACTTCAGTGAAAACAATTGAAGAATCATTAATGTTTTGAACCTCCTTCTTTAGGTTCTCAATTGTGTTAGTTTGTTTAGTATATGATGCAATAGACTTTTCTGATTGGTTATCTAAATCTAAAATTTATTTTTTAGGTTCACATCTTCATTAAAAAAAATTATTAAAGGAATTCCTGAGATCTTTGTTTTTATTTTTTTTAAACATTCATATTTAGTTTCTAATATGATATGGTATTCATTTAATTCTTTATATGAGAAATTTTCATCTTCCAATTCATGATCGTTCTCAGAAGAGTAATAATAATGTACCCCATTCTAATGTTCCATAAACCATATGTTGGATTTCTGATTAATAGCTTTAGCTTCTTTTTATGAGGATGTGCATTTACTAGAATATTCAGAATCACTCCATGTGACCTTCATAGGATTCTTGCATTTCTTATTATATCCAATATTATTGAAGAAATTTTTGTCATACTTTTTATTATCATGGAATTGTGGATAGTCTTGATTAATATTTCCTCACTTATTACACTCATAGAATCTTACTTATTTAGATTTGTTAACTTTCTTCCTATACTTTTTGAAGGGTCTTATGAAACCTCCTCTCTTATTTTAGAACTTTCTAAATTTTTGAGAAAACTATGAAATTTCGTCATTCAATCCAGAATAGATTGAGGAATATTCTTCTTCATATGTTTCAAAGATTTGTATGACTTTCTTCTTATTTTCATCATTATAAGTGAAAACCTTCAAAGTAACATCTTCTTTTTTATCCATTTTATATTCTACAGCTTCAGCCTTCATTTCATATTCATACAACATAATAGTTCCAATGAGATCTTTTATTTTGAAATTATTGACCTCTGTAGATTTTTTAATGGTAGCTTAGATTCCACTCCACTTGGGTGGTAAAACTCTTAGAAATTTTAATGCTTTCTCAGGGTCATTAATTGGTGTTCCTAGAGAAGCAACATTATTCAGGATATCAATGAGTCTTTCATTAAAATGAGTAATGCTTTCTCCTTAAGCCATTTTAAATGTGTTGAACTTAAGTTTGGTAGTATCATATCTAAGAGCCTTCACATTGTACGTGTTGGTTCTGAGCAGAGTAGAAGCGTGTGTTGGTATGTGATATATTAATATTTCTTTTAATAATCATTGCTCGAAACCAAGAGTGAGGATCTTTCACATCAAATTTATAATTAATTTATTTAACATCTAAAGAAATAAATACATGGATATAGGAACTTTCTTTGTTGATGATTGTTGATCGTCCTAAAATTCCCTTCCAGATTTACTTCATTTTACTTGTGAGGATCCAAGGGTAGAATACCTCTAGAAGTGATCTACACATGCTTCAATGGTCTCCTAGCAACGTCACTCGTTCTCTGGGTGCTAGCGCGGAGAATCAAATGTCTTGCATTGTTCGTTATTGATTGATCATTCTTTGGTCTTGAAGAAATTATATCTTGGGTTTATCGTTCTTGATAGGGAGAGAGGAGGAGGATTTGAGAGAGAATTCATTATGCGCAACAATTCTCTATTCCCAAATATGGAATTGGTTTCAAATGTATTACACAATAGATGTAGCCGTCTATTTATAGAGATGAGATTTCAGTTACAAGAGTTAATTTCATAATAGCCATTAAATATAATTATAACCATTAATGAAATCCCATGACACATAATAATAATAACAGTATTATTATTTTGTGGTGTTCCAACTTGCGCAAAATGGATAAATAATATTTACCAACTCATAAATAATTATTTTATCACTGGACACGATCTTGGTCCATTTGAACTTATCTTGTATTTATTAAACACCCAAATAAATATTTTATTCTCTTAAATAAATATTTTATTCAAAAACTAGTAAATAAATATTTATTAAATATTTAATAAAATAAATAAATATATTTTATTCACAATCTGGTGAATAAATATTTATTTAATTTATGCAATAAATATAACTTAAATAAATTTATTCTTCACTATTGAGAATAATATTTATTTCATTAATTAAATTCAAATAGAATTTAATCAAGACCACCAGAAACACTTAGTGTGTGAACCTCTAGGATTATTTCTTGTTGGCATTATGCGGGCTTACCTAAAGTCCAAGATTACTATCTATCAACAATTCAAGGCACCCAAGAGAAAGAACTTAAAGTTTCAATGATGACAAAAACATATGAATGATCACTGTGTAATATAATCCCTTTATGACATAATCTCATCAAGAAGGTTTCATGATGGTGTCATAAACCTATATGCTTGATACATTATTCTTTGACTATTTGAAATAAAATCGTCGTTACACTATGGCCATGGAATTTTGGGTGATGGTTCAATTTCAATCAAAGGTCCAAGATATCAACTTCCATAAATATGAAAGGGACAAATCATTTCTTGACTTATCCATTAATAACATTTCATTTGTGATGCACCCAATGTACCATGCTTCTTGCCAACATATGGTGTAATGGTTTTAATTATAAAATCTATTTGCATGAGTCGTGACATGATTTAATGATAATATTAAAGTCTAAGGACCATTACACATGCTTACGGATAGGAATATTCACTAACAACAAAACATGTGGAATTCATATTGGCAGTTTTGTTCTCATAATCTCTCGTCTTAGAGATTACCAAGTATGAACTTCTTAAGAAGAAGTCTCATATACTTATGATTACTTGCACCTGACTGTCTATATACTATGTTTCCCATCATTGTATGTTATCCAACCATAGAACTGTATTAATAATATTTTCATAGCACTTCAAGGTTATCATCATATAGGGGAACTACTATAACCTTATTAATGCAACAAATACTCTAGAACATTATTACATTATGGTCATGAAGAACAATGAACAATATATAATAAGATGTTTAATTTAATATTTAATACATCAAATATTCATGTAATCAAATTATAAATAGTTGGTTCTAGGACACCAACTCTAACAAACTCCCACTTGGACTAGAGACAACTGCCTACAACTTTCAGTCTGCTAGACCTCACATGATAATCATGTTTCTTCTAAGTTAAGGCTTTAGTCAAGGGGTATTCCATGTTATCTTCTATGGAAATACTTTTCACTTCAACTTTGCCTCTTTGAGAAAAATCTCTCAAGAGATGATACTTCTGAATTATGTGTTTCATCTTCTGATGTGACCTTGTCTCTTTTATGAGAGTCACTGTTGTAGTATTATCACAAGAGTGTGATGGGATCTTTACTTTTGGTACCACATCAAGATCTTGGAAGAAATTTCGCACCCAAAATTATTCTTTAACTACCTCAGAAGTTGAAATATACTCAGAATCTACTATAGAATCTTTGACCATATCCTTCTTTGAGCTCTTCCAGCTCAAAACACCTCCATTCAAAATGAAGATGTATCCTATTTGTGACTTCATGTCATCTTGATCAGTATAGAAACAAGAATATGCATATCCTCTGATGACTAGTTCCTCGTCTCCTCCATAAAATAGTAACATATCCTTAGTACACCTAAGATACTTAAGGATATCCTTGACTTCCATCCAATGGCGTTTGCCTAGATCAGCTTAATATCTACCTATCGCACTTAATGCATAGGTGACATCTAGCCTAGTACATAGCATAACATAATTGAATAACCTAATCACTGATTCATATAGAATAATTTCCATTCTATTTCTTTCCTCGTGGTTATGAGGACACATTTTCTTGGAAATATGAATGTCATGTGATGCTGGAAACAATACCCTCTTGGATTGTTCTATACTAAATCTCTTCAGTATCTTTTCAATGTATGTACTTTGACTTAGGCCAAGAAACCTCTTGGATCTATCATGATGGATCTTGATCCTAAGAATATATGATCTCTTTCCCAAGTCTTTCATGGAAAATCAATTATTTAACTATGCCTTAACAAACTATAAGATTGGTATTTCATTTCTAATAAGTAGTATGTCATTAACATATACTATTAAGAAAATGATTACACTCCCACTAAACTGTTTGTATATACAAGTCTCAAATTTGTTCTTTATAAAACCAAATTCCATTATGGATTCATCAAAATGAATGTTCTATAACCTGGGTGATTTCTTTAATCCATAAATGGATTTTTGAAACTTACATATCTTAATAGCATCCTTTGGAGTCATAAACCCTTCAGGTTATTTCATGTAGATATATTCCTGAAGGTTCCCATTAAGGAAGACTGTTTTGACATCCATTTTCCAAATCTCATAGTCATGTTAATCTACAATGAAAAGTAGAATTCTAATGGATTTCAACATTTCAATTGGTGAAAAGTTTTCATCATAGTCAATACCTTGACAATGTTTAAACCCTTTTGCAACAAGTCTCACCTTATAGGTACTAACTTGTCCTTTCATGTCCAGTTTCTTATTGAATACATATTTACAACCAACAGGATTTACATCCACTGGAGGATCTACCAAAATACAGACTTGGTTTTGGTACATGGAATTCATTTCATAATTCATGGATTCTTACCACTTAATAACATTTTGTCCACTTACTGCTTCCTTGTTGGTTATAGGATCATTATTATTAACTAATAATGATTATCCATCCTCAATAACTATAAAACCATGTTGTTCTAGTTATCTAACCTCTCTTATACTTCTACATAGTTCTTGTGTCTCTAGAACAGTTTCTTCTTCCATGGGGCTTTGTGTAATTTGATCCTATACCAACTATTATATGCCTTGAGCCTCGACTTCATTGAATTTTATCTCACTCCCATTATCTCTTTTGGAGATGTGCTCTATCTCAAGGAATATGGTGTGTCTTTCCACTATAACACTTTTGTATGATGGTTCATATAGGTAATATGTTCTTGTTTCCTTAGGGTATCCTATAAAGGTACACTTTGTGCCTCAAGTGAAAGTTTGTTATCTGAAGAGGCCTTAATAAACTCTTCGCTTCCCCACACATGAAAATTCGATAACATCGTTTTTCTTCCACTCCAAAATTCTTATGTAATAACATTTATCGATTTAGTTGGTACTTGTTTTAGTATGTGTGATGTTTTTTTGTAACGCATATCCCAAAAAGGATAATGGAATATTTTCATGACTCATCATTGATCTCACCATGTCCAACAAGGTGAGGTTCTTTCTTTCGCTTACACCATTCCACTAAGGTGTGTAAGGAGAAGTGAGTTGGTATAGGATCCCAAACTCCTATAAGTAATCAATAAAGTCTTGATTAAGATATTCTCCACCTTGATCTAAGCAAAGTTTATTAATATTTCCACCAAGCTGGTTCTCAACTTCATTCTTTTATTCCTTCAAACAGACACCCGGATCAAAATTTATGGCTGTTTGAAGTTTGAGTTGCGTTTTCAACATATTTTGGATCTTTTTTTAATTTTTTTAATTTTTTTAGTCTTCAAATTGTTATTAAATGACTATTACTCCATAATAATTAGCAAATTATTAATTAAAAATATTTTTTTAATTTTTTAAGAAGTCATTTTCACTAAATATCTTATATATTAAGTATATTAAGTTTAAATGTACATTTATACTTATCTAAAATATATTTAAAAATTATATATTATATTTATATATCAATATAACTATATTTATATATTAATATATTAATATATTAATATATTTTTAATTTTTTTTTTGAAGTCGACCCTTTATCAGCGCTTTTAAAAAAAGTGCTGATAAAGCCCCCCCCCCCTTATCAATGCTACTAAACAAGCGCTGATAAAGGGGGTCCCTTTATCAGCACTCATAAAGGGGTGATTTTATCAGTGCTTTTTTTAGCATTGATAAAGGCACCCTTTATCAGTGCTTTTTTGAGCGCTGATAAAGGCACCCCCCTTTATCAGTGCTTTTTCGTTAGCGCTGATAAAGGGGGGGCGCTGCGAAAAACTGTTTTTGAGGTAGTGGAAGCGGGACTCACTGCCAAAGTTACTGGCGGTGAGTCAATGGGAGACACCACCAGAGAACTTGGCAGTGTGTGGCAATAAAGAACGGTGACTCACCACCAAGTTGAGAGCGGTGCGTGGAGGAGATACCGCCAGAGAACCTGGGGTTGTGAAGGAGACACCATCGTAGTGTGAAAAAATGAAAAAATAGCAAAGGAATGGTGGTAATGGGTTGGTAGAAAATGGTAAAGGGAAAATAGTGTTGGTGGTGAATCTTTGGGAGGCTCTGGAGGTGACTCAATTGGTCGTCGTCACATTGCTTCTCGCGGCGAACATAAAAAAATCAACAATAATAAATTATGTTACAAAAATAAATCAATAAATGAAAAACTAAATTAGAGATGAAATTCACAAATTAAAATACACATTTTGAATTGTTAACAACAAAATAAAATTAATTTTAATTTATTCAATTACATAATACAATTTATTCACAATTAATTTAAAGCACATAATTAATAATTAAAAATATAGATTAGTTCAGTTAACTAACAACTCAATTAATTAAAAAATAATAAAATTAAAGAATTAAATATAACAAAGTATTAAAATATTTAAAGAGTATAATTGAATTAATTTAATTATTTAAAGTATTAAATACTAAAGTCAAAAATTATTTATTCACATAAGAATTAATTTAATTAAATAATTAATAAAATAATTATTTTTTAAAAAAATAAAATAAAATAAATAATGAAAGAATGAAAAGAATGAAAATATTAGATAAAAACAAAATAATAAAAAATGAATGTTAAAAAAATTAATTAATTAATTCAAAAGTTATTCAAAATGAAAAAATTAATCAATAATATACATGTTTTCACAAAAACTGATTATTTAAGCAGTAATGTACAAAATTGACAACATTTAGTAATTATTAATTAAAATACATTATTTTGACATTTAAATTACACTAAAGAACAATAAAATATGTGGAAATTGTATTAAAAACAGGCACATCAAACTCCCTCACACTTAAATCTTTGTTTGTCTTTAAAAAAATGCATGCTTTTGTCTTTATAAAACATAAAAATAGATTTGTCATAGTAAGTTCAAAAACGGCATGGTTGGACTTTTAAAAAAGGCACAGAACGAGGTCACACTTTTCAAAGAATGAGTTCAAGCTCCTATCTAGATTCAAAAACACAGTGGAAAATAAAAGGAAACACGTATTCATTAACTTTCAAAGAATTCGTGCCTCCTATATGAAGTCACCTATAGCCCTACTTCAATTCCAATTCAATTTCCAAATCAAGGATTGGTGACATGTTAAATCAAGTGGAATTAAAACTTTGACCAAATGTGCCTTCAATTTTCACCTTCCCCTAGGTTCTAAAAAAATTAAGGTCCAATTATTTCCTCACTTTAATGATTCAACTCCAATGATTTTTAATTAATTCAATTTTTCATTTCATCATTTGGGTTCAAAATTCACCTCACCTAGATGAGTTCATTTTTTATAAGATACTTTATTCTATTTTTTTCAACCATATTTCTTGTGTAGATCACTGTGCCTATAACTTATTGAAATTTAAAATAAATTTTATTTATTAACAGAAACGCACCCAGTGCACCTTGTCTCAGAGACTCACCTTGGGATCTCATTTTCCCATTTTACTCTAATTAAAAGGGTCTTATCATTTGTGTTGGCTTCCTAAAGTGGTTGTTTTTTTATTAAAAGATGGGTCTCCTAGGATCCAATTTAAAAATCCAGTTTCCTAAAGTCATGATCCTAATTCCACAAAAATTTATCCTATCTCACTCCTTTACTTAGTTCCTAAACATAAAATCCATAAAGACAGTGAACAACTCTATTCAACAATCACTCATCCCCAAAAATTTCAGAATCTGAACAACCCTTAACAACTAAATTAGTTATCCTCTAGGTAGGAATGAATTTATGTGCAAAGTGATGCCAAAGTTAGAAGGGGACTAGCGGTGTGAAATGACTCACCTCCAAGTGAGGGTGGACAGAAAAATGATAAAGGGGCAGTGGGTGATTGCGATAGGTGAGAAATTTTGAAAAAAATTGAAAAAAAATTGACCATATTTTTTTAAAAAAAACTTCAAGGGGGTTTGAAGTGACCAGAATGACCCCACTCCCCCATACTTAAAACTCAACATTGTCCCCAGTGTTGATTCTTAAGGTGGGAGATAGAATTAAAAGGTTGTAATAGATGTTGAGGGATGATAAGGAAGTTAAAAAAAATTATTTCTACACCTAAAAGAAAAAGAAAAGAATATATATATATACACGAAAGAAAATTCACAGACCACCACTAGAAAAAAGGGTTTTTTAAATTCCAGCAGCAGTATGACATGAAATGTATAAAGCAATAGTTGAATCAAATTGAATTCAAGGGGTGAAAGTAGGTTTTACAATGTAGTTCATCAAAATATTCAACTCACTAGATTTTAATAAGCTAACACCCAAGAAAAAAATGCAGAATTTCAATTTCAAAAGAACTCATAGGGGAATCCCCCACACTTAGCATCATACAGAAGACATTAAAATATGAACTGAGAAATAAAAATGAAAGAGAATAACAAAACTTCCTTGAATATGAGATTTGACCATAAATTTTCATTCAAAAGATTTTGTTCTGAAACACCAAGTAAAATACTCTGGTTGTTCATCTCCATTACCTGCAAGTTAAGAAAAGAAGTATAAGAATCTAGAATTTAACGTTAAGAAAAATTAAACCAAGGAATTGAGTGGAAGAGGTTTTATCCATATGATGTAGTGGAATGATCCCTTAGTTTTCCTTTGTTGAGTTTCTGGCAGCAACAGATCTCTAGTAGCAAGTCATGTGACACCATCAGACAGAAAATACATCAAAATTGAGAAATAAGCAGCATGAGTTACCTTTATTGAAAAAAAATGCAGAAATAAAAAAGAAAATAGTGCAATAACCATGGGTTAGTTTCCATGAAACACTGATTTTATAGTCCTCAGTTAGAATAGAGACAGCTTCATTCTTCCAGGAGAGAAATGGAAGCCAATCCCTTTGGCTGCCCTTCAAAAAAATGTTTGATCCTTTGACCATTAACCAAAAATCGTCTTTTCTATTCTCTAAATAAATCCAAAACTCCATTAACCAGGACTCTCAAAATGGTAAAGGGTCCTGACCACTTGGTCTTCAACTTAGCTGGAAAAATTTCGAGTCTGGAATTGAATAGCAGGACCCTCTGACCAACTTTGAAAACTCTATTCTGGATTATTGAATGATGAAAATCATTTTTTCTATCTTTATAAATTTCAACATTATCATAAGATTATCTTCTAATTTCCTCCATCTCACTTAGCTCTGACATCCTTATCTCACTAGTAAATTTAAAGTCAAAGTTCAGGGCCTCCATTGCCCAATAAGACTTGATGCAATTCAACAGGAAGATGAAAAGTTTTCCTAAAGAGAAGCTTGTATGGGGACATCCATATGGGAGTCTTCTAAGCAGTTCTATAGGCCCATAAGGCCTTATCTAACTTCACTTACCAATATTTCCTAGATCTATACATTGTCTTCTCCAAGATCTACTTAAGCTCTTTGTTTGACACTTCAGCCTGCCCACTAGACTGTGGGTGGTAGGTGGTACCTGTCCTGTGAGAGAATTTGTACTTATCCATCAAATTTTTGAACTTTTAATTATTTAAGTGAGTTCCATTTTCTATGATGAAAGTTCTAGGCACACCAAACCTGGAAAAAATATTTTTCTTGATAAACTTGACCACACTAGAAGTAGAATTGTTGGGCAAAGTCACTACCTCAACCCATTTGGACATATAGTCCACAACAATAAAAATGTACTAATTCCCATAAGATTATGGGAAGGGTCCCATGAAATCCAACCCTCATACATCAAAAACTTCAACCTCTAAAATACCTTTTTGAGGAAACTATTTTCTTCTTCCTACATTTCTCAGCATCTGACATAGGTCACAGCCTAAGACCAAACTCCTAGATTCTTTGAACAAACTTAGCCAGTAAAAACCAGATTGAAATACCTCCTGATAATTCCTCTCCCCTCCATGGTGTCCACCCCAAGGTGATGAATGACAGCTCTCAAGTATGGGTATCATTTCTTCCTCAAAAACACATCTTCTCAAAATACCATCACCGCACCTCCTAAAAAGAAGAGGGTCATCCCAGAAATAATATTGCAGCTCAAAAATAAACATTTTCCTTTGATTCTGTGAGAGTTCCTTGGGCATGACACCAACTTTTAGAAAATTGGTAAAGTCTGTAAACCAAGCAGACTACTGCACAGAAGCAACAAACAATTGTTCATCAAGAAATGAGGTGTTAATTTCACCTGGTTCCTTACCTTAGGTGTTGGTAAGCCTAAAAAAGTGGTATTACATCACATTATCATCCCCCTTCTTATCCTTAATCACCAAATAAAATCCCTACAATTGAAGGGTTCACCTCATGAGTCTGGGTTTTGAGTCCTTTTTAGCCAACAAGAACTTGAGGGATGCATGGTTAGTAAAAATGATGACTCTAAACCCTATCAAGCACTGTCTAATTTTTTCAAGGGAAAACATCACAACATCCAATTCCTTCCATGTGGTTGAATAGTTCTTCTAGTCATCATCCAGCATCTTGTTGTCATAATAAATGACATGTAGCTTCCTATCTTTCCTTTTCCCCAAAACATCTCCTGCTACCAAATCACTTGCATCACACATTACCTCAAATGGGAGCGGCCAATCTGGGACAGTGATCACATGTGAGGTAGTTAGATTCTCCTTAAGCAAGTTAAAGGAATCCCAACACTTCTCATCAAAAACAAAGGGAGTATCTTTTACCAGTAGTGATCAAAGAGGCCTATTAATTTTAGAAAAATCCTTAATGAACCTCCTATAAAACCCAGCATGTGCCGAAAAACTTCTGATCCCCTTGACATTTTCAGGTGGGGGAAACTGTTGGATGACCTCAACCTTAGAATTATCAACCTCCAACCCCTTCTTATAAACCTTGTGTCCTAACACAATTCCCTCAGTAGCCATGAATTGGCACTTTCCCTAGTTGAGAACCATATTTGTCTCCCAACATTTCTCCAGCACAACTTCCAAATTTTCCAGGCTGTTTTCAAAATTAATTCCCAATACTGAAAAATCATCCATGAAAACTTCAATTATCCTTTCAATCATATCATAGAAAATGGTCATCATGTATCTCTGAAAATTGTTCAGTGCACCACACAAGGCAAAGGGCATCCGCCTGTAGGTAAATTTCCCAAATGGATAAGTGAAGGTGGTTTTCTCTTGAACCTTAGGTGAAATAGTAATCTAGTTGTAACCGGAGTAACCATTGAGAAAGAAGAAAAATTCATTGCTAGCCAACCTCTCCAACATTTGGTCCAAAATGTCATGGGAAAATAGCCCTTTGTTATGGCATCATTGAGTTTTCTATAATCTATACAGACCCTCCATTTGTTCAAATCCCTCATTTGTATTTTCACATTCTTTTAATGTGTGACCATTATCACACCACTCTTTTTGGGGACAACCTAGATAATGTAAAGACCCAGAAATTTCAAGGAAATTTTTTTTCTTAATTCTTTGGAATTTTATGAGTCTGCAGTTTTTGACGGAACTTGATTCCGAGGCCCGGTGTGCCCGGAATCAATTTCTGAAGTTTTGTTCGGGTACGCTCAGTAAATGTATGTGCACGTTTTTCAATCTTTTTAACCGGTGCTCAGAATTGAAATCTGAGGCCACCTATGAACTCACAGCACCGGTATTCACTTAAGGGTACCTTTACCACAGTTGCGTTTTCTCGGGAGGAGAAGTTAATATTTGGGGATTTATCTTAAATTAAATAAAAATTGTGGTGGTACACAATTTTATTTTGAGAAGTGGTTATTTCCTCCAAGAGGAAGTTAGGGGTGGGGCCCACTCCCCACATAACCTCCCATGAAAGGAATTAGTGTGGTGGGGCCCACACGAACCCAAACCCTTTCACCTCCCCTCAACTCCCTTAAACTCCCATGAAACCCCTTATTAATTCTTATAACTCTCCACCTTCTTCCTTAATTATTTAACACCTACCCTCATTATGGTGGAGCCTCTCCACCTCCCACCCTTTGATTATGCCACCACATCCAATTAATAACTTCATTAATTAATTGGAACCACTCTTTTGAAACAATTTGAATTTCATGGAAATTATTTTAAAATTGAGAGGCCTAATATAATATTTTCCTTGGCAAATATTTTGGTGGGGGGACCTTTAGAGAATTAGAGGAGAGCTTCATTCTTCCATGAAGAACGTCATACTCTCTCGGCGAAGAACACTCCACGACTTCTCTTATCTTCTTATTCCTCCACGTCAAGGGAGAAGACACTGCTCGCAAGAAGCGTCGCCTACGACAACGACTCTTCCTCCAACGTTGATGGGATGACATCGTTCTTATGCGACGCTTGACTACCGCGACGCTCGTCTTCCGTGACTCGATGACGTGCGGCGTCAATTACGAGGTAGGGGGTTTGCTTTAATTTTAATTGAATAAAATTGTTCTTCGTTCTTCGTTGAAACCATGTTTTATCTTCGGCCATATGATACCGCCTAACGCGGAGGGCACAGGCCGAACGAACACGGCCCGACAACCCTTCGTTGATCCTTGTTTTATTTTGATGGAGGTGGTGACGGAAGAGGTGGCGGTGACCAGAGGAAGCGGCGGCCGTATGCCAGCCACGTGGAGAGGAACCGTGGCCCGCATCCATGGGCCGCTCAGCTGAAGAAGAACCAGCCAGCCAAATCTGGTCGGGCTAGAGGACCATGGCGCCTCTAAGGCGCCGCACTGCGGAGAACCGAGGCCCGCGCTCCGCGGGCCGCTTCGGTGGCGAACCGTCCGGCTTGTTATCCGGCCATGTTGAAGAGGTCATGGCACTCAAAGGTGTCGTGTGGGAGGACAGCGGCCCACCCGTGCGGGCCGCTCACGCCGGGAAGTCCGGCCGGCTTTGGCCGGCCGGACAAGATAGGCGGCGCCGCCAGTTCGGAAAACCGGGGGGTCACGCCCCCTGCATCTCTCGGCCAGCCGGGCCGAGCCGCGGGCCCGTCCGCGCCACACCGGTCCAGGACATGCCACATCGGGCCAGGTCGCTCCGCGCCGCGCTTCATCAGGTCAGGCCGACCCCCCAGTTGGGTTGGACCCATTGAACCGGGTCGGGCCCTTTTCACTTAAACGTGAATAGCTTTAAGACCGCACGTCTGATCGACGCATCGTCTGCTGCACTGGGATCCTCATGATGAGGAGGTTATTTTTCGATACTCTAAGTGAGTTTTGGTCAACTTTGGAAGACGGTCGGGATTGGAATGAGCATAATTCCAACCAGGCCCCTGGAACGAAAAAGCCAATAACTCTCAGATTGGGCGTCCGATTGAAGCGTCGTCTGTCATGTTGGGTTTCTTTTGACGAGATGGAACTTCGAGATACATCATCTCGGGACTTCGTGACAGATGATGTATTGTTTCCCCTTTTTCTCGAGGAGCGGACCCTCCCGAAATCGAGTGTGTTGTGTGCAGGAACCCTAGAGATAGCTGCGACGACTATCGTACTGGGATCCTCCGTGGGTTCGATGACGATGACTACTGTACTTGGATCCTCCGTGGGTTCGGTAGCAATGAATATTGTACTTGGATCCTTCGTGGGTTCGGTAGTGATGACTACTGTACTTGGATCCTCCGTGGGTTCGGCAGCGATGACTACTTTACTTGGATCCTCCATGGGTTCGGCAGTGATGATTACTGTACTTGGATCCTCCGTGGGTTCAGCAGTGATGACTTTTGTACTAGGATCCTATGTGGGTTTGGCAGAGGAGATGATTCAGAGGCTACATCTAATCATCTCCACCCCTCTTCATGAGTTGTATATCTGTGTGAGCTGAGTCTTGACTTTCAATCAATATCATCGATGTGATTGACTTACTATCATGTGTGGACTGGGTTGTGATTGGGCTCGAGAGTTGGAGTCTAACTATTATTGATAACTTAGGTATATGTATGAGCATATACCTAAGTAGATTTGGATGATACTTCATTTTTGTATCCTTATTTTGTGGTTTATCCTTCGTGGATTCTGGGAGACCTTCAGGGGTCTCGGAGTCCCTACTGAGTATCGTATACTCACCCCTGCATGGGCTATGCCCACACTATAACTTAGGTATATGTATGGGAATATACCTAAGTAGAGTTGTATGATACTTCGTTATTGTATCCTTCTTTTGTGGTTTATCCTTCGTGGATTCTGGGAGACCTTCGGGGGTCTTGGGGTCCCTAATGAGTATCGTATACTCACCCCTGCACGGGCTATGCCCGCACTACATTATGTTGGATGCAGACGACGGACAACACTGATCGAGGTTGAGGCTTGTGGAGCTGGACGGTACCCAGAGGTGGACCACTTGGCGAGACGTACACGGAGCGGATGGTCGGACCCGAGGTGCTGAGGAGGCCATCTGTACCCACCCTTCAGGTGGGATTCCCGGAGGACGACTCAACGGTTGTTGTTTTCTTTACTGCAGTTGTACTATTTTTTCTGTTGTACTGTACTTACTGTTGGGCTTGTATTTCCGGACTCTTTCCTTTCAACACTTACTTTTGTATTCAGAATTACTTAGTGCTATCTTCTGTTGCTTACTCTGTTGTGTTTGATTACTTTTATAAAGGAAATGTCTTCCCTTTTTATCGGGATTTACGCCTTTGGTGCTAGTCGCCAGCCCCTGGCCTATAGAAGGCAGGCTTGGGGTAGTCATGGCACGGGCCCTGAGGATGGGTCGTGACAGATAAGACTTACCTAGGGGATTTTAGAAATGGGAAATATTATCCCAGTATCAAGCGGCTTGATCACTTCTTCTCTCACTGCTTCTTTCATGTTTAGGTTAAGGATCCTTTGGAATTCCACTCTTGGATTACACTTAGGTTCTATGGGAATTTTATGCATGAAAAAGTATGGATTAATCCCCTTTATGTTATCAATTGTCCAGCCAATAACATATTTGAATTTCCTTAAAACACTCAACAGGTTTTTCTATTGACTTTCTTCCAACTTAGATGAGATGATCACTGGAAGGGTGGAACTCTCCCTGAAAAAGTAATATTTCAGATGGGTAGGGAAGGGTTTGAATTCAATAATGGGTGGTTATTGGTTTGAGGTAAGACACTTGGGTCGGGGTGGACTAAGGTCTTCATGCTACCTCTTGAAGAAGACGGTGTAAAAGGCTTCCTCCTCATCACTGTTACTACCAAAAAAAATCCTTACACTTAGACTTATCTCTGGGGGATAGAATGTGTTCCAAATAAAACTCATCCAGAGTCTCCAAAAACTCTCCCTCAAACTCATCAAAAGTCTCTCTATCATTACTTGAGGTAATCCCCGTGAAAGTTGCAGAAGGGATCTCAGGTTCACCATTGATCTCCTCTAGCATCCTCAATAACTCCTCTTCATCCTCATCAATAGTACCCTCAGCTACTAGTAGCTCGTCCTTGGGAGAGACTGGGTGGGTGTATTCTTTGATTTTCTTAAAAACATTGAATTCTTATTTTTTTCACCCAAGTTGAAAATCAATTTTCCCTTTGAAACATCTATCACAGCTCCCCTTGTGGCTAGGAAGGGCCTACCAAGGATGATAGGTATCTCCCGGTCACACTCCATATCCAGTATGAGAAAGTCAGCAGGTAGAAAGATTTTACCTACTCCCAATAGAAAATCATCAACCCTACCCACTTGGTGAGTAATAAACCTATCAGCAAGTTATAAGACAACAATGGTGGGATAGGGAACTCCTGGTCTCAAGTGTTGAAAAAGTGAAAGAGGTATCAAGTTGATGCTAGCTCCTAAATCATAAAGGCATTTATACTTACCACCTCTATCCCCAAAGGTGTAGGGGATGATAAATCTTCTTGGTTCATGGATCTTAGGAGGTATCCTATTCTGCAACACTGCTCTACACTCCTCTTTCAAGCTATAGGTGGAAAACTCTTCCAGGGTCTTTTTGTTTGAACAAATTTTCTTGAGTGGTTTTAAGTGGTATGGACTTTATATGAGAGATTCCAATAATGGGATGTCAATGTTAAGCTTCTTAACAGCTTTTAAAAACTTCAGCAGCTCAGAATCAAGAGTTAGTTTTTTTATTCATTGTGGGAAATGGATTGCAGGGGCAAAGTTTTTAACAATTGTGGGCATCCCTATAACTTAATTTTCAGGATTTTTCTTCCCTTTATTATATTTTTTTTCAAGACATTTTATTTTGGTGCTTCTTCTAGAACAGTAGAAACCATAGGGTTTCCAGTGCTGATGTCCAAATTTCTAGTTTCATCATTTTCTAGATTTGAGCTTTCAGATTCATCCAAATTTTGATTTTGAGCAGTTTGGGGTTCTTTCCTAGGCTCTTAGTGTGTCTAGAGACCACTTCTAATGGTCACATTCATGGAATTTTCTCTTGGGTTGGCTTCAGTAGTACTTGGAAACTTACCTTTGTTTTTACTGCCCACATCTCTAACCAACTGGCCCATTTGAATTTTTAGATTTTTAATTCTTACATCCATTTTTAATTTTTCAAAATCATTTTTAGACTTTTTTCATCAAATATCCCAATCAATTTTTGAAACATAACTCTCACCTTATCTTTTGAATTGGATTATTCAAGTTTGGGCTGAGATTGGGGTTGGAATTGCTGCCTAGGAGGCTACTGGAAACTAGGAGGGTAAGTAGGTCAAAGGACTCTCTGCTCCCTCCAAGATAGGTTTGGCTAGTTTATATACCCCAGATTATAGGTGTTTGAAAATGGGTCTTCCCTAGGTTGTATCCTAGGACCATAACCAGCAAAATTGGCACTCTCAGGAGCTTGGGTGGGCATGTCAAAAATTGGGATAGTAGGTTTGTGAGTTCCCATACATGAAATAGTGGTGGCATTGATCCCTAATAGTGTTCTAGGTGTTCTCATTGATAAAATCGGCAACTTGGGATTCATCTTGTGGGATAGGGGTGGATTCCTTCCTAATAAAGGTTCTTCTCCTAGAGCATTTTATGAAAAGGTGTTGAAAATATATTTAAGCTCATCATTTATCCTATCACTAAAGTCCCCTCCATCAGATTGATCTTCCAAGGTTTTGTGGTAAGGGTGAGACTATTATAAAAGGTATCCATGAGGAACTGGGGGGTGCACTGGTGGTTTAGACATTTTCTAAGTAGTCCCCTAAATCTACCCCATGCTTCATGAAAAATCTCTCCCTTATCTTGTAGGAATCTGGTGATTTTATGCCAAATCTCATATGTCATTCTCCTATGATATAATTTCATGGTGAAAGCATTATAGACTTGATCACAAGTGAAAAATATTTCTTCCTCTAATATTTGAAACCATGACCTAACATTTTCCTTGAGACAGAGTATAGTGACCCAGCCTTTTTTACATTACTATTACATCATTATGAAGATAAACAACATAATATTATTACACCACAAGGGTACAGATGTTTACTATATTGAGAAAACTAGAACCATACATAAAATTTACAACATCAAACATAAAAATTTATTTAATTCCTTCTTCTCTAGCTTCTTAGTGGATCTTAACCTCTCCTTAGTACATGTAGTCACCTGAGGATATACATCAAAAATGGGTGATCTAAAATCCCAGTAATAGGATAGACATGAACAATATAAACATGGGTGATCACAATCATAACATAGGAAAATGATCATGAACATGAGAGGAAGCATTAATAAAAGACTTGAAATGTGGAAATGCATAAAAATGAAACATCATGTCTTAGTGGTCAACTAACACACATAGTTGTGAACAAAACTAGAATCATTTTCACACATCATTTCACTTTATCTCATGAGATTCATCACTTTACCCAATGAATTGGAGCGTTGTATAATTTTGGGCACACTTGTCACATTCAAACATTCATATTACGCTATATAATTCTGGGCACACCCATCACATCATAACATTTTCATTATCATGCATTCCACATAGAACATATATCAATAATGAATGTAAATAACCCATGTAAAGGAATTAATTTCATCTCATAATAACACATTCATAAACTTTGGGTTCCCAAAAAAAAGAGGGAATGACATACTTGATACAAGAACCATCAACCTAAAGTGAGAAGTAAAATGTGTGACATAAACTCTAGTGGAAAACATTTACATCCCAGAAAATGTAAGATAATGATGAAAAATGATATTTTAAGGAGTAACCATACCAAAAATGTAGTGAAAGAGGGATAACCTGAAGAAAGTAAGTTGGGTTTGAGAATTTCTCCTTACCTTGTATCTAAATGCTTTATTCACTTTAAAGGCCTTTATAATGACATTATATTCATTAATTAGAAATTCTAGAACCTTTATACATGAATATGGTTCATTATGGTTCATTTAATTTCTTTTATGGGCCTTTGGATAAGTTATAGAGTTTAAATTCTTTGTTTGGGAGTGTTAATTTCCTTAGCTTTTATGAACGTTTAACTTGTATTCATGAACGGATGTTCATTTAAAATGTGGTTGTACATCTAGATTTGTTAATGTATAATATTAGTGAAATTACAGAGATATAAATGATCTTATAATGAATTTATTTATGTACCATGAAGATGAATCATTAGATAAAATTTAATGATGGTCATTTTTGGTTAATTTGGGTGGTATTTCGATCACAATGAACTTGCTTTATTTTATCACTAAGTTTCATGTAAATAAGTTAGTTTTAGAAAATAAAAGGGGATAAAAAATACACTTTAAAATCTATTTTCAACCATTTTATGGTTTTATTTAAATCCTTGAAGGTGTTTAATGAAAATGGAAGTGCATCGCTCATGATGTAGGTAAATTAACACATCATAGGCAACAATTTATTTTTTTTTATTAACAAAGAGAGGGAGGGAGGATTATAGTGAATAATCTTACATTAACATGATATCATTCCATTATATCAATCATAATGGAGTTATCATGAAATTTGGATAATATAAGTTGAGTATAAGAGAAGAAAATTGTTGGTCGGAGTAGTTTACTCAAGTGGGGAGGGGTGAATTGAGTAACTATAAAAAAAATTGTTACAAAAATATTATTTTAAAAGAAATGATTTTCCCCAAATTTAGATACAGCCCAGTTAATCAAGGTTATACTATTATAAGAGTTTGACTGTTTGAACAACTTCTTAGAAGATTGATTAAGTCTCAGTAATCTTAATATGCATTATTAATATTACTTTTGAAGTTATCCTACTAAGACAAATCAGTTATAAATTATTTCCAAGACTAACTATCAAAGTGAAATTAGAGTTTTCTAGATTATGAAATCAAGAAGTAAAACAGAGAAGACTAAAAAATAAATAGCACAGCGGATATAAAACAAGTGGTTCATCTCAAGCAGAGACCTAATCCACTCCACTTGGTTATCACCTTCCACCAAGCATTTTATATAAATAAAATTTGATCCACACCCTGGATCGGGGTTAACAACAGTACACATACTGTCCAGGTCACACAGGGACCTCTTCCATAGTTTTTGTGGGTAAACAAAAACAATAACCAGGCCACACGGGGACCTCTTCCAAAGTTGTCATGGGTAAATAGAAATAGAGAGTTTGGTGTAAGGATTTAGAAATCCTTCAGTTTAGCACAGGAGTCGGTGTGTGTGTGTGGAATATACAGAGTGCACACACTGCTCGAAAGGCAAGTAAAAGAATCACTAAGAGAGAGTAGATATGAGTTTAGAAAGGATCTAGTGATTTTAGGTGTAGCTTTGGACTCCTTTGTTTTAGCAATAAATGATTCTGAGTCCTTCTCTGGTTTTTGTCTTGAAAAATAGAGTGTCGCGATTTAGCTTGTGTTCTCCACGAGTTTTGACAATGTGAATATATTCTCTAGATTCCAGTGTACTTCATATATTCTTCAGTAGAGTTGGATTGTATGCATGTGAAAATTCTTTCTTTGAAAATATTGCAAAGTGTTCTTCGTGGTCGTGCTCACATGCTTGTTTTCTGTTCAGTATCACGCTCTATGGTTGTTGGGCACTCTTCAATATTTATCTTCGAATGCATGAGATTTAGCCGACAGGTTCCATGTGTTTCGTGCCTCATACCTCATACTATGTCTACAAAGAAACATTAATTATGTCAGTGCATTAAAGGCATCAAATATGACCGTTAAAAATTAAATTGAAAAATGAAAAAATAGTTTAAGAAACGGTGTCACAGTAAGTTGTGAGAATGGTGTCTCCTTCACGGTGTCTGAGTGTCATGGTGTCTGAGTGTCACGGTTTGAGTGTCACAATGTCTTGCTCATGGTGTCTTGGTCACGGTGTCTGGTCTTCACGGTGTCTTGGTCACGATGTCTGATCTTCACGGTGTCTTTGTCACAGTGTCTTGGTCATGGTGTCTGGTCTTCATGGTGTCTTTCTAATGGTTTCTTGTCTTCACAGTGTCTGGCTTACTGTGTCTGGTCTTCACAGTGTCTTATACTTAGGAAAATAACTATATTCAGACTTAAATAGTAATATGCATGAAATAGATTGAGCTTAACCATTATAAATCATGAGAGAACTTAAAACATAAATACACATGATTGGATATGATTTATAGGAGTTAACTAGGTTGAATGAGATTTTTGATAAGTAAAGAGATTTGGGATCATTAATGAGACTTGTGATAATTAATGAGATTTTTGATCATTAAAAAATGATTAATACATGAGGATCCCAACAATCTCCACCTTTTTTATGATCACAAATCATGTGCAGTAAGAGCATAAATTGGATGCAACTATAGATAATGTAATATAGAATATAACTTGTCCCCCTTTTGGGATTATCAAAAATTTAAAAGAAGATAGGGTAATCAGTTCACATTCCATTAAAATTAATTAGAGTGTAGTACAACATAAAGTGGAAATACAAAAATCAATGACATCCCCATCAAAAAGTAGTAAGCACTGGTATTCTTCAAGGATTGGCCTTCTCTTTGCCTTTATTAGCAGCATAAGAGGAATCCATAGGTGCAGTGGCTGATGTGGTAGAAGACAGAGACATGGTAGATAGAGAGGGTAAAGGGAGACCTTCGAAGACAGATGGAGCCAATGTAGGAGCAGTGGAAGATCTTGGCAGTTGCTGATCAAGGATGACAGGCCTGATCTAACTAAGAGCTCGGCCAACTGACATGGCAGTTGAAGCTAAGGCGGAAGTGAATGTAGGTAGTCCAGGTCTAAGAGGAGCAGCCGCTGGAGCAACAATTGTTGTGCTCTGAACATGGAGATATGGTCTCGGAAGTTTGATGGAATCGGTAATGATTTCTCCACCATATTGCATGGCCTTTTCAAAATCATCTTTGTTCTCCATGAACTTGTCCAACAATCTGGTAAACTCAGTTAACTTCTGGACTTGGTTTTTGAAATCTTGGGTTACAGGAGGAATTCTCGGATTCTTTACCAGATATTTGAAATGGTTGGTCATATCATTCTTGGAGAAAATACGGTTGAAATAGAAGTCCACTTTATTAGAGATCTCCTGATGGGAATCATTGGCAATCTTGGAATGAATTTGCACAAGATCAAGAACTCTATCACTGTTCTTGATAACTTCATATAAAGAATTCACATTAAAGCCACTTAAAGAATTCTGAAGGTCTTCTTGGACTATCGATCTGAGCAAAGAACTGTCCAAGGCAGGTGTAGAGGATTCAACAGAGGGATGAGAAGCTTTGACGGCTATGGTTAGAGACTTAAGTTGGTTCAGTACCTTTTGAAGACAGCCAATGTATTCATCAGTGAGTTTATTTAGTTTCACCATAAGCTCTCTCATTTCTTTCAACAACTTTTTGTGCCTTTCTGCAATCTTTTCATCAAAGGATAATAGGTAAGGGTGAATCTGTGACACAACATCTTGAGAAATTTGAGACACATAAGGTTCTAGAGAGGCAGCAACAGGTTCTTATCTGGAATGTAGATGTTTCTAAATATCTTCCACCATGCTTCTCAGGGTTGAGACTTCACTACTGAGCAACCTATTTTCAACTCTAACTTCTTGAATTTCATGGAGCATTTTGGGTTGGATCTGCCAGATAATTTTCTCCAAAAGCAGTGAGGCATCTCTATCACTCATATTTTCACAGCACGAGGTTGGGAGTTCAAGAGCTTCTCAACTCCAGATAAAATAGTATCTCCAAAATCCTTCAAATTGTCCTTACTGACAAAGGACAGCTATTCAGGTACAGGTTCAGGTGCAGGAGGTGGTACAGGGGCAGGTTCTGGTTCTGGTTCTTTCTCATATGCAAAGTTAGAAATTGACTTCAACTGAAACAGTGAGGAAAGATCAAGCCCAGTGGCAGTAAATTGCTGGGACTCACTCACATCATAAAATCTAGGGAATTTATACTGAGTTTCCATAGGACTAGACTCAGTCAGATGGGATGCTTCATTAGTCTCAAGATTTTGGGTTTCCTCCCCCTCAATAGATGCTTCTTTTTCAGGATCTTGAGGCTCAGGAACTAGTTCTAAATTCACAGTTTCATCTCTTAATTCCTCAATCATCTCCTGTCTAGCCAACTAAAAGGCTATCTTCATCCTCTCTTCAGCAGAGGGTATCAGTTCAGGGACAGGTTGTTCCTCTGGGAGTTCTTCCAGATTTGCTTCTTCCATAATAGGGAGTTCTTCTAGATTTGTTTCTTGCATAGCAGGGAGTTCTTCTAGATTTGTTTCTTGCATAGTAGGGAGTTCTTTTACTACAGCCTCTTCCATAATAGGTAGTTCTTCCAGAACAGGTTCTTCCATGACTTGCTGCTCAGATTCTGTCACCACTAATTCTTTTTCAACCTCGGGTTGGATTTCCATATTGATATCAACTCTAGGGGCAGGAGGTTCTTCTTCAAGAACAACAGGAGGAATAATAGGCCTTTCTTCCTCAACAACAACTTCTTCCCTATAAGGTACTTCAGCTTCTTCTTCTTCTTCTGAATACTCACCAAGTTCATCTGGTTCCAAACCAGGATCAGAAATATCCTTCTACCTTGATGGATAATCCACAGGATTAAACTTTTCATAAATCTTATCGTTTTTCTTCTACCCAATCCTTTTTCCAAGGGTTCCAATTTATTTTCATTCTTCTGATGATGGGTTTAGAGAGATAGTACTCACAATCCATAAGCACTTCTACATTGTTTCCAACTACACCTTTTGCAACAAGCATGGATGAAATCAACCGAGAGTAGAACAGAGAGGTGGATTTGGATGTTACCTTGATCAACTCACACATATAGGGAATGATGTACTTGCACAGGTTGATTTTGTATCCTTTCTTTATAATATGAATCAGAAACACATCTTGATACTTTAATATAGAAAAGTCACCTTTCCTCGGGCTAACTAGATTTTGAACAAATTTAAACAACAGCCTTATTTCTCCATCAAGTTTAGCAGTTATGGCCCTTCTCTTGGTGCCATTCCCGGTTAGGGTTTTCAAAGCATCTTCAAGGTCAAAGAAATCAGTTGTAGGAGGGGGTTCTCTTTGATAACCATCACAAATTCATTTTTGAGGTATCCTAAGGCATGAAGCCCGTAACCTCGATGATAAGGAGAATCTTTGGCTATTAATACATCTCCTCACAACAAATATTTCACCAGAGTCAAAAGAAAATTGTGCGTACTGGTAGAACTGAGCAACTAACCTCAGATAAATGGGTATATTCTCCCTTGAGAACCATTCTAACCAGCCTTGTTCTCTTAACACTTTCAGGACTAGATATTTTCTAGATAAAATCCATTCAGGGCAGATTTCTTTTTTAGGTACGACACTTCAATTTACCAGGTTCAGATTCAGAGGCCCTTCGGGTGTCAGCTTGGGTGCTATCTTCTTCTTCTTCGGGTAGTGCTTCTCAGGTGTGGATGACTAAGGACGTTTCATTCTTGGCATCCACTGAAGGTTCAAGAGAGGGATAGAGAGAGGGTTGCAAGGTTGAGAGGGTTCAAAATGAGTGAGTAGGAGAAATTCTAGGTGAAGAACCGAGTGAAAACTCTTTGTTTTATCATTTGGGAATGTCAAACGTCACAAAAACAAAAACGCGGGAAAGTAAAAGAGGTGAAATAAAAATTACCGTGATACGGGTTTAAAGAAAATCATAAATAATTTTCACGGTGAAACAACGATCGGTCGTCACGGTGCGACAGTAAGTGGTTATTACGGTGAGACAGCAAGTGGTCGTCATGGTGAGACAGTGAGCAATCATCACGGTGAGACAGTAAGTGGTTGTCACGGTGAGACAGTAAGTGTCAAACCGTGAATACAAAGTGCTAGCGGTGAGACCGTAAACATGAGAGACAGTAACTTAGAAACCGAAATCATGAAACAGTAAAGTAAAACATAGTGAAATATTGAACAGTAAGACAAGTAAGATATCTATTTGAGATTTATCATGCCAAGGTCATGTATAATGTAGTCTATTCTCTCAAAATTTAATGGTTTAGTGAATATATCAGCAAGTTGATATTCAGTACCAATGAATTCCAAGGTGATATCACCTTTTTGATAATGATCTCTCAAAAAGTGTTGTCTTACATCAATATGTTTTGTCCTAAAATGTGAAATAGGATTTTTTTGAGATGTTATAGCACTTGTGTTGTCACAATTTATTGGTACATGTCTGAATTGATATCCATAGTCTAGTAATGTGTGTTTCATCTACAAAATTTGTGCACAACAACTGCCATCATCTATGTATTCATCTTCTGCAGTAGATAATGCAACAGAATTTTGTTTCTTACTACACCATGATATCAGTGACTTTCCTAAAAGGTGACATGTTCCAGAGGTGTTATTTCTATCTAACTTACATCCTCTGAAGTCATCATTATAATAACTAACTAGTTCAAATGATTGTCCTTTAGGATAGAACAGTCCTAGATTGGGTGTATGCTTGAGGTATTTAAAAATTCTTTTAACAGCATTTAAATGAGATTCTTTAGGATTTTCTTGAAAATGAGCACCCATACACACACTAAACATAATATCCAGATGGCTAGTAGTTAAGTAGAGTAAACTTCCAATCATTCCTCTATAAGTGGTTTGATCAACAGATTTTCCATCTGTATCAAGATCCAACTTACCAGTGGTACTCATGGGAGTGTCACTACTTTTAGTGTTATCCAATCCAAAACATTTTAGAAGATCTCTAGTGTATTTACCTTGATTTAAAATAATTCCATCATTGTTTTGAAAGATTTTAAATCCAATAAAGAATTTTAGTTCACCCATTAAGATCATTTCAAATTCGTTTTGCATCATTTTAGAAAAATCAATACATAATGAATTTTTTGAAGATCCAAAAATAATATCATCTACATAGATTTGAACTACTAAAACATCATTAGAAATTCATTTTATAAAGAGAGTAGGATCAGTTATTCCTTTTGTAAAACCTTTGGAAATAAGAAAAGTACTCAATCTGTCATACCAAGTTCTTAGAGATTATTTTAAACCATATACAGCTTTTGATAGTTTGAAAATATTATTGGAAAAATGAGGATTTTTAAATCCAGGGGGTTGTTTAACAAAGACATCCTCAGCTATATACCCATTTAAGAATGCACTCTTAACATCCATTTGATATAGTTTGAAATTCAGATGTGCAGCATAATCAAGTAGGATTCTAATGAATTCAAGTTTGGCTACTAGAGAAAAGGTCACCTCATAGTCAATTCCTTCTTCTTGACTGTAGCCTTGTACAACTAATCTAGCCTTGTTTCTAACTATGTTTCCATCTTCATCTACTTTATTTCTAAACACCCATTTAGTTCCTATGGTGAATGTGTCCTTGGGTCTTTCAACAAGTTTCCAAACTTTGTTTCTTTCAAAATGATTAATTTCTTCTTGCATAACCATTACCCAAAATTCATCATTGATGGCATCATCAATGTTTTTAGGTTCAAGTTGTGACAGGAATGCTTGATGTTCAACCTGATTTCTAAGAGAAGCTCTAGTTTGTGTTCCTTTCTCTAAGTCTCCTACAATAGCATCTAAGGGGTGGTTTTTAAGGGTTCTAACCTTTCTAGAAAAAGAGGGACTAGTAATTTCAGGTTCATCAATAGATTCTGGTTCATTATGACTCGATTGAAGATAATTTCCAGAATCAGAAGTTTGCACAGATTCTTTCACAGAGGAATTTGAGGATTTTGAGTTGATTTTCAGATTTGATACATCATCCTTCAGATTTTCTAGGATAGTTCTAGGATCATGTGGATCTATTTCATCAAACTTGATATGAACAGATTCTTCCACACATTTAGTTCTCTTATTGAATGCTCTATAGGCTTTATTTAATATTGAGTAACCTAGAAAAATTCCTTCATCACTTTTGGATGAAAATTTGTCAATATTATCCTTAGTGTTGAGAATAAAGACTTTTCAAAAAAAACTCTAAAGTAATTAACCTTAGGCTTTCTATTTTTCTAGAGTTCATACGGGGTCTTTTTGAGAATTGGTCTAATCAAGACTCTATTGATTATATAGCATGTTGTATTAACAGCTTCAGCCCAAAAGTAAATAGGTAAGTCATATTCACTAAGCATTGTTCTAGAAAATTCTTGCAGGGTTCTATTTCTTCTTTCTACAACACCATTCTGCTGAGGTGTTCTAGGGGCAGAGAAATTGTGAATATAACCATTTTGTGAGAAAAAGGATTCAAACTCTTGATTTTCAAACTCACGGCCATGATCACTTCTTAAATATTTAATTTTAAGTCCACTAAGGTTTTCTAAAGACTTGGCATACTTAGTAAAGTAAGAGTAGGCTTCACTTTTGTGATCCATAAAAAAAGTCCAGGTATATCTAGAAAAATCACCTACCAAAACATAAACATATTGCTTCCCATTTAAACTAAAAACTCTAGATGGTCCAAATAAATCCATGTGAACCAATTCGAGAGGTTGAGAAGTAGAAACTTCTTTCTTTGGTTTGAAAGATATTTTTTGTTGTTTTCCCTTTTGACAAGGGTTACACACTTTGTCATGTGGAAACTCAAGTTTGGGTAAGTTTTAACTTGGACTTTTCTATTTATCTTTCTAAGAGAGTGAACATTATAGTGTCCTAGTCTCCTGTTCCAAATCCAAGATTCTTTATGAAATACACTTAAGCATGAAACATTTTGAGAAGTTAAGGAATATAAATTAATAGAATAAACGTTCTCATTCCTTGATGCAGAAAATACTAATTCATCTTTAGAATTAAAGACATTACAGGCATCATTTTCAAATTTAACACGATATCCATCATCACATAATTGTGAGATACTAAGCAGATTATATTTTAAGCCATTAACAAACAGTACTTTAGAAATTAATATTTAATCAGAGTTACCAATCTGGACTAAGCTAATGATATTGCCTTTGGCATTGTCACCAAATGTGACATGTCCTCCATCTACTTTTATCAGATTATTAAAGCATGAGTAGCCTCCTGTCATGTTCCTTGAACACCCACTGTCCAAGTACCATAGATTATTTCAGGAGCTCTTTAAGAATCTTTCTTATAACATGATCAAGAAAAGACAGATTTTGGTACCCATACTTGTTTGGGTCTAGTAACATTAGTAATAAGTGCTTTAGGAACCCATATTTGTCTCATAGGTTTCCTATAAGCATTATGTAAATTATTTGAAAAATAAAATGTATTTGGTCCACAAAAACTTGAAACAGTAGAGTATGTATCATTACTCGAGCTAGTTGAGTTTTTTCCAGAACTGGGAACAAAACTATATGTCCTAGACTTGGAAACAAAAATCGTTCTACTAAGGTTTCTTTTACCAGGTTGATAACCAATGCCAGTATTGTATTTAGGGGCAATTTTTTTTCCTAGCATTTGGGTAAGGGTATTTTTTCCATTAGTAAACTTTTCTCAATCACTTTTTAATTGCTCATTAGACATTTTTAATTCATTTTTTTCTTTGATCAGTTGAGCATTTTTCTTCTTTTCAGTAGTAAGTTTAGATTTAACATTTGCGGTGAGAGCATGTTGTTTCTTCAATGATTTATATTTATCTTTTAATTCATTGCATGTATCTTCAAGCATGTTGCAATATTCAAACATTTCTTCATTATTCATATTTTTAGAGTCACTTTCCTCTTCAGAATAGTATGAATTATGCATAGAAGAGTTCAGTGTTACCTCATATGTGTTTGTCATAAAACACATATTGGCTTTGTTAGCCTGTTCATCATGTGATATCTCTAAGTCGCTTGAACTATCCTCAGAGGCACTCCAGGTTTCTTTCATTTCCTTTTTGTACTTCTTGTCCTTATCCTCATACTTCTTCTTATATTTTAGATTTGGACAGTCAGCTTTTATATTTCCTTTGAGCTTACATTCATAGGATACAATTTCATCAGTTTTATCACTTCTTTTCTAGTCCTTTTTTCAGTTTCCTTTTTTATCATTCCTGCCCTTGAAGTTAGGCTTTCTGAAAAAGTTATTTTTGTAAACTCGTTTGAATCTTCTGACCAGTTGAGCCATCTCCACATCACTGTCAGGTGATGATTGTTCAGTGGTGGAACTTTCTACAGAAGTTTCCAGTTTCCCTTTGTCTTTGTGCTTTGAGAAGGTGGTCTTGAATGCTACAGATTTCCTCTTGGGTTCATCCTCCTCTTCTTTGTTAACTTTCAACTCTTCCTCATACATCATCAGTTTCCCAATGAGTTCTTTTACAGGTAGCTTGATGATGTTGCACAATTATCTAATTGAGACAGAGGTTCCCCTCCATCTGTCATGTAGACATCTAAGGATTCTCATGATCTGTTCTTTGGTAGTGACTTCTCTTCAAAGATAGATCATTGTGTTAACAATCTCATTGAACCTGAGATACATGTCAGAAATAGGCTCATCAGGTTTCGTCTTAAAATTATAATATTTTATATTATAAGTATTAAGTCTCATTTCCTTTACACTAGATGTGCCTTCATGTGATACAAACAAGGTATCCCAAATTTCATGGGCAGTTTTACAAGCAGATATCCTATTAAATTCTTCATCTCCTAAGGAACAGTATAAAGTATTCATGGATTTGCAATTGTTATTATAAGCAAGTTTTTTAGGTTCATCCCATGTAGTTCTATCAGTCACAGGAAGTTTGTATTCATCTATAATGGATGACCAAATTTCAAAGCTCATACTCTCTAGATGCATTTTCATTTTAATTTTCCATTGAGCATAATTGGTTCTATTAAAGAATGGTGGTCTGTTGGTTGCAGCACCTTCCAATCTATTATCCATACTAACAAATTACTTTAAAAGAGCTAAAAATTTAGAATTAACAGAAATTTACAGATCTTTAAAGTACAACTATAATCACAGTTGAGTAAGATTACACAAAGTCCTAATAAAGCACCCTCTGATACCAAATGTTGGTCGGAGTAGTTTACTCAAGAGGGGAGGGGTGAATTGAGTAACTATAAAAATTTCTATTACAAAAATATTATTTTAAAAGAAATGGTTTTCCCCAAATTTAGATACAGCCCAGTTAATCAAGGTTATATTGTTATAAGAGTCTGACTATTTGAACAACTTTTTAGAAGATTGATTAAGTCTCAGTAATCTTAATATGCATTATTAATATTAATTTTGAAGTTGTCCTACTAAGACAAATCAGTTATAACTTCTTTCCAAGACTAACTATCAAAGTGAAATTAGAGTTTTCTGGATTATGCAATCAAGCAGTAAAACAGAGAAGACTAAAAAATAAATAGCACAGCAGATATAAAACAAGTGGTTCAGTCTCAAGCTGAGACCTAATCCACTCCACTTGGTGATCACCTACCACCAGGCAATTTATATAAATAAAATTTGATCCACACCCTGGATCGGGGTTAACAACAGTACACAGACTGTCCAGGTCACACAGGGACCTCTTCTACAGTTTTCATGGGTAAACAAAAACAATAACTAGGCTACACAGGGACCTCTTCCACAGTTGTCATGGGTAAACAGAAATAGAGAGTTTGATGTAAGGATTTAGAAATCTTTCAGTTTAGCACAGGAGTCAGTGTGTGTGTGGAATATACAGAGTGCACACAATGATTGAAAGGTAAGTAAAATAATCACTAAGAGAGAGTAGATATGAGTTTAGAAAGGCTCTAGTGATTTGAGGTGCAGCTCTGGACTCCTTGGTTTTAGAAAAAATGCTTCTGGGTCCTTCTCTGGTTTTTGTCTTGAAAAACAGAGTGTCACGATTAAGCTTGTGTTCTCCGCGAGTTTTGAAAATGTGAAGATGTTCTCTGGATTCCATTGTACTTCGTATATTCTTCAGTAGAGTCGGATTGTATGCATGTGAAAATGCTTTCTTTGAAAATCTTGCAAAGTGTTCTTCGTGGTCATGCTTGTACGCTTGTTTTCTTTTCAGTAGTGTGCTCTATGGTTGTTGGGCACTCTTCAATCTTTATCTTCGAATGCATGAGATTTAGCCTACAGGTTCCATGTGTTTTGTGCCTCGTACCTCATACTATTTCTACAAAGAAACATTAATTATGTCAGTGCATTAAAGGCATCAAATATGACCGTTAAGAATTAAATTGAAAAACGACAAAATAGTTTAAGAAACGGTGTCACTGTAAGTTGTGAGAACGGTGTCTCCTTCACGGTGTCTGAGTGTCACGGTATGAGTGTCACGGTGTCTTGCTCATGGTTTCTTGGTCACGGTGTCGGGTCTTCACGGTGTCTTGGTCACGGTGTCTAATCTTCACGGTGTCTTGGTCACGGTGTCTTGGTCACGGTGTTTGGTCTTCACGGTGTCTTTCTAACGGTGTCTTGTCTTCACGGTGTCTGGCTTACTGTGTATGGTCTTCACGGTGTCTTATACGTAGGCAAATAACTTTATTCATACTTAAACAGTAATATGCATGAAATGGATTGAGCTTGACCATTATAAAGCATGAGAGAACTTAAAACATAAATACACATGATTAGATTTGATTTATAGGAGTTAACTAGGTTGAATGAGATTTGTGATAAGTAAAGAGATTTGGGATCATTAATGATACTTGTGATAATTAATGAGATTTTTGATCATTAAAACATGATTAATACATGAGGAGTCCAACAAAAAGAAATGAAATGTGAAAGGAAATTGAAAGAAAAGAGAGAGGGGAGTTACCTCTTGAATCCTCCTCTTATTATCCTCCTTAAGGAACCTAGGCTTGGTCTTTTGATGAGACCAAAAGCTATTAAACATGGGGGAGGGGTTAGGGAATATGTTTGAGTAGGGTTTAGACAAGGCTTGAAGCTTGAGAGGTGTTAACTAATGAGGGTGTGAGGGGTGGTATTTATAGTGAAGGGGAGGGGGGGTTTCTTAATATTTTAATCATTAGTTTATTAATGTCCACCAAGATAAGAAATAGTGATTATTCTATGACCAAAAATAGTAAATAGGTCATGCGAGTTCTAGATTTGGGTGCTTACATCACTCATGATGTCGGGAATAGTGGATTTAAATTATAATGTATTTATACAGTAAATTAATGTATTTTTCTATTCACAAAAAATAAAGTATTTTAGAAAAATCTCAAAAATTCACCCTAACCATTTTTCGATGTTTAGAATCCAAAAATGAACACCATTTTTCAAAAATAATTTTCTAAATATGATTAATTTACTTTTTTATTAAAATCATAATTTACTTGAAAAATACATATTTTAAAATTAAAACTGATTTTATAATGCTTTCAAAAATTACATAAGTTATTATAAAATTATCTTAAAACCAGAAGTCACAGAATTGTTAATTTATGAAAACATTTTAGGAAAATAAATTTTCTTTTAAATCAATTAATTAATTATAAATAATTATTTATGACATACAAAAATACCAATACTTTTACTATGGTCATATTATCACTTATAAGATGCTAAATTTTATTTAATCATTCATGGGTGAAGTTACTATTATTTTGGACGATTTACTATTCATAAGGGTCATATTACTATTCATGAGAGTAGGTTACTATTCACAATAAATTATGTCTGTTTCATTAGACTCCAAAAATCACCCTGAACACAACCGTGTATGTTAGATTTTCAAAATTCAAAACATAGAAGTGGAAAAAATTATGTTTAATGATCACATAGTATTTAGTATCATGATATGTCATTGTGCTTCCTAATGTGATTATACTATAAGGCATAATTATAAAAAGTTAATTCCATTGAGAAAACTTTGGGTCGTTACACAGAAGGGGAAAACTATCAACTTTAACTCTTCCTCACTTAGACCTCTCAGTGGAAGTTGTTGGACACTCCAATAGAAATCTCTAATGAAGTCAAGAGGGTTTTCACTAGGCATACCATTAAAGGTCGGCAGCTGACTCGGCATTAATTGTTTGATTTCATAGTTTCTAGATCTAGGTGAGAGCCTTATGCAAGAAGGGTTGTTAGACACAATGGGCATCAAAAACTCTCTCAGACTATGTCTCTCAACAATTTCATTTCCAGGTTGGCAGATATTTGCAGGTGGGTTCACATTTCCAAGTGGGTTATTCAAGTTTTCATTCTCAACTTCTCTGTTAACTTCCATTTTGATTTCATTTTTGTTCTTTTTCAATTCTCTAAGGTGCTTCTCAATCTCAGGAATTATAGGTTTTATGTTCTCAGATTTGGACCTAGTGTGCATACAATTGGTTCACGGATTTTTTTTTTGAATTTTCTTAGGAAATTTTTTTACAGTTTTTTTAATGTTTTGTATTTCTGAACTTTTTTAACTGTTTTTTAATTTTGGAATTTTTTTTTGTGTTTTTTTATATTTTTTGTGTTTTTTATATTTTTTGTGTTTTTGTATTTTTTTTAATTTTTTTGAGCTGTTTTTTTTTGTATTTCTGATTTTTTTTAATGTTTTTTTTCATTTGTTTTGTTTGTTTTTTTATATGTGAATTTTTGTTTTGTTTTTTTAATTGGTCGCACGTGCCTTCCTTGGTGACGGTGCCAAAATTTAAGCATCGTGCATTGTTGAGCACGCGTAAATTAAAAATTTTAAAACCTATTTACCACCAAGTACAATGGTAAGACACGGTCAAACCATAAGAAATGACTAATTTGTGCTTTAAGTGACCAAAAAAAGACAAAACAAAAATTGACACAAACAAAAACAACAACAAAACAAGGAACAATGAAGTGGATGATGATTTGTGTGTGAGAGTGGGAGTGAATGTGAGTGTAGGAAGGCAAGACAAGTGGACAACAAGGCATACAAACAAGCGGGAAGAGAAGTTTGAACAATCAATAAGATTGAGGGGGAAATCGAATGGTCAATCCCTAAACAGACTTTCCCTTGTTCATGCACCAGAACTTGAAATATTTGAATCTGAATGAAAGAGGCTAATCAAATTTGTCATCTGGTCAACCTATGACAGAATAATCCCTATAGTTTATCAACTATAAAAATTATTCCATCACTAATAGAAAAATAATCAGAATCCACTGAGTCAAATTGTCAGTTGAACTTAGTGTCTCTTTCTCTTAGCTTGATTCACTTTTCAGTTAAATCCTCAGATAAAAGACAATTTGATTTTAGATTTGATTAAGATCAGTTTTCAATGATTCTTGGCGTTTTAAAAAATTGTCTGAAGAGTGAGAGACATCCAGTAGATAAAAATTGCATGAACTAGGAAATTTCAGTTTTAGAAACCAGCTCAACTTATCCCCCCCACCCCGAAGGAGATTAGTCAAGCATCATAATCATCATATTAACAGAATTAAAATCAGATGAATTCATACTGAACAAGAATGCAGGATAAAAACAGAGTAAGTGTTCTCTCGCTCTCCGTGCTCGATTTCCAGATCTTTGATTGTTCTCTTCCTATTGCTTGATTGGTGTCTGGAAAGGTATCTCCAGATCTCCCACTCTGGGAATCTGGAAGTGTGATGGTGTGATGGTGATCCTCTCATGGATGTCGAAGAGGTTCTCTCTGCTCAATCTTCGGCTCTGCTCAAAGTGGTGAAGTGGTGGAGAAGTCTGGAAGTGTGGTGTTGTCCCGAATGGTATCCTCTTGGTGCCTTTGGAATTCTCTCGAATGAAAGGGATATGCCACCTCTACGTCACCTGCTTCTGGAGTCTTTCAGTCCACCTCGCCCGCTCGCGCCTCTCTTCTCTGGCCTCTACGTGGCACCTTCATGTGTCTCCTACTCACTGGTCAGCGAAGCAGAATCCTCTAAACATAAAGTGCAAGTTCTCATCATGCACCACAATTCCTGAAAAAGAAATAAAAAAACAAACAGTTACAATATATAAATACAATTATAAATTACTTAGATATGAATATATATATATATATAATCGAATTAATTATCATTATAGTTAGTATTAAATATATTACAAAAATAAAATAATTAGTATAATAATTATATAAATTAAAATTAATATCAAGTAAATTAAAATAACTATTATATAAGCATATTTAATAAATATATGTACACAAATTAATAAAAAGTAAATTCACTGTTATAAATTATTATTATTATTTTAAATGTGTTATTTGCATATTATTATTTATATTTATTATTGGTATTATATATATTATTAAATTACATAAAATAAATAAAAAGAAGGATTGGGGGGGTGGGGTGCGGGGAGGGGGACGAGGGGAGGGGGGCGGGTCATGGCTCGAGCAGGTGAGGGAGCTCGTGAGGAGGCTCGGTTTGGCCAACAGATCAGCGGAAGGCGGCGGATTCGGCTCGGGTTGGACGATTCATCACTGGCGACCGCAGATGCTTCTTCAGGGCGATGGTTCTGCGACGGCGAGAGGAAATGGAGAGGGTTGGCCTAGGTGGCGCGGTGAAGAGGGGGAGCTCGGCAGATCCGGTGGTCGCCGGCGGAAAGGGAAGGCTCAATCCCAGATCCGGTAGCTTTAAGGTTCGGCGAGGGATCGTCCAGATTTGGTAAATCAGTGTCGATTTCTTGCTCTGCTTCTGCTTCTGCTACGGTTCCAGATCTGCACGCATTGGAATTTTTTGTGTATTCTGTTGTTCAATACCGGTTCTCTGTTGATCATTTTTGATTGATTGAGTTGTTGTGGTGTTGTTGGTTCTGAGATCTGACTGTGGATGAGTGGCTGAAGGACGAGTTGGAGGTGTGAAGTGAGACTCAACGCCAAAGGAACTGGCCGTGAGTCTATAGAACTGTGAGTCAAGAGACCTCCAGGAGAACCTAGCGGTGTGTGTGTAATGAGACGGTTTTGACCCAAAATACTTCGGAATATTTGCGAATATCTCTCGGGCCGGGCGCTGAGTTGGTGTGGGAAGTCGGGGCTTAGGGAGGCTCAGTGCGGCAATACTAAAAATATTAAATATATTCTGTCGTGTGCGCACAGTTTTGCGTGAATCGTAAATAACTCTCATTCGGAGTCTCAGATCAGATTTCTGAGACCGCGGTAGAGTCTGGAACATCGTGTTTACCCTAGGCATGACATAAAATTGTTCGCGCCAGAAGGTTTGGTCGGAGGCGAGTTGGCGGGTTGTTGTGTAGTGAAATAATTAATTAAATGGAAATTTAATTAATTAATTTAACCTAAACCTAGTAACTCACCCCCCCCCCTCACGTTGGAGCGACACAAGGGGAGGCCGCATCTCTCCCTCTCGATCTCTCCTTCCCCCCTTGGCGACGAAGGAAACCAAAGCCAAACCGAAGCCATGAGGTGCCGCCAATCTCCGTTTCTGAAGCAAATCGTCATCAGGTCAGGAACCAGAGTGACCCGAGCACCGTTCTTCAACCTAAACTTCATCATTTCACCAATGAGGTAGGCGAATTTGAGTTTTTGTCTCGATTCCTTTCGTTTTGCGTTGTTCTAAGGTTCTAGAGCCATGTTGCAGTTGTTCTCGATCCCTGCCAGGTAGATCTTTGGGTTTTGGGCTGAATTGGGGCAAATCGGGTGAATTTGCAGGAAATTCCTGACTGGGTTTCCGTCTACACGGCGTGTAGTCCAGTGACACATGTCGTGTAGCTCCTCCTCTTCAGAGAAGATGAACTTTTGGGCTACACCCCGTGTATAGGGGGTTACACGTCGTGTAGCGCATGAGACCGTGTGACTATGGGACATGGCATGGGTTAGTCGTGTGAAAACACATGGTCGTGCACTAACACGCAGCCAAGGTACACAGACATGGGGTCCGATACACGGACACGGGCAGACCTACACAGGCTCGTGATCGTTTATCCGAACACGTCGTGTAGTATGGGATACATGATGTGTGAAGGACACGGTCGGTCGGACCGTGTATAAGGTGAACACGGCCAGGGGCCAGGTGATGAGGGACACGGCGTGTACCTCCTCTACACGTCGCGTACCCTTACATGGGTTGGTGAACCGTGTAGGCCAGATACACGGGCAGGTGCTCGGGCGGGTTCACACGTCGTGTGTGCCCCAGTGCACGTCGTGTACTCCTAATTGATCCTTCATGGATATTCCGTCTTTCGTATCTCCTTCTCTAGGACTCGGATTCAGGCTTGTGAGTAGTCTATCCTGAGTGGTTTTTTGTGTAGGACGCAATGGTGGCTTCCGTTATGGCTTAAGAGATACGAGGTGGCATGAACTGAGTGAGACTCTTGTGGAGCGGTACCGAGTCGATATTGGAAATCGATGTGGTTTGTGTAGAGAGATACTAAGACTGTACTCCCCTGATGGACTAGGGCGCGGGTGTCCTTGCCTCTCTACTTAGGTAGAGACGGGACTCCTCATGTCGTGGGCACAGGTTCGTTACCTTTGGGTAGATTTCCTCTGGAGAAGTTACTCCCCTGATGGACTAGGGTGTGAGTTTCCTAGAGACATTTGTAAGGTTGGACAGTGCTCCCCCACCGTATTAGGGCACAGGCCCTCCATGCTTGTTGAAGGGTATAGTGGGTACTCCCCTGTCGTATCAGGGTGTGTGTCCTATATCCTAGGATTCGGTACTCCCCTGTCGTTCCAGGGTGCAGGTCCTCCATACGTGTTGTACTGGAGGAGTCAGTACTCCCCTGTCGTGTCAAGGAGCGGGTCCTTTAGCCTGGGGTCGGTACTCCCCTAACGTACCGGGGTGTGGGTCCCCCATAGCGAACAAACTGGCAGATTCGGTACTCCCCTATCATACCAGGGTGCGGGTCATCTAGCCACTGAGCGGTACTCCCCTACCGGGTTAGGGTGTGGGTCCTTGAGTTACGAAGTAGTACTCCCCTGTCGTACCAGGGTGCGAGTCCTTCATTGGAGTTAGAGTGCCCTTGGCTGTAGGGCACAATTACGAGGAGCGGACCCCTTCACCTGATGAGAACGATACCTAGATAGGAGTTAATGCTCCCTCGACGGACTGAGATGCCTGTCACTCCTTATAGGAGCGACATAGGTTTCGCAGGTTAGTTAGGAGCAGACTCCCTCGATTGTGGGGCAGTGGCGAGCCGTCGGTCCCTTCGTTCTCTCTTGTTAGAGAGGATGCATGCAGTGCGTAGTCTGAAGCAGTGCTCTCTCAACTGTGTGCAGTACTGAGGGGCGGGCCTCTTCACTTGGGTTTCTTTAGCTTGCGATGGGTGTATGGTGACGAGGACAGGAGCTCTGGTGTTGGGCACCAGAGCTGGGCCTAGTAAGATGTTTCCAATGGAGCACGTTCTCTCGGATGTACCATTAGGAATGGTAGGGTTGTTCCGGATGGAGTGTATCTCTCGGACGGGTGCCATCTGGGATGGTTGAGTTCGTGGAGTTTGTACTCCTGGTTTTATGTGTTACCTTTAGAGCCTCAAGTAGGAATCTTATTGTTGGTTATGAGGTTGGAACCTCATGAGACTTTAAGTTTGAGACGAGTATATCTGAATGATTTCTGGGAGTCCTTGTGGTGTTGTCACATGTTGGGGTTGACACCCCTTGTAGACTGAGCAGACTTGTAATGTACAACCAAGGATGGTTCGAGATGGAGTTTCTCTCTCGATTGGGTTTCCCTCTGGCTAGGTCGAGCGAAATGTTGTCTTTCAGTTGCTCCTTTTTTATTTTGGGGTTTTTGGGGCGCCTACTGAGTATTCTATACTCACCCTTGTACGGGCTTCGCCCACACATGTTTTGTGTCTTGTGCAGACCATTGGTCTTTTGACGGAGTCCACGGAGGACCCAAGGCAGGCAGAGCTTAGTGAGCTAGATAGACCGAGGTGTTTACCAGAGCTAGGCCGAGGAGCTTTCCGGCAGTTGCAGTCGACAGCGATCCTCCCCCTCTGAGCAGGTTGGACGCTTTTACAGTTTTCTTTGGTGGGCGTTGTTTTGTCCTTCTTTCACTTTCAGTACTTCTATTGTACTCTAGTTGTGGGATATAGTTGTATGCATGCATTGGTTACTTTTGGTTTTTACATTTGAACATTTTGTGAGTTTGGAGATGTGTGTGTGTGCAGGTACTTAGGCAATGTCTCTCGTGTAAGTGATATGTCTTCTCAGCGCTAATTGTTAGCCCGTGGCCTATTGGAGGTGGGCTTGGGGAGTTGCGGTCCGGGCCCCATCGGGTCGGGTCGTGACAAAGTGGTATCAGAGGAGGTTTCATATTGGGACTGCAGTGTTGTGGGCTTGGTTTGGGTTGTATAGCGACAGTGTTAGGATGTTTCGAGTTCGGCTCTCAGGCCAGAGGTTATAGTGTTGGTGTGGTGGCCGACGTATCTATTCATCGAGACTCTAATAACCTACTTTTCGACTCGGTACATTAGGACACTGGTCGCTGGGAAATAAGTGGTACATGCATCAATCATATTGGAATGCGTTTTTGGTTTTTCATGTCCTTCATGAGTCAGCTCCCCAGATATACTCATTGAATGTGGTATGTCTTGAATTCTATTTCAGGATGCCTCTGCGACGACAGCCAGATATGATTCTACGACGTGATCGTGATGACGATCGACCCCGTGATGAGGCTTCAGTGCGGGGAACTGATTTTGAGGTGTTACCTCTGGGTGGTCTGCTGGTGGTGCCACTGCCCGTAAAGCAACAAGTTTTACCGACAGTTCAGGCTGAGGACGTGCGCAGGCTAAGTGCGCTACACGAGGCTGAGGTGTCTGCAGTATCTAACAGACAACAGGTGACAGGGTCGCGACGTAGGAGCCATACCCATGCCCGGACACAGACACGTGGGTCTGTGGCGCAGGAGCAGCGTTAAGGATTAGTTCAGCCGCTGGAGAGGCGATATTACGCTTGCGATGGTCGGGGGCATCTCGCTAGAGATTGTCTGACCAGTTGTGCTGTTGAGAGGGGGTCGACTGATGAGCCGCCTTGGCAGAGACAACGCTTGGAGGAAGAAATTTTGCAAGGTGACGGACGAGGCAGAGGAGCTGGAAGAGCAGCAGGAGGTGGCAGACAGTTTGCGGTGTTGCCACCACCACCCCCAGGTGGTCCGCGCCAGGCTCAGGGAGCTGGAGGACGTGGGCGATGACAGCTACAGGCGGTTGGAGCTTATGACCCAGACGCTCCAGGAGAGATTCGAGGTACAATCTATGTCTTTTCTTTTAGTTGTCGTATTGATAGACACATGTGTTAGTCGTTTTCTTCGTGCCACAAGTCTTGTTTGGGACTTAGAGATTCTGGTTGAATCGTTGACTTAACTCTCACGCTTAGAGACTCCTACTAGAGGAGACCAGATGATCACACACTAACGCTGACAGTGTGACCTGACACTTGGAGGTGAGAGTTTCGATTGAGATCTCTTGGTCATAGCATCAATGCCTTACGACATCATTATTAGTATGGATTACTACAGTTCATGCCCAGATTGACTGTTTTAGGTGAAGGGTGTGGTGTGTTCGTATTGATGGAGTGAGGTTTTCCTTTGTTGGTGAAAAGAAACCCCAGGAAACACGGGATGGACTCATGCATGAGGGTGTACAACCAGATTACTCACTAGTTGGCTAGTCTAACTCTCAGTGCAACAGATGTTATGAGTTTCCAGTTCTCGCCAGGAGTGGCGGAGTACGAGAATATCGTCCCTGAAGATGTTCCAAGATTACCACCTCGTCGGGAGATAGACTTCTGCTTCAATTTACACCCCAGGACGACACTGATATATGCACGACATATCGAATGGCTCCCGCAGAGCTTTGTGAGATGAGGGTGCGGTTAGAGGACTTGTAGAGGAAGAGCTTCGTAAGACCCAATGTTTCACCTGGGGCAGTCCTAGTTTTGTTTTCCAAAAAGGATAGATGGGAGCTTGAGGTGGTGGATGAATTCCTTAGACCTGTGTGTTCAGGGCGAGGTTACGTGACGAAGTGTCGGAGCAGGTCTTGACCTTGCCAGTGGGGTTTCTCTGCTCGACTCCTTTTTGCTTGGTGGCCCTGGAAGAGGGAGAGACATGCTCGGAATCATTTTGTAGAGGTAGAGTTAGACCCTACGATGTTTCTGTAGTGAGGATTGGTTGTCTACCATCCATACTTTTAGTCGGGATGCCACTAGTGGGTGTGGAAGTGTTTCTGTTTTGGCGAACCGTGTTACCGTTGGAGGTTATAAACGAAGGGCCTGGTAAGACCCAACATTCACTTTTGGGCAGCCCTGTTTTGTTCATAAATACCCTCGCATGTTCAGCATCAACTTCGAATGTGAAATGCTTGAGGTGGCTGTTGTACAGATCATCCAGGGATGGATATGAACTGTGGGGTTCTATAGTATCGGTGTCAGGTTAGCGAGGTGGTGTGCCACTATACCCCATGATTGCAGATGGACTGTGGTGTTTGGTGTTTTCCCACTTGTCGTAGCTGTGGAAACATGTGCCCGTTGTTGCACGATGTTCGCCTGATAGAAGTTGGACATGAGGGTGGTTTGATCTTGACGGTTCTTCTGTGTGTGCGCTTTTAAGCAGCACGGGAACCCTTGGTGGGCTCGCTGGTGTGGGTGCCTAGTAGGGAGCTCAGTTTCTTCCCTTGTGCCTAGGCTTTCGCTTTTCGGGGATGAAAAGTCTTAAGGTAGGGAGAATGTAATGACTCGGGTTTTGACCTGAAAGATTTCAGAATATTCAAACGAATATCTTCGGGGTCGGGTGCTGAGTCGGCGTGGGAAGTCGGGGCCCAGGGAGCCTCGGTGTGGCGATACTAAAAATATTAAATATATTTTGTTGCGCGCATGCAGTTTTGCGTGAACCGTAAATAACTCCCGTTCGGAGTCTCAGATCAAATTTCTGAGACTGCGGTTGAGTCCGGAACATCGTGTTTACCCTAGGTGCGACATAAAATTGTTCTCGCTAGAAGGTTTGGTCGGAGGCGAGATGGCGGGTTGTTGTGCGGTGAAATAATTAATTAAATGGAAATTTAATTAATTAATTTAACCTAAACCTAATAATTCACCCCTCCCTCACGTTGGAGCGACACAAGGGGTGGTTGCATCTCTCCCTCTCATTCTCTCCTCTTCCCCCTTGGCGATGAAGGAAACCAACACCAAATTGAAGCCGCGAGGTGTCGCCGATCTCTGTTTCTGAAGCAGATCGTCATCAGATCGGGAACCAGAGCAATCTGGGCACCGTTCTTCAACCGAAGTTTCGGCGTTTCGCCAACGAGGTAGGCGGATTTGAGTTTTTTTCCCGATTCCTTTCATTTTGCATTGTTCTAAGGTTCTAGTGCCCTGTTGCAATTGTTCTCGATCCCTGCTAGGTAGATCTTTGGGTTTTGGGTTGAATGGGGGTGAATCGGGTGAATTTACAGGAAATTCTTGACTGGGTTTTCGTCTACATGTCGTGTAGTCCAGTGACACACGTTGTGTAGCTCTTCCTATTCGGGGAAGACGGTCTTTCAGGGCTACACGCCGTGTATAGGGGGTGCACACCGTGAAGCGCATGAGACCGTGTGACTATGGGACATGGCTTGGGTTAGCCTTGTGAAAACACATTGTTGTGCACTAATACACGGCCAAGGTACACGGACACGGGGTTCGGTACACGGACACAGGCGAGTTGTCACGAACCAGCCCGGGTACCCTGGTAACCCGATAATCGAGTCGGCCATGACATAGCCCGAAGGGCGTTCCCGATCCCCACGGGTCGGCGACTAGCACCTGACATCACACAACATGCAAGTGGGAACGATTTTGCCACTAGAATGCGGAAGCAAAAGAAACAAGACAGTATGCATAACAAAAGGAAACTCCACTGAGAGTAATGTACCAGAATACACAGAGGCATAAAAAGCTCAAAGTACTACAACCCAAGTACTAAAAAGAAAAAAAAAACAGTCCCAAAATCCCTAAGGACACAACTCACCAAGACCAGAGATCAACAACTGGATCCACCTCCAAGAGGTCTCTTCCCTTTGCTCGATCCAGGAAGAAGAAAATCTACAAACACCCAAAGGCAAAAGTAGGGTGTGAGCCTAAGCCCAGTAGGATACCACCAAAGATTCCGTAACAGATGTCAAATATTGATTATCCAAAGAAAAGCTTTCAATTTTCAAATAAATAGGTTTGGCAATTCAAAAGCATATTTTAACAAAAACATGATATACATTTTCAAATGATGGAAAAATTAATTTAAGCAAAGGCTTTACAATGATGGAATATTTCTAAAACAATGGCTTAAGCAAAACATTTATATAAAACCGTTTATATAAATTCAGCAGGCATGCAAAGAAGTTCAAAAGCATTGACATACATTTGTATCTCAAATATAAATAAACAAGCAATCAACATGATCATCTACCAAAAGGTACGATAATATTAACCAGTTATAGGATTTCACACTCTCTATGTGAACTCAGCAAAATGTGTATACATGCGTCCCTATGACACTGGCCAAAGGAGACTCGTCACCAACCCGTCGGGGATGTGACCCGCCGCAAGTATGTTTTAGAACGTTGTCGTAGCATAGAGTGTATCCAAATAACTCACTAACTACCTAAGGTTTGCATGCGCTCTTACATGATGGATGAACTATTTTAAGAATGCTTAAAATACGATCAATCTCATTCTTCCATTTCAAAAGTGACAACTTCATTCCATTTAAAACCATAACAGGTTTTATTCAAAAACATGTCTTTTTCACAAGATAAAACCAATGAGTTTCTATCAAATCATTTTTAAGCCATTTTCATAAGTTTGAAATCCATTCAAAACCAATTTCATCATTACACATTTCATTTCCACAATTAAATTCAACAATTTAATTGAAAACATTTCCATCAAATTCACAATTTAAATTAAACAATTTAAATCGACCAATTTTTCCATAAACACACTCAATTCAATGGAATTGGGTTTTTCCCAAATTTCTAAGCCAAAACCATTTCAAATATCTCAATTCAATGGAATCAGGTTTTTATCAATTTAATTGAAAGCAACTTGAGTAATTGAATTTAAATAAATTAAGCAAATACATTGATAATAAATTTGGCAAGTCAGGACGGAACCACCTACCTCGAAGGTTTTGACCAAAACCACAACGGTCGAGAATGCTCAAGAAAACCGGGTTTCTTTTTCAAGAACCCGCCTTAGATCTCTTCTCCTAGAAAGATCAAGACCAAATCTCATCAAATTTGGTACCACACACTTAGATTCACCCACAACGGACGTGGATCCAAGAAACCGAGAGAAGAAGAGAAGTAGATCTAAGTAGATCTAAGAAACCAATCAAGAAGGATGAAGAACGATCACATACCTCAAGAATATGGTTTCGATTCGCCAAGAGGAGTCTTTGGATCGCCTCCAGAACGATGGGAGAACCTTCTCTGACCTCAGGAGAAGACAAATCCCGAGTTAGGGCCGCTTGGGAGGAAAAACAAGGCACTTATAGGCAAAACCGAGTGAGATCCACAATTTAAGGATCTCATTTAAGTGGTCGCACGGTTAGTTCGCACGGTTTGACAAGTCGTGCGCTAGCCGTGCGTCAGCTACTGCCTTGGCCACCCTTCACGCACGATTTGGCCACACGGTTAGACAAACTGTGCGCTGCCCGTGCGGAAGCTACTGCCTCAACCTCCCTTCTTGCACGGTTTGGCTGCACGGTTTGACAAACCGTGCACCGCCCGTGCACAACTCAAAGTCCCTTAGTTTTCCTTAAAAGTTCACCCAAATGTACCCCAAGTCTTTACTCCAAAACAGAGGTACTTAGAAACATCAAAAGTACCTGAAAACGTAACGTGATGTTACACGAGTGATGAGGGACACGACGTGTACCTCCTCTACATGTCGTGTACCCTTACATGGGTTGGTGAACCGTGTAGACTAGATACACTGGCAGGTGCGCAGGCGGTCTCACACGTCGTGTGTGCGCCAGTGCACGTCGTGTACTCCTAGTCAATCCTCCATGGATATTCCGCCTTCCGCATCTCCTTCTCTGGTACTTGGATTCAGGCTTGTGAGTAGTCTATCCTGAGCGGTTTTCCGCGTAGGACGCGATGGTGGCTTTCGTTATGGATTACGAGATACGAGGTGGTGTGAACTGAGTGAGACGCTTGTGGAGTGGTACCGAGCCGATATTGGAAATCAGTGTGGTTCGTGTAGAGAGATACTAGGATTGTACTCCCCTGATGGACAAGGGTGCGGGTGTCCTTACCTCTCTACTTAGATAGAGACGGGACTCCCCACGTCGTGGGCGCAGGTTTGTTACCTTTGGGTAGATTTTCTTTGGGGGGGAGTTACTCCCCTGATGGACTAGGGTGCGGGTTTTCTGGAGACGTTTGTAAGGTTGGACAGTGCTCCCCCACCGTGTTAGGGCGTGGGCCCTCCATGCCTGTTGAAATGTAGAGTGGGTACTCCCCTGTAGTACTAGGGTGCAGGTCCTCTATCCTAGGAGTCGGTAGTCCCCTGTTGTTCCAGGGTGCGGGTCCTTTAGTCTGGGGTCGATAATCCCCTAACGTACCAGGGTGCGGGTTTTGAAATAGTGAGTGCCCTAAACCAAACTATTTAGTGCTTTTGATTGCCATATCATGTATACAGTTAGCTATACATGATGCCGTCTTACCATTATAGTGTAGACTTTTCTGCGTCCATTATTGAAATGATAATGTCCAAAGGTTAATTGTCGTATCGAAAGGTTATAACAGTTCCCAAACTATAATGAGAACCTCTAGATACTATGATATTAATCTTAAAGATATGTTCTATAATCTAGATACATCTTACTGATTGGACACAGTAGATGTTTGACTATCAGGTGTCGGGGACTCATAAGCATTGAGACTTCTTCTCATGAAGTTCGCACTTGGTGATCCCTAATAGTGAGATCATGAGGATTGACCCGCCAATAGGAACTCCACATGTTTCGGGTGTCATTGGACGTTCCTATCTACGATAATGTGTAATGGTCTCCTGATTTGAGATCATTACCAATGTATGTCATTTGATTGTGTACTTTGATGCGAGACAAAAATCATGGCAATGAAGTCGTGGCGATGTAGTTTGTGTTAGGTACGTCATTGGTGGCATGACATTGGTTGAATGATCAAGAAAGGATTTGTCGTTTCCAAGTTATATAAGTAATATATCTTAGGCCATGTTGATATGGATGACAGTACCTTTATAAGACCATGGTCATGGCAGTCGAGGGTAAATTCATCCAGTTAAATCAACAAACAATAAAGCGAGAACAGGGTGATGACATATGAGTGCGTTCTGCTTTATGAGATATTACAGACAAAGAGATTATATTACATAGTGCGTGTTCGTAGGTTGGTTGTCACTACTGTGACAATCCTTATTTCTTCAGGGGTCATGATGAGTTGCTAGATTCCGCTCTTGGTCTGTGAATACTATTCACTACTGTCGAAATAAGGGCTTAGAGGGTCACACACAATGTCTCTCATGTAATTGATGTGTCTTCTCGGCGCTAGTCGTCAGTCTCTGGTCTATTAGAAGCGGACTTGGGGAGTTGTGGCTCAGGCCCCGTCGGGTTGGGTTGCGACAGTGTGGGAATGGAGAACGGTGACTAAGAGTCACCGTTAAGGTGGGAAGCAGTGACGGTGATAACTGTGGGCAACATCGAGAAACGAGGAGGCAGCGGCGATGGGTTTGGAAGTTGATCTGTTGGCAGAAGCAGGATCGTGGCGATGAGTTGAGGGAACGGTGACTCGCCGCCAAGTTGAGAGCGGTGAGTGGGGGAGATACCGCCAGAGAACTTGGCGGTGTGAAGAAGACATCGTCGCGGTGTGAAAAAATGAAGAAAAAAAACAGATGAATGGCGGCGATGACTCGAGACTCACCACCCGAGAAGATAGTAGTGAGTCATGAGTTGGCAAAAATGGTAGAGAAAATGGTGTTGTCGGGTGACTCGTTGAGAGGCATTGACGGTGGCTCAATTAGTCACGCATTGATTCTGGCGGCAGGTGCACCTCCAACAAAAAAAAATCAATAAAAATAAATTATGTTACAAAAATAAATCAACAAATAAATTAAACTAAAATTAAATTAAAAAAACTAAATTAGAGATGAAATTAATAAATTAAAATTCACATTTTGAATTGTTAGCAACAAAATAAAATTAATTGCAATTTATTCAATTGCATAATACAAATTATTCACAATTAATTTAAAACACATAATTAATAATCAAAAAGTCGGTTTTGGTTCAACAAATTAACAAGAACTTTCACGACCCCACTCTCCTTCCCTTAGGAACCATTTCCGGATCTTCCAAAGTACTCATCGATTCCAGTAAGATTTGGGCTGCTGGCACATCAATCATTTGAATGATTTCGATTCGGGGTTTGTCCGCATTTCTGTGTTCCTATCAACGATCGGCATTCCCCTCTTCCCCGTTTGCTTCGTTGAAATTCTCGATCTTTCCCTTCCTCACAAGAATGATCGTTGTGCGCTTTTGAGTTTTTGGATTCAATCTTATAGGGTTTTGATGGGTCCATGGATTCGCAAGATCACGCGGTCTAACATGGAATCTGCATTTCGGTCTGGGGTTCGAACACGTTGAGTTGTTTAACAAGATCATAAAGCGGGGCCAGCGGAAATTCGCAAAATTAGAGGGTAACGAAGCTACTGTATATGGCTATAGTGTGCCCGACACGGCGTATGTGACCGTCAACCATGCTTCCCGGGCAGCGGATCGTGGCTCCCCCAAGGTGAATTCTCCGTCGTTGGCCATGGCTTTATCCGTCGCTGGTGCGATCGAACCCAATTGATGAAGGATGCTTCTCCTGTTCTCCCGAAAGCTTCAAATTTGTTGCGTGTCCTTTGATTTCTCCGATACTTCGAAATCCATCCGGGAAAAGGAAATCAAGTGCCAAACCCTAGGGGAACTCGTGGATATTTTGCAGTCGGGCTCCTTTAAATTGGGTGAATCCATGCAGCAGGAACTTGTCTTGATGATATCTCTGAACATTTTCCACTGTTTCCCTCCCACGACCCATAAAAACGCGGCATCGGAGGCCGTTGACCCCGATGAAAAGGATCAGTACTCAGAGCCCTCGTGGCCTCACTTGCAGCTATACGTGCTTCAGATATGTGGTGTCACTGAATACTGATATTAAGATCGCAAAGCAGTATATGATGTTGGGATCGTGAATGATTGGTCCACCGATGAAGCGATAATCACGAGATAAAATAAAGTGCAAGATGAGGAAATAAAAGGGACATCAGATGTAACGTGGAAAACCCTCCCAAGTGAAAGGGGTAAAAAACCACGGACAAATAGAAGAATCGTTATGGGGTAAAAGTGGATACACACTCCCTCACTATTACAAGGAGAAAACACTCGTAAAAATCTCTCTTGAATATGGTGAAGAAACCGCCTCACAAATACTGCTCAAATGAAATAACCAGTGATGAGATTGTCGGTGAAAGTGATGATCAAATATGCTGGGAGAGATCCCTTTTTATAGGCAATCCACCCTTGCCTATCTCCTCTCCCGCTGGAGGTTTGGTGGGGTTGACCACCCACCACCTACCATCGTCAGCCCCCTTTGACAAATCAAGAGGGGCGGTGCCGTTCAGGGAAAAAAATTGTCAACACATCTCCCACTTGGAGATTTGATTGAGAACCAATCACATTTCCACACATCCTTTATATCTGTCAAACATGTTGCTCAAGTCTCTGTGAGGTCACTCGAGGATCTGCACCATCTGAACTTATCAAAGTTAATTGTCTTCGTCAGGAAATCTGCCAGATTTTCTTTAGTATGAATTTTCTGCATATCCACAATTCCTTCCTCCACCACATCTCGAACAAAGTGATATTGTACCCCAATGTGTTTCGTCTTTGAATGAAAAGATGGATTCCTGGCAATGTGCAAGGCGCTCTGACTATCACAAAACAATGGAATCTGCTCCTGTCTGTGCCCAAGCTCCTCCAACAACTTTCTCAACCAAATTGCCTCTTTGCAAGCCTGTGTAGCTGCCATGTACTCTGCCTCTGTCGTGGATAAAGCCACAACTGACTGTAACTTCGAAATCCAGCTCACAGCTCCTCCTGCAAGAGTAAACACATAACCAGTAGTGGATTTTCTCCGATCAGAATCACCTGTAAAATCTGAATCAACATATCCTCTGACAGTGAAATCTGATCCTCCATAACATAATGCAGCATTTGAGGTCTCTGCTATGTATCTCAGGATCCTCTTCACCGTGCTCCAATGCTCCCGTCCTGGATTCGCCATGTACTGACTAACTGCTCACACTGCATGTGCAATGTCTGGTCTAGTACAAACCATAGTGAACATTATACTACCCACTGCCGATGCATACAGTACTCGAGACATTTACACCCTCTCTGCTTCACTGCTAGGACTCATCGTGGAGGATAACTTGAAATTAACGGGAAGAGGGGTAGAGATTGGCTTACATTCTTGCATGTTGAAGCGTTTCAAGACTCTCTGTAAGTAACTTTTCTGTGATAACCAAATCTTCCCATTATTTCTGTCTCGGTAAATCTGCATCCTAAGAATCTTGTTTGCTGGTCCCAAGTCCTTCATATCAAACTCCCTAGCCAACTATGTCTTCGTCTCCTGGATCTGATCTTTGTTGGGGCTTGCAACCAACTTGTCATCCACATATAACAGAAGAATGATGAAATCATTACCATCCGAATCCTTGAAATATGCACAAGGATCTGAATGAAGTTTTCCGTATCCAAGACTCATGATATAGGAATCAAATCTCTTGTACCAACACTCCGGCCCCTGTTTGAGACTGTACAGAGATTTGTTCAACCTGCAAACCAAGTTCTCTTTGCCTTCTTCTGTAAACCCTTATAGCTAGAGCATATAGATCTCTTCATCAAGATCACCATGGAGAAAAGCAGTGTTCACATCCAGCTACTCTAGATGTAAACTGTATATTGCACACATTGTCAGAACTAACCGAACAATCATCAGTTTAACAACAGGAGAAAATATTTCATTGAAATCAATACCTTCCTTCTGAGCAAATCCTTTGACCATCAATCTTGCACGATATCTTTCCACCTGGTTCTTCTCATCCCGCTTGATCTTAAAAACTCATTTGATTCTGATAGCCTTCCTTCCATGAGGTAATGAAACAAGATCCCGAGTATTGTTCTGGTGCAGGGCTTCGAGTTCCTCCTGCATCGCCGCCATCCATGAGGATAGATCTGGACTCTAGGTCGCTTCCACAAAAGAAGATGGCTCTCCACCATCTGTCAATAAGCAGTACACAATATTGCTGTTAGTGACATAGTCTGAGTGTCATACTAGTGCTCTTTTCTCCCGAGTTGACCGTTGTGGTCCAGACTCAATCGGTACTTGATCATCGTGCTCTGGTAATACCTCAGAGGAAACTGGTTCTTCCTTGGATTTGTCCTCTATTTTGACTGTTGTAGAATCTGTATTCTCCTTCTCCATGTCTCAATCAGTTGTCATTTGCACCCTATCTTCTGCAAAAATGACATCTCTGCTGATGATAAATTTGCGGGTAGTGGAGTCTCACAAACGATACCCCTTCACACCATCAGCGTACCCTAAGAAAATACATTTCCTGGATCTCGAATCCAACTTTGATCTTTCCTGGTCATTAAACATTGCATATACAGGACTTCCAAAAGTATGTAACCGAGAATAGTCAGTGGGTTTACCAGTCCACATCTCCATTGGTGTCTTCAGATCAATTGTCATTAAAGGAGATCGATTGATCACATAACAGGCGGTATTCACTGCTTTTGCCCAAAAAGTTTTTGCAATTCCTGCGGTCTTCAACATTGTCATTGTTCTATCCAACAGGGTTATGTTCATCCGCTATGCCACTCCATTCTGCTGAGGAGTGTACGTCACCGTGAACCGTCTCTTGATTCCTTCCTGTTGACAAAAAGTATCAAACTCATCGCTTGTATATTCTCCACCATTGTCAGTCCTCAAACACTTGATCTTCTTTCTAGAGTCAAACTCCTTCTGTGCTTTGAATGTTTTGAAGACTTCAAAAACATATGTCTTCCTCCTAATTGGGTACACCCAACATCTCCTGGAATAATCATCAATGAATGATATAAAGTACCTTGCTCCTCCTAGGGATATAACCGGTGCTTGCCAAACATCGGAATGGATCAACTCCAAGATCTCCTGACTTCTTACTGTTGACGTCTCGAACTTTAACCTGTGTTGCTTGCTCAAAACACAAAGCTCACAAAATGACAAGGATACATTTGTTAGCCCAGGCAGCAACTTCTGATCCGTAAGAATTTTCAGGCCTCGTTCTAACATATGGCCAAGCTTCCGATGTCATAACGTCGTCAATGCTTCTATCGAGGTAATTGATGCAACAACTATCTCTGTCTTCTTGTACGTTTCACTCATAAGCACGTACAAGTTCTTTGAGATCTTCTCCGCCTTCATTACCACAAACACGCCCTTCACAATTCTCATCACCTCAGTCTCGGTGTGAGTCTTGCATTCGATGTCATCAAATTGTCCCAAAGACAATATGTTATTCTTCAGGCCCTTCACATGATGTACTCCTTGGACGGTCCGTACTATGCCATCATGCATCTTCAATTTGATGGTATCGACTCCAACGATCTTCAGAGTGTGATCGTTCCCCATGTACACAAGTTTTTTCGGGATTGTTTCATACTGGTCAAACCATTCTCGGCGAGACGTCATGTGTCATGTTGCTCCTGAGTCGATAATCCATGCATCGTCGAGATGCAGTCTGCTTCCAGTAGTCATTGTCGCTTCACTGACAAGTATATCTCCTTTTCCAGAAGTACTCGTCACATTCCTCTGAAATTTTTTTTCACCACTCTTCTTATTCCAACAATCCTTCTTGACGTGTCTCTTCTTGCCACAATTGAAACATGTGGCATTCTTCTTCTTACTCCTTGATTTGGACCTACCATGATTTTGGCTCTCACTGGAACCACACTTCATCGTCCTTCCTCTCTCCATTGACAGAGTCTTTGTTTGGTGCGAAGTTGTCTGTATGTCCTTATTGTTCTTGCGCTGATTTTCTTCAAGAACCGCAGCTACAACATCATTAAAGAGCAGCATATCCGTCCGGATATTGTTGGTGAGGTTGATAATGAGTTGGTCATACGAATCTGGCAAACTCTGGAGTAGAATCTCTGCATGTTCATTATCCACAATTTTATAGCCCAACACTGTGAGCTGAGCAAACAGAGTATTGAGGTTGTTGATGTGGTCAGTCACCAATGATGACTCCGGCATCCGAAGAGTGTACAATTTTCTCTTCAGAAAAATTTTGTTGTGCAGTGACTTGGTCTCGTATAGCTTCGTCAAAGTATCTCATATTTCCTTTGTCGTCTTTTTCTTCGCAATGCTTGATAGGACCTTGTCTGCCAAAACCAAATGGATGTTGGCAATAGCATTTCCATCCATATCGTTTCATTTTTCCTTTGTCACGTCGGCCGGCTTTTCGCCAATTGTCAGTAGGCAATTATCCTTCCGCACCACTACCTATATCTTCATGTTCCACAACGAAAAATTATTCCCGTTAAATTTTTCGATCTCGAATTTCACCACCATCTGGACACGCTGTCAGTCCATAACCTCCTTCGTTTCACAACGATGTATTTAATAATCTCAATAAATTTTTTCTGATGTGACAGATCAACCGGAGTTGCAATCACAGAGAATACTCAAATTTACAAGAATTATTAATACCTGAAAACGTGAACACCACCATGCCAGAACCTTGTCTCTGATACCACTTGTTGGGACCATAAATCTCACCTGCACAGCGATAATCATGAGATAAAATAAAGTGCAAAATGCGAAAATAAAAGGGACATCAAATGTAACGTGGAAAAACCTCCAAGTAGAAAGGGTAAAAAACCACAGACAAATAGAAGGATCAATATGGGGTAAAAATGAGTACACACTTTCACTATTACAAGGAGAAAACACTCGTAAAACTCTCTCTTGAATATTGTGGGAAAACCGCTTCACAAATACTGCTCAAATGGAATAACCGGGGATGAGATTGCCTGTGAAAATGATGATCAAATATGCTGGGAGAGATCCCTTTTTATAAGCAATCCACCTTTGCCTATCTCCTCTCGCTGGAGGTTTGGTGAGGTTGGCCACCCACCACCGACCACCTACCACCGCCAGCCCCCTTTGACAAATCAAGAGGGTAGTGCCATCGAGGGAAAAAAAACTGCCAACATATAAATCACTTGTTTGTGCTGAAATTGCTGGAGGTGTTTGATTCAGAGGACCCTCGTGACCGTGAGTACTTGAAAGCTATACTCCATCTAACATAGAAAGTTCATGGTTCTGCGGCCATTTTTAAGGCAGGCAATCAGCAATGTCTTTTATCAATTTATCTTTGAATTCGAGAGGCATAGGGGCATTGGAGAATTGCTGGTGGTTCTTGGGTGCATCATAAATAAATTTGCTTTGCCGATGAAACAGGACCACAACTGATGCCACTTCATAAGCCCAAAATGATCTCTTCATATCATCAGCAGCTGTGGACTGTGTCGTTCAATTTGTTGAGAAGGATTCCAAGTTGGCGGAGATTGTTATCAAGAGACTATTGAAGTACTGGCCAATAAAGAATTGCCAGAAGGAGGTTCTCTTTCTTAGAGAGTTGGAAGAAGTTTTGGAAGCAACCCATTTTGCAGAATTTCAGAGTTGCATGGTTCCTCTTTTTAGACAGATTGGTCGATGTCTTAATAGCCCCCATTTTCAGGTGGCAGAGCGAGCTCTCTTCTTCTGGAACAATGAGCACGTGGTGGGCCTGATCACACAGAACCGGAATGTAATCCTGCCCATCAAATTTGAGCCGTTGGAGCATAACCTCAGGGGCCACTGGAGCCAGACAGTCCACGGGCTCACCATCAACGTGCAGAAAATGATCATGGTGATGGACAGGGAGCTGTTTGAGGCCTGCAGGAGGCAGCAATTGGAGAGGGAGGCCCAGGCCAGGGAGTCCAATTCCCGGCGGGAGATGGCATGGAGGAGGATGGAGGACGTGGTAGCATCACAGGCTGGCAGTGCAGGGGATGCAGTTATGGCTGGCTGAATTCTTTCCATTGGTTTAGTCCTTGATTTATGCATGCGATGTCAGATTAAAAAAAAAAAGATGAAACCCTAGCGGAAGCCCCAAAAACCATGGGATGAAACCCCAGCGGAGGCCCCATACAAGAAACCTGCCACCGGGATGCAGTCGCCGGAGAAGACGCTGCCGCGAGAGACAACACTGTCGTCAAGGAGAACAGCAGATTAATAGCAGAAACAGAACGCCTTTCAAAAATCAACCACAATTACAGGGGAAATAGCAACACACTTCAAAGCTATCGAGTTTCAAGAACTCCAACTCACCGAGGCCGCCATCCGCTCACGGATCGCCGTCCGGAAGCCGTCGTACTGCCGCCGCTACGACCTGAGGCCACAGAGTCCCAAACCCCGGGAAATAGGCACTCATGAGTAAGCGGTCTTAAAGGTAAAGCAGGCGCGGCGGCGCACATAAAGGAACCGCCGAACGAAGGACAAACCCTAGCTGCCGCGAAGGAGCAGACCGGAGAGAACGGAGAATCCCGGGCGAAAACGGAGCCATGTATCCCATCCGTTACTATGGTTTATTCACTCTTATCCAAAAAAAATCTCCAGAGCTATTTGAGATTTTAGCTTGTCCCTAGTTTATGGGTTATAAGTTGTTCCTGTTTTATGTTTACACTCAGTTAATTAACAACTTAATTAATTAAAAAATAATGAAATTAAAGAATTAAATTAAACTTAAATAAAACAGAGTATTAAAATATTTAAAGAATGTAAATGAATTAATTTAATTATTTAAAGTAATAAATACTAAAGTCAAAATTTATTTATTTACAGAATAATTGATTAAATTATAGAATTAATTAAATAATTATTTTTGAAAAAAACTAAAGAAAATAATTAATGAAAGAAAAAAAATGAAAAATTTAGATTAAAACAAAAGAATATAAATTGAATGTTAAAACAGAATTAATTAATTAGTTCAAAAGTTATTCAAAATGACAAAATTAATCAATAATATACATATTTTCACAAAAACTTATTATTTAAGCAGTAATGTACAAAATTGACAACATTTAGTAATTATTAATTAAAATACATTATTTTGACATTTAAAATACACTAAAGAACATTAAAAGATGTGGCAAATTGTATTAAAAATCAGTCACATCATTAGGTCATGTGCCTTATGTGTTATGACATAAATGAATTGCCCAATGGGAATGCCCCGACCAATATGCCTTTTATGATATAAATGCTTGAATTAAATGAAACGTCATTTCAGTTAGACTTGTTATAAACGTATTGCTTGTTTAAATGATTTCATCTTAATGTCGAGGGTGATATAAGGGGTTCCGACTTAAAGATCATTTGGACAGACTCTCTGTGACCTCTTGTTAGAATTGTAAATGTTTTGTAAACACGTCAGGGGGCGACACTAACTATGTCCGGGATGGGCTCACCGAGCGTTATTGCTTTTACCTCCAGATTAGTGACACTGGTTTCCTAGGGGAGACCCCTTAGACATACTCAATGGAATGGTGGTTGTATCATGCTACGAGAGAGACTCGAGCCCCTACGTGCGATACCAGGGACGGACTCGGAGGTTAGATCGTGATGTTCTCACATTGTGCCTAGAGTGACACTTGTGACTTCTTTCTTGGGTCACCTTGGACGAACTTTATGACATTGAACATATACCGAGCCCCTCGAGCGATACTTGGCAAGTCTCTGAATAGTCGTGGACATGCTCAGGGTGACTCTTGCATTTTATAAAGAGGTTTCCAATTGAATTAAAAAGTAAATGAATAATTTCAAATGAGAAATGATCTTTGGTTTTGAAACGTAGGGACGTGTCCTCCAAGCCCAATCACAAGGTTGGGGACAATCCACTTTTTTACACATTATCTCACTCACTTTACCTTTACAAGATTCATTGGTTCAGACTCACCGGCTTAGGGCAAAGCAGGTAAATTGGACAGGTGTCCAACCAGAACTCATTCCAATGTACTTATTTATTTATTTATGTTTTTCATTTAGTAACTATGGCACACTGCTCATTTCATAATGCACGTACTAGAGTGATCTAGACATCATTGGTGGTGGCCTACTGGGATTTTATCTCACACCCTACTCGAGCTGTCATTAGTACCCGAATAGACTTTATGACTGTAGGTATATATAAAGGGAAGCAACCAGCTTCCGATACTTGATTGACAGTTTTAGGATAGAGTTCGGAGCAGAGGACTGAGGTTATGCACGAGATACTTGTTGTAGCAGTTTCGGCCTTTTTGTATATTTTGGTTAGCATGTGTTATATGTTTGTATCCTATGCCCCCCTTGCATATTCATTTTTTGTATAACATCATCATCACATTGTATGTACTTGTTATTTACCTTCCGCTAGTTTATTATTTATCTTGCATGATTATGTATTTTGTTTCTGTTGATATCTGATGTTTCTTATCCCTTATATATATCGTTGCGCTCCATTCTGATCAATGAGGGCATAGTCTCCCCACAGACTCACCATAGGCCCTCGCTGCTAGCCGATAGCCTCTGGCGTTCGGGGAGATGCAGTTGAGGTCTTGTGGCCACTGTCTCGGGGCACCGTTAAGTGGCATCTGGGGCGGGGTGCTACATTTGTCGACTATGAGCAGTCCTAATGTATTGCTGAATGGTTTTGACCTTTTATACCATTTCCTCGACCATTTTCGGACCCGGTAGTTTGTGTTCACCAACTTCATCCCATCGTGAGGTGTTTTGCACCTCTTCTCATAAAGGGCTTCATAAGGAGTCATTTAGATGTTTGAGTGAAAACTATTATTTTATGAGAACTCAACTAGAGGAAGATGTTGATCTCATCCTCCTTTGAATTCCATTGAGCATGCTCTCAACATGTCCTCGAGTGTATATATTCTACTTAGATTAGCCATCAGTTTGACGATGATAAGTCGTTTTGAAGTTCAGCTCAATATTTATAGCATGTTGGAGACTCTTCTAGAACTTGAGGGTAAAGCTTGGGTCTTGATCAGACACAATTGATAGTGGTGTTTCATGTAGCACCACCACTTCTCTAATGTATATCCTTGCAAATTGATCAAGTAAGAAGTCCTCTTATTAGATTGTAATGAAATGAGCAGTCTTTCTTAGACAATCCACCACAACCCATATTGTTGGAGTTGGTAGCCTAGAACCAACTACTTTGTACTCTATGATAAACTTGTATTCATGGATTTGAATATTAATAAATACCTTATCACATCTTGAGTGTTCTTCCGCGTGACAATGCATGTGATAATGTCCTAAGGATAACTGTTGCACTAAATGGTCATAGTAGATCCCTATTATGATGAGAACTCGAAAGTGTCATAACACTATTCTTGAAGATATGTTATATGGTTGGATGATGTTATTTGAGGGACACAAATAATATAGGCCATTAGGGGTGAGGACTCATAAAACTTTGATGCACCTTCTCATGGTGTGTGCCCTTAGTAATATTCATGAGGATATTATGAAAACGAGACCCCCAGTAAGAAATCCACATTTCATAGTGTCATTAGATGTTCCTATCTGCGAACGTGTGTATTGGTCCTTAGATTTTAAGATTATTATTAATGAGTATTACAACTCACGCACTTAGACATATTGGTGAAAATTGTGACGACACACTATTCGCAGCAAGGTAGGATACATTGGGTGCGTCACGAGTAATACTGCATTAATAGATAATGCAAGAAAGGATTTGTCTCTTCTGTTCCATAAAGGAAGGTGACATCTCAGACCCTTTGATAGAATTGATATAACCTAAATAAATCTATGGCTATGGTGAAGAATAAGCGTGTTCAATTCTAGAAAGTCAAAGAAAGAATAATTGAGCACATGGGTTGATGACACTAGCATGCAACCCACTTGATTCGAGATATTGAGACAAAGAGATTACATTACATGGTAAGCATTCGTAGGAGGTGGCACATCATTACAGTGTTAACTTCTTTCTATATGGGTGTCTTGGCGTGTTGCTAAATGCTAACCTTGAACTTTAGGCATGCTCCGCCTAATGCCACTGAGAAAGAGGTCTAGAGGGTTACACACTAAGTGTGTCCAAGTATCTCAGTTAAATATTCATTTAACAAGTTGGATAAATATTATTTCCGATTGTGGTTTAATACTTATTCAAGGATACCTGATCGTATTTATTTTGACATTAGTTATTCGAGATAATATATTGTGGGAAAAATAATATATTTATTAGCGAGTAATGTAGTGATATTTATTTAAGAAATAAATAGTCATTATTCAAGGTCTAATAAATGTGGAGGGAATAAAGAAAATGGAAAAACAAAAGTACACTCCATGTATATTAATATATATATGTCATGTAGTTTTTCTGGGTATTTGTGAGAAATAATATTATTTATTTAATTAAATAATAATAGGTGTAATTTACTGGGCGCATGTCAAGTGATAACAATAGTCAAATGTTATTATCAGACATGAGGTTTTACTAAGAATTAAATGAAATGAATAAATGTATTTGGGTAATTAATTCATTTTAATATTCTAAGTAATATAAATCCCAATTACATTATTCTCATTAGGCCTATTAATTCTTTGTGGTTGTGCAAAATGGATCTGGAGAAAACTCTCAAGCTAAGAGAGAATTCCTTTCCTCCAAAAACAGTCTCAAGTTACGAGAGAGATCCTCCTCCACCGGATCAAGGAGAGTGCTTTGGAAGTGGCTCTCATGGTGATCGAAGGCGGACATCGCAAGCGAAGACTCTTCCACGCTAGCACCCAGAGATCTCTTCAGTGATGTCCAGAGATATGTGGAGCATGTGTGGATCACCACTAGAGGAAGCCTACACTTCGCTTATATGACACAACAACAGATCACATTAGATCATGACTGGAAACATCAATGGAGAGAGAATTCCATCAAGGTAATTCTTGTCTTTTAATTAAATTAATTATAACTAACATATGATGATTCTCTTTATGGTTTTGGGACTTCCCTCATTCCTTTTCGTTCTTCATTCCATTCTGAAGATCCGGCATTTTATCATCGTGACAGATCTCAGATTGATTATTGTTAACGGTAAAATTAAAGTTGGGTACACTCATCCACGCGCTTCCGCTGCGCTCGAAACCTTCAAGTGGTATCAAAGGGGTCATATCATTGCTTATAATTATTTAGTTTTTTGTTGATGATTTACGCATTTAATAATTTAGTTGTTTCAATTCAAGTTAATCATTCAGTATGTAACGACCCAGACCCGAACAGCCACCCGAACAGTGCCAAATGGGTTGGGGGTTACTACCTTAGGTGCATCTCCCCGAACGCCAAAGGCTGTCGACTAGCAGCGGGGCTCTGATAGACATAGTGGGAGGCTATACCCCCTCGGAGGACAATAATGGTACTGGTTTGAACAATAATATATAACATGAAATTGAAATAAACGACTCAGCAGACTCGAACCAGACCCGCATAACAGAAGCACAATCAATAACAATAAATAGCAGAAGCAATAAATATAATCAACAACATCAGAAGTAAACAGAACAGCATGCTGAACACCACTTGTAACTACTAAACAAACCAAGCATCACTACTAGAAATCCCACTTTTACCAATGCTTATATCCCAACGATTTAGATAAACCGTTGGGAATGGCTATGTATACCAACGGTTTGCTTAAAACCATTGGCATAGAAGATTTTGTAAAGATTTTACCAACGGTTTACAAACTGTTAGTATAGGCCTTAGTATAGGTACTTTTACCAACGGTTATCAATAACCGTTGGTATATGTTGACATTTTGGATCCTTTTACCAACGGTTTATACAAACCGTTGGTATAGGCCTTACTATACATACATTCCCAGCAATTTTTAAAAACCGTTGGGAAAGTTTTCCCCTAAATGCAGATCGGGCATCCAGTTCCCCCTCCGCTCGATTGCAGGTCCCCTTTCACTCTATTAGTGCCCTAAATCGAATCTCCCTCTTCCCTAGCCTGCCAAACTTCTTCCACTGATCGATCCATCTTCAATCAAGGAAATTTTTTCTTCTAAAATTCAAATCTGTATGTGATACCTTGGTTTTGTTGTTCTGCAACTATTTTTAATACCTTGGTTTTGTTGTTCTGCAACTATTTTTTTTTCTCTTTTGATCTGGAAGAAAGGAGAGCTCTGTGGACATTAATCATGGTTGTGGGTGGTCATTTAGGATGTAAGATAGTATGCCTTCATTTTACTTGATATATCCAATAGTATTATTGATTTATGTTCAATTTGATTATCTTTGAAAAATTATGTTGTTTAATAAGTTGTTTTTAATGGTTGTAATAATGACTATATGGTATAAGGTTTCACATGGTTTGTATAAGGGTTCACATGGTGTCTAAGATAATCTAGTGTTCTAGGAATGTACACAGAGTACATGACTTGGATAGCCATGTAAATATACATGGCCAATCCCTTATGGTGAAAAGTATGTTTGGCCAAATGGGGTGCTAAAAATGTCCCATTTAAACATGCCTTTGTTTCATGGGTATTCCCATATGATGTGTTGGCCATACTATAGAGTGGGTAGTAATTAGCTCACCCAAAACACTTTCATCCCTGAAATCCAAGACTATATGGTTAAATGGAAGAACCCATGTTCTAATGACATGTATAACCTGGTTTCTAACTCACCTCACCTAAACATAAACTAGAACACTGGTTAAATGCAAGAACTCATCCTAAACATAAACTATAACATTGGTTAAATGGAATAACCCATCCTTATTACTGAATTCCATACACATATGAACAAAAATCCATCATTCATGAACATCCTTATAATGCATAGGCTTTTCACAAAACACATATCCCTTAAATGTCATGAAATTCCAGTAGGCACTGATATAAATTTGTCATGTTTACAGGTGGAAGCTTCATATCTTTGGATAATATATTCTCAGAACTATAGAGTGGAACCCCATTCGGTGTTTTGAGGTCAACCCAACTCCACACATGAAAAAGAAGATCATTATCCATCAATAAAACCAATGTAAATATATAAATGGTGATTCATATCAGTATCATTAATAGATTTCCTTAGGAATTCTTAATCCATTAGGGTGTTCTCCTGATACCTACCTTGTTGTCTTTCAAATTCAATTATCCTCATTTAACACCACTTTGAGGCATCTCTTCATTTACAATTATGTGTTGGTTATAGGATATTCTGAAATCTTTATCTTCTATATGAGTTGGATCTATTTAATTAGAAATTTCAAAACCTCCATAAAAATCCTACTTCTAACACTTTAATTTTCTTTTTTAAACCCACCTATTTAATTTTAGAACACTCCTAAGAGTCTTATTACATAGTAAAACTTGATTTTCTTCATCCCTGAAGGTCGTGAACAACATCATAATTACAAAAAATATGTCATCGTTTTTAGTATTTGGAGTAGAGGCACAATATTTTCATTTGTTTGAAGAAACAAAATAATATTTAAGGTATTTTTAATTTCAATTTCATGTTTTCAGGGTGGGGAGGGGGAGTGTGCAGGTGGGGTGGGGGATGGGGTGGGGTGGAGGGTTGTCCAGGTGGGGGGGGGGGCTGGGCTGTCCAGGTGGGGGGGGGGGGGGCTGGGCTGTCCAGGTGGGTTCATGGTTGGCCAAGTGTCACAACCATTATTTAATTATGAGGTATTTTTTATATTTTTTTGGTATTTTATTTTTCCCTTGTATTCACTTCAGTGTTTTTAGAGAGAATATAGTATTTTTATCCAACAATATGTGGTTCATGGTTGGCACACAGTTCAATGAAACTGTGCTACATCCCAAGGGAAAACGGGTACCCAGGACAACATTTTTTATGTGTATGAGTCAATCCTGCCTCAATCTGATGCACGGTGTGGCCGATATCACTTAAAGTGTCTCACTTTTATTTGAAATGGAAAACATTTTAAGTGAAAACAACTGACATACAGAAAACCGATCAAATGCATTTGGATTGTGTTGATAATTTAGGACAACGATCCATGGGTCATTTTTGATGTGTACGAGTCAACCCCACCTCAATCCGATGCACGGTGTGGCCGGTACAACTCAAAGTGTCTCACTTTTATTTGAAATGGACAAGATTTTAAGTGAAAACAACAATTGGAATACAGAAAACTAACCAAACACATTTGGATTGTGTTGATACTTTAGAACAATGATCCGTGGATCATTTGTGACAGGTACGAGTCAACCCCGCCTCAATTTGAGGTACGGTGTGACCGATATCACTCAAAGTGTCTCACTTTTGTTTGAAATGGACAACATTTTAAGTGAAAACAACAACTAGCATACAGAAAACCGACCAACCGCATTAAGAATGTGTTGATACTTTATCACAACGATCCATGGGTCATTTGTGATGTGTATCAGTCAACCCTGCCTCAATCTGAGGCACGGTGTGACCGTTATCACTCAAAGTGTCTCTCTTTTATTTGAAATGGACAACATTTTAAGTGAAAACAACTGGCATACGGAAAACCGATCAAACGCATTCGGATTGTGTTGACAATTTAGGACAACGATCTATGGGTCATTTTTGATGTGTATGATTCAACCCCGCCTCAATCCGATGCACGGTGTGGCCAGTACCACTCAAAGTGTCTCACTTTTATTTGAAATGGACAGGATTTTAAGTGAAAACAACAATTGGCATACAGAAAACCGACCAAACGCATTCGGATTGTGTTGATACTTTAGCAAAACAATCCATGGATCATTTGTGACAGGTACGAGTCAACCTTGCCTCAATTTGAGGCACAATGTGACTGGTATCACTCAAAGTGTCTCACTTTTGTTTGAAATGGACAACATTTTATGTGAAAACAACAACTGGCATACGGAAAACCGATCAAACGAATTTGGATTGTGTTTATACATTAGTACAATGATCCATGGGTCATTTGTGACATGTACGAGTCAACCCCTCCTCAATAGGAGGCACGGTGTGACCGGTATCACTCAAAGTGTCTCTCTTTTATTTGGAATGGACAAGATTTTAAGTAAAACAATAACTTGCATACAGAAAACTGACCAAATGCTTTCAGATTGTATTGATACTTTAGGACAACGATATATGTGTCATTTTTGACATGTACGAGTCAACCCCACTTCCACCCGAGGCACGGTGTGGCCGGTATCACTCTAAGTGTCTCACTTTTTTTTTGAAATGAACAACATTTTAAGTGAAAACAAAAAATTACATACTGAAAACTGACTAAATGTATTTGGATTGTGTTGATACTTTAGGACAATGATACATTGGTCATTTTTTACGTGTATGAGTCAACCTCGCCTCAATATGAGGCACGATGTGGTGGAATCCTACTCTGATCAATATATCGCACCATACTTATACCATTTAGTGTTCATAGCCTTAAGAACATTAATATTATTCTCACTAAGGTCAATAAACTTACAGTTCCATTCTTCTAGACCATCACAAGTTGAACTTCTGATCATTTCAGTTCTTCCTAAAATTTAAATCAAGTAAAGAGTTCCATACTTTACTCCTTTTGTAACGACCATGGAACTATGAGTCAGTTTCCATACCCCATTTTCAAATTTAGTTTCATAGCATGCATCATCAAACTTTATCTTTAGATTTAGGAATAAGAAAACCACTCCCAGGTAAAATCCATTTTCAGATGTTTTTCATTTTCTATAAATGTTGCTTTTGTTTGAGGATAGATCAGATTTGGGTGTTCTTTCATTGTCAAAAGATCTTATTATGATCCTCAAAAACCTAACAATTTCAAAAATTGAGGGGTTTTATTTCACAACATCAAGAAAGTGTAGTGAGGGAATATGCTGCCACTTGTCAAAGTCCTATGGTAGGATGGTTGGGTTAAAGAGGGTATTTGGGGCATGATTCAGTTGGATCCAATTTTTTTGAGGATATTATGTGTCGTCATTTTTATTCTCACTATTAATCATGAGAGGGTCTCATCAATTATTTTTATCATGGAATAAAGAAGTGTTGCCCTTACATTAACCAGTAGTACACCATGTATGACTATAACCCATCCTGGAAGGGGACTGTTTTTTGTCAACCTCATATGCATCACGACACACTCTGGATCAGACACATGTTCAACATCCACTTATTCAACCAATTTGTACATGATCACTATGCATATAAAAACCAATACCCAAGTATATTATGTTATTACCACTATAGAGTATACCAACAAAGCCATTACCATTCACCCAATATCTGACATTAACACCCATACCTCCTTCATCTTCTTTCTTAGTGCATCAAATCTGACATTTCCTTTGCAAAGAACATATTCCATTTCAAATTTGAACATCGACATTTATTTTATCCAACACATCTGAAAACGATTTAGTTCACATTAGAATAAATTATATTACTATGACATTCAGTTTGTATATATAACATGTCTCTAATCAAAGAGGTGGTGTCTCTAGAATTTACACTCATCAACGATAGTCACAAAATCTTTTTCATGAGTTGGGTAGTTTCACTCATGGGGTCATAAGTGATGAGACTCCTAAGAAAATACCTTTTCACCATATATTATAAAAAATAAAAGTTCAATGCAAAATGCATCACAAATAATTACATACCCAAATCTAGGATCAGAAAAAAAATAGGATTTGATCCAATTTCAAACTCTTATTCAACTCTAATAAGTATTTCTCAGACTATTCTGTCTATTAGAATTTGATGGGGAGGTGGGGGGGCTGTGCCGGTTGGGGGGTTGTGCAGGGGTGAGGTGAATTACTACTGGAAGAGTGGTTGTCATATGAAGATTGAAATGGGTGTAAATAATGTTTGAGTTATTGAAACTATTATTCAACTCTACTGGAAGATTGTTATCATATGAAAATTGAAATAGGGAATTGTATTACATGACATGGTTGGAAGAGTTTGATGGTTTTATGTGTTTTTTTGTGCTATTGTAGGTGTTTTTTATGTTGTTTTAAGTCTGTTTGTATGTGTTTTTTGTGCTATTTTTTATGCAGGTGTATACTGGAGGGGCTGATGTGCAATACTTTTGGAAATACACAATACCAACGGTTTTAAACCGTTGGTAGAGGTGTGAATACTTGAGACATTTACCAACGGTTCTTAGGAACCGTTGGTAAAAGTCTAGATAAATTTTATCCCAACGATTCATAACCGTTGGGATATCTCACCTCTATACCAACAGTTTACATAAAACCGTTGGTATAGTGTAAATTTATTCACATATACCAACGGTTTCTTTGAAACTATTGGTATATGTCTATTGTCACGGATTACTTGGCTACGGTTTGTAAAACCGTTGGTATGCCTTTTATTTCCAGTAGTACATGCATCTATAGAAAGTCAATATATAAAAGGGGCGTCAATGGATAACCAATAGTAGCTACAAAACAAGTAAGCATACTAATACAGGAAATAAATCAAAACAAAGTAAACTCCGGCTAGAACTTCTGGAAAGTTGGGTTTTCCCAACACTTGTATACCAATGGTTCTGGAGAACCGTTGGTATAAGTGTTTTTTACCAACATTTTCTACAAACTGTTGGTAAATCTTGGTTTCGTGAAGGATTTCCCAATGGTTTGAAGAAACCGTTGGGAAATCCAAAAATTTTGCACCCTTTACCAACGGTTTGTAGCAAACTGTTGGTAAAGGCTGTTTTTCCCAATAGTTTTTACAAACCATTGGGAAAGGTCTCCTCAAATACTCGATTTCCAGAAGCCCCTACAGCACAACAGAGAAATCGTTTCCCCCAATTTCCAGAAGCCCCGACGCGTAGTGAACCCTAACCTGAGTTCTTCCATCTGATCGGCTGCAACTCCCCCATCCAGGTCAGACTCTTTAAACCTCTTCCCAAATACAAACATAGAATCCATCTTCCTCTGATTTCGACATTTATTTCAATATCTACCAAGATCACATCATTTTTTCCTATTTTAGGGATTTTGGAAAATTTTATGATTCACACTATTTAATATTGAATCAATGACTAATACATGATTGGTAGATGTCTGTGACTAGGGTTGACTTTGGTTTCATATATCATTTGTAACTAAACATATGACATACTACCACTAATATGGTGATTCCACGAATCACGGGGCTTCCTCTTCTTTTGTTCTATAGAGTTTGTAGTGTTGGTTTTTAATGTATTTTATTTTCTTATGGATTTATAGTGATTATGTATTGGGTTCCTTTGGTCATGAATTTCGGGTGATTTATTCTTAAGTTATTCTTAGAGATCATTGTATTAATAAAGTGTGCCTAATTTTTTTGTAGGTGGTGTCGACTCACTGAGTGACTATTTGGTTATGTTTTTATGATGCCAACGTTTGATTTTTTTAATAATGAAACCTATTTATATTTTAATGATATAAATGAGTGGTTTTTAAATATATGTTTATAAAACAGGTAAAATGTTTTCTAAGTGGTTTATTTGGAACTGTACAAAGACAGATCCCATTTTTATTGTATTCTAAAATCTCATTAAACATATTTATACTTAGTGAATCCTTTATAAGTTTGGATCCATGTTTGAGAATTACCACTAATATCCCATAGCTTAATACCATTTTTAGATTGTGTACATCTCATTAGATTTTTTAATGAGTTCACTTCTTCCTTCATTAATGTCTTCCAAGGATGTATTAGAAATCTAATATCCACTTGAATGTTTTTCCTTTCTTAAATAATGTAATGTATTCCTAGAATAGTCAATTAATTTTTACATTCTAGTAAACCATGTTGATAACCTTCATGATTATATGATCTCATAGGTGGGTGTGGTGAATATGGATATAATTTTAAACATATTTATTGATTTTTTTTTATCTTCTAGGGTTTCAAATTCCGTAGTTGGGTTTTTTTAAAGCGATATATAGCAACGTTTTAAACCCCAACTATATATGCCTAATGGTTGTTTAGTAGTGGTTTAAACCACCACTATTTAAGGTCGATATTTGTTTACCGTTTTTTTTCAGCAGTTGTTTTCCATGACAAAAAATGGTGAGGATATAATGGCGGTTCAATCCACTACTACATCCTTTCTATTTTTGGCAAGTGAAACCGTCGCTAAAACCAAAAATGCCACTAAAAAACATTCTGTGATGATTCCCCAAAGCTGCCGCTAAATTTATACAACTAACATGAGTTGGATGCTGATGCCAATTTTAGTAGTGATTTTTTGAAACCGTCATAGAACCATATAGAATCGATTTAAACTACCGCAAACTCAAAAAGAAAAAGTAGCTGCTATCAGTCAATTTTTTTGTATTGTCCAATGCATGATTTGGAACTAGTTATAGTACCCCCCCCAAACAGCCCCACCCACCCCCTGGACACCCCCTCCCCTCATGGACTACCCCCACCCCTAGGGACAACCTGCCCACCCCCCTGGATAGCCCCACCACCCCCGCCACCCCCCTAGACACCCTGCCCACCCCCTGGACACCTCGTACCCCCTGGACAACCCCCACCCCCTGGAAAGCCCCCCCACCCCTGGACACCCCCAACCCCCCTGGACAGCCCTGCCACCCCCGTGGACAGCCCGCCCACCCCCCTGGATAGCCTGTGCCCCCCTGGACAACCCCCCACCCCCACCCCCAGACACCCGCCCACCCCACCCCCAGACACCCGCCCACCACCCCCCGGACACCCCCATCCCCCTGGACACCCCCACCCCTGGAAATCCCCCCACTAGACAGCGCCGCCACCCCCGTGGACAGCCTGACCACCCCCCGTGGACAGACCGACCACCCCCCGTGGATAGCCCGCCCACCCCCTTGGACAGCTCGCCCACCCCCTGGACACCCCAGACCCCCTAGACAGCCCCGCCACCCCCATGGGCAGCCTGCCCACCCCCTGGACTCGCCCTACCCCCCCTAGACAGCCTGACCACCCCTGTGGACAACTTGCCCACCTGGACACCCCGACCCCCCTAGACAGCCCCCCACCCCTGGACACCTCCAACCCCCCGGACAACCCCACCACCCTCTGGACACCCCTCACCCCCTGGACACCCCGCACCCCCCTTGGATAGCCTCGCCACTCCCCTGATCCTCATCCTACTCCTCATCCTGATCTCCCTGAAGAAGTTAAAGTATAAAACTCATGTACTCCCAACAAGACCCTTAAGGATTATGTATTCCCTGATCCACTTCGAATATCTTACTGGGAAATCCTTGAATATAGGCATTAGAAATTCTGTATCTTATTTTCTTATATACACTGTATTTTTTTGTATTTCTTAATATGATTCTTATATAGAGTAATGTGTCAGTTATGCTTTTATTTAAAGTAAACAATTTTCATTTACCTAAATATTTTTTTGATTTAACTTCAATATTATTGAATTGATTTGAAATGACTTATTGTAATTTTTTTACAGAATGGATAGAATTTGGATGTACAAAACTGATCGGATTTCAACCGATTTTCAAAATAATTTGAACATATTTCTAGATTTTGCATTTGACAAGGCTTTAGATAGTGGTCACATACACTTCCCATGTTCTAATTGTGTTGGAAGAACTTGGTTGATTCGTGAAGCAGTTAGCTATCATATAAACAAATATGGTTTCCAAACAAACTATTATGTGTGGTATCATAATGGAGAGAAAATGGAATCTCAAAATGTTGATGATCCAAATGATAGGACTGAATTGGAGAGTTTGATATATGATTGATTTCCATTTATTCGACATCATGAGAAGGAAAGGATGTCCAACCAACAAGATTTTGATACAAACACACATGATACATCCAATGAAAATGATGATGTTGATAGGGTGAAAAAATTGAATGATGCTACGATGACTCCACTATATTAACAATGTGGTAAAATGAAAAAGTTGGAATTTTTAATCTGATTGTTTCATGGGAAAACTATGTATGGGATTTCAAATGCTGCAATTGATTACATTTTTACCTTATTGAAGGAATTACTTCCAAATGATATAGATATTACCTCAAACAACTATATGGAATGGAAGTTGGTTGATGAACTTGGATTCTCAAAAAAAAAATCATGCTTGCCCGAATGATTATAGCTTATTTTTGGAGGAAACTGCTGAAAGAAATGATTGTGTCAAATGTGGAACCTCCTGATGGAAGCCAAAAGATTATGGAACACCATCTCATGTGCCACAAAAAGTAACGTGGCACTTTCCATTGATCCCCAGATTACATAACCTTTTCATGTCTGATGAAATATCAGTAAAAATGCGATGGCATGACACCGAGAGAAAAAAAGAATAATAAAGAGTTGGTTCACCCTGCAGATGGATTTTCATGGAAGAGATTTGATGTTCGATATCCCGAATTTGCATCCAACATGCGTAATGTGAGATTGGATCTTTCATGTGATAGTTTTAATCCATTTGGACAGATGCTTACTTCGCACAGCACATGGCCAGTTTTCATACACATTTATAACCTTCCCCCATGGTTGTGTATGAAAAAGCCTTACACTTTCTTGAGTATACTGATATCTGGCCCTTCTGATCCTGGAAATGATATAGATGTATAAATTCAACCTTTAATAAAAGAGTTGAAACTTATTTGGGATGTGGGTGTGCCCATATACGATGCATGTTCGAAACACATATTTCAGATACGTGTTGCGCTTATGTGGACGATCAATGATTTTTCTGCTTATAAAATGATGTCTGGATGGAGCACAAAAGGAAAATTGTCATGTCCTATTTGTATGAAGAATAATTGATCGAGAAGACTGAAATATCATCGTAGTTTTAGTTTTATGGGACATCGACGATTCTTGTCAATGAACCATCCATATAGAAACAATCGTCGAAAATTTGACAATACCATGGAGACTGACGATCCACCTCAGCGTATGTCTAGAACTGATGTGTTTAATGAATTGAAAGATTTCAATTATTCATTTGGGAAGGGTGTAATGAAATCTAAAAAGAGGAAAAATGTTTCCAATGATACCTGTTACAATTGGAAGAAGAAGAGTATATTCTGTGAGTTGTCGTATTGGTCAACCAACTTGTTACGTCATTTCTTAGACGTAATGCGCATTGAAAAGAATATATGTGAAATGTTGCTTTTTATTCTTCTAAATGTCAAGGGGAAGACAAAAGATGATTTACGATCTCGGTGTGACTTGGTATATTGGGGGATCAGACCAGAATTTCATCCTGTCTGTATCAATGAAAATAAATGGCAAGTTCCATGTGCTTCTTATGTGATGAAACCTGATGAAAAAAATCAATTTCTGGAAGTTCTAGAGACTATTAAAGTTCCTAATGGCTATTCAAGAAATATATCAAAACGGGTCAACAGAAAAGAGTTGAAGCTGAAATCTTTGAAGACTCATGATTATCACGTCCTTTTGCATGAGTTGATTTCAATAGAAATCTGTCATCTCTTGTCCAATAATGTTAGAGTCTCAGTTATTTGGTTGTGTTATTTTTTTAGAGATCTTTGTGCTAAGAGGTTTTACAAATCCTTCTTAAAAAAACTGTTGACAGAGACACCATTAATATTGTGTGAGTTAGAGAAAATAGTCCCTCCATCATTTTTTACATGCATGTTGCATCTGATTGCCCATATTCCGACCAAAATACTTCTTGGAGGACCCATTGCTTTCCGTTGGATGTATCCAACTGAAAGAAACATGTGCACATTGAAATCATATGTTCGGAACATGAATTATCCCGAAGGTTCTATTGTGAACGGTTACTTGGCTTAAGAATGTATGGATTTCTGCTCAATGTATTTGTCTGATCTTACTACTAGAATAAACAGACCAATGAGAAATAAAGAAGAACAATATGGGAAAATTGAACCCAGTTTTCCATCACTTCCTTAGACAGGAGTAATTCCAGGATCATATACATTGACGACATTAAGCCTTGAAGAGCGAGATATGGCACATCGCACAATGTTGTTCAATTGTGATTTGTTCGATGAGTATATCAAGTTAGTAAATTGTACATGTATCTCTTATCTTATCTCTTGTAATTTTAAATATTTGTTAAAATATTATTATTTTTATCTACAGGGAACATAAAGAATTGATATATAGAAAGCATCATCCTTTATCTTTGAGAAGGAAAGAGACTTTTCATAGCACAGGGTTTTCTGCTTGGTTGAAATTGAAGGTAAAAATATTTTTGTAATAACTAAATAAAAATAATATTTAATTAAGTTTACTATTTGTTTATATTTCAGGTATCTAGTTTGCCTGCAGACTCTATTTCTGAGGAAATAATAGCTTTGGATTTTGGTCCTAATACCATGGTTCGTGCTTGTAAATTACTTGTGATCAATGGATACAAATTTATTATCACTAAATGAGCAAGAAACATGAGAACACAACATGATGGTGTTATGCTAACTACCACAACAGACTGTTATGCCAGTTCATCAGATAATAGACCTTGTTCTAAAAATGTAGCTTATATGGAGTTGTGGAGAAAATAATAATTTTGGATTATTACTCGCATGGTCGAGTCACGATGATGAAATGTCAATGGTTTGATTCAATGACGAGGAAAGTCACCTTTATTGATGATTGTGTATTTCGAGTTATTGACATGACTCGCACTCTTTCCATCGATGAACCACATGTATTGGCATCAATGGTGAAACAATTATTTTATGTCAAAGATCATCATCATCCTAAATTCGGTGTAATTATTGAAGTAAATACCAGACATGTTTTTGATGATGGTGATGATGAAGTTGACACTATCCTTACTGCAATTGGAAGCAATCCATTTATTACTTATGATTACTTCAATAGCTCAATTGTTAAAGTTGATTGTGAACCCGAAGTTGTGGTGGGAAATATATAGAATCATATAGTCGTGTTCTCACCTACATGTTTCACCTACATCCTTTAGAGTGTGTATCCTAGTACTTACCTTCAAACCACCATAAATCTTCTATTTCTTTATGTTTTTTTATCAGAATTGTTTTTCTATATTTTGTTTTTTGGGTTACACATTAGTTATTTGTTTCTAATTACTTCCATATTTGTTTTCATTGTAGGAAATGACACCCATTGAAGAGAGGAAGCAGAAAAAGATGACATAAAATAATCGTCGCATGACACAGATGGCATTCCTCCACTCATCCCTATTGTGGCTATTTTATTTCAAATATATATATTTAAATAACTTATAATATCATGTGTTTACTTTTTTGTTAATTTTTTTCACGATCCACCCCCTAGACGAGAGATATCCGACGAGGAGCCTGATATTGCTTCTAGTACAGAGGCTGGTGGTAGGAGGGGTGGTGGTGTCAGAGTTAGACGACCATATGGTGGTCCCGGTACTTAGGCCGGTGGTATGAGGGCTCATGGTGAGAGAGTTAGATGATCCACTGGTCGTACCTGATTGGATCATTCCCCTACCACAGACGTATCTTCTACGCCCCATTTTGATCTTGGTGTGTCTTTAAGTACAAATGGGATATTTAGGCCTCTGATTTTTACACTACCAGTTGGCCATACGTCTATGCCATCATCTTTTTCTTATGGTTCATTATCTCCGGGCTATTATATTACACCTTCTTCGACTCCTTCTCCGACACAGTATGTGGCTGAGGAGCGTACACTGAGGGACACTCCACCTGTACAGGATATTCCTTTGGCTTATGCACATCCAGTGACACCCATTGATCCGACTACCACAGGTATATTTATATAACTCTAACAAATTTTATACCAAAATTTATTTTTATTATAACTTGTACTGATATTTTTTTCTTTAATAACAGATTCATCTACTGATAGGAGGTGGGGGAGGGGGCGTACTCGCTTGCATGTGGTATGGAACCTCCAGACACAGTTGATGGTTGAATACAATGATGATGGACAGATGATTGATAAATCTGGGCAGGAATGTCGGGTTTTTTTGGCGATGCTAGCCAAATACTCCGACATCATTCTAGTCAGCCCTCTCTCTTGAAGACATCTACCACACGAAGTCAAGGATAATGTGTGGGCACAAATATGGGTAAAAAATCTACTAGATTTTATGTATCATTTTTTTATATTTATATGAATTAATCTATTGGGTGTCAGCTTCGGTATAACTTCCCTGATGGAGAAAATGCACGACCGGCGCATTTAAAGGAGCTAGGAGAGATTTGGAGAGATTATAAGCATGAGCTGTATGTTGGTTGGTGTGATAGAGTGGGCACAGAGTTGGAGACATTACCTATCGTGGATGACTACCCGATAGAGCAATATCGCCAAATGATTACCCATTGGGCGACTGCCAAATTTAAGGTATTAATCCCATTTGAGGTATTTAAATGACAGTTTTCATATTTTTCATTAATATTATCTAATTTATTATTAAACATTATTTAGGAATCTTATGAAAAAAAAACATCGATTCAAAGCAATACCTCCACACTTTGGGGTGCACGACTATGTCAGATCATGAGAGGCAGTTGGTAGGATATAGTTGTTTATAATTTTTCTTTAGGACTTACCCTTTTTATTGTTTCATACTTAAATTATGTGATTTATTTAATATTGAATATATGATTATAATTTCACTTTATATTGTTTCAATGTCATTATATAAGCACAAATTTAATATTGAAGGACGCATCCCTTGAGAAAAATTGTTTTGCTTGAGTAGAAGGAAAAAAGATGGAACTACGGTTAATGAACCGACACAAGAAAAGATTGTAAGTTTTAATTTGTTTATTTCAAAGTTTAATATCTATTTTGAAATGTAATAATCTATTAATATTTTTAATAGGCTACTTTATAGGCCCTTGATGCCCAGGATCCTAAAAAGTTTGGGCCACATGATCATTTATATCAAGTTTTGGGAGATGAGCACTCTGGTTGAGTACGCTGCCGACCTGGTAAGAATATAGTCCCGACAAGGTATTGGACCTCTCCAGGTATCCATTCTAGTACCACTGAGTTGGAACAGGTCAAGTAGAATACAAGATAGTTTGATAAAATGGTCACAGAGTTGGAACTACAACTTCAAAAGAGGGACAAATAATTTATGAAACTGATGAAATCTTTATCTTCATCACTTCCACCAGAGGCCAACGTGGCTTGTCAGACATTTATATCGTCGATGGGTGCATTATCTAATGCACCAGGTGGTAGTTCTAGTGGCGGTCAAGATTATTATGTTCCTGGTGATGATGAGGATGTTGAAGAGGACGAGGGTGAGGATGAGGATGAGGATGAGGGCAAGGATGGGGCCGATGGCGAGGATGGGGCCGAGGGTGAGGATGGGGCCGACGATGAGCATGGGGAAAATGACGAGGACGATGATGAGGATAGAGATGGAGGCAAGGATGAGGTATATGATGACAGTGGTGATGGTGATGGTGATCAGGGGTAGATTGATCCATTACATTTTTGAATTATGTATAACTCTTTATTTTTGAACCTGGTTTTTCACTCTGGTATGGATATTTTTGAATTCAGTATAACTCTTTATTTTCGACCAAATATGGAAGCCTAATGATGTTATAATGGTTTGGAGGTGAGTAATGATATATGAGATTTTATGGGTTATTTTGAGGAGTTTCTTTCCCTTTAATTTATTGGTTCATAAAACATAAGTTGGTGCTGCATATATTATGTAATTGGAATTGGTAAAGTAAAATACTGGTCTCGGATTTCTGAGTTGGTTATTTGGATGGTGTTCTCTATTAGAAGTGGGTATATCTCTATTGAATATGGGTGTATTTTCTAATTGACTAATGTATTTATTAAACTGACTATGCAATACACATTTCCCACAATACGGAAGCACCACAAAAATCATAGATAGACACTACAAACCAAAAGACACCCATGGGAGACACCCCTTGAGGTAGAGTCCCTCTCGTAGCCTCTTTAAATTTAAGAATGCTTTAAATTGAATTTAGTTTTTTTCTTAATTCTACTTAATTATATTGAATTGAATATCTTGAATAAGTTTTCTTTAATATAATTGTTTCATTTGATAAATAAAGTCATATTTTTATAATAAAACCCCTCTAACGGAGGTGCGCTGTCTACAAAAAATCATAGTTATAGTTTAGGGTGTGACAATTTGACTCTCAATCAGTAGTTTCAACTAACTAGTACCACTTTTAAAAACAACGAATATAAAATATATATCTTTATCATACCACAATCCTGAATCAAGAGTCTGTTTTTTATAACATAAGATCAATTTCTATAATGTGAAGGACAACTACATAGGATTTATTTGGAATACTGGCCGGAAGGTGCTGCCCCGCGGATGTCGCTGGACCAGGCCAACACGCCGCGATTACGCTGCGGTCATGCCGCGGTCACGCCACGGTCACGCCGTGATTTGGCCCTACTCCAGGGCGACACCCTGCGGTGGTTCGCAGTCTTGTCGGAATTCGATTTATGATACCTAGATAGAGTTTTAGATACATTACCCACCCTCCTCCTTGGACCCTGGAAAACCCCCACCCTCCTCCATGGACCCCTAACAGCCCCCCGAACAGTCCCCCCACCCTCCTCCCTGAACCCCGGACAGCCCCCCACCCTCCTCCCTGGACCCCGAATAGCCCCCCGGACAGCCCCCCAGACAGCCCCCCCACCATCCTCCCTGGACCCCAGACAACCCCTCAGACAACCCCCCTAACCCTCCTCCCTAGACCCCAGATCCCAATCTAATCTCTCTTCAAGATTCACCCTACATCCCAATGGAAAAGAGGGTTTTAGAGCTTCGGAAGAAGATGAGAGAAGAGTGTAAACCCTAATCGAAAAGAGGAAGAAAGGAGAGGATTAGACTCACCCAGATCTTCAATCTGCACTTTATGACAATCAAAACTCCCAAGTGACGTGTACGAGTCAACCAAACCTCAATCTGAGGCGCGGTGTGGCTGGCACCACTCAAAGTGTCTCACTTTTCTTTGAAATGGATAACATTTTAAGTGAAAACAACAACTGACATACGGAAAACCGACCAAACGCATTCAGATTCTGTTGATACTTTAGGACAAGGATCCATGGGTAACTTTTGATGTGTACGGGTCAACCCCACCTCAATCTGAGGCATGGTGTGGCTGGTACCACTCAAAGTGTCTTTCTTTTGCTAAGCATGGTAAGGAACCTGAGGTTCCTTTGCTTGGACAAGGCTCTGAGTTTCTTGGCCAGGGAAGAAAAAACTGGACTGATATGGCTGAAGAGGGATCTGACCCCTCAGTTCTGCTACCTACTGTGTCTGTCCAGGCTAGATTTGATAATGGGGAGGATGATTTGCATGATGTTGCTCAGAAATTTCAGGAGACCCAGATTCTGTCTGAGCCTGTTTCTTATTCTCAGGATGTCACAGGTGTCCATGGGTTTAAAGATGACACAGCTACCAATCCAGGGCATTTTGTGAATGCTCAATCTGGACAATCAGAGCAGTACACTGCCCCTTTTAATGTTTCAGCAAATTCAGATTTGTCTATGCTCAATGTGAATGATATTCCTACAACTTTGGATATGCTCAATGTGAATGCTACTCCTTCATCTTCTGAATCAAATCAGGTGGCTAGTGTGGAGGATGATTTTTCTACTCATGGTGTGACTATTTTGGCCGAGACAGAATCCACTGTCAAGACTGCTACTGGACAGCAGATGAGTACTCCTTTGGGTGAGACTATTTCTCACACTCCACTCTTAAGTGTGTAGGTTGTAACACCAAAAAAAACAACAAGAAATGGAGCATCTGGAAGTGGTTAATAACACTGACCAGGATGATAATATTGAATACATGGAATGTGGCTCATGGAAACAGGCTAGAATGCACATCCAAAAGAAAAATGCTAAAAGAATTGAAGAAGAGAAGAAAAAAGAGGTGGCACAGGAGGACAATTTAGATGAAGATCTGGACTCTTTACTTCATCAAGAAAAAGAATTAGAAGCTCGATACAGTGAAGGGAAAGGACGTGGGTGCATTAATGTCAAACTCTGGAATGAGTTTCAGGACAAATAATGGTTAATCGCTAATAAAATCAGAAAGAATATTGGCCACACTTGAGAATTCTGGTTTGATTTTCTTTTGAATATGGTTGTACTTGATGACTCTCATGCTTGTGTTTTTTTATATAATAATTGGGGACTCATCCCCCACCTTTCTAAAAAAAATTGTGACGTTTACGAGTCAACCCCGCCTCAATCCGAGGCGCAGTGTGGCCGACCCACTCAAAGTGTCTCTCTTTTGTTTCAAAAGGACATCATTTTAAGTGAATACAACAACTAACATATGGAAAACCAACCAAAGGCATTCTAATTATGTTGAAACTTTAGGAAAAATATTCATGGGTCAAATGTGATGTGTACGAGTCAACCTCACCTCAATCTGAGGCACGGTGTGGCCGGTATCACTCGAAGTGTCTCACTTTTATTTGAAATGGACATGATTTTAAGTGAAAACAACAACTGGCATACGGAAAACCGAACGAACGCATTCAAATTTTGTTGATACTTTAGGAAAACGATCTATGATTCATATGTGACATGTACGAGTCAACCCCGCCTCAATCTAAGGGCCGATGTGGCCGACACCACTCGAAATGTCTCACTTTTATTTGAAATGGATAGGATTTTAAGTGAAAACAAAAGCTGGCATACAGAAAACTGACCAAACGCATTCGGATTATGTTGATACTACAACACAATGATCCATGGGTCATTTTTGACATGTATGAGTCAACCTCGCCTCAATCCGAGGCACGGTGTGGCTGACACCACTCAAAGTGTCTCACTTTTTTTTGAAATGGACAACATTTTAAGTGAAAACAACAACTGAAATACAGAAAACTGACCAAATGCATTAGGATTCTGTTGATACTTTAGGAAAATGATCCATGGGTAATATGTGACGTGTACAAGTCAATCCCGCCTCAATCCGAGGCACGGTGTGACCGTTATCACTCGAAGTGTCTCACTTTTATTTGAAATGGACAGGACTTTAAGTGAAAACAACAACTAACATATGGAAAAATAACCAAACGCATTTAGATTGTGTTGATACTGAAACAAAACGATCCATGGGTCATTTTTGACGTTTACGAGTCAACCTTTCCTCAATACGAGGTGTGGTGTGGCCGACACCACTCAAAGTGTCTCACTTTTCTTTGAAATGGACAACATTTTAAGTGAAAACAACAACTGACATACAGAAAACTGACCAAAATCATTCATATTCTGTTGATACTTTAGGAAAAGGATCCATGGGTCATTTTTTATGTGTACGAGTCAACCCCGCCTCAATCTGAGGCACAGTGTGGCCGGTACCACTCAAAGTGTCTTTCTTTTGTTTAAAATGGATATGCTTTTAAGTGAAAACAACCGGCATACGGAAAACCGACCAAATGCATTAGTATTGTGCTGATACTTTAGAAAAATGATCCATGGGTCATTTGTGACATGTAAGATTCAACCCCGCCTCAATCTGAGGCACGGTGTGGCCGACACCACTCAAAGTGTCTCTCTTTTGTTTCAAAAGGACATCATTTTAAGTGAATACAACAACTGACATACAGAAAACTGACCAAAGGAATTCAGATTATATTGAAACTTTAGGAAAACGATCCATGGGTCATATTTGATGTGTAATAGTTAACCCCACATCAATACGAGGGCCTGTGTGGCCGACACTACTCAAAGTGTTTCTCTTTTGTTTGTAATGGATAAGATTTTAAGTGAAAACAACAACTGACATACTTAAAACTGACCAAACGCATTTGGATTGTGTTGATATTTTAGGAAAACGATCCATGGGTCATTTTTGACATGTAAGAGTAAAACTTGCCTCAATCTGAGGCACGGTGTGGCCGACACCACTCAAAGTGTCTCTCTTTTGTTTCAAAATGACATCATTTTAAGTTAATACAATAACTGACATACGGAAAAATGACCAAAGACATTCGAATTCTATTGAAACTTTAGGAAAAATATCCATGGGTTATATGTGATGTGTAAGATTCAACCCCACCTCAATCTAATGCACGATGTGGCTGGTAACACTCAAAGTGTCTCACTTTTATTTGAAATGGACAGGATTTTAAGTGAAAACAACAACTGACATACGGAAAACCGACCAAACGCATTAGTATTTTGTTGAAACTTTAGAAAAGTGATCCATAGGTCATATGTGACGTGTACGAGTCAACCCATCCTCAATCAGAGGCACGGTGTGGCCGGTACCACTCAAAGTGTCTTTCTTTTGTTTAAAATGGATACGCTTTTAAGTAAAAACAATCGACATACGGAAAACTGACCAAACACATTCGGATTATGTTGATACTTTAGGAAAAAAATCCATGGGTCATTTTTTATGTGTATGAGTCAAACTCGCCTCAATACGAGGTGTGGTGTGGCTGACACCACTCAAAGTGTCTCTCTTTTATTTCAAAAGGACATCATTTTAAGTGAATACAACAACTGACATACAGAAAACCAACCAAAGGCATTCATATTCTGTTGAAACTTCAGGAAAATGATTCATGGGTCATATGTGACATGTACGAGTCAACATCGCCTCAATCCTAGGGTCGGTGTGTCCGGAACCACTCAAAGTGTTTCTCTTTTGTTTGAAATAGACAAGATTTTAAGTGAAAACAACAACAGGCATACTTAAAACTGACCAAAATCATTCAGATTATGTTGATATTTTAGGAAAACGATCCATGGGTCATTTTTGATGTGTATGAGTCAAACCCACCTCAATATGAGGCGCGGTGTGGCCAACACCACTCAAAATTTCTCTCTTTTGTTTAAAATGGACATCATTTTAAGTGAAAACAACAACTGACATACGGAAAACTGACCAAATGCATTTGGATTCTATTGAAACTTTAGGAAAATTATACATGGATCATTTTTCACGTGTACGAGTCAACCCTGCCTCAATATTGTTGGAACCACTTTGTGTATAAGCTTGTATTTGTTGTCAATAGTTGTCAATGCAGATCAAAATGAAGGTGATCATGAAGTACTCCGATGAAGTAGAGGAGTGGTGATTCAGATGATTGTTGTGCTGATCTTAAGTTCAAAGAACATGTGTCAAAGGTGATACATTGTTTACAACAATGAAGAATGTTAGGAGTAATCCATTCGAGGATGATTAAAGAAGAATGAGGTTTTTGGATGAAGACCATGCAATTACTCATGATTGCATGAGAACCATGCTAGAGACTTCTTGACGGATTGAATCACATGTTTTGCATGAAGTTGATCATGACATCCATGCTAGAGACTTCTTGACGGATTGAATCACATGCTTTGCATGAAGTTGATCATGACAGTTGATGAAGAAGACAATGTGCCAATGAGTTGACTTCTGAGATGGCCATGCGGAGATTGCAATTATGATATGGCCATGCACATCACATTGTATCAGAAGATAATGTTACTAAAGTTGTTCCTTCAAAGAATACATATCACAATAGTGGAGTTTGTGATAAAAGCCAAAGAGTTGCTGAAGGATACAGATCACCAAGAAGAAGTGCTGTTGAGGTGATCGTGCTTGTTGACAAAGCAAACAAACGACATACAAATTTGTTGACAAAGGAGATTCCATGGTGACATGTCGAGTTCAAGAGTTGTGGTCAACTATATTTGTTTTATTCAAGAACATCGACAGAGGAATGGATGATCTGGAGGCGGTACAAAAAGAGAAGATACAAGGTGGCGCCGTTTTCTAGTGTTTTCCAAATTTCAGGGCCTCAAAATCAACAAATGAAGAATAGTGATTTTGGCAAAGGGAATTGCACGCCATACTCTTGGAGGATAAAAGACTTGCGCGCCATATGTTTTTGAGGATCAGAAAATCAAAATTTGGCTAAGGAAAGAAGGTCGCGCAAGTGTTGGTTGGGTCGCGCAAGTGAGTTGCGCGACAGAGGTTACTGGAGACAAGACTTGCGCGCCGTTGAGGGACTTGCGCGCCTCCGCGCAGGGGGTCTAGTTTGCCTATAAATACTGGACCACCCCTCCTCATTTCATATGGAGCTCAAGACTTTGAGATTGTTCGAGCTCTCGTCGCGCAGGTGGTTGAGCCGCGCAAGTGGTAGTTTGGTCGCGCAAGTAGAGGTTGCGCGCCAACTGATGGTTGAGCGCCCTAGGTGATTTGGGCAAGGAAGGAAGTGAGTCGCGCAGGTTTGAAGTTCAAGAAGGCAGAGTCGCGCAGGTGCTTTGGAGACACTTGCGCGCCAGGTTATACTTGCGCGCCTAAGACTTGCGCGCCGGGGGAGACTTGCGCGCCGGGCTTGAAAAGAAGAGCCAGATATTGTTAAAGTACGCCCGCCTTTCTGGAGCTGCACAAGAGCTGAACTATTGCCTGATACTACTGGTGCAAAGTGAGATTGAAGAAGAAATCTAAATGATACATGCATGATCTCATGCATACATGGAGAACTGATTCTGACAACGCCGAGTAAGCTGAGCTTCATTAAGTAAGCAATCACATCAGTGATTGTAATTCAGGCAAACGAAGACAAGGGGATCTAGTGCATTCATTCATTGCACTAAATAAGAAGGATTGAACTAAAAGGAGCATCAAATCTGAACCCTGATGCAAGAAATGTCTCATGCTGAACATGAGACGAAGAACTTCAATGCACACCTATAGAAGAGACCTTCACGTCTATAAACTGAGTGAGACTTCACCAACGGAAGTGAGCCAGGGGGAGTCAACAGGAGTGACCCGAGGGACGCAGTGAGCTATCCCTGAACAATTGTAAAGGCAGTGAGCCTGGGACAGAGTGTCTGTACCCGAACATTTGTATCCGTAGCTAGTGAAGCATAGTGGATTTAGGTACGACCGGCAACCTGTCGGCGTATACTCCTTGGACGTAGCCCTTAGTGGTGAACCAAGTAAAAATAGCTGTTTCATCTGTCTCTGCATGTGAATGTTTAATTGCTGATCATATCCATCATACAGGTTTAAGTAGTTCCTACCAACGTGGGAACAAGATCCACAACTCTAAAAAGAAAAAGTTGCCACCCTGATTCACCCCTCCCCTCTCAGGGTGTCCCAGGGTCCTACAAATATGAGGTGTGGTGTGGCTGGCACCACTAAAAGTGTCTCACTTTTCTTTGAAATGGACAACATTTTAAGTGAAAACAATAACAGACATACGGAAAATGGACCAAACACATTCGGATTCTGTTGATACTTTAGGACAATGATCAATGGGTCATTTGTGATGTGTATGAGTCAACCCCGCCTCAATATGAGGCACGGTGTGGTCGGTACCACTCAAAGTGTATTTCTTTTGTTTAAAATGGATACAATTTTAAGTAAAAACAACCGGCATACGGAAAACCAACCAAGCGCATTCAGATTGTGTTGATACTTTAGGAAAATGATCCATGGGTCATTTTTGACGTGTAAGGGTCAAGACCACCTCAATACGATGCATGGTGTGGCCAATACCACTCAAAGTGTCTCTCTTTTGTTTTAAAAGGACATCATTTTAAGTGAATACAACAACTGAAATTTACACCCATCAATGATAGTCGCAAACTCTTTTTCATGAGTTGGGTAGTTTCACTCATGGGATCATAAGTGAAGAGAATCCTAAGAAAATACCTTTTCACCATATATTATAAAAAATACAAGTTCAATGCAAAATGCATCACAAATCATTACATACCCAAATCTAGGATCAGAAAAAAAAAATTGGGATTTGATCCAATTTCAAACTCTTATTCAACTCTAATAAGTATTTCTTAGACTATTATGCCTATTAAAATTTGATGGGAAGGTGGGGGCCTGTGCTGGTTGGGGGGGTTGTGCAGGGGTGAGGTGAATTACTACTGGAAGAGTGGTTGTCATATGAAGATTGAAATGGGTGTAAATAATGTTTGAGTTATTGAAACTGTTATTAACTCTACCGGATGATTGTTTTCATGTGAAGATTGAAATAGGTAATTGTAGTACATGACATGGTTGGAAGAGTTTGATGGTTTTATGTGTTTTTTTGTGCTATTTTAGGTGTTTTTTATGCTGTTTTAAGTCTGTATGTGGTTTTTGTGATATTTTTTATCCAGGTGTATACTGGAGGGGCTACTGGAGGGATGTTGTGCAGTAGTTTTGAAAAAACACAATACCAATGGTTTTAAACCATTGGTATAATAGTTCTGAAAAAAAAACAATACCAACGGTTTTAAACCATTGGTATACTTTGAGAGAATTTTAAAAACAATACCAACGGTTTTAAACCGTTGGTATGGTGTTTAGTATTCAATATATACCAATGGTTTCTTGAAACCATTGGTAAAAATGATATACAAACATATACCAACGGTTAGCCTACAACCGTTGGTATATCAATAAATACAGTGGGCTATACCAAAGCTTTAGATCAAACCATTGGTATAGAACTTTCCTCACGGCTTACTACCCTACGGTTTGGAAAACCGTTGGTATAGGCTATACCAACGATTTTCCAGCCTATACCAACGGTTTAGAACCGTTGGTATAACCTTATTTTCCATTAGTGTAGGCAAGATCTCAAGGTCCATACCATCTCCATGCAACAGCTAAAGTAGTCCAGCTCCTGAAGCTGACCTCCTTCCTGCACATAAATCCATTAAGTCTACACGCGTCCCGAAGGTCCCATGTAGGGTGTGAGATGAGTCTCAGTAGGATGCCACCCAATGGTGCGTACCTAATATAAGTGTTTAAGCAGACATGTAGTTATAAGGAAACCGGTAAATATTATGATGCAAAAATAAACACAAAATCCACTGGTGCTCAACAGCTACCATGGAGTGTCACCTTCTTCGACCAATGCCAGAATCTCTGTCATGTATCCCGACACCATGTGCCCCCTGAAACCGTGTGTCTCAAGTACCGACGTCCTGAAGGCATGCCCAAGAAGTAGTAACTCGGAGGAACAACGATACATGTCATCAAATAAGTAACCGGAGGGACAACGATGTTTTCCCTCAAATAAAGGTGAGTCTCTTCCCCCAACCGGATAGCCTCAATGCTATACCCTGAAGGCTCCTTGTCATGACCCGACCCTACCCGGGCTCGAGCCGCAACTACCCCAAGCCCGCCTCCATAGGCCAGGGGCTGGCGACTAGCGCCAAAGGCACAATAACTCGGGGAGGGCTTTGCCTAAGTACCTGTACACACACACACTAAACACTCAATGTAAAAGTGCAGAGTAAAAGAGAAAAGAAAGTAAAGTAAAAGGGAAACTGTTATAAATAAACCACAGATGTGCATCGACCTCTAAACAGTACAAAGTATAAGCTGAAGGTAAACTGAAAAGAAAAGGGGAAAAACACGCGCCCAACCAGTAAAAGTGCCACAACCCAGCAACAGGTAAACAAAAGAAACAGATGGAAGGGTCCCCCACCTGGATCCCGACTCCGACCACCGCACGCGGTCCAAGCTCCCAAGCTCCTAAGCTCCTCTGAAGTCACGCTCCACCTGTCCGTCGTCTACAAGGGCACACCAAGTGCGGGCAAATCCCAAGCAGGGGTGAGTATAAAAATACTCAGTAGGATACCCCGAAGGCTCGAGGGAGCAACAAAGGAGGTACCAAAGGGTGAGCAGTAGATCGAACATGGAAAGTATAAAGGTACAACTGAGAGTGTAGTAAGGAGTATAGCTCAACCCAACAAGAGGAAATAAGGTAGACTCTTCCAGACACAAAGAGCTAGAAACAGTGATAATATGAACTTCCTGTCGAGTCTTAACTACCTATAGCAGGAGAGTAGACTCGTCCAACCACGAGAATCTAGACACGGAAAGCACGTGGCATACCTTGCGCGTCTTCACCTCTCCTAGAAGGAGAGTAACCAAACCTAGGAAGTGGGTACTAGAACAAGATATATACAAATATATATATGCTCAACAAGAAGCCCGAACAAGATCGTAAGGGGATCTCCATCCCGTAGCTCAGCCCAAGAAAAGTGAGTCGCTAACAGTCTCAGAAGTAACCACCATCGATGCCCAGTATCCCACACATCTGCCCTGAACAACAAGACAAGGGGCTTAAACCACCACACCTTGACACTATTCTCTTTGGGCGGCACTGACTCACTCGCACGGTTTTATATCGCGTCACAAGGACGCGTATCGGTGGGGGAAAGCGCCCCTTGTACTTAAGAGTTTCGGGTTAAGTCAAACCACATCTCGTCACTGCCCCGTAGTCGAGAGGTCTCCTCAAAGTCAAGGTCGTTCCATCACTGACCCGTACAACCAAGGGTCTCACTCCAGTAATCATGAAGGAAAGCCACAAACTAGCCTAGTAGAAAGGACCGAGTCCGGAATGTCAACGGGTGTCCCCCTACCCAGGCCTGCTGGAGGGTAATTCATAATAAGATATCGGGTGACCCACTTCTCATCCCTGCTGGAGGGTAAATCCTATTACATCATCAGGCGACCCACTACCCAGCCCTGTTGGAGGGTAAACCTGGAATAAGTCATCAGGTGACCCACTGCCCAGCCCTGCTGGAGGGTAGACCTGGAAGGAGTCGATGGGTGACCCACTGCCCAGCCCTGCTAGAGGGTAAACCCGGAACAAGTCGACAGGCGACCCACTGCCCAGCCCTGCTAGAGGGTAGACCTGGAACAAGACAACAGGCAACCCACTACCCAGCCTTGATAGAGGGTAGACCCTCAAGAGTCATCGGGTGACCCACTTCCTAGTCTTTGCTAGAGGGTAAACCCTGAGAAGTCCATGAGCAACCCACTGCCCAGCCCTGCTGGAGGGTAAACCTGAAGAAGTCGATGAGTAACCCACTGCCCAGCCCCGCTATAGGGTAAACCCAGAACTGCTCTGGTCATCTCTACTGAATGGCACTGCTGGAGATCCCTTCTCGAAACAACCTCATCCCTGCTGGAAACAACCTCCTGGGTAGAGGACCGGTGCCCGCGTAATGTGTTGGTCACACTGAATCCATAAGAACTCTACCAGGGAACACAGAGTGACGGGAGAATCTCCCCAGACCTCACAAGGCGATCACGCTCCAATCCGCTGAGTCACTATCGAAGCGGACCGAGTCAACTCATCCCAAAAAGTGGGGAAAACACCCACACTGTACGAACACCTATAGTTTCAAACGGTGTCGCAATCCGGTGAAAGGGCACAGTACTGAAACCCCTCACAGCTAAAGAAAACGTAGGAACAAACCATCTCTACCGGCCAAACCATCGAGAACCAAACCAGGGGGAGACCACTCAACCCTGCTGGCCAAAACCATCGAGAAAAGGACCAGGGGAAAACTCAACCCTTCTGGTCAAACAAACGAGCACAGAACCAGTGGAAGACTCAACCCTGCTGGTCAAAAGTCAAGAACTGAGGAACCCTCTATGTCATGAGAGGTCAAAAGTACGTAAAGAAGAACATGACGCGCACATGGGGACCATGTGACGTGTGGCTCAAAGTCAACCCCAACTAAACGCACAAACGTTCTCAGGTACAAACAACCACATGTACCTCCAAGTGTTCCCGTATACTCCCAGAGTATACCACGTTCCAGCCCAAAGGCTATCGTGCACACGGCACCGAACATCAATGTGAAGGCATAAACGTAACAACCCCAACTTTCCACCTCAACGGCTGATTCACTGCCAACCACAACTCTTTAACCACCAATATCACTCTCCCAAGAGTGCACGCGATCACACGCCAAGGGTTTGCTACAAACACGGTAGAAGAACCGCCACAGGGGCACCCTTCATATTTCTACATTTAATAAGATCATGTATGAGCCTCCGCTCACCTGAACAGATTACATTGTTGTAATCCTCATGAAAAAACACGCGAGATAGACTACTTACTCACCCAAAACGGTCAACCGATGGAAAAGGTACTATTCACCATAGCCAGGTCGGGTGGGACCCACACCACATCCCCGAAAAGGTCGGGCGAACTGCGCCATTGCAATGATCTCAGAAAAACACATCAAAATCACTACTCACTTGAGTGGAATGAATATCCAGAGAAAAAGATACATTCCGGCTTACCGCGCATGAGCGGTACCACGCGGAACCCGCACCCCAGTCCCGAAGCGCTGCCAATGGATCGCACCGTTGTGATCCTCTCGAAAAAGTACACAAGGTGGACTATTCACATGTCCAAAAAGGTCGCCCGGTGATAGAGATGGAAAATCACCGTCAACGCCCAAACGACCCTCGTGGGGCCCGCACCATCGTGCCGAATTAGAGCGGGCGGATTATACCATTGCAATCCCCTCAGAAAAACATCCAGAATCGACTGCTCGCACATCCCGAACGGACGCCCGATGAGAAAGCCGCTAAACGCTGCTCGCAGCTCAAAAGATGGGTCGTGGGGCCCACACCTCAAATCTGGTTTCAACGCCCGAAACCACACTGGAAAACTTTTCCTCAATGCCAGGATCACAACACCACTGACGACGCTCATAACGGACATCGGATGTGTCCGCGCCGCTCAAAACATGAACCCCCGGAAAAACGCCAAACCGCTTAACGGCGTGTCGCGCCTTCGCGTCCCCTCGTTTCGGGAATTAAAAATTCCCGAAACCATCTCAAAACGTCTGGCTTGACGATACGGCTCCACATCCGCAGACAACACTCAAAATGGATGCCCGTAGCGGAAAATACGGGCGTCCAAAAACTGAGGGGGCAAGGCCCCTTGGGCTGGACCGGCCTGGGCCGACCGGTTCGCCCGGTCTGGGCCGGCTCGCGCTGGCCGGCTCGGTTTGGGGTGCCGGCCCACAGCTCTGCCGCACGGTCCAGTCGTGGACCCACGGTCCACATGCAGACTAGCCTTCGTGGCTGGTCGTCCCGCTGCGCGACGACCCGCGAGACGCGGGTCGTGTCTCCCCCGCGGGGTCGCGTCGCGACCTCGATTCTCCTCCCTCGTGCTGTCACGCACGAACGCCGCCTGAGGACCCCACCACCACGCCGAAGGCCGTTGGAGCCCGCTGCTAAAGCCGCCGCCTGGAAGAGGAGTCGTCGTCGCCGAAGCCCCTGCCGCCGCCACTGGAGCTCGCCGAAAAAAGGAGAAACCCGCCGGAAACTTTGAAAACCCGCAAACTTCGACGAGCCACTGCGGCCTCCTCTGAACTCGGATTTCAATTCCGAAAGAAGCGTCGGAAATTGAAGAATTCATAATACACGACCGTGGGATTTGATTGCAAATTTGACGGCAATTCGATGCTATAATTGAATTGAAAGAAAGGTCCAGGAATAAAAATGCAACAAAAACCTCCTACCTCGTTGGGCTTTGCCCGACGCTTCCCGGAGGGTCCGCTGCCGCGCCGCTGCCTTGCTGGAGCCACCTCACCGAAGTGGAAGAGGAGAGGGATGGGCTACCACCTGCTGCTGTCCAGGCGAGGAAGAAGATGAGGGAGGGGGTGGGTTAAGTGTTTAAATAGAAAATACTTAACCACCCGCTCGTCGGCCCGAACCCGAACTCCTGAAGGGGTCGGGATTAAGCCTCACCTAATCTAAAAACCACACTCTGAATGCAACGGCGGTCTTGGAATTTTAATCTGAGGCCCCATTCAAAAGTTATATAACTGAACGCCCAAAGCCAAAAAATTACGAAAACACCCCTGGGGCCATTTTTCACAAACAGCCCACGCCCGCGAATATTACACCCATCCTAGGGTAAACGGAACACTCCGAACTCAACGGTGCCCTCAGTTTTCCAATCCGAGACACCGTTTAAGAGATACTTGAGTTAAGCTGTTAAACGAATAAATTAATTAATTTAATTATCCGTTTAATGTTCCAAAAGCGGGCGAGGGGTCCAAACGTCCTGCGCCGACAAGTTTTATGTCATTCCTAGGGTAAACACCCCATTATGGACCCATCCGTAGACTCAGATCTCTGATCCGAAGCACCGTTTAGGAGTTACCCCATTTATTTGGTGTTCCCAGTGTGAACACACTGAAAACTTAATTCTGGCCATATCGGGGCTCGGATTCGCACGCCGTCTGAAGGCGCTGCTCTGGAATAATATCAAGAATATTCCAAAGTCTTTCATAGTAAAAAATGGGTTCTTACACTCCTCACCTCCCACGTGGCTTCATACAACAAGCACCCCCAAACCAATAGTACCTAAACCACAACTAACGGGGGCCTCTACCCACACGATTGGTCAAAACCACTTCATTATGGAGTCTCTCTATGTGCACACTACTCAAGTTCCGGGTGAGCTAAAATCACCAAAATAGTACCTAAGCCACAACATCTCTAACACCTCGTACCCCTACAACCATTTCACTCAAGTCCGACGACCTTACCATCCAAGTAACCCGGTTCCTGCCCAAATTGACAGTCACACTACCTCAAGTCGATGTCCATGACGCCCAATCCCGTGGTCAGAACCACCCAATGTAACTCAGGCCAAGCCCAACCTGTGATCAGCATCACTCAAGAATATCCAGCCATGCCCAACACAACCCAAGGGTTCCAGCATATGCAATGACACGTATCACATATATAATCATAATGAAATACTTTAAACATGAAATACACACTAAATAGTTGAATTTCACTAGCCAGGTGTTGTCCCATACTAGCACTAAGATCTTGAAAGCCTCTAACAAGTCATATCAAGGTTTAATAAACTAAACTGAACAGTTTAAAACCATAAAATTAAATTATAACCATTTTGGTGTTCCCCGTCCAAAATACCCTGATGAGAAACGACCCCTCACCCGTCCTTGCTCAAGAAAAATGGAAAAAGGGCATACCCAAAGGCATCCCACGAGTCTTATATTAGTTTGATATGAAAAGGTAGATAAAACAGGGTCTCGCTCAAAATACCCGAAAACGCGCCAAAGGTCGTGCCACCCAAAATTCTGCGACAACATGAAAGAAGGTATGCACCACCTACCTGAGACTCATATACATAGGCATGTCCGATATCGAGCTCCAATTCAAAGCTGATCTTCATAGATCTATATTTCTGTCAAACCCCAGCAATTCCACTCGGATGGAAACTACGACGTGTGAGGAAAATGATCAAGAATGAAACATGATGCATGGATTTAGCCTCAGTGTTGCGATCCCGCAGCCACTGATGAATTGAAGAATGAACTCTGGATGAAGATTCTAGGCCAAGGGATGTTCTTTGGGTTTTTGGAGCGGAACTATTCCGAAGTTGGGGAAGAAGAAGAGGTTTTCTAGAATAAGACGCAACACTCTTTCATTTAAGTGAATAAAAATAAAAATACATAGCATGTATAAAGGAATACACGTTGTGTATTTTCCTTGTCTGTACTCCGACTTAAGTGGAGGTAGCCACACGTCTTGGACGCACCACACGGGTCGACACACGACTTGAACTCAACCGGTACACAGAAAGGAGGATACATGACATGTCGAGCAATACTACATGTTGTGTAATAGGAAATTCCTACATGGTCATCACACGACATGTACTTAGTGAGCACATGGCCGGTATATGCCTAACCTATACACGACGTGTACTTTAGAGTACACGGCGTGTAGTCTGGAAATTTCTAGAACTTCCCAGATTTTCCTAGTTTTCTCAGAACAAGTCAAAAATTCAAACAGGGTCGGGATTTTGACCCATTCCAAAACCCAGGTTCTTATAATATCCCCACCTTAACATAGATCATCCTCGAGCTATCAAAAGAATCTCAGATATAACACGGAACATACCACCCCAATCAAGTAACACCGACTCCCCCAATCTCAAAGGTTCTGGCTAAATTCCTCAAGGGGCCCCCACCTTAGGAATTGCCTAACTCGGTCTCAACTCTATAAAACTCAACAAAGCAAGGGTTCACTAACCTATTTCCAGAATCATGGTCCTATCATGACGCATCGTCACCCCTTCACCTCCTTGGTGCTCTCACGTCGTTTCCGACACCCAAACGTATCCCGCACCACATCGGTGTCCACCTCCATGAGGTCCTTCATCCCATGGACGCTTAAAATAAAACTTGATGCCATGCATCTCAAGTAACCCACATCCTCGATGCCCCGATGCCCACAACACCTCAAGTAACCCGCATCCTCGATACCCTGATGCCCAAGGCACCTCATAAATATATATAAATATATCACGCACCCGATATGAAGCCAATCCCACTGACCAGCATCTAGTCAGTCCACATATGTCATGTGCACCTCGTGCACTCAAAACGGACATGCCTCAACAGGTAATGACAAAAAGAAAACAAGGAAGTCACGACCACAATCGTGGTGTACCTCTAACCATCGTCATCTCACCGGCCTGATCATCCCCTAGAAGCTCCACAGCGTACACCTGGCCCGAAGTACGGTTGTCTGATGCCTGACCTCCCTGCGGTGCCGCTCTAGTCACCAACCAATGACCCCTAAGATGGTTCCCACTATCTCTACTGTGTCCTCCACGTGCAGCTGAACCTCATCTACCCTCTATTGGTACCAAACCTGAACCAACTCCAGATGCCACTGTCTATCCTAGTCCCTACCTTCTGGCTGTCTGAGAAGGCTGCCAACATAACCTCTCAATATGCCCAACCTGTCCACATGCCCGACACTCTTTTGGAGGCCTATCGCATTGAGTCCGAACATGTCCTGGCTGTCCACAATGAAATCAAAACACTAAATAACTGCTACGAGGTGGTCTAGATGAGTCCTTGGCCTGACTTCCCTACTGTAAATCATCTCTTCCTCACTTCCTACTATCCGAACCATCACCTGAAGTTGCCACTAGGACAACCTGGGGCCTATCCCTCTAGTTTCCCTCCGCTATGAGCACCTAATTTACCACCTCTGAGAAAGAACCCAGCCTGAAGATATTTACCTGGATCTGAATGGCATGTTGCAATCCATCCTTGAAGTGCCTTACCCTTGCCAAGTCATCCCTTACCATACCAGGTGCAAAGCGTGACAACTCAATGAAAGTAGCTGCATAGTCCATGACGAACATGTCTCTCTACTAAAGGATCAAGAAATCCTGAGCCCTCTATGCCCTCAGTGTCTCTAGGTAAAAGTTCTCAAATAACATGTCCTCGAAGTTCTTCCATGCTAGAACTTTGTGCCTGCGAGCCTGAACCTGCACATCCCACCAACGCTTTGCTAGTCCTCATAGCATGTACGTCGCCAGCTTGACCCTCCGCCTTAGAGGCATCTCGAACTGTTCGAAGATCATCTGCATGATCTCTATCCAGTTCTCAGCCGCCTGTGGACTACCCTCGCCCTGAAAAAATGGAGCGGGTGTTGCGACTGGAACTCTCACATCAGATATGCCATAGATGGCTCTGTACCCTATGAACCTCTATCGATCCCCTACAAGACACGTACCAGTATAGCTCAGAGATGCTCATCGAGCCATGACCCGAACGCTGTCAAACCCGACTACTGCCCTATCTGCACTAGATCCCAAATCTGATCCTTTCCCTGAGCCTGTACCTGCAGCTCATGCTCTGCCTGCACCGAATCCTGAACATGTTCCTGGACCTGCGACACTGTATCACCACCTTCCTGACACTCCATCGAGACGTATAAGAGGAACCCACTAAATACCATAAATAGTCAGACATCCCACACACACACATATATATAACAGTATATTCACGCAGATAGGAAAAGTAGTAAAAGGTAGTGCATAACTACTACCCTTAATCTCCCCTACCACAACCCATGCCCACGGCATCCTAGGCTAATGACCTCCTTACCCGCCCCTCAATAGAGCCAAGTATCAAAAGTACCTCGGGCCATGCCCGTCCTGACAACCAACATTTCCTTAAACCGATGACCGAGTCTCCCAATCCTGATGATCAAAATCACCTAAACCATAGTACATGTCTGCTCGTACAAGAGTCAGAACCAAATATACTACCACATGCAATTATAAAAATATATAAAGCATGGCATAACACATTGCAATAAACAAGAAATTTAATCGGGAATTTCACCTATTCACATTTCGAAAGAATATAAGGCATGATAATTGATATTATTCACATAGAATTATCACTTCACAAAGCATACGTGCAGTTATTAAATTGAAATACCCTAAAATGTGTCTATCAAAATTCAAGAAAACAGCCTTTCCATACCGGGCCAAGGTCCAATTCTCCCTTACCACACTAGGTTAAGGGTTACATAACACAATCAATAATATCACACACCAAGTGCGCCATCGAGGTGGAAATCATATAAACTGTAATCTGAGAAAAAGAAAAAAAAAATCCCTACCCAAGGCAACTTGGTCCATTACTTGTACCTGGGGTTGCAGGCACCCAAGCACAAGCTAGAAACCCAGTTCCAGTAACAACTTGTCTCTAGTCTACCATATCCCAAATAGTAAAACCAGTAGAAATAAAAAGAGAAGTCTCAATATCATTAGTATTCATCAAGACCATGCTACTAAATCCCTATCGAGAACCTCCTCTGATACCACTTTGTAATGACCTGAACCCGAACAGCCACCCGAACAGTGCTAAACAAGTTGGGGGTTACTACCTTAGGCGCACCTCCCCGAACGCCAAAGGATGCCGACTAGCATCGAGGGTATGATAGGTATAGTGGGAGGCTATACCCCCTAATAGGACAATAATGGTACTGGTCCGAGCAATAATATATAACATGCAACAGAAATAAACGACTCAGCAGACTCGAACCAGACCCGCATAGCGGAAGTACAATCAATAGAAATAAACAGTGGAGGCAATAAATATAAACAACAATAACAAAAGTAAACAAAACAACATGTTGAACACCACTTGTAACTACTAAAAAAACCAAGCATGCATCTATAACAAGTCAATATATAAAAAGGGGCGCCAATGGATAACCAATAGTAGCTACAGGTAAGCATACTGATACAAGAAAGAAAGCAAAACAAAGTAAACTCCAACTAGGCAAGACCTCAAGGTCCATACCATCTCTATCCAAAAACTAAATCAGTCCAGTTACTGAAGCTAACCTCTTTCCTACACGTAAATCCATAAATTCTACACGCGTCCCAAAGGGCCCATGCAAGGTGTGAGACGAATCTCGGTAGGATGTCACCCAATGGTGCGTACCTAATATAAGTGTTTAAGAAAGCATGCAGTTATAAGGAAACCAATAAACCGTATGATACACAAATAAACACAAAATCCACTGGTGCTCAATAGCCACCATGGAGTGTCACCTGCTTCATCCAATGCTGGAATCTCTGTCATGTAGCCCGACACCATATGCCCCCTGACACTGCGTGTCTCAAGTACTGACGTCCCGAAGGCACACCTAAGAAGTAGTAACTCGAAGGAACAATGATATATGTCCTCAAATAAGTAACTGGGGGGATAGTGATGTCTACCCTCAAATAACGACGAGCCTCTGCCCCCAACCGGATAGCCTCAACGTTATCCCATGAAGGCTCCTCACCTCCCACGTGGCTTCCTACAACAAAAACCCTCAAACCAATAGTACTTAAACTGTAACTAATAGGGGCCTTTACCCACACGAGTGGTCAAAACCACCTCATCACAGAGTCACTCTATGTGCACACTACTCAAGTTCCGGGTGAGCAGAAATCACCAAAATAGTACCCAAGCCACAACATCTCTAACACCTCATGCCCCTGCAACCATGTCACTCAAGTATGACGACCTTACCATCCAAGTAACTCGAATCATGCCCAACCTGACAGTCACACTGCCTCAAGTCGACATCCATGACGCCCAATCCCGTGGTCAGAACCACCCAATGTAACCCGGGCCAAGCCCAACCTATGATCAGCATCACTCAAAAATATCCATCCATGACCCACACAACCCCAAGGGTTCTAGCATATGAAATGACACGTATCACATATATAAACACAATGAAATACTTTAAACATACAAGACACATTAAACAGTTGAATTGCACTAGCCGGGTGCTTTACCATACCAGCACTAAGATCTTGAAAGCCTCTAACAAGTCATATCAAGGTTTAATAAACTAAACTCAATAGTTTAAAACCATACAATTAAATTATAACCATTTTGGCGCTCCCTGGCCAAAATTCCCCGATGAGAAATGACCCCTCGCTCGACCTCGCTCAAGAAAAATGAAAAAAGTGAATACCCAAAGGCATCCCACAGGTCTTATAATCAGTTTGATATGCAAAAGCAGACAAAATAGGGTCTCGCTCAAAATACCTGAAAATGCGCCAAAGGTCACACCGCCCAAAAGTCTGCAAAAACACGAAATAAGGTATGCAACACCTACCCGAGACTCGTAGATGTAGTCACATCTGACATCGAGCTCCAATTCAAAGTTTATATTCATAGATCTACGTTTCCGTCAAACCCTGGAAATTCCACTCGGATGGAAACTACGACGTGTGAGGCAAAGAATCAAGAACAGAACAAGGTGCATGGGTTTAGACTCACTGTTGCGATCCCGCAGCCACCGACGGATTGAATAACGGACTCCGGATGAAGATTCTAGGGAAAGGGATGTTCTTCGGGTTTTCGGAGCAGAACCGTTCCGAAGTTGGGGAAGAAGAAGAGGTTTTCCGGGCTAAGACGTGACGCTTTTTTATTTAAGCAAATAAAAATAAAAATACACAGCGTGTATAAAGGACTAAATGCTATGTAGTTTCCTTTTCCATACTCTGACTTAAGCAGAGGTAGCCACATGGCTTGGACGCACCACACAGGTCGACACATAGCTTGAACTCAGCCGGTATGCAGAAAGGAGGATACATGGCGTGTCGAGCAATACTACACACCGTGTAGTAGGAAATTCCTACACGATCATCACACGAAATGTACTTGGAGAGCACACAGCCGGTACACACCTAACCCATACATGGAATGTACTTTATAGTACACGGTGTGTAGTCTAGAAATTCCCAAAACTTCCCAGATTTTCCCAATTTTCTCAAAACAAGTCAAAAATTCAAACAGGGTCGGGATTTTGACCTGTTCGAAAAACCCAGGTTCTTACACAGTAAATCTGAATCTCGAGATCTGTTCCTCCTATTTCATTTCTTGTTCATCTTACAGAAACAATCCTTTCTTTTAATTTTGATTAAAATAAAAAAATAGAGGATCTCATCCAGAGGTGCCAAAGGTTCCTAGTCATACAACACCAGAACACATGGTGTGTATTCGGCCTTACACACCGTGTAGTCAAGGTTCAATGCATTGGGACTGGTTCACCAAACCAAGTCATGTGTTGGAGTTTATCTGAGTCTTTATGACTCCGTTTGTTGACCAGGAACAGGTGGCACACGGTTTCCAGATTACACGCCGTGTGGTCCACTGGAAGTGTGTGATCCCTTCGGGTTAGGGTTGGACCGTGTACCTCGTACACGGTTTTCCCAACTGAAGACCGTGTAATGCTAATACTACACGACATATGGACCACTAGACACGCCGTGTATTCTGAATATTTCCAAAGTACATCTACACGCCATATCCCCGGGCGTGTACTTCGGATGGACGGTGAACGACAGTACACGTCGTGTAGTAAGAACTACACACCTTGTACTCATCCAAATTACGCAGATTTATTAAATTTTATTATTATATTATACAAACCCTTGAGACGTGTACCATGGTGCAGGCGTAAAGATGGGTCACAACATGTGATAGGTGTTTTATACATATGTGTTTAATTTAACATCTGTGTAATGTTCATTTATACTCATTGGGTAGTTATGAATGAGAATTCATCGAGTTTCCTCCAAGGTACAAGTTACGTACAAAGATAATTTTAAATGAATTTATTTGTTTAAAATTATGATGGATGAGAATCTCAAGGAAATTTAGAAAAGGGTTTAAGATAAAAGGATTGATTAATTAAAGATAATAATTAATTGATTTGAGCATGATTTATCTTAAACAAGAATGATTAAAGAATTGAATGCTAATTTTATTTATGGGTAAATATCATTGCATGTGCGGATGATCATGAGCTAGACCAGGACCTTTTGTATGTGGACAATTTCTTTTAATTTATTTATTTAAATTAAAATTTTTGGTCTGCGAACCTTCTCCTTATTAATATGTAGGGTCTGCATGCCCAAGGTTTCTTTTATGTAAAACCCTATTTTACCCCTCACCTACGTGTGAGATAAAAGCATATGTAATGGATGAAACTCCCAAGCTAGTGGAGGCGGCTCAAGTTAGGAGTCAAGGCAAGACCAATCCAATGAGATATAAATGTGGACAGGTGGAAATCCATAAACACGAACCCAAAAGGTTCAAGGTGTTTTCTCTCCTAGATCTTGGGTTAGTTTATCAACCACTAGATAAACTAACCAATAGAACAATATCATGATCATGCCATTTATTTTATTTCTTTCAGTTGCATGATTTTTTATTGTGGGTTTGTTTTCACGATCACACAATTAATGAATTAAACAAGCATGCAATATGGAACTAAAATAAGATTGGATTATGCGTAAATATTATCTTAGACATGGTTAATCACTTAAGTATATCCCACTTGATATTAACAATAATGTAAGAAAGATAATAAAATGGAAATTTATGTATAAGGATAAAATCCCTCAAGGAAATATTAAATTGGTATAGCCTTCCATAATCTTGGTTAGAATCGAACCATAGTTCAAAGTGCTTGACCAACCGTAGTTGGGGTGCTTTCAATTATCAGGGAATTGTAATTCGAGGTTTTGGGTTGACTTGACTTGGTTCACATCAAGGGTTGACTACCAAAGTAGGAATTGGTGTGACCAAGAGGCAAAGGTTGAGGAAATCCAAAATAAAAGGATTTCAGGATTGGGGAGTCCACTCAGTGGATCAAGGAGCTGCGAGTTAATGCAATTAGAATTTAGAATTCCTACCTAAAACTTTTCAAGTTTCTTGGCTAACTCTAGTTGGGGTAATGCGAAGGGTAATATGGATCCTTTACACTAGAATATTCAGGCAACATAATATTCTGAATTCAATGGTGATGACTATTAGATTTCGATAAAATAGTGGGAGACTAATAAGTATTAATTTATTTATTTTTCTCAGTTTTATCATGATAAAGTACTAAATCTTTTATCATATTAAATTATAGAAATTACAAGAAAAATGACATCAAATATATTATTGTGAATCATAATAGAGAAGGAAAATATTCTCACCATCACCAATTTCCAGAAGTGGTAGAGGCGTTTACGCATCATCTTTCACCACGAGAGGAAATTATATGTGCTGGAGGAGCCTATTCCAATTGCGCCTAGAAATGAAGCCAATGATGAGGAAATATCTATCTATTTGAAACATTTGGATAATGCCACATATGTCCAATATTTCATGCTATCGACCATTTCTAATGAGCTCTTGAAGAAACATGAAAATATGGACACGCATAACATGATGTCTCACCTTAAGGATATCTATCAAGAGAAGGCGAGACATGAGAGATATGATATCTCCAACACTTTGTTCAAAAATAATATTGGAGAGTCTATGCCAGCTGGGCCTCATGTAGTCAAGCTTATTGGCTACATTGAATGCCTGGATGTCTTAGGGATTAAGTTCCTAGATGAGTTGCGTACAAATCTCATCCTATCATCACTGCCCAAGACATTTCTCTAACTTTATTGTCAACTACAACATGAGAAATAATGATAAGAGTATATCAGAACTTCTGGACTTGATTTTCCAGGTAGATAAGGACATGGGGAATGACAAACCTACAGTCCTTATGGTGAATAAGAAGAGGAAGGACAAGGTAATGAGGTCAAGAGTTTATAAACAGTCTGAAGCCCCCGAGCACCGTCCCTCCAAGAAGGGGAAGATCCAGAGGCAGGGTAAGGAATGAGAGGCGGTATGTTTTTCATGTGGCAAGTCATACCACTGGAAGAGGAACTTCAACCAGAAGCGTGAGGACGCTAATAGTACGTTCATTATCGAGTATAATATTTTCATTTCTATACATTGGGTATTAGATACAGCTTGTGGGGCTCACATTTGTATTCAAATGCAGGAACCAAATAGATTTAGAAATATTTCTAGAGGAGAGGTGGATCTTCGAGATACCAATGGCGTGAGGATGGATGCATTGGCCATTGGTGATTACTATCTCTCATTACCAACTGGGATGCTTTTGGTTTTACATAACTGTTATTATGTACTTAGTGTTACCAAAAACATAATTTTTGTATCATGTTTGGATATGAATGGATTTATTTTCAAGTTTGGAAATAAGGGTTGTTTCTTTTATAATAACAATGTATGATATGGTATGATATATTTAAATAATGGTTTGTATGTATTGAATTATGAAAACCAAGTATTGGCAATCGATAATGAAACAAACTCACATGACTCATACAACACCCATTTGTGGCATCATCGTCTCAGTCATGTAAATGAGAAGCGCTTGACAAATCTCTACCAAGATGGTTATTTAGACTCTACTAAGATAAAACCACTTGATAGATGTCACAGTTGTTTAAAAGGGAAAATGACCAAGCCGCCTTTCGGTGAACATGGTGAAAGGGCCACAGAGCTTTTAGGATTAGTACACACGGATGTGTGTGGACCATTTCCAGTAGAAGCTAGATGTGGATATTCTTACTTCATTACTTTTACTGATGATTTGAGTAGATATGGCTATATATAATTAATGAGGTATAAGTCAGAGTCCTTGGTGAAATTTAAGGAATTCAAGAATGAAGTAGAGAATCAATTTAGTAAAAAGATAAATAAGCTTCAATCAGGTCGAGGTGGATAATATCTAAACCAAGAGTTAATTGACCTTTTATGGGAGTTTGGGATTATATCTCAACTCAATCCTCCTTACACACCATAGTGGAATGGTGTTAGTGAAAGGAGGAACCACACCTTGTTGGACATGGTGAGGTCGATGATGATTCATGCAAATATTCCATTATCTTTTTGGGGATATTCATTATAAACTGCAATATACACATTAAACTGAGTAATAACTAAGGTGGAAAATGGAATTCCCTCCGAGTTATAGAATGGAAAGAAACCCATTTTGTTTCACATACGTGTATGGGGATGAGATACATTTGTTAAGGCCTTCTCAGGAAACAAACTAGCACCCCTGGGCATGAGGTGTATCTTTATAGGATATCCCAAGGAACTGAAAAGATATTACCTATATAACCCTTCAGACAAGAAAGTGATTGTCGCCAGACAAGCCATCTTTCTTGAGAGGGATAACATCATCAAAAAGGATAGTGGTAGAAAGATTGAATTCAATGAAGTTAATGATTAAGATATAAAAGAGTTGGTATAGGAACAAGTTCCACAGGTCCCTGTGGAAGAGGTTCCAGAAACACAAGTACCGCGTAGGAGCTCAAGAGAGGTAAGGGAACCAGATAGATTTGGTTTCCTAGTCAGCGATGATGGCGAATCATTATTGTTGGACAATGATGAACCTCTCTCCTATAAGGAAGAAGTAGAGTTCTTAGAAGCTGTAAGATGGATAAAATCTATGAATTTTGAGATGGATTCCATGTATCATAACCAAGTCTGCGTTCTGGTCGATGAGCCAGTTGATGTAAAGCTTGTTGGATGCAAATGGGTATTCAAGAGAAAGTTGGACATATAAGGTCAAGTTAGCACCTATAAAGCAAGGCTAATGGCTAAAGTATTCAGACAACATCAAGGAATTTACTACAATGAAACCATTTCACCAGTTTCCATGTTTAAATCAATAAGAATCATACTTACCATAACAGCTTACCATGACTATGAGATTTGGAAAATGGATGTCAAAACAACATTCCTTAATAGTAACCTTTAGGAAGATGTCTATATGACACAACCAGAAGGGTTTGTGACACTAGTTGAAGCCAAATGGGTTTTCAAGTTACAGAAATCCATTTATGGATTAAAGCAAGCATCCAAGTCATGGAACATTCGATTTGATGAAGCCATAAAGGAATTTGGTTTCATTAAGAATGAATATGATCCATGTGTTTATAAGAGGTTTAATGGGAATGTGGTTGTTATCCTAGTAGTATATGTTGATGACATATTACTTATTGGAAATAATATATCAGTCTTATAGTCAGTTAAGGACTGGTTGAACAAGTGTTTCTCCATGAAGAACTTAAATGAAGCAGCCTGTATTTTAGGGATCAAGATCATTCGTGATATATCCAAGAGGCTATTTGGACTAAGTCAGGGTACATACATTGACCAGATACTAAATATATTTAGTATGGAACAATCCAAGAGGGGATTGGTTCCAGTGTCACATAGCCTACATCTTTCTAAGATAATGTGTCCTCAAACACAACAGGAGAAATATTGGATGAGAAAGATCTCATACGCTTTGGTTATAGGATCCATCATGTATGTCATGTTATGTACCAGGCTTGATGTTTCCTATGCACTGAGCATGGTAGGAAGATATCAAGCAGATCCAGGAGAACAACATTAGACTGTTGTTAAGATTATCCTTAAGTATCTGAGAAGAACTAAGGATATATTCCTAGTGTATGGAGGAGATAAGAAACTTTTCATCAAAGGGTGTGATGATGCTAGTTTTCAGAAAAATCAGAATGATCTGAAGTCGTAATCTGGATTTGTTTTTTGTCTCAACAGAGGAGTTGTGAGTTGGAAGAGTTCAAAGAAGCCAGTTGTCGCTGATTTTATAGTAGATTCCGAATATATAGAGTCTTATGATGCAGTCAAGGAAGTCATCTAGATTTAGAAATTTTTCCAGGAGCTTGATGTGGTTCCTAGCAGTAAAGATACTATCACATTGTATTGTGATAATATTGCAGTAGTGGCTCTTTCAAAATAACCAAGGTCACATCAACGGAAAAAGCACATTCTCTAGAAGTATCACCTCTTGAGGGATTTCTATCAAAGGGGTGAAGTTTCAATGAGCAGAGTGTCCACAAAAGAGAACGTGGTGAACACAATGAATAAAGGTCCATCTCAATAGAAGTATGAATATCATGTGAGAGCTATTGGGTTAAATGTTGTTTGCAGTTGGCTCTAGTCTAAGTGGGATTCTGTTGGAGTCGGTGGCCTAGAACCAACTACTTTTTACTTTATAATAAAATTGAATTCATGGATTTGAATATTAATAAATACCTTATCACATCTTGATTGTTTTTTTGTGTGATAATGCATGTGATAATGTCTTAAGGACAACTATTACACTAAAGGGTCATAACATATCCCTGATATGATGAGAAATCAGAAGTGCCATAACACTATTCTTGAAGATATTTTATATGGCCAGATGTTGTTATTTGAGGGACACAAATAATACAGGTCATTAGGGGTGAGGACTCGTAAAACTTTGAGGCACCTTCTCATGGTGTGCGCCCTTGGTAATATCCAGTAAGATATTATGATAATGAGACCTACCATTAGGAAATCCAAATTTTATAGTCTCATTGGATGTTCCTATTTCCAGATGTGTGTATTGGTCCTTAGACTTTAAGATTATTATTAATGAATATTACAACTCACACACTTAGATATATTGATGAAAACTATGATGACACACTATTCGTAGTGAGGTAGGATACTTTGGGTGCGTCACGAGTAATATTTCATTAATAGATAATGCAAGAAAGGATTTGTACCTTCTGTTCTATAATGGAAGTTGATATCTTAGGCCCTTTGATGGAATTGATATAGCCTAAATAAATCCATGGCCATGATGAGGAATGGGTGAGTTCAATTCCAGGAAGTCAACAAAAAAAATAATCGAACACATGGGTTGATGGCACTAGCATGAAACCCGCTTGATTCGAGATATCAAGACAAAGGGATTACATTACACAGTAATCATTCATAGGAGGTGACACATCATTGTGGCATTAACTAATTTCTCTATGGGTGCCTTGGCATGTTTCTAGATGCTAACCTTGAATTTTAGGCAGGCTCCGCCTAATTCCACTGAGAAAGAGGCCTAGAGGGTCACACACTAAGTGTGTCCAAGTATCTTAGTTAAATATTCATTTAACAAGTTGAATAAAGATTATTCTCGATTGTGGTTTAATAATTATTCAAGGATGTCTGTTCGTATTAATTTTGACACTAGTTATTCGAAATAATATATTGTGGGAAAAATAATATATTTATTAGCAAGTAATGCAGTGATATTTATTTAATAACTAAATAGTCATTATTCAAGGTATAATAAATATGGTGGAGGAAATAAAGAAAATGAAAAAAAAGTACACGTCATGTATATTAATATATACACACCGTGTAGTTTTTCTGGGGATTTGTGAGAAATAATATTATTCATTTAATTAAATAATAATAGGTGTAATTCTCTGGGCACATATCAAGTGATAATAATAGTCAAATGTTATTATTAGACACGTGGTATTAGTAAGAATTAAATGAAATGAATAAATATCTTTGGGTAATTAATTCATTTTATTATTATAAGGAATATAAATCCTAATTACATTATTCTCATTAGACCTAGCCATTTTTTGTGGTTGTGCATAACGGATCTGGAGAAATCTCTCAAACCAATAGAGAATTCCTTTCCTCTAAGAATGCTCTCAAGTTATGAGAGAGATCTTCCTCCACTAGATCAAGCATAGCACTTTGGAAGCAGCTCTCAAGGCGATTGAAGGCGGACATTGCAAGTGAAGGCTCTTCCATGCTAGCACCCAGAGATCTCTTCGACGATGTCCAGAGATATGTGGAGCATGTGTGGATCACCACTAGAGGAATCCTACACTTAGCTTCTACGACGCAACTACGGATTACATTGGATCGTGACCGGAAACATAAACAGTGAGAGAAATCCATCAAAGTAATTATTTTCTTTAAATTAAATTAATTATAACCAACATATGATGATCCTCTATATGGTTTTGGGACTTCCCTATTTCCTTTTCAGTATTTATTTTATTCTAAAGATCCGACGTTTTATCATCGTGACGGATCTCAGATTGATCGTTCCTAACGGTAAAATTAAAGTTGGTTACACCCATCCACATGCTTCCGTTGTACCCAGAACCTTCACATATAACATTATTTCCTCTTGATGTATTTGGAAGACCAGTGACAAAGCCCATGGTTATGTTTTCTCATTTCCATGTAGGTATGAGTAATGGTCACATCATCTCCTTTGATTTGTTTTCCTTTCAACCTTCACTTGTTGACAAACAAGAAACCTTGATGTATATTCTATGATCTCCTTCTTAATATTGTCCCACCAATAGTGATCTAGGATATCTCAATACATCTTTGTGCTCCCAAGATGGATGGAGAAGGTCGAGCTATGCGTATCATTCAATAACTTCATCTTTAACTCGGGATTTAATGGTACACATAGTCATGACCCAAATCTTACAACTCCTTTATTAATTTTGAACTCCAAGGTTTTCCTTTTCTTATAGCTTCCACCTTCTTCTAAATTTCCACATCATCTCTTTGATAATCCTTTATCTTCTCCATAAGGGATGTTTGGTTAATAATTTGTGAAATGATTGATGATGTTCTTCCTTTATGATTCTCATCTCTATCCTTTTCAAGTCCAAGAAGATCAGGTCCTCCTCAATTCTCATCAATGATAAAATTGTCAAATCTTTTATACTTAGAGCATCTATCACTTTATTTTCTTTCCCAAGATGGTAGTGGATTGAGCATTCATAGTCCTTAATCAACTCTAACCATCTTCACTGGCACATATTCATCTCTTTTTATATGAATATATACTTGAGGCTCTTATGATCCGTATATATTTCACAATTCTCCCCAAAGAGATAATTTTTCCAGATTTTCAATGCGAATATTACTGCGGTCAACTCTAGATCATGTGTTGCGTAGTTATATTCATGAAATTTCAATTTCCTTGATACATAGTCTATCATTTTTTCATTATGCATTAGTAAACACCACAATCCCTTCTTTGAATCATCGTTGTATACCATGAAACGTTCCCCACATGTGGGTAGTGTAAATATAGGTGTAGTGATAAACCTATTTTTCAACTCTATGAAGTGTTCTTAACATTCATTATTCCAAATAAACTTGACTCCCATCTGAGTTAGTTTGGTTAGAGGGTTTGACAATTGTGAGAAATTTCTCACAAATTGACGATAGTACCCAACTAATCCAAGGAGACTACAAATTTCCATCGCATTGGTTGGTCATGGTCATCCTTCAATTACCTTTATTTTTGAAGGGTCTACAGATATCTATTTGTTGTTGATGAAATTCCCTAGGAATTTTACTTGTTCCAGGTATAAGTTTGATTGAGAACTCAACCACTCATTTAGGAGGGAGACCAAGAAATTCTTTAGGAAACACATCAGTGTATTCCCTCACAATGGGAATGTATTCAAGGATGATATTTTCCTTAGTCTCAATAATTTGAGCTAAATAAAATTTCTCATATGGAAACAATATCCATGATTGAGATGATGATACCATAGAAGATCTGTCCCCCTCTTTTCCCTTGTATAGAATTGAAGGGTGGTTCATAGTACGGAGGGTGAATTTATTCTCCTAGCAATTTATGTTTTCTTTATAAAAGGAAAAACATTCCATAAATAGGATAACATCAAATTACACTAAAGAGAGACTGATAATATTTTCAAGAACATTACCATAAACTTCAACATGTGATACAATAATCATAAACATTTTTTCTCAATGATATCAAATCATTTCGGGTGGTGACTTGATGTTCTTAGAAAACTTACAAGATATGATAATTGGGAATGAATTGAAATACAACATGACATACACTACTATGAATTAGAGGTTATGTATACTTCAATCATCATGATCCAACTTAGCATAGGACTTTCCTTATTCCCTTGATCACAGAGATTGTTGATGCTCATCATGCTTGTCACCCCTTGGAATAGGGAATTAGCTTGGATAATGCCAAACTTCTCCACATTCACGACATAGAACTGTATATGGTATCTTAGATTGAACATTATTTCTTAACATCACATTATTCATTTTTCCATGACAATTGGATAATTTATGTCCCAACTTTCCACACTTAAAACACATCCCAGTTCCTTTATGAAATTTCCCTTGGTTCCACTTTCCACATTTTTTGCACAAAGGAAATTGGGTCTTCTTTCCTTTATCAGATTTATTAGATGACCTTCCTTGAGACATCATCCTCCTCTTATTTGACTTCTTTATACATTCAACTATGTGTTAGTTGTTAATCATGATTTTTTATATCTGGTTTGACATAATCACAAGATGTCTTACTTGATCTCCCATCATGTTAGACATCTCATTTGGATAGTCATCACATTGTCTATCACATTGGTTGTTGGCTCGGTTCCTCATATTTCTAATCATTGGCTAGAATAAAGGTAAAATTAGGGATTAGTGCTTTTAAACTATTAAACACATAAATGGAAATTCAATGACATTAAAGGGATAATTTATAAATGACATATATTTCCTTAACTTATGAATTTTTAGGCTTCAATCTATGTTATCTATGATCTATTTTATAACATAGACTCTTATGAGAATTTTTGTTCCCTTAATAATGGTTATTAACGAGCTTGTAAATTTACCAAAGCATATCCCTCGATAGTGTCAAACCAAGTGTGCAGCAAGACTCATTATCGTGCACCAGTTCCCAATCAATTCTAGCTCAATACGTTGTTTTCGGGTTTTACCCTTAGGTAAATTTGTGCAAGATTCACATCTGCTTGTAGTATCCAAACAGGGATGTATTTTCTTGTAAACCACTTACTCCATAATTTACCAAAATTTAGGGATATCTTCTTATATTTAGTGTTATCCCTAAAGATTTCTCTAATGTTTTCTAATCATAATCCCAAAAATAACTAAACTCTGATTTGATATCAACTATGACAACCCTTATCTTTATTACACATTAATTCATGGTCTATTACATAATAATACACATAATACAACCCATAAGATAGAGAAGTACAGTGTCTTGGGGTAATTAGGTAGATTACATAACAACTTAAAATAGACTGTACATCAGCATTATTAAAAAAATCCTTAATGTGCTCATATTATTTCATCATTCTTAAAACTGTATGGGATAACCTGGGTACATACATAAGAAAGAGGTGAGCTATAAATCCTAGTAAGGGGATAAATAAAGCATAACATGAAGATAATATTACATATTAGACAATAGGCTTTTCAATGGGACATAAAAGGGGTGAAAATCATAAATATGAACAATGAGACATGATGTAGCATGATAACATAAAAGCAACACGAGATTGTGACAACAACTTTAAACATGACATCATAAGAATAAGTCATGGTTAACCACCAAGATATCATAACATAATGTGCTTAGGATAACCTCTCGTGCACCATACATGACATCTCATGAGACTAAAGCATTACCTAATTCATTGGAGCGCTATCTGGGTGCACGCATCATAATCAAATCATGTACATGCATTAGTGTGCCACGTAGATCATATAATATAAGAACATATTTCATCACATTTAATCTCACGATTAAGGATTGTGGGTTACATACATGGAGGTACCCAATCAAAGAAGTATAGGTATAATTAATTGAATACCCCTTGAGTGGAAATGGGTATAGGTATACACCTCACAAATTTTCGTCATGGAAAATAGTAGTGACATTTCGGCAGCGTAATGACAGTACATAAAGATTCATAAAATGGTTCAATGAGATAGAAAGAGTTTTATCATCACTTGGAGGTCAAAATGATGGTATGAGGGATATGTATGAACATAACCCAATGTGAAAATTTGGGAATTAATAGGAATAATAAAAGAAGGTCACTTGAATAAAAACTTGACATGGAAAATTCACAGGTTAATTTTGACAGCGTAACGAGGGTACATAATGAATCATGAGAGGGATTAATGAGAGTGAAAGGGGTTACCCATCACATGGAAATCATAAGGGAAGTATGAGGGGTGTGTAAAATAATATCCCATCAATATTAATTAAAAGACAAAGTGCATTACATAAATAAGGTGCTTGAATAAAGAGGAGAAAGAGATGATCTCTTACCTTAAGAGGGTGATTTTAAAAGATTGGGAAGAGATTCTTGAGAACTTGGAGCCAACTTGGGGGGGATCTAGAGAGGTGAGGGAAAATTGAGTATATTCTCTAAGGTCTTTGAGTGAATAAGAATAAGAACTTGGGTGGGATTATATTGGAAAAGAGAGGAGGTTTCTTTATTATTTCTTAAACTTAGGTTTTAGACTCTATATAATAAAGTAATCAAAACCACAAACATTCCTATGGTTTTTTCCCATCATTTCTGCCAAATATGAGTGATTTTAATTATTTTATAAGGTCAATAGATTAAATAAATAAATTATTACCTTTGGTGATGTGGAAGTGAGTCATGTTCATAAAGAGTTGATTTAAAAACCTTAAAATATAATATAGGTTTGGGAAGATTCATAAAGGATTTATAAGATTAATAAAATAACCCCCAAAACACATTTTTAAAAGGTGAAACATATATTTGGTCATGGATACCCTTTATATCATTTATTACATCACTTTTGGATCATTATAATGTCATCATATATACTGTATATTTATACCATATTTAATTTTTACCCAAAAATTCGACTATCATAAAATTATGAAAAAATCAATGTTGGATAATTCCAGCGTTCTGATTCCAAAAAAAATAATATTTATTTTATCCAAATAATTTTCTAAATATGTAGATTTTCACTTTTAAAACAAGAATCGACATTTTTTTAGAAATGATGGTTTTTCGACAATAACAGTTTTTTAACTCTTATAACAATTACATTTGACTTCATAAAAATTATATTATAATTTATATTTGATAAATATTATTTAATTTTATTATTTTATTAATATTCCATTTATTTTTAAAATTCACGAATTCATCAAAAATGAATATCTTAATTGAACTTGTATATTATACAAAAATACAATTTGTGTTTTATCGTATCAAAATCAAAATCATTTACAAAGTAATGATAATAAGAAATAAATATATTCATTATACTATACAATATACATATTCATATTATTAGGATTTTGATACATAGCTCTTTATTACACCATAAAACGCCCTGAGGGTAAGGTACGTGATGAAGAGATTTTCATGGGATGGTTCGGTGTATATGGTTTGGGTTTTCATCTTGATGAGCTTGAACTTCTCCCATAAACGGTTTCACTCATGCTTTAGTTGTTAGATCTCGGCTTGGGATTGATCAAGGAAAAGGCTCAATGATGTTATCTCCCTCGTAAGATTTAATAAATGGGCTCCATAGGGCATGATCCTACTGGTTGAGGTCATCACTTCCTTTTTCTGTGTCAATTCAATTTATCAAAACCCAATATTTATACTAATCATATGATCACTATTCAATGGTTATGTTATCAATTATTATGATGCTTAACAATATTTTAAATCCGATAGAATAAAATAAAACCAAAGAAATGCATGTGTTTTCTATAACCATAAAGGGCATTTAATTCAATCACAAAGGGAATTTTATTTATTAAAGTTCAGGTCATTAAAATTTTACATAAGTGATTAACCATGCATGATAAAACATTTACGCATAATCTGATTATATTTTATTCTATCTTGCATGTTTGTTAATTCATTTATTAGGTGATCACGCAACATCCACAAAAATAAATAATTAATCATGCAACTGAATGAAATAAAATATAATTGGCATGACCATGAGTGTAAGAACCTAGATCTTCATTTAAGGTATGTTTTTCCTTTTCTAGTCATTTTTGAGAAAAAGAGGAAAATCTGGAAATTTTTGAAGTACACGTCGTGTACTTTATAAGTACACGTCGTGTACTTTAATGTCATGCAAGGCCGTGTGTTGGCCGTGTCCGGGCCACACACACGGTGTGTAGGGGAAATGTGGAGGCCACTTAAAGCGGAGTACGGAAAGGCCAAGTACACGACATGTACCCCATAAGTACACGTTGTGTACTTTCTTTTTTTTCATTAAACGGACCGGGGTCGCGTCTAATCGACAAAAACACCTTCTACTCCAGGTTCTTCGACCGAGAGCGCCCGTATGGATACGAACACCCTCCGAGCCCCTGAGCCTTCGTCTGTTTGTCAAATCAACTGCCGTCGATTGAGTTGGAACTGCAGCGGTGAGCTCTTCCTTCTTCTTGAGTTTCATTCTATGATTTTCCCTCTTTCTCAAGATATCATGGATTGAATGTTTTGTGCATTTTCGTATATCTACGACATTTTAAGGAGAATCAAGCCTCATGGTTCAAGTATATTGATCTCCTGGCCCCAAGGTAGGTGGTTTTTGCCTTACCTTTTGAATTCCTTGAGTTTTATGTGCAAATTCCACCAATACCCGTGAACGGGGTATTGCGTGTTTACCGTTTTGCCCTTGTTGTTTTCCTGCCTTGCTTGTATGCTTTTGAAGAGGTAATTTGATCATGTTTGTGGATAATTGTTGTGCTTGGATGTTTTTCCCATGCCTTGTTCTTGTTATGACCATTGGGTCTTGTTAACCTTTGGTCGTTATACCTGTTTTCCATGCCTTGTAACCATAGGATGGAATGATATTTTTGACATGCTTGTTATGTTGTAGAATGGTTAGACAAGTAGCTCTGTAGGTGTACTTTGGCCTTATAGCATTATTATTCACTAACTGGCATGAGACTGTGAGAACCTGGTGTTATAGACTATAAGGGATAGACCGAGTGAGCTTCCCAGAGAGTCTTGAATATTATAGGCTATGGGGATAGACCGAGTGAGCTTCCACAGAGAGTCTTGGACATTATAGACTATAGGGGATAGACCGAGTGAGCTTCCCAGAGAGTCTTGGATATTATAGACTACAAGAGGGTAGACTGAGTGAGCTTCCTCAGAGAGTCTTTACTTGTTTGATTTTCCTTAAAACCACTCCAGAATAGAGGAGGAATTAACCGAGCGAGCTTCCTCAGAGAGTCTGTGATAGACCTGAGACTATAGAAGGATTGACTGAGTGAGCTCCTCAGAGAGTTTCTATACCTTGGGGCTATAAGAGGGTTAGACTGCGTGATCTTCCTTAGAGATTCCGTGACTACCCTAGACTATAAGGGGAATTGACCGAGCGAGCTTCCCTAGAGAGTCTTATAATTTTCATATGACCAAACCAGAGGGGTTAGGTTGAGTGTACTTCCCAGAGGGTTGTTGGTACTTCTTGGATAGGACCAGAGGGGTTGGCTGTGAAAACAGCCCAGAGGGGTTCCTGTTGTGGTTAGCTGTTATCTTCACTGCTTCTTGTTGTTCTGTGGTTTGATTACTGTTGAATATCATCCTGTTACTGCTTACTAATTACTGCCTGTTGTTTACTGTTATTGTTACTGCTTACTGTACTATTACCTGCTATATGCTCACTGACTGTGAGACACAGATCTCTGGGTGGTTGCCTACTGGGATTTAGTCTCACACCCTATTTGGGCCATGCTTTTGGGCCCAAACAGACTATGTTGTTTCAGGTATAGACAAGGGAAAGCTCCCTTCGACTTCTGGTACTTGATTGCTTTGGAGCATGAGAGCATGGGATCAAGCTTGGGCTTGCAATGCTGAGGATCTGTTTATCTGTTTTCCTTTTGTACTTTGGTTTAGTATTGTATTCAGCATTGTGACTTGTTTGGATGATTTCCTAGACATATGTATCGTGCATCATTTCATATATACATGTGTGCTCCAATTGGTTATTGTTTTAGCCTTCCGTTGTTTACTGTTGTTGGATATTTACTACTTCCGCTATTGTATGCTTTGTTTACTTCTGTTGTGTACTCTTCTAATGAGGGCATAGTTTCCCCACTATCACACCCAAGGCCCTCACTGCTAGTCAGAAACCTCTGGCATTTGGGGAAATGCGCTTGAGGCCATGCGACCAATCGGGTATGAGGTGCCTCTGGGTGGCTTTTGGAACCGGGACGTTAAAAAGTGGTATCAGAGGGATTCTTTTCTCTTGATTTACTGTTTGAAGCCTTAGACAGGGATAAGACAAATTTGGTACTTGGTAATAAGTTGTGCCCGAGAGTAGCTAACCCATGTACAGGGAAAAGCCAATCTACCTCGTTTATTGCAGTTTTCTGGCTTTGAGATTTCACGGTTGATATGATTTCACCTAGAGTGATTCACATGTCTTGTGTTGTTATTGTTGTTGCTATTATGGTTCTATTTCTATCGCAACCCGATGAGATGAGGGTATGCCATCTCATGAATCATATAGGAACTTGTTAGAAATCACATTCCATGCATTCTTGCCATGCCATCTAGGGTGCATTAGAGATTTCATGTTGTTGTGATAGATGTTGTGTAAATTATGCATGTTGTTGTGATAGATGCTTGATATAATCTCTGTTGTCTGATAGAGAAATTGTTTTTATTGTACCTTGCTTAAATGAATGCCAAATTTTGGTTCTTGATGTGTTATGGCCCCTCATGAATCGGAGTTGGGTAGATCGTTGACTTGTTTTCCCTTGTATATGACTGTATGAGATGCCAAGCTTTGATTCATAGGGAGTATGGGCCCTCACGGATCGGAATCTGGCACCTCCATGTTTTGTTTTTCAGTGTTTTTCTGGGCTTCAGTGCAGTTTCTAAGCTACTGCCCGGAAAAAACCAGAATACACGGTGTGTACTTGACTACACGCCGTGTAGTTTTAAAACGTGTCACTGACCGTGTGATCAGAAACACAGGGTGGTGAAAAAAAAATTTAGGGACACGCCATGTATGGTCGTTACACGTCGTGTATTAGTGAACCATGTACCTGGCCGTGTCACTAACAACATGGGTCGGGGAAGATCGTGTAATACACGTCGTGTTTTGTATGAACACACCATGTAGCCTTGTTCTAGGTACCCAGCTGTGTCACGAACAACACAGGTCGGTGTTATCTTCTCCTATACATGCTGTGTTTGTTCGGAACACACCGTGTAAGGGTCAGCCGTGTAGCCGGCCGTGTAACTAACAACACGGGTCACCGAAACCTTGTCTAGTACACGCCGTGTCTTTAGTGAACACGCTGCGTAGTCTAGGGTTAAGAGGACCATTTGGGTTAGTCTTGTAAAGAGACTTGGTCCGGGGAATAGAGTTCAAGCACATGATGTGTGTGGGGAAAACACGCCATATAGTCGGGGGTATTACATGACCATAGGTGGCAGAAGTGCACGCCCATGTAAATGGCTTAAAACAACATGCCGTGTAGTTTGTATACACGTTGTGTAGTCATGTTTTGTAAAACTTGACTGTTTCTCTCTCCTATTTCCATTTTGTACTCTTGTGTTCTCTGTCTTTGATTATCCTGATCTAAGGTGTGCTTTTGATATTTCAAAGTTATGCCTCCGAGACGTCCTCCGGTTGTATGTCAGTTTCCAGATGGTGATCAAAAACTAGATATGGATGATCAGGGACCTCCTGCAGATCCTCCAATTTTTCCAGCCTTGGCACCAGCAGTTATACCCATTGCAGGCGCCAATGCACAGTTCAGGGAGGACTTCCTGAGGAGGATGCAGACCTTTCAGGGAGCGCCGCCTCCTACCCTGTTGATGGCTGAGTTGATGTGGGTTTTCTAGCAGCAGCATCCTCCCACTTTCTCAGGAGATGGAGGACCCTAGGATGCAGAGTTATGGTTAGAGGCCACGCTAATGATCTTCGAGCACCTAGAGATACCTCCAGAGAAAACGGTAAATCTAGCTACTTATATGCTCCGAGACACCACCAAGAGGTGGTGGGAGGTGATATCACAGTCAGGGCGCCAGTATAGTATGACTTGGGATGAGTTTCAGTGCATCTTCTATGATTAATTTTATCCAGAGACCTTGAAGGCCGACCGATCTTGGGAGTTTATGAGTCTCGAGTAGGGTACTCTTTCTATTATAAAGTACTCGTCTCATTTTACTGAGCTGCAGCACTTCACGCTGATTCCAGCAGGTGATGATTTGTTCCTTGCTAGGAAGTTTGAGGACGGTCTCAGGCAGGAGATTCGTTCCCAGGTGAATATCTTCAGGTTGACTTTGACATCATCTATCGTCAACTAGGCGCTAATCACTGAGCGCAATCTGAGAGATTTCGGAGCAGTGAGCTATGGCGGTTCGACATCCAGAGTCGGTGTTCCTCCTACTGATAGTAGGAAGCGCCGCAGAGAGTCTGCTCGAGGAGATCGGAGTATGTGGGATGTATCTTCAAGCAGCCAGGTTGTATGCTACCAGTGTGGTAGGAGTGGGCATACTAGGCCTCAGTTCCAGAGAGATTCGATGGAGTTCCGATCTTGCGGCAAGATGGGCCATCTTCAGCGTTTTTTTAGATCTTCTCACCTACAGTTGGTGGTAGGGGTTCTTTTATGACCCCGCGTTCAGGGAATGCATCACCAGTTTCTCACCAGTCTGGGAACTGGAGTTCTTCTGGCCATTCAGGCCGAGGTGGAGGTCACGACCATGGTGGTCAGTCACCAGGTCACCAGCGACAACAGAGTGGGTCAGCTCAAAGTGGTCAGCCAGGGGCACAGGGCCGCGGTATAGGCCAAACTTTCACCGTGGAGCAGACCTATCAGGATCAGGATCCCAGCCCTTCTACAGTTTGAGGTACAATCTTAGTAGCCTCAGTTTTATCTTCAGATTTTTTCGATACTGGTACTTCACATAGCTTTATCTATGTTGCTGTTGTGGAGAGCCTTGGGCTCTGTATCCTTTCATCTGCCTACATGTTGACTCTTGATACACCGTTGGGAACAAGGATGTCTAGTGTACGTCAGTGCAGAGAGTTCCCTCTTGAGGTTGTAGGGTGTCACTTCTTATGGGACCTCTATGTCCTATAGATGACAGGCTATGATGTCATTCTCGGTATGAACTGGTTAGTTCCCTTCCAGGTAGTCGTCGATTACTATCGCCACAGGGTGAGTTTCGTATCACCATAGGGCATATCTTTTCTTCATAGAGGCGAGTGGGATGTCCAGGCGGGTAGATCTAGACCAGAGCATCATGGTCTAGGAGGAGTTACAACCCAGATTGCTAGTCTTTATCTGGATGACCAGGGGACTTCGCAGTTATACTTTCCTCTAGTGTTGGATTGTTTCAGGGATGTCTTTCCAGAGGACTTTTTAGGTTTTCCTCCGGAGCATGAGGTAGACTTCTCGATTGAGCTCATGTCAGGAGCGGCACCAGTGTCCATTCCTCCTTATAGGATGGATACACCTGAGTTGCATAAGCTCAAAAAGAAGTTAGAGGAGTTACAAAAAAATGGTTTCATCCGACCCATTACTTCTCCTTGGGGTTTGTTTGTCCTGTTTGCGAAGAAGTCAGACATCACCCTTAGGCTTTGCATGGATTATCAGAAGCTGAACCAGTTGACGGTCAAGAACTGATATCCCTTGCTGAGGATCGACGACCTCTTTGATCAGCTTCGAGGAGCCTGGGTGTTCTTGAAGATCTATTTGAGGTCCGGTTATCATCAGTTGCATGTTAGACCATCAGATGTACCTCTTACAGCCTTTAGGAGCAGGTATGGTCTATACGAGTATACGGTCATGTCGTTCGGTCTCACGAATGTGCCGACAATTTTTATAGCACTAATGAACCGAGTGTTCCATCCATACTTGGATTCCTTCATGGTGGTTTTCATGGATGACATCTTGGTGTACTCTCACTCTCGACACAACCATGCTACCCATCTTGAGATCGTTCTAAGTACACTGAGAGAGCATTAGTTATATGCTAAGCTCTCAAAATTCCACTTTTGGATGGATCAGATTCACTTCTTAGGTCACGTTATCTCAGAGACAGGAGTATCTGTAAACCTAGAGAAAGTGAGAGACGTAGTTTCCTGGGACCAGCCGAAGAATTTCTTTGAGGTGTGGAGTTTTCTAGGGCTGGACAGATATTACAGGCGTTTCATACATGACTTTTCATGCCTAGCGGCACTGCTGACAGGTCTGACCAAGAAAGGGGAAAAGTTCTTGTGGTCAGATTCCTGTGAGTCATCCTTTAAGGAGCTGAAAGGGAGGTTGACGTCAGCACCTATACTAGTCTTACCAGAGCCAGTAAAGAGCTATATAGTCTACTATGATGCTTCAGGTGTCGGACTGGGAGCTGTTCTTATGCAGGGAGATGGAATCGTTTTGTACGGGTCTCAGCAGTTGAGGCCATATGAGAGGAACTACCCGACGCAAGATCTGGAGTTGGTAGCTGTTGTTCATGCCTTATGTTGTTGGAGACATTACCTTCTGGGAGATCACTTTATGGTTTTCACTGACCAAAAGAGTCTCAAGTACATCTTCACTCAGCGTGATCTGAATCTAAGATAGCGCAGGTGGGTCGAGTATCTTCAGTCCTTCGACTTTGAGCTTGCATATACACCAGGAAAGGGAAACACAATGGATGATGTGTTGAGCAGAAGAACTCAGATTCATGCAGTTCAGGAGGCCAGTAGTGAGTGGCAGCTTATGGCTCTGTTCTCTGAGATGCATTTGGAGGTGCACGAAAAACAGGGGCATACTTTTCTTTCTTCTGTAGTTGTTACCTCTACCCTTCTTGATCGGGTCCGGATGAGGTAGCTATCAGACTCAGAAGGCCTAGTCCTGTGGGAGAGTGTGTCAAGATAGGACCCTCTTACTAGATGGACAGTGGGCGAGGATGAGATCTTGCATTTCCAGGAATGCATATGGGTTCCATTAGACATACGCGAGGAGCTGATGCGGTATTTTCATTCTTCAGTTTGGGCAGTTCATCCTGTTATCACCAAGATGTATCGTGATCTACACTTCTAGTATTGGTGGTCATGTATGAAGAGGGATGTTTCTAGTTTTTTCTTGAGGTGTTCCACTTGTCAGCAGGTGAAAGTGGAGCATCAGCGACTAGTAGGTATTTTACAGCAATTGCCCATTCCCGAGTGGAAGTGGAACGATGTCGCGATGGACTTAGTGACTGTGTTACTGAGGTCACCTTGAGGGAGTGACGCTGTTTGGGTTGTCGTCGACAGGCTTATGAAGGTTTCTCACTTCATACTGATCAAGGATACCTTCAGTGTTGATGAGTTGGGACGGTTTTACATCTGGGAGATTGTACGTCTGCATGGAGTTCCACACTCCATTGTTTCAAACAGGGATGCACATTTTACTTCTCGATTCTAGTAGGGGATTCAGAAGGCCTTGGGTACACAGGTACTTTTGAGTACAATATACCATCCCCAGACAGATGGTCAGTCCGAACATATGATCCAAGTGCTTGAGGATATGATCTGAGCTTGCATTCTAGACATCGTAGGTTCTTAGGAGAAGTGTATACCTCTTGTGGAGTTTGCCTATAACAACAATTTTCAGGAGACTATTCTGATGGCACCTTACGAGGCTACGGTAGGCTATGTTGATCACCTTTGTGCTGGCTGGAGGTAGGAGAGGCAGCTTTGCTGGGACCTCGTCTTGTTCAGGAGACCTCAGAGCAGATATGGTTGATTCAGAAGAGGATGGATACAGCACAGTCTCGACAGAAGTCTTATGCTGATCATCAGAGACGACCTCTGGAGTTCGAGGTCGGGGATCAGGTTTTCCTGTGTGTCACACTGAGGTTGGGACACAAGAGGATTCAGAGACAGGGTAAGCTTTCACTATGGTATGTCGGGCCATTTGAGGTTTTGGAGAGAGTTGGGTCAGTTTCCTATCGGTTGTAGTTACCTCAGAGGTATCAGGCTATGCACGACGTCTTCTACGTTTCTCAGCACCGACGTTACTTTTTAGACCCTTCTCATGTCTTTCAACCAGAGGAGGTTGAGCTCGAAGTGGATGCATCGTTTATGGAGCATCCTATCTAGATTTTTGATCACAGTACGAAGGTTCTCTGTGGCCAGTCTGTTCCTCTGGTATGGGTGTTATGGCAGCACGGGCAGGTACAGGATGAGACCTAGGAGAGGGAGGCTGATGTACGATCGCAATGGCCGGAGCTGTTTAGGGTTTCTTCTTCTACGCCTCTCTAGGGAAATTTTGGGACAAATTTCTTTAAGGGGGGAAGTTTGTAAGAACCCGGATCTTCGTTTCAGGTATGTTTTTCCTTTTCTGTTCGTTTTTTAGAAAAAGAGGAAAATTTGGAAATTTTCAAAGTACACGTCGTGTACTTTGATGCCGCGCAAGACCGTGTATTGGCCGTGTCTGGGCCACACACACGGTGTGTAGGGGCAATGTGGAGGCCGCTAAAATAAGATTACGGAAAGTCCAAGTACACGCTGTATACTTTTTTTCATTAAATGGACCGGGGTCATGCCTAATCGACGAAAACACCTTCTACTCTAGGTTCTTCGACCGAGAGTGCTCGTATGGCCGTGAACACCCTCCGAGCCCCCGATCCTCCATCTGTTTGCCGAATTGACCATCGTCGATTGTGTTGGAACCACAACGGTGAGCTCTTCCTTCTTCTTGAGTTTCATTTCGTGATTTTCCCTCTTTCTCAAGATATCATGGATTGAATGTTTTGTGCGTTTTCAAAGATCTACGACGTTCTAAGGAGAATCAAGCCTCATGGTTCAAGTATATTGATCTCTTAGCCTCAAGGTAGGTGGTTTTTGCCTTACCTTTCGAAGTCCTTGAGTTTTATGGGCAAATTTCACCAATACCCGTGAACAGGGTATTGCTTGTTTACCGTTTTTCCCTTGTTGTTTTCCTGCCTTTCTTGTATGCTTGTGAAGAGTTAATTTGATCATGTTTGTGGATAATTTCTATGCTTGGATGTTTTTCCCATTCCTTGTTCTTGTTATGACCGTTGGGTCTTGTTAGCCTTTGGTCGTTATACCTGTTTTCCATGCCTTGTAACTGTAGGATGGAATGATATTCTTGACATGCTTGTTATGTTGTAGACTGGTTAGCCAAGTAGCTCTGTAGGTGTACTTTGGCCTTATAGCATTATTATGCACTGACTGGCACGAGACCGTGAGAACTTGGTGCTATAGACTATAAGGGATAGACCGAGTGAGCTTCCCAGAGAGTCTTGAATATTATAGGCTATGGGGATAGACCAAGTAAGCTTCCTCAGAGAGTCTTGGACATTATAGACTATAGGGGGTAGACCGAGTGAGCTTCCTAGAGTGTCTTGTATATTATAGACTACAGGAGGGTAGACCAAGTGAGCTTCCTCAGAGAGTCATTACTTGTTTGATTTTCCTTAAAACTATTCTAGGCTAGAGGAGGAATTGACCGAGCGAGCTTCCTTAGAGAGTCTGTGATAGACCTGAGCCTATAGGAGGATTAACCGAGTGAGCTCCTCAGAGAGTTTCTAGACCTTGGGTCTATAAGAGGGTTAGACTGTGTGATCTTCCTCATAGAGTCCCTGACTACCCTAGACTATAAGGGGAATTGACCGAGCGAGCTTCCCCATAGAGTCTTATAATTTTCGTATGACCAAACCAGAGGGGTTAGGCTGAGTGAACTGCCCAGAGGGTTGTTGGTACTTCTTGGATAAGACCAGAGGGGTTGGATGCGAGTACTACCCAGAGGGGTTCCTATTGTGGTTAGCTGTTATCTTCACTGCTGCTTGTTGTTCTGTGGTTTGATTACTGTTGCATATCATCCTGTTACTGCTTACTGATTACTGTCTGTTGTTTACTGTTACTGTTACTGCTTACTGTACTATTACCCGCCATATGCTCACTGACTGTGAGGCACAAATCTCCAGGTGGTTGCCTACTGGGATTTAGTCTCACACCCTATTTGGGCCATGCTTTTGGGACCAAACAGACTATGTTGTTGCAGGTATAGACAAGGGAAAGCGCCCTTCGACTTTTGGTACTTGATTGCTTTGGAGTAGGAGAGCATGGGACCAAGCTTGGGATTGCGATGTTGAGGAGCTGTTTATCTATTTTTCTTTTGTACTTTGATTTATTATTGTATTCAGCATTGTGACTTGTTTGGCTGATTTCCTAGACATATGTATCGTGCATCATTTCATATATACATGTGTGCTCCAGTTGGTTATTGTTTTAACCTTCCGTTGTTTACTGTTGTTGGATATTTATTGCTTTCACTATTGTATGCTTTGTTTACTTCCGTTGTGTACTCTACCAATGAGGGAATAGTTTCCCCACTATCACACCCAAGGCCCTCGCTGCTAGTCGGCACCCTCTGGCATTTGGGGAAATGCTCTTGATGCCATGTGACTAATCGGGTACGGGGTGCCTCTGGGTGGCTTTCGAAACTGGGACGTTACAATTAAACAATTAGTTTATCTAGTGAATGATAAACTAACTCTTGACCATATGAGACAACACACCTTAAACCATAACTTTATTCGTGTTGCATAATTCTACCTTTGTTTCTATGTGTCGCCTTGATTGGTTTTGTCCCGACTCCTTGACTTGGATCACCTCATCTAGCTTGGGAGCTCCATCCTTGATAAGATTTTTCTCACTCACAGGTGAGAGGATCTAATAGATTGGATAAAGGGGGTTTATATAAAAGAAATCATGAGCATGCAGGCCCTTACATAAGGAGGAGGGGATGACTCACAGGTCATCAATAATAATTTAACCATAATTAAAATAAATAAATCACATACAATGGTTGGTCTAATCTCATGATCATCCACACACATCATGCAACAAGCATACATTTGCAATATTGTTATCAATTATTTTGATTTGTTCTTTAATTATGATAATACGCCATGAATTAATCTAATTAATTCAATTTATCTTAATTTCATCCAACCATACTTAACTCACCATCATCTATAATTTTAAACAGAATTAATTTCATTTAAAATTAATGTAGTACACAAGTGTACTTGGAGGCAACCTCGTGTGTTCGTCAAAATTTCAATATGAAAATTCATTTAATATATAATTGTTAATCCTATGGCATGGCATGTACTATCGAAATAACGAGACATGTAGAACATAATGGATAGGTTTAATTATACATTTAATTCTTTCCATGAAAAAATTGAAAACATTGTCGAAAGCATACTACACGACGTGTAGTATTTTACACGGCGTGTTTCTTCCACCTGTGTCCACAACACACGCCATGGTTCTAGTCGTGTTACCTTCCATGGACGTGTTCGAGCTACACGACGCGTATTGGGAATACACGACATGTAACCTTGGATTGAATGACATGTTAGTCCATGTGTCGTGTATCCAATACAAGGAACACATGGGGCACTTTGTGTACTCGACCATGAGATAACGAGGACTACACATTGTGTATAGTGGTTACACGATGTGTAGTTCTTCATGTCATGTGTCAGTCAGTCTAGATCCACATGACGGTCTGTTTTTTTAGATATGATTGGATCGAATCTATCCAACTTTATCATGTGATACGCACGTGAAAACAAAATTACACTACGTGTATACTGGTAGTACACGTCGTGTACTCTGGTTTTGTCCAATAAAAACCTTTGGCACCTCAAGATAGTGTGAACCAGATGTTTCTTCGTTAATAATCATTAACTGATTACTGGTTATGTTATCGAGAATGAAGAAAGAGAAGATACGATGACGTCATATATTAAAAAGAATCGTTTCAAGTAAAAGAAAATGAAAACACATGAAATCAATCAATGAATAATAAATAATTATAAATTAAACATGTGACCACTCTGATACTACTTGAAGGTTTCAGGTACAACAGAAGCATCCTTTTCTGGTATGACCAACTCACCCTTTAGCCATAAATCATGTGTAATCATTTCTTTACATGATCAAAATGTCATGTCCAATGAAAACAGTAGATTACTTGACTAGATTAAAACACTGGAACCAAAAGTGATGGATCTTCTTATGTAATTTATAATTAATTTATAAGAAGATATAAAATTACCTCAACTTGTAATTCTACTTTCGTTGATGATCTGATGAAATAGATCTCATCGCATCATCGTTTCACTATAGGATCCAAGTGCAGAATTCCTCTAGCGGTGATCCATATGTGCACAACAATCTCTGAACAATGTTGTAGAATTTTCAGGTGTTAGCACAACCAATCCTGATTGCTTGCATTGTTCGTGGTTGACCACAACAGAATTCTTCTCAAGATAGGAAAAAATCTTAATGATCTCTCATTGGCATGAAAGAAGAGGGGACGAGAGCACTCTAGATCTGTTAATCTCTCTCTAGGAATTGAGAGAGTCGCACTCTATCTGTTGTGCACACCAATTGTGTTTTTAGGAAAGAGATATAATTAAATATTTATTATGACGGGTTTAGGGTTGGAAAATTGCACACAAGTCGCTAACCATCTTAAATATTCTTAGTAAACCCCATGTCCATTAATAATAATAATAATATTATTAATCGATTGACATGTGCAATGCATTAAAAATACATAAATAAATAAATATCATTTATATTATTTCCAATCGGACCATTAGACTCGATTCACATTCCCTCGTCGATATTTACCGATCCTCCTGAAATCCCGAATACCTTACATTTTTATTGATTTTTGGATAAACCCTTTTTAAATTGGGTTGAAGGGGAACTCATACATGACCTGTAGGTCCAAGGCACATGGCCTAAATACATGAACCTGAAGTCCCCAAAGACCTAAAACCACAAAACATCCCCTCCCCAGTGAAATTGATACATTTAAAATAGCCAATTCACAACCTTGCATGGTTGCACAACTATCAATGTCACATGCAAAGATGCATGGTGTCTAGTACCAATGGTAGATGTCATACTCTCTCATTATTTCAATCTGAAGCTCTGAATTATTCTATGATAGATATAATAAATATTATATTCATCAAACTTGAAAATAAATATTTATTATTATTATTTAACTCGCTTATTCTTTCAAATAACCTGTGTTTAAATTATGGTGATCATCCAAATCGAATAAATATTATTTATTCTAACTTGTTGATTTTAACACTTGAATTTAACTGAGATTGCGAATACACTTAGTGTGTAGCCCCTCTAGGACTCTTTCATAATGGAATTATGCATAACCACCTAAAGTCCAAGTTTAGAGTCTAGCAACACATCAAGACATCAATAGAGAAAAAAGTTAATGTCACAACGACGTTCAACCACCTACGAACATTTTTCGTGTAATATAATCATTTTATCACAATATCTCAAATCAAGTAGGTTTCATGTTGGTGTCATCAACCTATATATTTAATGTATCATTCTTTGACTTTCCATAAATGAATTTGCCCTTCGAACACCATGACCATGGATTTATTCAAGCGGTTCTATTCTCATCAAAGGGCCTGAGATACTCTTTTATAAAGAGATAAAAGGGATAAATCCTTTCTCACGTTATCCATTAATGTTATATCATTCGTGAAAAACCCAACATATATTACTTCACCATGAACATATTTCATCATAATTTTCATCAATACATCAAAGTATGTGAGTCATGATATCTATTAATGATAATCTTAAAGTCTAAAGATCAATATACATGTTTGCAGGTAGGAACATCCAATGACACATGGAAATGTGAATTTACTATTAATGGACCTGCCATCATAACCACCTATCTTGGAGATTACCAAAGGCAATCACTATGAGAAGATATCTCAATGTCTTATGAGATTTCTACCCCTAATAGCATGTATTTTTTGTGTCCCGTTAAACAATATCATTCGGCCATATAATAAGGTTCAAGAATAATGTTATGGAATCTTATCGTTCTCATCATAGCAGGGAACCACTGTGATCTTTCAAAGAAACATATATTCTAAGGACATTATCACATACAAATATTATGCAGAAGAATGATCATGAAGTGATAAGAAAACTTCTTTAATAAGAATAACATTTAATCAAGTATTAAACAAGTTGGTTCTAGGACACCAACTCCAACACTTATTAGCCAAATATACATTCATTAGCCTTTTATTTAGGGTGAAATCACACAATAACACGGTAAGTGTCTCATAAGATATCAACTACTGTGAAACCAAGGCTCCCAAGAGCTATTATTTTCAGCAAGGCACCAACATGGCATAATATCATCAAAAACAATATAAAAGCAGCATAAACATGCAATTACTCCCCCACACCCATTAATTTTAGTTATTCCAATTAATTATCATTATTATTTCGATCCTTACTATCAACTCAAAAGAAAGAAAAAGCATACAAATCTCGCACTTAGCACATAAAAGGAGTGAGAATGGGGATTCTCTACCATATAGAAGCTTTCTAATCTCGCTATGCACCGCATAGCAAAGAAGAAATATCCTGAAAACCACAATTGCATGAGGAAACCCTGGATCAACCTGAACCATGATAAGGGATCATAAAAACACAAACCCAAACACACCTCAAATCAAAGAAACAACACCGTAGTGAATCCCCAAAAGAAGAATTGAAGGAAAATGCAGGGATAAGGGAGAACCTACCTTTGATCGCCAAAGATCAACTATCAAGGATCAACGTCAGAGGAGAGGGGCTGGAGGACCCTCCAAAAACATCTAGGGTTCACCCAAAACCAAGAGGAAATTGGTATAGAGTGAGAGGGTTCGGCCGAATTCCAACCCTATAAACAGGTTGTAAGTCACCTTGTTCATGGCGTGAATTCCATATTCAAGTCGTGAATTCCACGGGATCTGTGGATTATAATCTGTGAATCCCTCTTAAGCAGTGAATCCTCCATATCTTCAGTTTCTGCCAAAAATTAAGTTGCCTCGAACTAAATTTATTTCATGTCATGAATTACTCTTTCATATCGTGAATCCATTTCACGAACTACTCCAATGCCACATACAAGTCATGAATCGCCAGCCACACAAGCCGCAAATCACAGACTCACAACACGAATCCCCCTTTCACGATGTGAATTACCTATTGCAGCTATGTTGCACCTCCAACATCCACCAAAACTCTTCAAGCCTCCTCTGAAACACTCCCAACACCCAAACTGGAAAAGTAACGGGTCGGGAAGGCACAAACCATTATAGTTAGAGTCCACTCCCGAGAGTGTTTCCTGACCTCAACAAACACCACACTTGGGATCTTACCATTTCTCACAACTAAAATCATTCAAACGGCATTCCTCATATAGATAAACAAGCAACCTTTGAAACCGAATAAAACGAGCTTTGAAATCCATTTTCATCAACAATACCATAGGGAATTTTCATTTCATTTCAATATTCAAAACTACCACAATTCATCAAATCATTGATCGCGTCTTTACCAATTTTTAGAAACCAATTTAGAAGAGAAATCATGCAATATTTGAATAATAAAGGCTTTTCATGAAACCACCCACCTCGAAACAATTATCATTTCAACAATCGGAAGGGATCCACAAGCTAGAAAGAGGAGAGGCTCGAAGAAGCATGGAAATCCGTAGAACCACAATTCCCAATTAGAGTTTCAGATCCAATGAATTCTAATGGTTTTCAGGGCCGATTAATAGCGAGAAATAAGAGAAGATAGATCTAGGCCAAAACAAGGTTAGACTTATCAAAAGGGGATCACAGCTTCTATCAGCACTTTGATCCACCAAGGATTTGAGTTGGGAGAGCCAAAATCTTAGAAGGAGAGCCTTTGTGTTCATATGGGTCGAGACAAGGTTGGGGAGGATGATTAAGAAATAAAATGGGGCTCCATTGCATAATTATGACAAGACCCTTACTTTTCTCAACCAGATCGGCATCACCAGCTAGTCGCTAACCCGCCACCGGCTAGCCGGTGGTTGCAGGCAGAATTTCTGCATTCTGCCTCTTCCACCCGTTGGTTGGTGGCTCATATCAGCTAGCTAGTGGACCACCTGTAGCTTTTACAACTACAAGTTCAGGTCCACACTCATCCCAAACTCTCAAGCAACACCCTCGACCCTTGATAAGGATTGAAAACAACCAAAAATTATCAGGGATCGATAAGAGAAAGAAAATGAAACAAAAGATTGATCGTACCTGAAAGCAACACCGGGATGTGACAAGAAACATTGACAAAGGAAAGACCAACTCAAAGATTGATGGAAAAGAGGTCAATTGAGAAATTATTACCTTTAATTACAAATGGCAATGACTCGGTCATCACATGTTATTTCTGTCCATGACGTTTAGAAGAAGATAATGTTGAAAAGATTAGTGAAGATAAAAACTTTCAAGTGTCTCTCAAATAACATCAATATATTTGATATCAAAAACATAAAGGCTTATTGAAAGGTGGTTTTCACTAAAGTTGGATTTCTATTGATGAATATGTGTAGATTCGAGGCTCCTTTTGTCTCTCATCTTGAATCTCGTTTGTGTGTAGACCCAAATGTCAACCTTTCCCCTTGGTTTGAGATAATGTCTCCTCTAAAGATGATTTTCTTTTGATGTTTTAAGTTTTTCTTTAATGTTGGGATGGAGAATTTGTGCTTTCAGATTGTCCATTTCCCCTATGTTGCAGCTTTCCTCAACCTTTTTAGAGGTTTTTTAATAAAGGTTAATTTGCTTGCTAAAAAAAGAGCATGTTTTATGAACAATTTTGTGGTGGTGTGAAATTTCACTGATTTTTCATGTTTATGGGGCTTATTTTATACTAAGGGAAGTGAGTAGGAGACCATATTTGAGTAAAAATTAAAATAATGTAATTTTGCTTCAAAAAGAGCCAAGCCCTCCTTATTTTACCTCAAACTTTTTCACATCAAAATCCTACCAACCGAAAGCTACATAACAAACCTGAAAAGTCCTCATGATAAATATATGTCCTTGACTCATATTGGGTGGAGATGTAGGAATTTATCAAACCTATGGTGACCCTTTCATGGGTATTGGATGAGAAAGACATTGTTGAAAAATTGAAATTTGTGTTATGAGAGAAAATGCAAGTGAGTAAGTGTTTTATGTGCATCGGAGGATAAATAAAGAGGAAATATATTGGTTGATCTGAAATGAATAACTTTAAATAATCATTTTTTGATGAGGCATAATATTTTTTTTTCTTGGTGATAAATTGTTGGATCTCAAGGATATGTGTTTTAAAATTTGCTTTGATTTAATATTGATGTTTACTTGTTTAGGAGTCCAAGTGATAAGTGTGGGGAGATTGATAGAGCTTATATTTTCATATTTATACATATGTTTTTAAATGATTTAATCACTTCCCATTAACCGATTTGATCTTATTTGCATCATTTTATGACTTTTGGTGAGTTTTGATCTTAAGTGTGAAAAGTAGTTAATTCTAGACATTTAATAGATTTATGTTGCCTCTGTATTTTGAGCATAACTTCTAAAATTTTCATCTAATTCACATGATTACTTTTTTTAGGATGAAATGATTCATGTGTTACATATAAGTCTACAGTACCCAAAGCCAATTCGAACTCCAATAAGCCAAACAAAATCAGTCAATGTGAACACTTATTCTGAAAGGCAGAATGGACCTTACTTCATTCAATGATCCATATCTCAGGCTACCAACCACCAAATTGGGTTCTTCTAGCTGGGTTAGAAATAAAACTAGACTATACAGTTTAAAATTAAATTTCATGGAGAAATGATGTGATTAAGGCCGCCCTTCAAACAGTAAAAGTGGGGTTGGTGGAATAGTGATTGGCGGCCAGAAAAAGTCAGGTCTACTAATTCGGCCACAACTCATTCCACATTGAACCAAATACCTTGAAACATAATGGGTAGATGTAAAAATACATTCCTCACCTCCTATAATAAGGGAACTCGGCCTGATTTGATGGGATAGTGGGAGAACCGAAGATGAACTTCTGGAGGATAGAATCTGGAGGATACATTTTCATGTTCTTCTTTTCCCTCTTTTCTTTATTTAGTTTTTTAATGTATTCTTCCTCCCCATTATTCTCAATTACCCTTACCATGGTGGGGTAAATATTATGAGTAATTGAGGAAGGTTAGGTTTTCCATTTTGTAATGTTTGAGTTCATGTGCTTAATATTAAAAAAATCTTTCTCTCTTTTTCAAGTTGGTTTCAATTGTAATAATAGTTTTTATTATCTTGTGTGATCATATATGATTTTAGATTCTATTGTTATAATTGATTTTTTAAATGATAATTATCTCCCTTAACTAGGTTCTAGTCTATATATGATGGAATAGATCAGAGATTAGTGTTGAAGTACTTGGCTATTTTCAGTACGTGTGAGAGTTGTAGTGAATATTCAAGATTGTTTGGGATAAACAAGACCCGATTGGGAATTGCCTAAATTAATTGAGAGTATTCGCTAAAACTATTTCACAAAAGTAAGGAGAGTAGAACAAAATAATATCTTGTTAAGGTTTCCTATCACCAACACCATTGACCAAAGAAGTGAGAAGAAGCGATTGTGGAATCTCACTTTAATCGGCTTAGTAGAAGAGAAATGGATAAAATTGAACTATGATAACATTGAAATTGGAAATACAACCCTGATATGATCACCTAATTTTATATTACTATTTTCAATCACATGATATTTCAATTTATTTTCCATATTTTACTTAATTTCTTCCTTTTGTTTCATTTCTCTCAATTTCTAAACCAAACAAATTCAAAAACAAAGTGACAAACATGATTGTTGTGCACTCCTCTATGGAGACAACCTAGGTTAACCACTATACTATATTTTAACTTAGTAAATAATTGTTTTTTCCACACCCCACGACATGCATGTGTCAAGGTGGTTGTTGTGGTCTTGGTTGGGCGGGTGGAAATTTTTGTTGTTGGGGCCTCAGAAAGGGTTGTTGCAGATATGTTAGCTATTGTGGTCTCAGGACAGGGTTCATTGGTGGATACCCTGGTGGTCTCTAGTTGAAGAACTAAACTTGACCACTACGCTTCTGAAAATATCCTTGATTGTTTTGAGGTTGCTACTGAGAAGGCCTCTGCTGAAAAAAATGGTTATTGTTGTTGCTACTGAAATGGTTGACTTTATTGATTGTAATTAACATAATTAAAATTCGGTGATTCCTCATATCCTGCTTTGCAGTCTTGATATTGGTGTAGTCCACTGCACATCTCGCATGATTGGATCTCCATGACTGGGTAGGAGGGGGTTGTGTGGTTGATATTTGAAATGACTCAAGCTTCTTGGTTAGCACTTCGACTTGCACTGATAACCGGATGATCTCATCAACTTGGTGGATTCCACGTCGTGGTGATCCATGGTCACTTTTCCACAGACTAGCATTGTGAGATACTTCATCCAAAATAGCTCTTCCTACATCAGGTGTTTTGAACATCAGACCTCCATCAGCGGCAGCATCAAAAACTATTTGTGTCATTAGCTGGAGTCCTTGATAAAAGGTTTGCATTTGAATCCAAGTGTCAAGTCTGTGATGTGTAAATTTCCTCATGAGTTATTTGAATCGATCTCATGCTTCCCATGCGGATTCTCCATTTTCTTGTGCAAAGTTATGAATGTCATTCTGAAGTTTCCAGGTTCGAATCGGTGGAAAGTATTTATCGAGAAACTTTTTTGCGAGCTCGTCCGAAGTCACAATTGACTCGGGAGCTTGGATTTTGAGAAAATCTTTAGCTCCATCTCTTAATGAAAAAGGAAAGACACAGAGTCTTATCACGTCAGAAGAAACTCCCTGGTTGCGAAAGGTATCGCAAACCTCTAAGAAATTATAAATATGTTCATGTGGGTCTTTGAAGACCATTGAATTATCCCATGTTCTGGATCATATGGATGAGTTCGGGCTTGATTTCAAAGGTATGATATTGAATTGGAGGGTGAACGATGCTTGGTGTCGCACCATGGATTGATGTCAATCCATAGTTCATGATGGTCTTCTTAGGGTGCATCAGGTGTTCTCTCGGAATGATTTGATGATTTGGAGGGTTGGGTCCCGCATTATGATGTTTCTTGGCCATTGTTGACCGATGGAGTGAAAGAATATGTCTTTCAATCTCGGGATTGAAGTCCAATGGTTCTTGTGCTTTAAGGTTCCTTGATCAGGTCAAGGGACCTTGGTACATGCACTGAAGATGAAGATGAAAATGTAAGGGCGTCTGGAAACGAAAGACAGAAAAAAGGGTGAGGGAAAGGTAATCCTAAGTCTTATAAAAACTAGAGTTCTTTTACAAAATGGTGTTGCCTCCTCAGAAATGGTGCCATAAATTTGATGGCCTCTACACGGTGGTGTCGTTACTTCCTCCGGTGTGAATCAAATTTGAATTTATAATTTGTTCCAAACTTTCACCAACTACTAAGATGTAGTGTAGTGGGAGTACGAGGTTGAATCCATAGGGAGACTACTATTAAATTTCAAGAGGATCTGGTTTCTAAAGCTATAAGGGAGTTATTTCTAGAAGTTTCTTGTTTTGGAGTTTGGTCTAAGTTCTATTTTGGGATGAATTTAAATGATAAACAAGGGGTCAAGATCAAGTCAAGTATCTGGGTGAAGGATATCCTTTAATTATAACCTTGTCAAGATCCCATGTCTTAGTCTGCAAAGCAAATAGGGGTCACTGGTTGACTTTGGTCTTAGACTCCTAGTCTTACCTATGAAGTAACTATTTTGTGGTCAGGAGATAACGACATCCTAAGTGCATTAATTTTTGCTTCTTTAGGGAAGAAATATTCATAAGCTAGTGGGTGTAGCTCACTCTACTCCAATTAGGATAGGGTCATTTGTTTGATTGTCCTGTGGTCATGGACGTTCACACAAATGGGGTAGACCTTGAATTAATATCCTAGTTACTACTTCAATTAGACTTTCCAAGTTTATACTTAAAGGTGTATTTAATTAAGCAGATACATTGAGCTTGATCCTTACCTCTAAGAAATTTAGCTACTCATTAGGGATAGTGGAACAATTAAATAAACTAGATAAAGCATGCTTAACAGAATTATAAAAAATGATATTCTAGGATGACAAATAGAAAACATGCATAAGATAATTATGAATTAAACTAAATTACTTACTTCAGACAGAAATCGGAATTGAATTTTATAAGCGCGGAACGAGGAAAATAAGGTGTTGAAGAAAGTAAGATCCATGGCTCTTGAATCAAAACAAATGTGAAAACTATGAAGAAATTGGGTTTCAAAAGGGAAAAGAGTAAGAATGGATCACAGAGGATCAAGAGGGGAGAAGGAAGAGTTATTTTTGTTGTTTTCAAATGTTCTGCCACTCCACTTCTTATATAAGTGTTTTTGGTCATGGCGTGTACCTATAGTACACGATGTGTACCCTCAATCCATGCGATTTTCCTTCTGATCTCCAGCGTGGCACGTGGTTCTCACAAATAAGTGTGTTTGACTAGGTACACGATGTGTAGAAGTGTTTCACGACATGTACTCTTTGTCTGGATAGCTTTTGCGTGGAATCCTCACGGATTTCTCGCTAACTGGTTTGACTGGTGTCACAACGTGGCCGGTCTGGACATGACATGTAATAGTTTTTTCCTTCTGGATTTGTGGCATGGTCACAAATTGGCTTCATGACTTGGGTTAGGCTGTGATCCTCAGGTACACGACGTGAACTTCATCATCACAATGTGTACTTAGCCGTTTTTGCACTTTTTGCCTTTTCTTTCTTGAAAACCTGTGAAGCTTTTATTCCTGCAAAATTAGACACATACCACATGCATTATTGAATAATTAAATGAAAAACTATGAATAAATGACAGAAAAGTATATATACAAATTAGGCTTATCATTCTCATTCTTTTATTTTTTTTCTCTTTTACTCTTCTATGATCTGTTTTTTGATTTTTTGCTCTCGATGTTTTCCGCAACATTAATTGAAATTGCATATTACACAAAAATACGCTTTGTGTTTTATCGTATAAAAATCAAAACCATTTATAAAGTAATGACAATAAGAAGTAAATATATTCATTATTCTATACAATATACATATTCATATTATTAGGATTTTGATACATAGCCCTTTATTACACCAACAAACGCCTTGAGGGTAAGGTGCATGATGGAGAAATTTTCATGGGATGGTTCGGCGTACATGGTTTGGGTCGTCATCTTGATGAGCTTGAACTTATCCTATAAACAGTTTCACTCATTCTTTAGTTGTTGGATCTCAGCTTGGGTTTAGTCAAAGGAAAATCTCAGTGATGTTATCTCCCTCATAAGCTCTGATAAATGGGCTTCATAGGGCATGATCCTACTGGTTGAGGTCATCACTTCCTTTTTCTGTGTCAATTGGATTTATCAAAACTCAATATTTATACTAATCATATTGTTGGTCGGAGTAGAGTACTCAATAGGGGGTGAATTGAGTATCTATTTAAAATTTTTGTTTAAAAATATTCCTGAAAGGTTTCCCCAATGAAGTTAAATACAACCCTAGTTAATCAAGGTTATACTGTTATGAGAGTTTGACTGTTTAAATAACTTCTTAGAAGATTGATTAATTCTTAGTAATATTAATACTGGTTATTAACATTACTTTTGAAGCTATTCTAATAAGGCAATACAATTATAACTTCTTTCCAAGATTAACTATCAAAGTAAATTTAGTGATTTTTGAATTATACAATAAAGGATTAAAACAGAGAAGACTAAATTAAGTAACACAATGGATATAAAAAAAGTGGTTCAGTCTCAAGTCGAGACCTAATCCATTCCACTTGGTGATCACCTGCCACCAAGCATTTTATATAAATAAACTAGATACACAGCATGTATCAGGCTTTACAATAGTGAACAAGGCTGTCTAGGTCACAAGACCTCTTCCACAGTTCTTCGTGGGTACAAACTACCAGGTCACACAGGGACCTCTTCCACGCGTATCAGTGGGTATACACAAGTGTAAAAAATGTTTGAGAAAGTATATCTTATATCCTTCAGTTTAACGTAGGATATAGTGTGTGTTATTATACAGATACACACACTGCTCAAAAGATAAGAAAAATGATACACAATAGAGCAAAGATGATGAGATAGGGTTAGAAGTGCTCTGAGCATTTTTCTATGCAGCTCTGGACTTATGAGATGAAACAAATGCAGAAATCGAGTCCTCGTATAGAAAATAGAGTATCGCAAGTCAGCTAGATCTAGCTCGTGTTCTTCATGTTGTTGAGAGTGTGAAGATGTCCTCAACTATGATATTTGAGTATGCTTCGTGTGTTCTTCAGTAGTGTTGAGTTGCATGTGTTGGTTCTTTTCTCAAGAAAGCTCTAAGTGTTTCTTCATTGTCGTGCTCACACCCTCTTGCATGTGTGTTTTGTATCTGGGCTGCACTTCTCTTTTATTTTGGAGTGCATGTGTTGAAGCCGAAAGGTTGCATGTATTCTGCACCTCGTACTTCGTATTGTTAGGTGACATGTCTACAAAGAAACATTAATTATGTCAGTGTATTTAAAACTTCAAATATAACCGTTATAAATTAAATAGAGAGATGATAAAATAGATTAAGAAACGGTGTCATGGTTTATTTGTAAACGGTGTCTCCATGAACTAGTGTTTTCTTGAAACGGTGTCTCATGGTCACAATGTGTCTGGTTGCGGTGTGTCTGGTCACGATGTCTGGTCACGGTGTCTGGTTCATGGTGTCTGGTTCACGGTGTGTATGATTCACAGTGTCTGGTTCACGGTGTATCTGATTCACGGTGTATGGTTCACAGTGTGTCTGATTCACGATGCCTGGTCATGGTGTATGGTTCACGGTGTGTCTGGTTCACAGTGTGTCTGGTTCATGGTGTCTGGTTTATGGTGTGTCTGATTCACGGTGTCTGGTCATAGTGTCGGGTTCACGGTGTGTCTGATTCACGGTGTCTGGTCATGGTGTCTGGTTCCTTTGCCAGAAAAACATAACCAGTGGCAGACTCACGGTGTCTCAGACTTAGCCAAATATCTGTATTCAGACTTAAGCAGTGATATTCATAGAATGGATTAGACTTAATCATTCATCAAATAAATCATTATAAAGTAAATCAAATATAGTGTACAGTAATCAGACTGAATGTATATCAATTAAGATCTTGGACAACTTTACTTAAAGCATAGGATACTAATCATTTGTATATGATTTGAGACAGATTACAAGATTACCAGGCTTTACATAATATATATGATTTGTGATTATTAAAACATGATTGATACATGAGGATTCCAACACATATGATCATTGTTCAATGGTTATATTATCAACAATTATGATGCTTAACAGTCTTTTAAATCTGATAGAATAAAATAAAACCAAAGAAATGCATGTAACCTTGGATTGAACGACATGTCAGTCCCCGTGTTCTGTATTTAATACAAGGCACGCAACACTTTGTGTACTCGACCGTGAGATAATGGGGAATACACGTCGTGTACAGTGGTTACACAATGTTTAGTTCTTCATGTCATGTGTCAGTCTGTTTGGATCCACGCGACGATCTGCTTTTTTAGATCTATTTGGATCGGATCTATCCAACTTTATTGTGTGATACGCACGTGAAAACAAAAGTACACGGCGTGTATACTGGAAGTACACACTGTGTACTTTGGAATTGTCTAGGAAAAACCTTTGGCACCTCTAAATGGTGTGATTTGAATGTTTCTTCGTTACTAATCATTAACTGATTACTGGTTATGTCATCGAGAACGAAGAAAGAGAAGATATGATGATGTCAGATATTAAAATTAATCGTTTTAAGTAAAAGAAAACACAAACACATGCAATCAATCAATGAATAATAAATAATTATAAATTAAACATGTGACCACTCTGATACTACTTGAAGGTTTCAGGCATAGCGGAAGCATCCTTTGCTGGTATGACCAACTCGGCCTTTAGCCGTAAATCATGTGTAATCATTACTTTAGATGATCAAAATGCCATGTCCAATGAAAACAATAGATTACTTGACTATATTAAAATGCTGGAACCAAAAGCGATAATTCTTCATATGTAATTTATAATTAATTTATAAGAAGATATAGAATTACCTCAACATGTAACTCAACTTTCGTTGATGATCTGTTGAAATAGATATCATCACACCATCGTTGCACTACAGGACCCAAGTGTGAAATCCCTCTAGTAGTGATCCACATGTACACCACAATCTCTGAACGATGTTGTAGAATCGTCGGGTGTTAGCACAGCTGATCCTGATTGCTTTCATTGTTCGCGGTTGACTGCAACATAATTCTTCTCGAGAGAGGAAGAACTCTTAATGACCTCTCGTTGGTATGAGAGAAGAGGGGAGGAGAGCACTCTAGATCTGTTAATCTCTCTCTAGGAATTGAGAGAGTATCACTTTATCTGTTGTTCACACCAATTGTGTTTTTAGGAAAGAGATATAATTAGATCATGTGACCGAGCTTAGGATGACCTGGAGAAGCTGTCGTGAGCCTTGACAACCTTCTGCGAGCACCCCTGGATGAACTTTGAGTCGTCGTATGGTCACCCTGGATCATGTGACTGAGAAAAGGACAACCCAATGGGTTCTTGAGTCATTTTACGACTACGTACCCCTTCTGCCTTCACAAATTTTCTCATCTGATTTATTTCAGATTTTCCCAGATTACGTAACGACGTCGCAAAGGGAGGACATGTGACACCATGAAGATGCGTCCTTCATCCCATAAAATGTGGCACCTCCCTCAGCCTCATGCGGCCTATATAAACCCCCTCAGCTCCCAAAAAACATGAAGGAAAATGGGTAGAGGGGAATAGATCCGAAAAAATGGGGAACACTAGACAAACAGAGTCACTGACTACAACCTCTGGAGAACTCCTCTAGGTAAAGGGATCCCTTTTGAACAGGATGCCTTCAGGAGATCCCATCGCGTGATCTCTATATGATCACATGATCGCATGTGAGGCCCCTGAGAATGCTCATGAGGTCCTCTTCAAATCCCTTTATTACACCACCAAACGCCTTGAGGGTAAGGTGCATGATGGAGATAATTTCATGGGATGGTTCGATGTACATGGTTTGGGTCGTCATCTTGATGAGCCTGAACTTCTCCTATAAACAGTTTCAATCATGCTTTAGTTGTTGGATCTCAGCTTGGGTTTAGTCAAGGGAAAATCTCAGTCATGTTATCTCCCCCGTAAGCTCTAATAAATGGGCTTCATAGGGCACGATCCTACTGGTTGAGGTCATCACTTCCCTTGTCTGTGCCAATTGGATTTATCAAAACCCGATATTTATACTAATCATATGATCACCATTCAATGGTTATATTATCAACAATTATGATGCTTAACAGTCTTTTAAATCTGATAGAATAAAATAAAACCAAAGAAATGCATGTAACCTTGGATTGAACGACATGTCAGTCCTCGTGTTGTGTATTCAATATAAGGCACGCATTGGACACTTTGTGTACTCGACCGCGAGATAGTGGGGACTACACGTTGTGTACAGTGGTTACACAATGTGTAGTTTTTCATGTCATGTGTTAGTCTGTTCGGATCCACATGGCGATCTGATTTTTTAGAACTGATCGGATCAGATCTATCCAACTTTATCATGTGATACGCATGTGAAAACAAAAGTACACGACATGTATACTAGAAGTACACGTTGTGTACTTTGGTTTTGTCCAGGAAAAACCTTTGACACCTCTAGATAGTGTGAGTTGAATGTTTCTTCGTTACTAATCATTAACCGATTACTAGTTATGTTATCGAGAACGAAGAAAGAGAAGATATGATGATGTCGGGTATTAAAATGAATTGTTTTAAGTAAAAGAAAATGCAAACACATGAAATCAATCAATGAATAATAAATAATTATAAATTAAACATGTGATTGCTCTGATACTACTTGAAGGTTTCAAGCACAGCAGAAGCATCCTTTGACGGTATGACCAACTCGGTCTTTAACTGTAAATCACGTGTAATCGTTGCTTTGTATGATCAAAATGTCATGTCCAATGAAAACAGTAGATTACTTAACTATATTAAAATGCTGGAACCAAAAGCGATATATCTTCATATGTAATTTATAATTAATTTATAAGAAGATATAGAATTACCTCAACTTGTAATTTCACTTTCGTTGATGATCTGATGAAATAAATATCATCGCACCATCGTTGCACTGCATGATTCAAGTGTAGAATCCCTATAGCGGATTGCTTGCATTTTTCGTGGTTGACTGCAGCAGAATTCTTCTTGAGACAGGAAGAACTCTTAATGATCTCTCGTTGTCATGAGAGAAGAGGGGAGGAGAGCACTCTAGATCTGTTAATCTCTCTATAGGAACTGAGAGAGTCTCACTCTATCTGTTGTGCACACCAATTGTGTTTTTAGGAAAGATATATAATTAGATATTTATTATGATAGGTTTAGGGTTGACAAATCACAAACAAGTCGCTAACCATCTTAAATATTCTTAGTAGACCCCATGTCCATTAATAATAATAATATTATTATTAATTTCTTGACATGTGCAACACATTAAGAATATATAAATAAAGAAATATCATTTATATTATTTCCAATCATACCATTAGACTTGGCCCGCATTCCCTCGTCAATATTTACCGATCCTCCTGAAAGCCTGAAGGCCTTACATTTTTATTGATTTTTTGATAAACCCTTTTTTAATTGGGCTGAAGAGGAAGCCATACATGACCCATAGGCCCAAGGCATGTGGCCTAAATACATGATCCTGAAGGCCCCAAAGACCCAAAACCACAGAACATCCCCTTCCCAGTGAAATTGATACATTTTAAATAGCCAATTCACAACCTTGCACGGTTGCGTAGCTAGCAATGCCCCATGCAGAGATGCACAGTGTCTGGTACCGATGTTAGATGTCATACCCTCTCATTCTTTCAATATGGAGCCTGAATTATTCTATAATAAATATAATAAATATTATATTCATCAATCTTGAAAATAAATATTTAATATTATTATTTAACTCGCTTATTCTTTCGAATAACCCGTGTTTAAATTATGTCAATCATCTAAACTGAATAAATATTATTTATCCTAACTTATTGATTTTAAAACTTGAATTTAACTGAGATTGCGGATACACTTAGTGTGTGACCCCTCCGGGACTCTTTCGCAATGACATTAGGCATAACTGCCTAAAGTCCAAGGTTAGAGTCTAGCAACACGCCAAGACATCCATAGATAAAGAAGTTAATGTTGCAATGACTTCTAACCTCCTACGAACATTTGTCATGTAATATAATATTGTTATCAAAATATCTCAACTCAAGCAGGTTGTATGTTGGTGTCATCAACCTATATATTCAATGTCTCATTATTTGACTTTCCATAAATGAATTCACCCATCAAATATCATGGTCATGGATTTATTCAAGCGATTTCATCCCCATCAAATGACATGATATATTATCTTTCATAAAGAGAAAAAAGAGATGAATCCTTTCTCGCATTATCCATTAATGTTATATCATTCGTGACACACCCAACATATATTACTTCACCGCGAACATATGTCATCACTGTTTTCATCAATACTTCAAAGTAAGCGAGTCATGATATCCATTAATGATAATCTTAAAGTCTAAAGATCAATACACATGTCCACAGATAGGAACATTCAATGACACATGAAAATCTGAATTTCTTATTAACGAACCTGCCATCATAACCTCATATCTTAGAGATTACCAAGGGTGAACACCATGAGAAGACATCTCAATGTCTTATGAGTTTTCTGTCCCTAATAGTCTGTATTGTTTGTCCCGTTAGACAATACCATCTGGTCATATAACAAGGTTCAAGAATAATGTTGTGGCATCTCATGTTTCTCATCATAGCAGGGAACCACTATGATCTTTCAGTGCAACATATATTTTAAGAACATTATCACATACAAATATTATGCAGAAGAACAATCATGAAGTGATAATAAAACTTATTTAATAAGAATAACATATAATCAATTACTAAACAAGTTGGTTCTAGGGCACCAACTCCAACACTTATTAGCCAAATATACATTCATTAGCCTTTTATCCAGGGTGTGATTATACAATAACACAATAAGTGTCTCATAACATATCAACTACTATGAAAACAAGGCTCCCAACAACCGTTATTTTCAGCAAGGCGCCAACATGACATAATATCATCAACAACAATATCAAATCAACATAAACATGTGATTACTCCCCCACACCCATCAATTTCAGTTATTCCAATTAATTATTTTTATTATTTCGACCCTTACTATCCACCCAAAGGAAAGAAAAAGCATGCAGATCTCACACATAACACATAAAAGGAGTGAGAATAAGGATTCTCTACCACAGAGAAGCTTTCTAATCTCGCTATGCACTGCAGGGCGAAGAAAAAACAGCACAAAAACCACAACTGCATGAGGAACCCTGAATCAACCTGAACCGCAACAAGGGATAATCAAAACGCAAACTCAAACACACCCCAAATCAAAGAAACAACATCGCAGTGAATCCCCAAAAGAAGAACGAAAGGAAAATAAAGGGATAAGGGAGAAGAACCTACCTTTGATCACCAAAGATCAAATGTCAGAACCCAAGGATCAACGCCAGAGGAGAGGGGCTGGAAGACCCTCCAAAAGCAACTAGGGTTCGCCCAAAACCAAGACGAAAATGGTATAGAGTAAGAGGGTTTGGCTGAATACCAACCTTGTAAACAGGTTATAAGTCACCTTATTCATGACGTGAATTCCATATTCAAGTCGTGAATTCCACAGGGTCTGTAGATTATAATCTGTGAATCCCTCTTAAGTCGTGAGTCCTCCATATCTTCGGTTTCCACCAAAAATTAAGTTGCATCGGCCTAAATTTATCTCATGTCATGAATTACCCTTTCATGTTGTGAATCCATTTCACGGACTACTCCATCGTCGTATACAAGATGTGAATCACCGGCCACACAAGCCACGAATCACAAACTCATGTCGTGAATCCCCCTTTCACGATGTGAATTACTTATTGCAGTCATGTTGCAACTCCAACATCCACCAAAACTCCTCAAGCCTCCTCCGAAACACTCCCAACACCCAAAATGGCAAAGTAACGGGTCAGGAAGGCACATACCGTTATAGTTAGAGTCCACTCCCGAGAGTGTTTCCCAACCTCAACAAACACCACACTTGGGGTCTTACCGTTTCTCAGAGCTAAAACCATTCAAAGGGAATTTCACATATAGATAAACAAGAAACCTTTGAAACTGAATAAAACGAGCTTTAAAATTCATTTTCATCAACAGTGCCATAAGAAAATTTCATTTCATTTCAATATTCAAAACTACCACAATTCATCAAATCATCGATCGCGCCTTTACCAATTTTTAGAAACCAATTTAGAAGAGCAAGCATGCAAGATCAGAAGAATAAAGGCTTTTCATGAAACCACCCACCACGAAACACTTAGAATTTCAACAATCGGAAGGGATCCACAAGGCAGAGAGAGGAGAGGCTCGAAGAAGCAAAGAGAGCTCTAGAACCACAATTCCCAATTAGAAACTCAGATCCAATGAATCCTCATGGTTTTCATGGTCGATCAATAGCAAGAAATAAGAGAAGAGAGATCTCGGCCAAATCAAGGTTAGACTTATCAAAAGGGGATCACGACTTCTATTGGCACTTTGATACACCAAGGATTTGAGTTGGGAGAGCCAAAATCTTAGAAAGAGAGCTTGTGTGTTCATATGGGTCGAGACAAGGTTGGGGGAGGATGATTAAGAAATAAAACGGGGCTCCATTGCATAATTATGATAAGACCCTTACTTTTCTCGACCAGATCGGCATCACCAGCTAGCTGCTAACCCACCATCGGCTAGCCGGTGGTTGCAGGCAGAATGCCTACATTTTGCCTCTTCCACCCGTTGGTCGGTGGCTGGTCACCGACGAGCCGGTGAACCTCTTGTAGCTTGAGTTAGCCCATGCCAGTCCACCGACTGGTTGGTGGCTCATATCGGCTAGCTGGTGGACCGCCTGTAGCTTTTACAGCTACAAGTTTAGGTCCACACTCATCCCAAACTCTCGAGCAACACCCTCGACCCTCGATAAGGAATGAAAACAACCAAAAATTGTCGGGGATCGATAAGAGAAAGAAAATGAAACAAAAGAGTGATCGTAACTGAAAGCAACACTGAGATGTAACAAGAAACATCGACAAAGGAAAGACCAACTCAAAGATCGATGGCAAAGAGGTCAATTGAGAAATTATTACCTTTAATTACAAATGGCAATGACTCGTTCATCAAGGTTATTTTTGTCCACAGCGTTTAGAAGAAGATAAGGTTGAAAAGATTAGTAAAGATAAAAACTTTCAAATGTCTCTCACGGAACCTCAATATATTTGACTTCAAAAACAGAAAGGCTTATTGAAAGGTGGTTTGCACTAAAGTTGGATTTCTATTGATGAATATGTGTAGATTTGAGGCTCATTTTGTCTCTCATCTCGAATCTCGTTTGTGTGTAGACCCAAATGTCGACCTTTCCCCCTTGGTTTGAGATAATGTCTCCTCTAAAGCTGATTTGCTTTTGACGTTTTAAGTTTTTCTTTAATGTTGGGATGGAGCATCTGTGCTTGTGGATTGTCCATTGCCCCTACGTTGCAGCTTTCCTCAACCATTTTAGAGGTTTTTTAATAAAGGTTCATTTGCTTGCTAAAAAAAAGAGCATGTTTAATGAAAGATTTTGTGGTGGTTATGTTCTTCATTTTCATCTCTTAATATCATGGAAAATAGGTTACTCACAAAATATCATAAATGGAAAATTTGGTTTCTAATAATCATGAAATGTGATTAAGATGGTAGATTTGTATTTATGGTGTGATAACGCTCAAAATATGAGAATGTTATGAAGGATTGTTAATAAATTTTATTGAGGAATGGTAAGAAGATAGGATGTTAATCTTTAAATGGATTGGTAATTAAAGTTTCAAATAAATTTCTAGTGATGGACTAATAGAGACAAATGCAGTTTTAGTATGTACGCGGGATGGTGAGAATATGAAAGGTTATTCTTTAACTGGATTCTTTGTATTTATATTGTGATTTTTTGTTTTTGTGTGAATTTTTTCTCTATTTAGCCACTCGGTCAATTTTATCTTAGACGGTCATCAAACCGGTAATACAATGAGCTACAAGCGAATCCTCTTTAAGATGCAACGGCGACTCAGTACAAGCAATTCTCTATTTAGTCTAATAGTCACCTAAGGCCAATTGAACCTCAGTGGAATCCAATAACCTATAGAAGAAGACCTAGAAGAAGATATAAATTTGACGCACCAGACAGCAAGCAGAGCAAGTGCAATTGAAGGATTCAAAAACCAATCCAAGCACAAGCATTTTATCTGCACAAGCAAAGCTACATCATACCACAACCATACCTACATATGTGTGTGTCCATATTCAGTGGACTGCAAATTATGACAATGATGACGCAGTCCATTTAAAGGCTTACCTCAGATCCGAAACTGTGGGACCAGAAGGACTGGAAGCAGAGGTGGATCCCGAAACATTTACAACCGGAGGAGAGGTCCCCCACTTTCCCACAGACTCGAGTGGCTCCACCACATAAACCCCGCCATCCGACAGTCCCACCGCAAACTGATTAGCCACGGATGGATGTGCGGCAATCACCACTGGGCATACCCTCAAGCTATACACATAATTCCATCACAACCAATTTTCAAATAAACAGAGAACATTCATGTTTGGGAGATTAGATTACGCACCTTGGGTTGGGTGGCATGTAGGCATTCTGCTTTATCAAACACCTCAACGTGAATGTCGAGGCGGTAACCACCCCGACACTCCCATCATCAAAGCTGACATATATGGATTGGCTATCACAGGAAAACGTTGCATCTGTTATCCGGACGCTGGCTTCTGGAGGAGCCCACTGTTTTGTATAAAAAAACGAATTAATGAGCAGCAGTCAAAATCCCTGCATCCAAACAATGAAGAAGTGGGTTTCACCTGCTTGCAGAACTTGAGTTTAGGTGCTTCATACAGGACTATCTTGGTTTCATGAATTGCTAGTAAATGTATCTGATCACGGTGAAACTGTAAACTAGTGTCCCCACCTTTCCCATTGGGAATCTGCACAGGTCTGCTAGACTGCCTCGCCCATCCATCTGTACTCCAAATGAAAACCTGGGAGTCGGCTCCAGAGGATGCAAGAATGTCTAGTACAAGGGAGAATGCGAGCCCCGTGATATGTTTTTGATGTCCTTTGAGCTTAGATTTTTCCTGCGAAAAGACAAAAAAGGCTCAGTTTCCCCATGAGTGACTCAAAATCATGGAAGGTAGGAGAGAGAATGACCTCCTCAACCCGAACATTGTATATTAGAATCGTCGAGTCATCCAGGCCTACGGCAATGATATTGTTGTCTTGTGGGTGGAAAGCCAAAAAAGTTGCTGCAGGCGGGGGAGGCATGAATGTTATCATGATCTGCAATTGAGAAAGCAAACAATGACTCACAAAAACCAGGAACAAGGAAAATATGAAAGGACTTGGTTACCTTGAATGTCAACATATTAAATAGGGATATTCTGCCTCCAGAAGCTGACAAAACATAGGAATCATTCTTTGAAAGGGCAAAGCAAGGAACCCCGTCTTCGGGGATCAAGTCCCCTACGTCGTTAGTCATTAAGATTCCACTTGAAGGTTGCCATAGTAGCGGTGTTGAACTAGTAGTTGCCTGCTCGGGGGGTTTATTTCTCTGCCATTTCCAGAGCTTGTGGAGCGCATTGGATGCCAATGCCAATATGGAATGTCCCGAATTTGTATAAATTAATCTACAGACCTTTGTTGATGATAAGTTGTCAGGGAGCTTCAAGGTGCGGCACTCTGATGGTTCATTTATTTCTGTCAGCATCCAAACCCTCGATTTGTCTCCAGGCTCAACATTCTGCATAAAATCCAGAATCGGTTAACTGTGACAAAGAAATACTTAGCAGAACTCAATGTTCCATATAACATGATCAAATAAAGATGAATTCAAACCCACCACTCCAAACATGGTAGAAGATTGATCTACAATGCTACTAGGAGAACTAAATGCACTCATGGAAGGGGCCGGAATATAGAGTGAGCATTTAGAGAGAGATGGTCATATCAGACTTGATTTTTTTTAAATAAGCTCACCTTCAAAATAGGTTTCGAAGCTGCCCTTGAAGGATCAGATAAACGGTTATCAAAGGTTTTTAGAAACCTAAGGCCATCCGCATTTGCAAGAATTTTAACTCCATACTCGATGGTTGAAACAGCTAGGAATTTTCCATCCTTGTTAAACCGAATACAAGGTGAAGCCTGCAGATAATTCAATCAACATTAACTATAAAGATTTGTAAGCGTTTATATTGGGATAGCCACTGGCTAATGATTACCGGTATTCCACCATCTACATTTGTAGTTGCCAATATGTTCACATTGTCCATGTCCCAAAACTTAATCAAACACTCATCACCAGCAGCCAAAAAACGATTCTTAGTGGTATCAAACTGCACCGTCCCCACAGAACCCTTTCCAAGGCCATGATATGTGCGCTTTACAGCTCCTTCATTTTCATCCCATTCTACCAGGAATGATTTTCCTCGTTTATTAGTCCCACAGGAAAACAACCTGGTAGAAAATTTTGTAAACAAAAAAAAAAATCAGTTGAATTCACCACCCATGATCCCTGAAAAAAATAATGTTTTTAGATATACCTTGTTCCATCGGCACTATATGCCATTGTAGCGGGTGAACGGCCCGGTGCATCATAGTCAACCCTTGGACCCATATTGTCATACAGCCATGCCATTATTTTCCCATCCATTGCCATTGAGAAGATAAACTGGCAGTATACAATCCACACAAATACTCTTTATTGTGAGATTTCAAAAGGAAAACAGCAGAAACAGAGTATGAAATTATTGGGGGTATAGGCCCTTTCTTTTTTTACTGTGCGCAATGTCTTCTAAGTGGGATGTGCATCGACATCACTTAAAAATTATGGGGTGGAACTTCTACAATCATAAAATCGGTTCATGAAAAAGAAACAAAGGGCCAAACCCCCCCCCCCCCCCCCCCCCCGCACACACACAAAGACCCTTTTTATAACCAACCAGACAACAGGGAAAACAGGATACTGCTCAGAACATTCATTCAAAGGAATAAATAACCTGAATTCAAGGAAGAAAATGCATACCTTTCATGCCGAATGATTAATAATGGTTCTAGCTATCATATCATTCATCTTAAATAACGCAAAGCACAATTAAGCCGCAATGTATGCATCTTGATTAATGAGAGGAGGTGGGACTGGTCACTCCACAGAAGAGGAGAGAGGGAACTACGGTTGGGAACCCACTCTGATACCACCAAATTAAATGAAGTCCCGTACCTCATAAAGAGGTTGGGCCCTTTATTTATAGATGAATGAAAGAGCACAAACAGGAACATCTATCAATGTCGGACTCGGATAATCAAAATGAATAATCATGGGCTTATCCCACTAATCTAACCAATAAGATTGACCCAAACAAACTCCATACCTAATCACTCTAACACAGCCCAATTGTGCTTCGCATTAATCAAAAACTGCCATTTTTTCTTCTAGAGAATAATGAGATAAACATCCAAATAACAGTTTGTATACTTCTGCAGATATAATAAAATTAGAGAATGAAAACACCTGAATATTTTTCTTTTGCCATGGGAGGATAGAATATACAGGAGATCCGTGACCCTCAAAAGAAAACTGTTTAATGCCAGTGGCTGCATCCCATACCTGAAAATGTTGGTATCAGCACAAGAGATTCCACCAAACACCTCCCCCCCACCCCCGTAAAAAAAAAATCAAAACCAACCTTAATGAGCCTGTCCTCCCCGCAGGTAACAACACAAAGTTTGTTTGGATAAGAGAAAGCAATATCATTGACACTGCCCACATGAGCCTCGATCTGAATAAACCAACAAGATTTTCACATATGAGCCTATCATTGTCTAAGATACAACTGGCCACATGCAAAAAAAAATGACTTTGAAGTTATAGGAAAAAAACGTGGCTCGCTATTGGGGCATGCCTCTAGGTGCTTTCTCAGATCATCACCACCATTATAAGAGTACAAGTGTACAATGTTCTTGGAGTATGAAACACCTAGGTAAGTATCAAAATTAGCAATGAACTAAACATTTCTTAAGTGAGGCATTGGTAATCAGGTATGGAAGCGAAATCAGTGAAATAGTAAGTTGAAGAAAAATAACAAAAATCATTTAATCATACCAAAAAGCGCGCCATCAGGACTCCAAGCCACACGGTTAATTGATGCAGAATAATCATTGGCTAAAGATGCCTATCAGAAAAGCAGAGAACACAGGGTTATATCAGCTCATTATCAGTGATGGCAAGATGTGTCAAATGATGATTTCATGTCCACGACAGTTAATATAGAAATCAAAGTCAAACCTGCAGAGGCATTGAACATGAGGTAATCTCCCAAACCATAAAGCTTTTGAGAGCAAGCCTCTCCTGGAAACTGACATCCCACAACAGAACATCTCCCACGTTTGTTCCAACTAAAACAATTCCGTGATCAATAAAAAGTTAAAACCAAAGCCACTCATGTGAAACAAATATAATCTGAATAAAAAATGATAAATTACTAAGCAGAAGAACTTGTTGCAATGGGTGAAAATCCATGCTCTTGACACAAGAACCCTGATTAAGAACCATCACAACAGTCCTCGGCAAATCCTGAGGAGAATGTAAACTCTGCGCATGACTCTGAGTAGGATATGGAAGGGGTGTGATATTAACTGGAAGATTAACCTGGAACAAGATGACATGAGTGGATAATCAAGTAAAATGAAAATGAACTTGAAGATTAAATTGCCAAGAAAGAATACACACAATTGCACACACCTTGCTCGCATTCCCTGAAATTATTTTAAGATAATGTATCTAAGCAGCTACATGACTATGGAATCAAACCCCCAGTGTAGATTCCTTATCATTTTCATATTCGAATGATTCCATTCCAAACTGAATTGTTTTGTTATCTCATAATAGAAATTACAAAATACATACAGTACATTACTGTTGCTAGGGGTGTTTGATTCATTAACATAAATATATTTCAGATGTGGGGACACATCTCAGGAAATCAAAATAATTCATCTGAATAATATAATCTAAGAAAAAATGCATAGGTACACACATACTTCCTTTGCTATTCCAAAAGGTCCTGCTCTCTTCAATACATACTCAGAATCTCTGGTCCGATAATTCAAGATTTCTGACAAAAACACAATAAAATAAATATCAGGCGAGAAAAGGGTCCCAAATCTAATAGGAAAAAAAAAACAGAGTAAGTAGCTATATGATGAACTTATTTATCAGAGGCAATTAAAATTTTATTACTTTTTCTTTTTCTTTTCCTTTTGAGACTAAGGGTGCATACAATATAACATAGCCCAAAACATTAACTTAATCACCCTGATAGGTGTGCCACATGAATCAATATGCCCCAGATACCTGCAGTATCAGGTGGATTCAAACCGATGGCCCCAGCAGAAGCTACAGGATTAGCCATGGGAGGTGCATTGGCTATCCATCCAGCAAGAGCAGCAGATGAAGGCCGAAATGGCTGAATTGAGAATGCCAAGTCAAATTCAAGAAACTGCATGTTCAGATAACTTGACTTTAACAAATACTGCAGTTTCATACTTACACCAACAGCACCCGAGGGAGGGAAACCCCCTGATTTGGGTATAGCACCCATTAATGGATTGGAGACATGTGATGGTGCCCGTGTTCCATGTGATGGTCCGCAACTGTGATCAGAGAATAGTGTCTTTACTTCAGGACCAGGCCTTGGATTCTTACAAAGATGATGCTGCCAGTTTAAACTGCATGCACGCAGAAGGATTTAAGTGAGAAAAACAGGTACAAGTTTTGAATCTAAACATGCCACAGAAAAGGGGAAAAGAGTAAATTAGACCCCTGATTAATTATAGTTCCCAATCTGGAGTTCTTCATAGAAGGAAACTGGAGCTTATCACGCAACAGGGGGTTTGCCTCTATTAGCTTTTTCAGTTCAGTAAGCATCCTGGCTCTAGCAGACTTGGTATCTCCGTATTTAGATAGTTTCTGGTTCTCTCTGGAAAGAATCATATTTCAGTAACACGTGAAAAAGTAAAGAACATGATAAAAATCTTTAACAGTGAAACATGCCGATACAACAAAACCAATTATCTCCAAACCTAAAGTTGTCCAGCGTCAAAAGCTGCGTCATTTCTACAAAAAGCTCTTCGTTGAATTGGGCAAACTTCTTTAAATCTGTCACTAAAATCTCAAAGGCTTTTACCCAATCTCGCCTGCAGTTAAATATGAAATGCAAAAGGGAGAAATTCAAAAAAGACGTTTCGTTTAGAGTGAAATTATGGTTTGAATCAAACCTATCACTCACTTGTCCAAAGCTTCAAGATACTTCTGTTTTCTTATCTCAAAGAAGGTCTTCAGGGAGTATTTGTTATCGTCAAACTTTGTAAAACCTGCAAGATACTTCTCCACGGCATCCCATTCCCCCTTCGTCACCGATTCCTCGAAATACTTCATGTTGAAGAATAAAGCAGACTCTTGCTCCAATCTCAAGAAATGGTAGGAAAGAGAACCAAAAAAACAAATTAAAACCTCAATGGACCAGCGTTTTTTTTCTCTCATGAAAAGACCATGTTATTTGATAGCAGTCGTATTAAAAATATCCGATATAAGCCTTACTTGTGGAGAGTCTCCCTGAATTTCGCTTCGTCAAGAAATTGGAGTATAAGAAATACGAGGTTTTTGCTAAGATAAGAAGACATGTTCGGTCCTGCGCGAGCTGAAAGCACGACGGCTTCTAAGATCAAAACACTGACAATTCCACGGCAGCCGGAGACTTCAGAAGAAATCCCTAATTTCGCGCAGAACAGTCAGAAAACAATTGAACAATCAATATATAAACAAAACAACTCGAGCATCCATAACCGATACAGCATCCATGACGTAAAAACTTAAAGAATGTGAATCTCAAAACAATTCGGAGCTCGTACCAGACCGCGGCCGACAGCCGAAATACGTGAGACAGATCGAAAAATCAGTAAAAAGAGAAAGACGAATACAACTTCCAGGAGTTTAGGTCTCCGTAAGGATGTCGCTCCCTCCGGCTTCTCTTCCGGCTCCACGGTTTCAGAGGGGACAACAAACTGGGCTGGCTTAAGTATATATACAGGGGAGTGGGGCGGGGGTGTGTGGGGGCGGCACCGACTCGCAAAACGAGACGAGATATTACGAGATAACGGGCAGAATGCCTGAACGAAAGCGCCATTGATAAGCACTCGTACTTATAACGGCTATGATACGTGAAGCTACGTATCGCATAACGCGCAACTCCGGAAATCTAGATTGATTTTGAGTTAGAGAATCTTTTTCCCCGGCATGACGGCGGATCGTGCCCAATGCCTGCTTATTTTTTTATTTTCGAATAATATTTAAACAAATGCATTTTTAACTCACCAAATTCGACGTTTAAATTTTAAAATTATTTATGAATGTTGATTTTCATTTATAATTATTGATTATTTATATTCCAGTGGGCCAGGCGGGGTACAAAGCAAAAACGGAAAGGAAGAGAAGGTGTCTCGAAACCAGGACCTCTCAACACACCGCCGCATGTACAGCAGCTGCGGAACAACTCCACGGGTGATTCGCTACTTTTTGGACATTTTTTCCACTAATTTTTTTTAAAAAAAAAATTATAAATTCTCAATGCTCGAATTTTTAAAAAAATTAATAGCTTTTTTCAATTATATCATTTTTATATACAAAAATCTAACTTTTAAAAAATCTCAAATCTTTCTACATCATTAAAAAATAATTTATCTTATTTCATTCTAATAAGATAAATGTTAAAAAAATATATGGGGATTTTAATTTAATGAATTTTATAAATTAAACAACATGTTTAATCTGAGTATGATTAATTGTATTTAAATTGCATATTTTATATTGTATTGTTAAATCAGACCCGACCCGAGGGCAAACCCGGTAAGGCTAGGGCAACAAATGAAAAGGGGGCACCACCTGCCCCTTCGCCTCCCCACCCACCTCTTCACATTCCTCCGGCAATGACACCTCTCTGTCCCGCCTCATCCCACCACGCCTCATCGTCTCTCCAATCATCTCCCTACCTCCTCCGCTCACCTCCTCCCTCCTCAGTGTAGGGTTTCTCACTTCGTCGTCTCTCCCGCCCACACTACTACATAAGTGCTCTTTAACAACACGCAAAAAGACTGTCAACAACGCTAAAAAACGTTGTTGTCCTAAGCGCCGTTAAAGGTGGGGTCCCCATTATCAACGCTATTTTTAGCACCGATAATGGCTCAGCCTGCAGCAATGTGTTATTTATATAACATCACACCCATAAAAAACCTGTAACCTATGTACATAAAATATATAATTTAATTGTAATAAAATTGACATCATTAATACAAAAAAAACACTACTATATACATTTTTTTTGAAGGAAATGATAAATTACTGATCAAGGAAACCGGGATTACAAAGCCAATCAGAGAACGAGTTCACCCAACAATGATCGCCCAAAAATTTCTCAAAACGAGCCAAATGATGGACTTTCGAATTACCATTTCTTTTGATGAAAGAAAATTTGCATACATCGAATCCATCAGTCAAGGACCAGATCTTCCTCAAGATGAGGCCATAAGGCTGGTAATCCTCATCTTTTGTTGAGAGAGCGTTCACCACTTCGAGGCAGTCAAATTCCACCAGAATCTTGGGCCAAAATTTTGAACGGGCAAAAAGAAGCCCCTGAAGGATGGCCGATGTCTCTGCCACCACAGAGCTCCATGAGTTAGGCATTGCCCTACACTGAGCTTCCACAATCTGGCCAAAAATGTTATGAGCAATGAACTCAATACCGACCCTTGAGTTAGCAGAGACAACAACATCTGTATTAATCTTGAAGAAACCCTCAGGGGGGAGACCAAACGGGAGCCGCTTGTTGAGTGTGGCTCAAATAATGCCCCGCGTCACTTTTCTTCCAACCATTCATCCACTCGAAAGCTCTATCCACCCATAGATGATCAGGGGTCCCCTTCATCTGGAAAATGCATTCATTCCGTCGAGTCCAAACCAACCAAGCAATTGTGCATATCAGCCCTACCACTCTTGGTTCCAGAGAAGACACCCATTTAGAAAGGTTTGAGACCAACCCAATTGAAAGATCAAAGAATAAACCAAAATCCGGCCTCGAAACCTTCCACACCCCTTCCACCCCCTTATAGGCAAGAATTGCATGCAAAGGGGATTCCACTTCATGGAGTCACAAAGGACAAGTGTCGTCCTCCACCAAATGTCACTGCACCAGAAAGTCACGGGTTGGAAGAACCCTAGCACAAACCTGCCACCAAAAAAATTTCACCTTAGGGGGAGCGGTGAGGGACCATAGGCACTTCCACCGATTATTGGTATAAACCTGGGTCAAACCTTGAACCCTCATTTTGTAACCCGAACGAACAGAATATCTCCCATGAGGTTCCCCAGTCCAGCAAATCTGGTCAATACCCATTCCTGGTGTGAGAGGAATACTCAGGATAAGTTGATGATCCACCTCGTTAAACCAGCAACAAAGCTTCTCCCGATCTCATTCCTCAAGCGAGTCATCGAGCAGGTCGCGTACCCTTGCATCTTCAAATCCAGGAACAACCGGTGATGAGACCTTATGATTGACGCCATCTGCCAGCCATGGATCATTCCAAATGTTAATATTATGCCCATCAACAATTCTCCACACGCAGCCCAAATCAATGAGAGATTTTGCTCCCCAAATGCTCCTCCACATAAAACTCGGTCGTGGCCCCAGCTGGGCATGCAAGAAGTCAGAATGAGGGAAGTACTTAGCTCGCATCACCTTTGAGAACAGTGCATTTGGGTGGGATAGAAGGCGTCGTCCTTGCTTCGCCAAAAGAGCCCTGTTAAACCATTTGAGATTTCGGAAGCCGAGCCCGCCATAGAATTTTGAAACACACAGCTTCTCCCAAGACATCCAATGGGAATTATGTTTGCCCTCGTGGGAGCCCCACCAAAAATTGGCCAACCGGGAGTGGATTTGATCAACGAGAGTTTCTGAGAATTTAAACAGCGACATAGCATAAGAAGGGATTGTTTGGGCCACTGACTTCACTAGAACTTCCTTTCCCGCCTTGGAAATATTCCTACTTGACCAAAGACAAATAAGATTATCCACCCTATCCACAATCGCGCCAAAAACTTGTTTCTTCGACCCACCCACCAGGGTCGGGAGGCCAAGGTACTTAGGATGCTTATCAACCAGCGGAAACCCACTCATTCGCTGCAAATCCTCTCTCTTAGCTTGTGGGACGTCTTTACTGAAAGATAACTCTGATTTCGAAGCATTAAGGCATTGCCCAGAGGCCTTTTCGTACATATTGATGATATTCAGCACTGCACTGCATTCTTGCGGGGTAGCACGCGCGAAAAGGAGGCTATCATCTGCAAAGAAGAGATGAGATATAGGGGGGCCATTTCTACATACCGTAGCACCATGGATCACTCCTTGATCCGCCACCTTTAGGATGAGGTGAGAAAAGACATCTGCCACCAGAATGAAGAGGTAAGGTGACAGGGGGTCCCCTTGTCTCAAGCCTCTTGACGGTTTAAAGCTCGCTAAAGGGACCCCATTAATATTGATTCTGTAGGAGACAGACGTAACACAATTCATGACATTAGAGATCCATTTCGTCCCAAAGCCCAACCTGGATCGAACAAGTTCGAGAAAAAGCCATTCAACTCTGTCATAAGATTTTATTATATCTAGTTTCATTGCCATGGTGCCTCGCTTGGATGAAGAGCGCGTTTTAATAGAGTGGAATAATTTGAAGGCAATGACAACATTGTCCGTAATAGATCTCTTTGGAATGAAAGCACTTTGGTTATCTACGACAAGCAGCGGGAGAAAATTCCTAAGTCTGGCCACCATGATTTTGGAGAAAATTTTGTAAATCACATTACATAGACTGATTGGCCGAAACTCTGAGATTTTCTGAGGGCACTAGGATTTGGGAATAAGAGTAATAAGAGTTTCATTCAGGGATTCAAGAGAGGATCTGCCAGCCCACACCTCCTTCATTAGGGCCACCACATCAGGCCCCACTATATGCCAAAAGCGTTTAAAGAATAGAGCATGAAACCCATCAGGCTCTAGTGCCTTGGTAAAGTGAATACGATGCAGGGCCCTAAGAACTTCCTCCTCAGAAAAATCGCTTTCCAGGTATCGATTCATGTCTTCTGTAACCAACTTTGGGATGCATCCAATCAGGCATGAGGGAGTGCTAATACTTTCAGCTGAATAGAGGTTGCTGAAAAAGTTCAGGATAATGGAGTGAATGCCATTTATGTCATGCGAAACTCTTCCAGTGGGGTCCTCTAGATGAGCAATATGATTATTCCTTCTCCTCGCAGACGCTTGTTGGTGAAAAAAGTTGGTGTTCTGATCACCATCTCTGATATGGGACTCCCGTGCCCGAATGAACCAAAAACTCTCTTTCTCCCTCAGAGCTGTATTAAGATTCTTTTCTACCACAGAGATGTTTCTAAGTACAGAGTCACAACAAGGATATGAGTGGAGTCGCTTTAATTTATTCTCCGCCTCCTTAATATGTCGGTCAAAGTTACCAAACCTAGCTGAGCTCCACTTCTGAAGGCGAGATGCAACAGTGCGGAAGTTGGACATGATGCACCGATTCGATCCCTCCCAAGCCGCTTGAACCACCTTTTCACAGTCACTATCTTGGAGCCAAATGCTTTCAAAGTGAAAGATTCGCCCAGGTCCCCTCTATTGCCCTTGTGAGACTGTTGACAACATGATTGGGCAGTGGTCAAAGGAGATGGGGGGTAGGTGGACAATAGAGAAGGCATGGAAAAGAGATCCACTCATCATTCCCAACAAATCTGTCTATCCTTTCCGCCAGGTGGTTCTCCATTGACCTACCCCGATGACAGGTAAACAACGAGCTAGAAAACCCGAGGTCATGAAGAGAGTTCAAAACAAGAGACATCCTAAAATCATTCATCACAGCCCCACTCCTCACATGTCCCCCTTTTTTTTTCATGGGGAGACATGATCTTGTTAAAATCTCCCCCCCCCATCAGAAGAGGGCCAGGGAGGGAGTCCCACAGTCGCTTCAAAAGGGCCCATGATCTGTGTTTATCATGCCCACCCGGCCACCCGTAGAACCCAACAAACGACCAAGGAGGAGTCTCTTGGCCAAAAACCGTCACAACAATGTGGTTACTTGAGTAATTAGAGATCTTGACCCCAAGGTCCTCCTTCCACAGGAGGAAAAGTCCACCTGAGTGTCACTATCTTCCAATGGGAAAGACGTTTTTAAACCCAACCTTTCGGCCCATAAGGCCTGCATCCTTGCTATCCAACATAGTTTCAGATACAAAAACTATATCAGGGTGAAATTTGGAACTCCAGTGATGGAGAACGTGAACCATTTGGGGATTGACAAGCCCCTGACAGTTCCAGCATAAGGTTTTCATTTCCCTAGGCGGGGCTGGGACACACCCGTCGCCGCCTCTGAAACTTCGACTACCTGCCCGTCATCTGCCACTTTCCACCTCTTTGGCAGACTCTCAGTCGTCTGAGATGCCTCCAAGCGTCGTTTATAGTCCTTGAGCTGTGAAATGGGGGGATCCACACCCTTATCTCCGCTAATTATTCTTTTCCACGTCCGATGTTTTATAGTACCTGTCAACGTGATCCCCATAATTTCATCTACTGCCTGAGGGGTAGCTCTGGGAGAAACATCATCTGAACTGGAAACCGGGTCTGGTGGGTCGTTGCATAGTTGTTGTACCCCTGAGCCTGGTCTAGTGGTTCCTTTCATTTTGGCTGCAGCCTAGCAGATGGGGAGGAAATGGCCTTCAAAATAGTTGTGGTCTGGCTTGGGGGGGCAGTCGGCCCCTGTCCCTGACTCATGTGTTGTTCCCTCGGCTCGACCGAGATCCGTGGCCAGTCCAGATTCCTTCCTTCCGCCCATTGAACCACATGACTTTCAACATAAATATTTGGCGGCCCAAGCATGATTATATTAGTCTGAGTTGGTTCAGCCCGCGTATTAAGAGCCTTCGCTAGTTTGTCGCGGTCCTATTGTTTTTCAACTTCGGAAATAAAAGCTGCCCCAGAGGTTTTTGCATGGAGCCAGGGACCATATTGCAAAATAACATTCCCCTGTCCATCCTCCTTATTCACCTCACATGCCTTTTCTAAGTGTCCGAGACACCCACAAAATAAATAGAAAATAGGAAGCTTTTCAAACTCAAAAGAAATCCAGACATCAGAGTCCTCAATTGTCAAAAACATGCCCCTCATAAGAGGATGTGTATAAGGTCTCAACCTTAAACCTTGCTTAATCTTGAGTTATTACAAGATTACACATTGAGGATCTTTTCAGGTTTAGAGTTTTAGAGAATTAGATCATAAAACTTGCATTACATTCCACATTTAACAAAGTGGTTACATAAAGATAGTATTCATTTTTTCCCATCAATGGAACATATTTAAAATAAATCATGGATTCTTTTTTGACACTTCCTTGACACTATCATCATATCATGTACCTTTCTCTTGACCTGTGAAAAACATTTCAAAAAAGACTTGGGATGAGCATAAAAAGCTCAGTATGGGTTATATAAAAAAAATATGGAAAGGAAACATGAGTTCATATATACATAAGAATGAAATCATACTTTACCCATAAAACATAAATACTTTAACATACCTCATCAAATCATGAATAAATCATAGAAATCATAATACATAAAGGTAACTTGAGGCATTCATAACATTCTTACGTAGGGAGTAACCCTCTTGGTTACGTTTGGAATACCCATCACAGTATATTCCCTAAATCTCTTCGGAGAAACCTTAACGTTTCACTCCTTTGCGTTACCCAATGCATTGGAGAGCTATATCGGGCTCACCCGCCCTTAGTTTATCACGGAACCACCCGTCTTCATAATAATGCCCAAGAACCTCAACATAATCGTATCGCATAAACATGTATAAAGGAAACATAACATTTCCACCTTTCAATCACAAGATATCAATACAGCACATTGATATAAAAACATTATGAAAACCATTTTCAATACCAAAATAAAAGAAAAGTAAAACATGGTATTTATTTTTCTTTTAAAAAGATGGTATGGCTTGTAGAGGAAGCCGAAACTCAAATAATGGTCACGGTGGCGGAGAAGTCGTTGTCGTCGCATACGTACGACAAAACATTCCCTTTTGTCGTTTAGTAAAACGCTTCGTATAAAAAAGATTCCTTTTGGATAAACGTAAAATTCAAAGGGGTTTATACACCGTATAAAAGAAGGTTGAGTATAAAACAAAATATGCCTCAATGAAAGGAGATTGAGACGAAGTCCCATACCTCGGGTCCGACTTGACTCGGTCGTTCTTTAATCTCCTGAATAATAAACTCGAGTTAATTTCTAATTGTTTAATAACCTTTTTCAAGTTCATTATTCCTTTTATATCACTTATTGCCATGTCATGAACACTATGTAATTATTTAAGTTAATAACGGTCGTTTTAACGATCATTGGTACTTGATTCAAAAATAAACCCTTTATAATTACAAGTTGTTCATGTATCCATTATATCTAGAATTATAATCATGATGTATATATCATATATATCATATATATCCAGTATATACATGCATTTATAATATTACATATTCATTTAGAGGTAAGAAATGAAATGCACCGTTCGTGGAGACGGTAAGCCGTACGTACGCATGAACGCTACTTTCATTTCTATTTAGTATTTTATAGAATGGAATCATAATGATATAAAGGTATATTATAATTCCAGTGTAATATCATATATAATATCATAACTCCATCCTTTATACGTCCCACATATGGTATTTAACGAATCAAATCACTTTGAGGGGACGGTAGTCCGCACTTCCTTAAATGAAGATATTGCGTTTACCCATAATGGAAACCATAAAGGTATGACCAAAATGAAAAATACAGAAGCTTAAGGAAAACATAAACATATTATATATCATATATAAATATAGTTTCATCTTAATGGCCACCTTTGAAGGTGTTAAAAGAATTTTGAACAATCATCGTTTCGGGAGGCAGAAATTCACCATCCACGGAAACAATATGTTCTTTCACCATTAGATGTAGGTGTGTGTAAGTTTAGCTCAAATAATTCTTATAACAACATCCTAGTATATTGAAGATACTGTATTTGTTACAAAATAAATGAATAAAAAGAGTTTAGGGGGTTGGAGAAGCAAAATAAAACAAAAGGACTCAAGTGAATACATTACCTTAAAATTGGGTAACTCCCTTTGGTTTGAGCTCAAAGGCTTCCTTGGGAAGACTTATGCCCAAAGTGAGGCTTCAAGGAGTAATAGAGGGAAGTGGAGAGGCAAAATGGTCAGGGTTTGGCCGAGCCAAAGGCTTTGGGAGTGTGGGTAAGGAGGTAGAGGTGGGGGCCTTTTATAAGAGGAGAGGAGGGGCACTCTTGGAAAGTAAAGAAATGTTACTTTATTTGAAAATGATTTTCGAATTCAAAAGGTCCCACATTGATATAATTCGAGGGTAAGGTGATAAGGGTTAGAAATATACCCATCCAATAGGTTTTTTACATGTGTAGGTCATTGATTTTACATTATCTTTTCATTTAATTTAAATCCTTTATTAATGAGGTAATCGCTGCATCATCATGATGTCATAAATAATTTAATTTATTTAAAGTCTAAAAATTATAAAAAAAAATAATATGATGTAGGAAATATTTTTAGATTTCTAATGACTATTTATAATCAAAAATATGAATTGTATAACCCCATGTAAAAATTGTTTTAGTAAAATAACTTATGTTTGTGTCATTTTTACTTTAACATTAAATAAAAAGGTATTTATGTCATTTTCCAACCAAAGTGGCTCCATGGGGTCCCCAAGTTGACCCATGGATTGTCTTGGTCGACCATGACACATCCAATGAGGGTAGGACATGTGTCTAGGTCATTTCATTTTATTAAAACATTATTCTTACCTTAAACTACACTAATTACCTCTAATCGCGATTAAAAACTTAATAAGTTACTATTCACCAAAAAATTATTCTAATCCCATTGAACCACATTTTACTTCTTAATTACAACCATGTATGTCGGATTTTTTAAATTCAAAACACAAATATGGAAAAATTTCATTTAAACGGAAAATCAGTTTTTATAAGTACCACTTAGTGGTTTCACTATTCATCAAAAATTGAAGTTTTTCAGAAAATTACCAAAAATTCACCCTAAGATATATTTGATATTCCGAATTCAAAAATGATGTCTATTTTACAAAATTCAAAACATATAAGTTGCATTAATTAATTTAATAATTAATTCCCGCTGTCAAAACAAATAGCGTGTTTTTATGAAACAAAATGTATCAAAAGATTGACACAAGTTTAAGTCCGATTTCAAAGTGAAATTAATTCCAACGACCACCATTGGATTAAATGGTAAAAATATATTCTAATTTCACTTTAAAACCAATTCAAAAGATAATCTAATCATATAAATAAAGTAGATTAAAAAGCAGTTTTGATGTAAAATGCAGTATTTTTCACTATTCATTAAAAAATGAACATTGTCAGAAAAATACCAAAAATTCACACAAAGTAAATTTTGATGTCCCAATCATAAAGAATAAGTTTATTTTGACAAACATAGCTTATAAAATTGTCAAAAGTTTGATTTAAAAAGGGTTTTCCATCAAAAGGCAGTAAAACAATCTTTTAAGAATATTAGTGTATTCCATGCTTAAGATTGGATTTATTTTCATTTTAAGCCTCTAAAACACTATCTAATTCATTAATATACATAGATAAAAATTTTTATTATTCATTATTTACTTGGGATGTTACAATGTGAAACATCCATCGAAGCTTTGATTCACACAAAAGGTCCCCAATGAATTGGATCAGACCGGTCCCATTCCAAAAATGAACCAATGCGTCCTCCAATATCATGCATAAAACGTTCTGTTCTACCATGAAAGGGGATTCCTCTAATTCGAATCCAAAAAGGTGTACAAGACAGATTAACTGACTGAAAATTTTCTTCTCCTTTAAGGTCCTCCATGAGAATGATTTGGTTGTTAAATGACCATGGTCGACCTTTGAGGACCTTTAATTTATCTCCTTCGTTAAAGAATTCAAAGACTAGGAGTCCCGCTTCCACTTATCTTATAGCAATGCCTTCCTCCAATCGCCAGATATTTTGCAGAGTATTTTTTAGTGCTCCCTGATTGAATGACCTTTTTGCTAGAAATTTTCCAACAATAAGCAAGGACAGTCACTGTGAGAGAAATACATCTTCACTCTTTCGTGTAGTAATTACCGGTTTTTCTTTATCAATTAAGGAGAGGTTCTGCCAGCGATTCATTAGGTCCGACTCCATTTAACTGATTCTTTTTTTCCCTTCACGAGCAGAAAACTTCGCCCACAGTACTCTTTGTGGGCATCTCCTTCGCGAGCACACCCTACGTGGACAGCACGCTGCGCGTCAACCCTCCCTTCATGGAAACACCTTTGGAGAACACCCCCTTCACTGACCACCCTCTTCGCAGAAGATCCCTTTCACGAACTGAGATCTTCGCCCCCCCGTCCCCTTCACGAACACCTCCTTCACGACCCCACCCTTCACGAGCACGCCCCCCCGTCCCCTTCGCGAACACCTCCTTCACAACCCCGCCCTTCGCGAGCACACCCTACGCGAGCATTCCCCTCCGTGAGCACTCCCCTCGCTGAGCGAAATACGACGAACCAACCGTGAAAAGCACCTCGCCTACTATATACATTTCAAACAATTTTTCATATAATTACGTTTACAATTATTCACTCACATTTAAAACATTAATGTTTTATCTTTTGGCACCTGCGATCCCCTCAAAAAAATGTATGTCCATAGTATCAGTTGTTGAACAAATAATCTCAACCCAAAGAAAAGAATCCACCTATATAAGAAAACAAATATTATGTTAGTAATATTATAAAGAAATAAATTAAACATTAATATGAAATAATACATTAATAAAATGTCAATTTTTAATAAAAAACAAACTTGGAGTTATACTGGTCATATCGTGCGTCGTATTGAGGTGTGGTTGATTCCTACACGTCACAAATGAGTTATGGATCGCTGTCTTAAAGTATCAAAATAATCTGAATGTGTTTGCTCGGTTTTGAGTATATCTCTTATTCTTTTTACTAAAATTAACGTCAATTTTAAATAATGACATATTTGGAGTTATACTGGTCACACCATACATCAGATTGAGGTGAAACTGATTCCTACCCATCAAAAATTACTTATGGATCATTGTCCTAAAGTATCAAAATATTCTGAATACGTTTGTTCAATTTTCAGTATGTCATTTTTGTTTTTTTTACTAAAATGTCATTTCAAACTAGAAAACACGTACTTTTGAGTCATACCGGTTTCATTATGTGTCGGTTTCACGTGATACTACTTCATACACATCACAAATGACTTATTAATTGCTGTCATAAATTATCAAGACAACCAGAGCGTGTTTTCTTGGTTTTCAATGAGTGACACATGTTTTGAACTAAAATGTCAATTTTAAACTGATAACGAACACTTTAAGTTATATTGGTCATAGTGTGTGTCGTATTGAGGTGTGGTTGACTCATACACATTACAAATGAATCATGGATCACTATACTAAAATATCAAAATAATCTGAATTCATTTGTTCGTTTTTCGGTATATATGTCACTTGTTCTTTTTACTAAAATTAATATCAATTTTAAATAAAAAGACACATTTAGAGTCATATTGGTCAAACCATGCGTCGGATTGAGGTGTGGTTGACTCCAACACGTCAAAAATAACTTATGAATTGTTTTCCTAAATTATCAAAATAATACAAATATATTTTCATAGTTTTGTCACGACCCATCCTCGGGGCCCGTGCTGTGACTACCCCAAACCCGCCTTCCATAGGCTAGGGGCTGGCGACTAGCACCAAAGGCGTAAATCCCTAAGTTGGGAAGGCATTGCCTTTATGAAAGTAAACAAGAACAACAGAGTACGCAATAGGAAGTAAAAACTAAGTGAAAACTGTACACAAAAGTAAGTGTTGAAAGGAAAAAGGGGCTGGAAATACAATCCCAACAGTAAAGTACAGGTACAATGGAAATCTAGTACAACTGAAAAAGTAAAACAATAACCATTGAGTCATCCTCCGGGAATTCCACCTGAAGGGTGGGTACAGATGGTCTCCTCAGCACCTGGGGTCCGTCCGTCTGCTCCGTGTATGTTTCGTCAAGTGTCCCACCTTTGGGTACCGTCCAACTCTACAAGTCTCTACCTCGATCAGTGCTATCTGTCATATGCATCCAACACAACATAGTGCGGGCATAACCCATGCCGGGGTGAGTATACAATACTCAGTAAGGACCCCGAGACCCTGAAGGTCTCCCAGAATCCACGAAGGATAAACCATAGAAGAAAGACATAAAAATAAAGTATCAATAGAATCTACTTAGGTATATGCCCATAAATATTCCTAAGTTATCAATCTCAGTTCGACTCCAACTCTCGAGCCCAAGCACAACCCAGTCCACATAGGAAAACAAGTCAATCACATCGATTATAATGATTGAAAGTCAAGACTCAACTCACATAGGTATACATCTTTCATATAGAGATAGAGATGATCAGATGTAGTCACTGATTCATCTAAGCTGTCAGACCCATGTAGGATACTAGACCAGCTAAGTTGTCGAACCCACGTAGGATACTGACCAGCTACTCTATCGGACCCACTCAGGATACTCGTACAGAAGTCAAACTATCAGACCCACATAGGATACAAGTATAGTAGTCATTGCTGTCGAACCCACAGAGGATTCCAGTACAGTTGTCATCGTCATCGAACCCACAGAGGATTCCAGTATGATAGTCATCGTCGTCGAACCCACGAAGGATTACAGTACAGTAGTCGTCGCAGTCGCAACCAGCTTTAGGGTTCCCGCACACAACACGCTCGATTCCGGGAGGGTCCGCTCCTCGAGCCAAGGGGTCGATACATAAACTATCACGAAGTCCAGAGTTTATGTATCCCGAAGTTCCGTCTCGTCAAAATAAACTAAACGTGACAGACGACGCGTCAATCGGATGCCTGGTCTGAGAGTTATTGGCTTTTCCATTCCAGGGGCTTGGTTGGAATTACACTCGTTCTAAACCCGAACATTTTCCAAAGTCATCCAAAACTCACTTAGAGTATCGCAAAAGGACCACCTCATCGTAAGGGTCCCAGTGCCGCAGACGGTGTGTCGATCAGACGCATGGTCAAGAAGTTATTCACATTTAAGCGAATCGGGCCCGACCCGTCAAGCCCGGTGGGCTGGCAGGTCGGCCCATCCTGGATCGGCGGGTCCGACCTGGCTAAGGGGTCAGCCCGGTCCGAGGGGGCGTGGTGCGGCCCAGCCTGACCAGGCGCGGCACGGCCCGACCCGACGAGGCGCGGCCCGGCCCGCGGCTGGCCGCGGCTCAACCCGGTTGGCCGAGCAGTGCGGGGGGCGTGGTCCCCCGGTTTCCTGAACCGGGGGTGCTGAGCGGCGCCGCCCTCCTCTCTGTCCGGTATTCCTGACGTGAGAGGCCCGCAGTTGTGGGCCGCAGATCCTCCAAAGCGCGACGCCACAAGGCGCCGCGATCCTCCTGTCCAACTGGCTACGGCCGACCGGTTCTTCTTCAGCCGTGCGATCCAGTTACGGGCCGTGGTCTCTTCCGCCCGTGAAGCAGCCGGTGCCACGGTTCTTTAACAGGCCAGCGCGTAGCCGCCATCTTCGGTCGTTATCACCTCCAATCGCCACCGCCTCCCGTTGCCTCTACCAAAATATTCAAGAACCATCGGAGGGTCGTCAGGCCGTGTTCGTTCGGCCCGCACCCTCCGCGTTAAGCGATATCAAATGGCCGAAGATAATACAAGAATTCACCAAGGACGGAATATAATTTCATTCACTTAAAATTATATCAAACCCCCTACCTCGTAATTGAGGTTCGTTCGTCGATGAGCCGCGGAAAACGAGCGTCGCAGAGAACGTTGTCGTCCCGTCAACGTTGGAAGTCGTTGTCGTAGACGGTGTTCCTCGTGAGTGGTGTCTTCTCCCTTGACACGGAGGAAGAAGAAAGGATGGATGTGTTCCTCATGATCTTGTTCCGGTTGAAAAGAAAAGTGGAGAGAAAATTCTTCCCGTTCTTCGAGTCGTGGAGCGTTCTTCGCAGAGAGGAACACTTCCTTCTATTTCTCCAGAGGTTTCCCAAAGTTCTCCCAACACAACGAGTGCCAAAAAAAATAATAGCTAAGGCTATTATTTTATTCACACATGAATTTAAAAATTCAAACACTTTAATTAAATAATTGTAGAGAGTTCAATTCATTAATTAAAAAGTGTTGGTAAAATTAATGGGAGTGAGAAGGAGGTGGAAAGTCTCAATAAAAGAGGGGAATTAATGGGGAGTTGGCACATTAAATGGAAGCTCAAATGTTTAAGGGGTTTAAGGGGGGGGGGGTTAGGTGCTCGTGTGGGACCCACCACATATTATCCTCCCATGGGAGGTTATGTGGGTGTGGGTCCCACCCCTAACTTCCCCTTGGAGGGAATAAACACCTCTTAAAATAAAATTGTGTATCACCACAATTTTATTTAATTTAAGTTAAATCCCCAAATTATAACTTTCAAACCGCATAAAATGAAACTACGGTAAAGGTCCCCTTAAGAGAATACCGGCGCTGTGAGTCCATAGGTGCCCTCAGATTTAAATTTTGAGCACCGTTTCAAAAGTTAGAAAAACCCACACGTACGTTTACTGAACGTACCTGAACAAAACTTCAGAAATTGATTCCGGGCACACCGGGTCTCGGAATCAGGCACTGTCAGAAACTGCGGACTCGTAAAATTCCAAAGAATTAAGAAAAAAAATTTACTTGAAATTTATGGGTTTTTAAATTACCCCCAACTCAAGGCTTTACGTCCCCTTAAAGCTACAATATACACTAGGGAAACAAATGAGGGTAATGAGCACGCATCTGAGCCTCCCGCTCCCATGTGATCTCTTGGAGGTTCCCGTGCTGCCATCAAATTCACACCGGAGGAATCGACCATCCACGTATAACCCTCTCCTATCGATCCTTGATATCCACTGGGACCTCCGTGAATGTCGCCCCGTCATCGATGTCCAGCTCCCCATGGTCGATGATGTGGGTCGAGTCGTGCGCGTATCTCCTTAGCTGAGATACGTGGAAGACATTGTGCACTCAGTGTAACTGAGGTGGAAGGGCCAGGTGGTAAGCCACCTCACCTACTCTGCTGAGGACCTGGAACGACCCGATAAATCATGGAGATAACTTGCCGCCTCAGCCAAATCTCCATAGACCTCATCGAGGTGAGACCCATAGGAAGACGTGGTCGCCATCCTCGAACTCCAGTGGTCTCCATCTTCTATCAGCATAAGACTTTTGTCTACTCTGTGCAGCCTTTATCCGCTCCTGGATGATCTGCACCTTCTCCGTCGTAGCTTGCACCATCTCTGGTCCTACAAGTGCTGACTCCCCTGGGTCAGTCCAACACAGAGGTGATCTGTAAGGTCAGTCGTACAGTGCCTCATAAGGGGCCATCCCGATGGTGGAGTGGTAGTTGTTGTTGTATGAAAACTCCACCAAGGGTAAGTGATCCTCCCAACTGTGACCAAATTCGAGGACACATGCACGGAGCATGTCCTCAAGAGTCTGAATGATCCTCTCAGTCTGACCATTTGTCTGAGGATGGAAGGCGGTGCTCAAGCGAAGCTGCGTCCCAAAAGCCTCCTATAACCCCTTCCATAGCCGGGAAGTGAAACGAGCATCTTTATCGGAGACGATAGTTGATGGTACACCATGAAGCCGTACGATCTTATGAATGTAGAGGCTTCCCAAGATCTCTACTGAGCCCTGCTCTCTGATCGGTAGGAAGTGGGCCGACTTGGTGAGTCAGTCGACAATCACCCAGATAGATTCGTGTCCTCTGGATGTACGTGGAATCCCCATCACAAAATCCATGGATATCTTGTCCCACTTCCACTCTAGGACATCTAAGGGCTGTACCAAGCCTGCTGGTACCTAGTTCTCCGCCTTCACCTGCTGACAAGTGAGGCACCGTGAAACAAACTCTGCTACAACCTTCTTCATACCCGACCACTATTGCTACCGTCTAAGGTCCTGATACATCTTTGCCACTCCTAGATGTACCGCTAGAGGGGAAGTGTGAAACTCCCTCAACACTTCCTCCTGTAGTGAAACTGGTACCATAGTACGTCCCCTGAAGAGGATGATGTGGTCCCATCCTTCAGAAAATCCATCAGGCGCCTGCCCTGTGGATATCTGAGCACGTCGAGTCTCACAGTCAATGTCACCACGCTATGCCTCCCTGACTCACTGAAGAAGTGGAGGAGTGACTGTGAGAGACTGAAGAAAGGCTGCTCCATCTATATCCAAAAAGGATATCTGCAACACGATTAGCTACTCCGTCGCCTCTCCTAGCAGCTGAATTCCTGATCTTCTACTGAGAGCATCTTCTACAACGTTCCCCTTTCTAGGATTATATACTATCTCAAAGTCATAGTCCTGGAGGAACTCAAGCCATAACTGCTGTCTCAGGTTCAGGTCCTTCTGGGATAAGATATACCTGATACTCTGGTGGTCAGATTAAACTGTAAAGCACTCACCCATCAGATAGTGCCACCACATCTTCAAGGCGAAGACCACTGCTGCTAACTCCAGGTCATGGGTAGCGTAGTTCTTCTCATGTTGTCTCAGCTGACAAGAACCATAAGCAATCACTACTCTCTCCTGCATCAGGACACAATCGAGTCCGGTCCCTGATGCGTCGCAGTAAACTACCTACCCTACGCCCTCCTCTGGTAGCCTCAATATGGGCGCACTGGTCAATATTTGCCTCATATCCTGAAAGCTCTGCTGATATCTATCTGACCACATGAAGGGTTTCCCCTTCTTCTTCAAAGCTGAAAGCGGTGCTGCAACTCTGGTCAATATCTGCCTCATCTCCTGAAAGCTCTGCTGACATCTATCTGACCACACGAAGGGTTTCACCTTCTTCAAAGTTGAAAGTGGTGCTGAAACTCTGGAGAAGTCTGACACAAATCTTCGATAGTACCCAGATAGACCTAGGAAACTCCGCACCTGAGTCACACTCCTGGGTGGCTCCCAAGCAAGCACTGCCTCAATCTTCACTGGATCCACTACTACCCCAACCTCCGAGATGGCGTGTCCTAAGAAGTGAACCTCTCGAATACAGAACTGGCACTTCTAGAGCTTACCATAAAGATGGTGCTCTCAGAGTGTGTCTAGTACTACTCGCAAATGGTAGGCGTTCTCCTCCTCAGTAGTCGAGTAAATCAGTATGTCGTTGATGAAGACTACAAAAAATCGATCGAGGTAAGGCTGGAAGATCCTGTTCATGAGACTCATGAACACTTATGGTGTATTGGTTAAGACAAATGGCATAACCAAGAACTTGTAGTGTCTATACTGACACCTAAAGGCCATCTTCTGCACATCCTCATCTCGAACTCTGAGCTGGTGATAGCCTGAACTGAGGTATATCTTCGAGAATCACCATGCTCCCTTGAGCTCAAAGAGGTCATCAATCCTCAGGAGTGGGTACTTGTTCTTCATGGTCACCTGATTCATGAGATGGTAGTCAACACACAGTCGCAAGCTCCCATCCACCTTCTTGGTGAACAAAATCAGAGAAGCCCAGGGTGAAACACTGGGTCGGATAAATTCCTTTTCCTGTAAGTCCTCCAGTTGTACCCGTAGCTCCTGAAGCTCAGCGGGAGCCATCCGATATGCTGGAGTAGATATCGGTGCTGTCCTGGGGTATAGGTCTATGTAGAAGTATACCTCTCTGTGAGGAGGTAGTCCTGGAACGTCGTCAAGAAGAACGTCCACATACTGATCCACTACAACAGGAAAACTCGGACTCCGCACATCAACTGCTCCGAGGATGAGACTAGCCAATTGATGTGTGATCGGCTGACCTCTCCTCTGCATAAGTCCATCCTATGCTGCAAAGGATCCCCTATCGCCGGTGAAGGTGAACCTGGTCCTATCTGTGCGGACACACTGCACTTTGCACCTAATGCAGTCGATCTGAGCATGGATTGTAGACAACTAATACATACCCAAGATAACATTGTAAGGCCTCGACACCACTACAAGAAGATCCCAACCGAAGCTCTCACCTCCTAGAGTAATCTCACACTGCCGACACCAGTGCGTAATCATCAAGTCTGCTCCCGTAGAAGTCTCTAGCCATATGGATCGAGCCAACGGCTCTGTCGAAATCTCCGAGCTCCAAACAAGGGCAGCGACAATAAAAGAATGACTCACACCTGTGTATATAAGCACTGCAACAAGGGTGAAGTAGACACAGATAGTACCTTAAATCATCTTAGGTGTGCCATGGTCGTAGGCCTTGACTGGTTGGAGCTGAGCCTGCCTCTGTCCGCTAGCTCCCTGTGGTCGGGGTGGACCTCCTGGTGGTGGTGGTAGAGCCTCAAAATGCCATCCACCACCCGCTACTTGGCCATCTCCTCTGCCTCGTCCTCTTGCTCCCGAAGGACCACCACGGTCGAACCTCTACCTCTACTTGGGAGGTCCCTCTACTATCTACTGCTTGTCTGCATGGCGGGTCGGGCAGTCACGAGCCATGTGTCCCTGCCCGCCGCATGCATAGCACTGCCTGCTCCTCGTATAGTTGGCTCTGTTTCGTGTGCCCCGCATAACCGAACCTATATCCTGAGATCTCCCACCTGATGGCTTGATCCGCTTGGACCCCTGTGTCATCTATCTACTGCCAGCTACAGAAGACTCTGCTATGTGTCGCCCTGCAGCGGGTCTTGCCGCTAGTGGCTGCTCACCAAGAAAGATCTCCACTAGAAGGGCTCGCTCTAGCACCCCCGCATACGTCAGAATACTGAGGGAGAACATCAAAGTCTTGATCTCATGTTTTAGTCCCTGCTCAAAGGTCTGGGCCCTGAAGAATGGGTCCCATACCATATCCGTGGAGTAGCGTGAGAGGTCAGTGAACCTCATTGAGTACTGAGATACTATCATGCTGTCCTTCCGTAGATGTAGTAACTACTGAATCCACACCACATGAAGGTTGGATAGAACAAACTCCGAGCGGAAAAAACTCTCGAAGTCCGTCTAGAGTAAAGATGCCTCGTCATGCACCTGGAGCATCAAGCTCCACCATCTACCTGCTGCTTCGTGCAGGAGACTCGCGACAAGGATCAATATAAGGTCGGCTGGTTCCCCTACCAATTTGGAAACTTTGATGATAGCCTCCATCCAATCCTCAGCTGCCTGTGGGTCTGTCTCTCCACGGAACCTGGGCAGCCACTGTCGCTGAAACTCGTGCAATGCACTCAGGTGGCATGCACTCTCTATTGATGGAGCTGGTGGTATTGGTGGCCCAGCGGGTAGTGGTACCGCTGGTGCCTCCGCTATGATGGGGCCCTGCACTGAAGCCTCATCGCTCAGTGGGCTACCATCCCATAGGTAACTTGGAACCCTAGCTGGCTGCCTTCGTGGGGCCATCCTAAAAAGAAACAAGTGTTCCACGGTTAAAACAATATACCTGGTAAGCTGACACAAAGTAATCACAAAGAAAATTTTTCAAAGGAAACACACACGCAATCAGTGTTTTCATACACTGAGTCGGAAATCAGAGGTCAGGGTCCTGGTGTATGGATACGTCGGCCACCGCACCAACACTGGACACCCTGGACTGAAAACCACACTCAATCCTCTTAACACTATTGATTCATAGAAATAATGATCAGAGTCATGAGTTCTGTGGTAAAACTGACTCCTCTGATACCAATTTGTCACGACCCATCCTCAGGGCCCGTGCCGTGACTACCCCAAGCCCGCCTTCCATAGGAAAGGGGATGGCAACTAGTACCAAAGGCATAAATCCCTAAGCTGGGAAGGAATGACCTTTATGAAAGTAAATAAGCACAACATAGTACGCAACAGGAAGTATACACTAAGTGAAAACTGTATACAAAAAGTAAGTGCTGAAAGGAAAAGGGTCTAGAAATACAAGCCCAACAGTAAAGTACAGGTACAACGGAAAGTTAGTACAACTGAAAAAGTAAAATAGCAACCACTGAGTCGTCCTCTGGGAATCCCACCTGAAGGGTGGGTACATATGGTCTTCTCAACACCTCGGGTCTGTCCGTCTGCTCCGTGTACGTCTCGTCAAGTGGTCCACCTCTGGGTACCGTCCAGCTCTACAAGTCTCTACCTCGATCAGTGCTATCCGTCGTCTGCATCCAACACAACATAGTGTAGGCATAGCCTGTGCAGGGGTGAGTATACGATACTCAGTAGGGACCCCGAGACCCTGAAGGTCTCCCAAAATCCACAAAGGATAAACCATAGAAGAAAGACACAAACACGAAGTATCAACCAACTCTAATTAGGTATATGACCATACATATACCTAAGTTATCAATCTCAGTTAGGCTCCAACTCTCGAGCCCAAGCACAAACCAGTTCACACAGGAAAACAAGTCAACCACATCGATGATAATGATTGAAAGTCAAGACTCAGCTCACATAGGTATACATCTTTCGTATAGCGATAGAGATGATCAGATGTAGTCACTGATTCATCTAAGCTATCGGACCCACGTAGGATACTAGACCATCTAAGCTGTCATACCCAAATAGGATACTAGACCAACTACTCTGTCGGACCCACTTAGGATACTAGTACATAAGTCAAACTGTCAGACCCACATAGGTTACAAGTACAATAGTCATCATTGTCGAACCCACGAAGGATTTCAGTACAATGGTCATCATCTTTGAACCCATAGAGGATTCCAGTATGGTAGTCATCATCGTCAAACCCACGAAGGATTCCAGTACGGTAGTCGTCACAGTCGCAGCCAGCTCTAGGGTTCCCGCACACAACACGCTCGATTCCGGGAGGGTCCGCCCATTGAGCCAAGGGTTTGATACATCAACTATCACTAAGTCCAGAGTTAATGTATCCCAAAGTTCCGTCTCGTCAAAAGGAACTCAACGATACAGACGACGTGTCAATTAGACGCCCAGTCTGAGAGTTATTGGCTTTTCCGTTTCATGGGCCCGGTTGGAATTACGCTCATTCCAAACCCGACCATTTTCAAAAGTCATCCAAAACTCACTTAGAGTATTGTAAAAGGACCGCCTCATCATAAGGGTCCCAGTTCCACAGATGGTGCATCGATCGGACGCACGGTCAAGAAGTTATTCGCATTTAATAGAATCGGGCTCGACCCTTCAAGCCCGGTGGGCTAGTGGGTCGGCCCGTCCTGGCTCGGCAGGTCCGACCCGACTAAGGGGTCAGCCCGGTCTGATGGGGCGCGGCCTAGAATAGTGGGGTATGGCCCGGATGGCTGAGCGGTGTGGGGGGCGCGGCCCGGCTGGTTGAGCGGTGCGAGGGACGCGGCCCGGCTGGTCGAGCGGTGTGGGGGACGCGACCCCCCGGTTTCCTGAACCGGCGGCGCCGAGCGGCGCCGCTATCCTGTCTGGCCGGCCGAAACCAGCTGGTCTTCCAGGCACGAGCGGCCCGTGGTTGCGGGCCGCAGATCCTCCACAGCGCGGCGCCACAAGGTGCCGCGGTCCTCCTGTCCGGCCGGCTATGGCCGGCCGGTTCTCCTTCAGCCGTGCGGCCCGGTTGCGGGCCGTGGTCTCTTCCGCCCGTGCGGCAGCCGGTGACGCGGTTCTCTAATGGGCCGGCGCGCGGCCGCCGCCTTCGGTCGTCATCACCTCCAATCGCCACTGCCTCCCGTTGCCTCCGCCAAAATATTCAAGAACCATCGGAGGGTTGTCGGGCCGTGTTCGTTCGGCCTGCGCCCTCCGCGTTAAGAAATATAAAATGGCCGAAGATAATACAATAATTCCCAATAATGGAATATAATTTCATTCACTTAAAATTATATCAAACCCCCTACCTCGTAATTGAGGTTCGTTCGTCGACGAGCTATGGAAAATGAGCGTCATGGTAGTCGGGCGTCGCGGAAGACAGTGTCGCAGAGAATAGTGTCTTCCTATCAATGTTGGAAGTCATTGTTGTAGACGGCGTTCCTCGAGAGCGATGTCTTCTCCCTTGACGCAGAGGAATAAGAAAGGATGGAGGCATTCCTCACGATCTTGTTCCGGTTGAAAAGAAAAGTGGAGAGAAAATGCTTCTCATTCTTCGAGTCGTGGAGCGTTCTTCGCGGAGAGGAACAATTACTTCTATTTCTCCAGAGGTTTCCCAAAGTTCTCCCAACATAACGAGTGCCAACAAAAATAATAGCTAAGGCTATTATTTTATTCACACATGAATTTCAAAATTCAAACACTTTAATTAAATAATTGTAGAGAGTTCAATTCATTAATTAAAAAGTGTTGGTAAAATTAATGGGAGTGAGAAGGAGGTGGAAAGTCTCAATAAAAGAGGGGAGTTAATGGGGAGTTGGCACATTAAATGGAAGCTCAAAGGTTTAAGGGGGTTAAAGGGGGGTTAGGTGCTCGTGTGGGCCCCACCACATATTATCCTCCCATGGGAGGTTATGTGGGTGTGGGTCCCACCCCTAATTTTCTCTTGGAGGGAATAACCACCTCTTAAAATAAAATTGTGTATCACCACATTTTTTTTAATTTAAGTTAAATCCTCAAAATATAACTTTTAACCCGCATAAAACGCAACTACGGTAAAGGCCCCCTTAAGCGAATACCGGTGCTAAGAGTCCATCGGTGCCCTCAGATTTCAATTCCGAGCACCGGTTCAAAATTTAGAAAAACCCGAATGTATGTTTACTAAACGTACCTGAACAAAACTTCAAAAATTGATTCCGGGCACACTGGGCCTCAGGATCAGGCGCCGTCAGAAACCGCGGACTCGTAAAATTCCAAAGAATTAAGAAAAAAAATCTCCTTGGAATTTTCGGGTCTTTACAAGTTTTTCAGTATGTCATTTGTTATTTTTATCAATATTAATGTCAATTTTAAATAAAAAGATACACTTTGAGTTATACCGACACGCCGTGCATCACATTAAGGTGCAGTTGATTCCTACACGTCAAAAATGACTTATGGATCGTTTTTCTAAACTATCAAAATAATCTGATGTGTTTGCTCAGTTTTCAGTATATTACTTGTTCGTTTTACTAAAATTAATGTCATCTTTAAATAAAAATACACACTTAGAGGTATACCGGTCACATCACGTGTCGGATTGAGGTGATATTGATTCTTACATGTTAGAAATGACTTATGAATCATTTTTCTAAAGTATCAAAACAATCTAAATGCGTTTTCTCAGTTTTCATTATGTCATTTGTTCTTTTTATTAAAATTAATGTCAATTTTAAATAAATTGACACACTTGGAATTATATCGGTCACACTATGCGTCAAATTGAGGTGCATCTGATTCTGACATATTAGAAATGACTTATGGATCGTTGTCCTAAAGCATCAAAACAATATGAATGTGTTTGCTCGGTTTTTAGTAAGTGACATTTTTTGAACTAAAATGTCGGTTTTAAATTGATAACTATAACACCCCAATATTTCATAGTACGTTATCCCTTTAAAGTAATTCAATAGTTTTCTCTACACGCAACACTGAGTTCAAGTGCATCACGCCCTATCAACCTAGCCGTTTAAAAAGTGGTTATGAATAGTATTAACTACATTTTGAATTTTATATATATCCTATATAATTTTAACATTCATCTTTTTTGTTTCTTAGACATAATATAAGGACAAATTCAATTTTTCAGATAAAAGAAGTATTTTTCAAAAAATGCAGTTTTTTCGCCATTTAATGGCGAACCCTTTTTTAAATCCAATATTTGACACTTTTATATATTCAATTTAATTAAATTAAATTCTTCTTTATAAGAGGGACATAAAAATTTAGTTTGGATAAATTTTTAGTACTTTTCTGATAACTTTCATATTTTGATGAATAATGAAAATACAAAATTTTAATTGAAAACAAATTTTTAATCGAAATAATTTATAGTGTTAAATTATGAATTTAAGTGGTTTTAAAGTATAATTAGATTATATTTTTATCATTTAATATAATTTAGGTCATGGTAAGTAATTACATATTTAAATGGGACATAAACACATGTCAATCTTTTAATAGTTTTTACTTCTTAAAAACCCACTTTCTGGTTTTGACAACGGAAATTAATTTTAAATTAATTAATGAAACTTCTATGTTTTGAATTTGGTAAAATATACATCATTTTAGAATTTTTAATATCAAAATTATCTTTGGGTGAATTTTTGGTATTTTTCTGAAAACATTCAATTTTTGATGAATAGTGAAAAACACTGTGTTGTAGATAAAAACCGACTTTTTTCATTTAAATAATTATTTTTAAATTTATCTTAAAGTCAAAATAGATACATAATATATATATTAGTCTAATGTAATTCATTGATGTAATTTTATAATAATATTAAACATATAAAATTTTATTGAACTTTTTTAATGTCTTTTACCCACCTTCTAGGCACATTTGCAAATTTTCATAAAACGTAATTTTACCGATTCTGTGAATTGAATTTCAAAAATCCGACAGACACGGTTGTCATAAATAAGTAAAATGTGATTTAATGGGATGAAAATAAATTTTGGTGAATAATAACTTTTGATTTTTATTTACCACGGTTAAAAGTAAATAGGGTAATTAAAGGTAAAAATGATATTATAATTACCCCAAAACATATCCTAATTCTATTGGATACGTGTATTTTGACTAAAATAAACCTTAGGAATAAAATATGATCCTTTTTGATCCACTTGGATAAGATTAGGACATTTATTATTATTTTATTTAAAGAAGAGTTAAAAGTGTTAAATTCAAATTTTAATAACTATAACATTTTTCATATAGGGTTATACATAAGATGATTTTGACTATAAATATTCATTAGAAAGATAAAAATATTTCATACATCATGATATTTTATTTATAATTTTTAGACATTAAATAATTAAATTTATTTATGACACAATGATGATGCAATAATTACCTTATTAATAAAAGATTAAAATAATTGATATTATAAATATCAAAATAAATGTAAATTGAGACTTTTGATGCCATACACTAATTTTTTAGGTGAATATGACATATTAGAGTTTATTTAATGTATTTTTTTTGAAGTATTCAATCTTTGTTTACTTTCACAAAAAACCAAATACTAAATAGTGTCAAAATTGACATAATGAGTTTTTAAAACAAATACTCTATTATTAAATGATATAATATTTCTAAAAATATAAGATTCAGCCAAAGGACTTATATAATTATAGGTATGTCATTAATAAACCACTTTAGGTTCTCTTAGCATTTTATAGTAAGTTTATTAACCATGTAATATAAAAATACAAGAAGACATGGTAAAAGTTAAACTATTTAACTAAGAGTTAAATCTAAAAGATAAGGTTAATATGGTGACCTAAACTTATCTAAAACCTATTGGTTGAGAGGTTTTAGATCCATCCCCACCTTAGACTAGAAATAAATCCATTTTAATCTATTATAAACTGAAAATGATTTTAGAATAAATTAATATTTCATGCTTTTCCTAAAGTTCCCCTCACCTCTCTTATAAAAGGGTACTTCCCCTTCTCTTAAATTGACACCTCCAAAGACATTTTCTTGGACAACCCCTACTCAAATCTCCTACCAACTACCCTCACTTAAACCTATAGGCCTTACTTTGATCATAAATCCAACCCAAGGATCCCTTTTGTTCAAATCAAAAGGAAGAACCCGAAGAAGAGGTAATTATTTCATCACCTCTTTCAAAGTTCTTTTATTCTTCCACTTCCTCTTTATTTTTTGTTTCCATACCAAAATAATAAATCCAGTAATTTCTACATACTGTGATATTATTATAAATACGGTACAACCATATTCATTATCTTATCCATCCTATGAATGATAAAGTCACCATACGTTCGTACGTACGGCTTATCGTCTCCACATCATGGTGTAGTTTGTTATTCAATACTTAATTATTTGGATGAGTATAATAATGAGTATAATTGATTTAAATAATAAATATAACATTTTAATGATTCTGTATATATAATATACCATCCAATTAAATATGATTTCACCACTAATAGAATGATATTGTCGCTCGTACGTACGTACGGCTTACCGTCTCCACGACATGATGAGATTTCATTCCCCATCGTAACCATTCAAAAATAATTTTCATTTTATGATTAAAAATAATGTTTAAGAACTTAATATAATTATGGATATGAATCAAATACATCCTATCCATAACAAACATGACTTACGTAATAAAACATATAAATGAAAACGAATCAGTTAACACCCGAAACAATGATACTACTAAAATATTATTAACAAAGCAATATTATAGGATCATATATGATATCATATTTATGTATGTGGTTATTTTATAATTTAATAACAATTATTTAACCATTATACAGGAGGTTAACGTACCCTCTTCTAAAGAAAAGTTCAAGGTAAGGGTTAATTCCCCAATCTCATTATTATTCGAGATTGTTTATGTGTAAGTATTTACTGGGACATATTTATTATCCATGTCCATGTTTCATACAAGAGTTTTTAAAATTATTATCTTAAGGGACTCTTTAACTAAAACATAATTTTAAATGTTTTAAATATTTATTCTTATAAATATTTCTCATTAATGTCCATGTTTTCAAAATGGTTTTAAGGATTTATTTATATGGAGATGAATGTTTTAAAATGTTAATTCCTTTCAAAAGTTTCAAAGTGGTATGGAACAATTTGATTCAAAAATATCTTTTAAATTTATTCCTTTATAAATTGTGCGTCTTTTAAATGATTTCATGAAAAAAGGGTATTTCTCTTAAAGAGTTTTACTGATCATTTTTAACTATGTCAACATCCTTTATTGGATATTATTCTTGATTGAGGTTGATTTATTATAATACAATCTTCCATATTGTATTGAATGAGTTATGATATGTTTTACTGTGGATGTTCTATTTTTATACCATTCATGGTTTATGGTCAAAGTATTGACATTTTGTATGCTAGTTTTAATATGAATATTTATGTTATGTTTCAACATTTTCATATGAGGAATGCATTGGACTTAGTAAGTGATGGGCAGGGCCCGCTATAACCCCTCGATGAATTGGTTGGTCTTATGAGACAAATTATTGTCTTGGTACAAGGCCTTGAATTTTTTTTTGATTTATCTTTTCCATATTATGCTGAATTTTAAGTTTAAAAGGCTTGTGTTTTAGTCTTATAAATTTCCTTCAATGTTTATGCTTATTTATAAAAGTTTCTGCTATATTGTTACCCTTACTGAGCATCTGAGCTCACCCCTTTCTTATGTTTTATTTTCTCAGGATTCCAAGAAGTGTATTATGATTGATATGCATGGTTAAGCTAAGGGAATAATGGTGTTCTCAATGGATTATTTATGTTGTGTTGTATGTTATAAAGTGTAATGTAATGTTAATGTATGTAATCTATTTTCCAAAACTGCTAAACTAACCAGTCCTTTAGGACTTAATTCCTTGTAATCATGCCAATGTATTAAAATAATGCACCGACTCCGGGCTTCTAGGGTCAGAGCGTTATAATAATGAACACTTTGAGTTATATCGGGAACATCCTGTATCAGATTGATGTAAAGTTTATTCCTATACATCATAAATGAATTATGGACCGTTGTTTTAAAGTATCAAAACATTTATAACGTGTTTTCTCTATTTTGAATATGTCAGTTGTATTTTTTGCTAAAATTTATGTCAATTTTAAATAAAAAGATGCACTTGGAGTCATATCGGTCACACCGTGTGTCGAAGTGAGGTGAAAATGATTCCTACACATCCCCAATGACTTATGGATCATTTTCCTAAATTATAAAAACAATTTGACTATGTTTTATTGATTTTGAGTACGCCACTTGTCTTTTTTACTAAAATGACATTTTAAACTAGAAACGCGTACTTTGAGTCATACCAGTTACATCATGTGTCTATTTGACATAAGAGTTATTCCTACATGTCACAAATGAATCAAGAATTGGTTTCCTAAATTATCAAAATAATCTGATCATGTTTTCTCAGTTTTTAGTGAGTGACACTTTTTGAACTAAAATGTAAATTTTAAACTGAAAACTGGCACTTTGAGTCATACCAGGCACATCGTGTATCAGATTGAGGTGCAATTGATTCATACATGTCACAAATGACTTATCGATCATTGTATTAAAATATCAAAACAATATGAATGCATTTATCAATTTTGAGTAGGTTAATTGTCCTTTTTACTAAAATATAATTTTAAACTGGAAATATGCACTTTGACTCATATCGATCACATCGTGTATCGGTTTGACGTGAGACCGATTCCTAAATGTCACAAAGGTGATGTGTGGGTGTTGAAAGATATAAATAACAATAAATTTCACCATATATAATATAAATATAGGAAGGGTATCCGTGTCTATCTGATTCACATTTCATAGAAATAATTATTTGAATATTGATTAACTCAACTAAGAAATAACTTTGAGGGGAATGAATCACCTCAAAGCTGGTGGGGGGTGGGGTGGGATCATCACATAATGGTTTTTTTGAGTTGTTTCTTCTATTTTATTACCCCACAACATTTTCTAGTAACTTAGTTTTCCAATTAAATTGTTCTTTAAGGGAATCTAATCTTGCTTTCATATTTTCCATTTCTTTATCTTTATCCTCCTATTGGTTTTTCCCTAAAAATATGTTTGGGGTGTCACCCTAAAACCCATACCTCTTGTTGGTTCTGGGCACAGCAGAAGCATATGACGGGTTGTGCCCAGCTTTTCTTTTTTCCCTACATAATCAATGATTGATCTAAGATTTTACACAACGTTGAACATCGTGATCAATGAAATTAAATCAAAGAATACAGAAAAGGGATAAAGCGTAGAAAATTGAGAGAGGATCATCATATATTATTTATAATCAATTGAATTAAATAAATAATTACCTTGATGAATTTATTTTTTTATCGATGAATTTGACAACAAATCTTCATGGTACTATCATTGCGTTCTAGGAATCAAAGCATATTCCCTCTAGCGGTGATTCACACGTGTTCCACAAATCTTCGAACATCACCATAGGAATCTCCGGGTACTAGCACGATAGATTCTATCACTTACATCATCTGCCTTTTATCTCCTTGAGAACCAATTCCAAAGTGTTCTCCTGTATCTCTCTTGACTCGAGAGTGGGAGGTGGAGGAAGATCACTCTATGTTCTTGAGAGCGTTCTTGGATAAGAAAGCTCTATAAGTCTTGAGAGGATTCTCCAAATCCGTTGTGAACAACTAAACAAAATGAATTGGATCTAGAGAGAATAACATAATTAGGTTTATATACTACTAGGGTTAAAATAAAATAATTTCAAAAGTTACCTATTATTTATTTAATCCCTATAAAACCCCATATCAAATAATAACAACAATATTATTATTTCTCGATATGAACTTAAATTTTGAATTAAATTAAATATTATTCAATAAAATAATAATCAATTTTTATTATTTCTTAAAGGACCATTAAACTCAATATGCCATTCCTCCACAATATTTTTCAGGTCTTGAATAATGACTATTTATTTATTAAATAAATATAACTACATTATTCGCTAATAAATAAATAAATATTATATGCAATAAATAGAAAATAAATATTTATTAAATATTCCACTCACATTATACTCTCTCTAATAACTAGTGACAGAATAAATGTGATCAAGAAAACATGGATAATTATTAAACCTCACATGGAAATAATATTCATTCAAAATTTTAAATAATAAATAATAATAATAATATTTAACTGAGATTCTGGATACACATAGTGTGTGACCCTCTAAGCCTATTTCTCAACGAAATTAGGTGAAGAAACCTAAAGTCCATGGTTAGCGTCTAGTAACATGCCAAGGCACCCATAGGGAAAGAAGTTAATGCTGCAATGACATGATACCTCATACATATGATTATTTTGTAATATAATATCTTTATTTGTGTCCCTTAAATGATATCAACCGACTATAGAATATATATTTAAGAATAGTGTCGTAGCACTTATGGGTTCTCATTATAACGAGGAACTGCTGTTACCTTTTAGTGCGAAAGCTAATTTAGGGACATTATCACATACTATGTTAAGTAGAATAACAATCATGATATGATAATAAGTTTATTAATATTAAAAAATATGAATAAAAGTTATCATAAAGTAAACAGACGTTGGTTCTTGGGAAATAACTCCAACATACTATAACTTTTACTAGAGCTAACTACTAACAACCTTTAGTCCGCTATCTCTCACATAATACTCATGCTTCTGCTAAGATAGACCTTTAGTTAAGGGGTCTTCCAGATTCTCTTCCGTGGGTACTCTGATCACTAAAACTTCAACCCTTTGATAAAAATCCCTCAAGAGGTGATACTTTTGGAGTATGTGTGACCTTGAATCTTTTGAAAGAGCCACCACTGAAATATTATCACAATACAATGTGATATGGTTTTTACTGTTAGGTACCACATTAGGATCCCAGACAAAGTTCTAAATCCAAATGGATTACTTGGATATATCAGAAGTTGCTATATACTCAGAATCCACTATAGAATCAGTGAAAACTAGATACTTTGAACTCTTATAAATCAAAACTCCTCTGTTGATACAGAAAACATATATTGATTGCGACTTCAAATAATTCTGATCTATCTAAAAACTAGCATCAATATAGCCCTAATGACTAACTCCTCATCTACTCCATACACCAGGAACATATCCTTAGTTCTTCTTAGATACTTAAGAATAAACTTAACAGTAAACTAATGATGTTCTATTGGATCATATTTATATCTACCTACCATGCTCAATGCATAGGCAACATCAAGTCTAGTACATAACACAACATACATGATTGATCCTATCACTAAAGCATATGTGATCTTACTCATTCTCTCTTTCTTTTGTTTTGTCTGAGGAGACATTTTCTTAGAAAGATGTAAACCATGTGACACTAGAACCAATACCCCATTGGATTTTTCCATACTAAATCTCTTTAGTATATGATCAACATATGTACTTTGAATTAGTCCAAGCAGCCTCTTGGATCTATCATGAATAATTTTGATCCCTAGAATACAGTCTGCTTCACCTAAGTATTTTATGGAGAAACACCTTTTTAACCATTACTTAACTAATTGTAAGACTGTTATTTCATTTCTAATAAGTAATATGTCATCAATATATACTACTAGGACAACAACCATATTCCTAATGAATCAATTGTAAATACATGATTCACATTCAATCTTAATGAAACCAAATTATTTTATGGATTCATCAAATCGAATGTTTGATGACTTGGATGATTGTTTCAATCCATAAATGGATCTCTACAACTTGAAAATACTTTTGGCATCACTAGGAGTCACAAACCCTTCTCGTTGTGTGATATAGATGTAATGCCCCGACCCCATTTATCCAGAGTTGGTGCATTATTACATAACATTGGTATGATTACAAGGAATCAAGTCTCGAAAGACTGATCAGTTTAGTAGTCTTGGAAAATAGATTACATATATGAACGTTACATTACACCTTAGAAAATAAAACACAACATAAATGATCCTTTGATAATGCCATTAATACACTAAATTAACCCTACTTATCAATCATAATAAACTTCTGGGAATCCTGGGAAAATAAAACATAAGAAAGGGGTGAGCTCAAACGCTCAGTAAGGGTAATCAATACAGTGGATGATAACATAAACACTAGGCATGATGAATAATTTAAAACACATGCCTTTACAAATAATAAACATGAACACTTTATGGAAGGAATATGAGATGAGTAAATAATTCCATAATAAAACATAGTCATGGGTATTCTACTAGTAGAATAACCACATGAACCATCAATAATATTTTCATAATGAGAGAATGTATGATGCCGAACATTCTAAAACATCTTTTCAAGGCCTCGACCAAGATGTCTAAAAATGATTTAGGCCTCAACCAAAACCATATATCAAATTGGGAAAGACCTTAGCCAATTCCACATCTAATTGTCTCATGAGACCTACCGATGCACTGAGGAGCTATAGAAGGCCCCACCCATCACTTACTAAGTCCAATACATTCCTCATATGAAAATGTTGAAACATAACATAAACATTAATATTAAAACTAGAATACAAAATATCAATAATTTAACCCTAAAACATGAATGGTATAAAAATAACACATCCACAGTCAAATATATCAAAAAACCTTCAATACAATATGAATGATTTGTATCATAGTAAATAAACCTCGATCAAGAATAATATACCATAAAGGATGTTGGCATAGTTGAAAACGATCACTAAAAATATTTGAGAGAAATATCCATTTTTCATAAAATCATTTAAAAGTCACATAATTTATAAAAAAAGTCATTTAAAAGATAGTTTTGAATCAAAGTGTCCCATACCACTTTGAAACTTTTTAAAGGAATTAACATTTTAAAACATTCATGTCCATATAAATAAATCCTTAAAACCATTTTGAAAACATGGACATTAATGAGAAAGGTTTAGAAGAATAAATCTTTAAAACATTTAAAATGATTTTTTAGTAAAAAAGTACCTTAAAAATAATCCCTTTGAAAACTCTTTTATGAAACATGGACATGGATAATAAATATTTCCCATTAGATACTTACGTAAAACCAACCTCAGATAATAAAGAGATTGTGAAATTAACCCTTACCTTACATTTTCCTTTGGTAGAGGGTACGTTTAACCTCTGGTATAATGGCCATAGTATGTTATTAAATTATACCAAAACCATATTCATATTTATTATATCATAAATGATTCATTTATGACTTTATACTACCTATTTAATAATGTTTTCTATATTAAATTAACATTTCAGGTAATAATCGCTTTCTTTATCGTACGTGTTTTAACTTGTTATTCTTGATCGTATCATTTAGATCATGATTTACATACTTACAGAATATAAAAAATGATTTATATATCATATATATTTATAATATAAATATGTATAATTGATAGATATATGAAATGGAAAACACCGTTTATGGAGATGGTAGACCGTACATACGCATAAACGCTGTTTCCGTTTTCATATCGTATTGAATGGAAGTAAGTGAATAAGATATATGTAAGTAAATATATATATATTAAGCATAATTATTATGTAATATATTACATACTTATTAATAATATATATTTTTATAATCATCGTTGAATGGTGAATGTGGAAATGAATCTCATCGCGTTGTGGAGACGGTAATCCGTACGTACGCACGAGCGACAATATCATTATATTGATGGTGAAATCGTATGTAATTGTATGGTATATCATATATAAAGAACTATTAACATGTTATATTTATTATTTACGTTAGTTATACTCATTATTATACCTATCCAAATAATGAAGTGTTTGAATAACAAACTACACCACGACGTGGAGATGATAAGCCGTATGTACGCACGTATGGTGACTTTGTCATTTATAGGATAGATAGAATAAAGAATATGGTTGTACCATATTTACAATAACATCAAAGTATGTAGGAGGTATTGGATTTATTATTTTGGTATGGAACCAACAAAGAAATAGGAAGTGGAAGAAGAAAAGAACTTGAAAGAGGGTGGTAAAATTATTACCTCTTCTTCGGGTGTTTCTATTTGAGTTGATCAAAAGGGATCCTTAGGTTGGATTTATGATCAAATTAAGGAATATAGGTTGATTTGAGAGAAGTTGGGAGGATATTTGGGTAGGGTTTGGCTGAGACAAATGGCTTTGGAGGTGTGATTTTGAGAGAAGAGGAAGTGCCCTTTTATAAGATGGGTGAGGGTCACTTTAGGAAAAGATTAAAATATTAATTTATTATACAATCATATTTTGTTTATAATGGATAAAAATGAATTTATTTTGAGAATTAGGTGGTTATGGGTCTAAATCCTCTCAACCAATAGGTTTTAGACAAGTTTAAGTTACCATTTGAACCTTATCTTTTAGATTTAACTCTTAGTTAAATAGTTTAACTTTTACTGTGGCTTCTTGTATTCTTACACTATATGGTTAATAAACTTACTCTAAACTTACAAGAGAATCTAAAGTGGTTCATTAATGACATATATAATATTATTTAATCCCTTTGGATGAACCTTATATTTTTAGGAATATTATATCAACTAATAATATAGTATTTGTTTTAAAAATTAATTTATGTCAATTTTGACACTATTTGGTGTTTTGTTTTTGTGAAAGTCATAACAACCTTATCACTTTGAAAAAAATTTATCTAATTAACCCTAACATGTCATATTAACCTATAAAATTAGTGGAATTAATCAGAAGTCTCAATTTACATTTATTTGGATATTTATAATATCAATTATTTTAATATTTTATTAATAAGATAATTACTGCATCATCATTGTGTCATAAATAAATTAAAGTATTTAAAGTATAAAAATTATAAATAAAATACCTTTATTTAGGAAATATTTTTAGTTTTCTAATGAATATTTATAGTCGAATTTATATTGTGTGTAACCCTATATAAAAAATGGTTTAGTTATTAAACTTTGAATTTAACACTTTTAACTCTTCTTTAAATAAAATAATAATAAATGTCCTAATCTAATCCAAGTGGACCAAATATGATCATATTTTATTTATAAGGTAGTTTTTGGTTGAATTACACTTATCCAATAGAATTAGGACATGTGTTAGGGTAATTATAATATCATTTTTACCCTTAATTACCCTATTTACTTTTAACCGTGGTAAATAAGTCAAAAGTTACTATTCAAAAAAAATTATTTTCATCTTATTGAACCACATTTTACTTACTGATGTCAACCGTGTCTCTTGGATTTTTAAAATTTAACTCACAGAAGTGGTAAAATTAAGTTTTATGCAAATTTGAAAATGCCACTAGAAGGTGGGTAAAAAACGTTAAAAAGTTCAATAAAATTTTATACATATAATTTTATTATAAAATGACTCCAATTAATTACATTGAACTTATATAGGTATTATATATCTATTTTGACTTAAAATAAATTTAAATAAATAGTCTGTTTTAAATAATAACGTAGTGCTTTTCACTATTCATAAAAAATTGAAAGTTTTCAGAAAAATACAAAAAATTCACCCTAAGATAATTTTGATATTCCAAATTAAAAAATGAAGTCTATTTTATCAAATTCAAATCATATAAGTAGAATTTATTAATTTAAAATTAATTCCCATTCTCAAAACCAAAAAGCAAATTTTTAAAAAGTAAAAACTATCAAAAGATTAACATGTGTTTATGTCAAATTTAAATGTGAAATTACTTATAATGACCTAAATTGTATTAAATGATAAAAATATAATCTAATTATACTTAAAAACCATTTAAATTCATAATTTAACACTATAAATTATTTTGATTAAAAAAGTTGTTTTCAATTAAAACATAGTATTTTTCACTATTCGTCAAAATATGAAAGTTATCAGAAAAGTACCAAAAATTTATCCAAACTAAATTTTTATGTCCCGATTATAAATAAGAATTTAATTACATTAAATTGAATATATAAAAGTGTCAAATATTGGGTTTTAAAATGGATCACCATTAAAAGGCGGTAAAATTTCATTTTTTGAAAAATACTTCTTTTATTTGAAAAATGAATTTGTTCTTATATTATGTCTAAGAAAAATATAATATGGATGTTAAAATTATATAGAGTATATAAGATTCAAAATTAAATTAATACTATTCATAACTGCTTTTTGAAAGACTAGTGTGGTAATTTGTGGTGCGTTCGAACACGGTGTTGCATGTAGCGCAAGCTATTGAATTACTTTAATGAGATAACATACTATAAAATCCTAGGGTGTTACATTCTCCCCTACTTCAATAAATTGTGTCCTCTCAATTTGAAATTGTTCTTAGAAAATAAATGGTTAAAAATAGAAAAATACCTTTGTGGAAAACCCACATCGGAAATTGGGTTAATAAAATTTAGTCTTAATAAGAGGGAAAGGGAAATGAAAAAGTCACCACCAAATTATGATCTCGATTAGGAGAACATTGGTGGAAATTAGAGACAAATAATTGGAGTAAAAATGTAAATATTTATAGGGAGTGATTGAGGTCATCAATCACAAACAATTGTAAAATTGAGGGCGTCAAAGCCATCAATCTAAGATGATGTAAAATATCTTCAGTTCAACAAAACATATGGTATTAGGGTAACACATTTTTGGTTTTAAGATGACTTCCCTAAAGTTTAAGAATTAATTTATTCATAGAATAAGAGGAAATATATATATATATATATATACATACATATATATATATATATACTTGATAAGTAGAGTTTCATCCTTCAACTAATTCCTACCACAAACTCATATTTCACTCCAAAAGATAATAGAATTCAAAAATATTCTATTTATCCTAATCGTATAGGGTTCCAAAAAAATGAATTTATAATTTATCTGTTAGACCATTTAAAAAAACTACAATATACAAACTAGGACATCACGTAGGCCAGTGGTAGGTGATGCACCCTTATTGCTCTTCGGTTGCGGGTTCAAGTCTCGCAACCTTGCTGGACGCGACGGGTTGTCGTCTGACCTCCAGGTTATCCTTTTAATAACAATCCAAAAATAATCTTAAGAAATTATTTAACCTTAATAATAGTATCCAACTTCAAACTTAATCCATTCCAACCTTTAGAATTATCCCAAATACTTCTGTCCAAACTCACATTCCAAAATTTATAAGGAAGGTAAACAAAATGAAGATCTCTTTTTCCACGTAATAACATATGAATACCTTCATCATGTATTCTTTTAAAATATGGTAACAACCTGAATTACTATAAAACCTTATTTATTACATTCGTTCTCCCTTATTCATTATAAAATACTGGATATACTCCTTCTATCAATTTTTTTTTCAAACTCCAACAATGATGGAATATACAAATCATTAATCAGTTTCAAGGTAGTCAAGAATATCCAATATAATTTATCCAAATAAATCATATATTATTCCAAAATCACTACCTTAGTATCAAAACCATATTTTGGTTTATCTTTCTCTCAACCATATATTTTCCAAAAAATTAAACCTACTATTGAGTCACTTTTCTTGGTTCCACACAATCTCAAGTACTTAATGAAATAGTACTAAAGTACAATCCTTATATACTTTATAATTCTTATAACATGTACATCATTAATACAATACTCAAATGACACAATAATTTAACAACATAAGAACTCTAATCATTCCTCTTCATATTTGGTAGTATCATAACTTGATTATTACCCAATAACAACATTTGGGGTATACTCTGATGATTTGGACATTGATTCGCATAGTGTCCCAAATCCTTACAGATGAAGCATTGTACAATTGAAACCTTTTTCTTACCCTTGAAATCACATACTTGGTGTCCTTTTTCTCCACACTTATAACAAACTCCCATTCCCTTCAATCATTTACCAAGGTGATTCTTTCCACAGTTATCACATATGGGAAAATCCTTCTTTCCCCTCTTCCCTTTATCCATATTTCTCTCTTCTATCCTTTTCATCTATTTATTCCCTTCAAATCCATAGGACTTAGAGAATTCTTCACTTATCTTATTAACACATAATACTATATCTTCATATGATGAGAATATGTGGGAGACTATTTCCCTTTTAAATGTTGGCTTAATACCATAAAAGACATGATCCTTCTTAATCTTTCGATCATGCATATTGCTGGAATTCTCATTCCTTCTACTAGGCGCCATTTCTAAACAATGGAATACACTAGGTTAGTTTATGAATCACAATGCATAATTCCAAACTTGTAAAATACCTAACGTAAATTGAAAAGATTATGCATATAATCTATAATCATAAAATGTTTATTTGAGGAAGTATTTACTCCCAAATCCTTCATAATGGATTGTAACGAAAATGAGAATTATTATAAGCATATCCCCTTGGAGTGTCGTAACCAAGAGTGCAACAAGGCCCATTGTCATGTACCAGGATACCCCGGGTCATGCCCGAAACTCCTTGTCAGAGTTTTCACTCATTGGTACATCTGTTCTAGAGCCTCCTCTACCTGCTTGTATCCAGACAGGGATGCATTGCTTGGAAAATGCACAAAATATATACTTTACCAAAATTATAGGAAGTTCTTCTATACTAATCCTCATAGTCTATCTTAGGGTAATGTTCTCTAATCAGAGTTTATCTAAATCCATTTCCAAGGTATGTACTAAACTTCCACTGATACCAACTGTAATGCCCTAACCCCAGTTACCCAGAGTTAGTGCATTATTAAATAACATTGGTATGATTATAAGGAATCAAGTCCGAAAAGACTGATCAATTTAGTAGTCTTGTAAAATAGATTACATATATGAACATTACATTACACCTTAGAAAATAAAACACAACATAAATGATCCTTTGAGAATTCCATTGATCCTCTAGATTAACCCAACTTATCAATCATAATACACTTCTTGGAATCCTTGGAAAATAAAACATAAGAAAGGGGTGATCTCAAACGCTTAGTAAGGGTAAGGAATACAGTGGAAGATAACATAAACATTAGGCATGGTGAATAATTTAAAACACATGCATTTAAAAATAATAAACATGAACACTTTATGGAAGGAATATGAGATAAGTAAATAATTCCATAATAAAACATAGTCATTGGTATTCTACTAGTTGAATAACCACATGAACCATAAATAATATTTTCATAATGAGGGAATGTATAATGCCAGACATTCTGAAACATCTTGTCAAGGCCTCGACCGAGACATCTAAAAATGATTTAGGCCTCGGCCAAAACCATATATCAAATTGGGAAAGGCCTTGGACAATTCCATGTATAATTGTCTCATGAGACCTACCGATGCCCTGAGGAGCTATAGCGGGCTCCACTCGTCACTTACTAAGTCCAATACATTCCTTATATGAAAAGGTTGAAACAAAACATAAACATTCGTATTAAAACTAGCATATGAAATGTTAATAATTTAACCCTAAACCATGAATGATATAAAAATAACACATCCACAGTCAAATATATCACAACAAATTTAATACAATATGGAATATTTGTATCATAATAAATCAACCTTGATCAAGAATAATATATCGTAAAGGATGTTGACATAATTGAAAATGATCAGTAAAAATCTTTGAGAGAAATATCCCTTTTTCATGAAATAATTTAAAAGTCACATAATTTATAAAGGAAGTCATTTAAAAGATAGTTTTGAATAAAAGTGTCCCATATCACTTTGAAACTTTTTAAAGGAATTAACATTTTAAAACATTCATGTCTATATAAATAAATCCTTAAAAACATTTTGAAAACACGGACATTAATGAGAAAGGTTTAGAAGAATAAATATATAAAACATTTAAAATGATGTTTTAGTAAAAAATTACCTTAAAAATAATCCTTTTTAAAACTATTTTATAAAACATGGACATGGATAATAAATATGTCCCAGTAGACACTTACGTACAAACAACCTCAGATAATAAAGAGATTGTGAAATTAACCCTTACCTTGCACTTTCCTTTGATCGAAGGGTACGTTTAACCTCCGATATAATGAACATAGTATGTTATTAAATTATAATAGAACCATATTCATATTTATTATATCATACATGATTCATTTATGACTTTATACTACCCATTTAATAATGATTTCCATGTTAAATTAACATTTTGGGTAATAATCACTTTCTTTATCGTACGTGTTTTAACTTGTTATTCCCGATCATATCATTTAGATCATGATTTACATACTTCTAGAATATAAAAAATTATTTATATATCATATATATTTAGAATATAAATATGTATAATAGATAGATATATGAAATGGAAAACACCATTTATGGAGACTGTAGGCCGTACATATGCATAAACGCTGTTTCCGTTTTCATATCGTATTGAATGGAAGTAAGTGAATAAGATATATGTAAGTACATACATATATACACACACACACACACACATATATATATCTATTAAGTATAATTATTATGTAATATATTACATACTTATTAATAATATATATTTTTATAATCATCATTGAATGGTGAATGTGGAAATGAATCTCATCGCGTCGTGGAGACGGTAATCCATATGCACGCACGAGCGACAATATAATTTTATTGATGGTGAAATCGTATGTAATTTGATGGTATATCATATATAAAAAATCATTAAAATGTTATATTTTTTATTTACATCAGTTATACTCATTATTATACCTATCCAAATAATGAAGTGTTTGAATAACAAACTACACCACGATGTGGAGACGGTAAGCCTTACGTACGCACGTATGGTGACTTTGTCATTTATAGGATGGATAGAATAACGAATATGGTTGTACCATATTTATAATAACATCATAGTATTTAGGAGGTACTAGAGTTATTATTTTGGTATGGAAACAACAAAGAAAGAGGAAGTGGAAGAAGAAAAGAACTTGAAAGAGGGTGGTGAAATTATTACATCTTTTTCGAGTGTTTCCTTTTGAGTTGATCAAAAGGGCTCCTTAGGTTGGATTTATGATCAAATTAAGGACTCTATTTTGATGTGACGGAAGTTGGTAGGATATTTGGATAGGGTTTGGCCGAACCAAATGGCTTTGGAGGTGTGATTTTGAGAGAAGGGGAAGTTCCCTTTTATAAGAGGGGTGAGGGTCACTTTAGGAAAAGATTAAAATATTAATTTATTATACAATCATATTCAGTTTATAATGGCTCAAAATGATTTTATTTCTAGAATTAGGTGGTTATGGGTCAAAATACTCTCAACCAATAGTTTTTAGACAAGTTTAGGTTACCATTTTAACCTTATCTTTTATATTTAACTCTTAGTTTAATAGTTTAACTTTTACCGTATCTTCTTGTGCTCTTACACTATATGGTTAATAAACTTACTATAAAATTCCAAGAGAATATCAAGTGGTTAATTAATTAAATATATAATATTATTTAATCCCTTTGTATGAACCTTAGATTTTTAGTAATATTAATAATATAGTATTTGTTTTAAAAATTAATTTATGTCAATTTTGACACTATTTGGTATTTTGTTTTTGTGAAAGTCATAAAAACCTTATCACTTCGAAAAAATTTTATCTAATCAACCCTAAAATGTCATATTAACCTATAAAATTAGCAGAATTCATCAGAAGTCTCAATTTATGTTTATTTGGATATTTATAATATCAATTATTTTAATATTTCATTAATAAGGTAATTACTGCATCATCATTGTTTCATAAATAAATTAAATTATTTAATGTCTAAAAATTATAAATAAAATAACATTATGTAGGAAATATTTTAATATTTCTAATTAATATTTATAGTCAAATTTATATTGTGTGCAACCCTATGTAAAAAACGGTTTAGTTATTAAACTTTGAATTTAACACTTTTAACTCTTCTTTAAATAAAATAATAATAAATGTCCTAATCTAATCCAAGTGGACCAAAGAGGATCATATTTTATTTATAAGGTTTTTTTTGGTCTAATTACACTTATACAATAGAATTAAGACATGTTTTAGGGTAATCATAATATCATTTTTACCTTTAATTAACCTATTTACTTTTAACCGTGGTAAATAAGTCAAAAGTTACTATTCACCAAAAATTATTTTCATCTTATTGAACCACATTTTACTTACTGATGTCAACTGTGTCTATAGGATTTTTGAAATTCAACTCACAGAAGTGGTAAAATTAAGTTTTATGCAAATTTGCAAATGCCCCTAGAAGGTGGGTAAAAAACGTTAAAAAGTTCAATAAAATTTTATACATCTAATTTTATTATAAAATGAATCCAATGAATTAAATTGAAATTATATAGGTATTATATATCTATTTTTACTTAAAATAAATTTAAATAAAATAAATAATTATTTAAATAAAAAGTTTGTTTTAAATAATAACGTAGTGTTTTTCACTATTCATCAAAAATTGAAAGTTTTTAGAAAAATACAAAAAATTATCCCTAATATAATTTTGATATTCATAATTCAAAAATGAAGTCTATTTTACCAAATTAAAAACATATAAGTAGCATTTATTAATTTAAAATTAATTCTCGTTCTCAAAACCAAAAAGCAAGTTTTTAAAAAGTAAAAACTATCAAAAGATTGACACTTGTTTATATCAAATTTAAATGTGAAATTACTTATAATGACCTAAATTGTATTAAATGATAAAAATATAATCTAGTTATACTTCAAAACCATTCAAATTCATAATCTAACACTATAAATTATTTTGATTAAAAAAGCTGTTTTCAATTAAAACATAGTATTTTTCACTATTCGTCAAAACATGAAAGTTATCAGAAAAGTACCAAAAATGTATCCAAAATAAATTTTTATGTCTCAATTCTAATGAAGAATTTAATTTCATTAAATTTAATATATAAAAGGGTCAAATATTGGTTTTAAAAAGGGTTTGCCATTAAAAGGCGGTAAAATTGCATTTTTTAAATACTTTTTTTATCTGAAAAAATGAATTTGTTCTTATATTATGTCTAAGAAACACATAATATGGATGTTAAAATTATATAGAGTATATAAGATTCAAAATTCATTTAATACTATTCATAACCGCTTTTTTAACGGCTAGTGTGGTAAGTTGTGGTGCGCTCGAACTCGGTGTTGCGTGTAGCGCAAACTATTGAATTACTTTAATGAGATAACATACTATGAAATCTTGGGGTGTTTCAGTAGACATATTCCTAAAGGTTACCATTAATAAATGAAGTTTTTACATCCATCTTCCAAATTTCATAGTCATGCTAAGATACTATATCAAGTAGAATTTTGGTGGATTTAAACATGAAAACTGGTGAAAAGATTCCATCGTAGTCAATTCCCTAACGCTGTTTGAACCCTTTAGACATTATCCTTACTTTATAGGTATTTACTTTACCTTCCATGTCCGTTTTCCTTTTGAATACCCATTTACATCCAACAGGATTTATATTAATTGATACACCATCCAGAAACCAAAATTGGTTTTGATACATGGAATCCATTTCAGAATTCATGGCTTCTTCCCATCTTGTAGCATCTGAGCTTTCTACTTCCTCCTTGTAGGAGATAGGTTAATAATTTTTAACCAATAATGAGTCATCATCCTCAGTGACTAGAAAATCATATCTCACCGGTTCTATTACCTCTCTTACACTTCTATATTGTACTTGTGTTTCAAGAACTACTTCTTCCACGAGGACCTATTGTCACACTTGGATTTTTGTTTTCTTCCTTTGTCCTGACTTATCTTTTGGATCTTGTTTTTCTCCTAAGTTTTGAGTTTTCTAGATTTAAATTTTAATTTTTGGAGGTTTTGGGTGGTTTTTGGACCCATTCTTGGTTAACGTGAAAGGTATGAGGAGGAGTTGGCTTGGAAAATGAGTTTGTAACACCCCTAGTGGATCCTTTTTATGGGGTATGTTTGTTGGATGGTTTATCCCCTTGAGTTAGATGAGTTTTTGGGTAAAAATGGTAATTTTTGGGTACTTTTTATAGGTCACATGGTTAAGGTGCACAATTAATTTAATCATGAATCTTAGTGTGCAGGGGTCGAACGGTTTGGTTGCATGGTTTAACTAACCATGCAGCCAAAGTGTGCAGCCCGTGTAGCACTAGAGAGTGGGAAATCGTACAGTTTGTGCACAGTTTGTTAAAATGTGTGAGCTAACCATACAACCCACTCGAGAAAGTTTATTTTGGGATTTTATCCTTATTTTTAATTGGGTTTTATTCACTTAGCCTTCCCTATTCAAACCCTATGACCAAAATTCCCCCCATGGTGGTTTTTGACTCCTCCAAGCCCCTCCAAGTGGATTTCAAGGTGGTTTCTTGGTGAATGTTCACCAAGTTTGAAAGGTTAGGCCCCCTTATATTTCTCCTTTGCTTTTCTTACATTTTCCCTTTCTCTTATAACCTTAGTGGCCACATTTTTCTAATTTTCATACCTAGGGTGGTTTAGAATTGGGGGGTTTTCCTTCTTAGGGTTCCTTGTGGATGCTATTTCTTCTTGGAACCTTCGTGGAGTCATTTCGGTTGGGCGTCGTTGAAGCACATGTGATTTGATGTAATTTTACCTTGGATTCACCTTTATAATTTAGGATTCATTGATTTCTTACTTTTCACACCTTCCTTACATGTTAAATATTTTTGTGTGATCTTTGGTTAATTTTTTTGGTGTGAAGAGTGGTGAATTCTCCCTTATTTTGTGATAAATTCCATAATTTTGTTAATTATTACACACCTAGTGTTCGATGAAATGACTGGTTATATTTTGTGAATATTTTGTAAAATTTAAATAATGGAATGGATTTGAAAATATATTTTTGACATCTAAATGGTGGTTTCAGGTTTCTCAAATAAATTTATAAATGGTTTTGGCTCTTGAAAATAGAATGGCATGTGACAGTGGATTGTGGTCTGCTTATTATTTTGATGAAAATGGATTTAGCTTGTAAATATGGTGTGAGTGATTTAAGGTAACTATTTTATAAATTATCATGAAGTGTAAAATGGTGTTTTTACACCCTTTTTTAAAGTTGTATTTGTTTTTTATAATGATGGTTTTGTTAGGAATGCTTAAAGGCCAGTTTGGTAATTTCTTAAAAATAGTGGAAGTGTTTAACATGAAAAATCTCTTTGAAAATTTATTTTCATTTTCATAAAAATATTGAATGGGGGGATGTCCTCGCTATGGAATCCTTATGACCCATTTACTTTGTGTGGAATGGGAGATCCTCGGTATGGGATCCTTTGTGACCTATGAGTTATATGGAAAGAGGATAGTCCTTGGAGTGACTTAGGTGATGACTGTTGTTGAATTATTATTATATGTGCATGTGGTTGGATGCTCAGTTGGTATCAGTTGGCTAAACCTCTTTATACGTGAGAAATGGGAACTCATAATAGTGAGATAATTTTCTGAGAACAATTACTACACTAGATAGATTATACACTAGTTGGTGCCCCATAGTAGGTGGATACATTGGGTTTATTTCTATGGGATTTTCCCCTTAGTCTATCTTGAGTTAGGGTGGTTGGGAGTATTTAGGACTCTTTTGATTTCATCGTGTGATGCATGCTTCCAGGGATGGGTCTCATGTACTAGTATGTTCTGGATTATTCATGTTCTCCTAGGTTCACCCATGTCTATTGGAACTTAGTTGTTTGCAGTGAATGATTGAGATACTTAGTTACTCATGTGTGTTTATTTCCATTTACCTTATTATGTGTTAATTTCAGTTCTCTCATGTGTGGTGTATATCTTTGTAAAGTGATGTGTTAGTTTTTAAAAAGGTTACAAAAAATGTTTTAAAGGAGAAAAATATTTTATACTCTCTTGTACCTGTTTTGTAATGGAAGCATCACTTTCCCCTTGAAAATGTTAACATTTCTTTGATGGAAAGGAATATGGATTTGAAATGAAAAAGAGAAATAGGTCGTGTTTTATTTTAGAGTGAAACTGTAGAAAATATTATCATGATATATTGTATTTAAAACTTGAAGTTGATGTGTCTTTTATTTTAAAGAAAGTACATTGAGAATAGATTGTTCGAGCATGAATATTGAGTTTTAATAATCACGCCTATAATTCTTCTTATTTTTATCTTGTGGTGTAGGTTTCATCTTGGTATCGATCGCTGTGGGTGATGGTTGTTCTTGGTATTAGAGAGTGACCCTCGGGGTCACATAGAGATAGTTGCTATCAGTTTTCAGTTTGGGTTTGTGTGCAGTTTTGTTGTTTAGTCATTGTAATTCTAGTTTTTTTGTAAAAGATGTTCAATTTGGATATTATTATATATGTTTTGGTCTGCTTTTTTATCCTTCTGTTATCCAATTTATTTATTTATTATTAGGAGAAATCATTCCCTTTGTGTATTCTGTTGATTCCCGACACTAGTTTCCATCCCATGGGGATTAGGAATACCCTTCGGGCCATGCCACAGATCGGCTCGAGTGACCAGTTCGGGGTCGACCCAGGTTGGTTAGTAACAAAATGGTATCAGAGGAGGTCAACTATTTATAGTAACTTACTTTTTAGAGTACCCTTTATTACTTGGGAATGTCAAGGTACATAGAGTAGGACTATTAGAACTTGAGGTGAAAGTTTGGGGGAGTGTTTGGCCAACACTTTCTGGACTAAACCTCTAGTTTCCATGGGAAGTTGGGTTTTGTTGGTTTCATTGGTTCTTGTGGTTGTTTGATGTTTGGGATACGAAAAGGGAGTTGGAATAGAGGTCACCATGAGATTGAAGGGCCTAGAAATCCATGTGGAGATGGGGACATAGTTCTAGAAGACTCTCCATGACGGTGATGTGTTTGGAATATGGACGCCAACCACATGGTCAAGTCACCCATCAACACTACTTATATATTGTGTTTTGTTTTGTGTATTCATTGAATCTTAAAATTTATCTTTAAAAATCTTGTTTTGGAATTTTTAAAGTGGGATTTTTAGTGATAATTCTTGGATTTTTGGAAAGTGGAAAATGGATTTTCAAAATTAACTTTTAAGAAAGGCTTTAGAAAAATGGATTTTTTGTAAAAGGACCATTTTTGTGGTGAAACAAAAATGGTTTAATGGGATTGAATTTTTATAATAAAAACCTAGAGTTGTTGAAATTGTTTATATAGAAATCAGAAATTTATTCTTAAAGATTGTTTTGAAATTTGGTTTGAATGAGAAAGAATGGGTTTTTAACCAAATGATTTTGGATGGAAATTCATGGGTTTTTACTTTTGAACATGATGAAATGGATTGAAGTGTGGAATTTGAAAATGGGTTTTTTACTTGGTGGTCGGTGGGATTTTGAAAGGGATTGTGAATTTTGAAATGAGAATGATTTTCTTTGACCTTTAGTTTTTCCATGGGTGCTCGCATGCAAGGATAGGTTTGGAAATGTGGATGAATTCCCAGATTGGCATGGGTTGATTGTTGAATGTGAAACCCACCAAGTTTGTTTTCGTTCAAAAATGTTTTTGAGAAGAATTTGTGATGTTTTGAAAAATAGTTGTTGTGCATTACTTCTCTTATGATTTGGAATTTTTTTTTGGTGTTTGAGTTTGAGGTCTCTTGTTGATGAGATGGTTTTGATAGAGATCTTGGTCTTCTTGTTTCTCAATGTTCACTCCCATAAATATTTTATGGATATTTGATGTGTGGATATGGGTGGTATACCATTGGCAGACCCTCCGGTTGATCAACCTAAGGATTTCCTTATTGAATTTCAGAAGTTAAATCCACCTCTCTTTTATGGTCAATTAGATCCTCTTTAAGTGTAAGAGTGGAATAAAAAAATAGAAAGGACATTAAGTCTCCTTAAGTTTCCTGAGTCATTAAAGGTTAAGTTCACTACCTTTATCTTTGGGTTCAGATTAAAGTCCCTTTCTGTTGTAATGTTTCCTTCTATTGTGGTAGTTGTTCCTGATAGTGTTCTCTTTTTTTTGTAACATAAGGGGATGTTATGGATATACTGAGAAATTTTGTTCCAATGGAATCATTTTTCTCTTTAATAAACTCTGAATCCTTCCATTCTAAGCGAAGTGAGTCCCATGGTGCCTCATGTTCTATTGGGTTTTCCTGGGATTTTGTGTGGTCACTCGTGTCACCAAAATGAGGAATTATAATCAAGGATCATTAGATTATAACTATGAGTTAGTAGATGCTTCAAACATTTGGGCTCCAACCATAGGTCTCAGAGTAAAGATCACACGTAGTCAGAAATCCTCGGGGTGTGGAAAACCTTGGTCTGGATTTTATCTCTAGTGTTGGATGGAGGGAAGTTTAAGTTTTCTTGTTTGTTTGTCCTCGTGTGTCGTATTCCCTGTGGTTTAGTTTTAGTTTTTTATGTTCATATATATGTGGTTACATCTTATGAATATTATGAATCGTGGTTTGGTTTATTATTTTGTTTGGAGTTTCTTTCATTGAATTTCCCCCCTATGGTGGGGTTTATTATCATGTGTTTGTTGGCCTCTATAGAGAATTATGGGTTGGCCCATATTGGTTTTCCCGTGTCAGTCTAATCTTGTCAGTTCCTAAATGGCAGGGAGACCCACCATGGGTCCCCATTTTTGTTTCTTCTATTTTGATCAGTTCTAGTTCATTTCAAATAGTGGGGAGTCTATTTGGGCCTCCCCATGTTGGCAATATGGTGTAGTTTTTGATGTTAAATTGACAATGTGTGGTTTCTTTTGAGATTATCTAATCTCAAGTTCCTCTCTTTTTGGAGACACGTTGAGATTTTGGAGCACACCCAATGGTTTCTTCTATATCTAGGTTGTGTGGGTTGTATTTTTAGTTTTATGAAGTTTCTCAAGAAGTGGTTTTGGTTTATTGGTTTGTTTGAAGTAATAGGTGAGAGTTTCATTTGGTGGTGGTTAAGGTGTTCTTGATTTGAGTGGTTGGAATCATGCGGTTGTGTAAATCCTTGTATTGATCGATCAACTGGAAAATGTAGTGGATTTCTGTGGGAAGAAAGCGTTATTGTGGGGAGAATTTTCACACCTATAGTTTTTTTTTCATCCTTTTTTGTGGCTTAAATTTTGGCTCTTGGTTTTTCTCCTGAGTTCCAAGTGTTCTAGATTTACATTTTAAGTTTTGGAGGTTTTGGGTGGGTTTTGGACCTATTCTTGGTTAGTGTGAAAGGTATAAGGAGGAGGTGTCTTGGAAAATGAGTTTGTAACACCCCTAGTGACACCTTTTTATGGGTTATGTTTGTTGGATTGTTTATCCCCTTGAGTTATATGAGTTTTGGGGTGAAAATGGTGATTTTTTGGGACTTCTTCTAGGTCGCACAGTTAAGGTGCACAATTAGTTTAATCATGAAACTAAGTGTGCATGGGTTGCATAGTTTTATCACATGGTTTAAGTAACCATGCATCTAAATCACACAACCCGTGCAGTACTATACAGTGGTAAATTACACAGTTTGTGCAAAATTTGTTAAACTGTGCGAGCTAAATGTGCAACCCACATGGGAAAGGGTATTTTTAGATTTTCTCATCATTTTTAATTGGGGTTTCTTCCCTTAGCCTCCCCCATTCAAACCATATGACCACAACGCCTCCCATACTGGTTTTTGGATCCTCCAATCCCCTTCAAGTGGATTTCAGGGTGGTTTCTTGGTGAATATTCACCCGGTGTGAAAGGTTAGGGCTCCCCTCTCTTTCTCCTTTTTTTCCTTCCATTTTCCTTTTATCCTATAACCCTAGTGGCCATGTTTTTTCGATTTTAGTTCCTAGGGCGGTGTGAAATTGGGGGTTTTCCTTCTTAGGGTTCCTTTTGGATGTTTTTTCTTCTTGGAACCTTCATAGAGTCTTTTCAGTTGGGCGTCGTTGAAGAACAAGCGATTTGAGATTGGTTTCCATTTACACTGGCCTTTATAATTTAGTATTCATTAGTTTCTTAATTTTCACACCTTCCTTACATGTTAAATATTTTTATGTGATCTTTGTATAAATTTTCTATTGTGCAAAGTGGTGATTTCTCCCTTATTTTTTGATAAATTATATTTTTTTGTTAATTATTTCACACCAAGTGTTCAATGAAATGATTGGTTGGATTTTTTGGATATTTTGTGACATTTAAAGCTTGTAATGGATTTGAAAATATATTTGCGACATCTAAATGGTGGTTTTGGGTTTCTCAAATGAATTTAAAAATGTTTTTGGTTCTTGAAAATAGAATGGCATGCGACGGTGGATTATGGTCCATTTGGCATTTTGATGAAAATGGATTTAGCTTGTAAATATGGTGTGAGTGATTTAAAGGAACTATTTTATAAATGTCCACGAAGTTTCAAATGGTGTGTTTACACCCTTTTTAAAAGGTGGATTGTTTTTTTTTAAATTATGGCTTTGTGAGGAATGATTAAAGGTCCGTTTGGAAATTTCATGAAAATGGTGTAAGTGTTTAACATGAAAACCCTCCTTGGACAATTGCCTTGACTTTCCATATAAATATTGAATGGGTGGGAAGTCATCACTGTAGTATCCTTATGACCCATTTACTTTGTGTGGAATGTGAGATCCTTGTTATGGGCTCCTTTGTAGCCTATGAGTTATATGGTAAGAGGATGGTCCTTTGAGTGACTCAAGTGATGCCTATTGTTGAGTTATTATTATACATACATGTGATTTAATGCTTTGTTAGAATCAGCTCGCTCACCCACTTTATACATGAGACATGAGAACCTGACATAGTGAGAGATTTTTTTGAGAATGATTTCTACACTAGATAGATTATGCACTAGATGGTGTCCCATAGTATATGAATACATTGGGTTTATTGATATGGGATTTTCCCCTCAGTCTGTCCTGAGTTAGGGTAGTTGGGATAATTTAGGGCGATTTTGATTTCATCATGTGAGGCATGCTTCTGGGGATGGGTCTCATGTATTAGTATGTTCTGGATTATCCACGATCTCCTAGGTTCACCCATGTCTATTGGAACTTAGTTTTTTTTACAGTGGATGATTGAGATACTTGGTTACTCATGTGTGTTTATTTCCATTTCCCTTATTATGTGTTAATTATAGTGCTCTCATGTGAGGTGTATCTCTTTGGAAAGTGATGTGCTGGTTTTAAAAAAGGTTATGAGAAATGTTTTAAAGAAGAAAATATTGTATACTCTCTTGTATCTATTTTGAAATGGAAGCATCACTTTCCACTTGAAAATGTTAACATTGCTTTGATGGAAAGGAATCTAGATTTGAAATGAAAAAGGCAATGGACCATGTTTTTTTTAGAGTGAAACTATGGAAAATATTATCTTGATATATTATATTTTAAACTTGAAGTTGATGTGTCTTTTATTTTAAATAAATTTCATTGGGAATATATTTTTCGGGCATGAATATTGAGTTTTAACACTCACGCCTATAGTTTTTCTTATTTTTAACTTGTGATGCAACTTTAAACTTGGTATCGATCACTGTGGGTGATGGTTATTCTTATTATCAGAGAGTGATCCTCTAGGTCACATAGAGATAGTTTTTGTCAATTTTTAGTTTGGGTTTGTGTGTAGTTTTTTTTAGTCATTTTACTTCCATCTTTGTGTAAAATATGTTTAGTTTGAATATTGTTATATATGTTTTGGGATGCTTTGTTTATCATTCCACTATTCATTTTATTTATTTATTATTGTGTGAAATAATTCCCTTTGTGTATTCTATTGATGCCTAACACTATTTTCCAGCTTTTGGGGATAGGGAACGCCCTTTGGGCCATGCCATAGATTGGATCAGGTGATCGGTTTGGGGTCTACCTAGGTTGATTCGTGAAAAAATAGTATCAGAGAAGGTCAGATCTTTATAGGACCTTGATTTTTAGAGTAACCTTTGTTACTTGGGGATATCAATGTAAATAGAGTAGGACTATCGTAACTTGGGGTGAAAGTCTAGGGTAGTGTATGGGCAACACATTCTAGACCAAACCTTGAGTTTCTATGGGAATTTGGGTTTTGTTGGTTTCATTGGTTCTTGTGGTTTTTTGGTGTTTGGGTTATGAAAAGGGAGTTGGACTAGAGGTCTTAGTGAGATTACAGGGCTTGGAAAGACATGTGGAGCTGGGGACATAGTCTTAAAAGACTCTTTGTGATAGTGTCATGTTTGGCATATGGACACCAACTATATGGTCAAGCCACCCATCAACACTAGTTCTATATTGTGAGTTGTTTTGGGTCTTCCTTGAATCAGAAAATTTATTTTGAAAACTCTTGTTTTGTAATTTTGAAAGTGGTATTTTTAGTGACAATAGTTGGATTTTTGGAAAATGGAAAATGGGTTTTCATAATTAACTTTGAGGAAAGGATTTATAAAAATGATTTTTTGTAAAAGTACCCTTTTTGGGGTGAAATAGAAATGGTTTAACGAGATTGAATTTTTATAATAAAAACCTGGAGTTGTGGAAATTGTTTGTTTAGAAATCATAAATTTATTCTTAAAGAGAGTTTTAAAATTTGTTTTGAATGAGAAAGAATGTTTTTTTAACCAAATGATTTTGGATGGAAATTCATGGATTTTTACTTTTGAACATGATGAAATGGGTTGAAGTATATAATTTGAAAATGGGTTTTTTACTTGGTGGTTAGTGGGATTTTGGAAGGATTTATTGAAATGAGAATGCCTTGCTTTTACCTTTTTTATTTCCATGGGTGATCACATGCAAGGATATTTGTGGAAATTTGTATGAATGATTAGATTGGAATGGGTTGATTGATGCCCAGGGTGGCATGGGAATGTGCATGTGGGTGGGACTCTAAGGAATACCCTTGGTGAGTGTGCAACCCACCAAGTTTGTTTTCGTTCAAAAATCTTTTCAATAATAAGTTATGATGTTTTAAAAACTAGTTGTTGTGAGGTACTTCTATTATACTCTGTAAGGGTTCTTTTTGTAGTGTTTGAGTTTGAGGACTCTTGTTGATGAGATGGTTTTGATAGATCTCTTGGTCTTCTTATTTCTTAGTGGTTTCTCCCATAAAGATTCGATGGATATTTGAAGTGTGGCCACGAGTGGTTTACCATTAGAAGACCCTCCAGTTGATCAACCTAAGGATCTCTTTCTTGAATTTAAGAAGTTAAATACACCTCTATTTTACAGTCAAGAGGATCCTCTTTATGTGGAAGAGTGGAAGAGGAAAATAGAAAGGACCTTCAATATCCTTGAATTGCATGGGTCATTGAAGGTTAAGTTCACTACCATTAATTTTGGGCTCAGATTAAAGTCCCTTTCTGTTGTAGTGTTTCCTTTTATTGTGGCGGTTATGCCTAGTGGTGTTCTCTTTTGTTTGTAATGTAAGGGGATGTTGTGGATCTCCTTAGAAATTTTGTTCCAATGGAAGCGTGCTTCTCTTTAAGAAACCCTAAATCCTTCTATTCTAAGTGAAGTGAGTATTGTGGTGTCTCATTTTATTTTGTTTTTTTGGGATATTGTGTGGTCACTCATGTCACCAAAAGGATGAATTATAATCTAGGATCATTAGATTCTGACTGCGAGGTAGTAGATGCTTCAAACTTCAGGGCCCCATCCATAGGTCTCTGAGTGAATCTCACATGTAGTCATAAATCCCTAGCTTGTGGGAAAAATTGGTATGGATTTTATCTCTAGTGTTGGATGGAGGGAAGTTTAAGTTTTTTTGTTTGTTTATCCTCATGTGCAGTAGTCCTTATGGTTCGGTTTTAGTTTATTTAATGTTCATCTAGAGGTGGTTGTATCTTTTAAAGATGATGAATCATGGTTTGGTTTATTATTTGGTTTGGAGTTTCTTTCATTTAATTTTCCCCTTATGGTGGGGTTTATTGGCTTATATTTGTTAGCCTCTATAGAGAGTTTTGGGTTGTCCCATGTTGGTTTTCCCTTGTCGGTCTAATCTCATCGATTTCTAAATAGAGGGAGACCCACTGCGGGTACCCATTGCAGTTTCTTCTATTTTGATTAGTGCTAGTTCATTTCAAATGGTGGGGAGTCCATTCGAGCATCCCCGTGTTAGTAATCTAGTGTAGTTTTTGATACTGACTTGACAATGCATGGTTTCATTTGAGATTATCTAATCTCAAGTTCCTCTCTATTTGGGGAAACATTGGGCATTTAAAGCACACCCAACGGTTTATTATGTAGTTGGGTTGTACAGATTATAGTTTGGGTTTTATGATGTTTCTCAAGAAGTGGTTTTGGTTCATTGGTTTGTTTGAAGTAAGCGAGTTTCGTTTGGTGGTGGTTAAGGTGTTCTTTATTTTAGAGGTTGGAATCATCTGGTTTTGGAAATCCTTTGTCTTGATCGATCAAAAGGAAAATTCTGTGGCTTTCCGAGGGTGGAAAGTGTTATGGTGGGGAGAATTATCACACACATATTTTTTATTCTTGTCCTTTTTTCCAGTTTATCTTTTGTCTCTTGTTTTTTCTCCCGATTTTCAGGTGTTCCAGATTTAAATTTTAAGTTTGAGGTTTTTGGGTGGTTTTTGGACATATTATTGGTTAGTGTGAAAGGTATGAGGAGGAAGTGTCTTGAAAAATGAGTTTTTAACATCCATAGTGGAACATTTTTATAGGGTATATTTATTGGATGCTTTATCCCCTTGAGTTAGATGAGTTTTGGGGTGAAAAGGGTGATTTTTGGGGATTTTTTCCAGGTAGTATGGTTAAGGAACATGGTTAGTTTAATCATGTATCTAAGTGTGTGGGGGTTGAATAGTTTGGTTGCATGGTTTAACAAACCATGCAGCCAAAGTTTTCCGCCTGTGCAATACTAGATAGTGGACAATCGCACGGTTTGTGCATGATTTGTTAAACTGTGTGAGCTAACCGTGCAACCCACTCGGGAAAGTGTATTTTGAGATTTTCTTCTTTTTAATTGTGGTTTCTTCCCTTAGCCTCCCCCATTATAACCCTATGACCAAAATGCCTCCCAAGGTGATTTTTGGCTCCTCTGAGCGCATCCAAGTGGATTTCAAGGTGGTTTCTTGGTGAATCTTCATAAGGTTAGGGATCCTATATCTATCTTCTTTTCCTTTATTACATTTTCCCGTTCTACTCTAACACTAGTGGGATTTTTTTTTCTGATTTTCATACCTAGGGAGGTGAAAAATTGGGATTTTTCCTTCTTAGGGTCCCTTGTGGCTGTTCTTTCTTCTTGGAACCTTCATGGAGTCATTTCGGTTGGGCGTCGTTGATGCACATACGATTTAAGGTAGGTTTCCCTTTGTAATCACCTTTATAATTTATGATTTGTTGTTTTATTGATTTTTCCACATTCCTTACATGTTAAATATTGTTTTGTGATCTTTGGATATTTTTTTGGTGTTCAGAGTGGTGATTTCTCCCTTATTTTGTGATAAATTCCATTGTTTTGTTAACTATTGCACACCAAGTGTTCGATGAAATGCACAGTAGGATTTTGTGGATATTTTTTGAAATTTAAAGCATGTAATGGATTTGAAAATATATTCTTGACATCTAAATGGTGGTTTTGGGTTTCTTAAATGAATTTATAAATGGGTTTGGATCTTGAAAATAGAATGGCATGTGACGGTGGATTGTTTCCCGTTTGGCATTTTGATCAAAATGGATTTAGCTTGTAAATGTGGTGTGAGTGATTTAAAGGAACTATTTTATAAATGAAAGTGAATTGTTAAAGGTGTTTTTACACTATTTTTTAAAGGTGAATTGGTTCTTTTAAAATGATGTTTTTGTGGGTAATTCTTAAAGGTCCACTTTGAAATTTCATGAAAATGGTGGAAGTGTTTAAGATGAAAAATATCCTTGGAAAATCTCCTTGCCTTATAATATAAATATTTAATAGGTGGGATGTCCTTGATGTGTAATAATTGTGACCCATTTACTTTGTGTGGAATGGGAGATCTTCGGTATAAGCTCCTTTGTGACCTATGAGTTATATAGCAAGAGGCTGGTTCTTCGAGTGACTCAGGTGATGCATGTTGTTGAATTATTATTATGTGTGCATGTGATTGAATGTTTAGTTGGAATCGGTTGGATCACCCCCTTTATATATTATATATGAGAACCTAAAATAGTGATATAGTTTTCTAAGAATTATTGCTGCACTGGCTAGATTATGCACTACTTAGTGGCCCATAGTAGGTGGATACATTGGGTTTATTTCTATGAGATTTTCCCCTCATCCTGTACTGAGTTAGGGTGGTTGGGAGTATTTAGGGTGATTTTGATTTCATCATGCGATGAAGGATTCTGGGGATGGGTCTCATTTATTAGTATGTTCTAGATTATTCACGATCTCCTAGGTTCACTCATGTCTATTGGCACTTAGTTGTTTGCAGTAGATGATTGAGATACTTGGTTACTCATGTGTGTTTATTTCTATTGACCTTATTATGTGTTAATTGTAGTGATATAATGTGTGGTGTATCTCTTTGGAAAGTTATGTGTTGGTTTTTAAAAAGGTTATTAAAAATTTTTTAAAGAAGAAATTTTTTTATACTCTCTTGTACCTATTTTGAAATGGAAACATCACTTTCCCCTTGAAAATGTTAATGTTGATTTGATGGAAAGGAATCTGGATTTGAAATGAAAAATGGAAATGGTTCATGTTTTGTTTTAGAGTGAAACTGTGGAAAATATTATCTTGATATATCATATTTCAAACTTGAAGTTCATGTGTCTTTTATTTTAAAATTAGTGCATTGGGAATAGATTGTTCTGGCATGCCTACTGAGTTTTAATACTCATGCCTATAGTTCTTCTTGTTTTTAGATTGTGGTATAGGTTTCATCTTGGTATCAATTTCTGTGGGTGATGGTTGTTCTTGGTATCAGAGAGTGACCCTCGGGGTCACATGGAGATGTTTTTTGTTTGTTTTCAGTTTGGGTTTGTGTGCAGTTTTTTTGTCTAGTCATTGTACTTCTAGCTTTGTGTAAAAGATGTTCAGTTTGGATATTGTTATATATGTTTTGGGATGATTTTTTATCCTTACACTATTTAGTTTACTTATTTATTATTTGGATAAATCATTCCCTTTGTGTATTTTGTTGATACCCAACACTAGTTTCCAGCCTGGGGGGATCGATAATTCTCTTCAGGCCATGCCACAAATCGACTTGAGTGATCAATTTAGGGTCGACCCAAGTTGGTTCGTGACACCTATGGAATTTGTTCATATACCAAATTCTGTGTATCTTGAGCATCAACTTCATTGAATTCAATATTTCTATCACTATCCTTTTTGAGTATGTTCACCCTCTCAAGAAAGACATCTTTTCTGGTGATAGTCACTTTCTTGTCTGAGGGGTTTTATAGGTAGTATCCATTTGTTTCCTTGGGATACCATATAAAGATACACTTTTTGCCCTAGGGTGCTATTTTTTTTCCTGATAAGGACTTAACAAATGAATCATAACCCCATACATGTGTATATGAAAAATGGTTTCTTTCTACTCCATAACTCAAATGGAATTCCATTTTCCGATTTAGTTAGTACTCAGTTTAATGTGTATTCCATAGTTTGTAATGCATATCCCAAAAGGATAATGGAATATCTGAATGACTCATTATTGGATTTACCATGTCTAACAAGGTATAATTCCTCCTTTCACCAACGCCATTCCACTATGGTGTACAAGGTGGATTGAGTTGAGATATAATCCCAAACTCCTATAAAAATTTGATGAACTCTTGGTTCATATATTCACCACCTCGATCTGATCAAAGCTTCTTTATCTTATTTCTAAGTTGATTCTATACTTAATTCTTGAATTCTTTGAATTTATCAAAGGACTTAGACTTATAATTATCAAGTAGACATAGTCATATCTACCCAAGTCATAAATAAAAGTTATTAAGTTAGAATATCCACCTCTAGCTTCTACTTGAATTGGGCCACACACATCAGTGTGTACCAATCCTAAAAGATCTGTGGACCTTTCAACCTATTCAACTAATGGTGTTTTAGTCATTTTTCCTTATAAAAAATCATGACATCTTTCAAGTGGTTTTAGCTCAGATGAGTCTAAATAACCATCTTGATAGAGTTTTGTCAAACGATTCTCATTTATATAACCAAGATGGTGATTCCATAGATGGGTGTTATACGAGACATGTGAACATGATTCATTATCGATTTACAACACTTGGTTTTCATAATTTAATACATAAAGACCATTATTTAGAAACAACTTTTTATTTACAAACTTGAAAATAAACTCATCTGCATCTAGGAATGATACAAAAATTATGTTCTTGGTAACCATTGTTATATAATAACAATCTTTTAAAAACAAAATCATTATTGTTGGAAATGAAAGGTGGTAGTCACCAATGGCTAGAGCGGCCAGCCTTACACCATTAACAACTCTTAGATCCACCTCTCCTTTGAAAATATTTTGAAATCTACTTGGTTTCTACATTTGGATATAGATGTGATCACCAAAAACTATATCTAATACTCAATGTGTAGATATTGAAAGATTACATTTGATAATGAACACAAATTTAACACCCCCTTGCTTCTGGGTGTAGTTCCTCTTCCAGTATCCTAACTTCACATGAAAAACATACTAACTCATTTTCTTTACCCTACCTTTAGATCTTACTCTTCTTGGAAGAATGGTTCTTGAGAGATTTAGACTATTTATATGTCTTGGGACCCTTTACCTTGTTATTCCTTTTCTTGTTCACTATATGGACCGTTTTTTTATCACACCCCACATCCTTATCCACTTAGCAAATCAAAGTAAGAAGTTACAAAAGACTCTTCCCATTATTACTCATATTATAATTAACAATAAAACTGGAGAAGGTATTGGGAAGTGATGAAAGTATGAGATATGTGCACAACTCAACTAGTAATTTAATCCCTAAGATGTCTAAGAGTTCAATGTATCCAGTAATATTCACTACTAGAAAAATGACTTATAGCCATAGACCTATAGCCACAATTTTAGAGGTTCGTGACTATAGGTTAATTTATAGCCACAATTAAATTAAAACCCATGGTAGTAGGGTTTGATCAACTTACGGTTTCCTCCTCTCCACAACCCCCTCTCACATTACCCTCTTACCGTGACCCTCCTTCCCCTATGGTTCCCCTTGTGACCTCTCCTCTCCCTGAACTCCTCCCCCGACAGTTCCCCTTGAGATGGTGCCCCTCACTGCCACCGAACGAGGCATTCCCACCATGAGCTCTCATCTTTGACCCTCCTCCCATAATGCTACCATTGAACGTCGACACCTCACATCTCCCACCAATTCTTCTCCTAGTTAGCCTCCCCACCTCCTTCCCCATTGCTCCTCTGACATGGACACCCCCCTCCCAATGATCCTCCTCCTCCTTACAGATCTCGAATGATCACAACTCCTAAATTTTCTTACCCACAAAGGTATTTAGGGTTTTCTATTCTATATTGGGTGCCTTATATTTCTTATAATTATACCCCAGAATATAGGCCTTCTATAGTTTTTATTCACTGACACATTATACCAATAATTAATGCATGATGCCCAACTTTCTATCATTAATAATAGTAGAAAACAAATCTCAGTTTCTTTTTATTTGTAATATTCTAGATAGTTTTGAAACCTTTCTTCTTATTTTGAGAATTTTTTAGGGAAAAAGAATTTATATACTTCTTGAAATCCACCTTAAATGATGTGGGGGGTCTATCATCACCCTTCTTCACCCATAACTATCCAGATTTTGATTTGAAACCTACATTAGAAGATGAAGCTACATTAGTACAAACAGATTTATTTGGAAGAAAAGAGTACCTTATTTAATGAGCCTTTGGTTGTTTTTTAGAATATAATATCAATCTCTTAATTTCATTTTTTGATTATTTTTTGTAAAAAATACACTTTTCAATAACTTCTAATTCAATATATCTTTTTCTCAAAACATTTGAAGATTCAACATGGGTTCTTTCCAGATTTATCAAATTCACCTCTAATTAGAGAGCTATTATAGACTTCAAGTGTTTTCAACCTTTCTTTAGATTCACTATTAAAATTTTAAGTCTAATATTAATACACCTTTAACTTTAAAGAGATTTCATATATCTCTTGCACTCTATATGGATAAATTTTGAAAAAAATATTTCAACCACTTCCTTATCAAATAGAATTATTTTCAAATTTTTATCAATTAGTTAAATATTTTTATTGTAAAGTGACATAGATTTATTCTTTAAATATTTAAAATGGGTGGATTTTCCCTATATAGATTTAATTTCTTATCTTAATCTTTCATATGTTGTGTGATGACATACATATATGAAACTTCTTGGTCAAAGCATTCTCCATCTCTTTATCCTATTGTTCCAGCTATGATTTTTTATAAAATAGTTCCTTTATAAAACCATGTATATTGGTTACTACCTCAATAGGTAAATTCTTCAAATAATCTTTAACTTTAATGTATAATTATTCAATATTTTTGATAGAATCATTTTACTGAGAATCTCTATAACTCGAACTTACCCTTCAATATGATCACTATCAAATTTTTTTTGACATTGATACTTATCACATTGATCAACTTCTAATAATCATTGTTATTTCTTGGTTTTTTATATTTTTATCAATTTATTTTTCTCTATATTCTTTCTATTTTTCATTTTTTTAGTTTCCACTTCCACATTAGCTACAACGGGAGTAGGAACTGAATTCTCCATATGAATCTCTCATGTAAACTCTCCAAATATGCACTTCATATATTTTGATAGAATTCACTGGGATAGAAAAATTAATAAAATCAAGGAATACATGTCCAACTATGATATAATTAAGATAAAAAGTAGCTACAGTTAGTGGTAACCTTCTACTATAATACTAATTGAGGTGCCCGGTAGATCATATGTTCACACTAAGAGGGGGTAAATCATGTGTGACTTGATTTTACTAATTCATCATCACTTACACCATTACCCCTTTTATTTCAATTCTTTGTCACATCTTGGGATGAATATATATGTTTATATTACCCTATCACATAAACCACATACAAACATAAACTAAATGAAGCAAAACATAAGTATTTTTACATTATTCACCCCCAAGGTGGGTGACTATGTCTTACATAGGTTCATATCAATATTCAAGACATTGATTATTTACTCATAAAATAAAGTTATTATGATAGACAATCTATCAAAATGAATGAACACAAATTATAATAGTGGGTTTTTTCCTATTAGTTTTTTTATACTGGTATCCCACCAGTGTTCTTTATATGAGATTCTACCAGATAGAGATATCTTATAAAAAAATTTAGTTTATTATACTAGAATCTCACTATTCCTTCAATGGTCTTACAACCACCACTGAATATGTCTTAAACTTCTACAAGACTCCGATGAAGTGATATATTATCTTTTTTATTCAATTATTAACTCACTAATATTCTATAATTTAGTATAATCAGTGTTTATCACCTTCAATATGTAGTTCACATGTCCTGATCTTCTATATAGATCACTAGAATTTCTCACATCAGCACACCGCTATAAGTCTCTGAATGCCTCTAAATGTAATTAATAACACTGTATGCAATTTATCCCAGTACTCCTTATAATTTTTATAAGATAACACTTACACTTCAGGTCACTGTAAATGTATATCGCATTAGTGCTTTCATGCAATTCAAACAAATAACATGAGATTCATCTCTCTATTACACTCTTTCAAATCACATTGCTTTATATAAGAACTATACATGACAAAATTGTTCTTTACATAATATGAAGACACAAAAACTATTCTATAATAAGATCTTAATCTCATGGAATAATAATTCTTCTGAACATAACATACTGTTAGTGTATTACTTAGGAACTGGCTTGCAAAATAAATCTTCATATAGTCATTAAATAATTAAAAATTATCAATAAAACAATACATGGTTCTCTTTCCAAAGCACATATCTATTTACAATATCTATTTTTCTATCAATATTTGAACCTTACCTCCCTCTATATTGGGATCAAAAATTAATATCAAAGTCTATCCCTTTAAGATTTTTACTTCATTGATTCTTTTCCCCAAACCATTCTTGATATCATTTACATTACTACTTGGAGAATTTAATCAGTTAATGTGTTATTTCCATTGATAATATCCATAGAAAAATGAAATCACTTAATTCATTGGTAGAAATTATTTTATATGAATGGTATTATAAATCATCCACACATGAGAATAGACAATTGAAAATTTTAGAGGTATTTCATTAGTTGAGATTAGTTTCTAGTATCTAAACTATGAAAAGATTATTAACCTTTATATAAAATGCATACATAAAATTAATATGTTAGATCACACTTCTTCGATTAAAAAAAACTATAAAACTTTTTAAGATTTTGATTTTATTTAACACATTACAAATTTATGTCAAGATAATCAGATTAGAAAAATTGATCAAATGGTATCCAATATCATTCTCATTTTCACCATGATGTGGTGTTATACTCCATGATTAAAAATCAACAATGGAATGGTTTCCTTAAACTCTATATAGTATATTGTCATCCTTTTACACACTATGGTATATTATATGGTTTATATTTTCAAAATGTCTCAAAATTTCAATAAATCATTGTATAATTAATACAAAACATCACAACTCATTGTGAATCCATCCAAACACTTTTGGTAATTGATTATTATTATCTCTTAGATTTCATATAAAATCTTTTTAATATAATCAATCCTCATTATTGAAACTTATGTGTGGATATTCATGATTTTTTATAATTTGAAACATTTATCAAATCCCTAAACCACAATTTTAATATATTTGTTATGATTTTTTATGAACATGTTATTGATGATTACTTATTATATTATGAAATAATACATATCATGTTAAGTAATTTTATAGATTATTTATTTATTGTATGTTTATATGCATCATAATGGATAGATACTGGATGTCAATGTTGATCGGATCACTGATGAATTTTAGAAGGAGTTATGATATTTTTTGGACTTTCATTCACTAATGATTTAGATGATGGATTGACTCGATGCCCGTGTTTTGATTTTGTTATAAGACCATGGTTAACTCCTAAGAATGAGTTACCATATCACTAAACATGGTTTCCAAAAAAATTATCATGTCTGGTATCACAATGGAGAAAAATCTCAAGTTGTGAATGACATCGATTCAGCAGAAAGGATTGGTATGAAAAATCTGATTCCTGATTAGTTTCCTTTTGTTTCTAAAGCAAATTCCTCATGTAGACCAGTGAAGAAGGAAATGAATACCAAAACACAATTTGGGTCTATTAATCAATATGATGACTTTGAGAATGTTAGAAAGATGATGGAAGATGAGAATACCCCAATATATCAGGCATGTGAAAAAAATGAGAAAACTTGAGATTTTAATGAGATTATATCATGGGAAAACAATGTATAGATTTAGTAATATTTCATTCAAATATCTCCTTACATTTATTATATATTTATTTCTTGATGATGTATTTATTCCAGAAAATGATTACATGGAATCAAATTCGGTTAAAACATTTGTATTTTCATCTATTAAGATTCATTCTTGGCCCAAATATTGTTGTTTGTTTTGGAAGGAAAATGCAAAGTTGAGTTAGTAAAAATAGTGTGACACATCAAGGTAGAGGACTAATAAAGAAAAAACTAAATCTCGCATACTAGAGAAAGTGATGTGTCACTTCCCTTTAATTCCTAGGATTTAAAAACTTCTTATGTTAGAAAAAATGGAAAGAAATATGAGATGGAATGAAGATGAAAGAAATAAGGATAATGATGAAATAGTGCATCCTATATATGGGTTGGATTGGAATAAATTTGATAGGTTACGTCCTAATTTTGTAGCTGACCCATGAAATGTTAGATTGGAATTATCTTGTGATGGTTTCAACCCATTTCTCCAAATGCATAATGTACATAGTACTTGGCCTATTTTAATTCACATTTATAACTTTACTTTATGGATATGTATGAAGAAACCATTTACTATCATGATTATATTGATATCTAGACCTAGTGATCCGGGAAATGATACTGATATATACTTGCAGGCATTAATAGATGAGTTAAATGAGCTTTGGATTGTTGGTGCACAAGTGTACGATGTATTCAGGAAGGAGTAATTTATGTTTTGTGTAGCTTTATTATAGATGATAAATGATTTACCTGCTTATGGAATGAATTCTAGTTAGAGTATTAAAGAGAAATTATCCCGCCCTATTTGAATGAAAAATACACTTCCCCAAAGATTAAAGTTTTAACAAACTTTCAGCTTCATAGAGCATTGACGATTTCTATCGATGGATCATCCTTACAGGAAAAATCAGAGATAGTTCATAATGCCATTGAGACATATGAGAAACCTCAACGAATTCCAGGGAATGATATTGTTAAAGAAATTGATGATTTGAATTATGTTATTGGAAAAAGTCAATCGAATATTAAAAATCAAAAACATGTTAATTCAAATTACAATAGAAATTGGAGAAATAAAATCATATTCTTTGAGTTTCCATGTTGGCCATTGAATTTATTACGTCATTTTTTGGATGTAATGAATATCAAGAAAAACATTTATGAGATGTTACTTGCTACTATTTTAAATGTCAAAGGCAAAACAAAATACAATTTTTGGTCTCATCACGATTTGATGGATTGGGGTATAAGAGCAAGACTTCATACTGAGTTAATTGGTCAAAATAGGTGGAAAGTCCCTTTTTCCTATTATTTGATGGAAAATGTGGACAAGAAACAATTTCTTCTGGTCTTGTAAAGTTTGAAGGTTCCAGATGGTTATTCAAGTAATATTTTAAAATGGGTGAATACACAATATGTGAGACCAAAATCTCTTAAAACCCATTATTACCATGTCTTGTTACATGAGTTGATTCCCATTTCCATTAAACATTTAAATTCACATAATGTTAGAGTTGCTATGATTAAGTTATGTCATTTTTATCAAGACCTCTATGCCAAAATACTGAGCAGATGTGTTTAAATTTTTTAGATAGATGCATCAATTATTCTTTACGACTTAGAGAAAATTTTCCCACCATCATTTTTATGATGTATGTTACATTTGATTATGCATATTCACATATAAGTTCGTTTTGGTGGTCCTGTTATGAGTCGATGGATGTATCCTATAGAAATAATGATGTTTACATTGAAATCTTATGTGAGAAATAAATATCATCCATTTAGCACAAGAATTCATGGATTTCTATTCATCGTACTTGGATAACATCACTAAGAGGTCTAATAGACTAACGAGAACTAAATATGAGTAATATGATCCCATTGAGATTAATTTCCTTAAAAGAACCAAATAGGAAGATATCTGGATCGTACTAATTGTGTACTTTAAGTAGGTAAGAGTGGGAAATGGATTATCGTATAGTATTATTCAACTATGGTGTGCTTGATGATTATATCAAGCAAGTAAACTAATAAATATGAATTTTTTTATTATGTGATTTATTTATATCTTCTAACATTTTAAGTCTTTAATATCTGTAGAGAACATTTAGAAAATATAAAAAAGTGACATATCTCTCTATCTATTAAGAGGAAGGAACTGTTGCACAACAAAGAATTTGTTGCTTAGTTGAAGTCAAAGGTAATAGATTTTTTTCTTCTCATAACATAATCACATGTCTCTATTTAATATTTGATGTTAATATCTTTTTGGTTTTAACTCTACCAATGAATGAAGTATCATATGAAATAAGAGCATTGTACTTTGGTCCAAACGATTTAGTACATGATTGTAAGGAAATGGTTGTCAATGGATTTAATTTTTTTATAAATAGCTGTGCAACAAAAATGGAAACCCAGTATGAAGGTGTCATAATAAGTGCCACAACAGATTGTTATACGAGTACATCAGACATACAAACTTGATCAGAAAATATATCATATTACAATGTTATTGAAAGAATCATTTTATTAGATTACTATTCACATGGTCATGTCGTAATGATGAAATGAAAGTGGTTTGATTCAATGACACAACAAGGAATTCATATTGATAAATTTGGATTTAGAGTGATTGATATAAATCTCTACCTTCATACCGATGAACCTCATATTCTTTCATTACAACCTAGATAGGTGTTTTATATAACTAACCCATTACAATAACAATTTGGTGTTATTATTTATATCATTTATATACATATTTTTGATGAATACATGGATGAAAATGATGTTGTGAATGAACTTGTCAGTATTTATTCAAATGTTTCATTTGATGACACAAATGATTCAATTGTTAGAACATATTGTGAACCAGAAATTGTCAAAGATCACACATAGCGCTAACACATTTGTAAGTATTTACCTGATATTATCACAATATTGTATGTGTTTTTATAAAATTTCATAAATGATATCAAATTAACTAGTATATTTTATACCATTGTAGAATATAAAACTATTAATAGCCCGATCAATTTATGTTTAAGCACATATCATGTTATTATTGAACATAAAAAAGTCTTGATATTTTATCAATATAAATATCACACATGAAAATGTATCTCATTTTTTTATGATACAATTGTATTATTTAAAAATTTTCATTATTTATATTTATTTGAGAATATAATTTTAAATTTATAGGTCAAAATGTCTGATTATGATGATACTAGAAGAAGTATAATAATTTAGAGAAATGAACAACGTATGTATCCTTTGGGAACCACTATAAGTACAATTTATATTTTAATATTATGGTCTTTCATTTTATTTATTTGTTATCGTTTGTTTTATTTTATCATCTATGTTATTTTAGGCTACATCATTGAGGAGACTGTTGGATTATGCCACTAAGGCTGATAGTATGGAGGGGGGTACTGCTATGACTGATTCTACAGTTCAACCTACTACTATTCCACTTAAGTCACCAGGATGTCATCCTCACATTATGCCACCTCCATATTATCCATATCCACCTTTTCCATATCCATTTTCTCCCGTACCAACATCAAATGGTAGTTCTTAGACTCCCATCCCTCCTTATTTTCCATTCCCACCATCCACTATATAGGGAACTGTGCCTCCATATATCCCACTACTATATCCATATCCACCCTCATTTGTACAGGATTATCCATCAGGTTTTCTCCCTCTACCGGTACACTTATCATCATTGTAAGGACCCAGACCCTAGTTTCCCTGAGTCTGTGCTAAAAATATGTTGTGTAATTTTTTTTATAAAAAAAACTAAATAATTACACAACATACTACATAGAAAAGGATCTTTTACCAACCCAGGTTTTGGAGAATTAGAATTCCAGTAATACATTTATATAAAAATGTACAAAATTTAGTAAACATTAAGCAAAGTAACATTAGAGAAATGCTTCCACATTATAAATTAATCATATCACTTCCACTAAACCAGTAAGATTAATTTAAATACATAGGGTGAGCGAAAAATTCTCAGTAAGGGGTTTTCAAAACAACTAAAATGTTCTTTTAAAAACATCTCTTGAAATTTGTACAAACGTACATAAATACATATTTTCACAAATACTTGAATATATATATATATAGAAAAATACTATTTCACAAATACTTATACTTGGAAAACCATTGGGGGTTCTCCATTGAAAATATAAATTTTTCTATGGGACATTAATAATACTTTGTAGTCCATATCTAAAATCCATAGCATGAGGCCATAGGTCTTAACTTAGACTTACGGGTTTACTCCCCATAATGTCTCTTAATTTACTATTACCGGTTTTTGAAAACATTTTCTCAGGGTCCTTCCCTACTCATCTCTATCCCAAAACATTTCAAAATAACTACATAGTAATAATTCCTTTAAAAGAGAGTCATCAACATATTCATGAAAGTTTCTAAAATCATTTGGAGAATCCCATACTTGAAAATATTTTATCAGTTAAGACCCATAATTGCTAGAAACATGGATTAAATGTGTTCATGTACACATAATGTTGGTAATGCCATGGATGAACTAGATGATGGCCATACCTATTCATGTATGACATGAAAGATGATGCAGATGCAAGTATGTGCAAGAAATGATAACTTGTTCCATAATTCCACATAAAATGATAAGTTTTGTCCCATAAAATTTAATCAATCAAAGCATCTATAGGATTTTAAAATCATTAATCATTAGTTTGAAGGTTATCAAACACCATAACTTTCAAATAAATGAGAAGGGTTAACTAAAATTATGTTTTTTATACCTAAATGCATATATATATATGTATATATATACACCACTAGATATATATATATACTTATATATGTATATATAACAAACTTTGAAAACCATGATAATTTCAAATAAACATAGGTTCTTAAAAATATGATTCAAGTCAAAAGAACCCATATTAAGTTTATGTATAAAAATACTGAAAATATTGGACTATACATGTGTGTATATATGTATATATATACACACATACAATTCCTTATTTATAAATCCATACTTGATAATAAAAAACATACCCTTGAAACTATAAGTTTTTAGGGAAAGATTGTTTAAAACAAGTAGACTTATTATATGTGTAATTAAGACTAGGAAAATATAGTTTCAAACAAATATGTATATATATAGCTTGTATATACATATATGTTTTTAAAATCAAACAAAAATAATAAAATTCCCTTACTTGATTCAGTTTAGGATAGGCGGAGTGTTTCTAGAACTCAGAGAGAAAGAGAGAGCATGGAAGATAGAATTTTCAAGTAACAACTTGGGTGCAAAGTGAGGTTTAAAAAAAAAACCAAGTTTTAAATTGCTATTCCATATTAACCATAGATAACCCAAACTAAAACATTAATTATCACAAATCAATGAGTAACAGGTTGATTGACACCCTAAAGTTATAAAAAAATGAAACCATGGGGGAGATCCGAGTTAGGGATGGTGATTGTTGGCTTAAAATAATCACCCTACTTGGAAATAATTGAAGAGATTATGATGAGGGTGGAAAAGATGGTGTCACGGGAAATAGGGGATGGATAAGGGCTAATGACCAATGGTGTGATGGTGACTAGTTCAGTTCAGCATGAAGGAAGGAGAAAATAAGGGATGACCAAGATTAAATCTAGTCCGATCTAAGGGTTTAAAACAACCCTAGTTATTTTTAACAAAGGAGGTCGTGCGACTGATCGATGGATGACTAGGATTTATCTATGGATTTGATCGGACGAACATGGTGAATCCACATGTTTTAAAAGATATGGGCGACTGTGATTAGATCTTGGCTTGATCAGATGGATATGGTTAAACATGTGATTTTAAAATAGGCTAAACGGTCTAGATCAGGCAGAGCCAGATTAGACGGTTGAGAGAAATGTGGCGGTTGAAATACAGTGGTGGGGGTTTGAACACTAAACCAATGTGGATGGTCAGGATCTCATGTGGTGAGATCATATGGCTTAGATCACATCCTATGGATAAAATTCTTCCCACATCGAAACGAAGTGGGATTCGCAGCTTCCTTATAAGCTTTGGTGTGAATTTCTATACCTCAATGACACAATCACACACTCATGGGTTCCTTATACATGGGACCCCACCCATGGGCTTCATCCTACCCTTACGTGTGCCTAACCAATCCCTATACATGGGTTCATGCACATGTTGATTATGTTATGCACCATGTTTGCCTACTGCTCAAGCCTCCCTGGCAGGGGTAGACACCTCCCTACTGGGGTCGACCCCTTGAGGGTCCTCTAATACTGGATTGAGGTGTCTCTCTAGCCTAGAGTTGGTTCTAAAAATTTTAAATACTTAAGATTTATAAAATTTTTAGATAATGAATAAAATTTTAAGATTGTTTTCCATATTAACATCTCCAATTGACATTACTAGTTAATTAAACCATATTTAAATCACAACTAAGTATTTTTAATTTAAAAATACTAAAAACTCATGCTTAATTCAATTACCCATGTTATATCAAACCATTGTATTGTTTCAAAACATTTAAAAAATTTAACATAATTGAACACATAAAATACTAATGTTTATGTCCAAGTTATAATTAAAAGACATAATTTTATTTAATAGAATATACTATTTAAACACACCCAATGGCTATAAAACCCAACAATCACTTTAAAACCCCAAAGTCTACTTATAACGGTCATTTTAAGCCATATAAATACCCATTCAAGGTATTAAAAGGATCAATATAATTTCTTATTTTAAGAGGGTGATGCTCTATATTCCTTTGAATCTGTGTATTTTTAATATTCTTCTCACTATTTTTTTTGTTATGGTAGATTCAAGGGATGAAGGCTACACACTCAGTCTCATCATGATGTTGGGAGGTCTTCCATTTATTCTACTGGGTCTTGCGATGAGCTTTCTTGAGTAGTTGTAATCTCGTGTATCAATGTAATATTTCAGTGTTTGAATAAAATGTTTCTATTTGTACTTAGTGTATTTGAAATAAAACACACTAATTCAAATTAAAACCAAAATAATAATAATAATAACTAAAAATATTATTATTATAGTTATAATTAAGTTCGGGGCGTTACATTCTCCCCCTCTTAAAAGAATTATGCCCTCACAATTTATTATACTCATACATTCCCATCAACACCAACCTTCTAACATCATCCTCTATATCCTTACAAAAAATATTTTATTATTATTAATTAAAAAAATTTGAATGAAAAAAATTTAATTTATACCTTTACTAGGTCCACCACCATGGATAATCTGCTGATGACCTCAAGTGGATTCCCATAGTAGTTTTTAGTTCCTCAATTTCTTTGGCCCAGATATACCTCAAACAACTAGGATCAAACCCACGCATAAAACACCTAGGTTTCCAGAGGGAGGCATGGGAGGTGTGGAGATCAAAGATTTCATAATGGACTCGTTCCTTATAGATTTTTCAAACTACTTAATTTCTAAAAGTCTGATGTCATACAATATCCCATACATACTAAAACTAAAAACTTGTAAGAGATATGATGCATGAAGGTCACACTCCATTGCAGCTTCTCATAATTTTCCTAAGGATAGGTAATTCTTAGACAGAGTGAAATATAGGAAGAGACCTTCATGGTACTTTCCTCTATTCCTATATTCTTCAAGTTGTGAATTTTCAATACAGTGATAGAAGAAACTCTCTCCTTGGTATAATCAAAGTATATTTGGGTTGGTTGACACATGGAAGAGGTGTTTGCAGGACATACGTAGGTTTGTAAAAGGCCGATATTCTTCTAAACATGATTTGACAATTATGGTCTCAAACAGCTCAGTAGGAAGTGACAAGAGGTTAGTTGGTGAAACCTATCCTTCCATCTAAAAATTTAAGAAATAGATTTTTCTTAAGAATACATACTTAAATTAGCAGTTTTATTCTAATTTTCAAAAGTTCACTAGGCTGTTCCTCTAATACCAATTGTAAAGACCCAGACCCCAGTTGCTCAGAGTCTGTGCTAAAAATATGATGTGTAATTTTTTTTATAAAAATAACTGAATAATTTTGCAACATAGTACATAACAGAGGATCTTTTACCAGCCCAGGTGTTGGAGAATTAAAATTCCAGTAATACATTCAGATACAAAAGTACAAAATTTAGTAAACATTAAGCAAAGTAACATTAGTGAAATGCTTCCACATTATAAATTCATCATATCACTTTTAATAAACCTGTAAGAGTAATTTAAATACATAGGGTGAGTAAAAAATTACCAGTAAGGGGTTTTCAAAACAACTAAAAAGTTCCTTTAAAACATATCTTAAAAGTTTTACAAACATACATAAATTCAGATTTTCACAAATACTTGAATATATATATATATATATAGAAAAATAGTATTTTAAAAATACTTATACATATAAAGACACTGGGATTCTCTATTAAAAATATTAATTTTTCTATGGGATGTTAACAGTAATTTTCAGCCCATGTCTAAAATCCATAACATGAGTTCTAGGTCTTAACTTAGACTTATGGGTTCACTCCCCATAATGTCTCTTAATTTACTAGTGCCAATTTTTGAAAATGTTTTCTCATGGTCCCTCCCTTCTCATCTCTATCCCAAAACATTTCAAAATAACTACATAGTAATAATTCCTTCAAAAGAGAGTCATCGAAATATTAAAAAATGTTTCTAAAATCATTTGGAGAATCCCAGGCTTGAAAACCTTTTATCAGTTAAGACCCATAATTTTTAGAAACATGGTTTAAATGTGTGCATGTACACATAATGTTGGTAATATCATGGATAAACCAGATGATGGCCATACCTATTCATGTATGACACAAAAGATGATGCAGATAAAAGTATGCACAAGAAATGATAACTTGTTCCATAATTTCACATAAAATGATAAGTTTTTTCCCATGCAATTTAAGCAATAAAAGTTTCTATAGGATTTTAAAATCATTAAGCATTAGTTTGGAGGTTATCAAACACCATAACATTCAAATAAATGAGAAGGTTTATCTAAAATTAATTTTTTAATACCTAAATGAATATATATACACATATAGTTCCTTGTTTATAAATCCATACTTGATATTAAAAAACATACCCTTACAACTATAAGTTTTTAGGAAAATATTATTTAAAAGAAGTAGACTTATCATATGCATAATTCAGACTATGAAGATATAGTTTCACACAAATATATACATATATATATATCTTGTATATACATATATGTTTTCAAAATCAAATGAAAATAATAAAATTCCCTTACTCGATTCAGTTCAAGAGAGGTTGAGTGTTTCTGGAACTAAGAGAGAAAGAGAAATCTTGGAAGATGAAATTTTCGGGTAACAACTTGGGTACAAAGTGAGTTTTTTAAAAAAAATCCAAGTTTTCAATTGCTGTTCCATATTGACCATAGATAACCCAAAAAAAACATTAATTAGCACAAATAAATGAGTAACAGGTTGATTTACACCCTAAAATTATAAAAAAAAAGAAACCATGGGGGATATTCGAGTTAGGGATTGTGATTGTTGGCTTAAAATAATAACCCTCCTTGGAAATAATTGAAGACATCGCAATGAGGGTGGAAAATATGGTGTCATAGGAAAGAGGGGATGAAGAGGGACCAATGAATAATGGTGCTATGGGGATGAAGGGATGATCGGGATTAAATCTAGTCTGATCCAAGGGTTAAAAATAAACCTAGTTATTTTTAACAAAAGAGGTCATGTGGCTGATCGATGGACAACTAGGATTCAACTAGGGATTTGATCGGATGACCATGGTGGATCCATGTGTTTTAAAAGAGATGAATGACCATGATTAGATCTCGTCTTGATCAAGAGACTATGGTCAAATGCATGATTTTAACATAGGATGAAAAATCTAGATCAGGATGAGCCATATAGAATGGCTGAGAGAAACACGGTGACTGAAACACGATGGTGGGGGTTCAAACACTGAACCAATGTGGATGGTCAGAATCTCGTGTAGTGAGATCAGATTGCTTAGATCGCATCTAGTGGAAAAAACGCTTCCCACATCAAAATGAAGTGGGATATGAGGCTACCTTATAAGCTTCGGTGCGTGATTCCATACCTCAATGACACAAGCACACACTCATGGGGTCCTTATACATGGGACCATACCCACGGGCTTTAGCCTACCCCTTGCGTGTGCCTGACTAGGCCCTATACACAGGTTCGTGCACGTGTTTCCTATGCTATGCACCCGGTTTTCTTACTGCTCGAGCCTCCCAGGTGCGGGTAGACACCTACCTACTGGGGTCAACCCCTTGAGGGTCCTCCAGTACTGGATTGAGGTGTCTCCCTGGACTAGGGTTGGTTCCAAAATTTCTAAATACTTAATATTTATAAAATTTTTAGATAATGAATAAATTTTTAAGATTGTTTTCCATATTAAATCTGCAATTGACATTATTAGTTAATTAAACCATATTTAAATCATAACCAAGTCTTTTTAATTTAAAAATACTAAAAAACTAGTGCTTAATTCAATTACCCATGTTATATAAAACCATTCTATTGTTTCAAGACATTTAAAAAATTTAACATAATTGAACACATAAAATATTAATGTTTTGGCCAATTTATAATTAAAAGACATAATTTTATTTAACCAAAAATACTATTTAAACACACCCAACGACTATAAAACCCAACGTTCACTTTTAAACCCTAACGAATACTTATAACGGTCATTTTAAGCCATATAAATACCCTTTCAAGGTATTCAAAGGATCAAGATCATTTCTTATTTTAAGAGGATGATGCTTTACATTCCTTTGACTTTGTGTATTTTTTCTATTATTCTCACTATTTTTTTGTTATGGTGGATTCAAGGGATAAAGGATACACATTAGGTCTTGTAGTGATGTTGGTAGGTCTTTCTTTTATTCTACTTGGTTTTGCGATGAGTTTTCTTGATTAGTTTCAATCCCTTGTATTAATGTAATATTTTAGTGTTTAGATAAAATGTTTCTCTTTGTCCTTAGTGTATTTGAAATCAAACACACAAATTTTCATTAAAACCAAAATATTAATAATAATAACTAAAAATATCACTATTATAATTATAATTAAGTTCGGGGTGTTATAATCTTCTACTATACAGAGTACTCCTACTGTAGATATCACACTTACCGCAAAGGCTACTCCCCCTCCTCTAGAAATAGCACTTCAGGGTTCAGAAAATCCCCCATCTATTGGTATGTGTTTAAACATTACTATTAGTGATTAATGATAAATTCATATATATTATTTTCCTTTATTTTTTTTCATGATTAGCTCCAGCCCCTACTAGAAAATGAGGCCACACAAAAAATGTGATAGGTATGGAATCGACACACACAAATCATGGTGCATACAACTAGAACAGTGCTATAATTTAAAAAAATGGTATGGGATGTAAAAGATTTATGAGAACACTTGGTAGACACAACAATATCATTTCGGTTTAACCAATATGTTGGAGGGAAGTTGGAGAAAAAAATAAAGAACAATTCATGGATATAGATCTGATTAAGTAATGTTAATCACCTTATATATATATATATATTAATTTATAATATATTCTTGAAAAATATTTTGTCCATTCTAGCTCTGATATAATTTTCCCGATGGTCAAAATTCCAAGGATGCAAGGTTAATGGAATTACGTGAAATGGGGCGATTGTATAAGTATGACGTATATTTTGGTTGGAAAAAGAGAGTTGGTATAGAGTTATAAGAAATACCAATGATTCATGATTTCCCAATATCACAATATAAATTGATGATCAACTATTGGAAGAGTCTAGGGTTTAGGTTATTTGTTAAATATATATATATATATTCATTAATTTATTTGAAAATGATTTTTAAAGTATAAATTACTTGTTTTATTTATGTTAATGAAATTATATAATAATTTTTTATAAGATAAATTAGAAAAAAATAAAAGAAATAAGAGTGGAATGAAACACGTTTATACTCATGGACACACATCACTCCCAGATAATGAGCAAGAACCAGTAATATAACATTAAAAAATATTTATCTTGGTTTAGTGAAATTTTTTTGAATTCCAATTTTGATTTATTTCTTTGTTTTTTCCAGAAAAAGGAATTAAATATTAAGGGTTGCGTTCTTCACTCTACTTTGTTTTGTAAAAGTAAAAAAAAGAAATATGGTACTATGAAAAATACTGACACCGAGAAGAAGATTTTAATTATATTTGAATTTATTTTATTTTGACTGAATTTAATTCATTATATTATTTTATCATTTTAATTTATGTTATATATTAATAAAAAAAATGCTTTAGAGGCATTGGAAGAAAAAGAACCCGACAATTTGGCCCCAAATGATCATCTACATCAGTTATTAGGAGATGAGTATCAGGGTAGAGTGCATTGTCAACTTGGGAAGAAAATTGTATGATCTTGATATTGGTCTTACGATAATGTTTCTTCGAGTACCAATTCTAGTTTGGTTATAGTGGATCAAATGAATGATGCAATCAAATAAGTAGCGCACAAATCTGAAAAGGCGATAACTAAAAATATGATGAAAGTTATGTCTGTCCTTTCTTCTACACTTCCACCAGAATAAGCTGCAATGATTGATGCCTGTTTGATGTTGATGCATTCTGATTATGTAGATTCCTCTACTGGAGCCATAGTTGGAGTCAGATCCGAAGCTAGAGCTAGACCCAGTGCCAGTGCCAATGATAGTACCAATGCTGCTGATGATGATGATGTTGGTGGTGTGAGAGGTGGTGATGGTGTTTTTGTAGGAGGCACACATGAGGGTTATCATGATTCTAATTATACTAATATTTAGACTTTCTATTGTTGTAAATAGTATTTTTGGGTTGTTAATATGTGGAATTTTATTATGAATTTAAGTTTGATTATTAAAATATTAAATTGTATTGCGGTGTTTCTTTATGTTTCTACATATATTTAATTATTGTATTATGATGTATATTTTTTTATTTAGTAGTTAAGTATTATTATTATTATTATATTGAATTATATCCTCCTCTGACGTGACCACAGTACCTTCTCACCGACGCTGATTCGAGGCGGCCCTTCTACCTCTTCCGGCGCACCTCCAATGGTATGTAGTCCAATTTTCCATTTTTTTCTGATTATTATCTCTTTATACTATTAGTTTCTCCCTCTCATTTTTTTATCTTTTTAATTTCTTCTATAGGCGAACCCATTCCGACACACCTTTGATGGTATGTTTTTTTATAGCATGAAACTTCGGTGTTATAGACATATTTTCAAATATATAAGATTACATAAATTAGTTTAATTTATGATTTATAACTAAATTTTTTTCTATTCTAATATGCTCTTTTTTGTTCCAGGATTATTATAATTGGGCTATAGAAATATCTAATCGAGTAAAAATGCACAACCATACTAAGAGGCTGAAGAGTTGTGGAAATAGGTTGGATGTTTTAAGCATTCTATGCTTTGGATTAAAGTCACATAAATGTTATATAATCAATATTCCTATTTAATTTTCTAGGTAGAATAAAACTATGAAAGTGCTGTACAACTCAACTGGAATAGTCTCCAGGCATGTTATAAATATATATATTTTTTGTTCCCATTTGATTATGTTTATCTTTATCATAATTGTGCATGTTAATATATTTCATATAGAAATGGGTACTGGAATAATATTATACCAACCAAAGGAAACCATGATATCTATCCATGAATTATGGGTAAATAAAAAGAGCATACTACCATTAGAGTTACAAAAGAAGTCTCAAATGATGGAAATTCTGTTTGGAAGAGTTTGATACCTTGTGAGTATCCCCAATAATAGATGATTTATTGTGATTTTCCTCTTTTAATTTATATGTTCTTAGTCTATGTAAGTGTTTTCTATGATAATTATTATATAATTAAAGAGATGGTTGTAGTAAAAAACATGAAGAATATGTTATGATCGGTGGTTAAAGCTTTATGAATAGAGAGTTTAGAGTTCTAATGTATTGGAGAATATGTACTAGTATGATATTGATATTGATAGATGAAATTATTATTTAAAATAGTTGGATGAATGTTTTATAATGGATGAATTTTATTTTTAAACTTCCTAGATCCATTTGAAATAGTATATAAATTTGGAGTTGAGAGAAGAAAATTCAGAAAAGGTATCCAATTTATGAGTCATCTAGGACTCTGTATGAGCCATTTTCAGTTCTATATATGTTTTTATTCCCTAAAAATATGATTCATTACTATCAATTCATGATTAATTGAATATAATGTAATTTTCATTGGCCTCTGAATATGTGTGATTTTGAGTTGTGTATGTGTGATTTACTTTGTTTATGTTTCATGAAACTCTTATGAAAAAATGAGTAAAATTCATACCAAAATATGAGATTTTGAGATTGAATATCCAAATAATAAATTATTTCGGATGCTTCTTAGATTGTTTTACATGAATAAAAACATCAAAAATAAATTTTGATACATTTTATGAATGTTGGAGGAGTTGATCTTCATGTTGATTTGAATAAGATCAAATATACATGAAGATTTAAAAAGATATTTTAAAGTATAAATGACAATAGTTCTAAAATAATTTAATTCTTATGAAATATATTAATATGATACTTGTGCTATTCTGAAAAGATCAAAATATCATGAAGATATGTGATTTCATTATCCAATCTTGGTTTGAGTGTTGTGTCATGAAGTAGTTATTCATGTCATGAGTTGAATGATGAAGAAAATTTTGAGATGGTTTAGTGAGAAAGACGAGTTAGACATTTCGAGAGTGCATAATTCAAGAAATACTACTTCAAGAATCAAGAATACATGTTGTCTAGGAAAAATGGGAAGATATAAAAAGTGGGGGGAACTCCTGGAATTTCTTAGGATACAATAATTAAAAGAAAAAAGGAACTTCGACATCATGGGGAATTCCACTACTACTACCTTATGAGTGTTTTTGGATACTTCTATTCTTAAGTGTGTCATGCCATATGAGAGCTCATCCATGATTGTCAAACATGTCAACAGCTGACCCGTATGGCCATGATGCATCGAATATGGTTACATGAAACAACCTTGAGGGTGCAGTACAACTAATTATTGATATGGGTGGTGGTATGTTTGATAGAGATCTTGTTAATCTTACTGGTGTTGCACGAGGGTGCATAGGGGGGGTGTAGGGTGGGGTGGGGGTGATGGGGGTGCAAGGTGGGGTGGGGTGGGGTGGGGGTGCTAGTGGGGTGTTGGGGGGGGGGAGTGCTGGTGTTTTGTGTGGGGGGGGGGGGGGCATGGGGGGAGTCTACAAGGTGTGTGTGTGTGTGGGGGGGGTGCTGGATGGGTGTTGGAGGGGGGATAGTTTTGTGAAAAGGGGGTAGAGGGGGTTGGAGGGTGGGGGTGGGGGGAAGAGGGGGGGGGGTGCAGGGTGGGGGTGGGGGGGAGGGTGTAGAGGGGGTACTAGAGGGTGGGGTGGGGGGGGGGGTACTGGTGGGGTGTTGGAGGGTGGGGGGTGCTGGTGTGGTTTTGGAGGGGGGGAGTGCTGGTGGGGTATTGGAGGGGGGGGGTGCTGGTGTTGTTCAGGGGGGTAGAGGGGTTGTAGGGTGGGGGTGAAGTGTGGGTGGTGAAGGGGGGTAGTAGAGGTGAAGGGTTGGGGGGGGGGGGGTGGAGTGTGGTTCATGTCCTAGATCATAAATACTTTAACCTCTAGTTCACACATGTTATTATGTTACAAGAATTATGAAATTTTATTTTCTATATTATACACCCATGCATTATGTAAAAACCTATGTAAAATCTAAAATATTAATAATTTTTAATCTATATGTGTTTCCTATGTAATATCTGTAATTTATTATTATCTATTATGTAATATGATTCCAGTAGGTATAGAGGAAGTATTGTTAATGGTGATAGATGAAGAAAAAGAAGATGAGGAAGACATGGTTACATCATAAGTGTTGGGAAATGCTTCAGATATCATCTTGGGTAGGGACGCCCACACCACATCCCATTATAACATAGTTTATGCTAATCTCACTAGTTTCCACATAATCACCCCTCCCTTACAAAATTTCCCTAGGTAGAAACCTTCCATGGAAGTCACTGGTTACAAAGTTCACAACATGGTCCCTAATCTTGGTTCCATCGTCACTTCTCGGATCACTAAGGTAATGGTTAGAATAGATCTTGCTGATATTATGTGTGTTATCCCCAAATCTATGGTAGAAAAGTTCCATGAAATTATTAAGAAACATGATGTTTGAGAAATTGAGATTGAAAAAGTGGACATGCAGTCCTCTTTTCACCTTGGTGACATATTCAGAGCTTTAGTTCGTTCTCTTGAAGATACAAGGGATTATTATTTATCTACTATAAAAAAGTGAACAATATGTTTTAATAGATAAGATCTTGGTAGGTGAATTAATGGCTCCCATTACCTAGATAGAGATGCATTTCCTAATAATAAGATAGGTGGAGGACATTAAAGTTTCCAAGGTGATGATCCATACATGGCCAACTTTAATTGTGTACCAAACATCAGTTGGTTATCCAGCCATTGTTGCTTCTACTAGTGGTAAGTACTATTTTTATGATATGTTTTTCACAAGAAAACATAAAACTCAAAGATAGATATTAGTTTTTGAATTGTTTATGTTTTTATAATTCAAATTTAAAATTTATTAACATATTTTGAATCACCATTTACTATTATAAATAAACATCACACTTTACTCATCTCCAGAATTAAACATATCTATAATAAATTTTACTACATATTATATTCAATTGATTATTAATCCTCATTTAATGTAATACACATGCTAATTTTATTTCCATCCATGCTGGTGAAGGTGAACTGGAATATGGTAATGTAGCTTCCAACTCATTGTTGAGCTAGCCTCAAGTTGTAGTGGCTTAAGAGGCCTCACTAGAGGGAGGAAATAAAAGTGGGTGGTGGTGGTAATTTCTTCCTCACTAGTTTGTATGTAAAAATGGGGTTTCCCATAAAAAAATTTTAGGGAGGTTCTGATATCATATTCACTTCAACTAAGTTCCCCATAATTCATTATATTCCCTTTATGGCATGGTTGTTTTTAGTAATTTTACTTCTATTATTTTTTTTAGGAAGCTTCATAAGCATCATAATTTGATTCCAAACTAGTTGTTGGGAATTTTTTATTCTTATTATAGTACTAATTTAATGATTTTAACATATATTTTATAATTCATAAGGTATGAAATGATGAAGGGTTCATCACCAGATGAAAAGGGGTCTAAGGAAGATTACAAGATGGTTTTTTATGGCCCCACTCATATACACGATGATGAGGTATGTGGGATGAATTTTTGTTTTGTTTTATACTTTAATTTGTACTATCTCATCACCACTATTATCCCAAGGATCATATATTGGAAAATATTTAGTGGAAGGAGTTGGTGTTGCTTCTGTTTATATAGGAGTCTCTTCTCATGGTTCAAATCATAAAGGTAACATGACCATATAATATGACACCTATTTAGTTTTGGTTTCCATGATTTATATGATTGATTTTTTATTTCACTATTGATTTGTTGTGGTTACCTATTTAGTTCTGGTTTCTATGACTGGATTTGGCAGGTCAGTGTGATGGTATACCTATTGGAAAGGGAGTCCATTTGTCTTTTTATGAGTGTTTTACTAGTTAATTATATCACCACATCTAAATTTGATTACTAATTCTCTATTTATAGGTTTCCAAGAGGCTTCATCAAGGAGCTGTAATGTATGATCAAAAATATTATTTGTACTGGCTCAGTGCATGAATGAAAATCAATCACTGTATCCTGTAAGGAGTGCATCAAACCCATAGAGATGGAGGGACTTAGAATCAAGGATCTAAAAATTTTCAATGATGGTTTTATTATAAAATTTACATGTAACCTATTAACCACCAATGATCCCTGCTATGATTTTTTAATGAGAAGGTTCAAGGGAAGGATGATGGATGGGTACTCACACTACCTTGGGTAATCGGTTTGTCCATCAATCAAGTACTCTATCAATTAAATCATATAGAATACCAAATGGATGGATTACAGGAAATATGACCTCAATTGATGGAATACATGTTGGCTTGAGTAATCAATCAGAAACACGCTTATCATCCCTTATGACAGAATGCAAATGAGTATATCTTAATTTATGGAACAATATAATATACTTTTTTATATTCCTTATAGCCTTCAATGGAAGTTCAATACCATACTTTCATGGACACTGATACACTAGTGTGGAGACTTGATAACAATGGACAGTTTAATTCTAAGGAATATTACATGATAATAAGTGAGTGCTCCACTAGAATACCATATTGGTTGTCTTATTTAAAGGTAAATTTTATATAGCCATTGATATTTATATTCCTATGTAGAATTTGTAAAAACAAGCTACCAATATATTTTTAGATGAGGAAAGTTGGATACTGCATTGTCTCACTTTACCCTCTATGTTTAAGAGCTACTGAAAATGCACAATTTTTTTATTAACTATGGGTATGAGAGGGGACTATAGACATATGTAGATCATATATTTGGATTTGAGTTGAATACTGATAGGAAAATCGATGCGAAGCTGGATATTCTCAACCACACTGAGAATCATATAATATAATGCCTATTTAGTTTTGGTTTCCATAATTTATATGACTGATTTTTTATTTCACTATTATTTTTTTATGGCTACCTATTTAGTTCTGGTTTCTATGACTAGATTTGGTAGTTCAGTGTGGTGAGAAATGTTGGTTAAGCTTACTATAGATATAACAAGAAGAGGATATCCTTTGGATTTCATAGAAAATGGTTAGATATATAGTTAATCATATCTATATGTCCTATAATTTCTTATTTCATTACAGTTTTGTTTTTTGTGTTGAGGTTTTGTTTATGTTTATTCATTTTTTGGTTCTGTTATGATGAATCCTGCTTGTTAATTGTGATTCTTTGTGTTGGAGCATTGGTGTTGATGACATTTTTTTCTAACAGTGCATTTGTTTCCTTGCTACTATTTTTATACCTATATATCCATTTATGTTTTGAAGATGTAGTGAGATACTGAGGAGAATTTGAAGATGCAGTTGTGAAAGATTTGAAGATGCAGCTGGAGAGGATTTGAATATGTAGCTGGGGAGGATTTAAAGATGCAGCGATCTGTTTTTTTATGGAATGCGGTGGCTTTAACCACAGTTTGGAATTGTGGAAACAAGGATACAACCATATTTTTACCCATTTAAACATCCCTATAGCTAAGGTTTTCAACCATTTCTATAGGCATTGCTTGGAGTAAGCTTATTCCACGGTTTAAGAACCGTGGATATAGGGTTTTCCCTATATCCACACCAATACGAGCCACAATTTATTAAAGCGTGGCCATAACCTATATCCACGGTTATTTGGACTATATCCACAGTTATAAACCATGGATATAGCCTTATTTTTTAGTAGTGATTGACTATATGAGGCCCAGTTGGCACAAACTCTCCAAGCTTAGTTGTAAACAAAGCATTGGAGATCTCATACCCCTCTTGTCTCACCTTCTCTTGATATAGATCCTAAAAGTGATACATCATGCTATATGCATCCATGTCCCCATGTTGCTTCAAAATATCATTGGACATGGATGATAGAATGAATAACTAAACATATATTGTATCATTTAGATGTTTCTCATAGAGAGATAGCTCTTTATCACTTGCCTCATTACCAAGCATAACTGAAAAAGGTTCTTCCAGAACATATAATTTCTTTTCATGGTGAAGTATAACAAGTAAGCACCTTTGCCACTCTTGAAAATTTTATCTAGTGAGAAGGTTATCCTTATCAAGTATGGATCACAATGATATATTTGAATTCATTTTAATTTTTTTTCTACAAAATTAGATGAGAATAATTTTAGTAATTTATCTGATAAAATTTAGACAAATAAAAAATATTAAATTTATTAGTCTCCCACTATTTTATCGATACCCAATATCCCTCACCATTGGCTTTGGGATATCCTGTTGCTTGTAAATTCTAGTGGTAAGGATATATATTCCCCTTCTCATTACCCCAACTTTGGTTGGTCAAGAAACTTGAATGGTTTTAGGTAGCCATTCCAAATTCCAACTAAATTAACTTATAGTTTCTTGATCTATTGAGTGGACTCCCTAATTTCAAAATTATTAATTTATATTTCATTAACCCTCTCCTCTCAGTTACACTAAGTCATACTTTGGCAGTCAACCCTTGATGTGAACTAAGTTAAGTCAACCTAAAACTTCAAGTTAGAATTTCCTGATAATTGAAAGCACCCCAAATTTAGTTGGCCGAGCACTTTGAACTACGGTTCAATCTTAACTGAAGTAGTGTAAGGCTATATCGAATTAATATATATAATTGAGGAATTTTATCCTTTATTCATAAATTTCCAATTATTATCTTTATCACATTCTTGTTAATATTAATTGGATTTAGCTAAGTGGTTAACAATGTATTAGATAATATTTAGGCATAATCCAATTTATTTTAGTTATATTTTTCATGCTTGTTAATTTCATTAATTTATGTGACCATGACAAAACATCCATAATAAAATAACCATGCAACTACAAAAAAATAAAAAAAAAATAAATCTGCATGATCATGAGCTTTTACTAATGGTTAGATTATCTAGCAGTTGATAAACTAATCATTGACGTAGGGAAAAAACACCTTTAACTAATTAAGGTTCGTGTTATAGATTTCCAAATATCCACCAATGTATCTCTCTTGGATTGGTTTCTCCTTGGCTCCAAACTTGAATCACCTCCACTAGTTTGGGAGCTCCCTCCATTACATATGATTTTACTCACACACAAGTGAGGGTAAAGGGTTTAAATAAAAGAAACTGCGGGAACTCAAGCCCTACATAATAAGAGTAGAGAAGGAATGCAGACCAACAATTTAATTTAATAATAAATTAAATGAAACCAATCATATACAAAGGTCTTGTCTACGATCATGATCATCCACACACATGAAACGAATTTTGCCTTTAATAAAACTAGCATTCAATTCTTAATCATTATTATTTAAAATAAATAATACTTGAATCAATTAATTATCATCTTTAATTAATCAATTATTTTATCTTAATTCTTATCTAAATTTTCTTGATATCCTCATCCATCATAATTTTAAATAAATTAAATAAATTCATTTAAAATTAACCGTGTACATAAATGTACCTTGGAGATAAAATGGTGAATACCCATCCGAATCCACCGAAAATGTATTATACTTGTATATTTTCTTATTCTTTGTGACATATAGCATACACGACTTATCATGTACTTTCATGATGTGTAGTATCAACTTAATTATTACATGAATTGCATGATTTTTCTATAATGTGTCATGCTTTAATGCACGTAGAGTAACAACTGTCATATAACCCATACATGATATGTAGATCTTATCATTACATAGATGTTAATTAAATATTTTTATATATATAATAATTAAAATCAATCGCATGGGGTGTCTTATCGACTTAATGACCACATGCAAGAACATTTTGATAAGGTTTACATAATATAATAAATACATTTGAAATACATGTAATTTGGTATAAGTACACGATGTGGGAATCTAAAAGAGCGCTATCGTGGGTGCCCTCAAATGATCAGTGTGATTTTAGGGTACTTAGGTGCAGCAGAGTGGCTGACCAAGGTCATTTCTCAAAGGAGGAAGTGAATTAAAACAAATTTGCAGAGGTATTCTAAAAAAATAAAAGAGAATATAATTGAAACACTACTTAAAAGGATGAGGGTTGTTTATAGTTTATAAATCTAGAAGAATTTTTCCAGAAGAAGATTGTATTTTTTTTGTTTTTAATTTTGAAATGAAGTTTGATTAAAAAGACACAACAAGAAGATGTTTTTTTAGAAAATATTTTAAAAGGCACAATTGATCTAACTCTACCTCTTCATTTACTTATTAATCATTATCATTCAAATAAATATCCACTTAATTATGATCCCCTAATTTGTTAACCCTTGACCCTAAAAGAGTTAACTTAACCGTAAAGATGGAATTACTTAAACCCTAGGCTAGCTTCAGAACACGCAATCGCAGCACCCTGCTTTGATTGTTGTTCTAAGGTTAGCTTATGGTAATTGGTTAATTAGAGAAAATATCCATTATATGAATGAGGATGAATTTTGTTTAGAGATTATATTTTAACTCTACAAATTTATCCCGTGTGGTCTTGTATTATCGATTAAGATCGCACTCTCACAATTTACACAAAATCTCGACCTCGCGTGTTTTTGTTTTTTTTAAAATGTAATGATTTGGTCAAAGACCAAAGCATATTTTAAGTGAATTAAAGTATCTCAATGACTCAAAATAATTAAATGAATAGGGTAGAATATAGATCGATTACTAAAAGACTACTCTTCCATGGATGGCGTAATCATCATAGAAGCGTTTTGCATTTTCAAAGGTTTATAATGGGTATAACCCAATAAAGATTCTACTCAAGAATTCCAGAAAAAAGAGGAACATTAAGAGAAGAAGAAATTTAAACAAAAAATAAGAGAAGAGAAGAAATAAAATAAGAACAAAGAAGTTTATTACACAAACAAAAGCATTACAACACGAAGGAGAAGAAGAAGGCTTCGTCGAAGGGATCCTTGCTTCAAGAGCTACCCTTATTGAAATGGTTGGAGAATTGGAGTGGATCCACTTCTAATCTGCCCTAAACTTCCCAATTCACGTCCCAATTCCACCAAATGAGAAAAATACCAATTTATAGAGTGGTGGGGAGGATAGGTTCATAGTGGTTTCAAGTGTGAATGGGGAATCTCGTCCAAATATTTTATTCCAACTTACACAGACCATTTGACCACCAAAACGCGTGAATTGGCCGGTTTTCCAGAAGGATAATATGTGAGGATATTATTCCTATAACTCATCTCAAAATTTGGGCTCAATCCAAGCCCATATGAAGGAGTTATGGTCGAAATACAAAAGATTCTCTATTCTGGCGTGTCCAGCCCACTTTTGACTTTATGGCCCAATTACTCCATCCAAATGCATTTTTTATCCAGTGTCCTGAATAAAAGTTGTATCCCATGAAGTAAGGAACAAATTTACAAAATATTAAGTTCAAATAATTCAAATAAAAATATTTATGATTGAAATACTACAGTGATTTTAAAAGGGTAAAACTGGAATTTTCATCAAATATTCAAATGAATGATCTAATCCCAAATACTTTATAATTAAACATATTTAACACAATTTGAGGAAATTATATAATTTATTATCAATAAAATATTTAATATAATAATGTTTTATCAACTCCGCCACACTTACCCTTTTTCACTCCTGAGAAAAACTTCATATCAAGTAAACATCAATATCAAATCAAAACCAATTTTAAAACACATATCCTTGAGATCAAAAAATTACACAACAAGAAACAAAAGATATAATGACTCATAAAAAATCATTATTTAAAGCGCTCCATTTATATCATTCAATATATTTCCACTTCATTTATCCTCCGATGCACAAAACACTTACCTCACTTGAATTTTCTCTTATCACACAAATATCAATTTTTTTGCAATGTCTTTCTCATCCAAACTCATACAAGGGTCACCATAGGATTGATAAATTCCTACATCACAACCCAATGTGGGTCAAAGACATATTTTTATCATGAGGACTTTTCAGGGTTGTTCTGTGGCTTTCGGTTGGTAGGATTAAGGTGTGAAAAATTCTGGGGCTGAATGAGGAGGGATTTACTCTTTTTGAAGCAAAATTGCATTAATATAATTTTCACTTAAATATAATATTCTTCCTCAATCCCCATAGTATCAATTCAGATCCATCATCATAAAAAATAAATGAATTTTCACACCATTCAACATTTCTGCAGTAAAAATTTCAATCTTCTCGAACATGATTTTCTTAAAAGCTCCAGATAGGCACAACTTTCCCCTTCTATTAGAAGCTCCAGAAAGGCACAACTTCTTTTATCATGAAAGCTTCAGAAAGGCACAAATTTCAATATAATGTTTTTCTTCAGTATAAAACACATCTCTTCATAATTTTATTTTTCCTCCGAAGTATCACAAAATGCGGTAGCACAACACAAGACAACTTCCCCCACACTTAAGCTCAAATAGATTATGCAATTTCACTTTAAGAGTTGGTTGGATAGGTAAAATTAGCTTGTAATGTGGCTAACCTAACAGGTTGTGCATGGATTCTAAGGGCTATAAGGATTAAATGTTCAAGGTAGTCCATTATAAAAAAGGATTCTTTGAAATACGGGCTTTAATACCAAACAAATGCCTCAATCATTTAAACATAAGTACCTCAAACCCTCAAGTTTTGACAGGAATAAATCAAATTCTGGTTAAATCAAGCATGGTTTGGTTCTCTCAAGAAGTGAGGTGAATGTAAGGAATATGAAAATAATGGTTTAGAAGCCTCAAAAGAAAGTTATTTCAAATATAAAGATAGTGAGATGTGGAATGATATTCAAAATTCAGTGTACTTTTCATGAAATTACTAAATATTTGAACTTGAAACAAAGTCATTTCAGCATTCATTTAAGCTTAGTTTCAAGGGATAAATTATTTCACTTATTGATATGGATTTAAAAATGGTGATTAGAATTATTTCATCTTAAAAGTTTCAAAAACACACAGAAAATTGCAAAATAAACACACAAAATTTGAAAAACACACATTTTTTTGTTTTTGTTTTTAAATAAGGAAAACAATTGAAATTACTAAACTAAAAGGTTCCCTCCCCCACACTTAAAATATTGCATTGTCCTCAATGTGAAACCATGAGATGATATATGCACATGAAATGTATAATTTTAAATAGGACAAAGAATAACAAAGTTAAAGGGTTAGGAATAGCCTGATGTGATCAAGTGATGATGGGGTCATGCAGTGTGATAAAATCCACTACATCAGTAGGAAGTCCCTCAATGTATCTCTTCAAACATTTCCCATTGACTGTAAAGATCCTTCTTGTGTCCTCTTGTGTGATCTCCACTGCACCATAAGGAAAAACATTAGTCACAACATAAGGACCTAACCATATGGAATGCAACTTACCAGGCATCAGCTTCAGTCGTGAACTGTAGAGAAGGACTTTCTCTCCAACATGAAACTCCTTTTGTTGGATCATTCTATCATGAGATGCTTTTTATCTTTCCTTGTAGAGCCTTGAGTTATCATATGAAGACAATCTAATCTCCTCAAGCTCTTGAATTTGCAGCTTCCTTTGGATTCCAGCTTGGGCCAAATCCATGTTGCATTTCTTTATAGCCCAATAAGCCCGATGCTCAACTTCCACAGGGAAATGACATGCTTTCCCAAAAACAATCCGAAATGGGGACATACCAATGGGTGTCTTGTATGCTGTCCTATAATCCCACAATGCATCATCCAAGCACCTGCTCCAGTCTTTCCTATTTGGCTGCACAGTTTTCTCCAAAATTTGTTTCAGTTCCCTATTTGAAACCTCATCCTGACCATTTGTTTAAGGGTGGTATGGTGTTGATGTTTTGTGTGTCACCCCATACTTTCGAAGAAGGGAAGCAAAAATACGATTGCAGAAGTGTGTCTCTTGGTCACCGATGATGGCCTTCGGTACTCAAAACCTACAAACAATTTGTGCTTTGAAAAAGTCCACAACAACATAAGAATCATCAGTCCTGGTGGCCTTAGCCTCCACCCATTTACTCACACAATCAACAGTAACCAAAATATACAAAAATCCAAATGAACTAGGAAAAGGACCCATAAAATCAATGCCCCATACATCAAAAATCTCACAGAATAGTATGGGTTTTTGGGGCATCTCATGTCTCCTAGAAATGTTCCCAGTGTGTTGGCAACGAGAGCATGACTTACAAAACACATGGGCATCATGGAATAAGCTAGGCCAATATAATTTAGAGTCCAAAACTTTCCTAGATGTCTGTTGGGGTCCAAAGTGTCCACCACAAGCAAGTGTATGACAGAAATGAAAAACAGACTCAAACTCATGATCGGGAACACACCTCTTAATGACTTGGTCACTACACATGAGCCAGAGGTAAGGATCATCCCACACATAAAACCTAGAATCACTTTTTATTTTTTGGACTTGATACTTCTTCAAATTTGCTTAGATTTCAGAGGAAACAATGTAATTAACTAAATCAGCATACCAAGGATGCATACCTGAGATGGTATAGAGATGCTCATTAGGGAAAGTGTCCCGAAGTGGTACCTAGTCCAAGGTGTTACCCTCTGGTGTGTTAGTAAGCCTACTCATGTGGTGTGCCACCAAATTCTCTGACCTCTTCTTGTTCTTTATCTCTATGTCAAACTCTTGAAGAAGGAGCATCCAATGGATAAGTCGTGGCTTTGCATCTGGCTTCTTTAGGAGGTACCTCAAAGCTGCATGGTCAGAAAAACAACTACTTTAGATCCCAATAAATATGAACGAAATTTATCTAAAGCATATATAACATCAATAAACTCATTTTCTGTTGTGGTGTAGTTTGATTAGGCAGAATCCAATGTCCTCAATGCATACAAAATCACATGTGAACGTCCCTCCTCCCTTTGAGATAAGACATCTCCAACCGCAAAGTTGGACGCATCACACATAAGCTCAAATGGAAGGTCACACCATGGGGGATGTATGATCAATGGAGTGGTTAGAAACTTATTTATCTCATCAAATGATACCCTGCATGAATCATAAAAATTGAAGTCAATATCTTTTTGAAGTAATTGAGATATGGGTAGAGCAATCTTACTAAAATCTCTGATGAAGCGTCGATAAAATCCAGCATGTCCAAGGAATGATCGAACATCACACACACATATAGGATATGGCAGGGATGAAATAATGTCTACCTTAGATTTATCAACTTCAATGACATGTTGTGAGACTATATGACCTAAGACAATTCCCTTTTCGACCATGAAATGACATTTTTCAAAATTTAAGACCAGATTATTCTCAATACAACGATGCAACACATCACCCAAACTAGAGAGACATTTATCAAATGAGGATCCATAAACTGTAAAATCAACCATAAATACCTCCATGTATGTCTCAATGATATCTGAGAAAATTCTCACCATGCATCTCTGGAAGGTACCTGGGGCATTGCAAAGTCCAAATGACATCTTTCGGTAAGTAAAGGTACCGAATGGGCAGGTGAATGTCATCTTCTCCTGGTCCTCTACTGCAATGGGAACCTGAAAATAGCCAGAGAAACGATACAAGAAGCAATAATGTGTCCAACCTGCAAGTCTATCAAGCATCTGGTCAATGAATGGAAGTGGGAAATGGTCCTTACGAGTGGATTGATTTAGTTTCCTATAATCAATACACACTCACCAACTGTTTTGTACTCTCACAGGAACCAACTCATCATTTTAATTTTTTATAACAGTGAAACCAGTTTTCTTTGGTACAACCTGGATAGGGCTAACCCATTGTGAGTCAGAAATAGGGTAAATTATACCTGCTTTGAGCAATTTTTCAACCTATTTTTTAACAAACTCCAGAAGGGTTGGATTGAGTCTCCTTTGTGGTTGCCTCACCAGTTTATCCCCATCCTCCAAAAGAATCCTATACATGAAAATGGAGGGGCTAATACCTGATATGTCAGCCAAGGTCCACCTGATTGCCCTAATGTTATCCCTCAAAAGATTAAACAGTTTTTCTTCATGTTCAAAAGGTAGATTGTTAGCAATGATAACAGGTAATTTCTCACCACTCAACAAGTATGAGTATTTGATATCTGGTGGCAATGGATTGAGTTCTAGTGTAGGGGGGTGGTGTATGGATGGAGACATAGAAGGAACTGAAATATGTGCACAAAGAGCATCAGTATCAGAATATACATCATCAAAATCAGAGAATAAAGCATCAAATCCATCAGCATACTCAACAACCATGTCATAATCAGAGTTCACATGATCAAAATTAGAATATGACTCTATTTAAAAATCAAATCTTAGAGAGTCTTGTTCCTTAGAAACAGGTGTGGAAGTACGCTTAGACATCAAACTAGAACCAATACTCATAATCTCCCTAAGCATAGGACAATCCAATTCCATGGTGTTTTTACTTGGTGGTTCAAAATGGGAGATAACAAATGCAGAATGATCCTTTGAGGGGTACTTCATGGAATCCACAACATTAAATATCATAACTTCATCCCCAAATTCCATGGAAAGTGTACCCTCATTGACATTTATGATAGTTTTTGCAGTTTTGAGGTAGGGTCTACCTAAGGTAATGGGGGCATGAGAACTTACCTGATCATCCTCTATTTTGATCACATAGAAGTCTGCTGGAAAGATCATGTCTCTTACCCAGACAAGTATATCCTCAAGGACTCCTGCTGGATATATCGTAGCTCTATTCGCCAATTGCACCACTACTCTCATTGGCTTCAACTCACCAACCTGTAAATAAGAGAATACAGAGTGAGGCATCACATTTATGGAAGCTCCCAAATCACAAAGTGCATCAGAAAAGTGAAACTCCCCTATGGTTCATGGGATGGTGAATGTCCATGGATCCTTGCACTTTTTCAGCATTGATAGAGTTGGTGTAATGAGTGCTAACACATTTTTTCCAAGATTGATCCTCTCATTTCCCTTGAGACCTCTTCGATTGGTGCAGAGTTCTTTTAAGAATTTGTCATACCTTGAGATTTTTTTGATGGCTTCAAGTAGAGGGATGTTGATCTAAACACGCTTGAATGTGTCCAAAACCTCTTTTTTCATCACCTCTTCAGCCATCTTCTTGATTTGAACAACCCTGTTTGGAAAAGGAAGGGGTTTAGGAGGAACATCATCAATCTTTTTCTTACCTTTATCTTTCTCCTTGGATTTATCATCAGTTGGTATGGAATGCGGCTTCTCTGGATTTGAGGTGAATCCCGGTGGAATGGTAGGTACAGATGTATCGTTCATTTTCTTCCCACTTCTCAATGTGATGGCACTAACATTCCCCTTTGGATTTAGAGTGGGTTGGTAAGGTAGATTTCTGGAATTCTTACTTACAAGTTCATGGTGGGTGGTGGAAATCTGGTTCATTTGAGTCTTTAACTCCCTCAGCTCCGAACCTTGACTTTTTAGATTATTCTATTGATTAAGAACAATTTTCTTCAAAAGGTCATCAGTGTTAGAATCTACCTTGGGCAGGGAATTCCCTTTTTGTTGTCTTGTTGATGCTTGAGATTCAAATATTCTTTGGGGTTGTTGGAAACCCTGCTGGTAAGGTGGAGGCTGCTGGAAGTTTTGTTGAAAAGGGGGCCTTTGTTGTTGTACAAAGCCATACCTCATGTCCGATTGATCCTTCCACCCTTGGTTGTATGTTGGATCAAACTTATTTTGGGGATATGGTTATTGTTGTTGTTACTAATATGGTATCCCAGGGAACACTGCTGCACAATCTTCTGTTTCTTAGAGTTGTGGGCAACAGTCAGTTGGGTGGCTTGTCTCAGTGCAAATACCACAAGGCCTTGAAGGAGGGGGTTGGGATGTCTTTTGATCCAAAGCAATCTGCCTCACCATAGTGGTCAATTATTCCAACTTGGTATCAATCAAATGAATTTCAAGAGAAGAAGGACTTACCTGATATACTCCCCTAACATGTGGTGTACCTCTATCACCAAATTGTTGGGATTTTTGGGCCATATTGTCGATCAATGCACGTGCAGCTACCAGTGTCTTGTCCACCAATGCTCCCCCAACCATAGAATCCACCATACTTCTCTCCATAGGTGTGAGTCCTTTATAGAAGTACTGGATGAGTAGTTTATCACTAATTTAGTGATGTGGGAAGCTTAGACACAACTTCTTGAATCACTCCCAGTACTCATACATTGACTCCCCTTGTGGTTGCTTGATCCTTGAGATCTCCTTATGAATAGAAGTGGTCCTTGATGCTGGAAAAAATCTCTGCAAGAAAAGATGTTTCAAATCGTTCCAACAAGTTACATCTTCAGGTTGTAAATAATACATCCAGTCTTTCGTAGCTCCATCAAGTGAGAATGGAAATGCTCTTAGTTTGATTTGATCTTCAGAGAAATTTCTTGGTTTTAAGGTTGAGAAAACCACATTAAATTCTTTCAAATGTTTATTAGGATCCTCACCAGAGAGGTCATGAAACTTTGGAAGTAAGTGAATTAACCCAGATTTTAGTTCAAAGTCCGATTTGAGATTTGGGTATGCAATACAATTTGGTTGATAGTTAATATCAGGTGCAATCAATTCTCGAATGGTTCTATTAAGTTAATTTCCATTATTTTCAGCCATTGGTTCTTGTTTTATGGTTGAATTTGAATTGCTTCCAATTTCAATGTTCTGATATTGGAGTAATTCTCTAACTGGTTGAATGTTGAAACTTCCCATAGACTGAGAATGTCTGATTCGAGCCCTAAGGCTACGTTCAATCTCAGGGTAAAGATCTAAGAGATCTTTGGGATTAGTTCATGTCATAAATCAATGAAAGATGAAAAGAAGGAAATTGTACCATAGTAAAATAAAAATTAGAAGTTTGAGTTCATGATCCAAAAAGAAGTAAAAGAAAATAAAAGAAGAAGAAAAGAAAATCAGATTGGGTAAAGAAGGAAGAAAGAAGAGAGGAAGAGAATAAAATGTAAAATAAAATAAATACCTCTAATTGGTTGAAATAATTACTTGCCTCCCCGGAAACGACGCCAATTTTAAAGAGCGCTGTCGTGGGTGCCCTCAAATGATTAGTGTGATTTTGGGGTACTTAGGTGCAACAGAGTGGCTGACCAAGGTCATTTCTCAAAGGAGGAAGTGAATTAAAACAACTTTTCAGAGGTATTATAAAAAAATAAAAGAGAATATAATTGAAACACTACTTAAAAGGATGGGTTTTTTTTTATAGTTTATAAATCTAGAAGAAGTTTTCTGGAAGAATATTTCATTTTTTTTGTTTTTAATTTTGAAATGAAGTTTGATTAAAAAGACACAACAAGAAGATGTTTTTTTAGAAAATATTTTAAAAGGTGTAATCAATCTAACTCTACCTCTTCATTTAATCATTAATAATTATAATTAAAATAAATATCCAATTAATTATTATCCCCTAATTTGTTAACCCTTGAACCCTACAAGAGTTAACTTAACCGCAAAGATGGAATTACTTAAACCCTAGGCTAGCTTCGGAACACGCAATCGCAGCACCCTGCTTTGATTGTTGTTATAAGGTTAGCATATGGTAAATGGTTAATTAGAGCACATATCCATTCTAGAAATGAGGATGAATTGTGTTTAGGGATTATATTTGAACTCTATAAATTTATCTCGTGTGGTATTGTATTACTGATTAAGATCGCGCTCTCACAATTTACACAAAATCTCGACCTCACGTGTTTTTGTGTTAATTATTCAATTGCTTTCTAAGTTTCTTACAATTTAAAAACAAAATTAATGGATCATATTAAGTGAATTAAAGTATCTTAATGATTCAAAATAATTAAATAAATAGGTTAGAAGATAGATCGATTACTAAAAGACTACTCTTCCATAGGTGGCGTAATCATCATAGAAGCATTTTGCATGTGCAAAGGTTTATAATGGGTATAACCCAATAATGCTTCTACTAAATAATTCCAGACCTAAGAGGAATATTAAGAGAAGAATAAATTTAAACAAAACAGAAGAGAAGAGAAGAAATAAAAGAATAATAAATAAGTTTATTACATAAACAAAAGCATTACAACACGAAGGAGAAGAAGAAGGCTTCATCGAAGGGATCCTTGCTTCAAGAGCTACCCTTACTGAAATGGTTGTATAATTCGAGTGGATCCACTTATCCTATGCCCTAAAATTCCCAATCCACGTCCAAACCCCACAAAATGATAAAAAAACCAATTTTTAGAGTGGTGATGAGGCTAGGTTCAAAGTGGTTTCAAGTGTGAATGGAGAATCTCAGCCAAATATTTTATTCCAAAGTTCACCACCAATTTGACCACCAAAACGCATGAATTGTCCGGCCTTCAAGAAGGATCATATGTGCGGATATGGTTTCTTTAACCCCTCTCAAAATTTGGGCTCACTCCAATCCCATATGAAGGAGTTATGGCCGAAATACAGAAGCTTCTCCATTCTGGCATGTCCAGCCCACCTTTGCCTTTATGGCCAAATTACTCCATCCAAATGCATTATTTTTTATCTAGTGTCCTGAATAAATGTTTTATCCCATGAAGTAAGGAACATAGTTAAAAAATATTAAGTTCAAATAATTCAAATAAAAATATTTATGATTGAAATACTACAGTGATTTTAAAAGGGTAAAACTGAAATTTTCATCAAATATTCAAATGAATGATCTAATCCCAAATACTTTCTAATTAAACATATTTAACACAATGTGAGGAAATTATATCATTTATTATCAATAAAATATTCAATAGAATAGTGTTTTATCAGAATCATAGCAACATGTCATGTACATTGCTCACTATCTATATGAGGCACATGCCTAGGGACTCGGTGTGTAAATCATGCCTTAGAAAATGGAGTACACACCATGTACAAGGGGATACACAGAATGTGGGCTCCGAATTACATGATAAACAGTAAAGTAGTCCATTTATGGTAATACATGGCCTATATGTGACTCAAATAGACTAAACTCCATGTACGTGGGCTACAAGACATGTACTCTGGTTGACCGTGCACCGCCTTGGTCTGGTCAACACACGATGTAAGGTATTTAATGCACCACGTGTAATCAATGCACACAGTTTGAATTAATTGCCGAATTAATTCTTTATGCATTGAGTATAAGTACATGGTGTGTAATTTAAATTACACGGTGTGTAATCCCATGTTGTTCGACTAGAATCATTGGCACATCCGTATGAGATCTTTGATTTTATTTCATTCATTAAATTAATCATATCGATTAGATCTATAAGAAAGGAAGGAGGAATAAGAAGATATCACAATTCAGATTAAAATAATGATTAAACTTGAATTAAAAACTAAATAAGAAATGAATAAATCAATCAATGATCTTTAAATAATTATAAATAATTATGTGACCACTTTGATACCACTTGTATGTTCTGGGCGTAGTGGAAGCGTGTGATGGGTCATGCCCAACTTTTCTTTTTTCCATGATCGGTGATTAATATGATATTTTACACAACATTAAATGTCATGATAAACAAAATTAAATAAAATAATATAGACAATGGATAAAATATTGGAACCAGGGAGAGGATCATCACATATTATTTATAATCAATTTAATTAAATAAAGAATTTCATTGATGAAATTATTTCTTCATTAATGAATCTAAAAATAGATCTATGTTGAACCATCATTATGTTGTAGGAATAAAATCAGATTCCCTCTAGAGGTGATCCACACATGTTCCAAAAATCTTTATACATCACCATAGTAATCTTCGGGTGCTAGCACGACGTGTCCTATCTATTGTGTCATCTACCCTTGATCACCTCAAGAACCGGTTCCAAAGTGTTCTCCTGGATCTCTAATTAACTTGAGAGTGGGAGGTGGAGGAAGATTTCTCTCTGTTCTTTGGAGCATTCTTAGAGAATGGAGCTATTTAAGTATTGAGAGTATTCTCTAAATATATTGTGCACAACCATACAAAATGAATTGGATCTAGAGAAAATAACATAATTGGGTTTATATAATATTAGGGTTAAAATAAAATAATTTCACAAGTTCCCTATTATTTATTTAATCCTCATATAACCTCATGTAAAATAATAATAAAAATATTATTATTTCAGGACATGCGCTTAACTTTAGAATTAAATTAAATTTTATTTAATCAAATAATATTAAATATTTATTATTTCTCACTAGACCATTAAACTTGGTCCTCCATTCCTTCACAATATTTATTGGGCCTTGAATAATGACTATTTTTTATTAAATAAATAACATTGCATTATTATCCAATAAATAAATAAATATTATATTCACTAAATATAAAATAAATATATTTTAAATATTCCGCTCACATTATATTCTCTCTAATAACTAGTGACTGAATAAATATGATCAAATAAACATGATTAATTATTAAACCTCGTGTGAGAATAATATTCATTCAACTTTTTATATAATAAATAATAATAATATTATTTAACTAATATTCTAGATACACTTAGTGTGTGGCCCTCTATGCCTCTTTCTCAATGTCATTAGGTGAAGTAGCCTAAAGTCCAAGGTTATCATCTAGAAACACACTAAGGCATCTATAGAGAAATAATTTAATGTTGTAATGATATGATACCTCAGACATAGTGATTATTGTGTAATATAATCCCTTTATCATGATATCTCAAATCAAGAAGGTTGCATGCTGGTTCCATCAACCTATGTGCTCGATGTATCTTTCTTTGACTTTTTAGAAATAGAACTTGACTAAAGAACACTATGTACATGGATTTATTTAGGCTATATCATTTCCATCAAAGGGCCTAAGATATCAACTTCTATTAAAGAATAGAAAAAAAAAATACTTGTCACATTATTCATTAATGTAATATTACTTATGACACACCCAACGTATCCTACTTCACCATGAAAATATATCATCATGGTTTTGGTAGAACCAACTCCTCTGATGCGGCCATGCTCTTTTGGCCACTTCAAGTCCACCGATAGTAGGTGGTCATCCAGTGCAAGAATTGATGATTCCTATGACTAATTCTGATAGAAAATATAGTAAAATAAGTAATCATTGTTATGTAATAATGATTTAAATAAGAATTAAATTTTATTATGTCATACTTACACATGTTTCCCACACTTTTTGTGTGTTTTCATCTATTAGTATCCCATATTTATTTACAAATGCATCCTTCCATAGAACATGGAGTGGGATGGAACTGGATTTGGATTTGGACTTGGATTCATCAATCTACATATAAATAGAGGAACATAATTATGTTGTTGTTTCATGTCACATAAAAGTATTATAGTAGATTTAAAATACTTACCAATTTTTTTTTTCAAGTGAATCGTACCCCATCCTTGCTTCACAATAGGGGTATGTTGATTTTTCTATCTATTCCTTATTTTTGGCACTCAGTTGTTGTTTCATAAATAAAAAATTCTCAATCAAAGTGATGAATGCACGTATTTCCAAAATATTTATTACCATACACAATTTATATGAAAGGACATCTCCACAGGATGACTAGTAAACCCATCCCATGCTTCTTGGGTTATCAGGTGTGCATACATAAGTAGTGGGTGAAGATTTATTTCCCCTTTAGCATCTTTAAGATGAAATATCATTAAATTTGTGCGAAAGTCTCTATGAATCCTTCCAGAAAAAATTAATACAAATTTATTATGGGAATCATCTACTATAATGACACTCTATAAAATATGATGAAGAGCACGTCAATGTTTTATTATTTTATTTTATAGAAAAATAAAAAAATGATATCATAATGTTACCATAATCTCTTTCCAAATGAGTGCCTTAAGAGTAGACACAACATGGTGCCATGAAGGTACATCAATCAGCACACGCTACTGAGTGATGAGCCCAAGGTTACTACTGAACACGATCTTATTAGGGTTAATATCCTGGCCCTCTGTATTCTATCCAACCTCAAATTTGATGCCTTTTCTTTTCGCCTTAATAATTTTTGCTAACACCATCACACTACGATACTTAGATTTTTTCCACATCATCGGTCCTTCATCACTTACCATTCACTTAGATTCAACATCATAAATTTATTGATACTCTAGATTGGTAGCATCGACATGTGCAGAAGGTTGGCACTAGGAGAAATATAATGTTGAAAAACCTATTGTTTCTCAGGATTAGGAGCCCCAGCATGTGCAGAAGGTCATTATTCCTCTGCACTGGGAGAAACAACAGGTTGAGAAACCTGTTATTCCTCATGATTGGGAGTACCAAAACATGAAAAATTTATTATTTTTAGAAGTGGTTTAAAATTTAATTTTGATTACATAAATGTAGCAATGAACAAATAATAACATGAGGTAACACAATGTATATTACAAAAAATATATAACTTGTTTATGGAACTTTTTTTTAAAGGATGGAGGGATTTGACCCCTTTATCGGGTATCCAAATACCTTCATTGAGGTATACTCTAACCTAAGAAACCCCATATATATTTGGACCATTGTAAAATTCTTGTGACATCCAAATTAAAGGGTCATCCTCAATTTAATTTTCATTTGATCCTTCATTGGTTTTGGTCGATAACAGAACAATTGACCACTTTTAGTTTGTGGGATTTGGAACATAAAATACTTATACTATTTATGATACCATTATAAAGGGTTCATCTTTATACCCATCCTTACTAAAATACACTTTTACAAATCCCAATTCATTTATTTTAACATCACTCCTATTATTAATCCGCTTGCATTGAAAAATCAGCACTTGAAATGTTGTATAATCCAACTCCAAGATTTGTTTGATGATGCCAAAGTATAACATATTTACATAAATTGTATTTCTATCCTTAGTACTAGAAACATTCATTGCTTCAGCCACAAGTTTAACTCCACTATTTTTCATGGTATGACCTTAATCATGTTCATCTATATATAATGTATAACCATAAATTGCATAACCATTATAAGATAATACATACACACTTGGTCCTGCAACTAGCCATCGAAGTCGTTATATAATTGAATTCATATTTTCATTTGACTCCTTAAAAATATAGTCTTGAAACCATCCTATAAACCATTAATTATGTGTATTTGATATCCATATTTTATCCCTTGATGTGTTCAAATGCCTAAGAATTTATTTATGGGTTTCAACATATGGGGAAACCTCTAAAATTTTATGAAAAATGTAATGGTGGTCCTGCTCTCGATCTGTAATATCGATTGTGACAACATCTATTATAGAAATTTCTTTATCCACAAGCCACCCAATGTGATGATATTTTATTAGACCAATGCTTTCCACACTGGAAAAGTAGTTAGTACAGAATTCAATGACTTCCTTAACAATATATCTCTCTGCAATAAAAATCTCTGACCAAATTTGTTTTTTATATACCCTATCAAAATCTTCATATACCATTAAATGGGGTACATCCATATATAATGTATAGGACCACATATTCATATCTATCTCACCAAGTGAACCATCAAGTGAACCATCATATAAAATAATGCTGGCAGGAATAACATTTCCAATTCACATAATATAATGACAATTTCCATTTCCATAGTTGAAAATTTCACCAGGTCTATAACTTTGCTACATATAGCTTTGAAAAAGAAATATAGCTTGGTTAATGTATGACAAAATCTCTTAGAAAAAAATGAAATGTAAAGTTACATGAGTTAGATCTTGCATAAAAAAATAAAATGCAATGTAAAGTTACATGAATTAGATCTTGCATAAAAAATGGCGGTCATTTGATTTCAAACCCTTTAACTTTAAATAAGTCATTGAAACGATATTATTTATATTCAATGAATACCCATTTAGAACCTTTACATTATTCAATAAGTTGTAAAACTGATATCTCTCCTGCCTGAAATGAGTGTAAATAGCTGGAAAAAGAAAAGTTTGTTTTTCTCCCTTCACTGGTGACAACTCTTCCCATATTCCCATGTCAATGATGTCCAAACTAGACTTGATTTCATCCTTTTTTTCTAGGTTTATTTAGTAACATTCCAATTACACCATCACATACATTTTTTTCAACATTCATATCATCAAGAAAATGTTTGTCATATTGACAATTCTAGTATGGTAATTAAAAAAACTAATATCTTTTTCCCATCGGTTTTTATAAGGTTTTTTGAAAATGGTTTACCAAAAGCAATGTACACATATATTACTTTCTCAAGAAGTTGATAACTTATTAGTGGAGATAGTGTTGTACATTCTTATAAACTTTCATCGAATGATTTCATCCAAGATCAATACTGACGATATTGGGGTAGAAATATGCGATGTCCTAGAAACACAGTCTTTGATGAATCTTTTAACATAATTGATTGTGTATTGATACACCTGATTTTTGTATACATTTCCAACTATATTATTGAAAATAAGAACATGTTTTTAGAAAATACCTACTGTTTAGTGGACAAATACTTTGATTTTGGTGATCTTATTTATTTTTAGGTGTTTTCTGGACATATGCACAAATCGGGAGAACTCTGAGAAAAATTCCCAACTACACAATGTGTACATAACCACACATTGTGTACATTCAGACTCAAACATGAATCGGCTGGATAAGTACACACCCAAGTCACCGGAATAAAGAAAACACGCCATGCGGGTTATACCTACACAACATGTACAAGCTTCTAGATACGGTTGGTGGCATTTTCCAGAGACTAAACATCGTGTGAGGTGGTGCCACATGCCGTGTATATTTTAACAACTGACCTTCGATGCCACTGAAGTCAAGGGTGGTACAGCTAGACACCTACCAGAGAAAAATTATGACAAAAACACGTTGATTAAACTACACAGCGTGTACTTTATATAAACACCCTGTACTTTTGTTTTCTATAAATAGCGGGTTTGACCTCTGATTTTAGTAGTCATTGTTCAATACTCAAAGGAGTGAGGTTCCACTATCATGCCACTATTGCTCTGCTACTCTTCCAATCCACCATTCTACCAAAAGAACCTTGAAGTTTCTGTGATGACCACATTAGGTATGAATGGTTCTGTTTTTATCTTTTCTTCCATGTGTAACTAAACACCCCGTGCGTTGGGGCTGTGGGTGATGAATGAGTGTTGTAATTTATCAATTGTGATGTTGTAATCATATTTTTCATCTTTTCTTTCTCATAATTCCTTATTAACCCTTTTTCAAATATCACTAGAAATCTCGTATCGGACCAAGAATAGGATTTCTAGGGATCCTTTAAGGAATTAAAGTTAAAAACATCCATGACCATTGGATGTTTTAATCATCTCAAAATGAATACAATTAATAAAAATTAAGAGAAATCAATTTCTGGACCAACAAAATTGACTTCCATTGATTTAAAAAAAACTTATTGGACCAAGGGGGTTCTATTACATAAGTAATCCCAGAGATGTGAATTATTATGAATAACACAACCTTATAAGAAAATTGATTTATTAAAAACCTCTTAAAATCCATAGCCTCGATGATTTTCCCTCCAAATTTGAATCAAAACCAAATTATCATGTTTTTCTTTATCCTTTAAGTAATTTGTTAAGAAATTAAAATTCAATAACCTTTTCATCAAAACATAAAAAAATATACTTTAGATTCTGTACACTTCACTAAATCAAGTACAAACTAGATAAGAAAGACAAAAATAACTCCTTCTCCCTGTGGATCGACACCTTACTGGTACTATAATTGTTAGGGTAATACAATTTGGATAACTGAAAATAACACTTTGGCAGAAACAACATACTAAATTTTGGCGCCATTTTCGGGGATCCGAGAGTTAAATTTGTTTTTTTAAATCAAGTTTGTATCAAATTTATTGAAAATAAAAATTAAAAATTCCCAAAAATCATTTTTCTAACCCCATTTCTATTTTTCTTTCTTCTTACTCATTTATGCTTGGTGTGTTTAGTGTTGTGCAGGTTCGTAGATGTATGAGCAGATACCTTACTCATTCCAAAATTGCTGAGTCATCAGAGCTTCTCCAAATTGAACTAGAGATCGAACATATTATTTTAAGGAGACAATGCACTATCATGGATGAGAACAACCAAAATAATCCCATGACACACAATGAAGAGGGAGATCCAGTTGCTGTCTAAGGAGATGGAAAACTATTTGGTCCGGATGACAACCAGAACCAGCAAGCTCCACTTGCTCTAGGATATAGCCCGCAACAGCTCCAACAGTTCCAACTAGAGTGAATACCATACCTACAACCAGGTTAGGGGCCGTACTTCACCCCTCAGGAGTAAGAATATATGCCGCCTCCACTCCATCAGTAGCCACATCCATGCCACACTCTAATGGAGTATGTACTGCCGTCTATTCATTGATATGACATAGGCATCGTACGTCCACCGGTGCAGGACCAACAATTTGAGATTGAACTTGGGACCATGAAGATGATCCAGAACACAGTTCAGTTCGGCGAACTACCTAGCGAGGCCCCAAATGACCATCTCCCCAATTTCCTGGAGATTTGTGGCACGTTTTGCTACCACAGAGTGTTCTAGGATGCCATTAATCTTCTCATTTTTCCCTTCTTCCTAAGGGATAAGGTGAAGGACTGGAGAAAAGATTTGCCGCAGTGATCTATCCTTACTTGGGAGGAGCTAACCCATGCATTCCTGTCCAAATATTTCCCACCTTCAAAGACGGTGACCTTACAGAATGAAATACACAACTTCCAACATTACGAATCAGAGTCGTTGTATGAGTAATGAGAGCTTTTCAAGGAGATGTTTCACAAATTCCCACACCACGAAATCCCACTCTGGATGCAGGTCTAGACCTTATACGGAGGACTGACGAAAAACACAAAGTCTGTGATAGATGCTGCTGCTGGAGGTATGGTTATGAGGAAGTCCCTTGAAGAGATTTTAGATCTACTGGAAGACATGTCTTCCAATAACTTCCAGTTTCATTTCGAGTGGGGCACAAAAAAAATAGGTATGCACAATATCGACACCACTACTACGCTTGTTGCCCAATTAGACATTGTGACCAAAAATATCGACGCACTGAATTTGAAGGGCGCATCCCAAGTATATATGGTGAACTATCCATTGTGCAATAAATGCGGTGATAACCACATTATGGAAGAATGATTGGGACCTATAGTCGACCCTTCGACGATCAAGGTTATCTATGTTGCTCAAAACTGAGGGCCGAACCAGTACCATCAGTACCAGAACCCAACATAGCATGATCACTAGAACCCAGGCCGGGGCCAACAGAAGCAGAATTATCCACTCTAGCGACCGCCCAGCTACGGTCAGCCCCAGTATCAGAGCCAGTACCTGAGACAACAACAACATCAGTAGGGATCTTATCAACATCAAGGGTATCAAAACCCTCACCCGTAGTAGCTGAGGTAGCCACTGCCTCCACTAGCTACACAACCACCTCAGAATGAGAACACCTCAAGGTTAGAGGACCACATGAACAAGTTTATATCTACTATTAAGGCCAGATTCTAAAATTAGGAGGCTTACATTTGAATCCTGGAGAACCAAATCGGCCAGCTGGCAAACCAGCTCTCGGGCAGGTAGCCCGATACACTACTGAGTAAAACCAATAAGAACCTGAGGAAGGAGGCCCATGATGTTACACTAAGGAGTGGAAAGGAGCTACAACAGAAGAAACTAGAATAGCCAGGTACACCTACACACCCTGCTGATAAAAAAGGCCAAGTTACATACCCCTCCTCATCTAAAGGACCACTAAAAGACGCTTCACAGGGTAAACTAAAGAAGGTTGTAAAACCCTTAGAGCCTACCTTACCCTTCCTAGAGAGGATGAAGCAGAGAAAGATGGACCACCAGTTCATCAAGTTCATGCACTACTATAAAAACGGGCAAGGTAAGAGCCCTCTTATATCAGCACTAATCAAAAGTGCTGATAAAGGTTACCCTGTATCACCGCTAGAAAAGTCCTGATAAAGAATATCTGTATCAGAGATAAAATTTTAGTGCTGATACAGGCATGATTTATCAGCACTAAAAAGCACTGATAAAGGATACCTTTATCAGCGCTAAAATGTTAGCACTCATAAAGGTAGTATTTAACAGTGCTTTGTTAGCACTGATAAAACCTTAGTCCATTTTTTTATAAAGTTGGTCACATAGTACCCTCATTTTATCGCAACCTAAAGCTTTCGCGGTACTGGAACCCTGAGACTCCCCTCTGCCGCTCGCTGAGTTCGCATTGTTTGACCTCCACCACCCTCACTTCTCCTTGTCGGACCTCCGCCACCCTCGCTTCTCATTGCCGGACCTTCGACGCCCTCGCTTCTCATTTCCTGACCTCCGCCACCTGCAATACCCTCGCTTCTCGTTGCTGGACCTCTGACGCCCTTGCTTCTCATTTCCACACCTCCGCCACCCACAACGCCCTCTTCGGTTTTCCGGACCTCCGCCACCCGCAACTCCCTCTTCTCGTTGCTGGACCTAGGTTGGCTTTAATCTCATTTATTTGGGTTAAATATTTATGGTTATTGTGTTTAATTGCATCCTTAGGGCCTTTCCTTATTTTAGTTGGTGGTTTCATTCTAGTTTTGTGAAGATATCAAGAAATAGGTAGGTTGTTCCATTATTTTACATTGTTTTAGGAATTTAATATGATTTATTTGGTTCTAAAATGGTTTTATAAATTTTCTGGGTTGTGGGAAACATGTTTTCCAATTTTTTTGTTGTGCATAAGGGTTTGATAATGATTTTACTATTGTAAATGGTTGTTTGTCATGTGTGCTTCTATTATTGGAAGTGTGATTGTATAAAATAGATATAATTATATATAGGGGGTGGAATTGAGCACAATGGAATTTTATTTATCTAGGTGGGTAGACTAGGTCTAGTATATTAGGTGAATTAGTTAGGCCGATGATTGGTCTCCTTAATAAGGATATACATAACAACACTAACTAAACATTCATGTACTAGGGATTGGAGGATCAAATAGGACCTTAATGTCTAATAGATGTGATCACCAAGAGTACGAGGATCCTAGGACCCTAGTAACCCTAATACCTTAGAGATTTTCTATAGTGCTCATACTATTCTTACCATTATCTTGTCACGTTTACTTTCTCTTTTATTTCAAAGAATGTTTTATTTAAATTGTATCTTCCTTTTTCTTAAAAAATAACATGTTAATGTTTATCATAATGTCATTACATGGAATCTATTTTTGTTGTGTCCTACTAGGTATGTTGGCTCACACCTTATATACACCCTCAGGTTTATGTAGACCTTATTATGTTTTACCCAATTAAAGGCAAGGTTCCCTTGGTGGTGATGGTGGATATATGTGCTAGTAGTTCCCCTTTTGGTGACTGTTATTGGTTGTGGAATGGGGATGTTGACCCTCATGTTTCATGGAGGCTTGGTTGTATTTTTGGTTCCCTTACCTTTTTTTTTGTTATTTCGGTTTTGGTTGAAATTTTTAAATGCTTATCCCCTATTGCAGCGTTATCTTTTGGTCTATTATATTGTGAAATTTGGTTATGATATAGTGTTTGATTATTATGTAATATTTATGGTTTTTTACATGAAAAAACCATTCCCAAAGGTGTTACTCAATGCCTAGGCACTAGTTACAACCCATGGGGATTGGTAATTCTCTTTGGACCTTCCCACGAGTTGGGTCAGGTGTCAAGTGGGATGGAAACCTGGCCTAGTTCATGATAATAAGTCTACACCATAGTATGGTTGTCTAAATCTTTTCTGTACTGTGTCCATGGGAGGTTGCAACGTGGTATCTTTTTTTATAGTATTAAATTCCATGAGCCCCATTTTATATTATTTTTTCTCCTACACAACTTTCATTTGAAATCTTGATTCTTTAAGTCTTAAAAGAGTCATTTTAACTCCTCCAAACTTCCTTCTTCTCAGATAGAAGCTCTAGTGGATGCGTTTGGTTTCTCTCTGATAAGGGGATCTCTCATCGATTGGAAATCCTCTATCTCCTCTTATATCCTCCTTATATAGTGATAGATCATCATCTTTTTAGTGAATCTAATATTATTTTTTATGAATCTTGATTATAGGTTAGACTACTTGATATCCTACACCTTCATTATTCATTGACAGATCCTATTATGGGTGTTAAGTTGGGTTGATCACTAATTAAAGGCAGGTGGTTCCAAAATGTTTCTTCCACACAATTGAAACTTTTTTTCTTGATTTATTCAATATGAATTATAAAAATAATTTAATATGATTTTAATTAAAGTGGATTTTATTTGTTATTTTAGAGGCATTTATTTTTGAAATAAATCCCCTTCTTAGTTGTTTTTTTTGTGTCATGGAATGATTTGAGAAACTATATATTTTAGTGGTAATATTTTATAAAATAATTAGCCTTGATTTAAAAAAAATGATTAGAATATAATATGATTTGAAAAGAGAATAGATTTTATGAAAACCTATGTTTTGGTTTTGAAATGAAAATTCATGTTGAAAACTAAAATTGGGTATTTGAATGTAATAAATGAATTTATTTGTAATGATTAATTTCCCCATGTTTGGTTGATTATTTGATTTGAAGTATATAAAGCCAGGGTATTTAGTGGTAATTTGGATAATAATGTTAGGATATAATCTCTTAGCACTAGATTTATGATGAAAATACTAACTTAAACATACCATGACATGAATTTTCCCCCAATGAGAATTTGAGTCCCGATGAACTGAGTCGTGGGATGTGTTCACACATTGAGCCAAGATCACTGATTGAGTTGTGTGAGGATTATATTACTAGAAACTAACATACCATAGGGTTTGATACATGTTACTATGATATAATTTTTTATTATTATTAAATGACATTGATTATAGAACTATTTTGTTCATGCCAACTAATTTATATAAGAGTTTTATATACATTGTTCATTTAAGTCAGTTTTTCTATATCTTCCATCTTTTTGATTATGAAAGTATGTGATGTTGGAAATATGTAAATACTAAGATACCATATTGGTACATGTTACTAAGATTTATGTGTGACTATATACTTATTATATTTTCTTATTATTTCTTACACACCACCACTTGAGTCGAGTAACCTGATTGAAATTCATATTGGTACTTTGGTTTTGATGTGGATATGGTTTTTTATGTGTTTGTGACATGTGTATGTGTGGATATATGGGTACTTAGGCATGATGATATTTAATGTAGGGAAGATACCTAGGAGTGGTAGATGTATCATTCTTGATTATTCTTGTGTTTGGTCTGGGGTGTTTTGAGGAAACTATAATGAATCTAAAGTAATTATATTTAATGAAGATGAATAAATACTAATGGCTAGGCTCTATTAATCACTATTTTTATAAGTAATTGGTTCTCTTCTACTATATTTGGAAGTCTTGTTTTGTGTACTTGAACTATAAATACTAATATTTGAGATTCAAATAGGATGAAGATGAATAAAGATTGGATGGATGCTAATCGTTTAACAATAGAGTATGAGAACTGAGTGAAAGAGTTCATCAAGTTTGCAAAGGATCACGCAAAGGATCCTTCTCAAATACTTTGTCCATGTTTACATTGTTTTTATTCTAGACTACTTACTCCAGAGGAGTTGGAAGAACAATTTATATGTCACGGAATAGATCAGAGTTATAAATGTTGGAATAAACATGGAGAAAAAGAAAATGTAGCTACTGGATGGGATAAAACTACGTTTTATGGATCGTCAGATATGAATACAAATATGGATAATGAAGAAGACCGTATGGAGGATGTGATTACAAATGTCAATGATGATGAAGATCTTATTGAGGAAATGACAAAGACAATTCAAGATGAACTCCGTGATTGCCCAAAATTGTTTGAGAAGTTAAAGAGTTGTGAAAAGACGCCATTGTATGATGATTTCACTATGTATACAACATTGTCAGCTGTACTGAAAATGTATAAATTGAAAGCAGGAAACAGATGGAGTGATTTCAATTTTACGGAACTACTTGCTCTCTTGAATGACATGCTCCCAGAAGATAATGAGCTCCCAAGCCGGACATATGAAGCTAGACAAATGCTACGCTTGATGGGAATGATTTCTGAAAGAATAAATTCCTTCCTGAAAGACTGTATATTGTTTCACAAGGAGAAAAAAACACTTATAGAATGACCAAAGTGTGGTGCTTCTCGATACAAGAAAGATAAATCCAATCTTATGAAAGTTGTATGGTACTTTCCAATCATTCCAAGGTTTAGGTGTCTATATGGAAGTGAAGAAACTGCAAGACAATTGTCATGGCATGCAGATAAAAGAAATAAATATGGGTTATTATGTCATCCGGATGACTCCCCTCAATAGAAGAAAATTGATCATGAGTATCCTGAATTTGGAAAAGAGCTGAGAAACCTTCGTCTTGCGTTATCTACAAATGGAGTGGATCCTTTTGGTTTTCAAACTAGCACTCATAGTACATGGCCTGTTATGTTGGTAAATTATAACTTGCCACCATGGTTATGCATGAATTGGAAATTCATCATGTTATCTATGCTTATATCAGGACCAAAACAACCAGGTAACGATATTGATGTTTATCTGGATCCTTTGATCTAGGATTTGAAGTTATTGTGGGACTCAGGTGTAATGTTGTATTATGCTTATAAAAGTGAATACTTCACGTTGAGAGCGATGTTGTATGGGACAATAAATGATTTCCCTATTTATGGAAAATTTTCAGGCTATAGCATTAAAGGAACTCAAGGGTGTCCCATGTGCGAAGAAGATACAGAATCAATTAGGTTGAAACATTCATCAAAATATGTGTTTCTAGGACATCATAGATTTCTACCTCGTCGGCATAAGTACTGATCTTGGACGACATCATTCAATAGAAGTTCAAAAAAATGCGCAACATCATCTCCACTAATAGGTGATCAGCTGTTTGAGATGGTAAAAGATCTGAACATTGTTTTTGGTAAACCATTTTTGAAAAACCTTACGAAAATCGGTTGGAAAAATAGATCAGCTTTTTTTGAATTACCATACTGGAATTGTTTGTACGTCAGACATTTTCTTGATGTGATGCATGTGGAAAAAAATGTACGTGACAGTGTTATCGGAACGTTGCTAAATGCCCCTATAAAAACAAAATATGGAATTAAGGCAAGGTTAGACATGGTTGACATGGGAATACAAGAAGATTTGGCTCCCGTGAAGGGTGAAAATCGAATGTTTCTTCCTCCAGCTGCTTATAATCTTTCTAGGGAGGAGAGATATTAGTTTTTCAACTTCTTTAATGATGTAAAGGTTCTAGAGGGGTACTCATCAAATATAAAGAACATTGTGTCAATGAATGATTTGAAGTTAAAAGGTTTGAAATCACATGATTTCCATGTTTTGATACAAGATCTAATTCCTATAGCTTTACATTGCATTTTTCCCAATAATGTTTGTCATACATTAACCAAACTTTGTTTCTTTTTCAAAGCTATATGTAGCAAAGTTTTAGACCCAGGGAAATTTCCAGCTATGGAAAAATAAATTGGCATCATATTATGTGAATTAGAAATGTTCTTCCCGCTAACATTCTTTGATATGATGGTTCATTTGATGATTCACTTGGTGAGAGAGATTCGACTTTTTGGTCCTTTGCACTATAGATAGATGTATCCTGTTGAAAGGAATATGAATATTTTGAAAGGGTATGTCAAAAATTGAAGTCGGCCAGAGGTTTATATAGTGGAGCGATATATTGTTGAGGAAGCTATTTAATTTTGTAATGAATACCTATCTGATGTGGAAAGCATTGGTCTCCCGAAATCTCATCACACTGGACGCATTGAGGGTGAGAGAATTTCTAGAAGAGAATTTGTGACAATCAGTATTACATATCGAAAGAAGGCTCATCTTTATGTTTTGCATAACATTTGGGAGGTTGCTCCATATATTGAAACTCACAAAGAAATTCTTAGGCAGTTGAATCCATCAAGGGATGAAAAATAGTTATCAGATACACATAATCACCAGTTTATAGGATGGTTTCATGACTATATTTTTAAGGATTTGGATAAAAATCCGAATTCAATTTCAGAACGACTTCGATAGCTAGCCGTTGGACCAAGTGTGTATGTATTATCTTACAGTGGTTATGTAATTAATGGTTATACATTCTATACAGATGAACATGATGAATATAGTACCATGAAAAATAGTGGAGTTACACTAGTGGATGAAGCGATGCATGTTTCTGGTAGTAAGGAAAGAAATCCAATTTATGCAAATATGTCATACTTTGGCATTATCAAACTAATATGGGAGTTGGATTATATGGCATTCTAATTGCCGATTTTTCAATGAAAACGGATTGATAACAATAGTGGTGTTAAAATAGATGAATGGGGATTTGTGAAAGTTGATTTTAGTAAAGAAGGGTACAAAGACGAACAGTTTATAATGTCATCACAAGCGGTACAAGTGTTTTATGTTTCAGATCCCGCAAACTGAAAGTGGTCAATTATTCTGTTATCGTCCAAAACTACTGAAGGTTCCGATGAAAATTCAGTTGGGGATGATCCTTTTAGTGGTATATCGCAATCATTTTAGAGTGGTCCCAATGCAGATGACGTTTTTATGTTAGAGGAGACCATAATGAAGGGATTTGGATAGTCGATAGAGGTTTCAAATCCCTCCAACCTTTGAAAAAAATAAAGAGAGTTTAGTAAACAGGTTATATTTTGTTTTTAATATAGATCTTGTTATCTGATGTTATTATCTTATCATTACTGAATTTATGTAATCTGAATTAACTGTTCAACCACTTTTGCAGATAATGACTTCTGCACATTCTGGTGCTCCTAACCTTAAGTCTGAACAAGTCTCTCAAGATGCTACTACTGCGGCTGCTGCTACTCCTGCTGCTCCTGTAGCTCATGCTGCTGCTGCTATTGCTCCTGCTGCAGCTCCTGTTGATCCTGCTGCTCCTCCTGCTGCTCCTGTTGCTGCGGCTCCTATTGCTCCTAGTGTTGAGGTCCAACAACCATCAGCACATTCCATTGATACCATTCCAGATGAATATATAGATGATGTTGATATCAATGAAATGGTCAGGAATGAAGGACCGGTGTCGTAGAAAACACAGGTGCGTCGTAGTTTGACGGTGTTAGCCAAAATTATTAAGGTGAAAAGCAAAGGTATCAAATTTGAAGTCGGATGGAATGCATGAGGCCAACATGTGAATCCCAACAAGGCTATGTTTAGCAGCTACATTGGAGTTGTCACTCGGAAATGCGTGCTGATTGACATAGATTCATGTCACCATGTTGTGTCCGGGCTAAAGGATGTGATCTGGGAAGAAATTACGGTAACATTATGAATTTATTTCTTTAATTTACTAGAAAATAAAATAATGAAACAATGTATTACTCTTCTCAATATCTTGCAGAGTACATTTATAGTAGATGTTTCACACAAGGATTATGTACTAAGGCTTGCAGGAAAGATTCATCGAGGTTTTCGCACTATTTTAACAAGATGCCACCTAAAAGATTATAAAGGTAAAATAAACCCACACCCACCCATTGTCTACTCTCACCTGATATCCCACGAAGCATGGGATGAATTTATTGGCTGTCGTGGGGATGAGAAGTTTCAGGTACATTGTGGGTGATAATACGTTGTTTGAGGATACCTATATTCATCACTTTGATTGTCAATATTTCATTTATGAAACAGAAACTCTGTACTAAAAATAAGGAACGTGCATCAAAACCAACATACCCCTATCGTAAAGCAAGGATGGGGTACGATTCATTAGAAAATAAAATGGTACGTATTTTAAATTTATAGTAATATTGTTAGGTGCCAATAAACAACATCATCATTATCTTTCTATGTTTATATGTAGATTGATGAGTCTAAAACCAAATGCACTTCCATCCCACATCATGTGATATGGAAGGAGGCACGTGTGAACAAAGAAGGGAAGTTAGTAGATGAGAACACATAGAAAGTGTGGGAAATATGTGTAAGTATGACACGACGATAAAAATATTTGTTTAAAATTTATATTACATAAAAATAATTAGTTATTTTTATATATCCGACAGTCACAGGAATCAGCTACTCCTGTAGCGGATACAGACCTATTATCAATGGCTTTGAAGCAGCCAGAAAAATATGGTCATGTCAGAGGTGCAGGGTTTGGGGTGACACCTCGAGTATATTTTGAGAAGGAGAAAAAAATGGATAATACTGATAAAACATTGGAACAAATGAGAGAAAAAATAGCAACCCTTGAAGAACGATTGCAATGGTATGGAGAGTTTCTAGAAACTTTTATGCATGGGAAGCAAAGGGAAGACACAACTCAGGAACAACCAGCGTGTGAAAATCCCGCCCCACCCCCCACCAGCTTTGAGGTGAGCCATTCACCTCAAAGAACTGTCTTAGCCATGGTAATAAATATTCTAATAAATTTTCCCATGAAATGTGAATCAGACCAACACTGATAATTTTTCTGTACTGATCTTCTACAGGGTGATAATGATTGTGATTTATATCTATCAACACCCACCTATCACCTTGTAGAGAGGTCTACAGTGTTCAATATCCCAGATGCCACACTGCATAATAGACCACTTTTGAAAGATCATCTGAAAGTGATGATTAATGTAGCTCATGATCCAAATGAAGAGATATATATTCCACTTGATGACGATGATATTCATACGGTCTAAAAGGCTATTGGGACATTCATTGCATGGCTATCACAACTTGTAAGAGTACATGTGGACAAAGAGGTATTTATTTCATTTTTTTCAAGATAAACCCTTAACAATTAATGAAAAAAGGGTCTGAACCAATGATTGTTGTTATAGATGGAGAAAGGGAAGGGGGTGAAAAACGTCAGCTCAAAATCATCTAAAGGATCGACCAACCGATCCCAAGGAGCTACTGAAAGCACAATAACACCACTTGTTCTCTATCCACATTTACTAGCATTGAAGAATCATGTGGATACGAAGCTAAATGATGGTAATAGACATCTAGTGGTTTTCTAAGAGAATATATATGGAGAGGAAAGTCAATATTTCGTTGCTGCTGAAAATGTAAATGAAATCCTTGAAAACGGTTGGCTAGGCGTCACAGTTGTAAATGTATATATGAGGTATGTTTCCATGAATTGATTTTCTAAAAGCTGATCTATTGTTAAAATTATGTATAAATTCATTTTATATTGTTGACAGACGCATTTATGAAAAAAAGTTGAAGGAATTTTCCCATGAGCCAAGATTTGGACTCGTTAGTCCTCGTATCACATCAAGACACCTAACAAAAATAGAGCCATAAAAAAGGGATGCAATAGTGAATGACTTTCTAAAAACATTTGAAAGCAAGATTACAGATGACAGACTTTTCCTAATACCAACCATGCAGGGGTAATACTATACGATTAAAGCATATCAATTATATTTTCACTTATTTTATTACTTATTCCTTTTTGTGTTTTTAGGCAACATTGGTTGCTAATTGCGGTGAACTTGGATACTCTGAAGATTTATTTTCTGCATTAAAAGCAAGGATATCCATCAAACTGACCACACATGATGGAGTTTGTGAATCTGTAAGACACTAAATCTTATGTTTTAGGTCTAAACACCAAGTAATATAATTTATATTATCTTTTACTGAGGATTCTATTATAATAGGGTGGTGTGTCATTATCATCTAAAAAAAGGAATGAGGATAGGGGATAAGCATAGGGAGGTAATCAAGTACTACGTCTGGACAAATATCAGGGTATATATAATAAAATCTCACTATCCAAACACATCTCAACACAAGTTACTTATTCTCCTAATGATTAATTTTTTTCAGTGTCCAAAACAAACAAACGATAATGATTATGGTTATTATGTTTGTAAATTTATGAAAGAGATCATTTTTCATCAGCAAACTAGCATCCCAAAAGAGGTATTTTCAAAAACAACTACTAGTTCGTTTAAGTTATTTATTAATTCTTTATTTTTATATTTTACAGTATTACTATGACTGCCGAAAATCCTCATACTCAAAAGATGATATAGATGTGTTCAGAAACGAGTGGGATGCATACCTGATGGAAGATTGTACACAAATGCAATTAAGATCTGACTTGGAGACATGTACAACTGGTGGTCATTTTTGAGAGGGGTTAAGGGGATCAAAAGATGAAACATTATTGTATGTAAATGTTCGTAGGAAAATTTTAATTGTTATTAAATAAAACATCCTTTCTCCAATGAGTCATTTTCCCATTTTAACAGATGATATGCACCTGTAACATGTAAGAATGTTGAACCACTCAAAGGGTCTCTCTTTTGTTTAAAATGGACACGAATTTAAGTGAAAACAAAAATTGACCTACAGAAATCTGACCAAATGCATTTGGATTGTGTTGATCCTTTAGGAGAATGATACATGGGTAATTTTTGATGTGTACGATTCAACCCCACCTCAATCCAAGGCATGGTGTGATCATTACCACTCAAAGGGTCTCTCTTTTGTTTAAAATGGACACGATTTTAAGTGAAAACAAAAATAGACCTACAAAAATATGACCAAACGCATTAAGATTGTGTTTATCCTTTAGGAGAACAATCCACGGGTCCTTTGTGACATGTACGAGTCAACCCATCTTCAATCCGAGGCACGGTGTGACCGCTATCACTCAAAGGGTCTCTCTTTTGTTTAAAATGGACACAATTTTAATTGAAAACAACAACTGACCTACAAATATCCGACCAAACACATTAGGATTGCCTTGATCTTTTATAAGAATGACCCAAGGGTCCTTGGTGACATGTACGAGTCAACCCTGCCTCAATCTGAGGCATAGTGTGGCCGGTACCACTCAAAGTGTCTCTCTTTTGTTTAAAATGGACACAATTTTAAGTGAAAACAATAACTGACCTACGGAAATCCAACCAAATGCATTTGGATTATGTTGATCCTTTAGGATAACGATAAAAGGGTCATTTTTGACATGTAAGAGTCAACCCCGCCTCAATCCGAGGCACGATGTGATCGCTGCCACTCAAAGGGTCTCTCTTGTTTAAAATGGACATAATTTTAATTGAAGAAAAAAACTGACCCACAGAAATTTGACCAAACGCATTTGTATTGCCTTGATCATTTAGTATAATGATCCAAGGGTCCTTAGTGATGTGTAAGAGTAAACCCCACCTCAATCTGTGGCACGGTGTGGCCGATACCACTCAAAGTGTCTATCTTTTATTTAAAATGGACATGATTTTAAGTAAAAACAACAAATGACCTATGAAAATCAGACCAAATGCATTCAGATTGTGTTGATACTGTAGAAGAATGATCCAAGGGTCCTTTGTGACATGTAAAAGTCAACCCCACCTCAATCTGAGGCACGGTGAGACCGATATAACTTAAAGGGTCTCTCTTGTTTAAAATGGACATGATTTTAAGTGAAAACAACAACTGACCAACGTAAATCCAACCAAATGCATTAAAAGTGCCTTGATATTTTATAAGAACGATACAAGGGTCCTTAGAGATGTGTAAAAGTCATCCCTGCCTCAATCTGAGGCACGATGTGGCTGGTACCACTCAAAGGGTCTCTCTTTTGTTTAAAATGGACATGATTTTAAGTGAAAACAACAACAGACCTATGAAAATCTGACCAAACACATTCAGATTGTGTTGATTCTTTAGGAGAACGATCCACGGGTCCTTTGTGACGTGTAAGAGTCAACCTCTCTTCAATCCGAGGCACAGTGTGACCGCTATCACTCAAAGGTTCTCTCTTGTTTAAAATGGACACGATTTTAAGTGAAAACAACAACTAACCTATGGAAATCTGACCAAACACATTCGAATTGCCTTAATATTTTATAATAACGATCAAAGGGTCCTTGGTAACATGTACGAGTCATCCCCACCTCAATACGAGGCACAGTGTGGCCAGTACCACTCAAAGGGTCTCTCTTTTGTTTAAAATGGACACGATTTTAAGTGAAAACAACAAACGACATATGAAAATATGACCAAACACATTTGGATTGTGTTGAACCTTTAGAAGAATGATCCACGGGTCCTTTTTGATGTGTACGAGTCAACACCACCTCAATCCAAGGCATGGTGTGACCGCTACCACTCAAAGGGTCTCTCTTTTGTTTAAAATGGACACGATTTTATGTGAATACAAAAAATGACCTACAGAAATCTAACAAAATGCATTAGGATTGCCTTGATACTTTAGGAGAATGATACAATGGTCCTTGTTGACGTGTACGAGTTAACACTGCCTCAATATGATGCACGGTGTGGCCGGTACCACTCAAAGGGTCTCTCTTGTTTAAAATAGACACGATTTTATTTGAAAACAACAAATGACCTACGAAAATCCAACCAAACGCATTCGGATTGCCTTGATCTTTTATAATAATGATCCAAGGGTCCTTTTTGACATGTAAGATTTAACCTCGCCTCAATCCGAGGGATGGTGTGACCGCTATCACTCAAAGGGTCTCTATTTTGTTTAAAATGGACACGATTTTAAGTGAAAACAACAACTGACCTACGAAAATCTGACCAAATGCATTAGGATTGCCTTGATATTTTATAATAACAATCCAAGGGTCCTTAGTGATGTGTAAGATCCATGACCACATCAATCCAAGGAACGATGTGGCCGATACCACTCAAAGGGTCTCTATTTTGTTTAAAATGGACACGATTTTAAGTGAAAACAACAACTGACCTATGGAAATTCGACCAAACGCATTAGGATTGTGTTGATCCTTTAGGAGAACGATACAAGGTTCCTTTGTGATGTGTAAGAGTCAACCTCGCCTCAATCCGAGGCACGGTGTGACTGCTATCACTCAAAGGGTCTCTCTTGTTTAAAATGGACACACTTTTAATTGAAAACTACAACTAACCTACGCAAATCCGACCAAACACATTAATATTACCTTGATCTTTCATAAGAATGATCCAAGGGTCATTGGTGACATGTAAAAGTCAACCCTGCCTCAATCTGAGGCACGGTGTGGTCGGTACCACTCAAAGGGTCTCTATTTTGTTTAAAATGGACACGATTTTAAGTGAAACCCACAACTGACCTACAGAAATTCAACCAAACACATTCAGATTGTGTTGATCCTTTCGGAGAATGATCCACGGGTCCTTTGTGACATTTAAGAGTCAACCCCGCCTCAATCCGAGGCACGGTGTGACCGCTACCACTCAAAGGGTCTCTCTTGTTTAAAATGAACACAATTTTAATTGAAAACAACAACTGACCTATGAAAATCTGACCAAATGTATTTGGATTGAGTTGATATTTTATAATAAATATCCAAGGGTCCTTGGTGATGTGTACGAGCCATCTCTGCCTCAATCTGAGGCACGGTGTGGCTGGTACCACTCAAAGTATCTATTTTTTTTAAAAAATGGACATGATTTTATGTGAAAACAACAACAGACCTATAGAAATCCGACCAAAAACATTCAGATTGTGTTGATCCTTTATAAGAACGATCCATGGGTCCTTTGTGACAAGTAAGAGTCAACCCCGCCTCAATCCGAGGCATGGTGTGACCGATATCACTCAAAGGGTCTCTCTTGTTTAAAATGGACACAATTTTAAATGAAAACAACAACTGACCTACGAAAATCTGACCAAACGCATTAGGATTGCCCTGATATTTTATAAGAACGATCCAAGGGTCCTTGGTGACGTGTAAGAGTGATCCCCACCTCAATCCGAGGCATGGTGTGGCTGGTACCACTCAAAGGGTCTCTCTTTTGTTTAAAATGGACACGATTTTAAGTGAAAACAACAACTGACCTATGGAAATCCAACCAAACGCATTCGGATTGTGTTTATCCTTTAGGAGAATGATTCACGGGTCCTTTGTGATGTGTAAGAGCCAACCCCGCATCAATCTGAGGCACAATGTGACCGCTATCACTCAAAGGGTCTCTCTTTTGTTTAAAATGGACACGATTTTAAGTGAAAACAACAACTGACCTATAGAAATCCAACCAAATGCATTAGGATTATGTTGATCCTTTAGGAGAAAGATCAAAGGATCCTTTGTGACATGTAAGATTCAACCCCGCCTCAATCCGAGGTACGGTGTGACTGCTACCACTCAAAGGGTCTCTCTTGTTTAAAATGGACACAATTTTAATTGAAAACATCAACTGACCTATGAAAATCCAACCAAACGCATTCGGATTGCCTTGATATTTTATAATAAGGATCCAAGGGTACTTGGTGATGTGTAAGAGTCATTCCCACCTCAATCTGAGGCACAGTGTGGCCGGTACCACTCAAAGGGTCTCTCTTTTGTTTAAAATGGACATGATTTTAAGTGAAAACAACAAATTACCTACGGAAATCTGACCAAATGAATTTGGATTGTGTTGATCCTTTAGGAGAAAGATACACGGGTCCTTTGTAATGTGTAAGAGTCAACCCTACCTCAATCCAAGGCATGGTGTGACCGCTATCACTCAAAGGGTCTCTCTTGTTTAAAATGGACACAATTTTAATTGAAAACAACAACTGACCTACGAAAATCCGACCAAACACATTCGGATTGCCTTGATATTTTATAATAACGATACAAGGGTCCTTGGTGACATGTACGAGTCATCCTTATCTCAATACAAGGCACGGTGTGGCCGATACCACTCAAAGGGTCTCTCTTTTGTTTTAAATGAACACAATTTTAACTGAAAACAACAACTGACCTATGAAAATCTGACCAAACACATTCATATTGTGTTTATACTTTAGGAGAACGATCCACGGGTCCTTTGTGATGTGTAAGAGTCAACCCTGCCTCAATCCAAGGCACAGTGTGACCGCTATCACTCAAAGGGTCTCTCTTTTGTTTAAAATGGACACGATTTTAAGTGGAAACAACAAATGACCTACGGAAATCTGACCAAACGCATTCGGATTGTGTTGATCCTTTAGGAGAATTATCCACAGGTCCTTTTTGACTTGTAAGATTCAACCCTACCTAAATCCTAGGAACGGTGTGACCGTTACCACTCAAAGGGTCTCTCTTGTTTAAAATGGACACGATTTTAATTGAAAACAACAGCTTACCTACGAAAATCTGACCAAACGCATTCGGATTTCCTTGATACTTTATAAGAACGATCCAAGGGTCCTTGGTGATGTGTAAGAGTCATCCCCACCTCAATCCGAGGCACTGTGTGGCCAGTACCACTCAGAGGGTCTCTCTTTTGTTTAAAATGGATACGATTTTAAGTGAAAACAACAACTGAACTACGGAAATCTGACCAAACGCATTCAGATTGTGTTGATTATTTAGGAGAACAATACATGGGTCCTTTGTGACATTTAAGAGTCAACCCCATCTCAATCCGAGGCACAGTGTGACCGCTATCACTCAAAGGGTCTCTCTTGTTTAAAATGGACACAATTTTAATTGAAAACAACAACTGACCTACGAAAATCTGACCAAACGCATTCGTATTGACTTGATATTTTATAATAAAAATCCAAGGGTCCTTGGTAATGTTTAAGAGTCACCCATGCCTCAATCTGAGGCACGGTGTGGCCGGTACCACTCAAAGGGTCTCTCTTTTGTTTAAAATGGACACGATTTTAAGTGAAAACAACAACTGACCTACAGAAATCTGACCAAATGCATTTGGATTGTGTTGAAACTTTAGGAGAATGATCCAAGGGTCCTTGGTGACATGTAAAAGTCATCCCTTCCTCAATATGATGCACAGTGTGGCCAATACAACTCAAAGGGTCTCTATTTTGTTTAAAATGAACACAATTTTAAGTGAAAACAACAACTGACCAATGGAAATTCAACCAAACACATTTGGATTGTATTGATCCTTTAGGAGAACAATACACAGGTCCTTTGTGATGTGTAAGAGTCAACCCCTCCCTAATCTGAGGCACAGTGTGACCGCTATCACTCAAAGGGTCTCTATTTTGTTTAAAATGGACACGATTTTAAGTGAAAACAACAACTGACCTATGAAAATCCGACCAAACGCATTAATATTGCCTTTATCTTTTATAATAATGATCCAAGGGTCCTTGGTGACGTGTAAAAGACATACCCACCTCAATCAGAGGCATGGTGTGTCCGGTACCACTCAAAGTGTCTCTCTTTTGTTTAAAATGGACATGATTTTAAGTGAAAACAAAAACTGACCTATGAAAATCTGACCAAACACATTCATATTGTGTTGATACTTTAAGAGAACAATCCATGGGTCTGTTGTGACATGTACGAGTCAACCCTGACTCAATACGAGGCACAGTGTGACCGCTATTACTCAAAGGGTCTCTCTTTTGTTTAAAATGGACAAAATTTTAATTGAAAACAACTGACCTATGAAAATCTGACCAAACGTAGTCAGATTGCCTTGATCTTTTATAAGAATGATCCAATGGTCCTTGGTGATGTGTAAGAATCAAGACCACCAACCCCTAGACTACCCCCACCCCCATGGACACCAATCCACCCCCTGGACACCCCCAACCCCTCTGGACACCCCCACCCCCTGTAAACCCCCTGACACCTTGGACACCATCCCACCCCCCTAAAAATACCCCCAGACACCAATCCACCCCTTGGATTGCCCCACCCCCTGGACACCAATCCACCCCCACTCCTCTGAACACCCCCACCCCCTGTAAAGCCCCCCGACACCTTGGACACTAGCCCACCCCCTAGAAATCTCCCCCGAACACCAATCCACCCCTGGACCGCCCCCACCCCCTGGACACCAATCCACCCCTCTGGACACCCCCACCCTCTGTAAAGCCACCCCAACACCTTGGACACCAGCCCACCCCTGGAAAGCCCCCCCTGACACCAATCCACCCCCCGGACACCCCCACCCCTCTGGACACTCCCACCCACTATAAATCCCCCCCGACACCTTGGACACCAACCCACCCCCTAGAAAACCCCCCAGACACCCCCTACCCCCCCTTGGACAGCCACCCCAAACCCTTGAACACCCCCCGACCCCCTAAATTCTGAATTGAATTCTTTATGTACTTAATTAATTTATGAATTATGTATTAATTGTGTACGAGTATACTTGTTGTATGGGTATACTTGGTCTAATTAGCTTATGATTTATGAGTTAATTTTGTATGGGTATACTTGCTTTAATTATCTTATTGAGATGCTGATTTTTTTTGCAGGTGTTCGGGTGTGCTGCTGTAGATTTTTTCATAGAAGCAGAGAGGGAATTTATTAGCACTAAAAAAGCGCTGATAAATCATGCTTTTATCAGTACTAAAAAAGCACTGATAAACTACACCTTTATCAGCGCTAAAAAAGCACTAATAAAGGATAGGTTTATCAGCGCTAAAGGAGGGATGATAAAACACTCATTTATCAGTGCTCTTTTAGCACTGATAAAGGGTTGTTTTATCAGTGCTCCTTTAGCAGTGATAAAGTCTAACTTTATCAGTGTGTGTTTAGCACTAATAAAGGTTTCATTTATCAGCGTTTTTTAGCGCTGCTAAAGTACCCCTTTATCAGCACTTAGTAAGAGTTGATAAAGGTTACCCCCCTTTATCAGTGCCAAGATTTAGAGCACTTTTTTAGCGCTGTTAAAGCCCGTTTTTAGTGCTGTTAATGCCCGTATTTGTAGTAGTGATGGAAGTGTTCCGAAAGTTGCACATCAACATTCCATTTGCAGAGGCACTGACGCAGATGCCTACATATGTGAAATTCATGAAGGAGATCCTATACAAAAAAAGAAATATGGAGGATTTGGGAACCATTGCACTGACCAAGGAGTGATCAGTGGTCGTACAACATTCGATTCCTCCCAAGATTTAGGATCCAGGTAGCTTCACTATCCCTTGCACTATTGGACCATGTGAGTTTGGGAAGGCCCTTTGTGATTTAGGGGCCAACATCAACCTCATGACCTTCAGAGTTTTTAAGAAGCTAGTGATCGATGAACTGAAGCCTACTTGAGAAACCCTTAAGATTGCCGACCAATACATCAAATATCCAAAGGGGCTACTGGGGGATGTGCTGGTAAAGGTGGGTCGGATAATCCTCCCAACATATTTCATCATCCTCAACGTTTATAAAGACCAAGAGGTTCCTCTCATTCTGGGAAGACCTTTCTTGGACACTAGGAAGGTATTGATTGACGTACACTAGGGGGAGATGATTTTCAGAGTAGGATACGAAAGAGTCTCCTACAATGTCCTCAAATCCATAAAGCAAGCATCATTACCATAGCATGAGGGTTGTTATGTAGTGACCACCGTGGATGATCACTTGAGCAGAAAATGAGATGATCTGGTATGTTCTTCCACCTCAGATGACTTGGGTTTTCTAGACATTCCAGTTAATGAAGCACCAGAGGACCTATAATTCCTTAAAAGCTAGGGCGGCCACTACTAGAAACGTGCTATTATTACTAACATTCTGGAGTGGGTAGAGGTAAAACCACTTGTACCTTCAATTCTAAAGGTTACTGCACTAGAACTGGAGCCTCTCCCACATTCTTTGAAGTACGGGTACTTGGGAGACCATCATACATTTCCATTCATACTTAGTACAACACTATCACAAGAGCAGAAGGATGCAATTCTGTAGGTTTTGATGTGGTGGAAGCAAGCTATTGGATGGACAGTTGCAGACTTTAAGGGAATCAACCCTACCATTTTCGCCCACAAGGTGATACTCGAAGAAGGAGCGAAGCCATATCGGCAACCACAATGACGCCTACCCCCCATGAAGGAAGTTGTGAAGAAAGAGGTAATCAATTTTCTAGATGGAGGCATCATATAACCCATCTCAGATAGTCCATGGGTGAGTCCCCTACAAGTGGTACCCAAAAAGGGGGGTATCACTATGATTTCAAATGACAAGAACGAGCTCATACCAACATGCACTATCATGGGATGGAGAGTCTGTGTGGACTACAGAAAGATGAATGACTCCATGAGGAAGGATCATTTCCCCCTGCCCTTGATGGATTAGATGTTAGAGAGACTAGCGGGGCAAGAATTTTACTACTTCCTTGATGGATATTCCGACTACAATCATATTTTCATTACCTCAGAGGATCAAGAGAAGAGCACATTTAATTTCCCCTACAGTAGATTTACATACCGAAGGATTTCCTTTGGAATGTGAAACTCTCCTGGAACCTTCCAGAGATGCATCCTGGATATCTTCCATGACATGGTGGAACAGATCCTAGAGGTTTTTATGGATTATTTTTTCTATTTACAAAAAACCATTCACCATTTTCGTGCGGCACCTAGATCTAGTACTAGAAATATGTGAGAACACCAACCTAGTTTTGAACTAGGAAAAGTGTCATTTCATGGTGCATAGTGGCATCATAATTGGTCACAAAATCTTGACGAAGGGGATATAGGTGGACCCAAAAAATATAGAAGTCATTTCACGACTTCCTATTCCAACTTCCCTCAGAGCCATCCACAGCTTCCTGAGACATGAAAGTTTCTACAGGCAGTTTTTCTGTGACTTCTTGAAGATATCTCAACCCCTCACCAAACTTCTGACCAAGGATTCCTTTTTTGAGTTTAATGAGCCATGCACCAAAACTTTTTATCACCTGAAGTAGCACCTAGTGGAAGCTCCAGTGATGATTTCTCCCAAATGGGAGGAGAAATTTGAAGTGATGGGCGATGCCAGTGACTACGCAGTCCTGGGCCAGCAACTTGAACGAATTTTCCAACCCATATATTATGCCAACAAGATTCTCAATGAGGCATAGATGAAATAAACTACCACATAAAAGGAGATGTTGGAAGTGGTGTTCTCATTTGATAGGTTATGTTCTTACTTAGTGCTATCTAAAGTTATTTTTTATACTGACCATGCAGCACTCAAGTACCAGATAAACAAAAAATATGTGAAGCCACAACTGATCCGATGGGTACTCCTCCTACAAGAATTTGATCTGGAGATCCGAGATAAGAAGGGGAGTGAAAAAATTGTTTCTGATCATCTCTCCTACCTAGACCTATCAGATTTGGAGAAGGAGGAAGATCGAGAGATCAAGGAGGATTTTCTTGATGAGAACCTTTTTTCAGTTGAAAAATTACCTTGGCCCTAGTATGCTGATATTGCTAATTATTTTGTTACAGGTGAAATCCACCTTGACCTCTCCTTCCAGCAGAGGAAAAGTTTTCTCTCTGATTTCTAGAGGTACTTCTTGGAATATCCTCTACTGTTCCGATCCTGTGATGATGGGGTGATCTGACGATGCATCCCAAAAACTGAAGTTCATGGAGTACTAGAATTCTATCATGCCTCACCAGTTGTGGGACATCATGGGACAGACCGTACTATATCAAAGATCCTACAACCTAGTTTTTTCTGGCCCACCATGCATAGAGATTCCCAAGCCTTTGTTTCCTATTGTGAGTGATGCCAAAGAACATGTAATGTGGGGCACAAAGCTGAGATTCCCCAACACACCATCCTGGAGTTCGAGATATTTGACGTATGGGGCATAGACTTTATGGGGCTATTTCCCCCATATTTCAGGAATAATTACATATTGGTCTATGTTGACTACGTCTCCAAGTGGGTGGAAGCTGCTGCTATAGCATACAACATGACCAAGGTGGTCGTGACCTTAAAAAAGCACATTTTTAGCAGGTTCGACATTCCCCATGTACTGATCAGCAATAGAGGGATCCACTTAGACAACACATTAATGAAAGGAGTACTATAAAAGTATGAAGTGAAGCATCATATGGGGATGCCATATCATCCCCATTCCAGTGGACAAGTAGATCTCTCCAACTATGAGCTCAATCAGAATCTGGAGAAAACGGTGAAAACTTTAAGGAAAGACTGGTACAAGAAGCTAGATGATGCTTTGTGGGCATATTAGACTACAATCAAGACACCACTGGGGATATATCCATTCCACCTCATCTATGGAAATCCATGACATCTTTCAGTAGAGTTAGTGCACAAAGCTTATTGGGCTGTCAAGGCCCTAAATTTTGATCTGAAGGCAGCTGAAGAGAAGCATAAGTTCCAACTGTCGGAACTTGATGAAATCTAATTGGAGGCATATGAGAATTCAAATCTGTACTAGGATAAGACAAGAGAAATCCATGACTGGATGATTTCAAGAAAATCTTTCCAACCTGGTGATAAGGTACTCCTTTTTAACTCTCGTCTTCAATTATTTCTAGTAAAGCTAATGTCAAGATAGTCAGGACTATTCTGAGTCATACGAGTATTCCACCATGGAGCGGTAGAAATTGATGGGGAGGAAGATCAACCATTCAAGGTGAATGGACAGTGGCTAAAGACTTACCATCACATGGAATAGACGGTGGTAACTCTCTCCACCATGCATCTCAGGTAAGCAGAGGTTAGTGGTCGATGCAACGACCTAAAAAAAAGGTGCTTCCTGGGAGGCAACCCAGAGTTTACACAACATGTACCACCTATATAAATGCTGTGCACTGAGTCCTTTTAGTTTATATTCTTAATATTATAAAAATATATATTAACTAAATAAAACAGGGATGATGTCGGTGTTGATGGTAAGGTCACTGGAGTTTATCCGAGCCGTCACCAGTTCAAATCCCTCCATACATACCTTCGGCATGGGGTTCATCCTTTTTATACTCATTTTTACTTACATAGAGTGTGTGGTATTTTTCATAATATATACATATTTTTTTAAATACAAGAAAACCCATGATGGGGATGAACTGGTTGTCCAGGGTCATAACCCAGTTCTACAAGACCCGAGTTCAAATCCTAACAACTATCCCATTTCCATCATTTGTCTTTTTAATAAAACCACACAGTGTGTATTTCGATATATGTTGTGTGTGACATGTTTTCATTAATAACTGAAAATATTTTCAAAATAAAGGAATACATGCGGGTGAAGTTGACAGATTGGCAGAGTCTCGGCCCTGGATCTAAAAGACCCAGGTTCGAACTTGACTAATCTCCCTACTTCATCCCTTTTATTCTAACTAAAAACCACACGCCATGCCTTTCCTTCCTCCCATGTAGTTTTGGTCCTATAAATTATAAAATATATAAATTCATAAACATGATAAGCAATACAACCTTTGATCCAGTGGTTGAGGGCTTGCATTTGAAACGGTAGATCACTAGTTTGAACCTCACCCCAAGCACCAGACCAAAGTTTATACTTCTATTTCTCTAATTTTAGAACACATGATGTGTATTTACTGATACATTACATGTGTAGCTTTATTTTTGGTAAATTATATATATGTATATATTTCTTTTATTTTAATTATTAATATTAATTATTATATAGTTTACTATAATAATTATATTATATACCTATGTAAAAAAACTACACGATGTGTCTGCTAGATTACACGCCGTGTACTCTGGCTATAAAATCCAAAAACCCTCCACGGCCACACCCTGTGTTGCACGGACACCCCCCTTGCTGTTTTCTTATCCCGGAAGCCGAACGACATCCCCTCCTCAAATCCTCCATTTTCATATGTTTTTCGATCCAATTTCTTCTCCATTGTGATCCTCACTTTAGGTACGCCATTTTTCACTCCTTATTTCTTATTTTTCATAGCATTTAGGGTGTTTTTAAGATCGGCCACCAGGTCAGATCCCAAAGTACATGAGCATGAAATGAATAACACACTCTGTGTAATTTTGTACATGTCCAAACATTGGACAATTCAAAATTTAAAATTACACAGTGTGTATGTTTGGTACACACCGTGTACCATCCAAAATCATGCCCAAGTTCCACATAAACCATGTTTACACACACAATGTGTATGTTTGGTACATGCCATGTATCCCATTTCTATGGGCCATCATGTGTCTGACACTCCACATGGCCATATGAACCATGTTCTTACACACACTGTGTCATACCTTCACATGGTGTGTACTTAATTTTTGGCTATACTCGGAAAGCGGCTGTGTCTTTAAAACACATGACTAGGAACCAGTTTGTCCATACATGGTGTGTATGTTTGGTACACACCATGTATCCTTTCATGGCTAGTGACATGACCACTTGGCGTGTCTATCCAGAGAACATAGGATGCTAACCCTCTTCCACTACACACCGTGTAATCTGGATATACATTCTGTGTTCTTCTACTTTTCTGGTTTTCTCAAATTTTCTTATTTTCCTTTTTTCTTCTTTTTTTTCTTTTCTTTTGTTTTCATTTATTGTTCAGTATATGGAAGATGGAGACCCTAAGCATGAGAAGCAGCTCACCTTCGTTAATGAGGGCGAGAGGTCCACTTTTCATCGGATACGACTCTAGTCCATGAAGACACTAGACCCAGACTTCCCAGAGTACCAGCCTCCTCCGCTGGCCATCATGCCACCACTTACTACCACGACAGAGGCTGGTCCAAGTACCACACCTCCACCACCCTCCACGGAGCCTCCGGGCACCACCCTTTCTTTACCACCTGCTGCCACACCTCTAGAGCCCTCCTTAGTAGTGGCTGATCTTTCACCAGCTGCCACATCCAGCGGACCTTTTCCCACTGAGCTGCTCCACCACTAGAGCTAGCCCTTTCTACTACCCCACCTCTGCCATCCCCTGCCGATGACCCATATCCTTTCCTGGTGTTTCACATCACCGACCTGGCGCACAATTGGGTCCAACACTTCTATCACCGCATGATCTAGTTGAGCATTCGGTATCTTGACAGCAGCGTTCCTCGACAGGTGTGTATCTAGGGGGGGGGGGTTGGAGGATATCCTTAGCCACAAACCATTACTCACAATATTTCAGGTTAGCACTCTTATTTTCAAAGATTTATTTTTGGAGTTCACTGCTTCCTTTGAGTTCGACGGGCCCAAGTACCAGGTGACACCTAGATACACAGTCCCAGTGGTCCGATTTCGGCTAGGTGGTTGACCTTTTTCCCTTAACATGCCTGCTTTTGGCCGAGGGTGTGGCTTTTATCCCCATCCAGTCACCCCACCCCTTTTCTCCACCCTGACCCTCCCCGAGCATTCTGAGATCACTTCCATGTGGCGGGATATTGTTGGCCCTGACCACCGTTACACCCCCACTTCCCAGAAGAGTACCCTCATCCTTGACCCTATCCTCTGTTTTATCCATCGGTGCTTTAGCACCATCTTGTTTCCCCTCCACGAGGATATAGGAGTTGTGACCGGCCGTGACATGGAGCTCCTCACCTGTGTCATCCGACAGGACTACCCAGACCTCCCCTACATTTCTGCCTCCTACTTCCATGCCATGTTCATCGGCTGTCAGGGAAACCTGAGCGGTGGGTTTTATGTCACCCACCTTTTCCACTACCTCAGCATTTTCAAGCCTTCCCTTCCCCACGACCGATTAGGTTAACCACAATGGATGGAATTTCTCATGATTATTAGCATGGTATTGGTTCAGAAGTTGGGGAACTTACATCCTTCCCTAGACCCCACCCCCTTCTAACCCTCCTACCCCCAAGGATACCCCTACACCTCCTTCCCCACCCCTTCCCGTTTCCTCACACTTCCCTACTTCCTTTCCCATTCCCAGTCATGGAACTTCCCCTGCCCCTTCTCCTTCCACGGCCTCAGCTGACCCCCCTATAAACATATTCCTAGACAAGATAGACCACCACATGGCTCGTGTAAAGCATTAGTCGACTGCTATCCTTCAGTGACAGACTACATCATCCCAACGCCTGGACTACCTTGAGCAGATGGTGGAGTTACTACTACAACATCAGGGGATCCCCATTACACTGATGGCTACTTCTCTTTCCATGCCTTCAACTTCTACCATCCCCACTACTAAGGTTGTCATGGCCATAGACTCCATCCTCATCTTTACTACGGGTGTTGACATGTCTCCTCTTATAGATCTTTCCATGACGAACACCCCTTCAGTAGTATCACTACCATGTTCACCACCTGAGGGCTCTATTCCACCCACTACTATATCTGATGGTTCCGCCCCACCTATACTCGACTGTGCCTCCCTTGAGACTACACCATGACTATGACATTTGGGTTTTCTTCTACTTATATATCTATTTCCCATTTATTTGTGCTATGATGATGTGCTTTCTTGTAGTTTTCTTTTCCATCACCCGTCACAGGTACACTGGAGAAAATTTTGGGCATCTTGTATTCTTCCCAAACTTTTCTTTTCCACGAGGGGTGTATTATTTTTATTTTCCCATTCCTTTTCATATCTCTCTTCTCTTTTCCCCTTATTAGCGCACTTGGTGGACCATGTTCCATATTCAGTGTGGGGTAGTGTCTCTCGACCACCTTAGTCTTTTCCCTTACCATTATCTCGGAGACATCATTAATAGTTGCCATATTTTTAATTGTGGAACATTTTTGATTACTTATAATTGTAAATAATAAAGGCATAACAAGGAATTTTAAAAGTTACATGCTTATTTCAATTTTCTAAGAATTTTAAAATGATTGCTCATATTTTTTGATTTTTAATTCTAAGTCTTGGACACTTACATTGATTAGGATAATCATTTATATGCATGTCACGACCTGATTGTCTCTTTATTTGTTTTTTCTACTCATGAGAGGTATTCTAAACCCTTCATCATATTCTTTCTAGTACCCTCTTTCTTGAGATACTCTTAGGATATACATGACTACCAGAATTTGCAAGTTTTATTTTCAAAACATGAAGAATTTTTTAATTACATTAAAATGATCGAGGCATTAGATTGTTTCAACCCCTTTTATATTGAGACATACCCTACATCTAATCTTCGTAAATCCCATAGAAACCATGAAAAACCTTGATAGGAAGCCACATTACAAACCTATTTACCTTCCTAACCTAATTATTTTTAACTTTTCATGATTATTCACTTGAGCTTTAGAGAGGTAATTGACAATACATGGAATATTTTTGTGCTTAGTCATAAAATTAAGTGTGAGGGAGTGCCTCTTGTTTATTTGGGGTAGAAAGGGTTCTAAACCCCTTTTCGTAGAATTCCTAAGTGTTTCCCTTTCTTCAAAAAAGGGGGATAATATATTAACTTGATGGTTGTGAACCCTACTTGACTAAGGGAGATGGTGCTGATGAAATAATTTGATAGAGATTATTGAGGATGCTTTTACATTGAGCTTTATTTTGAATATCATGCAGTGTTATTTAAAGAATTTAGCCTCCCTTTTCATGACTCAAAGTTTATTTTTTACATATTTACCTACCATCCCTTAGCCACAGAGACATCTAGACCTTATTGAAAAGACCTCATGATTTTTGTAATTCAATTTTCTGAAGTAGAGAACCATATTTCTTTCAAACCTATGGATAGAGTGTATATACCTTAGATTGAGCATAACTTTGATTAAAAATATCTTGAGTGTTGAGTGTGTTATTTACTGGTAAGTAAAATAATTAAGTGACATGTTTATTTATGAGATGTTAAACAATGTGAATGAAGGAGGGTTTGAATATTCAATTAGATTATATATGAGGCATGATTAGAATAGAAATGAATTTTTTTTGTGCCTTTTAAAAATCTTCTGATATGATTTAGTATTTACAGTTATAATTGGTTAAATGCTTCACTTTTAAAATATGAATTCTATTGATTAGATGTTGAGATTTTCTTAAGGGAAAGAAAATGACTAAGTGTGGGGGAGTTTGATACACCTAATTTGGGTATACATTTCCACATATATTATTGAAAATAAGAACATGTTTTCAGCAAATACCTACTACTTAGTGGAAAAATACTTTGATTTTGGTTATCTTATTTATTTTCAGGTGTTTTCTAGACAAATTCATAAATCAGGAGAACTCTGAGAAAAATTCCCAACTACACATAACCACACGACATGTACATTCAGACTCAGACACAGATCAACTAGATGAGTACACACTCAAGTTTCCAGAACAAAGACAACACACCGTGTGGGTCATACCTACACACTATGTACATGCTTCTAGATGTGGTTGGTGGCGTTTTCTAGAGACTAAACGTTGTGTGAGGTGGTGCTGCATGCCATGAATCTTTCACCAACAGACCATTGACACCATGGAAGTCAAGGGCAGCACAACTGGCCACCTACCAAAGAAAAATTGTAACAAAAATGCATTGATGAAACTACACGGTGTGTACTTTCTATACACACTGTGTACTTTTGTTTTCTATAAATAGAGGGTTTGGACTTCAGTTTTAGGAGTCATTGTTCAATACTCGAAGGAGGGAGGTTCTGCTGCCATGCTACCGTTACTCCTCTACTCCACCAATCCACCATTCTACCAAAAGAACCTCAAATTTTCTGTGATGACAATATCAGGTATCGAGGGTTCTGTTTTTATATTTTCTTAGATGTGTAACTAAACACCCCGTGTGTTGGGGCTGTGGGTGATGAAAGAGTGTTGTAATTTATCAATTATGACGTTGTAATCATATTGTTCATCTTTTTTTTCCTCATAATTCCTTATTAACCCTTTTTCAAATATCACTAGAAATCTTATATCGGACCAAGAATGGGATTTATAGGGTTCCTTTAAGGAATTACGGTTAAAAAAATCCATGACCATTGGATGTTTTAATCATCTCAAAAGGACTACAATTAATAAAAATTAAGAGAAATAAATTTCTAGACCAACAAAATTGACTTCTATTGATTTAAACAAAACTTACCAGACCAAGGGTGTTCTTTTACATAATTAATCCTAGAGATGTGAATTATTATAAACAATACAACCTCATAAGAAAATTGATTTATTAACAACCTCTTAAAATCCATAGACCTGACACATTTCCCTCCAAATTTTCATCAAAACAAAATTCCCATGTTTTTCTTTATCCTTTAAGTAATTTTCTAAGAAATTAAAATTCAATCACCTTTTCATCAAAACATAAAAAAATTGACTTTAAATTCAATAAAATTCACTAAATCAAGTACAGAATAGATAAGAAAGACAAAAATAACTCCTCCCTATGGATCGAACCCTTACTGGTACTATACTCATTAGGGTAATACAATTTGGATAGCTGAAAATAATACTTCGGCAAAGAATGACATACCATGTACCTTGTTCTCAAATGGGTCACCCTTGAGTTCCGTTAATTCTATATCATGAAAAAATTTTATAAGCAAGAAAATCATTTATAATTCTGTACAACATGTCTCTCAATGTAAATATTCATTTCTATAATCATAATACAACATAACACTTGAATCCAATAATAATATAAAATCCTCAATCAATTGAGCCAAATAAACATCAATATCATTACCTGATTATTTTGGTCCTGATAGCAGCATAGATAACATGATGTATTTTCGTTTCATGCGTAGCCATGGTGGAAATTTATAATTTACCAACATAACCAACAATGTACTATAAGTGAAACTTTCAAAACCAAAAGGATTCACTCCATCTATAGATAACAAAAGACAAAGATTTCTCAGCTTGTTTCCAAATTTAGGATACTCATGATCAATTTTATTCCACTGAGAGTGTGTCGGGTGACATAGTTTCCCATATTTATTTATTGTATATGAATTCCATGTAAATTTCCCTACAGTATCCTCACTTCTATATAGGCACCTAAACCTTGGAATTATTGGAAAGTACCGTACAACTTTCGTAGGAACTGATTCATCTTTCTTGTATCGAGAATCACCACACTCTGGACATTCATAGAGTGATTTTTGGTCCTTAAAAAATAATATACATTCATTTGGGAATGCATGTATTCTTTCATAGATAATACCCATCGAACATAGAATTTGTTTGACATATAATTTTATGCTAGGGATATCATTATCTTCTTAGAGAATATCATTCAAGAGAGCAAGTAATTTAGTAAAAATGGCGTCACTGCATCTATTACCTGCTTTCAAATTATACAGTCTCAGTATAGCTTACAATGCTGTATATTTAGTGTAACCAATATATAATGGCATCTTTACACAAATCTTTAACTTATCGAACAATTTTGGGCAATCAAAAAGTTCATCTTCAACTATCCTTGTCATTTCCTCAATATAATCTCCTTTATCATTCACACCTGTAATCACATCATCGATACAATCTTCTTCATTATCCACACTTGTAATCATATCAGATGATCCATAAAATGTCATGTTATCCCAGTAATTAGCTACATTTTCTTCCCCTATGTGTTTATTCCAACATTTATAATTTTGATAAATTTGGTGACAACTCAAGTGTTCTTCCAACTCTTCAGGACTAATTAGTCTTGAATAAAAATAGAGTAAACATGTGAAAAGGATTTGAGAAGAGTCATATGCATGATATTTTTCAATCTTGATGAAATATTTCACTCCATCTTCATAATTTTTTGTCATGTGATCGGAATACATCCATTATTTATTCATATCCATCCTATTTTATTTAATAATAACAATATTTAATAAAATAAATACACAAATAATGTTCAATTGATGATGGATATCATGAATTTATTGAAAGAAAATGGAAAGATTGAAGAATGGTTTATCATCCCACATGGTCAAAAACAAAAACTTAATGAAGGAAATTTATAAATATAGGTATTGAATGTAATAATTGAAAAAAATAAAATCTATATAATTTTAAAAACCTTTTAATAATATAATATATGGTTATTTAATATAATAATGGATTCACAAATAAAAAATTAAAATATTATATTTTTTAAAACAATAATCCATACCTTTGAGAAAACCAAGTTCGCTACGTGAGACCCAAGGGATTTAATATAATGATGTGAGTAAATGTTTTTTAAAATGAAAAAAGTACCTAGATTAAAAATGTTTTGTGTAAACTAGAATTTGAAATTTGAGAAGGGGTTTTGAAGTGGAATTTTAAATGGATAGAAATACTTCTATAACTCTTTTATGGAGTTAAATTTTAATTTGATGGTTTTTAATAAATCTAGGGATGTATTTTATTTTTTAAATTTTGGGATATAAACTACGAATTTTAAATGGGAGTACTCTATTAAAAATCATAAGGAATAATATTTTTATGAAAAACCTTTGGATACAAAGGTGTTTTTTAAAAACCCTTTGGAACTTTCCCAACTTAAAATATAAATATTCAATTCAAGAGGTTGGAAATTTCCCAACCAAAGTTCTATATCCATATTCAACTTGGGTTAAAAAATTTCTTAACCATTTTACCACATGTTCTCATCTTAGGATTTATCATAGAACATCTATTTTTGGATTACATGGTAATAATTTCATTTATGCCACCCTTTGGGTTGACTCCTATAATTCCTCTCTTATTAATCCAAGGAACGCCTTTCTTAGTTTCCACATGAAACTTATGTAACCCTTTAGGTTTCCTCCTATAATTCCATTATCAGTAGTGTTTGATTTCCTCAGTTCATGTTTTCATCCTATTATGATCGAGAACGTACTGTTTTCATCCTATTGCGATCGAGAACGTACTTCAAGCCCTGTAATAAATCAACTTGGGTGACATGGAAAGTTAACCTGAGTTGGTTCATTACATTAATTTTGTAGTTTTGTTTTGAATTACAGTAATGAAATAAAAGAACTTGTATTTTAAAATTTCTATTATAATGAAATGTTTATTATAGTGAATTCTCGAGTCTTACACTATCCATGTGATTTTCTTTTTATAAAATAAAAATCCTGAAAGCCTTGAATTCCTTATAAGTCTATTAAATAAAACATGTATTTACATAATAATTTGAAAATAAATCATGAAATACACATTAAAACTTTATAATTTTATCTTCTATATTCATTTTGAAAAGAGTTATATTTTCTAAAATTCACTTTATATTTTAATTTAAAATACATTTATTTGTCCATATTTTAAGGAATGAAATTATTCACCAAAACAATTAAATTATAAAATAATTATAATTTAAAGAAGTAAGAATGATGAAATTTTCCCCAAAATACATGATTTGGATTCTCAATTGGATAAACTGAGTACTAATCAAGAAATAAACCCTATACTAAAATACATAGTTTGGACAACCATGCATCTATTGAAATTCAACCATTTTGGCTTAATTTATTTTATTTGATACTAAATATCCTTTATGAAATTACTAATACCTAAAAGTATCTAATTATAGTGTGTTATAACCTTTGGACTAATATGAATTCAACTATTATAACCATATTGAAAGTATCTTTGTCCAAATATGGACACATACCAAAAGTAACTAAGGACCCACCCAAATGAAAATCCGAGCATTTACCTAAATCAAAACCATCCTTACATGTTAGAAAAGCTAAGAAGAATTTTAATCTTTTATCATAATGAATCTAGGGTAACCTAACTCACAATTCCCCCTACAATGACTAAGCCTTAAAAACCAATGACTCGAAAAATTAACAAATTTCAATGATTTACTATAGGAACCTATAATCCATTACTAAATCATTGAAACATAAAGTATTACCAGAACACTTCCCAAAAAATTACAATGAATTCTCATCCTCACCTCTATCTCTTGAAAGAACCTAAATACCATCATTACTATATTAACACCAAAAATCCTTCCTATAAAAAATTTTATATTAAAAGATCATTAATTATACCCAAAACATAAAATCAAAATTTTGGTAGATAACATTCATCATAACTAAATAAATCCTTTCCAAACCAAATTTCCCATCACATAAACTATACCATATCAATTTAATAAAATCATATTTAACTTTCAACAACCTAAGACCATAACTAAAGACACAAAAAATTTCACAAGAACATAAAGGGGGTTCCACACACACTATTGTTCGAGAATAACAAAAAAAAGAGAACCATGAAGAGAATTGGTTGAGAAAGACATAAAAAAAATATTTGAATAGCAAACTTTTAGTTTTGAGGGTCTTGATTCATCGAAAATGTTTAGTAAAGTCACAACAAAGATGCGCCGATAGTGGGCTTCGGTGAGGCGACGATGGGGTTCAGAAGGGTAGTGGGGGGAGGTGACATTGGGGTTCGGTGAGGAGGTAGTGGGGTTCAGAGAGAGAAACAACAATGGGAATATGGTTCGACAAGAGGGGTGTCATGATGAAATTAGTGCGGTTCGGCAAGAGCAGCGAAGCAACAACAGGGCGACAGTGGGGTTCAGTGAGAGCAGTGACAGTCAGCTTCTGCGAGAGATTGAAGGTGTGTGAGAAAAGAAAACTGATTAGGGTTCTTTTAAAAAAAGGGATAAGGCTTTTATAAGCGCTTTCCAAAAAAGCGCTGATAAAAATTAGTTTTATCAGTGCTAAAATCAAAAGCACTGATAAAGTTCTAATGTTAATAATTTATTTATGTTATTATATATATTTATAAAATTATATATATAATAAATATATATAATTATTTATAATTATAACTATAAATAAATAAATATTTATTTATAATTATATATATAATAAATATATTTATAAATATTTGTATATATTTATAAAATTATATATATTTAAATAATTACAAAATTTTAATTATTTAAATAAATAAATATTTTTTTTGAAAAGAGTGAGCTCAGAGGATCTTGGATAGAAGTAAAGAAAAATTATAAAAGTATGAAATATGGTATTTTACATTTGTCCTATTGAAGGATGAGAAGTAAATCACTAGGGAGAGAGTTAGAATGGCAGTAAAGTTCTTCAGTCACACCCTTGTTCGCAAGACCATCAGTAAGGTAATTTGCTTCGCGGAAGATATGCATGATAATGTAGCTCATGGAAGAGAGCGCATCCCAAAAATTGGCCCATACAACCATCATCTTTCATGAGAGGTGAATCACTTCCATCCAGACTACTTGAACAATACCGACAACTCTGATAAATCCAATCATTTCTGCTTCAAGAGAATTGAAATGGAAACAAGAGCCACGAAGAGCTTCCACCATGTTACCATTTGTATCACGAAAGATAAACCCATATCCTACTGGTTTTGAATTTCCCCTCGAAGCGCCATCAGGGTTGCATTTCAGCCAGCCAGGAAAGGGAGGAGTCCAGAAAATCTCAAGTGCGCCACAAGGTTTGGAAAAATTCTCTGTAATATTCAGTTTTCAAAGGATAATTAGATCCCTCGCCATGTTGTTGTAGTGTAGGACATGTAGCGAATTAGAATTATGGACTGCCTCTAGAATATTAGCAACAATAGCTATATTATAATTATAAATATAAATATTTGTATATATTTATAAATAATTATTTATAATTATAAAATTATAATAAATATATTTATTTATAAATAAAATATTATAATAAATATATTTATTATATTTATAATGTTATAATTATATATAATAAATATATTTATTATAATTTTATAATTATATATATTTATAATTATAATTATAATTTTTTTATATATTTATAAATATATTTAAATAATTATATATATTTATAAAATTATAAATATAATAAAAATATTTATTATAATTTTATAATTATTTAAATATATATATAATTTATAATTATAATTATAAATAAATATTTTTATAAATATTTTTATATAATTATAAATATTTTTATATCTATGAATATATAAATGTATATATTTATAAAATTTAATAAATATATTTATTATAATTTTATAATTATTAAAATAAATAAATAAATATTTATTTATAATTATAATTATAAATATTTGTATATATTTATAAATATTTGTATATATTTATAAATATTTATATATATTTATATATATTTGTATATATTTATAAATATATTTATATATATTTGTATATATTTATAAATATATTTATATAATTATATATATTTATAAAATTATAAATATAATAAATATATTTATTATAATTTTATAATTATTTAAACAAACAAACAAAGAAATATATATATATATTTATAATTATAATTATAAATAAATATATTTATAAATATTTGTATATAATTATAAATATATTTATCTATATATATTTATTAATATATAAATATATACATTTATAAAATATAAGAAATATATTTATTATAATTTTATAATTATTTAAATATATATATTATTATAATTAAAAATAATTATATTCATAAATATTTGTATATAGTTATAAATATATTTATATATATATATTTATAAACTAATAATAAATATATTTATTGCAATTTTATAATTATTTAAATATATATACATATAGTTATAATTATAACTATAAATAAATATATTTAAAAAGTATTTATATATAATTAAAAATTTATAATTATAAATATAATAAATATATTTATTGTAATTTTTTAAGTATTTATGGGAACATAATAATTTAATAGGCATAACATGAATGAATTATACCTAATAAGGTATATATTATAAAAAATGAGTCATCACATATGTATGTAAAACATGATTAATAAGAGTGTCAATGTATAAATGAACATTCATGAGTCCTGAATACATAACATATGCATGCGTCATTACAATATAGGTAATCTTAACATTTGGTACATATCAACCTATAATCATATATATATATATATTAAGTGCTTGGGGGTACAAATAAACTTATGATCACATAACGTCAATTATACGTACTCACACATCAATGTATGGACATAAATAATGCAAATCTTGCCCATGAATATCATCATTATCTCTTGATATATATATTTATTAACCAAATTCATTGGAGGCATATATTTATTTATATAATTATAATAATAAATATATATATTTAAAAAGTATTTATATAAAATTATAAATATAAAATTATAAATATCATAAATATATTTATGTTTCCTTAACTCTGCACCTTTCTTTTATCTTATAATAAAGAGGCCTTTGAGCCTTAACCTTATATATATATATATTTATAATCACATAAATATTTTTTTTAAACATTATATATATATTAATTATAAATATTTTTTTTAATTAATGTATATAGATAAAAAAATTTTTGAATATGAATATAATAATTATATATATATTAATAATATTTTTATTAAAAACTTTTATCAGCATTAAGAGTAGCGCTGATAAATATATCCTTTATCAGTGCTAAAAAAGCGCCGAGACACATCTTTATCTGCGCTTTTATAGCACTGATTAAAGTTACCTTTATGAGTGCTTTAAGTTAGCGTTGATAAATGTGCGGCTTTTATCATTGATTTTTTCTTAGCGCTAATAAAAGTCATCACATCGCTTTCCTGGATTTGTGGTAGTGCCCCTCCCCCTCCACCGTCGCCTTCTCCCACACTTGCTTCGCACACTTGAACTTTGACCAGGCTAGCTCTACCTCCCATCACACCACCTCCCACACTCACTCCTTGTATTCCTTCTCTGCTACAGCTTGAATCTGTTCCACCACCTACTATCTCACGCCTGCCTTTGGTCGTCGATGATGTTAAATCATATATCTGATGATGGTTCTACGAAATACGATGGACTGCTTTAGGTCCACCATCAGAAGGGTGTGTGTCTTCTACGGATGCAACACCATCAAGCAGAGCAACTACAGAGATTCCTCCATTTATCTCAGTCGGGAACTAGTAACCTATTCACAGATTTTTCACAATTAAGTAATGTTTAACACTAATTCTAAAATGATTCTTTTGTTTTCTTTTATTTTTTCACCATTTTTGTATATAGCATTTTGTTTTCTTCTCGTGTTTCTTTATGAATCTATATTTGTAATGAAGAATTTATAATCATCTGTTTGAATAATAAAAATGAATTATTAGTTAAGTTATTAAAGTTGAGTCGATGTTTTTCATATATAGCTTGTTCTTTTTGAATTTCATCAGTTTTTTGTCGATTTGGGTCCTTTTATATCACCAAATGATTTATTGTTAAATTGAATTATTCAGAGAATGTTTTCGTTATTGTCATTGAAGATATAACGAATAAGTTAACAGTGAAAATGTTAAGTCCTCCCTCCCAAGTTGGGATCAATTAAAATAGGGTTGTGATTTGTTGATTATCCTGAAGGTGCACCATCAAGGCTAGCCCTTCTCCCTTTATCTCCCCTAGAACACATCAGACCTAGTAAAATCATTCCAAACTCTATCCAAATGCAATTTTTTTCTTTAAATTTATAATTATCATCATCATTATTATTTTTTCGATCATATTTCTTATAAATCTTTTCAATGTGTGGTGTGCTTAGTTTTGGAAGATATTTATTTTAATTCACTTAATTTTTGATTTGGTTGCATGTTTTTGATTCATTGAATTTCTAATTTTTGATGCCCATTTTTTTACTTAACTAAAAGGAAACATTTTGAACATTGGAATTGGAAATCCATATTGCCCGGGCTGGCCCCATGCTGAATTTGGCATGCTTAGTTACAAATTAAACTATTTAGTTTTAATTTGTTGATGTTATGTTGTTTATCCCATATTACATGGTGCTTTTACCCATATTCAATATTAATGTTTTTATGCAATTATTTTTGGTTCCTGGTTTTCTCCAATTGTCTAGTTTTCATGTCGGGGTGTATGTTGGCCTTTCCAGTGGATTGGTTTTGTTATTACATACATGAAAGCTATTTTATTCATACATGAGCTATTTGGTTTGCAATGTATTCTTACTCTACATAAAGAGTCTATATAACGTAGGGATGATATCTTATTCCTACATAGTGTAAATAAGACACTCTAACGTGGTGGATGTTTGAACTGTGACATTGATTGTGGTGATTCTACAACTGTGCAAGGGGATCAGTGTGCTTCTTCAGTGTGTTCGCTCCCAGTGTTTGGTGTGATCCACGTCATTGCCTTGTATCTTATTGCAGCATGCCACGTGTCCCACTAGCTGTTCATGATTTGTTGCACCGACCGAGATTTATGATCTTTTCACTCACCCTCGTTTTCACACATTTCTATACCCTATTACTTTAGTTAGTTGTCATGATTTCCTTGCCTTATGAGTTCCCAATGATAACTTCATTAGTTGATTTGTTATTTTCAATTTCCTGCATTCTCGAGCATTTGAGAGAGAATAGAGGGTTTGAGAGAGATAAAGAGGAGGATATTTATCCTAGAGTTCTCTCATTACCATTACATTAAACATGTACATTTGGAGATTAATTATGGTGGAGATCCCATATCTTGTGAGTTCAAAGGAGGGAAACACTATTATACATATAGTTTTCTGATGCTTATAGTTCTTTTCATCCCTCCCAATGAATACCTCTAGGCTCTTGGTGTAGGCTTGTATCTATAATCACAATATGTTTTTTTAGTTCAGTGTTATATACTTAGTTTGTATTATCCTTTAGTTGCATACATGATCCCATCTAGGAAGGTTTCACATACCAACTCCTCATGATCCAGTTGATCAAGACCACTTGGTTTGGCAAGGGGAGTGAAGGTTTTGGGGTGCAATAGTGTAAGGATGGACAATTATTATAAGTAACAGAAGTAAATCAAAACATTAAATCTTGTATCTCTATGTAAGTATAAACAAAACTCATACAATAAAAATAAATTAAGAATGCTGCAAACTATGACATACCTTACACCGTTATAGCAACCCAAACATTTTTACACATATTATTACATGATTTTTAAAGTAAATTTCCATTAAATAAAAAACAAGGATCTAAAGTACTAGTGTCTTTGGAAGAATAGGCACATAAAACATCAACATGAAAATAAAATGTCTTTATTTTAATCTCCATAATGATCTCCTAAATCCCTTTGAGATCCTCAAACTGCATGGGATAAGCTAGAAAATACATAGATTAAAGGGGTGAGCTAAAAACACCAATAAAAAAATAAACATGATAAGGAAACATAAGATGTGAGTCCAATATATAATGTGATATCATAAAATAGATTAATCATGAGTAACCACATGGGATCATAACATAAAAAACATGGTATCATAAGATCATGACAACATATGAAATGTGGGAACAAGACAAAACATGACATATACATAAGTCATGGATAACTGTCAGGACAACATCACATGGTGGATAGAGTGTCATCATAGATTAGGTTTACTCCCTAATCCCATACATAACATATCGTGAGACAAAATCCTTACCCAATGCATTGAAGCACCATCTAGATACACCCATCATAACATGTATATGTTTATATGTGCCACAAAAAAGTGATCAATCATAATTTATAAACATAATAATTACCCATGGAAAGAAATGAGTTTCATAATCTTGAATCATATCATAATCAACATATATTTCTTAAAGAAGGAATTTTAGGAATGAATATAAGGCATATATTATATAAGATTCCCTATCTATATGGGTTAAAAAATTTAGAAGGATTTTGAAATTTTTGTTTATTAGATGAGTCAAATTTTGGATCAAGTATCAGAATGAAATTACAAGAGTTGGAATGATTCAAAGTGTTTTTTTGAGACAAGGAATGAGTCTTAGGAGGTATTTTAGGTGTTAGAATGAGATTTGGAGACTTTGAGTATAGTTTCATAGAATTATTTCTAGGATGCATGGCTTAGTGTGCATTGTTTAGGAGAAACCACATGAAACATTAATTCTTAGGAGGTTTTCAGTTGATTTTGAACTAAGCATGGCTAAGTTGCACGGTTGGAGAATGGTTTGGGGTAAACTGTGTGAGGAAAAATGAGAAATCGTGTGAGGTTGAGAAGGGTCCTAGAGAAGAAGAATGGGCTACATATAGTTTCATACAAATCATGCACCTTGTTGCAGAGGAGAGGTAGTGATGATTGTACAGTTGGTGCACAGTTTTCCTAACCATGTGGGGTATAGTGGTTGGACAGTAAAGGGTGAATGATTGGTGCACGATTTGAATAACCATGCATCCAAATAGTGTGACTCTCCATAATTTCATTAAAAGTGTGAAATTACAAAAATACTCCATCAAATTTTTTATCTATTCCACCCCTTTCTCCCCCAGTAGAGGCGCAAAAACTAGGGGCTCCCGAAAACCCTGACTCCTCTTATTATTCCTTAGATTTGGGTGTGTGTTCTTGGTGTTTCTTCAGTGTTTAAGGTGATATCTATTCCTCTCCTCTTCCATTGCTTCCCCTATTTGGTTCCATCTAATTTAGTATGTGTGGGTTTAGGAATTTTATTCTGATTCCACTAGAGTAAGGTGGAATCATCTATGCATGATAGGGATTTTAGTTGGCTTGTACAAAGGGTATCTTGAGACAATTTTCATGTGTCATTGTGTGAAATTTCATTAAGGTTTGAGACCTTGGTGAATTTTTATTTGATTTTCTATAAATTATTTTTTGATTAAATGTGGTAATGGTATAAAATATTATGTATTTTCAAAAAAATGGTGTCATGGGTCCATTGTGGAATCCCCTTTTTAGTTTCTTGGATTTTTAATAAGAGGCTAGAGCTTGAGTATCCGAGATGAGCTTAGATGGTTGTCAAATAGGTTGGATAGGATTTGGATGAGCCTTAGAAAGGCCACAATGCATTGAAAATGTTTTTAAAAAGAATTTTTATTATGGTAGGTATTCTAAGAGATTTACCCATAGTCTTGTTAATTTATTAGCATTTGTGTGTGGTATGGGTCTTAAAGACAATGCGTGGTGTTTGCTTCCTTGATTTAATTTAATGGTTTTGGGAATTAAATTTAAACCTTAGACCTTCCATAGATCTTATCAGATCTATTGGTGTTTATAAGAGGGAACCTACAGCTACCCCTGGGGTGTTCCATTCCCTAAAAATGGTAAGTTTGGTTTTGAAGGGTTAAATAGGTGGTTTACAAGTTTAAAATTATTAATATAATTGACTGGATTAATTAAATGGCTAGAGATCTAATGGATGAAACTTGGTAATAAATGGTTATGATTTGTAAGAGGATAATATGTGGGTTTTTATGGGTTGATTTTTGTGAAATACCTATGGGATATTGAAATGGTTTTAACTATGTGCATTGATTTTTGACTTGGTTTTGGGTGTCAAAGGGGGAAAACTATGTTTTGAAATGGACCTTGTTTTGAAATGAGGTTTTGGCCTTCAAGTAGTTCATAAAAAGGGATTTTCAAATAGATTTTAAATGTTGATTTGAAATGAGTGTGTGGTTTCCCTTTTTGGGAGATGTCTTAATGGATACTTTAATGATTTTATGGAAAGAATGTTTATGGTATTACTTTGGTAATGAATTCCTGTAGGGACCTTAGTAAGTGTTAATGATTTAAAAAGGGTTATTGTGTTTTTTGAATGTTTTGTAAGGTTAAGGTGTTGAACCTTGGTAACTGAGAAATCAATTTAATGGAATGGTAGAAATTCAAAACTAATGCTCCAGGATTGGGTAGTATACTATATGGATAAGGAATCAGAATGAGGTTCTGAACATTGATAGTATACATTGTGGTTTAAGTTCCATAATGATGATCTAGAAAATGTTGGTATACCATATAGAATAGGATGTTGTACTGATGCTCCCTATCTTTTGTGATGGGTTATATTGATGATCTATGCACCATCGATGTTTATGTATATATGGATACTGGACTAAGGATCCAGACACTACTATTATAATTTATGATATTTTGGTTAGACATGATGCCCAATATCAGTACTGATTGTTTTTTGCATGGTAAACTGATGGAAATAGGTTAATTTTTTTTGATATTTATGTTAATTTTTGTTTTAGATATTAGAATAATGTTATGGGAATTAATAGCATAAGTATATGAGATAGGTGATAAAAATGTTTGTTTTATACCTCCTTGAGTTGAATGAATAGGGATAAACCCCCATTTGACTTTTATAGTATGTACCCTCTCATGTTATTCTTTAGATGAATGTATTAGGTCATTGTAGGTTTGGTTGGCCTAGGTATCACCTTAGAACCCATGGGCCAGTGCGTACTAAATGAGCTATCGATTTCCTTGGATTGTATCCCTTTTTTTGTATTATTTATCTATTACACTACTTATTTACATAAACTATTATATGAAATTTTATTTTCTTTAGACACCATTGGTGGTGTCTTATTTAGTTGTGCTCATAACTTGCTCGGGACACCACTGCACACGGGTACTCAAGCATCTCTCATATGTTTATTATAGGTCCATGTTTGGGATGATCCCTATGTTGAGTGTTGTATGATCTGATAGGTTAGCTCAAATGGAATTATGGTACTAGAGACCATGTATATGACATGGATCAAAGTTGTATGTAGATACTGGTGTATTATTTTTTCTATTTATTATGTATATGTGTGATTGGTCTAGTGGGAAATCGATGTTGAATGTGTGGCATAGTTTTTCATTCCTTTACTGTATTTTATCTTATTACAACATGATTCTATTTCAGTTTATTTATTTTTTCTATGTTCAATGATGTGTAAGATGTTTGGTTATTTACTTATGGTAGTGCACTCTGATATGGGGGTATAGTCTCCTCACAGTTCACCTAAGATCCATGCTACTCATTGGTATCCTCTGAAGTATGAGGAGGTGTGCTTGAGGTTATGTGGAAAAACGACTTGGGGAACCAATTTAGTGGATCCCAAATCGGGATATTATAAAGTGGTATTAGAGTAGTTACTTTCCTATTATTTTACTATTTAGGGTTTGGTATAATGAATATATAAAGTAACATGTCGTAGCTTGGGATGGATACTGATGAGGAAAGAGGTCATTACAGCCCTCAAAATTACATTTATTACTCCTACACTAGTATATCTATGTAGGGTCAATCCACAGAGAAGGCAAATGATAATTCTAGGTTTTAATCAAGGATAGACTCCACTGTTGTCAATAGTAGAGGAAGTGAACATTTTTTTTACTTTTTATTTTTTTAAAAAAAATTTATTGATGAAATGGAAACAGGATTATGACACAAGTATTTTTACATAGAAACTAAAATTTACACTAAGTATGATATACTAGAGAAATACAGTATACAAGTATTAAGGAGCAAGACAAAGAAGCAAGATCAAAAAAGTACTCGGATATTTTAAACTACTGGTTACAAATGAATCTTCTCTCCACAACTTATAATTGAATCACACATCAAGAAACAATGAAGAATTTCCCTCACCAGGAAACTCAACAGGTAGAGGATTAAGTCATGGAGTTCACCACACTAAAACTTAATTGAACTGTGAGAAGTTTTTAAAAGATAACATTTGGAAAATAACTCGCCATAAATTTCCAAAGTTAAAGTTGTTAAAGATTTGAAAAAAATGCATTCAAGATCAACCTCACTAGTCGATATTGAAGTTTGAAATTAAAAACATTGAAGTGTGAATGATCAAAAGATTAGAAACATAATCAATCTCGCCAACTGATTCTAATTTCGTAAGAAGATACGAAAATAAATATTTAAAGATCATAACCAGAAGGTTTTAAAATTCCTGAGCTGAGAAAATTCAACCTATGATCACATTGATTAAGGTAGTGAAAACAACCAAAAACAGAGTATAAAGAATTATGGACAGAGGAAAGAAAAACTCCCCTAGCACAAATCTACTTCCAAGCTCCTTCATCTCCTGCTTTGCCATCTCTCGGGAGTCTCTTCTCTCCAAAAATGGTGTGTCATGGAATCCAAATGAGCGTCCCCGCTCTTGTATGATGTGATCGTGGAATGAATGAGCCTTCATTGTCTGCTGCTTGATCTGATTTAAGTAGATACTGTCAAAAGCTTCTTGTCGCCGCTTGTTTTCCATCGGCTTCAAATGCCCTACACAAATGCACCACACAACGTGCATTTTTTCCGTGACTGCAATGCCGTGTTAGTTTTGTCCTCGTAACTAACTTCCGTTGAGTTAGTTGCGTGAACCTAGACATGTTTTCGACTTTGGTATGAACTTGCACTTATAAAATAGAAAATAAAAGAAAATAAATGAGAGCTCAAAGAACGAAAAATAGTTATTTTATATGTTAAGAGTTATATTACTCGTTACAAGTTAACTAAAGTTAATTAATAAATATCTTAATTAATAAATATAATTACTAAGTTATTAATTTTAAAAATTTTAACTAAGTTTTTAAAATTTAACATCATAAGCAAATAAGTAATTAAAATAACAATTTATATAGTATTAATTAATAAATTTATTATCATTTTTATTATTACTTTTTAAGAAATTTAAATGTTCGATTAATTTATTAATTAGTTTATTTTAATTTAGTAATTATAATTAATACTTTAGTTTAAAATATTTTTAAATTAATAAGTAAATTTTATAGTTTATTTATAATTATTATTAATTATAAATTGATACTTTAAACAGTATATAAATTTATTAATAACACTTATTATTAATTTATTTTTGCATTTTAATTTATAATTAATCTATTTATTAACATTATATTTGTTTTAAATTATAACTTTAATAAATTCTATTATATTCCTTTGATTTAATTAAAGTTAAAACTTTATCTTTAACTTTTTATTCTTTATATTACTTTTTGTTTTACTTTACTTTTATTATTATTATTTTTTATTTTTTATTTTTTATCTTCTTCTTCCTCCCCCCTTTCTCCACTGCACGAGGGAGGGTCTTCTTCCTCCTTTGAACCCAACGCAACAGCCTCCTCCTCGACACCAGTTCGGCGCCACAGTCTCCTCCGCTCCAGATCGGTAGACAACAGCATCTCTTCCTCCTGACCCTGGCAGAATGCGGAATCCAGCAGCAGTGGCGCGATGCGGTGACCTTGGATACAACTCCTCACGGCGGCGGACAACAACATCGGTGACAACCAGAACCTTTGACAACATGACAACGCTGGCTCCAGCGTGGGGCATGGAACAACCCTCATGCGGCTTCCTCTCGCTGTGGCGTCCCGGCTTCCCTCAGCTCAGGCGTGGCACGATGGCTTCCGCAGGTGAGTACCGGAGGACTTCAACAGGTGGTGCAGTAGTGAGTATGAGAAAACAAAGTCTAACAGTGAGGAAAGAGTTACCGGTGAGAATATAAAATATCGATGAGGTTGAACAGTGAGGCAGGAATAAGTAACGGTGAGTCGGTGAGTGATGGGGGAAGAAGCAGGGCAAAGGTCACTGATAGGGTAACAGTGAGGTGCTGTAGGGGTTGAATTATTCTAACGGTGAGGAATAAAGAGAGAGGGCTAACGGTGAGGTGAAAAAAGGAATTTGGGTAACAGTGAGGAAAGACTCACAGTTAGAAAAGGATACTGCGGGTCACCGTTACCAAAAAAATAAAAATGGTCACTGATAGATAAAATAGTCACCATTATAAAAGTTAAGTTTACCGATATCTTAAAAAAAGGTCACTAATATACGATATTAACAGTGAAGTGTGAGGGTCAACGGTAGAAAATAAAATAAAGGGGAGAACTGGCGCAGAGTCACCGATAAAAATAAAATTAAAAATAAAAGCTCAGCATTATGCACACAAACAAGGGTTACTGATACAAAATAAAACTCCAGGTCACCATTAGAATTAAAAGAAGCAGTTACCGGTACCAATAAGGTAACTGGTACACAAAATGAAACCTCACCGTTACTCCAAAAGAAAAGGGTCACCGTTAGAACTAAAATAAATAACTAATAGTGACCTTTAAAAAAAATAAAAACACATAAATTTAACATAAAATTAAAACTTAAGTAAACTAAATAAAAAGACTAAAAATAATTAATTAAAATAATGCTAAACACCGTTAATTAAGACATAATTCTTAATTAACCTTTAAAAAATTAAAATTATTATTTGAAAACACTTAAATTATAAACTGAATAATAGTTAAACTAAATTAATAAAAGACTAAAATTAAAATAACTAAATAAATTTATTAATTTCAAGGTAGCAGCGAATGATAAAGGTTAGCATCGGTAACCCAATAGGTCACCGCAAGTTCTTTTCTACCTCACCGGTAGACTAAAACCAATAAAAAATGAATTAATAATCAAACTACATACATAAAATAATATAATTAATGTTGAAAAACTCTTAATTAATTAATTAAACAACTATTTGAACACATAAAATTAAAAGTGAACTAATTAATTTAATTTAAGATACAAATTATTTACTTAAATGATTAACAGGATGACTAAACACATTAATTAATATTGTTAACCTATTATAATGTAACTAAATTAAAATATATAATATTAAAATACAGACTAACTTAATTAAATAGGATTTACATTGATTAAATAATTGTTTAAAATAGATATTAACTTATTAAAAAGTCAAGCAGATTTAAATTAACCAAACTAAATAAGACATAATTAAAGTTGATTAGTTTAGTAAGATTAAAAATATTATTTTAAAGACTAAAAATACATAATTAATTATAAAAATTGATTAATTAACAAAGTTAACTATAAAATTACAAAAGTACAATTATTTAGTGTAAAGTGATTAAATAATTAATTAAATCATTAAGAATCAAGTAAAAAGATGTGGCAAAACTATATAAAAATAGAGCCACATCAAATTCGCCTACACTTAAGCATTGTTTGTTCTCAAACAATCCCATGTTTTATTTTCTTTGAAAAGCATTGAAGTTTTTATGATTAAGATCACACTGTAACATGTCTATCACTCAAAACAAAGGAAAAAACATAATAGCAGGCTTTTGGAAAATGAATTAATCATATGAATCTTGCTTATAACAAATACTCAAAGGTAATAAAGAACACAAAGACCATCCATCAAATTAGATGTCATGCCACATATGTGATACAAATTAACGACTCACTTCAATCCAATCTCAGGTTCTAAGTCCAAGAATGACAGGAGATAAAATATCAAATGGAATTAAGATCTTAACCAAGGAACTTTATACTTTGAATTTTTCACCTAGTTTCCAAAAATAATTAATTTTTTTTAAATCAACTCAATGATACAACCTAAATAATTTCCATAAAAACCAATTGATCCCTTCTTCATCTGGAGTTCATCATTCCCCTCACCTTAATGAGCTCATTTTTGACCCTAAACACTTTATTAATTTTTCCCAATCCATGTATCATTGTGTTAAGCACTGTGAAATGCACTTATTCAAGGTGCACAGAAAGATTAAAGTTAACAGAAACGCACCCAGCATCTAGGGTCTCAGAGACTCACCGTGGGATCCCAGATGCCCAAATTACCCCAGTTTCAAAAGATTTATAACAAAAATCATTTACATTGGCCCATTAAAGCAATTACTTTTTAATAATTAAAAGATGAAAAAGTCCCCTAGAATTAGAATCAAACTTCCAGTTCCAAGGGTTATGATCATAGCTCCACTAACATGTAACCCATATCACTTTCATAAATAATTCCTAAACTAAATTCCATAAAATCACTAAGTAAGATCACTCAACAATCATCCAACCTCATCAATTTCAGAATCTAAGCAGTTCTTAACTACCAGAAAGAAACTTGTCCTAAGGCAAGACCCAATTGAGTACAGTGTAAAGCTTATAAATATAACAGAATTTTGAAAAATTTTAACTATTTTTTACAAAAATTTTGAAGCTTTATTGGGAATTGATGGGAATACATTAAAGCATAGTTTAGCACAGTCAATAATTGACCCCCTCCCCCACACATAAAACCCAACTTTATCCCTAAAGTTGACTTCTAAAAATGGATAAGAACAATTAATAAATTAAAGTTCAAAACTGATTTTCAATTAAGTAGATAGATGACATGTATAAAGGGTCCCAATGAAGTTTAAAGATATTGTTTTCCACAATAAATAAATAATCATTAGGTTCATTAGCAAGAACATGCATTAACATATATGTCCAGTGACAAAGATTTTCCATTAAAGTTCAAACAAGGATTGTAACTTGTGGGTGCAAAATTAATTAGGGTGAAAACAAGTTTAGAAAAATTTATTCAGTTATATATTCAACACAGCAGACAAAGTTCAAGTAAAAAAAAACCCAACATTAATCAGATTTAAAAGACCAACAGCATGTACTCCCCAGACTTAATTTCATACAATGAAATGATTTTAACAATAGTGAAATTCAATTTTTCAGCAAAGAGGCACATGCAGATTTTGAATTAACATAGTGACATAAAACAAAATTTCATTCCAATATGAGCATAATTTTTTTATGAAAGCATAAAGGAGCAGTGAGATGAAAGATAATTCAACAGTAAGGTAATTCCCTGACTTAATGTTTTTTTCATCAATCCTTGATTATGGTTATTCCACTCCTCCATGAAACCAACAACAACAACCTAAAAACACAGAGCATGAAAACCACACACAAAAATCCAGAAAAGTCAAAGAAAACAGAAGACAACAAGGAAGCACTTTATTCAACACTAAACAGTACAAAAATGAAATCAAAGAAAAAGCATGGGTTGACTCCCATGAAACACTGATTTTAAATTCTTCAGTTAAACTTTATTTAATTACATTTTATTTATTTATTAACGCAACAAAAACCATGGGTTGCCTCCCATGAAGCACTAGATTTATAGTCCCCAGTCAGAATCACTTAGCAACTAACCATAGTCACTAGGTGGATGAGTTTTCCTTAATAGGAACCACCAAATATGTTTGGTCCATTTGTTTTTAATAGAAAGTTGAATTATGTGGGCATCAAAACATAAGTGGACTAAAACCAATTTCTCATTAGCTGCATAAATCCATAAATAGGACCCATTAGCAGTTATGGACATGTTTCTCTCAACTACCATAATCATTTCAGATTTGACAATATTAACATTTTTAGGTAGTGGAAGCAATGTATTAGGTGCTTCAAAGTGTATGAAAATGTCCTCACAACTATATTATTCAACTTCAACACTAATAGGTTAATATTCAAGGGTGAAAATGGGTAAATCCTGATTAGTTGGTTCAAAATGGGATTCATTAAAGTGATGAAAAAAATCATGAACATTGGAACTCACGTGTGATTCCCCCTCTAGACCGTTATCAGTAATAAAAGAAGGCTCAACAAACTTCACAGTTGAGGATGAAAGTGAGAGACAAGGAATATAATTTATTTGAACAATAACAGATTTAGGTTTAACAATGTTGTAAATATCTTCTAAAAGTTCTTCATCAGTGAATGAACATTCAACATCTACTACTTCAAACAAATCAGTTCTGCCTAACTCAAGTGTGTGCTCAACCTCTTTTTCATATTCAAATTCAAAAGGCTCACTTTCCAAAACCATGTCATTTGAGTGTTGCAATTCAATTTTAGGAGAATAATTGTACAATTTAGTTTCAATAAGTTTAGTTTCCAATATGTTCAAGTTAAGACAATTCACCTCAAGTTGGTTAAAACTACTTTTCATTTCATTGCACAAAGTTTCAGAAAAGTGGTTACAATGAAAATAGGGAAATGAGAACTCATCAGTTAGTCTTTATTCAAATATAATTCCCTCATCTTCATCATCCATCAACATTTCAGAGATTATTGTGTTTGGAGTTTCAAAACATGTAAGAGAAGTATTGAGTTCAAGTTCAATGATTTCAGATTCCATGTTATCCATCTTAAGGTTCTCATCCAGATTATACCCAATATCAAGTTCAGACACATTTTTCTAAATAACAAAAAAGTTGGGTGAAGAGTTTTTATCATTCAAATTTTTATTCTCAAAAATCTCTTCTATCCAAGTGAATTCCTTATCAAAACTCCTAAAACAAATATTTTTCTCTAATGTAAGCATTATAAAGAGAACTGGCATTCTTTTTCAATATGTTTCAATTCATCTTCAGAATTGTCAAACTCAACACCATTAAAGTTCATTCTAGGGTCTTCATCAATGTGTTCTTTGTTTAATGAGTTGGTTATTTCTAGATTTGGTTCAACAGAATCAGATTTTTCAAAAATAAAGTTTTGTTTCCTAGTTTCACAGTCATTGTCTTATTCAATATGATTTTAAAATCTTTTATAAACATTTTCTTTTTCATTTTCTTCAAATTATTCTTGTTCTTTAACTTTTGTTGTAATTCCAAAAGCATGTTTTCCAATCTTTTTATTCTTTGATCTCACTCTTGAGAATCTCTAAGTTGAATTTCATGGGTTCTAGTTAACCAATTGTTAATTAGTTCCACCCTAGCGTCCAGTTTAGAATCAATTAATTCAATTTTATCTAGGGTGTTAGGACTAGACTAATGTTTTTAATTTTCTTCAATGTAAAAATCCTGTTGTGGCTGGTTATAGAGACACTACCAGGAAGTATGTCCATAATCTCTACAACAAACACAGTAAGGTCCTAGTTGATTCCAGTTCTAATTAACATCCATTTTTCTAAAAATAAAAAAAATGAGTTAAAACACACAAGGTAGCACAATTGAGCAGATTTTTTTTCAAAACAACAAAAGTAGCAGATGCAGTTCAAAGCAGTTTTTTTAAACAATTTTTTATATGATTTTTTAATGTTTTTTTCTCTGTTTTTATTGATTTTTTAAACCCTAGACTCTCAGTGTGTGACTTCCCCGGCAATGACACCAAATTTTGAACAGGCCGGAGGTCATCACGACCCTCAAAATTACATTTATTACTCCTACACTAGTATAGCAGTGCAGGGTCGATCCAGAGAGAAGAAAGATGATAATTCTAGGTTTTAATCAAGGATAGACTCCACTGTTGTCAATAGTGGAGGAAGTGAAAATTTGTTTTACTTTTTATTTTTTAAAAAAAAATTTATTGATGAAATGGAAATAGGATGATGACACAAGTATGTTTACATAGAAACTAAAATTTACACTAAGTATGATATACTAGAGAAATATAGTATACTAGTATTAAGCAGTAAGAAAGAGAAGCAAGATCAGCAAAGTACTCAGGGATTTTAAACTTGTGGTTATGAATGAATGTTCTCTCCACAACTTACAATTGAATAACACATCAAGAAACACTGAAGAATTTACCTCACCAGGAAACTCAATAGGTAGAGGATTAATTCTTGGAGTTCACCACACTAAAACTTAATTGAACTATGAGAAGTTTTTAAAAGATAACATTTTTAAAAGAACTCTCCATAAATTTCTAAAGTTAAAGTTGTTAAATATTTTAAAAAAATGCATTCAATATTAACCTCTCTAGTCAATATTGAAGTTTGAAATCAAAATCATTGAAGTGTGAATGATCAAAAGATTAGAAACAGAATAAATCTTTCCAACTGATTCTAATTTCGTAAGAAGATAAGAAAATGAAGATTTAAAGATCATAACCAGAAGGTTTTAAAATTACCGAGATGAGAAAATTAAACCTATGATAACATTGATTAAGGTAGTGAAAATAACCAAAAACAGAGTACCAAGAATTATAGACAGAGTAAAGAAGAACTGCCCTAGCACAACTCTGCTTCCAGGATCCTTCCTCTCCTGCTCTGCCATCTCCTGGGAGTCTCCGCTCTCCAAAAATGGAGTGGCATGGAATCCAAACGAGCATCCCCACTCTTGTCTGATGTGATCGTGGAATGAATGAGCCTCCATTTTCTACTGATTTTTCTGCTTTAAGTAGCTACTATCAAAAGATGCTTGTCATCGCTTGTTTTCCATCGGCTTTAAATGCCCTTCACAAATGCACCACACAACGTGCATTTTTTCTGCGACTGGCACGTCGCACTATTTTTTCCCTCGTAAATAACTTCCGTTGAGTTAGTTGTGTGAACCTGGATATGTTTTCGACTTTGGTATGAACCTGCACATATAAAATAGAATAGAAAATAAAATAAATGAGAGCGCAAAGAAAGAAAAATAATTATATTTTAAGTTTAGAGTTATATTACTTGTTACAAGTTAACTAAAGTTAATTAATAAATATCTTAAATAATAAATATAATTACCAAGTTATTAATTTTAACATTTCTAACTAAGTTTTTAAAATTTAACATCATAATAAAATAAGTAATTAAAATAACAATTTAGATAGTATTAATTAATAATTTTATTATCTTTTTTATTATTACTTTTTAAGAAATTTAAATGTTTGATTAATTTATTAATTAGTTTATTTTAATTTAGTAATTAGAATTAATACTTTAGTTTAAAATATTTTTAAATTAATAAGTAAAATTTATATTTTATTTATAAGTATTATTAATTATACATTTATACTTTAAACAGTATATAAATTTATTAATAACACTTATTATTAATTTAGTTTTGCATTTTAATTTATAATTAATCTATTTATTAAAATTATATTTGTTTTAAATTATAACTTTAATAAATTCTATTATATTCCTTTGATTTAATTAAAGTTAAAACTTTAACTTTAATTTTTTATTCTTTATATAACTTTTTGTTTTACTTTACTTTCATTATTTTTTTTATTTATTATTTTTTTATCTTATTCTTCCTCCCCCCTTTCTCCATGGCATGAGGGAGGGTCTTCTTCCTCCTTTAAACCCGGCACAACAGCCTCCTCCTCGACACCAGTTCGGCGCAACAGTCTCCTTCGCTCCGGATCGGCGGACCGCATCATCTCTTCCTCCTGACCCTGACGACATGCGGAATCCAGCAGCAGTGGCGTGATGCGGTGACCTTGGATACAACTCCTCGCAGCGGTGGACAACAACAATGGCAACAACTAGAACCTTCGACAACATGACAATGCCGACTCCAGCATGAGGCACGACACAACCCTCATGCGGATTCCTCTCGTAGTGGCGTCCCGACTTCCCTCAGCTCCGACATGGCGTGACAGATTCAATAGGTGAGTACTGACAGACTTCAATAAGTGGTGCAGAAGTGAGTATGAGAAAACAAAGTCTAACAGTGAGGAAAGAGTTACCAGTGAGAACATAAAATATCGGTGAGGTTGAACAGTGAGACAAGAATGAGTAACGGTGAGTCGGTGAGTGATGGGGGAAGAAGTAGGGGAAAGGTCACTAATAGGCTAACAGTGAGGTGGTACGGGGGTTGAATTATTCTAACTGCGAGGAATAAGGAGAGAGGGATAACAGTGAGGTGAAAAAGGGAAGTTGGAAAACGGTGAGGAAACTCACCGTTAGAAAAGGATACTGCGGGTCACCATTACCAAAAAATAAAAATGGTAACTGATAGATAAAATAGTCATCGTTATAAAAGGTAAGTCTACTGATACCTTAAAACAAAAGGTCACCGATATATGATATTAACAGTGAAGTGCGGGGGTCACGGGTAGAAAATATAATGAATGGGAGAACCGGCGCGGAGTCACCGATAAAAACAAAATTAAAAATAAAAGCTCACCATTACACACACAAACAAGGGTCACTGATACAAAATAAAAATCTAGCTCACCGTTAGAATTAAAATAAGAAGTTACCAGTACCAATAAGGTCACCGGTACACAAAACAAAACCTCACCGTTACTCCAAAAGAAAAGGGTCACCGTTAGGACTAAAATAAATAACTAATAGTGACCTTATAAAAAAAATAAAAACACATAAATTTAACATAAAATTAAAACTTAAGTAAACTAAATAAAAAGACTAAAAATAATTAATTAAAATAATGCTAAACACCATTAATTAAGACATAATTCTTAATTAACCTTTAAAACATTAAAATTATTAATTGAAAACACTTAAATTATAAACTGAATAATAGTTAAACTAAATTAATAAAAGACTAAAATTAAAATAACTAAATAAATTTATTAATTTCAAGGTAGCAGCGAATGATAAAAGTTAGCATCGGTAACCCAATAGGTCACCGCAAGTTCTTTTCTACCTCACCGGTAGACTAAAACCAATAAAAAAATGAATTAATAATCAAACTACATATATAAAATAATATAATTAATGTTTAAAAACTCTAAATTAATTAATTAAACAACTATTTGAAAACATAAAATTAAACGCGAACAAATTAATTTAATTTAAAACACAAATTATTTACTTAAATGATTAGCAGGATGACTAAACACATTAATTAATATTTTTAACCTATTCTAATGTAACTAAATTAAAATATATAATATTAAAATACAGACTAACTTAATTAAATAGAATTATGTTGATTAAATAATTGTTTAAAATAGATATTAACTTATTAAAAAGTCAAGCAGATTTAAATTAACCAAACTAAATAAGACATAATTAAAGTTGATTAGTTGAGTAAAATTAAAAATAATATTTTAAAGACTAAAAATACATAATTAATTATAAAAATTGATTAATTAACAAAGTTAAATATAAAATTACAAAAGTAAAATTATTTAGTGTAAAGTGATTAAGTAATTAATTAAATCATTAAGAATCAAGTAAAAAGATGTGGAAAAACTATGTAAAAATAGAGCCACATCAGATACTGGGCTAGTATGTCATGAACATCTGTTTCGAAAGGAATTCCAAGTTACCAAGGTTGGGATTGATGTTCTTTGTTTGTGATGTTATGGTTGTATACGATTTTCACTTTGGGAGATGCACATGTTGTTTTTATTTGATGGCTCATGATGGATTTTTGGCTCTTGGACCATTGGAAAGAGGCCTATGATTTAGTTTTGAATCTTGGAATTTAGAGGCAAGAGGCAACTCATGCATCATGTTAAGCACATAGTATCCACATATTATAGGCCTTCTAGTGTGTGATTTAACATATTTCCTTCTAATGGAAGGTCATGTGGATCTATAGTGAGACACTCGATGATGAGGACACTGGTGTGGTCCTCATGCTTGGTTGGTGCAATAACCCTGGTGGGTCACATGGTATCTGTATAGGACAGTTGTAACCCTTATGAGTAGTTTTTTTGGATTAGTTTCATGTATAGATCCTCCAGGGATCAGTCTGATGTGCATATGCTCAGAGAGGATGGGCACCCTAGTTGTGGGTAGTTGGTTGGTATATAATGTCTTTATGGAATGAGGCCCTAGAGGAGGGTGTTTTGACTTTTTGATGTCATGGTATGATGATAAAAAATTATTTTTGATTCCCCATGATTTGTGGCCTTCTGTGATTTGGCATAGACCCTGGGTGGTTGGATCCAGTAACCTTTTTTACATGACTCTAGTTTTGGGAGTTGGTGTCAAGTGGCCTTTAAGGGCGACCCATGAGAGAGGTTAGATGAGTTATGTGTGATTTTTGGTGAATGAGGTAAATATGGATGTTTTGGAGTTTTGAAAACAATACAAAAATGGTACATCCTAGTATGGGGTTTTAGAACACATGATGGCTTTGGTTTTGATAAAGAGAACTTGAGTTCTAGTGTTTCAGTCTTGTGGTTGGTTTCTAGAGGAGAAGGTTCGTTCAGTTGCCTAACCTAGGTAATGGGTGTGTAGGTAATGTGTTCCTGATGGTTATGAGTTGGATTGGGAGCACAAGAAGTTCTTGAGGGTATGTGATTCCTGGTGTAAACGTTTTCTTTGGGCGATGAATATGAAAGTGATTTATACTTGGTGTGTTTGTAGTGAGAGGCACATGGAGATGTCTAGATTTATTTGAGATGGAAATCACTAAGAGTATTTATGCTTCGACGGTGCTTGTGGTTTCTGAGGGAAATACTAATTAGGTTCCTAGCTTGATTAGATATGTATTCATTTACAAGAATGCAGTGAGAGTGTAGATGATCCTAGTTAAACTTTTAACCATGCTTGAGTTTTGAGTGGCTGAGAAGGTGGTTTTGGATTGTGAGTTTCTTTTGGTTTGGGAAAGCACCCAGGGTGATATTCTTTGGTTAAGAGGGATATGAGGGAGATTCATGACTAGTGTATAGGTCTTATGAGTTGAGTTTTCATAAATATTGGCTCATTAGAGTCAGAATCCAGTTCTATGGTGGGGCCACACAAGAGTGTGTGTGATGGTTGAGTGTTAATGGGATCTCAGAGGCATGGGAAGATGATAAAGTGTTATTTCATTTGGTTAGTGTATCATGATATCATACACTCTAGGTGATTGAGTAGAGTAGGAAGCCTTGATTAGGCTTATAATTGATGCGATGCTTGTAGGTAGGGAGGCCCAGGACCTTCATATGGGCTTGACATATCCCTTCAGTGAGAGGTGAAATTGAGAATGGTTGATGTTGTGGTGGTATTCATTGATAAAATCTTAACATAATTTTATATTAGAGATGATTATTACCAATATATTTACATTATCCTAGGTATTATCAATGGGAAATGGCTATATTCCTAGATAAATAAAGGATTTCTTAGTTTAATGGAGGTTCTCCTTGGAGGTGGTGCTCGTGGAAAGGTGGGAGTGAAGTTGTATGGTAGGTTAGAACATCTAACATGGTGATTAAGTCCTTATTATGGAATTGAGGTTGGAAAATTTCATGGGTTCCATTATTGTAAGATAGGAATGGTTGATAGTTGGTGTTTTGTTTTGTCACTCAAGAGCGAGATGGCCATGTCCAATTCTTGGGTTAGTTGTGGTTGGAGCATGGAACGTGGTGGTTGGAGTTGTTTGAGTGAGGTGACAACAATGAAACTCCTATGGTGGATAGTGACATGTCAGTCATAGAGGTGTGACATGTATGCAATAGGGGTCACAACTATGTAGTTTTGTCCGTGGATCAATCATGGTGGAACCATAATTCCAGTGAGAAATTTTTGAGGTACATGCTTAAATTCCATCAGGAATGTAATTAGAAAATTAGTTATGGTGGATGATTGAGCCGAGTGATGAATTTGAGATCGATGTGGTTTTGAAAAGTAATTCTAGGTGATTGTGTTAGAGGTGCATCGATGTGTGAGGTTAGACATGGTGATGATTTTGGGTTAATAGATGGACTAATTGTGGAATCTCACTAGGAGTTGGGTATGGACTCTAGTAAGTGTGTTCAAATAATCAAAGAATGAATCCAGGTGTCATTGTGACGAGGTGAGGTGGAAACGTTCTGATATTGGTATATGAGTACTTTAGAGATAATCCATCTAGGGATAAACTGAATTTAGTTAGATGCGAAATAAGTACAATTCCGATTTTGGACCGGGATCTTGAGGAAAATTTAGTTCATTCTTAGTTCTCACTTGGGTAGTTGGTGTGCATCCTCCCCAGTTGCTTTTTGATAACCAAGATGGGTTCCAATAATGATTAGAATTCTTGGGGATGTTAGGGTATGGTAATTTGGGAACCATACTGAGTGTATGGTCGGAGCATGAGTTAGAGGTGTATTTAGAATTTTCTAATGGAAGAAGTGCTAAGCATCAAAAGTTGGTGGTTATAAGATGAATATTATGGTGGGGATAATCATAGATCTATGAATGACCGTGCGATGTTGTAATCAATGTTTCCATTGGACGTGATTGAGTAATATCTATTGTGGTGTTTCAATTTTGGAAATGGGTGTTAACTCAGGTTTTTGGCCAGTTGAGGGCCTTGAATTGGAGGTTGTACCTTAGTAGTGTTTTGGACTATTGGAAGATAAATGAGGATATTAGTTAAAAATATAGTGACCAATGTAGGGAGGGTGGTGCAAATGGATTAACACTATGGATTATTGAGGATGATAAGTATTATGGTTGGGAGGTTGTAAGATTCCACATCTGGATGGGTCGAAAATTTTAGAAGGATTTTGAATTTTTTTTACCGAATGAGTCAAATTTTGGATCAAGACTTAGAATGATATTCTGAGAGTTGGAATGCCTCAAATTGATTTTTTAAGACAAGGAATGAGTCTTAAGAAGTAGATAAAGTGATTAGATAAAATTTAAAGGCTTCATGTTACATTTTTAGAGTTTTAGAGAATTTTGATTAGGATGCATGGTTTAGTGTGCACGATTTATTAGAAATCATCCGACACCTTGATGCTTAGGAGGTTTTCAGTTCAGTTTGAACTGAGCATGGTTATGTTTCATGCTTTGAGCATGTTTTAGGGTAAACTATGTGAGTAAAAAGGAGAAACTGTGTGAAGTTGAGAAGGATATGAGGCATTGCGCATGGGCTGAGCATGGTTTTAAACAAACTATGCTCCTTAATATAGAGGCGAGGTAGTGCTGACCGCACAGTTAGTGTGTGATTTCCCTTAATCATGTGGCCTAATCATATGGAGTATGAGGTTTGGATAGTATGGGGTGAATAATTGGTTCACAGTTTGGCTAAACATGCAGCCAAACTATATGAATGCCCAAAATTTCATTAAAAGTGTGAAATGACAAAAATACCCCTCATTATTTTTATCCATTCCACCCCCTTTATCCCTTAGTAAAGCCTCATAGATCTGGGGCTCCCCAAACCCATTTCTCCCCTTATTGCTCCTTCGATTTGTGGGTGTGTTCATTGTGTTTTTGTGTGTGTTTAAGGTGAGATCTATTCCTCTCCACTTTCCTTTCTTCGTATACTTAGTTCCTTATAATTTTAGATGTCCGGGTTTAGGGATTTGATTCCAATTTCACCCAGGCATGGTGGAATTGGCCAAGGATGGTGAGGCTTTTGGTCGGATAGTATAGAGTAGATCCTAAGACTATTGTGTTGTTGTGTGATGTTTCATTAAGGTTTGATCTAATGGTTATTTTTATTAGGTTTTACACTAATTGGTTTTTTATTAATTATGGTAATGGTATCACCTCTTAGGTATTTTGTAAGAACCCGGGTTTTTAAAATGGGTCAAAATCCTGACCCTGTTTGAATTTTTGACTTCTTCTTGAGAAAACTGGGAAAATTTGGGAAGTTTTGGAAATTTCTAGACTACAAACCATGTACTTTCAAATACACACCGTGTATGGGTTAGGCAAGTACCATTTGTGTGCTCGCCGAGTACATGCCGTGTGATGACCGTGTAGAAATTTCCTACTACACGGCGTGTAGTGTTACTCGACACGCCATGTATCTTATCTTATGTGTACTAGCTGGGTTCAAGTCGTGTGTCATCCTGTGTGGAGTGTTCAAGTCGTGTGTCTACCCTGCTTAAGTCAGAGTACGCAAAAGGCCACTACATGACATGTAGTCCTGGAATACACACCGTGTACTTTTTTTCATTTAAAATTGAAAGACCATCATGTCATATTTCAGAAAAACCCTTCCTTTTCCTTAACATCAAAGCAGTTCCGATCCGAAAACCCAAAGAACATCTCTTGCCCTAGATTCTTCACCTGTCTTCCGTTTTTTGATCCATCGGTGGCTGCGAGATCGCAACAGCGAGGCTAAACCCACGCACCCTGTTCCATTCTTGATTCTTTGCCTCACGCGTCGTAGTTTCCATCCGAGTGAAATTTCCAATTTTGATGGAAACGTAGATCTAGGAAGATCAGCTTCGAATTGGAGCTCGATATCGGATGTACCTAAATCTAAGAGGCTCAGGTAGGTGGTGTATACCTTATTTTGTGCTTTCACAAACCTTTGGGTAGCGCGGCTTAAAGCACGTATTTGGGTATTTTGAGCAAGACCCTAATTTACATGTTATTGCCTGTATAATTGTTAATTGACCTAAGGGATACCTTTGTTCATGCTCTGTTACCTGTTTTGCTTGAGCAGGGCCAGGTGAGTGGCCGTTGCTCATTGGGGCATTTTGGTCAGGGAATGCCAAAATGGTTATAACTGAATTTCTTTGTTTAAAACTGTTGAGTTTAGTTTATTAAACCTTGATATGAATTTTTTGAGATGTTAAAGACCTCAGTGCTAGTATGGGACATCAATTGGTTTGTGTATTTCAACAGTTTATATTGTTTTGGCTGTTTATGTGTTTTGCTTAAATGTGTATATATGTAATTACTGAATTTCATATGCTAGAACCTTTTTGGTTTTGTTGGGCATGACCTAGATATTCTTGAGTGATGCAGATCATAGGTTGGGCTTGGCCGAGTTACATTGGGTGGTTCTGACCATGGGATTGGGCATCAGCTTGAGGCAGGATGACTATCAGGTTGGTCATGGATCAAGTTACTTGGATGGCGAGACCGTCAGCATTGAGCATCATGGTCACAGGGACACAAAGTGTCAGAGACGTTGTGGATTGGGTACTATTTTGGCGATTACCACTCACCCGGAACTTTGAGTAGTGTGCACACAGAGAGACTCTGTGATGAGGTGGTTTGGACCACTCGTGTGGGTAGAGGCCGCCATTAGTTGCAGTTTAGGTACTATTGGTTGGGGTTTCTTGCCGTAGGAATCCACATGGAAGGTGAGGAGCCTTCATGGGATATAATTTAGGCTATCGAGTTGGGGGTAGAGGCTCGCTATTATCCGAGGGAATACATCACTATCCCTTCGATTACATTATTTGAGGGTAGACACCGCTGTCCCTCCAGTTACTTTATTTGAGGGCAGACATCGCTGTCCCTCCAGTTACTTTATTTGAGGGAAGACATTACTGTCCCTCTAGTTACTTATTTGAGGACATGCATCATTGACCCTTTGGGTTACTATTTCTGGGGCGTGCCTTCGGGACGTCGATACTTGAGACATGCGATGTCAGGGGGCACATGGTGCCCAGTTACATGACAGAGATTCCAGCATTGACCGAAGCAGGTGGTACTTCATGGTGGCTGCTGAGAACCAGTGGTGTTTATGTTTATTCATGCATCATACTATTTATTGTTTTCCTTAGAACTGCATTCCTTCTTAAACACTTATATTAGGTACACACCGTTGGGTGGTATCCTACTGAGATTCGTCTCACACACTGCTTGGGCCCTTTGGGATGTGTGCAGACTTTATGGATTTACATGCAGAAAAGAGGCTAGGTTTAGAAGCTGAGCTGCATTAGCTATTGCATGGAGATGGTATATACCTTGTGGTCTTGCCTAGAAAGAGTTTACTTTGTTTTTCTTTCTATACTGTATCAGCATACTTACTTATTTTTTAGCTACAGTTGGTTATCCATTGGCACCCTTTATATATATATTAATATGTATGACCTACTTTGGATGCATGTTTGTTGTTTAGTAGTAGTTACAAGTGATAAAAATGATTTTGTGTTACTTTCCGCTGCTGTTGTTATATTTATTGTTTTCAAATTTTATCATTATTTATTGTGATTCTACTTTGCGGGTCTGGTTCGAGTCTGCTGGGTCGTTCTTTCCACTGTATATTTATTATTATACTTGGAAAAGTACCATTATTATCCTCCGAGAGGGTATATCCACCCCACTATACCTATATGACCCTTGCTGCTTGTTGGAAGCCTTTAGAGTTTGGGGAGGTGTGCTTAAGGTAGTAACACCCGACCCGTTTAGCACTGATCGGCTGGTTGTTCGGGTCTGATTCATTACAAAGTGGTATCAGAGGAGTTCTTGATAGGGATTTAGTAGTAGTGTTTTTCTGGCTACTAATGATATTGAGACTTCTATTTTATTTCAGCTGGTTTTACTATTTGAGATATGGTTGACTAGAGATAGGTTGTTACTGGAACTGGGTTTCTAGCTTGTGCTTGAGTGCCTGCGGCCCCAGGTATAAGGGATAAACCAAGTTTCCATGGGAGTGAATTGCTGTTTTATTTATCTCAGATTACAGTTTATATGATTTCCACCTCGGTGGCTCACTTGGTGTGTGATGTTATTGATTGTGATGTGTAACCCTTGACCTGATGTGGTTAGGGAGAATTGGACCTTAGCCCGGTGTGACAAGGCTTGGTTGTTTGGCTTTTGATAAACACATTTTCATGGTATTTCAATTTCATAACTGCATGCACTCTTTGTGATGTGATAATACAATGTCAAAAATATCAATTGCCATGCCTTGTATTCTTTTGAAATGTGAATAACTGAAATTCCTAATAAAAATTTCATGTTTATTGCAATGTGTTATGCCTTGCTTTGAATATTTGTAGAATTGCAGGGTAATAGAGTCTGGATCTTGTATGAGCAGGTAGGTACTATGATTGAGGTGATTTTTATCACTAGGATTTGGTGGCTAGGTCATCAGTTTGAGGCAACGTTAGTAGTCGGGACGGGCATGACCTGAGGCAATTTTGATACTTGGCTCTATTAAGGGTGGGTAAGGAGGCCATGAGGTTGGGATGCCATGGGCATGGGTTGCGGTGAGGGAGAGTAAGGTTAGTTGTTTTATGCTACCTATTTACTGCTTTCCTTATCTGCATTGAATATATATTATTATTATATATATATGGGCTGTCTGACCATTTATGGTATTTAGCGGGTTCCTTTAGTCGACTCACATGGAGTTTCAGACGGGAGATGGTACAGTGTCATAGGACATGATCAGGATCAGGATCCAGTGTAGGTAAGACAACAGCTGGGTTTGGCATTTTTTGGGCCATGGCTCGAAAAGCACCTCCAGGCTAGCCTGGTACGTGTCTTGGAGGGGATTGATAGAGGTGCGCAGGGTATAAAGCCATCTATGACATATTTGATGTGAGAGTTCCAGTCACAACACCCGCCACTATTTCAGGGTGAGGGTGGTCCGCAGGCAGCTGAGAATTGGATAGAGAGCATGCAGATGATATTCGAGCAGCTCAAGACGCCTCCGGGGTGGAGGGTCAAGCTGGCGATGTACGTGCTACGAGGACTGACGAAGCATTGGTGGGATGTGCAGGTTCAGGCTCGCAGGCATGAGGGAATAACATAGAAGGAATTTGAGGACATGTTCTTTGAGAACTTCTACCCATAGAAACTGAGGGCTGAGAGGGCTTGAGAGTTCTTGAGTCTTTAACAGGGAGACATGTTTGTCATGGACTATGCAACTAATTTTACTATGCTGTCTCAATTTTCACCTGGTATGGTTAGCAATGACGCGACAAGGGTGAAGCGTTTAGATGATGGCTTGCGACACGCCATTCGGATCTAGGTGAATATCTTTAGGCTGGGTTTATTCTTAGAGGTGGTGAATCAGGTGCTCATAACAGAGGGAAAATAGAGGGATATGCCCCAGGTTGGTCTGGGAACAGTTTCAGGTGACGGTTCAGACAACAGGAAGCGAGGATGAGATGAGTTCCAGTAGATCAGTCAGGACAAGGACTTAGTTAGACCACCTTGTAGCAGTTCTTCAGTGGTTTTCTTTCAATGTGGGTAGCCAGGACATGTTCGGACGCAGTGCGATAGGGATCCAAAGGAGTTCTGATCATGTGGACAGGTCGGGAATCTAGAGAGGTTCTACATGCAACCTTCTCAGACAGCTGACAGATAGGGACTAGTACAGACTGTGGCATCTGGAGTTGGTTTAGGTTCAGTACCAAGTGACGGTAGCCGAGGTTTAGCTACACACAGAGGGCTTGACAGAACAGTGGAATCTAGCTGAGGGATCAATGGCTGGTGATTGGAGCACCATTTCAAGGAGGTCAGACATCATATAGCTGTACTTTAGGCTTGGTGCATGCCATGGAGCTGCCAGAGTCTGAGCAGGCTGGTGAGCCGATGACGGTTATAGGTACACCGTGAGTGTGGCTATGACTTTCTTGTTTTCTTTTGGCATGACTTTCTGAGACATGACCGTTTTTAGTGCACAAGGTGCACATGATTCTTGTGGATTGATTAGATGCTAGTTAGTGGAAATGGTGCCATATCGGGTACATTATATATATATATATATATATATATATGTGTGTGTGTGTGTGTGTGTGTGTGTGATGCATAGAATCAGGGGCATTGAGGATGTGGGTTGCTTGAGGTGTTTTGGGCATCAGGGCATCGATGATGTGGGTTACTTGAGGCGCATGACATCGGGTTTTATTTTAAGAATCCATGGGATGCAGGACTTCGTGGGTGCGGACACCGATGCGTTGTGGGATATGTTTGGGTGTCAGAAATGACACAGGAGCACCAATGAGGCACAGGAGTGACGATGCGTCATGAGAGGACCATGATTTCGGGGACATGTTAGTAAACCTTTTCTTGTTTTGAGTTTTTTCAGGTTGAGACCGAGTTAGGAAATTCCTAAGGTGGGGATCCCCTTGAGGAATTTATCCAGGACCTTTGAGACTGGGGGAGTCCGGGTTACTTTGATTGGGGTGGCATGTTCGGTTCCATCTTTGGGTTTTGTTTGATAGCTTAGGGATGAGCTATATTAATTTGGGGAGATTGTAAGAACCTGGGTTTTTAGAATGGGTCAAAATCCTGACTCTGTTTGAATTTTTGACTTTTTCCTAAGAAAACTGGGAAAATCTGGAATGTTCTGGAAATTTCCAGACTACACGCCATGTACTTTCAAATACACACCATGTATGGGTTAGGCGAGTACCGGTCGTGTGCTCACCGAGTACATTCCATGTAATGATTGTGTATAAATTTCCTTCTACATGGTGTGTAGTGTTACTCGATACGCCGTGTATCCTCTCTTCTGCATACCGGCTGGGTTCAAGCCATGTGTCATCCTGTGTGGAGCGTCCAAGCCGTGTGGCAACCCCACTTAAGTTGGAGTATGGAAAAGGACACTACATGGCGTGTAGTCCTAGAATACACACTGTGTACTTTTTTTATTCATTTAAGTGAAAGACTGTCGCGTCTTATTTAAGAAAAAACCTTCTCCTTCCTCAACTTCAGATCAGTTCCACTCCAAAAACCCGAAGAACATCTCTTGCCCTAGATTCTTCATCTGTCATCCGTTCTTCGATCCGTCGGTGGATGTGGGATCTCAACAGCGAGGCTAAACCCACACACCCTATTTTTCTCTTGATTCTTTGCCTCACATGTCGCAGTTTCCATCCAAGTGGAATTGCTGGGATTTGATGGAAACATAGATCTACAAATATTGGCTTCGAATTGGAGCTCGATATCGGATGTGCCTATATCTACGAGTCTCAGGTAGGTGGTGCATACCTTCTTTTGTGATTTTTCAGACCGTTGGGTGGCATGGCTTAAAGCACATATTTTTTTTATTTTTAGCGAGACCCTAATTTACATGTTATTGCCTGTATAATTTTTCATTGACCTAAGGGATACCTTTGGGTATACACTGTTACCTGTGTTTCTTGAGCGGGGCCAGGTGAGTGGTCGTTTCTCATCTGGGAATTTTCACTGGGGAATTCCAAATTGGTTATAACTAAATTGCTTTGTTTAAAACTATTGAGTTTAGTTTATTAAACCTTGATATGAATTGTTTGAGACGTTAAGGACCTCAGTGCTGGTATGGGACAACACTTGGTTCGTGTATTTCAACTGTTTAGATTGTTTTTCCTGTTTATGTGTTTTGTTTAAGTGTATATATATGTAATTTTTGAATTGAATATGATGGAACCTTTTTGGTTGTGTTAGGCATGGACCAGATATTCCTAAGTGATGTGGATCACAAGGTGGTCTTGGCCTAGTTACGTTGGGTGGTTCTGACCATGGGATTGGGCATCATGGACGTCGGCTTGAGCCAGGACGACTGTCAAGTTGGGCATGGCCTGGGTTACTTGGATGGAGAGACCACCAGACTTGAGCGAGATGGTCGTAGGGACATGAGGTTTTAGAGATGTTTTGGCTTGTGTACTATTTTGGTGATTACCGCTCACCCAGAACTTTGAGTAGTGTGCACATAGAGAGACTCTGTGATGAGGTGGTTTAGACCACTCATGTGGGTAGAGGACCTCGTTAGTTGCAGTTTAGGTACTATTGGTTAGGGGTTCTTTCCATAGTAATCCACGTGGAAGGTGAGGAGCCTTCAAAGGATATAATTTAGGCTATTGGGTTGGGGGAAGAGGATCGTTATTATCTGAGGGTAGACATCGCTATCCCTTCGGTTACATTATTTGAGGACAGACACCGTTTTACCTCTGGTTACTTTATTTGAAGGTAGACATCACTGTCCCCATGGTTACTTTATTTGAGGGCAATCATCTTTGTCCCTATGGTTAATTATTTGAGGACATGCATCGCTGATCCTTCGAGTTACTATTTATGGGGCATGCTTTCGGGATGTCGGTACTTGAGACACGCGGTGTCAGGGGGCACATGGTGCTGGGTTACATGATAGAGATTTTAGCATTGGCCAAAGCAGGTGGCACTTCATGGTGGCTTCTGAGCACTAGTGGAGTTTATGCTTATCCATGCATCATACTGTTTACTATTTTCCTTATAACTACATGCCTGCTTAAACACTTATATTAGGTACGCACCGTTGGGTGGTATCCTAATGAGATTAGTCTCACACCCTACACGGGCCCTTTGGGATGCGTGAAGACTTTATGGATTTACGTGAATGAAAGAGGTCAGATTGAGGATTTGGGCTGCATTATCTATTTCATGGAGATGGTATGGACCTTGAGGTCTTGCCTAGATAGAGTTTACTTTGTTTTTCTTTCTATCCTGTATCAGCATGCTTAATTGTTTTGTAGATACAGTTGGTTAGCCATTGGAACCTTTTATATATATGAATATGTATGACCTACTTTGGATGCATGTTTGGTGTTCAGTTGTAGTTAAAAGTGATCAGCATACTGTTGTGTTACTTTCTGCTGCTCTTGTTATATTTATTGTTTCTGCTGTTTATCATTATTTAATGTGCTTCCACTCTAAGGGTCCAGTTTGATTCTGCTAGGATATTCTTTCTACTTCATCTTTATTATTATACTTGGACCAGTGCCATTATTATCCTCTGAGAGGGTATAGCCTCCACACTATAACTATAAGAACCTCGCTGCTAGTCGGAAACCTTTGGCGTTCGGGGAGGTGCACCTAAGGTAGTAACACCTGACCCGTTTAGCACTGATCGGGTGGATGTTCGGGTCCGATTTGTTACATATTTGACTAGATATGGTGTTGGGGGTCCATTGTGGACCAACCTTTGAAATTTCATAGAGTTATTATAATAGGATAAATACTGGGTAGCCAACATGAGTTTGGTTGGATTATAAAGATATTGTACAAGACTTGGACGATCTTGGAAATGTCTCCATGCATTGGAAATGTTTTGGAAAGAATTTTTGTTGAGGCATGTGGTCTAATAGATTTACCTAGAGTATTTTTATTTTATTATCATGTGTATACAATATTTGTCTTAAATCCATTTCATGGTGTTTGCTTCCTTGGTTTAATTTAATGGTTTTGGGATTTAAATTTGCACCTTATACCTTCCATGGATCCTGTTAGATCCATTGGTGTTTATAAGATTGAACCTATGGCCATCCATGGGGTGTTCCATTCCCTGAAAATGGTATGTTTGGTTTTAAAGGGTTAATTAGGTGGGTTATGAGATTATATCAGTTAAAATCATTAGTTTGATTAATGAAATTTCTAGAGAGTTAATGGGTGGAACTTAGTAATAATTTTTTTATGAATTATAAGAGGATAAAATGTGGCATTTTATGGGTTAAGTTTTGTGAAATTATTATGGGATATTGAAATGGTTTTAACTGTGTGTTGAGTTTTGAATTGGTTTTGGGTGTCAAAGGGGGGAAAGCTATGTTTTGAAATGGCCTTTTTTTTGAAATGAGGTGTTGACCTCCAAGTAGTTTATAAATAGATTTTAAATGTTGGTTTGAAATGAGTGTGTGGTTTTCATTTTTGGGTGATTCCTTGATGGATCCTTTAATGATTTGATGGAAAAAAAGTATGTGGTATTACTTTGGTATTAAATGATCTTAGTGACCCTAGAAAGTGTTAATGATTTAAAAAAGATTATTATGATTTTTTAATGTTTTGTAAGGTTAAGGTGTTGAACCTTGGTAACTGAGAAAACAATTTAATGGAATGGTTGAGATGGTAGAGTGATGCTCCAGGATTGGGTAGTATATTATATGGATAAGGTGTAAAACTATGGTTCTAGACACTAATAATATAATTTATGGTTTAAGTTATAGACTGATGCTCTAGGAAACAATGGTTTACCATATGGAATAGGATGTTGGAAATATGTTTGTCATCTTTGGGGCTAATACAGACTAATGATCTAGGAACCACTAATTTATATGTATCAATGGATGATGGACATAGGTTCTTGGAACATTTCTTTTAATTTATGGTAATATGGTTAGACATGAAACCCAATATTAGTATCAATAGTTTTTTACATGGTTGAGTGCTGTAAATAGGTTCCATTTATGTTTGATATTAATGTTAATTTTTGTTTTAGATGTCTGACTGGAATTCTTGGAATTGATAGCATGAGTTTATGAGTTAGGTGCCATGGATGTATGTTTTATGTATCCCTGAGTTGAATGAATAGGGAATAACCCATTTTTGAATTTTATAGTATGTAACCTACCATGTTATAATTTATAAGATTAGTTTATGCCATTACAGGTTTAGTTGGCTTGGGTGTCACCTTAGAACCCATGGGCTAATGGGTACTAGAGGAGCCATCAATTTCCTTGGCTTTTATATTTTTTGTACTATTTATTTATTCCACTTTTATTTGCATACACTATTGTACTAACTATTATTTTCTTTAGAAACCATTAGTGTTGGACTACTAATTTTTACTCACATCTTGCTCAGGATGCCACTGCACATGAGTAATCGAGCATCTCTCATATGTTTATTGGAGGTATAGGTTTGGGCTGAACCCCGTGTTGAGTGTTGCATAGTCAAGCAGGTTAGCACAAATGGTTTTACAGTTATGTAGACCATGTATATAACATGGATTAGAGTTGGTTTTAGAGACTTATGTAGTTTTTTATAGTTTATTTTGTATACGTGTGATCAGCCCAGTGGGTGATCAATGTTGTATATGTGGCATGGCTGTTCGGTCCTTTACTATATTTCATCTTATTACAACATGCTTTAATTTTAGTTTATTTATTCTTTCTATATGCTCTAATGCGAATGATTTTTGGTTATTTAATTCTGTTCATGCACTCTAATATGGGGGTATAGCCTTCTCATAGTTCACCTTAGACCCCTACTTCTAGTTGACAACCTCTGGCATATGAGAAGGCATGATTATGGTCATTTGACGAACCGACTTAGGGTGAAAATTTAGTGGCTCCCAAGCCAAGAATTTATATATTATCCCATCATATGAAGGGATAATAATATAGGTATATATGTAATATATATATATATATATATATAATTTATAATCACTCCTTAACATTAAAGATATAGGAAAATTGATTATAACATCTTACCACCCATTTATTAATAATTCTTTATTAAATCATTGTTTTGGGTGATAACTGCTTCATTTTTCATGCATATTTTGGTTAAAAAGTCTCAGTATTTATAAATTTATCATAGTTCCATCATAAAAATAATTTTAAACATGATATTAATATAATATATATTCATTATATATATATATAGTCATCTATAAAAGTTAGAGATAAAAAAATGAATTACACCATTCATGGAGATGGTTGGTTGTATGTATGCATGGTCTTTGTTTCCATTTTAGATGGATAGAATAAAAGAAAGGTAAATAATGATTCAACTTTTTAAAATCATAAAAATATTATAAATAACATATATATTTATTAAATCCACCATTATAACCAGTTGTGTCCGGTAGTGATGGAAAATGAATTATATCGATTCCTGAGGCGGTAGTCCTCCATACTCATGAATGGTGATTTTATTTCCCATTTGATGGAATAAGAGATGGATGTAGACAATTAGATTAACATAATAATATCTAAGTAGATTTAATATTATGTTTTTATTATTTTTAGTATGTTTGAAGAAGATTTTATGGTGGTAGAATAAGAAATAAAACTAAAACATTCGGTTAAAGACTATATGTAAGAACCTGGAGCTTAGGTTTCAGGTACGGATCTCTTTTACGGGCTTTTTAAGGAAAAATGGAGAATCTGGAAATTTTCAGAGTACACACCATGTACTTTATGATTACACCCCGTGTACTCCTCGGCCACTCGAAGTCGTGTGTTGGCCGAGACCGGGCCACACACACAGTGTGTAGGGGTGACGTGGAGGCCGATTTTGGCGGAGTACGGAAAAACCCACTACACGCCGTGTACTTTAAGAGTACATGCCGTGTACTTTTTTTTATTTCATTAATCGACCCGGGGTCACGCCTAATGACTGTAAATGTCTTCTTCTCTGCCTAATCCTGTCCAGAACGTCCAAGAAGGCCGATTCTTCTCTGAGCCACCGATCTGTCACCAGTTGTCCGAATCAAACTCTGTTGGTTGCAGAAGAATCACAGCAGTGAGTTATTGGTTCTTCTTTAGCCTTGTTTCCTAATTCTTCCTCTCGTGTAAGTTATCTGAGGTTGAACTTTTTAGATGTTTTTGCAGATCTACTCTATTCTAGGTCGATTCACGGGCCGAGGTTCAAGTATATCGATCTCCGAGGATCAAGGTAGGTGGTTTTTTTCCTTACATTGAAGTTCTTTGAGTTTTGGTTGCAAAAAGTGTCGGATACCCATGTATCGGGTATCTCAGGTTTAGGATTTTGATCTTATTGTTTATCTTCCCTAGATTTCTTGTTAGATTATGATGAATTTCTGCTACTTTATGCTTGGTTGTATGTTAGAGGATCACCCCATGGGTATTTTCCTCCTTGGTTCGGCTGTTTATCGCCGTTTGGCACCATTACCTGTGAGGCAACACTATCACAATTGTTAGTTTACTTGTTATCACTGATTGCATGTGTTTCCTGCTGTTTAAATGCTTTTGATGTATGGTAGCTATTAGGCAAGTAGTTTTTTAACTTACTTAGGGCTGCTAATAGTCGATTATGCACGACTGGACTACTCAGGGCTCTGAGAACCTGGTGCAGGAGATCAAAGAAGGAATAGACGATTAAGTGCTTCCCTAGGGGGTCTGTTGGTTTTAGTTTCGTACGCAGAACCTACAGGAATATGACTTTGTGCTTCCCAAGAGTGTTCTTAGTTACCCACTCATCGAGACCACAGGAGGAATTAGACGTAAGTGCTTCCTCAGAGAGTCTGTAGCTACCATTGAAAGACCATAGGGTAATTGACGTAAGAGCTTCCCAGAGTGTCTGTTCCTTGTTTTATTACTGGACTATAGGTGTCTGCTAGTTTAAGCCACCCAGAGAGTTAGTGTGAATTTTGATGGTTGGTTGTGATGAGTCCACCAAGCCAAGGAACAAGCTTGGGTTTTGTACTGCTTGTGTTTAGGTAATCTTTTTAGATACCTATGGTGTTACTTGCTTATCATGGAATAGAAAACTTTTCTGGTTTTCCCTGGTTTTATAATAAAATGAATGTGAATGGTAATTGGTAGAATTATTTACTGCATTTATTTACCTTTAATTTTTCTATATCACTCACTGACAGTAGGGCACAAATCTTGTGGTGGTTGCCTACTGGGAATAGTCTCACACCCTATTTGGGTCCTGCTTTTGGCCCAAACAGATTATATGGTTGCAGGTATAGGTAGGGATTATGGCCCTTCTACCTCGGGTACTTGATTACTAGTTAGAGCTGGAGAGTATGGGACCGGGCCTTGGCCCACGATGCTACTGGAGTTTCTGTTTACATTTAGTACTTTGGTTTCAGTTGTATTTCAGCATGCTGTTTTGCTTACTGATTTCTATAGATACATGTACCATTATGCATCATTATTATATCAGACATTGCTTTTCCGTTCAGTTCAGTTATTTCATGCTATTTACTAATTCCGCTATTGTTTATTCTTATTCTTCCGCTGCATACTTTACCAAATGAGGGCATAGTTTCCCCACTGACTCACCAAGGCCCTCACTACTAGTCGGTAGCCTTTGGCATTTGGGGAAACATGCTTGAGGTCATGTAGCAAACCGGGTACGGGGAACCAGTTATGCAGCTCCGGACTCGGGTCGTTACACTATACCTCTTCTTCAGACAACTTCCTTTGCTTTACAGCTTAAACCCTCTAAGGATGGTATTCTTCCCAAACCAAGACCTCTATAAAATATTTTGGGATGTTAGGAAATTATTTTAGAAGGTATTTTATGAACTAAAAGGCCTTTTAGGTGTGAATAAAATAGGATAAGAGGCACCCTTTTATAAGTAAGGGAAGGGGCACTCTTGGAATTACATAAAATATTAAATTAATATAAATTAATTTTTATGAAAAAGGATAAAAAATTATATAATTTTAATATAGGATGAGTATGGGTCAAAATAATATCATACAATAAAATTTTGAAAATTTTAGATTAGTTTTTTACCCTTATCTCTTTGTTTTAACATGTATTAACCTTTTCTTGACAATTACTATGATAACAAAGTTTTTACTCTTTTGGGGAAAATATAGTTACTATAAAATAAAAATTGGACAATAAATAGACCATGTTTGATATTTTAAACCATATAAAAATCAATTTTCCAAATATAGGAGTTTTATGAATTTTAAATCATTTAATAAAATATTATTTAATATAAAATACCATTAATGTCATTTTCAACACTTTTTAGTTAATTTGACTTTGAAAACAACATAGAAGAAAAGGAATTAAAATAAAATCCTTTAAAATATCACTAATATTTTATATTTATCTATAAAATTTATAGAAAAAATAATTTATTCAAATTATATTACTTTTACTAATTTTAAAATAATTTATTTTATTTTTCAATAAAATGAATAAATACTGTGTCGGTGTTGCATAAAAATTTAAGGTAATTATTTCATCACTAAAAATTAAAAATAAATTAATATAATAAAAAATTATTTATCTTAAAAATAAATATTTTATAACCGACCATAGCCTCTATTTATTCCTATTTCAAAAATATAGAGATAATAAAACAACATGAATGACATTTTTGACTTTTCTTTACATAAAATAATATAAAGGTAAAAATCAAAGAAATATGGAACCAAGTTTCCATATTTTTGAAACTGCTATGGAAATGGCCAAAATACACTCATCTAATAGGATACATACAAGTTTTAGGGCCATGTTTTAGTCATTATCATATCATTTTTAACCTTAATTACCCGATTTACACTTATTGTGGTGACAATTATTTACTATGGTTACTAATTATAATGACAAAAAAGAAAAGGTAAATATTACCAAATTTGTGATTTATGATTCCAAATATGGAATCTATTTTTCATGATTCATTTTCTAAAAGTGGTAGAAATTAATTTAGTATTAAAATTCAAAATGCATCAATTTTTTTTTGAAAATGCCTTTTAAATATAAAAATGTTTTGATACCAAATTCAAGTATAAAATTCATTAAAAATACTATAATTGGATTATGTTTAATAAAATGGAACAAATAAAAATTTAAATCTATTACAATTTTTTTTATATTTTAAATACTTTAAAAAAAAATACAGTTTTCAATAAAAATTAGTATTTTCACTATTCATTGAAAAATAAAACTTTTTAGAAAAATCTCAAAATTTCACTATAAAATAATTTTGATATGATGATTTAAAAAATGGTATAATTTCAATCAAATAAAATTTCTAGATGTTCTATAAATTAAATATAATATTTTCTCACAAAAAGCAATAAAAACCATTTTTGAAGAAAACATATTTTTAAAGAATAAAATGACTTTACTCAAAATTGAGTGATTATTTACTAATAATTTATCAATAAATTTATATTGAGTAGGATATTTATATATATTTCATAAATTATTTAATTCTATTTTTAACCTCTAATTTAATGGCTAGGTTATAACTATTATATTTAAATAATAATATTTCATGTTTCATTTAGACTCATTATTGTGCGTCGTATACACTATCAAACATAATTTTCTTTTTCAAATCCTAGAGTGCTCAAATATTAACCCCTAAAGAAATTTCACCCTTGAAATTTCTTATTACTTGCTAAGGTGAAAATAGGTGAGGGTACTTTAACTAATAAATATACAATAGGGAAACATATAAACTTAGAAGGAATAACTTATAAATAATAAGTATATCCTAACTTATGAGTCTTTAGGTTTAAATCTTGGTTATACATGGAAATTTTACTATTAATTTTTCTAAGCTAACAATTTATTCAATTTATTCATAATGGTTTATAGATATTTTGTGAATATTTCAAAGCATATCCCCTGAGAGTGTCAAACCTGGTGTGTAGTAAGGCCTCTTTGTCATGCACCAAGTGATGATCAAGTCAATACCCAATGAACCCTTTTTGGGGTGATCACCACTAGGTATAAATATTCTAGAGCCACATCCACTTGTAGTATCTATACAGGGATGAAATTTCTTAGAAACCACTCACTCTATACTTCACCAAAATTCCAAAATATTGTCCCATACTTACACTTATCCCTTGGGTTTTTACTAAAGTATTCTAGTCCCAATCCCCCAAAATAACTAGAATTTCCTATGATATTAACTATAGTGACCCAAACCTTTTTACACATATTATCACATGATTTTTAACATAAATAACCATTAAATACAAAACAAGGACTGAAAATCCTAGTGTCTTTGGAATACTAGGTACATAAAACATCAACATGAAAATAAAATGTATTTATTTTAATCTTCATAATGAGATACTAAATACATTTGAGCTCATAATAATAATTGAGATAACATAGGGAATACATAGGCATAATTGGTGATCTAGAAATCATATTAAGGTAATAAATATGATAAAGAATCATAACATGCAAGTCAAAGGTATAACATGATATCATAAAAGAGGAGGATCTTGAGTAATAACAAGAGATCATAATATAAAGAACATGGTATCATAAGATCATGGAAACATAGGAAATGTAAAAAAAACACATAACATGAAATAATCATATATCAAGGATAATTTATAATAAAACATCATATGGTGGATAGAGTCCCATCATGAATTAGGTTTACTCCCTAATCCCATACATAATGTCTCATGAGACAAAAATCTTAACCAATGCATTGTAGTGATATCCGGGTGCACCCATAATAAAATGTAAATGATAATGTGTTAACAATAGTAAATCAATCATAAGACATAAACATAATAATTACCAATGGAAAGAAATGAGTTTCATAATCTTACCTCGTATCATAATCAAAAGATATTTCTTAAAGAAGTCATTTGAGGAATTAATATAAGGAATGCATTACCCCATAAAAGAAAGGTAGAATAAGATAGGTATATATATGAGATACATATATAAATAATTTAGAATCATTCCACAACACTAAAGATACATATAGAGATAAAGTGATTTAGGGAGAGAATGTTCACAAGCTGAAGAAAACAGGTGGTCCAGAGAGATCCCTTGACCTAAGTCTCGTATTTATTCATACATGTTAGAAATTCATGTATCATAATTATAGATTTATTATAAATTTATTCTAGAAATACAATCATAAATTTCATACCATATATTATTTTATTATAACATATTACCATCCATTTATAATTTTTTTTATTAAAATCATTTTTTTAGTTGATAACTACTTCATTTTTCATGCATGTTTTGGTTCGATAGTCTAGGTATTTATACATTGATCATGGTGCCATCATCTAAAAAAAGGTAAACATGATAATAATATCATATATTTTAATTATATATATATTTTTAGAGTCATACATAAAATAAAAATATAAAAAATTAATTACACCGTTCATAAAGATGGTTGGCCATATGTATTCATGAACACTTTTTCCATTTTCAATGGGTAGAATAAAAGAAAGGTAATTTATAATTAAACTTTATAGAATTATAATATTTTTTTTGTTTGAATGACCCAAAGGCCTTCCTTTTTTATTTATTTTTTATAACCCCCTTTTAAGGGATTAGGGGGAACCCTTACAAGGCTCGTAGGCTTAAAGATTACATTTCCACTAGATTTGGAAGACATTACAGGACCCGTAGGTCTTAAGGAAATCATAAAAACTATGAATAATTGAAACTGATCCTCCCCAGAATCTACATCGTGATTAGATATCCACCTTTTCATGATTGTTCAGCTATCTGTCCTATGCACTGATGCACAATAATGATGATTTTGTTTCCCATTTGACGGAAGAGGAGATGGATGTAGGTTATTCTATTGAAATAATAATATATAAGTATATGGAATATAATGGTGTTATTATTTCAGCATGTTTGAATAATATTTGAAGGAGTTATTAGAATAAATAAAATAAAAACTTTCAGTTAAAGTCTATACCTCTTCTTTGGACAACTTCTTTTCTTTACACCTTAAACCATTTAAAGTTGATATTCTTCCCAAAACAAGGGCTCTAGAAAGTGGTAATGGATTTTATTAATGGATTTGGATAGATATTGGTTGAACTAAAAGGCCTTTAAAGTGTGAAGAAAATAGGATAAAAGGTTCCCTTTTATAAGTAAGGGTAGGGTCACTCTTGGAATTAATAAAAATATTAAATTAATATAAATTAATATTCATGGAAAGAATGAAAAATAATGGTATAATTAAAATATAGGATGGGTATCATAGAAATCCTATCATACAATTAAATTTTAAAAAGTTTATATTTTTTTACCCTCATCTCTTTGTTTTAACTCGTGTTAATTTTTTTGACCAATACCATGATAACAAAGTTTTACTCTTTAGGGGTCAATATAGTCACTATAAAAGAAAAATGGGATAATAAATTAACCATGGTTGATATTTTAAACTATATCCTAATCACTCAAATAAATATTAGATTTTTATAACTTTTAAATCATTTAATAAAATATTGTTTAACATAAAATATCATTAATGTCATTTGAGACACTATTCATTTAATTTGACTTTGAAAAAAACATAGAAGAAAATTAATTTGAATATAATTATTTCAAACATAACTAACATGTTATATTTTTCTAAAAAAATTCATGGAACACAATAATTCATTCAAATTATATTTCCTTTAAAAATTTTAAAATCATTTTTTAAACAAATAAATATTGTATCGACATTATATAAGCGTTTAAGGTAATTATTTAATCATTAAAATTTAGAAATAAATTTACATGATAAGAAAATAATTTATCTTCCAAAAAACCTTTTATAATTGAACATAGCCTCTCTTTATCCATATGTCATAAATTTAGATATAATAAAACAAAGTGAATGAATTTTTTGACTTCTATTTATATAAAATAATATAATGGTCAAAATCAATGAAATATGGCACCAAGTTTCCATATATTCTAAACTTATATGGAAATGGTCAAACTACACTCATCCAATAGAGTAAAGTCAGGTTTTAGGGTAATATTCATAATGAAAAAAATTAAAAGGGACCTATTTAACAAATTTGTAACTCATAATTCTAAATATGTAATGAATTTTTCAATATTTTATTTCATATATTTGGAAAAAAATATTTTAATATTAAAATAAAAAATGTAATGAAAACCTTTTTTCAAAAAAATTCTTTTTTAATTATAAAAATGTTTTAATACCAAATTCAAGTATAAAATTTATTCCAAAGACTATAATTGGATTATTTTTAATAAAAATTAATTAATTACATTTTAAACATAAAAAAAATATAAATTTACTTTTTAATACTTTAAAATAAGATACAATTTTCAATAAAAATTAGTATTCTTCACTATTCATTGAAAAATCAAACTTTTTTGAAAAATCTTAAAATTTCACCATAAGCTATTTTTTATATGACAACTTAAAAAATGATATCATTTTTATAAAATAAGATATATAAAATTTCCATAAATTAATTATAATATTTTCACAAAAAAATAAAAACCATTTTTGAAGAAAACACATTTTTTGAATAACAAAACAACTTTACTAAAAATTGAGTGATTATTTACTAAACATTTATCAGTAAATTTACAATGAGTTGGAACTTTATATATATTTCATAAATTAGTTAATACTATTCATATCCTCTAATTTAATGGCTAGGTTATAAAAAATATTTTTAAATAATAATATTTCATGGTTCATTTAGGATCAGTATTGCGTGTCATATTCACTACCAAACATAGTTTTATTTTTAAAATATATGGGTTTTAAAACCATAGTAGCTACTCTAATACCTTGTAATGTGTTTGATAATGATTACTCAAGTGGTATACATTAGCTTCCCACCTCTGTAGGTATCCATAGGAAAAATGAATCATTTTGATACTCGAAATAGAATTATCTCTTCCACCATGTCGTGTAAGAGTCTCTTGATGAAAATGAGGAAAATGATGAGAGTTATGGAATCAAGGAGTATCATCCAGAAGTACCACACCAATACCTATCATAATATGATAGTAGGGTTTATAAATATCTTTATGAAGCATATATATCATTATGTGTATTAAATCATGCGATTTATCACATAAGTTAAATCTTTGGCCAATACATGCATCTTATGCTTTTGACCCCTTAAGTGTTTTAATATATACAATAGTATTTTAATAATATACATTATGAGAGAGTGTTTAATTGACCATATTTAGTGGTAAATTTTATGCCATACAACTCAACTAGTCATACTCTATGATTTCATGTATTGAGGCCATGCGATTATTAATCATAAATAATGAATGCCTGAAATCTTATTCCATTCATGGGATATATTTATATGTTTTTTTATTTCCTTTTAGTCATACAATATGATTCAAAAAATATATGAAAAACCCCCTTTGCTATACATGAAGTCGTATTCTATGACTTTTTTATATTGTATCATATGATATATTATATGTCATATATATATATATATAGGCTTTAGGGAATATTCCATTCAATCCCCCACCTGAACTAAAGCCTAATATTTTTTTTCTATTTCAAATTATATCATATAATATATTATATCTTGTGAAATCATATCCCAAACCCTTTTATATATATTCCAAATCACCTTTTAGAAATCTATAATTAACTTCACCTTATAATACATCATATATAATAACTTGTGAATACTCATACAAAATAATTTTAGATCAAATATAAAACACTTTTAGAGTATCTATCTGAATCAAAATCAATCCCCATTCAGTCACCCACAATGCCTACCTCACAAGCCTTTATAGTATTGCAAACAAATATGAATTACAGGACCCATAAATGCAATAAAAGAGAGGTCCCTAAAAACATCAATTTTACTCAAGTGATAATGGGATATGACATGATCTCCATCAAACACATATATCTTTATAACAGTTTCCACAAGTTTTAATCCTATGAAAGTGTGAATTCTCATATTTTACATTTTTATAAAGACATTTAGTGATCACGGGACACATAGTATGTCAATACCATATAGTCAAATCATATATTCTTGATTCTTTAAGTATAGACTAACCTGGTCAATTAATAAATCACATGTCATTCATATTTATAGATGATCACATCAAATGTACCTCATCTGAATAGATCAATACATCATATATACTATCTATGTGTGGCCACACACTCCCCAATCTATCTCAATCTAGGGACCATATGTCATAATCATCATATAGGAGGAAAACTACAATATTTATTGAGCTCCAATTGATGACATAATCAGCAAAATACCCAACCACCATCTAATTAGCTAAGTTTCTTTTTGAATTGCATAAGAAGGTATCAAAGTATAAATATTCTTATACTAGGAATCTTTCCAACCTTGGGTAGTGGGGACCTAAATATGATCCCAAGACCCCTAATATACCAAAGAAATCATGTATGGAACTCCATGTGATATACTTAGTGGGTCATTTGGTGCAAAAAAACACTTTTTTGTGCCTCATAATCATATTATATATCCCTATACAAGAATAATAGTCATTTTAACCTTTACATTTCTTCATAACTTATCATAATCTTTGGAGAACCTCAATTTGGGATAACTCAAAGTTGTACTTTAAGAGGTCAATTGAATATATTTTTAAGAATACTTAACAAAACCAAATATAAGTATCAATCTATCATATAATTTATAATAAACCACTAGATCATCCTTATATATGCTACACTTTTTGAAGTAATTTTAACTTATTACATCTATGTAATTCCTACCACATCTCTATTTGACCATCTAATAAAATCCTCCCAGTAACTCTTTAGTGAGTGGCATCTATGAAGAAAATAAGTTTGAATAACAATAAGAATTTAGGAATCATATTCCTAATGTTTAATTATTTGAACATATTAAAACTAATTAACTTCACAAAATAGAATTTTATGATCTGAACTTATGTTTTCTACTTAGAACTCTATTAAGGTATCTTATCAGCATCCTTGGAACTCTTTTATCAATCATTTCTTTGAAATCAATGTAACAATTTACATTGATAATAACTAGATCACTCTAAACTCTTTTTAGGATAAAGTGACATTTAAATTAATTTGGTATTTAAATTTAGCTATTTTATTTTCTATTTTATTGATATACCCTAAAAATTTAGGATATTAAGTAAAATTATCTTAAAAAACTACTATGATACTTTTTGAAGGTAGTGATATTCACTTTAACTTTAAATTGGTAAAAAATTTTATTAGTTAATATTTGAACTTCTATAAGTTCATACATACTCTCACTAGAAACTTATACATTATATTCTTCTTAAAATATTTTTGTTAAGAGTCAACAGAAAATTATTTATGTTGGAAATAACACTTATTTCCTTTTATTGGTAATATATAACAAATAAAATATTTTATCCATACCATATATGGTATTATATGTGTTTGAAGTATTCTACAATTGAAAAAAATACTTTTAAAAATTTTCATAGATGGTAAACAATAACATATTCCCTTATATTTGGATAAAAAATTTCATCTTGGATAAAACAATTTTATCCATATCCTCTTTTCAAGAAATTTTTATAATTTAGATGAATCATATGTGTATTAAAAACATTATCTAATTTATTCATACAAAAATTATATATAATATATACTCAAGATATTAAAAATTAGATAAAAAAAATACACATATTTTTAAAAATCTTCCCATATTGAAGTGTTTATTGAATCCAATTCTTTAATAAAAACAACCTCTTAATCCATTATTTCAAGATAAAAACTTCAATTCTTCCTTTACTTATGAAATCCTATATATTTTAAACTTTTTTAAATTATATAATTGGTATAATATACCTTTTAGAATCTTATAATGGAATTCTATAATGCTTATGCATAGAGTGGACTCTCTAATGGCCAATCTGGACATAAGGATTACATTGTGCCCTTCTTGTTCTTTGATTTCACTAGTTGTGTAGACTCTCTATGACCTATTTTATTTTATTTCTTTCCATAACCTTTACCCTTCTCCTTTTATACCATCAATGTATCACTTGATACTAAACCAACCATGTCTATCTTATCTATCCTCAACATATAAATGAGATCATATAAGTGTTTACAGAATTAATTCATGTTGTAATTAATAAAAATCTATCATAATCATTCTGAAGACAATTGCAGAATGAAATTTGGGGCAAGATAAAGTTTAAGAGGTGAATCTAGACTCATAAAATCATTGAAATCCCAAATAATATTGAGAATATGATTTGATACTATAGTTCATTCCATTAGTTTAAATCAAAAAGTGACTTTGGAACTTCATACCATTCATGTATAGCTTATTCTTGATAGAGCCTCTTTTGATTTTCTGTCATGTTGTAGGAATATATAGTATCATGTTTATTTTACAAATTAAACTCCATGGTAATAAGAATGAATATGGAGATATATAGTGAATCCTTCATATGATTATCACATGCATCTAACCCCATATGTTGAATGGATTCACCAATTGGTTTCTTTGGAAGTGGTTGTTCCAACATATAGAATTTATCTTCTTACTTGAGAATTATTCTCAAGTTCTCGTACCAATCCAAAAAGTTACTTCCATTTAGTTTTTCCTTATCTAGGATAGATCTCAAGGTCAAAATAGATCATGATGATTCCATTATCTATAAAAAAATCTTTTATTAGATGAGTATCATGTTTTATTACTATTAATAAGTACTTTTATTTAAGGTAATTCCACTAAAATGATGAACCCTTTTCAAATTAATCACATTTATTAGTAGGAAATGATCCATATTTTACTAAGAAATGAGTCCACTTTAGAATTACTATCACCACTTATATATTTAGGTAGGGAACCATCCCAATAATATCATATATGACTCTTGGATAATCAAGAAGACAACTCCTTATCCAATCCATCATATAGATAAACCCAAATCTATTCATCTAGCATCCTTCTTAATGGTTTCCTAGCTAAGGGTAACCAAAATAAAGTTCTAATAATAGGATAAAAAAATAAAATATGAGGACACCATAATTTAGAATAACCCACCCAAGGTTTATCTAGTGTGGCCCATTACTTTCTTTCCTTACACAAGATAATCCAAGGGTACCCTACTTTGGAAGAACCTACCTGGTTGAATGATTGAGGTCTTGATAAGTTCCACTTTTGAAGGAATCTAACACATGGTATTTTTAGGGGATTTAATCTCAAAATATTATCTCATGTCTATTCCATTGTGTATGCATTCTTCTAATGATTTAGTTTTGAAATCATATTCCCTCCACAAAATCAATATATTTAATTCATATTGATTGTAACTCTTTACATGACCCATAAGTTTGTGTTACTCTCCCAAATATAGGATCCAAACATATTTATACATATCTAAATACATCCTATTTATAATTTACATGAACACTTCATGCAAAGGTTTAGAATTAAATAAGATTTACAATATCCACATGAGTAATACCAAAGAAACAGATAGCCAACCCCTCACCTTTCTAGAACAAGGCATAAGTCCCCAGAATAGTGGATAATCTAACCCCAAGTACCTATACTTGGGGAAAATTTACTCAAGGGATAATTAAATTCATAATAATTGAAACACCTAATATGTATAAACTATACTCAATAATTAAATCTAAGATAATAACCCAAATAATAAACCAAGGTTAAAGAAAACTAAAATTAAATCTTATGTTGGAATTCCTAGCATGTAATAAAAGGCCTAAAAACTTTATAAGAAGCTATTTAAAATATTAAACTAAAGAATATATATATTAATAATATAAAATATTTATAACTATGAATAAATCAGGGAATAATATTTTAAATAGATGAACATTTCAAGTATTTGAACATGAGAGAACCATTTATGAACAATTCACAAATAAAAGATAATTATAAACATTTTATAGTTAAGATTTAATCATTATGTTCATTCCAAAATAATAAATAAAATCACTTTATATTTAATTCAAAATATTAACTCTTCATATTATACATTATATGGAATTTTATTTAATCATATATGATAATTTTATGAATTTTTAACAATTTAATAATTCAATTTCTATTATGTAAACATTTTACATAATAAAATATCACTTACCTAAACATTATTTAAAACTTGGGTCAAATCAATCATAAACTAAATTTTTATAAGGTTTAAATAATATCCCAAATAATTACTCTTAATTTATACATTTAAAATTATTCATTATGAACATTTCATAATTTTTGTAAATATAAACACCTTTTATATTATACCTTATTTTTTAATTTATAAACATTATAAATTACCCCATATAAATACTAAATAAACACTTTATTTAAAAATCATATTTCATTCCATATATTATTGAACAAGTATTTAATATTAACTCTTAATATTATGGAATATTTATTAAATTATAAACCTTTTATAATTAATGAATTCCAATAATACCTTTTATAATTTATAAACAATTACATATCATTTATATTGTTTTTTGTTTTTTAAGTACTCAAATGTTTCATCAACTCTCAAAGGGGGTGGGAAAACTAGGAGTAATACCTAAATCTATAGGGCCTACGTGAGTTATCATAAGAAGTGCATGAGACAATGTTAGAGGAAAACCCCATATAAGGTAGCACATGGAAAATGGTTATGTAGAAGAGTAGCTATATGAGAATTAATTTAGAGTCCTACAATGCAATGATGTTAATAATTGAGCCCCCCTTGAGAAAATTTCTACATGGGACTAAGAATATTTGGAACTATTTATCATTTAACCATGTATGCTAAATGTTGCACTTGAACTTACTTTGTTTCGCAACATAATGTCAAGACAACTCCCACATTGTGTTGTGTATGATCCAAAACTTTTTGGAGATGTCTTGGGCTCATATTCAAGTACTCTTTTACTATTGTTTTGAGTATATTCTATTGAGGTTTTCATTCAGGTCTATTTTTGGTGAATTTAGATAATTTTTGATGTTCTTATAGGATGTTTGGAAAGTGTATGGTTGCTGCACAGTTTTCCCAAACTGTGCGCCCAACCTAGAAAATAGTGCACCCTTGAGATAATGGGGTTTTTTGGTTGGTGCATGGTTTGTCAAATCATGAAACCTTTTAGTATAAACTATATATGCACCCCTAAGATGAGGTGCATGGTTAGGGAACATATTTTGGAAAACTGTGCACCCTTACCTAATAATGAACGCATGATTTATTTCTCTGAAAAATTATTTTAAAAATCCCAAACCTCCTAGTATTAAACCTAATTCACCCCGGATCAAACCTAATGTTTTTAATTCATTTTTTGGATCCCCCGGGAGGAATATAAGGCCCTTAAAACTCCATTATTGATAAATCAAATTTCCAATTGATGAATATACACCTCTTCCTATATGTAATCTCTTCCTATTTGGATTTATTTCTCTTTCTCTCTCTCTTATATCTTTCCGAATGAAGAGGAATGTTTTATTCTCTATTGGTGATGGTTTAGATATAGGTTATGATGGATATTAATCCTTTGGATCTTGATCTTAGGTTTTGATTCTAGATCTCATTATTCATTTTTTTTGACCATTCTATATCAAATTAGATATTTTGGGTTAGTGAATGCTCATCAATGATCTTGTGGTAGGTGGTATAAATATAAATTACTATAGTCTTAATTTTAATTGCATGTATGAAATTGTGAAAATTTCAATTTCCATGATTGGGTAATTTAATCCTAAATTTAATTGATTAAATTGAATTTCCATGTGACAATGAAATGAGTTGAAATTGGTGTTGGAGTTGGTTCCCTATAAACCAAATTATTTGTACTTTATGATAAACCTTTATTCGTTGGATGAATATTAATAAACTTATTATCACATCATGATTGTTCTTATGTATTACATAGTATTTGATAATGTTCTAATAATAGTTGTCACACTAAAAGGTCATAAAAGATCCCTGCTATGATGAGAACCCGAAAGTTCCATGACACTATTCTTGAATATATATTCTATGGATAAATGATTTTATTTTAAGGTACAAAAATGATATAGGATATTAGGGGTGGGGACTCATGAAACTTTGAGTCACCTTATCCTGGTGTTCACCCTTGGGAATATCTAGGAGGATATTATGAGAACAAGACCCTCCAGTAAGAAATCCACATTCATTAGTGTCATTGGATGTTCCTATCTACAGACATGTATATTGGTCCTTAGACTTTAAGATTATTATTAATTGGTATTATGAATCAAACACTTAGATTTATTGATGAAAACCATGATGATATATGTTTGCGATGAGGTAAGATATTTTGGGTGCATCATGAGTAATACTGCATTAATAAATAATATAAGAAAAGATTTGTTAGTTCTACGGAAGTAGACATCTCATGCCCTTTGATGGAGATGATATAGACCAACTAAATCCATGGCCATGGTGTTCTGTAGTTAATTTCAATTCTGGGAAGTCAAATAATGAGAAATAGAGCACATGGGATCATGGAACTTGCATGCAACCCACTTGATTGGAGATATCAGGACACATTGATTATATTACACGGTAAACATTCGTATGAGGTGAAATGTCATTGTGACCTCAACTTGTTTATCTTGGGTTCCTTAACCCATTTCTAGATAGTAACCTTGTAATTTAAGCTATCCCACCTAATACCTACAAGAAATAGGCCTAGAGGGTCACACACTTAGTGTAGCAAGTATCTCAGTTAAATAATTTATTTATTTAAAAAGTTGAATAAATATTATTCCTGATTGTGGTTTAATAAATATTAAAGTATGCTTGATTACATTTATTTCATCACTAGTTATTCAAGAGAATATATTGTGGATGAAATATTTATTTATCCATGAATAATGTGGTTATATTTATTTAATAAATAAATAGTCATTATTTAAGGCTCGGTAAATATTGAGGAGGATTGAAGGACCAATTTATTGGTCTAATGAGAAATAATATTAAATATTATTTGGTTAAACAATATTTAAATATAACAATCAAGTGAAGCACATTTCATTGAAATAATAGTATTGCTATTATTATTTAACATGGGGTTTCACATGGAATAATAAATTAAGTAATGACACCTGTGCTAATTTTTTATTATTACCTGGTGAATTAAATTCTCAGTTATGTTATTATTCTCTAAATTTTACAAGGGTTCATTCAACTGGCTAACTAATCATTGTGTGTACAACATCCTTGGAGAAAAGTTCTCAATCTTAGATAAATCTTCCCTCTATAGGAACGCTCTCAAGAACGAGAGAGATCCTCCTCCACGAGATTAAGGAAAACACTTTGTAAGCAATTTTCAAGGTGATCGAAGGCAGACATCACAAGCAAAAGGATATTTCACGCTTTCACCCAGAGACTCATTCGACGATGTCTAGAGATACGTGGAGAATGTGTGGATCACTATAGAGGATTCCTATCCTTGGATTCTACATCACAACAAGCCGCACCTCAGACCCATAGTCAGACACATCAATGAAGAAATATTCACCTTAGAGGTCATTGTATAATTTAATTAAATTAATTATAAAAAAATATATCGATCCTCTCTTCCCGGTTCTGGGTTCTCTCCTTTATCTTTTATCTTTGATTCAATTCCATGGATATTGGCATTAATCATTGTATTGATCCTGGATTAATCATCAATTATGAAAATTTTCATAGTTGGGTACACACCCATCCTGAACTTCCATTGTGACCGAAACCTACAAGTGGTATCAGAGCGGTCATATTTTCATTTATAATTATTTAAATAATTCTTTGATGATTTACAGTTTAATAATTTAGTTTGTCAATTCATGTTTAATTGTTCTTGTAATTTGAAATTTGATATCTATTACTCCCTTATCGTTTCTCGCAGATCTAACAGAAACAAATAATTTTATGATTAAAATTAAATCAAGGATCTCATCAGTAGGTGTCGATGGTTCTGTCCAGATAAAACAAGAATACATGTAGTGTAGTCAGATCTAAATGCCGTGTATTTGTGTTCAATGCATCAAGAGTAATTCGAAAATTACTCAATACACATGCATTAATGAAACACGGTGTAGTTAATTCTTACACCACATGTTGACCAGGACGGATTGGTGCATGGTCAGCCGGACTACACTCTGTGTGCCCACTAGACATGACGTGTAGTCCCTTTTGGTCATGGTCAAGTCGTGCATCCCATACACATCTTTCTCGGATAGTGACAGTGTAACACCGAGTCTATATAGAGTGTGTACCATCAGACACACCATGTACTATGAAGATTTATGAAGTAAACCTCACACAAAATTTCCCCAGATATGTACTTCAGATGGACAGTGAGGAGGGTACACACTATGTATTCAGAGCTACATGCAATGTACTATTTCTAGATTATGTAGATTTAAAAATTAATTATTATGTTATGTAACCCTTGAGACATGTACCTTCGTGTGGGCATAAAGTTGGGACGCAACATGTGATAGGTGTTTGATATATATATATATATATATAAATGTTTAATTAATATTTACATAATGTTCAAAGATCCGCACATCATGTCTGAGTTGTATTACAATTATAATTATGTGTGCATGCTACATGCCACAAAAAATAAAATGTATACAAGTATAAATAAATGCTGGGAAGTTTTGGATGGGTATTCACTGGGTTGCCTCCAAGGTGCAAGTTATGTAAAAGGTTATGGATGATAATTTCAAGGAAATTTAGAAAAATATTAAAATAAAAAAGGATTCATTAATTAAAGATAATGATTAATCTATTCAAGAATAATTTATCTTAATAAGAATGATTAAATAATTGAATGCTAGTTTTATTAAATGTGTAATTAATTGCATGTATATGGATGATAATGAGTTAGATCAGACCTTTTCATGTGATCGGTTACCTTTTAATTTATTTATTAAATTAAAAGTGTTGACATGTGCGCCTTCTCCTCATTAATATATAGGGAATACGTTCCCATGGTTCCTTTTATGTAAACCCCCTTTTACCCCTCACCTATGTGTGAGTTAAAAGCATATGTAATGGATGGATCTCCCATGTTATTGGAGGCAGTTTAAGTTAGGAGTTGAGGTGAAACCAATCCAAGGATATACAAAGGTGGATAATTGGAAAGCTATAAACATGAACCTTAAATGGTTCCAGGTGTTTCTCGCCTAGGTCAGGGTTAGTTTATCAACTTCTAGATAAACTAACCAATAGTAAAGCTCATGATCTTACCCTTTATTTTATTTCTGTCAGTTGTATGTTAATTCATTATGGATGTTTGACGTGATCACATAATTAATGAACTAACAAGCATACAATATGGAACTAAAATAAAAATGGATTATGTGTAAATATTATCTATACATGGTTAATTAATTAAGTATATCCAACTTAACATTAAAAATCATGTGAAAAGATAATAAGTGGAAATTTATTCATAAAGGATAAAATCCCTCAATTAAATACTAAGTCGTTATTGCCTTCCATTACTTCGGTTAGGATCAAACCATAGTTCAAAGTTCTTGACCAACCCTAGTTGGGGTGATTTTAATTATCAGGGAATTATAATTTGAAGTTTTGGGTTGACTTAACTTAGTTTTATTCAAGGGTTGACTACCCTATAAGGACTTGGTGTAACTGAGAGGTGAAGGTTGAGGAAATAAAAAATTTAGGATTTCAGGATTGGGGAGTCCACTCAACAGATCAAGGAGTTGTGAGTTAATGCAGTTGGCATTTAGAATTCCTACCTAAAACCTTTCAATTTTCTTGAAAAACCCTAGTTGGGGTAATATAAAGGGAAATATATATCCTTTCCTCTAAAATGTCCAAGTAATAGGATATTCTGAATCCAATGGTGAGGGATATTGGGTTTTGACAAAATAGTGAGAGACTAATAGATATTAATTTATTTATTTGTCTATATTTATCAAGATAAAGTACTAAAACTCTGTTCATCTTAATATATAGAAACAACAATCAAAATGACTTCAACCATATCATTGCGATCCATACTCGTGAAGGAAAAACCTCTCACTAACACTGATTTCCAAGAGTGGAAAAGGAGCCTTTGGGTTATCCTTCAACATGAGAGGAAACTTTATATGCTGGAAGATAATTTACCAGTTGCACTTAGAAATGAGGTGAGTGATGAGGAACTCTATATGTACAAGAAACACATGAATGACACTATAGATGTCCAGTGCTTCATGCTGTCATCCATAACAAATGAGCTATTAAAGAAACATGAGGAAATGGATTCTTATAGAATGATGTCTCAACTTTGATATATCTATCAAGATAAGGTGAGACAAGAGAGGTATGAGATCTCCAATGCTTTGTTCACTACTAATCTTGGAGAGTCTGTGCCATCTAGACCACATGTAGTTATGATTATTGGCTATATCGATCATCTGGTCATCTTAGAGATTAGATTCCCAGATGAGTTTTGTACAGATCTCATACTATCATTACTTCCTAAGACCTTCTCTAGTTTTATTGTGAATTATAATATGAGAAATAATGATAAGAGTCTATTAGAGATTCTTACCATGATTCGCCAATTTTATAAGGACATGGGGTGTGAGAAACCAATGGTCCTTATGGTGAATAGGAATAAGAAGGACAAGGAAAAGGGGCCTAATATTAATAAAAAAATCTAAAGCCTTCGAGCACTGTCCGACCAAGAAGAAGAAGATCCAGAGGCTGGTCAAGGAAAAAGAGGCAGTATGATTTGCTTGTGGAAAGTCAATCTACTGGAAGAGAAACTGCACCCAGAGGCAAGGGGAATCCAAAGGTGAATTCATTAATGAGTGAAATATTTCAATTTATACACACATGGTATTTGATACAACTTGTGGGAATAAAATATTTATTCAAATGCAGGAACCAAGTCGATTCTGAAAAATTGCCAGAGGAGAGGTGGATCTATGAGATGCCAATAATATGAGGTTGTATTCTCTTTCCATTGGTGACTACCACCTCACATTGTCGACAAGAATGATTTTGATTTTACAAGGATGTTATTATGTACCTAGTGTTACCAATAACATAATTTTTTTATTGAATTTAAATACAAATGGATTTATTTTGAAGTTTGGAAATAAATGTTGTTACTTTTATAAGGACAACATATGTTATGGTATGACGCATTTAAAAAACAGTATGTATTTATTAAAATTACGATAACCAAGTGTTGCAAATTGATAATGAACCAAGTTCACATGACTCATACAACAACCAGTTGTGGCATCACCACCTTGTTCATGTAAACAAGAAGCACTTGACAAAGCTCTATCAAGATGGTTATTTAGACTCTTCTGAGCTAAAACCACTTGATAGATGTCACACTTGTTTACAAGGAAAAATGACCAACCCACCAATTGGTGGATAGGGTGAGAGGTCCATATATCTTATAGGATTGGTACACTCTAATGTGTGGGGACCAATTCTAGTAGAATTTAGAGGTGGATATTTTACTTCATTACTTTTACTGAGGACTTTAGTAGATATGGATATGTCTACTTAATGAGGTATAAGTCTGAGTCCTTTGAGAAATTCAAGGAGTTAAAGAATGAATTAGAGAATCACCTTGGTAAGAAGATAAATAAACTTTGATTGAATCAAGGTGGAGAATATCTTAACCAAGTGTTCATCGACATTTTATGGGAGTCTGGGATTCTATCTCAACTCACTCAACCTTATACACCATAGTGGAATGGTGTTAGTAAAAGGAGTAACCATACCTTATTGGACATGGTAAGGTCAATGATAAGCCATGAAGATATTCCATTATAATTTTGGGGATATGCATTGCAAACTTCGACATACACATTAAACCAAGTACCAACTAAGGTGGAAAATGGGATTAAATTTGAGTTATGGAGTGGAGAGAAACCCACTTTATCACATACATGTATATGGGGATGTGAGGCATTTGTTAAGGCTTTCTCAGGAAACAAACTAGAACCTTAGGGAACAAAGTGTATCTTTATAGGGTATCCTAAGGAAACAAAGGGATACTACCTATACAACCCCATGGAAAATAAAGTGATTGTTACCAAACAAGATATCTTTCTTGAGAGGGAGCACATCCTCAAGAAGGATAGTGGGAGAAATATTGACTTTGATGAAGTTGATGCTCAAGATACATAGGAGTTGTTATAAGAACAAGTTCTAAAGGTCCCCGTGGAAGAGGTAGTTCCTGAAACACAAGTACTACATAGGATTACAAGATAGGTAAGGGAATTAGAGAGATACAGTTTCCCTATCACCAAGGATGGTGACTCATTATTTTTGGAAAATGATGAACCTATCTCCTACAAGGAAGAAGTAAAAATCTCAGGAGCTTCAAGATGGTTAGAAGCTATGAATTCTGAGATGAATTCCATGTATTAGAACCAATCCTGGGTTCTGGTCGATGCACCAGTTGATTTAAAGCCTATTCGGTGTAAATGGGTATTCAAGAAAAAATTGGACATGGAAGGTCAAGTTAGTACCTATAAAGAAAGGATAGTGGATAAGGGTTTTAAACAACATCAATGAATTGACTATTTTGAAACCTTTTCACCTTTTTCCATGTTTAAATCCATAAGAATCATACTTTATATAGAATATTTTCATGAATATGATATTTGGAAGATGGATTTCAAAACTACATTCCTTAATGGGAACCTTCAGGAAGATGTCTATACGGCACAACCAGAAGGATTTGTGATACCAAATGATGCTAAAAGGGTATTAGAGTTGCATAGGTCTATTTATGGATTAAAGAAAGCATCTAGGTCATGGAATATTCGATTTGATGAATCCATAAGAGAATTTGGTTTCATTAAGAATGAATGTGATCCATGTGGTTACAAGAAGTTTAATGGAAATGTGGTCGTTATCCTAGTAGTGTATGTTGACGAAATATTGTTTATTAAAAACAAAATACCAGTCTTGTAGTCATTCAAGGACTTGTTGAACAAGTGCTTCTCTAAGAAGGAATTAGGTGAAGCAGCCTATATTATAGGGGTCAAGATCATTCGTGATAGATCCAAGAGGCTACTTGGACTAAGTCAAAGTACATACATTGACCATATACTAAAAATATTTAGTATGGAACAATTCAAGAAGGGATTGGTTTCAGTATCACATGATATACATCTTTTCATGAAAATGTGTCCCCAAACACAACATGATAAAGATAGGATGAGAAAGACTCCATACACTTCAACGATAGGATCTATCATGTATGCCATGTTATGTACGAGACTTGATGTTTCTGATGCACTGAGCATAGTAGGTAGTTATCAGGAAGATCCAGAAGAATAACACTAGACTGCTGTCAAGACTATCCTTAAGTATCTGATAAGAACTAAGGATATGTTCCTGGTGTATGGAGGAGATGAGGAGCTTATCATTAGAGGGTATGTTGATGCTAGTTTTTAGATAGATCATAATGATCTGAAGTTGCAACCAGGATATATTTTCTATCTCAACCGAGGAGATATGAGATGAAAGAGTTCAAAGCAGCCAGTTATTGCTAATTCTATAGTAGTGTCAGAATATATAGCATCTTCTGATGCATCCAAGGAATCCATATGGATTCATAACTTTTTCTAGGAGCTTGATGTACTTTCTAGTAATAAATATTCCATTAAATTGTATTGTGATAATACTTTAGTGGTTTCTCTTGCAAAATATCCAAGGTCACATCAATGGAAAAAGCACATACTCAAAAATCATAACCTCTTGAGGTATTTATATCAAATGGGTGAAGTTGTAGTGATAAGAGTGTCCATGGAGGAGAATGTGGTAGACCCCTTGACTAAAGTCCTATCTCAGCAAAAGAATGAATATCATGTGAGAGCTTGCAAACTGAAGGTTGTTAGAAGTTGGCTCTAGTTCAAGTGGGAGTCTGTTGGAGTTAGTTCTCTATAAATCAACTTCTTTATACTTTATGATAAACCTATATTCATTGGATGAATATTAATAAACTTATTATCACATCATGATTGTTCTTTTACATGACATAGTATGTGATAATGTCCAAAGAATATTTGTCACACTAAAAGGTCATAGCGGATCCCTACTATGATGAGAACCCAAAAGTTCCATGAAACTATTCTTGAATATATGTTCTATGGATAAATGGTATCATTTTAAGGGAAAAAAATGATACAGGCTATCAGAGGTGGGGACTTATGAAATTTTTAGGTACCTTCTCATGGTGTGCATCCTTAGTAATATCCAAAAGGATATTATGAGAACAAGCCCCGCCAGTAGGAAATCCACATTCATAAGTGTCTTTGGATGTTCAAATCCGCAGACGTGTGTATTGGTACTTAACTTTAAGATTATTATTAATGGGTATTATAACTTGCACACTTAGATGTATTGACGAAAACTGTGACGACATATGTTCATGATGAGGTAGGATATGTTGGGTGTGTCACAAGTAATACTGCATTAATGAATAATGTGAGAAATGATTTTTCACTTATATGGAAGTAGATATCTCAATACCGTTTATGTAAATGATATAGCCTAACTAAATCTATGTCCATGGTGTTCTCTATGAAAGTTCAATTCCGGGAAGTCAAAGAATGATAAATCAAGCACATGGGTTGATGGAACTTGCTTGCAACCTTCTTGATTAGAGATATCAAGAAAGATGGATTATATTACACAATAAGTGTTCGTATGAGGTGACATGTCATTACGACATCAAATTATTTCTCTTGGGTTCCTTGAACTGTTGCAATACAGTAATCTTGGACTTTAGGCAAGCCCGCCTAATGCTAATGAGAAAGAGGGCGAGAGTGTAGAGACCCAAAGATTAACATACATGGAAATTACATTACTTTTGTGAAATACTTAATACATAACAAAAACCAACACTCAATGACCTTAATAGTTTAGTGTATTTGGAAAGTCAGAGCATAATCTTCTAATCATGGTGAAAGATCTTCAACATCTCCCATAAAGATCTTCCCCTTTTGTTTTCTTACCTAAAACCTTTCTTTAAATCCTGGGGAAAAGAAAACATATGAAGGGTGAGCTCAAATGCTCAGTAAGGGTAATCATGGAGAAAATAAAACAAATCATATACATTGGAACTAAAAAAAACATGAGCATAATGTTTAAACATCAAAATCATGAGCAATGACATAAAACATGGCAGTACGTAAGGCATAGATCATAATGAAACATTAATCATGATAAAAATCATGGGAATAAACCATGTAATTGTGGAAAACCATTAATCACATGATATGATTTCCGTAGTAGCCAAGGCATTGCTGCCAAGACCATCTTATTGGACAAAGTCCCTTTCTGAATTGAGTTCACTCCTCGTTCCAGTCCTGTATCACTGAACCGGATTAACTTATCGTTTCAGCCATGTCTATCTCATGAGATATAAATCTTTACCCAATGCATTGGAGGGAGATATAGGTCCCACCCATCTCATAATTAAATCATTCTTACTTGTGCCACAAAATAAACTTAAAACATTCATCATAACCCAAAGAATAAAATGGGTTTCATAAACATCATCCCATCATCACATAATCCATATAAAACAATTGGATATCATTTCATCATAAGAAAACTGAAACCATGTAAATCATAGAGATATTATACTTGAAACATACAAATATAAAATAATTCCATCTTATATGGAAAATGGTTTTGATAAAACACTTGAAATGAATTCTTGAGGAAAATATCCTATCTTTTTCAAAATCATTTTCTTTTCACAAAATGACCTGCAATTTTAAAAACTATTTTATGTCAATTTTGACACTATTTGGTACATGATTTTTTTGAAAATCATAACAACATGATTAGTTCAAAAAAGGTTAATTAAATCAATACTAACATGTTATATTAACCTAGAAAATTAGTGGAATTCATAAAAAGTCTAAAATTACATTTATTTGGGTATTTATAAAATCAATTATGATAATATTTCATTAATAAGGTAATTACTGCATCATCATTGTGTCATAAATAAATTAAATTATTTAATGTCTAAAAATTATAAATAGAATACCATTATGTAGGAAATATTTTTATATTTCTAATGAATATTTATAGTCGAATTTATCTTATGTATAACCCTATATTAAAAATGTTTTAGTTATTAAACATTGATTTTAACTATTTTAATTATTCTTTAAATAAAATAATAATAAATGTCATAATCTAATCCAAGTGGACCTAAAGGGTAATATTTTATCCCTAAGGTTGTTTTTGGTTGAACTAAACTTATCGAATAGAATTAGGACATATGTTATGGTATTAATAATATCATTTTCCCCTTAATTACCCTATTTACTTTAAACCGTGGTAAATAAAAGTAAAAAGTTTCTATTCACAAAAAATTATTTTTATCTTATTGAACCAAATTTTACTGCTTGATATTAACACTTCTCTTGGATTTTTTAAATTCCACTAACAGAAGCGGTAAAATTAAGTTTTATGTAAATTTTCAAACTCTCCTAGGAGGTGGGTAAAAGACAGTGAAAAGTTCAATAAAATTTTTATGTCTAAAATTATTATAAAATGACTCCATTTAATTAAATTAAACTTATATAAGTATTATTTATCAATTTTTACCTAAAATAAATTTAAATAAAATAAATAATTATTATATAAAAAGTCAGTTTTTAAATAGTAACCCAGTGTTTTCACTATTCATCAAAAATTGAAAGTTTTCAGAAAAATACCAAAAATTCACCTTAGGATAATTTTGATATTATGAATCCAAAAATGAAGTCCATTTTTAAAGATAAAATTTATAAAATTTCAAAAAGTGGTTATTTCTATTCATAACGGTTAGTTCATAATAATATTATAATAATATCTCATTTAGTGACACTCGGTATTGCGTACTACACACGCTATCGAGGAAGGTCTTGATTGCGTGTAATGAAAGACAAGTCAGGGATGTGTGTAGTGAAAGCTCCGTTTGGTGTTGCGTATAACATAATCAAAACTTATTTCATTTATACATTAAAAAAAATCTATACTTAATGTTGCATATAATAATTTCCACAAAACGAACTTGAAATTGTGTGTAACATGAGCCAAGAATACTGTTGTGTATACTGCAAGCTAATACGGTGTTGCGTATAGTACAATCTAATCTTGGTGTTGTGTATAATAGAATACATCAAATAAATTAAAAATAATATATCTCATAAAATCTCGGGGTGTTACATTCTACCCCCCTTAAAATGAATTTCGCCCTCGAAATTTTTCGGGGTTATAAGTGGTTTACTACTTGAAAGTTTATTTAATAGAAACTCACATCGTAAAAAGGAATACCAAAACTTATCTTTAAAAAATAAAGTATGAAACATAACAGTTACCCAAATTAACTAATCACTGGGTTTCCACATAGGATAACATAGGTGAAAATGTGGATATGGAAGAGAAATCTAACCATCAAGTTCTGATGGAGAGTGGTAGAGAACATGGCTATGAAAAATCCAACAATCACAAAGCCATAAATTTGTGATGATCTAAGGTACCATATGATTCATCAGATATAAGGGCACTAGGACAACATTTTTGTTTTTCAAGATGATTTCCCTAAAGTTGAAGAATTTGAATTAGAAGAAATACTTACTTTATTTCGGTATAATCTCACTTTTGTTCATGCCTTGAACAATTTCCACTTCATCTCTTAAAGAAATGAAGTTGAATTTTTCATTCATGAAGTGTTAGGAGATCATGTGATAGAATGATGGGTCATTCCATATGTCTCAAACAAAAGGTTAGAAAAAGTTATCAAATATACATAAGTCCATCTATGGTGAGGTTAATCGTATATGATTCCAAAAATTGACTTATACTTCATCTATCATACCGCTTAATAAAATAAAACTCGTTTCTACTAACCAGGGACTTCCTGTAGGCATGTGGTATGCGATAAAGGCCTGTCGTACTTCAGTTGTGGGTTCGATTCCCACAGCCTTGTCTGACACGATGAGTTGTCGCCCGTTCTGCAGGATGTCCCTTTTTCTAAAACTACATTATAATAACATTCCTACAATAAAATAAAAAAAGTTCTAGCCTTAAACAATACTATCTTATGTCTAAATTAATTCATTCCAATCTTTAGGCTTATCCAAAATACTTCTGTCCAAGCTGATAGTATAAAGAAAACAATTACTAGAAAAGTCATCTACTGAGAATGTGAATACCATCATTTATCCCCCATATATCATACGATGTATCTTTTTGGTCACATTCCAAACATGTGAATACCTTAATCATGTATTCTCTTGAACGATAGTGAAAACATGAATACTATCACAAGGTAACTCTTTCCATATACCAAAATCCAAAAAATTCTATATACTCAAACCACGATATAACTTTGTCCTTATATCAATCATGAGATCATTTCATTTTTTCATTATCGCTTCATTATGTGCATATCATCTTCTTTCCAAAAATATTTCAATCACTTTTCATAGTTACCGGTACCATATTATTATAGAAAACCACAATGGACCAATACATAGATATTTCAATTTACTATAAAAGTACCTCAACAACATTATTATTGAATTCCAATACATAAGCCCTTCAATCCATCCTCTTCAATTATTTGCATGGAATAGGTCCTTCCTTGATTTAGAAGTAACTTCTTAGGTCAGGGAATTGAATTGGGTAATTCCCATGTTATCCGCAGATAAGACATTGGACTCCATAACAGTACGTCACTCTATGACCCTTTTCTCCACATAGATAACATCTTCCCCTAAATTTGAGGTATTCTTAAAGGTTCTTCTTCCCTTATTTAGAAATATCAATCTTCCTTTCTCTATGCTCCTCACTATGAGAACATGCATAAAATTCCATCTTCCTCTTATCTAATGACTTAGGAATACAACTAATTTCACCATGTTAATCATATATCAAGATGACTGATTCGGCATAATCACAATATCTTTCTCTCCACGAGTTACATAATTTCGTTGATCAAAGTCACCAATTTGTCCTTTGGAATCAATGTTAACTAAATTAATTCTCGTTCCCTCCATTGACTAAGACCAGAAACCATAGTGTAAGAAACATTTAAAATAACGAGGAACCACATAATCATAAAAAGTCACTTATGGGATTTGTAACTTATCAAAAATTCTTTAATCCATGACACCTTAGGTTCACCCTTGGATATTCATGATCGTCAACATAATTCTAGGACTCTAACCTCTATGTATACTTAACCTTAGGGACATCCCTAGACATACCTTAGAAATATCTCTAGGGATTTCACTAAAGTTTTCGCATCCTAGTTTCCAAAGGTTAACTAAAACTTCCCTCTGATACCAACTGTAGAGACCCAAACCTTGACGTACATGGATATTACATTACTTTTGTAGAATAATTAATACATAACAAAAACCAACACTCAAGGAGCCTAATAGTTTAGTGTCTTTGGAAACTAAGAACATAATCTTCTAATCATGGTGAAAAATATTCAACATCTTCTATAAAGATCTTCCCCTTTTGTTTTCTTACCTAGAACCTTTCTTTAAATCCCAGGGAAAAGAAAACATATAAAGGGTGAGCTCAAATTCTTAGTAAGGGAAATAATGGAGAAAATAAAACAAATAATATACATTGGAAGTAAAAAAAACATGAACATAATGTTTAAACATCAAAATCTTGAGCAATGACATAAAACATGGCAGTACATAAGGCATAGATCATAATGAAACATTAATCATGATAAAAAGCATGGGAATAAAACATGTAATTGTGTAAAACCATTAAGCACATGATATGATTTCCATAGTAGTTAAGGTATTGCTGCCAAGACCATCTTAGTGGACAAAGTCCCTTTCTGAATCGAGTTCACTCCTCATTCCAGTACTGTATCACTGAACCAGATTAACTTACCGTTTTAGCCATGTCTATCTCATGAGATATAAATCTTTACCCAATGCATTGGAGGGAGATATAGGTCCCACCCATATCATAATGAAATCATTCTTACTTGTTTCACAAAATAAACTTAAAACATTCATCACAACCCAAAGACTAAAATGGGTTTCATAAACATCATCCCATCATCACATAATCCATATAAAACAAATGGATATCATTTCATCACAAAAAAAGTGAAACCATGTAAATCATAGATATCTTATACTTGAAACATACACATATGAAATAATTCCATCTTATATGGAAAATGGTTTTGATAAAACACTTGAAATGAATTCTTGAGGAAAATATCCTTTCTTCTTCAAAATCATTTTCTTTTCACAAAATGCCATGCAATTTTAAAAGAAAAGTATTTTGTTGAAAATATTCATAAAATCTTGTAGATTAAGCCTCATGGAAATGAGGCATTATGAAACCATAAAAATTCATTCACGCCGTATAAGTTAAAAATAAAATTCTTCTCATACTTTTGTCGGAAAAGTCAAAACGTTCCTCATGTGGTAAACAAAAGTAATATTCCTTTCATAACATGTGGTAAATTTCAAAAATGGGTAAAAAGGACTTTAAACATACATGAATTTTTTTAGAAAACATGGACATGGATGATAACAATAACCCCAGTAAATACTTATGAATAAACAATCTTGGATAAGAGCAAGATTGGAATAGTTATCCCTTACCTTAGGTCTGATATGCTTCGTACGTATCTGAACCTCCTCTTCTTTGACGTGCCTCTTATTAACCTCCTCTTAAGGCACTAGGGTTGGTCTTTTGAGGAGAACAAAACCTCTATAATGTTTATAGGGAATATGAGAAGGGAAATGGGAAGGGGTTGGCCGAGCTTCAAGGCTCATAAAGGTGTGAAGAGAAGAGGGAAGGGGTGCCCTTTTTATAAGGGAGGAGAGGGGCACCTTAGGAAAACTTAAAATATTATTTTATAATAAAGTCATATTTGGTTTTTAATAGCTCCAAATTGATTTATTTCGAAGATAATGTGGGTATGGGTCTAAATACTCTCAACCAATAGGTTTTAGACTAGTTTAGGTTACTATTTTATCCTTATCATTTAGATTTAACTCTAAGTTAAAAAATTTAACTTTTACCGTGTCTTTTTGTTTCCTTACACTATATGGTTAATAAACTTACTATAAGAAGACAAACGAACCCCAAGTGGTTCATTATTAATATATATATCCTTATCTAAGTCATTTTTCTGAACCTTAGATTTTTAGTAATAAAATAACAATTAATAATATAATATTTTTTTTAAAACTATTTTATGTCAATTTTGACACTATTTGGTACTTGATTTTTGTAAAAATCATAAAATCATGATTAGTTCGAACAAAGTTAATTAAATCATTAATAACATGTTATATTAACCTATAAAATTAGTGTAATTCATAAAAATTCTAAAATTACATTTATTTGGGTATTTATAACATCAATTATGATAATATTTCATTAATAAGGTAATTACTGCATCATCATTGTGTCATAAATAAATTAAATTATTTAATGTGTAAAAATTATAAATAAAATAACATTATGTAGGAAATCTTTTTATATTTATAATGAATATTTATAGTCTAATTTATCTTATGTATAACCCTATATTAAAAATGTTTTAGTTATTAAACTTTGATTTTTACTATTTTAATTCTTCTTTAAATAAAACAATAATAAATGTCATAATCTAATAAAAGTGGACCTAAAGGGTAATATTTTATCCCTAAGGTTGTTTTTGGTCGAATTAAACTTATCCAATAGAATTAGGACATGTGTTAGGGTATTAATAATATCATTTTTACCCTTAATTAGCCTATTTACTTTTAACCGTGGTAAATAAAAGTAAAAAGTTACTGTTCACAAAAAATTATTTTTATCTTATTGAACCACATTTTACCTCTTTTTATTAACTGTGTATCAAGGATTTTTGAAATTTTACTCACAGAAGCGGTAAAATTATGTTTTTTTTGTAAATTTTCAAACTCTCCTAGGAGGTGGGTAAAAGACGGTGAAAAGTTCAATAAAATTTTTATATGTCTAAAATTATTATAAAGTGACTCCAATGAATTACATTGAACTTATATAGGTATTATGTATCAATTTTTACCTAAAATAAATTTAAATAAAATAAATAATTATTTATTTAAAAAGTCGGTTTTTAAATAGTAACCTAGTGTTTTCACTATTCATCAAAAATTGAAAGTTTTCAGAAAAATACCAAAAATTCACCCTAGGCTAATTTTGATATTATGAATCCAAAAATGAATTCCATTTTTAAAGATAAAATTTATAAAATTTCAAAAAGTGGGTATTACTATTCATAATGACTAGTTCATAATAATATTATAATAATATCTCGTTTAGTGAATCTCGGTATTGCGTACTACACATGCTATAGAGGAAGGTCTTGATTGCGTGTAATGCAAGCCAAGTTAGGGATGTGTGTAGTGAAACCTCCGTTTGGTGTTGCATATAACATAATCAAAACTTATTTCATTTATACATTAAACAAAATCTATACTTAATGTTGCGTAGAATAATTTCCACAAAACGAACTTGAAATTGTGTGTAACACGAGCCAAGAATAGTGTTATGTATACTTCAAGCTAATATGGTGTTGCGTATAGTACAATCTAATCTTGGTTTAGTGTATAATAGAAGACATGAAAGAAATTAAAAATAATATATCTCATAAAATTTTGGGGTGTTACATAAAGGGTCACACACTAAGTGTAGCCAGTATCTCAGTAAAATAATTTATTTATTTAACAAGTTTAATAAATATTATTCCCAGTGGTGGTTTAAAAATTATTCAAGTATGCCTGATCATATTTATTTCTTCACAAGTTATTAGAGTGAATATATTACAGATGGAATATTTATTTATCGGCAAATAATGCAGTTATATTTATTTAATAAATAAATAGTCACTATTCAAGGATCAATAAATATTGAAAAGGATTAGAGGACAAAGTTATGGGTCCTGTGAGAAATAATATTAAATATTATTTAAATATAAAAATAAAGTTAAGCACATGTCCTTGATATAATAACATTTCTATTATTATTTGACATGGGGTTTCACATGGAATAATAAATTAAGTAACAACACCTGTGATAATTATTTATCATTACTTGGTGAATTAAATTCCATGTTATGTTATTATTATCTAAATTATCCAAGGGTTAATTCAACCGGATAACCAATCATTGTTTGCACAACATCCTTGGAGAAAATCTCTCAAGTCTAGAGAACTCTTCCCTTTCCAAGAACTCTCTTAAGAACGAGAGAGATCCTCCTCCACAGGATCAAGGAGAATTATTTGGAAGTGATTCTCATGGAGATCAAAGTTGGACATCACAAGTGCAAGGATCTTCCATGCTAGCACCCGGAGACTCCTTCGGTGATGTCTGGAGAAACGTGGAGCACGTGTGGATTAACACTAGAGGATTCTTATCATTGGATTTTATATCACAACGAAGCCGTATCTCAGACCCGTGGTTGGATGAATCAATGAATAAAGAATCAACTTGGAGGTAATTATATAATTTAATTAAATTAATTATAAACAAAATATGTTGATCCTATTTTCTTGGTTATAGGTTATCTCCTTTGTCTTTTATCTTTGATTCAATTCTGTGGATAGTAGTGTTCATTTTTGCATTGATCTCGAATTAATAATTGATTATGAAAATTTGCATAGTTGGGTACACACCCATCCTGGGCTTCAACTGCACCTGGAACCTACACTTAGGGAAATTGAAATAGGTGGAATTATGATTTTGAAATTGGATGGTTATTGGGATTATGAAATTGGTTGATTAATGTTTTTATGCATTGATTGATAATGATAATTAAGGGATGGATATCTTAACCTTGAAGGGTAAATTGTTCATACGATTAAATGTTGAAAAATGGTTAATGGTGAATTGTTTATATTATTCCATATGATTAAAGTGAAGAACGATGTTTGTTGTAAAAAATTTAAATTGTGTACCATGATGAAAACGTTTGATGAAAGGGTTAATGATGATTAACCTTGATAAATATGTTATATGTGATATATGTGATTGATTGATAAATGAGTTTTGGGAATAAACTAATGCTCTAAATACCCATATGTGATTGATTGTTAAATGAGCGTGGGACACAATATGATGCTCCAAATACCCACATGTGATTGATTGATAAATGAGGTGTGGAATAGGGACTGATGCTTTAAATACCAATGGGGTGTTAGACATGATGTTCTACACCCAAGATATTGGCATTGAACTATGGTTCTAAGTAGTCATGATATGAAATTCAAATGAAATGATAAATTAAAACCCATGATATTGTGATATATTCTTCAAAATCCAACACAGGCCAAAGTTGGTATTGATGGTTTGGGTGTTATCATGAACCTAGATAAATTATGTTGTTAATTAAATAATAATTTAATTTGTAAACTACTTATTTTATCACTTGTAATTTATTCTTTATACAATGAGTACATAGTTATTGGATGGATATTGTTTTAGACATCATTGGTGGTGGACTACTGAGTTGTATTCACACCCTAATCAGGATGCCCGATCGATACCTGAATAGACTACATGTTTATAGGACAAGATAAGGGAAATAACCCTATATTGGATGAATGAGTTAAGATGGATCATGGATGAGGGAACCAGACTTGGGTCATGACTCTCTTGGGATTTTTAGAGTATTTTTTGGGTTTTTCATTTGATACTTGAGACATATATGAAATGACATATCTACTATATTAGTTTTGTATATTGTTTCCTATCTTGGTTCATCATGTGATATTGGTCTATTTTCGTTATTAAATTTATTTTGGATATTGGTTATTATCATTTGGATATTTTTTTTATTTCCATTTTTGTTCCACTATGATAAAGATGGTATAGTATGCCCATGTTATGTTATAGAATCTCACTACTAGCTGATAGCCTTAGGTGTACTCGGAGGCACTCTTGATGTCATGTGACCAACTAGATCGGGGCATCGGTATGTGGAACTCCGGTCGGGATGTCACAAAGTGGTATCAAATGAGTTTTTTTTCTTTTATTTTGTCTTACTATTTGGGGGAGGTAGATTGGAGATTAGGATAAATTAGGCCTTTCTCAAGAGCTCATTCATGGGATATACTAACCCATGTGTGGGGATAAAATCCAAGCACTTAGGGCGGGATTGTTGTTATTGATGTGTGTTGTTATAGTTGAATGTTATTTAACCCAGAGTGATTCACTTGTTGTGTGATGGTATTATTTTTCTAATATTTTCTTCATGACTTGGTATGGAATGAGATTTTTGTATACATGAATCATACTGGAACTCAAGATTTATTTCCAGATACATCATTTTAGGCATGCATGGGAAAACAAGGCTTTGGGGTGAGCTATTTAAATGAGAATTATTTTCTTTACTTGTGTTATTTAAATGAAAAAGGTTCCTAATGTGAAGTTGAAAATTATATATGATGATAAATGTGATTAAATTAAAGTGGATAAATGGGTGTCTAATGAGAAGCTTGATTATGGAAATGTGTTTTACCCAGTGTTAGTAATGACCTAGAAGAGGGATGGTTAAAGCAGTGTTAGTGCCTCAGTTTTGTCTATGTGGTTGGGCATTGGAGATGACTTGTTATCTATTTATGTAAACTCCTCTCGTTAAAATGTGTTAATGTTCTATTATGTGTCCTAAGATATGTGTTTGGAATTATAGAGATATTCCTCCATGATGATGCTTGTTAATAGGATGATAAGATGACATGTATGGAAATGTTCCTCTAGTAGTGGAACATATGGCTCCAATAGTTTCTAGTGAGGAATCTAAAGAGTAGTTCCATGAGAAATGTTCCTATTTATACAATTTATGGAAAGTGACCCAGGGCGGGTTATAAAGAGTATTTACGACTTGAAATGGGAGTTTCAGCAGTATCACCCTCTGAAATTAACTATAGAGGGTGGACCTGAGGTAGCTATGTTTTGGATTGAGTCTATCCAAAAAATACTTGAGCACTTGGATACTCTGGATGATAAGAGAGTAAAACTATCTACTAAGGTGTTATGTGGTCAAGTGAAGCATTGGTGGGACATCTAGACTTAGGATGGACAATTGAACATTATAGATTAGAAGGAATTTAAAGAAAAGTTCTTGGATCACATTTACCATGATACAGTCAGTCAGTAGAGGGAAACATAGTTCATGGGGTTGAACTAGGGGAGTATGTCAATTATTAACTATGTTGGATGCTTCAATGATTTGTAGCACTTTGTTCCAACGTTGGAAGGGTATAAGGATACAACAGAAAAACAATTTCAGGATGGTATTAAGTGTGAGATTAAGTCCAAGGTTGACATATTTAGGCTAAATAAGTTTTCTAAGGTTGTGAATCAGGAAATCATATTTGAAGGAAACCTAAAGGAGGATTGTAGTGGAGGATAAGTGGTTTCTACTGGAAGACTTGTAAGTATGTCTTTAAGAGTAAGAAGCATCTCTATAAGAATGTTGACTAGAGTAGTGGAAAGAAGAGTGGTCAGGGGGAAGGATCAGTTACTCAAGACCTTACTTGAGTGCTCTGCGACTAGTTAGGTATACCAGGTCACTTACGTAAACAGTTCCCTTAACCACCAATAGATTTTCGATCTTCTGGTATAATGGAAAATCTACAATGGTTCTACAAGAACCCATAAAAGATAGGTAACGACAGAAGAGTTTGGTAGAATAAAAGTTTATAAAGGGGTTTTCTACCCCATATCAGTTTGGTAGTTAGAGATCTACTAGACGTGGTGGTCAAGGTAGTGGACATGGTACCACTAAGCAAGAGCACCCATATTAGCAGAGTGGTATAGCTCAAGGGACTCTGACTTCAGTACAAGGAATAAGGTTAGGAAAGTTTCATGAACTTTATCCTTCACTTGTGTATAGAAAGGGTGGTCCATCGATAGTCAAAGGTAATATTATTATATTTTCTACTCTTTCTAGTGACTTATTTGAGACAAGAAGCTCTCATTATTTTATATCTGCACAACTTGTGAACAAGTTAAGTCTGACGACAGAGTTCATGAGAAGGGTTATAAAAATTGATACACCTTTGGAAGTATGGTTGAGATACATTTGTTTTTGAAAAGGGTATTCTCTATAGTTTGGGGAGTATCACTTTATTTGGGATATTTACATACTTGACATGTTGGTCTTTGAATTTATTTTGTGTATGTACTGGTTGGTAGAATATTGAGCCCACATAGATTGTTATTATAGGAGATTTAATTTTACTTCTCCTAAAGGTGATAATTATGTTCATCATGGAGAGTGGGATATCCATCCAAGCTATACAAGGATAGTTCATCAGCAACTGGGGGAGCTCACTGCCCAAGTTTCATGTCTTTTTCTAGATGATGGGGGTGTGAAGCAGAATGTGTTTCCACCCATAGTGGATCAGTTCTATTAAATGTTTCCCGAGGCCTTCTCAAGGCTACCACCTAAGATAGATGTTGAGTTTACTATTGGGATCATGCTTGAAGTTTATCTAGTTTATATTACACCATGAATGGCACCAATAGAGATTCAAAATCTTAAGACTCAACTGGAAGTGTTTATGGATAAGGGGTTTATCCATCTGAGTACATCACCTTGGGGTTATCCAATTTTGTTTTCTAATAGTGATGGAGAGAACTTGCACATATGTATTGATTTCCAAAAGTTGAACTGGACAACATTGAAGAAAAAATATCCACTTTTGCGTATTGATGACATCACTGACCAATTGAGAGGATCATTTATCTTCTCCAAGATTGACTTGAGACTAGTGTATCATTAGTTAAGAGTTCAACCTTCTAATATACCAAAGAATAATTTCAGAATTAGGTATGGTTTGTATGAGTTCTTTGTGATGCCATTTGGGTTGATGAATTCTCTAACAGTGTTTATGGCCTTGATGAACAAAATATTACAACAATACCTAGATCATTTTGTGGTTTTTTTTGTGGATGAAGTCTTGGTGTACTCCAAGACTCATGATGATCATTCCCAATATCTTGACATCAACCTGAGTACAATGAGAGAAAATCATCTATACATCAATCTATTTAAGTGTCAATTTTGGATTGATCAGGTATATTTCTTATGATAAATCATCTCAGAGGAAGCTGTGTTTGTAGACCCAGAGAAGGAGTAGATAGTGGTTTCTTGGAAGCATCCTAGAAATGCTTTTTATATCCATAGATTTATGGGCTTAGTGAGATATTATCAGAGGTTCTTCCAAGACTTTTCCTACTTAGAAACACCTCTATATATCTTGACCAAGGAGGGGATTAATATTAAATGGTATGGAGCATGTGATAATTCTTTCTAGGAGTTTAAGAAGCGGTTGACTACCACACTAATCTTGATCCTACCCGAGCCAAGGGAAGAGTATATGGTATTTTTTGATTCATCCAGGACTGGTCTTGGAGTAGTGTTGATATAGGGGGATCGAGTTGTAGTATATGGGTCATGGAAGTTGAGGCAAGATGAATGGAATTACTCTACGCATGATCTTGAGTTGGATTTAGTGGTCTATTCCTTTAAGTGTTGGTGAAATTATCTATTGTGAAAAATGTTTAATGTGTATACCAATCACAAGAGCTTAAAGTATATATTTTCATAGCGATATTTGAATCTCCGATAGTGGATATGGGATGAGTATATGCAATTGTTTGATTTTCAACTATCATTTACACTTAACAAGTGAAATAGTGTTGCTGATGATTTGAGTAGGAAGACACATAATCAGGTATTTCAGAGTCTAGTTCTAAGTGGAAGATGATGACCTTGTTGGTTGAGATGCATGTTATAGTTTGGGAGGCCCAAAAGAAAATGACATTCGTATCAGTATCAGTGGAGTCCACAAATTTTAGCCAGATCAGAGATAGGAATTATGAGGATCTAGAGAGTTTATCCTTGAGATAAATCCTTGAATGTGTAGAGAAACCTTTTGATAGTACTATAGATGAGGATGAGATCATCCATGTTTAGGGACATGTAGTTGTGCCTATGAGTATGCGTGAGGAGTTGATGTGTGTGTTTCATGCCTTGATGTGGGTGGTATATCCTGGTTTGATGAAAATGTTTCATGACCTATGTCAAAAATATTGGTGTACGGGCATAAAAATGATATTTTAGGGTTATTGACATGATTCTAAAACTACCAACAGGTGAAGGCCGAGCATCAACGACCTTGTGGATTACTACAACCATTGACTATTTCAAAATGGAGGTGGGATGACATTACCATGGATTTCATGATGGGTATCCCAAGGATTCCTCATAATAATGATGTTATTTGAGTGATTGTAGACTGAAAGAATAAATTAGTAAATTTCTTGCCTATTTGAGAGACTTTCTCAGTGTATCAGTTGGGAGACTTGTATGTTCAGAAGATAGTCCGTCTCTATGGGGTGTTATGGAGTATAATTTTAGACCAAGACTCATGCTTCCCTTTAGAATTTTGGTAGGTCTTATAGAAATTTCTTATTATGTAGGTATTTGTGAGTATGTATTTCCACATGAAGATAGATGGGAAGTCATAATATACTATTAAGGTACTTGAGGATATGACATGAACATACGTTATTGACTTTTTTGGGTATTGGGAGAGGCACTTAGCGCTCATTTAGTTCACCTATAATAACAGCTATCAAGTTACTATTTAGATGACACTATATAAGGCACTTTATGGTTGGCCATGAAAATCACATCTATGGTGAATGAAATTAAGGGATTTAGAGTTTTTGGAATGGATTCTCATGCAGGAGATAGTAGAGAAGATTCATAAATGTATGGATATAGATCAGAGTAGGTAGAAGTCGTATATTGATAGATGTTAAGGACCCCTTGATTTTATAGTGGGTGATCGTGTGTTCCTTTGGGTGTTGTCTAGATTGGGTCACCATTGGATTCATAGGTAGGGCATGTTGGCACCCAGTTTTATTGAACCTTTCGAGATAATGGAGATAATAGAGTTAGTGGTGTAGTGAAAAATTCTTCCATAGAGGTATAGTTATATACACAATTTTTTTCACATGTCACAACTTCCTTGGTATCATCCTAAACCTTATCATTTGATCAATGTCGATAATGTTGAGCTTGATAATGATGCATCCTTTTAGGAGCATCTGATACATGTTATAGATCACAATGAGAAAGTGTTATGGGGAAAGAACATGTTGATTGTTTGAGTATTGTGGAAACATGGATGTGTTTAGGAGGAAACAAATGAGATAGAAGCATATATGCAGGCTTAATGGCCTAATAATTTTACCTCTGAATCTTAGAGCTGCGTGAGAGTACAGATTAAGGAAAAGCTATTATAAGGTGGGAAGATTGTAAGATCTTGACCTTTCTGGAGATATCTCAGGCTCATTTTTAGGTACTCTTTTACTCTTTTTTTGAGTATATTTTGGTGGGGTTTTTGTTAGGGGTTGTTTTGGTTGAATTTGTATAATTTTAGATGTTCTTGGAGGATGTTTGGGAAGTGGATGGTTGGCACACACTTTTCCCAAACCATATGCCCAACCCATAAAACCGTGCACCCTTGAGACAGTGGGGTTTGTATAGTTGGTGCACAATTTTTCAAACCATTCACCCTTTTATAAGAAACTTTTCACCCCTAAGATGATGCACATGATTAGGGCCCAAGGATTGGTAAACCATGCGCCCCTACCTAGGAAACCATGCGTGCAAGATTTAGTTCTTTGAAAATATAATTTAAAAATCTCAAACCCCTCAGTATTAACCCCAATTCACCCCAGATCATCCCTAACATTTTCTTCATTTTTGGGAAATCCTAGGACGATTCCAAGGCCCTTAAAACTCTATTATTGATGAATCAAAGATCCTATTGATATATTTTCACCTCTTCCAGTATGTAATCTATTCTTATTTGGATTTTTATCTCTCCCATATCTCTTTGTGGATGAAGATGAATGTTGTATTCCCTATTAGTAATGGTTTATATCTAGGTTATTATATATCTAAATCCTTTTTATATTGATCTTAGGTGTTTATTCTAGATCTTGTTCTTCATTGTGGTTTGGACCGTTCCACATAAAATTGGAGATTTTAGGTTGGAAAATTCTCACAAATGATATTGAGGTAGGTGGTCTAAATGTAAATTCTCATAGTATTAATTTTAATTTCATGAATTCAATTTTGAAAATTGAAATTTTTATGATTGGGAAATTTCATCCTAAATTGAATTTCCATGTGATAATGAAATGAGTTGAATTTTGGGCAATTGAAATTGGTTGAATTGTGATTTTGAAAATGGTGGGTTGTTGGGATTATGAAATTGTTTGATTAATGTGATTAAGAATTGATTGATAGTGGGAACTAAGGAATGGTTATATTAACCTTGAAGGTTAAATGGATCATACGATTAAATTTTGGTAAATGGTTAAAGGTGAATTGTTCATATTATTTCATGTGATTAAAGTGAAGAACCATGTTTGTTGTGACAAATTGAAATGTTGTACCATGATGAGAATTTTTGATGAAAGGCTTAATTATAATCAACCTTGATAAATGTGTTATATGTGATATATGTGATTAATTGGTAAATGATTGTGGGACACATACTGATGCTCCAAATACCCATATGTGATTGATTGATAAACGAGTGTAGAAAAAAGACTAATGATTCAAATACCCATGTGTGATTGATTGATAAATGCGGTGTGGGATAGGGGCTGATGCTCCAAATACCCACAGGTTGCTAGAAATGACGTTCTACACCCAAGATATTAGCATTGGACTATGGTTACAAGTAGTTGTGATATGAATTTTAAATGAAATGATAAATGAAAACCCATGAGATTGTGATAAATGGTTCAAAATCTAGTACGGGCCGAAGTAGGTATTGATGGTTTGGGTGTCATTGTAAACCCAAGTAAATTACGTGGTTAATTAAAGAATAATTGAATGGGTAAGATACTTATTTTATCACTTGTACTTTATTATTTATATAACTACATACACTATTGTTGGATGGATATTGTTTTAGATGTTGTTAGTGGTACTTACACCCTACTCAGGCTACCTGATCAGTACTCGAATAGAATTCATGTTTACAGGATATGATAAGGGAAAGATCCCTATGTTTGATGGATGAGTTGGGATGGAGCATGGATGAGGGAACCAAACTTGATTTTGGGACCTTCTTGGGAGTTATTAGTGTCTTTATTTTTGGTTTTTTAATTTGAAACTTGACAAATATATGGATTGAAATATCTACTATTTTAGTTTTGGATATTATTTCCTGTTTTGGTTCATCATGTGATACTAGCCTATTTTGGATATGGCATTTATTCCGATTATTAGTTATTATCAATTAGAAATTATTTATTTATTTTTGTTGTTGTTATACTTTGACAAAGAGGGTATAGTCTCCCCATAGTTTATATTAGACCCTCACTACTATTTAGAAACCTTTGGAATACGAGGAGGTGTGTCTGAGGTCATGTGACTAACCAGATCAGGGCACTGACATGTGGAATCTAGATCAGGATATCACATGTTGACACTCAACTCAATGTTAAGAATCCCAAAAGAAATCTCTATGTTTCCATAACAATGATACTGGCTGTATTATCCTGATAACATATGATACACCTCACACTCCACATTATGTTAATAGATAAATGTAATGTAAAATTTCCATCATATAGTATGTTATCTAATAATCGTAAGATTAGGATATCTTTCAGGATTATGTTAATGCTTATTGTAACTTCAATAAATAGTTTTTCATTTGAAAGCCAGATTTTATAAACCTAAATACATGGATGACTACCATTATAATGTTTATAAGGGAAATATTAATAATTAATTTATAGAATATAAGTGAATCCAAAACCTTAAATTAAGGTTCTCTATGTAAGGATAAATGAAAATCATGCAATAAACAAAAATGAAGAATACTATAAACTATGGCTTACCTTAAACCATAGTCTATGCTCTAATACCTTTGAAAGTTTTTGACAAGGATCACTCAAGTGGTATATTTAAGTCTCCGGCCTTCATATGTATCAATGGAAAAACTAAATTGTTTCTACACTCAAAACATAATTATCGCTTCCACCATGACGTGCTTGTGTCTATAATATAAAGGAGGAAGACAATGATATCTATGGGATCAGAGAGTATCATCTAGGAACACCATACTGCATATCATCATATGGAAGTAGGGTTTATATATATCCCAAGGATTCTCCTCATTCATTATTTGTATTAACTCATGCAATATATCGCATGAGTTATTACCTTGGTAAATGCATGCATCTTATGATTTTAATCCCTTATGTGTTTTGTCATATAAAATGGTCTTTTAATGATAACCATTATGGGAGAGTGTTTGAATAACCATAATTAGTGTTATATTCTATGTCATATGACTCAACCAGTCATACTCTAATATTTTATGTATTATGGAGTTCATATGATTATCAAACATAAATAACGATTGCATGAAATACCATTTCATGCTTGGGATGCCTTTATATGTTTTTTTGATTTCTTTTTAATCATATGATATGATTCAAACCATATATGAAAAACCCTTTTAAAAAAAATGAATCATATTCTATGACTTTTGAATACCATATCATATGATATACCATATATCATATATATGAATATAGGATTTAGGGTATATTCCTTTCAAGTGGAAGCACAGACTGGTTCCCAAAAATAGTTTTTCGTTGGTTTTAAGGGATAATATCAAAAAATCATGATGATATAAACCCTAAAATATATTTGAGATGAATTTTTAAAATTTAATTTATAATTAATTTAAAACTAGTATTACCATAGAATAATAATTAATTTTGATCAAAATTTGATGCTACTCTTGTTGTATCATCATTACAGTTGAGAATCCAAGACATGATTCCCTAGTTATTTCCAAACATGCTCCATGAATCTATAAACAAAATTGAATACCTGAACCTACATGTAGGATGAGATTAAGGATCCCGCATCTTGGGTATATTGGAGGAATACATGACCCTATCTATAAACCTCCCCATAGAGAGAGGATCACATGCCCTGGGTAAACAGAGGGAATACCTGACCCTAACTTTAGGATGATATAGAGGATCCCATACCTCAGTTATATTAGGGGAATTCCTAATCCTATCTATTAATTAACATGTAGATAGAGGATCTCAAATCTTGGGTAAACAAGGGCAATACCTGACCCTACCTGTAGGATGAAAATGCTCTCATCATCACATCCAAACCCTATCATCAATCCTATAGTGATAACTTATAAATCCATGTACCTCACCTTGTAAATAGACTAGAACAACTAAACTATTGGATATATGCACTAAAACAATATTAATTAGGTGTATCAATCTTTATATACAATTTTATCAATTATGAACAGTTTAAATGTCCTGTATATTCATTTGAATAGGATTCAATAAATAAATGAAAATAAAAATAAATGTATACAAATACATTTAATTTGGTCAAATTATTTCATTAAATGAATCATATTAAGAATGGATATATAAAGGGATATGATCCCACTTGATGTGGATAATTATTGATTGAAAACATCTCAATACTTTCTTCTTCCCGATCCATATTCATCTCTCCCATAGAAGTCACTAGAACACCTTTGAGAGATTCAGGTATCCTCCAATAGAGATTGATATATAAAGGTTGGTGTAATACCCTAGAGGTAGTAAGCCTTTGTTTATTTCTTTGGCGATTATCATAAATCATACTACATTAAGATTAAATATTTTGGCCACTACATTAGCTATCCAAGTGCACTTATTTTATATTCACCATTTATATTTCATGTTGACGTTTTCGATGATAAATCACACATTTGGGTTTTCATTAAACTACTAATTCTCATATGATGAACCCCTAAAACCCAATAGATAAATTAGATTGAGTGTTCTCTAATGAATCAACATGTTCTTTTTATTGTTTAATGTATAACACATTTTACAAACTCTAAAATGGAATATTTCAAGCCTAAAATTTAAATATGAAAAGTTCATATTTATTTCTCATGATATATAAAGTATTTGTTTATTATAATTGTGAATAAAATTATTTATAAATTGTTTATAAATAATGAAAATGTATGTCATGACCCCTCCCTCCAAGGATACCCCTATTGGGATGAAAATGAAGAAAGAGAGTTAGTGACCCCTAAGTCCCGCCTTTAGTAGGCCCCAGGTTGGTGACTGGCATTGAGAGTATAAAAATATCATGATATGGGATGAATTAACATCTATAGTAAAACAATATTGGGATATAGGGAGAATAAACCAAAATAAATTTCATGGAATATTATAAATAAACCCAAAATCATTCCACAATGCATTTTTAAATAATACAGATACATATAAAAGTCTCTAAAAACAATTACCAAAATAAAAGCTAAGGCAGTGACAAAACAACTATCCAAATTTCCAAGATATTAATGCCCAACACAGATCATATAATCCTCCTAGAAACCTGAAAAATAGTTTATATATTTAGGGCGAGTATAAAAGTATACTCTACAGGGTAAGAAAAGTCTCTCATGTACATATAAAAGAAGCATACTAATGTACCAGTGAGAAAAAAACAGAACCGAATGACACCTAAAATGGACATCTAGCCAAGCCTATCCTCACTATAATATTCTTACCAAATAATGCATCCAATTATAATGAAATAATATTAAGCATATTGATATAGGGTACCCACACTGCTTTCCCAACTATTTTCCACTCTCACACCCCAACATTGTACATCTTGGCCCTTCCATCTCTTTCATATAACAACTGCATCCCACCACCCACATCATGGTCATCACATAACATCCCACATTAAGAAAAATATGTCATGTAATAATCAGATTAGTAGGTTATCATGAACTTGTAGGAAAACAACCTCATGTACTCCTCATACCATGCACGACCCCCATCATAAGGCATCACATCATCTTGACAGTGCACTTTTGACTTCTAGCAATCACAAAACTTTTCATGTCATTAATGTATATAAGAGAGAGCAAGAAAGAGTGGGTATCTATCCATCCATCCTCATCACCTATATGTTAGAAGAAACACCCCCATATACATATATGGGTGTCAAAATATGGTTCTTAACGTAGGTGTGGTGCGTATAAAAAATCACAAGGAACATACATTATATATATATATATACATATATCCTACCACAATCCCAAACCATGGATTAAAAAAAATTACTAACCAACTACCAACATCACCACCTATCCTCACTCCATAACTAATTTTTTTCCACTATTAAATTTAAACACCACACAAACAAGCTACACTTCACATTTCACATTCCACCCTTTCTTTAGAAATTTATTTATTTTATAGATTTTCCATTTACCAACCAATTCTATCTACACAAATGATTTATTTATATTTGTATCCCATTATTTCCTATATAAATATTAAACAAATACCACTTCAATTTAAGTTTCCATTATTCATTTCAACCAATTTTTCAAACTAGCCCATCCCATTTCAATTTCAACATTGTCATTTATTTAATCCCATTACTACTTTGGAAACATGCATAACACCACACATAACAACAAAAAAACACATCACCCACATTCTAATAAGACAACATAACCATCATTAATGTAACATCCACCTCCTCGTCACAATCACCACATCACCACCACATTCCATCTTAACCACCCCACAACACGATCTCACAACCCAAAACACATTTACATATCACAAAAATTTCCACAACACATCACATATCATTTTTGAGATTTATCATGGGTATTTTTACCAATTCCACTTCACTTTCAAGGGTATTCTCACAATAGAATAATTTTCTATGAGAATAGTCTTCGTTAACCAGATATAAGTGATTAGCCAATTTTGATTTTGGGTGATAACAAACAATCAGAAAAACAGAGGTTCATAACCCCAAAAATAAAGTATAAGAAAAGAACCCCTCCAACCATTATTTTTAGTGGGTAATTAGCTTTTATATTTCCTAATATTAATAATAATAATATCAAAGCTATAAAAACATGTGATTTTATTCCCCTTCCCATTCAATTCAATTAAACTGATTAATTTATCTTTGTTAAGATGGATGCAACCATATTCCAAAAATTTAAAAAAAGTATAAACCCCTATCATATGATACAATTGATGATAAATGAAGGTATCCCCTACCTAGAAGAATGAATCTTTACACAATTTGATGCACCAAAAATAGGGGGTGTGTGGACATGAGGAAACCACCTATAGGGAACTCAAACCAACTATAGCAACATAGTTCCAAAACTCCATGGGAAAAGGATCTGAAACCTCCTATATCAAGAGAAAGACTTACTGACTGGAAATTAATTTTTATTGAGATAAGGATGAGGAATACAAAACAATCAAATAGAAAGGGAATCCAACAAATCATGGTGTCCTGAAATGATGAATCCCGAGTACATCTCCTTGGATAATGTGTTTTCATTCACAAGGAAAGGAGCACACATTATTTTAAATAATGAGTTCCTCATCTGGCCTTCCTTCATGAGCTAACCTATCAGCCACAAAGTTCCATTCTATCCAAACATGCCCAAAAATACTTCCCCAGTTGATTTTTAATTTTCACTTTCTAACATAATAATCCAACTCCCAAGGAGGGTCCACTTTCCCTTGAAGGATTTGAACCAGAACTTTACAATCAGATTCAATTTCATCGACCAAAATATTGAACCTCCCATACAAGGAAATTCCAATATGCATGGATCTTATCTCCACACTAATAGAGATACCTGATCTATAGAATGAACTAAATCAAAAGACAACCAAGCCTTTGCCATCTCTCACTATCCTACCTCCCCTTATCTCCCTAGTCATGTATAATCCATTAATGTTTAGCTTCAGACCCCTACTTGGAAGAATCCAACTGACCCATCTACCTTGTCTGCCATGGAATGAAACCAACCTCACATATGACCTTGAGAGAAACCTGCACAACATAGCAGAATTCCACCCACCTCAAATATTTGACCCCATATCCACAACAAGCACCTTTATCCGCACTTGGAGGAAAATGGGGGATCATATTATACCTTCTTTCACCATGTTTCTTACTTCCCAAAATCAGTGAGAAGTTCATGCGTGGGTTATCGTTCATTATATCTATCCAAAATTTTCCCCATTAAATACTATAACCATCTTTCCCATTCAATTTGAACAATTATATGCATCATAGATTCTGGTTGTGGTCTATCATAATAAAATCACTGAGAATATATATTCACCCCTTTATGTTTTACGTTATTTTCCGTTGAGATTTCTTGGTTCCTGACTCTCCATATGAGAAAATTAATTTTAGTAGGTATCTCTTTGCACCAAAACTTCATTACCCACTCATCCAACTCACTTCATTCATGGAAAATATATTTGTATTCACGGATATTAAATATTCATAATGAAAAACCTATAAAAAAACATTGGTCTAGATCTTCAACTATGTAGATACTTTCGAAATTCACCCTTTGTTCTCCATTAAGAATAGCCTCTATCAAATTTGGTTGCCTTATCACCTCCTTGATGGAGATATTCAGAGCTGGACACCCTAGAAAATAAAATATATCTCTAGACTAATTATATTTCCATAGGTTTATATCACCTATGCATACCATCCAATGAGTATATTCATGAAAATCTTTCATATGGTTCAACATGCAATTAGAGAGGTTTGATAATGACCTGTTTCAACATGCCCAGTCCTCCCAACTTTCACCATTCTCATCCCGAATAAATCTCACCAATAAGGATTTACCTTCGACAACTTCCCATGTGATCTGAGCCTGTTTGGAGTTTATAGTTTCAGTAATGTTGTGATGAATGGTGACAACCTCCTCGATCACATTTTCCATGCATTTCCATGAGGCCTAGTGACACCAACCCACCTGATTAGTGTCCCACAGAAATTATTCATTATATTTTCCATCTTGGCGATTTTCCCCTTTAGTAGGCTGATAATAGATAAAAAATGAATTGGGATAGATGTTAACAAACTATTGATCAATGTAACCCTCCATTCAAATGATAATAATTTTTTCTTCCAGTTGAAAATTATTCCGGTGATCTTGTGGATGAGCTCATCAAAGAGTTTATTTTTTTATTTGACCATTAAAGACAGGGGCTCTGAGGTAGGTCATTGGGAGTTGTTTCCTTTGTATCCCCAATATCTACTAAATTGCACCACTATGACTTCCAAAGAATTTATGGAAATGAAAACCTTACTCTTCCTCAGATTGATGTTTTGGATGATCACTTTTCCATAAATCATAATGATTCTCATGAAGCTTAGTATTGATCTATGCCTGCCATTAGTAAAAACTAGAACATCATGCACAAACATAATATGGTAAACAATATTATTTCCATATCCATTGATAAAAGGAAACACCACCCCTTCCTCCAAGATTTTGTGAATATTCCTTGAAAGTGCCTCCTAGTCCAAGATGAAAAGATAGGGAGACAATGGATCCCCCTACCCGACACTATGCACATTTTTGAATAAGCTAAAGCCCTGACCCATGAGTGAGATAGAGATCCATGTAGAAGAGTAACACTTGTTGAAAAGATCACAAAACCATTCCTGAAAGGTAAATCTTATCACAACACTAATGATAAATCCCCATTCAAGTCTATCGCAGGATTTGTCCATGTCTAATTGAATGATTACATTGGACCATATATCCTTCTTGTTGATGTACCCCACCATTTCTTGGGCAATACTAATTTTTCCTAGATACCTCACCCCTTCAAAAAACTATGCTTCTCTTCCAATATGATCCTTGGGATGATTCCACTCAGCCTCCTAGAGATTAGACTAGAGAATCCATCAGTCCCCGGAGCACTGTTCTGCTTCATGTTGGAAATAGTCTCCTTAATCTCTTCATCCTTCGGTAATTCCACAAAAAAATCATTATCAGTGATCCCCACTAGCCCCTAGATACAACCCATAAAGTCTTCCTCCTCATTGGATCTTCCCACACCATCCCCCTTGGGACTAATTGGTTATACCAGCAGGCCTTCAAAATTTTCAAGTGCCAATCTCCCTAAAACATCCAAATACGAGGTGAAGGAACCATTTTTAAGTTCCAGATTGATTCTAATATTTTTGTTCTTCTCCATTAAGCATTATTGGAAGTACGTGGAGTTCTTTTACCCCTCTTTGATCCACAAGGCTCTCAATTTTTTCCTATAAATCCTCGCAATCTCTAGGATCTTCTCAGCCAACAAGTTCCATTTATCATTGAGAAGAGTAAAGCTGCGATCATCCCATCGTTCCTAGAGAACCTCCTCTAATTTCTCAATGAACTCCTTGTGACCATACAGGATAACATCATCTGTTGGATTATCCCTCAGCTAAGTCTAAATGTACCTCTTGAGCCACCGAAGATAGTTATAAAGACCAACCTAAGAACTCCCATTCTATGCACTCTCCCATGAGGATTTCATCATTTTCATGAAACCCTCCCTCTGGTACTAGCTTGAAGAATAAAAGAAATGATGATTCCTGGTATCAATTTTTCAACATGATCAATAGTGGTGCGTGGTCAGACAAGGATCTAGAAAGGTGGGAAACCGTGGCCAAGCCGAAGGAGTCAATTCCTTGTAGGTTGGAAAGACAATGATCAATACATCTCCAAATCCAGTTGATCCCTTTATGATGATTTCACCATGTGTATTTGTTCTTGATGAAGCCCATATCTCAGATAAATTTAGTGGATATGAAGTTTTTGAAATCTTTCATGGAACTCATGAAGCCTTAGACCCCTCCTTTATTCTTAGAGACTTTCGAAATAGTATTGAATCCCCCCCACCCCCACAAACCAGGGTCTGTTACCCAGCTGAAGTAGCTCCAGATGATGAAAAAGATAGAATATTTCTAGGGCCTCACAGCTTGCATAGATGAAAGACAAGTAGAGTTAATTTCTTCCTATGATAATTTTAGTATTGATGCATTGAGCCGTAGGACCCATAAACTCAACATCTATCCCTTGTTTCTGGAAGACCCAGATGTGTTTGTTATAAGGATAATCATGCATGTGATGATGATATCCTATTCTCTTTTCAAATATAGGTAAATTATCCATCTCTTGCTTCTTATATAAAATTACCAAAACAAAAGCTCGATTTTGTCTAGATTCAGTGGATATGAAGGCTCATTTTTTGTGTGCCCCTAATCCCCAAGAATTCCAAATGATAACAGAAAACATTAACAAAAGAGAGGGGCAGCCTCCCAGCCAGGGTTACCTAAAATTGAATACGAGCCATCCCTACTAGCCTCCCTGGCTCTGGAACATGTGATGGGACCACTTTCTTTAATGGGAGATAGAATGGTTGCACTGGATGCATCTTTCCCAGCTGGATAGACCTCTGGATTTTCCAGCTTTGTGTGTTCATCTAAAACCAAGAACCTATTGAAATAGTTGAAGGGTAGAGACATGGACCTTGGAAGCACCCCATTCGGGAATAAAGAGACAAGATGCATCCTCTTCAATGAGCGACGAGACTCACAAAATTATTTTAGAACACCCTCCGACATGGACCTCCCAAGAAGAGCACCCTTGTCATCTAAAGAAGCACCAGAACCTTTCATAAATACCAATGGTAAACTCTTTGGGGAATTCCACTCAACATAAGGTTTAACTTGCATCCTTAACATGAAAGGAGAATCAAAAATATAATCATCCACACTCAAAGCCCTGCCAAAATTGATATTCAAGGGGGCATGACCGTTCTTCTCTGTAGAGGTGTTAGGAGTTACAGGGGAGGCTATGTCCCACCAAAATATGTCAGGAATTTGAGAAACAAAATTTGAATTTGATGTGCCCACCTGAATATCACTACCGCACCCCAGAGGAGAAGAGGTGATTGCCGAAGCCTTCCCCTAGAAATTTGAATTCTTAGGCCCTTCCAGGAATACTGGATCACCATCCACGAAGGGAACCCCTGGAGAAATTCCACTCACCCGAGTGGGCTTCTTGAACCTCGCTAACCTCCTTCGACAAGATTCCATAAAATTACCCAGAAAGCCGCATACCCCATAGAATCTGGGATGATCTTGGTAAGCTATCCATTACCACCATTTGAGAATATCCCCCTATATAATAAGAATCTTTGTAGGGAACCTCTTGTCCAGATTCATCTCAACACAACACCGCCCCTCCATGGACCAAGCCTGCATGAAATCCTCCCTATTAAACAAATGGATATAGAACCCAAAGATGGAGAGCATTGAAATTTCCAGAGAAGATCCCATGAACTCATGAAAGACCTGAAAAACTCAAGTGGGGTTTTCTCATGACCAAAATAAGAAACAAAGGAAAGAAATGAAATATCATGGAATGTGGAAGCCTAAGAAAGTTCCCCCTCCGACAGCTTAACAAAGAGGTAGCCATCGATCCTAGCAGCGCATCTGGGTGCCAGTATTATTGTCTCAATTATAGGAAGGATGGGGTTAACAATGATCTCTAGTGCACAAGTTAGTGCTTCCTTTAAATATTTAGCCTCTTCACCACCCAAATAAGACACCCTATCCACCCTGTGTGTTGGAGATACCTCTAAAACTATTCCACCAACAATAATCAAAACCAATTAGGAAGGAAAGTGGGAAGTGGTCCAAACATCCATCCCTCAAGATACCTCTCAAGGATCTCGTTACATCTGAAACACTACCATTAACCAAAATCACCAACCAAACCAAAACGCTCAAAACACCTCACACAACCACCACATTACTATCTCAGCCTCTATATGGGACAAGCTAACAACTACCACAACCATCATAGAAAAGATCCCCAAGTACATAAATAAAGAAATTCCATCCCCCATGTTAAGATACTATCCCCTTTATGTGGTACTAAATCACCCACATAGTTTTAATCATATTAAATTATAACATATCTTGATTAAGAATCATGTTTTCCTTAATTTTTATGCATTAAATTCTTAATCACACATCATACCAATAAGAAAGAATCACATGTCATATAAAATAGAATGGTCAAAACATCACATCAAATCACAACAAGGCAAGAAAAATATTAAAATGACTCAAAAAAAAATATGGGTACTAGGAAAACTTCTAAGACTCATGCACCCAATTACTCTCATATAGGTCATAATTCCTCCACAACATAAAAATCAAGGGAATAGTTCATCCTCCTAGTACCTTCTCTCAATGATCTTGGATCTCTACTAGTCACTCCAAAAATGTTGCATCTTCCTCGATATCTAGCCATCCCCAGTTAATGACATGAGAGTCATCATGAAGATATAGACATAGCTGAGAGATGTGTAAGATTCCATGGATATGGTCCCATCATGCTAGAAGTGACAACCAATAATCCACCTCACCAACATGCTCGAACACCTCGAAGGGACTAATAAACTAGGGTGAGATATTACCTGCCTTTCCAAACCTCCATTGCCCACTTCAAGGGGAAACATTAAAAAAAATGTAGTCTCCAACCTAAAACTCAAAGGGCCTCCTACTACGATCAACATAAGATTTCTTCCTACCCTGCACTGTATTCATCATTTCTCAAACCAACTAAACCTTATCAATTTTTCTCTTCACCACATCCGGTCCAAGAACTATTGACACCCTAACCTCATCCCTATACAATGGAGAATTACAAATCCACCCATATAAATCCTCAAATGGGGCCATGCCGATGGATGAGTGATATATTTTTTTGTAGGAAAAATTAACAAAAAAATTTATTTTACTAAGATCTTACAAAGAATAAGACACACACTCACAACATATATTCAAATATCTGGATAGTTTGCTTTGCTTGTCCATCTGTCCGAGGGTGGAAAACAGTTCCAAGTCATCAACAAGATCCAAAATTATGATGCAATACTCTCTATACCCATGAGGTAAAATGAGAATCCTAGTATGAGAAAATGTACCTAAAGACTCTATGTAGCCACACCATCTCATCCACACACCTATTTTCTAAAACACCCACTGCACCCAACTCCTTGATCCTTAGGAAGTGAGCCGATTTTATCAAATGATCCATGATTACCCAGATATCATCACAACCCCCTAGATATTGGGGTAATACTATGATGAAGTTCATTGATATGATGTACCATTTCCACTCGGTAATATCCAAGGGTTGTCGAAAACTTCCAAGAACATGATACTCATCCTTTAATTACTGGGAAACCAGCCATCAAGACACAAACTCTACCACAACCTATTTCATCCCAGGACACTAAAACTTCATCCTTAGACCAAATTACATCTTATACACTCTCAGGTGTACCTATAAAGGTGATCTATGAAACACACATAGGAATCCTTCACACATCATCACCAAAACAAACAACATCCACTTAAATAACATTCGATTTCAACCGTACTCTAACCATCCTTCCAAATCATCACCATGGATAACATGATCACACGTCACCTATGCCTATGAGTCTCCTCACTAAGACTCATCTACCTTCTGTATCATAGAGTAATACACTATAATTTGAAACAAGCAACCACCACCATCAACCACCCTCAAATCTAATTATAGGTCTTCTAACTCCTCCAATTCTTTCCAAACATCCCATAACTCTTGAACCATATCATTAAATGAAATCCTTCTTAAATAATCATCCAAAATGTTACTCTTTTATAAGGTATAGTAAATTTTGAAATCGTAATCATGAAGAAACTCTATCCACCTCCGTTTTCACAGATTTAGATCAAACTAAGAAAAATACACCTTAAAATCTTATGATTCGTGAAGTCCAGAAAGAACTCCCTAATTAGATAATGTTACCACAACTTTAGTGAAAAGACAACCACTACTAGCTCCAGATCATGAGTGACATAGTTACACTCATGGGGTTATAACTACCTAGAACCATAAGAGATCACATCCTTATACATCATCAAGACCCATCCCAAGACTAGATAGAAAGAATAAAAAAACACCTCAAACATCACCCCTCCCTCTGATAATTGAAGCATTGGGGAAATGACCAATTTCCCCTTCAGGTAGTCAAATGACGTCTGACAATGATCAGTCCAAATAAAATTTTGGTACTTCTAAGTAAAATATTTCATCACAAACACAATCCATGATAAATTATACATTAAACTATGGTAATAGCCTATGAGAACAAGGAAACTACAAACCTATACCATGTTATTAGGTAATTATCAAGAAACAACTACCTCAGTCTTTGAAGGTTCCATGAATACACAATTCTGGGACACCACATGAAGGAGGAAATTCAACTCTCATGTCTAGAACTTACATTTAGATAACTTTCCATAGAGCTGGTGGTGTCAAAGAACTTACATGGTGACTTTGATATGATTGAGATGATCCTACTATAACCTCTAGTAGATAAATATGTCTTTAATGGACATGAATATGAACTGGTCCAATAATTCAGGAAACTTGGAGTTTATGAGTCCCATAAACCCAAATGGTGCATTTGTGACACTGAAAAGCATGAAAAAAATTAGGACTTCCCATAACTTCATTTAAAGGAATTCATCGGGACATCATCCTCATTCTACATCAACTAGTGATATCCAGACCACAGAACAATCTTGGAGAACTAAATAGAACCCCTCAAATGTTCAAAAATATCATCGATCCTTGAAGGAGGATATCGATTCTTGATCATCACCTGGTTCAAACTCCAATAGTCCATGCACAAACTCAGACTACCATCCACATTATTAGTGAATAACATTGGATCACCCCATGGTGACACACTAGGATTAATTAAACCTTTCTACATTATATCATCTATCTAAATTATCAACTCTCACAACTCAGAGGGTGTATTCTGATAGGGATCCATTAAAATCAGAGAATCAACAGGATATAGATATATCCCAAACTCAACATTACATCGAGGGGTTAATGTCACTTCCTCCTCATAAAAAACATCCAAAAACTCCTTGAAAACCTTGGGAACCTCCTCCATCATATCCTATTATGATTCAACAGACAAACTGAACATCAAAGAAGGAAGGGGCTCCACACATCTACTGTAATGACCCCAACATTTTAAATGATATATGTTTCCTAAATAAATTTGTGTCATATTATATTATATAATTATTATACACATATTACACATAGATAAAGAACACATTAATTCATTAATAAAAATCATTACACTAGTCAGATATGAAGCTAATGAAAATTCAAAACATTACAATTGAACAAAAAAAATAAAATATAAAAATCAATATGCAAATAATATTTTTCATGAGAAATATAAGTAAATATAAATGTTATAATTCCAAAAATAAATATCATGATTTAAAAACTCAAAGAAAATATAGGCACATTTTTAATAAACTGTACTTTAAATTATTTCGTAAAAATCATATTTTTCATATTAAAAATTAAAATTACATATGTTAGAAATTTATTTTGAAAAAATTAATATCATTTTTGAAATCATAATGTCAAAATTTTCCAACAATGATCTTTTTTGGTATTTTTTTTTGAAATTCTTTAATTTTCAAGTGAATAGTAAAAATACTGTTTTTCACGTAACTTGTGTATCTTAAATTATATCATTAATGATGTAATAATAACCTAATAATTTATAGAACATGAGGTTCAAAAAAAATATATTTAATTTCATAAATAATTCATTAAAATATAATAAACTTACTATTCAAACCTAAAAATCATTTTCCAAAGCCTAAAGTCAAAAGTGATCCCTTAAAATAACAAATTTTCTTTTTTCCACTTTACTTTTTAATAAACTAAGTTAATTAAAATTATATAGTGTTTTAAACTACTAAAACCATTATATTATATTTATATATAATTAATATTGTAAAAAAATCATTATTACAAGTTTTACCTTTGATTTAATATTTTATTCTAAAACTACCCCATTCCTCAAGTATAAATAACCCCTATCCCTCCCCTTGGAAAACCAATCCTCACTCACTTTAAAAAGAAAAGTATCTATCCAAATCCTTCCTATAAATCCCATTATAATACCTAGTTATTTTTATGGATTAAAACAAGTCAAAACATCAAAGTAATTTTAGTGTCGTACAAGAGAAGCTACACCAAGGAAAGAGTATGTTTCTATCAACCCTTCTACATTTTTCCTCTTCTCTTTATTTTTTTCCAATTCATTCCAAAAAACAATCTTATAAAATTAATTAGGTATTATATTAAAATTATATTAATTATTTTATCATATTGTAAGTATCATAATTATGAAATATATAAAATTAAAACTTCCCTTTCCCGCTCTTTCGATAATGTCCCATCAATGGTAAATTAATCACCAACAGGGACATTTCCAATCCTTTTATTATAACAAAACCTATGTTTGGTTAAAATAAATTATTTATCATATATATAGTTATAAATATATGTTTTTTAATATTCTATAATTAATTCTACTAATTAATAAATTATATTGAACAAAATAGTGAAATCAAAGTAAAACAAGAAATTTCTAATCAAAACTTGATATCAAAATGTCTTCCCTTTCACCAAGGAAATTAAGAAATATAAAAAATTACTATAATTGATAAATATTTACATAAATTAACTTAATTAAATTATTTTTAAATGTTTTAATAAATCAAATTTTATTATATAGGAGGGATAAAAGCGATGAAATAACATGGGATTTAAGTTAAGGGGATTTTCAAACCCAACTCATTTTCATTGGATTATCCCTCTTTCATGTAATTTTTAGTATGTATATTAATATAATGTTCCTTAATTATCCTTAAAATATTTTTCCATTCTCATTTCATGGATATACATGTTTCCACCTTGATTTATAATCCAAATACAAGTATTTTCCAAAAATACATTTCTTTTCAAAATGCATATTTATCTCCTCTTGAGTTATTTCTTCTTCACTCAAGAACGATGATGTTTATTCAAATTTTTTTCTTCCATTATTCATTTGGAAACCTAAATTTTATTCATGAAATCATGCTTTATGCAATCCTTATCAAACCCATTCCTTCCATGGGTTATTTAATTACTATGATTGTTATACGTTCTATGTGGTATGCATGATTATGTAAATATTATGATGTGAAGGGTGGGATATAAATTATATAGCCCTATAATTCATTAGTTAATGAGATTTATATCGTGATATAATGTTTATTATTCTTGAACATGATGCTATATTTGTTCATAATTATGATGTAATGATTATGCACATATATACATGAACATGATGCTAGATTTGTTCACAACTATGTGTGGTATTTGACCACTATGACATGATGTTTTATTTTTATGCATCATCACATTCCATGCCTTTATCAAAAGTTTCCCTCATGATGTTGATGATGATCCTATATTATGTTATGATAATGATTATTATGCTCACCCATGTAATATTGATTCAAGTATCTTATTTATGCTATGTTATCCTTCCCCTTACTAGGCTTTTAGCTCACCCCTTTCTTTGATGTATATCCTTAGGTGAATACATATACTGAGGAGAAAGTGAGATATTTTAAGTGGATAAATAAGAATGGTTTTAATAATGTTTATTCCTTATTATGTATAAGTGATGTATGATCATAATTTTCCTAAGATACTAAACCTTTTTGTCCTTTAATTTATAACAATTATGTTGTTTATCTTTGAAATTATGTAATAGTCATGTAAAAAAAATTAAGGTTAGTATAGTTAGTTTTATAGGTATGATTTAGTTAATTTTGGAATTAAATAATGTTAATGAAAACTCTTAGGAAAAGTCTAAGTATATAAAAACATCCAAGAACCTGTTTCTTAAAATAAGTATAAATAAATGGATCCCATAAGATATAAATTTATAATTTATTTTCACAAATAAATAAATTATTTATCCATGATTTTTGACTCATTTTTTGTTAAAAAATTATTAATTTTTATAAATTGGTGGGAATTAGGAGAAACTAGACCAAAAATCCATGAGAGGGACACTATAATGATTTCTCGAATGATATTCAAAATTCAATGGGAGGTGGAGTTAAAAAATTTATGGAAATTATTACGCAACCATCTTAGGTTATGAACAATAACATGAAACACATGGAATATCATCCTTTTCCAAATAAGGAGAAACTGGATATTGAGTCTTTTATACAGAAACTACAACCAACATTTAGTAGATCTTCCAATCTACTTGTCACAGAACAGTGGGTGAACTGAATGGATAAGATATTTTCTATACTCCACTATTCTGAGAAGAACAAGTTGACTCTATCTGTCTATCATTTATATTGAGAAGATGATCAATGGTAGGATTTGATAAATAAAACCAATAAAAAGGATGAAATAGAATATATGGAGTGGGAATACTTTAATAAAATATTTCTCATTAAGTATTTCACTTTAAATCTTCAAAAAAATATGGAGATACAATTTATTGAGATGAAGAAAAAGGAAGGTGAATCTATCACGACTTACAGAGAAAAATTCACAATTATTAAAAGACATGACTCTAGTTTTTTCGTCAACAATGATATCAAAATAGATAATTTTTAGTGGTTTAAAACCACACCTTATAAAGGATCTAACAATATGACACTTTAGTAATTATGATAAAGTGGTTCTATATGCTCTAAAAGTAGAGATGGAGTTTTAATATTGGACCTTTAAACATGGGGATAAGAAGAGAAGAATGGAATTTCAAGCTAGTGAGTCAAATGAAAAAGGAATAACGAGGATGCAACCACTCATGTATCAAAAATGTTGGAAGAATCATCATGGAAATTTACTCAAATGATTGGGTAAATTATTCAATTGTGGGATAAAGGGATACTAATCTCATGAATGTCAAAGATACATGAATAATCCGACCAACATGATGGAGGAAAGTAAGGCAACTCCTAATGCACCACCCATGTTTAAATGCTTCAACTATATGGAGAAAGAGAAATATGTAAGCTAGCGCACTAAACCACAGGTCCTTGAGGTTAATCAACATCAACAACCACCAAAGCCAAAAGATAAAGGCAAAGATTATTCAATAAATTCTACTAAAGTGGATCATGAAAATGAATTCATACAAGGTATAATTACTATTCACTCAATAATGGAAAACATTTTATTTTATTATATTTCTAAAAAAAAATTATATCCTATAAGTTTGGTAGAATAGTTTAATTGAATCCCCAATACCTTAAAGTAGAGGTATCTGTAAAATACCTAGTAGTTTGATCATTGAAACCGAATTATGGGACTCTTCACCTATTATCTCATATGGGAATATTCTTCAAAATAACCTTTTAATCCTCCCCTTGGTATAATTTTATTCTATACTATACATAGATTGAATCTCATTAAATATACCACACATCAAATTTTGGGAAAATGAAATATATTTTCATATTCTAAACCATCCCATGATCCTCTATAAATACAAGGAAGATCATGAATATCCATTGGAAAATCCCTCAATGGTGTGGGTGTTGATACCCTATGAAGAAGCATACCGCGTCCGAATGGCTGATTCAAAGGAAGGTATCAACTTAGAGAAAATTCCCATTGTGAGGTAATACACAGATTTATTACTTGAAGAGTTACCTAGACTTCCCCCAGATCGTGTGGTAGAGTTATCAATAGAACTTATACATGGAGCCACTTCTATCTCTAAATTACCATATGGGATGGACCTTATTGAAATAGATGAGTTAAAGAAGTAGCCGAAAGATTATTTGCAAAAAGGGTTCATACACCCTAGAAAATCACCACTGAGTGTGGGAGTTCTCTTTGTCAAGAATAAATATAGATCAATGTGGCTATGTATCAATTACCAGGAGATCAATAGGATCACCATAAAGAAAAAATATCATCTAGCATGGATTTATAACTTGTTTGATAAAATATGAGGAGATAAATACTTCTCAAAGGTGGATCTTCATTCTAGATATCATCAATTTAAGGTGAAGATGGAAGATATTTAGAAGATAGCATTATATACAAGTCATGGGCACTATGAGTTCATAGTGATGCCCTTAGGACTTACTAATTCCCTTGAAATCTTTATGGATTTGTTGAATAGATTCTATAAAAAATTACATCAACAAATTTTTGATAGTTTTTATTGATAATATTTTCATTTACTCTAGGATCAATGAGGAACACAAAGAGAATATGATAATTATACTAACGACATTAAGAAAAGAGAAAATGTATGCTATGTTCAGAAAGTGTGACTTTTGGATGCAAAAATTCACATTCTTGGGTCTTGCAATCACAAGTTATGGAATTTCTGTGGACCCTTAAAAGACGAAGGGAATTAAGGAATGGCCTCAAGCCACTAGTGTAATAGAAATACATAGTTTTCTTAGATTATCAGGATACTACTGAGATTTTGTGAGAAATATATCATGATCTTATAGCTTTCTAACTACATTAACACAGAATGGGGTAAAGTATGTCTGGATAGAAGAATGTGAGGAAAGATTTGAGGAGCTCAAGAAGAGGCTAATAACTACACCTGTACTCATACTATCAACAAGTGGAGAATGTTTTGTGATATACAAAAATTCTTCAAATAAAGTATTGGGTTGTGTACTCATATATAATGATAAAGTGATAGAATATGACTCTCTAAAATTAAAGATTCATGAGAAAAACTACTCAAAACATGATCTAGAGTTAGTAGTTGTGATTTTTTCCTCGAATATTTGGAGGCACTACCTCTATGGTGAGAACTGTGACATATATACCAATCATAAGAGTGTAAATTATATATTCACATAGAATGAGATCAACATGAATCAAATAAGATGGTTAGATCTAATGAAGGATTATGATTTCTCTATTCACTGCCATCTGGGAAAGGTGAACAAGGAAGTTGGTGCTCTTATTATAAAAGAACCAACTACTCTGTCCATGATGCTGATTGAGAAAGACCCTATCACTTCCACAAAACAGGTCAAGGGAAGCGCTGCCTTTTATTAGTGCTAAGAAGAAAGCGCTCATAAATGGGCGAGCCTTTATCAGCGCTTTTCTTAGCATTCATAAAGGGTACATTTATCAGCACTATTATTATCACTGATAAAAGTTTTTATTATTAATTTATATAAAATTATTATATTTATATTCAAAAATAATATTTATTTGTATTTATTAAATAAAAAAATGTTTATAATTAATATATTTTTTTTAATAATTAAAAAAATATATATAATGTTTTAATTGAAAAAAGTATTTCTAAGATTATAATTAAATAAATATTTATATATATAATTAAATAATTATAATATTATAATAAATTAAATTAAATAATAAATATTTTTATTAGATTTATTAGATTTATTAGAGATTTATTATATTTATTAGATTTATTTGATTAATTCATTGTATTTATTATATTTGTTATATTTAATGTATTTATTATATTTATTATATTTATAAATATATAATACTTTTTAATAGATATATTAGATCTCTTCCCCTAACAAGATCAAGACCAAATATCAACTTATTTGGCATCCATAATCTTATATCTAACCACAGTGGGTGTAGATATAAAAATCTAAGAAGAGGGGAGAAGTGGATCTAAGGAAACATGACAATAAATATGTAGAACGATGGAATACCATAAGAATCGAACTTCTAAATGAAAAAGGAAGGTTCCAGATCAATTCAAATTCATTTGGGATAGGTTATACAACCTTTAATGGAGAATAATCTCTAGTTAGGGCTGCAAAATAGAAAAAACAAGGGAGTTAGAGTCAAAAAACATGTGAGATCCACTTTTTTAGGATCTCACTTTGACCCCGCACATGGTTAGTTTGCACAATTAAAAAAACAATGCACTAACTGCGTGTTATCTACTATCTAAGTAAACCCTAACACAACCTCCTCACACAGTCTCCCTAAACACGCACACACCATGCCGAAGATACTATCCAACATCTTCCAAAGTGCACTGTTTCTCCTAGGATTTCCACACAGTTTAGACAAAATGTGCACATCCCGTGTGCTTTCCCTTTATCCCCCAAAACTTCTTAAAAGTTTCCAAAACTCTCCCCACCATCACCATTATACTTTATATACATAAAAAAACATAAATAAATGGTTACATACTAGAAACTGGGGGTACTACATTCTCCCCACCATTGGTCTTTCCATCCTTGGAAAGTAGAAAACCATCATTTCCCTGAAAGAGTTCCAACCATTACTCTTTCATTTCCTTCCTATGTTCCCAAGTCTCTTCTTGAATATGACCATGTTTCCATAAAACCCATACTAGACTGATACTTTTTCCACACAAGTCTTTATCCTACCTATCCAAAATTTTCACCAAGATATGTAACAATGAAGCATTCAGCTCTAGGTCAACATGATCTGATCTGGTCACATGGTCATGATTAAGCTAATACTTTTTCATCTGAGATACGTGGAACACATTATGCACCAAAATGAACTCTGGTGGTAATGAAAACCGATATTCCAGCTCTCCAACCTATTCCAGTATCTCAAAAGTGTCAATGTAATGAGGAGATAACTTGCACTGCTTCCCAAAATAATGATGTCCAAGCCTTATAGAAATCCTCAAGAACACATGATCACTTACTGTAAATGACAACAGCCATCGAAGATGATCCACATAAGATTTATGATGAATTTGAGCTGTCTCCATCCTCTTTCTAATCAACTGAATCTTCTCCATTTATTCTTGGACAAGGATCAACCCAACTAGTGAAGTCTCACCTATTTCCACCCAACACAATAAATAATGACAAGTAAATCTATACAATGCTTCAAATTGAGCCATGTGTATCAAGGCCTGAAATATGTTATTATACGATAACTCCACTAATGGAACATTCTCTTCTCATGAGCCAAAAAAATCCATTAAACAATCCCATAACATGTCTTCAAATTTCTATATCATCGTTTGGGATTTCCCATCCATATGAGGATGATACGCCATACTCATATTCAACTGATTCCCAAGGTATTTTTGTAAGGATTTATAGAAATAAGACATGAACCTCAGATCTCTATCTGATATAATCAAAACTAGTACACCAGGAATCTTTACCACTTATTGAATATAGATTTTGGACATATCCTCCACCGTATGAGTTTCACGAATAGGGATGAAATGGGCCAACTTTGTGAGCCGATCCACAATCACCCATATGGCATCGTGTTTCCGAACTGTTATTGAGAGACCTATAACAAAATCCATCACTATATGCTCCCATTTATACACTATAATAGGTTAATATTGCAATATAACTACTTTTCATTGATTTTATTCCTTAACTTTATGACAAGTTAAGCATCTTGTTGCAAACTCAACCACCTTCCTTTTCATACCATTCCACCAAAATTGCATCTTTAAAGCCTTATACATCTTCTATATTATAGGATGAACAACCCATCTAGAATGGTGGTAAACATGAAAAAGTTGTTCTTGACAAGCCATAGGTACAACCATACAATTCATAAACCACAAAACTAAACTCCAATACAACCTACAACTCTAAATTGTCTCCCCACCATTGAGATTTAAACTCATAACCAAGAATTATGAATCATATCTTTGTGCCTATTTTACCATCATTACCAAATTAGGAACCATAAAAACTGAAAAGATAACCTCAAAATCACCTTGGTCTTCACATTCCACATGCATGTTAGCTAGGACCTACATAAACTACCACTCTTCTGAACCTACTTTTTTCAAATGATTATATGAATTTGTACTTAATGCATCTGCCACCATATTTCCTTTTCCTGGTGTATACATCAAGTCAAAGTCAAACATATAGAGATAATCCATCTATCTAATTTGACTTAGATTCAAATATCATTGTGAGAAAATATGTTTCAAGATTTTATGATCCATAAACACCATAAATTTTTCACCAGAGATAACAACACCAAGTCTTTAAAGCATGGATGACTGTAGTTAACTCCAAATCATGTGTTGGGTAATTCTTCTCACATACCCTTAACTACCTTGTTCCATAAAAAAAAACATGGTCTCCTTTCATAATAACACATCCCAAACCAGATCCAAAATCATCACAATACACCACATACCCAAATCCTAATTATGGAAAAATCAAGATAGGTGCTAATTTAAGATGAAATTTCAGCTCTTGGGAAGACTTATAGCATTCCTTAGTTCATTGGAATGGAACGTTCTTCTTTGTCAAAGATGTCATAGGTGATTATATTCATGAGAAGTCATGAAACAAATTTTGTTGATATCTAGTGAGACCAAGAAATATTCATATATAAAATACATTTTTTGGTAGTTTCTAAGAGATAAAAACTTCTATCTTCTCCGAATCCACTGAAATGCCACTTTTAGAAATTACATGGTCATGAAAGTGTACCTGATGTATCCAAAAATCAAAATTAGATAATTTGGCATACAACCGATGATCTCTCAAGATTCCAAAAACTATCTACAAGTGTTGATCATGCCCATCCCTTGTTCTTGAATACACCAATATGTCATCTATAGACACCAAAACAAAAGAATCCAGATATCTCTGGAATGTCCAATTCATCAATTCCATAAAAACTACGGGTGAATTCATAAGACTGAAAGGAATTATCACATATTCATAATGGCCATATCTTCTTATAAAAGCTATTTTCAGAATATACTCCTTCCAAACTCACAATTGGTGATATCCTAATAGAAATTCAATCTTAGAGAATCAATGATCTCCCCTCTATTGATCGAATATATCATCAATGCGTGGAAGTGGATACCAATTCTTGATCGTAGATTGGTTATGATTATAATAATTGATGAAAAACCTTAGAGTTCCATATGATTTCTTCATGAAAATGATTGGTACTACCCATGGAGACTTTCTTTCCTGAATTAAATCCTTACTTTATAGTTCTTACAACTACACTTTCATCTCCTTTAACTCTATTGGTTCCATTCAATAATATGGAAGTGAAATAGGACTAGTCCCTATAGAGATATCAATCATAAACTCCACTTCCATTACCAATGGAAACCCATTGATGTTTTCAGAAAACACATCAGGAAAATGGTCTATGATTGGTGGAAAACTATTATTCTCCATATCTTCAATCGATTCCAAAGTCAACACCGCCAACTAGTAAGAGATTTTTCCCACTGCTAGTGCCAACAAGAATATTGCACTACCTTTTCAACCCTTTTTCCTTTGAAGATAAGTTTGATGCTATCCTTGGTTATAAAACTAACCATTATGATATAACATTCAATGTGATCCTTGAGTGTTGTCAACCAATCCATACCCAGGATTACATCATAGACACCCATGTCCAATATATAGAAATCCCATTTTATGTCAGTTCAATCAATAGTTATAGTACATGCTCTACACATAAAGGCTTGCCATTCTCTTTGACTAATAGGAGTTTGGAGTTTTAACAAAAATGGCATCGTCTCAAGTTTTAAACTTAAAAAATCAACAACACGAGAATCAATTAAGGAATGATATTCACCTTTATCAAAAAACACTTGCATAAGGGTATAATTTAATAGAATCTTACCTATAAACATAGATGGTCCAGTCTAATCATCCAAAATCACATTCTCAGCTGCATACAATTGATTCATCGCTACACTTTTCTCTCTATTCCCTTACTAAGATTTCCTTTGCTAAGGTGTCATGGTATTCCTAGAATCACTATGGCTAGCTCTACTCTGCTGATGAGTCTGATTCTGCTGGCCTTATCCTATCAAAGCATATGATTCTTGTGACACATGATAAGTGTCTTGAGAACCTTACCTTAGAGCACTGTGACAATAATGCTTAAGATGTCCCATCTGGTTGTAGTTGTGGCATGCTATAGGTTGTGTCGTATACTCTCTCTTTATGTGGACAAGTGAACCACATTAGAAACAACCTACTTTTCTCTTTGGTCATGGAGGAAGGTTCACTAATCCATCCATCTGATTTTGAGTCTCACTCTCACCTTATAAATAGGTTTCCCTATTCCTCTTGCTCCTAGAATTTGAGTTTCCACCATTTTTAATAGGTATCATCACACTTCTTCCTCCCATAGTTCCTGAGATATCACGTTCAGCTACTGTCACTCTGTTTACCATCTATGTATAATCCGTAATAAAGAGCACCAAAATCTTCAATCGAATCTGATGCCTTATCCCTGATTCAAATATATGTTCCTTCAAGGATACACTAGAATTGAATTCAAGTGAAAATCAGACTAAATTCATGAATTTAACCACATAATTTTTGATAGATAGATTTTACTACTTCAGGCTCTGGAAATATGTTGTTCTTTGGATCTTGAACATATGAGGATAGAATTTTTTATTGAATAATTCCTCATAATCCTCCCAGATAAGGTCTTGATCTAGTTTATCCTATACCTCTAGGTCCCACCACTGGCATGAAAGATCCTCGAGCATATACATTTACAGCTTAACTTTCATCTCTATGGATGTGCTAATGAAATCAAAGATACGATTCATCCTATTCAGCCACACCTCATCCTTTTTAGATTCAGAGTCACCCTAGAAAATTGGTGTATTATGCTTCATGAACTATATGGAATAATACACATGTCTTGGATCATCCCTCTAATTTCTTGTATCTACAGATTGAAATTCTTGGACGATACTCTGAACTAGCTCTTAGTTCACCTGTGGTTCCAGTGCAACCACTTTCTCTACAGCTTCTTTTAGTTGGTTTATACGATGCCTACCAGGTTATATCTTCTAAACAAACTAAAAACAATATAAGTATCACTCTATAGAAACTAAAGGCTTATAATTTCCAATTCTATCATATCAACTATCACACATTGTTTTAAAAAAAATAACCTTTTCCACGTTCAACCATTTTTGAAAAATCTCATTATTTCTTTTTGAAAATCAAACCATTTTCAAAATTCATCATTCATGCTATTTTCAAAGAGTTTCATTTGAACATAATTTCTTCATTTTTTCAAAAAAAATTCTCCTTTTCACAAAATCATAAATCATTACTCGAAAAATCTTACTGGGAATTCATTCCTCTACAATACATGTCATGCTCGTCTCATTGGCTAAACCCACGACAATGAGATTCCAATATCCTATAAGTGTCTCCAAAACACTTATGTACAAAACTCCGTAGTAACTTGAAGTTCAGTATAAAAAGGATAGCTACTCCTTTTTATACTCTAAATTTCAAGTCATGACAATCCTACTCCTTTCTAAGATCACAACCTAAGGAATAGACAAAAATGTACTTCAACTCCAAGAAGAAGAAAACTGATGACTACTTGTTCCACCAATAAAGAATCAAGATGATACCACTTATCTCAAACTATCTTTTGGAATAAAAAAATTGATACCATTTTTAATGTCCCACTTATTATTATTGTTTTGAGAATACAATGAATCATTACTGTGCTTTAAGTGACATCCCCAAGATGCCAAATGCTAGAAATAAGTGCCAAAGGGTTTCAAATACATGTTGGGGATGATTTACCCTTTAAGAAATAAAACCATTAACCCAAAAAACTACACCAAACAAGTCACTATATGATGCATAAATAAATGGAAGACAATTCGACAATTTCTTTTATATCAAAACCACACCAAAGTGTACTACGACGAAGGATAAAGCAACTATAAAAGTAAATATTTGAAAAAAACTAAAGACTCCAATATGACCAAGACTCAGTGCTCCAATATCACCAAACAACCTAAGTATCACGAGGTGGTGCTAAAAATGTGTGGTACTTTACCATTTCCCAATTACCAGAAGGTAACATTTAAAAAATCATCAAAGTGACAAAGAATGGGTGAGTATAAAACTTATTAGGTTTTCCCAAATGACTTCCCTACTCACGCCACTAAGATAGAAATGTTAGAAACATTAATATAAAACAGCTTATACAAAACAATTTCCCAAAAAAATTTGTAACTAAATATAAACAAGTTAAAAAACCATTTATAACCAAAAGTAAACAAGTTCTATTTTAACCAATTTTTCTAGCAAGTCATATTTTGAGAAAAATAACCAAAAAAGTATTTAAACACATTTCTCAATATCATTTTGGTATAACCATTCCATGGTTCACAACACACCCACACATGCATGCTTGTTTGACAGTTCCATACTCATGAGCGGTCTCTATTCTAATTACCTTGTTTCCCACTAACACACGCCCCCAATTTAGGGTCACTCACCTTGTACCCCACTGGTACACATACCCTATTCAGTGGAACATTGAACATGATTTCACACAACCCATATATTCCAAAACCATTTAAAATAAACCAATTCAAACCATTTCAATTAAACTGTTCTTTTATTGAAAACCATTAAACAAACCAATTCCAATAAACCATTCCATTTAAAAAAACATTCCTTTTATTGAATACACTTTAATAAAATCTAATTACCATAATTCCAAAAAAAATACCATTTTAAAATCTTCATTTTAAAATCAAGAATCAAGCACTTTATTCAAGAACTCAAATTTTATAGATTTCCACAAACCATAAATAACGAGGTTTTATAACAAATTCAAAGCAAAAAATTCACAATAAAATCCACATGAAGTGATCAATTTGAAATTATGTCAATCAGTTCTACCAATAGGAGTTGAGAGTGAAGCCACCTACCTCTATAGTTTTGAAGAAAATGGTAAACAAACGAAGAATGCTCACGAAACTGGGTAAGAATTCCAAGAAACAACCTTAGATATCTCCCCCTAACATGATAAAGACCAAATATAAACATATTTGGAATTAATAAACTTATATCAAACCACAATGGGTGTAGATCTAAGAATCCAAGAAGAGGGGTGAAGTAGATCTAAGGAAACATGACAATAAAGATATAGAACAATGACATACTATAAGAATTAGGATTCTAAATGCCAAAGGAAGGCTGCAAATTGATTCCAGTTCACTTGGGAGTGGTTATACAACCTTGAACGGAGAGTAATCCTGAGTTAGGGATACAATAGAGAAAAAATGTGGGATTTAGAGTCAAAAATGTGTGAGATCCATTTTTTTAGGATCTCACACGATTAGTTCGCATGGCTAGAAAAATAGTGTGCTAACCGTGCGTTAGATACTATATGGGAAGACCCTCACATGGACTCCTTGAAAGGTCTCCCTAATTGTGAAAACACTATTCGGAAGCTACTATCCAACATATGACAAAGTGCATGGTTTATCCTAGGATTTCCGCACAGTTTAGAAAAATTTTGCGCATCCCATGCGCTTCCCCTTTATCCCCACAAACCCCTTGAAAGTTTCCCAAACTCTCACCACCATCACCCTTATACTTTATATAAATAAAAAATAAATAAATGGTTACATACCCGAAACTAAGGGTACTAAATATTGGGCCGACAATGAAGAAAGGGAGACAATGACCCCCCGAGTCCTGCCTCCAGTTGGCCCCTGGTTGGTGACTAGCACCGAGAGTATAAAAATCTCATGATATGGGATGCATTACCATCTATAATAAAACAATATTGTGAGATAGGGTGAATAAACCAAAATAAATTTCATGAAATAATATAAATAAACCCAAAATCATCCCACAATGCATGTGTAAATAATACAAATACATATAAAGGTCTCCAAAAACGAGTACCAAAATAAAAGCTAAGGCATCGACACAACAACTGTCCAAATGTAAAAGTTATTAATGCCCAAAATGGTCCGCATAATACTTCTAGAAACCTAAAAAATAGTTTATATATGTAGGGTGAGTATAAAAGTATACTATACAGGGTATTCAAAGTCTCTTGTGTACATGTGAAATAAGCATACTAATGCACTAGTGAGAAAAAAAAGAACTGAACGACACCAAAACAATACATATAACCAATCCTATACTCACTATAGAACTATTAACAAATAACTTATACAATTATAATGAAACAATATAAATTATATTGATATAGGTCACCCCACACTTCTTTCCCAACAATTTTCCTCTCTCACACCCCAATGTTGTACATCCTGGCTCTTACATCTCTTTCGTATAACAACTGCATCCCACCACCCACATCACGATAATCACACAATATCTCACCTTAATACACCTAGTCTATAAAATGACCAGAGTAGTAGGGTATCATGAACTTGTAGGACACCAACCTCATGTCTTCCTCCTACCATGCACAACCCCCACCATAAGCCATCTCATCATCCCGACAGTGCACTTTTGACTCCTATCCATCAAAACCCTTTTCATGTCATTAATGAATATAAGAGAGAGAGGGAAAGAGTGGGTAGCTATCCATCCATCCTCATCACCTATATGTTGGAAAAAACACCCCATATACATATATGGGTGTCAGAACATGGTTCTTAACACGGGTGTGCTGTATATAGAAAATCACAAGGAACATACATGGTATATATATATATATACCCACAATCCCAACCCATGGTTTAGAAACCAAGTACTAACCAACTCCCAACATCACCACCTAGCCTCACAACATAACCACTTTTTTCCACTACTAAATGAAAACACCACACAAATAAGCTACACTTCAAATTTCACATTCCACCATTTATTTAGAAATCAAGTTATTTTCTAGATTTCCCATTTACCAACCAATTCCATTCACACAACCGATTTATTTGTATTTCTATCCCATTATTTCCTATATAAAAATTAACCAAATACCACTTTGATTTAAGTCTCCATTATCCATTTTAACCCATTTTTCATACTATCCCATGCCATTTCAATTTCAACATTATCATTTATTTAATCCCATTACTACTTTGGCCACTAGAATAACACAACACATCACAAAAAAAAAACAACAACGCATAATCCTCATGATAATAATACCAAACAACCACCATTAAAGTAGCATCCACATCCCCTTCAAAATCACCACATCACCACCACATTCCATCCTAATCTCCCCACAACATGACCTCGAAACCCATAATGCATTTACACATCACAGAAATTTCCAGAGCATGTCACATATCATTTTTGAGATTTATCAAGTGGATTTTTACTTATTACACTTCACTTTGAAGGGTATTCTCACAAGAGATTAATTTTATAGGGGAAACCTCTTCATTAACCAGATATAATTGATTATCCAATTTTTATTTAGAGTGATAACAAACAATCAGGATAATAGGGGTTCATAACACCAAAAACAAATCATAAGAAAAGAACCCCACCAACCATTATTTTTAGTGGGATATTAGACCATATATTTCAAAATATTAATAATAATATAAAATCTATTAAAAAATTATATTTTATTCCCCTTCCAATTCAATTCAATTAAAACGAATAATTTATCTTTGTTAAGATGGATGCAACCATTTTTCTAAAAGTTAACAAAATTATAAACCCCTACCACATGATACAACTGATGAGAAATGAAGAAATCCCCCTACTTAGAAGAAATAATATTTACACAGCTTTCCACAAAAAAAATAGGGGGTGCATGACCAAGGTGAAACCACCTATATGGAACTAAAACCAACTATAGCAACAGAGTTCCACAACTCTAAGTGAAAAGGCTATGGAACCTCCTATCTCAAGAGAAAGAAAGAACAATTTGAAGTTAATTTTTTATTGGGATAAGGATGAGGAATACAAAACCATCAAATAGAGAGGGAAAAAAACAAATCATGGTGGACTAAAATGATAAATACCAAGTGAATATCCTTGGATAGTGTGTTTGAATTCATTAGGAAAGGATCCCACTCTATTTTAAATAATGAGTTCCTCATCTACCCTTCCTTCATGAGTTAACCCATTAGCCACAAATTTCCGTTCTCTCCAAACATGCCCAACAATAGTTCCCTTGTTAAATTTTTAATTTTCACTTCTTTAAATAATAATCCAACTCCTAAGGAGTGTCCGGTTTCCCTGAAAGGATCCGAACCAGTACTTCACAACCAGATTCAATTTCTTAGACCAAATTATTGATACTTTCACAAAAAAAAAATTCAAATATACATGGATTTGATATCCACACTAATAGAGCTACCTGAGCCATATAATTTACTAAATCCAAATACTACTGAGCCTCTACTGTCTCTCACTAGCCTGTGAAGAATATATTCTCTTTAACAAAAATGATCTTGGTGATTGTGTCATAATACTTACTATAAAACTATTGGTTTATAATGTAGTGATTTTCTTTGTATCTCTCTTCATATTTGGATTCATGTCTAATGATCTAGGATGTAATCCTAGGAATGAAGAAAAACAATAAGTTTTTTTCATTTGAATTGCTTTATTTTCACTTTTCGTGTGGAATACATTCTACGAAAAGTGAAAAGAAAAAAGTAAAGTCATACACAGAGGGAAAGAGTGGGATTTGAACCCTTAGTACAAATAATTTGTAAAGTGGATTAGAAATACACCACTTTCATCAACTCAGCCATCTCTCCACATTGAAAAGGTAAAATAATTTGTATATGCACAGAATATTTCATATGTATATGATAAAAATAAAGAAGTCTAGCTAGTTATAGAAACAAGATATATTATCAATACTGTCCTAAAATACAGATAAATTGATGAGATATTATATTATAAATATCTTTTTTCCCTTAGGATATCTAATCATACTGATAATGTATATGTATATATTTTTTGTTTTTTTGAACTATTTCACCTACCCGCTGCCCCCTGCTTAGCCCTTCCTCTAAGTGGTTGCTATGTAACAAGTGCATAATGTCAATTATAACAACCATGTATTTTATCATCCACTTTATGAAATAATTTAAAAATATAAGGCTTTCCTATTAGAATAGGTTTTTAAAAAGTATCTCCAGTTATTCCATCAAAGAGTTTACTTTTTCCTGGATACTCAGGTTCCAATACCCATGGATTTTAAGTTGTATTACTGGTAGAATATAATTCATAAAATACTAGTTTTTGCGAAGCCTGCTACTCATATCTCTCATCAAAATATCTAATTCGATAATGTATGTCTAGTAGACCCCCTGCTAACCCAAGTGAGCATTCAAAAATCGATCCTATATTCATTCTTGAAGGTACTTCTAATTGATTGAAAATGATATCAATAGGTCTTACATATTGAAAATAAGGCATATCTTGTCTAGACAAATTTCTTTAAATGATACCTTTATTTCCATGTCTTCCAGCCACTTTATCACTGACTTTTATTTTTCGTTTCTGTGAAATAAATACACAAATATTTTCTAGATTGTCACTATAAGCCCTCATTTTATGGATCCATCTCACATAAATAACTTGACCTCTACTAACAATAGGTAGTTTTAGACAAGTTTCTTTTGAAGTGGATTCTTGAATACCTATTATCACTCTTAATAATCTATCTTCCGGGGCATAAGACAAATCTTTCGTTATCTACGGCATTAATTTAGCCATCTATGATCCATCAATGTTTGGATTCATCCACCTACTTAGAAGAATCAAACCGACCCATCTACCTTGGTTTCCATCATGAAAAACCAACCTCACATAGGGAATTGAGATAAAATTTCACATCATTGCATAATTCCACCCACCTTGGATAGTAAACCCTAACTCCACAGTAAGGACATTCGTCTTCACTTGGAGGAAAATAGGGGATCATCTTATACCTTATTTTTTCCATGTTTCTTACTTCCCATAGATTTCAACAGACAACTGTGAAGATAAGAAAAAATATATTCCTTTCTAATTCTTGGGTCCCTATTCCCTAGAACCATTTGCTGAGAAGTTCATGTGGAGTATCCTTCATTTTATCTATCCATACTTTTCCCCATTAAATCCCATAACCATCTTGCCTATTCACTTTAAACAATTATATGCATCATAGATTCTTGTTGCGGGATATCATAATAAAATGACTGAGAAGCTATATTCATCCCTTTATGTTGACCATTATCATCCATCAGGATCACCTAGTTCCTAACCCTCCAGATGAGAAAATTAATTTTAGTAGGTATCTCTTTGCACCAAAACTTCATTACCCACTCGTCCAACTCAATTCATTCATGGAAAATAGCCATGTATCCATGGATGTTAAATATTAAAAATATGAAACCTATAAAAAAACATTGGTATAGATCATAAACCATGTAGATACTTTTTAAATTAACCCTTTTTTCTTCATTAATAATAGCCTCCATAAATTTTGGGTACCTACTCACCTCCTTGAAGAAGATATTCAGAGCTAGACACCCGAGAAAATAAAATCTCTCTCAATCCAAATTATCTTTATACAGGTTGATATCACCTCTTCCTACCAACCAACAATTATATTCATGAAAATATTCCATGTGGTTCAACATGCACTTAGAGAGGTTTTATAATGACCTATTTTGACATGTCCATTCCTCTCAGCTTTCACCATTTCTGTCCCAAATAATTCTCACCCATAAAGATTTACCTTCGATAACTTCCCATGTGATCCAATCCTGTGTGGAGTTCATAGTTTTAGTAATGTTTAGAAGATTGGTTCCACCCTCCTCGATCACCTTTTCCATGCATTTCCACAAGTCCCAGTGACACTAACCCACCTGATTAACATCCCATAGAAAGCAGTCATGATATTTTCCATCTTGGCGATTGTCCCCTTATAAGGACTAATAGTAGATAAAAAATGCATTGGGATAGATGTTAACACCCTATTGATCAATGTAAACCTCCCTATTAATGATAATAATTTGTTCGTCTAGTTACAAATTCTTTTAGTGATCTTGTTTATGAGCTCATCAAAGAGTGATTTTTTTTTCGACCATTCGAGACAGGGGCTTTGAGGTAGGTCATTGGGAGTTTTTTCCTTTGCAACCCCAATATATCCTAAATTTCACCACTATGACTTCCAGAGCATTTGTTGGAAATTAGAAACTTACTCTTCCTAAGATTGATGTTTTGGCTTCTCACTTTTCCAAAAATTGTCATGATTCTCATGAAGCTTAGTGTTGATCCACATCTTCCATTGTTAAAACTATAAAATCATCAACAAAAATAAGACGATAAAAAAGATTACTTCCATATACATTAATAAAAGGTATCACCCTAACTTTCTCCAAGATTTTGTGAATATTATTTTAAAGTTCCACCTGGGATAGGATGAAATGATAGGGAGACAATGGATCCCCCCTGCCTGACACTGGGCACATTTTTTAAGAAGACAAATACCTTACCCATGATTGAGATAGAGAGCCATGAATAAGAGTAATACCTATAGAAAATATCATAGAACCATTCTTGAAAGGTAAATCTTATCATAACATGAATGATAAATCCCCTTTTAATTCTATTACAGGATTTGTCCATGTATAATTGGATGATAACCTTGGATCTGATAGACCACTTTTTGATGTCCCTCACAATTTATTTGGAAATACCAATTGAACTTGGATACATAAACCCTTAAAAAAATGCTTCTCTTTTGAGATGAGCCTTGGGATGATTCCACTCAGCCTCTCGAAGATTATACTAGAGAGAATTTTATAGGAAAAATTACACAAGTAGATCAAACTGAATTGGATAATTGTCACAGGTTCTTTAACCTTTGGGATTAAGACTACCCTTAAAGCACACAACCCTCTTGTGAGAGGTAATACTTGAAAAATAACCTTTACCACTCCCAAAACTTGGAAATTTATGAAGTCCCATGACACAACATATAATTCACCCAGAAATCCATTAGGGCCTAGAGCACTGTCCTGATTCATGTTGGAAATGGTCTCCTTAATCTCTTCATACTTTGGTACTTCCATAAAAAAAATCATTATCAATAATCCCCACTACCCCCTAGATACAACCAATAAAGTCTTCCTCGTCATTAGATCTACCCACAACATCCCCCTAGGACTAGTTGGTCCCACCGGTAGGCCTTCAAAATTTTCAAGCGCCAATCTCCCTACAACATCCACATCCGAGGTGAAGGAACCATTTTCATGCTTTAGATTGATTTTCATATTTTTCTTCTTCTCCTTTAAAAATTATTGGAAGTAATTAGAGTTATGGTCCCCATCTTTGAGCCACAATGCTCTAGATTTATTCTTGTAAATCCTCTCAATCTCCAGGAGCTTCTCAGCCAACAAGTTCTATTTATCACTGAGAAGAGTAAAGATGCCACCATCCATCAATCTTGGAGACCCTACTATAATTTCTCAATAGACTCTTTGATACGTTATAGGATAAAACAATCTATTGGATTATCCATCAACTAATCCAGAATGTCTCTCTTGAGCTGTTGAAGATAGTTATAAAGGACAAACCAAGCACTCCCATTCTCCGCACTCTCCCATAAAGCTTTCATAATCTGCATGAAACCCTCCCTCTGGTGCCATCTTGAAGAATAGAGTAAATGATGATGCCTGTGATCATATTTCTTCAACACCACCAATAGTGATTCATGGTCATAGATGGATCTAGACAGGTGGTAAACCGTGGCTAGGTAGAAGGATTCAATTCTATGTAGGTTGGAAAGACAACGATTGAGACATCTCAAAATTCAGTTGGTCCCTTTATGATTATTGCACAATTTGTATTTGTTCCTAATGAATCCTATATATAGGAGACCATTAGATGATATGATGTTTTTGAAATCTTTCACAGCACTTGTGAAGACTCAGACCCCTTTTTTCTTCTCAGAGACTTCGACAATAGTATTGAAATCCCCCCCCCACAAACGAGGGTCTGTTACCCAGTTGAAATAGCTCTAAATGATGTTAAAGATACAATATTTTTATGGAATCACATATTTCATAGATTAAAGATAAGTATATTTCATTTACTTCTGAGATAATTTTATTATTGATGCACTAAGCTGTAGGACCCATCAACTCAACATCCATACCTTGTTTCCAGAATACCCAAATGTGTTTGTTACAAGGAGAAGCATGAATGCGATGATAATAGACTATTCTATTGGAATATATATAAGTAAATGATCCACATCATGATTCATCTCTAAAATGACCATAATAGAAGCTTGATTTTTTGTGGATTCAGTGGCAATGAAGGTGCATTTTGCGTGTTCCCCAAATCCCCAAGCATTCTAAATGATAATAGAAATATTAACAAAAGTTAGAGGAGACCTCTTAGATATGGTTATCTAAAATTTAAAATTATCCATCCATGCTAGCCTCCATGGATATAGAATGTGTGATGGAGCCACTTTATTTAACGAGAGATATAATGGTTGCACTGGATGCAGCCTTCCCAACTGGATAGACCTCCATATTTTCTAGCTCTCTAGGTTCATAGAAAACCAAGAACCTATTGAAATAGTTGAAGGGTGGAGACATGGACCTTGGAAGCAACCCTATAGGAATAAATAGGTAAGATGCATCCTCTTCGACAAGCGATGAGACTCGCAAAATTCTTTCAGAACACACTCCAACATTGACCTCCCAAGAGGAGAACCCTAGTCATTTGAAGAAGCACTAGAATCATTCATAAAAACTAAAGGTAAACTCTTCAGAGAATTCCACTCAACACAAGGTTTAAACTACATCCATAACATGAAAGGAGAATCATAAATAGCCTCATACACACCTGACACCCTGCTAGAAACCAAATCATTGATGCCTAGAGGGAGAGTTGGAGGGGATGAGATCCCTCATACTAAAAAAGGTGGATCCAGATCAGTCCTTTCAAAATAGATATTCAAGGGTACATGAACGTTTTTCTCTTAAGAGGTTTCAAGAGCTACATGTGAGGCTACATCCCACTAAAATATGTCAGTGTCTTGAGAACCAAAATTTGAATTTGAAATACCCTTCTGAGTATCACTGCCACACCTCGGAGGAGAAAAGTGACTGCCAAAGTCTTCCCCCACAACTCTGAATTATTAGGCCCCTTTAGGAACATTGGATCACCATCCATAGAGGGAACCCCCAGAGAAATTCCACTCATCGAAGCATGCTTCTTGAACCCCACTAACCTCCTTTGATAGGATTCCACTGAATTATCCTGAAAGATGCATACCCCATATAATCTGATAGTATCTTGGGTAAGTTATCCATTTCCACCACTTGAGTATGTCCCCATATTTAATAAGAATCCTTGATGGGAACCTCTCATCCAGATTCATCTTAACACAAACACGATGGTTAAAGGCTACTTGAATATAATGGGTGTTCTCATCCACACAAAGAAAGATACCCACAACATGAAATCCTCTCCATTAAAAAAATGGATATAGAATGAAAAGATGAAGAGAAATGAAATTTTCAAAGGTTGGATATAACGACCCATACTTTACATACATTGTTAATACTTCAAAATTGAAGCACACTTATTACAACATATGACAAAACCACAAAGGACCGTATAGGTATAGTGTCTTTAGAAACTGGGAAACATAAACAACTGGTTCATAAATCTTCTACAGTGTCTCCCATTTATTTCATCATATCTAGGGTCCCTTTTAGCATATTCTACTTAATATCCATCTTCCTGACCTGGGGAAAAGAAAACATAAAAGGGTGAGCTCAAATGCTCAGCAAGGGAAAATAAAGGAAATAAAAATCATATCATATCTTTTTGAAAATTTAAAACCTGCAAAAGAGATCATAATATCTTATCATGGAATAAATCATAGAAGTGAAAATGAGATCCCCATAATCATAACATAAAACTTGAAACTTTGTGGCATGCACACATAATCATGGAAAATCATTTCTTGTTAGTCATGACTCATTGCCAAGACTATCTTAGTGGACAAAGTCTCTTTCTGAACCGAGTCACCCTCGTTCCAGTCCTGTTTTACTGAACCGGTATAACCTACCGTTCCAGCCATGTCTATCTCATGAGATATAAAATCTTTACCCAATGCATTGGAGGGAGATATAGGTCCCACCCATCTTATAATGAATCCTTTCTTATGTGTGCCACATAATCATAAACCATACATCATAGCGTAACCCATGTAATAAAAATGGGATTCTTAAACAACATGACATCATAAAACAATTCATATAAGATAAAGGAATTCATAAAAATAATTCCATCACAACATAATCAAATCAATGTTATAATAGGGATAGAAACAGAACCCTATATTATCTTAGATGGAATTTTTTTTGATAAAACACTTGAACTCCATTCTTGAGGAAAATATCCTTTCTTCTTCAAAAAAACTTTTCCTTTCTTAACATGTCATACAATTTTAAACTAAAAGAAGTTGATTAAAAATAAACTTGAATACTTTTAAAGGAAACTTCTTGGAAATAATGTTTTAGAAATCCATTCATGCCGTATAAGTTAAAAAAACATTGTTCGTACTTTTGTCAGAAAAGTCAAAAAGTACCTCGTACGAAAAACGACAAAAGATTCCTTTCATTTATTTTAATATAAACTCACCGAAGTGTAAAAATGGATTTAAACAATTGTAGGTTGATGGAAATAATATTACATATTTATGAAACATGGATGTGGATGATAAAATACACCCCAGTAAATACTTACGAATAAACAATCTCAGATAAAAATGAGATTGTGATATTTCCCTTACCTTAGGTCCAATTTGCTTTGTATGTGTCCAAAGCTCCTGTATAATGGTTTAAATAATGTTATTGACTTATTCCATAATCATACATATTGATATGATATCATATATGGTCATATTCTTAGCTTCTTGATAGTAATATTTCATTGTTACTTGTTACTCGGGTCTTTATTGCCTTTTGTTCTTATGCGTGTTTTTCCGAATACATTCTTATTCTTCTTTTAAGGTTATAGATACGTTATATACAGAATGGTATTAGTGTAACATATATCATATTTATTCATTCAATTTATATAATTACTATGTAATGATGATCATGTAGAACGAGTCGCATCACATCGTGGAGACGGTATTCCGTACGTACGCACGAGTGATGATATCGTTCCTATGATCGTGGAACTGTATTGGAGTATATATATATATATTATTTCAGTATCAATATTACTTTATAATAATAATAAATATTTACTCATTACACCATTATACCCATCCTTGTAAAGTGATGGTGGAAAATAGATTACACCACGACGTGGAGACCGTATTCCGTACGTACGCACGCGCGGTGATTTCATTTTTCCGTAGGATGGATAGAAGGTGAATTAGGGTTGATTCATAATTATAATAACATATCAGTATGTAAGTAATACTGATGTTATTAATTTATCATGAAACAACCAAAGAAGAAGAAGTTGAAGAAGAAAGAAATTGAAAAGATCGGTAATGGATATTACCTCTTCTTTGGAACGCTTCTTTGAATCCTTCACTTAGGGAACTAATATTGGTCTTTTAAGAAGACCAAGACCTCTAGGATTATTCTAGGGAAGTGGAGAGGAGAAAATGGCAGGGTTTGGTCGAGCTTGAGTGCTCAATTTGGTGTGAGGAGGAGGGGGAGGAGGTGCCCTTTTATAAGGGAGGAGAGGGGCACCTTAGGAATATCTCAAAATATTATTTTATATTAAAGTCAAAATCGGTTTATAATGGTTCCAAAGGGTCTTATTTCGAAGCTAAAGTGGGGAAGGGTCGAAATACTATCAACCAATAGGATTTAGACAAGTTTAGGGTATTATTTTAACCTTATCAATTAGATTTAACTCTAAGTTAATTAATTTAACTTTTACCGTGTCTTTTTGTTTTCTTTCACTATATGGTTAATACACTTACTATAACATGCCAAACGAACCCCAAATTGTTTATTATTAATATATATATCCTTATCTAAGTCATTTGGCCGAACCATAGATTTTTAGGAATAAAATAACAATTAATAATATAATATTTGATTTAAAAACTATTTTGTGTCAATTTTGACACTATTTGATATATGATTTTTGTGAAAGTCATAACAGAATTATATGTTCGAACCAAGTTTATTAAATCAACATTAATATATCATATTAACCTATAAAATTATTGGAATTCATAAAAAGTCTCAAATTACATTTATTTTGGTGTTTTAACATCAATTATGTCAATATTTCATTAATAAGATAATTACTGCATCATCATTGTGTCATAAATAAATTAAATTATTTAATGTCTAAAAATTACAAATAAAATACCATTATGTAGGAAATATTGTTAGCTTTCTAATTAATATTTATAGTCGAATTTATCTTATGTAAAACCCCATATTAAAAATGATTTACTTACTAAACTTTGATTTTAACTATTTTAACCCTTCTTTAAATAAATTAATAATAAATGTCCTAATCTAATCCAAGTGGGCCTAAATGGTCATATTTTATTCCTAAGTTTTTTTTTGGTCGAATTACACTTGTCTAATAGAATTAGGACATGTGTTAGGGTAATATTAATATCATATTTACCCTTAGTTACCCTATTTACTATTAACCGCGGTAAAAAAGAAAAAAGTTACTATTCACCAAAAAATTATTTTTATCTCATTGAACCACATTTTACTTACTGATATCAACTGTTTCTGTCGGATTTTTGAAATTCCATTCACAGAAGCGGTAAAATTAAATTTTATGCAAAATTCAGTTTTTAACCTACCACTTAGTGGTTTCACTATTCATCAAAAATTGAAAGTTTTCAGAAAAATACCAAAATTTCACCCTAGGCTAATTTCGATATTCTGAGTCCAAAAATGAAGTCCATTTTGAAAAATAAAATTTATAAAATTTCAAAAAGTGGTTATTACTATTCATAACGGCTAGTTTTAATAATATTTTAATAGCATATCGTTGTTTAGTGAAACTCAGTATTGCGTATGACGCAAGCTATCGAGGAAGGTCACAATTGCGTGTAAAGCAAGCCAAGAAAGTGTTGCGTAGAAAAAGATTCCTTTGATGATTTATATAACATGAAAGTCTCGGGTGTTACATTCTACCCCCCTTAAAAAGAATTTCGCCCTCGAAATTCGTCACTTTGTAACAAACAGATGAGGATACTTCTCCCTCATCATATCCTCAAGCTCCCATGTACCTTCTTCAAGTTGGTGGTTCCTCCATAAAACTTTCACCAAGCGAGTGGTCTTGTTTCGTAGGACTTTTTCGCTACGATCCAGAATCTCTATCGGCTGTTCTTCATAAGAAAGATCTTTCTCCAGCGGTACAACTTCTGAGCTGAGTACATGTGAAGGATCTGGTATGTACTTTCTCAGGAGAGATACATGGAACACATCGTGAACTTGAGAGAGATTCGGTGGAAGTGCCAATCGGTAAGCTACCTTCCCAACACGATCCAGTATTTCTAAAGGACCGATATATCTAGGGCTCAACTTCCCCTTCTTTCCAAATCTCATAACCCTCTTCCAGGGAGATATTCGTAAGAACACTTTATCGCCCACTTCAAATTCTAGGTCTTTTCTTCGGTTGTCGGCATAGCTTTTCTGTCGACTCTGAGCTGCTCTTATGTGTTGTTGAATAGATCTGACCTTTTCTGCCATTTCATCAACGAGATCAGGTCCTAATAGCTTTCTTTCCCCAACTTCATCCCAGCAAGTTGGAGTCCTGCATTTCTTTCCATAGAGAGCTTCATAAGGAGCCATCTGAATACTGGAGTGAAAGCTATTATTATAAGAAAATTCCACCAAAGGTAGGTGTTGATCCCAACCTCCTTTGAAATCCATAGAGCAAGCTCTCAACATATCTTCTAGGGTTTGAATTGTTCTCTCAGACTGACCGTCTGTCTGAGGATGATAAGCAGTGCTGAAACTCAACTCTGTATCCAGAGTATGCTGAAGACTTCGCCAGAACTTCGAGGTAAATCTCGGATCCCGATAAGATATAATAGAAAGTGGTACTCCATACAATCTTACCACTTCCTTTACATATATCCTGGAAAGCTGATCTAGAGAGAAATCCTCTCTAATTGCAATGAAGTGTGCAGACTTTGTAAGACGATCAACTATGACCCAAATAGCATTATTGCCTTTGGATGTTTTAGGAAGTCCTGTGACAAAGTCCATAGTGATGTTTTCCCATTTCCATTCGGGTATGAGTAATGGTTGTAACATCCCCTTAGACTTCTGTCTCTCAGCTTTAACTTGTTGACAAACCAAGCATCGAGAGACATATTCAGCAACATCTCTTTTCATGCCATCCCACCAAAAGTAATCTTTCAGGTCCCTATACATCTTCGTGCTTCCAGGATGAATAGAGAATGATGAACTATGAGCCTCATCCAGCAGCTCCTTCTTTAATTCGGGGATGGGAGGAACACAAACCCAATTCCTGAACTTTATTATCCCATCACAATCAAGGTTGAATTCAGGAACATTTCTCACCTTCTTTTGTAACTTGACATCTTCTTTCTGTGCCTCTTTAATCTTCACATGTATAGATGGTTGAACATTCATTTGAGAAAGATAATATTTTTCCCCTTCCATTATAATTCCAAGATCCATCCTTTGTAAATCCATAAATATTGGATCTTTTGTGATCCTCATCATGGATAAACTAGCATGGTCTTGTCGACTTAATGCATCTGCCACCTTGTTTGCTTTCCCAGGGTGGTAATGGATTGAGCAATCATAATCCTTAATCAGCTCCAACCATCTTCTTTGACGCATATTCAAGTCCTTTTGTGTGAAAATATACTTTAAACTTTTATGATCAGTATAAATATCACACCTTTCACCATAAAGGTAATGCCTCCAAATCTTTAATGCAAAGATTACCGCAGCCAACTCCAAATCATGTGTTGGGTAATTTTTCTCATGGATTTTCAACTGTCGTGAGGCATAAGCTATCACCATATCATTTTGCATAAGAACACACCCCAATCCCTTCTTGGATGCATCACTGTAGATCACAAACCTTTCTCCACTACAAGGCAGTGTGAGCACAGGTGCACTGGATAACCTTCTTTTCAACTCCTTGAAATTCTCTTCACATTCCTCTGTCCAGACAAACTTAACTCCTTTCCGAGTCAACTTGGTGAGTGGATTAGATAATCGTGAAAAATCTTTTACAAAACGTCGATAATATCCATCCAAACCAAGAAAACTTCAGATCTCAGTTACTGTTGTTGGTCTCGACCATCTTTCGATAACCTCTATTTTTGCTGGATCCACAGATATCCCCTCTTTTGAGATTATGTGACCCAAAAATGAAACTTTTTGAAGCCAAAATTCACACTTGGTAAATTTGGCATAAAGCTTCTCCTTTCTCAGGGTCTTCAATATAATTCTCAATTGATCTTCATGCTCTTCCTTGCTCTTTGAATAGACAAGAATATCTTCTATAAAGACTACCACAAATTGATCAAGATAGTCTCTAAAGACTCTATTCATTAGATCCATGAAGATAGCAGGGGAATTAGTAAGACCAAATGGCATCACTATAAATTCATAGTGTCCATACCTTGTACGGAAAGCTGTCTTTGGTATATCCTCCCTTTTGACCCTTAATTGATGATACCCTGAACGAAGATCAATCTTGGAAAAGTATTGAGCTCTGCGTAGTTGGTCAAATAAGTCATCAATGCGTGGGAGAGGATATTTGTTCTTGATAGTGATCTTGTTAAGTTCTCGATAATCAATGCAGAGTCTCATTGATCCATCTTTCTTCTTAACAAATAGAACAGGTGCTACCCAAGGTGACGCACTAGGGCGTATGAATCCCTTATCAAGATTCTCTTGGAGTTGCTTCTTCAATTCTTGCAACTCAATTGGGGCCATTCTATAAGGTGTCTTTGAAATTGGCAAAGCGCCCGGTACGAGTTCTATTGAAAACTCAACTTCACGATTTGGTGGAAGACCTGGTAATTCCTCCGGAAAGACATCATCAAACTCCCGTACAATGGGCATATTCTTAATCGTGAGTTTCTCACCAACCATTTGAGATAAATAACCTTCATTTAGTGGAATCAATACCCATAAGATGGAAGAAATTTCCACTGGAAGGTTATGTTCATCCTTGCATTGGTATACGATCGTAGATTGATCTGGAATATGAAATGTGACTTCCCTTATTTGGCAATTGATATGAGCTCCATGTAGAGAAAGCCAATCCATGCCAAGAATCACATCAAATTCCACTAAAGGAAGGATCACAAGATTTGCAGGAAGCACTTTCCCACAAACTTCGATCGGAGAAGAATTATAAACTTTTGATGCGACTGTTGTGCCATTAGGTGTTGTCACACCTAACTAAACATCTAATTGTTGAGGTAATACGGTGATACCCTTAGAAAATTCTTTAGAAATAAAAGAGTGGGTGGATCCAGAATCAAATAAAACATTTTCTACTTTAGAGTGGATGATAAGTGTACCTTTCACCACTTCGTTATCGTACTCCACATCGCTGATAGAAATTGCATGTGACTTTCCTTTGTCTTTAGCCTTAAGATTTTGTTGACGTCGACCATCATCATCAAACCTTGGATTTGGGCATTGATTGGCATAATGCCCCATCTCCTTGCACTTGGAACATTGAAGTATAGTAGGTTCATTCTGTGTATCCCTTCCTTTGTTTGCATCATTAGACATCTTCTTCCCATTATCACGGCATTCAAATGCCCAATGACCTTCCTTTCCACATTTAAAACATTTACTTGTCCCTTTAAGACAACTCCCTCCATGTTTCTTTCCACACTTTGAGCATAAGGAAAAGCTCATCTTCTTTTCCATGTGCTCTTTATATTTTTCTTTGAATTCCATCTTCCTCTTCTTATCAAACCCATGTGACTGATGGGTTACTCCAATCTCCATCTCGACTTTGAGAGCACATCGAACGATTTCCTCGTAGCTATTGAAGTCCCTTATGGCTAACGCCCTTCGAAGACTTGGTTTTAAGCCACTAAAGAATTGATCGATCTTACTCTCAGGTTGGATAATAATACCAGAAGCGTACCTTGCAAGTCTTGTAAAATTTGCTTCATAGATACTAACAGATTCATCATCCCTTTGCTTCAGTTCAAGGAACTCTTTCTCTATCTTTGTTCGGAGAATACGAGGGAAGTATTTATTGAAAAATAAGTTCTTGAACTCGTCCCATTCCATAGACTCAATTTCATCCCTTTGCCTCGTATTCTTAATAAGATTCCACCATTGATCAACATCTCCTTCCAAACGATACACTGCTAGGATGACTTTATCATGCTCAGAACATTGATGAACTGAAAATATCTTTTCAGTAGTACTAATCCATTGTTCAGCAACTAATGGATCAGTAGACCCGCTGAAAGAAGGTGGACGCTGCCTCATGAAGGATTCAACAGAATGTTGCTCCTTCCTTTGCTCGTTTGGAAGTCCTGCATGATTCATAGCTTGAGAAAGTTGTGTGAGCATGGCTACATGATTTTGCATTCCAGCTCCCATATCGTTTGGTTGATCAGGGGGACAATCATTTCATTTACCATCGCATTCTGCATTAACACGGTTCCTTCGGGTTCCAGCCATTGACTAAAACCAAGAAGAATAGTGTGAGCAACACTAATTATAATAGGAAAACCACATAATTCAAGAATAAAATTTTCATGCTTAAGGTCTTATCCTAGGTTATTCAAGGACATTTCTAAAACACTAAGATTGTGTTCTATGCTTAGACTTATCCTTAGGGTTCTTACTAAGGCTTTCACATCCTAGTTTCCAAAGGTTGACTATAACCTCCCTCTGATACCAACTATAACGACCCATACTTTACATACATTGTTAATACTTCAAAATTGAAGCACACTTATTACAACATATGACAAAACCACAAAGGACCGTATAGGTATAGTGTCTTTAGAAACTGGGAAACATAAACAACTGGTTCATAAATCTTCTACAGTGTCTCCCATTTATTTCATCATATCTAGGGTCCCTTTTAGCATATTCTACTTAATATCCATCTTCCTGACCTGGGGAAAAGAAAACATAAAAGGGTGAGCTCAAATGCTCAGCAAGGGAAAATAAAGGAAATAAAAATCATATCATATCTTTTTGAAAATTTAAAACCTGCAAAAGAGATCATAATATCTTATCATGGAATAAATCATAGAAGTGAAAATGAGATCCCCATAATCATAACATAAAACTTGAAACTTTGTGGCATGCACACATAATCATGGAAAATCATTTCTTGTTAGTCATGACTCATTGCCAAGACTATCTTAGTGGACAAAGTCCCTTTCTGAACCGAGTCACCCTCGTTCCAGTCCTGTTTTACTGAACCGGTATAACCTACCGTTCCAGCCATGTCTATCTAATGAGATATAAAATCTTTACCCAATACATTGGAGGGAGATATAGGTCCCACCCATCTTATAATGAATCCTTTCTTATGTGTGCCACATAATCATAAACCATACATCATAGCGTAACCCATGTAATAAAAATGGGATTCTTAAACAACATGACATCATAAAACAATTCATATAAGATAAAGGAATTCATAAAAATAATTCCATCACAACATAATCAAATCAATGTTATAATAGGGATAGAAACAGAACCCTATATTATCTTAGATGGAATTTTTTTTGATAAAACACTTGAACTCCATTCTTGAGGAAAATATCCTTTCTTCTTCAAAAAAACTTTTCCTTTCTTAACATGTCATACAATTTTAAACTAAAAGAAGTTGATTAAAAATAAACTTGAATACTTTTAAAGGAAACTTCTTGGAAATAATGTTTTAGAAATCCATTCATGCCGTATAAGTTAAAAAAACATTGTTCATACTTTTGTCGGAAAAGTCAAAAAGTACCTCGTACGAAAAACGACAAAAGAGTCCTTTCATTTCTTTTAATATAAACTCACAGAAGGGTAAAAATGGATTTAAACAATTGTAGGTGGATGGAAATAATATTACATATTTATGAAACATGGATTTGGATGATAAAATACACCCCAGTAAATACTTACGAATAAACAATCTCGGATAAAAATGAGATTGTGATATTTCCCTTACCTTAGGTCCAATTTGCTTTGTACGTGTCCGAAGCTCCTGTATAATGGTTTAAATAATGTTATTGACTTATTACAGAATCCTATATATTGATATGATATCATATATGGTCATATTCTTAGCTTCTTGATAGTAATATTTCATTGTTACTTGTTACTCGGGTCTTTATTGCCTTTTGTTCTTATGCGTGTTTTGCCGAATACATTCTTATTCTTCTTTTAAGGTTATAGATACCTTATATCCATAATGGTATTAGTGTAACATATATAATATTTATTCATTCAATTTATATAATTACTATGTAATGATGATCATGTAGAACGAGTCGCATCACATCGTGGAGACGGTATTCCGTACGTACGCACGAGTGATGATATCGTTCCTATGATCGTGGAACTGTATTGGAGTATATATATATATTATTTCAGTATCAATATTACTTTATAATAATAATAAATAGTTACTCATTACACCATTATACCCATCCTTGTAAAGTGATGGTGGAAAATAGATTACACCACGGCGTGGAGACGGTATTCCGTACGTACGCACGCGCGGTGATTTCATTTTTCCGTAGGATGGATAGAAGGTGAATTAGGGTTGATTAATAATTATAATAACATATCAGTATGTAAGTAATACTGATGTTATTACTTTATCATGAAACAACTAAAGAAGAAGAAGTTGAAGAAGAAAGAAATTGAAAAGATCGGTAATGGATATTACCTCTTCTTTGGAACGCTTCTTTGAATCCTTCACTTAGGGAACTAATATTGGTCTTTTAAGAAGACCAGGACCTCTAGGATTATTCTAGGGAAGTGTAGAGGAGAAAATGGCAGGGTTTGGTCGAGCTTGAGTGCTCAATTTGGTGTGAGGAGGATGGGGAGGAGGAGCCCTTTTATAAGGGAGGAGAGGGGCACCTTAGGAATATCTCAAAATATTATTTTATATTAAAGTCAAAATCGGTTTATAATGGTTCCAAAGGGTCTTATTTCGAAGATAAAGTGGGGAAGGGTCGAAATACTATCAACCAATAGGATTTAGACAAGTTTAGGGTATTATTTTAACCTTATCAATTAGATTTAACTCTAAGTTAATTAATTTAACTTTTACCGTGTCTTTTTGTTTTCTTTCACTATATGGTTAATACACTTACTATAACATGCCAAACGAACCCCAAATTGTTTATTATTAATATATATATCCTTATCTAAGTCATTTGGCCGAACCTTAGATTTTTAGGAATAAAATAACAATTAATAATATAATATTTTATTTAAAAACTATTTTGTGTCAATTTTGACACTATTTGATATATGATTTTTGTGAAAGTCATAACAGAATTATATGTTCGAACCAAGTTGATTAAATCAACATTAATATATCATAGTAACCTATAAAATTATTGGAATTCATAAAAAGTCTCAAATTACATTTATTTTGGTGTTTTAACATCAATTATGTCAATATTTCATTAATAAGATAATTACTACATCATCATTGTGTCATAAATAAATTAAATTATTTAATGTCTAAAAATTACAAATAAAATACCATTATGTAGGAAATCTTTTTAGATTTCTAATGAATATTTATAGTCGAATATATCTTATGTACAAACCCATATTAAAAATGATTTACTTATTAAACTTTGATTTTAACTATTTTAACCCTTCTTTAAATAAATTAATAATAAATGTCCTAATCTAATCCAAGTGGGCCTAAATGGTCATATTTTATTCCTAAGTTTGTTTTTGGTCGAATGACACTTGTCCAATAGAATTAGGACATGTGTTAGGGTAATATTAATATCATATTTACCCTTAGTTACCCTATTTACTATTAACCGCGGTAAAAAAGTAAAAAGTTACTATTCACCAAAAAATTATTTTTATCTCATTGAACCACATTTTACTTACTGATATCAACCGTGTCTGTCGGATTTCTGAAATTCCTTTCACAGAAGCGGTAAAATTAAGTTTTATGCAAAATTCAGTTTTTAACCTACCACTTAGTGGTTTCACTATTCATCAAAAATTGAAAGTTTTCAGAAAAATACCAAAATTTCACCCTGGGCTAATTTCGATATTCTGAGTCCAAAAATGAAGTCCATTTTGAAAAATAAAATTTATAAAATTTCAAAAAGTGGTTATTACTATTCATAACGGCTAGTTTTAATAATATTTTAATAGCATATCGTTGTTTAGTGAAACTCGGTATTGCGTACGACGCAAGCTATCGAGGAAGGTCGCGATTGCGTGTAAAGAAAGCCAAGCAAGTGTTGTGTAGAAAAAGATTCCTTTGATGATTTATATATCATGAAAGTCTCGGGTGTTACATTGGAGAAGGCCCCACGAACTCATGAACAACCTAGAAATATCAAGTAGGGGTTTCTCATGACCAAAACAAGAAACAAAGGAAATAAAGGAAAGATTATAGAAGGTGGAAGCCTCGGAAAGTTCCCCCTCCAATAACTCAACAACGAGGTATCCATCTACCCTAACAGTACATCTGGGTGCCAGTATTATTGCAATAATTCTAGGAAGGCTGGGGTTAACAATGATCTCCAGTGAACCAGTTAGTGCTTCCTTGAAAGATTTATCCCCACATCACCCAAAGAAGACACCCTATATTCCCCTTGTGTTGGAGAGCATCACATCGTTGAGCGATCATTCATAGGAATCAACGAAGAAGGAAGAGTGACACCGTGCACAAGGAGTGTGTTGGGAGAGCTGTTTGGATCCATTTTTTGGTTCTTAAGAGAAAGAAAACCATAAATAATGAAGGAAATACCATCAATTTAGAATGAACAGATCCAAAACCAGCAAGATTTGATATGGTTTTAATTGACCATTAATGGTGGATCTTATCAAATCCACATGGTAGACACATTTTTAAGGGTCTAAACTTTTAATAAATGGAAGATATAATTATCCTCCTTTAAAAAGGATTTTAATTCCATTAATTAAGGATTTAAAAAAAATCAATAAAAAATACATCAAAAGGGAACAACTAGAAATTCTGGAACATGATACTGTTAGGTGTAACCATTAGAAGCTATCAGTAGGTGCTACCACCAGTGTACTACTACCAGGTGCTATAGCTAGTGTGATATCATCAGGTGGTACCTCTAGTTTTATACCATTAGGTACTACCTCTAGTGTGATACCATTAGTTTTTACCATCATTATGCTACTATTAGGTGCTACCACTAGTGTGCTACCATCAGGTGATGCCTCCAAGTACTACCACTAAAGTGCTACCATCAGGTGCCACTGCTAGTTTGATACCATCAAGTGTTATCAACAGTGTGCTACCATTAAATGCTACCATCTGGTGCTACTGTCAACCTTTAAAAAATCCCTTTTCCCTCCAAAACACCATCATACTCATCCATTCCTCCTTTAAACACCATTAGACTTCTCCAGGATACCTCAATCAGTATATTTCCCAAAAAGTAACAGGTCGAAAGGTCTAATCCATTACATCAGATACCTCTCAAACTATTCCATCCACAATAATAAAAACCAACTAGGAATGAAATATGGAATAGGTCCAAACATCCATACCTCAAGATACCTCTCAAGAATCTCGTTACATTTGAAACACTACTGCTAACGAAAATCACCAACCAAACCAAAATGTTCACAACACCCTGCACAAACACCACATTTCCATATCTGCCTCCATATGGGCCAAGCCAAAAACTACCAAAAATATCATAGAAGAGATCCCCAAGCACATAAATCAAGAAATTCTCTCTCCCATGTCAAGATACTATCCACTTTATGTGGCACTAAATCACCCACATAGTTTTAATCATGTTATAGTATAACACATCTTAACTTGGAATCATGTTTTCCCTAATTTTTATGCGTTGAAATATTAATCACACATCATAACAATAAGGAATACAAAAATTTCATATAAAATAGAATGGTCAAAACATCACATAAAATCACAACAAGGAAAGAAAAAGCTTAAAATGACTCAAAACAACTTCGGGTACTAGGCACACTTCTGAGACTCATGCTCCAAAGTACTCACATCTAGGCCATCATGCCTCCAGAATATACAAGGCAAGGGAATTATTCATCCTCATATTACCTTCTATAAATGATCATGGATCTCTACTGGTCACTCCATGAATGTCGCATCATCCTCGATATATAACTCTTCCCAGTCAATGACATGGGAGTCATCATAAAGATATAGATAGAGTTGAGAGATGTGGAAAATTCCATGGATTCGGTCTAGTCATGAAAGAAGTTCCAACCTATAATTCACCTTTTCAACATGCCTAAACACCTCTAAGGGACTAATAAAATAGGGTGAGATCTTGCCCCCCATTCTAAATGTAAGATCTCGACCTTTTCTGGAGTCATCTTGGGCGCATTTTCAGGTACTTTTTGAAGCTTTTAAGTACCTTTAACTTGTAGAAGTGTCTTGGGGCGAGTTTGGGTGAAAATTTAAGGAACACTAAAGGAAATTGGTCTATTCACGATTTTCACATGGTTTAAAAAACCATGCGACCAAACCATACCAAACGTGCAAAACTGGATAGAGAGGTCCACATGGTTTGCACATGGTTTGACAAACCGTGCAACCAAACCATGCCAACTGTGAAAAACTGGACATATGGGTCCACACAGTTCATGCATGGATTTCCCTAATCATGTTCCTTTTCCCAAGAAACCGTGTGTGTTAGATTTTATTTCCAAAAATACTTTTAAAAACCTCTCGAACCCTCTGGACTTCCATATTTTCGAACTTGGCTCAGGTTTGATGAATTCTAGGTGTTTCCAAAATCTTCTGGAGAGATTATAAGGTGATCTAAACACTGTTCTTCAAGATTGAAATCCCTAATTGAAGATCTACTCTCCTCCTGGTGAGTGGATTTCATCCTGATGCTTATTTCATTCTTTCTCTTATCTTTTCTAGATCTTTTCAAGGAAGATATCCACCATTTGCTTGGATCTAAACCCATGAGTTAGGATATAGATCTAGGATTGTATATCTAGATCTATATTTGAAATATCTTGATGATTTTGATCTTATTTTCACTTTAGGTATTTAGATCCAGATCTTGATCGGCGACGTTGTGCCGCTCGAATTTTGGGGATTTCTGTTGGGCCAACTTCTCTCAATAAACTGAGGTGGGTGGTCTAAATCGAACTCAAATAGTCTTGATTTTGATATGTGTATGATTTTATGAATTTTATAGATTTCCTTGATAATTGAATTCCTAAATTGGAGTAATTAGGAACATGGAATTTACTTGTGATTTTCCTTGGTGGTTAATTGATAATTGATCACCGAACAAACAAAGGGGGGTTTCCAAAATTGATATTTGTTTTGAAGATTGATTTTGGGTTGAGATATTATCTTAAGATATTGAATTATTGTAATAAGATAATTAATTGGGGGGAATTAATTATGGAATTATGTTTGTCTATGTAAGATATTTAATTGACAGAATTAATTACATGCCAAGATGTGATCAAAGATAATTAATTATGATAATTAATTACGACATGTTGAGATTTTGTATGGATAATTAATTGTGAGGAATTAATTATGGAATGAGAATGATATTTATTGATTAATTAATTGATGAATTCATTAATGGGTATGTTCTTAGTTAATTTTTGAGTTTACTAATGGCCTTTGAAATGTTTAAATAATCGTTGGATTAGTAATGGGATAATGTAGAAAATTCTTATTATTTAAAGAATGATTAAATGGATGAGATTTTTTGGTGCTAGGCATGGCATCCTAGATCGATCAGAAGTTGGGACATAGACATGGAATTCCTCCCCAATAGTTATCTAAGCTTGAGATTATGGGGTTCCAGGAATGACGACCTACACCGAATAAGGAAAGGAGTGCTAGCCATGACGACCTACACTCAATAAGATTTGGGTTGCTAGGCATGATGACATACACCCAATGAATGATGTTTCAAATGGGATTTGAGGTGCTAGGAATGACGACCTACACCAAATTAATTATAATAATGAATGTTGATTAAAATGGGAAACATGAATTGAATTGGTCTAATGTGATGATCAAATATTAAATAAAAATTTTATAACTGTTTAAATTATGCATTTTATTTATTGATTCATAAATCTACATGCACTATCTTTTGACTTGACTCATTTTAGAAACCGTTGGTGGTTGACTTCTGAGTTGTACTCACACCCTATTTAGGCTTCCTGATCGGCACCCGAGCAGACTTTGTTCTTGTAGGACAGGATATGGGAAAGGCCCTGGGATAAGTTTCTGTTTGGGATTGGAGTATGGGAGAGGGAACCGGATGCAGTTTGGGACCTATTTCTGAGTTGTTGTGTCTTTACTTTGAGTTGCATTGTTGACACTTGGAACTTGAATTTTCATAGCATATTTTACCTTTAAGATGAGTATTGTATTTTATAGTTTTTATTATCATATATCATGGTATTGTTCTGGTTATTTATACGCTTCCGTACATGGTTATTTTTATTTTCATCTGCTGGTTTTTATTCTGATAATAGAGGGTATATTCTCCCTAAGTCTGACTTACCAGACCCTCATTGCTAGTCGACACCCTATGGTGTATGGGGAGGCGCGCTTGATGGCATGTGGCCAACTGGCTCAAGGCATCATTCTGTGGCTCCTGGGTTGGGACGTCACAAAGTGGTATCAGAGGAGTTTTCTGTTCTTTCTTCTTCTTTTGTCTTACTGTTTTGTGAAAGTTATACATGATACTAGGAAAAGTCGAGGCTTGGTAATGAGCTCATGCATGGGAGTTGAAAACCCATGTACATGGGAAAATCTAAGTACTCAGGGTGGGATTTTTGTGATTTCTATTTGTTGTTACAGTTGGATATTATTTCACCTTGGGTTATGCAATTTTTGTGTGATGTGATATTTATTTTGAAAGTTGTTGAATTTTGATTCATGGCCTAAAGAGGCACGATACTTGAGTCTGCATACATCATTCTAGGAACTCAGGGTTGTTGTGACATGCATCTTTCTACACACTCAATGGAAAATGGGTTATGGGTAAGTTGTTGAGCTTGAACTATTTTTACTTATTGTGATATTGAAATAATGATTCAAAATTAGAATAAATGGGTGTCTAACAAGAACCCTCATTGATTAAATGTATATAATTAATTAATTAATTGTTGAATTAATTAATTAGAGATTATGTGATTAATTAATGGTTTAATTAATTAATGAGAATATATGTAACCTTGTTAACCAAGACCTAGGAGTAATATGGTTAAGGATTGTGATAAGGACTCAATGACGACTATGTGGAGAGAAAAAGGGGAAAGGAAATGTTGAAACTTTTTGTGTTAGTTTCTCATTTTACATAAATGTTATAAGGTTGCATTATGAGACCCGAGACATGTGTCTAGATTTAGAGGGGTATTCCTCCATGATGCTTTTTGAGGGAGAAAATGAGGGGTATGGATTGGAATGAAATTCCAGAAAGGGAACTGGGGGAACCATTGGTGCAAGATGAGGAAAAAGAATAGCATTTCTGAGAAAAATTTGCTCGTTTCATGAAATTCATGGAGAGAGACCTAAGGAGGGTTCAGAAAAACATGTCTGAGTTGACAAGGGAGTTTAAACTACAACACCCTATTACTTTTACTAGAGAGGGTGGAACTGAGGGAGATTAATTATGGATTGAATCCATAGAGGTGATACATGACCATTTGGAGACTACGACTGAGAGGAGGGTCAAGTTGGATGCTTATATGATACGGGGTTTAGCGAAGCGCCGGTGGGACATTCATGTACAATCTAGACAGACTAATAGTATATTATGAAATGAATTTCTTGAGAATTTATTAGAGAACTTCTATCCAGAATCACTGAGGCAATATCAGGATTTATAGTTTATACATCTAACACAAGGAAGCATGCCAATAATAGAGTATGCTGAATGTTTCACAAATTTAAAATGTTTTTCTCCAGATTTTGTGGAAAATAAATATTCTTTGGAAAAATGATTTCAGAATGAACTTAAGTGTGAAATTAAGTCCCAATTGAAAATCTTTAGGCTGAATAAATTCTCATATTTGGTAAATTAGGATCTTATTTTAGAGGGGAACCTAAAGGTGGCTTGCAATACAGGACAGGTAGCTGGACGATTATGGAGTGTGCCTTCTGAGAGCAGGAAGCACCATCACGAGAACCTTAGTTAGGACAGTGTAAAGAAAGGTGGACAATCAGGAGGAACAATTTCACCGAATCTTTCTCATGTGATTTTCCACCAGTGTGGTAGGTAGGGACACTATCATACACATTGTCCTTGACCACTAGTGGAGTGCCGATTTTGTGTCAAGATGGGACACCTGTAGAAGTTTTGTAGGAAGTAGCGACAGACTGGTGCCGAGGGGGTAGGTACTCAGAGTCAGAGTGTGGGAAGGGGGTATTGTACACCATATAGGTCTGGAAGCTAGAGTTCAACTAGCAGAGGCAGTAGAGGCAGTGGAAATGGTGCTTCAGGGAATGAGCGCCCATATCAGTAGAGTGGTGCTGCTTAGGGGAGTCAAACAACACCACATGGAAGAGGGACATGCAGTTTGAGGATCCAGAGTGTTTATCCTTGAGGTAAATATTTGAAAGTGGGGAGACACCTTCATACTAGAAAATAGATTAGGATGAGATCGTCTATTTGAAAAATCAGGTTGTTGTGTCTACGAGTATGTGAGAGGAACTCATGCGATAATTTCTTACTTCAAGGTGGGCAGTACATCTTGAGGTGACAAAAATGTACAGTGAACTTCGATGATAGATTTTGTGGCCAGGTATGAAAAAGGAGATAACAGGGTTTGTAACGAGATGTTTCACATATCATCAGGTGAAAGCAAATTATCAACGAACTGGAGGCCTATTACAGCTGTTACCTATTATAGAATGGTAGTGGGATGACACGACTATGGATTTCATGGTAGGATTTCAAAGACTCATAGGAATAATGATACTATTTGGGTCATTTTGGATCAGCTAACGAAGGTAGAACACTTCTTTCCTATCAAGGAAACCTTTCTAGTAGATAAGTTGGGAGAACTATATGTGCGAGAGATAGTTACTTTGCATAGAGTTCCACATACTATAGTTTCAGATCACGATTCATGATTTACTTCATGCTTTGGACATGGATTACAAAAGGCGCTTGTTACATAGGTTCTGTTATGTATGACCTTCCACCCACAAACAGTTGGGCAGTCCGAGTGTACCCTATAGGTGTTAGAGGATATGCTGCGAGCATGTGTGGTTGACTTTAGTGGTTATTGGGAGAAGCACTTGGATTTAGTGAAGTTTTCTTATAACAATAGTTATTAAGAAACTATACATATGGAACCATATGAGGAAATTTATGGTAGACCTTTTAGATCACCACTATGTTGTTTAGAGGCGGGTGATCCAGAGCTATTGGGACCAAGTCTCGTTTAAGAGACATCAAAGCATGTACAGTTGATTCAGAAATGTATGGATACAACTCATAGTAGATAGAAGTATTATGCGTATAGAAGAAGATAAACCCCAGAGTTTATAGAGGGTGATCGTGTATTCCATCGGGTGTCTCCTATATTGGGTCACCACATGATACAGAGGCAGGGCAAGTTAGCACCCAGGTTTGTGGGACCATTTGAGGTGCTGGAGAGAATTGGGCTGGTGGCGTACCAATTAGCAGTTCCACAAATATTCAGAGCTCTGAATGAAGTTTTCCATGTGTCACAACTATGATGGTATCAACCAGACCCTTCTCATGTGATTGATGTGAAGGAAGTGGACCTCGAGATATATGCATCCTTTGAGAAGCATCTGGTATGTATGATGGGTCGTAGCGAGAAAGTGTTATGGGGAAAGACCGTGCCATTAGTTCATGTGTTATGGAAACATGGAAGTGTTCAAGAGGAAACTTGGGAATGAGAAGCAGACATGAGGGCTCAATGGTCCAATATTTTTGGCCTAGAATCTTAGAGAAGTTCAGGAGTGCAGTTCATGGACAAGCTGTTATAAGGTGGGGAGATTGTAAGATCTCAACCTTTTCTGTAGTTATCTCAGAAATGTTTTTAGGTAATTTTTGAATCTTTTAATTACGTTTAACTTGGATTAGTGTCTTGGGGTGCATTTGGGTGAAGTTTTAAAGAAAAAAAGGACAGTGGGCTATGAACAGTTTGAAAAACCGTGCGACCAAACCGTGAAAAGCATGCGGAACTGGATAGAGAGGTTCACACAGTTTGCACATAGTTTGAAAAACCGTGTGACCAAAATGTGAAAACTATTCCAAAATGGACATAGGGGTCTGCATGATTAGTGTACGTCTTTCCCTAACTGTGTGCCTCTACCCAAGAAACTATGCACACATGATTTTAATTCTGAAAATCCTTTTAAAAACCACTTGAACCCCCAACACTTCCATATTTTCGACCATGGCTCAGGCTTGATGAATTATAGGTGTTTACAAAGCCTCTATAAGAGATTAAAAGGTGATACGAACACCGTTATTTGAGATTAAAAGCCAACATTGAAGATATTATCTCCTCCTAGTGAGTGGATTTGATCCTGATGATTCTTCCATTCTTTCTCTTATCTTTTATAGATATTTTCATGGAAGATCACCAAAATTTTCTTGGATATAAACCCATGAGTTAATATATAGATCTAGGATTGTAGATCTATATCTATATTTTCAATATCTTGATGCTTTTGATCTTATTTTTGGTTTAGGGATTTATATCAGGATCTTGATTGACGATGTTTTGCTGCTTAGATTTTGGGGATTTCCTTTAGGTTAACTTATGTTAATAAACTAAGGTAGGTGGTCTAAATCAAACTCCCATAGTCATGATTTTAATATGTGTATGAGTTTATGAATTTTCTAGATTCCATTGATAATTTATTTCTTAAATTTTATTAATTAGGAATATGGAATTGACTTGTGATTTTCCTTGGTGGTTAATTGATAATTGATCACAGAACAAACAAAGGGGGGTTTCCCAAATTGATTTTTGTTTTGGATATTGCTTTTGGGTTGAAATATTGTCTTGAGATATTGAATTGTTGTAATAAGATAATTAATTGTGGGGATTAATTATATAATTACATTTGGCTATGTAAGATAATAAATTGAGAGAATTAATTTTGTTCCAAGATGTGATTAAAGATAATTAATTGTTATAATTAATTATGACATGTTAAGATTTGATATGGATAATTAATTGTGAAGAATTAATTATGAAATGAGAATGGTATTTATTGTTTAATTAATTGATGAATTAACTACTGGATATTTTCTTAGTTAATTGTTGAGTTAACTAATGGCCTTTTAAATGTTTAAATAATTAAAGGATTAGTAAAGGAATAATGTGGAAAATTATTATGATTTAAATAATGATTAAATGATTGAGATTTTGTGGTGCTAGGCATGGTATCCTAGACTGATTAGAAGTTGGTACTTGGACATGGAGTTCCTCCCCAATAGTTATCCAAGCTTGAGCTTATGGGGTGATATGCATGATGATCTACAATGAATGAGAAAAGGAGTGCTAGGCATGATGACCTATACTCAATGAGATTTGGGGGGTTAGGCATGACGACCTACACCCAATGAATGAAATTTCAACTGGGATTTGGGGTGCTAAGCCTGGAGACCTACACCAAATGAATGATAATAATGAATGATAATTAAAATGGGAAACCTGAATTGAGTTTTACTAATGTGATTATTAAAGATTAAATAATAATATGATAACTGTTTAAATTATGCATTGTATTTATTACTTCATAAATATACATGAACTATCTTTTGACTGGACTGATTTTAGACATCGTTGGTGGTGGCCTATTGAGTTGTAATCACATCCTATTTGGGCCACCTGATCGGTACCTAAGAAGACTTTTTTGGTGTATGACAAGATAAGGGCAAGGCCCTGGGATAAGTTGCTGTTTGGGATTTGAGAATGGGAGAGGGAACCAGATGCAATTCGGGTCCCATTTTGGAGTTGTTGTGTCTTTACTTTGAGTTGCATTGTAGATACTTGGCACTTGCATTTTCATTTCATGTTTTACCTTTCAGTTGAGTATTTCATTTTCTTGTTTTGACTATCATATGTCATGGTACTGTTCTGGTTATTTATACGATTCTGTACTTGGTTATTTTTATTTTCTTCCTCTGGTGTTTTATTCTGATTACAGAGGGTATAGTCTCCCCAATACTGACTTACCAAACCCTCACTGCTAGTTGAAAACCTCTGGCGTATGGGGAGGCACGCTTGAGGGCATGTGGCCAACCGGCTCGGGGCACCGTTCAGTGGTTCCTGGGTTGGGACGTCACACCAAACCTCCATTTCCCACTTTGAGGGAAAAAATTTAAAAACATGTGGTATGCGACCTCAAACTCCAAGGGCCTCCTCCTATGATATAAATAATAATTATTCCTACCCTACAATATATTCATCATCACTCAAACCAACTAAAACTTCTTTATTGTTCTCTTCACCACATTGGGTCCAAGAACTATTGACTCCCTAACCTCAGTCCAACACAATGGAGAATGAAAAATCCACTCATGTAAAGCCTCAAATGTGGTCATGCCAATGGATGAGTGATATATTTTGTTGTAGGAAAACTTAAACAAAGGATTTTTTTCCCAAGATCTTCCAAAGACCATGATACAGACTCACAACATATCCTCCAACATCTGAATAGTTCACTCCACCTGTCCATCTGTTCGAGGGTAGAAAATAGTTCCAAGTGATCACTAAGAGTCAAAATCCTGACGCAATCCTCTCTAGACCCATGAGGTAAAATGAACATCCTGGTTTGAGACAATGTACCTCAAGACTCTATGAATCCACATGACGTCATCCACACACCTCTTTTCTAAAACACCCACTGTACCCGACTCCTTGATCATTCAGAAGTGATCCAATTTCATCAACTGATCCACAATTACCCAGATATCATAAAAAACTCCCATATCTCAGGGTAATCCTATGATGAAGTTTGTTGAGTTGTTTTCCCATTTCCACTTGGTATCATCCATGGGATGAAGAAAACTTCAAATAACATGATTCCCAACCTTTAATTACTAGGAAACCATCCATCAAGACACAAACTCTACTACCACCTATTTCATCCCAGGCCACTAAAACTACATCCTTAGACCACATTAAATCTTAGATACTCCTGGGTGTACCTCTAAATTCAAGCTATAAAAATCATAGAGGAATCCTTCACACATTATCACTAGAACAAACAACATCCCATGAAACAACATCCATTTCACACAATCCACCGACCATCCTTCCAGAGCATCACGTTGGCTAACATAATCACACATCAACTCTTCCTATGAGTCTCCACACTGAGACTCATCCACCTTCCATATCATAGAGGATTACACTGTCATATGAAACAAGAAACCACCACCATAAAAAAACCACAAATCTAAGTGTAGGGATTCCAAATCCTCCATTTCTTTCCAAGAAACCCCTGACTCTTGAACCACTTAATTAAAATAATTTCTTCTCAAAGCATTATCTACAACATTCCCCTTTCCTAAGGTATATGAAATTTTAAAATCATAATTGTGAAGAAACTCCATCAACCATAGTTTCCACATATTTAGATCACACTGAGAAAAATACACCTCAAAATCTTATGATACATAAAGAATAGAAAGAACCCCCCAATTCGATATTTTTACTAAAAATTTAGTGAAAAAACAACCACCGCTAGCTCCATATCATGCATTACATAGTTAAACTCATGGGCTTATAACCACCTAGACCCATAAGAGATCACATCCTTCTACAACATAAAAATGGATCCAAACACAAGATAAGAAGATTAAAAAAACACCTCAAACATCACCCCTTACTATATGATTTTAATCACTAGGTAACTGAAAAATATCCCATTTAGGTAGACAAATGCTTTCTGACACTGATAATTCCAAATAAAATCTTGGTCCTTCATAGTCAAATCTTTCATCATGGCCAAAATCCATGAGAAATCTGACATGAAACTATGGTAATAACCTATGAGAATAAGGAAAATTCAAACCTATACCATGTTATTAGGTATTAATAAATAAAAAACCTCCTTAACCTTTAAAGGGTCTACAAATACTTATTATTGGGACACTACATAAATGAGGAAATTCAACTCTCATGTCCATAACTTACATTTGGATAACTTTCTATAGAGCTGATGGCATCGAAGAACTTGAAGGATAACTTTGATATAATTAACATGATCCTCCTATAACCTTGAGTAGATAAATATGTCTTCAATTAACATGAATATGAACTGGTCTAAGAATTCATGCAACATGGAGTTCATGAGTCCCATAAACCCAAATGCTGATTTTTTTACACTGATCAACAATAAAAAAACCCAAACTTACCATACCTGCATCTGAAATCATTCATCAGGAAATCATAATCCTTCTCCCTCAACTGGTGATATACAGACCATAGATCAATCTTGGAGAACCAACTATCGCCCCTAAAATGTTCAAAAATATAATCGATCCTCAGAAGAGGATATCGATTCTTGATTATCACCTGGTTCAAACTCCAGTAGTCTATGCACAACCTAAGACTACCATCCAAATTCTTGGTGAATAACATTAGAGCACCCCACGGTGACACACTAGGATAAATTAAACCTTTTTGCATCAAATAAACTATCTAAATTATCAACTCTCATAACTTAGAGGGTGTATTATGATAGGGATCCATCAAAATCAGAGAAGCACTAGGTAGTAGATATATCCCAAAATAAACATTAAATCAAGGGGTTAACGTCACTACCTCAGAAAAAATATCCAAAAACTCCCTAAAAACCTTGGGAACCTCCTCTGTCATAGCCTCTTCTGATTCTATAGATAGATCAAATATCAAAGAAGGAAGGGGCTCCACACATCTACTATAATGACCCAAACATTTTAAATGATATCTATTTTATAAATAAATGCGTGTTATATTATATTATATAAGTATTATACATATAGTTCAAAAAGAGAAAAAACAATTTAGTTAATTATTAAAAAACATTACATTAGTCATCTATGAAACCAATGAAAATTCAAAACACTACAATTATGAAAAAAATAAAAAATAAAAAATAAAAAATAAAAAATGAGAAAATATGGATCAACCCAATCTGCTAGAATCATCACTCCCATGACTAAGACTATAGAAATAAAAAATATATTAATAAACCAATCAAAATCTTATAAAATTAAAATATATAACCATGAGATTAATTATAGTGAATAATGAGTAAAATAATTAAGTGGTATTTATAGAAGGTAATATGATAGTTGGGATAGTAACATGACTGTTGGTAATGGTAACCTGAGCATTGGAATAATAATTTAACCTGAAAATAATAAAGTGAGATACAAATAATATTTTTCATGGGTAATATAAGTAAATATAAATATTATAATTCCAAAAAATAAATATCATTATTAAAAAACTCAAATAAAATATAGGCACATTTTTAATAAACTGTACCTTAATGTATTTCATAAAAATCATATATTTTATATTAAAAATTAAAATTAAATATGTTAGAAATTTATTTTGAAAAAATTAATATCATATTTTAAATCATCATTTCAAAATTTTCCAACAGTTATTTTTTTTGGAATTTTTTTGAAATACATTAATTTTCAGGTGAATAGTGAAAATATAGTTTCTCACATAACTAGTGTATCTTAAATTACATCATCCATGATATAATAATAACCTAATAAATTATAGAACTTGATTTTCGGCCAATATATATTTAATTTCATAAATAATTCATTAAATATAATAAACTTAATTTCCAAACCTAAAAATCATTTTCCAAAACCAAAAGTCAAAATTGATCCCTTAAAATAATTTTTTTTTGTTTTTTCCACTTTCCTTTTTAATAAACTAAGTTAATTATAATTATAAAGAGTTTTAAAGTCCTAATACTATTATATTAAATTTATATAGGATGAATATTTTCAAAAACTCATTATTACAAGTTCTACCTTTGATATAATATTTTATTCTAAAAACACCCCTCTCCTGAAGTATACATAACCCCTATCCCTCCCCTTGGAAAACAACTCCTCCCTCACTTTCCAAATCCAAATTTCTAACAAAATACTTCATATAAATCCCATTAGAATACCTAGTAATTTTTTTGTATTAAAACAACTCCAAAAATTAAGGGAGTTTGGTGTCGTACAAGAGAAGCTACACTGAGGAAATAATAAGTTTCTATCAACCCTTCTCTCTTTTTTCCTCTTCTCTTTATTTTTTCACAATTCATTACAAAAAAATATTATAAAATTAATTAGGTAGTATTTTAACATTATATTAATTCTTTTAACCTACTAGAAGTATCATAATTATGACACATATAAATTTCATACTTCCCTTTCCCTCTTTTTCGACAATGTCCCATCAACGGTCGGTTAATCACCGATGATGATATTTACAATAATTTTATTTTCACCAAACCTATGGCTGGTTAAAATAAATTATTTATGATATATAACATTTTAAATATTGGTTTTTAATATTATTTAATTAATTATACTAATGTATAAATTATATTGAACAAAATAGTGAAATCGAAGTAAAACGGGAAATTTATAATTAAAACATGATATCAAAATATCTTTCCTTTCACCAAGGAAATTAAAAAATATAATAAAATTACTATAATTGATAAATAGTGACATAAATTAACATAATTAAATTATGTTTTAATGTTTTAATAAATCAATTTTTGTTATCCTGGAGGTGTAAAATAGATGAAATAACACGAGATTTAAGGTAAGGGGATTTTCGAACCCTATTAATTTTCTTTAGGTTATCCCTATTTCATGTAATTTTCAGAATGGATATTATTCTAATGTTCATTAACTATCCTTTAACTATTATTTTCTTCTAATTTTAGGTATATACATGTTTCCACATTGATTTATAATCCAAATACAAATATTTTCCAAAAATAAATTTCTTTCCAAAAACACATCTTCATCTCCTCTTGAGTTGTTTCTTCTTCACTCAAGAATGATATTTTTTATTCCAAATATTTTTTCCCTTATTCATTTGGAGACCCAAAGTTTATTAATGAAATCATGATTTATGAAATCCTTATGAAACCCATTCCTTCCATTAGTTATTTAATGATTATGACTGTTATATATTCTATGTGCTATGCATGATTATGTAAATATTATGATGTGAAGGGTGGGATTTTAATTATATATCCCTATAATTTATTGGGTAATGTGATGTATATCATGAGATAATGTGTATTATTTTTGAACACGATGCTATATTTTTTCACAATGGTGATGTAATGATTATGAACATATATTTGTGAACATAATTCTAGCTTTGTTCACAACTATGTGTGGTATTTGACCATTATGACACGATATTTTATTTTTATGCATCATCACATTCCATGCATTTATCAAAATTTTCCCTCACGATGTTGATGATGATCCTATTATTATGATATTATGGTGATGATTATGCTCACCCATTCTATGTTGACTCAAGTCTCTTATTTATTCTATGTTATCATTACCCTTACTAGGCTTTTATATCAACCCTTTCTTTGATGTATATGATCAGGTTAATGCATATACTAAGGATAAAGTGAGTGATTTTAAGTGGATAAATAAGAATTATTTTAATAATGTTTATGCATTATCATGTATAAGTGATGTATGATCCTAATTTTCCTAAGATACTAAACCTTTTGATCCTTGAATGTATAAAAATTATGTTTTTTATCTTTAAAATGATGTAATAGTCATGTAATAAAAATTGGGGTCACTATAGTTGGTATTAGAGGCATGGTTTAGTTAATTTGGGAATTAGATAATGTTAGTGACAACTCTTAGGACAAGTATAAGTGTAGGAAAAAAAAATCCAAAAACCCTTTTATTAGAAGATGTCTAAACAAAGGGATCCCATAAGATATAATTTTATACTTTATTTTCACATATAAATAAAATATTTATCCATGATTTGTTGACTAATGTTTTGTTAAAACGTTTTCATTTTTTAGAAAGTTGTGTGAATCAGGAGAAACTAGACCAAAAATACATGTGATGGCCACTGTAATGATTGTCCGAACGATATCCACAATTCCATGGGAGGAAGAGTTCATAAATTTATGGAAATTATTACCCAACCATCTCAGGTTATGGACAATAACATGAACCACATGGAATTGCATCCTTCTCCCAAGAAGTAGAAAAAATATATTGTGTATTTTATACAGAAACAACAACCAACATTTAGTGGATCTTCCAATCTATTTATCACAGAATAGTGGGTTAACTAAATAGAGAAGATATTTTCTATACTCCACTGTTCTGAGAAGGGGAAGGTGATTCTTTCTGTCTATCATTTAGATTCAAATTCTTATCAATGGTGGGATTTTATGGAGAACACGAATCTAAATGATGAAATAGAATATATGGAGTAGGAATTATTTAAGAAAATATTTCTCAATAAGTATTTCCAGTTAAATATTAGAACAAAGTTGGAGAGGCAATTTATTGATATGAATAAAAAGGAAGGTGAATATATCACAACTTACAAAGAGAAATTCACAATAATTGAAATATATTCCTTAGGTTTGGTTTTAAAAAATGATATCAAAATAGATATATTTTTTAGTGGTTTAAAATCACTCCTTATAAAGGCACTAACAATCTGAGACATCAAGATTTATGAATAAGTGGTTTGATGTGCCCTCAAAGTAGAGATAGAGTTTAGAGACTGGACCTTTGGACATGGGGATAGGAAGATAATAATGGAATTTGAAGCTAGTGGGTAAAATGAAAAAGTAAGAATGAGGATCCAACCACTCAAGTGTCAAAAATATGGGAAGAAGCCTCATGGGAATTCCTCAAATGAATGGGGAAATGATTTAAGTGTTGGAGAAAAGGCCAATAAGAACATGAATGTCAAAGATACATGAAGAATCCGGCCAACATGATGGAGGAAAGGAATTTGCACCCTAATACAAAACCCATGGTTCAATGCTTCAATTGTAGGGATCAAGGGAACTATGTAAGCTAGTGCACTAAACCACAGGTCCTTGAGGGTAATCAGCATCAGCAACCATCAAAGCCAAAGGAGAGAGGGGAATATTATTCCATCAATACTAATGAATTGGATCATGAAAATAAAGTTATAAAAGGTACAATTACTATTCCCTCAATAATGGAAAACGTTTTATTTGATTCTATTTATAAAAATTCCTTTATATCCTATAAGTTTGGTAGAACTGGTGAATTGAATCCTCGATACCTTAAATTAGAGATATCTATAAAAATCCTAGTGGTGTGATACTTGAAACCCAATTATTGGAATATTATCCTATTAGATAATATGGTAAGATTCTTCCAATGAATCTCATAATCCTCCCATAGTGTAATTTGATGCTATACTGAACATATATTGACTCCCATTGAATATATCACACATTTACTATTGGGAAAATGAAATCTATTTTCATATTTTGAACCATCCCATGATCCTCTATAAATACAAGGAAGACCATAAATATCCTTTAGAAAATCCATTAATGGTGTGGGTATTGATACCCTATGAATAAGCATACCTCAACCGAATGGTTGAGTCAAAGGAAGGTATCAACCTAGAGAAAATTCCCATTGTGAGGGAATACATAGATGTATTTCCTGAAGAGTTATCCAGACTTCCCCCATATCATGTTGTATAGTTCTCAATAGAACTTATACATGGATCCACTAATATCTCTAAATGACCCTGCAGGTTGGACCTTATTGAACCATATGAGTTAAAGAATCATCTACAAGAGTATTTGGAAAAAGGGTTTATACACCCTAGAACATCACCTTGGATCGTGACAGTTCTCTTTGTCAGGAATAACGACTGATCAATGTGGCTATGTATCGATTACAGGGAGATCAAAAAGATCACCATAAGGAAAAAATATAATCTAACATGGATTGATAACTTGTTTGATCAAATATGATGGACTCAATACTTCTCAAAGGTATATATTCATCCTATATATCATTAGTTTAAGGTTTTGATGGAAGATATTCAGAAGAAAACCTTCCGTACAAGGCATGGGCACTATGAGTTCATAATTATTCCCTTCAGACTTACTAATTCCCCTGAAATCTTAATGGATTTTATGAATAGATTATATAGAAACTACCTCAACAAATTTTTGGTAGTTTTTATTGATGATATTATCATTTACTATTGGATTAAAGAGGAACACGAAGAGAATCTAAGGATTATACTGACAACATTAAAAAAATATAAAATGTACGCTAAGTTTATCAAGTGTGACATTTGGATGAATAAATTTACATTCTATGGGAACATGATCACAAGTTATGGAATTTATACAAACCATTCAAAGCCGAAGGAAATTAAGGAATTTCCTTGAGTCACTAGTGTCATAGAAATCAATAGTTTTCTTAGATTAGCATGGAACTAACAAGATTTTGTAAGAAATTTATTATGATTTTCTATCTTTCTAACTACATTAACATGGAAAGTGGTAAAGTATTCCTGGATAGAAGAATGTGAGGAAACATTTTAGGAGCTCAAGAAGAGGCTAATCACTACACCTGTAATCACACTATTAATAAGTAGAGAAGGTTTTTTGATATACAACAATGCTTTGAAGAATGGTTTAGGTTGTGTACTCATATAGAATGATGAAGTGATATTATATGCCTTACTACAATTGAATATCCATGAAAAAAACTACCCGAATCATGATCTAGAGTTAGTAGTTCTTATTTTTTCCTTGAAAAATTGGCGGTACTACTTATATGGTAAAAACTATGACATATATACCGATCATAAGAGTCTAAATTATATATTCAGATAGAACGATCTCAACATGAATCAAAAAAGATGGTTGGATATAATCAAGTATTGCGATTTATATATTCACTACCATCTGGGAAAGGTTAATAAGGAAGATTATTCTGTTATTATAAAATAACCAACTACTATATTCATGATGTTGATCAAGAAAGGCCCTATATCCATGAATATGCAAAGAATTGATTTGGAAATAATAATGGTAGGAAATAAATCATACCTTTCCCAAATGATTTACCAACCATCTATCCAAGATAAGATCAAGGAGAAAAAATGGGATGATTTAGAGATTCAAAATAAAGTGAAAGCAGTAAATTAAGGGAAGCTAAATGAGTTCCACATTGATGAGGATGGTGTCATTTGATTTGGAACTATATTTTTTATGCCTTTATCACCTAAGATAAAGAAGGATCTATTATATAATGTACATATATCACCTTTCTTTATCCATCCTAGAAGTAATAAGATGTACCAAGATCATCAAGAGAACTTCTGGTGGGACAACATAAAGGAGGAGAATGCAGAGTATATCTCAAGGTGCATGGTATGATAGCATGTTAAAGTAGATAGACTAAAGTAAAAAGGGAATATGCAACAATTTCCAATACCCACGTGGAAATAGGATAACGTCACTATAGACTTTGTCACTAGTCTCTCAAATATATCCAAAGGAAACAATGCGATATGGGTTGTGGTGGATCAACTCACCAAGACTACCCAACTCATCGATATACCTGAAGATTTATCATAGGAACAAATTTCAAAGATATACATCAAGAAAGTGGTGCGGATGCATGGGGTTCTACTTTTTATCATTTCTAATCATAATAAAAGATTCACATAAAAATTATAGACAAATATCCAACATGACTTGAGTAATGAACTAAATTTCAGTATGAACTATCACCCCTAAAATGATGTACAATCTAAAAGGACTATTCATACACTTGAGGACATGCTGAGAACCTTCTCAATGGAATTTAAAATAGAATGGAATTAACATATCCCATTAGTTGAGTTCTCATATAATAATAGCTTCCACTCAAGTATTGAAATGGATCTATATGAAGTTATATTTGGGAAGTGATGTATAACTCCAACTTGTTGGGATGAAGTTGATGAACAAAATCTACTTGGACTCAATCTTGTTCAATATAGGATAGAGAAGGTTCCAACCATCCAACAACATATAAAAGCTATTCATAGTTAATAGAAGAGATATGATAATAAACGACAAAGGGAATTGGGTTTTGATATTGGATAATTTTTATTTCTTTCAAATATCACTATGGAGAAGTCATGCAGTTTGGAAAAAAGGGAAGCTTATCCAATGGTACATTTTAACCTTTGAGATCTTTGAATGTATTGGAGGAGTGTCCTATCGAATTTCACCGACACCAAATATGGATCAAGTTCATGATGTGTTACATGTATATCTCATGAGGAAGTACATAACTGATCCCTCACATCTGATGAATCTGAAGGTGGTAAAACCATAGAATGACCTATCATATAAAGAGAAACCAGTGAAGATATTGGACCATAGAGGAAATGTTCTATGCAACAAGACAACTCACCTTGTCAAAGTGTTGTGGAGGAACCTTAAGTATGAATAGGCAATGTGGGAACCAGAGGAATCATTGAAATAGAAGTACCCTCACCTATTCTCAATAAAGAGTATGAGTTGAAATTTTAGTGATGAAATTTCTAAATGGGGGAAGAATATAATTATCCATACTTTTTAAACGATAACCACTTCATAAATAAATGCGTGTTATATTATATTATATAATTAATATACACATAGAGAAAATAGGGAAACCAAAAACACTTTAATTCATTAATAAATATCATTACATTATCTAGATAAAAACCTAATGAAAATTAAAAAAATTACAATTGAAAAAAATAAAAGATAAAAAATAAAAAATGGGAAAATATGGATCACCTCAATAAGATAGAATCACCACCCTCATGGCTAACATTATATGAATGGATCAAAATATTAGTAAAACAATTAAAATCTTATAAAATGAAAAAATATAACCTTGGAAGGAAATTTAGTGAATATAGAGTGAAAGAATGAAGGGATATTTATAGGAGATAATGTGACCATTGGAATAATAACCTGACTATTGGGAATAGTAACCTGACCATTGAAATAGTAATTTAAACTCAAAATAATAACGTGTAATATAAATAATATTTATAATGAGTAATGTAATTAAATATTAATATTATAATACAAAAAAAATAAATACCATGATTAAAAAATGCAAAGAAAATATAGGCATATTTTTAATAAACTGTATTATAAAGTATTTCTTAAAAAACTTAATTTTTTATTTTAAAAATTAAAATTACCCTTTTTATAAATTTATTTTTATAAAATGAATATAAATTTTTAAATAATAATGATTAAATTGTACTAGGGTGATTTTTTGAATTTTTTTTTGAAATACTTCAATTTTTAAGGGAATAGTAAAAATAGAGTTTTTCACATAACCGATGTATCTTAAATTACATCATTGATAATGTAATAATGAACTAATAATTTATAGAACACAAGGATCAGAAAAATTTATTTAATTTAAAAGATAATTCATTAAAATATAGTAAACTTTATTTCCAAACATAAAAATCATTTTCCAAAACCTAAATTCAAAAGTGTTCCCTTAAAATAACAATTTTCCTTTTTTCACTTTAATTTTTAATAAACTAAGTGAATTAAAATTATAAAGGATTTAATTTCCTATACCATTATATTATATTAATATATGATGTATATTTTTAAAAATTCATTATTACAATTTTTACATTGATATAATATTTTATTTAATATCTTATTCTAAAAATACCCCTCTTCTCAAGTATAAATAACCCCCTCACTCCCCTTGAAAAAACACTCCTCCATCACTTTCCAAAGATAAATATCTTCCCAACCCCCCCATAAATCTCTTTATAATACAACATTATAGAGTAAATCTACTCCAAACATCAAGGGAGTTTTAGTGCCATACAAGAGAAGCTACACAGAGGAAAGGCTAAGTTTCTATCCACCCTTATCTATTTTTATTTTTATATTTATTTTATCCAAATTCCTTCCAAATATAAATATTATAAAATTAATTAGGAATTATTTTAACACTATATTAATTATGTTAACCTACTATAAGTATCATAATTATAACATATGTAATTTTCAAACTTCCCTTTCCCACTCTTTCGACAATATCCCATCAACGATCGGTTAATCGCTAACGATGACATTGCCAATACTTTTATTATCATAAAGAATATGGTTGGTTATAATAAATTATTTATTATATATAAATGTATAAATATATGTTTTTATGATTTTGGAATTAATTCTAGTAATGTATAAATTACATTTAACAAAATAGTGAAATTGAAACAAAATAGGAAATTTCTAAGGAAAACCTGATATCAAAATATATTACCTTTAACCAAGTAAATTAGGAAATATAATCAAATGAATAAAATTGTTAAAAAGTAACATATATTTACAAAATTCAACTTTGTTTCAATGTTTTAATAAACCAAATTTTATTATTTAAGAGGTATAAAAGTAATAAAATAAAGCGGGATTTAAGGTAAGGGGATTTTCAAACCCAACTCATTTTCTTCAGGTCATCCCTTTTTCATGTAATTTTTGGTATGAATATTTCTATAATATTCTTTAATTATCCTTTAACTATTCTCCCCTTATCTTTTTAGTGATATACATATTTCCTTCTTGATTTATAATGCAAAAAGAAATATTTTCTAAAAATACTTTTCTTTCCAAAACACATCTTAGAATCCCCTTGAGTTATATCTTATTCACTCAATAATGGTGATTTTTATGCCAAATATGTTTTCCATTATTCATTTTGGAACCCCAAGTTTATTAATGAAATTATTATTTATGAAATTATTATGAAACCCATTCCTTACATAGGATATTTAATGAATATTGTTATACATTCTATGTGGAATGCATGATTATATAAATATTATGATGTGAAAGGTGGGCCTAGAATTATATATCCCTCCAATGAATTGAGTAATGTAATTTATCTTCTGAGATAATGTGTATTATGTGTGAACATGATGATATATTTGTTCAAAATGATGATTTTATTATTATACACATATGTTATGCGTGAACATGAGGCTAGCATTGATCACAACTATGTATGGTATTTGACCATTATGACATGATGTTTCAATTTTATACATCACCACATTCCGTTCCCTTCCCTCATGCTGTTAATGATGACCCTATGCTTATGATATGGTGATGATGATTATGCTTACACACATGCTATTGATTCATGTATCTTATTTATTCTATGTTATCCTTCCCCCTAATGGAATTTTATATCACCCCTTTCTTTGATGTGTATCCTCAGGTGACTATATATACTAAAGAGAAAATGATAGATTTTAATTGGACAAAGAAAAAGGATTTCAGTAAAGTTTATTCTTTAATATGTATAGGTGATATACAATCCTAATTTTCCAAACATACTAAACCTTTATATCCTTGAATGTATAAGTATTATGTTGCCTATCTTTAAAATGATGTAATAGTCCTGTAAGAAAAAGTAGTGTTGATATATCCACTACCCACTTGATGACTCTGCTCACCAATGAAAGTTGCATGCTGGCTATCCACATATGAGAACATGAATCTCCTCCATAAGTAGTAGATAATGAAATAAACAAAATAAAATTGGTCGATGCTGAGGATAAAATTATATGACTACATCTGAAGTAAGAAAATATCCCCATATGACTGATGTGGCCCCATCATCAGTCTATATCCCCAAAACACATCAAACAAACTGGTCTGGTCTCTGATTGGAATAGTCAACAATAGGGACATGGGAAACCTCTTTATGTATAGTTACAAAGCATGGACTAGAGTGGGTGAAATAAAGGATTTAAAATATCATGAATCAAACAAGTAAAAAACAAGTATACTAAACAAAATGATCGTACCTCCAATGATCTATGGATGTTACGACGCTACTGCCTCCACTATATGCAAATGACCATGACTAGATACTCTACCTATCTATTAACAACCTCCTCTATGACCATTCTTGGTAAGAGGACCCTGAACATGATGAACATCATAAGGCCTACCTATACCTAATGATTCTACTCTTGATGGAGAATACGACTATTTCTCTTGCCATTGAAATGACCTCATTAGCAACTACTGCTGAGGCTGATGCTGATCCTGATCACTCCCAAGAAATGTGATTGAAGAACCAATGGGTTAAAGTTCTAGTGATGGATACAAACCCAAAATTCAAAGAACTATGGCCCCAATACCTGAGGAGAATCATGGAAATAATTGGTCCCAAAATGTAGGAAATAAATTTGCTGAGGTCGACTCCCTACTTTCCAAAACCATGAAGTTCCTGGTAGTTGAAACTTGATGCTGGAATTTTTTCCCCATGAAAAACCCTGCTGGCCCCTCTCTCATGGTAAAACTCCTTGAAAGTGCATACACTATATTACCACCACCTTCATCTAAACTTGGAAGTACATTGGAAATGTAAATGGAGTCACTACATAGTGTATATAAGGGAAGAGTGCCTCCTCCATTTGTCGAGCATGAGACTCTTTATTAGGAAAATGTTTAGGGAAAAATGTAAAAGATCTTTGAACTTGATCTCAATGTCTCGTTCTAACATACTAAATTACTAAAGAGAGAGAAACTCCTTCCCCTTCATTGACTTCATGTTTGATGACAAAAACTATTACCAAAACACCCTTTGGAAATATAATGACAATACGGCTTCCACCTTCTGCTCTCCCAAGAACAAAATCCACCACTTACGCACAACTAATGATATGTGACTAAACACCTACGAGACCCAATACTTAGCCCTAGACCGTATGGAATAAAAATTAATCTCCATATCCTACAACAAATTCTCTATCTCCACATTAGATATTCTACCCTCACACTTACCCAAAACCTACTGAGGAAAAGTGCACAACATCCTCTACCACTGATGCTCCTCCTCAACTAGATAAACCCTTTAGTGATTAGATAGGTTAGATTGATGAACCTCCACTTATTGAGAAACACACAGATGATGAATAAGAGCTAAATATGAAAGGAAAAAAATGATTTCCTAAGCTCAGTAGTACGTAATTTTAATAATATTTATTTAATTCATTGTATCTTCCCTAAACCACCCAAATTCAGATATGAACATAAGTCATTATGATGCATGTACCTCTCCTTGGTCTCTACCCCGAAAGTGGTGCCACATCACCTAGTCATTCAATAAGATCATATTCTATGCACTAGATCATGGGGGCCCAAAAATCCCTTATCCTAGTCAGTCTACCTAGCCCATGTAATGAACTAAGATCAATATACACCATTGCCTTAACAACTCATGAAATCCTCACAGTTCCTAACTCAAAACTTCATCATATCACTCAACCATGTCCTTTGATACGACTTTGTCATGACCCCTTACCCTCTTGAGGCGAAAATGAAGAAAGGGAGATAATGACCCTTGAGTCATGCCTTCAGTAGTCCCTAGGTTGGCAATTAGCATAGGGGGTATAAAAATATTATGATATGGGAGACATTACCCAATATAATAAAAAAAGATCTTGAGATAGGATGAATGAACCTCAAACACCTTCATGACATAATATAAATAAACCAAAAATCATCTCACAATGAATGTGTAAATAAAATAGATACATATAAAAGTCTCTAAAAACACTACCAAAATAAAATCCAAGGCAACTAAATAGAAACTGTCCAAATGTATGAGATAGTAATGTCGATCACGGTCCACGTAATCCTCTTGGTAACCTAAAAAATAGTTTATATACATAGGGTGAGCATACCAGTATACTCAATAGGGTAACCAAAGTATCTCATCTATATGTGAAAGAATCACACTAATACAGCAGTGAGAAAAAAAATAGAACCAAACAACACCTAAATAGGTCAACTAACCAAGCCCATCCTCACCATGGTATGCACACCAAAAAATGCATCCAAGTATAATAACATAATATAAATCATATTGATATAGGGTATCCCACACCGCTTTCCCACTAATTTTACACTCTCACACCCCACCATCGTAAGTCCTAAAACTTCCATATTTCCTGTATCACGACCACCCTGCAACACAGTCATCACATAACATCTCACCCAATGAAACTTGGTCCATCATATGACCTCTCACCACCCACAAAAAAATCATCACATCACCTTTCACCACCCATAACATGATTATTACATTACTTCTTGCTCGAAGACACCTAGTCCATGGAATAACTAGAGTAGTAGGGTATCAAAAACAAGTAGGAAATAAACCTCATGTCCTACTCTTACCATGCATAACCCCCACCACAAACCACATCATCACCTAGATAGTGAAAGTTTGACTTATGGGCACCATAGTCTATGCATGTCATCAATATCTAGAAGAGAACATGAGAATGATCAGGTTTCCAACTTACCATCCTCACCCTCAGGATGTTGGAAAAACACCCCCGTATACATATATGGGTGTTGGAACATAGTGGTCGATGTGAGTGGGGTGCGTATATAAAATCACAATGAATATAAATGGTATATATATACATATATTTATACACAATACCAACCTATGGATTCATAAAAAAGCACTAACCAACTCCCAACATCACCACCCATCTTTACAACGTCACCAATTTTTCTATCACCACTAAATGAAAACGCTACAAAAAACAAGAAACACCTTACATTTCACATTCCACCCCTTCTTTAAAAATTTATTTATTTTATTTATTTCCCATTTACCAACCAATTCAATTTAAACAACCCATTTATTTATAATTACATCCCATTATTTCTTATATAAACACTAACCATTTAAATTACAAAAACAACTTTTATTTAAGTGCCCATTATTCCTTTCAACCCATTTTAAGCCATCCCATGCTATTTCAATTTCAAAATTATCATTTATTTAATCCCATTACTACTGAAGAAACTAGTATACACCACACATCACAACAACAAACAACCCATCATCCTTATTCCAATAAGCCCACATGACCACCATCACATCCACTTCCACCTCCTCATCACAACCACCACACTGACACTACTTTCCATCCCAACTACCCTAAAAAAACATCACAACCCATCACACATTCACATATAACAAAAATTCATATAGAACATCACATATCATTTTTCATATTTATTGAGGGGAGTTCTATCTATTCTACTTAACTTTTAACGGTATTCTCACACAAGTATAATTTTATAGGGGAAATAACTTAATTAACCATATATAATTAATTAACCAATTTGCATTTAGAGTGATATTTTTTTTAGAAAAATAGGGGTCACATAACATCACAAATATAGCGCAAGAAAAGACCCCCAATGAACATGATTATTAGTAGGTAATTAGCCCTTGTATTTCATAATATCAATAATAATAATATCAAAGCTGTAAAAACATGAAATTTTATTCCCTTCCCCTTAAATTGAATTAAAATGATCAATTTATCTTTATAAATCTGAATGCAACCATATTACCAAAATTTAACAAAATCATAAACCCCTCGCACCTGATACAACTAATGAGAAATAAAGGAATCTCCCTACCTAGAAGAAAGAAACTTTACACATTTTTTTGCACAAAAAATGGGTGTGCTCATAGGGGGAAACCAACTACAGGGAACTCGAACCAACCAAAATAAAATAGTTTCATGAATCCAAGGGAAAAGGATCCAGAATCTCCCGTATCAAGATAAAGAAAACCTGAAAGAATGAATGAAATATCTTCACTTTATAATGAATACATCCAAAACCAGTGGGATTTGATATGGTTTTAATAGTCTACTAAAGGTAGATCTCATAAAATCTACATAGTATATCCATTTAAAAGGATCAAATTTTTAAAAAATGGAATATATAATTATACTCCATTAAAATAGATTTTAATTCCACTAATTAAGGCTTGAAATCCATTTTTTATAAAAAAAATATGTTGAAAGGGAAAAACTAGAAATTCTGGAAAATTTAGAAATTGCTACTATTAGGTTATATCATTAGAAGCTACTATAATGTGATACTATTTGGTGATATCATCAATATACTACCGTCAGATTCTACCATTAGTTTTATTTTATTAAGTGCTACCGTCGGTGTAATACCATCAGGTGATACCGCTAGTGTGCTCCCGTCAGGTGCTACCACCAGTGTGCTGTTGTCAGGTGTTACCAACAGTGTGCTTCTGTCAGGTTCTATCACTAGTGTGTTACCGTCAGGTGCTACCATCAGGTGTTACCATCAGGTGATACCACCAGTGTGATATTGTTAGGTGCTGCCACCTAGTGATGCTGCTAGGGTGCTACGGTCAGGTGCTACAACCAGGGTAATACCACCAGGTGCTACCGATAATGTGCTACCGCCAGGTGATACCGTTAGGTGGTACCGTCAGGTGCTACCCTCAAGAGCTATTTCCCGGTGCTACCCTAAGGTGCTACCATTAGGTTCTACCTTCATTGTGTTACCGTCAGGTGCTACCTCCAGTGTTCTGCCATTAGGTGTTATCGCTAACCTCCAAAACACCCCCTTTTCCTCAGAAACACCTTTATACTCCTCCTTCCCCCCCAAACACCTCTATACTTCCCACAAACACCTCAATAAACAAATTCCCTAAAAAGTAATAGGCTAGAAGTTCTAGGATGTTACAAGGTATTTGGGGAATATTTATAAAATTTATATTTTTTTTTGTAAATTAATTAATTAAAAATTGTTTATAGTTAATTGATTATATGTTTTTGAAACATTTATTTTAAATATTATATAATATTATTAAGTTAATATATTTTTAAATTAATATGGTTTGTAAAAGGGTTTATAAATCAAAGTAAAAGGTATTTTGGGAGTATTTTAATTTATAAGTGTTTATAAATTAAATAACAATAAAAGTATTTATAATTAACTAAATAAATATTTATGAATCATTTATTAATGAGAATAATCTAAAACATTAGAAGTTAATATTTGATAATAACTTTTAACTATTTTATGGCATACCTTGTGATATATAAATAAAGTGTTTATTTAGAAATCCCAAGGGAAATTTATAAAGAGTTTTTAAATTTCAAAATAAGGCCAAAATATAAATTTTTTATATTTAAATTATGAAATGATCATAATTAAAAATTTCAATTGTTCAAATTAAGAAGGAGCATTATATGAGAAATTATTCAAAATTCATTAATAGTTTTTTTTATGTTTGATATGACCGTGGTTAAAATAATGTTTAAGTATGTGACATATAGATTATGTAAAATCTTTAAATAATAAAATTTGGGTAATAAATTTTTTATAATTCATAAAATATCATTACATATAATGTATAATATGAAAATTTTATATTATTTAATGAATATAAATCTATTAATTTATAATTCGATTATAAATTAACATTAAGCTATATAAATTTGTTTTACAAGCCAATTTGAAATACAAAGTTTTTCATATTTGTTAATAATGCATTTATATATTTCAATCATGAATTAAATTAGATAATTTATAAATGGTTTATGAATTATGAAATAGTACTTTGAAATTATTATGAAATTAATAAAATATACTTTCAAGATTAATTAAATATAAAATGTTTTTGTTTAATGGGTTAAATGTTTTGGAAACATTTATTTCAAAAATTATCTAAATATTAAAGAGATAATATTAAGAATATTTTTTCAAATTAATCTGGTTTATAAAATATTTATAAATCATATTTAAAAGGTATTAACATCCAATCAAATTATATGGAAATTATGTAACTATTAAATAAAATTTTCATTTAGAAATTACAAGGATAATATATAAAGAGATTATAAATTACATAAAAAGGATTAAATAAAATAGAGTTTATACTTATAAGTTTGATTTTTTCATAATTAATTAATTTAAAATTATTCAAATTAAAATAATGACCATATTTAAAGAAATTATTTAAACAACATGAAAAATGTTTTGATGATTAATATGAATAAAGGTTTAAATAATATAATGTATAAGATACGCAAATTATGTAAAAGGGTTTACAAAATAGAAAATGAATTATAAATTAATTAATCATATTTCATATATATATATATATATATAAATTACATATAATATAAAATATGAAAGATATCATATTGAAATTGGATATAAAAGTTTTTATATCTAATATTGTAGACAAACCATATTGTTTATCTTAATTATAAAATGTTTATAATAAGATTTTATTTATGAATTTTTTTTATAATTTTTAAATATTTGGAATGTTAATTTATTTAAGAATTTATTCCATGATTTATTTTCATATATAAATTATTTATATTGTGAATAATTTGTATGATTTATTTATATGATAAATTGCTTCTAGGAGATAGAGCCTTTGATTTCATGCTACACAAAACTCTATAAGATTTAGTTTCCATGCACGTTAACCTCATTTTTTTTGGAGTTATAAGATTTAATTTAGTTGTGAGACATAGTTTTTTCATATTAAGTGTTATAATTTTCATGAATTGAATTCTACCTTGATTAAATTATCTCCTAGGAGAGATGGATTTGAGATCAGACTACCTACCAGACTTGAGGCTTATGCATTGTCTCGGAGAGGTGAATGGGGTTGGATATTTGTTTCCCCTTTCTTATTCCTATGTATATTATCAATATTATATAATTATATGCCTTTACATGAAGAGTTCATGTCCTTTATGCATATGATGCATTCAGATATATATGAATATACTTGTATTCTATTTTTTGGTGAGTAAGATAAGCTTGTGGGTTGTGTAAAAGCTACACATTAATATGGTATGAACATATTAATTTGGTGGTTGGAATAAGGATTATAAAAACTAAACCATCAGAATCTTGGATACTCAAAAAGGAATGAAACATGAGAATATTAATATTAAATAGGGTGTCATATTTATAAATTTAGTATGAATATAATGTATATTATGTGGGTGATACTTTAAAATATAAAATCCCTCAAAATAATAACTTTGATATTCCTTCCAAGGGGACACTTCTCAAGACCTCTATAATCCAAATTATTAGTTTTGTGCCGTAACCAAGGTCCCATGGATTATATTATGTAAGGAAATCAAGTAATATATAACTCTAAATTGTCATACTAGGTAGTTTCATGTTACAACTGGATGACCCTAGATTAATATAGTGTTATATTATTTTTACAATATTCTTTGGGTTACACTATATGAGAAATACTAAAAATTATAATAATAGAGTAATAAAGTTAAATATATCCATATAATGGACTTAGAAAAATATTTATCCACTTAAATATCAAATAATCACAACTATTGTGATTGGAACGATTCCATACCTAAATAACTAAGTGATGAGATGGACTCTAAATCAAACTTATTACTTAGTAAAATATGTATATTGACTAACTAAACAGATATAATGTTTGGGGTTATAAATTTTAGTGGGAGAAATATCATTAAAATTACTTAATAAAGATATATATGACATGATATTCATCTAATAAAGTTTCATATATAAATAACATCATCATTGACAAGATGAATTTTTAAATTAACACTTGAATGGAGAATATTAAAGTCCAAAACTCCTAATACTAGTAACTTAAGAATAAGTTTTTAATAAAGAGAAATATTTCATGTGTTAGAACAGTCCCTTCCAGAGTAACCAAGAATTGAATGTTTTTCAACAATTTAATATAGATTCTTATAGAATCGTATAATGAAAATTTTAAGATTTCAAAGGCACTAGATTCTAATTGGCATAAGGAATTATAGTGTCATACACTCAATATGATTGGTTATATTAATGATATTAAATGCGATTGGATATGATAATAAATTGGTGAGACTTGAAGTTTCCTTAAGGATTATTTTCTTTAAGAAATTAATTCATTATGTCATATATTGAAATGTTATAATAAGATAAATGAGTTCAAGAAAATTTTACATGATATTATCAAAGTATTGAAAATAAATGAAATAGAAATATAATGTCTAAGTTCTGGAACTATACAGACAACATAAGGTGGTAAAATTTCAAACTGAAAGAAGAAAATATGGAAAGTCCAACAATGATTATTTTTAAAGCTAGTTAAGGTTATTTTAAACTTGAGGGTATTATCAGGAAGGAGTAGTGATTATATATGATGTGATTATCTAGAATACCTAAAGTGGTTTTGTAATCTCCATGGAATTCCTATGTCAGGTATAAGTGTTATAGAAATTAATTCTTTTATTTTGATGGGTATATGATATCAAATGCATAATTTATAAGTGTTGTAAATATACAAGGGTCCAAAATTGTAATGACCCCAACCCCAGTAGCCTAGATCCAGTTCCTTATTTTATTACAATGAGATAAGATACAAGGAATCACATCCCATAGGATAAAATAGTTTAGTATTTTTGGAAAACTAGATACATACTTGAATCTTACATTACATTTGGTAATATAAAACACAACATAATAATTACTTCGAATACACTATTAATCCCCTAGCTTATCCTAGCGTATCAATCATAATAAACTACTTAGAAACCTAGGGAAAAATAAAACATAAGAAAAGGGTAATCTAAAATTCTTCGTAAGGGTATGTATACTGAGGAAGCTATAATAAATAAACAATAATAATTATAGTAAGGTGAATAACTACAACCCATGCAATTTAATCAATAACTTTAGCATGATATGAACCGAACAAAATATGATCAAATAATGACATATAAATAATAAAATGAGATTGAAAAATTAACCATAGATATTATAATAATAAAATAATCACATGTAGATCAATAAATAATCTCATAATGATGGAATTAATAATACCGAACATCTGAAACATACTATAGAGACATTGTTCCAAGAAATTAACATCACCAAGGATTCATGCCAAGAATCTTATAAATGGGTAAGGGCTTAGAAAAACCCTATATAGTTTGTCTCATGAGACATACCAATGAATTTAGGGGATATAGAGGGACCTAAAAATCACTTACTAAGTACAATTCATACCTCACATGAATAAATTATACAAACTAATCAACATTCCCTAACAAAATCAATAAATATCTGTATTGGAAGAACTAGTCATACAGAATATCAATACTTTCCCTGTCAAATTGATCATAAACCATTTAATAATGTATGGAAGATGGTATCATAAAAGATTAACCTCACTAAAGTAAAAGATTCAATAAATTATGTTGATGTAGATGAAAATACTTCAATTATATCATTGAAAAATTCTTTAGGAAAATACCATTTTTTCACTTTGAAAATCATTTATTTTTAAAACGCCATGTAATTTTAAAAGAAAAATTTTTATTTGAAAATAAACATGTAAAATTGTAAAGGAAGATTCAAAATATTAACATTACATTAAAGAGGTAAATTCCATTCATTCCACATATGTAAAAAACATTATTTTTGTAAAAGGAACTTTAAAAGAGATTTTTAAAAGAAAGTTCCTAAAAATATCATATCATTGAAGTGAGTGTTAATTAAATTAATAAATTATGTGTATATAATGTAAATAAACATAAAAAAGTGTAAATAAAAAATAATATAATCAAAATTCATTTATCACTTAATATTAGGATGACATAATCAAGAAGTATAACTTTAACCCAATAAATGGAAATTGAGTTAAGAAACCACTTATCACATTGTAATCAGTTGAATTGTATGACACATAAAAGTAATAATTATCAAATAAAAAATTTAATATCATGAATATAATGATATTCATGATATTATATATCAAATGGTATTACATACACTACACACAAATAATAATTCTTGAATAAGGCATATATCTCATAGAAGTAAAAATGAGATGAGAAAAACCTTACCTCACACTTTACTTTAGTGATACAAACTTTAAAATTCAATATAATGGTTTAAATAATGTTATTAACGCCTTAAAGAACTATATTAATATTTATAATACCTTAAATTATAATTATATAACATATTATGACCTATCCATTAATAATATTTCATTATTTTCATGGTTTCAGGTGCGTTCGTTTCATGGTTTCATGATCGGTTCATTTGTGTATAATTATGGATTTTATTGTCAATGGAAAAAAAACTCCAGAAGTGTAATGAAATGTCATTATTGAACGTCTAGAATCTTAAATTTCCCTATTTATCATTTTTCTTTCATACATGAGGATGATTCATTTGATAAAATGTTAATGATAAATGTTTAGTTTATTTTGGTGGTTTTTTCGAATACCATAGACTGGTTTTGTTTTATTTACTATTATTAATATATATTATTTCAAGAACATGAAATATATTATTATATACCTATTAAAATATTATTTAATCATAATAATAATTTTATGAACATCCATGAAGGCAGTAATGGAAAACAAAAAAAGTCATTATTAACAGAGGCGATTAACTAACATAAGTTGGACAATAGTTTCGCTTCTTTAAATAAGAGGAGGTAATAAAAGGGATGGATATAATATATTCCATTATAAATATAAAAATAAATTATATACATGATTCTGGATTTATAATTTCTTAATGGATTAAGGATATGAGGAGAAAGTATAAAAAGAAAAGAAAATAAGAGAGGTGTTTTGAGAAAATTATCACTTGAATATCACCTCCTTAGAGGACACCCTGAGGACCCTAGATTTGCTATTTTGATGTGAATAGAAATAGTTGGACATGGGGAAAGTGATTATAAGAGAGTTTTTCAGATATTTTAGGATTTTAAAGTCTTGTGAGTTGAAATGGTGCGGTGATAGGTGGTATTTATACTTTAGGAGAGGTAGGTTTAAGTGATTAAATAATGATTATTTTATGTTTAAAGACAACCACATTGAGGAAGAGTTTATTTCCAAGAATTTTGTGAATAATTAATGTTTTAAATGATGGTTAGGGTATATAAATACCTCAAAAACCAATTTAATTTTGTATTTTTAGGTATTTTAAGACTCTACATTTTAACTTTAACCATTTTCATTATTTTACCTATACTGTGGTAAATAATTTTTTTACCAAGGTAAAATTTTTATGTATAAAAATAAAAATGACCTTAAAACATAATTTTTAAATTATTATTAATTACATTTAATCAATTTCTTCAAAATAAATTCACATTATTTTCAAAATTACATTTAAAATTAATCCCGTAGATGTAACGGGAAAATAGGTTTTTAAAGTGAAAAAGTTAAAAAGCATAAAATGTTTTTATAGAAACTTTCAACATGAAATTGATTAAAATGACCTAAATTAGTTTTATTAATGTATAATTTAACTAATTATAATTTAAAACCAATTTAAAATATGATTTAACTACATAAATACATTAGACCAAAAAGAAATTTTCAATTAAAATTCAGTATTTTTCATTATTCATCAAAGAATGAAACTTATCATAAAAATAGCAAAAAATCACCCTAAGATAATTTTGATATTAAAATTTCAAAAATGAATTTTATTTTATCAAATTATATTTATAAAAGTGTAATGTTTTTTAAAACAGGAACACCATTAAAAGGCATCAAAATTGTCTTTTTGAAAAATACAGATTTTAATGCTTAAAAATTGATTTATTTCTTATATTAATCCTATAAAAATAATTGGATGAATTTAAAAACATTTTATTTGATATAAAAAATATAAATTTAGTTAATATCTTTCAATAATAGTGACTAATTTAATTCATTAATATAAAATGGCATTGTGGTCATAAAAATATTTTTTTAAATAAAAACACATACTTTAAATTCAATTGGTTTTTATTTTCATTTATAATTAATTGGTAACCAATGAATTAATTTGATAAACATTTTTAAACTATATTTTCATAATTTAGTTAATATTATTCATTCTCACCATTATAATGGCTAGGTGATAACTATCACAATTAAATAATGATATTTAATCATTTTTTATGCTCAGTGTTTTGTGTAACATAAGCTATCGAAGAGATTAAATTTAAAAAGATATATAACATAAAATCTTAGAGTGTTACAAAAATCATGGAAATTATTAATATAATTTTAGTTCACATTCAAGTGATCAAATATTTGAATGTAAAATAATTTATCAAGCTCGAATGAATCTAATTAAAGAATGAATACCTTCATATCAATTCCCTTAAAAGATAAGAATTGTTATTTTCCAATAAATAGTTGTTATGAACAACATGAGATGATTAATTTCATATAATTATTTTATGGTCCATTAGATTATATAAATATTTAGAAAATAATATAAGGAAAAAAATGATTTATATGGGATAAAAATTTTATCCGGTTTATTAAAATTTAAGGAAGATGTTACTTCCACCCATTAGTGGTATATTATAATTAATTATTATTTTGGGTGACAATACAATAAAAATATGGAATACTATATGATAAATATAAACAATAGTTTATCTATTATATATTCCTACAATAAAGAAATAAATTTTATTTCCTAAAACACAAAGTAGTTTGAGTTGAATCTTAACAAGATATTTCAAAGATAATATAATGTCAAAAAGGATAGTGAGAGTATGTTTGAACTAAAGAATTTAAAAGTTAATAAATAAAATATTTGTCTAGTCTAAGTTTAATGGATTATTCACTTAATATCTTAAGGAGTTAGACTCTATAATAATAAAGAAAAATGTAAATAATTATTATTTGTTACTATGATAAAGTGAATATCACTATTAAGCCAACCAGTTTATAAAGTGAAATTCAATTGAGATCCTAAAATAGTTCAGGGTATAATGGTAATAAAAAATGTAAGTGGTTATATGTGTTTACTATAATTCATTGACTTCCTCTTTTTCCTATAAGAGTTTAGGATAAATTTTAAAATAAAAAAATGTAAATAGTTTCATTTATTTTAAAGAAAATTTTGATGGAATATGTTCCAAATGATGATGATAATGAAATTAGAAATATTTATAAGTATACAACATGATTTGACATTATAAAATTTGATTTTGAGAAGTAAAGAAGTTTGAATATACGTTTAATGATTTAAATAACATGAATATGATCCTTAAGTCTCACCATTATTTAAACTAGATTACTATATATGTGTTTCTCAATAAAGTGTTTAGTGGGAAATATTTATCTGGTGGTCACATATAGACATGATAGAAATTTCATATTGATGTAATGAATCTAAAATCCATTACCATAGAAATAAAATGAGATTCATGTAGAATATCTAAATGTTAAGCACATAAGAGAATTGTTTTAATTGTTGTAAATATATATCATGTTATTATAATAAGGGTAACCATAATTTATCATTCATTCATGCGTGTTCAAATTTATTTAACATGAACAATCAAATGATAATATCACATAAAAGTATAAAACATTGATTTTTCTTTAATTTATTATCATAATGAAGTATTATGGTTTGCAATGATATGACAATATTTTCTTGAATATAATAGTGTACTCATTATAAAGGGTTGTATAATAGATACAAAGAATAGATTCATGAGGTAATAAATAGAGATTTATTACTTGGTCTGACTCGTTAATGTATATCTCATGGCATTTTATATAGTCATTGATATACTTAGGGGTGTATAATTATTACCAATCCTTATTACATGGTGTTAGAAAGATACCAAGCCTGATAAACTTCAATTTTTTATTACCTAATTTTTTGAAGTAAAAATATGAACATACCAAATAATGGGGTGGTTGGGTATGTTACTGATCATGCCACCAATTGTAGTGCAACCAAGATTGGGTTTTCTACTTGTATGATACAAAAAGACATCTGAACCTTGATTTAATTAGACCAAGTAAATTCATGGACATGATTAATTGGAACAATTTTCATGTGTTTAACTTCTTAGATAAGGGACATGCGATGTGGTTATCTGTAAGATGAATGAAATATAATGTATTCATCAACCTGATCAATCTATTATATAGAATCAAGAAAATATGAGTTGACCTATATTAGACTAGACTTTTCTATGTCTAGTGGTCTCTATATGTCATGTAAAAAAAGATTATATAGGTATACCTATGGTTTATATGATAAATCTTGTTGTATAAATGTTCATATAGAGATATGTGTATGTTTGATGGAGATCAAACAAGACCCCTTAGCTTCCTGAATAGAACTGATTCTTTTCTAGAGGTCACTATTTTCTTACATCTATGAAATATGTTTTTTTTATTTTTTGTCAGCACTATTAAGGACTACAGGGTCACATGGTTAGTAACTTGGATAAGGATATACTTCTAGACCAAAGTGTTAATTATATAATGAATAATGTTTGATGAAATTGTGTCTAAAAGGTTTTTGTAAATATTCAAAAAGGATCATGAGGTTTGTCAAAAAGTCTATATGGATTTTATTTCAAATGGAAAATCATTGATATGTTTACTAAAACTATATTAATTTGGTTCATGTATCACCCCACACAATTTTATAAATTTTCAAAAGTTTAAATGTCTTGAATATTCATTTGAATAGGATTCAATGAATAAATTAAAACAAGAATAAATGTATACGATTATATTTAATATAGTTGAAACATTTAATTAAATGAAATTAGTGAAGAATGACTTTATGAAGGGATATGATCCATCTGAGTAAAGAGAACAATTACCTATAAACCTTTAAATACTTTCTTATTTCGGATCCTTGTTCACCTCTCCCAGAGAAGGTGCTAGAATTACTTCGAGATCTTTGGGTATCCCCTGATAGTGATCAAGATAAAATGGTCAGTTTAACCCCTTAGAGGCAAGAATCCTTTGCTTGCTGCTATAGTGATCATCATCAAGAGTACTCCATTGAAATTAAAGCTTGTGGTGACTATATCAGCTATCCAGGTATGCATAATTTTTGTTTGTCATTTATATTATATGTTGATGCTTTTTAGGATAGATCATACATTTGGGTTTTTCTTCCACTACAAAGGTTCATTTTAGGATAACCTAAAAACCATTATGAATGGACCATGATGTTATGATCTAGATGGAAATATACTCAAGATATGTTATTTATTTAACTATAATGGGTACTTTGTGAATAAATCATGAAAATTACTTGAAGTTAAACTTTAGTCCACATGGAATCCCCTGGGGCATGCCACATGGAACACTATCAAGGGGTGTATTTATATCCTACATGTGTCTTGAGGTATGGGAATTTTTACTCGTACACACTATGGGAGGGATGGGTTAGGTCAACTAGACTCGACCCACCGGTCTCACTAGGCCACCAACCAAGTATAGTTGACTAATACCATAAGCTAGCTCTATGAGGTTTTCCTATGCAAGGGTTTGCTGGTATGGTCTAGGAACATTGGGCTAAGCCAGGTGTGCTTCCCATCCTAAAGGCTAGTATAGCCTATAGTACCCCTGGTTTATGGTATGTAACCCTTACTTGATGCTTTTAATGGTTATAAAGTTAAGGGTGGTAAATGTGAGAGTCCGGAGAACTTGGAATAAAGTTTTGAGGCAAAAGGGGAAGTCGCACGGGCGGTGCACGATTTGTCTAAACCGTTCGGCCAAACCGTGCGTAGTAGGTCTTGGAGGCATTATCTTCTACACAGTTGTTGTACGGTTTGTCTAACCATGCATCCAAACCGTGCAAGAAGGGTGGATGAGGTAGTAGCTAACGCACAGTTAGCGCACAGTTTGTGAAACCATGCGGCCACTTAAACGAGATCCTAAAAAGGTGGATTTCACATGTTTTTGCCTCTAAGTGGCTCATTTTTCCTCCTAAGCAACTATAACTCAGGATTTTGCTTCTCCTAAGGTCAAAAAGGGTTCTCCCATCATTCCAGAGGTGATCCGAAGGCTTTTCCTGGTGAATCGAAGCCTAATTCTTGAGGTATGTGATCATTCTTCTTTGTTCTTGATCGCTTTTTTAGATTTACTTTGATCTACATCTCATTTTCTCTCATTTTCTTAGATATATGCCCTTTATGGGTATATATAAGTGTATGGATGCCAAATATGATGATATTTGGTCTTGATCTTTCTAGGAGAAGAGATCTAAGGTGATTTTTAAAGAATCAACCTGGTTTTCTTATGCGTTCTCCATTTGTTAGGGTTTTCATCAAAAACTTTGAGGTAGGAGGCTTTACTCTTGACTCCTCTTGCTAGAATTGATTAAATTAGATTCAAATTGGTTTATTTGAATGGATTTTATTGTGAAAAGAATAGAATAAATCTTCTTTAGTGATGATTTATTGTTTTATGAGACTGTGAAATCTTGGTGAATTGTGGCGCAAAGTGATTTGGCTTGTTGAATTTAAAATTTTGATTTTGAATTATGGATTTTCTGAAACTGTAGATGGTTTGATGAAAAATGGGTTTTCAATAAAAAGGGTTTTTTATTGAAATGGTTTGAAATTGAAATGACTTTGATGGAATTGGTTTTCAATAAAAGGTAGGTTTAATGAAATGGTTTGTAATTGAAATGGTTTGGCATTGAAATGGTTTTGATGGAAATGATTTTCAATAAAAAGGTGTTTTTATTGAAAGGGTGTTTTGGCATGATTGATGGGAATATGTGGTGTGTGTTCATATTGCATGTACGAGGCTTGGTTGAAATAGGACCTTGTGCTAGGTGCCAAACATTTAATGGAACATGGTAACTATATGTAGGAGGCTTGGTTCAAATATGACCTTGTCCTCGATACCAAAGGTGTAATGGAACATTGGAAACAATTACCTTGTGACGATTTGGTAGATCGATGAGAAACCACTCATGAGTATGGAACTGTCATAACGTAGCATGCATGGTTGGTTGCATGAGTTTTGGAATGGTTGGATATGCCAAAAAGGGATATTGTGAAATGGTTCTAAAGCTTGTTTGGTTATTTTCTGGAAAAATAACTTGCTGGAAAATTGGTTTAAATTGCTCTTGGAATTATTTTGGTTATGTATGGTTTTGGAAACTTGTTTATATTTAGTTATAAACTGCTTTGGAGAAAATGTTTTATATTAACTGTTTTTATATAAATGTGTCTAACTCTTCTATCCTAGTGGCATGAGTAGGGAAGTCATTGGGGAAAACCTACTAAGTTTTATACTCACCCCTGATTTGGCACATTGGTGCTTTTGCAGATATCGTATTTCGGGACATAGGTAAAAGTAAAGCATATTGTTGCTAGTGGCTTGTGATGATGCTTGGGAGATGTTGTGAAGCTCGGAGCTTGTAGAGCATGGAGTTGTAGTGTCTTTCGAGAGTCTTGAGTTGTTCATTAGTTGTGTACTTTGATGCTTATTTTGGTCTTCCGCTGTTGTGTACTTTGATGTGGTTTGATATAAATGATGTTGTTTGTTGGTCTTTCACTTGTTCATGCATCATATAGTGAATTCTTGGTTATGGTTGGTTTATGGGTTCATTTATTAAAGGGTAAATCGTCCCCCACTTGTACTTGAAGCCCTTCGGCATTTATTGCCAGACTTTGGCGCCTTGGGGATATTGCTTAAGGACTAGTAATGAATTGTGGTACTCTGAAGCCAATGAGAATTAGCGGGTCATTACAAATGGTATCAGCTTGTTCGGTCCTTTCCTAACAAGTAGTCATCAGTGTTCTTGGTCTTGGAGTTTAAATTCATTCTTGTCTATTCCTTGGGTCGAAATCTTAGATAGGAGTTGGATTGTTGGAACTTGAAAGATATAGCTTAAAAGGACGTAGCTAACCCATTTATGTTTAAATTCAAGTAACCAGGGTGTTAGGTACATAAGTGTTTTGGATACACTTCTAGAATGTTGGAAATCTCATTTTCATGGGTTTAGCCAATGAGAGGATCATGACATGCATTGTATATGAATGACTTCCTACTAGGATTGCGTATCTCATTGTGAGAAATGAGTAAGGATTTTGTGCATCGTGTGAATTTTTGAAAAATGAAGAAATTGTTTTCAAGTAAAAGATTTTGAAAACAGAGTATTTGGTGTATTTTGGAAATGGGTTGATTTTCAAAAGGCATAAGGAATGTTTTCAAAATTGTTTGAACATGGAAATAATGTTGTTTTGAAAACAATGTTGTGATAGATAATGTGATAGAATTTGAAATTCTAAGCCATCAGTTTCTAGAGAGTGAGATTGGTGGAGGTTATTGTTGGTTTAGGAAATGAAACCCGGTAGGCATCGTCAGAACTAACCCGAAGAAGATGCAGAGAATATGGTTTCACCAGAACCACGTGTGAACCAAGATTTGGTTCAGATTATCGTCCAAGATTTTCATGTTGTGGATACAAAGAACTAGAGGAATGAACCAAGGAATGTGGATCATACCATCCAGTTCATGAAGCAGAATCCACCGAACATTTGGGGTGATGCTGAACCCGAGAAGGTGGAGGTGTGGCTAAGTAGGATGAATCATATCTTTGATTTCATCGACACACTATCAGAGCTCAATGAAAAGTTGGCGACGTATATACTTGAGGATCTTTCATGTCAGTGGTGGGATTTAGTGGTGCAAGCTAAGTTTGATGAAGGATTTACATGGGAGGATTTTGAATAATTGTTCAACAAAAAATTCTATCCTCAGATGTTCAAGATCTAGAAACAACGAAATTCTTCATCTTGAAACAAGAGACTCTCTCTGTCACAGAGTATGCGACAAAATTCATGAATTTAGTCCGTTCTGTACCAAAGGTTGGGGAAAGTGCATCTTTGAAGGCACGCATCTTTGAATCGGGTCTAAGGCAAGATATTCGATCGAAGATTGCAGTGCTCTATATTACGGATTATACAAAGATGGGGAACAGAGCGACTATTTCTGAACGTGATATCTTGGGATCGATGGGAGGAGGCTTGTTGATACCTATAGGAAATGGTGGGAACTCAACCATTGGGAACAAGTGGAAAAGGAACACCTATTTCCACGTTGCAAGTGGAAATCAGAACATGACGGTGGGATCAGTGATCCTTCCTCCATGACCATAGAGAAAAATAGGTTGCTTTCAATGTGGTTCGACTGACCACATAAAGAAAGAGTGTATAGAGAAACCTAGATCATGTAATAATTGCAACATGATGGGACATATTTAGCGCTATTTTTGTAGTGCTCCTAGGTCGGGTGATCAGGACACTTCTCAGGAGTCTCAAGCATCGTATGATTCAATAGGAAGAAGACAATAGAGTCAGTCTCATCAGCATAATAGAGCTAGCTATGGTGATTCTCGAAATACCATGAATCGTCAACCAGGACAATTTCAACAAGGCAACAAGGAGAGCAGTGCAGTGATGAATCAATTGTATGGAGCTGAGCAGATGATGGTCGATGATCAGGGCTAGACCATCTATGGTGAGAGGTACGATTATTTTGAATTCTACCCTTGTGCAAGTGCTCTTCGATACTGGTACATCACATTCCTTCATTGATTCACGTGCTATTGATTTTCTATGTTTAAAACTGGAAATGATGCGTTCTGTTTTGAAATTGAAAACTCCTCTTGGTGAAATAGAATGTCAAGCCTTTGTGTGTAGATCATGTGCTATAACTATTGATGGAGTTGAGTTAAAATGGGACTTCTTGATGTTGGACATGGATGTCTATGACATAATATGGGGTATGGATTGGTTGGCAATGTTTAAGGCTCACATCGACTGTTTTAGGAGAAAGATTAGTTTCACGACTGAGGATGGCATCGACCATATATTCAGAGGGGAGAGGATGGTAAAGAAAGGTGCAAATAACTTGTTGGCACCAATGGTGGGAACAATATCTTACCAACTGGCAGAGTTGACTTTGGAATCAATGGAAGAGATTGAGTTGAATAATTTTCCAACTGTGGTGGATCAATTTCTAGATGTCTTTCCCAATAAATTATCAGGGTTACCACATCTAAGGGAAGAGAAGTTTATGATTGATCACCTTCCAGGGACCTGTACTATTTCCCTTCTGTCTTATAGGATGGCACTAACAGAGTTACGAGAATTGAAAGTGCAGTTAGAGGAGTTGGAAAGAAAGGGTTTCATTCAACCAAGTACTTCTCCATGGGTAGAACCAGTTTTGTTTGTGAAGAAGGCATATGGAAATCTTCAACTATGTATTGATTATTGTAAGCTAAACCAAGTTACGATAAAGAATAGATATCCACTTCTACGCCTTGATGATCTGTTCGATCAATTAAGGGGAGCTCAGTGGTTCTCCAAGATTGACATGAGATTAAGATATCACCAATTGCGAGTTCAGAAGGAGGATATTCTAAAGACAACTTTCAGAAGTAAATATGGCCACTAAGAATATGTAGTCATGCATTTTGGTCTAACGAATGCACCGACAGTCTTCAAGGATTTGACGAATCGTATATTTCAGCGATAATTGGATTCTTTTTTTGTGGTGTTTTTGGATGATATATTGGTGTATTCAAAGACAAGGACTGATCATGAGGTGCACCTGGAAATAGTGTTACAAATCTTGATAGATCATCATTTTTATGCCAAATTATCAAAGTGTGATTTTTGGACATGGGAAGTAAGTTTCCTTGTCCATTTCATTCATGAGAAAGGAGTTTCTGTTGATTCTAAAAAGATAAAATCTGTTATCTCATGGCAACCACTGAAGAATGTGTTTGAGATACATAGTTTTCTTGGTCTAGCTGGTTACTACCAACAATTTGTGTGTGATTTCTCACTACTAGCGTCACCAATGATAGCTCTGAAAAAAGAATAATTCTCCATTGTAATGGACAGAAGAATGCCAGAAGTCTTTCCCAAAACCGAAGGTTCGTCTTACATCGGCACCCATCTTGATCTTTCCTGAATTAGGACAGGTTTATGTGGTGTATTGTGATGCTTCAGGATCAGGGTTGGGTTGTGTTCTCTTGCAAAGAGATCATGTGGTTGCTTATGGCTCAAGGAAGTTGAGGGTGCATTAAAAGAATTACCCGACACATGATTTGGAGTTAGTTGTAGTCGTCTATGCATTGAAAACATGGAGACATTATCTCTTTCATGAGAAATTCACTATGTTTATGGATCAAAAAATCTTGAAACACATTTTCTCACAACGACATTTGAATATGAGGCAAAGGAGATGGATGGAGTATCTACAGATGTTTGAATTTGACTTGATGTACACACCTGGAAAAGGGAATTCAGTGGTGGATTCATTGAGTAGAAAGTCATATGCTCAATTAGCGAAAGAAGGTTCAGAATAATGGCAGTTGATGTCGGTCTTAGCCGACATGCATGTGAAATGTGAAGACCAAGGTGATGTTGCTATTTTCTTTTCAGCTACACTTGTTCCTGATTTAGTAAAGATGATCAAAGAAGCACAAAAATATGATGAAAAATGTCTGGTTGTAAGTTCAAAACTCAAAGGTGGGGAGACCATTGATTGCTGGAAACTTGATGGGGGTTAAGTTTTGTGTTTCAGAGATCAGATGGTTGTACCTATGGTTTTTCTAGAACAACTCCTTCATGATTACCACCATTTAAGATGGGTTGTACACATCAGTACACAGAAGATGTCTAAGGCATTGAAGGTGCAGTTTTTATGGAGCGACATGAAAAGAAAGGTGGCTGAGTTCGTCTCATGGTGATTAACTTGTCAGAAGGTTAAAGAAGAGAATCAGAGACCAGCTGGTATGTTACAATCTTTACCTATCCCAGTGTGGAAATGGGATTAGATAGCAATGGATTTTGTTATAGGTCTTCCAAGAACAGTTCAGAAACACGATGCCATTTGGGTGATAGTGGATCGTCTAACCAAGTCGGCCCATTTCATCCCAATTTGTGAAACTCATACGGTGGAAGATCTTTCAAAAATATATATATCCGAGAAGTGGTAAATAAGAATGGTGTAATAGTGTCTATAATCTCAGATATATATTTGAGGTTCACATCTCATTTCTGGAAATCATTACAGCAAGACCTCGGAATTCAGTTGACTATGAGCATGACGTATCATCCTCAGACGGATGGGAAATCCGAGCGGACGATACAAAATTTGGAAGATATGTTGCAGGCTTGTGTAATGGATTTTAGTGGATCATGGGAGGATCATATACCCTTATTGGAGTTCTCATACAATAAAATATATCAGTCCTAGATACACATGGCTCTGTTTGAAGCATTGTATGAGCGTCCTTGTTGTTCTCCACTATGTTGGGTGGAAACCGGTGAAACATCACTAGTTGGGCTGAGCCTTGTCCAAGAAACAATAGAGAAGATCCAGTTGACTAGAAATAGGATGGAGATTATTCAAATTCGTCAGAAATATTATGCAAATCACTATCGAAGACCATTGTCATTCATTGTAAGTGATCATGTCTTCTTGAGGATCACTCCAAGGCTTGGACATTGTCATTTTGGGAAGCATGGCAAGTTATCCCAAATATACGTTGGCCCTTTTGAGATACTAGAATGGGTTGGAGAGGTGGCATATCGGTTGGCATTACCCCCATGGTTTAGTTCGGTGCATAATGTGTTCCATGTATCTCAGTTGAAAAAGTATCAGCCTGATCCTGACCATGTGATCAGATGGGATCACATTGACCTATAACCAGATGCTTCATTGATACATATCCTGGTACGAATTGTGGATAGGCAAGAGAAAGTCTTGCATGGAAAAAGCATTGGTCTAGTGCAGGTTTTATGGCATCATGGTCAAATTTAGGAAGATACTTGGGAACGTGAGAAGGAAATGAAAGAGCAGTGGCCGAAACTCTTTCAGTTGGGTGGAGGTTTTCTACTTTCTGGGGTAGGAAAGACCAATGGTGGGGAGAATTTAGCACCCCATGTTTCTGATATGTAACCCTTTCTTAATTATTTTAATGGTTATAAAGTTAAGGGTGACAAATGGGAGAGTCAGGAGAACTTGGAATGATGTTTTGAGGCAAAAGGTGAAGTCGCACGGGCGGCGCACGGTTTGTCTAAACCGTGCAGCCAAACCGTGTGTAGTAGGTCTTGGAGGAAGTATATTCCACATGGTCAGTGCAAAGTTTGTCTAACCGTGCGGCCAAATCATGTGATAAGGGTGGCTGAGGTAGTACCTAATGCATGGTTAGTGCATAGTTTGTCAAATCGTGCGAACTAACCGTGCAGACACTTAAATGAGATCCTATAAAGCTGTATCTCACACGTTTTTGTCTCTAAGTGGCTCGTTTTTCCTCCTAAGTATCTATAACTCAGGATTTTTCTTCTCCTAAGGCCAAATAGGGTTCTCCCATTGTTCCAGAGGTGACCCGAAGGCTTCTCTTGGTGAATCGAATCCATATTCTTGAGGTATGTGATCGTTCTTCTTCGTTCTTGATCAGTTTCTTAGATCTACTTAGATATACTTCTCCTCTTCTATCAGTTTCTTATTTATATGCTCATTATGGGTAGATCTAAGTGTATGGATGACAGATATGATGATATTTGGTCAATATCTTGCTATGAGAAGAGATCTAAGGTGAGTTTTGAAGAATCAACCTGGTTTTCTTGTGTGTTCTCCGTTTGTTAGGGTTTTTCTCAAAACCATTGAGGTAGGAGTCTTCAATATCGACTTCTCTTACTAGAATTGATTGGCTTAGATTCAAATTGGTTTATTTTAATGGATTTGATTGTGAAAATCAAAGAATAAATCTTTTTTAGTGATGATTTTTGGTTTGATCAGACTGTGAAATCTTGGTGAATTGTGGTGCAAAGTGATTTGGCTTGTTGAATTTAAAATGTTGATTTTAAATTATGGATTTGTTATAATTGTATATGGTTTGATGAAAAATGGGTTTTCAATAAAAAGGGTGTTTTATTGAAATGGTTTAAGATTTAAATGACTTTGATGGAATTTGTTTTCAATAAAATGGAGGTTTATTGAAATGGTTTGGAATTGAAATGGTTTGGCATTGAAATGGTTTTGATGGAAATGGTTTTCAATAAAAAGGTATTTTTATTGAAAGGGTGTTTTGGCATGATTGATGGTAATATGTGGTGTGTGTTCATATTGCATGTACGAGGCATGGTTGAAATAGGACCTTGTGCTCGGTGCCAAACATTTAATGGAACATGGTAACTATATGTATGAGGATTGGTTCAAATATGACCTTGTCCTCGGTGCCAAAGGTGTAATGGAACATTGGAAACAATTACCTTGTGACTACTTGGTATATCGACGATAAACCACTCATGAGTATGGAACTGTCATAACATAGCATGCATGGTTTGAAGCATGGGTTTTTGAATGGTTGGGTATGCCAAAAAGGGATATTGTGGAATGGTTCTAAAGTTTGTTTGGTTATTTTTTTGGAAAAATAACTTGCTGGAAAATTGTTTTAAATTTCTCTTGGAATGCTTTTGGTTATGTATGGTTTTGAAAACTTGTTTATATTTAGTCATAAACTGCTTTTGAGAAAATGTTTTATATTAACTGTTTTTATATAAATGTGTCTAACTCTTCTATCCTAGTGGCATGAGTAGGGAAGTCATTGGGGAAAACCTAATGAGTTTTATACTCACCCCTGCTTTGGCACTTTGGTGTGTTTTTAGATATCGTATTTTGGGACACAGGTAAAAGTAAAGCATATTGTTGCTAGTGGCTTGTGATAATGCTTGGGAGATGTTGTGAAGCTTGGAGCTTGTAGAGCATGGAGTTGTAGTGTCTTTTGAGAGTCTTGAGTTGTTTATCAGCTGTGTAATTTGATGCTTATTTTGGTCTTCCGCTGTTGTGTACTTTGATGTGGTTTGATGTAAATGATGTTGTTTGTTGGTCTTTCACTTTTTCATGCATCATATAGTGAATGCTTGGTTATGGTTGGTATATGGGTTCATTTATTAAAGGGTAAATCGTCCCCCACTTGTACTTGAAGCCCTTCAGCATTTATTTCCAGCCTTTGGCCCCTTGGGGATATTGCTTAAGTCCTAGTAATGACTTGTGGTACTCTCAAGACAATGAGAATTGTCGGGTCATTACATAGCCCCACCTGCTCCAATTGGATGAGACCCACCAGTGAGGATTACGTCACAACGCTTGATCGAGTGTTTCCTCCTTCACCATGGTAGACGAGCAGGTTACCACCCTTTAAAAATGACAACCTACCCTTGAACATCAGTGATATATAATATTGATATACTTTATTGGATCAATTCCTACTATGCTGGTGATTAAACCCTCCTTCGCTAACACTAACCATGACGACGATCGAACTTCCTCTTTCAAAGTACCCCCCTCACTATCATTTTCCATGACATCCCTTCCTCTCCCCAAGCCATCTTGTAACCCCATCATGTAGCCTACTCTCTCACCAAGCCATTGAATTCCCCCACTATTATAGACTAAGTCTTGGGCTAGCGGAACTTCATATACATTTAAGAAGGAGAGGGAGAGAATAGAGGAGAAAGATAGAGACAAAGAGAGAGATAAGAATACTTTTAGACACTTGTTCTTATTTGATCCTCCATAAAAACACATTATCAAAATGTAGAAAGTCAAGGGTTAAATCCATCTACCCTCAAATAAAAACAATTCATTTCATAAGATTAAGAGATTCAAGAATTGGGTTTAGAGAGAAGATAGGTTAAATCATCATTCCACCAAACACAATCATAAAGAATGGGGAAAAATACCATAAATTTCAATATAAATATCCAGAAAGAAAGGTTTTTTAATCCATAAATTTCACCATAAAAATTACAAGGAATAGAGAAACATAAAAAAGGACTTAACTTGGGTCAGATCACTCATTAAAAAATGTTTCATTCAAGTTTGTTAATGTCAAGATCCTAGAAGGAGTTCTTTTCTTTCTCTAAAATCTATCTGTTTGCATTCAAAAACACTAGGGTTATTGTGTATAGACCTAGGATTTGGTGATAATGATGCTTAAATAGGGTTCATATTTAGTTCTTGGATTTTATCAACCCATAAAAAATTTAATTAATATATATATAATTTCTAAATCTAATTAATAATTTCAGATATGATGGTCAAACCTCGATAACTCTGATGCAAGAAAATGTTATACCCTTCATAAGGTAAAAAAAAACATCCTAGAAACATCCATGGTTATATATTTTCCATCCAAGGATTCATCATGTAGAAAATGTATACTTCTTGAGAACACAAATGCATAAAATAAAAACATATAGTATACTTAATATATTATTATTGATTCCCCACTGCACTCACAACTCCACATCATCTTAGGCTAGGGGTTAAAAACCCAAATCATAATGAAAAAACCAATCAGATATATTTTTGAGGACATATACTATGTTAAATTGACCAATTCACCCCTAACATGGTCTTGGGACTCTAAAACATGATATTGAGCTAAGTATTGTTCAAAAAAACACAGGTTACTACATGTTCTAAAAAATTATCTGCTATTATCCTTATAAGTGGGATATACTATCCATTATGATATTCTTCAAAGGGAGATGTGATGCCCATATGAGAATTGTAATCATAGGAAGTGATGCCCCTATCAAGTGATGTGTCCCAAGTTTAGGGGTGCTCTTTCCTCTTGAGTTTATAACTATGGCTAGGGACACTATGCCATATTTTGATTATGTGGTCGAGATGTGATTCCCATTTTCTTACATTAACTCATGGATTTTATAGATATATTTTTTTCTAGGTTATCATGACATACTTACCATATATTAGTGATCATACTAACACATGGATGATATTCCCTCGTTTCTAGATATGTTATTGGTGATGTGCTACCCAGATATTGGTCGATATACTATGATGATATGTTATACCAATTGGTTATGATTAGGTAAAAGTTTCCTAGTCAATGATTATATAATATATTTAAAGAGACCACAACTCTAAGGTATAATCACCCTTGGGTGGTAGTGTAGTACCCACAACTATGAAAAATGTATTATTACTTCTATTGCATGTTTACCTTTTTTATGAGAATATCACATTATACATGCACATGGTATCACTGGATATGTTTAGGGACACCATTGGTGGTAGAATACAAAGTTGTACCCACACACTACTTAGGAACCCTGAAATTTGAGTAGATTTATTTCTCATAATCGAGGTAGGGGAAATTTCCCTACCACTGACTATTGATCTTTGAAGCTTGGTATAAACTAAGAGAAGAGGACTGATTGTTGGACTGAAGAATGATTTTACTATAATCTATAGTCTTCACATTATTCTGGGATCACTATGTATATGAACAACCCATGGGGGGTCTTTCTTATGTTATTTATGATTTCATGACATTATATCTATTAATTTTCTTATAAAATTGTAGTTATTATTGATTTACTGATGGCATGAAGCTGTGAGGTCTGGTTCTATTATATATTTACATTATGTTGTGTATTTATTTATATTTATTACACTATTATATATGGATATCTATACCTATGAGGGTATAGTCTACCTACTTTACTCAAAGACAATTATCGCTAGTCAGTAGCCTCTAACATTTAAGGAGGTATTATTGAGGTATATATCACTCTGGTTTGGTCACGAGGGAGATGTACCAGTTCGGGGAGGTTATAAAGTGGTACACTAACCTTATTCCATTTATCCTATCTTATTATTGGGGATATGATAAATAAGTGATATAATGTTTTCAGATCTTGGTAAGGATCTTGTTCTTGGTAGTAGCTGACCCACATATGAGGAAAGACCATGTACTCAAGGACGTGGTTGTTTATCGTGGTTTTTATTTTACAATTGAGTTATTTTTTCTAAATTTGATGAATTTTGATGTTAGTTTATAGAGTATTAGTTTTTCACTCTTGGTCTGTAGTGGAAAGAGAGAATGTGTTAATGCATAATTCTCGATACACAAGATTCATATGATATTAAAATATTTTATTATGATTGGGAACCCTAATTATGATATGAGGATAAATTATTTAAAGTGTTAGCAACAACTTATATATTTGTTTCCTATATAACTTGGTGGTGAATTTCAACTTAACCGATCCATGATTTTGTTATTATATTATTAAATTGACAAATTGAATCCTTTATTTATGTAATGTTACCTATGAGAGAGAGTGGGTGACCTAGGATGGAGAGAGAACTCTAGGTTATATGAAACACCTAAACTACTAAGGTGTGTGTATAGAATAACAGAAGTCCCTACATGTTATTTCTTATCCAATACGTTATATTTAGACCTATTATATATGTAATTATGAGTCATATGTTTGTTATTTTAGTGAAATTCCACCATTATGATAACCTGTTGAGTAACAGGAGGGTAGTGATGAGTACGAATATAACATAATGATATTTTATAATATATTTATCTTTAAATAAATTGTATGTTTTTGATAGATTTTTTGGCACACAACACCGTGTTTAAAACAAACCATGATATATTATAACCTAGATGTTAAATTTAAAGTACTAATATGTATAACTAAATCATGAAAAATATCTATAAAGATATTATATAATTCAAATGTGTTTATTAATTCATAATAAATAAGTACTCATTATTTAGTAAAGTTATTTTATGCTTCAAAAATATTTTTTCTTAAACAATGGGTTTTATTGATTTTAGGCATTGCCATTATAATTAATTTATAATTTTTTTATAAATTTTATTTTAGGAAATTAATATCATTTTTAAAATCATCATTTTATTAGGGTGATTTTTTGGTATTTTTCTAAAAATATTTATTTTTATGTGAATAGTGAAAATACCGTTTTTATAAAACTGTCATTTATTTTCATTAAGTCAAGTAATTTAAAAGTACCACTCTATTTTTAATTTTATATAAAAGTAATATAAATATTATTTGATTAGAAATAATCTAATTAATTACATATTAATCAATATTATACATCATTTTGGTATACATTTATTTTTAAACTTAAACACACATTTTTCTAAAAATTGTTTTCCGTTGCGTTTCACATGTTTATATTAAAATTGGTTTCTATAAATTTTATAAATTAAATAATTGAAAATTTATTCCATATTTATAATTATGAGGTTCAAATTTGGTAAATATGTCCCTTTTATTTTTAGTCATTATGAATAGTAACCATGATAAATATTTGTCACATCGGCAAGGGTAAAATGGGTAAATGATGTTAAAACTATGAGATAAGGCCTCTAAATCTCCATAAAAATTTCCTTCATTCTATTGTATGGGTTTTTTTTGAAAAAAAAATCCTTGGTATGAAAATAAGGAAATTTATTTCCACATTCCATTGATTATAACATATATATTATTTTAAGGGAAAGACAAATAGAAAACATCACTTTCTTGATTTTAATTTATTTTTTATGTTTTCATAGGGATAAAAATAATTTATGAATGAATTTGAAAGATTTTTTTTTTGAAAATAAATAATTTATTTTTATGATATTAAATTATTTTTATTTTTTAGTGATTATATAATTACCTTAAAAACTTACGCAACATCGATACAATGCCTGTGAAAGTAGTATAAAAATCATGATAAATGATTTTAAAAACAATAAAATTAATATTTTTTGGATTAATTGTGGTATTCAATGAATTTAATAGATAATTTTAAAGTATATATGAATTTAATTTTTTTATATTATAATTCCATTAGTTTCTTGATACCTTTGAATCCAAATTAAATGAATAGTCATAAAAATGATTTTAATGATATTTTATGTTAACAAATAATCTATTAAATTATTTAAAAATAAAAAAATTATATAAGATAATTATGATTTAAAAGTTCCTAAAATGTCACTCATCAACCATTTTGAGACAATTTTCACCTTATAAGTAAATTTATGGCCCTTAAAGGATAAATAATGTATTACCATTTTCAAGGTTAAAAGAGTTAATGAGGAGTTAAACCAAAAGATAAGGCTTAATATGACACAAAAATATTTCTAAATTTTATTTTATGTTTATATTTCAACATTATCCTATTTTTCATTGAATTAATAGAAATTTTGAATCATTATAATTAATAAATATCGAAATTATATTTAAATCCTATAAGTAATTCCAAGTGTTTTCTTTCCTCACTTATAAAAGGGAACCTACACTTCCCCTTTACTCACAGAGTTTGAGAAATATAGATTAGAAAATTACTTCCCTAATACCTTCCTATATTTATTTAATTCATTCTTGAGATTATGGGTTTACCCTAAGACCATCCTAAGAAGGATTAAGGTGTAAGACAAATGAGGTCTCTCAAGGAAGAGGTAATCATTTTACTGGGCACTTTCAAAGTTTATTTATTCTTAAAATTACTATAGATATATTGTACCTATTTTAAAATAGTGAATCATGTATCATAAATATACTTATATAATATTATGATTATGGTACAACCATTTTCCTCCTCCTTTTCGTCAGTTGGGAAATGAAAATATCACTTGTGGTACATGTAGACTACTGCCTCCATGTAGAGATATGACTCATTTTCCATCATCATATTTCATGATGGGTTATTATGATGGATTTAATATTTATATATTAATTTCATTAAATAATTAAATATAATATGTTATCTAAATCGTTACCTTCCCATCTGTTGGGAAACAATAACGTCGCTCTTATGTACGTATGGATTATCACCTCCATAAATCGATGTGATTGGTTTTTGTTTTTTATTTACATGAATGGTAATAAGGATAAATTAAATGAATATATATCATATTTATAATATAATAATAATATTTTAAAGATTAATTGTTATTTAATTTTCTTTGGTTCCATCCATTGAAAAGTTAAAACATCATTAGTGCGTATGTGTGGGCTATCGTCTCTACAAATTGCTATAATTAATTTTCCATTACCACCATATATTAATGTTTATGATAGTGTATATAATGATTAAATATGATACATATGAAATGATAAATATTATTTAGACGACGAAGCAATGATCAAAATGAAAGGACCATAACTACCGAACAGAAACACACATGAAACATGAAGGAATTAACTGCTAAAATGATGATGATAATGAAAGATTGTTAGTGAATAAGTGATAATATGACAAACATAAAAAATTTATGGTATTATAAGTATGAAAAATATTTTTTAATATAGTTATAATAAATTTATATTTATTAGATAGGAGGTTTGAACCCATATGAAGCAAGTTGAGACTTGAGGTAAGGGTTTCGGGTCTCACTCATGTTTCTATGTGACTTATGCTATATCCATAGCTTTATATATTTCACTTGGTGTATATAATTACAATTTTATATGTTAAATAATTAATATATTTATATTAATGGTATTTAAAGTTTCATTATAAGTTATTTCTTTCATTGGGTTTATGATTCAAAAGTTACTGAAGTAGTAAGAGATTTATGTTATAATATCGATTTTTCCAGGATTGTTTTTGTTAAATTTCAATTAAGGTAAATTATAAAATAATTATCCTTTAAAAAAACAAATATTTTATTCTCCTATGTTTATTTTTTTCATGTTTTCATTTCATTTTCCTCTATTTTTTACTCAAAATGATTTGGAAAATGTTTTTAAGAAATGTTAACATTATTTTTTATTTGGTTTGTACTATTTTTCTTCTATGTCTATATTTTATTTAAAATTTTTTAAGGAATGCTTTTAATATTATAAAATGATCGATCATAACCATTTTAAACATATTTTACTTTTTATAAAATGGTTTAAAAGTAATCTTCTTGTCATTTTCTGAATGAGGTACTTTTTACCAAAGGTGTAAACACAATCTTTGTTTTAACATACACCGCACAAACAACTTTTACCACCATCATGAATAATATTTTATTTTAATATTAATTTATATGTTTCTATAGTTATTTTCAAAGAAAATTTTATTCATAAAATTTTATAAATATTTTATATTTTAAATATGTGATTTCAAAATGAAATGTTTATTTTCCTCAAGAAATATTTCTATGATCTTTTTATGATATTGTCATATATGAAAGAAACCATTAATATAACTTATACTTAATTGGGGTTATGATACAATGATAAAATCCTTATTTTTTATCTATATGGACATTGATTATATTGATGAAATATTAACGAAACCCATTTTATTTTCCATAAGTTAAGCTATGGAGAAATGACAAATGTTTTTATGATCACATGGAATACATATTAATAGTTTATGATTATGTTATGTGTTATTACATTATATCTCTAAAATTCATTGGGAAATTACATATATATATCTCATGATATGATGATTATATTCATGGACATGATTTCTAAAATCTATGTTCACATTTTTATGTGTGAGTATGATTGTTTCTAGATATACACACAAGATTATATGTGGAAATGACTGTGAATGACTATGTTCATATTTTGATACGTGATTATGATTTCTTATTGCTATTGTGACAATATTATTCATGGAATTTTTGTGAATGTCTATATTAAAATCAACCAAAAGATATCTTCCATAATAATACATGCAACGGAGTTCCAGTGAGGCCACAAATAGATATGTCTAGGAGCAACAAAGTACAGGCTCCAATAGAGAATAGTGGAAGACCTAGAAGGAAATCACAGAGCATTGAGGATCTCCTCTGTACTTGACATAGTGAACACTCTACACAATTAAATATTCACCACTTTCACTTTGAGGTCATAAACCCATATAGAAAACCTCCAGTCACAGATGTAGATCCCCTTCTAAGTAAGATCAAGCTCGATCTCAAGAGCTTTGGTGTGTGCAGCTGAACCATCCACAAGGAACTTGACCGTCTTTTTTTCTAAGAATGTTTTTCACAATCCTCCATCATTAAATGGAGTTCACACTAATCAACATAATATCATCTATTACCTTGGATTTAAGTTCCCCAAACTTCTCAATGAAACCCAGAACATGCTTCATGCTGCAAGTAGGGATGAAGGTGCCTGGGATTATGAAAAGTATTATATTTTTTCGAGCAGCGAGGGAATGAAAAAATATGGTTTAGAGCTTATTATAGGAGTCAAAGTAAGAGAGTATTTCATCAAGGATGATGTCACCAACACATATGGGATCTATGGCCAATGACATGACAAAGATTGATATGAATACATAGGAAGTGGTTTAAATGTCTATATTCACATTTTGATGTTTGGGTATGATATCTTATAGCTATGATCACAAGATTATGTGTGGACATTATTGTGAATAGATATGTTAAAAATATTATGATTTACTATGATTATGATTCTATATTCCAATGTTTTGAATCTTGAATTATGATTACTACATTGAAACACTTATTAACCTTGCTTCTGGATATGAATTTATTATGGATTTTATGATCTAATATCATCTGGGTAAGAATCTTTTTTTCTAATAACAAGTAATTTATTATGTTATCATACCCTTATGATCATCTTATACACTCTTATGATTGATATCTTCCATGTTTACCCTTATCAAGTATTATAGATCACCCTTTCTTATGTTTTCTATCCCTAGGTTTTGATAAAAGGTTCTTACTATGATATGTATAGAAGGGTAATAATATGAAGATCATTGTGGGGGATGTTGAATATATTTTAAGAAATAAGTTGATTATGTATCTATTCTCCAAATAAACTAAACCTTTGTGGTCCCCAGTAATGTGTAATTGTGATATGTATTGAATATTAATCTAAAATGATGTAATATTTATGTTCTCTATGATCAGGTAGTCTCTATTTGAATTAGATTCGAGTTTACATATTTTTGACAATGCCATATTCAATTAATCCTCAAGTATGTATTACTACTATATCCAAAAGTTGAAACATGACTTGAGTTGGTTTAATTTCCTCTAGTCCCATGATCATGAAAATTATGTATGATATTATATTCATGCCAGATATTAAATCACACAAATCCGTACTATACTAATTATAACCAACATGAATAGGAATGGTAAAGATACCTGATTTGTACTTCTTATTTAGTATATTCCTTGATACCACTACTCAGAATTCCCCGAAGAGAGGTATTGTTACCAATTATTCAAGGTTATTATTGTTAGAGACTAAATATTTCTTGAACTTATTATAAACGGTAATATTATCCAAATATTTATATAATGGAATTCTAATATATATTTTCTTAAAAATTTACTAACAATTACATCATTTTCCATAAAATTTTCCTATCCTCAGTCTATCTAAGAAAGTTAGATTTAGTTTGTAGGTTGGTAGAGCCTATTCTTGCACTTAATTTTCCTCTTATTTAACTTTTCCTTCCTCAAAATTCTACTCCTCAAATTTATTATGATTTTTTTTAACCTCTCTTCATAAATTTATTCCAAAATTATTCCACTCTTTATATTAATGACCTTCATCTCTCCAATTGGGTTGAACTAAAGGGTTCCCAGTAGTGTCCTACTTGGCCTCCCCCTGAGATGATCAAAAATTTGACCAACCTATAATTACATATTCCTCATGGTATATCTTTGGTATTTTGTTTCATACTTAATCACCATGATTTAACTCAATTTATCTTTTAAATATTCCGTCAAATCTTGGATAACCACTTCAGTTGTGGTCATGAAATTGCTCAGTGTCCCTTCGAATGAGTGGACTTGATTAGTGATTCAGAGACCATAAAGTTATTGATACCCTTATAGTCTTGGTCAGAATCCTTGGCCTTATGGTGGATAGTCTAGATTTTATGGTTTTTGGGGCCTCCACCCCTGAGAATATTTTTTTCTATTAAAATCAACAAAATATACATATTCATTTTATATACCTGATGGGTTATGGAAAACCATCACCACATCCATAATTTTGGTCATTGATACCATTTTGGCCCTATATATCCTTGATTGTCAACCAAGTGAACTACCTTCCTTTGTGTTCCTTTAGTTTTCCATTAAAATATATTTCTCTCTATACCATTCAATAAGGTGTATCTTTATTTCGGTAACCTTTTCATCAATGATCCTCCCATGGCTGCATCAATAATTACTCAATTTCTATGAGAAATGCCTTTATATAATGTTTGTATTAGTAAAAAATATCAATTACATGATGAAGAAACTTTCAAGTTAAATAATTATACCTCTTCCAAGAATTGTATAGTGATTAATCATTAATTTTATTGAAATTCAAAATCTCAACATGAATATTCATAGATTTATAGGTGGAGAAACATTTGAGAAAATTTCTTACCAACTCATACCATGTTCTGATGGAATGAAGAGGTAAATACATTCTATATCATTGTATTTAAATTATAAAAAAATAAAGTTAACATTATTGCACCGATATACACATTATTGAATTTTAAATCATCACATAGTTTGAGAAAACTCCCAGTTTATTCATCTAGATACTTATATATCATGCCATAAAATTGGATTGAGCTTGAATTAATTTATACGATATCTATATTTAACTTAAAGTTGTTACCATAGGTGGTATGAGGATGCTTGGTTTCATCCCCATGTTTTTTCCATCCGTAGTACGTTAGAGTGCATCTCTATAGATTTCTTCCTTAGATCACTTGTGAACTCCTAAATATTGTTCAACTATATCCTACCTGATCTTTTTATTCCTAAAAGTTGTTTCTATATTTATATAGATCTATATAACCTCTTTATCACTTCCATGAGTTTTGTATTCATGTTTTAAATTTTTTCTTGGAATGAAAACATGATAATAACAAGTATTAAAAGTGGACTAAAAACAAAAAAAAAATAATTCTTAATTATCCTAAGAATTCTTATCAACCATTCCTGAAAACAATTCCAAAAATTGATATCCCCAGAGGGTTTTTGTAATTAATATAGGTATAATAAATTTAAAAATTTATAAAAATGTAGACTTGAATAAAACTACCAACTATGTAAATATAGAAATTAATAAGTTTGAGTGTCAAACCCACAAGGATGGTTGAGAATGTATTAGGAAAATAAAGTAAACAAAAAATAAATTTGAGAAATAAGTTGATGATAATGTGCATAGTTTATTAATTTCAAGTTAATTTGTTATTAGAATTATAATTAATTCAAATTTGTCATGTCGTTGTTGGAGTTAAATAAAATAGGGTCCTTAGTCTTTGTATTCTCTTTCTAATTTAACATCTTCCCCACTCACATGGTCAAATACTCAAGGTTATTATTAAATTAGATGATTTAATACAATTTATAAACATAATCACTCATAGCCATATAATTTCCATGCATATATTTAAGTGACTAGTTGTGAATTCAAAAATTACTTAATAAATTGAATGGTGATGATCACATCATAATAATAAAGAAGATAAGAATTAGAATATAAGATACACAAAACAAACATGAACTAAATGAAATAGAAAGAATAAAATAGTAGAATAACTTTAGGTTACATCACTTGGCACACTATAAAGTTACCTCCTCATGGTAGACATTAGAGGATAAAAATAATAATATGACCTATTGAAGAAGGAAGTAGTAGAAAAATTCTTGGGCAATAACATATATGGGAGTCTCCCCCTAAAGAAAGATTGTTTTTCAAAAAATCTATGACTTATGTTTATAGGAACATGGGGTTGATAAAACTCCCAAAATAGATCTTTTGAGATTACCTGATCTTCACCTTCAATCTCTATTTGAAACCTTTAATCCTTATTCAAATTTAGGGTGACTTATCACATGCGATAATTTCCCTCCCACATGATTTCAAGATTTCGAAATAATCACAAGGATAAATTATTTTCAAAGTTTACCACCACCACACCATATCCAAATTAATTAATCCATTTTCATTCAAATTTATCATCTTATTAGTGAGAATCTCAAAAATGGATTAATCCATGATCATAATTCCCATTTCAGTGGTTGTTTCATTTCCATAACTCATGTATGGTTCTATATCAACCATGATATCCCCAACCACAGGTGTATCCAACCCTATTTCCATATAGTGATTCATTCACCATGCATAAAAGGCTCATTAATATACATAAAAAAATACAAATTGATCATAATTACACATTCTTCATTCATCTATTGTCCAAAGTTACACACACTATGGTGTAGAAATATTACTCTGGATATTTCATCTTCTCCACGATATCCAATATCAATCGAATCCTATTCCAGTGGGAATTTAAAGCTTAGTAGATCCATCTCAAACATGAAATGTACATATATAGAAATTTTAATTCCCATTTAATTTTTGATACCTCCCTATGCACCACATTATAGTATTATACAACATTTCATAATCTTTTTCAGACTTCATCTAATGCAAGAATTCATCTAGATAATTCTAGAAATATGGAGCATCAACCAAACATCTAATGATCATCCACAGTGCTCCCAACCCATTTTAATGGCTTGTTTCTAAAAATAGAGCTTTATAGAACAGGAAATTGTGTTTACCGGAATCTGGTATTGGTGTTTGAGTGATCTCAAAGGTGGTATGTGATAGTGGGTCCTATTCGAGTAGAGATGCATGATTTGCGAGTAAAGGTGACATCATTTTTTCTAAGTGTATAGTGATACACTAAACTATATCCCACATTGATTGTATATGTGGGAAGGTAGTGATATATCAATGTGGATTTTGTATCCCCATATCAGAATATTACTCTGAGGATGGTCTATCAATACACTGCACACACCACATAGACCCGTTACGAACCTCATGAGTCTAGTGGGCTTCAGCCCACCCCTATGCGAACTTTGTACCTACTGCACTGAATCATGCCTATGCATAATCCTATCTATCTAGTTATACTTGGATTGTAAAATTACCATTGTCCAAGTATAATACAATTTTCTTATCCTATGAAATAAAAAATCACTTATTCAAATTATTAATAAAATGAACATAAATTTTCTTTAATCAAAATTATCCTAAAAACAGACCTTTGTTTTATTTTTCAAAAAATGTTTTTTAAAATAAAAATAACCAGAAAAGGATAAATAAATTAATTATTGGACATAAAACATTAAATTTCTAGTAAATGTATTATTTAACATTAAAATTATTTCATGTGAAAAATATGGCTATCAAATACCCCCACACCTAAACTTATGATTGTCCTCAAGCACATAATATCAATATAAAAAAACAACATACACCCATGCTACCAATATTTAAAATTAAAAGTTTAATGGAGATAAACATTTATCAATAGGGAAGAAATAATTTTTAATTATCTCATATTAATTTTTCATCAAATATACACTAGTCAGTAATGTATCTGATATTCCACTCTAAAACATGATGTAAATCATCATTACTTCCATTCATACCTCTTAATTAACTATTAATTAAACATTCCAATTTTTATTTTACCTCACCTTTGATTACTTTTATTTCATCAATCAAGTTAAATATTTGAACTAGAGTTAGGATCATACCTTAAGTACTTGTACCATACTTATGAAATTGAATAAGATCCACATTATCTACTTTGTGGAGACAAATATCACAAATAATCATGAGGTTTTTTTTAAGTTGGGATTAAATGATTCTATAGATTAAGGTATATTGGTATTATTGTTAAAAAAAATTTACCACAAAATGGGGTAAATATATTAATCACAATGCATGATATTCAAAAATTAAATCATAATGAACATCGCCCTTCCAAAAATTAACAACACTTACTTCCATCAAGACTAAAAGTAAATTCCATGAAACAATGTAACCATAATTAATTAATGCACTCTTTAAAAAAATTAAATTAATTTTCCCACTAAAATTATTCTAAAGGAAATACTCACATCCACCAACCAACCCAAAATGTTATGAATCATTATTTAATTAAATGGTGATTTTATACCTACTAATGTCACAACCCATTTTTTTCATTTTTTTAATTTTCATTCGTTTTTTAAATATAGGCAAGAATGGTAGAAAAATATAAGACAACATGGAACTTCTCCCAAAATAACATGAAACACCCGAACATAGAATCCTTAGTAATTCACATCCCCTTCCACCCAAGATAACCTCTCCCCCACAATTAAAATTTTAAATATCATGAAAAACATAAATATTAGAGTATGAATGGTTAAAATTGGCATGAAATGAATATCATTACTAATAAAGGTAATTAATGGTATATAAGGGTTAGATATTGGAGAAATGTGAAGGTAGGTAGTCAAGGATAATTTCTTATCAATAAAAAATCCTTAATAATTTTAAATTTGAATTTGTGTAATCATAACTTTGACAAGATCAAATAAAATTCTTAATAGGTAACATTTCCCAAGTTATCCTAAGACTTTTTTCTCAGAAATAATTAGATTTTTTTTATTGGAATTCCTCTTGGGAATGGGAATAATATGACATAAGTTAATCACTAATGGAATTTTTAACAATAAATAATCAATCCACATGAACATTAGAAATTCAATGTATAAAAAATGGAAAATAAATTTCATCTAAATGCGAATAAAAAGAAAAATCATGATTTATAGAATCCAAAATCATATGTTTAACTCTAATCATTCAATTTATCTATCTTAATTTTTTAATTCTATCAACTTGAAAATTAAAACATGGCATCATGATATTAATAATAAACTCATGCCTCTTGGATTAAATTTTTTTTAATGTGGCGCATGTAATTTCTCTATTAAGTATATTTTTTTACAAATAGGGTAGTAAAAAGGTATTAAATTTTAAAGAATACTACTATTTGAAATTATTCCATTCCCATTTTATAATTTTTATTACTATCTTAGGTTCTTTTTCCTTGAATCATCATTATCGTAAAAAAATTCAAATAGTTATAGTGCAAGCCCATTCTCATGAAAGTTCAAAAAGATAAGTGGATTAGATCCTAAACTAGTTCCTAAGTAGAATTCATAATGATATTAAATACTAAAGTTCTAAAAAGAATACAATTTTTGGTTTCCCCTTAAAATAACTTTGGTTGTGGTCTTTAAACTCAAACTTACCTCTTGAAGTCAAGAGATTGAAGGTTGGAAGGAGGATACCCAGTATGGATAGATGAATGGTCAGAGTTACGACCCCTACACACAAATGGTTCATATCTATTTTTCATAACATAGCTTCACTATTCCCCTTAGTAAGAATTTATCCACACCCCTTGGACCAATAAAATGTTTTTTTGTTATTTTTGAATATTAAATATTTATCTCTTGAATAACCTAAACCTATTGAAATTTATTAATCTATCTAGGGACTATAATCCCCCTATATATTCTATCCTTTACATAACTTATAAATTATATTTACCTCAATTTTTTCTATTAATTTCTCATATTTAGTTGCTTTATCATCTCCTGTTTCCAAGAAAACGAAATCATCAACTCCATATAGGTTATCTTCTCCCAAATAATCCTCTTTTTCATCTAGATTTTTCGTTGCTTAATGTTTTATGATTTTTTTCATATTATTTTCCAACTCTTAGGCTTAATTCCACACTTTTCATATATATCAATTCCCTTCTATTATATAGTAATGGTATTACCAATAATATTGGGGTATTATCCTCATCCATGTCAATAACATGGAAACCCATCATAAAGTAGAACTTATCTACATTTACAATGATATATTCAAGTAATTCTTGTGGATTTATTATTATTGTATCCATAAGTTAAAGCATAACTAGAATTGGAATTATTTAATCTAATCCAAAAATATTAATTTTTTATGTAATTATATTCATGATTTATACTAAATCGGACAAATCCATAGAAAAATCATTAGACACAAAATTAATGGGAATTGTAAAGGTACACGAGACTTACTTACTCTTTAATAGATTCATCAATACCAATTTTGAATATTATATGAAGAGTTTTATTGTGATCAATTCATCAAGATTATTCTTTTAAGATACTAACTCTTTTTTTAACTTAGTATAAATAAGAATATTCCCTAAATATTTGGTGAAGGGAATGCTAATATGAAGTTTCTTAAACATGTCTAGAAACTACCTAATTTTCCTTTAATTTTCCCTGCCTCAATATCTCCAGGAAAAATAGATTTGGTTTGTAGGGTGGTGGAGATTATTCTTACACTTCCTTATCTTATTATTCAAACTTTTTATTCATGAAATTTTCTAAAAATTTTATATTGATTCTATTTTTATTTTCTCCTCCATTTATCACTTTTATACTATTCATCCACTCCTTAAGTTAATGTTCTTAAGCTGACTAATTATTTTGAACTCTGAGGTTCCTAGTAGTGTCCCACTGGTAAACCTTAATCTATCTAATTGAAATCCCTTGATCCTTTTAATATGTTATAAAATCTCATATAAAAGATTCATTTTTGGTCATGGAATTGACTAGTGTCCCTTCTATTGAGTGGACCTGATTGGTGAGTGAGGGACCCTGATGTGCTTAATACACTTGTGGTCTTGTTTGGAATCCTTAGACTTATGGTAAATAGATTGTGTTTGAATATTACTGTGGCCTATATCCCTGATAATTATTTTTACTGTTAAAATAAAAAAAATTACATCTTTAGTGAACATATACCTTGGGGGTTATAGAGATCCATCATCACATCCATCATTTTGGTCACTGCTTCCATTTGGACCACCATCTATCCAATATTTTCAACCAATTTAACTCTTTTAGTTTATGTTACTTTGGTTTTCCATTGAAATCTACTGCTCTCTATATCATTCAATAAGATTCATCTTTCTTCTAGTGACTTTTTAATCACACTACCACAAAACTGGGTAAGGCCAGCGCCACCCCTTTATCAGCCCTAATGAAAAAGCGCTGATAAAGGGGGGGGGGCCTTATCAGTGCTCAAAAAAGCACTGATAAAGGGTGCCTTTATCAGCATTAAAAAAAGAGCTGATAAAAGTACCCCTTTATCAGCGTTGATAAAGCCCACCCCCTTTATCAGCGCTTTTTTTAGCGCTGATAAAGGGACCCCCTTTATCAGTTCTTGTTTAGTAGCGCTGATAAAGGGGGGCCTTTATCATCACTTTTTTTAAAAGCGCTGATAAAGGGTTGACTTCAAAAAAATTAAAAAAAATATATTAATATATAAATATAGTTATATTGTTATGTTGATATAAATATAATATATAATTTTTAAATATATTTTAGATAAGTATAAATGGACATTTACACTTAATATACTTAATATATTAGATATTTAGTGAAAATGGATTCTTAAAAAATTTAAAAAATATATTTAATTAATAATTTTATAATTTTTATGGAGTAATAGTCATTTAATAACAATTTGAAAAATAAAAAAATAAAAAAAATAAAAAAAAGATCCAAAATATGTTGAAAATGCAACTCAAACTTCAAACAACCATAACTTTTGATCTGGGTGTCCATTTGAGCTCTACCACATATCAAATCGAATCCTGAGATGAGCTCTACGTCATTATAATTGGGGTGACCTTAGTCAAGCGTTTTTCGAGGCCAAAAGAGGCCCAGAAGGCCTCCAAAACTGAGTTTTTAGTCAGGGTACCCAGGTTTTTTAACATTTTGTGGATTTTCAGCCTCGTTTAAGGGGGTATTATTGGATTTTTTTGGTGGGGAATGAATTTATTCCATGGTATTACATTCATATTGATATTATTTCTTTGAAATTTCATCCTTTTTTATAATGAACTACTATTTATAATCAAATATATAACTATATGTACATATTTTTTTATATATTCACACTTAAAAAATAAATTTTTTAAATAAATAATTAAACATATTTACATATAAAATATACTAGCTTTATCTAAATAATAACTAATATCCATTTTATTTAAAATAACAATATATGAATATTTATATAACTAATATATATTAATATAACTATACATATATTAATATAACTATATATATATATTAATATAACTATATGTATATATTAATATAACTATATATATATTAATATAACTATATATATATTAATATAACTATATATATTAATATAAATATATATTACTGTACGAATAAATATAATGAAATATATATATAAATAAATAGATATATCATGAATAAGAGAAAAAATCAATATAGGGTAGTGGAAAAGGCTTTAGATGCACATGGGGGAGGTATCGAGATCAAAACCGGGTGGAGGAAAGGGCGTGCATGCAAGGGTGATTTAAAGGGCTAGTGTTGATAAAGGGTGTAGGCGGTGCGGGCGGGAGCTGGATGTGCGAGAAAGTGCTGATAAAGGGGGGGCTCAAGCACTGTAAAAAGCCCCCCCCCACAAGATTGGTAGTATTTTTTTTTATTTTTTTTATTTTTTTTATTTTTATCAGCGCTTCGTTTTAGCACTGATAAAAGACCCCTTTTATTAGCACTTTTTTTTAGCGCTGATAAAAGGGGTCTTTATCTGCGCTTTTTGGAGCGCTGATAAAGGGGAACCCCCTTTATCTTCCCCGGCATTATCAGCACTTTTTATAGCGCTGTTAATGGCTGTTTTTAGTGCTGATAAAATCCATATTTGTAGTATTGTCAATTATTCTCCCACATCCATGTCAAAAATTGATTGATTTCCCCAAGGCAGGCCTTTATATAAGGCCTGTATTAGTAACCACATCTCAATTTTATGATGTGGATACTTTAAAGTTAAATACTTATAACTCTCACATGAACTATATAATGATTTTTCATATATTTTATTGAAATTAAAAATATCTACATGAATATTCATTGATTTAGAGGGGGGGGGGGGAATTGGTGAGTAAATTTCTTACCAAATCATCTCATGTTGTGATGGAAGGATGAGGTAAACATTGTATCCATTCCATATACTTTTTTTTATTAATGATAAATTAATTAAACGTAGCATTACCTCATAAGTAGACACATTTTAGAATTTTAGAGTGTCATGTAGTCAAAAAAAGACCCTATGTGGGAGCTTAGATCATCATGTGGTAACCCAAAGAATCAGATTGAGTTTGATACCATTTTTAATATAGATAAATTTACCTAGAATTGGTTGGAAACCATCAGGGGTATGAGAATACTAAGTTGCAGCCCCAAGTTTATTGGCCTTATATGGACCATGAGTTTTCATTTCTTTGGATTTTATCTTTAGATCACTTTTTCACCACCTTGATGATTTTTAGGAAAATCCTCCCTGCTCCTTTTCCTCAATGTTTTTTCTAGATCCATATTAATATTTAGAATCTCCTTTTCACTTCCTATATTTTTATTTTCATGTTTTAAACTGTTCCTAGAATGAAAAAAATGAAAAAACCCAGTGTAAAAATGGTGATGAAAACCATAAAACTAGAAAAATTTCTAATTATCTTAAGAATTCTTAGTAAAAGTCTCTAGTAATGACGAACAAATTGATAACCTCATTGGGTGTCATTAGTTACTATAGGTCTAATAAATTTATAAATACTTAGTTTTGAATAAAACTACCACATATATGAACATAGTAATTAGAAAGTTTAAGTTTCTAACCTACAAGGACGTTTGAGAATGTATTTGGAAAATCAATTAATCAATAGATAAATTTGAGAAATCAGTTGATGATGACGTACCAAGTTTTGTAATATTCAGTTCATGTACTATTAGAATTATTATTAAGTATTATTGGCCTTATAATTATTGGAGTAAATTCAAATAGGATCCTTGGTATTGGTACTCAATTTCAAATTTAACAACTTCCACATTATCATGGCCAACTACTCAGGGTCATCATTAAATTAAGTGATCTAATACAGTGTTTAAACATAATCAATGTTACCCATACAATGGTCATGTATATATTGAAATAATTAGTTTTGTATTAAAAAATTACTTCTTAAAATGAACGATGATGAACACATCATAATAAGAAATAAGATATAAGTTAGATTATAAGATACATAACCCAAACATGAACCAAATAAAATAGAAAGAATCGACTAACACAATACCTTTATGTTACGTCACTTGGAACACTATAAATTTACCCCATAATTATATCCATGTGAGAATGACAAAAATAAATAAAAATACATAGTAAATAAGGAATCAATAATAGAATATTGGGTGGAATAATTTCAATGAGAGTATCCCCCCAAAGAAATATTATTTCACAAAATATCCATTCCCTATATCTATAAGAAAAAGGTGTCGAGAGACCCCCCCAAATATATATTTTAAATATTCCACGATATTATTATTCAATATATATTTTAAACATTTAATCCTTATTAAAATTAGGGTGAATTATTTCATCTGAAAATATCCACCCCGTATGATTTCAAGGATTCAAAATAACCACAAGGATAAAGTATTTTCAAAGTTTACCACCACTATGACATAGTGAAAATACTTAATCAATTTTCATTATTTGTTTCTCATATTATCAGTGAAATATTAACCATGGATAAATATGTTCCTGCACTTCCTATTTTGGTGGCAGTTTCATTTCTCTAACTCGTGTCTGGCTTATTGTTGACTACCAGATGCCCCACCATGGGCATAGATGACCCCTTTTCTCTTTCATAATTCATCCATCGTGCATTTAGGGATCAAACATAGTCATAAAAATGCATAAGTGATCATATTTTTTACATTATTCATCCACCTATTGGTCATAGATTCACGCACTATGGTATAGAAACATTATTGTGTCCATTTCATCTTTTCCATGACATCTAGGATGACTTGAATCCCATTTTAGTAGGAGTTTTTAGGTCAAAGGATCCCTGTTAAACCTAGAATAGACTTCAAAAAACATTTTAAAGGCCATTTAATTTTTGATACCCCCATTTTCACCATGGTATATAATACCACAACATCACATAATTCATTTCGAGCTTCATCTCATATAGGGATTCATCTAGCTTATTATAGCCTTTCAGAGTGTTTCCCTAGCTTCTGATGATCATCGATGTGCTCTTAGCCTATTTAAATGGGGTTTTTCTCAATAATAAGATTATAAGAAGTGGAAATGGTACTTTTCAACATCTTTTAGTGGGTTTCTAGTGAGTTAAAAGGTGGAAGATGACAACATACCATATCTGATCCGAGGCACATGACTCATGAGCAAAGGAAATGTCATTTTTTTCTAAGTGCAGAGTGTCATGCTAAACTCCATCCCATAATGGTAGTATGCACAGATGGGTAGAGATATATCAATGAGTATGGAACACCCCTAACTCATAATCCTTCTCCGAGTATGGGATCCTTGTATACTACACACCCCACATGGACTTGTGCTAACCTACACAGGCCCAAAAAGCTTTAACCCACTCCTACGAGCACTCCATGCCCACTACATCGACTTACACATGTGTATGTTACTATATTTATTTTTCTTCTTATCATGATATTCCTATTATCCAATTAGAAGGAATTTATTTCTCTTATATAAGGAAAAATTACTTATTAAAATTCTTATTAAAATGATTGTTAATTTTCCTTAATCAAATTTTTTTAAAAATATTATTTTGTTTTATTTTTCACAAAGTTTTATTTAAAATTAAAATACTCACAAAAATATAAATCAATAAATAATTTAGGAATAAAACAATAAAATTAAATGAAATATATTATTTAACATTTAAAAATTTTTAAGTATAAAATACGGTTATCAGTGGGTAAAATGGGCATTATTTGAGTATGTTCCCCAATCTAAGGGAAAACTCCTAGGCCAAGGAAGGGCCTATGATATGACAATCATTGAAGTAAAATAATTAATGTTTTTAGGTATTGGGTTTTTAGAATTATGTTTTAGAAATGTTTTTCAATGATATCCTGGTTATAAGAGTCATGAAACATCTAAATATTATTTCGTAGTATTTTTTCTTTAATGATTTTCAAGTATATATTGAATTTTACAAATAAACTAGAAAATTGATTTAGTCGTAAATTTTTTTTTGAAAACAATTGATTGAGGGTTAGATAACCCTTAGTATGTTCCTAACGTTATGATAATAATGTTTAGTTGGGATAATGAGATGATTTATATTGATAAATTAAATTGGATAGTATTGGTGACCATGAAATTGATTTGTGATTTGATGAAAAAGTTATTGATGTGAAAGTTTATTATTTTTTGGATTTATAGAGTATATTGGATAGTTTTTGTAGAGTTGATTTTTGGAAGTGTATATGATTTTATTATGGATTTATGGTGATTTAGGATATTTATGGAAATAATAATCATATTTTGGGGAGTATATGATTAAGGAATATACATTTCTGGTATATGACCTTATGTGATATTGATATTATTTGGATATAATTTTTAGGTTAATCATAGAATAATATGTGATCAAGTAATTAAAATATTTATGTTTCAATTTTAGTCTAGAATATTTTGAAGAGTTTTAATTTTAATTATTTTCAGAGTGATTTATGTTAAACTTTGGGTGTTATTATTGAAATTTTGGAGATTGGTTTATGAATATTTATTCATATTAGATAACTTATCATAACCTTTTTGGTATTTGTAAATATCTAAAGGTGGGAGGAATTAATTGTAATTTTTTACTGATATTATGATTCATTAAAAGTAAATTCTAGAGTTTCAGGCCTGAATTTTTTTATCATCGTTATTTAGCATATGGAATATGAGATTAAGTCGGGATGGAAAAATTCTCGAAACACAATCAAAGGATGAAATTATTCTTATTTTATTAAATTAAATCAAGGATGTTATCTTGTATTCTCTACCTTGATGGTAAATTATTTTTTCAACTCAAGTAAGAGGAAGATAAATCTATCGAATATTATGTATAAAGTTTCACTCAGCTACTGAGGTTTGTTTTTTGAAACTCATATGTATTATAATGATACATACTTGGTTTTATAAATAATTAATTATAAAATATTTTGTTTCGTAGTAATGATATAAAAATTTGTTATCATGATAGAATCTACATCAGATTTTATTAATATTCAATGATATACTAATTTTAGCAAGTGATAATTAAAATTGTGAGGGTGAAATTTATTTAAGAGGGGTAGAATTTAACACCCCAATATTTTAGAATATATTTCTCTTTAAATCAATTATAAGTGTTCAATATCTTTATTGAAACACAACACATATCTTAAAAATAACCATGATATATTATAACTTAGATAGAGAATTGGCGGTATGAATAGGAACTAAAAAATTATGAAAAATATATTTAAATATTTCATATAATTCAAATGTATTTATTAATTCATAATAAATAAGTATATAATTTTCAATAAAGTCATTTTATGCTTCAAAAATATGTTCTCTTCAAAAATGTTTTATTGCTTTTTTTCATGAATATTATCATTAATCTTTACCATTTTTTAGATTTTTTTGGAGGAAATGAATATCATTTTTAAAACTATCATTATTTTAGGGGGAATGTTTTTAATTTTTATAAAAAGAATTTTTTTAAGTAAATAGTGAAAAATATCAATTTTTATAAAGATGATATTACTTTTCATTGAATAAAGTAATTTAAAAGTCAATTTTTTTAATTTGATATTAAATTAACATTAGTGTGATTTGTTTATAAATAATATAATTAAATTATATAGGAATCAATATTATACTTTATTTTGGTAAAATTTCATTTTCAGGCTTAAAAACACATTTATCAAAAAAATGTTTTTCAATGCATTTTATGTGTTTATATTAAAATTAATTTGTAAAACATATAGAAATTAAATAATTAAAAATGGATTCCATATTTGTAATCATGAGGTTAAAATTTTGTAAATAGATCCCTTATATTTTTTATCATTATGAATAGTAACCATGATAAATATTTACAACCTCGATAAGGGTAAAATGAGAAAAACATGGTTAAAACTATTAGATAGGACCTAAAAATATCCCCAATATTTGAATTTATCCTATTTTAGTAGTTTTTCTAAAAAATACATCATAGATACAAAAATAATGCAATTTAGTGCCACTTTCCTTTTATTATAACATTTATATTATTTTAAGGAAAATAAAAATACAAAATGTCAATTTCAAGATTCTAATTTCTTTTATATTTTTTAAATTGGGTTAAAAAGATGTTATGAATGAGAATAAAATTAAAATTTTAATTTAAATAATCTATTCTTATGATAGTATTTTTCTAGTGATTATATAATTACCTTAAATAATTAACAACCCAGATATAGTGCCTTTGTAAGCAATAGAAAAAATCAAGGTAAATAATTTAAAAAATAATAAAAATAATATGTTTTGTATGAATTTTGTTATTGAAATAATTTAATAGATAATTATAAAGTATAAATTATGCTAAATTTTTAATTTAATTGGAATCTTGATGTCTTTGGGGCCAAATTAAATGAATAGTCACAAAAAGGCCTTCAATATTATTTTATGTTAACTAATATTTTTTTAAATGATTTAAAATCAAAAAAATCTTGAAATATTATAAGTGTGATTTTAGAAATTAAAAAATTTCATCAATGTACCATTTTTATAGAGCTTGTTACCTTATATGTAAATTTACAACCCTTAAATTCTAAAAAACATATTACCACAGTTGGGGTTAAAAAGAGTTAATAAAGGGGTTAAACCAAAAGATAAGGTTTAAAATGACACAAAAACCTATATAAAATTTATTTTATGTTTATATTTTGACATTATACTCTTTATAATTGAATAGATTACCATTTTAAAGTATTATACTTGAGAAATACGTTAATTATATTGAAATCTTGTAAGTAATTCTAAGTGTATCATTTCCTCACATATAAAAGATAAACTCCTTTTATAAAATATTCAAAAAGTTTGAGCACTCTATCTTGGAAAATAAATACCCTAATAGATTCCTATATTACTTAACTTCATCATAAATATTCTAGTAATACCCTAAGACCATTCTAATAAGGCCTTAGGTGCATGACAAATAAAGTCTCTCAAGCAAAAGGTAATCATCTAACCCAACTCTTTTGAAATTTATATATTCTTAAAAATAGACTAACTATATTATATACATACTAAAATAATTAATATAGTATCATAAAGGCACTAATATATTATTATTATTAGGGTACAATAATTTTCCACCTTTTTATCAAATAACAATTGAAAGTATCATCTGTGCATACATGTGGACTACCACCTATACGTAATGATATAATTCATTTTCCATAAATATCTTTCATAATTGGTTAATATGATGTATTTAAGGTTTATATATGATATTTATTAAATAATTATGTTTTTATAATTATAATAAATTATCTACCTTTATACCTTCCCTTCCTTTTGGAAATGATAACGTAGCTCATGCGTACGTGTGAACTTCCACCTCCACAAAGTGATGTGATTAAATTTTAATTTATGAGTTACATGGATGATAATAAGGTGATATTTAATGAATATATATATATATATATATCATATTTATGAAATAATAATGATTCTTTAGGAATATTTTTATTTACCTTTCTTTGGTTCCATCTATTGAAAAGTTGCAATAACACTCGTACGTATGTACGGGATACCGTCTCCATGTAGTGATGTAATTAGTTTTTCATTAATAATTTATATGAATGGTTATACAAGTATATATAATGATTAAATATTTCAAATATTAAATTATTATGATTATGGATATTATGGAAAATGTATCTATGCTCAAGGACTATAACTTCTAAAATGAAACAGACATGAAAAAATACTAGAAAACTGGGCTATAGACATAGACCTATAGCCATGGTTTTCCAAAACCATGGATATAGGTATTTATAACAAGTGTATAGATACATTTTAACATAAAACCATGGATATAAGGTATATTTTTTGAAGGCTAGATCTACAGTTCAGTGAAACCGTGGCTATAAATTTTTTTGAGAGCTATAGCCACAGTTTGGGTGAAACTGTGGATATAAGATCTTTTTCTAAGGGCTATAGCCATATTTTGTGTAAAAATGTGGCTATAGTGTTTTTTTCCAAGGGATATAGCCACTATTTAGGTAAAATCATGGATATAGGGTCTTTTTCCAAGGGCTACAGCTACGGTTTAGATAAAATCATGGATATAGGGTCTTTTTCCATGGGATACAACCATGGTTTATGTAAAAACATGGCTATTTCCCTAATATATTGCCACAGTTTTACAAAAACCATGTCTATAAAGCATTTTTTTTCATTTTCTATAGCTACAATTTCTTAAAACCACGACTATATGTCTCTTGCCCTTGCACGGGAAAATAATTAACCCATGAAAAAATGGTGGGAAGTGTTATAACCACGATTTACTTTCTATATCCATGATTTTTAATAATATATATAACAATATATATATATACACACCATAAGTCATCCATGGTGTAGTGGTTAGGAAGCTGGTGTGCAGAGTAGAGGTGTAAAGATCAAATCCGACTGGGAACATATTATTTTTTGGCTATAGCCACAGTTTACTTAGGATATAGCCACAGTTGTCCACCATGGAAATAACTCTGCTTCCATGGTGGGAAACCATATCTATAGCCCAACTTCCATGGTGGAAAAGTATGAGAGCTATTTCCACAGTTTGAAAAACCATGGCAGCAGCCTTATTGTCATGGTGGAGAGTCGTGGTAATAACCTAAATAACCATAACTATAGATTTTAGCTATAGAAATTCCAATATGTGCCACAGTTAGTTGGAACCATGGATTTATCTTATAGACACATTTTGACCCCAATAGCTATAGTTTTGGGGCATAGTTATAGCCCAAATTTATACTTGTGAAAAATGAAGCAATTAACTCTTGAAATGATGATAATAATGATATATTATTAATGAAATGGTGATATAATGTTTGAGGTAAAACTTATATGGTATTATAAGTACTAATAGGGTTATTTAATAGATTTATAATAAATATTTATTTATTTTACATGAGGTTTTAACCCTTATGAATCAAGACGATACTTGATGTAAGGGTTTCTTATCTCACTTTCGTTTTTTGTGAAACATATGTCATATTCACCACTTATTTATTTCATATGTTTTATATGATACCCCTTTGATATTTTATATCATGAATACATTAATATTAATTGTATTTAAATTTTAATTTTATATTATTTCTTTCATGGGGGTAATGATTCAAAAGTCACCTAAGTGGTAAGGGGTTTATGTTGCAATATAATATTTTTCTGAATTTTTTTGTTTGATACAAATTGAGAGAAATTATATTTCCTTACCCTTTAAACATGATATATTTTCTTATGATTTTTTTTCTTTCTTGGGTTTTCATGTTTTCCTTTCATTTTCCTATCCTTGGTACTTAAAATGTTTAAGAAATTTTTTTCAAGAAAAATTGACTTTAATTTATCTTTGGTCAGGAATATTTTTCTCCTATTTCCATATTTTATTTAAAATGTTTTCAATGCTTTTTTAATATTCTAAAATTATTTATCATATTAATTTTTACCCATATTTCCATTTTTATAAAATTTTATAAAAGGAATATTCTTGTCATTTTCTAAATTAGATACTTTTTACCAAAGGTGTGAAAAAATATTTGTTTTAACATACACCACATAAACATATTTTCCCAATATAGTGACTACTCTTTGCTTTAAATCGTTCTTTATATGTTTCCATGGTTATTTTCAAAGAATTTGTTTCCCTAATATTCTATAAATTTTTAGATTTTTAATAATTGATTTCAAAATAAAATGGTATTTTTCTCAAGAGATGTTCCAGTGATCTTTTAATGGAATTTTTATCTATAATAACAATTATTGATGTTACACATAATTAACTTGGGATATTTTCCAATGATACCATCCTTATTCTTTTTTGGATGGTTATTGATTATGATGATACAATATTAATGAAACTTGTTTTCTTTTTTATGGATTAATCTATGAAAAAATGATACATTCTTTCATAATATTATGGAATACATACGAATATATTATGATTATGTTATGGGTGGGTTCAATATATCCCCATAAGGTATTGGGTAATGTGGTATAGATATCTTATGAGATGATGATGATAAACATGAAAATGATTTCGAATAACTATGCTCACATTTTTATGTGTGAGTATGATTTCTTATTACAATGATCATAAGATTATTAATGGATATCTTTACATTTTTATAAATGAGTATGATTTATTATATCCATTCTCACAATATTATGAATGGACATGATTTTGAACGGATATATTCACATTTTTATATGTGAGTATGATCTCTTCTTACTATGATCACAAGATTACGATCATACATGATTGTGAATAACTATGTTTACAAGATTATGGTTTACTATGATTTTGATTCCTTATTCCTATGTTATAACTATTGAATGGTTATTACTACTTTAAAACCCTTATTAATCCAAATTTTTTATATTAGTTGATTTTTTAGTTTATGATCTACTATTTTCTAGGTATGAATATTTTATATGGAGAAAATGTTCTTAATTATGTTACCATACCCTTATGATCATCTTATACTCTCTTTTGATTGATATTTCCCATGTTTAACCTTACCAAGTATTTGATCGCACCATTTCTTATGTTTTCCTTCCCTAGGTTTTGATGAAATGTTCTACGTATGATATGTATAGAAGGGTCCTAATATGAAGAACTTTATGGGATATATTGAATATATTTTTAAAAATAAGTTGATTATGTATCTAGTCTCTAAATAAACTAAACCCTTATGGTCCTAAGGAATGTATTATTGTGATATGTATTGAATATTCATATAAATTGATATAATATTTATGTTTATTATGTTCAAGTCACCTCAAATACCCACTAATTGTTGTTCCAAAACCTAAAATTGTACATGCACCAACTCTTGATTAGAAACTACATGAGAGCCTACTTGATGTTATTCATTTTTTTAGATACGGAGCTATGAGTGAAGATCCTTCCATATCTAATATTACTAGGGAGTTATAATTATATCATTAAACTCTGTTTACTAGATAGGGTGTACATTAGGTTGATTTTATGTGGATTGAGTCCATTCAAGATATATTTGAGTATAAAGAGGTACCCCTAGAGAGGTGGGTCAATATTTCAGTATAAATTCTTCAAGGATTAGATAGGCACCTGTGTGATGTCCTTTTCTAGTCCGATCAATATATGTGCCTATCCTAAGAGAACTCTTAGGCTCGTTTCATAGAGAAATTCTTTCCTAGGATGTTTAGAGTTGATTAAACTTGGAAGTTTATTCATCTAACTTAGGGTAACATGTCAACAATGGACTATTCTACTCTATTTACTATGTTTATTTGTTTTTCTCATTCACTAGAGATTGATGAGACCACCAGGGTTCACCAATTATAGTATGAATTGAGACACAAAATTCATTCTCAGGGGAACATCTTTAGGCTTATATATTTTTCCAAGGCCATGAATTAGTCCCTTATCACTAAGAAGAACCTAGTTATAGACCTACCTTCTAGGAAGTTGGGTTCTAATGATGGGCTCAAGAGTGGATTCCTAGGTAGCTAGAAGTATCATTTTAGTGATTCTCATATGACTTGAGAAAAAAATCCATTTAGGTTCATGGTTATTCTTCCTAGTGTGAGAGGTCTTTGATCGTGTGCTGTCGATTTGGTATATTAGGGAATACTCAATCCTAGTGCCAATAATATCATGTAGAGTTTCATTTTTTTTGGAAAATGGGGAATTTTCAGCACTTCTTCTAGAGTTCTTATCGTCATATTAGTGTTCAAATTGATGGAAAATATCATGTACTAGTTAGGAGATCAAGTATAATATTGAATGGTTATAGTTGGTATTATTTTGACCGGTTATGGTACAAAGGAATTCAAGGTACTCTGGGTTAGAAGAGGTATCATAGTGGTTATTCTTAGGGTATTTAGGGTTCTATAGTCTAAAGTAGAGGATTGGGGTCATTCTAGATTCATACCATTGATATGACACATATAGAACATGATGAGGGAATTTCAACTATTTGAGGAATGATCTAAGAAGAGTCTACCAATTCTTCAACATTTTTTGATATGGGTGAATCAAATTCATTTATATATGATCAGTATTCTAGTAATATGGGGTTGACCATTGAATACATATATATAGTGATGTCCATTAGCATGTATTTAATGTTTTAATCTGGGGGTATTCATCAATGTTATGAGTAATCCATTGTGGTTAGTGTAAATTACCATCTCTAGGATTTATTTATGTTAGATATGTTACATTTTTATGTGATCTTAGGTATGAATTAGAAATTATTATTATGGAAAAAATAAACTTTTATCACTAGAGGCTATCTCCCATGTACATTTAGGGTGACCTTTATATGTTTTCTGGTTAGTGGGATTTATAGGTAGGCCATTTGGAACCAAACCGTCAATAGTTGGGTATAATTTCAACTTAGTTTTATAATATTGTTCTATATGATGAGGGGATGCATCATATGATATTTCATCCTATTTTTGATTAGTTCCAAGATATTTTTTCTAAGTAATTCTCAGGTTTTCCACCCTAGAGAGAGGTTGAGTTTATGATATATCTCGTTCAAGGTATAGAGACCATAACCATTTATCCTTATAGTATAGATCCTATAAATATTTTGTGAACTAAAGGCCCAATTAGTGGATTGTAAGGTGAAATGTTTTATTTTCCCAAGAATGTTCCCTTGAGGTTCTCCTATTTTGTTTGCTAATAAGGTAAATGGATCATTACACCAATATATGGATTAAAGAAGGTTGAAATAGGTGATAATAAAGAATAGGTATACTCTTCCACATATTTACGATCTTTTTTATTAGATAAGGGGGGCCAATTGGTTCTCTAAGATCAAAATGATGTTAGGTTACCATTAGATTCATGTAAGGTCATCATATATTCCTCATTCTAATTTTAAGATTAGGTATGGAATATATAAGTATCTTTTGATGTTGTTTGGATTGATGAATGCACATATAGTATTTATAGACTAGATAAATTCGGTATTTCATCAATTTTGGATTCCTTTATGGTGGTTTTCATTGTTAAAATTCTGGTTTACTCCCAGCAAAAAGAGAACCATACATAAAATTTTTATATTTTTCTCAGTACATTGATAGGAATCAACTTTATTCCAAGATTTCAAAGTTTAAATTCTATATCAACGAGGTATGAATCTTAGGGAATATATTATTTGAGGTAGGAATATTAGTGTACCATCATAAGGATGAGTTCATAGATTCTGGGGAGAACTGTAATAATTTTTTTGAGGTCTTTAGTATCCTAATATTGAAATATATAATAGGAAAAATATTTAGAATTTACCCTAATTGAAATCACAAATGAGGGATCTGACCAAGAAGGAGGATGATTTTCTCTGGTTACATTCTTGTGATAGAGTCTTCTAAAATCTAATGTGTGTATTGAAATATATTTTAGTTTTGACCTTACCCGAGATGGGTAAGAAGTACAACCTTTATTACGATGTATCAAGGGTTGGTCTGGGAGATGTTTGAATATAGAACAAGCATGTTTTTACCTTTGTCTTGAGGTAGTTGAGGTCACATGAGAAGAGTTATCAGATTACCGATCTGGAGTTGGCCGATGTAGTGGATTTTTTGAGGTGGCGGCGTCACTACCTTCTAGGTAATATGTTCATTGTATATATAGAACAAAAGATCCTATAGTGTATTTTTTCTTAGAGAGATCTTAACCTTCATCATAGGTGGTAATTTAAGTATCTTCTATATTTTGAAATTGAGATAACATATACCCTTGAGAAGGGAAATGTTTTTGGTGATTCATGGAGTATTGAGACTCAAGTATAGGTAGTGAAAGTGGATATTAATGAGTATTTGATGATAATAATCTTCACTGAGATGTTCCTTGATTTTCAAGAGTATCAGGGTAAAGAAACTATAATGTCTCTGATTATGGCATCTTAACTGCCTAGGAGAGTGATGGAGAGTTAGTTATCTTACATATATTTATCGATTATTAGGGATGATATATTTTGTTGGGAGACTCTACTAGATTGGTCCCTTTATAATGACGAGCTTCTTTATATCCAAGGTTGAGTTGAGGTTCATATGATCATGCATGAGGAGTTGATATGGGATTAAAATTCCTTGAGATGGGTTATCCACCCAGAGATTACCAATATGTACCATGATATTAATAGGTAATATTAATGGTATGGTATGAATAAAGATATGACATTGTTCATTTCAAAAAGCTTAACCTATCAATGGGTAAAGTCTGAGAACTAGTGACCTGCATGTATTCTTCAACAATTACCCATTCATAAGTGGAAGTTGGATCACCTAACCATGGATTTTGTGACAAGGTTACCAATGATAACCTGAGGTAGTGATGTGATATCATTTATTATTAACCAATTGACCCAGGATTCACACTTACTACCAATTATGGAGTCTTACTCTATTGATGATCTCGGCATGTTGTATGTCCATGTGGTAGTAATTATTCATGGTGTTTTGATGAGTATCATTTTTGATCAAGATTATCAATTAAAGTATTGATTATAACAGGGACTATAGAAGGTGATTGATACTCAATTGAATTTTTTACTATATACCATCCTCAAAATGATGGTAATTTCAGGTGTACTATTAGGATTTTATAGGACATGCTCTAAGAATGCATCCTTGATTTTGCAGAATCAGAGGAGATTTATCTTTTCTTATCCAATTTTCCCATAAATACAATTATCAAGAATATATTTAGATAGTTCCTTTTGATTCTTTATATGGAAGCCCATTTCTATCACCTATACGTTGGATAGAGGTTGGGGATTCAGTAACTATTAGGATGAGTCTTGTGTAGGATGTTTCAGAGAACATTTTACTAACTCAGAAGTGGTTAGTGACCTCTCAGAGCAAGAAGAAACTGTATGATAACTAGTTACTTTTTCCTCTAGAGTTTGAGTTGGGTGAATAGGTATTTCTATGAGTGTTTTATCTGTTGGGACACATGTGGATTTAGAGATATTGGAAATTAACACCTAGGTTTTTGACCCATTTGGTCTCATAGAGCAGATCAGTATAGTGGCATATCATATTCAATCCCTTATAAGTATAGTGTTATGAATGATGGGTTTTATATTTCTCAGATCAAGTGATACAATACATACCCTTCCCATGAGATCAATATTAAGGATATTGTGATAGTGTTGGATTCATCATTTGAGTAGTGGCTTATTTTTATAGTGGATCATAGTAAGAAAACACTTTGTGGAAAAGTGGTTTTTTGGTACATGTGTAGTGGTGACATAGGTGTATCTAGGGGGAAAGGTGGGTGCATGATTCATTCATGCATGTACAATGGATAGATCTATTCATTTAAGAGGCTTAGTAATTCTTGGTGACACAAATCAAAGATGATATAGCCTATTTTGGGGGTTTTATAATATAAATCCCATTATGTGATATGTTATTGTTTAAATTTTCACCAAACCTTGTTCATTTTGATTTATTATCAATGTTTAAGGAGTTACAGAGGGCTTGGGAGGCCGTTTTGGGAAGTCAAGAAGGTTTTGGGCCATATATTCTATGTGACAGATTTTACCGAGTACCCGATTGGACAATAATAGGTACCTGATAGGCCCATTAGGGGAGGGAATAGCTCCTAGGGGGACACCAGGTTCCCAAGTACTTAGTGGTGGTAGGGTGGGTACCTGATGAGGGACCTGGTACCTAGTTTTGGTATGGCGGTTACTCAACATCCCTTTTTTTAATTTTTCATTTAAATTAGTTAATTTTAATTTAATTACCTTGAATGAGTATATTCTCCCCCTTTTTCAAGCCAACCATTCAATGTACCTCCCCTTCCTATTGGTTCTCTTCTTGTATAAAGGAGATCCCCTTTGTTTATTTCCTGATTATAGTGTATTTGGACTTTGTGAGTCACCTACGATAAGGATAAGAATCATATTCCCTTATACCATCATTTATTTCACCATTAAAACATTATTTTTTCATATATACCAAATTTCATGACTTTTTTTAAAATTTCATGGAGTCATCTGATTGAAGCCAAATCATCCAATGTCTTTGAAAGGGCATGATTCCATTAGACCGAGGTAGGCAGTATCTAAGTAATCTCTATGGTTACCTTTAATTTTATGAGATTTATGATATGTGGTCTCACTAACCATATGAAATTTACCCAGAATTAGTCTGAAATGGTTCAATTTTACCTTGATTGAGTTTTGTGGGGATTTTTAAGTACATGATACACCCTCTATTTTACCCACCTTGATTTCATGGCCATCGATGGACATGGAATTGATTTAATATGTGATTAAATAAATTTTATCAAACCTAATTGGTATTCCTTTTGTTGTTTGATGATATAATAGACCCTAAATGAATTCCTTTAGCTCATTTGATTTAAGCTATGTGTGATTTGGGTGGTCGACTTGAGGCTTGATCCCAAGAAATATTTTTTTATTTCCATAAGCCTTTTTATAGATGAATTGGTATGGGGAGGGTGTTTCAACCCCACTAGATTCAGGAAGTAGAGGTTTTATGACTTGGTCATATTTAGGGAGCATGGTCAAGGGTATGGGGAATGACCTAGATTACACTTGATGAGTGTTGGATGATGTTCTAAATATAGAATGAAATGTTATGTTATAATAGTTAACTATTTTTATAGCATGTTTGGTTATTCATGTGGGATGACACACCCTTATGTTATTGATGATTATTATTGGGACATAATTCCATTTTGCTTATGGTGAATTTGTTCAGATGATATTCCCATTTTTTTATTCCATTCATGATAAGGGAAACTATCCCCACTATATCATATGTTTATAATTAGGATTCTATGCCCTTGTTTATTGTATTAAATACACATTTATATTTTTTTGGATGCAATAAGGGATTCTAAATCAATTGTGATGTTTTTTTGTATCTGGAATTCCATTCTTAGGGAAAAGGGGAAGAATATCCATGTGACCCTAATGATGATAAGGATGGGACAATATGAATAATTATCCATTTTTATATTGTATGTGAGACATACTTCCCATGATGAGAAAACTCTATGGGGGATATTATTCCCATATAATAATTCTAATCATGGGATGTGATTCCCCCTATCATGTGAGGTGTCCTAGGTATATGGAAACTATCCACTCTTGATATTGTATAGGTGTCTTGGGATTTTATGTGGTATTTTGATGATGTGGTTAGGGAATAATGCCCAATTGTATATATTTACTCAAGGATTCTATTACTATGGTCTTGATTGTGTTTTTGGGTTGTACTACCCATATATAGGTGATCATGATGTCATATGTGCAATATTACCTCAGTTTTGGATATGTAATTACGATGTACTTCCTCGGTATTGGTTGATATACTATAATGAGATGTTATGCCCATTAATGGTGAATTGGGAAGTGATTCCTAGCTGATGATTATGTGATATATTCAAAGACACCTTAAGAATAGTCTAAATGGGAATTTTCAAACTTGTTTTTTAGTATAGAATCCATATCTATGAGATATTTATTTTATTAATACCATTACTTGTTTACCTTTTATTTTGAGAATATCACATTATACATGCAATTTTTATTATGGGTTATGTCTAGGGAAATTATTGGTGGTGGCCTATTGTGACGTCCTGAACCCAACCGCCACTTAACTCGTTCCCCAAGACAGATTGGCCACATGACCCCTGAAAAGTATCCCCATAATCTAGGGGCTTCCAAAAAGAAATAAGGATTTGTAGGTAGTACGACTGGGAGACTATACCCCCATGTTAGAGTAATGTAGAAGATACAAAAAAAGAAAATAATAGCAGAAGCATAATCAAACAGATATATATAGTAAACAACGGAAGCGTAATCAAATATAGAGGAAGATTGAAAAACTAAATATCATAGAAAAAGCCTCATGGGTTGTGTCTGATACAAATATTCATGCATGTAATGATAGTAAAAAAGGAAAAAAGAATACATGAAACATGCATGCTAAAGAAAATTACAAAAGTAAACAAAATCCAAAAGCTGATCTATAGAATCTCAAGCCTAAGCCTAGTCCTCTTCTCCTAAGCTCCATCTAGGTAATATGAATCAACATCCTGAATAGTGGTGTTTGACCCTATCCATACCTGCATGAAAATAGTATTATTGGGTTCCAAAGGTGGATTGAGTAGGTTGTGGGACAATCACCTCAATAGGCCACCACCAACGGTTTCTCTGTGTAATCTGAGCAGGTTCTCATAAGTAAATAGTGTGAAGATAACAATATTAAAGTAAAAAAAACATAATAAATAATTAACCTCCCTCTCAGGTTCCTAAATAAAACCTGGTGAGTCTGTCTACTTCATCTCAAAGAAGGTATGTCTGATCAAGTTACCATATATATATATATATATAGAGTATAACTGGCATGGGGTAAGAATTCCTCCCACCCATACATGTATATAGAGATTATAACTGGAATGGGTTAACATTCCCCCACCCATACACATATATAGATCATAACTAGGGTGGGTAAGAATGCCTCCCACCCATACAAATATATAGATTATAACTCATGTGGGGTAAGAATGCCTCCCACCCATATATGTATATTCAAAACTGGCATGTGGAAAGATTTCCTCTCGTCCATTCACATTCATATAGCCCATAATCACAACAATGGCATAACCATTCATCTCATATAAAATAATTCAAAACAATATTACATCATTTCAATTTAAAAAAACAACCCATTTCATGTAATTCCTTTATAATAAATCATAACAAGGGAAAGTCCATGATATTCCTTGAAACCATTACATTAAATCCAATTCATTTTTAAGGTTTAATCGATTTCATCCTAGCCAACCTGTACAATACAACCATCCAATTTTTCTAACTTGGAAAATTCATTTCAAGGAAAGGTGTCAAGGACAAAGTGTCAAGGTTAACTACACTCATACCCATTTAGAACATTCCAATTCAAAATAGACTAATCAAAATTGAGGCACCTTGGTATAAATCAATTAAAAATGGAACAATTTTTATTTTAATTAAAATCCAATCCGGAAGCTAAATTGGGTTCCATGTATTTTAAACCATTTTTCCCAAAAGGCCATTTTCAAGGCAGCACATCTATGGGTGTCCATACAGAGAAAGGGTGATATCTAAACCCATAAAAAAGATTCAATTAACCTATATCAAGGAACTAGGTTCATTTAGACATGAAATAACAAACAAATAAAGGGATATCAATAAAGGTTAGCTCATCGTACAATGAATTAAAGATGAAAGAACCAAAACTCAAATGGAAGACTACATAACCACCTACCTTAGGGACGTAGATGAAGTCTCACTTGATATCGACCTCATATTTGAAGCAGGTTGGAAGATATCTAAGTTTCATTCCAAAATCCTGAAAATAGGGCTTATGAGCCTAAAACTAAATAGTGCAAAATATGGAAAGAAGAATAGATACAAGAGTAGAGAGACTAGGAAAATTTACCACAAGGTTTCCAATGAATTTGACAGATTGAAGAGCGATCACTAGATGAGGGAGTTATCAAGAATACATGGAATAGGAGGGTTTGAGATAAAAGATGAGGATAACCCATGGTTCTTTCCATTAGATATATGGGAATGAAAATAAACAGGCTATACTTTAAGTGGGGGAAAATGGAAATTTTTTCCCAAGACCCCTAGGCACGATTTATGTGCATGGTTTACAAACAGTGAACAAACCATGTGTGAAGGATCAGTCACCTTTCTATAGTAGGACAAATGGCCTTGTGTTTGGTCCTCATGGTTGTATAAAAACTATGTCAACTTCCAGGTGCCCCTGTCTATAGCCACACAATTTACACAAACCATGCGGCCAGGGTCTCACGGTTCCTACTAACTATGAGACCCATCCTACATCCCATTTATTCGGACCTCTGAGCTCTGAAACATACCTATAAGCTCTTCATACCTTCCCTAGGACATATGATACCTTTACCATGATTAAAATAAAGATTAAAAAAACAATTAGTGCCTTGGTCAAAAGTCAGGTCGTTACAACCTCCCCTCCTTATAGAAACTCGTCCCTGAGTTTTTCTCCTAAGGGTAAAGAAGAAATTTCAGTAAAGAGTTCTAACCACTAATATTGTATATCATGTTCCCACTCCTAGATCTTGTCATGTACTCGTTTATGCTACTAACACCTATACAAGAGGGATAAAGCTTCCTTATAGTTTTTTGATGCACCGATCAACAATACGCACTAGATACTCCTTGAAAGAAGCATCCATATCCAGATTGACCTTATCAGGATGAAATATGTGATATGGGTTTGGATAATTTCGGAAAATATGACATACATGTAAGACAACATGCATAGACCAATATATCTAAGGAAGTGCCAACTAGTAATCCACTGGTCCGATCCACTTCACAACCTTGAAGGGTTCAATGAATCTTGGTGATATCTTACCCTGATTACAAATACACTTATGCCCCAACCTGGGTGAGGATTTCAAGAAAACCCGGTCTCTAACCTTGAACTCAATAGTTCACCAGCATTATTTGGAATAAGACTACTGTCTGGAATAAGCTATCAACATGTGCTTCCTGATTATCTTGACTTTCTCTAAAGTTTCCTGCATGAGATGAGGCCTAAGAAAAGCTGCTTCCACTGCCTCTAGCCAGCAGAGAGACAAGTAGCAAGGCCTACCATATAGGGATTCATAGGGATCCATCTCAATGGTACACTGGAATCTATTGTTATAAGAAAACTCAAAAAGGGTAATGGGTTTCTCCCAAGAACTCTAGAATTTGAGAATGCATGCATAAAGAATATCCTCTAGAACATGTATTGTATGCTCCATCTTTCCAACAGTCAGTCAGTGATATGCCATGATCAAAAGTACCTCTGTACCCAAGGCATTCTAAAAACCCTGATAGAACCGTGATTTAAAATGAGTGTATCTATCAGAAACTATAGAACGAGGTGTTCCATGATGACGTACTACCACTTTGACGTACAAACTTCCTATCTTGTCTACCAAGAAGGTCTCTCATATAGGTAAGAAGTGTGTCAACCTTTTCAAACGATCAACGAAAACTCACACCACATCATTTCCATGAGGTGATTTGGGTAAAACATTCATGAAGTCCATTGAAAAAACATCCCATTTCCACTCAGGAATGGACAATAGCTGAATAATCCTTATCATACGCTGGTGTTCTACCTCCACCTACTTATAGAAGGAACATTGAGTGAAGAAACTATCTATATCATGTTTCATGATGGGCCAACAGTATTGGCATCGTAGATATTAATAAATTTTAGTGAAACTAGGGTTAAATTCCCATGATGAGGTGTGGAAATTCCTCATCATCTCCTCTTTGATGTATTTTGGGAGCCATACATTCCCACATAACAATAGATTATCATCCCCAACGACTGTCCAACCAGAAGTAGTATCATTATCTGAGATACATTCCTATAGGACGGGGCCTTAAAGATCAGATAGATGTCTCGACCATACTCATTCTAGAAGAGTATATGTCACCACTAAGGATTATAGAATAGTTTTACCACATTCCTCTTGAACTTCAATGTAAATATCTAAGAATAAGGCCATAAGCTTCCATTCGTCACTTGAATCCCGAACCACATGTGTCCGAGTCCTTCATCTCATTGCATCAGTTGGTACCTGAGATCTAGATCCTACTGAGTGAAGATGAAATTGAGGTTTTAGTGGTCTTTAAACACCAAAAAATGATATCCCAATAAATAGTGTCTCTAATAGTGTAAGGCATGAAAAACAGAAGTGAGCTTGAGGTCGTGCATCGGGTAGTTCCTCTCTTGAGGTCTCAACTAACAAGAAACACACACAATGAATCAATCATCCTGCATCAGAATAGATCCAAGACCGACATTTGACATGTCATAGTAGAATGTATAATCCCTATATGGATCTGGATGAATCATTATCGGTGTTGAAGTCATTATTCCCTTCAACTCCTTAAAAGCTTCTTCACAAGATTCCAGCATTCAAATTTTACACCATTGTTTTTCAAGACCATAAGCAACACTATAAGGAATGATAAATCATGAATGAATGTTTAGTAATATCTATAAGGCACTAGGAAACTCTAAATATAAATTATGTTCTTGGGATGCTCCTATGAAACTACAACTCTCACTTTCTCTAGGTTGAAAGAAAATCCTAAATCTGAGATGATATGACCCAGGAAGTGGAATTTATCAATCTAGAAGTGTCCTTTACTAAGACTAGAAGAGAGATGATTCTATCTCAGTGTATTTAGCATGATCTCAAGATGGGTTTCATGGTTTTTTCTAGAGTGAAAATACAATAATATTTCATCCAAAAAGACAACCACAAATGAGTCCAGATATGGGTGGAAAACCCAATTCGTAAGATCCATGATGATAGCAAGTGCGTTCGTGAGTCTGAAAGCCATAACCAGGTACTAATAGAGACTATACCTGCTTTTGAAAGCTACATGAAGTATGTCTTAAGTCCTGACATGTACTTGATGATAACTCGAACTCAGATTTAATTTTGAAAACACCTTAACTCCTTTGAGCTAATCAAAGAGGTCATATATTCTAGGCAGTGGATACCATTTCTTAATAGTAAGTAGATTGAAATAAAGGTAATCCACACAAAGACTAAGGGTACCATACTCCTTCTTGGAAAATAGGATAGGTGAAACCTAAGGAGAAGTTATGGGTTGTATAAATCCTTTCTCCTCTAGATCCTCCAACTGCTTCTTAAGATGCAGAAACTCTTTAGGTTCCATCCTATAAAGAGGAATGGTCACAGGTGCTGTTCCTGGAACAAACTCAATAGTAAACTCTACCTCTATCCTTGAAGGTAGACCCAAGAAGTTTTCAGGAAAATATATATGAAATTATCCACTACAGGAGGAAATAAAATATGTTGTAACCCCTGACCATCAAGGTAAAGACTGGTGACCTGTGTTGTAACACTACCCAACCTCTGTTGCTCGGGTCCTGACCGTGTTTCACGGACATCCCATTCTCTATTGTGTATATTAATAACACCATTTGGTGATGTAAACATGACCCTATAATGATAGAAGTAAATATGGGATCTATAAGTAACTAACCAGTCTATCCCAACAATTACATCGATACCCTTTATGTCAAGAACATACATGTTTCTTTTGAAAAGGTAACCGCCTATCCTAGGTGGAAATTATGATAGTGGAAAATTCCTTCTGAATAGATAAGTAAGGGTGTATCTATCATCATAATTCCATGATATCACTAACTGTCAAGGACCTAATTCTTAGTGATTGACTCAGATATAAAATAGTGAGACACACATATATCAAACAAATAAGAAACTAAAGTGAAGGTAACTAGAATAGTACCTTGTACAGTAGATGGTCTGACACTCTGCTCCTATGAATTAGGCTGGACTATAACGTGGCCCCAATTCACTTCCTGATTACCTTGAGTAGGCCCTATCTACTAGAACTGAGAATCACATACCTGATTGCCTTTACCTCTACTTACACCTCAATCTAAAAGACCAGTAGTGTTCCAGCTGCCTGAATATCATGACCCTACTAACCCAGATCTTGACTGTGGAGTAGGTGTAGATCCTTACTCACTAGGCACTAGAGGGAAATTCCTACAGAAATAGTAGAGATGACCCAATCTTCCATAACCTCTACAATTAACTGGATTCTATGGAAACTGCCTCTTGAAGTGTCCTGGGACTCCGCACTCAGGAAATATAGAAGAACTACCCATGAATGTAGTCTGACTACTACTACCTCCATGAGGTTCTACGAAGTGTGTCTTTCTTCCATAAGAGGACCCACTAGAAGCATTAGGTGTCAAACTGACTTGGCTCGCACCTTCAGCATCCCTCAAATTTTACTATGAAATTAAGGCCTGGTTGACTATTTCGGAAATAATCATCATCAAGAACACATTGAATTGTGAGCATATGGAATAACACAACCCATTCTCAAATTTCCTAGAATCTATTAGATCATAAACAACTAGAGAAAGAGAGAAATGTTGTATCTTAGTGAAATGGGATGTACATAACTAACATGGTCCCCTACTACAGATTCATGAACTCTCTAGCTCTATTAGCCCCTAATTTCTTGGAGAAGAAGTAGTCATAGAAGAATGTCTGAAATTCATCCTAAACCATCTCTTTATGATGGCCTACCTAGGTGATGACATCCCACCACCTCTTGGATGAATCACATTACGTGTAAGTAGTTAGACTGACACTCTACTATGGAGGCTTCTTTAGGTGCTCTAAGATAGAAAATTCCACCTTTATCTAAGACACCAAGACTCCATGACATGTTATCTTTCATACCTCAAGAAAGTAGGAGGATGCTGCTACTAAAACTCATGAGTCAACTCTGCCATACTTGGGGCATGTCGCACTTCAACTTGTATACTATGCATCATATTAAATAAGCCCTATAAAAAATGGCCATTGGTGCCCATATCAGGAACATGAGGAGGATCCATAGGAGGATTTATAGGAAGAACAACTAGAAGCTCAAGGCCCACCACCTCAAGAACATGATCATCGCCACATTTAGGGTGTGTGACATGAGGACATCATGGCAACATAATGTTACAATTCCAAATGAACATATCATAAGAGATTAAAGTAGTCCAAATTATTTTATTCAAGAATCTAGGATAGGTACTAAATTCTTCCTATGATGATGGACACGTCACTCTACCTACTTTAAAATATAGGACTAAATGATAGAACAAACCATATTAAAGAAGAGACACCCACTACCCATGACTAAGGTTGGGTTCAGGTCAAGTTTCTACATTAGGCATGTGCATGATGGTTGTTCTCAGGTTATAAACCATTTACCATTTGAAAACATTCTCATTCAAACATTTAAAGCATTTAAATTGACTTAATCCAATGATATGTCATTTTTTGGCCCATAAGGGCCAATATACCTTATGAACCAAAATATGAAACACACTTGGATGTCATTTTCATTTAAATGGTGCTTATCTATGTAATTATATCATTTCTAAAATGGTTGAGCTAGATGGAATGAAATTTTTTTATCCATAAGGGCCTATACACCTTATGAGTCAGAGATTGGTACCCACAAAACCTACACCAAAGAATGATCCAGATCCCACAAGAAGTGTCTACATAATTTAATATATGTAAGAAGGAATAAAAAATATGCAACAAGAAATGAGTTTTGAAAATTTAAACGGGACATGAAAAAATGCATGGCCTATTCATTTTGTGCCTATAGTGATGATGTTCTAATATATAACCCTCATTTAATCGGTTTGAGAAATGAAATCATATTCCCAGTATCATAAATATCAATAGCATCAAAAAACATGTGAAGCAACCAATCATGAAATGATATTAACAGTAATAACAGAATCAATAACATCATAAATAAGGAAAATTGGTCTTTACCTCATACATGGGTTTCTAACACCCAAGAATGGCTTATGAATAAGTCCCTAATCATTCCCAATATTCATTCTATTATAACCAAATAGTAAATCAAGAAAGGGAACTCCTATGATACAACTTTGTGATGTCCCGGGCCCGACTTCCACTTAACCCATTCCCCGAGACCGATTGGCTACGTGACCCTACAATGTCTCCCCATAATTCAAGGGATACTACTAGCAGTGGGGGTGTGTAGGTAGTATGATTGGGACACTATACCCCCATGTCAGAGTAACACAATAGAAACAAAAAAAGAGAACAGTAGTAGAAGCATGATCAAATAGATAAATATAATAAACAATGAAAACATTATCAAATACAGTGGAAGACTGAATAACTGAATAGCATAAAAAAATCCTCATAGGAAGTGTCTGATACAGACATGAATGCATGGACTGCTAGTACAAAAGGAAAATATATGACAAGAAGCAAACTTGTTAATCAAAAAGTAAAAAAGTAAACAAAATCCAAAAGCTGCTCCATAGAATCTCAAGCCTAAGCCTGGTCCTCTGCTCCTAATATTCATCTATTTAACATGAATCAATAGCTTGAAGAGTGTTATTTTACCCTATACACACCTATAGTAAAATAGTATTATCGAGTGCCAAAGGCAGATTGAGTAGGGTGTGAGATAAACATTTCAGTAGGCCACCACCCACAATGACTACGTGTAATCTGAGTGGGAACTTGTAAGTAAATCGTGTGAAGCTAACATCCGGAAAGTAAAACAAAGAAGAATAAATAATTAACCTCCCACTCAGGTTCCTAAAGGATACCTGGTGGGTCTACCCACTTCAGCTCAAAGCTGGTATGGCCGATCAAGTTACCATATATATATATATAGTATAACTATAATGGTGTAAGATGCATCCCACCCATACATATATATAAATAATGTAATAGTTGTGAGGTAATCATGCCTCCCACCCATACACATATAGAGATTATAACTGGTGTGGGTAATAATGCCTCCCACCCATACACATACAGAGATTATAACTAGTACGGTGTAAGAATCCCCCCACTCATACATGTATATTCAAAACTGGCATGGGGTAATATTTCCTCTCATCCATTCACATTCATATATCCCATAATCATATTAGTGGCATAACAATTAATCTCATATAACATAAGGAAAAACCATATTACATCATTTAAATTTAAACTAACAACCCATTTCATGTAAAGACTTTATAATAAATCATAATAAGGGAAAGGCCATACCATTCCTTGAAACAATTACATTAATTCCAATTCATCTTTATGGTTTAATACATCTAATCCTAGACAACCTATACAATCCAACCATCAAATTTTCTTAACATGGAAAATTCATTTCAAGGCAAGGTGTCAAGGAAAAAGTGACAAGGTCAACTACTCACATGGCCATTTGGACCATTACATTTCAAAAGGGACTTAGTGCCATTGAGGCACCTTAGTATACATCAATTACACCTGGGAAAATTTCTATTTCAATTTAAATCTAATCTAGAAGATAAATTGGGTTCCATGTATTTTAACCCATTTGGACTAAAAGGCCATTTTCAAGGTAGAACACCTATGGGTGTCCATAAAGAGAAAGGGTGATATCTAAACCACTAAACAAGATCCAATTCACTTATATCAAGGCATTAGGGTCATTTAGAAATGAAGGAACCAACACATCAATGGAGCTCAACAAATTCTAGATCCAGACACAATAGATTAAATATGAAATGGACAAAACACAAATGGGAAACTATGTGACCACCTACCTTAGAGATGTAGATGAAGACTCACTTGATATCAACCTTAGATTTGAAGTAGGTTAGAATAGATATTAGTTTTAGTCCAATGAACTAAAAATACGACATATGAACCTAAAACCAAATAGTGAAAAATATGACAAGAAAAAGAAATACTAGAGTAGAGAGACTTGGGAGCCTTACCACAAGGGTTCTAATGACTATGATAGATTAAAGATCGGTCTCCGAATGGAGGAGTTATCAAGAATCCAAGGAGGATGTGGGTTTGAGATCAAGGAGGAGAACCTGTGGTTCTGTCTACTGGAGTTAGGGAAAATAAAATAAATAGGTTAGATTTTAATTGGGGTGGGGGGATGATAATTTTTCCCCAAGACCCCCTGCTCATGGTTTAAAAATTGTGCATAAACTGTGTATGAAGGATCTATCCCCTTTTTATAGCCAGATGCATGAATATGAATCTAGTCTGCATGGTTGCAGACAAACCATGCAGACTTACAGGTGCCCCTATCTGCAGCCACACAGTTTACACAAACTATACAGCTTGGGTTGCACAGTTCCTACTAACAATGAAGCCTAGCTTGTTGCCCATTTATCTAGACCTCTGGGTTCTGAACTAGCCTCATACACTCCTTAGTAATTTCCTAGGATGTAACATACCTTTACTGTGATTAAAGGAAGGATTCAGAATGAAAAAAATGATTTGTATCTTGGTCAAAAGTCAGGTTGTTACAACCTACTGAGTTGTAATCACACTCAACTTGAGTTACTTGGTACTAAAGAATAATTTATGGTCTGAGATCCGTGTAGGGGAAAGGGCCCTAATGCCGACTGTTGATCTGTGGAGTTTGGTAGGGGCTGATATTTGGGGATCAAGCATTGTAATCAAGATCATTTTTGATATCATCTCCCATATTTCATTTATTCTTGGATTTATTTTTATATAACTAGCACACATACAGTATTTTTTATGTTCTATGTGACAACCTATTTTTTTATATTCATTTTATTATATCATGGGTGATGTTATTGATTTATTTAGGGAATACAGTTTTGATGTATGATTCTACCATATCTCTACTTTGTGGAGAATATTTATTTATATTATTTATGATATGATTTATGACTATCTATACCTATATGGGTATACTCTGCCCAATTTACTCATGGACCCTCACTACAAGTCAGTATCCTTTAGAATTTTTTGAGGCATGCTTGAGGTATTTAGTGCTCTAGTTCGGTTACAAAGAAGGTGAACCAGATCGGGGATATTATATATTTGAAGTTAATGATTAGTGCATCATTGAAAAAAACCATTATATATAGTGTTATTTAATTTTATAATTTATAATGTATGTTTGCACTACTACAAAAAATGAGCTTTATCAATGCTAAAAAAGTGCTATAAAGTTCAACACTGATAAAGGTGGGTCCCCTGTATCAGTGCTTTTTTAGCGCTGATAAAATATACCTTTATCATCACTAAACGAGTTATGATAAAGAGAACATTTATCAGTGCTAAAAGAGCTCTGATAAAGGAAGACTTTATCAGCGCTAAAAGAGAACTGATAAAGAAAGCCTTTATCAGCACTCTTTTAGCACTGATAAATGTCCATTTTATCATCGCTAAAAAAGGCTTCCTTTATCAGATATTTGTTAGCGCTGATAAATGTTTATTTTATCAGGACTTTTTAGCAATGATAAAGGATCCTTTTATCAGCGACAAAAAAGTGCTTATAAAAGCCCTGTGTGCTGGAAAAAAAAATTCTGCAGCAGCACACCCAAACAGCACCTACAAATAATTCAGAATCTCAATAAGTATACCCATACAAAATTAACACATAAATCATAAGCTAATTACACCAAGTATACCCATACACTATTAAAACATAATTTATAAGTTAATTAAATACATAAAGAATTCTATTCAGAATTCAAGGGGTTGGTGAGGTTGTTCAGGGGTTTTGGGTGGCTGTCCAAGGGGGGTAGGGGGTGTTCGGGGGGATGGGGGTGTCCAAGTGGGGTGGGGGTGTGGTCCAGAAGGTTGGGGGGTTGTCCAAGGAGGGTGGTGGTGTCCAGGGGGGTGGGGGTGTCTAGGTGGTGGGGTGGTATCTAGGATGGGGTGTCCAGGTGAGGGGGAGGAGGCTGTTAAGGGGGGTGGGATGGTGTCCAGGGTGTTGGGGGGGGGGGGGGGGGGGCTTTCCAGGAGGTGGGTGGGGTGTCCGGGGGGTGGGGGCAGTCCGGGGGGTTGGTGGGGCTGTCCAAGGGGATTGGGGTGGTGTCCGGGAGGGTGGGATGGGGGAGTCCGGGGGATCAGGGTGTCCAGGGGGTGGAGGAGTCTAGGGGGTGGGGGGTGGTCCAGGGTGTTGGTAGGGATGTCCAAGGGGGTGGGGTGGTGTACAAGGAGGGGGGTGTCCAGGTTGGGGGGGGGGGATATCTATGGGGTGTCCATGGGGGTGGGCTGGTTTCTAGAGTGTCGAGGGGGGGGGGCTTTCTAGGGGTGGGGGGATGTCCGGGGGGGGGGGGGGGGTCCAGGGGGTTGGTGGGGCTGTCCAAGGGGGTGGGGGTTTTCGTTCATGGGTGGGGGGTGTCCAGGGGGTTTGGGGTATGCATGTGGTAAGGTGGTGTCAAGGAGGGGTGGGGGTGTCATCTAGGGGTAACAACTCTGATAAGATATCAAGGTCCTGACATGGGGTAATCTGATACATGATTATGGGCCTTGCTATAAAACAGTTTTGAAACTCCTAGGGATACAATTTGTAAATTCACAAACAATTCTCAAACCATTATGAAGTATTTTAATAGAATATAACTTTGAATAACTTAAGGTGACGTTTATTAAAAGGTTTTTGTTATGATTTATACATCTTGTAAGTAATTTTTCATGATTAAGTGGTTTTAATTTATTATATGTGTTTCTCACCCCGTCGTTTTTCAATTTTGACAATAGAGAGAGCATGAAAAAACATGGATAATGATGAATGTTTTAGATGTGTAAACTATGAAAATTATGAGAATTTATTTCCTAAGTGGAAATATAATATAGTGAAGCAAGAAGGTAGTATGAGTATTGGTTATACTTCTGAAGATAAAGAGACCGTAAATGATATGTGAAAGGTAGGTAATGTTATTTCAGTATTGTTTACATTAACCATAAATACCATGAATATATTGAGGGCGAAGATGATTAATATTCTTAATTATAGGATATAGGTATTAATGATTATTTCGATGAATTTGGAGTAATGGTTTAAGAATAATGTTGGATGAATAATGTACATATTTTTTAGAATTCAAAAATTATGTTATATGAATCATGGAATATAAAAGTATTTTGAGTAAATGTTTCTATTAATGATTGAAATTTATATGTTTAATGGTAATAAATACATAGAAATGTGATATTTTCATTAAGGTAAGTCAACCCATATTTCAATAAAGTTGTTGGGAAAATTTTGTTTAACTTGGATAATGTTATTATTGATGTGGATAAAGTAAATATGATAGTAATGATTACCGTGGATCTGATTATCTATTTGTTGAAAAGATGTCTATTTCACTATATATGATATGTTCAAATTCTTGGATTTAAGTAATATATCAAGTATCCATTTTAATACGGAATCATGCATGTTTTCCAAATTTATTTATGGTTATTTAAGTTATTTCCATGTTTCAAAAGAATATATGATGAGGTTATTCACATGATTGTAATGTGACAACCAAGATATAATTTGTGATTTATGGGGCACAAGTGTTAAGATGATTTTGTGAACTTCCCTCTAATGTTATGGATTTTTATATTTGGGAATGGTTATAAGGTTAACCATTTATAGAATTATTAAGATAATATTTGGATTATGTTTTTGAGAATAATCTATTATATGAAAAAATTAGGATTTATAAATAATGGATAACCTATTGTAATAACATGGTGTTGATGATAACTAATGATAGATGGAATTGAAAATCATGGTACCGGACACACCATGCCTTAGATTGAGGAGAATATGACTTGTACACGTCACAAAGGACCCGTGGATTGTTCTCCTAAAATATCAAGACAATCCGAATGCGTTTGGTCAAATTTATGTAGGACAATTGTTGTTTTCACTTAAAAATTTGTCCATTTTAAACAAAAGTGAGACCCATTAAGTGGTACCGGCCACACCGTTCCACGAATTGGGGCGAGTATGACTCGTTCACATCACAAAGGACTCGTGGATTTTTCTCCTAAACGATCAAGGCAATCCAAATGCGTTAGGTCGAATTTCCATAGGTCAGTTGTTGTTTTCACTTAAAAATATGCCAATTTTAAACAAAAGTGAGACCCTTTGAGGGGTACCAGCCACACTGTGCCTCGGATTGAGGTGGGGATGACTCGTGCACATCCCCAACACACCCATGGATCATTCTCTTACAGGATTAACACAATCCGAATGCGTTTGGTCGGATTTCCGTATGTCAGTTGTTGTTTTCACTTAAAAATCTGTCCAATTTAAACAAAAGAGAGACCCTTTGAGTGTTACTAGACACATCATGCCTTGGATTGAGATGGGGATTACTCATACACGTCCCCAATGAACCCGTGGATCGTTCTCTTAAAGGATCAAGACAATACGAATGCGTTTGGTTGGATTTTCGTAGGTCAGTTGTTGTTTTCACTTAAAATTGTGTCCATTTTAAATAAAAGAGAGACCCTTTGAGTGGTATCAGCCACATAGTGCCTCAGATTGAGGTGGTGATGACTCATGCACATCACAAACGACCCGTGGATTGTTCTCCTAAAGAATAAAGACAATCTGAATGTGTTTGGTCGAATTTCCATAGGTCAGTTGTTGTTTTAACTTAAAAATATGTCCATTTTAAACAAAAGTGAGACCCTTTGAGTGGTACCGGCCACACTGTGACTTGAATTGAGGCAGAGATGACTTTTACACGTCACAAAGGACCCATGGATCGTTCTCACAAAATATAAAGACAATCTGAATGTGTTTGGTCGAATTTCCGTAGGTCAGTTGTTGTTTTCTCTTTAAAATTTGTCCATTTTAAAAAAAAAGAGAGAACCTTTGAGTGGTACCAGCCACACCGTGCCTCGGATTGAGGATTTACTGAATCATACACATCACAAAGGACCCGTGGATCATTATCCTAAAATATCAAGACAATATGAATCCATTTGGTTGAATTTCCGTAGGTCAGTTGTGGTTTTCACTTAAAAATTTGTCCATTTTAAACTAAAGTGAGACCCTTTGAGTGGTACCGGCCACACCGTGCCTCTGATTGTGGCGAGTATGACTTGTGAACATTAAAAAGGACCCGTGGATAATTCTAAAAAAGTATCAAGATAATCTAAATGCGTTTGGTCAAATTTCCATAGGTCAGCTGTTGTTTTCACTTAAAAATATGTCCATTTTAAACAAAAGTGAGATCCTTTGAGTGGTACCGGCCACACCGTGCCTCGGATTGAGGCGAGGATGAATCTTTCATGTCCCCAATGCACCCTTGGATTGTTCTCTTAAATTATCAAATCAATACGAATGCGTTTGGTTGGATTTCCATAGGCCATTTGTTGTTTTCACTTAAAAATATGTCCATTTTAAACAAAAGTAAGACCCTTTGAGTAGTATCAGCCACACCGTGCCTCAGATTGAGGAGGGGGTGACTCATGAACGTCCCCAACGCACCCGTGGATTTTTATCTAAAAGTATCAACACAATAGAAATGCGTTTGGTTGGATTTCCGTAGGTCAGTTCTTGTTTTCACTTAAAAATCTGTCCATTTTAAACAGAAGAGAGACCCTTTGTGTGGTACCGGCCACACCGTGCCTCATATTAAGGTAGGGATTACTCGTACACATCCCCAATGCACACTTGGATCATTATATTAAAGGATCAAGACAATATTAATGTTTTTGGTCGGATTTCCGTAGGTCAGTTGTTGTTTTCACTTAAAATTGTGTCCATTTTAAAGAAAAGAGAGACCCTTTGAGTGGTACCAGACACACCGTGCCTTATATTGAGGTGGGGATGACTCATGCACATCCCCAAAGCACCCTTGGATCATTATCGTAAAGTATAAACACAATACAAATGTATGTGGTTGGATTTCCGTAGGTCATTTGTTGTTTTCACTTAAAAATCTGTCCAATTTAAAAAGAAGAGAGACCCTTTGAGTGGTACCGGCCACACCGTGCCTTTGATTGAGGCAGGGATGACTCTTACACGTTAAAAAGGACCCGTGGATTGTTCTAATAGAATATCAATACAATCCAAATGTGTTTGGTTGAATTTCCATATGTTAGTTGTTGTTTTCACTTAAAAATTTGTCCATTTTAAACAGAAGTGAGACCCTTTGAGTGGTACTAGCCACACCGTGCCTCAGATTGAGGTGGGGATGACTCAAGCACGTCAAAAAGGACCCATGGATCGTTATACTAAAGGATGAAGACAATTTGAATGCGTTTGGTTGAATTTCCGTAGGTCAGTTGTTGTTTTCACTTAAAAATATGTCCATTTTAAACAAAAGTGAGACCCTTTGAGTGGTACTGGCCACAACGTGCCTCGTATTGAGGTGGGGATGACTCGTTCACATCCCCAATGCACCTATGGATCGTTATCTTAAAGTATCAACACAATCCAAATGAGTTTGGTCATATTTTCATAGGTCAGTTGTTGTTTTCACTTAAAAATATGTCCAATTTAAACAAAAGAGAGACCCTTTGAGTGGTACCGGCCACAAAGGGACTCAGATTGAGGCAGGATTGACTCTTACATGTAAAAAAGACCCATGGATCGTTCTCATAAAGTATTAAGACAATCCAAATGCGTTTGGTCAGATTTTAGTAGGTCAGTTGTTGTTTTCACTTAAAATTGTGTCCAATTTAAACAGAAGAGAGACCCTTTGAGTGGTACCGGCCACAACGTGCATAGGAATGAGGCAAGGATGAATCATGCACGTCAAAAAGGATCCTTGTATCATTATCATAAAAGACAAAGACAATATGAATGCGTTTGGTCACATTTCTATAGGTCAGTTGTTGTTTTTACTTAAAAATTTTTCTATTTTAAAAAAAAGTGAGACCCTTTGAGGTGTACCTGGCCCACTGTGCCTCAGATTGAGGCTGGGACGACTCTTTCACGTCAAAAAGGACCCGTATATCGTTCTACTAAAGTATCAAGACAATTCAAATGTGTTTGGTTGAATTTATGTAGGTCAGTTGTGGTTTTCACTAAAACATTTGTCCATTTTAAACAAAAGTGAGACCCTTTGAGTGGTACCGGCCACAACGTGCCTCGGATTGAGGTGGGGATAGCTCTGTCATGTCACAAGGACCTGTGGATCGTTATACTAAAGGATCAAGACAATCCTAATGCGATTGGTTGAATTTCCGTAGGTCAGTTGTTGTTTTCACTTAAAAATTTGTCCATTTTAAACAAAAGTGAGACCCTTTGAGAGGTACCGGCCACACCATGCCTCAGATTGAGGCAGAGATGACTCGTGAATGTCCCCAAAGAACCTTTGGATCATTTTCTTAATGGATCAACACAATCTTATTGTGTTTGGTCGGATTTCCATAGGTCAGTTGTTGTTTTCACTTAAATATTTGTCCATTTTAAACAAAAGTGAGACCCTTTAAGTGGTATCGGCCACACCATGCCTCAGATTGAGTCAGGGATGACTCATGCATGTCACAAAGGACCCATAAATAGTTATACTAAGGGATAAACATAATATGAATGTGTTTGGTCAAATTTCCGTAGGTCAGTTGTTGTTTCCACTTAAAAATATGTCCATTTTAAACAAAAGTGAGACCCTTTGAGTGGTACCGGCCACACTGTGCCTCAGATTGTGGTGGGGATGTCTCGTGCACATCCCCAACTCACCCTTGCATATTTATTTTAAAGGATCAACACAATAAAAATGCGTTTGGTCGGATTTCCATAGGTCAGTTGTTGCTTTCACTTAAAAATCGGTCCATTTTAAACAGAAGAGAGACCCTTTGATTGGTACCGGCCACACTGTGCCTTGTATTGAGGCGGGTATTACTAGTACACATCCACAACAAACCCATGTATCCTTATCTTATAGGATCAAGACAATACTAATGTGTTTGGTCGGATTTCCATAGGTTAGTTGTCGTTTTCACTTAAAATTGTGTCCATTTTAAAGAAAAGAGAGACCCTTTGAGTGGTACTGGCCACACCATGCCTCAGATTGAGGCAGGGATGACTGGTGCACATCCACAATGCACTCGTGGATCATTATATTAAAGTATCATCATAATCCAAATGCGTTTGGTCAGATTTCCGTAGGTCAGTTGTTGTTTTCACTTAAAAATCTGTCCAATTTAAACAAAAGAGAGACCTTTTGAGTGGTACCAGCCACACCGTGCCTCGTATTGAGGCGATGATGACTCATACACATTAAAAAGGACCCTTGGATCATTATCCTAAAATATAAACACAATCCTAATGCGTTTGGTCAAATTTCCGTAGGTCAGTTTTTGTTTTCACATAAAAATTTGTCCATTTTAAACAAAAGTGAGACCCTTTGAGTGGTACCAGCCACACCGTGCCTCAGATTGAGGTAGGGATGACTATTTCATGTCAAATAGGACCCGTGAATGATTATCCTGAAGGTTCAAGACAATCCAAATGCATTTGGTCAAATTTCTGTAGGTCAGTTGTTGTTTTCACTTAAAAATATGTCCATTTTAAACAAAAGTGAGACCCTTTGAGTGGTATCAGCCACACCATGCCTCATATTGAGGCAGGGATGACTCGTGAATTTCCCCAACATACCCTTGGATCATTATCTTAAAGTATCAATACAATCTGAATGCGTTTGGTCAGATTTCTATAGGTCAGTTGTTTTTTTCACTTAAAAATCTGTCAAATTTAAACAGAAGAGAGACCCTTTGAGTGGTACCAGCCACACCGTGCCTCAGACTGAGGTGAGTATGAACCTTGAACTTCCCCAACACACTCATGGATCATTCTATTAAAGGATAAACACAATACAAATGCATTTTGTAAGATTTCCCTAGGTCAGTTGTCGTTTTCACTTAAAAATATATCCAATTTAAACAGAAGAGAGACCCTTTGAGTGGTACCGGCCCCACCGTGTGTCAGATTGAGGCGGGGATTACTCATAAACATCCCCAAAACACCCTTGGATCATCCTTTAAAAGGATCAAGACAATCCGAATGAGTTAGGTCAGATTTTCCTAGGTCATTTGTTGTTTTCACTTAAAAATATATCCGTTTTTAACAAAAGAAATGCCCTTTGAGTGGTTCATCATTCTTGCATGTTGTTGGTGTATATCATCTGTTAAAATGGGGAATTGACTCATTGGATAAAGGATGTTTTATTTAATAACAATTAAAATATTTAAACGAACATTTACATACAACAATGTGTTATCTTTTGATCCCCTAAACCCTTATAAAAAATGACCGCCAATTGTACACATCCCCAAGTTAGATCTTCAGGTTATTTGTTTACAATCTGTCATCTGGTATGCGGCCCACTCATTTCGGAACATATCTATATTGTCTTGTGAGTATAAGTCTTTTTAGAAGTCAGAGTAGTACTGTAAAATATAAAAAATAATAATTAATAAATAAATTAAATAAACTAGTAGTTGTTTTTGAAAATACCTCTTTAGGGATGCTTGTTTCTTGTTGAAAAACTATCTCCTTCATAAATTTACAAACATAATAACCGCAATAATTATCATTTTTTTGTTTTGGACACTGAAAAAAAATTTATCATTAGACTCAATTATGTAGCGTGTCATCTGGGACAAGGTGATAGGTGGGTGTTGATCTTTCAGTAAATTATCTGTCACTTTCAGATGATCTTTTGGAAGTGGTCTATTATGAAGCGTGCCATCTGGGATGTTGAACACTATAGCCCTCACTACAAGGTGATATGTGACTATTGAGATATATAAATCACAATCATTATCAACCTGTGGAAGATCAGTACAGGAAAAGTATCAGTGTTTTTCTGTTTCACATTTCATGGGAACAATTATTAGAATATTGATTACCATGGCTAAGACAGCTCTTTGAGGGGAATGGATCGCCTCAAAGATGGTGGGGGTTGGGGCAGGATCATCACGTGATGGTTGTTCCTGAGTTGTGTCTTCTCCTTTCTTCCCACCCATAAAAGCTTCTATCAACTCTCCCTGCCATTGCAATCATTCTTCAAGGGTTTTTAGTTTTTCGATAATTTGTTTCAATGTTTCATCTCTATCATCCATTTTTTTCTTCTCAAAATATACTTGGGGTGTCACCCCAAACCCCTCACCCCTAACATGACAATATTTTTCTGGCTGCTTCAAAGCTGTCGATAATAGGTCAGTATCCACTACAAGAGTAGCTAATTCCTGTGACTATCGGATATTAGGAAAACAACTAATTATTTTTATGTAATATAAATTTAAAACAAATCATTTTATCGTCATGTCATACTTACATAAATTTCCCACACTTTTTGTGTGTTCTCGTCTATTAGCTTCCCTTCCTTATTCACGCATGCCTCCTTCCAAAGAACGTGACGTGGGATGGAAGTGTATTTGGTTTTAAACTCATCAATCTACATATAAAAATAGAAAGATAATTATGATGCTGTTCTTTGGCACCTAACAATATTATTGTAAATTTAAAATATGTACACTTTTCTTTTCTAGTGAAGTGTACCCCATCTTTGCTTTACAATAGGGGTATGTTGGTTTTGATGAAAATTCATTATTTTCTTTATAGAGTTTCTGTTTCATAAATGAAATATTGATAATAAAAGTGATGAATACATGTATCCTCAAACAACGTATTATCACCCACAATGTACCTGAAACTTCTCATCCCCACGACAGCCAATAAATTCATCCCATGCTTCTTGGGATATCAGGTGAGCGTAGACAATGGGTGGGTGCAAGTTTATTTTACCTTTGGAATCTTTCAGGTGACATCTTGTTAAAATAGTGTGAAAACCTCAATGAATCCTTCCTGCAAATGAGTCTCTCTCACCAAGTGAATCATCAAATGAACCATCATATGAAAGAATGTTGGTGGGAAGAACATTTCTAATTCACATTATATGATGAAAATTTCTTTTTACATAGCTGGAAATTTCTCCAGGTCTAAAACTTTGCTGTATATAGCTTTGAAAAAGAAACAATGTTTGTTTAATGTATGACGAACATTCTTGGAAAAAATGCAACGTAAAGCTATAGGAATTAGATCTTGTATCAAAACATGGCATTCATGTGATTTAAAACCTTTTAACTTCAAATAATTCATTGACACAATGTTATTGATTTTTGATGAATACCCCTATGGAACCTTTACATCATTGAAGAAGTCGCAAAACTGGTATCTCTTGTCCCTAGAAAGACTATAAGCAGCTATAGGAAGAAACATTCGATTTTCACCCTTTATGGGAGCCAACTCTTCTCATATTCCCATGTCAACCATGTCCAAACTTGCCTTAATTCCATCCTTTGTTTTTCTAGGGGCATTTAGCAATGTTCTGATAACATGGTCACAAACATTTTTTTCCACATACATCACATCAAGAAAATTCTTAACGTACAAAAAATTCCAGTATGGTAATTCAAAAAAAACTGATCTATTTTTCCAACCGATTTTCGTAAGGTTTTTTGAAAATGGTTTACCAAAAACAGTGTTCACATTTTTTACTTTCTCAAATAGCTGATCACTTATTAGTGGAGACAGTGTTGTACGTTAATCTGAACTACCATTGAATGATGTCTTCCAAGATCGGTACTTATGTCAACGAGGTAGAAATCTACGATGTCCTAGAAACATATATTTCGATGAATTTTTCAACCTAATTGATTCTGTATCTTCTTCATACACGGGAAAACCTTGAGTTCTTTTAATACTATAGCCTAAAAAATTTCCATAGGCAGAGAAATAATTTATTGTCCCATACAACATCGCTCTCAACGTGAAGTATTCACTTTTATAAGTATCATACAATATAACACTTGAATCCCACAATAACTTCAAATCCTCTACCAAAGGAGCAAAATAAACATCAATATCGTTACTTGGTTGTTTTGGTCCTAATATAAGCATAGATAACATGATGAATTTCCACTTCATTCATAACCAGGGTGGAAAGTTATAATTTACCAACATAACAGCCCATGTACAATGAGTGCTGGTTTGAAAACCAAAAGGATTTACTCCATCTATAGATAATGCAAGACGAAGGTTTCTCAGATCTTTTCCAAATTCAGGATACTCATGATCAATTTTCTTCCATTCAGGAGAGTCGGTCAGATGACGCAATTTCCCATATTTATTTCTTTTATCTGCATGCCAGACAATTGTCTTGCATTTTCTCCACTTCCATATAGACGCCTAAACCATAGAATGATTGGAAAGTACCATAAAACTTTCATACAATTGGATTCATCTTTATTTTATCAAGAATCACCACACTTTGGGAATTCTGTAAGTGATTTTTTCTCCTTACGAAACATTATAAAGTCTTTCAGGCAGGCATGTGTTCTTTCAGAAATCATACCCATTGAGTGTAGCATTCGTTTAGCTTCATATGTCCGTCTTGGGAGCTCATTATCTTCAGGGATCATGTCATTCAAGAGAGAAAGTAGTTCTGTAAAACTAACATCAATCCATCCATTTCCTGATTTAAATTTATACAACTTCAGTATAGCTGACAATGTTGTATACTTTGTGCAACCAGCATATAATGGCGTCTTTGCACAACTCTTTAACTTCTAAAACAATTTTGGGCAATCACGGAGTTCATCTTCAATTGTATTTGTCATTTCCTCAATATGATATTCATCATCATTGACATCTGTAATCACATCCTCCATACGGTCTTATTCATTATCCATATTTGTATTCATATCTGATGATCCATAAAATGCAGTTTTATCCCAGCCAGTAGCTACATTCGCTTTTTCTCTGTGTTTATTCCAACATTTATAACTCTGATCTATTCCGTGACATATCAAATGTTCTTCCAACTCCTCTGGAGTAAGTAGTCTAGAATAAAAACAATTTAAACATATACAAATGATTTGAGAAGGATCCTTTGCATGATACTTTGCAAATTTGATGAAATCTTTCACTACGTTCTCATACTCTATTGTCAAACAATTAGCATCCATCCAATATTTATTCATCTTCATCCTATTTGAATCTCAAATATTAGTATTTATGGTTCAAGTACATAAAACATGACTTCCAAATACAATATAAGATAACCAATTCCTTATAAAAATAGAGATTAATAGAGCATAAACATTACTATTTATTAATCTTCATTAAATATAATCACTTTAGATTCATTATAGTTTCCTCAAATCACCCCAGACCAAACACAAGAATAATCAAGAATGATACATCTACCACTCCTAGGTCTCTGACCTAAATTAAATATCATCATGCCTAAATACCCATATTTCCACACATACACATGTCACAAACACATAAAAAATCATATCCACATCAGAACCAAAGTACGAATATGGATTTCAATCAGGTTACTCGACTCAAGTGGTGGTGTGTATGAAATAATAAGAAAATATAATAAGTATATAGTCACACATAAATCTCAAACTGGTGTTAATAATCCAATAAACCGAAGGTATCATTCCATCTATCAAAATACTCTGATGGAGCCCATAATGCGACAGTATTCCCAGGCGGTGAAGGTTACTTAGGAGGGAGGGGAGAACATCCACCTATCGGGGTTCAAGGTCAGGTCAATGAGGTTGAAGGTGGACCGATACTTCTACAAGGGTTCATTTGATAATTCAAAAACCATGTCCTGGTACCCTAGGATGTTAACCCACTACTGGTGGAAGTGAAACTGTTCCTAATGATCATGCCAAGATGAAATGGAAACCAAGAGGGGGGAGTGGTTAAAAATACCTCAAGCAAGATGGAAAAACATGGAATTTGAGAATAGGTTAGTGGCTTTCATGTTGGATAGACACCTATCCAATAGACTCCACAAGCGGTGATTGCCCCTGCAGTTGTTGCATTAGGTGAAACTGTCACCTGAGAAGCTGAGATCAATGAGGCCTTTCCCAACCATGAAATGAACAAACTCCATGATAGCCTTCCTATGGAATGCGCTTCTACCTTTCCATTCCTTTGGGTCTGAAATGAAATTAAAGTCTCCCAAAAAAATGTATGGTGGCCAGGATCGAAGGTATTTTGTTCACTCCATAGAGACTCCCTTTTAAGAGAGTCAAAGCTTCAAAAAACAAAATTCATAAGGAAGGAGGTTTCACCGTTGGACACCTTGGTAGTGATGAATTGATTTCAATCTTGAACAGTCTCAACAACATATTTATTATTCCAAAATACCCATTTGTGTCTTTTGTAGGGGTCATAGTGTAGAAATCCATGCAACTTAATCTTCTAGGAGAATTTTATGATTATTATAGGGGTTTTTGTGTTATTTGACAACAAAAACGATGACATTATGCTTTTTGATTTATATGGTGAGGAAGTCTGATTTAACATGGGCACTAAGACCATGATCATTACATATGAAGATAATAATGATGGGTAGGACAGGGCTCTGGCATTTGATCTAGAGCTAGTAGCCTTATTGAAGTGGGAGGATGATCTCTCATTGAGGTCCTTTGATTTTGAACATGTTCATAATCCCTTCTGGTTGGTAAGCTTCACATGAGTGGGAGATGAGGATCCAAAGGGGCAGGGGAAGGATGGGTAATGAAACTTGGGGGCTGGTGAGGGATTTCTCTCTGGATCAATATGTATTTGGAGCTGGATGACTGGCTCAAAGCCATGGGAGACAGAACAAACACTGTTAGGAAGGGGCCTGGCCACTATAGAGAAGCATTCAGTAACCTCAGTGAGGGAGAAGGACCGAGATGGTGGTAGGGGTGGCAAGTCTAGAAATATTTGTGGTCTGGGCATCATTCCATACAATTTCACTTATAGACAAAGTCACATAGATATCATGAAGGAAAGAAGGGGGGAACCCCTCGAATAAAATAGGGTTCAAGCATTGGATGACCTAGAAATGCATCAGAACCGGGTGGTGTTGTCCTTAAAGAAAAAGGTTATCCTTAATTCCTTACTTTATAGTGACATGGTTTTGGATATAAGGTAATCAATGATACCTAGGAGGAATCTAGTGAAACTAGAATCCAAGTGGGAAGGACCTTAAATTTTTCATAAACATTACTCTGATAGTGTAAACTCTTTGATCGCCATTGATGATGGGCATACCAATCTTTCCACCAATACTAGGTTTCTCAAGAGATATTTTACACGAATAAACCATCCCTTTTAAAGAAAATAAACCCATGTCAAACATTCCCCAAAGATTCCACAATTTGATTTACAGTAAAAATACTATACTAATAGAAAATTCTAGAATAATGGAGTAATGATAAAAGATAAAATAAATATGTAATAGCCACATATGTTCAAATAGTATGTGAAATTATAAAAAATACCCCATAAAACACCACTAAATTAAAATTTCAAACAAAAATATTCTATTGAATCATTCCTCAAATCATGATGATACTCGTGCCTTGATACCTGCACCGTGATGCGCCTGATCAACATCATCATAAAAAATTTCACTAACAAGATAACAAACTAGAATTCAACAACTTAGGAACCTCATCACCCATTTCCAACCCAACATAACCTAATAATATAATTAAATAAAATCATATATATTCTACAATTCAAACCACACCTTCTCATAAAGGTGATTGTTGGAAGAATTTATATAACATATCCAGCCATACAACCATCAAATTGAATGGTTTCTAGGATCTAGAATAAAAAAAATACCAAATCACCTAAAAACCCACTTTAGTCATTAGAAAAAAGGTGATACCTTAGGAGTAATAGAAATATATTGGATGATCACTCCCAAGAACCCCATCACAATATGTAGGAAGAACACTCATGAATCTACGATGAACCGGAATCATCACCACCAGAGGAAATGAAACCTAGGGATGAAATTATTCAACACAAAATCTACTAGAACACCATTGATGGGAAGGCCTCACATCCCAAAAATCCAATTAACAATTTTTTAATAGTGTGATATAATTTATAGAATAATAGTTCTAGAACCATTAAGAGAAGTTTGAAAAAACTCGATTTTCGACAGGGGCATTACCCTAGAGACAAACATGAAGAAGAAAAGGATGAATCATGTAGCCTACAACCATCACAATATCAAATATCCATTAAATATATCATGCCCAATCAACATATGGTTATGTGTGATGGGAGAGGATAATAATATTAAAAAATGATTTGGAAAACATGCCTTAAAGGGAGGTCTCGCAGGGCAAAGCTCAGCGGGCGACGGAGGTCCGACAACGCGAAGCTTGAGGGCGTTGCAGGTGGTGGATGTCCGTCAAAGCGAAGCTCGAGGGAGGCGGAGGTCCGGCAATGCGAAGCTCAGTGGGAAGCGGAGGTCCGACAACGAGAAGCTCGAGGGCGGTGGAGGTCCGGCAACATGAACTTAGCAGGCGGCGGAGGGGAGTCACAGGGTTCTAGTACCGCGAGAGCTTTAGGTCATGATAAAACGGGGGAACTGTGCGACCAAATTTATAAAAAAAATGGACTAATGTTTTATCAGCGCTAACAAAGCGCTGATAAAGACTACCTTTATCGACGCTAACATTTTAGCGCTGATAATGGTCCTATTTATCAGTGCTAAAAAAGAACTGATTAATCCTTCTTGTATCAGCGCTAACATTTTAGCACTGATATAGGGATTATTTCTCAGCATTTTTTTAGAACTGATAGAGGGATTCTTTATCAGGTCTTTTTAGCACTGATAAAGGTTACCCTGTATCAGCGCTAAAATTTTAGTGCTGATAAAGGAAATCTTTTTTAGCGGTTTTTTCTTAGCGCGGATATAAGGCGGTGTTTACCTTGCCCATTTTTGTTGTAGTATTGACCTATGTGTCAATACTATATTTTCTTGAATCACTATTAAAATCAATGAGTGGAAGAGAGGAAGAACCCATGGATCTTGGATGAGTAGTGATATTGTCCAAATGATTATAACCACAGACTTGTGAAGTATTGATTATCGTTCATATAAACACATCATTGATATGTACACCTTGGAAGTTTGATAGTGTGATACAAAAAGTAAAATTTTAGTGTCCACATATCTTTCATTTATATAGTTTGGTTGTGTGGCTACATGATTATTGTGATTGGTACCACTTGTATTTGAACATTTGAATACAAGATATATTTTATATTAGGCCAAGATGAAAATTTTATAACACCATAATTCACCCATTTTTTAGGGTGTATATTAAGATATTTGTTTTTATAAATTTGTGTAGAGACATTGGTTAATTATTGGAAAATCTTTCAGTCAGAATTTTTTTCATGGAGAATGTTATTAATTCAAAGAGAATAAAATTTCTTGATGACTGTAATTGTCATGATTGGATGAATATAATGAGATCACACCTATGATTTTTTGGGATTTATATATTCTTTATATAAGTTCATGGAATAAAAGTTAGTAATTCTATATAATTTTCAATGATAAAATTGAATGTGTAATTGTTTAATGTTAATTCTAAGTCCTAAAATGATTTATCTGTGGTATTGTCACATCAAATATGTATGAAGGTGATTACATGAACATCAGTGGAAGGTATTCTAGAAAACTATCTAACATTTATGAAGGTGATAACAAAGTGAAAGATTCAATGATATAGTCTCTTCATAATAATTTTGTTGATCTATATATGGCCTGAAGTTATAATATTTATGGTTTCTTAAAAAATATTATTGAAGTTATTATATCCATCCATGGACTTGGTTATGAGATGAAATATGTTGATATAATGAAGAATATTTTATATAGGTTTCCACTAATATATAATAAAAAATTATAGGTTCTTCAAGCAATAAATATTAGGGAATTATCTCTTAAGGATATTCATAGGAAGCTGGTTGCATATGAAATGTGAGTGAATTTTGAATAGTCTTTAGAACAATCTTAAAGAGAAATGGAATTTTAATCTATAGAGAATATTATGAATCATAAGTCGATAATTAAAAAATAATATGTAATTAATGAGCCATTTTAACTTTTGGTGACCATGTTTAGGAGAGATAAAGAGATATTTTATGTTATTCTTTCTCTGGATTGCTTTCATTGGGGAATGGTAGGAAACAATACTACTAGGTGTCCAAAACAATTTTATAGAGAATATGGTGAGAATAAACTCACTCAAATGGATTTTTCTTATTTTCATATGGAACTTAAATTTTAAAAATTTAAGTGGAAATAAGATTCATAGAAAAGTTTTGGTAAGTAAATAAGAAGTTTATGCTGAATACGATCATTTGGAAGGTGCTAAAACTGAGTTTATCTCAGACATGGGATGCGTTATGATGGAAATCATATAGAAACCAAAGAAAAAACATAAATAAGATGGAAAAAATAGGGATTTTTTGATCTCAAGAAATATTTTGAAGGATATATTAAGTAACATAACATAAAATGAAAGAAAAATAGGAAGATTATAGGTTCTTTAAAATAATACTCAAGTTATGTTGATAATAATGAAGTATAAATTTTTTAACTAAAGAAATATGTGGATGAAAATGAAAATAATCAAGTGAAACCAAAATAAGAAGTAAAAAATAGGTAATAATTGAGGAGTAGGCTAAGATCATTGATAATATCAACATTTCTATGAATGAGAAGACAAAAAATATTGAAGCATTCAAGGAGGAAGTGGTATCCATAAGGAAGATGATTGAGCCTATAAAAAAATAATTTAATTAAAACAAGAATCTAAAATTTTTATGATTCTAAAATTAATAACTAAAAGAAATACTAGAATAAGGAACAAGAGTTGTTATGTGTGGAAATACCCAATTACATGGGTAAAACTGACTTAGATTTGATATGGAAACATAAAAACCATGTAAAAAAATTTGAATAGTAAAGGAAAGAAAAAGTATGGAGAAATATCTAAATCATTAATAACTTATCAATAGTCAAGGATTTATTCAAAACAAAGGATTTTTAGTGAGATGGAAAAAACCAAAATTTTCAATTGATGAAGTACCAATTATTTGGTTACTATGGACACATGATATCATATTGTGATGAAGTCAAAAATTATTTAACAGGTGAAGTAATTGACTATTTGAAAAGTGAACTAAAAAATATACTCTATATTAGAAGATAATTTCTTTATATGGATATTGTTTCAATTAATCTAACATTTGAAATAAAATTATTGATTACAGGATAAGAAAAATTATGAGTTATTTATATAAAAGTTATATATGTATCTATGTGATCAAATAAAATTAAATTATTATGGTAAATAGATTTTATACATTAGAAGAAGAATTGTATGACTTGATTTAATGCACTAAAAATAATTAAAAGGTATCGAAATATGTATCAACTCATTCTGGGATCTCTTGGAATGAAAATAAACTGACGATGAAGGATACATATATACATTATAAAATTTCCTTGAAGGAAATGAAGAATAACATTAGGTGGAATCTTGATAATGGTTATTCACCCCATGAGATAGGGAACATGAATTTTATCAAGAATATGAAATGAAGAGTTTTTTTAATGGTCCAGTGTATAAATGAAGGATTTCAGAAGTTCAAAATAAATAGTAAATCCAAGTTTTGTAGAGATGAATTAAAAAATAAAAAAGTTCTCTATGTGGATGGTTTATGAAATAATATATCGCATGTGCTTTAGTTATGTGACTCATGATTGGAAGTTACATTAAATTGTAAGGGTTAAAATATCAAAGGAATGACTTTAAATTCTCTAATTTAGTGATGGAGAATTAATGAGAATTTATATTTGGTGGATATTAAGGAGAAAACATGTCTTCTCATAGGTGAATATGAAAATAATATATGATATCAAATTCCTATTCACATCCATTAAAAAATTATATAAAATTTCTAAAAAAATATAGAAAATAGTGGATATCTTAGATTTAAAAATTAATTAAGAAAAAGTGTGTTACTTATGTTTAAGGAGAAATATTGTGATAAATCCTTAACATCAAACGAAAAAAGGAGAATCAAATCTAATGGATTTGGTCTAAAATGATGTATGTAATCCAATTAGTCAATTTTAAACTCAATAATAAAAATATTTTATTCTAATTTCAGGTGATTATAACAAGATGGGTTGTTCCATATTGATGTTTTCTAAAATGGAAGTGATTTAAAACGTCAAAATATTCCAAAGAAAAGTGGAGAATGAAACATAAAGAACCATGGAAAATCTCTATTAAGATAATGAAATTTAACACACTTTAGTTGAAGTGGAAAATTATTTAGGTAAACAAAGAATAAAACCCAAGGTGTCTTTGATAAAGGTCCCTCAATAAAATAAAGTTGTGGAAAACTAGAATTGAATAGTAAAAAATATAGACAAAACATTGTTAATTGAGAGTGTAATATCTCTAATTTTATAGAAGGAAGTTGTACAGGTGGACATGTACACCTAGAACCACTCATTAACTAGTCTTATAGAAGATAGGAAACCATATAAAATGTGGCATAGAAGGAAACTTTCCTTTAAGTATTTTCGATTTTTTTTGAAAATAAGTGTTTCATTAAGAATAAAGAAGTAAAGTAAGGTATGTAATGAACCAAATATTTCCTCCCCATTACATTAAATCATTTGGGTTTTGAAGGTGTTGGGAGAAATATGGAAGATAAAATGTTAGTTGGAGTTAATAATTCTTATGAGGGGTGGGGGGGTGTAACAACCTAGCTATGAGTTTCACACCACAAAGGGATAGCTGAACGAGAGGTGAATTGTACGATCCAGTTATCCTCAATATAAAGGGTTGAATCATGATGTGAAGGAATCTAAATAGGATTTGGTAAAGTTTAAAAAACCTTTGTTTTATGGAAACATTCACATATATGGTTTTGTTTACACTTATTTTTTTCTTTTCCTCATTTTTGGTAATGACGTGGCATGATTGATCATGATATAAAGGGAGTTTAGGGATTTTTTTTAATTATTCTATGAGTGACCATCATGGTATCTCAACCTCTATTATAGCATGGTACTTGGATTCCATGTTTTTGTGGTTCTTCCACTTTTGGAACTATCATGATGTTTAGATTTTTTTATGATGTAACATGATTTGAGAATATAGTATTTCTTTCAGAGGGACATGAATAATGACATGATCAATCTGGTTATGACATAACCTTTATCATTTATATCAAATTAAGTAGGTTTGACTAATTTTTAAATAATATAAATACGGAGAATTTATGGAATGTTTACAATAAACCATTAATTTCTATCACCTATATAATTTGATAAGCCCATATTAATTATTCTATTTTTAATTATTCTTCCTAAAACTTAGGCAACTAGAGACACACCTTCAGATACCTTTGATTTCCCTGTAATTTTACCTTTACCCTGGCTTCTAAAGATTGATTATTTAGTGATATGAGTTGATATTTCTTCTTTTCCTTACTCCTTTAATTTTATCCTTCCATACCAATAGTTAAGGGATATGGTGGTGGTTTGGTTTGGGTGATTTTCGTCATGTATTAACGGTATATTATTATGTTTTAGGATTCTTAGGGTTCTCTGCTGTGTTTTTTGGACTTGTGATCAACTCTCTCTCCTAGTTCTTGCTCATTGGTTGTAAAAATCCACTTGAGGTTGGGGATTCAAGAATTATCCCTTATTTAGGCATAAATTATATAAGTTAAATTATATTTTTATTTGGAATATGGTAATAATTGACTTAAAAAGTTAATAAATTGGACTAATTGAATTAAAGGGGGAGATTTATTCCATGTTTTTATGTGATTTCATGATATTGTTTATGTCAGATGGCTTGTTTGATGATGGAAATTAGTGGTTCTTTAGTGATGTGATTTATGTAGTTCATTGAGAATTAAATGGATATAATCACCTTTCATAAAATGTTATTCATGAAATTATGGTATTGAAATGGTATTTTAGAAATATATAAATATGATGATGATTTTTATATTAGACACTAATGTTTTATATCAAATAATGATTAAAAAATGTTTATTTCTTATATTATGATGTTGATTTTCTATGTTTCTCTGATGTTATTGAGTTTCCATTTATATGATTTGAGTGGAATCATTTGTGAAATTTTTGTGGATGGTTTTTTGTGTTGAAATGTGTGGGTAGTGATGGTTTTGGCTAGTTTCCATGGTGGGTATGATAAGATGTGGTTGTGTATGTGTGGTGGTTGGGATATTATGATGGCATGGCTAGTTATATAGAAAAAGAAATGGATTTATTGTATTTTAATAGCTTATGGAATTTGTTGTGATATAGGTTATGTGGTGGTTTTTTATGTATATTTATAATGGTCTACAAATTATTGGTAGTATGTAATATGTTTTTGGTTATAACAAATCTGGTAATAGGTGCAGGCTGGAATTGGAAAAGTTATTGGATGCTAAAAAAATTTAAAGATTAAAATGAAATGGAAATAGACAGGATAAATGCAGAGAACAACTAAATAATTTTTTTAATTAAATATTGTTAATTAACAACACAATGAATCTAATATGTATGGTGAATGGTAAATCTAGAAATGGCAATGTATGATCCTATGTTTTCCCTAGTCATTTCCTTTGTCTTTCCTTCGGTGTTGGGAATTCTGGGGGATGTTTTTGATGATTTAGAGGTTCAATATGTTTTATAAATTATTAAATAATAGTTTTAAATGAAAACATAAAATTTTATAAGTGATTATTTAATTTTTTAAGAAATCTATAATATTGAAATAAATTCGGTATTTTTGATTTTTAGTTAAAAATTTGACTAAATCCGAAAATGACCCGTAAAATCGAGGATTTTGTAAAATTCTAAGACCAAAAAAGTCATTGGATTATATAAGAGTAATTTTATTGGTTTTTTAATAATATTTTTTTATTTTCATAGGAATAAAATTATTTTTGTTATGGATCATCCTTGAATTGTAAGAGTCATTTTGATCTTGTAAGTGTCATTTTGGGATTTCTATTAGAGTCATGGTTTTTATAAGATCCATTTTGATTTTGTAAGATTCATATTGGGATTTTTGCAAGAATCTTAGATTTATTAAGATTCGTTTTAATTTCATAAGATTCCCTTTTATGTGGTTCTGATTTATTTATTAGAATAACCACTTTTATTTTTTAAATTATAAACTCACACACATTGAAAATATAAATAAAAATTCACTATATCATCACAACAAATATGCAAACAAATTTGTACATTCCTAATTAAAAATTAAAAAAAAAGTTAAAAACAAAATTTCCATGTCATCCAAATCACACTCAATATCAACACTATAACCTAACCTCAAAACACATTGTTGGATATATGTGTCCTTAGTTCATGTGAAATCACTATTCATCATATGGATAGATTACCACTGTTGATCACCACACCATTTTAAGATTCATTTTGGGATTTCTGTAAGAGTTATGGGTTTTGGAAGAGTTATTTTGATTCTATAAGAGTAATTTTGGGTTCTTCATTAGAGTCATGGTTTCTACAAGAGTCATTTTACCAGTGTAGGAGTCATTCCCATTATAAAATTTTCCACATTTCTCAGTTTTTTCTAGAATCATATTTTATGATTTAAAACAAAATTTTAAGTCATAAAATCATTTAAAATTATTATTTTTATATAAAATAAATTCCGCCAGCCTGAGGAGATTTGAAAACATGATTTTGGGATTTTAGATATTAAAAATGGAAAGATAATTAAATCACCTGATTTTAATGGGGATCAAAGGGAAGTTGACAATGTTTAAAGATTAAATCCTCGGGAATATCTCCATACATTATGGATTATATTATTTTAAATATTTATGAATTACCCACGCCCATTCACGTATTATATTTATCAATACTAGATGATTATATCCCACTCTTTCAATTATCATGAATACCCTTCCATCAAGATATGTTATCCATCATGTGATATCAGGCTAAGATTATCTTCTCCTCTAACTAGAATTGTATTGCACATCGTGAAATCTTGGAATTCAGGTAGAGGATTGAAGAACTCTAAATTTTTTGTGTATGAAAATTATGGGATTATCATATTTATTTATTTATCAGAATAAATGGTGTGAATAAAATATAAATATGATAACTATAACATAGAAATTAAATGTGAAAAGAGAACATCATATGTGCCTTATTTATTTCTGAGTTATTTTTTTGATATTCTTAATGCTTGTTTTTTCTGCAGCTATGGCTGCTATGATTAAATGATGAAAAAAACATTAATTTAATGGTTTTTTTGAAAAATCTAAAAACTGTGATTTATTATTATCATTTTCATAACTAATATGCATGAAAGAAATGATAATAGATGACCACATTATGTGTTTTGTTGCTGGTTTTTGGTTGCAATTTATTATGATTAGTTGGGTGGTTTTACTTTGTGGTGGGGACTTATGTGAAAACATATGTAATAATAGAAATAAATAAATCTTATGATATATAAGTATTCAATTTTATGTATTCATAATTACCATATCTTTAAAAATGATTTTAAATAGTTTTTTTTTCAATCGAAAATGGAATAGTTTAATTTAACTAGATTGTTTTTCTATGTATTACATGGTATTAATTAGAAGATAAATTTATAATTTTTTAATTATAATTTAAAAAATGGAATTAATTTTGGGAATCATTATAACTAATTTATCTTAGGTTGATTTTTTTTGTTTCTCCGAATAAATTAATTTTTGATTGAACAGTAAAAAATACCTTTTTTATTAATGTAATCATTTATTTTCAATTATTTTAAAAATTAAATTATATTTAAGATTAGTTTTAAAGTTAAATTATTCCACTTTGAATAAAAATAATTTAATTAATTCTACAACAATCATTATTTTAATTTATTTTGGTATACAATCATTTTAATGCTTAAAAGGGCATATTTCTAAAAACTATTTTCATTGGACTTTTCATATTTATATTAAAATTAATTTTTAACAATTCTATAAATTTAATATGGTAAATTTTATTTCATATTTATAATCTTGAGGTTCAAATTTGGTGATAAATTCAATTTCTTTTTTTTTCCAATGTGAATAATAAATGTAGTAAAACTTTATTACACTTTTAAAGGTTAAATGGGTTAATAGAGGTGGGGGGGGGGTTAAACCAAGAGTTAAGGTATAAAATATCTCTAAAAATATAATAAATATGATTTATTGAGTGTATTTAGAAATTAAACTATTTTTTATTTGAAAATTTTCCATTTTATTCCACTTTATTTTGATAAATACATATAAATTATTTAATAGTTTTTAATATTTACAAGTGTTCCATTTCCCTCACTTATAAAACAAAACCCCCTATACTTAATAATTCACAAACATTGAGCCATTTAACTAGACCTATACCTAATAAAATATCTTCCAAACGTCCCTTACCATGTCTTATAGGTAATGGTCTCACTGAAATACCAATCTGAGATGGCATAATGTGTAAGACAATAGAGGTTTTAAAAATAATAGGTATAATTTTTAACAGAGTGTTTAATATTTATTTTTTCTTATGAATCCTTAAAAAATTATTCAACCATGATAATATAAAAAAATAAGTATATTAAATATATATAAATTTTATTATTATTATAGTAAAACCATATTTAATATCCTTTTCCATTTTATTTTTAATGAAAACATCACTCCTACGTATATGTAGACTACCACCTCCACAAAGTGATGTGTTTTGTTTTACATCAATGGATAATATGGGTCATCTAAATTATGTATCAAGTAAATATATATAATATTTATGTCATAATTAATATTCTATAAATATAATATATTTTTTACCTTCCTACCCTTCCATCTATTGTAAAATGATAACATTGCTTGTGTGTACATGTGGACTACCACCTTCACAAAGCGATGTGATTTATTTTTCATTTTCACCTTACAAGGATGGTTATAAGGATAGAAATAATGAATAAATTGTAAATTTATAACATATTTATGATTATTTAAAAATAAAATATTACCTATTTTATTTCTTTCCAACCCAATAGAAAAGTTAAAACATCATTTATGCATACATATAAATTACTATCTTTATGAAATGATGTGGTTCATTTTTCATGACCACCATAGATATTTGGTTTTAAAAGTGTATATAATGTATAAATATTATAATTAAATAATTTTTTAGATTATTTATTTAGTGGAAACATAACCACTTTGGACACGGTCAGTGCACCAATGTTATTTTAAGGTTATTATCCGAACACTCTCAAAACGACTAATGTGAACTTAACCATTTTAATAACTAAATAGAAAATGGTCAAAAATGAAATAAATGGAATAATGATAATGTAATGAACATGAAATTTTTTCTTAAGAATGTTTAAAAATAATTTAATTTTATTACATGGGAGGATTTTTATATGAATGAAATGAGTCTGGACTCGAGGTAAGGGATTTTCCTTTAAAACATTCATTTAAATGCTTTTAACACTTTCTCCTCCATTTCCATGACCATTTAAATATTTAAATAATGTTCTTATTTATATTAAAAATATTGATAATGGTAATTTTATACTATATTTTAATGTGTTTACAATAGTTTAAAAATAAATCTTTTCAACATTTTTCGTATGAGTCATTTTTGACTTTCTTTACTAAAGTGAAAAAAGAATGATTTTTAACTTATATGGATTGATTGATTTTTACCACCACCCAAGACCCTATTTTTTACCAAGATTAAAATATAAGTTAAATTGGTTTTCAAGGTAGATCCCATTCCCTCTCTTCTCATAATTTTTCATTTTTAAGCGTTTTCAAAGAAAAATTATATTTCACCTTATGATTATGGAAAAATGAAAAGTGTGTTGCTTATGGGTGAGAATGAGTTTTAAAGGGTTTTATGATGAAAAAGTGAAAGATTACATAGGTTTTTTAGGATTCATAACTAGATCATTATAGATGATAATATGTGATACCAATATAGCTTATAGTGATTGGTGAGCTCGATAAAGATCTCCAAGTTATTGGTTAATGAGTAGTCTTTTAAGGAAGAAGATGAGGGAGATGACCATGTAGGTTACTGCTATAGAATTAACTAGGATTTAGTTATTCTAACACAAATTTAACATGAGTGAACACAATTTAAAAAAATGATTCTACAATATCCCTATATTATGATTGCAAAATGATTTTTATATAAAATTTTTGATTTCAATAGGTAATGAAATTTTAAGAAATTTTAAAGGTGGAATGATTGAAATTATTTCATGTATTACAACAAAACTCGAGATTTATTCATGTTTTTACTCTTCTTAATAATGTGTTCTAAATTTTTTCATTGAGAAAATATTGATTTTCATATGCGTAAATGTTTTATTTATGCGATCAATGTTTTTTTGGGAGAAAGGTAAACATTTTCATGGGTTTTCAATTTTTCATTGGGCTAATAGGATTCCTTAAGTTTGAAATCCCATACCAATATTTTTTTTGTCTCATCCCATATTTTAAAAAAAAATTCATAGCTTCTAACGATGATTATAAATTATAGTAATATCAATATTTCTACTATGGTGATTTATCATGAATGAATGAAAAGTGTATTGAATAAAAGAGGGGAGTAAACTTAAAGCCCTGTTTTTTTTTTGAAAAAATGTAGACTGTGTGAACATACCCATTTTGTTATGTAATTTTTTACCTAGTTATATAATACTCTAAAATGAAAATATCCTGAAAATATAATTACATGAAACCCTTATTATGAGTCATGTAATTATGGGTTGATTATGTTATTGGGAGTTATAACATGGAAATGAATTAATATGGTGATTATAGTGGAACTAGTATGTGTAAAAGAGATTATTTTTATGGAAATTATGTTGAATGTTGGCATGAGTTTGTGTGATAGTTATTTTGGGGGATGATGAGTGTTGTTGGGTTATGTTAGTTGAATCTTGATGGCATGGAATGATATAGGATATGATGAGATAACTAAATAGAAAGTTGGGTAGTGGGATGAAATTAAATGAATGGTGGATATTTATAATATTTTTAGTGAATGGGGAGCATGGGTAAATGTTCAAATAATGAGGGTGGTGTATTATAAATGGATTATAATTAAATTTTATTAATGAATGACTTAATGAGTGTAATGTATATAGTAAACAATACTTATGGAATTGGTTGATTGAATTATTAATGATTAATTTATGGTTATTTCTGTGGATGTTTTTCACGGAACTAAGAGGATGATTGATGTTGTAAGTGGACGCAAATTTTTAAGAGGCGTGGTGATGGTTATGGATTGTGGTAGTGATATTTTGGTGAATCCCTTAGGTTAGGTTTAATATTGTGTATATGGAATGTATATTGTATTTCTTTTTTGTGCTTTCAAATGCACCCCACTTGAGTTGGATAACCTTATAAACCCCAAAAGGTTTTGGGTTTCAGGTGACTTTCCAAACATATATATTTGATGTGGAATTTGATGAATGACTACTCTATCCCCCAATATCTCTTTTGGTGGATGTTATGAAGGGGCCTTGATTTCTATAAGTTAAAAGTGAAAATGGTGTGTTGAGGATTGGAAATTATGTGATATATAGAGTGTTAATATATGGTAGAAGGAGGGAATAAGGTTGATTTTTTTATGTTTAGAACAATATACTATAATGGAAAGTGATTTGTATATGAGGTGTGGATATGTGGTAGGTATATGTGGATATATGGTTTTATAGTATGATATGTATATGCAATATGTGGACATATGGATGTGGTTATAATGATATAGAAGTTATGGGAGTGCCATTAATTTTTTTGGGGTATGAGAGAGACAAACTAGTGAGGAAGTGGTTTAGGATACTTATTTTTCAACATTCCTTAATATTATTTTATTTTACGTAGATGTGATATTTGGTGAGTTTTCCTTGGTGTGGTTGTGTGGTAGTATACCTAGGGTAATTATGTGTTAGTTATGCTACTTTCTCAGTAGAGAATTGGAATTCCTATTCCACATTTTCAAGAGAGGTATTAAAGAGGATCCTACTTGGTATACATGTATGCTCACCCTTATATATATACATCTATTTTTAGGTTTCTAGAAAGGATTTAGAGACCAAGATAGACTATACTATATTATATCTTGGTGTTTCCAATGGAGTTTATACCTAGGAGTTTATTTTGGAATGTATTTTATATAATTTTATTTATATTACATTTCCATGCATTATGGTTTATTATGGGATATTGTTTTTGTTTATATTATGATGTCGATCAGTGAATTTACCGTTATGTTCCTAGTATTTATGATGGAAATGTCTCCCATTTTCATGTTTTATACCCTTGGTGATAGTCACTATCACAAGCAAAGTTAGTGGTGTTTCTAGGGGGTCACCCCTTTCTTTACTGCAGGCCCATAAGTGATTCCCAATGGGGTCAGGTCAGGATAGGTAAAATAATAAGATAAAATGAGAAATTTGAATATGGTCATGGGTATTTTATGTGAATAAGTGGGGATGTTTAGTTTTGTATATATATAAGTAGTTAATAGTGAACAATGGTGTGGATGGGGGTGGTTATTATTAGTACTAGTAGATCTCTTTTTAATGATAACCTTTAGGTTGGGATTTTGTGTATCTATATTTATATAATATATTTTATTGGGATTTCACACTCACCCCACCCATGCCAAATTACATTAATGACACCCAAATGTTTTGGTTTTTGGGTGTTTTCATTAACTTCTAGGTCGGTGAGTGAATGGATGTCAGAATACTCCCTCTTCCACAATCTTCCTTCTAGATATAGTATTAGTTGTAAAAATATGTGGTCATGATGCACAAGATATGATGGGTAAAATTTTTAGTGAAAATAATGTTATGTGGTCATGATGTGATATATTGTGATAATGGATGGGATACATGGTCGGGGTCATGTGTGGTAGAAGAAGAAAATGAGGTTTATATCCTTCATATTCATGATACACAACTGTGATGATGATACGATATGCATATATGATGTGGTAATGATATATTATGTGGTATATGATATGTTATGGTGATTATGTGGTTATTATTATGATGCGATATATGGTTATGTGGTTACATGGGAGGTATGAGAGCACTGTGATATTTTACATTAGTGAGTGAGTGTGAAAAACTAGCAGAGAAGTGATTATGGGGTACCTATTTTATAAAAACCCAAACCCAAAACCAGAGTTAAGCATTTTATTGGTGTTGTGTAATTTTTTTAAAGAAATTTGAATAAATAAACAACCTTAAATACACTAGAGGAACTTTTTCAGTATAGGTTTTTGAAAATTAGATACATCACTAACATTTCAATAAAAATATAGAAATTGAAAACAATGATTCTTCAACGTGTTTCTTCCACAACAGAGTTTCAACGCAGTAAGTATGCTAAGCCTGTAAAAGTGTTTATAAGATGTAGGGTGAGTTTAAAATGCCCAGTAAGGGGTTTTTTAAAAAAAATGATAAAAAACCTTTTTATTAATTCTTGAAAATTTTATAATCATACAAAAAAATATATTTTCACAAACACTTGAATATATATATATATATAGTATTTTGAAAAATAATTATACTTGAAAATCCATTAGGGATTCTCCTTAAAAAATATTAATTTTCTTGGGGGACGTTAACACTAATTTACAGTCCATGGATACAATCCATAATATAATGCCACAGGTCTTCTCTTAGACTTACAGGTTCACTCCCCCTAACGTCTCTTAATTCAAAAGTGCCATATTTTTGAAGAAAAATCTAATAGACCTGCCTTTCTCATCTCAGTCCCAAAACATTTTCAAATACCAGCATAGTATTAATTCACTCAAATGGGTGTCAATGAAATTTTCATAAAAGTTTCTAAAAACATTTAGAGAGAATACCATGCTTGTAAACCTTTTAAGATCCATAAATGCTGGTCACATGAATTAAATGCGTGCATGATACAAAATGCTGATAATATCATGTATGAGTAGATGATGGTCATACCTATACATGTATTACATGGAAGATGATGCAGATTTAGGTATTCACATTAAATGATAACTCGTTCCATAAATTCACATAAACAGATAAGTTTTGTCTAATGAAATTTAAGCAACAAAGGTTTCCTTAGGAATTTAAAAAACCAGTAATCATTAGTTTAGGGATTGTCAAATGCCATTGTTTTTAGAAAAATGAGAAGAATTAATCAAACCAAGGTTGATTATACGTAAGTGCATATATTAATAAATAACTATATATATATACACACTAATATATATGTATATATAACAAACATTGAAAACCATAATGGTTTCAAACAAACATAGGTTCTTAAAAATATATAGTAAGAATCCATATGAAGTTTCTATATATAAATACTGAAAATATCGGACAATAAATGCATGTATATACGTATGTATATACACTCATTTAACTATTGTTTAAAAAAAATCCTTACCTGATCACTGAAATCATACATTTGAATATATAATATTTTTATGGAAAGATCATTTAAAACAAGAATATTTATTATATATGTAATACGAATTAGGAAAATATGGGTTTACTTATACAAATATATATATATATATATATATATAACTATATATATATATATATATTCGTGAATTAAAATAAAATTCCCTTACAAAATAAATTTGAAGATAAAATTGAAAACATAACCCTTACATGATTTGCAGAAAATCAGAAAACCAACATTTGCTGCACTTTGGACACTAAGAAAAATAACTACAATGAGTTTGGGGATGAGTTCGGATATTCTTAGGTTTTCAGATGATATATATAACCTAATTATGAATCTTCCTTTAGAAGATAGGGTGAAGAATTTCATGATTTTAATTTTTTTAATCAATTTATATTTTATTTGTATAACTTAATATTTTGCCTATATTTAGGTGTGATAAAAAGAAAAGTTTATGATATTATTTATTTCATTTACACAAGTATTCTATTTCCACCCTTTTGTGTGTTTCACTATTGTTATTGATTATTTTTAAATAAGTATTTATCAATATCATTTTTATTTAAACAACAAAAAAATACATTTCTCTTTCTTCAAAAAAACATGCCAATTCAAAATAATAGAACATAAAATGATAAAAATGATAATTATATATTTATAAACATATAATTATATATATATTATGTCGTTTTGATAAATATATATAGATATATATTTAAAATGATTATAAAATGTTTTGTTATTAATTATTAGTAAATACTCATATATAAGTCATATTCCCTCTTCCCTCACATTGAAAAGTTAACATAAAGAATTATTACATGTTTAGTTTTCTATTTCATGTTTCCCATAACTCTATTTTATTTTATTTTATTTGTTTTTGTCTTTTGTATGACCCATGGAACACAAATTATCACTCTTGGAGAAATGTGTCACAATAATTTTTTTGATAATATATTTGATTTTTTAAAAAAACTCAAAAACGTTTATTTTTCTTTAAAACAAAACAATTCATAATAAAATAAAAAAACATATAATATAATAAAAATGATAATATATATATATATATATATTCATATGCTTTTAATAAAAACATGTATATATATATACATAAAAAATAACAGTTATATGTATTTATAAACATGTAATTATATATATATATATATTAAATCACATTTTTATATATAACATAATTATATATATTTATAAAACAAAAAGTGTATCTTTTTTTAAAAGTATAAATTCGTTTATATATATATATGTATACACACACACACATATATATTATTTTACCATTTTTAAATATGTATATATATAATTCTTTTTTTCAATATAAATAATTTGAATTTCATTTTTATTTAAAACATAAATATAATACGTTTTTTTTCATAATATAATAATTATATATATTTATAATTTATAAATAAAAAACATAATATATCTCATATATTTATAATATAGTCTTAAGAATAATAATAATAATTTTCTAGAAATTTTATACCTTAAATTAAAATTATTATCATTGAAAATATTCTATTAAATAACATTTTTATAAAAATGAATTATATTTTACAAAAATAATAAACAAATTCGATTAAATAAAATATTTACATAATAAAACTAGTTTTTTTAAATCTTGGGATGTTACATTACCCCCATAAAAAGAATTTCATCCCTGCAATTCATTTATCGGACACAGGGACAAATAATTTTACATAGGAGGAATATATATATTTTTTCAATTTGTTCTAATTTTCCAAAATTATGTAGACCATTACTCTGGTACCAATTATAAAATCCCAAAATTGAAACTCGAGTTCAGCCTTTTACAGATGCAATGTAATTTTTTGAAGAAATTTGAATAAATACACAACATTAAATACAATATAGGACATTTTCTAGTCTAGGTTTTGGAAAATTAGATACATCACTTACATTTCAATAAAAATTTATAATTTGAAAACAATGATTCTTTAGCATGTTTCTTCCACATTAGAGTTTTAATGCAGCAAGTATGCTAAACCTGTAAAAGTGTTTATAAGACGTAGGGTGAGCATAAAATTCCCACTAAGGGGTTTTAAAAAAAATGATAAAAACCCATTTTAGTAATTCTTGGAAATTTGATAATAAAAAAAATAGATTTTCACAAACACTTGAATATATATATGTATATAGTCTTTCACAAAACAATTATACTTGAAAATACATTGGGGATTCTCCTTCAGATATTTTAATTTTTCTGGGGGACGTTAATAATTCTTTATAGTCCATTGATAAAATCTATAACATAAGGCCACAAGTCTTCTCTTAGACTTATGAGTACTCTCTAAATAACACCTCTTAATTCACCAATGCTAGATTTTTGAAGACATTTTCTCATAGACCTGCTATTCTCATCTCAGTCCCAAATCATTTTCAAATACCCACATAGTATTAATTCACTCAAATGAGTGTCACTGACATTTTCATAAAAGTTTCTAAAACCATTTAGAGAGAATCCCATGCTTTTAAACCTTTTAAGAACAATAAATGTAGGTCACATGAATTAAATACGTGCATGTTGCAAAATGCTAATAATATCATGTATGATCAGATGATGGCCATACCTATACATGAATGACATGGAAGATGATGAAAATGTAGGTATGCACATGAAATGATAACTCCTTTCATAAATTCACATAAACTGATAAGTTTTGTCCCATGCAATTTAAGCAACCAAGGTGTCCTTAGGAATTAAAAAAAAGTAATCATTAGTTTAGGGATTTTCAAACTCCATAGTTTTCATAAAAATCATAGTTTCTTATACCTAAGTGCATATATATATATAACTATATATATATACACTTATATATATGTATATATAACCAACTTTTAAAACCAAAATGGTTTCAAACAAACAAAGGTTCTTAAAAATATATGGTAAGAATCCATATGAAGTTTCTATATATAAATACTAAAAATATCGGACAATACATGTGGGTATATAAGTATGTATATACACTCATGTAACTCTTTTAAAAAAAATCCTTGGTCACCAAAATCATACCTTTGCATATATATAATATTTTTATGGAAATATCATTCAGAACAAGAAGATTTATTATATATGTAATATGGATTAGGAAAATACGGTTTTACTTATACATGTATATATATAACTATGTATATATTTATATATTCATTAATTCAAATAAAAATTTCTTACAAAATAAATTTGAAGATAAAATTGAAAACATAACCCTTACACGATTTGCAAAAAAACAGAAAACCAACATTTGCTGCACTTTAGACACTAAAAAAATAACTGCAATGATTTTGGGGATTAGTTAGTATATTCTTAGGTGTGCAGATGATATATATAACCCAATTATGAATCTTCCTTCGGAATATGGGGTGAATAATTTCATGATTTTTATTTCTTTTAATCAATTTATATTTTATTTTTATAACTTATTATTTTTCCTATATTTAAGTGTGAGAAAAAGAAAAGGTCAAGATCTTTTTTGTTTCATTCACACGAGTCTTCTATTTCCACCCTTTTATGTGTGTCACTTTGGTTATTGATTATTATTAAATGAGTATATATCAATATAATTTTTATTTTTAAAAAATACATTTCTCTTTCTTCAAAAAAAAACACGCCAATTCAAAATAATAAAAATGATAATTATATATTTATAAACATATAATTATATATATATATATATTATCATTTTGATATATATATATATAATGATTATATAAGGTTTTTTATTAATTATTATTAAATACACATATATAAGTCATATTCCCTCTTTTCTCACATTGAAAAGTCCACATAAAGAATTATTAAATGTTTAGTTTTCTATTTCACGTTTCCCATAACTATATTTCATTGTATTTTTTTTCTTTTGTATGACTCATGGAACAAAAATTATCACTCTTTGAGAAATGTGTCATGCTACTTTTTTTTGATAATATATAAGATTTTTTTAAACAATTCAAAAACGTTTCTTTTTTATTTAAAACAAAAAAATTCATAATAAAATAAAAACACATATAATATAATAAAATATGATAATATATATATATATATATAATCATATATATATATATATATAATCATATATATATATATATATATATTTTAATAAAACATGTATATATATACATAAAAAATGATTGTTATATGTATTTATAAACATGTAATTATATATATATATATATAAAATCAAATTTTTATATATAACATAATTATATATATTTAAAAAACAAAAAGTGCATCTTTTTTTATAAGTATAAATTCGTTTTTATATATATGTATACACACATATATATTATTTTATAATTTTTAAATATGTATATATATATAATTCTTTTTTTTCTTTATAAATAATTTAAATTACATTTTAATTTAAAACATAAATATAATACACATTTTTTTATAATATAATAATTATGTATATTTATAATTTATAAATAAAAAACATAATATATCTCATATATTTATAATATAGTCTTAAAAATAATAATAGTTTTCTAGAAATTTTTTTAATTAAAATTAAAGTTATTATCATTGAAAATATTCTATTAAATAACCTTTTTGATAAAAAATTTTACAAAAATAATAAATAAATTCGATTAAATAAAATATTTACATAATAAAACTAGTTTTTTTTAAATTCTGGGATTTTACATATTTTATATATATTTTATATATATTTTTTATTATACTTGGATTCATTATTAAGTGAGTGATCCTTAGTGAGGTTGGGTGATAGTTAACCTCATAGGTTTCTACTTGTTCTGTTGTTTATTCAATGAAGAATTAGTATGATTTATCCAAATTTTCATGAGAGTTTTTGAGGGGGATCCTACTGGGTATACATGAATTCTCACCCCTATATACTTTAATCTAATTTAAATGTTTTCAAGAGGTAATTGGTGACGGATTTGTACATTACTTTCTTGTGGATTAGAGATCACAGGGACTAACTATTGTAGAAGTTTCATTTAGTATTTTATCATTAGGAGACTTGTATTTGAATGAAGTTTATATTCATTAGGAGATAATATTTTATATTTTTATATTATAGTGTTTATATGTGGTTTTATTTATATATATTCTTGAGACTATAAGGGTAATGCCTCCCATTTTAGTGGTTTATATGCTTGGTTCTAATCACTAACCTATGGACTAATAGAAGTGGGCTTCCAGAGTTTATTCCATATTCTCTTTAGGCCCAGGAGGTGTTTCTAATGTAGTTTGGTTGTGAAAAAGTGGTATAAGATATATGAATGAGAGTTTGGATAGAGTTTGGGGTTAAGAACTAGTGAGTATTGCATGGGTTTGGTAGGTAAACAATGTTATTCAATCTTAGTGTGTGAAGTAATAAGGGGCATTGGATAGAAAATAGGTGATTAGGCCCCCTTATGAACTTATATAAGTACCTTACACTCATTTAAAACCCTATGGGTGGTAATACAGATTTTAGGGAAGATACCCAAGATAGGTATTTGAATCATAATTGTTTTTATTGTGTTTAAATTGGGGTGACTTTAGAAAAATTTAAAACGAATTTAATGAATTGAATCTTAAATGAATTATATGCTACTGGGTTTAGTAATTTTCATCCATATTTATATAGATGGATCCTGGCCACTATCCATGTGTGTTTCAGGTTGGTGAGGCATGGAAACATAATCTCGTTGATCCCTATAGGATTGACCCAACATAGGAGGAAAAGTCTTATAGGAGGATGTTGTATGATCTCTAACATCAAGGATTTTCAAAGTATGAGGGGAGAATATCTAACCTGGATATAGAGTGCTGGATGGAGTATCTGGAGATCACATTTAGTTTTATCTATTTCAGGGAGAAGTATTAGATCCCACTAATGATTAGTTACATTAGAGGAGTTGTGCACTAGTGGTGGATTCTGTTTCACACAGAGCATAAAGAGGAAAACATCTCATAGGATGATTTCTAGAGGGATCTATTTATGGATTTTTTTGTCACTGATGGAGATAGTGAAGAGGAAGGAGTTTCTATAACTTTAGATGGGGATCCATAGAATATGGGAGTTCAAGATCAAATTCAAAAAACTTATTTGTTTTTCTCCCAATCCTTTCCCTATTGAGAGGAAAAAATCATGATGTTTAGAGGAGGAAATACACAAAACTATTCGATATATAGTTACCCTTTTTAAAATATTAATGTATTTAGAGGTTCATAATAAAGTAGAGGTGATTGAAAGTGTACATGTATAGTTAGGATCATCTTGGGAGGGGATCCATCAGATATTCCTAAAGACCAGATTTGGAGATATAGAATCTTAGATGTCATATAAGTTTAGGTTTTGGAAAGTAGGGAGTTTATTCTTAGCAGTATTCCTCACACTTCTATGGAGATAATAGTTCTTGTACATCCACAAAGACCCCTTTTCCTGAGTGTTTTTCTTATGGATATCATTGAAAATACCAGTTTTAGTGCCTGGATATTCTAGGTGAGTAGTTTATAATTCATTCTTAGTAGTATTTAATAAATATTCCCTATCATTAGTAGGATTTTTAGGAATTTGGGTAGACAAGAGTAGATGGATAAAGAAAAGGAAAAATCTATGATTTTCCCCATCCCTAGAGACATAGGGTCAAGAGTGGATATAGATATGGTCATCAATAGGTCCATAGAAGCAGATGGGATGAACTTGGATAGTTTCTTGTAGTGGAGATACCAATTATAGTTAGGAAATTGTTCATTCTAAGTACCATATGCCCATATTTTACTCTATATTTAACCTTGTTTGATTCTAGAGAATCACATTAATTTATTATATATTTCTTATTCCATGCCTTTATACTCAAGGTGGAGAGGTTTTAGTGTCCCTGGTGTTTAATATTCTAGTGAAAGGATAGTTGATTATGTTTGATATGTAATGGGGCTATAAGATAATTTTGAGGAAACACAAGCCATCTAGTGATTTATTTTCACTACAGATACAACCCTATAATGTAATTCTCAACAGAGAATGGTTTTATTTTTTACATGTTGTCATTAATTGATTCTAGATAAGTGTTTAATTTTTTGATATATATGGCTGATGTATAGTGTTTTTTGGTGATGAATATTATCAGATGGGTCATAGGAATCTAGAGAAACTATTATATCAGCTGGAAACACTATCTTTGGATTCAGTAGAGGCATAAGTGATAGAGATTCCTAGAGTCTTTAAATAATTTTCAGATATTTTTCCTTAAGAGATTTTGATCCTACCTGTTGATGTGATATCAAGTTCATGATTTAGTTTCAGCTTGGTACCTTCCAAGTCTCGATGGTGGTCTATTAGATCACACCTTTTGATATGTGGGAGTTGAGTATTTAGATTTATGATTTTAAGCATAAGTGTTTCATCTATCAAATTGTGTCACTTGGGATGAATCAATGTTATTTTCCAAGAATATAGATAATATTACAAGGTTGTTTATAGACCACACATGGTTTAATTGAGAAATGTTCAAGAACCTTTATCCCCTTATGGGGATAGATGATTTATTTGATCAGTTGATATGAGCTAGCCAGTTTTTGAATGTTTATCTACATTTTAAGTGCCATGAAATGAGGTTGAAGGAAGAATATATCCTAAAGACTGCATTTAAATGTTTTTATTGGAACTTCAAGTTCATGCTTATGAAATTAGATGTCATGAACACCCTCACTTTATTCATGGGACTCATAGAATGTGTGATTCATTAGGTCTTGGATTAGTTTATAGCAGTTTTCATTAATAAAATTATCAAATAATTGAATACAAAGGAGGATAATATTTTAATCCCATTAGCACCATTATCTATATGAAAATTTTTCCAAGTGCAATTTTTGAATGCTTGAGGTCCATTTTCTTGGGAAAAAGGTGTATCAACAGGGAGTAGTAGTAGATCAATCAATGATCATGGTGGTTGTTTCTTTGGAAACATCCATGAATACTATTGAGGTTCATAGTTTCCTTGGCCACTTTGGCTAGTATCTAAGGTTCATGTCTTATTTCTCTTAGATTATAGATCCATTATCATCCTTGACCAATAAGGAATAGGATTTAATATTAAATTATCAATGTTAAGTACCTTTTTAATTACTAAAGTTAAAGTTGATTAGTGATCCCATTCATTGGTTTCCAGAGGAGGGAGTGATGTTTGAGTTTTTCTATGACACTTCTTGTCTTGGTTTGGGTTATTTATTAGTTATGTAGAGGATAAATATTTCATAAAAGTCTTGATAGTCACATCCCCATGAGTATAAGTATGTATCCCATGATCTCGAGTTGGTGGAAGTGTCATTTTAATTGAAACTATTGAAATATTACATCATCGGTGAACACTTTATGGTTTTATTAGATGAAATTATTTTAGTGATATATGAATTTGTATTAGTGTAGGTGGATAGAGTTCTTGTAGGATTATGATTTAGAGATATATTATATCCTAGGGAAAAGGAATGTAGTTTCTAATGAACTAAGTATAAATTAATGGGAGGGGGAGATATTTGAGGGTCATTGGATTATTAGAGAGTGATGAAGGAGAATTCAGTGATGCATCTTAATACATAGGTGGTAATTGGTTGAGGTAATGAGAGATCACGCCTTTTATAGAAATAATCCCTAGGTGTGGTTAGAGGATAAACAATATCAGATGATGTTTTAGGGAAGGTTATTTATTCTATTGGTGATGTCGGAGGTGGTTCTTTGCGAGTTTCATAGGTCAACCTTGGCAGTTCATCTTGGTATATCCAATACAAATCAGGCATTGAGGAGTTAGTCTTGGTGGAATAGGATAAAGTGGTCTATGGTAATGTTTGTGTTGTGGTGTTTAGTTTTCTATTATTATAGGGTAGAGATTCATGTTTTTGGTGAATTTATGTAACCTTTGGATGTCCTTGAGTGGAAGTTTGAATTTTTTTGATGGATTTCATCACTAATTTCCTTGATATCAAGGAGGATATTATTATATTTTAGTTATTTGGGATTAATTAAAAAATTTGTCTCATTTAATGGCTATCTAGGGGGTTAGGAATTGTGGATTTTTTATTCAAGATGTATGTAGATGAGATAGTGAGGTTTTAGAGGGTACCACAAACCATATTCTCTGATCAGGATCCTCATTTTACCTTATGAGTCTAAGGATTACTTCCATATGATTTTGGATCTTAATTATACCTCAATACTTATTTCCTTCCTCAAATAGATGGGAATATGGAGTGCACCATTCAGATAATGGAGGATATGTTACGCACCTTAATTTTGGATATTAGTGAATAGTGGGTGAATCACCTTCCCTTGGTTAAGTTTTTATTATAATAGAAAAATACCACTATTCCACTTGCTTGGTTACATTCAATATTTAGTATGGGTGGCCTTATAGGTATTCATTATATCAGACCAAGGTTGGGGAGTCTGGATTCCTTGGACTATATGAGGGATAGAGTATGATCAAGAATGTTTATATGACTTGAGAGAAGATGAATGTTGCATAATAATGTCATAATTTTTATGTTTATCATAGAAATAGAACACCAAAGGTTGAGTTTAGGGATCAAGTATTCATTAGGGTTTGTCCTCATCAGATAAATTTGATGTTTGGTTGAGGGAGTAAGCTTTCTCCTTAGTTTATTAGTCCTTTTGAGTTATTGGGGTGCATCGGGGAGGACGAATACCGGTTGGCACTTCACCTATAGTTGGACTATATCCATGATGTTTTCCATGTATCATAGGTTCACTGATATCATCACAAATACTCAAATGTATTTTTTGTGTGGAGATTTAAATGTAATGGATGATACGACATTCACAGAGAGGCCAGCTAAGATACAAGATCATTTAGAGAAGGTTCTATTTGGGTGTCTTATTCCATTGGTTCATCTTTTATGGAGAAATATTAATTAGAGAAATATATGTGAGAATATCAGTCGCATATGTGCATTTAAAAACATGATATATTTTTAACCTTGTTTACATGATGAGTATATGCTTTAACATTTGATGATTTGTTTTATATTATTTACTTTCTACGATGAATTATGCATTGGCGGTGGAATTGTCCTATTTGAGTGGTATATCCAAGGATATTGTTTGGGTTTGTGGTTATTTTACTTATTTTGGGTTTGATTTTTATTATCAAAGATGATAATTATTTTATAGGAATCTAATATAACTATATAGATCTTTTCAATCCATACTTTCATCTTTTGGGTGTTTAAGGTGTTGGGAGATTGATGGAAGTGGAAAGGTGAGTCATAATGTAGAATTTTGTTATAGTGGGTGTGTCATGGTGTGTTTGTGGGTGTCATGCCATGGAGGGATGGATAAAATAAAGGAAAATTGTGTATTATAGTGACTCATGTTTTGTAGGGTTTATTCACAACATAAAGGGTTTTTAAGAGGATTTGGAAAAGTGTAAAAAATATATTTCAAGGAAGAACTCATACATATGTTTTTTTTCACTCTTATATTCTCTTTTTCTTTATTTGAGATCGTGAAATAGTTTTATTGGTCACAACATAATGAAATTTTGGAGAACTCTCTTAATTATTATATGAGTGTCTTTCATGTCATGGCCACTACCATCACAGTGTGAGACTTAGAAGATTATTTTTTGATGTTTTTCCATTTTTGTCACTATCACACCATGACATGGATCCAGGATGCACCATGAATTTTTGAGGGCCATGTATCATGTAATTTTAAATTTGGTCATGAAATTAACTTCATTAAATATATCAAATTAAGTGGGTTTGATTGAGTTTTAAATGAGGTAGATATAGGGAATTTTTATAGTGATTTTTAGGGTTATTTTGATTTATCTCCATCACATCATAACTAGTACTTTCCATGTCATACACTTATTAATTACCGAACCTGTATAAATTTAAAATACAATAAAAATAATCTATTTTCTATAATTATTTTTGATCCTTGGGAGAACAGAATATCCTTTTTAAATAACTTTGAGCACCCTTGAATTTTCCTTCTACATCAACTTCCATATATATATTTTTTGGTGATCCAAGGTGAGATTTATTTTTATTCATCCTCCTTTCCATTCTTACTTCCTTTTTAGGAGTTCATGGAAGTTGTTTTGGATTGGTTTGGGTGATTTTGGGTTATGCATTTTTATGGGATTATTTTGTTCTAGGTCCTTAAGGGTTCTCACTTTTGAGTTTTCGATTTTTAGTCATTCCTATGCTTTTTATAGCAGAATGGTTGTAATAATCTAGTATAGTAGGGGAATCTATAATTCTCCCTTATTTATATGTAAATTATATAAGTTTCATGATTTTTTTTAATTGGGTGGATGGTATAAATAAAATTAATAAATATAATAATTTGGAATAATATAATTGAAGTGGTGGGTCATTCACATATGTTTATGTGATTTAATGATATTTCTTTTGCGGGATGACTTGTTTGATGATGATATTGAGGGGTTTTGTTCACTACTATGATTTTTATTTTTCACTGATAATTTAATGTATGTAATCACCATTTATAAATGTTTAATCATTTAAATATGGAAACAATTTTTGTTGGAAATATGAAAATATTTTAATGATGTTTGTTCTTACCACTAATATTTTATATGAAATTATTAATAAAAGATTTTTTTTATTGTATTGTGCAGCTGATTTATTATGGTTCACTACTAATATTGAATTTCCATTTCTATGATATGTGTTGAAGGTTTTGGGAAATTACTATAGTTGTTTTTTCAAGATGAAATGTTGTGGACCCTTTGTTCCATTTCATGGATGAAAAAATGACAAAGGAAAATACCTTAGAAAAAATAAAATAAAATACATGGAGGATTTCAAGATTTGAAAAGTGTCCAAATTGAAATCACCCTAGTTGAGCCAAATCACCGTTGTCGCACAAGAACCTTGCACGCTACCCACTTGCACGGACAAACTCAATTCACCCATGGTCCTATTTTTGCCTATAAATAGACCCTTGGGGTCATTATTTGTATGAACAAATTTCCCTAAATTCTAATTACTAATTTGGTATTCTTAGTGATTTTTTCAAGTTTTCCAAAATCTCCCATGTAATTATTTAACACATAAGGTGAGAGGATTAAAGGATGATCATAGGACTTAAGTCCATTCAATATTTGAAATACATAACACTTGCATGCCCAAAGATCCCAAACTCCCTAAATAAATAATACTTGTGCTCCCTCCATTCCTTATATAGGAACTTAAGTGTTCCACTTCTAGGAATACCTATGATGTCTATTGAAGGATTGAACCAGGTTTCACCCACGTCTTATCCTCTATGTTGTTCGTCACTTATGGTGACATCCGGTCACCCAAGCCTACATACGCACCCAATACTTGTGTGCTAGAGACTTGAGATACCCTCTTTGGTTCACCTCACCTCTTCAGCTTCTTCGATACTTTCATGAATCCTCCTTAAAATCCATTCATGGAAGATATTCTTATTCATTGGCTCCCTTGTCTCAAAGGGATCATGTTGGAACCTCCACCAAGACCTCCCAATTTACAAAACCTTAGGGAATGTCACACCAACATGTCTCCTATTTGGATTTTGATCTCTATGGTCATAGGTTTCCCATACTTGTCCTATTGGGAAGCTAGGGTTCTTGCAATGTATGTGGATTTGTATCTACCTAATGACGAGGGATATTCTCGAAGGAATAGTTTGGAGGAGTTCCCAATTTAGAAGATTAGGTTTTAGACCATGTCCATCCCTTGTCTCTAAAACCCAGAGCCTCAGTTCCTGGGTAGAGAAGGTACGGTTCATTCCTACTTTTCTTTTCAACAAAAGAAAAGGCTCCCTCCTTTATCAGGATTAATTTTAGGGAATCCCTCCTGGAGTAAGACCCTAGTATTTTGGACCAGATCCAATGACCTTCACTTCCATTTCACATTTAAGGGTTTATTTCTCTGTGCCCTCATCCACCGTCACCATGGATTCTTTTGCTGTAGGCCTCACCTCTTCCATTAATATAGGAGAAAGTGTGGTTTGTTGAATCTTTCACATCCTATTGTTTCTTATACCGAGCATGATTCATGTGGGATTAGATATTTTTTATGATTAAAAAATCTTCACAATCCGCCTCATCTCTTGAACTAATAGAACTATAATTCCCACCATAATTAGGCTATGTAGGAAGCCTTCACCCTGGGCCTGAGCTCACATGAAATCCTCTTTCAAAGTCCAACCCTAACTCCCATAATCGGGGAATCCTCCTTGGAAGTAAACCCCGAATTAATCCCCCCTAAATCTCCATGAGTTAAGACATCTCCCATGGAGCCTGTTACAAGGGAATCCTCTTTAAAAGTAAACCCCAAACAATTTCTCTCAAAGGGACATATTCCCCGATGAGACTTACCAAACTATGTGGTATTTGATTCCCGTCCATGTGGGATACGTAGGAATCCTCCTTGTGGTTCAGATCCAACATTCCAAATCAACCATGTTCTTCCTGGTCCATATTCCCAATAGGGTCTAATACAACTTGGAAACTCAAATCATTTCCAAGTTCCTTGGGCTGCTTAGGCATAGGTGCCACACCAAGATTTGACTAAGTTCCCTTCACTTAGATATCCTTACCACATTAAATTAAACTGTATGGTTAGGTCCTTATCACACAACCTTAAAAGGTATGATGTTTCCAATTATGTGGTACTGAACTATAGGGGTTCTGATTCCTTTCACAAGGAAACATAGATAGCCCATTTATGGGTATGTTCCCAACATCAAAACAACTGATTTCTACCTGGATGACCATAAATTTCAGAGTTCCCCACTAAGTGGATTAAAAAACAGCATCATTGTTACAATGGATGAAGAATCTATAAGTAGTATATGAGAGGATACTATTGATGGAGAACCTAAAATACATATAGATATCTCCATTGATGAAGATACTCAAATATATATAGATGATTATGAATTGTATACATGATAAATAATTTATTACAATTTCAAAAGGAAACCTGCATTATACTTGGTAAAGTAATAAGGATTCATGAACATATCTTAGATTTATAAGAGAGTCCCAAAGTAGATAATAATTCCCCCCAAAAGGGCATGATGAGCCCGACCTCCCATCCTTTCGACCAATGTGAGTTATTAAGTATCATAGGTCAAACAAACCTAATGAAATCCTATCTTTATAAATTAGGTCCCTTTGGATATATAATCATTGTATTTTTTTGGTTCTATAAATAAATCCAATGGAAACTATTTGGAAGTAGTGATTCCTAATCAGAACACACGTTCTTGGGGAAAAAATAGTGAACCCGATGTGAATCCATAACCAAGATGATAGTGTTACCCATCTGTTAGGACCCTATAAATTGATAAAAGAGGTTCAAACAAGGGAATCAATCACTTATGTGTTCATATAAAGATTTTTATTTGATGGAGTTAATTTTTTTATTTTTCATATATTTAGACAGTTTCTTTCCAATAAATCCATTCATTCCAAATGGATTCCTTCAAGTTTGCACCTGTGAATGCCCGGACTGCTGCTCAAGTTGGATCATTGTCTGATCGATAAAAGCCATCACTAACTCAATGTATTTAATGATGGGAATCTAATGAATTGATCTAAGATTACCATCAACACAGAACTATCCCAACCTTAGAGGCTGCCTGATAGTCCCTCCAAATCAGAAATAACCCCTAGTCATCCGGTCAATAATGACCAGTGCTTCAGAAGAAGACAGTGACAACCACCATCTTTAATCATTTTGGGTGTTTATCCCCAGAATTAAATAACCAATACCTCCCCTATTCCAAGGAGTTTGAGCAAGAGGTCGTCCATGGACTCATCCCAAATACATAGAGGTTCATTCCAAGTAATCCTGCCAACAATCACCGTCACCAAAGCCACGTAGTACAAAACCCTCAATATGATGAGGGTGTTATCTTCGGGTGTCTAGCCTAGGTATCTCAGACCTAGGCATGAAAGACAAACTACTGGGGACAAAAACCAGCCAACATGGAGAAGGCTTCTACCTCTACCTCCTCCAGAGAATTCGATCAACCCAACTTGATTGAAAACCCTGAATGATCACATACATAGATCCACCTTAATTCCTCCAGAAAATAGACTTTTCTAGTGGTGCCCAACCAATCCCACCATTCAAATCTGGTGGAGTACCATGAGCAGGAACAAACACCTAATTACACTCTATCATCCAGTCAAAAGTCTCGTATGACTGCATTCAAGAAATCACAACAACCAAATGTGGTGGAAATTTGAAATCAAGAACACACACCTTCCTACATCCATCAAGTCTTCCAATAACCTCATTTGGCTGAATTTGGGGATGTCAGTTGGAAGGATATGATAACAAACCATGGGCAGACCCAACTATCTGCCTCCATGCACAAGTACTGTTAATATCCACTTACAGAAAAGGGAAGACATGAGAAGCTACATACACCTAATCAAAATACAGAATGGACATATATTACCATTCTAGATATTGAAGTCACCAAATACATTTTGACAATGGTGAAAGGAAATACACAAATTCTTGCCCATATCATGGAAACTTTCCAGAATATCATAATGGAAAAATCAGAAGTACCAGAGGGATGAACACATTATTCTATCCCCATACCAGGGATGATTCATCAGCATTCCATACCAGAGTAGATATATACCTCTATTCCAGTCTAAGAGGGTTATGGAGCACACTCCCCTATATCATACAGACAATCAGATCAGGCACATACACTCATTTCTATTGGAGATAATTAGTTTGTTCTGAAAGACACTCTAAAGAAGGCACATAAACCTTCTCATGATAAGTAGTTTTCCCAATAAGTGCCCCAACTATATGTAAGAAAGTGTATAAGAAGAAATCCCACCATGAAAAGTTGGAGAATCAAGAGTCAATTAGAGATCTGGCTACTCTTAATACTGGGGTTCTTGAATCCCTCAGACATTTATCTATTACAGCTCAAGATCCTACTCTCCCATTACCAAATTATTGGAGCAGTAGTAGTAAATCTGAAGTTCCTCATTAGACACTTCATCATGATGGCTTGCTTCATGAAAATTCAGTCAATCTAAAGAACCTATCTCTGGATGAGATCCACAATAACCCTCCATGTGGCCAGAAATATAAGGATCAAGAGGATTTATCCCTTAATATAATCCACCAAGGTGGTCCTCCCCGTGATGGAATTCGCTGCGAAATTCCTCTCCATAGTAGTGTTTCATATTGTCAAGAAATTTATCCAACTAAAAATGTAGTGATGAGAAAGTCCTCTTATCTTGAGGAACTTACAAACGTAAAGCTAGTCATGTTTGATGCCTTTTTACTGGAAGGTGAAATACTTTCTCTGTCAGAAGATAGACCAATGTGATGATCATTATCCGAACCACACTTGGGTCATTTTCCTTATAATTCAGAAGATGAAACACCAAATAATCCCATTGCTTGTGATAAAGTAATTACGAAGCATCCTCTCTAGTTGAAAAAATCTGAGAAAACTCTAGAAAAAGATGAAGAGTATATGTTGAATATGAGGAAAAAACTGGATAAGGGTGAAATACTAGTCATGTTTTGGCCATTAGAAACCTCTCAATACAAAATTATAGAAATGATGGCAGAATATTGCATTCATGATATCCGCCTCAACCTATAGAAGACTCTTCATTATTTAAAAATTAATGTATTTCCATATGATAAATACCAAATTCATGTCAAGGTAAAAAAAGGTTTTCATCACCAAATTGACTTGGAATCTCTCCAGTTTTCTCGACATCCAAAGATTGAGAAGTAAAATGAATTCCTTCAGCATGCATGCCTCAATTCCTTAAAGAGGTTGCGACAATTGATTGCAAGAACCCCATCTGATGTTGATATTAAAGGATGGGTTGAACATAGATCATTTCATTTAACTATACTCCAAAATTTGAAAATACTATCGAAATTGGTATCATGTAATGTTATTACCTCAAGCAAGCTAAAACAAACAAATTCTTCTCATGACCAAAGAAATGCTCAGCAGGAGTAGGCCTTGATTGGTTTTCAGCAAAGTCAGGCCCAAAGAGAGAAAGATATTGAGATGCTTATATATCAATCATTGTAAAACATCGATCATGATTTCTACTTAGAGGATGTAAGCCTTAAGATTGAAAAATGTATAAAATAGTACAACAGTGTTCCGAAATAGGTGATTTAAGTTGGTTTCAAATAATGAACCCAACCAATGTTTGGACCAGAATTCGTAAAATCTGCAGAGTAGCTGCACTGATATCAACCATAGTAGTTTGGGAACCACCCTAACCCATAGGGGTGGGGGATTTTTTAACCCAACCTTCGGAGTCAATAAACATAGATTTAAAGGTTGAGGAAGAAGAAGAAGAGTATCCCCAGCCTATAGGGTTGGGGGATTTTTCACATCTACAATCCCCTCCTCAGAGGAATTCAGTTTTCTCCTGATTAGGGAAGAAGGAACAAAGTGAATACACAACTAAACTATCCAAGCATTCTATTTAGATTACTATCTGTCAAATAGTTCATAGGGAACCAAAATATAGGAGAACAAAGTCTCATAGAGGATGAAGAAGAAGGTGATCTCACAAAGATAATGGTAAAATTTCATTAAGGCATTATGCGTCAGTGAATGTCATTAATATCATTATGGAATATCCTCTATAAAACGAGTCCATTTTAGAGAAGTTATAGGATGAATTTATTATTCATAATGCAGTACACACCGAACCAAATTAAAGAGGTGTACATACCCGAAATTTGAGGATTACCCAAAAGTTATGTATTCTCTCAAATAATCAACTTCCACCTCTTTGAAAGTCATCTAACAAGGGGAAAGGTAAAGTTCAGATCATGTATCACTTTTCCACTTAAGAAGGAAAATATATTTTTTTGAAGAAATATTTTCCCAGCAAGAGGAATAGATAAAGGATTTTAGAATACTCAATGCAAAGTTACTCCGAAGCGACATTCCTGCCAAACATGTTTCACCAGAAGATCCTCAGTTTGCACTTCCAGTAAGAGCTCCTCACCAAAGAGGTTTTCTTGCAACTACTGATGTGGATAATTAATTCTATTTATTAAGTAAATAGCCATAACATGGTCAATCACATACTTATAGGAATGTCCCCATGGGTTATCCTAAACAAATACAAGTATCACAACCATTGGTGGTCTTGCTAGTTGTCGCACTAGTTCAGGATCCAGCAGCTATACCTATACAAGTCCTAGCTCAGACAGATATTCCTAAAATTCTTATGAATACCATTGATTCATTAATGACTCTATTATAATCTATAGAAGGACATCAAGCATTGATACAACCAGAAAATAAGGCCTACCATGAGTGGGTATATATTATTCCTCCTCCACCAAACTTTACGAATACCATATTTCCAATATTTAATGGTTCGAGATATTCAGAGTAGAACTTAAGGCATTTCATTTCCCACTGTGATCCCATGATAGGGACCTCTCAACAATAAGAAGAAATAAAACTCATATGTTTTGTGAAATCACTACAGCGGCCGACCTTTTTTTGGTATACAAGTTGGCAGTCTTGATCAATTATTGGATGGGAAGAGGTTCGTCAGAAATTCCTTTTTCAATTCAGCTCAATGCTTCATAAGACAACATTTATTGATCTTAAAAACTAAAAACAAAGGGAGAATGAAAGAGTTTCCGATCTCATTTCTTCATGGAAAGGATTAATATACTCCTTGAATATTCCACTCCTTTAATAAGAGTTACTACCAATTTATGTTGAAAATCTTCATGACGAGTTGCGCAAACCACTAATCCCTATCAAATACAAAATAAGGTTTCAAGACCTTGCTTCAATCTCCCAATAAGTGGAGAATTACACCACATAACTAAAGTTAAGTCTCATGTAATCCCATAAACTTTGGGAAGAATAACAGGAAAAGAAAAGGATTCTATAGTTACACTGAAGCAAGAACCTATACTTGCTTCAACTTCGAAGCCATCATCATACCGTAGGGATCCTAATCTTGAGCATCAACGAAAATACTGCCTCATTAAGATGATCAAAAAGATCAAAGGTGAAGATAATTTAAGGAGTTAGAGAAATAAGTCTATTATTTTAGGGATGAATAGGTTCCCAGTTACTTTATTTCACCCTTGGAAAACAATTTAGTCGAGCTGTAAAGACGCAAGAAACTGAACAAAGAATGAGATGAGGACCTATCAAACTAATGTACCTTCGATAAAATGTTAGGTCACCCTATCCAGGAGTGTTTTGTTGTTATAGATCTCTTCTAAATGAAGGTGTACTATGGATAAGTGGAACTAAAAAGTTCATCATCCCAGGTGGAATGCGTTAGTGTTACCAATCTAGAGGAGGAAAGTGAATAAAAGAAAGTCAAAAAAAATGCACAAAATTTTGGGGATTGGATGGTCTGAAAAACAATTTATCAAACTCATTCCATTCTACGAACACAGTTGAAACAACCGACTATGCCTCCTTCCAATTCTGTTGCAACCAAGCCATATTTATCAAAAGATCAGTTCTCCAAAGGCCAATCCTCAAAGAATCCACATGGTCATAAGGATAAAGAGTATTAAAAAGAAGACGAGCTTGTGTCAAGGAAAATGTTGTCCTTGAATTTAGAAGATTTCATGCCAACAGTCCCAAAAGCATGGTCACTGCCCCACCAAATGACACAACAATAATTAACCTATTAGGAAGAATCTTCATCAGATGAGGAGTTGATCTTCAATATATTAATGTTATCCAATTAACATACCCCTATAAAAAAGATGATTCAGGTTATGAACCTGAATTTCTTATACATGATTAGGGAACTGGGGGAAGAATTCATGGTCAAGAATACAAGGGAAGACATGTTTATATGAGAAGACACTATTTTAATTACACCCCTTCTCAAACTGTTTATGCAGTAGAAAATTTTGTGGGAGCCCTTCAGCGGAATTAGTAAGAACAAAGGAACTCTACCACACATGACATGATCAACCCTAACTTGATCATCATCCGAGACTGATTAGTAGCTATACCACCATTTTCTCAGTAGGTGAGCATACCTAGTCAGATGAATCCACCGAGATAATAAGTATTTCCAGACTCTACTCTGACACCTGGTATATCTACATCAGGAGCGTCAACATCCAAGGTACTTGAAAAATCACATCTCCATGCTAGAAAACACAGGCTTTTGGACAAGAAGTATGATGTTTTGAAGAAACTGACACAAGTACCAGAAAAGTTATCAATCCTTTGTGCTCTTAATCTATCAAAAGATCTTCAAGAAGTACTTATTTAGGCTTTGTAAAGTCCTTAAGAGTTTTAAACCGAAGATGTTTCTGCTGAGGTATATTGTATAAGGAATGATCCTACAGAATGTCATGTAGTTATATATTTCACAGATCAAGATGAGGATGATGTTGTACATAGACACATTAGTCCCTTGTACTTATTTGAAAATGTTAATGATATAGACATCCTATGAGCCTTCATTGATAATGGCTCAGGAGTCAACCTCATTTCCATCTATACACTTTGTCGGTTGGGTCTCACTGAATCTAACTTATCTCCCTAAGCATTGATGTTGTAAGGTAATTACAAGAATAAAAAAGAAACTATAGGTGATATTACACTTAGAACCCAGTTTGGGGATCTTGTATCTAATTTAGTTTTTGTAACAGCCCGAGATTTTATTAAAAATAATCTTTTTAATTTTAATGTCTTGTGTTGTACGCTACACCAAAAGGAGCTTGCACAACACACATCCTTGACTTGCCTTGCATTACACGCAATCGCGACCTTCCTCGATAGCGTGTGTAATACGCAATACCGAGTTTCACTAAACAACGATATGCTATTAAAATATTATTAAAACCAGCCGTTATGAATAGTAATAATCAATTTTTGAAATTCTGTAGATCTTATTTTTCAAAATGAACTTCATTTTTGGATTCGGAGTATCGAATTTAGCCTAAGGTGAAATTTTGGTTCTTTTCGGATAACTTTTATTTTATGATGAATAGTGAAAATTACTAAATTATAATTAAAAACAACTTTTTTAATCGAAATAATTAATAGTGATAAATCATTAATTTGAGTGGTTTTAAAGTATATTTAGAATATATTTTTACAATTTAATACAATGTTGGTCATTGGATGTAATTTCACATTTAAACTAGACATAAACAAGTGTCAATCTTTTGATAGATATTGTTTCTTAAAAACACGCTATTTGTTTTAACAGCGGGATTTAATTATAAAATTAATTAATGCAACTTTTATGTTATGAATTTGGTAAAATAGACTTCATTTTTGAATTCGGAATATGAAATATAGCTTGGAATGAAAGTTTGGCATTGTTCTGAAAAACATCAATTTTTGATGAATAGTGAAACTACTAAGTGGTAGGTTAAAAACTGAATTTTGCATAAAACTTAATTTTACCGCTTCTGTGAATGGAATTTCGAAAATCCGAGAGACACGGTTAATATCAAGGACTAAAATGTGGTTCAATGAGATGAAAATAATTTTTTTGGTGAATAGTAACTTTTTACTTTTTTTACCACGGTTAATAGTAAATAGGGTAACTAAGGGTAAATATGATATTAATATTACCCTAACACATGTCCTAATTCTATTGGACAAGTGTAATTCGACCAAAAACAAACTTAGGAATAAAATATGACCATTTAGGCTCACTTGGATTAGATTTGGACATTTATTATTAATTTATTTAAAGAAGGGTTAAAATAGTTAAAATCAAAGTTTAATAAGTAAATCATTTTTAATATGGGGTAATACATAAGATAAATTCGATTTTAAATATTCATTAGAAAGCTAAAAATATTTACTACATGATGGTATTTTATTTTTAATTTTTAGACATCAAATAATTTAATTTATTTATGACACAAAGATGATGCAGTAATTATCTTATTAATGAAATATTGACATAATTGATGTTATAAACACCAAAATAAATGTAATTTGAGACTTTTTATGAATTCCACTAATTTTATAGGATACTATGATATATTAGTGTTGATTTAATCAACTTGGTTCGAACATATAATTCTGTTATGACTTTCACAAAAATCATATATCAAATAGTGTCAAAATTTACACAAAATAGTTTTTAAATCAAATATTATATTATTAATTGTTATTTTATTCCTAAAAATCTAAGGTTCGGCCAAATGACTTATATAAGGATATATATATTAATAATAAATAATTTGGGGTTCGTTTGGCATGTTATAGTAAGTTTATTAACCATATAGTGAAAGAAAACAAAAAGACACGGTAAAAGTTAAATTAATTAACTTAGAGTTAAATCTAATTGATGAGGTTAAAATAATACCCTAAACTTGTCTAAATCCTATTGGTTGATAGGATTTCGACCCATCCACACTTTAGCTTCGAAATAAGACCCTTTGGAACCATTATAAACCGATTTTGACTTTAATATAAAATAATATTTTGAGATATTCCTAAGGTGCCCCTCTCCTCCCCTATAAAAGGACACCTCCTCCCCCTCCTCCTCACACCAATTTGAGCACTCAAGCTCGGCCAACCCCTGCCAATTTCTCCTCTCCACTTCCCTAGAAACATCCTAGAGGTTCTGGTCTTCCTACAAGACCAATTTTAGTGCCCTAAGAGGAGGTCTCAAAGAGGCACTTCAAAGAAGAGCTAATTACCGTTACCAATTATTTCATCTTTATTTCTTCTTCCACTTCTTCTTCTTAGGTTGTTTCATTATGAAGTAATAACATCAGTATCACTCATATACTGATATGTTATTATAAGTATGAAACAAACCTATTTCACCATCTATCCATCCTACGGAAAAATAAATCACCGCGCGTGCGTACGTACGGAATACCGTCTCCACGCCGTGGTGTAATCTATTTTCCACCACCACCTTACATGGATGGGTATAATGGTGTAAAGAATAACTATACATAGTTATTACAACATCATATTGATTCTGATATATTGTATAATCCACTCCAATTCAATTCAATATTTATAGAAATGATATCATCGCTCGTGCGTACGTACGGAATACCGTCTCCACGACGCGATGAGATTCATTCTCCATGTTAACCATTTAAGAATGATTATAATGTATATATAAGAAATAATAATGAAATATATGACATTATAAAGCTACTGGATTTATGTATATATATACATATGTATGTCATCTACTTACTTCCATTTCAAGACAATAAGGAAAGGAAAACAGCGTTCATGCGTACGTACGGACTACCGTCTCCATGAACGGTGTTTTTCATTTTATTTATCTACCTATTATATATATATATATATACTGAATATATATGATATATAAATCATATTTTATATTCTGGAAGTAAGTAAATCATGATATATGTAATAATGATGTCAAGAACAACAAGTCAAAACACCTACGATAAATGAAACGATTTTACCCAAAACGCTTCTTTAACATGGAATTTACAAAAGAACGGGTAATATAATGTCATAAGTGAACCATATATGATATCATAACAATGAATATGATTCTGTAATAAGTCAATAACATGATTTAAATCATTATACAGGAGGTTCGGACAGTTACAAAGCAAGTCGGACCTAAGGTAAGGGAAATATCACAATCTCATTTTTATCCGAGATTGTTTATTCGTAAGTATTTACTGGGGTGTATTTTATCATCCACATCCATGTTTACTCAATATGTAATATTATTTCCATCCACCTAAAATTGTTTAAATCCATTTTTACCCTTCGGTGAGTTTTTAGTAATACGTATGAAAGGAATCTTTTGTCGTTTTTCGTACGAGGTACTTTTTGACTTTTCCGACAAAAGTACGAAGAATGTTTTTTTTAACTTATACGGAACGAACAGATTTCTACTGTTTTATAAAGCCTTATTTTCATGAAGCTTCCTCTAAAAGATTTCATGACTATTTTCAATAAAATCTCTTTCTTTTAAAATTGCATGATGTTTTGTGAAAAGAAATTGATTTTGAAGAAGAAAGGATATTTTCCTCAAGAATTCAATTCAAGTGTTTTATCAAAATTATTTTCCATCTAAGATAATAAAGGGTTCTGTTTCTATCCATATTTTTACATTGATTTGACTATGTTGTGATGGAATTATGTTTATGAATTCCTTTATATTATATTAATTGATTTATGATGTCATGATGTTTCAAGAATCCCATTTTTGTTACATGTGTTATGCAATGATGTATATTTTATGATTATGTGGCACACATAAGAAAGGATTCATTATAAGATGGGTGGGACCTATATCTCCCTCCAATGCATTGGGTAATGATTTTATATCTCATGAGATAGACATGGCTGGAACGGAAGGTTATTTCGGTTCAGTGATACAGGACTGAAACGAGGAGTGAACTCGGTTCAGAAAGGGACTTTGTCCACTAAGATAGTCTTGGAAATGAGTCATGACTAACAAGAAATGATTTTTCCATGATTATGTGTGCATGCCACAAAGTTTCAAGTTTTATGTTATGATTATGGGGATCTCATTTTCACTTCTATGATTTATCCCATGTTATGATATTATGAGCTCTTTTGCAGGTTAAGATTTCCAAAGGCTATGTTCTTATGTATATGATGTGATTGATATTTCTTTTGTTTACCCTTACTGAGCATTTGAGCTCACCCTTTTATGTTTTCTTTTCCCCAGGATATAAAGAAAGGTTTTAGGTAAAAAAAAGGAAGATCTTTATGGGAGATTTTGAAGATCTTTCACCACGATTAGAAGATTATAGTCCGAGTTTCCAAAGACACTAAACTATTACGGTCCTTGTGTGTGTGTTTTTGTAATGTACTAAGTATTCCGCAAAAGTAATGTAATGTCCATGTATGATAAGCTTCGGGTCTCTACAGTTGGTATCAGAGGAAAGGTTTAGTCAACCTTTGGAAACTAGGATGCGGGAACTTTAGTGAGATCCCTAGAGATATTTATAAGGTATGTCTAGGGATGTCCCTAAGGATAAGTATACGTATAGGATACAATCCTAGAACTATGGTAACGATCATAGAATTTAACCTAAGATGTTAGATATCAAGGATACTCCACCTTTATTATGTTGTTTTCCCTAGCATGATTTTTACCTCTCACACTATTCTTTTTGGGTTTTAGACGATGGCTGGAACCCGAAGGAACTGTGTTGATCAATGCAATGGACAATGCAATGATTGCCCTACTGAACAAACAAATGTTATGGGAGATGGAGTGCAAAATCTTATTGCTATACTTACACAAGCTATGAATCATTCTGGACTTCCAAATGAGCAGAGAAGGGAACAATATTCTATTGAGTCCTTCATGAGGCAACGTCCACCTTCTTTCAGTGGGTCTTCTGATCCACTTGTGGCTGAACAATGGATCAGTACTACTGAAAAGATATTTTCAGTTCTTCAATGTTCTGAACATGATAAAGTCATCTTAGCAGTATATCGTTTGGAAGGTGAAGCTGATCAATGGTGGAATCTTATCAAGAATACGAGGCCAAGAGATGAAATTGAGTCCATGGAATGGGATGAGTTCAAGAACTTGTTTTTCAGTAAGTACTTCCCTCGTATTCTTCGAACAAAGATGGAGAAAGAGTTTCTTGAACTGAAGCAAAGGGACGATGAATCTGTTGGTACCTATGAAGCAAATTTTACAAGACTTGCAAGGAATGCTTCTGAATTATCATCCAACCTGAAAGTAAAGTTGATCGATTTTTTAGTGGCTTAAAACCAAGTCTTCGAAGGGCATTAGCTATAATAGACTTCAGTAGCTATGAAGAAATTGTGCGTTGTGCTATCAAGGTAGAAATGGAAGTTGGTGTTACATATCCATCTCATGGTTTTGACAAGAAACGAAAGATGGAGTTCAAGGAGAAATCTCAGAATAATGGTGAAAAGAAGATGAATGTTTCCTTATGCACAAAGTGTGGAAAGAAGCATGGTGGAGATTGTCTTAAAGGGACTAGAAAATGTTTTAAGTGTGGAAAAGAAGGTCATCGAGCAGCTGAGTGTCGAAGTAATGGAAAAAGGGTTTCTAATGATGTGAATAAAGCAAACACTGCAGAGAACGCACCGCCAACACTTCAATGCTTCAAGTGCAAGGAAATGGGGCATTATGCTAATAATTGCCCTAATCCAAGGGTTAGTGATGATCAACATGAGCAACCACTGAAGGCAAAGGACAAAGGGAAATCACATGCGATCACTATTGGCAATGTTGAATATGACAACGATGTGGTGGAATGATTAAGTGTTTATGTAATGGGATTCCAAAATAATGTTGTATCATTGAGTATTGCAATATTTATTGATGTGGTATTCAAAGTGATTGAGATATTTTTGGAAATAAGATGATATGCGCATAATTAAGACGAGAAAATGAAATGTTTAATAGTATTCATGAGCTCATGATTGATATAAGGACTAATTGATATCATGGTTTGAGTATATAGAATTTTGAGGATTTTGGTATGTGGAAGGTGTTAACTTTTAACTGCACTCATGTTTTCACTAAGGTATTCAAGAGAATACACGATTAAGGACTTTGAATTTTTGGAATGTGACCAACAAGACATATCTTATGATATGTGGGGATCAACGACAGTATTAAATCTCTGGTACTCGTTGTCACTATATTATGAGAGTGGACTGCAGTATTATGTATAAGCCTAAAGATTAGACTGGATTATGTTGGACATAAGTTAGTATTGTTTAAGGATAGAAGATTTTCGATATTATTGATGGGATGTTATAGTAACGTAGTTTTAGAAAAAGGACAACCTGCAGGACGGGCGACAACCCATCGCTTCGGACAAGGCTGTGGGAATCGAACCCACAACCGAAGTGCGACTGGCCTTTATCGCCTACCACTGGCCTACAGGAAGTCCCTGTTTAGTAGAAACTAGTTTTATTTTATTAAGCAGTATGATATATGAAGTATAAGTCCATTTTAGGAACCATATGTGATTAATCTCACTATAGATCGACTTATGTATATAATTTTTGCTAACCTTTTGTTTGAGACAGATGGAATGACCCGTCATTCTATCACATGATCTGCTAACACTTTACGAATAACAAATTCAACTTCATTTATTTAAGAGATGAAGTGGAAATTGTTCAAGGCACAAACAGAAGTGAGATTGTTCCAAAATAAAGTAAGTATTTATTCTAATTCAAATTTTCAACTTTAGGGAAATGATCTTGAAAACCAAAAATGTTGTCCTAGTGATCTTATACCTGATGAATCAGATGGTACCTTATATCATCACAAATCTATGGATTTGTAATTACTGGCTTTTCCATAGCCATGTTCTCTACCACTCTCCATCAGAACATGATGGTTAGATTTCTCTTCCATATCCATATTTTCACCTATGTGGAAACCCAGTGATTAGTTTATTTGGGTAATCGTTACATTTCATACTTTAGATTTTAAAGCCAAGTTTTGGTATTCCTTTTTACGATGTGGGTTTCTATTAAAGAAACTTTCGAATAGTAAACCATTTATAACTCCGACGAATTTCGAGGGCGAAATTCATTTTAAGGGGGGTAGAATGTAACAGCCCGAGATTTTATTAAAAATAATCTTTTTAATTTTAATGTCTTGTGTTGTACGCTACACCAAAAGGAGCTTGCACAACACACATCCTTGACTTGCCTTGCATTACACGCAATCGCGACCTTCCTCGATAGCGTGTGTAATACGCAATACCGAGTTTCACTAAACAACGATATGCTATTAAAATATTATTAAAACTAGCCGTTATGAATAGTAATAATCAATTTTTGAAATTCTGTAGATCTTATTTTTCAAAATGAACTTCATTTTTGGATTCGGAGTATCGAATTTAGCCTAAGGTGAAATTTTGGTACTTTTCGGATAACTTTTATTTTATGATGAAGTGAAAATTACTAAATTATAATTAAAAACAACTTTTTTAATCGAAATAATTAATAGTGATAAATCATTAATTTGAGTGGTTTTAAAGTATATTTAGAATATATTTTTACAATTTAATACAATGTTGGTCATTGGATGTAATTTCACATTTAAACTAGACATAAACAAGTGTCAATCTTTTGATAGATATTGTTTCTTAAAAACACGCTATTTGTTTTAACAGCGGGATTTAATTATAAAATTAATTAATGCAACTTTTATGTTATGAATTTGGTAAAATAGACTTCATTTTTGAATTCGGAATATGAAATATAGCTTGGAATGAAAGTTTGGCATTGTTCTGAAAAACATCAATTTTTGATGAATAGTGAAACTACTAAGTGGTAGGTTAAAAACTGAATTTTGCATAAAACTTAATTTTACCGCTTCTGTGAATGGAATTTCGAAAATCCGAGAGACACGGTTAATATCAAGGACTAAAATGTGGTTCAATGAGATGAAAATATTTTTTTGGTGAATAGTAACTTTTTACTTTTTTTACCACGGTTAATAGTAAATAGGGTAACTAAGGGTAAATATGATATTAATATTACCCTAACACATGTCCTAATTCTATTGGAAAAGTGTAATTCGACCAAAAACAAACTTAGGAATAAAATATGACCATTTAGGCTCACTTGGATTAGATTTGGACATTTATTATTAATTTATTTAAAGAAGGGTTAAAATAGTTAAAATCAAAGTTTAATAAGTAAATCATTTTTAATATGGGGTAATACATAAGATAAATTCGATTTTAAATATTCATTAGAAAGCTAAAAATATTTACTACATGATGGTATTTTATTTGTAATTTTTAGACATCAAATAATTTAATTTATTTATGACACAAAGATGATGCAGTAATTATCTTATTAATGAAATATTGACATAATTGATGTTATAAACACCAAAATAAATGTAATTTGAGACTTTTTATGAATTACACTAATTTTCTAGGTTACTATGATATATTAGTGTTGATTTAATCAACTTGGTTCGAACATATAATTCTGTTATGACTTTCACAAAAATCATATATCAAATAGTGTCAAAATTGACACAAAATAGTTTTTAAATCAAATATTATATTATTAATTGTTATTTTATTCCTAAAAATCTAAGGTTCGGCCAAATGACTTAGATAAGGATATATATATTAATAATAAATAATTTGGGGTTCGTTTGGCATGTTATAGTAAGTTTATTAACCATATAGTGAAATAAAACAAAAAGACACGGTAAAAGTTAAATTAATTAACTTAGAGTTAAATCTAATTGATGAGGTTAAAATAATACCCTAAACTTGTCTAAATCCTATTGGTTGATATTATTTTGACCCATCCACACTTTAGCTTCGAAATAATACCCTTTGTAACCATTATAAACCGATTTTGACTTTAATATAAAATAATATTTTGAGATATTCCTAAGGTGCCCCTCTCCTCCCCTATAAAAGGACACCTCCTCCCCCTCCTCCTCACACCAATTTGAGCACTCAAGCTCGGCCAACCCCTGCCAATATCTCCTCTCCACTTCCCTATAAACATCCTAGAGGTTCTGGTCTTCCTACAAGACCAATTTTAGTGCCCTAAGAGGAGGTCTCAAAGAGGCACTTCAAAGAAGAGGTAATTACCGTTACCAATTATTTCATCTTTATTTCTTCTTCCACTTCTTCTTCTTAGGTTGTTTCATTATGAAGTAATAACATCAGTATCACTCATATACTGATATGTTATTATAAGTATGAAACAAACCTATTTCACCATTTATCCATCCTACGGAAAAAGAAATCACCGCGCGTGCGTACGTACGGAATACCGTCTCCACGCCGTGGTGTAATCTATTTTCCACCACCACCTTACATGGATGGGTATAATGGTGTAAAGAATAACTATACATAGTTATTACAACATCATATTGATTCTGATATATTGTATAATCCACTCCAATTCAATTCAATATTTATAGAAATGATATCATCGCTCGTGCGTACGTACGGAATACCGTCTCCACGACGCGATGAGATTCATTCTCCATGTTAACCATTTAAGAATGATTATAATGTATATATAAGAAATAATAATGAAATATATGACATTATAAAGCTACTGGATTTATGTATATATATACATATGTATGTCATCTACTTACTTCCATTTCAAGACAATAAGGAAAGGAAAACAGCGTGCATGCGTACGTACGGACTACCGTCTCCATGAACGGTGTTTTTCATTTTATTTATCTACCTATTATATATATATATATACTGAATATATATGATATATAAATCATATTTTATATTCTGGAAGTAAGTAAATCATGATATATGTAATAATGATGTCAAGAACAACAAGTCAAAACACCTACGATAAATGAAACGATTTTACCCAAAACGCTTCTTTAACATGGAATTTACAAAAGAACGGGTAATATAATGTCATAAGTGAACCATATATGATATCATAACAATGAATATGATTCTGTAATAAGTCAATAACATGATTTAAATCATTATACAGGAGGTTCGGACAGTTACAAAGCAAGTCGGACCTAAGGTAAGGGAAATATCACAATCTCATTTTTATCCGAGATTGTTTATTCGTAAGTATTTACTGGGGTGTATTTTATCATCCACATCCATGTTTACTCAATATGTAATATTATTTCCATCCACCTAAAATTGTTTAAATCCATTTTTACCCTTCGGTGAGTTTTTAGTAATACGTATGAAAGGAATCTTTTGTCGTTTTTCGTACGAGGTACTTTTTGACTTTTCCGACAAAAGTACGAAGAATGTTTTTTTAACTTATACAGAACGAACAGATTTCTACTGTTTTATAAAGCCTTATTTTCATGAAGCTTCCTCTAAAAGATTTCATGACTATTTTCAATAAAATCTCTTTCTTTTAAAATTGCATGATGTTTTGTGAAAAGAAATTGATTTTGAAGAAGAAAGGATATTTTCCTCAAGAATTCAATTCAAGTGTTTTATCAAAATTATTTTCCATCTAAGATAATAAAGGGTTCTGTTTCTATCCATATTTTTACATTGATTTGACTATGTTGTGATGGAATTATGTTTATGAATTCCTTTATATTATATGAATTGATTTATGATGTCATGATGTTTCAAGAATCCCATTTTTGTTACATGTGTTATGCGATGATGTATGTTTTATGATTATGTGGCACACATAAGAAAGGATTCATTATAAGATGGGTGGGACCTATATCTCCCTCCAATGCATTGGGTAATGATTTTATATCTCATGAGATAGACATGGCTGGAACGGAAGGTTATTTCGGTTCAGTGATACAGGACTGAAACGAGGAGTGAACTCGGTTCAGAAAGGGACTTTGTCCACTAAGATAGTCTTGGAAATGAGTCATGACTAACAAGAAATGATTTTTCCATGATTATGTGTGCATGCCACAAAGTTTCAAGTTTTATGTTATGATTATGGGGATCTCATTTTCACTTCTATGATTTATCCCATGTTATGATATTATGAGCTCTTTTGCAGGTTAAGATTTCCAAAGGCTATGTTCTTATGTATATGATGTGATTGATATTTCTTTTGTTTACCCTTACTGAGCATTTGAGCTCACCCTTTTATGTTTTCTTTTCCCCAGGATATAAAGAAAGGTTTTAGGTAAAAAAAAAGGAAGATCTTTATGGGAGATTTTGAAGATCTTTCACCACGATTAGAAGATTATAGTCCGAGTTTCCAAAGACACTAAACTATTACGGTCCTTGTGTGTGTGTTTTTGTAATGTACTAAGTATTCCGCAAGAGTAATGTAATGTCCATGTACGATAAGCTTCGGGTCTCTACAGTTTTCATGGTTTTCTAGTAGGACACAACTTTCATCATTCTTTTTGTAAGGCCTTGGTTACATCAGCATGCAGCCATTCCTTCATTATACCACCAATGTCTCAAGTATTGCTTCAATGGGAAAATTGGGATATTTCATGGTGACAAGGCCCTATTAAAAACTTGTGAATCTCAATATATTGAGGTAGAGTTATATCAAACAAAGGAAAAAGGTTCGTGGAAAAATATATAACAAGAATCAATGCTTTGAATGGTCTGGAAAAGTTCCCAGCTAACCCATTAAAGCATCTTAGTGAAAGTTACGTGCTGCCTATCAATAAAATTGAAAGGGTAGAACCAAATCCAAGAACTTGTTCAGTGAAATCCATAATGCCAGTTGTGGCCATTGATCCTAACAACATGAGATAAATTATTAATTTACCAAACATTGGTGAAAGATTAAATGAAGATGTCTTCATTCCATCCATCGAACTTCAGCATGTCTTTGACTAATCATCCATTTTAGAAGAAGTTGTTTCATTAATAGATAAAGACAAGGATGTTGATTCCCAACCCATCATTTTCACTTTAATACTCTCATAATAAACTTCATCATCAGTGGGGCCATAAATGGTCACCTTTTCTTCAGGATGTTCAAATACCAACTCCTCCTCTAACTTTAACTATCTTTCTTCATCACCCACCCTTCAAGTAGAAAAATAAGAAGTGACACATGAGGAAGAGGAAGAAGAGGCAGATCTCATGGATTCCCCTCTAGCATTTGAGGAAGGCATCTCTATAACTGTGGATGAGCTCAGAGAAATAAATTTGGGTACATAGGATGATCCATTCCCCTCTCTAATTAGTGCGACCAATACTTTCAAAGAGAAAGAGGTGTATACATAATTTCTAAAGAAACATCGAGATTTATTTTCTTGGAATTATATATAAATTCCAGTCCTTGACCTCTATGTGGCCACTCATTATTTGGGTTTTATAGAAGAGCATTGGGGATTTAAGCAGGAAGTAAGAATAATGCACCCAACTCATTCCTCCAAAATTGATGCTGAAGTCAACTAGATTATCAAACATGAATTTATTAGTGAAGTGAAATATCCCAAATGGGTGGCCAATATTGTCCTAGTGAAAAGAAATAATGGTAAAATTATAGTTTTCATTGATTTTATATTTCTTAATCAGAGTTGTCCCAAATATGACTTTCTGGTACCAATCACATAAATTTTGATTGACGCAACAACTAGATACAAAGATATCTTCTTCATGGATTGATACTATATGTATAAAAAATTTGAATGGATCTAAAAGATGATGAATTTAAAACTTTTATATCCCCTCAATTTGTATTTTTCTATCAGGTAATTCCTTTTTTCTTGAAGAATGTTGGTGCGACATAACAACATGAAATGCACTAAATTTTCAAAACTTTTTTTTGGGTAAATTCATTGAATGTTATGTGGATGATCTAGTGGTAAATTCTAGAAAACATTTTGATCACTTAGACGATCTGAAGACCATATTCAGAAAGCTTTGACAACATAATTTGAAGATAAACCCCTTGAAATGTGCTTTTGGGGTAACCTCGGGGAAATTTCTTAGTTTTTTTGTACTCTATCATGGCATAAAAGTCAACCCTAAGAAGACCAAGGCAATCCTTGTAATTTCACCTCCTCAAAACTTGAAATAATTGAGAGGAATTAAAAGAGACTTTCCTATATCCAGTTCTTCATATCTAATTTGGTAGGTAAGTATTTTCCAATCATCAAATTGATGAAGAAAGGGGTCACAGATCAGTGGACCAATGACAGTCAAGAAGAATTTGATATCCTAAAAAAATACCTCTTGCATCCACCGGTATTGATGCCACCTGTTCAAGGAAATACACTCATTCTTTATGTGACATACTTGGAGCTATCATCAGGTTACTTCCCTATAAAAAAGAATGATTCTGGGAATGAAAACAACCTTTAATATCTCCATCAAACCATGATCGATGAAGATAGTTGATATTCAAATATTAAGAAAAGCTACCTAGAATTAATATTTGTAGTTCAGAAATTGAGATACTATTTTCATCATCATGAGGTCCACTTGGTATCTCACAATAACCCACTCAAATTTATCCTTAGTCATCCTATGCTTAAAGAACATCTAGAATGGTGGGTGGTTATTCTGTAATAGTTTGATATATAGTTTATGCCTCAGAAAGCAGTAAAAGGAAAAGATTTAGATGATTTCATTTCTGATCACCTATATGTGAAAGAGACACCATTGAATATTTAATTTCTTGAAGAATATATCTTCTATATTCAAGAAAGTCCCTGAATTTGGTAAATATACTTTTATGATGCTTCTAGAAGTCCAATAGGGAAGAGAATGGAAAACCCTAAACTTAAGAAAGTTGGGTTAGGAATTGTGATTATCTCCCTAGAGAAGGCAGTGTTGCTATATTCCTTTTTGTTTCAAAAGTTGGTACCAACAATGAATAATAATATCAAGCTCTCATTACAGGTCTGTAATTATAAATCCAAGTACCACTGGATTACCTAGAGGTGAAATGTGATTTAAAATTGGTAATCAAACAAATCAATGGGAATTACACCATTAGAAAAGAATATCTAACCCCCCTGTGTGATTATGTTCGAGGTTTAATGAAAGAATCCCTCTCAGATCCAACATTTTCTTATATCCTATAGTCACAAAATTACCAAGATGATTCATTGGAAAATGCAGCCAAATCCTTGGCAGATCCAAATCTGGATGAAATGATCATTAACATTGCTCATTATTGAGTGTTTTAACCTTTTGTTCAAATCAAAATAGATTAAATCAATGAAATCATTCCCATTTATGATCCATATGGTCATACCATGAGATTCATAACACCCATCATGGAATATCTCCAAAATAGGGAATTTCCACCAGATAGAATTAAAATAGAACAAATTTGGTGATCATTAGTTAATTTCACTTTTTATGATGGTCAAGATCATCATAATACCCTTTATAGATGAGGCTTCAAAAAAATTCTTCTCAGATGCATTGATGGGTACAAAACTGTAACTCTCATGAAAGAGGTACATGTAGGAGCTTGTGGTGATCACCAGTCTAAGAATAGGCTTTCTGATCAAATATGAAGGCTTGGATAATTTTGTCCTTTGATGACACAAGATTTCACAGATTTCACTAAGAAGTTTCATCCCTACTAGATGCATACCAACTTTATTCATCAACCCTTGAGGTTGCTACATACAACTAAATACACATAGCCATTTTCTATAGAGAGAATGGATGTATTAGGAACCTATCCTCCAACTAAGGTTAAGTATTTCAATTATATTTTTACTACTACCAATTTCTTCTCCAAATGGGTTAAGAAAACACCTCTTAAAGAAGTCAAGGCCAAAAGAATTGTTAGCTTTTTCAAAGCTAATATAATTTCTAGATTTTGTGTCCCTCATACCATATTGATGTACAGTGGAACCGATTTCTATTATTATGAGCTAAAGAAACTATACCAAGAGCACAATATCAAATCCAAATATTCATCTCACTACCATGCAGTAGCCAATGGAAATATAGAGGCTTTCAAAAAGACCATATCGAATATACTCCAAAAGATGATGGATAAAGATAAAAATTCTGGGGTTGATAAGATCTTTCATGCTTTGTGGGATTATCAGACAACTATTGGTACTACAACATGGTCAACCCTGTATTTGTTGGTGTACAAGATAGAAGCAGTTCCTCCTATTGAAATTCAATTGCCTTCACTCTGAGTTTCCATCTATGATCAGTTGTCTATAGATAAATAGTCTTAGAAGTGATTTTATGAGATGGAATGATTAGACAAAAATATATTGCATAATTTACATCATTTAGAAGTCTATTAGAACAGAATAACATGATCTTTTAACAAAAAAGTTCATCTCCGCTCATTTCTTCAAGGAGAATTGGTATTAGTCCTCAAGACTCCGATGATACCAGGAAAGAATCTTCCAAATATTGATAAAAAGTGAGAAGGACCTTATTCCATACATAAAATATACTCTAATGGAGCTTATTCCATAATCTCAATGGATAGAGAACTTATTACAACTCCATCCAATGAGAGATTTTTGAAGAATTACTTTGTGTAATCACATAGAGTAATGTCCTATTTGCAAGACATTAAAAACTACACAAAAACCATATGAATCCATTCTATATGATGTTAAAATGCATAGAATCTATGTAATATTTACAAGACATCAAACTACATAACAACCATATGCATACATGATGCACGAAATTAAAATATGCAGCATTTATGTCCTAGTTGTAAGAAATTAATCTGTATAACAACCATATGCATCCATGATACATGATGTTAAAATGTGTAGCATCTATGTCCTTGTTGCAAGACATTAAACCGAAAACAACCGTATGCTTCCATGCTACATGATGTTAAAATGAGTATCATATATGTCCTAGTAACAAGACATTAAACTTTATAACAACCATATGAATCTATGTTGCACGACATTAAAATGTGTAGAATTTATCTGTCCTAGTTGCAAGACATTAAATTGCATAACAACCATTTGCATCCATGTTGTACGAAGTTAAAATGCATAGAATCTATGTACTATTTTCAAGACATTACACTGCATAACAGCCATATGCACCCAGTCTTGACGATGTTAGAACGCATATAATCTTTGTCCTTGTTGTATGATGTTAAACTGCACGACATCACTTTTCCTCGCTACACAACATTAAACTATATGGTTAACATCTCTTTCATTTGACGTTAAAAAATACCCCAAGATAAAAAAAAGGAATTCATTAGAGTTCTTTAAAAAATGAGTAGTTTCCATGCAGAAGCATTTCTCACATCATCGCTACTCCTTAGTGGATCATGAGTCTCATTTCTCCCTATGTTTGAATAAGATCTTCATAGAGACCACTTTTCAAGAACTACGCATGGATTGATTCTCATTCCAATGAGATATTTAGAGATACCTAGATCTCCAATCTTAGTCCCAACTAAACAAAATAAGAATTCCCCCATTCCTTGTGTTTATGAGTCAGATCTGCACAGGGAATACTATTTTCAAGAACTACACATGGCTTGATTCTCATTCCAATGGTATATTTAGTGACGCCTAGATCTCCAATCTTGGGATTAGTCACAACCATAAAGAAATTTATTTCCCATTTTACTCTGGTATATGAACCAAATCTATACAGTGTACTCTTCCAAAATACATGGTTTTATCTTCATATCAGCTTGTATCTTAAGTTTAACCATTATTCCAGAATTCATTAAATGCCTCTATCTCCCACATCAAGCTCAATTGGTGTGGGGAGAGATATTTTCTAGAACTATGTTTGGCTTGATTCTCATTTCAATGGGATACATAAAGATGCCTAGATCTCCAATCTTGGGCCCATCCATGGAAAAAATAAAAAACCCCTTTATTCCCTGTGTGTATAAATCAAACTTTCACAGGGAATGTTTGAAGAACTACGTGTGGATTTATTATCATCTATATGAGATACGTAGTGACACCTAGATCTCTAATCCTAGGCCGAACTACAATTTCATGAAATAAAAACCTCTTTATTTTATCTATGAACAAATCAAATTTTCATAGGGACTTCTTCCAAGACTTGTAATTTGATTCGCATTTTAATGACATACATGGTAATGCGTAGACTTTCTACATTCGGCCCAACAATCAGCCTGGAAATTATAAAAAAATCCCTCTTCCCCACATCAAAACTTGATTTATATGGGGAATAATCTCAAGAAATACGTGTGTCTTGATTCTTGCTTCAACAAGATACATAGTGATTCCCATGACCTATAACCTAGCTCAGCCACCGTATAATTATCATACCCTTAACCTTTACTTGTTTTGCCTTTTTGTTGTATAAGAGACCTTTTACCACTCCTTATGTCTCACATCGATCACAAATAATGGTGGTTTAGGAATTGGTTAAAGAACTTATATACAAAAATAATGTATTTCAATTCCTTTTTTGGGTTATATGTTCTCATAGCTTGAAAATAAACTGAATGATATCCTTAAAAAATTATGCATTTTCTAATCACCATTTTTATGAGATATGTAGTCATTTCACATCATTTCACCTTCTTCCTCATCGCAAGATGATAAACTGCATGGACCTACAAGAACTATGTGTGGAATGATTCTCAATTATATGAGATACGTAGTGACATCCATATTTTCAATCCTGGGCCCGTCTGTGACATGTTGAAAAAAATCTTATTCTCTCCCATGTATGAGTTATAACTACATGATGAGATTCAAATTCTATTTATATCAAAGCCCATAATGTCCTCATCATAAGCTGATAAACTGCACATTACCCAAATAACTACGTATGGATTGATTCTCATCCTATGGAGATATATAGTGAAAACTAGGAATTAGATCTGCAGAGACCCGAAGCTTATCGTACATGGACATTACATTACATTTGCGGAATACTTAGTACATAACAAAAACACACACACAAGGACCGTAATAGTTTAGTGTCTTTGGAAACTCGGAGTATAATCTTCTAATCGTGGGGAAAGATCTTCAACATCTCCCATAAAGATCTTCCTTTTTATTTTACCTAAAACCTTTCTTTATATCCTGGGGAAAAGAAAACATAAAATGGTGAGCTCAAATGCTCAGTAAGGGTAAACAAAGGAAATATCAATCACATAATTTTCATAAGAACATAACATTTTTGGAAATCTTAACCTGCAAAAGAGAGCATAATTTCATAACATGGGATAAATCATAGTAGTGAAATGAAATCATAACTTAAAACATTACTCATTTTGGAATACACACATAATCATAGAGAATCATTTCTTGTTAGTCAAGACTCATTGCCAAGACTATCTTAGTGGACAAAGTCCCTTTCTGAATCGAGTAATCCTCGTTTCAGTCCTGTTTCACTGAACCGGTATAACCTACCATTCCAGCCATGTCTATCTCATGAGATATAAAATCTTTACCCAATGCATTGGAGGGAGATATAGGTCTCACCCATCTCTTAATGAATCCTTTCTTATGTGTGTCACAGAATCATAAATCATACATCATTGCATAACCCATGTAATAAAAATTGGATTCTTAAACAACATGACATCATAAAACCATTCATATAAGATAAAGGAATTCATAAACATAATTCCATCACAACATAGTCAAATCAATGTAAAAATATGGATAGAAACAGAACCCTTTATTATCTTAGATGGAAAATAATTTTGATAAAACACTTGAAATGAATTCTTGAGGAAAATATCCTTTCTTCTTCAAAATCAATTTCTTTTCACAAAACATCATGCAATTTTAAAAGAAGGAGATTTTATTGAAAATAGTCATGAAATATTTTAGAGTAAGCTTCATGAAAATAAGGCTTTATAAAATAGTAGTAATCTGTTCGTGCCGTATAAGTTAAAAAAAACATTCTTCGTACTTTTGTCGGAAAAGTCAAAAAGTACCTCGTACGAAAAACGACAAAAGATTCCTTTCATACGTATTACTAAAAACTCACCGAAGGGTAAAAATGGATTTAAACAATTTTAGGTGTATGGAAATAATATTACATATTGAGTAAACATGGATGTGGATGATAAAATACACCCCAGTAAATACTTACGAATAAACAATCTCGGATAAAAATGAGATTGTGATATTTCCCTTACCTTAGGTCCGACTTGCTTTGTAAGTGTCCGAACCTCCTGTATAATGATTTAAATCATGTTATTGACTTATTACAGAATCATATTCATTGTTATGATATCATATATGGTTCACTTATGACATTATATTACCCGTTCTTTTGTAAATTCCATGTTAAAGAAGCGTTTTGGGTAAAATCGTTTCATTTATCGTAGGTGTTTTGACTTGTTGTTCTTGACATCATTATTACTTATATCATGATTTACTTACTTCCAGAATATAAAATATGATTTATATATCATATATATTCAGTATATATATATATATAATAGGTAGAAAAATGAAAAACACCGTTCATGGAGACGGTAGTCCGTACGTACGCATGAACGCTGTTTTCCTTTCCTTATTGTCTTGAAATGGAAGTAAGTAGATGACATACATATGTATATATATACATAAATCCAGTAGCTTTATAATGTCATATATTTCATTATTATTTCTTATATATACATTATAATCATTCTTAAATGGTTAACATGGAGAATGAATCTCATCGCGTCGTGGAGACGGTATTCCGTACGTACGCACGAGCGATGATATCATTTCTATAAATATTGAATTGAATTGGAGTGGATTATACAATATATCAGAATCAATATGATGTTTTAATAACTATGTATAGTTATTCTTTACACCATTATACCCATCCATGTAAGGTGGTGGTGGAAAATAGATTACACCACGGCATGGAGACGGTATTCCGTACGTACGCACGCGCGGTGATTTCTTTTTCCGTAGGATGGATAGATGGTGAAATAGGGTTGTTTCATACTTATAATAACATATCAGTATATGAGTGATACTGATGTTATTACTTCATAATGAAACAACCTAAGAAGAAGAAGTGGAAGAAGAAATAAAGATGAAAGAATTGGTAACGGTAATTACCTCTTCTTTGAAGTGCCTCTTTGAGACCTCCTCTTAGGGCACTAAAATTGGTCTTTGAGGAAGACCAGAACCTCTAGGATGTTGCTAGGGAAGTGGAGAGGAGAAATTGGCAGGGGTTGGCCGAGCTTGAGTGCTCAAATTGGTGTGAGGAGGAAGGGGAGGAGGTGTCCTTTTATAAGGGAGGAGAGGGGAACCTTAGGAATACCTCAAAATATTATTTTATATTAAAGTTAAAATAGGTTTATAATGGTTCCAAAGGGTCTTATTTCGAAGCTAAAGTGGGGATGGGTCGAAATCCTATCAACCAATAGGATTTAGACAAGTTTAGGGTATTATTTTAACCTTATCAATTAGATTTAACTCTAAGTCAAATAATTTAACTTTTACCGTGTCTTTTTGTTTTCTTTCACTATATGGTTAATAAACTTACTATAACATGCCAAACGAACCCCAAATTGTATATTATTAATACATATATACTTATCTAAGTCATTTGGCCGAACCGTAGATTTTTAGGAATAAAATAACAATTAATAATATAATATTTGATTTAAAAACTATTTTGTGTCAATTTTGACACTATTTGATATATGATTTTTGTGAAAGTCATACCAGAATTATATGTTCGAACCAAGTTGATTAAATCAACAATAATATATCATAGTAACCTATAAAATTAGTGGAATTCATAAAAAGTCTTAAATTACATTTAGTTTGGTATTTATATTATCAATTATGTCAATATTTCATTAATAAGATAATTACTGCATCATCTTTGTGTCATAAATAAATTATATTATTTGATGTCTAAAAATTACAAATAAAATACCATCATGTAGGAAATCTTTTTATCTTTCTAATGAATATTTATAATCGAATTTATCTTATGTATAACCCCATATTAAAAATTATTTACTTATTAAACTTTGATTTTAACTATTTTAACCCTTCTTTAAATAAATTAATAATAAATGTCCTAATCTAATCCAAGTGAGCCTAAATGGTCATCTTTTATTCCTAAGTTTGTTTTTGGTCGAATTACACTTGTCCAATAGAATTAGGACATGTGTTAGGGTAATATTAAAATCATATTTACCCTTAGTTACCCTATTTACTATTAACCGTGGTAAAAAAAGTAAAAAGTTACTATTCACCAAAAAATTATTTTCATCTCATTGAACCACATTTTAGTCCTTGATATTAACCGTGTCTCTCGGATTTTCGAAATTCCATTCACAGAAGCGGTAAAATTAAGTTTTATGCAAAATTCAGTTTTTAACCTACCACTTAGTAGTTTCACTATTCATCAAAAATTGATGTTTTTCAGAACAATGCCAAAATTTTATCCCAAGCTATATTTCATATTCCGAATTCAAAAATGAAGTCTATTTTTCCAAATTCATAACATAAAAGTTGCATTAATTAATTTTATAATTAAATCCCGCTGTTAAAACAAATAGCGTGTTTTTAAGAAACAATATCTATCAAAAGATTGACACTTGTTTATGTCTAGTTTAAATGTGAAATTACATCCAATGACCAAAATTGTATTAAATTGTAAAAATATATTCTAAATATACTTTAAAACCACTCAAATTAATGATTTATCACTATTAATTATTTCGATTAAAAAAGTTGTTTTTTAATTATAATTTAGTAATTTTCACTATTTATCAGAATATGAAAGTTATCCGAAAAGTACCAAAATTTCACCTTAGGCTAAATTCGATACTCCGAATCCAAAAATGAAGTCCATTTTGAGAGTTAAAATTTCTAAAATTTAAAAAGTGGTTATTACTATTCATAACGGCTAGTTTTAATAATATTTTAATAGCATATCATTGTTTCGTGAAACTCAGGATTACGTACCACACACGCTATCGAGGAAGGTTGCGATTGCGTGTAATGCAAGGCAAGTCAAGGATGCGTGTTGTGCAAGCTCCTTTTGGTGTAGCGTATATCACAAGACATTAGTAAAATAAGAAAGAATATTTTTCATAAAAGCTCGGGCTGTTACATTCTACCCCCCTTAAAATGAATTTCGCCCTCGAAATTCGTCGGGGTTATAAATGGTTTACTATTCGAAAGTTTCTTTAATAGAAACCCACATCGTAAAAGGGAATACCAAAACTTGGCTTTAAAAACTAAAGTATGAAATGTAACGATTACCCAAATAAACTAATCACTGGGTTTCCACATAGGTGAAAATATGGATATGGAAGAGAAATCTAACCATCATGTTCTGATGGAGAGTGGTAGAGAACATGGCTATGGAAAAGCCAGTAATCACAAATCCATAGATTTGTGATGATATAAGGTACCATCTGATTCATCAGGTATAAGATCACTAGGACAACATTTTTGGTTTTCAAGATCATTTCCCTAAAGTTGAAAATTTTCTTAGAATAAATACTTACTTTATTTTGGTACAATCTCACTTTTGTTCGTGCCTTGAACAATTTCTACTTCATCTCTTAAATAAATGAAGTTGAATTTGTTATTCGTGAAGTGTTAGCAGATCATGTGATAGAATGACGGGTCATTCCATCTGTCTCAAACAAAAGGTAAGCAAAAGTTATTAAATATACATAAGTCATTATATAGTGAGATTAATCATATATAGTTCCTAAAATGGACTTATAATTCATATATCATACTGCTTAATATAATAAAACTAGTTTCTACTAAACAGGGACTTCCTGTAGGTCAGTGGTAGGTGATAAAGGCCAGTCGCACTTCGGTTGTGGGTTCGATTCCTACAGCCTTGTCCGAAGCGATGGGCTGTCGCCCGTCCTGCAGGTTGTCCTTTTTATAAAACTATATTACTATAACATCCCATCAATAATATCGAAAAAACTTCTATCCTTAAACAATACTAACTTATGTCCAACATAATCCATTCCAATCTTTAGGCTTATCCATAATACTGCAGTCCATTCTCATAACATAGTGGAAACGATTACCAGAGATTTAATACCATCGTTGATCCCCATATATCATAAGATATGTTATGTTGGTCACATTCCAAACATTCAAAGGCCTTAATCTTGTACTCTCTTGAATACCCATTGAACCTTATTGAAAACACGAATTCTATTAAAAGTTAACTCTTTCCACATACCAAAATCCTCAAAATTCTATATACTAACACCATGATATCACTTAGTCCTTATATCAATCATGAGCTCATGAATACTATTAAACATTTCATTTTCTCGTCTTCATTATGCGCATATCATCTTATTTCCAAAAAATACCTCAATCACTTTGAATACCACATCAATAAATATTGCAATACTCAATGATACAACATTATTTTGGAATCCCATTACATAAACACTTAATCATTCCACCACAACGTTGTCATATTCAACATTTCCAATAGTGATCGCATGTGATTTCCCTTTGTCCTTTGCCTTCAGTGGTTGCTCATGTTGATCATCACTAACCCTTGGATTAGGGCAATTATTAGCATAATGCCCCATTTCCTTGCACTTGAAGCATTGAAGTGTTGGTGGTGCGTTCTCTGCAGTGTTTACTTTATTCACATCATTAGAAACCCTTTTTCCATTACTTCGACACTCAGCTGCTCGATGACCTTCTTTTCCACACTTAAAACATTTTCTAGTCCCTTTTAGACAATCTCCACCATGCTTCTTTCCACACTTTGTGCATAAGGAAACATTCATCTTCTTTTCACCATTATTCTGAGATTTCTCCTTGAACTCCATCTTTCGTTTCTTGTCAAAACCATGAGATGGATATGTAACACCAACTTCCATTTCTACCTTGATAGCACAACGCACAATTTCTTCATAGCTAATGAAGTCTCTTATTGCTAATGCCCTTCGAAGACTTGGTTTTAAGCCACTGAAAAATCGATCAACTTTACTTTCAGGTTGGATGATAATTCCAGAAGCATACCTTGCAAGTCTTGTAAAATTTGGTTCATAAGTACCAACAGATTCATCGTCCCTTTGCTTCAGTTCAAGAAACTCTTTCTCCATCTTTTTTCGAAGAATACGAGGGAAGTACTTATTGAAAAATAAGTTCTTGAACTCGTCCCATTCCATAGACTCAATTTCATCCCTTTGCCTTGTATTCTTAATAAGATTCCACCATTGATCAGCATCTCCTTCCAAACGATACACTGCTAGGATGACTTTATCATGTTCAGAACATTGAAGAACTGAAAATATCTTTTCAGTAGTACTAATCCATTGTTCAGCAACTAATGGATCAGTAGACCCACTGAAAGAAGGTGGACGCTGCCTCATGAAGGATTCAACAGAATGTTGCTCCTTCCTTTGCTCGTTTGGAAGTCCTGCATGATTCATAGCTTGAGAAAGTTGTGTGAGCATGGCTACAAGATTTTGCATTCCAGCTCCTATATCGTTTGGTTGCTCAGGGGTACAATCATTGCATTGCCCATCACATTCCGCATTAACACGGTTCCTTCGGGTTCCAGCCATCGTCTAAAACCCCAAAAGAATTGTGTGAGAGGCAAAAATCATGCTAGGGAAAACAACATAATAAAGGGTTAGTATCCTCAATATCTAGCATCTTAGGTTAAATTCTAAGATCGTTAGCGCAATTCTAGGACTATAACCTATACGTATACTTAACCTTAGAGACATCCCTAGACATACCTTAGAAATATCTCTAGGGATCTCACTAAAGTTCTCGCATCCTAGTTTCCAAAGGTTGACTAAACCTTTCCTCTGATACCAACTGTAGAGACCCGAAGCTTATCGTACATGGACATTACATTACATTTGCGGAATACTTAGTACATAACAAAAACACACACACAAGGACCGTAATAGTTTAGTGTCTTTGGAAACTCGGAGTATAATCTTCTAATCGTGGGGAAAGATCTTCAACATCTCCCATAAAGATCTTCCTTTTTATTTTACCTAAAACCTTTCTTTATATCGTGGGGAAAAGAAAACATAAAATGGTGAGCTCAAATGCTCAGTAAGGGTAAACAAAGGAAATATCAATCACATAATTTTCATAAGAACATAACATTTTTTGAAATCTTAACCTGCAAAAGAGAGCATAATTTCATAACATGGGATAAATCATAGTAGTGAAATGAAATCATAACTTAAAACATTACTCATTGTGGCATACACACATAATCATAGAGAATCATTTCTTGTTAGTCAAGACTCATTGCCAAGACTATCTTAGTGGACAAAGTCCCTTTCTGAATCGAGTAATCCTCGTTTCAGTCCTGTTTCACTGAACCGGTATAACCTACCATTCCAGCCATGTCTATCTCATGAGATATAAAATCTTTACCCAATGCATTGGAGGGAGATATAGGTCCCACCCATCTCTTAATTAATCCTTTCTTATGTGTGCCACAGAATCATAAATCATACATCATTGAATAACCCATGTAATAAAAATGGGATTCTTAAACAACATGACATCATAAAACCATTCATATAAGATAAAGGAATTCATAAACATAATTCCATCACAACATAGTCAAATCAATGTAAAAATATGGATATAAACAGAACCCTTTATTATCTTAGATGGAAAATAATTTTGATAAAACACTTGAAATGAATTCTTGAGGAAAATATCATTTCTTCTTCAAAATCAATTTCTTTTCACAAAACATCATGCAATTTTAAAAGAAGGAGATTTTATTGAAAATAGTCATGAAATCTTTTAGAGGAAGCTTCATGAAAATAAGGCTTTATAAAACAGTAGAAATCCGTTCGTGCCGTATAAGTTAAAAAAAACATTCTTCGTACTTTTGTCGGAAAAGTCAAAAAGTACCTCGTACGAAAAACGACAAAAGATTCCTTTCATACGTATTACTAAAAACTCACCGAAGGGTAAAAATGGATTTAAAAAATTTTAGGTGGATGGAAATAATATTACATATTGAGTAAACATGGATGTGGATGATAAAATACACCCCAGTAAATACTTACGAATAAACAATCTCGGATAAAAATGAGATTGTGATATTTCCCTTACCTTAGGTCCGACTTGCTTTGTAAGTGTCCGAACCTCCTGTATAATGATTTAAATCATGTTATTGACTTATTACAGAATCATATTCATTGTTATGATATCATATATGGTTCACTTATGACATTATATTACCCGTTCTTTTGTAAATTCCATGTTAAAGAAGCGTTTTGGGTAAAATCGTTTCATTTATCGTAGGTGTTTTGACTTGTTGTTCTTGACATCATTATTACTTATATCATGATTTACTTACTTCCAGAATATAAAATATGATTTATATATCATATATATTCAGTATATATATATATATAATAGGTAGAAAAATGAAAAACACCGTTCATGGAGACGGTAGTCCGTACGTACGCATGAACGCTGTTTTCCTTTCCTTATTGTCTTGAAATGGAAGTAAGTAGATGACATACATATGTATATATATACATAAATCCAGTAGATTTATAATGTCATATATTTCATTATTATTTCTTATATATACATTATAATCATTCTTAAATGGTTAACATGGAGAATGAATCTCATCGCGTCGTGGAGACGGTATTCCGTACGTACGCACGAGCGATGATATCATTTCTATAAATATTGAATTGAATTGGAGTGGATTATACAATATATCAGAATCAATATGATGTTGTAATAACTATGTATAGTTATTCTTTACACCATTATACCCATCCATGTAAGGTGGTGGTGGAAAATAGATTACACCACGGCGTGGAGACGGTATTCCGTACGTACGCACGCGCGGTGATTTCTTTTTCTGTAGGATGGATAGATGGTGAAATAGGGTTGTTTCATACTTATATTAACATATCAGTATATGAGTGATACTGATGTTATTACTTCATAATGAAACAACCTAAGAAGAAGAAGTGGAAGAAGAAATAAAGATGAAACAATTGGTAACGGTAATTACCTCTTCTTTGAAGCGCCTCTTTGAGACCTCCTCTTAGGGCACTAAAATTGGTCTTTGAGGAAGACCAGAACCTCTAGGATGTTTCTAGGGAAGTGGAGAGGAGAAATTGGCAGGGGTTGGCCGAGCTTGAGTGCTCAAATTGGTGTGAGGAGGAAGGGGAGGAGGTGTCCTTTTATAAGGGAGGAGAGGGGCACCTTAGGAATACCTCAAAATATTATTTTATATTAAAGTTAAAATCGGTTTATAATGGTTCCAAAGGGTCTTATTTCGAAGCTAAAGTGGGGATGGGTCGAAATCCTATCAACCAATAGGATTTAGACAAGTTTAGGGTATTATTTTAACCTTATCAATTAGATTTAACTCTAAGTTAAATAATTTAACTTTTACCGTGTCTTTTTGTTTTCTTTCACTATATGGTTAATAAATTTACTATAACATGCCAAACGAACCCCAAATTGTATATTATTAATACATATATCCTTATCTAAGTCATTTGGCCGAACCTTAGATTTTTAGGAATAAAATAACAATTAATAATATAATATTTGATTTAAAAACTATTTTGTGTCAATTTTGCCACTATTTGATATATGATTTTTGTGAAAGTCATAACAGAATTATATGTTAGAAACAAGTTGCTTAAATCAACACTAATATATCATAGTAACCTAGAAAATTAGTGGAATTCATAAAAAGTCTTAAATTACATTTATTTTGGTATTTATATTATCAATTATGTCAATATTTCATTAATAAGATAATTACTGCATCATCTTTGTGTCATAAATAAATTATATTATTTGATGTCTAAAAATTACAAATAAAATACCATCATGTAGGAAATCTTTTTAGCTTTCTAATGAATATTTATAATAGAATTTATCTTATGTATAACCCCATATTAAAAATGATTTACTTATTAAACTTTGATTTTAACTATTTTAACCCTTCTTTAAATAAATTAATAATAAATGTCCTAATCTAATCCAAGTGGGCCTAAATGGTCATATTTTATTCCTAAGTTTGTTTTTGGTCGAATTACACTTTTCCAATAGAATTAGGACATGTGTTAGGGTAATATTAATATCATATTTACCCTTAGTTACCCTATTTACTATTAACCGTGGTAAAAAAAGTAAAAAGTTACTATTCACCAAAAAATTATTTTCATCTCATTGAACAACATTTTAGTCCTTGATATTAACCGTGTCTCTCGGATTTTCGAAATTCCATTCACAGAAGCGGTAAAATTAAGTTTTATGCAAAATTCAGTTTTTAACCTACCACTTAGTAGTTTCACTATTCATCAAAAATTGATGTTTTTCAGAACAATGCCAAAATTTTATCCCAAGCTATATTTCATATTCTGAATTCAAAAATGAAGTCTATTTTTCCAAATTCATAACATAAAAGTTGCATTAATTAATTTTATAATTAAATCCCGCTGTTAAAACAAATAGCGTGTTTTTAAGAAACAATATCTATCAAAAGATTGACACTTGTTTATGTCTAGTTTAAATGTGAAATTACATCCAATGACCAAAATTGTATTAAATTGTAAAAATATATTCTAAATATACTTTAAAACCACTCAAATTAATGATTTATCACTATTAATTATTTCGATTAAAAAAGTTGTTTTTTAATTATAATTTAGTAATTTTCACTATTTATCAGAATATGAAAGTTATCCGAAAGGTACCAAAATTTCACCTTAGGCTAAATTCGATACTCCGAATCCAAAAATGAAGTCCATTTTGAGAGTTAAAATTTCTAAAATTTAAAAAGTGGTTATTACTATTCATAACGGCTAGTTTTAATAATATTTTAATAGCATATCATTGTTTCGTGAAACTCAGGATTACGTACCACACACGCTATCGAGGAAGGTTGCGATTGCGTGTAATGCAAGGCAAGTCAAGGATGCATGTTGTGCAAGCTCCTTTTGGTGTAGCGTATAACACAAGACATTAGTAAAATAAGAAAGAATATTTTTCATAAAATCTCAGGCTGTTACATTCTACCCCCCTTAAAATGAATTTCGCCCTCGAAATTCTTCGGGGTTATAAATGGTTTACTATTCGAAAGTTTCTTTAATAGAAACCCACATCGTAAAAGGGAATACCAAAACTTGGCTTTAAAAACTAAAGTATGAAATGTAACGATTACCCAAATAAACTAATCACTGGGTTTCCACATAGGTGAAAATATGGATATGGAAGAGAAATCTAACCATCATGTTCTGATGGAGAGTGGTAGAGAACATGGCTATGGAAAAGCCAGTAATCACAAATCCATAGATTTGTGATGATATAAGGTACCATCTGATTCATCAGGTATAAGATCACTAGGACAACATTTTTGGTTTTCAAGATCATTTCCCTAAAGTTGAAAATTTGCTTAGAATAAATACTTACTTTATTTTGGTACAATCTCACTTTTGTTCGTGCCTTGAACAATTTCTACTTCATCTCTTAAATAAATGAAGTTGAATTTGTTATTCGTGAAGTGTTAGCAGATCATGTGATAGAATGACGGGTCATTCCATCTGTCTCAAACAAAAGGTAAGCAAAAGTTATTAATTATACATAAGTCATTCTATAGTGAGATTAATCATATATAGTTCCTAAAATGGACTTATACTTCATATATCATACTGATTAATATAATAAAACTAGTTTCTACTAAACATGGACTTCCTGTAGGTCAGTGGTAGGTGATAAAGGCCAGTCGCACTTCGGTTGTGGGTTCGATTCCTACAGCCTTGTCCGAAGCGATGGGCTGTCGCCCGTCCTGCAGGTTGTCCTTTTTATAAAACTATATTACTATAACATCCCATCAATAATATCGAAAAAACTTCTATCCTTAAACAATACTAACTTATGTCCAACATAATCCATTCCAATCTTTAGGCTTATCCATAATACTGCAGTCCATTCTCATAACATAGTGGAAACGATTACCAGAGATTTAATACCATCGTTGATCCCCATATATCATAAGATATGTTATGTTGGTCACATTCCAAACATTCAAAGGTCTTAATCTTGTACTCTCTTGAATACCCATTGAACCTTATTGAAAACACGAATTCTATTAAAAGTTAACTCTTTCCACATACCAAAATCCTCAAAATTCTATATACTAACACCATGATATCACTTAGTCCTTATATCAATCATGAGCTCATGAATACTATTAAACATTTCATTTTCTCGTCTTCATTATGCGCATATCATCTTATTTCCAAAAAATATCTCAATCACTTTGAATACCACATCAATAAATATTGCAATACTCAATGATACAACATTATTTTGGAATCCCATTACATAAACACTTAATCATTCCACCACATCGTTGTCATATTCAACATTGCCAATAGTGATCGCATGTGATTTCCCTTTGTCCTTTGCCTTCAGTGGTTGCTCATGTTGATCATCACTAACCCTTGGATTAGGGCAATTATTAGCATAATGCCCCATTTCCTTGCACTTGAAGCATTGAAGTGTTGGTGGTGCGTTCTCTGCAGTGTTTACTTTATTCACATCATTAGAAACCCTTTTTCCATTACTTCAACACTCAGCTGCTCGATGACCTTCTTTTCCACACTTAAAACATTTTCTAGTCCCTTTTATACAATCTCCACCATGCTTCTTTCCACACTTTGTGCATAAGGAAACATTCATCTTCTTTTCACCATTATTCTGAGATTTCTCCTTGAACTCCATCTTTCGTTTCTTGTCAAAACCATGAGATGGATATGTAACACCAACTTCCATTTCTACCTTGATAGCACAACGCACAATTTCTTCATAGCTACTGAAGTCTCTTATAGCTAATGCCCTTCGAAGACTTGGTTTTAAGCCACTGAAAAATCGATCAACTTTACTTTCAGGTTGGATGATAATTCCAGAAGCATACCTTGCAAGTCTTGTAAAATTTTCTTCATAGGTACCAACAGATTCATCGTCCCTTTGCTTCAGTTCAAGAAACTCTTTCTCCATCTTTGTTCGAAGAATACAAGGGAAGTACTTATTGAAAAATAAGTTCTTGAACTCGTCCCATTCCATAGACTCAATTTCATCCCTTTGCCTTGTATTCTTAATAAGATTCCACCATTGATCAGCATCTCCTTCCAAACGATACACTGCTAGGATGACTTTATCATGTTCAGAACATTGAAGAACTGAAAATATCTTTTCAGTAGTACTAATCCATTGTTCAGCAACTAATGGATCAGTAGACCCACTGAAAGAAGGTGGACGCTGCCTCATGAAGGATTCAACAGAATGTTGCTCCTTCCTTTGCTCGTTTGGAAGTCCTGCATGATTCATAGCTTGAGAAAGTTGTGTGAGCATGGCTACAAGATTTTTCATTCCAGCTCCTATATCGTTTGGTTGCTCAGGGGTACAATCATTGCATTGCCCATCACATTCCGCATTAACACGGTTCCTTCGGGTTCCAGCCATCGTCTAAAACCCCAAAAGAATTGTGTGAGAGGCAAAAATCATGCTAGGGAAAACAACATAATAAAGGGTTAGTATCCTCAATATCTAGCATCTTAGGTTAAATTCAAAGATCGTTAGCACAATTCTAGGACTATAACCTATACGTATACTTAACCTTAGAGACATCCCTAGACATACCATAGAAATATCTCTAGGGATCTCACTAAAGTTCTCGCATCCTAGCTTCCAAAGGTTGACTAAACCTTTCCTCTGATACCAACTGTAGAGACCCGAAGCTTATCGTACATGGACATTACATTACATTTGCGGAATACTTAGTACATAACAAAAACACACACACAAGGACCGTAATAGTTTAGTGTCTTTAGAAACTCGGAGTATAATCTTCTAATCGTGGGGAAAGATCTTCAACATCTCCCATAAAGATCTTCCTTTTTATTTTACCTAAAACCTTTCTTTATATCCTGGGGAAAAGAAAACATAAAATGGTGAGCTCAAATGCTCAGTAAGGGTAAACAAAGGAAATATCAATCACATAATTTTCATAAGAACATAACATTTTTGGAAATCTTAACCTGCAAAAGAGAGCATAATTTCATAACATGGGATAAATCATAGTAGTGAATTGAAATCATAACTTAAAACATTACTCATTGTGGCATACACACATAATCATAGAGAATCATTTCTTGTTAGTCAAGACTCATTGCCAAGACTATCTTAGTGGACAAAGTCCCTTTCTGAATCGAGTAATCCTCGTTTCAGTCCTGTTTCACTGAACCGGTATAACCTACCATTCCAGCCATGTATATCTCATGAGATATAAAATCTTTACCCAATGCATTGGAGGGAGATATAGGTCCCACCCATCTCTTAATGAATCCTTTCTTATGTGTGCCATAGAATCATAAATCATACATCATTGCATAACCCATGTAATAAAAATGGGATTCTTAAACAACATGACATCATAAAACCATTCATATAAGATAAAAGAATTTCATAAACATAATTCCATCACAACATAGTCAAATCAATGTAAAAATATGGATAGAAACAGAACCCTTTATTATCTTAGATGGAAAATAATTTTGATAAAACACTTGAAATGAATTCTTGAGGAAAATATCCTTTCTTCTTCAAAATCAATTTCTTTTCACAAAACATCATGCAATTTTAAAAGAAGGAGATTTTATTGAAAATAGTCATGAAATATTTTACAGGAAGCTTCATGAAAATAAGGCTTTATAAAATAGTAGAAATCCGTTCGTGCCGTATAAGTTAAAAAAAACATTCTTCGTACTTTTGTCGGAAAAGTCAAAAAGTACCTCGTACGAAAAACGACAAAAGATTCCTTTCATACGTATTACTAAAAACTCACCGAAGGGTAAAAATGGATTTAAACAATTTTAGGTGGATGGAAATAATATTACATATTGAGTAAACATGGATGTGGATGATAAAATACACCCCAGTAAATACTTACGAATAAACAATCTCGGATAAAAATGAGATTGTGATATTTCCCTTACCTTAGGTCCGAATTGCTTTGTAAGTGTCCGAACCTCCTGTATAATGATTTAAATCATGTTATTGACTTATTACAGAATCATATTCATTGTTATTATATCATATATGGTTCACTTATGACATTATATTACCCGTTCTTTTGTAAATTCCATGTTAAAGAAGCGTTTTGGGTAAAATCGTTTCATTTATCGTAGGTGTTTTGACTTGTTGTTCTTGACATCATTATTACTTATATCATGATTTACTTACTTCCAGAATATAAAATATGATTTATATATCATATATATTCAGTATATATATATATATAATAGGTAGAAAAATGAAAAACACCGTTCATGGAGACGGTAGTCCGTACGTACGCATGAACGCTGTTTTCCTTTCCTTATTGTCTTGAAATGGAAGTAAGTAGATGACATACATATGTATATATATACATAAATCCAGTAGCTTTATAATGTCATATATTTCATTATTATTTCTTATATATACATTATAATCATTCTTAAATGGTTAACATGGAGAATGAATCTCATCGCGTCGTGGAGACGGTATTCCGTACGTACGCACGAGCGATGATATCATTTCTATAAATATTGAATTGAATTGGAGTGGATTATACAATATATCAGAATCAATATGATGTTTTAATAACTATGTATAGTTATTCTTTACACCATTATACCCATCCATGTAAGGTGGTGGTGGAAAATAGATTACACCACGGCGTGGAGACGGTATTCCGTACGTACGCACGCGCAGTGATTTCTTTTTCCGTAGGATGGATAGATGGTGAAATAGGGTTGTTTCATACATATAATAACATATCAGTATATGAGTGATACTGATGTTATTACTTCATAATGAAACAACCTAAGAAGAATAAGTGGAAGAAGAAATAAAGATGAAAGAATTGGTAACGGTAATTACCTCTTCTTTGAAGTGCCTCTTTGAGACCTCCTCTTAGGGCACTAAAATTGGTCTTTGAGGAAGACCAGAACCTCTAGGATGTTGCTAGGGAAGTGGAGAGGAGAACTTGGCAGGGGTTGGCCGAGCTTGAGTGCTCAAATTGGTGTGAGGAGGAAGGGGAGGAGGTGTCCTTTTATAAGGGAGGAGAGGGGCACCTTAGGAATACCTCAAAATATTATTTTATATTAAAGTTAAAATCGGTTTATAATGGTTCCAAAGGGTCTTATTTCGAAGCTAAAGTGGGGATGGGTCGAAATCCTATCAACCAATAGGATTTAGACAAGTTTAGGGTATTATTTTAACCTTATCAATTAGATTTAACTCTAAGTTAAATAATTTAACTTTTAACGTGTCTTTTTGTTTTCTTTCACTATATGGTTAATAAACTTACTATAACATGCCAAACGAACCCCAAATTGTATATTATTAATACATATATCCTTATCTAAGTCATTTGGCCGAACATTAGATTTTTAGGAATAAAATTACAATTAATAATATAATATTTGATTTAAAAACTATTTTGTGTCAATTTTGACACTATTTGATATATGATTTTTGTGAAAGTCATAACAGAATTATATTTTCGAACCAAGTTGATTAAATCAACACTAATATATCATAGTAACCTAGAAAATTAGTGTAATTCAGAAAAAGTCTTAAATTACATTTATTTTGGTATTTATATTATCAATTATGTCAATATTTCATTAATAAGATAATTACTGCATCATCTTTGTGTCATAAATAAATTATATTATTTGATGTCTAAAAATTACAAATAAAATACCATCATGTAGGAAATCTTTTTAGATTTCTAATGAATATTTATAATCGAATTTATCTTATGTATAACCCCATATTAAAAATGATTTACTTATTAAACTTTGATTTTAACTATTTTAACCATTCTTTAAATAAATTAATAATAAATGTCCTAATCTAATCCAAGTGGGCCTAAATGGTCATATTTTATTCCTAAGTTTGTTTTTGGTCGAATTACACTTTTCCAATAGAATTAGGACATGTGTTAGGGTAATATTAAGATCATATTTACCCTTAGTTACCCTATTTACTATTAACCGTGGTAAAAAAAGTAAAAAGTTACTATTCCCCAAAAAATTATTTTCATCTCATTGAACCACATTTTAGTCCTTAATATTAACCGTGTCTCTCGGATTTTCGAAATTCCATTCACAGAAGTGGTAAAATTATGTTTTATGCAAAATTCAGTTTTTAACCTACCACTTAGTAGTTTCACTATTCATCAAAAATTGATGTTTTTCAGAACAATGCCAAAATTTTATCCCAAGCTATATTTCATATTCCGAATTCAAAAATGAAGTCTATTTTTCCAAATTCATAACATAAAAGTTGCATTAATTAATTTTATAATTAAATCCCGCTGTTAAAACAAATAGCGTGTTTTTAAGAAACAATATCTATCAAAAGATTGACACTTGTTTATGTCTAGTTTAAATGTGAAATTACATCCAATGACCAACATTGTATTAAATTGTAAAAATATATTCTAAATATACTTTAAAACCACTCAAATTAATGATTTATCACTATTAATTATTTCGATTAAAAAAGTTGTTTTTTAATTATAATTTAGTAATTTTCACTATTTATCAGAATATGAAAGTTATCCGAAAAGTACCAAAATTTCACCTTAGGCTAAATTCGATACTCCGAATCCAAAAATGAAGTCCATTTTGAGAGTTAAAATTTCTAAAATTTAAAAAGTGGTTATTACTATTCATAACGGCTAGTTTTAATAATATTTTAATAGCATATCATTTTTTCGTGAAACTCAGGATTACGTACCACACACGCTATCGAGGAAGGTTGCGATTGCGGGTAATACATGGCAAGTCAAGGGTGCGTGTTGTGCAAGCTCCTTTTGGTGTAGCGTATAACACAAGACATTAGTAAAATAAGAAAGAATATTTTTCATAAAATCTCGGGCTGTTACAAGATCTTAGTTCCAGCTATGGGATAAAAGAAAATTACCCATCTTCTGTATTCAATTAATAATCCATGTAGAACCCCTTTATTTTAGGTCCTATCCTTAGAGAGACAACTAAGAAAACAAAAGATATTACCATTACACATATGAGTCAGATCTATGTAAGGGACTCTAAAATCATGGCCAATATTGAGTCAAATATTTCTCCTGTTCATTTAATATCACCCCTATCACATTTCACACTCTTAAACTTGAATAATTTCAAATATTCATAATCTTTCTTTTATTTTTTATGGAAGAGTTTCGGATACCTGAGAACTTTTTTGCCTGACTATGTAGTATGTTCCCCTAGGTGGCCTTGCATAAAATTTTCCTACATAATGGGCATGTCATCCAAATGATTCCACTATTTGGATATACAGTACATGACCTGGATGGCCCTGTATAATACATCCCCCATAACAAGTTTATTAAAAAATTGTAAATTATTTCTTGGTAGAAGTATCTTCTGTCCCCTTCAAACTTTGATGAAGATATTATTGAACCCGTATTTAAAAGAAGTCATTTGTTGTATATTTATCTCATATCCTTTATCTTAACCTAAAAGCCTCTATGAACATGGTTTATAAATTTTCCCTCTCCATGTGTTCAAAGAATATTTAAATAACCTTAAATCATTACTAGAAGCTTACCCTCTATATTCAAGTACTTTTCTCCATAAAAGAGACTCTATGATTTTGAAAATTTGAATCCACAAAAAAATTCTTCAACTTTTAGAAATAGAATTTTTTTACCTGAGAACTCTTTTTCTTGACTATGCAGTACATTCCCCTAGGTGTCCTTGCATAATTCATCCATATAACAAGCCTATCAGCCGAACGATGCCACTACATGGAAATGTAGCACATGCCTTAGTTGAAATTACTTAATAAAACCCCCATAATACGTTTTTTCAAACAATGGTGATGTCATTATTGGAAAAGACTTCTTATAATGCCATTAGACCTTTCCCATATCACTTTTCAGATTCAGAAGCCCCTAAATCATTGTTTATAATTCTTCCTTTCCATACTTGATTATGGTAATATATTTCTAGAAAAATTACCAAGAAATTGAAGATTCATAATCCTTTGGTCAAAGCTAAAGGCCTTAAAATAAATCCCTCTAATGTTCTTATTGCATGACTTAAAATTGAACAACCTAATATCCTTGCTTCATGATTTAAAACTTCACAGAATAATGTCCATGCTACAAGACTTAAAACTGCACAACATAATGTCCTTGCTGCATTAATTAAAACTGCATAGCCTAATGTCCTTACTGCATGACTTATAACTTCACAACATAATTTCCTTGCTACATTACTTAAAACAACACAATATAATTTCCTTTCTACATGACTTTAAACTATATAGTAAAATATTATAAAGCCCCTTTCTGAAACATATACCCTCCATTATACACAAAATTTATGTAGGATTGGTTCCTCATTCATGGCTTATATTTGAACAGATGAACCCTTTTATTCTCAAATACCTTTCCCTAGAAAATCCACCCACTGTGGTCTTGAGACATCCAAATTTTAAACCCCTTTGTTTATCAATAATAAAATGTCAGAATTCTTGAGATCTCTTTTGCTTGAAAATGCAGTACGAGACCTAGGTGGACTTGGATGAGTCACCTACATAAGGGGCCTATCAGTCAAAAGATGTCACTGTTTGGCTATGCAGCACATTCCCTAGCTGTACCTACACAATACAACCCCATAATGGGTTTTTCAAATAGCGGTAACATTGTTCTCAAAGAAGAAATCTTATATTTTTATACTTCATGCTTTATATTTGGTAAACATAAAAAAATAATCATCATGACTCAAGATTCCCCTTGGAAATATCTAAGTAATATTGGGACTTTCCCCAACTATCAAGCCTTATTTGAGTTATAATCTCAAAATCCTTGGACAAAGATACTTGACCTTAAACATTAGCCTTCTTATTCCAACATTCATGAATTTAAACTTCCAACAAAAAATGAGATATAGTATTCACCAGGTTGAAAACCCATAAAGGGAAATCTAGACAAAAGTTGAGTCTTAGATCACTATACTTCCACTCTGTTGTTTTAGGAAATATTGAGAAATAAAAATTAAAAGGAACAAATCCTATTAGTTTGAAAACCTAAAAAGGAAAATATAATCAAAAGATGAATTTTACCCAATAAGGCTCCTTAATAATGAGTTTATGAAAAGGAAATGGTTTCATTGCCGGGATGAAGATGTAAATGATTATGAAAAAAATTATTTTCTTTTATAAGAAATAAAATTCCAATAGAAAAGTCCAAAAAATGGATTTTATCCATTATAAATCATAAAAGGCCATTGAAATAACTTTTAATTTTTTTGATATCCTTTTGGGATCCATCAACTTCCTATTGAAGTTCAGTTTGCTGAGTGGTATCATTATCCTCATCATGAAGATGTGCTTCCTTGGCATCTGCAATGTCCTTTTCACCCTCTTTATGGGCTTCTTCTATCAAACCCTGAAGTTGGTCAAGCTCCCCAATAACGATATCCTGATCTTGTCAAAGACGCGACATTTGAACAGTCTTCTCTTTAACTTTGCTCTTGAGTCCTATTAGCTTTGTAGTATGAGTGGAATCATCTTGGTATAATGATTCTTGGAATTCAACAGTATTGACAAACAATTTGGATTTTATCAGATCTTTTCAATGTTTCTTCTCTTGCTCCCTTTTTCAAATAGTCTCTTTCACTGTAGTATAGATTTCATGGTATTCAAAACCGCCAAATCCTAATGTAGTGAACATAGATGAAAGTCATGGAATTTATAAAGACAATTCCTCAAGAGGCACCTCAGATATTATCTTCCATATGTTCTAACATGCCTTGTGTCGTGCACGGAAAATGGTCTTCTATAGCTCCAGATCTAATTCAGAATCGCTATCATAAGGGGGAACATATTACAAGATTAATTCACTAAAAGAAGGGCCCTTTTTTATTCCTTCCCTAATAGTGGATTATTTACTTTCTAATGCTAGTTGAGTTGATGGAGAAGTTTCTCCTTCCAACCTGGCCATTGAGGCTGATAATCCTACATGATGAATTTAAATCATGATTGACTTCAAAGTAATAGAGAGAGATGACAAAATTACAATTTTGATAGCCCTTACATATCAAAAGATAGGCAGCTTGAGAAGGCTCCTCCATAAGATTTACATCCTTAGTAGTTTTTGTTGACACTTCTTGGTGTGGGATACCTTCTTGAACCTGCTCAGAGTTCCCCATATGAACCTTAGGAAGATTTTCTATTCTGAGGTTCACCTGAGCCAGTATCTCTGCAGTAGTGGGATTGACAGTGATATCAAAGCTTCCTCTAGGAAATATCATTAGAGTAGTTTCTCTAGATGGAGCTACTCGTTTCAACCTATTATGGTTAGAAAATTAGGCATGATAAGATTGATGGAACAAACAATAAAAACTCATGTCCACTTGGTTCTATATAAGGAACATCACAATTTTCTAAAGCACTGGGTATATTGACATGTTCCATTGTCTCTTAAAAATACATAAAAAGATTTATTATAGCTTCCCATGACATCAAAAGTCCCATATTAGTCTCACCGGTGAGAATATTCAAATAGGTTGGTTAATGACTCTCCTTTGACAACTTTTGACCCTGAATAGGCTCCTTAATGACAGATGTATGGTCAACATCAGTGGTCATAATATTTTCTAGTGCTTATGATGAGCATAAAATATTACATAAATTAAAGTCATTTGTTAATACACATAGTTTCTAATGAATCACTTCTAACTTACCAGAGGTATCCTCTCTCATAGTAGTAGGAATTGGAGTAGTTCTAGGAATAGATGTTGTTTCCTTTGTCCTAGATACCCTTTCGGTCAAAGGAGCTGCTTTTTTGGCATAAAATTTCACTTGACCATAAATTCCCTCCGTAGTTCCCCGAGGCTCGTCAGTAATTTCCTTAAGGGAAGAAATAGAATAAGTTCCTGTAATTACAAAAAGTTTAAAATTTTTCTATAGATAAGTCTGAAATTATTTTTGTTAGGAATGTTTACCACTGCTGATAAAACATTTAACCATAGTTTTATTTCTTTAGTGTATCTTATTATTTGTTTTATTTTCATCTATAATTGCATCAACATCTTTAAAAATAGGTATTAGAGACTGGAATCCTCCTTCTATCACATCCTCCATGGCCTGTTGGTCTAGAGATATCTCTCCCGATTCATGGGGTGATCCAACAACTCCAAGGGTAGTACCACCAGGGCTATACTGTGGCGAGGAAGCTTCATTCAACTTTACCTTAGTCAAATACAATTTAATATGGTATTTACCCTAAGTAATAATTCTCTGACTAAATTTAAATATAGAATAATAAAATAATATGAGAAAAAGAAAACTTACATCTTTAATATCGAAACAATCATGCAATTATTCATCAAATAAGGGGTTAATCCCTTCAGTGGTTCCATAATATATAATCTCTTTCACTCATTTTTTAGTAGAACTTGATATATAAGTTTCATTTATGAGAATTTACAACTCCTAGATATCAATCCTTACTTCATTAGGATTATTCTCGAATTAGATATCAGATGAAGCCCATAGATATCCTATTCCTGGAATATATAACCCTTCACATAAATTTATCCATGTGGTTTCAGCATCATAATGAATTCTTTTACATGTTTGAACCACCTTTTTCGTACATATTCAGATTACATTCTAGAAAATTGTGAAGATGATCCAAAAGTCCTAGATCTGACAGGATTCCCAATTCCTACTGTCAAAGACAGTGGGTGAGAAAATGGGACCTACTGCTCTTATGAATGACGAAGACTAGACTTTATTAATACATATTAATTCAGTGATTATGGTTTTTATCACTTGACTATGGTAGGTGGATTATATCTTGCATGTGGTCGCTTTGGTGAACTTGGAGCTTCATCATCCTCATACTCTGACTCTAATAAATTAGCCTCTGATGATGAAGAAGAACCTTCCAAATGAGAGGGTTACTTCTTACTTCCTCTCTTTATTCTAACATGAGATACTAAATTATTTAGAACCACTTCAGGGAAGGATGAAACCCAACTCTCAGCATACCAGATAGTCAATCTAATCATTTCATCAATAACAGGTAAATTAAATTCTACCTCAGTCTTCACTATAGTCGTCATAAACCATATTTGTCGAGCCACCATCAGATGTTTCCCTAATATGACATGCACTGGAGGAGATATGGTAATTTATTCTAAGAATTTTATTTGACAAGTTAATTTTTAAGGAGTGTAGGCCTTTTATATGATTTCCCCATCAATCCTATTAGCCAATACACCATCTCTTCAAGCTAGCATATATGCCCTTAACTCTAATCTGGCCATCCAATCATTAACAAATCACCTTGTAGGAAGATTCCCATAAGGGAAAATATGGAACTTTTTGAACATATTCAACATTACCTTAATGTCATAAGTTGTCAAGGACAAAGGTGAAATACTAGAGAAATCTTGATAGATGCCCAGAATGAACTTTTAAGGACCTGGATCCCACTCTTCATAGCATACATTCTGAAATTAGTAGAAATAAACCCTCATAAAACCTGGAATGGAAATTATATTATAAAAGAAGACTTCCCTCCATGAATATGAAACAAGATCCTATGGATATTCACCATAATAGGGGTAGACAACCACACTATATTCCTCTATGTCATCTGGGCCACTATAACAAAAGTTCCAGGCCTTACACCACCCTTGGGATCTTGAACAGACAAGATTCATACCCCTACTTTTCAAACTCTCCCTTATCTAATGTTATCCAGAAATTGTTTGGCACACCTCTATTTTCTACCTTCGGAAAACTTTTCAGAAGCATCCAGGTGATACCTTTCTCCTTCTCCTTTATTATTAATATTTCCATCCATTCCTCTGAGTGAATATCCCTTCTTTTATGGGACTTTGCCGTGTAAGAATTCTTGACTTGGTAAAATATTTTCAACAGCTCATGTTCCAAGGATGGTGCCTTTTTTGTGTCATTCCATGTCATATTTAGAGGAATAAATTCATCATACATATCTCCAAGGATCAAATCTCTAGAAATCTTATAGATATCACACAAAATGATTTATACTTATCCGTGTTTAAAATGGAAGGAATTTTTCTCTAGAATCCATCGACTCAACAACTTTGGCATAAAATTATCATTTCTATATACATAGGTTTTCCCAACCCATATAGCTTCATAAATTGCAGAACCTTTCAAATCATCCATAAATTCCACACATGTTTTTCACACCCAATATGCCTATATCCATGCAGTTTTAACACCCCCTCTTGGGTGAAAGTCCCAATTTTTCTTCCATCCCATTGATTAATCTATTTGAGAATCTTGAAAAATGAATGAATAATAGTGCAGTTGTAGCTCAGGTGTATATGCTTTCAAATCCAGAGTATATGGGATATAATGTATGAAATTGTCCTTGGATGTTGTCCCAACATTGATATATGTTTCCGTAATGAAAACATTGGCATGTGAGAAATTGGTATGGTCTTGAAACCAGGAAACTGGAACATAATTCATTGGATCCGGTTTGTTGGAATCCTATAGATGACCATAACTATAAAGTAGAAAATATGTACTACTTGTAAAATCTTGGTGATACTTCTTCAGATAATTTTCCAAATCCAGGAGATTAGTTTCATAGACTTCAAAGTAATCATGACCGACTATCTCCATCATATTTTCAATTGTATTGATAGATAATTCACCATCGGTTCCAATTCTTTTGGGATCCATTCTTTTAGGATCCATTAAACCTGAAAAACATATAAAAATTCATTTCCTAAGTGAGTAATTTTGAAAATTTTAGAAAAAATTAAGAAAAATTGACAAAGGCATTAAGGTGTGCAAGTGAAACTACAACACGCAAGGGTGTCTCTTATGTTTGGCGTGTAACTGCAACTGCAGAGTGAAATTGTGTCACCCCACATTCAGAAAGAAACTATAAAAAATACACACGGAAGAAGAGTGACCAATATTTTTAACAAAATCATTTGAATTAAGGGACTTACATGTGGAAATCTTGATTTTTGAGAGCCTTTGTGATTTTTTCTAAAGTGAAGGGTCTATGTATAGATGCTGAAGGCAACTTGTGTGCCACTAAATTGCATGACACTACCTTGAGAGCCACTACCTTGTGCTCCACTACCTTGCATGGCAGATCAATAGAAACTTATTAACCATTCTTCATCAATTTACCTTAGTATAAGACCCTCTTTTCATTCTGGTCCAATCCTGACGGAAGTTTTTTTTGACCCATTGTTCCATTTAATTGATGAAAAAGTAAAAAAGTGAAATAACATAGAAAAAAGAAAATAAAATACATGTAGTATTTAAATATTTTAAAAGGTTCCAAATTGAAATCGCTTGAGTTGAGCTAAATCACCATCGACACATAATAACTTTATGCACCACAAACTGGTGTGCTACCCACTTGCAAGGCCAAAATCAATTCTCCTAGGGTCTTATTATTTCCTATAAATAGACCCTTGGGGTCTTCATTTGTACAGACAAATTTCCTAGAGGCCCAATTGTTGTTCTTGTCACCCTAGTGCTTTGCCCATGTTTTTGGAAACCCACCTGGTAGTTCTTTAACACCTAAGGTGAGAGGATTAAAGGAGGATCATTGGGATTAAGCTCATTCAGTGTTTGAAATCCATAACAATTGTGCACCCAAAGCACCTAACCTATCAAAATCAAGAACACTTGTGCACCCTCCATTCCTTACATAGAAACTTGAGCGCCCAACATCTGGTAATACCTCTGAGGTCTCTTGAAGGATTGAACCAAGTTTCTACCAAGTATTATCCTCCAGGTTGTTCATCACTTAAAGTGACATTAGGTCTTCCAAGCCTACTTGCACACCCAATACCTGCATGCCAGATACTTGAGTGCCTCTCTTTGGTTCACCTCACCTATTCAGCCTCTTCGATCCTTTCATGAAGCCTGCTTCAAAGACATTCATGGAAAAGATTCTTCTTCATTGGATCCCTTATCTGAAATGGATCATGTTAAAACCTCCACCAAGAACTCCCGATTTACAAAACCATAGGGAAAGGCACACCAAATGTATTTTATTGGGATTTGTATTTCTACAGTCAAAGGTTTCCCATAATTTTCCCATTAGGAATCTATAGTTCTTGTAATGTTTGTGTAGTTTTAACTCCAAAATCACAAGGTCTCTTCTCCCAGCAATAGTTTTGAGGAGTTCTCAATTCGAGGATTAGGGTTCAGACCTTGTCTGTCCCTTGTCTTTAACCTAGATCCTCATTTACCTAGTAGGGTAGGTACTGCTCACACCTGATTTTCTTTTCGAGAAATGAAAAGTCTCACTCCTCTACCGAGAACAATTTTAGAGAATCCCTCATAGAGTAAGCCCCTAGTCTTTTGTGATGGATCCAATGAACTCCACTTATATTTCACATTTAAGGGTTCATTTCTCTACACCCTCATCCAATGTCTCCTTGGCTTCTTTCTTTATAGTCCCAACCTCTTCCATCAATAGAAGAGAAAGTGTGTGTCTTGTTGAAACTTTAACATCCAATTGTTTCTAACATCAAGAATGAATCATGTTGGATTAGATATTTTGATGATTATAACATCCGAACAATATTCCTTCTCTCTTGAACTATAATAAATATGATTCCCAACATAATTGGGATATGTAGGAAGCCTTCACCCAGGGCCTAATCTCACTAGAAATCCTCCTCAGGAGTCCAACCCTAACTCCCTTAATCAAGGAAACCCCCTTGGAATTATACCCAAATTAAGACCCCCTAAATCTCCATGAGTTAAGAAATATCTCATGGAACCTATTATAAGGGAATCCTATTTAGGAGTAAGCCCCGACCTATTACTCTAAAGGGCTATATTCCCCTGCGAGACTTACCAAAATAAATGGGATTTAATTCTTATCCAAGTGGGATACGTAGGAATCCTCCCTAAGGTTCAAACCCAACACTCTAAATCAACCCTATTATTCTTAGTCCATATTCCCAATAGGGTCTAATACAAATTGGAAACTCATATCCTTTCTAGGTTCCTTGGGATGCTTAGGCATATGTCCCACACAAAACATTGACTATGCACCTTCGACTTATATGTTCTTACCACATGACATTAAACTGTACAGTTAGGTCCTTATCACACAACCTTAAAAGGTATGATGTGTCCCATTAAGTGGCACAAAACTATGAAGGTTCTGATTCCTTTCATGAGAATATGTAGGTAGACCATTTATGTGTACAATCCCAACATCAAATCAACTTTTTTCTACCTATATGTCCATAAATTCTAGAGTTCCCCACTAAGTGGCTTAAAAAACCAGCATCATTGTAACAAAAACTGAAGAATATATAAGTAGTATATGATAGGATACTATTGATGGAGAACCTAACATATGGATATATCCATTGATGAAGAACCTAGAATACATACAGATGATTCTTAATTTCTTACATGCTAAATAATTGATTGCAATATCAAATGGAAACCTACATTATACTTGGTAAATTAATAAAGATTCATGAACATATGTTAGATCTATAATAGTTTCTTGGAGTAGGAAATAATCCCCCCCAAAAGGGTGTGATGAGCCTGAACTCCCATACTATCTACCAGTATGAGTACTTAAGTATCTTAGGTCAAACAAATCTAACAAATTCCTACCTTTGGAAAGTAGGTCCCATTATATATAGAACTATTGGATATTTCTGATTCCATAAATAAATCTTATGGAAACCATCATAAAGTAGTTATTCCTAATTATAACACAAGTTTTGGGGGAACACATGTGTTGAAAGTGGGGTATGCATTTTATTACCATGGTAGGAATGAGAGGATGTGGTTGTTGATGTGTGGTGGTTGGGCAATTATTAAATAATGGTTGGTTGTCTGAAAAAAGGAATGGATTTATGGTATTTTTGATGACTTATGTCATGTGTTGTGATGTGAGATAAGTTGTTTTTTTGGTTATGTGCAATGAGGATGTGTTATCGGTGCATGGTGGGATGGAATATGAGATTAATAATAATGGATATGATAATGGGTGGGGTCTGAATTTGAAAAGCTATGGGTTGTTAACGAAATATTGAAGATTAAAATTAATGAGAATCGATAGGATAAATGTTGAATATAACTAAATAAATATTTTCATTAAAGATGGTTAATTAATGAAATAGATAATGTGATATAGATAGTGAATAAAAAAATCAGTAAATATTAAAATGTTAATATCAAATAGGAAATATTGATATGGTTATATTTATTATGTTTGAGGAAAATTTGGTTTTTTTGTAGAGATGAAAATAGTGGATAGTGAATAATAGTCTTGATAGGGTGGTTGTTATGAGTACTAGTAGAGCTGTTTTGATGAGATATTTCTGGATGGGATTGTGCGTGGCTCTCTTTATATGATATATTTTCTTATAATTTTATAGACACACCACCTGAGTTGGATAACCTTACTGATTCCCAAATGTTTTGGGTCTAGGTATTTTCCTCAAAATCTAGTTTAGTGAGGGAATGGATGGTTGAATACTCTATTTTTCCTTATATCACATATAAATGTAGTATTAGTTTTTATGGCCTGAGGTTATGATGTATGAGTTATGATGGCTAGAAGTTATAGAGAAAATAATGAAATTTTGTGATGATATAACATGAGGTGATGATAATATGATGGAGGGTGGGATACATGGTGGGGGTCATTAATGGTTGAAGGAGGGAATAATCCTAACATCCATCTTGTTTTTAATAACCTTTTTTAATGGGGACCCAATATGCATATATGATGTGTTAATGATGTCATATGTGGTATGGGGTGTGTAATGATAATGATGTGGTTATGATTATTTTGCAATATCTGGTTATGTGGTTCTATAGAAGGGATTAGAGAACTAGTATGTTTTTCATTGGGGAGTGAGAGTGAAAAATAATTGGAAACTGGTTGAGGGGTACCTCTTTAATATATTGTTTAGATATCATGTTATTATAATTTGGATGTGATATTGTGTGAGAGAGTTTTGGAGAGGTTGGGTGATAATAGACCTAGTAGGTGAATGTTGGTTCTACTGTTAATTCACTAAAGCATTGGTATTCTTCTTCAATGTTTTATAGAGTGTTTTTGAGTAGGATCATACTAAGTAAACATGTATTATCACCCCAATATTCAAAAATATGTTTTATTGTTTTTAGGAGGGATTTATTGATCAAGATAGACATTAATAGATTGAGGCATGGAGCTTTAGAGGAGTCAATGCAATAATAGTTTTTTAGTATTTTACAATTTGAAGACATGCATTTTTTTGAAATGTTCTTTCATTATGGGAAAATGGTTTATATTTGTATATTATAGTGTTTATTAGTTGTTTTCCTTATATATATTTCTAATACTATGATGGTAATTCCTCCTATTTGAGTGATTTATACCATTGGTGATGTCGCCAACCCTTTTCCTATTAGAGGTGAGATTTGTGGGTCACTATCATCTTTACTACATGCCTACAAGGGATTTAACATGGGGTAAGACCATGATAGAGTAAATATTATGATGCAATGGATATATAAATTTCTATAGGATAATTCACTAAGAGTAAATCCTATAAAAAAAATTCAACAAGTGACTTAACAAAATTATTGAAATTAGTGATGTCATAGTGATTGAAGATGAAACTAGGAAAAGTTATGGAGTTTACATATTTGAATAAATTTGTGAAGATGATGGAGATAATGATGTAAGTTCTAGATAATGGAAAAATATTCCAAATGATGATGATTATGAAGCTAAATTAGCAGATGAGAATAGAGATGAAGAAAGTCAATTTATGTCTTAAGAAATAATGATAAGAGTTGGAGTGGACTCAAGAGAAATTAGTAGATACAAATACGATCTAATGAAAACCCAAAGAATTATAATTATAGATCATTTTAATCTATTATCATAGGTGAATCAACATAATTTGAATAGGATATAAAGGATTAATCATGGACTAAATCCATGATTGAAGATCTGGACCAAATTAAAAAAACCAAGCGTGGGAACTTATGGATAGACCAAAACACCACAATGTGATTTTTAAAAATAGTTTCCTCAAAAATAAATTTGATAAACATGGAAGAGTGTTCCAAAATAAGGTAAGACAAGTTTGTAAAGGGAATTATCAGATAAAATTAATTGATATTAAAGAAACATCAACACTAATATCAAGGTTGGAGTCAATTAGAATTTTCTTTATAGTGGATATTAAAAGTAAGTTTAAGATATATAAAATTAATGTAAAAATGAAATTTATGAATGGGGTGATGAAGGAAGAAATATATATCAAACAATTGGTATGATTTTTTTTATAAATGGTGACACAAAATTCAATAGGTTTATGAAATCCCTTTATGGCTTAAAGTAAGCACCCCATGCTTGGTATGCATGGATGGACACAAAAATGAGAATGTAAGAGTTTAAAAGAGGAGGTGTAGATCAAAATATTTATTTGAAAATATTAGATGAATAGAAACTCATGGTGATGGTGTACATGAATGAAATCATATTTTGTGATAATAAAAAATGATCTGTTGAATGTTTTATAAATATAATGTAATGAGAAATTTAAATGTAAATGATTAGATAACTACCCTACTTAATAAGGATAAAATCACATTAAAAATAAGTAAACACATTTTTATCGTAGGTTAAGTATGAAATATAATTTCTTAATATGTTTGAAATAGAAAACTAAAGGCTATTTTTGACTTCAAAAGTTATTGGAAGTAAACTTGGAAAACAAAAAGACAAGGAGACAGTGGAATCAGCATTGTATGGAAGAATTATTTTGGGTTTATTTTATAAGGACTTGGACTTAATCCTTACAGAATACTGAGTTTAAGTCATGTATTTTACTTTTTTTCATGTTGATGATCTTTTTAGGTTAAAGTTTTAGAGAATTAGGCCATAACTCATATATAACAAAACCATAAAATAAAAATTGGACACTTCTGATCAGTATCCATTTTCCAAAAATTATAAAAAAATTAAAATAAATAATGGATTATTTTTATGGAAAATCTCCATGAATTTTAACTCGACTGACTCATTTCCTTTACCCATCCTTAAACCCAGTGAAAACATCTTAAAAAAATAGGTTGAGCACAAAATCTTTGTATGGGATATAAAAAGAAAGGAAACCATTATTTTGGTAAAAGAATGAAAACTCATATAATTTTTACCTTGATCTTCAAATAAAATATTTCCACATGAATAACAAACACACAAATAAAATCAATAAAACCCATAACAAGCAGTTAAAATTCATTTAGGTGACTTAGAGAATCATATTCATAAAAACCTATCAAAACCATTTTAATGAGAATAACCATAATCACTACTTCCAAAATAATCATTACCCAATGTATTAAAGATATATAATGAAGATCATCCTTGGTATAAGCTATATTGAGCTCACCTGTGAGCTATAATGGGGTACAACCATTCATATAAGATATATTAGGCTCACCAATTTCTCACAGTCTGTAGTGCTTAACCCTTCGTATAATCTATATCGGGATCACCCATTTCTCATGAGCTATAATAGGGCATAACCCCTTTTATAAGATATATTAGGATCACCTGTGAGATATAATGGGGCTCGACCCTTCGTATTAGCTATATTGGGCTCACCAATTTCATATAATGATCAAGTACCATTTAACGAATAAAATAATTTCATCATAAAACTCATAGAAACAATAATTATTCATTTATAACTTGATATAACCCTGGAAAATAAATGTATTTAATTTCAGTGTCTTTGAAACATTTTTAACTTAGGGAAAATAAACTAGTTCCTTAACAATCTCTTCGAAACATGTTACCCAGTGGAAAAGAAACGGGTTATATAACAATATCTTTGAAAAATATTAATCCATGAAGAGAAATAAATAGGATGGTATAAATAAAAAATTACCCCATTATAGTAGAATTAACAAGAATTTTTTTTTATGTTTATGAATTGAAATATCATTAAAATATCATTAAGAACATTCTTGAGGAAGATAATCTTTAAACATTCAAAAGTGTCCCATACCACCTTGAAACATTTGAATCATAATCCCCATGAAGGAATAAAATTTAAAAGAACATTAAATAACATGATAATAAATAAATTCAAGATATTATATATAAAATGGTATGTATATACCCCTCATAAAATAATATGGGTGTACAACATCAAAAACAATGCCTCAGTGAAAAAAGATTTAGATGAAGTCCCTTACCTTTAGTCCAACCTATCATATGTGTCTTTATCTTCTTGACTAATAAATATATGTTAATTATTTAATCTCTTCAGAACCTTTTTCAAGTTTATCATTACTTTTATTTCACTTATTATAATGTTTTATACAACTACTTAAATAATTATATTTACGTCTGGTGTTTTGACCATATTCGGTTTATGTGTCAAACAAACAAAGGTTTGTTGACTATGGTCAATGAGGTATTTATATAAACATATAAAGGTTAGTAATAATAAAATAATAATCATTTTATACATAAATTATAATATTCAAACCAATCATAAAATAGTTTTATTAAAAATGTACCAACATTACAATCATGGAGTCGGTAGGCTGTATGTACCCATGAGTAACATTCCCATTTTTCATTAATCATTATGGAAAGAAGGTAAGTAAAATTTATATTTAAATAATTATAATTATATCATAAATACCATATTTTTTAATCATATATACTTATATATATAATTCTTTTGATGTAAAAATAATTACATCACTTTGATGAGGCGGTAATCCACACGTCCACGAACGAAATTTGCAATTTTTCAGTGTGTGAAAGGGTAATAAATAAAATGATATATTATATTTATAGAAATTTAATTATTTCACGAATATCATATAGATTTAATTTATATCACCTATTTTTATTAAACTCATCCTTAATACACTCTATGTAAAGTGTGAACGTATCACACTTCTTTGAGGAGGCGGTAGTCCACACATTCACAAACAATGTTATCATATTTCCACAAAATAGAAAGAATGAAGGTTTGTTTTGTATAATAATTATATGAGTAATAAGAAATTATAAATATCATATATATATATATATATATATATATATTATTTTCATCATAATGACCAACCATAAGAGGTGGTAAAGGAAAAATGGATGACATCATTTTGTGAGGTGATAGTCCTCCGTACACTAGAACAATGATTTCATTACCCATTTGATGGAAGTGTGTGTAGATGTAGGTATAAACCATAACATAAAAATATAATTATATTTGGGATAATGAGGTTATTAAATAATAATGTAATAATAATAATTTAATGGATTGAGAAATAAATAAAACAAAAGTTATCATTGAAGAATGATACCTCTTCTTTGGGTAACTCCTTTTCGTTTGCACCAAAGGTTTTAATTGGTTTTATTTATTCTAAAATTGAGGATTCTTGGTTTGTATTAGGTATTTTGGGAGATTATTTGGGTAGGTTTTGGATTATAAAGAAGGCTTGAAATTTTTAAACATAGGGGGAGAGGTGGTGGCCTTTTATAAGTGGGGGAGAGGACACACTTGGTATTTTTGAAAAGAAAGTTAGGTGTACCCATGCTTTTACCTTCCAATAGGATTCCAAAACACACTATATTAAATAATAGATTTTATATGGTAGAAATATGTCCATTATATAGGTTTTTAACAAGTGTTTAGATCATTTTCACCCTTAAGTTTAATGTCTAACCACCAAGTAAACTCATTTTTACCTTAATCACCGTAATTAATTTTAATTACTTTCACTAATATTTTTGGTAAAAAAACTAAGTTGTAATTACTAGAAATTATAAATTATGATGATTATAAATATTTAATCCATTTTTCCAAATTTTTATCACATAATTGGTATAACTAAATTTAAAATTAATCCCATAGACGAGACGAAACAATGAGTTTTTAAAGTAAAAAGGTTCAAAAGTTCAAATTGTTTTTATATCCAATTTCGATGTAAAGTTGATTAAAATTACCTATATTATATTAAATGATATAAAATTCATCTAATTATACAGTAAAAAAAAGTTAAAAATATAAATTCACACTATAAAGTATTTAGATGAAAAATCAGTTTTCAATTAAAATCTAGTATTTTTTACTATTCATCAAAAATTGAAACTTTTCAAAAAAATTCCAAAAACTAACCCAATGTAAAATTTTATATTCAAATTTTTAAAAATATTTTTATTTAAAAAAAATATAATTTATAAAATTTTCAAAATTTAGTTTTAAAATAAGTGCACCATTTTTGGGTGGTAAACTTCCTTTTAAAAATATACAGCTTTTTATACTTAAAATTAGATTCCTTTTTATATTAAGATTATAAAAATTATTGGATGAATTTAAGAAACATTTATTACTATATAAATATAAATTTTACTAATAAATTTAAATAATAGTTATTAATTTAATTTATTAATATAAAAATTCCAATCTGGTCATAAAAATAGTTTTTTTTTCATAAAAACAGATTCTTTATATTAAATTGGTATTTATTTTAATTTATAAGTAATTGGTAACCAATTAATTACTTTTATAAACATATATAAACTATAATTTAATAATTTAGTTAATATATTTCATTGTCACTAGTCCATAAACTTGGTGAAAACTATCATAAAAATATTAACAGTATATTTTTATCCAGTAAGACTTGGGCTTGTGAGTAATATATGTCATCAAAGGAACTCGATGTTGCATAAAAAAAAGATAAAATTGGTTTTGAATCTGATGAAATCTAAACTATTTATATTCTGTAAAAAAATATATTAAAATATTTAAATTAATTTAAAATAATATACTTTATAAAATATCAAGATGTTATATCCTACCATCCTTAAGATGAATTTCTCCCTTGAAATTCCTATTGATTATCAAATGATTAAAATTTCTATAATTACTTTATTGAAACCCAAATCATACAAAATATTAATATAACATACTCTTAAAATTGGAAAGTGGGAAAAATAAAGGTCACATGATGTTACACATAACTAGGATTCCACATAGGGATAACATTGGTTGGAAATTAAAAGATGGATTTAGAAGTGAAAAATAATTCCCTTGGAGTAATAGACAGTGATAGAGAACACGATCAAGAGGAAGTTAATTATGAAAAAAAACAAAATCCAAATAGGTGTAGAAAATGTCATTTATATCATCAAAAAGTATGGTAATATGATAAAATTTTATTTCAAGATAATTTTCCTAGAGTTGAAGGATTCCTTCACCATCTATACTAAGATCATAAGGAAATATACTTACTTGATGAGTATATATTCATCATTTGATAAATTTCAATAATATACTCGTCTCTTTATCCAAACAATGAGTATCTAATATGACTTTTCATGCCAGAAGCATTGCAATCAACTTCTAACAGACTGCATAATCCTTAATAGGATAACACAAAATCCATCATATCTTTAGATATCAACCAAAACCAAAAATTCTTATCACATTGTATGATAATTAAAAAATTAATGTGATAAGATAATAAATTAATATCTATAGTTAAATAGTAATACCAAAATCTAAAACTAAATCATTCCATATATATATAACCATAATGGTCTCCAATACCATTAAAATTACATCCACAAAAGTAGTGGTATTCTTCCTCAAATAACTTTAAAACATATACCTCAGACATCAATATAAACTCAATAAATATCTCCCAAGGTATTTAAATTATTTAAAATAATAAAATAGGTGTGACTAAGACATTGAGATTATGATAAACCTTCAAAAAACACCGAGCTCCTTGGAGATGTCACCACTTCACTAGATGTCCCAACATCAACTGTAGAAGTGGAAAATGATTTCACATTCCCTTTCAAATTTTGATCATGAAAATCTCCACCCTGAGTAAGTTGTTTTGTATACACAATAGAATAATGTCCCAAATAATTCAAACTAAAGAATATTACTATTGATTGGATATCTTTTTTCTCATAGTTGGATTTTTTAGGACTCTTTTCCTTACACTCATGAACCTTGTGACCAAACTTACCACATTAGAAACACTTTCCAAATCTTAAAATACATTCCCTAAAATGTATTTTACCACACTTGGTACAAGTTTTATGCTTAACTCTAAAATTATTAGTTGGTTACTTCTCCATTTCTTATACCCTTGGTCATTTATTACTCTTTTTATCTCATGGAACATAAGTGCAGAAAACTATATTTCAACTTTCTCAGCACAACAAACCATTTTTTCATAACATTAAAATTATCATGTGGCCAATGATCTTTATAATCTTGGTTTTAATATTGAGTAAAACCTATTAATTTTAATATAAATTTATCAAATAAAGTCTAACACATACATGGCCAATCATATGATGCTTTCCTCATATGAAGATATGAAATATTCATATTTTTGTGGCAATTCCAATAATTGATTCTCCATAATAAGAAAAAGAAAAATAGAGAAATATTTCTCAAGGAATATGTCCTTAAAATTTTCCAATTATATGGAATTAATAAAATCATTCTAACTAGTATTATTAATCAAATACCACCATCGACCAACTTCACCTTCAAAATGATATATGAAAAAAGTTACTCATTGATTTTCAAAACATCCCAAGACTTCAAATATATTCTCTAGGGAATTGATACACCCTTAATATACCACTAGTTTAGATGATCCATTGAATTATGGGGGTTGTTTCCTTATGCAATGATCTACTTTAGACATGTTCCTTTGTGGTATATAGGGTTCTTCTCTAGCATGGATACCACCACCATTTATAGCTTATTTCATCTGATCCATCATTGCATTTAACTACTCTATTCCAATCCTAAACATATTGAGATAATGATTTTGAAGGAAATTTTCCTTTACATTCCTTCCCAATATAGATTTTCTATTTCATTTGCTGAAAACCAATATGAAGATACATAGTTTAGATGAAGAAACATGGAAATCTTAAAATTCTATATCATTTCAACTTAACCATAAAGTAAAATATTATAAGGGCATGATATTAACTCTATATGAACCTCTAAAGTTATATAAACCTTTCCTTTGATATAAACTATAATGACTCGGCCTTAATCATTACATAATCTTGAGTTAAATTCTATAATTTTACTTTTTATTCATATAGAGGATCTTTTCAGGTTTAGAGTTTTAGATAATTAGGCCATAAATCACACATAACAAAACCATAAAATAAAATGTGGACACTTCTGATCAGTATCCATTTTTCCCATAATTATAAAACCCTTAAAATAAATCATTAATTATTTTCATTGAAAATCTCAATGACTTCCAACATAACTTACTCATTTCCCTTACCCATCATTAAACCCAGTGAAAACATTTTAAAAAATTGGTATGGACACAAAATATTGATAAGGGATATTAAAATAAAGGAAACCATTAGTTTGGTAAAAATATGAAAAATCAATAATTTTTACATTGATATTCAGGTAAAACATTTTCACATGAATAAAACACACACTATATAAATAATTAAAACCCATAGTAAGAAAGTAAAACTTCTTTATGTGACTTAGAGAATTATATTCATAAAACCCTTTCAAAACCCTTTTAATTTGAATAAATATAAGGTTGACTTACATCATTATCATTACCCAATGAATTGGATATCTATAATGGGTATCACTATTTTTATAAGCTATATTAGGATCAACCATGAGATATAATGTGGATCAACCCTTCATATAAGCTATATCAGGCTCCCCCATTTCTCAAGAGCTATAATAGGGCTCAACCCTTCATATAAGATATATCAGGATCCCCTATTTCTCATGATATATAATGAGGATCATCCGTTTTTATAAACTATATTGGGATCACTTGTGATCTATAATGGGGTTCACCCATGTTCTATAGTGGGGTTTAACCCTTCGTATAAGCTATACCAGGCTCACCTATTTTATATAATGCTCAAGTACCATTTCAAAAATAAAAAAATTTCATCATAGAAACAATCATAATTAATTTATAACCTAATAAAACCATGGAAAAGAAATGTGTTTAATGTCAACCACTTTGAAACATGATTAACCCGTGTAAAAGAAACAAGATCATTAACAATCACTTTGAAACATGATTAACCTTTGGAAAATAAATGAGTTCCATAAAAATATATTTGAAACAATATTAATCCATAAAAATAAATAATTAATATTTTAAACTTACAAAACATACCCAATGGAGTATGAGTAACAACATGGGTTGTTGATATTGATGAATGGAAATAATATTAAAAGATAATTAAGAACATTGTTGAGGAAGATAATCTTTAAACATTCCAAATTATTCCATACCACTTTGAAACATTTAATTCATAATACCCATGAAGGAATAAAATTTTAATGAACATTAAAAAATATCATAATAAATAAATTCAGGATATTATATATCAAAGGGTCTGTATATATAGCTCATAAAACAAGGTGGGTGTGTAACATAAAAAAATGCCTCAATGAAAGAAGATTGAGATAAAGTGACTTACCTTGAGTATGAATTACATGTGTGTTTATATATTCCTAAATAATAAACATATATTAATTATTTGGATACTTAATAACCTTTTTAATGTTTATAATTTCTTTTATTTCACTTATTTCAATGTTTTATATGACCACTTAAAAAATTAAGTCTATGTCGGGTGTTTTGACCATATTCAGTTTATGTGTCAAAATCAGTAAGTTTGGTTGACTATGGTCAAGGATGTCATTATATAAACATATAAAAAATAATAATCACAAAATAATAATCATGTTTATACATTAATTATACTTTTAAAACCGATCCTAAAATATAGTAATGAAAATTGAACCAATGTTACAATTATAGAGATGGTAGGCCGTACGTACGTATGAGTAACATCACCATTTTTAAACGATCATTATAGAAAGATGATAAGTAACATTTATCTTTCAAGAGTTATCATTATATAATAAATACAATATTATTTATTCATCTATAATTATATATATAATTCTTGTGATGTAAAATGAATCACATCGCTTCAAGGAGGTGATAGTCCCCATGTCCACGAACGATGTTATCACCTTTTCAGTGTGTGAAAAGGTAATAAATAAAATGATATATTATATTTACATAAAGGGAATTATGTCATTAATATAATATATATTTCATTTATATAAAATATTTTTATTAAATACATTCTTAATAAATTCCATGTAAAGTGTGAACATATCATATCGCTTTGAGGAGGAGACGTCCACACGTCCACAAATGATGTTATCATATTCCTACAAAATGGAAAGAATGAATGTATATTTTATATAATAATTAAAGAAGTAAGAACTAATTATAAATAAAATATATGTAAAGAAATATTATGCCCATCATAATTCCCAACCATAATAGGTGGTAAAGGAAAAAACGAATGACATCGTTTCGCGAGACGATAATCCACCGTACACGCAAACAATGATTTTATTACCCATTTCATGGAAGTGTGTGTAGGTGTAGGTAAAAAAATTAACATAAAAAATCTAATTATATTTAGGACACCTATTTTAATAAATATAATGGAATAAGATTAATTGAAAGGGTGGACAAATAAAAAAACAAAATTTCTTGTTAAGGAATGTTACCTCTTCTACGGGTAACTCCTTTGGGTTTTAACTAAAGGTATTACATGGTTTACCTTATCCACAAATTAAGGATTCTAGGATGTGATGAGGGATGTTGAGAGATTATTTTTTTAGGATTTGTATGATCCAAAATTATCTAGATTTTTAAAGATAGGGGGATATGTGGTGGCCTTTTATAAGTGGAGGAGAGGACAGACCTTGTATTTTTCAAAAGATAGTATGGTGTACCCACGTTTTTACCTACCAAGAGGCTTCCAAAACACACCATATTAGATACTAGAGTGTATATGGTTGGGTTATGTCTATCCAATATGTTTTTTTTACAATTTTATAGACCATTTTACCCTTAATTTTAATGTTAAACCACTACGTGAAATCGTTTCTACCTTAATCACTGTAATTTATTTTAATTACTTTCACTAATATTGTTTTACAAAAAACTAAGTGTTTATAGAGCCCTGAACCTAGTAAAACTGGATCTTATGTATAATACAATTAATTTTCATTATCACAAGGAAATTAATCCCAAAGGACCAATTAGTGTATCAATCTTGGTAAAACAGATACATACACGTGTATTTTTTTACAAATGAATTCAATAATTACAACATATTTTTTTTTCTTTTGGGGATATATTTATTACCACTTAGAATATCCTTTCAGATATTTATTATTACACTTCTTGGATTCCTAGAGAAGGAAAAAATAAGGTTCATCTCAAATTCTTAGTAAGGGTTAAGTGTTGAGGAAACATTAATTAATCAACGCGAATAGTAAATATGGAAAGGTAATAGCAGAAGACACATTCCATTTAATCAATAAAATAATAATAAAGTGAGTAAAAAATATGTAAATGTAAATAAATGAAACAAAATTCTATTTAAATAATTATATAAGGCATAATCAATATGAAAAAGCAAATAACTAAAACACATGCCATTTAATCAATGAAACGAGATTGAAATGCATCCATAGATAATGTAAAAGAAAAAATATCCTGGATAATAATAAATAAAATGAAGGAAATTTTTAATAATAAAAAAATCATGTTTTATAGGAACATGATACCTTTACTATCAAGAACAATTCTCAAGACTATTTAAATCTATGGGTATAAAAAATTTATTCTTCTTGAAAAAAAACTCAAAGGGTTTGTCGCCAACTGATTTAATCTCATTAGACTATCGATGAATTAAGGTGATTACATTAAACACTCCCCAAACCATGTATTTCTTGTAAAAAATCATTCCTATTAATTAATGAACAACATGCCATATCAAGAATCCTTATTAAATAAAAGATATGGATTTATCAATATTTAACAATGTTATAAATTAAATTTAATGAAATTAAACTTTTCTTCAGAATTGGGAAAAAAATTTAGTTTGGATAAAGTTTTGGTACTTTTCTGATAACTTTCATATTTTGATGAATAGTGAAAAATACAATATTTTAACTCAAAACAAATTTTTTAATCAAAATAATTTATTATGTTAAGTTATACATTTTAATGGTTTGGAAGCAAAAATAGATTATATCTTGACCATTTAATCCAATGCTGGTCATTGTAAGTAATTTCACATTGAAATTGGACATAAACAAGTGTCAAACTTTTGATAGTTATTATTTCTTAAAAATATGCTTTTTGGTTTCGACAATGGGAATTAATTTTAAATTAATAAATGAAATTTCTATGTTTTTAATTTGGTAAAATATACTTCATTTTTGAATTCAGAATATCAAAATTAGCTTAGGGTGAATTTTTGGTATGTTTCTGAAAACTTTCAAATTTTGATGAATAGTGAAAAACATTGCGTTATTGGTTAAAACTAACTTTTCATTTAAATAATTATTTATTTCATTTAAATTTATTTTAGGCCAAAATAGATACATAATACCTATAAAAGTTCAATGTAATTCATTACATTTATTTTATAATAAGTTTAGATATTAGAAAATTATTGAAATTTTACAGTCTTTTACCCACCTCCTAAGAGCATTTGTAAATTTGCATAAAACTTAATTTTACCGTTTCTGTGAATTTAATTTCAAAAATCTGAGAGACATGGTTGATATCATTAAGTAAAATTTAGTTCAATAAGATGAAAATAATTTTTGGTGAATATTAACTTTTTACTTTTATTTACCACGGTTAAAATTAAATAGGGTAATTAAGGGTAAGAATGATATTATTATTACCATAACACATGTCCTAATTATATTGGATAATTGTAAATCGACCAAAAAAACCTTAGGAATAAAATATTATCCTTTAGGTCCAATTGGATTAGATTAGGACATTTATTATTATTTAATTCAAAGAAGAGTTAAAAGTGTTAAATTCAAAGATTAATAATTAAACCATTTTTAATATAGAGTTACACATAGGATAAATTCTACTATGAATATTCATTATAAAGATAAAAGGATTTAGTACATAATGGTATTTTATTTATATTTTTTAGACATAAAATAATTTAATTTATTTATGACACAATGATGATGCAGTAATTACCTAATTAATGAAAGATTAAAATAATTGACATTATAAATATAAAAATAAATGTAATTTGAGACTTTTTATGAATTAAATTAATTTTATAAGTTAATATGACATATTAGGGTTTCTCATATGAATTTTTTTTGAAGTAATAATGCTGTTAAAAATATAGAAAAAAATTACCAAATAGTGTCAAAATTGACATAAAAGAGTTTTTAAAACAAATATTATATTATTAATTGGTATTCTACTCCTAAAAATATAAGGTTCATCCAAAGGTCTTAAATACTATTATATATGTCATTAATGAACAACTTTGGGTTCTCTTGGAAGTGTATAGTAAGTTTATTAACCATATAATATAAAAATACAAAGAGACATGGTAAATGTAAAACTATTTAACTAAGAGTTAATTCTAAAAGATAAAGTTAATATAGTGACTCAAACCTATATAAAACCTATGTGTTGAGTTTTTTTCGACCCATACCCACCCTAGCCTTTAAATAATTCATTTTGGAGCCATTAGAAACCGAAAATTATTTTATTATAAAATAATATTTCAAGCTTTTCCTAAGGTGTCCCTCACCCCTCTTATAAAAGGGAATTTCCCCTTCTCTCTAATTCGCACCTCCAAAGCCATTTGGCTCGGCCAAACCCTCCCAAATACCATCTAAACTATCCTAAATTAATCATAGAGGCCATCCATTATTCATAAATCCATCCTAAGGAGCCCTTTTGATTAAATCAAAAGGAAGAACCTGAAGAAGAGGTAAATATTTCATCACCTCTTTCAAGTTCCTTTCTTATTCCACTTCCTCCTTCTTTGTTGTTTACATTCTAAAATAATAACTCTAGTATCTTCTATATATTGTGATGTTATTATAAATATGGTACAATCGTATTCATTATTCTATCCATCCTATGAATAACATGTCACCATACGTGCGTACGTACGACTTACCGTCTCCACGTCGTGGTGTAGTTGTTATTTGATACATTATAATTTGGATGGGTACAATAATGATGTATAATTGATGTAAATAATGAATATAACATGATTATGATTCTTTATATATGATATAACATCCAATTATATACTATTTTAATATCAAAATAATGATATTATCGCTCGTGTGTACATACGGATTACCGTCTCCATGAACGCGATGAGATTCATTCCCCATCGTATCCATTCATGACTAATTTTCATTAGATAATTAAAAATAATGTTTAAAGACTTAATATAATTATGAACATGGATAAGATACGTCCTATCCATAACAAACATTACTTATATAACAAAGCATATAAAGGAAAATAAATCAGTTAACACCCGAAACGACGATAATACTAAGATATTATTAACAAAGCAATGTTAAAAGATCATATATGATATCATATTAATGTATATGATTATTGTATTTTTTAATAACACTTATTTCACCATTATATAGGAGGTTAAAATTCCCTCGACCAAATAAAATTACAAGGTAAGGGTTAATTTTTCAATCTCTTTATTATCCGAGGTTGTTTTTACGTAAGTATCTACTGGGTCTTCTTTATCATCCACAACCATGATTATTAAAAATGTATTCCAAAATATTTTTACTATTTACTAGAATATGTTTTAAATTCATTTATACCCATGCTTGACTTTTTATAAAATGGTTTGAAGGGAATCTTTCTGTTGTTTTCCAAATAAGGTAATTTATGACCTTTTCAACAAAATTAAGGTAAGAATGTTTTTTAACTTATACGACCGGTGCGGCTATATTATGCCATTATAACAACGTCAAATCTTTCCTTATAAGCTCATAAGAATATTTTCAAATATAAATGTTTTCTTTTATAATTACGCGACTTTTAAATGATTTCAAAATAGAAAGAGATATTTCTCTTAAAAGGTTTTTATTTCATCTATGTCAACATCCTTTGTTGGATTTTAAGTTTGTTTGAAGTTTATTTATTATGATACAAAACATCCATACTGTATTGAAGGTTTTAGGATATGATTGATTATAGATGTGTTATTTCATACCATTCATGGTTTATGGATAAAGTATCGACATTTCATATTCCAGTTTTAATACGAATGTTTATATTATGTTTAAACCTTTTCATATGAGGAATTCATTAGACTTAGTAAGTGATGGGTGGAGCCCGCTATAGCTACTCGATGCATTGGTAGGTCTCATGAGACAAAATAGTGTCTTGGAACAAGGCCTTGACAAAATCTTATTTGTATTCTTGGCACAAGGCCTTGACTATGTGGTTATGAATGTCTAGAATTATGAATTCCATCATTATGAAAGTGGCTATTGATATTTCATGGGATTATTCGACTAGTAGAATATCCATGTGAGTAAGTAAATGAAATTATTTGGATTTATATTTTCCATATTATGATGAAGTTTATGTTTAAAAGGATTTTGTTTAGTTTTATACATTGCCTTAAATGTTTATGCTTATTTAAGAAAGTTTCCTCTATATTGTTATCCTTACTGAGCATCTGCGCTCACCCCTTTCTATGTTTTATTTTTTCTAGGATGCGAAGAATTATATTATGACTGACCTGCAGGGATAGTCTTTGTGATCTCAATGTTGTCTATGGAAATAATTCAGTTTTATATTTCCATTATATGATGTAATGTAAACCTTATGAATGTATCTAGTACTTCCAAGGCTACTAAACTAATCGGTCTTTAGAGATTTGATCTTTTGTGATCATGCCAATGATACGTAATAATGCACCAAATCTGGGATTTTGGGGTCGAGGCATTATAGTTGGTAATAGAGGAAGTTTAGTACAAACCTTGGAATCTATATTTAGATAAAATCTGATTAGAGCACATTACCCTAAGATAGAATTTGAGGATTAGTATAGAAGAACTTCCTAGAATTTTGGTGTTGTAGAGATTTTGTGAGTTTTCCAAGAAATACATCTGTGTCTGGATACGATCGGGTAGAGGCGGCTCTGGAACAGATGTACCTAGGGGAAAACATGAAAACACCACTTTGAGCTAGACTCGAACAGGAACTGGTGCATAACAATAGGCCTTGCTGCACTCTTGGTTATGACACTCATGAGGGATATGATTAGGATAATTCTCATTTTCTTAAAAAATCATTATGAAGGATTTACGAGTATATAACTCCTCAAAGAAAATATTTTTATGATTATGGATTATATCCATAAACTGTTCAATTTACGTTTGGTATTTTACAAGTTTGGAATTATTCATTGCAATTCATAAACAGACCTAGTGTTTTCCATTGTATAGAAATGGCACCCAATAAAAGGAATGTGAACTCCAGCAATACGTATGATCCAAAGAGTAATAAGGATCATATCTTTCACGGTATTAAGCCAAAATTTAGAAGGAAAATAGTCTCCAATGTATTCTCAATATATGAAGAAATAATATCATGTGTTAATAAGATAAGTAAAGAATTTTCTGAGTCCTATGGCTTTGAAGGGAAGAAAGAGAATAAAAGTATGAAAGAGAGAAAGACGGATAAAGGGAAAAGGGAAAAGAAGGATTTTCCCATATGTGATAACTGTGGAAAGAATCACCTTGGAAAATGCTTGAAGGGAATAGGAGTTTGTTATAAGTGTGGAGAAAAAGGACACCAAGTATGTGATTTAAAGGGTAAGAAAAAAGTTTCAAATGTATAATACTTCATCTAAAAGTAGTTGGGACACTACGCAAATCAATGTCCAAATCATAAGAGTATACCCCAAATGCTGCTATTGGATAATTATAAAGTTATGATGATATCGAAGATGAAGAGGAATGATTATATTTCTTGCATTGTTATTAAAGTATTATGTCATTTGACTATTGTATTAATGATGTACATGTTATAAGAATTATAGAGTATGTAAGGATTATACTGCAGTACTATTTCATTAAGGACTTGAGATTGTGTGGAACTAAGAAAAGTGACTCAATAGCAGGTTAAATTTTCAAAAAATACATGGTTTAAAGAAATGTAATCCTTAATATGGTCCTCATAATGAGGTAGTGATTTTGTAATAATAGATGGTTGATTTGGATAAATTATATTGGATATTCATGACTTTCTTAGAACTGATTAATAGTTTTTTTATTTAATCATTGTTGTAATATTCAATATTTTTGGATATAAGAAATATATCCAGTATTATATAAAGGATAGGGGAGCATGAATGTAATAAATAAGGTTTTATGCTAATTTAGGGTGTTATCATGTTTTAAAATAATACATGATGAATTTGTTCACATGTTATTACGTGGAAAAAAGGATCTTCATTATGTTTAACTTCCTTATAAATTTTGGGTTGTGAGTTTGGATATAAGTATTTTGGATAAGTCTAAAGGTTGGAATGGATTAAGTTTGAAATTGGATACTATTTTTAAGGTTATTTTTGGATTTTTATAAAAAGGACAACACGCAGACTGTGTGATAACCCGTCGCATCGAACAAAGCTGTGGGAATTGAACCCAGAACCACAGTTCGATTGGGATTTATCGCATACCATTGGACTACATGAAGTCTCCAGATTGTATAATGTATTTTCTATTTTTAGAGGTTCTGATAGGTTAATTATAAATTCTTTTTTTTGAACCCTATACGAATAGTATAAATAGAATATATTTTTTATGTTCTATTATCTTTTAAAGTGAAAGATGGGTTTGTGGTATAAATTAGTTAAAGAATGGAACTCTACTTGTCAAGTATATATTTTTTTCTTCTATTATTCTCTGAAGAAATTAATTCTTAAACATTAGGTAAGGGATATTAAAACTAAAAATGTGCACTACTGGAAAATGGACCTATACCCACGGTTTTGGAAAAAACCATGGGTATAGGTCACCCTATCCCTACGGTTTTCAAAAACCGTGGGGATAGGCAGTTTTACAGAACCTATACCCACGGTTTAAGAAAACCGTGGGTATAGGGTCTCTAAAAAATGTCTATACCCAGGGTTTGGCCATAAACCGTGGGTATAGGTCAGCTCTATCCCCACGGTTTTCCCAAAACCGTGGGGATAGCCTTTGGTTAAAAACCTATACCGACGGTTTTCACAAACCGTGGGTATAGGTTTCCCGCGTTTGCGCGGGAATTTTTTTTTTCCGGGAGTTCTATACCCACGGTTCTTCCCTCTATACCCACGGTTTAAATAAATATATTTAACAAAATATATATACATATACGTAAAGTCGACATTGGGGTAGTGGTAAGGTGGTTCGTTAGCGGCTAAGAGGTCACGGGATCGAATCCGGACACCCGCTATTTTATAAAACCTATACCCACGGTTTGAAAACCGTGGGTATAGAGTATTGACACGGTGGCAAAAAACTATACCCATGGTTTGACCAAAACCATGGGTATAGGTCAGGGACCTATACCGACACCGTTCAGCCGCACGGTTCCCAGAACCGTGGGTATAGCCTATACCCACGGTTTTGGGGGTTATACCCACGGTTTTGAACCGTGGGTATAGGTCTATTTTCCAGTAGTGGTGTTATCCTATTACCTTATGTTTTGTTGAACCGATGATATTTTAAATCATCATAGATTGATGGCTTTGAGGCCCTTAATTCTATAATTATTTGTGACTGATGACCTCAATCACTCCCTATAAATATTTACATTTTCCCTCCAATTATGTGTCTTTAATTTCACTAATGTTCTCCTAATCGAGATCTTAATTTGATGGTGACTTTTTCATTCCCCTTTTCCTCATATTAAGACTAAATTTTATTAACCCAATTTTCGATGTGGGTTTTCCCACAAAGGTATTTTCTATTTTCAACATTTCATTTTTGAAGAACAATTTCAAATTGAGAGGATGCGGTTTATTGAAGTAGGGAAGAATGTAAAACCCCAAGATTTCATAGTACATTATTTCTTCATAGTAATGCAATAACTTGCACTACACGCAACACCAATTTCAAGCACACCACGACTTACTAAACTAGCCATTCAAAAGTGGTTTTGAATAGTATTAACTGAATTTTGAAATTTATATAATCCTTATAATTTTAGAATCCATATTATTAGTTTCTTAGACATAATGTAAGAACAAATTCATTTTTTTAGATAAAAGAATTATTTTTTTTAAAAAAATGCAATTTTTTCACCTTTTAATAGAGAACCTTTTTTTTCTAAAACAAATATTTAACAATGTTATATATTCAATTTAATTAAATTAAATTATTATTTAGAATCGGTACATAAAAATTTAGTTTGGATAAAGTTTTGGTACTTTTCTGATAACTTTTATATTTTGATGAATAGTGAAAAATACTATATTTTAACTAAAAACAACTTTTTTAATAAAAATAATATATAGTGTTAAATTATACATTTTAATGGTTTATAAGCATAAATAGATTATATTTTTAACATTTAATACAATTTCGGTCATTTTAAGTAATTTCACTTTGAAATTGGACATAAACAAGTGTCAATCATTTGATAGTTATTATTTCTTAAAAATACGCTTTTTCATTTTGACACTGGGAATTAATTTTAAATTAATAAATGCAATTTTTATGTTTTTAATTTGGTAAAATAGACTTCATTTTTGAATTCATAATATCGAAATTATTTTAGGGTGAATTTTTGGTATGTGTGAAAACTTTCAAATTTTGATGAATAGTGAAAAACCATGCGTTATTGGTTAAAACCGACTTTTCATTTAAATAATTATTTATTTCATTTAAATTTATATTAGATCAAAATAGATACATAATAACTATATAAGTTCATTGTAATTCATTGGAGTTATTTTATAATAAGTTTAGATATATAAATAATTTATTAAAATTTTACCGTCTTTTACCCACCTCCTAGGAGCATTTGTAAATTTGCATAAAACATAATTTTACCACTTCTGTGAATTGAATTTCAAAATTCATATAGATACGGTTGATATCAGTAAGTAAAATTTGGTTCAATAAGATGAAAATAATTTTTTGTGAATAGTAACTTTTTACTTTTATTTACCACGGTTAAAAGTAAATAGGGTAATTAAGGGTAAAAATGATATTATTATTACCCTAACACTTGTCTTAATTCTATTTGATAAGTGTAATTATAACAAAAACAACCTTAGGAACAAAATATGATCCTTTAGGTCCATTTGGATTAGATTAGGACATTTATTATTATTTAATTCAAAGAAGAGTTTAAAGTGTTAAATTCAAAGTTTAATAACTAAACCATTTTTAATATAGGGTTACACATAGGATAAATTAGACTATAAATATTCATTATAAATATAAAAATATTTCATACATAATGGTATTTTATTTATATTTTTGATATATTAAATAATTTAATTTATTTATGACACAATGATGATGCAGTAATTTTCTAATTAATGAAATATTATAATAATTGACATTATAAATATCCAACTAAATGTAATTTGATACTTTTTATGAATTCTAATATGTTTATAGGTTAATATGACATATTAGGGTTGTTAGATGAATTTTTTCGAAGTAATAATGCTGTTATGAATTTAGAAAAAACAAAATACCAAATGGTGTCAAAATTGACATAAAAGGGTTTTTAAAACAAATATTATATTATTAATTGGTATTCTATTCCTAAAAATCTAAGGTTCAGCCAAAGGGATTAAATACTATTATATATGTCATTAATTAACCTCTTGAGGTTATCTTGGAAGATAATCGTAAGTTTATTTACCATATAACATAAAAATACAAAGAGACATGGTAAATGTCGAAGTATTTAACTAAGAGTTAAATCTAAAAGATAAAGCTAATATAGTGACCCAAACCTGTCTAAAATCTATTTGTGGAGTGGTTTTCGACCCATATTGACCTTATTCTTTAAATAATTCATATTTTGAGCCATTAAAAACTTAAAAGGACTTTATTATAAAATAATATTTCTAGATTTTCCTAAGGTGCGCCTCACCCCTCTTATAAAAGGGCATTTCACCTTCTCTATAATTCACACCTAAAAATCCATTTGGATCGGCCAAACCCTACCCCAATACCCTCTCAACTATCCTACATTCATTATAGAGGCCTTCCTTTAGTCATAAAGCCAGCCTATGGATCCCTTTTTATCAAATCAAAAGGAAGAACCTGAAGAAGAGGTAAATATTTCTTCACCTCTTTCAAGTTCCTTTCTTATTCCAATTCCTCTTTCTTTGTTGTTTCCATTATAAAAAAATAGATCCAGTATCTTATATATACTGTGATTTTATTATAAATATGGTACCACCATATTCATTATTCTATCCATCCTATGAATAACATGTCACTATACATGCGTACGTACGACTTACCGTCTCCACGTCATGGTGTAGTTTTTATTCAATACATTATAATTTGGATGGGTATAATAATGTTGTATAATTGATGTAAATAATGAATATAACATGATTATGATTATTTATATATGATATACCATCCAATTATATACTATTTTAATATCAAAAAAATGATATTATCGCTCGTGCATACGTACGGATTACCGTCTCCATGAACGTGATGAGATTCATTCCCCATCGTATCCATTCAAGACTAATTTTCATTAGATGATTAAAAATAATGTTTAAAGACTTAATATCATTATTAATATTAATAAGATACATCCTATCCATAACAAACATTACTTATGTAACAAATCATATAAAGTAAAACGAATCTGTTAACACCCGAAACAACTATAATACTAAGATATTATTAACAAAGAAATGTTAAAAGATCATATATGATATCATATTAATGTATATGATTCTTGTATAATTTAATAAAAATTATTTCACCATTATACCGGAGGTTAACCTACCCTCAACCAAGTAAAATTACAAGGTAAGCGTTAATTTCACAATCTCTTTATTATCCGAGGTTGTTTTTACGTAGGTATCTACTGAGACTTCTTTATCATCCACATCCATGTTTCTTAAAAATGTATTCCAAATTTTTTTACTATTTACTAGACTATGGGTTAAAGTCATTTATACCCTTGATCGAATTTTTATAAAATGGTTTGAAGGGAATCTTTCTATCGTTTTCCAAACAAGGTACCGTATGACCTTTTCAACAAAGTTAAGGTAATTTTTTTTAACTTATACGGAGGGTGCGGCTATATTACGCCGTTATAACAACGTCAAAGCTTCCCTTACAAGTTCATAAGAATATTTTAAAATATAAATGTTTTCTTTTATAATTACATGACTTTTAAATGATTCCAAAATAGAAAAAGATATTTCTCTAAAAAGGTTTTGATTTCATCTATGTTAACATCCTTTGATAGATTTTAAGTTTCTTTGAAGTTGATTTATTATGATACAAAACGTCCATATTATATTGAATGTTTTGTGATATTCTAGACTGTGGATGTGTTATTTCATACCATTGATGGTTTATGGATAATGTGTTGACATTTCGTATGCCAGTTTTAACACGAATGTTTATGTTATGTTTAAACCTTTTCATATGAGGAATGCATTGGACTTATTAAGTGATTGGTGGAGCCTGCTATAGATACTCGATGCATCGGTAGGTCTCATGAGACAAACTAGTGTCTTGGAACGAGGCCTTGACTATGTGGTTATGAAATTATGGCATTATGCATTCCATCATTATGAAAGTGGCTATTGATATTGCATGTGATTATTCTACTAGTAGAATATCCATGTGAGTAAGTAAATTGAATTATTTTGATTTATATTTTGCCATATGATGATGTAGTTTATGTTTAAAAGGCCTTCGTTTAGTTCTATACATTGCCTTAAATGTTTATGCTTATTTAAGAATGTTTCAGCTATATTGTTATCCTTACTGAGCATCTGATCTCACCCCTTTCAATGTTTTATTTTTTCCAGGATGCGAAGAAGTATATTATGATTGACCTTCATGGATAGTCTATGGGATCTAAGTGTTTTCTATGGAAACAATGTTGTTGTATTTTTCATTTTATGATGTAATTTAATTCTTATGATTGTATCTAGTACTTCCAAGGCTAATAAACTAATCGGTATTTCGAGACTTGATCGTTTGTGATCATGAAAAGGATACATAATAATGCACTGACTCTCGGCTTCTAGGGTCGGGGTGTTACAAAAGGGATTTTGGGAAAGTTTCTAGGTCATTTTGGACCTTTGGTTTAATATTTAGTCCCTCGTTAAGCTAATATTTCTCTTATTTAGTGTAATTAATTTTAATCACTTTCACTAATATTTTTGGTCAAAAATTAATTGAACATATTATAAATTATAAATTATTCTTATTAAAAATATTTAATCCATTTTTATGAATTCCAATCATATAAGTGGTAAAAGTTATTTTAAAATTAATCCCATAGATGAGACAACAAACTTTGGGTTTGAAGTAAAAATGTTCAAATGTCTGAAATATTTATATATGAAATTTCAATTTGAAATTGATTCTAATGAACAAAATTTGATTAATTTATTTATAATTAAAATAAATAAATGTTAATTCCAAATTAAAATCAAATTTAAATATTTAAATAAATTAGATGAAAAAGTAGTTTTCAATTAAAATTTAGTATTTTTCACCGTTCATCAAAAAATGAAACTTCGCAGAAAATACCAAAAATTATCCCGAAGCTAATTTTTACATTAATATTTAAAAAATAAATTTTATTTTGAAAAATAAAATTTCTAAAATTTCTAAATTTTTTAAAATTTCCAAAATTTAGTTTTAAAATAGGTGCTCCATTAAAAGGCAACAAAAGTTCCTTTTTAGGAAAATACAATTTTTAAGTGCAAAACTAGATTTGTTTCATATATTATGATTATCCAATCTATTGAATGAATATAAAAAATATTTTAATGAATATATAATATACATATTTCATTAATATCATTAACTAATAGTAATTATGATGAAATACATTTGGCACATAATAATAGTTTTTATAAAAAATCCCTTTTATATTCAATTGGTTCTTATATCAATTTATAATTAATTTGTAACCAATGAATTCAATCATAAATATTCATATGATAATTAATCTTATTAATAATTGATAATTTATTTGATTAGTTATATCTTATTATATTAAATAATAACATTTTAATAATTTATTATTGTTTGGTAAAACTCGGTCTTTCATGTAACAAAAACTATAGAACAAAGTTGTTCTTACATGTAACTCAATCTAACTCAGTGTTGTGTGTATTAAAATCCATAGAAAATATTTATTTAAAATATTAAATATTTAGTAATGTATCATGAGGTTATATTCCTTTATATACTTGGTGTTGTGTGTCATAAACAGTATCGAATAAAAGTTACACTTTTATAGTTTTTGGGGTGTTACATTTTCTCAACCTTAAATAAATTGTGTCCTCGCAATTTAAACTCAGTCTCTATAAAAAAGGGTTTGATATATTAAAATTCCATTGTTGAAAAACTCACATAAATTTTTTTTATTAAATATCCTCTTAATAAGAGATAATTAGAAGTACAAAGGTCACATTGAATAACATATAACTAGGTTTATATGTAAGAGAACATTAGTGGAAAGTGAAAATATAGTCTTGGAGAAAAAGTGTAAATAATTATAAGTAGTTATTGAGGTAAATGATCATAAAAAATTTAATGATTAATTGAAAGTTTAGGGCCTCAAATCCATAAATCTATAATTATTGAAAAGAATATTAGTTCCACAAAAATGAAGGTATTAGGATAATTTTTTTGTTTTAATATCCTTTTCCTAAATTTTGGGTATTATTTTATTAACCAAGAATATAAATAAATTTACTTACTTGATATATTTCAATTTTATAAGAATAATTTCATCTTTTGGTTGTGTTTTATAAAATTATAATTCATCTCTTACTCCTTGAAATAAGATATCCTAAAATGAAATTTTATTTATTTATTTATTTACTTATGAAGCACTAAAATTAACTTTTTTTGGATTATAAGATTCATAAAACAAGCCTTTAAATTTGTCCATAAATATTTTAAAAAACTAATATGGTTAATAAATTAATTTCTAAACCACAAAAGTGATACTTCTGTTTCATCTTTAATATTTATTCATCAAATTGTTTATCTAAAAATAATGATATATTAACCATGACATCATGTAGGCTAGTGGTTGGTGTTAAACCCTTATCATCCTTCAGTTGTGGGTTCAATGCCTATGGACTTTATGATACTATTGGTTGTCACCCAATATAAAAGTTTTACTTTTTCTAAACTACATTAATATAATTCCTAAAATGTTTCTAAAATTATGATGGATACCCTTGAAATTTAATCATTTAATAACATTTTCTCTATAGTTTTATATACAACATTTTTTTTCTCAAATACTAATAATCTAATTTAAATATTATTACAATGTAATTGATGATAATAATAACATTAAAGGTCATCAATACCTTTAAACCCATGTCTCTAAAATGTAAACTTATTATTCCTCAAATATATTTTCCACTAAAATATATACTAAACTAATGATTTGTATTGTAATAAATTTCTTCCATAAGATACTTATTCTTGGTAGAATTCCATCACATAAAACCTACAAAGTTATGTTTAAGAATTAGAACTTATAATTGAACTTAATCTCATAATCTTGGGATAGAATCCATAAATATTAAGTCAACAAAGACATATGTGCTTCAATACTAATCCTAAAAGTCTATAATAGGGTTATGTTCACTAATCTATGTATTACTAAATCAAGTTCCCAAGGATTATACTAAACTTACATTGATACCAAATGTATCACCCCCAACCATATTAAGCCTAAAGATGGTTTTTAATACCATTACATTGACATGATTAAAAGGAAATGAATCCCAAAAGACCAATTAGTTTTTTTTTCTTGGTAAACAAGATAAACAAATGAGCCTTATTTTACAAATGAATATAATAATTACAAAATTATTATTTTTTATTTTGATGATAAATTAATCCAAACATAGCATATACTTACATATATCTCTTCGTATACTTCTTGGATTACTAGAGAGTGAAAAAAATAAGGATGAGCTCAAATGATCAATAAGGGTTATGTATAGTGGAAGTAATAATGAATAAATGAGAATAATCAATATGAAAATGTCATATATGAAGAATAATTCCATGTAATCAATAAACAAATATAGAAGTGTGTAAAAAATATGGAAAGGTAAATAAATGAAAAAACTTTCCATTTAAATAACTGGATAAGGAATAATGAATATGGTAATTAAAAAATTGAAACACATGCCATTTAATCAATGAAATGAGAATGAAATGCATCCATAGATAATATAAAAGAAAAAATATAATGGAAATTAGTGAATGAAATGAAAGTAATTCTTAATTATCAGATTTCATGTTTCCCAAGAACATGATAACTTTGTCGTCAGGACCTATTCTCCAGATAGTTTAAATCTATGGGTAGAACCCCATCTATTCTTCTTGGAAACAAAACCGAAGGGCTTGTCGCCAACTAATTTCATTCCATGAGACTACTGATGCATCAAAAGGATTAAATTAACTAGTCCCCAAACTGTGTAGTGAATTTACAAATAATTACTCATATATTGAATAATTTATTTAATTAATTAACAACATGACTTATCAAATATCTGCATTGAATGAAAGATACAAATTTACCAATAATTCCATAGATATTCAAATAATTGTTAAAGTAAACATCATATATAAAAATGGTATAGAGTTTAGGAAGTAGTAATATCAATTTCATTTGAATATGGATATTTATGATAAATTTAATTTATAATAAAAATTATTATAATGAAGTGATTGTTTCAAGAGAATGTTAAAAATCACAAGAGAAAGTGATATTGGAAAGATAACTTTTACCACTTGGTAATTTTCAAGTAAAAACTATTTGAATGAGATAGTTCAAAGTGAAACATAAAATAATATGAATATAAAATGATTCATGATATCATATATCAAATGTGGTTGTATATACACTACATAAAATAAGTAAGTGGTGAATTTGGAATTTATATCACAGATGTAAAAAGTGAGATGAAAATCCCTTACCTTGTGTTTTTTTGGGTGAATCGCCATTAACCTCATTTATAATATCTTTAATCATGTTATTAACTAATAATAGAACCTAAATCATATTTATAATAACTTATATTAACTCTTTATAATATTTTATTACCTGTTTGTTCAAAAATCTTTCATTATTTTCACTATTTCGGGTGTTACTTTCCTAGTTTTTCGAGTATGTTTTGCCTCATTATTTTTGTTCTTCTTACGTAGATCAAGATTTTGTAATATAAATAATTTAATCCATGATTTAATTGTCATATATTTTCAGTATATATGTATTTATAATAATCCATAATATTTGGAGATAAGAGATGAAATTCACCGTTCATGGAGACGGTAGGTCGTACGTATTCATGAATGCTAATTATATTTATTTTTAATATTTATTAAAACCATTATTAATACATTTTATGTAAAGTTTGAATGAATCACATCGATTTGATGAGGCATTAGTCCACACGTCCACAAAAGATGTTATCATATTTGTACAAAATGGATGGAATGAAGGTATGGTTATATAAAAAGTTAAATAAAAATAAATACATTATAAATTTAATATATATAGTATAAATACATCATTATTTCAACATTGAAAGGTGAAAAATAGAAGAACGCATGACATCAGTTGGCGAGGCGGTAGTCCACCGTACACATGAACGATGATTGTGTATCCCATTTAATGAATCTGTGTGAAAGTGTAGGAAGAAATATTATCATAAAAACTTATCAGTATATAAAACATACTAAGGTTTTTATAAAATAATTATATAAAAATAATTCAAGGGGTGGAGAAGTAAATGAAAAAAATGTGATCATTGAAGAGAGTTACCTTTTATTTAGGTAACTCCTTTTGGTTTATACTAAAAGACTCTCTTGGTTTGATTTATGACCAAAGTGAGTCTTATATTATGAGGTTAGGGAAGTTTATAGATTAGTTTTTCAGGTTTTTTATGAGAAAAAGGGCTTGAGATGTGTTATTGGTTGGGAGGGGTGAGTGTTTTCTTATAGTGGAGGAGAAGTGACATTCTTGTAAATTTTTGAAAGAGTAAATTCCACCCTTGTTTTTTCCATTTCATGTGGCTTCAATAGTAAAAAATTATATAAAATGGAGTATATGGTCTAAATATGTCCATAAAATGGATTTTTAAAAAATTTATAAGTTATTTTAGCCCTTAAGTTTATGGTTTAGTCCCTTTTTAGGCTAATTTTTCTCTTAATTTCAGTAATGAATTTTAATCACTTTCACTAATATTTTTGAAAAAAAAATAAGTTTAACATAATATAAATTATAAAGAATTTTGATTCAAAATATGTAATACATTTTTCTAAAATATAATAATATAAGTGGAATAAATTAATTTAAATTTTATCTCGTATACGGGATGACAAAACGGGCTTTTAAAATAAAAATGTTCAAAAGTTTTATTTTTTTTACATTCAATTTCAATGTGACATTTATTAAAATAATGTAAATTGGATTAAATGATGTATAATTGAACTAAATATACTTTAAACCAAATTAAAATATAATTTAACTATATAATTAAATTATATGATAAATCATTATTCAATTAAAATTCAGTATTGTTTACTATTCATCAAAAAAATGAAACTTTTGAAAAAATACAAAAAATTCACCCTAACATATTTTTGATATTTATATTTCAAAAAAGTATTTTATTTTTACATATAAAATTTATCAAATTTCCAAAATTTATTTTTAAAATAGGTTCTCCATTAAAAGGTGACAAAATTTTCTTTTTAGAAAAATACAATTTTTAATCGTAAAACAGGATTTATTCTTATCTTATCCCTATAACATATATTGGATGAATATGAAAAATATTTTATTGAATATATAATATATATTTCACTAATATCATTCACTAATAGTAAATATGATAAAACACCTTTGGCACATAATAATAGTTTTTATAAAAACATTCCTTTTATATTCAATTGGTTCTTATATTCATTTATAATCAATTGGTAACTAGTTAATTAAGTTATATATATTCATAAAATAGTTAATAATATTAATAAAATATAATTTTAACTAATAGGTTATATCTTATTATATTAAATATTAAAATTTTAATAAAATATTATTGTTCGAAAAAACTCAGTCTTGCATTTAATGTATACTACCGAACCAATTAATTCTAATGTGTAAAGAAAGATAACTCAGTATTGTGTTAATTAAAAGATATATAATAGATATATTTAAAATATTAATTATTTCATAAATTCTTAGGTGGTTATAATCTTTTCAATGTTTGGTGTTGCGTGTGATACACGCTATCGAATAAAAGTTAATCTTTTAGAATTTTTTGGGGATGTTAAAGTTATCCATACTCGAAATTATAAATTGTTATTATTAAAAATATGATATCCATTTTTCCAAATACCAATCACAGAAATATAATATTTAAATTTAAATTAATCCCATTGATGGGACAAAACGATGGGTTTTTTTAAAGTAAAAAATTTCAAAAGTTTGAAATGTTTTTATATCCATTTTAAATATAAAATTAATTTAAATGGCCTATATTAGATTAAATTATATAAAATTTATGTAAATATACTATAAAACCAATTAAAAATATAAATTTAAAATATAAATTATTTATATGGAAAATCAGTTTTTAATTAAAATTCAGTATTTTTCAGTATTCATCAAAACATGAAACTTCATAGAAAAATTCCAAAAATTCAGCCAAATTAAATTTTGATATTTCGATTTAAAAAAACAATTTTATTTTTTAAAATATAATTTATAAGATTGTCAAAATTTATTTTTAAAACAAGTGTGCTATTAAAAGGCAGTAAAACGACCTTTAAAAAATATACAACTTTTTATGCATAATATTGGATTCATTCTTATCTTAAGCCTATCAAACTTATTAGATGAATTTAAAAACTATTAATTAAATATATAAAATATAAATTTCACTAGTATCATTCACTAATAGTGATTAATTTCATATTTTATGATAAAAATTATATTCTGGTCATAAAAATAGTTTTTCATAAAAACACATCCTTTATATTCAATTGGTATTTATTTTCATCTATAATTGATTGGTAAACAATGAATTAATTTTGTAAACATGTTTAAACTATAATTTTATAATTTAGTTAATCTCATTCATTCTTACCATTCCAACAACTAGGTGAAAACTATCATAATAATATTAATAGTATATTGTTGTCTGGTAAGATTGATCTTTTGTGTAACATAAGTAATCAAAGGAACTCGATGTTGCATGTAATTTAAGATAAACTTAGTGTTGAATGTGATGTAATATAAACTATGTATTTACTTTAGTTCAATCTATTAAATAATTTAAATTAATTTAAAATAACATATTTCATAAAATCTTAGGATTTTACATATTGTATCTCATCATAATATAACAACATATCTTCTATGATACATGTCTAGAAATAAATTTCATGATTGTTTAAATAAGCACACATATTAGAAGTAAATTTCATAATTAGGCACATTCATGGAACACTAAATTATGGTTTTGTTTTAAAATAATAATAAGGTCAATATTTTGTTGTTTAATCTAAAGCTGACTGGATAGAGATATTTCAAACCTAAAATGAATGAACGATTGATTTTTCTTCTTTAGTATAAATTATGTCAGATGAATAAGAAAAAAGGAGATTGAATCTTTGAGTAAAAAAGTGGTATAGTATTTTTCAGCCACCAAATCATGTACTCAACATACATGCATTAATTAGTAGTTATAAGATCTTAGGGAAATGGTAAAACAATTATTTTTGTCTAGTGTGAAAAAAGAGTGTTATTGAGTTGATAAAGAACCATGCACAACATTCTCACACCAAAAACATCAAATTTATTATCATTTTATAAAGAATAATTTTTAGAAGAGAATTGAAAAGTTATATTTTTTGGTACTCAACATCATGTAATGGATGTATTTATAAAGCCATCGGGTAGACATTTGTTAAATAGGCAATAGTTAAACATCAATATTTATCCAATTTCTTCAAACTAAGGAGGGTTGGAAAATACCTATCACCTTGATGCATATATTTATATATTTTTTATTTTATATGTTTTTCAGGTGATTATATTATGAATTATATATGAATAAATGTATAGGAACTATTGATAGCGATGTATATAAAGTGGAGAAAAGATAATAAGTTTTATAAAGAAGAAAAAAACAAATGAAGTTATTAATGAAGGACCTTGTTAAAGGATCATTGTTAATATAAATTTTCAAAACTGAAATATAACCTAGTGGAAAAATAATGAACTATATTTAAAATATATGAATAAATTATAGTAAAAAGATACTATGTTATTTTAACCAACTACCAAGCTTATTTTATAATGGAATAAACCTTTATTTATAAGCAACAAATAATAGTAAAAAATTATTCTCCAACTCTAGATAGTTTTCATATGGTCTAATTTATCTATATGCTTTATTTCCCATGATCTAAATATCCCACCCCCTTGAATATTCTCACATGGATTGTTTGTTGATGATTTGTCTAATTCAATTAAACATTGTGTATGAGGGAATATCCATTCCCCAAGTAATGCATCTGTTTCATATAGTTTTTAATTATATAAAATTATTCGCCTTTATAAATTTATCATAGAAACTTGTGGAGATTCTTATGTTCTGGTAGTGTTAAATTTCCTATGTAATATCACGATGGATGATGAGGAGGTGTTAGCTTGAGAAAAAATCTTGGATATGAGACCACGTTGTGTTGTGATGTAGAATACATGTCATGGAAGGATATGAGCATGAATCTAGAAGTGGAATACAGTTTGAATGTGAATTGTAACTATGTTGAAGGTGAAATAATCTTGGCAATACATCATTGATGCATCTGAATATTTCAAGAAAATAGTGCATCAAAACACGGAGTACATTGCAACAAGTTTGTATAATTAGTTAGGGATTTATGTGATAATAAGGATTAATGTAACATCATATAGGATAATGAGATGATATTGAGGTGAAACCACCTCTTTAGGGTCCTTTATGGGATTCTAGTGGGATGTGAATAACAATTGCGGCCAATCTTGAGAGTACATTTAAGGGGGGAAACTTGGGGTGTTGAAGATGAGAAGAGACACCATCACTTGAGATTATTTATACAAAAATCTTGTTTCCCCTTGGTTACTCTTATATAGGATTTATAGTGGATGAGTTATTTTTACATGGTGCCTGATTTATTCTTTCATAGGTCTGGAAATCTCATATATTCTTACATGATATATTGGACACATGTTTAATCTCACACAACACTATCTCTATTCAATTTAATCATATAAAGGTATTGATTATTTCACTTATTTCAATCCTAGAATGTTCCTTTCACAATTTTAACTTATTAAACTATAAAAAAATATGAAAACAAAATTAAAAGATATGTACATTGACATTTAAAACGAAAATGATATTAAAATCACTAAAAATCATGAATTTAACATTTTCACATTAAGAATATTATTTCCTTAATAAAACTACAATATACTTATTTTCAATATTCTAATATAAAATATATATTAACTATACTAAATTATAAACTAAAAATATGGTTTAATCATTCCCCCACACTTGAATTATTCCATGTCCACAAGGAATATGCCTCAATAATTTATTCACTTTGAATATGTTTCCTTTATTATTAAAACATATATCCAATGAATGATAATTATTTAATATTTAAGTAAATATTAGTATTAAAATGAAATCACCATTTCAATTTCCATTTATTAAATATTTTTATCATACGCAACAATTTCATAAACACTTATTCATCACTATTTAATTATATTGGATAAATTCATTTAATCTTTTTTTAAGTTTAGTATTCTTCTTTCCTTCAATATCTATCTCTATATAATAAATTATACACACACTTTTTTAATACATGCGTGTAAAATTACACTTATTTGTTAAGTAGGTATAATATAGAGATGGAAATTACAAATATTAGGCATTACCCGAGGCTATTTGTGATATCCAAGGTTTAGAAGCAGGGTTTAGAAAATTGAAAAAAATTGATCTAATTATTTATTAATGACATTTTATTTACTCTCTCACACACAAAAAGTTATTTTGAAAGACTTGATGAATTTTAGTTTGGATTGCAAATTCTCATTTTACTTTAGTCCAAATGACATATAGATTTTCCATTTAATATAGATCCCTAAGGTTTTACCTATGGTTAAGAAAAAATTCACCCAAATTCAAGTTCATTTATTTGGTTCTTGATTTTAAATCTAGGTTCACTTATATTGACCCCAGGTTTTAATTTTTTCCAGTAAGTAAATATGTGTTGGTGGATGAAGTGTTGATTCTTGGAGGATTGTTATGGTATTAATTTATGGGATTGGATGTCATGTTTAAGGAATTCTCTATGTGTAAATTTTATGATTTATTGAACGATTATTTTTTGTCAAGTACTTGTGTATAATGAACATTATGAAGTGCACACTATTTATAGCATGTTTAAGAGTGATTTTTAATTTATATTCCAAAATGAAAAGGGGAATGGAAACTATTGTGTAAATAATTCCTGAAAGATACTGACGGTCAAGCTAGTCGACCCTTACCACCCTAGGAGTAGTTGGGTTATTAGTAGGGAATGTGTATGCATAGAGGAGTTCATACTAGAAACCACACATAGGTTTGGGATAGTGTTAGTGGGATAGTGGAGGTTTTCATGGCCCATGTGGCATGCTAATCATGTTTTATAGGTGTTGATCCCTTGCTGCTAGCTCAAGTGTGTTGTGGAACACATTGATTATTATGAAATCAATCATCTATCTGAGATTCTGATGTGGGACAAGATGCACTATAATAATATTCACCCATCATTTAAAAAGATGGACCTAAGGCACCAATTAATGGAAATAGAAGATAACATCATCTTCTACCTCTTTCGCACTAGGGTTATGTGGACAGTGGTCTATCCATCATTGATGAGCCACAAAGTACATGGTTGAACATACATGAACCAAATAAAAGGTTGTGTTCATGTCAGATAAGGATGAAATGATATTCCTAAGATATAGGAAAGTCTGAAGAATTTATTACGCATGATATTAATGCACTATCTTGCATGAATAGAAAACCCAAGAATGATTTCACCTATTGTAGCTGAGTATTTGGATGAAGTGAAGTTGGATTTCTTGTATAGGTATGATCTAAATATTATATTCATGTAGTTTTACTTGCATAAATATGCATGAAATGATAGAGGGTATATTGTGAGGTGCGTTTGAGAAATGATTACATAAAAAGTGAAGAATGAAAAAACCATTTTAATATTAGTGCAACGTAGCTATTTATAGAAGAAAACAACATAGTTGATTCCTTCATATATTAGTTTTTATACATATCCATTTTTTGGAAAAGAACCACATAACTGAATGAGTTCACATTTTTGATTTTCTATGTAAGAGAATTAAAGAACACAACTAATTCATTCACGTATGAATTTGTTCTACAAAACTGTTTTCTCAAAAAGATACCCACGTAAATTATTTTACATGTACTCTAACATCTCAGGTAGCTAAATCCATGAAGGAATGTTTCACACAGTCAATTGCTATGTATGGGTTTTGAGTTTATGTCACATAGTCATTTTCATTTTCTGGTGTGTTGTTTGTCAAAGTGTTAAGTTAGAATCCATATAAGTGACATGTTTTTTAGATGTAGTGTAAATAAATGGAATTAATATCTAGGTCATTGGGATATTTAAATGAGGTATTAAGATGAAATAGAACATGTAGAGTGATCATGATATTTTCGCAATCGCTCCAAATCATTAATATGCTAATAGAACAAGTATCTAATGATATCCTAAGATCATTGGTTATTCTTGACTCAGTTTTTAAATTTAGAGAATAAGCGGTGACAAAGAGAAAATATAAAAACAAAATTTTCACCATTTGGTAGGGTTGATACCATTTGAAATATCTGAGAGAGACATAGATAGTTTTTTAATATACCAGGAAACCTGTGTGATCCATTCACATGAGAGGGAATCATAGATTTTTTAGTCACCAAAAGGAAGAAGATGTAACCATGATCCATACCTAGATTTCTCAAAGAAGAGGATAGATAATCATTGTGGTTTATTCATGTGAATTCCAAAATATCTCTCCCACATTTATTGTTGATATATAGTTTTTTGTGGGAAGGTTTTAGATACCATGGGTGATCAGTGCTACACATGATAAACCTTTAATAGTTGTAAAGGTAGTTGGTATTTCAAACATATACATACTATTATGCTTGGAGAATAATATCATAGATATTGCATGCTTACTATTTTTTTAGAATTTAAGATGGAAGATTAAGATTTTGAAAGTATTATTCTTGCATAAAATAACAATGAAGAATTTATGTGCACCAATTTCACACATTTAACTGAGATTGGGACTTAATCAGAAAGAATAATTTCCCAAGAAGTGTTTCACTGAGGCAACTGATCAGACACAAGTTATCAAATATACTTGATCAGGACTAATAAGTTTTAAAGGATCATGTAGTGTACATGAGAAAGTGTGATTCAAGAAGATCATGGAGGAGATCATTGGATCATCCTACAGTTGATCAAGATAAAAGAGAAGAAATATATTTTAACTATAGGGCATAACCAGTTACTGAAGAGGATTGAGGAGAAGATTATTGTTAGGGGTATAGCCAATTAAGGTATAAGAGTAGTATTATTGATAGGTATAACCATGATCAATTAGAGTAATGAACTCTAATGACCCAATATTGACGTACTTGGATATTGCATTTTTTTTGCAGAATACTTAATGCATTACACAAATATATGTCAAAAGACCGTATTATTTTAGAATATTTGGAAACTTTGAACATAATATTCTAACTTTGTGAAATATCTTCAACATATCTCATAAATATCTTCCCCTTTTGTTTTCCTATCTAAAAAATTTATTTATATCCTAGGGAAAAGAAAACATAAAAATAGTGAGCTCAAATGATTAGTAGGGGTAATCATGGAGAACATAAAACAAAACATAAATATAAAAATGTAAAAAACATGAACATGTTTAAATATAAAAATACCGAGTCATGAAATAAATCTTGGTAGTACATAAGGCATATATCATAAAGGAACGTTAACAATGATAAAATAACATTGGAATAAAACATATAATTGTGGAAAACAAATAAACACATAATAAGATTTCCATAGTAGCCAAGACATTACTTCCAAGACCATGATAGTGTACAAATTCCATTACTGAATCCGGTTTACTTGCCGATCTATCCATGTATTACTGAACCAGATTTACCTGCCTTTCCATCATTGTATCACTAAACCGAAGTTAATTATCATTCCAGACATATCAATATTATGAGATATAAATATTTACCCAATGCATTGGAGGGAGATATTTGTCCCACCCATCTCATAATTAAATCATTCTTACATGTTCCACAAAAACATAAACCATACAACATTGCATAACCTAAGGAACAAAAAAACGGGTTTCTTAAACATCATTCCATAATTATACATATAAAATAAATGGATTTCACAAAAATAATTACATCATACACATAATTAAATAAATGTATTAATATCAATAGAAACATAACCCTGTTTCATCTTATATGGAAAATAATTTTGATAAACCACTTGAACTTAATTCTTGAGGAAAATATCATTTCTTCTTCAAAAAAGTTTTCTTTTCTCAAAATTTTGGGAAATTTTAAAAGAAAATAATTTAGCTTAAAATAAATTTGAAATCATTTAGAGGAGGCTTCATGTAAATAATGTGTTATGAAGATATAAATATCTATTCATGTTGTATAACTTAAAAAATATTATTCTCGTACTCTTTCCAGAAAAGTGAAAAGTACCTCATATGGAAAATGAAAAAAATATTCCTTCCAGTATGTTTAATAAAAATTCACCAATGGGTAAAATTGACTTTAAAAAATATTATAATAATATAAATGATATTATATATTTAGGAAACATGGACGTTGATGATAAATATACCCTAGTAAATACTTACGTACAAAAACTCTCATATAATAATGAGATTATGAAATTATCTCTTACATTAGGTCCGATATGCTTTGTATGTATCCAAACCTCCTGTATAATGATATAAATATTGTTATTGACTTATTTTAGAATCATATTCATTTTATGATATAATATATGATCATATTATCATCCGTGTGTCACCCGTTATTCGTATATTAACTGCTTTATATTATTATGCATGTTTTTTAATATAATTTCATGTTCCTCTTCTTAAATAATAGTTATATCATATTTATTCATTCCAATCATGTATATAATCATGGTTCAATGAAGATCATGTATAATTAATCACACTGCATCGTGAGACGGTAGGTCGTATGTACGTACGAGCGACGTTATCATTCACTTAATGGTTAAATGGAATGTAAATTGATGGTATATTAATTATACATAATAATTATCATGTTATAATCATTTTTAAATCTATTATACTTATCATTATACACATCCAAATTAAGTATTGTTTAATAACAAATTACACCATGACGTGGAGACGGTAAGTCGTATTCACACACGCATGGTGCTATTTTTATTTGTAGGATGGATAAAAAGAGGTATAAAGTTGTCCAATAGTTATAATAACATATAATTATTTAGAATATACTAGATTTATTATTTTAGTATAGAAAAAAAACTAAGACTAGGAAGTAGAAGAAGAAAATAATTTTGAAAGATGTGATAAAACAATTACCTCTTTGTTGAGTATCTCCTTTTGATTTGCACAAACGGTATCCTTAGGATAAATTTATGGCCAAAGTGTGGACTATAAGAGGAAGGGAGGGATGTTGTGAGATTATTTTAGAAGAATTTGAATGAACCAATGGGTCTGAGAGGTGTGATTAAGTGGGTATATGTGGTGGCCTTTTATAAGAGGGAGAAGGGGCACTTTAGAAAGGTTTTGAAATATTATTTTATTATAAATTTATTTTAGAATTATAATAACTCCAAAGTGATATAGTTATAGTATAAGATTAGGATGAGTCTATATCATCTCAACCAACAGGTTTTAGACATGTCTAGTCCATAATATTAACCTTATCATTTAGCATTAACCCTTAGTTAAATAATTTAACTCTTACCATGTCTTCTTGTATTTTCATACTATATGGTTAATATAGTTTCTATAAAATGGAAATAGAACTTCAAGTGGATAATTAATGAAATTTTTAACATTATCTAATTCATTTTTCCAAATAATATATTTTTAATACTATTATATCATTTAATAAAATAGTATTTGTTATAAAAACTCATTTATGTCAATTTTGACACTATTTAGAAATTGATTTTTGTTAAAGTCATAACAAATTTATTACTTCAAAACAAAATAATTAAATCAAAGATACTATTTCATAGTCATCCATAAAATTTTTGTATGGAATCAAAATTTTCAAATTACTTTTATTTTAATATTTATAATATAATTTATTTGGATATTTCATTAATAAGGTAATCATTGCATCATCATTTTTGTCATAAATAAATTTCTATATTTAGTGTCTAAAAATTATAAATAAAATACCATTATGTATGAAATATTTTTAAATTTATAATGACTATTTATAGTCTAAGATATCATTTATATACACCAAAATAAAAAAAATTCAGTTAGGACATACATGTTTATGTTATATTTCCCTTTTCTTTAAATTAAAAATTATAAAACTCATTATCACACCCAAGTGGCTCCATGGAGTTCTAAAATGGACCCAAGGATGATCATCGTCAACCATATCTCATCAAATAGTAGTAGGACACATGTTAGGGTAGTTATATATTAGTATAATATTGTTGTTTACCCTTATTTATATGATTTACCCTTTAACCATGGTAAATAAAAATAATTACTAAAGTTACTATTCATAATGTCAAAAAATAAAAGTTAACTATTTAAAAAATCTGTACATTATGATTCCAAATACGGAATCCATTTTTCTTAGTTCAAAATACGGATGTTTCACTAATTATTTTAAAAGTAATTCTCGTTGTCAAAACCAAAAAGCAGGTTTTTAAGAAGTAAAAACTATCTAAAGATTGTCATGTGTTTATGTACAATTTAAATATGAAATTACTTAAAATGACCAAAATTGGATTAAATTATAACAAAATAATCTAATTAAACTTTAAAACCAATTAAATATATAATCTATTTATATAAATAAATTATACGAAAATGCAGTTTTTTCACTATTCATGAAAATATGAATTTCATCAGAAAAATACCAAAATTTTAAAAAAGTTAAATTTTGATGTCCCACTTCCAAATAAGAATTTTATTATTTCAAATATAACATAAAAAAATTTCAAAAACTATATTTAAGAAGGGTTTTCCTTCAAAAGGTGGTAAAACATTATTTTTTTTGAAAAATACTTCTTTTATCTGAAAAATTGAATTTGTTCTAATATCATATCTAGAAAACATATAAGATGAATTTAAAACAATAAATTGAATATATTGCATTTATATTTCACTAATAAAATCCATAAAGTGTGATTTTATTATTTTTATAGACCCGCTTATTTTCATTTAAATAGTTTTTGAAAAGGAAGTTAATACTATTCATACCCGCCATTATAATGACCAGGTTGTAATATTTAGCTATCACTTATACTCGGTCTTGAGTGAAATTAATTCTACCAAAATAACTTGAAATTGTATATGTCACAAACCAAGAAAAGTGTTGCGTATACTGCAAGCTAATATGGTGTTGCATATAGTGCAAGCTAATCTTGGTGTAGCTTACAACATAAGACATCAAAGAAATTAAAAAGAATCTATCTCGTTAAATCTTAGGGTTTTACAAGAATACTAGTATATATAACCAATATCTTCATGAACCATTTTAATCATTGTTAATATTATATTAGGGAAACTTTGTTTGGGGGGATAACCAATAGATAAAGGGTAGGTCTTTGTAGAGAACTATGTAAATCATTGTGTTTTGTGACATTGTGTTTACAACATTATCTAAGGTACGAATAAGAAATAAATAAAGGGTGTATCAATTACTTAACTAACCAAAAATATTTAATTGAAAAGAAACAATTTGTAAAAATAAAAGGGATCACTAATCCACTCTCCCCCTCTCAGTAATATCATAGTAATGAAGGCACTACAAGTGGTATTAGAGTGAGGTTGCCTTTGTAAGATCCAATAGACTACTGAGGATGTAGAACATGAAATCATTTAATATTAGGGGTGTTCTTTTTTTCAATAGTGATAATTACCATGACTAAAAAAATAAGACAATACCATGAATCTTATCACTTGGGATGGAAGTGAAAGATGAAAAATACAATGATATTTCCTCCATATGTTGAGAATTTTCCTATTAAATTTGAAAAGAACGGGAACTTAGAGATGAATGGAAGGACTACAAATTAAATATTGATGAATTTACCAAAAAAAGGTATATAATAATGTTATGGGTTTCCGAACCTCCAAGGATATTTTGTATAAACTAAGATGTATAGATGAAGGTAATTTTAAAGTCATAGAAGCTAAGTTGAAAATATTGAGAAGCATATTTTAAGATATCAAAATGGGTGATGATTAAAGTGTTGATTAATGTTTACAATAGTAAACGATTTTGTAAGAAGCATCAAAGTATTTTGTAAAAATATAGATAACTCAACTATTGTGAAGAAACTAATGAGAAGCTTTCTAGATAGATTCAATCTAAAAAATTTATATACTAGAAGACTCAGAAGGAAAAGAAAAGGACACAAATAAAAATCATGAGATCACCTTTGATAATAAAGGATATGTCATGAAATAAGAGACATATCTTAATGGTATAAGATGAAATAAGTTGAAGACAGCTTAGATAGAAGGAAAACTGAAAACTATTGAAACATTATATGGGTAAAAAGATCATAACAAGTAAGAATCAATACTTGTTAGATAAAGTAAACAAAATATACTAAAGATATATGATTTTGAGAAGATGGTGATTAATCTAAGTAAAAATCTTGCTTATAAAGAGAAAGAATTATTTATGACACAATCAATGTGTATTAGTAATAAAAATGAGTTAAATAAAATAATATAACCCTTAACTAAAGTTATTGAGCTAAAGGGTGAATTTTCTAAAGCTTCTGAGAAGAAGGTTCTATAGAAAAGGGTTTTTTCTATACATAATGAATCTCAATATATATTTTTTGTTTATTATAGTGTATGCTTAAGAGAAAAGAATGAAATTGGATAGACCAGAAGAAAAAATATGAAAACATCCTCCATAAATAAAGAGTGGACTAATTTATGTAGAAGGTTTTCTCCTAAGAAGAAACACCCACAATATATGAAAAGATAGGTACAAAAATCATCAAAGTAGAACTATTATCAGTTTAGAAGATCAAGGTTCATAGGTTATTACTGGTTTTGTGTAGTTTTTAGTCATAAGGCTTATTCATACTGGTATAATATGTCACTACTAGAAATGAGGCATGAATCAATGGGGGGGATTCTAAGAAGATGAGATCATATTATCATAAATATAAGTATGTGACCAAGACATCATCAAAACAATCAACACAAAATATGAATGCTTGGAGGAATTTTTTGGAAGATGTGGTTAAGAAGGTCACAAATATGAGAAATGTAGAGTTATCTACCCAGGCGAGATTTATCATAATGTAAATATGAAGAGAGGATAGTTGGTGAATAAGGATACAATCACTAGTGAATTATGTGAGAATCTCAAAAAATATAATAATATTAGGAGAGAATGATTAGTTTTCTTGCTTGAAAAAACTAGATAATACTAAAAAAATATTTAAAGATCAGAAACTTACTGAAGGAAAAGGGAAGAAAGTGGTGACAACTGATGAAGTTAATAATGATAAAAAGCTATTTTTAAATGAATACTTGAAAATACCTATGTGTGAAAGGTGTGAAAAAACCATACATGAAACAAAAAATTTTATGAAAATTCTATCAATCTAAAAATAAATCATGGATAAGATTTAGAAAGATCAAAGAAATGATCCTAGTACTAGTGAGGAAGATACATCCATAAAAAAAGTTTCAATTGATGAGAAAAAATCAATCACATACTTTGAGATAACCAAGAAATAGGACACAATTCATGCTGAATCTAGGAAGAAGAAGAGGCCCATATTGATAAGAAGATCTCCATCTGAATATTATTTATGAGAAACCAAGAGGTTCCTACTTATTACCTATATATATATATATCTAACATTCAAGGAATTCATCGATATATATGATGGGTATCATTGGTGATATAAAGCTATTATATATTCACTACTTAGTAAATGTGGAATTTCTAAACAGATTTATAAAATTGGAGGTTTAAGTATTCCAATCACACATTCATCCTTAATTCCTAATTGTATTAATCATATAAATTAAGGTAGTGTTTGGTTGATGACAAGATGAGATAAATGGGATTTATTTATTTACACCAAAACCTTATTATGTGTTTATTGAAGTGTGTAGGATTTTACATTTTATTGAAAAATATGATATTTGGAAATCCCTTAAATGAGATTTTAGACTTTATGAGCATGATATGACATGCATGTTAGTTTATGGATAATATAGAGAAACTTGTTTATATCTCTATTATTTTATACACTGGTTTATCCCTTATAGACTTAGTGTGGATTAACTAAAGGCTATTTTCTAAAAAGAACCATGTGATATCATCCCTCTCTTAGAATTGTTCAAGAAATAATCTTCGAATGGAGAAGAACATGTTTTTGAGTTGAAAATGAAACGAGAAGACCCCTATTATCCTTTTCATTTAATTTTTAATCTGGGGGAGAAAGTTGGTAACATATACTGAATTTAATAATATGTGTTGATATTGAAAACAAAATACAAAGGGGGAGATTATAGATCCTAGGTTTCATCTGTTGTCAATAATATAATATGTGTTTGTGGATGAAGTGGAGAGGCTCTGAGAACTATTATGGACTTCCATGATGGAATTGGTTGTAATGATTGAGAAATTATAAAAGTATAAATGTGATGATTGATTGAACTATTCTTGAATTTTAATGACTTGTGCAGAAATAACTTTCTGAATAATATGCTATTTAAAACTTATTGAAGCATTATTTATAATTTATTTTAAAAATTAAAAAGGGAATACAAATTAATATGAAAATAATTCCTAAAGGATAGTAAAATATGGATTGGAAGTGAAGGATAATTGGGTGAACTACTTATATAAGATATTGGATAAGTATTTCTAATGGAGCATTAAAAAATATGGCCAACTAATATAGACTAAAAAAGGGGCTAGTTCACCACTACTTAGGTGGAAAATCTAGTCAAACCTTAATTTCCCTGAACCATATGGGTTATGACAGGTTCATGTTTTTTCCTAGAGGAGCATGCATTGGTAAGAACACTTGGGTTTGGGCTAGTGAGAGTGGACTGGTGTGGGTTAGTGAAACTCCTGTGGCATGCAGTGAATGTGTTGTGTGTGATGATCCCCCATTGCCATCTTGAGTGTGATGTGGCATGCATTGATTAATATGAAATCTCTCATCCATCTAGGATTATGATTTGGGAAATGATATACTGCATTACAGTTCAACCATTTGTTAAAAAGGTGAACATATGGATCCAATGAATTGAAATTATCTATGACATCATCTTCATCCTCCTTCATTCAGGGGTTCTATGGAGAATAATCTATCTTCAATTGATGAGCCAAAAATTTCATGGATGAACATAGAAAAACTAAAAAAAACCTATTTTCACATTAAAGAAGGCTGAAACGATCGTGAAATCTTGGTGATTCTAAATCATTTATTGCTCATGATATTTATGAAATATCTTGCATAAAAAAATAACCTGAATGTGATATCATCTGATGTAGATGAGTATTTGGATAAATTCATGATATATTTCTTTCATTGGTATGATCAAAATATTATATTCATGTAGTTATAATTTCTTGAATATACACTAAATTATAGAATGTAGACAATGAAGTGTGTTTGGGAAACCAATGTATGAGAAGTAAATAATGAAAGATCCATTTTGAGTTTGGTGAAATGTATCCATTTATAGAAGAAAATGACATAAATGATTAATTCACTTACACTTTTTACTATATATCCTTTTTAGGTAAAAGATCTATGTAATTGATTGATTTTACATAGTTGATTTGATACATAAGGGAATTGAAGCATATTTTTTATTTATTCACATATGTGTTCGTACAATATATTCATTTTTCATAAGAGATCGATGTAGAATATTTTTCATGTACTTAAACATCCCACATATCCCAATTCATTAAGAAAGGTTTAACATAGTCAATTTTTACATAAGGGTTTTGAGTTTATTCCACATGGCTATTTGTAGTTTGAAGTGGGCTGTTTTCAAAGAGATAAGTTTAGATCTTCAGAATTGATGGGCTTTTTAGATTCAACATGAATAAAAACAATTAATATCATAGTCACCAAAATATTGAGTTGATATATTAATTTTAAATTGATCATGTGGAGTGATCACAATATTTCCATTACCACTCCAGCACATGAAGATGTTTATATAACAAGTATTCAATGATATCCCAAGATCACTGGGATGTCAGAACATGGTTTTTGAATTTGGAGAATAAGTGGTGATAAATAGAACATATAAAAACATTTTTTCACTATAAGATAGTGATACTTCCATTTTAAAAATATAATATAGAGATATTTATTCGGTGCACTAGTAAACCCATGCGATCCATTCACATGAGAGGAACCCATAAACTATATTTGGATATGTGAAGGAAGAAGTGGTATCTAGGATCCATACATAGATTTGATAAAAAAGAAGATATAATATCATCTTGGTTTATTCATGTGAAGCGAAAAAGATCTTACACATGATTCTTAGTGATATTCGGTTTTTTTGAAGGTTTCAGATACAATGGGAAATTAAGGCTACACATGAAGAAACTTGAAGGTACTCAAAGGTAGTTGGACTTTCAAATATATATATATATAGTCATGCATGGAGAAGAAGAAATGAGATATTTCATTATTACCATGAGTTAATAATTCAAGAAGGAATATTTAGGTTATGAAAGTATTATTATTGCATAAAATAATACTGAAGAATCTGTATGCACCAATTTCACACATTTAATTGATCTTGGGACTTCAGTAGAAGGAATAAATTCCCGATCAATACTATAATAAGGAAACTGATCAGACATAGGTGATCAGCTATACTTGAGAAAGGCTAATAATTTGAAAAGGATATTGAAGTGCACATGAGAAAGTGTGATACAACAAGATCATGGGGGAAGATCAAGATATCATTATAAAGTGGATCAAGAAAAAAGAGAAGAAGGAGCCTGTGACCTAGGGGTATAAGTAGCTTCTAAAGAGGCTTTAGGAGAAGAATATAGATATAGGAAGGGAATAACCAACCGTTGAAGAGGAGCTGGATTGTTGGGGGGTTATAACTTGGATCAAATTGAATAAAAACTATTCGGGTGTGTAACCTATTACTTCCTAAACCATTGTAATCATTAATAATATTATAATAGATAATCCATGTTTAGGGGACTAACCAACATAGAAAAAGTAGGCCTTTATACCAAACCTTTTAAATCCTTGTGTTACATGCCATTGTATTTACAACATTATTAAAAGTATGGCTAAGAGACATAATAAGAGTAGATCTAGGTATTAACTATTCATAGAGGTTGAATTGAAAAGAAACAATTTGTAAAAACTAAAGGGATCACTGATTCATCCCCTCTCCCTCCCAGTGATCTTAGATTGATATCAGCACTACAACTTAAAACTTTTTCTAATTTAAATTTATTTTCCAATTTTCAAAAAATGTGTTCTATGTTTTATTAAAAAGAATCATGTCTCCTAGTGAGAAATTAAGTAAAAAATGTATTCAAGTTTTAGAAAATCACTCACACCCATTTATTGATATAAAAATAATTGAAGGAATAAAACATACACATGAAAGCTATAATAAGTTGAAAATACCCCCACTTGAAATTCACTACCCACTTTAAATAATTCAAACTCAAATTATGGTTAATTGAAAAACTATAGAACAGAGAGATAATACCTTTTTATTTACACTAGTTTCGTGAGTTATTCTTTTTACTCACTAGTTTCTACAACCTATAACTGGAAATAAAAACACATGATAAGTTTTTTCAAAGAAAAAGAAAATTGAAAAAGAAAAAAAGAAAAAATTCCATCATTTATACCCTTAGGTGAGTACTAGGTTTATATTATTCAAGTTAAGAAGTACCCTTTGATTAACCCCAGTTTTAAGATGGATGAGGCTTATGTGATGTAAACCACAACATATTATATTTCCCAATATCCATAAGTGGATACTTGGAGTAAAGAGTCCCTAAAAAAAGGAAAAAATCATCCCACCTATAGAATAAAAGAAGTAAAGAAGTTTTATAAAGGTGGAGGGAAGATAAGGAAAGAGAACAACTTATTTATTAATTCCAAAAATAGAATATGATTTTGAAATTATTAAGGAGGGAAATACTTTACTTCATTCTATTATCCTTATTCCCCTCCAACCACTTCCTTGGTGGTTTCTTTTTTAAATTTTCATTCCAACTTATCCTCATGGTGAATTATTCTTTATATTATTCATCACTTCCTAGGGATAAGAATGGATTGGTCAATTATGTATTTAAATCTTTATGGTATTTTTAATTTAATGAAACTAGTGAAAAATTTAAAAAAAATGAATCCAAAAGAAGATAAACTCCCTTTAGTGGTGTGTCCATGAGCTATTTATCTCTTTGTAATTCCTCTGGTAGGTAGTTTTTGATTAGTGGGAGATAATTTTTTTACAAATAAAATTCTAACCATTCAATTCCATTATCAAATGTGGGAGGGTGGAGAGACTATTCTTATTAATTGTTCTCTTATTGATGAATATCTAGGAATTAGTATAATAATTCAAAAAGTTATTGGGACAAGGATTCTATAAATGGTTATTTAAGGTCTTCCTTGAGATCCTTGATGAGTTCTTTAAACATGAATTCTATGAAATGTGAGCATTGGAATCCCATCTCTTTTCTACAAAATTACAAATAATTTCTTCCATAGGAGTGGACAAGTCCAACATATATGCCAATTTTTTTATTTTTTATTTTCAATTTTAAAAAATAAAAATATTAAAAAATTAAAAATAAATATGATTAACCCACTCCAATATTTAAAAAAGATGCTAAATTGATAAAGGACCTTAATGAAGGGTCCTTATCAATAGAAATTTGTAAACCTGAAATGCATCATAGTGGGTTGACTAGGTTCATCTCACTTGTGAATATTTTTCTAGCCACTGACTATTCTTATATCACTTATTATTATTTTTATTGTTTTTAATATTTTTGAAAAAAGGGATGGTTGATGGTTTGTGTGGTATAAGTTAAATTTATGAAATTAAGAGAAAGAAATAAATGGAATCTAAAAAGTTTTTATAAGGAAGAAGAGTGATCCCTATGTTCAGCCATATAATCCTTTATTTTATAAAATGGAAGTTTTAATTTCATATGATAACTAATTATATATCATTATAAGACAACCATCCCCTATTTAGTTTTTGTTAACCGATGCACTTTGGAGACCTCTTAGGTACACTAAACCTCACCACCTCCATGGCATTAAGTGATGATCATGACATGACCATTGGTGAACCAACACTCTCCACACCATCCCAAAATACATCATTCAATTCTTAGTCCACATCATTCTAACAATTGTGAGTTGAAACAAGATAAGGGATGGATTTGTGATTTAGAAGGGGAAGGAATAAAGAAAATATAATGTTGTGAATAAATGGGAAACCACCTCAATAAACTAAAAAAATAACTCTCTATTTTTGAAAATGAAACAAAACATAATTTAAACAAATAAAATGGATTTTGGAAACCATGAAACTCTTATGGGGATCACCCCTTCAGGATAGTAACTCATCACCATGATAATTGAATAGGTATACTTATGGAATAAGCATAAACACATAATAAAAAATAGGATAATAAGAGAGAATTGTATTTGAAATACTAAAAAAACATAGTAAAAATAACATATACTACTTTGAAGTGTCAAAATTCATTTATAACACCCTCAGCCAATATTTATAAGAAACTAAGCGCACTATAGAATTATTCTCTAGCTTCATATGATTTCCATGTGGCCTAATTCATCTATAAGTTTCAGGGACCATGATCTAAATATTCAATTCACCCTTAATTATTTCTGAATGGATTATTTGTTGAGTCATTGCCCAATTTGGTTAAATAATGTGTACATAGGAATATCTATGGTCACCCCCAGTCATCCATATGTGCTAAATAGTTTCTAATTATGATTTATGATCAAAATGGTTTTATTTTATTATCTTTTTGAAATGTATCATCAAATATTATGGAGGAACTGACATTGTGGTATCATCAACCTTCTAATGTAATCTCATAGTGGATAATGACAAGGAATTTTAATGAGAATGTATTATTGGGTTTGGGACTAGGTTACATTGATGGGATAATGGAATATCATTGAAGTATATGAGCATGGATTTAGGAGTTGATAAAAATTAGAGTGAGGCATTAATCTATACTGGATAAAGTGTTTGCTTTTAATTTATAAGGTGTGGAAACCAGCTGAAAAACCTATCATTACAATGATGACTATATTATGAAGAGTTTTTATAGTACACTGGGGATTTATGCGACATTGATGATTAACATAACATCATAGAGGATCACATGATGACATTGAAGTATAAACACCTCCTAAGGATCCTTCATGGGATGTTATTGGGATGAAAAATGACAACTATGGCCAGGATTGAGAGTGAGTTGGAGGGGGAACACTTGGTGTATTAAATATGAGTAGTGGAACCATCCCTTAAGAATAAATACACATCGATTGAGCTTCCCCTTAGTTGTTATTATATAGTATTTGTAGTGGATTAGTTATTTTTACACAATGCCTGATTTATTATTCTACAGGTCTGAATATCCTAATTTATTCTTATGTGATGAATTTTCAACATGTTGAATTGGACTCAACCAAATATTTATTCAATTTAATCATACATAAGTATTGAATTTTTTATTTATTTATATGAAAATATTATCTTTTCATAGACATTATACAAGAATTCTAGTGGAGGTCGATGTTTCAAACACTCTAGTGGAAGAAGTGGTACTTACCACAAGGTATGATAACATAAATTTAAATATCCAGTATGAGAGGAAACCAAAGTTTTGTTTGATTTTATTTCTCTTTGGGTGCCTCTTATCTAAATGTAACAAAATCAAAGAGTGCACATTTTGCAACATGAAGGGGAATGATACCTTTAGTTGTAGAAAGAATAAGGGTAAGGAAAAAATTCCACCTATTGAGGATAATGGGATCATTATCGTTTTCCCATCTAAATTGAACATGTATGGGAATGGATCAATGAAAATTGACTCTATAGAATGAAATCCTGAAAAATATGATAATTCATCTTCACCCACTGATGGTACTCACATTAATATTAATATGGAGGTGCAAGATAAAGATAAAATGAAGACTTACCCACTGGATCATGACCAATCTCAAGCTACTACTGAGATGATTTTGAACCCCCTACTGAACCAACATGATCAAATTTTACACATCAGTTCTATTAAGCATCTATATAATATTATGGATACAAGAAAAACTTCAATCTAATAATGTCGTGTAAAAAAATACCGTAGGTACCACCCATGGTATTGATCAAATTGATTAGAAATATCCTATAGGTATGCCTGTTTATGGTTCTATAAGGACCCTACCTAAGGGTGGATCTCAAGATAAAGTTACATGGGCTGCCTATATAAAGGTAACCTCTCAAGATCTTATGGATACCCACCTTGAAAGTAACATGGACAAGGCCATGTTAGCAGCTAGCCCTCTTATTCATATGAAGAAAGGTATAAGTTAATTACCAAATTAGGGAGGCTCAGTGCACCTTAACACACATGATTCAATAGTAGATAATGTGAGGATGGGTAAGGATAAAGGGATCCCACAAATGAACTCTAGATAACCACTGGAATCCTCTTTTGATTCACTGCTGCCTCCATAGGAAAACCTATCACCAAAGGTGGAAATTAATCGAATGCAGTTTGGGAATGTTGATCAAGAAGGAGACCAATAGGATCAAAATAATGGAATTAATTACATAGATGGGGAATTATAATAGGTCCCTACCTCCAAGAATTCCAAGAGGAAAGTCTCTACAAAATAATCTAGTGAACATGTACATCTTGTGAATAAATTCACTTCATTGAATGGTATATTTTTTCAAATGAGGTTGAAGACACACAAATCTATGAGAATACTGGGGATACTCCAATTGAGGAAAAATGATAAATATCTCTTAAAGGAATTCATAGGGGACTCAACTCCAAATAACAGCTCAAATTTAGGGAAAAATAAAAACAAAGGAAAGAAAATGAAATTCCAAAGTAAAATGGAACAGAAAGGGGGGACTTAGACAAGGGGAGAGACCCTTAAAAATGAAGATATTTTATTATAATTTCTATAGGCTAGGGAATTCACTAACAGTCAAAGCCCTTAGGCACATCATCACTTTCCACAAACCCATGCTTGTTGGTATTGCTGAACCGAATATTTTATTTGAAAACTGGAAAGATTTCAAATGGTAATATCTTTTCTATAAATTTGTTTCACAAAATTTACATACTTACAGCATGGACCACCTATGGTCCCTCAAACATGAAATAATAAGTGTTACTATATAATGCAAGAAATATCAGAGCATCATAGTCTCAAGTAATACATTAGGTTGTGATCTTTCAATTTCATTTGGGTATGCCTCCTCATCCTATATTATAAAGATAGAAATTTGGAAATAAATTGTTGTAGTCTATGAAGATATAGATCATAAATGGGTGGTTCTTGTGGACTTCAATGCTATCATGACACCTGAGGATAAAAATGGATCTAATTTAATTAGATTGCTTCTATGGGATTATCTTATTTCATTGATCAATGACACATTGTTGAGGTACAAATTATAGGAGTTGATTTCACTTAGGGTAGATAAAAATTTAATGGAAGACAATCAAGAAAACTTGATAGATAATTTTTTCAAATAGATGATAGAAATGCTGAAACTAGATTCTTAGGCTGTACTTTACCAAAGCACCACTCAGATCATAATCCCATTCTTGTGGAAGTCTCAATTTTTTTGATAAGATTGAATTCCATTCCATTAAGATTAAATAATGGATGGATTGTGAATCATGGGGGTAGAGAAACTTTGTTAGAGGCATGGAAATTTGAGATAATTGGTAGTCCTTTTTATAATCTAGATACTAAATTAAAGCATAACAAGGGTCTACTATGAGATTGGAGTAGAAAATCTTTCTCCAAGCTTGACATATAAATTAAATCTACTGAAGACCATCTAGATTCCTATAAAATTATAAACCAACATCAAGACACCCCTTACAAATAAGAAATAAAGGCTCATAAAATTCTTGATGACCTCCTTGTAATAAAGGAAAGGCTTGATAAAAATCAATTTAACATTCAATGTCTAAAGGATAGTGATAGGAATTCAAAATTATTTAACAAATTTCAAAAAGAGAGGAGTGAAAAATATAGAACCAAGAACATAACCATAAGTGGTTGTATTCACACTACTAAAAATGAGATCTCCCAGGAAGTGGTGGATTATTTTAGGGGTCTTTATTCTGATAATGGGAAGACCAACACACCGGAAACAATGGACAACATTGATGTTTTCATTGAAGAGTACCAAAACCGAATTATTTGTATGCCTCCATCCAAAGAGGTTATCAAAGTAATTATTTTCTCTATTAACATGAAGAGTGACCCTTTCCCTAATGGTTTTACAAAACAATATTTATTTGTTATTGGTAAATATTGAAGGATGACATAATGCATGCGATCAAGGAATTATTTTCCTAGTCCTCAATGTTGTATGAGTTTAACTCCTACTTCATTGATCTAATCCCCAAGAAATAAAATGATCTTGATATTAAAGACTTCTGTATAGTTCCCCTGGGAAATACTATTCCCTAGATCATCAGTAAAATTACCATGAGCATGATGGGTGATATTGTTAATCACTTTATTACTCCAAAATAGTTTGGTTTTGTCCGAAGTAGGAACATTCAGAACTATCTTTTTACAACCTCAGAAAGTGTGAATCTTATGAAGAGGAAGATGAAAGAAGGTAACATTTCTCTTAAAATTGATATCTCCAATTCCATTAATATGCTAATATGGATTTTTATGTTTGATGTCCTAAGAATATACAAATTCTCAAATTAATTCATCAAACTTATTAATGTCATTCTCAATTATGTGAGGCTATCCATCCACAAATGGAACCCATAGAGGATTGTTTTGTGTACAAGGGGTGTGAGATAGGGTGATCCATTTTCATGGCTTCTTTTCTTCCATTTTTGAAGACTATTTAAGTTTATGTATCAATGATCTCAATCATATTGGCCTTTATATACCAATCAAGGACAGTAGGGATAGATATGATCCCTCGTATATTCTATATGCTAATGGAATCCTCCTATTTTGGAAATCCTCAAAGAAAACTATATCCTACATTAAATTAATTTTCAAACATTATGAGGAGGTGGATAGAAAATACATAATTTTGGGATAAATATTTCATTGTTTTTTGTGATGGTTTTATGGTTGGTAAATAAAAAAGAATAGTTACCAGCCTTGGAGTCAATAAGGGGTCTCTTCCGTTTAATTATCTTGGGGTTCCCCTATTCTAGGGAAAGGTGAAGAGATAATATTTGGGGGGAATATGTTCCAACATTTTGAATAAACTGGCCAGGTGGAAAGTCAAATCTAGGTTTATGGATGTAAGGGTTTTCCTTGTCAACTCTTTTATCACATCCAAGTTCGTGTACTCCTTTTCAATTTATTGATGTCCAAGTGGTATTATCAAGGATATTTAAGGCTTTATTAGGAACTTTTTATAGATTGGGTCAACATATGGAAAGAAATTAATTAATATTGTATGGAAGGATGGTATTAATCCTACTAATATGGGAGACCTTGGGGTCAAAGACCTCATAATGTTTAATGATGGTATCATTGGGAAATTCACTTGGAACCTAATCTCCAGTGATACATCCAATGATTTTCTATCCACCAGATTAAATGGGAGAATTCTAAATGGATGTAAATTCAATATCACATCATCTATTTGGTAAATTCTTAAGAAATATTTTTATAGAAACATATTTGACACATAGTGGTTGGTAAGAAGAGACTCCAACCTCAACTTCTAGAACACTAGTTGGATGGGAATCTCCTTGGAGGATATAGTAAGAACACCCTCATACATAGAACACATGACTATTACTGATTTTATTGCACAAAAATAAAATCAATATCATCTTGTTCGAGCATAGACTAATCAAGAAATACAGAACTATGATTTCATGGACTATGAAACCATCATATAGAAACACAACCATAATGAGAAATTCAATACTAGCTTACACTATAGGATGAAAGGTAGTAGCTCCAACAGAACAAAAAAATGGATTATGAATTTCAGAGCACCTTTTATATAGCCCTACATCTTTGTGCCTCTATAGAGGATCTAGAAAAATTAGATTCCCACCCATGATCAGATTAAAAAAATAGGGAAAAACATTGTGCCAGCATTCTCTCTTTATTTGAAAGTTTTAGAGGATGTCCAACACTTATTTTTAAGTTGTGAATTTTCCTATAAACTATGGTCATATTCTGGATACTTGTTTGGGGTGGAATTTGATACTCACTTGTAGGTACCTATGCTCCTAGGGAGGATTTCCACTACTGGCCATAGTGAACAGGTGAAAAATATACTCAAAGAAGTAGTTGATTCAATATTTTATGCTGTAGTGAATACAAGTAATGAAGAGTTTTTCAACAATAAAGATCCATCCAATCATCTTGGAATGATTGTGCTGCACAAGGAGGCATACACTTCCTCGGTGGTGCAAATAGTAGGTATGTAAAATTGTTATGATGATATGAAAACTATGCAGTTTTTGGGCGTGACATGAAGGCCAAGAAAATAAAAAATTATGAAATATATACGATGGATATCACCAATTAATTCAAGGATTATGGTCTATGTGGTATGAGATGCTTCTAGAACGCCAGGTCCCTCGGGCTATAGTGGTGTGTTCCAAACACATCATGGTTTTGTCAAGGGATGTTTCTACCATTTCATTGGAGTTGGAGTAGCCCATGAAGTGGAGTTATGGGCTACTGTGTATGAAATATCATACTCCATTCAATATTACTAGAGCTGTTTATGGATTGAGTCTAACTCAGAAATTACATTCAAAACATTTCAAACAAGAATAAGGAATGGTACATAGAAAATTATTCCTCATTGGATTGAATTTATAAGGAATATCACTCAAATCAATTTGGTCATATCACATGAATATAGAGAGAAATATCAAGTGGAAGATTCCCTATCGAAGAAGGTGATCATGGATATTAACATGAAGTGGTCCTTCAGGAATCTTGACTATTTTGTTCCAATTGAAAGAGCATATATGGATAGTGTAATACATACCTATCTTTATAATAATCCCTTACAATGATTTTCTTTCCTCGCTACTTTTTAATTAAATTTTCTTAGGACTGACTTCAACTGAATCCTAATCTTTTGGGTAAAACATATTTATATTTAATATTGGAATATAAAATTTATATTTATTTTACTAAATTTATACTAAAAATAAGTAACAATATGGTTGAATCATATATATTTTCCAAGGTGAATATGAAAAGAATAAGGTTTGAAAATTCATACATCATAATAAGAATTAATAGTTATATATTTTTTCATACACTGAGATTTGACTCGCATGGATAACATGAATGTAGTCAAGTGGTATGGGATCCTTCTTAAGATAAAAAAGACCCATGTTCAAATATAGAGGGGGTTGATTTTTAAAGTTACCATAACAATTATTATAGCATCAGAACTATTCACATGATTTGTAATTGTGATCCATAGATTTGGGCCTTTGGGATAGGGCTGGTGGGACACTAAAGTTCTTCAGGATATAGGGCCTTAAAGCCACTAAAGGCCTTCTGTCCAAGGACCTTCTGTCCATTAATAAAAATTCATGCCATAAGACCTCTAAGAGATGAATCAGTTAGATCAGAATACAAATGAGAGTTCCATATACAAGGAATCATAGAAATTAGTATCCACAAAAGTAGATCTAACTATATTCTAAATGAAGAGAGGGACATTAGAAACTATTCCACTAAGACTAAGCACTTTTCATCTCTACATGGGGTAATACTATCCAGTCAGCTATGCGAGGTGGGGGATTATGCACTACTAATAAAGGATATTCCATGGATGGGCAGTTCAAGTGTAGTTCGTTATTTGGGCCTTCGAGTCAAATACTTGGCCTTATCCTTCCTGGACTCCAGGTCATGTAATTATATAGGCCTCCAGGTCATCAAAGAATTATCTATTAATGAAAGTGAAAACGAGGGATTAACATAAGATAAAAATGTGAAATTTTCTATATATTTGAATCATGTTAGATTATATAATATGTTAATGCTTATTTTCTATGATATGGGAAAAAGTGATTATATAAATTAACCAGATTTTAAAAAATTACTTTGAATTACCAAAATTATCTATTAAAGGGATAGTTTCATAGATGTTCTAGCCTGATCTACTCTGAAAAAAATATCCTTTGAATTTTATTGTCAGGGGGGAATTGTATCATAAATCCATTAAGATTTAGGGAGAGTTTATGATTGAGTGTAAATAGTGTTCTAATATAAGTAAGTGAGGAAGGAATTAAATTTTTTGTGATGGATTTATGGATGAATTAACAACAAAATATAAGGGAGGATGTTGCAACCAAATATTTTCATGATGTATTTTTTATTAATTAGAACCTATTAGATTTCATGGTTTGAGTAATTGAAATCAAATGTAGTTTGGTGAAGGTTTAAATTTTTTTAATGAATAACATATCATTATAGTACAAGCATGGGGATCACACCATGAAGAAACTATAAATTATACAATTTTGGAAAAGAAATAGGTCTCACATTATTGTGATTATCCTCTGAGAACTTTGAGTCTCATTGTTTTGTATAGAAAATTAATCACACCATGGAAGATGAAAATCACACCACAATATATCTTTTTTAAGAGTAAAATCAATCTATGTAAGAATAATTTATGAAATCCTATGTCTTTATAAGAATAAAAAAGAAAATAACCCATTCATATATGAGTAAAACACGACACATTCTAGAATAAATTTATGGATCTCGATGAGGTGTTGTTCCATGAAGGAAAAAAATATATAAAAATTAGTCACACATAATAATAATCCAAAGATTAATTTGAGTAAATTAAAGTAAAATGTTTTGTCAATGAAAATTAGGTTTAGTTTTTTTGGTGATAAAATAGAAACCATGTTGTGAAGAGAATCGCCTTGCCAAACAATGTCTAGTGGTTAATGAAAAATATTTGAGAAACTTATTTTTAATGATAAAATAAAGGTTTCTATACTATTATTGGTTAAGTAAAGTGAAATTTGAGAAGAATTAATCAGATACATTTTTGGGAGTTCTTAGAGATTATGACACAAACTTAATTAGATAAAAATGAGTTCAACGATGGATATTTACTGGAATATTATCAAATAGTTGAGATTGAAATAGAGAAAGTTCAAGGTGGTTACTTATTTTCAACTTGAATTCCAGGGTATGAAAGAGATAATTTTTCCATGTGTAATTGAACATCATAATGGAATGAATATCCAAAGTAGAGAGAGTGGAGATTGGAAGAAGAAGAATAATGAGAATAGTGTGGGTTTATTTTGAATAATATGGTATAGAAGAGTGAGTTTCTATATAAAACATAATTAAATATTAGAATTTGAATGAGCATTTTCTCTACACAAACTTTTTAATATCCATAGGGGAATACCAGAGAGTCATGGAGAACACCTATATCATATGGTGTATTTTAATTTCTCCTTTAATCTTGAAAGTTTAAATTTAATTTCAGTACAATCATTTATTGATTCCCTATTTAAGGTAGATATTGTAATATTGGATTTATCCTGGACCATGGATGATTAGTGATTGTAATAAAGAACTTATAAATTAGTGATTATTAGGAATATCAACACATTGTTAATATGTTCTCCTTGGATATTAACCAGTGTGGGTGAACTAAGTAAAATATTTTTGTTTGTTCTTATTTCATTTATACATGTTGGGTTTTTATATTTGTGATTGTTGTGATAGGTACCAAGTGTCTCTAAAAACGTGAATGTAAGATCCATTTAATACTGATAGAAGAAGAAATTTATGTAACACACTTGTTCACCCCCTCTCAGGGTGTATATCAGAACATCTGGTGGTAAAATATATTACATGGTATCTTGTAAAGGGTGGTGCCTCTATTTTATATAGAATAAGAAAGGGTAACTTGTCTTGTATGAATAAGAAGAAATCAAAACACCAATCTGAGAAATTGTGGGATACATGGTAGTATTTACATTCTTCTATCACTCCAAATTAGAAGAAATGATCACTCATATTTTTTAGTGTAGTAAACCAAGGTACTATAATCCATCCCACGTAATAGACCTGATGACATGTTGTTTGGGTTATTTTCAAAAAAATTATAATTTTAATTTTCAACCAAATAGGAGACCGTTGAAAAAACCCGACTTTGGGTAGTGGTCTAACTTTTGTCTAATTTTCAACAAGCTTGAAGTGAAGAAGATCTTTTTCAGGGTAACTCTTAATTAGGTTGTCACTCTAGGTAACATTTTCACTTTTATTCTCTAAATTATTTCCAAATAATTGAATCTCATATTATAGTATTTTGTATTATCCTTCTTTTTACCCATTTCATAAATCTTTAATCTATTCCTATGATTTTATAAATGGTTTGGAGTAAGATCTTGGATTACTTTTGGCCTCCTTGATTATGGGATGTGTTTCTTATGGTGATATTTTTTATAATCATATAATATTATTTTTTTTCACCATTTTATGGTGAATTTTAAATTGTGTGGAGACTTATATAAGGTATTGTCTTCCTAAAAAATATATATCGTGAATAGTATTTTTCATTTTAATATTGTTCACCATGGTATTTCTTATATGTAATGTGATAAAAACCATTGTTATTGTTATATAAAGACTTGTCTAAAACCCTAAATTCTAGTTTCTTTAAATCATTCAACTATGTACATGTTGAGTATTCTATCTCTATCCTTATCATTTGAACCTTTCCCAATTTTTGGAGGGAATTTAGATGAATCACCCTTTAGAATAATCATCTAGTGGAATCAATCCATCAAACTTTTTGTACCTTTGTCCATGTCTTAGTTCATGGATTGGAGTCACCTTTTAGATTTTGAGGATCTATTTCATTTCAATTTGGGATTTGTGATAAGTTATATTGGTTTTGGGATATGTTGGTTGATACACCAAATTTGTGTATACATTTTCATATATTCTATTGAAAAAAAGAATAAGTTTTCAGCAATTACCTACTGCTTAGAGAAAAATACTTTGATTTTGGTGATTTTGTTCATTTCCAGGAGGTTTATGGCCAAAACACAAAATAGAGAAGAACAGAGAAAAAATTTACAACTACATGGCATTTACATATATACACGCCGTGTACATTAAAGCTCAGACATGGGTTGATTAGGACAAGTACAATCCCAAGTAACCAGAAGCTAGTACACATGGTGTTCATACTATACACGTCGTGTGTACCATTCTAGAAGAGGTTGGTGGGCGAGAAGAGTCTACACGCCCATGTGGTCAACTGAAGGGGACACACCGTGTTCCACTAATACATGCCATGTAAACACTTCTAAAAGCGGTTGGAGGCCGAAATATGAGGCTATACGCTGTGTATGGTGGCGCTATATGCTGTTTACATTCACCTATAAGGAGGTTCTATGTTCTAAGTCAATGATGGCGTGTTAGGCTGCCTACCAGCGGAGAAAAGGAATCCAAAAAACATGTTGATGAAAGTACACGGCGTGTACTTTTGATACATGTCGTGTACTTAGTTTTTCTATAAAAATAGGCCTTGGCCTCCAAACCAAGGGGTGAATATTAGAGGGTGGTGTGGAGAGAAATTGTAAATGAAAGGTTGAAGGCCCGAAGGATTGACGCTCTGCTGTCATACTACCATTGTTCTTCCATCTACCAAAGAATCATTCCTTTTTCCAAGCTCCAAGCATGATTTCATCAGGTATCAATTATTTTGTGTTTATCATTTTCAATATGTGTAACTAAAAACCCAGTGTGTTGGGTTTGTGGAAGATGATGAGTTGTAATTTGAATTAAGTTTCTATGAATGTGTTTGTTTTAATAATATCTTCTTATTATTCTTAAATCACTTAATATTATCACTGGAAATTTTGTACCGGGCCAAGGGAAGAATTTTCAGGGATTCAAAAGAAGAATAATGACAAACAACTCCATGGCCATTGGAAGTATGTGTCGGCTCAAAATGGACTAAGACACATAAATATATGTTAATCACTAACTACTGGACCAAGGAGCAAGTTTCTTCAGCTCTAAACATAAAGTTTACTGGACCATGGAAACTTTATTACAAATTAAACCCATAGAGTTGGGTAATTGTGACAAACACAACCTCATAATCAATTTTTTTATAATCAACTTATCACAAATCCATAACCCCAACACATTTCTATCTTCATTTACATCAAAATCAGATTTTCCTGTATTCATTTTCATTCCAAAAATTAATTTGTTAAAAGAAACATAAAAACCAATTGTTCTTTTTTGTACCCAAATAACCAACAGAAATCGACTATAATTTCAGAAAACATCACTTAAAATAAAATACAAACTATGTTAATGAAGATAAAATAAACTCTTAGGTCCCTATGGATCAACCCCTTTCTAGAGCTATAATTGTTTGGGTAAATATAATTTTTGACACCGGAAACATACCTTCGGTGAAACGACTCGCCAAATTTTGGAGTTTTTGTCAGAGACTTAGAGTTAATTTTATTCTTTTTTTAATTAAATTTGTATTAAATTGTAGTGAAAATAAAAAACAGAAATTCACAAAAACCATTTTCTAATCATATTTTTTTATCTTTCTTTTTTCTCATTTAGACTTGGTGTTTTGTTTTGTTTTGTTCTGGTCTTTAGGGGTATGAGAGGCCACCTCATGCGTTCCAAGAAGACTAAGTCATCGGGGGTTTTTCCCAACTGACCCGGAGATTGAACATGCATTTCTGAGGTGATGATGATCACTCTTGGCTGAACATAACCAAACCACTCCACTGACGCAGAACGAGGAAGGAAATCCAGCTATTGTCCAAGGAGCTGGATAGCAGTTAGGTCTGGATGAAAACTGGAACCAACAAGCTCCACATGCTCCAGAATACCATCTGCAACAACTCCAACAATTCCAACCAGATTAGATGCCATATTTCAACCAAGGTCAGGGGATGTTCTACGCCCCTCAGGACTAACAATTCATGCTGGTTCCCCTTCCTCAGTAGCCACCTACACATCGTACTCTCATGGAGTACGTCCTGCCATCATTCCACAGAGCTGATACGCACATCATCCGACCTCCAGTGCATGACCAACACTTTTAGATCAATCCTGCTATCATGCAGTTGATACAGAACACTGTTTAATTTGGCAGCCTTCCCAGTGAGGATCCCAATGCCCATCTCTCCAATTTTCTGGAGGTCTGCGACACATTCCGCTACCACAGAGTGTTTATAGATGTCATCTATCTTCACATATTCCCATTCTATATAAGGGATAATGTGAAATATTGGATTAAATTATTTCCACAGTGATACATCCTCACGTGGGAGGACCTAGCCCAGATGTTCCAGTCCAAATACTTTTCACCCTCGAAGATAGTGACGTTGCGGAACGAGATCCACAATCTCCAACATCATGATGCTGAATCATTGTATGAATCCTAGGATTGATTCAAGGAGATGTTGTGCAAGTTCCCACACCACATACTTCCACTTTGGATGCAAGTCCAAACCTTCTACGTAGGGTTGAAAACTAATACCATGTCTGTGGTGGATGATGCTGCTGGAGGTACGGTAATAAGGAAGTCCCATGAAGAACTCTTCGAACTGCTTTAAGATATGTCTGCCAACAGCTTCTAGTGGAATTCCGAATGGGGAACCTAGAAACGAGGTATGCATAACATAGATGCAACTACCATGCTAGCTTCCCATTTTGATGTTGTGTCTATGAAAATCAATGCGCTCAATCTGAAGGGCACATCCCAAGTACATGCGGCAAACCATATGGCATGCAGTGAATGTGGTGATAACCACATAATGGTAGAATTACTGAGTTCTAATGGAGGACCAACGACAAGAGAGGTAAGTTATGTTTCAAAAACTGAGGTCTCAACTAGTACTAGAAGTACCTAAACCTGGCATGGTATGATCAACAAAACACAGGCTGGGTCCAACAATAGAAAAATCTGCTGCCCCAGCGACCGCCTGACTACAACCAGCCTCCTTATCAAAATCAATACCAGAGGAAACAACATCCCCAACAGGGCCCTTATCATCAGCAAGGGTATTAGAACCCTCACCCAAATCCGCTAATGTAGCCACCACCTCCACCATCTCAACAACCTCCTCAGTAGGAGAACACCTCAAGGTTAGAGGATCTTATGACCAAATTCATATCTACTACTGAGACCAGGTTCCAAAATCAGGAGGCATCAATTCGAGGCCTGGAGAACCAAATTGTCCAGTTGGTGAACCAACTCTTAGGAAGGCAACCCAGTACTCTACCGGGAAATATAGAGAAGAACCCCAGGGAGGAAGCCCAGGCTACCATACTCCGGAGTGGAAAAGATATCCAACAGAACCAACCATAATATCCAGGTGTATCCACACCCCTTGATGATGAAGAAGGTACCAATACCATCCCCTCATCATCAAAAATACCACAGAAGGAGTCTCTTCATAATAAAGGGAAGGAGGTTATCAAACCCTTTGAACCTGCCTTACCCTTCCCAGAGAGATTGAAGCAGAGAAATCTAGAACACCACTTCGGAAAATTCATGGACGTGTTCAAGAAGTTGCACATAAATATCCCATTTGCAGAGGCACTGATGAAGATGCCTACTTATTCCAAAATCATGAAGGAAATAATCTCTAATATAAGAAATATGGAGGATATAGGAACCATTTCCCTAACCAAGGAGTTTTCTACAGTCGTCCAACACTCAATTCCTCCCAAAATCTAGGATCCAGGTAGTTTCACTATTCTCTATACCATTGGACTGTGTGAGTTTGGGAAAGCTCTCTGTGACTTGGGGGCCAGCACGAACCTTATGCCCCTTGTAGTTTTCAAGAATCTCGGGCTCCATGATTCGAATCCTACCTAATTATCCATTAAACTTGTTGATAAATCCATAAAACATCTGAAGGGACTACTAGAGGATGTGCTCATCAAGGTGGGTCAACTAATCCTTTAAGATGATTTCATCATCCTCAACATGGAGGATGACCAAGAGGAACCTCTCATACATGGAGGACCTTTCCTAGACACTGGAAAGGTACTGATTGACATGCACTAAAGAGAGAAGATTTTCTAGGTAGGATATGAGAGAGTCTCCTACAATGTTTTCAAGGCTGTTAAACATGCATCACTTCCTGGGAATGAGGACTGTTACACTATAAACACCATGGATGATTGTTTAAGAAAAAAAGGAAATAATCTGGTATGTTCTTTTTCAGATACCTTTATTTTTCAAGACATTCCAGATGAAGTGCCAGAGGACTTGCAATTCCTAGAAGGCCAGGGCGGCCACTGTTTGCAATGTACAGTTATTCCTGATAGTATAGAATGGGAAAAGGTGCAACCACTTGTACCTTTGATTTTGAAGGCACCTGAACTCAAACTGAAACCTCTTCCATCTTCTCTTAAGTATGGGTATTTGGGACCTAATCAAACTTTTCCTGACATACTTAATGCAGAACTATCATAGGAGAAAGAAGATACACTTCTTCATGTTTTGAAATAATGTATGCATGCTATTGGGTGGACATTCACTTATTTAAAGGGCATCGGACCTACCATTTTCACCCACAAGGTGCTACTTGAAGAAGGTGCCAAGCAATCACGACAACCACAGCGGCACCTAAATCCCCCCAAGAAGGAAGTTATAAAAAAAGAGGTGATCAAATTGTTGGATGTCAGCATCATCTATCCCATCTTGGATAGTCTGTGGGTGAGTCCCCTCCAAGTGGTACCCAAAAAGTGGGGTATCACTGTAATTTCAAATGAAAAGAATGATATCATCCCTACATGCACTGTCACTAGCTAGAAAGTCTGTGTAGATTACCGAAAGATAAACAAAGCCACAAGGAAGGATCATTTCCCCCCTACTATTCATGGATCAAATGCTGGAGAGACTTGCAGGGAACAACTTTTATTACTTCTTTAATGGTTATTCAGGCTATAACCAAATTTCCATTTCTCCAGAGGATCAGGAGAAGAGAATATTGACTTTCCCCTATGGTAAATTTTCTTACCAGAGGATGTCTTTTGGCATGTGCAATGCCCCCGCCACCTTCCAGCGCTACATGTTATCTATTTTCCACGACATGGACGAACAAATTCTGGAGGTATTTGTGGATGATTTTTCCATTTACGGGAAATCATTCGCCACTTGTTTACGGCACCTGGAGCTAGTTTTAGAACATTGTGAGAACACTAACCTAGTTTTAAACTGAGAAACGTGTCATTTTATGGTGCAAAGTGGCATCATCCTTGGCCAGAGAATATCAGAAAAGGGGATATAGGTGGACCCGGCAAAGATAGAAGTCATTTCACGACTACCTATTCTGACTTCTGTCAAAGCCATCTGCAGCTTCCTGGGACATGCTAGTTTCTACATGCGGTTTGTCTGTGACTTCTCAAAAATATCACAACCCCTCACTAATCTTCTAACCAAGGATGTCATATTTTAGTTTTATGAGACATGCGCCATAGGTTTTGAGCATCTAAAGAAGCGTCTGGTGGAAGCTCCAGTGATGGTTTCTCCCAACTAGGAGGAACGATTTAAGGTGATGTGCGATGCCAGTGACTATGTAGTGGGAGAAGTCTTGGGACAGTGGCTTTATCGGATTTTCTGTCCTATATATTATTCCAGCAAGATGATCAATGAGGCTCAGATCAACTACACCACCATAGAGAAAGAGATGCTTGTAGTGATTTTCACATTTGAAAGGTTCCGTTATTACTTAGTGTTGTCTAAAGTTATTTTTTATACTGACCATGAATCACTAAAGTACATATTGACCAAGAAATATGTGAATCCTCGATTGATCCGCTGGGTGCTCCTCTTATAAGAATTTGATCTGGAGATCCAAGGTAAGAAAGGGAGTGAGAACGTTGTTTCTAACCATCTCTCCTGTCTTGAGCTACCTCTTTTAGAGAAGGAGGAAGATTGGGAGATCAGGGAAGATTTCCCTGATGAACACCTCTTTTTAGTCAATGAAACACCTAGACCATGGAATGTTGATATTGCTAATTTTCTGGTTACAGGTGTCGTTCACCATGACCTCTCCTTCCAGAAAAGGAATAGAATTTTCTCTGATGTGAAGAGGTACTTCTGGGAAGATCCTCTTCTATTACGGTCTTGTGGCGATGGGGTAATCTGTTGTTTCATTCCAAACCATAAAGTTCACAACTCCCTAGAGTTCTTTCATGCCTCACCAGTTGGGGGACATCATGGGCCCGATCGTACGATAGCAAAGATCATGCAGTCTGGGTTTTTCTAGCCCACCATGCATAAAGATTCTTGGGCCTTTGTTTCTTGTTGCGATCAGTGCCAGAGGACAGATAATGTGGGACGTAGAGATGAGATGCCCTAGCACCCAATCTTGGAGGTCGAGATTTTTTACGTCTGGGGCATTGATTTCATGGGTCCCTTTCCCCCATATTTTTGGAACACTTACATCCTGGTCTGCGTCGACTACGTCTCCAAGTGGGTAGAAGCCACCACTACAGCACACGACACAGCCAAGTTAGTCATGAGTTTTTTAAAGAAAAATATTTTTAGCAGGTTTGGAGTTCCACGAGTACTGATGAGCGATAGAGGGACCCAATTAGACAACTCACTGATAAGAGGAATACTATCAAAGTATGGAGTAAATCATCAGATGGGGACACCAAATCATCCCCAGTCCAGTGGGAAAGTGGAGCTCTCTAAACATGATCTCAAGAAGATCCTGGAGAAAATAGTAAAAACTTTGAGGAAAGACTGGTCCAAGAAGTTAGATGATTCTTTTTAAGCATATCAGACTGCTTTCAGAACACCACTAAGAATGTACCCATTCCACCTCATCTATAGTAAGTCATGCCATCTGCCAGTGGAATTGGAACACAAAGCCTACTAGGCTGTAAAGGACCTGAATTTTGATCTGAAGGTAGCTAAAGAGAAGGGAAAGTTCCAACTATCGGAACTTGATGAAATCAGATTAGAGGCATATGAAAACGCCATGCTTTACAAGGAGAACACTAGAGCTATTCACGATCAGATGATTTCATGAAAATCTTTCCAACCTGGCGATCAAGTACTTCTCTTTAACTCTCGTCTCCGCTTATTTCCAAGAAAGTTAAAGTCATGATGGTCAGGACCATTCCAAGTCATACACGTATTCCATCATGGAGTGGTGGAAATTTCTGGATAGGATGGTCAACTATTCAAAGTGAACATGAAATGATTTAAGTCTTACCATCACTTAGACAACACGGTGGGAGCATTGTCCACCATACAGCTCAGTTATGCAAAGGTAAGTAGGTCGAGCCAATGACCTAAAACAAAGGCGCTTCCTGGGAGGCAACCCAAGGGATACACACCGTGTACCACCTATACACACGACGCGTACTTTTTCCTTTTCATTTTATCTAGCTATTATAAATCTATAGAAAAACTAATAAATAACCAGGGATGATGCCAGTGCTGATGGTAAGGTCACTGGAGTTTATCTGAGCCGTCCCCAGTTTGAATCCTCCCGGCCTACCTTCCGCACGGGATTCCACCTTTTTATTTTTATATTTTCTTACATGGCATGTGTAGTAATTTTCAGATATATATATATATATATATATATATATTCTTATAAGAATTCCCATGGTGAGGATGGATTAGTTCGCCAAGTTCGTAACCCGGTTCCAAAAAACCTGGGTTCAAATCCTAGAAACCGCTCCACTTCCATCATTTACCCTTTTAACAAAACCACACGGCGTGTCTTTCAATATACATCATGTTTTCCATATTTTTCCTTACTAATTTAACACTTTTTCATATTATGTAATTCATGTGGATGAATTTGGCAGATTGGAAAAGTCTCGGCCCTGGATCCAAAAGACCCAGGTTCAAACTCAGCTAATCTCCCTACTTCATCCCCTTCTTGTATACTTAAAAACCACACGCCATGCATTTTATTGTTTCCATGTAGTATAGTCCATATACAATAACTATATATAAATAACAAATATGGGAAATAGTATAACCTTCGCTCTTGTGGTTGAGGGATTCTGTTCGAAGCGGTCGATCACCGGTTCGAACCTCACCCCAAGCACCGGACCAAAGGTTGTACTTCTATTTTTACAATTTTAGAACACACGACATGTATTTCTAGATACATTATGTGTAAAGTTTTATTTAGAATTATGTATATATACATATATATAAATATATATATATATCCATTTTTATTATTTTTAATTATTAATATTAATTATTATATAGTTTATTATAATTAATATATATATATGTTTAAAAAAATTGAGATACACGGTGTGTAGTCCAGATGTACACACCGTGTACCTCGGCTATATAAGACTCAGCCACCCGGCTTCACGCCGTGTCGCGTGACGCTTCCCCTCATTCTGTTTTCTTCTCCCGAACGCCACTCGACCTCCCCACTTCCAGATCCATCGATTTGGTTCGTTTTGGGTTTTGATTCTTCTTGCATTGCAATCCTCGGTCAAGTTACACCCTTCTACACTCACTATTTCATGTTATTAGAAGTGTTTTGTGTGTTTTGGGATCTACCGATCATTCAGCTTCTTCGATACACAACCACGAAATGAAGAACACATGTCGTGTAATTTTGTACACGGAGACACATAAAATTCTTCGCAATTTGAATATACACAGTGTGTATATTCAGTACACACCATGTACCTTTCCCCATCGTGCCTAGGTATCTCTTTGCACATGGCCTCACACACCATTTTCACATACACGATGTGTGTGTTTGGTACACGCCATGTTTGTCAGTTCTTTTGGCCCCTCTATGTGTTGCACTTAACACAGCCTCGCACCCCATGTTCATATACACAGCGTGTGTGTTCGGTACACGTCGTGTATGACATATCATTCGGATAGCCCATGTCTAGCCCCCACACGGCCATGTTCCTCTGGTCACGCACACTCCATGTCTGATCTATACACGGTGTGTCCTTTATTCATAGAACTGTTAAAATAGTGGTCGTGTCCTTTTTGAATACACTACCATGTCTACTTTGCATGAACACAGCATGTGTGCTCTATACACACCGTGTACCCTTACATGGTCTATCTTCTACTCCCTTGGAAAGTTTATCCAGAGAAAAAGGGATGATACCCAGCTTCCACTACACGTCGGGTACTATATATGTACACGCTGTGTACTTTTTTTTTTTCAGATTTCTCAAATTTTCATTGTTTTCTTTTCTTCTCTTTTTCTTTTTTTTTGGTTTTTCATTCTCTTTCAGGTTATGGCCGACCGAGATCCTTCCCGTGGGAAGCGTATTGCCTCCGCTACTGAGTGCGAGATGCCCATTTATCGTCGAATACGACTCCGGCCTCTAACGCAGCCAGACCCCGACGCTCCGGTCTACGAGCTCCATCTGTTGGCCATCCTTCCACCACCCACTGCCTTGGTGGAGGCTAGGTCTAGCACAGTCGGTCCTTCACCACCCCATCCAGAGTCTTCGAGCACCATCAATATTTCTCCACTGGATTCTTCACTTCCTAATCCCTCTCCAGTAGCTGCTGGCCCCACATCGACCACCCCATTCAGTGGGACACCATCTACTTCAGTAGATCGACCCCCAGAGCTAGCTCCTGCTGTTGCACATGCACCTGGACCGAGACCTTCAAGTGTTCCCTACCCCTGCATGGTGTTCCCAGTCACCAACCTGGCACATGACTAGGTCTGGTGCTTCTCTCACTGGCCGATTCTGTTGAGTGGTCGCTACCTCGACAACATCATTCCACAGCAGCTCTGTATCTGGGGAGAGTTAGAGGATCTCCTTGGACACACTCCCCTGCTCGCTATTTTCTAGGTCAACACTCATATATTGCACAATTTATTTTTGGAGTACACAACCTCATTCGAGTTCGATAGATCTAAGTACCGGGAGTCACCTGGTGATGTGGTGCATGTGGTTTAGTTTCGACTGAGCGGCTAATGATTTTCCCTCACAATGACAGAGTTTGGTCGAAGGTGCGGTTTCTAACTCCATCCCATCACCCCACCCCCTGTTTTTACCCTGACTAGGCACAAGCGCTCTGATCTCATTGCCATGTGGTGGGAGATTGTTGGGCCTGTCCACCGCTACACCCCTACCTCATAGAAGAGTACCCTTATCACCGACCCCATCCTTCATTTTACCCACCAGTGCTTCAGCGCCATTATTTTCCCCCTCCATAAGGATATATGGGATGTGATTGGTCATGACATGGATATCATTACATGTGTCATCTAGCAAAACTACTCGGACCTCCCATACCTATCCGCCTCCTATTTCCATGCTATGTTTACTGGCCGTCAGGGCAACCTGAATGACGAGTTTTATGCCACTCGCCTCGCCCACCACCTTGGGGTTTTTGAGCCTATTTTACCCCATGACCTATTAAGTTCTCCCCAGTCGATGGAATATCTCATGATTATTCACATGGGATTGGCCCGGAAGCAGGGGGTGCCTACATCCTTACCCAGGCTCTCCCCCACCCACCTGTTGACCCTCCTGGCCCAGTTGATGCCCCTACTCCTCCTTCCCCACCCCCTCCAGTTTCCCCACCTCACCCACCTTCTTCTAACACCCTTCTTAGAGACTTCGTTCTTCTATACCACCACCAACCCCACCTACCCCCACACCTCATCCGGTCTTGCCCTTTCCATCCACCTCAATACGATGGAGCAACACCTAGTTCATATAGACCACCACCAGTACCGCATGGAATAGTTGTTGGGGATTATTATTCAGCATCTTGGTATTCCACTACCCCAGTCATCTGCCTCTACCTCTGTTCTTGTCCCTTCTACTGCAGCTCCACCGCCCTTCACTTTTCTGGCCACAAATTTCGTTCTTCTATCTAATGTGGGTGTCTCTTTTTCTACTCCTTCTACCACCGATGTTGCTAGTCCAGACAGTGTTGCTGAGCCTCATCTTCCAAGTACCGCACCCATGGCTCCAACTTCTTTGGCTTCCCTTCTAGATGTAGAGTCTGAGCCTCCTACTTCCACGGCCCTTGAGCCGTCTCTACCGGCTGGTTCTGTACTAGATGATTCCTCTTCTTAGGTGACCCCTTGACTGGTTTTTAGACACATGATTTTCATTGTATATATATTATTGTGATCTCTTGTGCCTATTTATGTTGTGTATTCTTGCAATGTTATCTTTCTCCACCCATCACAGGTACCCTAGCATGTTTTGGGCGGCACTTATTCCACCACCTACCATTTTTCTTCGCCTAGACACAAGGGGAGTATTCTTTTTCCATTCTTTTATTTTCTTTCTTGGTTTAATTATTTTGTTACATCCCTTTGTTCAGGTCCACTATTGTGTCCCCACCATACCTTGTTCCTCTTTTTGGGCACTTGGTGGACCGCATGCGATATTCAGTATGGGGGGGTGTCTCTCAACCTCTTTAGTCTTTTCCCTTTTCAGATTCTAAGAGACATCATTATTTGAAGATATATTTGAAAACATGAAGAAATTTTTGGTTAATCATATTTTTAAATAATAAGCTGAAAGTGAAAAAGTTTAATAAATTTTGCATGCTTATTTTGGTTCTTAAGTATTTTAAAATGATTGTTGATATAATTTAAATTACAACTTGTAATCCTTGGATAATTACATCAATTAGACTAATCGATTATTTTGCAATTCATTACCTGATTTTATCTTTATTTATTTTTACCACTCCTGAGAGGTATTCTAAACCCTTTGTCATAATCTTTTTAATACCATTTTTCTTGATAGATTCTTAGAATATACATAACTACCAGAATTTGCAAGTTTTATTTTAGAAACAGGAGGAATTTTTGAATTACATTAAAATGATTGAGGCATAAGATTGTTTTAACCCCTTTATCTTGATCCTATCTTACATCTTATCTTTTTGAATCCCCTAGAGACCATGAATAGCCTTTATAGGAAGCCATATTACAAGCCTATTTCCCTTCCTACCCTAATTCTTTTATGATTTTTCATGATTATTTATTTGAGCTCAAAATAAGGCCAAGGCCTCTTTTTATAGAAAAAATAAGTACACAGAGTGTATCAAAATTACACACAATGTACTTCCTTCAATGCGTTTTTGGCTTCATTTTCTCCGCTTGTAGGTGGCCTAACACATCGTCTTTGACTTGGAACATGGAGCCTCATGGTAGGTGAATGTACAAGGCATGTAGCTCCTCCATACATGGTGTGTAGTCTCATATTTTGGTCACCAACCACTTCTAGAAGTGTATACACAACGTGTATTAATGGAACATGGTGTGTCCCCTTTGGCTGGCCACATGGGCGTGTAGACTCTTCTCGACCACCAACCGCTTCTAGAATGGTACACACAGTATGTATAGTACGAACACAGTGTATACCAGCTTCTGGTTACTTGGGCATGTACTTATCCTGATCAACCCTTGTCTGAGCTTGAATATACACGACATGTATATAAGTGCATCCGTGTAGTTGTAAATTTTTACTCTATTCTTCTCTATTTTGTGTATTTGTCCATAAACCTCCTTGAAATGAACAAGATCACCAAAATAAAAGTATTCTTTCTCTAACCAGTAGGTAATTGTTGAAAACTTGTTCTTATTTTTCAATAGAGTATATGAAAATATATACACAATTTGGGTGTATCAAACTCCCCCGTACTTAGTCATTTGCTTTCCCTCAAGAAATTCTCAACATCTAATTAAAAGAATATATATTTTAAAAGAAAGAAATTTTGTTAATCATAAATGTAAATAATAAGTGAAAAGAGAAAATTTCAAAAATAATACAAAATAGTTTCAATCTAGGAGATATTCTAATCATGACTCATATATAATTCAGTCAACTACTTTCATCCTCTTTTAAAACTTGTTTCAAACTTTCAAAAATAAGAAAACCACTTGATGATTTACCTCACCGATAACTTAATCACACTTAAGATGTTTTTAATAAGAGTTGTGCTCAATCCAAGATATATAAAATATAACCATAAGATTGTAAGAAATCTAGTCTCCACTTTAGAAAATTTGACTTAAAAAAATCAAGAGGGATTTTTCAATAAGGATAAGATGTTTCTGTGGCTAAAGGTTGGTTGGTAAAGATTTGAAAAATAACTATGAGGCTTGAAAAAGAAGGTAAAATTCTTAAATAACAATGAATGATATTCAAAATTAAACTCAATGTAAACGCATCCTCAACAATATTTATAAAATAATCCCATCACCACCATCTCCTTTAGTTGAGTAGGAGTCACAAACCAACAAGTGTGTATAAGGCCCCTTTATTTGCACCATTTTTTTATTACACAAAGGGAACCTTTCCGAATTTCCAAAAATAGTGGTTTGGAACCCTTTTCACCCCAAATGATCAAGAGTATCTCCCCCATACTTAATTTCTTTACAATTCATGAAATTATACCATGTTTTCCCAATACCTTCTTTTGAGCTCAAATAAATAATCGTGAAAAATAATAAAAGAATTAGGGTAGGAATGGAAATAGGCTTGTAATATAGCTTCCTATAAAGGCTATTCATGGTCTCTAGGGGCTTCATGAAGATAATATGTAGGGTAGGATCAAGATAAAGGGGTCAAAACAATCTTATGTCTCAACCATTTTAATGTAATTCAAAAATTCTTAATGTTTCGAAAAGAAAAATTGCACATTATGGTAGTTATGTATATTCTAAGAATCTCTCAAGAAAGAGGGTATTAGAGAGAATATGACAAAGGGTTTAGAATACCTCTTAGGAGTGGGAAAAATAAATAAAGAGACAATCAAGTCATGACTTAAAAAATAATTGATTAGTCTAATCGATGTAATTATCCAAGCATTACAAGTTTTAATTTAAATTATATCAGCAATCATTTTAAAATACTTAAGAACCAAAATAATCATGCAAATGTTTTTAAAAATTTTCACTTTCAGCTTATTATTTAAAAATATGATTAACCAAAAATGTCTTCACGTTTTCAAATATATCTTCTAATAATGATGTCTCCTAGAATCTGAAAAGGGAAAATACTAAAGAGGTCGAGAGACACCCCCCCCCCAATACTGAATATAGCACGTAGTCCACCAAGTTCCCAAAAAGAGGAGAACGTTAAGGTGGGGACACAATAGTAGACCAGACTGAAGGGAAGTAAAAAAAGAAGTAAACCAATAAAGAAAAGAAAACAATGAAAAAAGAATACTCCCCTCGTGTCTAGGAAAATAAAAACCTTAGTTAGTGGAAAAAGTGTAGCCAAAAACGTGCTAGGGTACCCGTGATGGGTGGATAAAGATAACACTACAAGCATACACAACATACACAGTCACAACAGATCACAATAATATATATACAATGAAAAGCATGTGTCTAAAAACCAGTCAAGGGGTCACCTCAGAAGAGGAATCATCTAGTACAGAACCAGACGATAGAGATGGCTCAGGAGCTGTGGAAGTGGGAGGCTCGGACTCTATATCTGGAAGGGAAGCCAAAGAAGTCGGAGTCATGGGTGCAGGACTCAGAAGATGAGGCTCGACAGCACAGTTTGGACTAGCAGTAGCAGTGGTATCAAGAGTCGCAGTAGCGAGTCCCACAGTAGATTGTAGAACGGAATCTGTGGCCAGGGAAGTGAAGGGTGGTGGAGCTGCAGTAGAAGGGCCAGGAACCGAGGCAGAGGCATGTGGTTGGGGCAGTGGATTGTGACTCCTACTCAACTAAAGGAGATAGTGGTGATGGGATTTTTTTGACAAATCTTATTGAGGATGTGTTTACATTGAGTTTAATTTTGAATATCATGCATTGTTATTTAATAATTTAACCTCTTTTTTCAAGACATAGAGTTATTTTTCACATTTTTACCGACCAACCTTTAGCCATAGAAACATCTGATCCTTATTGAAAAAGCCCTCATGATATCTATAAGTCAAATTTTCTAAAGTGGATTCTAGATTTCTTACAAACCTATGGAGAGAGTGTATATATCTTGGATTGATCACAACTCTTATTAAAACCATCTTGAGTGTGAGTAAGTTATCAGTGAGGTAAATCATCAAGTGGCTTGATTATTTTTGAAAGGTTAAAACATGTGTTAAAATATGGTGAAAGTAGTTAATTGAATTATATATGAGGTATTATTAGAATATCTTCAGGATTGAAATTGTTTTGTATTCTTTTTGAAATTTTATCTTGTCACATATTATTTACATTTATGATTAACTAAAGTTCTTCCTTTTAAAATATATATTCTTTTAATTAGATGTTGAGATTTTCTTGAGGTCAAGCAAATGACTAAGTATGGGGGAGTTTGATACACCCAATTTGTGTATACATTTTCATATAGTCTATTGAAAAATAAGAACAAGTTTTCAGAAATTACCTACTACTTAGAGAAAAAAATACTTTGATTTTGGTGATCTTGTTCATTTCCAGGAGGTTTAAGTCCGAATACAAAAAATGGAGAAGAACATATAAAAAATTTACAACTACACGATGTGTACTTCTATACACGCTCTGTACATTCAAGATTAGGAACGGGTTGACTAGGACAAGTACATTCCCAAATAACCAGAAGCTGGTACACGCCATGTTCATACTATACACACCGTGTGTACCATTCTAGAAGTGGTTGGTGGGCGAGAAGAGTCTACACGCCCATGTGGCCGACCGAAAGGGGCACACTGTGTTCCACTAATACACACCGTGTATACACTTCTAGAAGCGGTTAGTGTCCGAAATATGAGACTACATTCCATTTATGGCGGTGCTACATGCCATGTACATTCACCTACCAGGAGGCTCCATGTTCTCAGTCAAAGACGGCATGTTAGGCCACCTACCAACGGAGAAAATTAAGCAAAAAACACTTTGATGAAAGTACATGGCGTGTACTTTTGATACTCGCCGTGTACTTATTTTTTCTCTAAAAAGAGGCCTTGGCCTTCGGACCAAGGGGTGAATATTATAGGTTTGTGTGGAGAGAAATTATAAAGGAAAGGTTGAAGGCCCGAAGGATTGACGCTCTATCGTCATACTACCATCGTTCATCCATCTACCAAATAATCATTCCTTTTTCAAAGTTCCAAGCATGATTTCATCAGGTATCAATTGTTTTGTGTTTATCATTTTCAATATGTGCAACTAAACACCCAATGTATTGGGGTTGTGTAAGCTGATGAGTTGTAATTTGAATTAATTTCCTCTAAATGTGCTTGTTTTAATAATATCTTCTTATTCATCTTAAATCACATCATATTATCACTTTAAATTCTATACTGGACCAAGGGCCTAATTTTCAGGGATTTAAAAGAAGAATAACGATGAACAACTCCATGACCATTGGAAGTATCTATCCGCTCAAAATGGACTAATCCAAATAAATATATGTTAAATACTAACTACTGGACTAATGAGTTAGTTTCTTTAGCTCTGAATATAAAGTTTACCGGACCAAGGAAACTTTATTACAAATTAAACCCAGAGAGTTGGGTTATTGTGAACAAGAGAACCTTATAAGAAATTTGATTTAATAATCAACTTATCACAAATCCACAACCTCAACACATTTATATCTTTATTTACATCAAAATCAGATTTTCCCATATTCACTTTCATTCCAGAAATTAATTTGTTAAAAGAATCTTAAAAACCAATTGTTCTTTTTATACCCAAACAACAAACAGAAATCGACTCTAAATTCAGAAAACTTCACTTAAAATAAAAATACAAACTAAGTTAAGCAAGATAAAATAACCTCTCATTTCCCTATTGAGCGACCCCTTACTGGTTCTATACTTGTTAGGGTAAATATGATTTGGGAAATCGGAAACATACCTTCGGTGAAATGACTCGCCATTGGTATTCATAACTCCATAGTTGTTTGGGAAATCATAGGTTACCATGTATCTTTCTTTAATTGAATCCTTGTCTATATCGAATGTTCAATTCGTAGTGGGATATAAAATCTCTTCCATGGGTTGAATAATCCATATATTAATTACTTGATTTATCATTGAAAGGTGTAACAAACTCCTTATTTGTGTAAAGTAACTTTGATTGTATTGACTTTATAAGTTAACCAAAAACATTTTAAGGGTATAATGTGAAATGATCGGAGAATTATGGAACCCTATGTAACTTTTTTGAAATATTTTATTTAATTATTTGTTATCTTGAATTTTTAGGAGTTTGGATTTTAGATTGTTAAAATTTGGAAAGTTTACAGCCTCACACAGCTGGTTCATGGTTAAAAGTAATTTTACAGCCTTAACTAGGAACATTATAAGTTATCTTTCTAGTGGGTAATACATACATAGTAGATAGTTTGGAGAACAATGTAGCATAACTGTGCAACTTCTATAGCTTGTGTCTAGTGGTTGTTGTATGGTCAATTCATGGTTTTCCAAAACATGTAGCCAAATTGTGCACAATACCCTAAAATTAATTTTTTTATTTCCTATTTTACCCTTTTAAAATTCTATACCTTTTGGCTTATTATACATCTCATTATTATTCAGTAGAACAAAGGGGAGCTTAGTTTTCCTTTCTCTTTTCTCTTTCATTTCACCAATGTGACACTCCATAATTTTAGTGTGCATCCCCCTTTAAAAAATTATTTTGTTTTCAACAGAGAAAACTAGACTAAGATAAAACATTAAAAATTTTATTATAGTAGAATTATATTATAAAAAATATAATACAATACCATATAAATAAATGAAAAAAATAAGTAAAATTAATAAAGGAATGAAAGAACATGTAAATAAAAATACTATAAGGTTGAAATTCTCAACATCGCGATCTCCTATGAAGAGCATACTAGAATATTAATAAGGTAGGAAGACCTGCCCCTAATAAATTTTACTAAAAAAGTAAATCACTGAAAAATACATTACAAAGAGTCCTTACAAAGACAAGTATAAAAATATCCATAATAATTTTCTTAAAAAAACTATAACAATAATTTAGTAACACAAAAGACCAACTTGAACAAACCTCTAGAATTTCTCTCTTAGAGAGATTATTAACAACTTGATTTTCCTCTCTATAGACATGAGTAACATCAAGGGAAATGGATTCCATAAGACAAAGGCAATCAATCCAGGTTATGATCATTTTGCATGGTATATTCTTGGATCATATTTTGAGAATTTTCACTGCAATAGATGAATCTGATTCCAAACATAGAGCATTCCAACCATAATAGAAAATATACTTGATTGCATTTTTCATAACCCACAACTTATATTAAATAGCATAACCATGCCCAATGAAGTGAAAGATACAACCTTTAATGAGGCTATGATAGGTATGAAAGATTCCAACACAACCTAAGGGCCCTGGGGCACCTGAAGACTCCCCATCAACATTGACTTTTAACCGCCTTAGGAGTGGTGGTATTCGGTTAATTGATTTGACCACTAATGGTTTCTTGACCCTTCCATTAACAACAAGTGATATAAAAATAACCACATCATAAAAGTCATTATGCATTGCTCCAATTTGTATTTTAGATGTAATCATGATCAAAAGATGAATGGCAGAGACATAATAATAAAAAGAAGGTGCATGATTATTAAAGACTATGACATTTTGTTCTTTGCATGTGTATGAAAAAAACTAACCGCAAGAGCCAACATGAGAGAATGAATATGATCACTACATGGAATTCAACATATAGAGATAAGTAATGCCTCAATACTCTCTATACTAAAACTACATTGAAATAAATCCTATAGATAAGTCTATAATCTGAAATAAATTCCATAGCACATGAAAAAATGATAAATGGACTCCTAGACACATGGGCAGAAGAAGAAAGAATAATCAATTTGAATACCTTTTCACTAAATACTACATTGGGTAGGAAAATAATTTTTATAGATTTTTCAAATTAATAACATTTCATAAGAAGGAATAAAGGGCCTTCTAAAACATAAAACCCAAGCCAAAAAACCAAACAAGGAACCACGTTTCATATTATAATAGTACATGTTAGTAAATATACCATCCAGGTTGGGAATCCATATGAAGGTGTCAATATCGGAATAAGAATACCTGGAAAACTCCTCAGTGAGATGGACATGCAGCAGATGACACATAACATTGATCTTATGTAAATCAAAAATATATAAATTATTCATGGATGTGGGAATGACTATTTCATTTATGATTGGTTAAGAGATCCTGGGAGTTCTCCAGTAGTTCAATGATAACTATCTACAAACCACCCATTTCAAAGAGCCCATATTTTCAGAATAGGCTTGGTTAATAAATCTCCAAATAGAATAAGAAACATACATGACATGACCATTATGCAGTTTCTCGACAAATATAGTTGTAAGAAATTCTAGTGAAGCGTCAAAGGTGGAAATAATTATCCATATGATTTTTTAACTAAATTATCATTGAATATCATAAGACCCTTTATTCCCAATCCACCCATGTTTATAGGTTTGACAAAATCTTTCTTGGAAACCATGACAAACTTTCTCTCTTGAATCAACCTAGTGCATATAAAACTTCAGATCATGATTTTTATCTCCTTAATAAGGTCTTTAGGAAATCTATAAAACGAGAAAGAATATACAAACATTGAGGTAATTATATAATTGACCAAGAAAATTCTACATTCCTAAGACATTGTATTCCCCTTATAAGTTTCCATCTGATTAAAAATCATTATGTAAATACTCTCCATGTATCATTTTTAACCCTACCAAATAAAAAGGGAACTCCGAGATAAGTGAATGGAAAGGATCCTCTCTTCACACTAAGACTTAAGGACACCCTTTTCTTCTTATAAATCATCACACCTTCTCCAAAAATGATAGAATACTTGTACCATAAAATAAATTTACCTACAACTTCTTTATAATTTTAAAAAAATGATATTGATATAAGTGATAATACCTCTTTCATCCTTCCCAAAATGTAAAATGTAATCTACATATAATGAATGTGAGGGAGCATAGAAATATATTCCAAACATCATACACTGATGAATACCAAAATTAACTAGATCAGTAAGACACCAACATAGATAGTCATCAGCTATGGAAAATAGAATCCCAGAAAGTGGATCCCCCAATCTGACTGATCTATAACACCGAAAGAAACCACTTAGGGACCCATTCATAAGAATATAAAGCCTAGAACTTTTCAGAATAGAGAAAATAAACCCAATAAACCTCTATGAGAAACCATTCATTCTTAGAATAGAAAAAATGAAACCTCATTTTATTGTGTGAAAAAGATTTAGAAATATCAATTTTCAGGGCCATATTACCATCTTTTATCTTTCTCTTTATAATGCTGACACATTCATAAGCAATGTAAAGGCAGTTCTAAATATTTCTCCTAGGGAAAACCCAAACTGATTGGAGTAAATACACCCTTAGAAATATCAACCAACCTGTGTGTCATGATTTTACTAATATCCTTTGGTATAGAGTTTCCAATAGCAATAGACCTAAAGTCATTTATATCCAGGGCATTGTATTTATTTGTAATTAGTGAAATAAAATTGGAGTTCACACCATAGGGCTTTGATGAATGAACAAAAAATTATCTCACAACATTTATTAACTCAAAATTAATGATGTATCAATATAACATGATGAATTTGTTGGTGAATCCATCAAGACCAGCAACACTATCCTTATGCAATGAAAAGAGAGCTGCATGAATCTCCTTTGAATTGGGAGCTTCAACAATCCTTTTATTTTAAATGACATTAATGGTAGGATCAATTAATTTGAGAATTTTATTAGTATTATCCTCCCCATTATTTGAGTAGAGATCCTCGAAATTACTTGTCACAACATTAGAAATTTCATTCTCTGAATTGAACAGGTTCCCATCAATTTTAAGGGTAGTGAGACTTTTCATTTCTTTTTTCTCCCTATGCATGCACTGAAAAAATCATGAATTCATATCACATTACTTTAACCATATGATATTTAATTGATTTTGGGGAATAATCTCCTTAAGATTCAAGAGACTTTAAAGTTTGGAGAAAGCGTATATCTCCTCATGATAGGGCACATCTTATAAAATATTATTTTTCCAAAAAAAATAGAAGATGAGATTTAGACTCATTAATATCACTATAAAGATTAGAAAAATATGTTTTACTCTATACTTTATGTTTTGAATTTACATTCTTTAACTTTATGAAAACAATTTTTAGGGGATTTTCTAGAGAATCAACCTTCCAAGAATACATAATTATTTCTCTACGGCCTGGAACAATGAGCCAAGAATTGTTAAACTTAAAAAGGAAATATGGATAACCTTAAATTGATAACACAAATATAAATAAACAAAGAATTATAATCAGAATTCAATTTTGTAAGGGTGAGGCTGGATATATTCACTACATTATTCCTATCATCCAACTACCCAAAACATCTATCCAATTTACTGGCCCGCCTACCATTTAAAGTATACATACTCTTAGTATAATCATTTCCATATATTGGGAATTCAACAAAAACACATTTATTAATGCAAGGGTTGAATTCATTGGATGATATTCTACAAATAATTTTTCTATATTTTTCCATCTGGCCTCAAAATAGCAATAAAATCACTAAGAAAAATACAACTTCTACCCATATTCTCGGATATAAGTTCCAAATTTCTAAAAAGATCTCTTTATCTTGTATATAGATTGAAAGCATCACCAAAATTCACTATAATAATAATGTTTTTTATGCTACATGGAATGTTCACCGACTGATATTCATTAGAAAAGGAGTTAATAATGACACTATTATGCTTAAGAATTTACAAGGACTCAGCGACAACATCAAAATTATTATTTGCAACAAATGAGTAACCTAAGGAACTCCACTGTAAAGCCATCCAGTTCTCAAATTTCATTATTGGCTCAGTAATACCAATAAGTCTAGGTTTCTTGGTCATAAAAAAGTTCCTATGGGTCTTGACCATGGGATAATTCCCAAGACCATGGAAATTCAAAAATAGGATCTTCATTTCCTAGAATATCTGAGCCTAGTGCTGGGACCATCATGAATTCATGTACTTCCATTATAAAGATAAACTAATTCCATCATACCATTATCCTTTCCTACTAATGAAATTTAGGAGGGATCTCTTGTTTCTTTCTAATATGGGAAAAAATCCTTATCACCTTCAAAATAAGTTTTAAATCTTAACGAATCCAACATGTTGGCCAATTCAACTAGGCTATTAAAACTCCCAGGTAATTTTCACCTCATAGTCTTATATGTTGAAACCTGTGAGATCTCACCTGTATGTTTATAAAATGAGGAAACTATAAATTCACTAGATAGTTTACAATATGAAGAATTAGCAGTATCATCATCTTACAATCCTGGAATAAAAGGAGCCTTATCGGATAGAAAGTAGTCATTATTTTTAGGAGAAGTAGAATCCATTATCTTACCCTATTAATAATACTACTCAAGTTCCTGAACAATGGAAAGGATGGAAACCTTCTCTGGGATTAAATAATTCACCTACTTTGGTTCTAAATTAGAGACAGCATTAGTATCCTACTATGGTAACAAGCTAGTGGCCTGTACAGTGGATGGGGCACCTTGACATGAAGCCAGGCCACTATCCTGAGAAGAATCCTACACATGATTTTCATTCACACCAAAAATATGAGTATCAGCTAAGACTAAAGATGGAACCACAATATCATCAGAGGAATATGCAATATTTATTTCCTCATCTAGAGGAGAATACCTGTTCAAATCAGTCATGATTCCACCCAAATGAGATGGAGATTTATTCTCCATGGCTGGGACATTTTCGATAGAGGATGTGACCAATACCTTATCATTTGTTCTCCTATATTTGTCTTTATCATGTCCTATAATCTTACAATACTTACATAGTTTGTTCGTATTACATTCGGGGACCATATTCCCAAAGAATTGACAGTTCAAACATAATTCTGGTTTCCTTTTCATAGAAACTTTCAAGATTAATACTACCATCTATGGTGGTTAATATGACCTCTTCCAGAAGGGTTTTGGACCTATCAACCATGACAATAATCCTTTAATAATGAACAAAAATCAGATTATCCATTAGTCTATCCAACCTTATAAGATTTCCAACAGAAGAGGCAATATCCCAAAGAATATTTGAGTGCTAATGAAGCCAATTCAATTTACAGGCACGAATCCAAACCAGATCATGTGTGCTATTAACATTACTTGGATCAAAATTATGATCCCATTCATGAATCTGAAGAAATACATGATTTATATAAACTGAACCTAGACTCCAAGAATGACTTTTCATTCATCTGAAGGAAAAATAATGTGATAAAAGGCATATCCTATTGCCACCATTTTCCAATCATCAAATCCTTATATATTAGTAATCCTATAGATTAGCTCACAAAATTTCCATGGTTTCACCCCTTTTGGGATTAAGACATGCATACTAATTGAAAATTTACAAATATTCACACATTCCTTAACAATATTTTGATTTTACGATATGTTCACTATTCTACCCTTTTTAATAATTATTCTCAGGGGAGGTGGATTACAATCTAAGAAGGATATATTACTTGAAAATTTGATAATGTATGTGAAATTATTTTTTGATCCCAATACTTCTCTTGTTTCTGATCAAATAACATTGTGTTTTTCACAGAGATGAAACTTATCTTTGTAAGAAGTAAGATATGTATAATACTCGGACAAATTATCCTCAAATTTCTTCCCATGATCATTAATTTTCACCTGTTCGCTCAATCTAGGGTTATCACATGTCTCCCCACATTGCTTCTCCATCTCTTCTATGAAGAGAATACCATTAAAGATAACTATATATAGAATAAAACATGTTATAAATAAGATAATTATATTAGAGAATAAGCTGAATGATTTTAAAGAAGTTTGTTAGGAAATATATGGCAATGTAATATGACCTTTATATATATGGACATTGATTATATGGTAATTGGGTATATGATCATTTGATATACTTGTATCCAATAAGGAAATTATTGTTGTTTAATTTTCATAGATAATAAAAAATAAAAAAAAATAAAAAATCATATGGAAAAACTAATTCTGGAATGAAATATAACGATAATAATTAATCAAAATATTTTGTTATAAAATATGAATTTTTATTTTTTACATATCATCATCATCATCATTTTTTAAAGAATGAATTTATGTGATTATAAAATTTGAATAAATATTCTAATACCAATTTATTGATAAAATCGAATGGTTAAATGATAAATAATTAATTTTAATGGCATGTGATTAAAAAGATGTATGGTTAAAAAGTGATATTTTTGAATATTTTTTTATTACATAAATATTTGTTTCTTAATTAATAAAATTAGTCAGTTTTAATGGATTATTTAATTTTTTAAAATTTTCTATGTATCAAAAAATAGATTAACATTTATTTAATTATTAATTAATATGAAATAATATTAACAATACTTCTTGTTTTAAAATTTTTTTTTATATAAGTAGTTCTTTATATTTTGAGTTTTCATTTAAAAAATATAATTTTCATATATAGAAATTTAATTATGTTAAATGTAGTTAAAATCTAGAATCATCATATAATAATTAGTTAAGTGGTGTCATCTTATATTTTTAGTAAAAAAAATTAAGCCAGATAAATATATGTAAATTAACATGGATCATATTTTCTGTAATTAACATGATATTTAGGCATTATATATGTATGTTAATTTTTTTCTGGTTGATACTAAATTTATAAGAAATATTTTTATGCCTAACTCACCTATCCCAATGTGATTCCATCCTTACCCTTCACCTAAATCATGTTTCCAAGAAATATACCTCATTTTCACCTATAAAAGGATCTCTCCACAAACCCTTAAAAACGAGTAATATACTTTGGATATCTCTTGAATAAGTATCTATTTTTAATCATATAAAGTTTTCTTATATTTTTTGTATATTATTATTGCATAATAGAGAATTAAACCCTTCATTATGAAAGAACTTATTTCTTGAAGGATTGACTCCATCTGAGTATATAGTTATTCTTCATATTTTTCAATTTTATTCTCATATAAACATTTTCCAAATATAGTTATCTAATATAATGATATTGTATTAACATCTTTATGATTATTTTAAAATGATATTAATATTATATAACTCTGTACTCTTACTCATTCATAAGAATAATATTTTCTTATTTAGATCAGTTTAACCACTGAATAAATGATGTTATTCTGACACCATTATTTTCCTCATGGATGAGTATCCAGACATTAAGAATGATATTATATGATATTAAAGATTAATTAATTTCATTAATATGGTTCTGGAAATCTATTTAAAAAATGAATGATCATTATAATGTTACTCGTTAATAACAGTAAATTACCCAAAACTTGCTCATCATGGGATCGATTCTCACAAACCAACCCCACACCTTCAATCAAATGAATAAAGGAGTTAATATATAATTTAAAAATCCTTCCAATACCTTGAATAATATGTTAGTGATGAACTTTTTATCTAAGAAAGAGGATCTTCATCACTATTATGAAACTTGTAGGAAATAATTAAAATTACTTACAACCAATGGAGAAAATAAATAATAACTAATTAAGAATAATGTAATACATGGTTAAAATTGAATATTATAGAAATTAATATACATTAATTAGGTTATGAAATAATTAATCAATATGGTTTTTTATTATACAAGAGGTTAAATCACTTCCATCGAATTCAAGAGTAGATTTAAGGCTTTCTTTTCCAATATCACATTTAAATCGTGATTATTTATGTATAAATTATCATTATGAGAAACTATATGTCCTTTCTCTTTAAAAATCCATTTATTTTATTTCCTCTTTTTTTCTAGGGTTTGCATATATTCTCATAATTTTACCTTTATTTGGATTAAAATTCAAATAAAATGGTGCTTGTAAGTAGAACCGAACTTATATCTTGTTTTCGGCTGATAATATTTCTCTTATCCATGTTTTTCATAATATTTTGAGGATTAAATTATTTAAACTTATACGAATTATTACTATATATCTATATTGGTTTTGAATTATTTTAAAAAATTTATGAGAGGAATTTTTTATCTCTCCTCTATTATGTTTTCCACATAGTCACTTTATCCCACCATTTTATTAAATTTTCTTTAGGAAACATCCCTTGAATTTTTTTTTGGTTCTTAAAAGTAATTTTTATTTAGTTTTCATTTAAAAAAAATTATTTATAAATTATTTTTTAAAAAATAAAAGTTAAAAAAAATGTAAAGGCTATTTCTTTTTATTTTATATGTTATTTTATAATGATCTTATAAAATATTTTTCATATATATAAATATATTTTAGTGTTTCTTATATTTTACTGTGGATATATTTCAATGTATTCATCCACATTATTCACCTGGATGACTCATTCTTATACCATATCATGATTCTTATGAAATTCATTCCATTTTCATTGGTTAATTATGTTGTGATGGATTTATGAATGATTTTATGTTCATGTGGCATACATATGTATGGTAATCATTATGTGAAAAGTGGTTTGAGGATTATATATCCCTCCAATTCATTTGGAAAAGTTTTATATCTCATGATATGATATGTAAGGGATTGGATAGTTAACCAAATTCACTATGTTTATTATATCCTGGAATGTACCCAATATACTATATCATGGGATGTTGTAAACTATGTAATGATGGTCTTAGTAGTGTGCCTTAATATAGTAAATTATTTTCAATGATTATTTTGGAACCAAATTTCTATGTTATCCCATATTCCCATGTTATACTTTTGTGACTTATGATAACTGTCTTATGATTCCAGATTCATATGCCTCATTTCTCATGTTATATCAAAATAATTATGTTATAATTCATTACATATAATCAATGTTTTATTAGTTATGATTTACTTATATTATTTTAATGTATCATGATTATGTTATCATACCCACATGTTCTTATTATTCTCACTTATTATCTTTTATTGATATCTCTTATGTTCACCCCTTACCAAGTGTCTAATCTTACCCTTATCTATCTTTTTTCTCCCTATATAATGATGAATATTATTATATCTAATTTGTCTAGAAGGTTATCACGTGTTTATATTATTTATGGGAGATATTGAATAATATTTTAAAATAATTTGGTTATGTATATTATATATAAATACACTAAACATATAGGTTCTGGGGTGAGATTTATAGTGAGATGTAATGGATACTCTTATTTAATGATGTGGTATGTATGTATATATGGATAAGTCATCTTAGTTGGTATCAGAGAAGGGTTTAGATAATTTTAGTGGTTAGGTTATAAAAAATTATAGCATAAAATGTAAAGAAACCAAGGTTATACAAAAATTGTTATAGGATGAACCAAGAGTGTCAAAAGATAAACCTAATATATTATAGGTTGAAATAAAGGTTCTATAATTTAATGAATATAATGATTTATTTTCATTGTTATATTATTTTTTACTATAGATATTATTATTTAACACTCACTCTAACCTTCTTGGTTTTAGTCAATGAATCGAATAAAGAGGAATATAGTCAAAAATGAGTGAAATAGATAATGAAATAGTTGTCCCAATGATAATATAAATGGGATAAGAGATAGAGTGAAAAATATATTTTATATGATCACATAAATATGACAAGATATGAATAATAACATAAACTATTTCAAACTGCAAAATTCACTAAGTAAGGAACAACTCTCCATCGATCCCTTCATGTGGCCACAACAACCCTCCTTTAGTGGTTCTTATTATCCACTAATATTTGAGAAATGTATCAATAGAATTGAAAATTTATTTTTTATTCTCAATTTTTCTGAGAATGAAAAGGTTTTTTTTCTATTTATTTTTTGGAAGGTGAAGCTAATAAATTAGGAATCTCACTAAGAATATGAGAGAAAAGGAAGAAATAGACTCAATGTAATGGAGGAGTTTAACAAGACATTATTAAATAAATATTTTCCATAAACTCTTCATATTAAAATAGGGAGATAATTACTTTATCCAAATCAAAATAAAGTTAAATAAATTTGATACGAATGAAGAAAACTTCATGGGACTTTAAAAGTCTGATTTAGTTTTCACCACTGATCCTGAAATAAAAATCAGTCATTTCTTTAGTTTCTTAAAATAAATCCTCTAAAAAGAGTTATCTATAAGGGAATTTAGAAGCTAAGAATAAATTGTCCAATGATCTATCATTGTGGAAATGGAAATTTGAGACTAAAATTATTTTCATGGTTTTGGGGATACAAAGTAGAAAATAGTCTTTCATGGAAACTCATATGATAAAACCCATGGAGGTAAGAAGACTCATTTTCCAACATTCCAAAAATAAAGGTAGAATTGTGGAGGTAGTTTAATATAATTAATGAGGAAATTCTTCATGTTTGGAAAAAAATTCCATCAAGAACATGAATTCAGAAGAGATATTAAGAGGAAAACCAATGAAATGGAAGAAAATAAATCTCAACCTAATACAACACCCACACTTCAATTTTTTAATTTCAAGGACTATGGACATTAGACCAACCATTTCACCTATACAAGGTTTAATAATAAAAATTGAAATCAATATCCTTTAATACAAGTTATATAAGTAAAGTCTATGAAATAAAAACTCCAGAAGTGGGTCATGAATATGGAGTGATGAAAGGTATTCTCATTATCCACTAAAAACTAAAAATTTATTATTTGATTTCATTTCAACCCACTCCTTCATATCTTGAAAGCTTAATAAGATCATAAATTTACCCCCTCAATGATTTAATACTAAAGTACCAATACAAACTCTTTATGGTACAAGGATTTATCCCAAGTCTATAAACCTTATCTGATAGAAGTTTATGGGAATGTATTTTCAATAAATCTTATTAATATACCTTTGGTTGAATTTTATATGTTCTTAGGAATTTATTAAATCTCTATATATAGATACCATATTAGCTCCTAATATAGGGAATGCAAATTTCATATCCCAAATCAACCCATCATTTTTTGTTAGGGGAAAACTAACTTTAAACTCCCTATAGAAGTTACTTCCTTATATGGGACTTCATAAATAATAATGAGGGATATTTAGTTAAACTGGTTGGGAAACAAATCAATATTTAAGACATTAATTTTTTATAGGATTTTTCCAATGCATTTCAAAAAGTGTTTTTCAGTTTTATACTATAATATGAGATTGATACTTCTATTGAACTCATACCTGGTTCTATGAAACTATTAATGAATTCCTATATAATGGACCCAATGGAATGGGTCAAATTATAGAAAAAACCACAAGATGACATGAATAAAGGTTTTATATGGCCAAGTACTTCACTATGGGGTGAACCAATCCTCCTTTTTTTAAGGAAGGATAGATAAATTCATATATATATTAATTATCATGAATTTAACAAGACCATGATCTACAATAAGTATCCCATACCCTATATTGATGACATGATCAATCAACTATGAGGAGGTCAATACTTCTCAAATATTGACCTTTGGTATAGATATCATCAATTAAAAATTCACACACGGTTTGTTGGTTAGGGGATCATAGTTTTCCCTAATTGTGAACCTAAACCATGCACCTCTTTTATAGGGGTGTATGGTTACCCATAAGAGGGTGCATAGTTTCACAAATCCTACACAAATAATTCAATCCATTTCTATCTATGGTTGCATGGTTTGTTTGTCCAGGGCACCTAATTCGGAAAAACCATCTTCCATCCATGCACTTCCCCGATCCTTTTAATTTTTCTTAATTTTCTCCCAAATGCACCCCAATTTGAAATCCATCTGAAGTATGCTTAAACAAAGTAAAGAAAAAAATAATACCTAAAATTAAGCTCGATTCATCTTCAAAATAGGTTGGGATCTTACAATCCCCCCACCTTATAACAGATTGTTCCCCATATATACTCCCACACATGTCTTTTCCACCATAATTTGAAAACTATCAGCATAGTCTTTCCCTGCAATACTCTCTCACTATGATTCAACAAATATATCGGATGATCTTAAAAGTACACATCTATCTCAAGCTCAAAATCATCATCATCAATGACATGAGAAGGGTTGGGGTGATACCGTCAAAGTTGTGACACATGAAAATTTTCTTGGATAGAACTATATATTTTTGGAAGATCCAACCAGTATGCCACCAGCCCAATTCTATCCAAAACCTCAAATGGTACAATTAACCTAGGAGATAGCTTTCCCTGTCTCCATATCCTATAGTGACCAAATTTGGGGACACCCTAATCGAATACATGATCACCCTCTATAAACTCTAGGGGTTTTCTATGTCTTTTAGAATATGAATTCTATCTACTCTGATCCATAGCCATATATTTTCAAATAAAGTGTACATAATCTGACATCTCTTGCATGAGACTTAGTCCGAACAACTCTGAACCACCTGCTTCCATCCAACATAAAAGTTATATACATGGCCTTCCAAAAATATAATCACATAGTTCCATCTATATAGTTTCTTGATAACTATTATTATAGAAAAACTTTACCAAATCTAAATGATTCTCCTAAGATCCACTGAAGTCTAGGACACGCACGCAGAGTATATCCTCAAGCACCCATATTGTATGATCTGACTTCTCATCTTTTTTGTGGGTGGAATGTCGTACTTAGAAAAACATATATACCCAACACCTTATGTATTCCCTTCCAGAAGCATGAAGTAAAACATGAGTCAAGATCTTAAACTACAGTCTATGGAACCCCATGCAAATGGAATATCTCTCTACTGCACAAATCTCCCAACTGGTCCACTAAGAAAGTCTCCCGTATAGGCAAGAAATGAACTACCTTTGTCAAATGGTCTAAAATTACCCAAATAGAATCATTCTTCCAAGGAATCCTCAGGATACCCACCAAAAAGTCCATAGTAACATCATCCCACATCCATTATAGGGTGTTCAATGGTTGTAGTAAACCACTAGGTCATTAATGCTTGATCTTCACCTACTGACATGTGTAGTATCATATCATAAACCCTGTTATCTCCTTTTTCAAGTCTGGCCACCAAAACTATCATCGTAGGTCATTATACATTTTAGTCTCTCCTGTACATATTTCCCACTTTGAGTCATTAAACTCACGCATCATCTCCTCCCACATTCTCATTGGCACGACAACCCTATTCCTGACATAGATGATCTCATCCTCATCTATGGTCCATTCGGAATGTGACTCCCCACATTCAAGACTTTCCCTCAAGGTCGAACACTCTGGATCCTCATACTATCTATCCCTAATCCATCTAAAAAATATAAAATCCATTGAAACTTATATGAGATTCATCTACTCATAACTCTCATGAACCGCAATTTCCATGTCATCCAGTAAAGCATTCATCTTCTACTCATCAGTAGACTCCGGAACTGCCTGAGTCTATGTTTTCTTACTCAAAGCATCAGCCACACTATTTCCATTCCTGGAAATATATGCTAGCTCAAAAATAAAATTACTACATATAATCAAACCATATATTCTACTAAATATTCAAATATCCATGAAAAATTATATACTTTAAGCTCCTATGATTAGTATACATAGTAAACTACTCACCCAATATATAATGATGCCAAAACTTTAAATCATAAAACCCTATTACTAACTGAAGGTTGTTCATAGGGTAGTTCCATTCATGCGGCCTCTATTAATGAGACCCATACTCCAAAACTTGATCTCCCTATATCAACACTAATCTAAGACCTATCCTAGAAGCATCACAATACACTGTATACTCCTCAGCTGGTTCAATTTGGATCAATATCAGTGCAGATTTCAAGCACTTATTCGACATCTGTAAAGCATTCTCACATGCTTCTGATCAATCATACTTGATCCCCTTTTTGGATAATCCAAAAATCAGTGCAACCAAATGGGAAAAGTCCTGGATGAATCTTCGATAATATCCATCCAACCCTAGAAAACTTAGAATATCAGACACATTCTTGGGATACTCCCAAGAAACCACTTCCCAAACCTTCTTTGGATCCACCATCACACCTTCCTTCAAGATGATGTGACCCAATAAGTTTACCTAACAAATCCATAATTGACACATATATAGATAGGAGTGTAGATTGTTCTCTCTCAGTGTACTCATGGTGATGTCATGATATTGGGCGTGATCGTCATTAGTCTGGGAGTATAAAAAGATTTCATCCAAAAATACTACAAAAAACTTACCCAGGTATGTATGGAATATTATGTTCATCAAGGCCATAAACAATATCGGTGCATTCATCGTCTCAAATAGCATTATGACGAACTCATATAGGATATAATTACTTCTAAAAGTAGTCCACATTATATCAAAAGAACAAAATCTCAACTGATGACACCCTGATCTCAATTCAATCTTAGAAGAGACACAATATCCCCTAAAATGGTCAAAAATATCATCAATTTTAGGAATAGGATATTAGTTATTCGAAGTCAAATGGTTAAACTTCTAATAATTGACACACAAGCATAAAATCCTATCAGCCTTCTTTGAAAACAAAATTGGTGATCCCCAAGGTGATGTACTTGGATATATAAACTCCTTATCCATCATCTCCTCTAACTGAGTCTTGAGCTCTTGAAGCACATTAGGTACCATTCTGTACGGTGGAATAGAAATTTGTTTATCTCCTAGAATTAGCTAAGTAGTAAATTACACATCTATCTCAGGTGGAAATCCAGAGAATATTTTAGGAAGAACATATTGAAAAAGTTCCACTACAGGTGGAAAGACATCCTACTTTACACCTCTATAATCCAGCAATATACCAATATCCTGGGCTGTGAGCTATTATAGTTGCTGAGTAATTGGATCTCCTCATCCTGCCTATATATCCCACACTTTTTGAAATATTTCTTTTCATCCTTTAGACACATAAAGTTCACTCTCCTATGGTAATGATCAATATCGAATTAGTATGCTATTAACCAGTCCATACCCAAAATTATGTTAAATATTGACATTTATAGGATGTAGAGATTTCAAAAAAAATGATACTTACCATCATAGAGAGAATATACCTTGCAAAAGAATATATCCCTAGACTGTACTACCTACGATGTATCTATAGTCAACACCCTAATCATGGAATCCACTACCAGGCTCAAACCATTAACAAGTTGTGCATACATAAAGGAATAAGGGGCACCAGAATCAAATAAGGCACTAGATAATGTAGAAGCTACAAGATTAGCGCCTCTCACCGTCAATGGTCCAACCTCTCTATCCACAAGTGTAGGCTTAACCACATGGACCTATAACACCCCTATTCCCTATGATGCATCCTGAGTAACTTAAGCCTAACCACTCTACTAATACGAGAACTCTTTCCCAAAATTACCGTATCCACTGCCTCTACCTCCATGGCTAGTAAAACTCCAATTTCCAGCCTAATAAGGTGTATAAGATCACTTTCCTACACTCTGATTCTGTGTAGATTCCCCATTATTACACATATATTATGGGTTCTTTCAAAACTTCTACAGATGTCCCATCTTTCTATAAGATTGCAACTCCACTGGTGGTTGGGGAGAGTATATACAATAAGGGCCTAGACTACCACACTGGTGGAAAATAACTACAGAAAGGTCCTATGAAAATGAATTTTCCCCCTGGACACTCTATTCTCTATTGATTTGGCTAATGTTCTCATAATGACACTTCCTGCTCTTATATGACGTACCTCCTAAACATCCAGTAGCAACCATCTATCATGCACTAGACATATGTTCAGATTTACTTTTTCAAGATTATATGATAATAACCTCTTAAACCCAATATATTTTATTATACTATATTTTTGTTTATATCTTTCATTTTTATATTCAATTTATTATCATATTTGATCAATAATAAACAAGTAAGTCATACGTAAAGGTTATTTTCCACTTTTTAAAAAAGTAAAAAAGGAATGTTTTTTTAATATTTATGGATTAACTGCCCTTTCCCGCAGTAATAGATGTTATACATTATCAAGATTCCATTACATGTTTTAGTTGTTATTTTAAAATAAAATATTTTTTTCCAATATTTTGGAAACATTTATTTAAAATTATATCAAATAAAAATGGTATTATTTTCATTAAGGAATAAAAAGATATTTGAAAAGTGATTTATAAATCTATTTTTATATGAAGTTACAGGGCTGTTATTTTTAATGCATTACTTATATCTCATTTTATAAAGGCTCGGTTTTATTATTAGTCCTTTATTTATCATGAATTTATGGTATTCTATCATCCTTTATTGATAATGGATTAAATTTTTTTTTGAGACAATTCACTTTCTTGTGATCTTGGTAACTATCACTCTCTATTATTTACTGGACATTATTTTTATCATTCGTGTCTATATTTTTTATATCGTGGATGAATTAAAAATCATTTGTATTAATATTGTGATATTTTATCCATATAAATTTTTTATATATGGAATTAGTTGAAGGAGTCTTATTAAATAATTTATTTCATTTACTGGGGAAATATTGATCTTCAATATTATTGATTCAATATAGATAATTACTGACTTAAAAAGTCATTTTTAAAATTAGTTTTATTGATCATTAAAATAAATGGAATGCATATTATGTGAAAATTATTAATGGGTAAAGGTTATAGATATCCCATTGATGCATCGACTAGTATCATGAGAAAAAAACATTAATTCCATATTAAGTGGGTGTTTAGTTTACACCTAGACATTTGTTAAATATGATGTCTTAGTTGAAAGGCCTTGATGATAGGAATCTTTATAACATGAAAGAGACATTAATGGAAAGTTCATGAATGTCTTGATTTATTAATTTATTTTATTGATACTTTAGTTTCCATTATTCAAGTGATTTCTATATTGATATTATTCATGAATGTTTATTAAACTAAAGTTTCTAATTAGATGACATGTGTTTTGATTATCCCATCTTCCATATTGACTATGACTTATTTACTTTTCATAGCCTTTTCTGTACATAACCCTTACTAAGAATCTATTCTCACCCTTTATTTGGTTTCCTTTCCTCAAGATATAAATAAGGATATTATAAATTATTTTCAATGATAAAATAATTTTTCTTATACAATGTTTTAATATTTTCAATGTAATATGAAATTCAAGTATGTATCTAGTTTTCTAAGACTTCTACACTAATTGATACTAGGTAGTGAAATCACTTGTATATTGTACCAATTTAATAAAGCAAACACCTACTTTGTGTTACTAGAGTTGGGTTGTTACTACCACTACCTTCAAGAACCCTTCCAAAACACCCAACAAAACACTGAATTGATCTAGGGTCATCACCAACACAATGGAAACATCAACCGCTTAAAAAAAATTATCATACTTGGGGATAGAGGATCCACTAAAAAACTACAATGATTCCTAAGATTGAAATTTTAACAAGGATTTATCCCAATATTCCCTCTTTCCCTTTCCATTCCCAACATTTTTATAGTGCTTCTATGACATATTTTTATTTCAAGCAACAATGGGGTTAACACATACCACACAAAGCACATTAATATCATATATAACAAAAAAATTAAAAAAAACACATCAACTCATCAACCAATTTTCCCAATCTGATAATTAATACAACATTCCACACAACCAAATCACCATTTCCCATCATACACAACATCATGACACATACATAACATCACATGCATCACTTCATGCTAACAAATGAAACAAATTTCAATGAAAAACACACATCACCACTCAAACCACCCCATACTTGGCACAATATTATCTCCCCACACAACCAACCATGCCACAATTTCCAACCCATACTATAACCCATGAACCACTACAACAACAACAACCTTTATAGCTAAACAATATTTCATCTTCCCAAAAAACAATCAATAGCGTCACCACCACATCAATAATCACAACTTCTCTACCCACCAATGAAAATATCCACAACCCTGCTGCCCAACATACCCAATATAGCTATAAATAAATCTCAAATAAGACTAAATAACCCACATTAAGGGAAATAAAACCATCCATAATCGAACCTCTCATAAAACACAATAATAAATCTCCCTTTTCAGTATTTATTGTATAAACATTATGTGTCTCAAGTAATAAAAATATCAATAAATTTTATATTTCCATAAAATATTTTAATTACTAAAATTAAATTATTATCATGAAATGAAGGGTGATTCAATCAACTAAAATAAAACAACAACACTTAATCACAACAATAATCAAATTTATTAAAAATGATAACCGCTCATCATCCAACCTTTTAATTAAAAATTTTATGGTTTATAAAATAGATTTTTTTAAAAACATATTAACACCTAAAGGTAATCAATAAAAAAAACATATCAAAAATAGTACTTAGATGTCTTCAAGTTTCTTTTTAGAAAAATAAAAATACTTTTCATTACAATAATATCATGTAGAAGTTCTCATAATTCACAAATTAAAATATATATAATGGAAATTATTCATGTAACTCCTTATTATTTCTACCCTATAATGGTTACAATTTCACCTAAAAAATTTAGGAGACAATCAAAGTCCTTTCATTGGATCACAAGGGCCAAAAATATCTGATTCCTTGATAGTATAATTGGTCTATATCCCATATTAGGATTGAGTTTCCCTATTGATATACCAATACAATATAATATTTTCTTATGAGTAACTATAATATCCAACCTAAAATTGAACCCAAATCTTTGACACAACTTTATCATGACCTAACCCCACAAGAAATCCTCTCGATCCTATAAAGATGGTCATAACGAAACCCAAAGACTACATCCAATAGGTTCTAATTTGGTGAATTGAACTGAGCATATAAAACATGCATATGGGAGAAATATCCCTCATAAATTCATGAATAATAAAAAAACACCAATAGACACCAAATAATTTCCATTCTATGAAATAAATTTCCACAAACTATAATGATACTTATATTTCAGTTATAAAACACGATAAAATACATGAAATAATGAGATTTAAAACTTCAGTCATCTACCATATATATTCACATTACCTAAACAATAGCTCTAATCCCTATCAATCTATATTAAAAATGCATAGTAGAATGTGGTGGGGTGAGAACTTGGGTATAATTCCTTGGATAATCCTTCTAAAATAATCTACATCCATGTGTCATAAATATTCAAGAGAAAGAAATAATGATATCAAACAAACAAAACATAACAATAAAAGATATAAGTAGAATAATAACATGAAGAAAAATCATTGAACTTCACATCCCACATCATTTACCATAATTTAGTCCATTTACCAATAATTCCTCATTCACTTTCTAACATAGGAAACTTATCTTTTAAATTATACACAATTGGGAATAATAATAAATTCCACAACTGTCACTAATCACCATGTATACAGGGCTCAGAAATTCCCACAACTCCAACCCATCAGTTCATGGGTTATTCTGACTCAAAGTAGTTGTGATATGTTTGGACAACCCATATGAATTGATCAAAGACATGAGAATTATAAAAACATGAACAACATATTATGAATATAAATCTATTCTACATAAAACCTCCAAAACATATCCATGTACCAAAATATCCATCTATAGACACTATCTTTCCACCATGTACCACATCACCACATATCCAAGACCATATCCACTTAACACATACCAAGTCACATCTGCTGTGGGTTAGACCATAACACTACCTATCCCAACCTCGTGCGGGGTCTAATATCTCATGTTGTCACTAGTCCAACCATACCATATCTACAACTATATCTATATATAACATATAAACATTTTTAACTCTTCATAGGTATGGTATTGTAAAAACAAATGGTATTGAACTCTTGCTTACCCCCTTTGATGTATGTCCCCCATCCATAACCACATATCTACTTCATCTTTATCATAATAAATCATTTTAAAAATGTGTGTCATTAACATCATTCCCTCCTTTTTCTATGCACAACCTACACCATGTATCTTCATTCAAAACCAAACAACAGAGGTAATAAACATTTTTAATAGTTACATTTTAATCCATTATGTTCCATAATCTCTTGCCAACATTGAGCCATCAAAACCCTTAATTGTAAACCAATTGAGAACCATTAAATACTATAAATTTCCACCATATCATCCCCTCTTTTCTTGCTTGATTTTCCATTAACCATTTCTATAACTTCAACAGATAGAACACAAATAGTATAATAATGAATCATCATCAATTGCAAAACCAAGTCTCATGAAAAAGGAATCCAGATAAGAAATGAATTCAAATTTTCACATCATTTCCATTTTCTCCAATTACCATTTACTTTCCCCATCAGATTTATTATTTCATTTATTCACACATGATAACCAATTATTCAAACTATATCCCATTTCAAGTCCTTCCATAATATCTCATAATTAGCAGGTTTTACAAGACATCAACCATTATATTAATAATAGATTCATTGAATTTTCATCTTACCTACTTAAACCATTACTTTCACATATCAACCCCATTCCCAAAAAATTATTAAACATGAAAACTAGCATAAAAATATTCAAGATAAGGCGCAATAAAACAAAACACATCAACACCCACCACCCCATCATCAATTATTTCAAGATGTATTTAACTTTTCATGTTTTTAACATTCAATCCATATTTACACTTTCCTTTTCAATTCACCATTACCATTACTATTTTTTAAACCAATTAGCCTTATCTAATAGAAACATGTAAAAAAAATCAAAACACCTCCTTTAATGAGAAGTAAAATTAGTAACATTTTGTTAGAAGGTGGTGCCTTAGTCAAAGAACAAGGAATAATTTATTAAAGATAGAAAAAATTAGACTACATGAGTTTGAAAGATTAGATCTTATTACAATATTTATCATAAATAGGGAGAAAATCAACATGAAAATCATCCATCTAAGTAATGTTCTAGTTGACTCCCTTTTTAGAAAGACTATCAACAAACATGTTCACTTAACAAAAGGCATGAGTGTAAATGTAGTTGATTTCCATAAGTGAAGTAAGGTAATTCAACCAATGGGAAGTGAGTGCCCAGGTGAGGTGCATCGCCCCTTTCCAAATATCTTGGATGATAGTGGTTGAATCACTTTCAATCCAAATATTGTTCCAACCCTTTTGTTTAGAAAATTCAATGACATGGATCACCTACCTCATTTCCTCTTCAAGAGACGATGTCGTACCACAACTACCAAAGAAGCAACCATGACACCCGCCAAGAGAGTCTCTAAAAATAGCATTGCATCATGCAGGTCCCGGATTGCCTTCAGAGGCACCATCGATATTCACTTTGAGCCATCCTAGAGATGGATATTTCTAGAAAACCTCAAAGGTGCATTTAGGCTATCTGTATAAACCATCAATCCTAAACTGATGAAATATCTCAAAGTCACCAAGAGTTTTGTCACTATAAGATTTTTGAATCAAGGCGACATCATGGATGCCAGTGAGAATCTGCGTCCTACCTGCATTGAGATTGAATGAGACATTATTATAAGGAATATTATTTATATCATGCCAGATCATATGGGGGAGCTCTAAAACAACGGTCAATAAAAGGTTCTAGATTTTTTGAGAAGATTCAAAATCTTCACAATGTTGCAATTGAGATTTTATAGAATCAATAAGTAACCATCTGCAACCAAAAATGTCAAGAATATAATTCCAAAGAGATGCAACTATGGAAAACGAAAGAAACAAATGATTAGAATACTCTCTATGTTGGTTGCACAGGTGACATCTAGAACAAAGCTAAATCCCAAAATATTAAAGACAAACTTCAGTAGGGACTCTGTTAAGAGAAATACTCTAAACAAGAGTAATCCTTCAGGTCTTAATCCAAGGTTTTCTAAAATATTGCAACCAACATAAGTTAGAATAAAAATTTATGAAATTTTAATTTTAGAAACATTTGGAATCATAGACACCATTATAAGTAGGTTCCCAAATGAGGAAATCCTCAGAATTGGAGAAGAGATAATTTTTAATAACTTGACTGATGATAATAGGAAGGTTAGTGTCATGTGAGTTAACAACATCCTTAATGGTGGAATTGGTATTATTAGGTAGAGAATTGGGAGGCAATATAGAGATTAAAAGAACACCAGTCCAATTGTCAAGCTAGAAATTCATGGTGGAATTAGAACCAACCACTCATCTAGAGTTGTTCAAAAGGTTAGTGAAGGATTACCTAATGGATGACCAGATGGAAGAATTGATTTAGCTCAAGTTTCCATTTATAAGGGTACTAAGGAATATTTTTTTGAGAAAATCAGTGGAATTAGAGTAATTGTGAAGCAACCTCCATGTCATCCTATCTTGAAGAGCATCATTAAAGAGCTTAAGATTTTTGATTCCAAGCCCACCCTTGCTTAAAGGTTTACAATAGGTGGCCTGAGATATGGTCACAAGATTCCTTTAAATCATGGTTCCGGTCCAAACAATGTTTTTAATGTAATCATTAATTTTCCTAAGAAGACCAGTAGGCCATTTGTAAACCATCATCATGTAAACCATTTTTGAGACAATTTTAGATTTCACAAGACAAATTCTACTAGCCATAGAAAGAGATTTACCCTTACAAGAAGAAAGTTGATTGGTAATTTGATAAAAAATGATATAAAAATAATTGGATTGAGGTCATCCCCAGAAGATAGGAACACCAAGATAAGTGAAGGGGTATGAACCTTCCTTGATCCCTAAATAATTGATGATATTAACATTATTATTAGAAGAAAAAAAATCACAAAAAAATTACTTTTTACATCTTATGGATTGACTAGAGATTTCTTCATAATGAGACAGAGAATTTTTAATATTTTGGATATTACTTTTATCACCATGTAGGAACAGAATGATGTCATCAGCATATAAGAGATGTGTGGGAATATTAAAGTTTCTAGAAGCTTGGATAGGTTTAATCTTGTTTTTCACTGCAAGTCAAGTGAGTAATCTACTTATGTAATTCTCCGAAATGGAAAAAATAATGGTAGAGAGAGAATCTCTTTGCCTAACACCCTTGTTGTATTTAAAGAAAACCTTAGGGGAACCATTTACAAGGACAAAAATGGAGGCCGAGTTGAATAAAGTGCTTATCATACCAGTGAAAGAATAATTAAACCCAAAGTTTTTGAGAAACATGAAAATGAAACTCCAATCCATGGTATCAAAAGATTTTATAATGTCAAGTTTTATGGCCACACTACCTCCTCTAGTGACTTTGTTTAAGATATTAGTGCATTAAGAAGCAAGACAGATGTAATATTGTATAGACCTACCTTTAAAAAATCCAAATTGTTTCCAAGAAACAAATCTATTGAAAATGTAAGTAAGTCTATTATCAAGAAGTTTTGAAATAATTTTGCAAATGGTGTTAATAAGTGAAATAGGATAGAAAAGATGAATCACATAAGCATTATCCACTTTAGTAATAAGAGTAAGTAATTGGACATTTAGTCCATGCGGAAAAATTCCATTGGAAAATAAATCTTTTACAAGGTTGAAAACATCCCTATGAACAATCTACCAGTAGTTTTGGAAGAATCCATTTTTGAAACCATCAGGAACCAAGGAACTATAAATATTAAGGCTAAAATAGTGTCCTTGATTTTGTGATCAAGAGGGGTTCTTAAAAGATAGTCGTTGTCCTCATCAGTCACCATAGTCAGAATGATATCAGGTAGGAGTTCTTTTATAAAAACTGAACCATTGAAAAAATTATGAAAATAAGAGACAACGTGATTATCAATAGCCTCCTCAGAGTCAAGGAGGGTGCCATCATCTCTAATAAAGGCAAGGTATATAGACTTTTCTAATTCTTTGGAGATAATTTTAAAACTTAGTATTCCTATCCCCAACCCACTATTCATCCACTTTATGATGAAATAAAAATGATAGAATAAAGAAGAAGTAGGAATAAACTCACCTTGAATCATAAGGAATCAATATCCTTAATGTCTATATTTTTTCATCCCTCCAATTTTCACCTTTATATTTGGAAATATAATTATGTGTTATCTCATGTGACCTTCACATTTATCTTTCGTTCTTATCAAATGGATTTTTTTGTTATCCCTTTTTATATCATGGGTTTCAATAAAGATGATTTAAATTATTGAAATGGGTTTCCTTCCATGATTGTTTATTTTATATTCCACTCCACATTTCCTCAAGATACCCCTTATTTCATTTTTCATAGGTATATATTATTTATGATCTTTTTTAAAGGTAAGTATTTTTAAAAAATATCACATCTAATTTTGTAAATAATATCTTTTGAAAGTGACCCATAATTTTTTCTTTTATGACATTGTTAAAAACTACTGTAAAAAATATTTAATGGTTTCACTTGAATTTTCCTCTTATCACAAAAGGGTTTATTTTAATAATAAATTATTTTTCATAAATTACCTTCTAAATTATATTATAATGTTTTGGTAGGTTAAACTCATGGAAATAAGTTACTTATTTTTTATTTATTATCCACTATATATAAATAGAGTCCTTATTCCAATTCCTTTCCTCTGTAAACTAAATATATTTTTTTAATTTGATTGATTGGTTTTTACTTATATTCCATAAATCAAATTATTGGTGAAATTATTGGATTAACCATATAAAAATTATATATACACTATAAATATCACATGATTTATTATCTTAATTGAAGGGTTTTTACCTTGAATGGTACTTTATATATTTGGATACCCATTTATTTTCCATGGGTTTATCGTGTTATGATTATTGATATAATTATGAATTATTTCTATATATGAATCCATTTAAAAATGATATAAAACCAATTTTCATTCCATGGGTTCTTTACAATGTGATTAATGAATTCAATTTTCTTTACATGGATTATTTATGATATGATGAATGATTGATTTCAAGCGGATCACATAAGTATGTATGAATAGATATTGGGGTCCTATATCACCCACCAGTGCATTGGTTAAAAGTTTATATCTCATGACACATGGATACATGGGAAAAATTAGTTTCTTGAAATCATTGGTGAAAGTGTGCATATCATGATGGTGATGTTTCCTAATGTTGGTATTTATTCCAAATTTATAGGTTATCTTGATGTTACTATATCATGGACCATGTTTAATAACTAGTTTTTACACTATCTTTTGATTCATATCTTATTTTATTCCTAGCCTTATTATATATATCATGATTTATGAGCAGTGCTTTGTTCTGTATTATTTTCTTATGTTATGTCCATGTAACATTATTATAAATATATTATCATCATATGGAGATTTATGATCTTTAATTTATATCACTTATTTTTACCCTTATTGAGATATTGAGTTTATCTCTTTTATTATGTCTCAATTTCTTAGGGTTCAGAATATTAGCATGATTTATGTAATGTCTAGAAGTGACTCTAGTGGGGATTAGTTATAAATAAATCCTTAAGAGTATCATAAAATAATTTTCCTATATAGATTATTCTCAAAGAAACCAAACCTTCAATTCTAAGGATTTTTTTTGTGGGATGTAATTTTTATCTTATGGAATTTATATATAATTAAGATATTTTTATCATATTACATCTCACTTTTTACCAAAGACAGTGTTTAAATAAAATGTTTTTAAAACTAGAAGAAAGAGTGTGGTTCTAGGTTGCTATATTAAAGTACCATACTCCATTATTAAGTAAAAAATAAAACATAAATCGGGTTTATGTTGGTTCATATTCACACATATTCTAAGACCTTCATATCACACATCATATATAAACTCCTATAAATAGATGGGAAATTAAATGTGCAATACCCCTAGATTTTAGAATTTACTTTTTATTTATTAAATTTGATGTGTTTGATATCTTTTGAAACAAACAACCATGAAAATATATGAATAATTATCACACATTATAAAAATAAGTATATCATATGGTTTTTAAATTATACATAATTGTAAAAAATTATTTTCTTGACACTTAGAAAATACTATTGGTTCTAAAGAACTGTTTTGAAATATTTTGTTTATGATTAATGATTTTTTCATATATAGAAATAAATTTAGAGTATTAAAAGTAATAAAAATTATTTTTTATAAATCTAGGAAATTATTTTATAGGTTATTAATTAGTTATAAATGATAATAACTTCATTTTAATTTAAAAAGATAAGTTCTTTCCAAAAAAATATTTTTTCTGCATGCAATGTGTTTTTATCATACAAAATTAAATTTGTAACCATAGATGAATTATTTTAATTAAATGTATAGATATTATATTCAATAAAATATTTTAACATTCATCTAATGGTTTCTAATTTGAAAGGAATTGGATTAAATTCAGTTTTATGGTTAAAAATGCATTTTTCTAAAAACAATTTTTACGCATTTTGTGCGCTGTTATTAGAATTGGTATTTAAACTTATAGGAATTTAATATTTTAAAATGGATATAATATTTGGAATCAGAATGATTAAAATTATTTTATAATATCAACTTAATTTTGGTCATAATTGTAAGAACCTGGGTTTTTGGAACGGGTCAAAATCCTAACCCTGTTTGAATTTTTGACTGGTTTATGAGGAAACTGGAGAAAATGGGAAGTTTTTAGAAATTTACAGACTACACGCCGTGTACTTTGAGTACATGTCATGTATGTGTAGGCGAGTGACCGGCTGTGTGCTCCCTGAGTACATGCCGTGCAGTGACCATGTAGAATTTTCTTACTACACGGCGTGTAGTTTTGAACACACCGTGTATACCCTCGACCGTGTGAAGCCATACATGGCGTGTGGGCCTATTGGCCAGGTAGAATTGAGGACACGCCGTGTTCCCCTTGGACACGCCGTGTAGCCTAGCCTTGTATAAGGGATACACATGGTGTGTGAGTACGTCGGCGAGGAAAGGAAGAGGAACCAAGTACACACAGTGTACCCCTAGGTACACGTCGTATACTCATGTCGGTAGGTTCGGAAAGTAAGTCGGTGGATTCTTTCTGTCTTATGAATAGTTAATTGAACCATACACAGTGTGTAGTCCCAAAGTACACGTCGTGTACTTTCTTTTTTTCACTTAAAACGGGCAGTAGCCACGTATTGAGGCAGAACCTCATCTCCCCCACCCGGATACGTGAACCAGGCCGGCCGAACCCCTTTTCTCCCCCGATCGTCCGTCCGAGACCTGTTTTGAACTTTGATTAGTGCGTTGGAACCCCCTTGGTAAGGACTCTATTCCTCTTTGTCTGTTATGTCTGATTTTTATTATATAATTATTTATATCCCTTTGAGTGGTTTTGAATCTATTATAGATTTACCGCATTTTAGACCGAATTGGCGGGTGTTACCGGAGGAGTAGCATCATGCAAGTCTCAGGTAGGTGGTGCATACCTCATTTTGTCTTTTCGTGGTTGTTTGGGTGACGCGGCCTTCTGCGCATTTTTGGGTATTTTGAGCAGGACCCATTTTATCTGCTTTTTCCTATTGTATTGATTATGGGACCTCTGGGATACTTTTGGGTATGCCAGGTTACCATTTTATGTGAGCAGGGCTGGGTGAGGGGCTGTTTCTCATCGGGGCATTTTGGCCGGGGAGCGCCGAAATGGTTTTAATCAAAATATGAATGTTATAAACTATTTAGTTTAATTTGTTAAAGCCGGTTATAAATTGTTAGAGGCATTTAAGACCTCGGTGCTGGTATGGGACAACACCCTGCATAGTGTAAATCAACTATTTAGTTTATTTCTCTTGGTTATGTTTTCTGGTTAAACATGTTTTACATGAAATTGCTGGATTGCATCTGCTGGACCCTTTTGGGTTGTGTTGGGCTTGGCCCGGTTACGCTTGAGTGATGTTGATCACAGGTTGGGGCTTTTCCCGGGATACTTTGGGTGGTTTTGACCACGGGATTGGGAATCATGGATGTTAGGTTGAGATAGTATGACTGTCTGGTTGGGCATGGCCTGGGTTACTAGGGTGGTGATGCCATCGGACTTGAGCGACATGGTCACAGGGACACGAGGTGTCAGATGTGTTGGTGGCTTAGGACTATTTTGGGTGATCACTGCTCACCGGGACTTTGAGTAGTGTGCACACAGAGATACTCCTTGATGAGGTGGTTTTGTACACTCATGTGGGTAGAGGCCCCCGTAGTTGTGGTTAGGTATTTTGGTTGTGGGTGATTGTCGTAGAAAGCCACGGTGGAGGTGAGGAGCCTTCAGGGAATGGGCGTGCCTTTGGGACGTCGGTACTTGAGACACGAGGTGTTAGGAGGCACATGGTGTCGGGTTACTATTTTTGGGCGTGCCTTCGGGACGTCGGTACTTGAGACACGAGGTGTCAGGAGGCACATGGTTTCGGGTTACTATTTTTGGGCGTGCCTTCGAGACGTCTGTACTTGAGACACGAGGTGTCAGGTGGCACGTGGTTCCAGGTTACACAACAGAGATTCCGGCATTGGACGAAGTAGGTGACACTCCATGGTGGTTGTTGAGCACTAGTGGAGTTTATGTTTATTTGTGTATTGTACTATTTATTGCTTTCTTTGTAAATTCATGACTGCTTAAACACATATATTTGGTATGCACCGTTGGGTGGTATCCTACTGAGATTTGTCTCACACCCTACACGGGCCCTTCAGGACACGTGCAGACTTTATGGATTTACATGCAGGAAAGAGGCCAACTTCAGGATCTGGGTTACGTTAGTTGTTGCAAGGAGATGGTATAGACCTTGAGGTCATGCCTAGCTGGGTATACTTTTCTTTGTTTACTTTACTGTATCGGCATGCTTGTTGTAGCTACTGTTGGTTAGCCATTGGCGCCCTTTTTATATTCAGTTGTGTATGACCTGCTTTGGATGCATGCATTACTATTCAGTTGTAGTTACATGATATCATTATGTTGTTGTGCTTATTTATGCTGCTATTGTTTATGTTTATTGCTTCCACTGTTTATCTATATTATTTATGCTTCCGCTCTATGGGTTTGGTTCGAGTCTGCTGAGTCTTTCCTTCCACTACATCTTTACTTTTATACTCGGACCAGTACCCTTATTAAGATCCTCCGAGAGGGTATAGCCTCCCCACTATACCTAACAGACCCTCGCTACTAGTCGGCAGCCTTTGGAATTCGGGGAGGTGCACCTAAGGTAGTAACACCCGACCCGTTCGGCACTGTTTGGGTGGATTTCCGTGCCCGAGACGTTACAATGTGGTATCAGAGGAGTTCTTGATAGGGATTTAGTAGCAGCGTTTTACTGGCTACTAATGAGTTTGAGGCTTCTCATTTGTTTCTGCTGGTTTTACTATTTAGGGATATGGTAGACCGGAGATAGTTTGTTATAGGGACTGGGTTTCTAGCTTGTGATTGGGTGCCTGCAGCCTCAGGTACGAGGGATGGACCTAGTTGTCGTGGGTTGGAATTTCTGTTTTCTTTTTCTCAGATTACAGTTTATATGATTTCCACCTTGGTGGCTCACTTGATGTGTGATGTTGGTGATTGTGATATGTTACCCTTGACCCAGTGTGGTAAGGGAGAACTGGACCTTGGCCCGGTATGGAAAGGCTGGGTTTCTTGGATTTTGATAGGCACATTTTAGGGTATTTCAATTTCATAATTGCACGTATGATTTGTGAAGTGATAATGCCATGTGAATGAAATATCAAATGCCATGTTTTATATGCTTTAAAATGTGAATTGGTGAAATTCTTGATAGAACTGCTAGTTGTGAAAATGGGTATGCCATGCATTATATTTTGTAGAATTGCATGCTGCAGGATATTTGGGTCTGACTCTTATGAGAGCAGGCAGGTACTATGGGTGAGGTGATGTAACTGTCGGGATTGGGTGACTTGGTCATCGGTTTGAGGCAACGTGAGTTGTTGGGACGGGCATGGCCCGAGTTACTTTGATACTTGGCTCTATTGAGGGTGGGTAAGGAGGCCATGAGGCCAGGATGCCATGAGGCATGGGTTGCGGTGAGGGGGAGTAAGGGTAGTTGTTATGCATTGCCTTTTACTGCTTTCCTTATCTACGTAGAATATATTTTTATCTATATATGTGGGTTGTCTGACCATTTATGGTATTCAGCGAGTTACTACTTCACAGCTCAATGGAGCGCCAGGCAGGAGAGGATACAGTGTCGTAGGATCAGGGTCAGACTTTAGTACAGTCTGAGCATGAGCCGCAGGTACAGGCTCAGGGACAGGAACGGGTTCAGGATCTAGTGCAGGCAGGACAGTAGCCGGGTTTGGCATCGTTCGGGTCGTGGCTCGATGAGCAGCTCTGAGCTAGCGTGGTACGTGTCTTGTAGGGGCTTGACGGAGGCATGTAGGGTACATAGCCTTCTATGGCGTATCTGACATGGGAGTTCTAGTTGCAGCACCCGCCGCTTTTTCTGGGTGAGGGTGGTCCGCAGGCGGCTGAGAACTGGATAGAGAGTATACAGATGATCTTCGAGCAGCTGGAGATGCCTCCAGGGTGGAGGGTCAATCTGGAGACGTACATGCTGAGAGGACCAGTGAAGCATTGGTGGGATGTACATGTACAGGCTCGTAGGCACGAGGGACTGTCTTGGAAGGACTTTGAGGGCATGTTCTTTGAGCACTTCTACCCAGAGACATTGAGGGCAGAGAGAGCTTGGGAGTTCTTGAGTCTTCAGCAGGGAGATATGTCTGTTATGGACTACGCAGCTACCTTCACAGAGTTGTCCCGTTTTGCACCGGTTATCGTGAGTGACGACGCAGCTAGGGTGAGGCACTTCAAGGATGGCTTACGACATGCCATTCGGGTCCAGGTGAATATCTTCTGGCTAGGCTCTTTCTCCGAGGCAGTAAATCAGGAACTCATAGTCGAGGGAAACGAGAGGGAGAAATCTCTCTTGGGCAGGACGACAGCTTCAGGTGTTGGTTCGGACAGCAGGAATTGAGGGCGGGATGAGTTCCAGCAGGGCAGTCAGGCCAGGGATTTAGCTAGACCACCTCGTGGTAGTTCTTCGGTGATTTTCTTTCAGTGTGGACAGTCGGGGCATCTTCGGGCACAATGCAATAGTGTAGAGTCCCGAAGCCTGACGTACATGGACATTACATTACTTTTGCGGAATACTTAATACATAACAAAAATAGACAAACAAGGATCGTAATAGTTTAGTGTCTTTGGAAACTTGGAATATAAACTTCTAATCATGTTGAAAGATCTTCAACATCTCCCATAAATATCTTCCCCTTTTGTTTTATTAACTAAAAACTTTCTTTAAATCCTGGGTAAAAGAAAACATATAAAGGGTGAGCTCAAATGCTCAGTAAGGGTAAGCATAGAAAACATAAAATAATACATAAACATTTGAATGCAAAAACATGAACATAAAATCTAAACATCAAAATCTTGAGCAAAGACATAAATCATGGAAGTACATAAAGCATAGATCATAAAGGAACATTAATTATGATTAACTAGCATGGGAATAAAACATGTAATTGTGGAAACCATTCAGCACTTGTTATGATTTACATAGTTGCCAAGGCATTGCTGCCAAGTCCATCTTAGTGGACAAAGTCCCTTTCTGAATCGAGTTCACTCCTCGTTTCAGTCTTGTAACACTGAACCGGATTAACTTACCGTTCCAGCCATGTCTATCTCAGGAGATATAAATCTTTACCCAATGCATTGGAGAGAGATATAGGTCCCACCCATCTCATAATGAAATCATTCTTACTTGTGCCACAAAATAAAATTAAAACATTCATCATAACCCAAAGAATAAAATGGGTTTCATAAACATCATCCCATCATCACATAATCCATATAAAAGAAATGGATATCATTTCATAATAAGAAAAGTGAAACCAAGTAAATCATAGAGACATTATACTTGAAACATACACATATGAAATAATGTCATCTTAGATGGAAAAATGGTTTTGATAAAACACTTGAAATGAATTATTGAGGAAAATATCCTTTCTTCTTCAAAATCAATTTCTTTTCACAAAACGTCATGAAATTTTAAAAGAAATATATTTTGTTGAAAATATTCATGAAATATTTTGGAGGAAGCTTCGGGAAAATAAGGCTTTATAAAACCGTAAAAATCCATTCATACTGTATAAGTTAAAAAACCATTCTTCTCGTACTTTTTCCGGAAAAGTCAAAAAAAGTACCTCGTAACGTAAACAAAAGAAAGATTCCTTACATACCATGTAGTAAAAGTAAAAAATGGGTAAAAATGACTTTTAACATACAAGAAACCATTTTTATAAAACAGGAACATGGATGATAAATATAACCCAGTGAATACGTACGAATAAATAATCTCGGATAAAAACAAGATTGGAAAAGTTATCCCTTACCTTAGGTCTGATATGCTTCGTATGGATCCGAACCTCCTGTATAATGATTTAAATAATGTCATTGAATTATTACATAATCATATTCATTGTTATGAATTCATATATGTTTCACTTATGACTTTATATTACCCGTTATTTTGTAAATTCTATGTTAAAGCAGCATTTTGGGTAAAATCATTTTATTTATCGTATGTGTTTCGACTTGTCGTTCTTGATATTATTACTTATATCCTGATTTACATAATTCCAGAATGTAAAACATGATTTATATGTAATATATATTCATCATATACATATATATTATAGATCGATAAAAGGAATGAATTACACCGTTCATGGAGACGGTAGACCGTACGTACGCATGAACGCTATTTTCATTTCCTTATTGAATTGAATGAAACTAAATAGATGACATATATATATATATATACATAAATCCAGTAGCATTATTATTTCATATATTTCATTATTATTCATTATATAAACTTTATGATCATTCAGGTATGGTTAACATGGAGAATGAATCTCATCACATCGTGGAGACGGTAGTCTGTACATACGCAGAAGTGATGATATCGTTCCCATAATTATTGAATAGAATTGGAGTGGATGGTATAATATATAAGAATCTGTATGATGTTATAATAACCATATATATTTATTCTTTACATCATTATATCCATCCATGTAAGGTGTTGGTGGAAAAATATATTACACCACGACGTGGAGATGGTATTCCGTTCGTACGCACGCGCGGTGATTTTGTTTTCCGTAGGATGGATAGAAGGTGAAATAAAGTTGTTTCATATTTATAATAACATATAAGTATATTATTGATACTAAAGTTATTAAAATATAATGAAAAAACTAAAGAAGAAGATGTTTAAGGAGAAATAAAATTGAAAAAATTGGTAATGGATATTACCTCTTCTTTGACACGCCTCTTTGAAACCTCGTCTTAGAGTACTAAAATTGGTCTTTGAAGAAGACCAGGCCCTCTAGAATGTTTCTAGGGAAGTTTAGAAGATAAGTGGGCAGGGTTTTTTCCGAGCTTCAAGGCTCCAAATTGTGTGAGGAGAAGAGGGAGGAGATGCCCTTTTATAAGGGAGGAGAGGGGCACCTTTGGAAATATAAGAAATATTAGTTTATATTAAATCCCAACCCACTTAAAATCTTCCAAAATGACTCATATCCTAAACTTAGATGATATAGGGTCGTAATACCATCAACCAATAAAATTTAGACATGTTAGGAATTTATTTTAAATATTATCAACATTATTTATTCTTATTTAATCAATTTAATTTTATTTGTGGTAATAACATTATAAATTTTAAATTGTAACAAATAATTACTTATTTGTTGTGAATTGTCCATAATTGGATACTTTATCGCATTTTAGACCATATAAATTTAAATTTATAATTTTTAAATATTTTTGTGATTTTTAAACAATTTTATAATATGTTATTTTTATAAAATAACAATAGTGTCAATTTTGACACTATTCATTTATTTGAATTTAAATAAAATATATACAGAATATATGTTCAAAACAAAAGATTTAATAGATTCATAAAATGTCATATGTATCTAGGAAATTAGTGTATCACATTAAATAGTTCATATAATATTTATTTTATTATTTTTAAAACCATTTATTTGGTTTATCTCTTAATAAAATAATTACTACAACATTTTTGTATAATTATTTAATATACTTATTTGTTGCATAAAAATTAAAAATAAAATCCTATGATGAAGATAAATCTATTAAATTTCACAATAATACTTTTACTCGAATTTATCATCTTAAAATCACAATATTTAAGTTGTTATATTTCTTAAATTATGAAGGTGACAACTTTGGCATCATTTAAAATAAAACAATATAAGTGTCATAGTCACTTTTATAAGGCTCCAAATGGTCAAATATTCTACAATTGGATTATTATGGTTTAAATTTATATGAAAAATAAGTTTTGGTCAGGGTTTTGTGGCTTTATGGTCCCTATTAGTTTAATAAAAACTATATTCTTTATTTTTTACTAGATAAACAATTCCTGCATCACTATTGTGTCACAATTAATGATAATTATTTAATCCCTGAAAATTATAAATAAATTCATATTATGTAGATAATTTTATTAGATTTCTAGAGACTATTCATGTTCTAAGTTTTATGAATTTTATCACTAAATTAAAATTAATATACGTATAAGATTTAAGAGAGTGACATGTTGTCACTTTCTTTGGTTTTAATAATAATTAAATTATTTTTATTGTCAAAAGTCCATAAAATGAATCTAATCTGACCCTTAGGTGATATGGGTCGACTTTTAGCCATCCAATAGAATTTTGGCCAGTGTTAGGGTAATTTTATAATCTTATATTTACCCTTAATTACCTGATTTACCTTTAACTATGGTAAATAAAATTTACCGTAGTTACTATTCATAATGCCCAAAAATAAAAAGTAGCTTATTAACATAATTTGGACCCACTGATTCCAAATATGGAATACATTTTTCCAAATTCAATACCCAAAAGTTTCATAAATTAAATTAAAATTAATCCCGTTGTCGAAAGAAAACGGGTTTTTGTTTAAAACATTGCAAAAGATTGAATTGATTTAACCTACGAATTCAAGGTAAAATCAATGCTAATGACATACATTATATTAAATGGTAAAAATATATTCTATTTATACTTTAAAACCATTCAATATTATAATTTAACCATATAAATTATCACAATGAAAATAGTTGTTTTTAATTAAAAATTAGCGTATTTTTACTATTCATCAAAATATGAAAGTTATCAGAAAAATATCAAAAATTTATCCAAAGTAAATTTTTATATCCTAATTAAAATGAAGAATTTTATTTTGTCAAATTGAAATTATAAACATGTCAAAAACTATATTTAATGTGGGTGTGCCATCAAAAGGCGGCAAAACTGCATTTTTTGAAATATACTTATTTTACCCGAAAATTTTATTTTGTTCTCATACCATGTTCTAGAAAATATGTAAGATAAATAATAATGTTATAAAATTCAAAATGCAATAAATACTATTCATAACGGCTAGTCCATAATAATATTATAACAATATATCATAGTTTTGTGAAACCCGGTATTGCGTACTACACACGATATCGAGGAAGGTCGTGATTGCGTGTAATGAAAGCCAAGTTAGGGTTGCGTGTTGTGCAAGAATCATTTGTTGTTTCATATAACAGAATCCAACCATATTTCATTTATACATTGAATATATATATATATATATATATACTCAATGTTGCGTAGAATGACTATTATCAAATGAACTTGAAATTGTGTGTAACAAAATCTAAGAATATTGTTGCGTATTCTACAAGCTAATGCGGTGTTGCGTATAGTACAATATAATCTTGGTGTAGTGTATAATAGAATATCAAAGAAATTAAAAAATAATATATCTCATAAAATCTTTGGGTGTTACATTCTACCCCCCTTAAAATGAATTTCTTCCTCGAAAGTCGTCAGGGTTATAAATCGTTTACTATTCATAGAAACCCACATTGTAAAAAGAATACTAAAACTTAATTTTAAAAAATAAAGTAAGAAATGTAATGATTACCCAAACTAACTGATCATTGGGTTTCCATATAGAAGAACATAAGTGAAAATATGGATATGGAAGAAAAATCTAACCATCAAGTTCTGATGGAGAGTGGTAGAGAACATGGGTATGAAAAAGCCATCAATCACAAAGCCATAAATTTGTGATAATCTAAGGTACCATCTAATTCATCAGATATAAGAGCACTGGGACAACATTTTTGGTTTTCAATATCATTTCCCTAAAGTTTAAAATTTTGAATTAGAAGAAATACTTGCTTGATTTTGGTACAATCTCACTATTGTTCATTCTTTGAACAATTTCCACTTCATCACTTAAAGAAATGAAGTTGAATTTGTTATTTGTGAAGTGTTAACAGATCATGTTATAGAATGATGGTTCATTCCATCTGTTTTAAACAAAAGGTTTATCAAATATACATAAGTCCATCTATGGGGAGGTTAATCATATACGATTCCAAAAATGAACTTATACTTCATATATCATACCGCTTAATAAAATAAAACTAGTTTCTACTAACCAGGGACTTCCTGTAGGCCAGTGGTAGGTGATAAAGGTCCGTCGCACTTCTGTTGTGGGTTTGATTCCCACATCCTTGTCCGATGTGATGGGCTATCGCTCGTCCTTCAGTTTGTCCTTTTTCTAAAACTACATTACTATATCATCCCATCAATAATATCGAAAAAAGTTCTATCCATAAAAAATACTAACTTATGTCCAACATAATCCATTCCAACCTTTAGGCTTATCTAAAATACTTTGTTCCAAGATCATAGTATAAAGAAAATTATTACTTAAAATTTCACATAACAATCACGTGAATGCCATCATTTATCTCCAATATATCATAAGATATATCTTGTTGGTCAAATTACAAACATGTGAATACATTAATCATGTATTCTCTTGAAGAATTAATACTCATTGAACCTTAGTGAAAACATGAATGTTGTTAAATTTTAATACTTTCCACATACCAAAATCCCAAAAATTCTATATACTCAAACCATAATATCACTTAGTCCTTATATATGTCATGAGCTCATGAATACAATCAAACATCTCATTATCTTCTTATCCCTTCATTATGCACATATCATCTACTTTCCAAAAATATCTGAATAACCTTTCATGGTTACCGGCACCATATACTTTCAAATACTTTAGGAAAAACAATAGTGTAACAATCCTTATATGATTCTTTATTCCATAGTACCATACATTATTCTTTATAAACATACAATCATTCCACTAACTTCTTAAACCACTAGCTGAGCTTCATCATTTCTTTCATCTCATATTTCTTTTGTAGTCTCTTCATTATCATCCACATAAATACTACCCATATGACCATGTTGGTTCTCTTCATGAGATTTTCCCTTAGGGCATTGGTTTTCATAATGCCCATACATTCCACATTTAAAACATCTAATCATTGTTGATGTCGTAGCAATACCATTATCCTTGTCCATGCTGTTAATTGAACCTTTTCCTTTTCACTTACTGGCTTTGTGTCCTTCTTTTCCACACCCAAAGAATATTCCAGTTCCTTTGAAACAATCTCCCTGATGCCTCTTCCCACATGATTTACATGATGGAAATTGAACTTTATTTACTCTATGATCATCATGAAACTCCATCTTTCTCTTATCTGAGTCGGGAAACTTACCAAAGTTGAGATTATTGATCATATTTTAAGATTGATTATTAGGCTTAATAACGATTTTTGGACTTCCAAATCCCATTTCATTTGGTTTCTATGAAGAATATCATTCCATTGTCCATCATATCCTCCATTATCGTGAATCTTCCTATTTCCAGCCATTTTCTAAAACCCAAAAAGAATACTGTGAGAGGAAAAATCATACTAGGGAAAACAACATAATAAAGGGAGAGTACCATCAATATCTAACATCTTAGGTTAAATTCTAATATCATTATCGTAGTTATAGGACTATAACCTATACGTATACTTATCCTTAGGGACATCCCTAGACATACCTTAGAAATATATCTAGGAATCTCACTGAATTTTTCACATCCTAGTTTCCAAAGGTTAACTAAACCTTTCCTGTGATACCAACTGTAGAGGCCCAAAGCCTGAAGTACATTGACATTAAATTACTTTTGTGGAATACTTAATACATAACAAAAATATACACACAAGGATTGTAATAGTTTAGTGTCTTTGGAAACTTGGAATACAAGCTTCTAATCATGTTGAAAGATCTTCAACATCTCCCATAAAGATCTTCCCCTTTTGTTTTCTTAACTAAAAACTTTCTTTAAATTCTGGGGAAAAGAAAAAATATAAAGGGTGAGCTCAAATTCTCAGTAAGGGTAAGAATAGAGAACATAAAATAATCCATAAACATTTTAATGCAAAAACATGAACATAAAATATAAACATCAAAATCTTGAGAAAAGACATAAATCATGGAAGTACATAAAGCATAGATCATAAAGGAACATTAATCATGATAAACTAGCATGGGAATAAAACATGTAATTGTGGAAACCATTCAGCACTTGTTATGATTTCCATAGTAGCCAAGGCATTGCTGCCAAGACCATCTTAGTGGACAAAGTCCCTTTCTGAATCGAGTTTACTCCTCGTTTCAGTCTTGTAACACTGAACCGGATTAACTTACCGTTCCAACCATGTCTATCTCATGAGATATAAATCTTTACCCAATGCATTGGAGGGATATATAGGTCCCACCCATATCATAATGAAATCATTCTTACTTGTGCCACAAAATAAACTTAAAACATTCATCATAACCCAAAGAATAAAATGGGTTTCATAAACATCATCCCATCATCACATAATCCATATAAAAGAAATGGATATCATTTCCTAATAAGAAAATTGAAACCATGTAAGTCATAGAGACATTATACTTGAAACATACACATATTAAATAATGTCATCTTAGATGGAAAAATGGTTTTGATAAAACACTTGAAATGAATTCTGGATGAAAATATCCTTTCTTATTCAAAATAAATTTCTTTTCACAAAACGTCATGCAATTTTAAAATAAAGATATTTTGTTGAAAATATTCATGAAATATTTTGGAGGAAGCTTCATGAAAATAAGGCTTTATAAAACTGTAAAAATCCATTCATACTGTATAAGTTAAAAAAACATTCTTCTCATACTTTTGTCGGAAAAGTCAAAAAAAAGTACCTCGTAACGTAAAAAAAAGAAAGATTCCTTACATAACATGTAGTAAAAGTCAAAAATGGGTAAAAAGGACTTTAAAAATACATGAAACCATTTTTATAAAATAGAAACATGGATGTTAAATATAACCCCAGTGAATACTTACGAATAAACAATGTCAGATAAAAATGAGATTGGAAAAGTTATCCCTTACCCTAGGTCCGATATGCTTTGTATGGATCTGAACCTCCTGTATAATGATTTAAATAATGTCATTGACTTATTACATAATCATATTAATTCTTATGATATCATATATGTTTCAATTATGACTTTATATTACCCATTAGTTTGTAAATTCCATGTTAAAATAGCGTTTTGGGTAAAATCATTTTATTTATCGTATCTGTTTTGACTTGTCATTCTTGATATTATTACTTATATCCTGATTTACATAATTATAGAATTTAAATCATGATTTATATGTAATATATATTCATCATATACATATATATTATAGATCGATAAAAGGAATGAATTACACCGTTCATGGAGACGGTCGGTCGTACGTACGCATGAACGCTATTTTCATTTCCTTATTGAATTGAATTAAACTAAATAGATGACATACATATATATATACATAAATACAGTAGAATTATTATTTCATATATTTCATATATTTCATTATTATTCATTATATAAACTTTATGATCATTCATGTATGGTTAATATGGAGAATGAATCTCATCGCGTCGTGGAGACGGTAGTCCGTACGTACGCACGAGCGATAATATCGTTACCATAATTATTGAATAGAATTGTAGTGGATGGTATAATATATCAGAATTAGTATGATGTTATAATAACCATATATAGTTATTCTTTACACCATTATACCCATCCATGTACGGTTTTGGTGGAAAAATAGATTACACCACGGCGTGGAGACGGTATTCGGTACGTACGCACGCGTGGTGATTTTTTTTCCGTAGGAGGGATAGAAGGTGAAATAGGGTTGTTCCATATTTATAATAACATATAAGTATATTATTGATACTGATGTTATTAAAATATAATGAAACAACTAAAGAAGAAGAAGTTGAAGGAGAAATAAAATTGAAGGAATCGGTAACGGATATTACCTCTTCTTTGACACGCCTCTTTGAAACCTCCTCTTAGGGTACTACAATTTGTCTTTAAAGAAGACCAGGACCTCTAGAATGTTTCTAGGTAAGTTTATAATGGAAATGGTCAGGGTTTGGCCGAGCTTCAAGGCTCCAAATTGTGTGAGGAGAAGATGGAGGATATGCCCTTTTATAAGGGAGGAGAGGGGCACTTTTGGAAATATAAGAAATATTAGTTTATATTAAATCCCAACCCCACTTAAAATCTTCCCAAATGACTCATATCCGAAGATTAGATGATATAGGGTCGTAATACCATCAAACAATAAAATTTAGACATGTTAGGAATTTATTTTAAACATTATCAACATGATTTATCCTTATTTAATCAATTTAATTTTATTTGTTGTAATAATATTATAAATTTTAAATTATAACAAATAATTACTTATTTGTTGTGAATTGTCCATAATTGGATACTTTATCACATTTTAGACCATATAAATTTAAATTTATAATTTTTAAATATTTTTGTGATTTTCAAACAATTTTATAATATGTTATTTTTATAAAATAACAATAGTGTCAATTTTGACACTATTCATTTATTTGAATTTAAATAAAATATATACAGAATATATGTTCGAACTAAAAGCTTTAATAGATTCATAAAATTTCATATGTATCTAGAAAATTAGTGGATCACATTAAATAGTTCATATAATATTTATTTTATTATTTTTAAAACCATTTATTTGTTTTATCTCTTAATAAAATAATTACTACAACATTTTTGTATAATTATTTAATATACTTATTTGTTGCATAAAAATTAAAAATAAAATCATATGATGAAGATAAATCTATTAAATTTCACAATAATACTTTTACTCGAATTTATCATCTTAAAATAACAATATTTAATTTGTTATATTTCTTAAATTATGAAGGTGACAACTTTGGCATCATTTAAAATAAAATAATATAAGTGTCATTGTCACTTTTATAAGGCTCCAAATGGTCAAATATTCTACCATTGGATGATTATGGTTTAAATTTATATGACCAATAAGTTTTGGTCAGGGTTTTGTGCCTTTATGGTCACTATTAGTTTAATAAAAACTATATTCTTTATTTTTCACTAGATAAACAATTCCTGCATCACTATTGTGTCACGATTAATGATAATTATTTAATCCCTAAAAATTATATATAATTTCATATTATGTAGATAATTTTATTAGATTTCTGGAGACTATTCATGTTCTAAGTTTCATGAAGTTTATCACTAAATTAAAATTAATATACTTATAAGATTTAAGAGAGTGACATGTTGTCACTTTCTTTGGTTTTAATAGTAATTAAATTATTTTTATTGTAAAAAGTCCATAAAAGGAATATAATCTGACCCTTAGGTGATATGAGTCGACTTTTATTTATCCAATAAAATTTTGGAAGGTGTTAGGGTAATTTTATAATCTTATATTTACCCTTAATTACCCGATTTCCCTTTAACTATGGTAAATAAAATTTACCGTAGGTACTATTATAATGCCCAAAAATAAAAAGTATCTTATTAACATAATTTGGACCCACTGATTCCAAATATGGAATCCATTTTTCCAAATTCAATACACAAAAGTTTCAGAAATTAAATTAAAATTAATCTCGTTGTCGAAAGAAAACGGGTTTTTCTTTAAAACATTGCAAAAGATTGAATTGATTTAACCTGCGAATTCAAGGTAAAATGAATGCTAATGACATAAATTATATTAACTGGTAAAAATATATTCTATTTATACTTTAAAACCATTAAATATTATAATTTAACCATATAAATTATCTCAATGAAAAAAGTTGTTTTTAATTAAAAATTAACTTATTTTTACTATTCATCAAAATATGAAAGTTATCAGAAAAATATCAAAAATTTATCCAAAGTTAATTTAAATATCCTAATTCTAAATAAGAATTTTATTTTGTTAAATTGAACTTATAAACATGTCAAAAACTAGATTTAATGTGGGTGTGCCATCAAAAGACGGCAAAACTGCATTTTTTGAAATATACTTATTTTACCCGAAAAATTTATTTTGTTCTCATACCATGTTCTAGAAAATATGTAAGATGAATAATAATGTTATAAAATTCAAAATGCAGTTAATACTATTCATAATATCTAGTCCATAATAATATTATAACAATATATCGTTGTTTTGTGAGATCCGGTATTGCGTACTACACACGCTATCGAGGAAGGTCGTGATTGCGTGTAATGAAAGCCAAGTTAGGGTTGCGTGTTGTGAAAGACTCCTTTGTTGTTTTATATAATAGAATCTAACCATATTTCATTTATACATTGAATATATATATATATATATATAATCAATGTTGCGTAGAATGACTATTATCAAACGAACTTAAAATTGTGTGTAACACAATCTAAGAATAGTGTTGCGTATTCTACAAGCTAATGCGGTGTTGCGTATAGTACAAGCTAATTTTGGTGTAGTGTATAATAGAAGATCAAAGAAATTAAAAAATAATATATCTCATAAAATCTTGGGGTGTTACAGATGGGCCTCCGAAGGAGTGTTGGGCATGTGGACAGGACGAGCATCTGGAGAGGTTTTGCAGGAAGCCTTCACAGATAGCTGGCAGGCAGGGACCAGGACAGACTGTAGCATCTGGGGTTGGATCAGGTTCAGTACCCGGAGAGGGTAGTCGAGGTTCAGCTGTATGTGGAGGTCATGACAGAGACAGTGGGACCCAGCTGAGGGGTCAATGGTCGGTGACTGGAGTAGCATTGGGGGGCCAGGCATCAGGCAGCCGTTTTTCAGGCCAGGTGTACGTCGTGGACCTGCCAGAGGCTAAGCAGGTTGGTGAGCTGATGACAGTTAGAGGTACACCGCGGTGTGACCGTGATCTCCATGTTTCCTTTTTGGCATGTCTTGTAGAGGCATGTCTATTTTGAGTGTACATAGTGCACATGATCTATAAGGACTGACGAGATACTAGTCAGTGGGATTGGAACCATATTGGGTGCGTGATATATTCAATATATATGTATGAGATGCGTAGCATCAGGGCATCAAGGATGCGGGTTACTTAAGGTGTCGAGGGAATCGGGGCATCGTAGATACGGGTTACTTGAGGTGTCGTGGGCATCAGGGCAACGCGGATGCGGGTTACTTGACGTTCTAGGCACCAGGACCTCATAGAGGCGGACACCGATGTGGTGTGGGATATGTTGGGTGTACACGTGAGCGCCAATGAGGTGCAAGGGTGACGATGTGTCACGGGAGGACTATGCGTTTGGAAAACAGGTTAGTAAACCTTGTTTTATTTAAATTTTGTTTGGTTGAGACTAAGTAGGAAATTCCTAATGTGGAGAGCCCCTTGAGGAATTTAGCCAGAACCTTGGGATGGGTGTGTTCGGTGCCATCTCCGATTTTCATTTGGTAGATTGGGGATGAGCTACGTTAAGGTGGGGAGTTTCTAAGAACCCGGGTTTTTGGAATGGGTCAAAATTCCGACCCTGTTTGAATTTTTGACTGGTTTCTGAGGAAACTGTAGAAAATGGGAAGTTTCTGGAAATTTCAAGACTACACGCCATGTAATTTGAGTACACGCCGTGTATTTATAGGTGAGTGGCTGGCCGTGTGCTCGCCGAGTACATGTCGTGCAGTGACTGTGTAGAATTTTCTTACCACATGTCGTGTAGTTTTGAACACGCCGTGTATACCCCCGACCGTGTGAAGCCATACATGGCGTGTAGGCCTGTTGGCCGGGTAGAACCGAGGACATGCCGTGTTCCCCTTGGACACGCCGTGTAGCCTAGCCGTGTATAAGGGATACACATGGCGTGTGAGTACGTCGGTGAGGAAAGGAAGAGGAACCAAGTACACACCGTGTACCCCTAGGTACACGTCATGTACTCATGTCAGCAGGTTCGGAAAGTAAGTCAGCAGATTCTTTCCATATTATGAACAGTTAAATGAACCATACATGACGTTTAGTCCCAAATTACACTCCATGTACTTTATGTTTTTCACTTAAAATGGGCAGTAGCCTCGTATTGAGGCAGAACCTCATCTCCTCTGCCCAGATACACGAACCAGGCCGGCTGAACCCCTTTTCTCCTCCCGATCATCCGTCCAAGACCTGTTTCTAACTTTGATTAGTGCATTGGAACCCCTCGATAAGGCCTCAATTCCTCTTTGGTCATTTTGTCTGATTTTCATTCTATAACGATTTATAGCCCTTTGAACGGTTTTGAATCTTTTGTAGATTTACTGCATTTTAGAGCGAATTGGCGGGTGTTACTGGAGGAGTAGCATCGTGCGAGTCTTAGGTAGGTGGTGCATACCTCATTTTTTGTTTTCATTTTTGTTTGGGTGACGCGGCCTTTGGCGCATTTTCAGGTATTTTGATCGGGACCCGTTTTATCTTATTTTTCCTATTGTGTTGCTTATAGGACCTCTGGGATGATTTTGGGTATGCTCGGTTACTAGTTTGCGTGAGCAGGGCCGGGTGAGGGGTCGTTGCTCATCGGGGCATTTTGATCAAGGAGCACCAAAATGGTTTTAATCGAAATATGAATGTTATAAACTGTTTAGTTTAATTTTTTAAATCCTGTTATAAATTGTTAGAGGCATTTAAGACCTCGGTGATGGTATGGGACATCACCCTGCATAGTGTAAATCAACTGTTTAGTTTGTTTTTCCTGGTTATGTTTTCTGGTTAAACATGTTTTATATGAAATTGCTGGATTGCATATGCTGGACCCTTTTGGGTTGTGTTGGGCTTGGACCGGTTACACTTGAGTGATGCTGATCACAGGTTGGGGCTTTGCCCAGGATACTTTGGGTGGTTTTGACCACAGGATTGGGTGTCATGGACGTCGTCTTGAGGCAGTACAACTGTCTGGTTGGGCATGGCCCGGGTTACTAGGGTGGCGATGCCATCAGACTTGAGCGACATGGTCGCAGGGACACGAAGTGTCAGATGTGTTGGTAGCTTAGGACTATTTTGGGTGATCACTGATCACCGGGACTTTGAGTAGTGTGCACACAGAGATACTCTATGGTGAGGTGGTTTTGACCACTCATGTGGGTAGAGGCCCCTGTAGTTGCAGTTAGGTATTTTGGTTGGGGGTGCTTGTCGTAGAAATCCTCGGGGGAGGTGAGGAGCCTTCAGGGAATGGGTTTGCCTTTGGGACGTCGGTACTTGAGACACGAGGTGTCAGGAGGCACATGGTGTCGGGTTACTATTTTTGGGCGTGCCTTCGAGACGTCATTACTTGAGACACAAGGTGTCAGGAGGCACATGGTGCTGGGTTACTATTTTTGGGCGTGCCTTCGGGACGTCGGTACTTGAGACACGAGGTGTCAGGTGGCACGTGGTGCCGGGTCACACGACAGAGATTCCGGCATTGACCGAAGTAGGTGACACTCCATGGTGGTTGTTGAGCACCAATGGAGTTTGTGTTTATTTGTGCATTGTACTATTTAATGTTTTCCTTGTAAATGCATGACTGCTTAAACACATATATTGGGTACTCACCGTTGGGTGGTATCCTACTGAGATTTGTCTCACACCCTGCACGGGCCCTTCAGGACCCGTGCAGACTTTATGGATTTACGTACAGGAAAGAGGCCAGCTTCAGGAGCTGGGTTATGTTAGTTGTTGCAAGGATATGGTATGGACCTTGAGGTCATGCCTAGCTGGGTTTACTTTTCTTTGTTTACTTTTCTATATCGGCATGATTGTTGTAGCTACTATTGGTTAGCCATTGGCCCCCTTTTTATATTCAGTTGTGTATGACCTTCTTTGGATTCCTTCATTACTATTCAGTTGTAGTTACATGATATCAGCATGTTGTTGTGTTTATTTCCACTGCTGTTGTTTATATTTATTGCTTCTACTGTTTATCTATATTGTTTATGCTTCCGCTCTACGGGTCTGGTTCGTGTCTGCTGAGTCTTTCCTTCCGCTGCATCTTTACTGTTATACTCGGACCAGTACCCTTATTAAGATCCTCCGAGAGGGTATAACCTCCCCACTATACCTAACATACCCTCGCTGCTAGTCGGAAGCCTTTGGCATTCGGGGAGGTATGCCTAAGGTAGTAACATCCGACCCGTTCGGCACTGTTCAGGTGGCTGGCTGTGTCCGGGACGTTACAACAATTAATAGTAATAATGGTAAAAATCTTGTTACTACGTTAAAGGTTGAAATGGTTAATAAGAGGCTAAACTAAAGAGATAAGACTTAAAATAACCTAAAAAATTATAAAATTTATTTTTTAAATATATATATATATATATTATGTTATATTATAATTTTAGTTTATTTTAAGAAACTTTCATTTAATATTTACTTTATTATATTTTAATATTCTTAATAATTACAAGTGTGTGACTCGCCTAACTTATAAAAGAAAACCACCTATCCTCTATTATCCACTCTACTTGATCAATTTATTGAAACTAAAAACTTTGAAAATAATCTCCCATAATTACTACCCTCATAATATAGGATATGATATTTATAAAATACCATATCAATAATGATTAATTTATAATCCAAAGAAGGTTTTCCAAAGTGGAGGTATATGTTCTTATCAATATTTTTCATGCTTAAGTATTTTTAAACACTTTTTTAGATATATAAACATGGTTTAATTGGTATATTTAATATAATTATATGTTTTTATGTTAATTATATATCCATTTTATATATCCTTCCCATCTGTTGTAAAATGATAACGTTGCTCATGTATACCTATGGACTACCACGACCATGAAGAGATTCGATTTTTTTTTATTTTATTTTTTAATGGATTGTAATAGGGAAATATTTAATAAATATATATGATATTTATGATATAATTATGATTATTTATAGTTTTATTTTTATGCACCTTTAATTCATTCTATCCATAGAAAAGTGAAAACGTCACTCGTGCGTACATACAAACTACCGTCTCTACAGAGTAATGCAATTTACTTTTCATCACCTCTCTATACGAATGGTTATAAAGGTGTATATAATAAATAAATATGATAATTATTAAATGATTAAAATTTAGGATATTATGAAACCATGAACAAGGTTTAAGGACGAGATCTATCAAATTAAATTATGCATGGAAAACATACTGATTTTCACTTGAATGTTCATTTTTATAAAGAATTGTTGATAAAAGGGAAATTGGAATTTTTTAGGAAATAATATACAGTAATTTATGAATTAATATGGTTATATAATTATTTTATAGTAAATATATAATTATTATACATGAGTTTTGTACATATAAAAAGTAAGAGGATATTTGTAGTAAGGGTTATTCATCTCAATATTGTTTTATTGAGAAACATTTCATGTTTTCACCTATATTTGATTAGATATTGTATATAATTAACCATTTAAAAATTTTATCATGAATATATTAATATTAATTCTACTTTAATTTCCATTCAAAGTTATTACGTTCAATTGGTTATGATTCAAAATTTTCCAATGTGATACTGATTCAATTTACAATCTAATTTCGTTTCAGGATTGTTTATTTTGAATTTCCATTCAGAGAAAATATATGTTACTTATGCTTTAAAACCAATTTTTTTCGAATATGGTTATTTATAAAATTTTTATTTATTACTATCATTTTCCACCCTTTGGTATTTAAAATTATTAAGAAAATATTTAAAAAACATACTTTATTTCCTCTTTGGCTGATGAAAATTTTCTTTCATTTCTATGTTCTTAAATAAGTTTTATGAAAGTTTTTATCTAGAAATAAATGTTTGAGAAAGATTAATTTTAATAAATTTTATTTTACTTACAAATTATTATAATTAATCTTTCACTTTTTTTACATATGGATCACTTTTGACTTTATACAAAAGTTTGAAAATAATGTTATTTTTTAACGCATATTGTATGAAATAATTTTCACACTTTCAAGAATGTTCTCTTATTTAAATACTCCTTTATAATTTTCCATTGTTATTTTAAAATAAAATACATTTCTCAATATTTTGGTAATTTTTAGGTTTTTAAATATACCAAATGAAACATATATTTTCACTATTTTCAGATAAATATCGAAATTATTTTTAAATGTATTTTTATCTATATAAGAATACTTTAAGGATTTTTATGCTTCACTGGGGATATGATCTTATGATAAAATAAAAGTTTTTTTATCTATATGAATTGTTATGAGTATATTATAAAGATTATTTTATGAAAGTGTTTTCTTTCCCTTGGTTTATTTAAGTTATGACAGAATCTTTATGAAAACTGTTTCACTTCCCATGGTTATACTCTGATGAATTGAGGATTTTCTTTATGATATTATGAAAAAATTTGTATTACGTTAATTATTTTATGGTTTTTATTGAAATTATATATCCCATCAATGCATTTGTTAAAACATTATCTCTCATGTTACTTCTTAACAGTGTATAACTCCATTCTTTTATTTAATTTTGATTCTCACTTTTTTCCCACTCCTTCCTAGTGTATTTGTCTATAATTTTAATATTTTTTTAGTGGAACATGTTTGGATAAGGATTATTAGAAGCCATTTTCCATTTATAGAAAACTGTGTAACACATTTTGGTGTCCCATAAGGGCACATAGGGTTGGTGCATGATTAATCTAAACTGTTTGACCTTCTCAATGAACTGTGCAAGTTGGGATAGAGGATTTTCACATGGATGGAACATGGTTTGTCAAACAATGTGACAAAACCATGAATCACCTATATGTTTCCAAAACTATTTGAATGTTTGGCACATGGTTTTTCAAAATGTGTGGCCAAACTATGTGAAAAAAATTAATTAATCCATTTTTTATAAAACCTAAAACTCATCCCATTAACCAAATTATTTTACCCTCACTTTAGTGACTCAAAATATAGGTAATATTTAGGTGATTTTGGGGATCAAATACACTCTAGAGATTGATTTTGATTAATCAAGTGGTTTTGGATCTATATTTTCAAAATTATGTCCTCGTTCTTCATCATTCTTCATCATTTCCATATATATCATATTTTTTACTTGAAATGAATTTTATATCTGGGGATCTTTAATCAAATATAAGGTTTATATTATCTAAAAATATTTCTATTAGATAGTTAATAGAAATATATAGGGTTCATTGGATCTAAGTTGATCAATGTGTCAATATTTAAGATATTAATGGTAAGTGGTCACCCTCTATTATTAGTTGACCTTGAGATAATTGAATCATAATTTGATGTTATAGGGTTCATGTTTTATGATATTCTTTTTATTCCTAGATCCTTATTCTCATTTGGAGTGAAGATCCCATAGAATTTTCAAAATTTCCAATTATTTTATATAGGTGTCCCAATAATCTCCCTTTAAAATTGAATATATGATTTCTTTCACTTTAAACATAGGATTACAAGGTATTATAATGTTTTATATTTATATTTAATAGTTATATTAAAAATTTATATTTTCATGGGGTTTTGATAAAATTTAGAAAATTGGGTTTCTCGCATGATTTGAAGTGAAAATGATTTTAAAGGAATAAGCCTTTGTTTTGAAAATGGTAATGCTCTGTTGTATTTGGGAAATTATTCTTGAAACTATTTATGATGTTGAATTACAAAATGATGGGAAATTTTTTGTTTTTTAAATATCGGGTGTGATAGAAATTTTTGAGAAAATTAATTGAGAATTAGTATTTGTTGAGGTGTGATGATTTATAAATGTTTTAATAAAATACATTGAATTTATTTAAATTTCTTGGTATTCTAAGTGGAATGTGAATAGAATTAGTTGTAACTTTAATTAATTTATTATAAAATTAAAACATATAGGAAATTCCCTAACATTTTGATGTAAATTATGGAATTCTTGTGATTAAACTTAAATTTAGGTATGAATGAATTGTATTATTATGTTTGGAAAAAGGTGATGTTCTTATTTGGGTGTTCAGTGGAGTGAGTGAGAAGAATGGAAAGTCAGTTTTCATCTGATATGATTATATAGTATTCTTATAACTTTAAATGGTCACCTACCTTAAAATATTACATGGGAAAACTAGGGTGGCTAGGTGGGAAGCCTTGGTACACATGTTCACTATTTTGGATTTCATAACCTAGCCTAGATAACCCATCAAACTAGCCTCCAAATTAGACCATGGAAAGAACCATAGGTAATTCTTTATTCCCATGAGTTGATAAATAGCACAAAAGAATAAAAAAACCAAATGGAGTGATTTTAAAAACTTAGAAAACCAATGTGGTATACATATAGAGAAATATAATAAGAAGGAAACATGCCATAATCTGAAATCCAACTGCAATAGCAACACAACTAAGGAAACAATCAAAAACCATGGTATAAGTCTAAGAAAAAATCAATGTAAACCCAAATAATGACATCTACTTCATGTGATACATGTTATATATCTCACTATCTCACCACTAGCTACCCTATCCCAACCAAAATAAAACATCACCACCTCACTACAATGCCTTTACATTTCTTACATCCAATAAAACAAGTTATACACACCCCAAGGGAGTGTGCAGTGTGTGAGATAAATAGACTCAATTGGATCCCACCCATGTGTTCCATAGAAGTTATCTATCAAATAATCCCAATATGATCAATATATGAAAAAAATTGCATGATAACACACTCTTCACATTTATATCTAAGCATGAAAAAATATTTCTCCTTTTCAAACCCCAAAAATATATTACATATAAAAAAATTGAAATAATATTTTAAAATAAACCATTTATCAAGGTATAAAATCATTTATTCGTTTCAAAACCAAATTCAAATAGAGAAAATAACAATGGAGATCACCCCTAGGATAACATAGGCCTAATCTGTCTAGGTCTCTCATACCTCAAAAATTAGTTCATGAATTAGTACACAAAAAAATTACCTAGAACAACAGGGCCTATGGAACAGAGGAACACCCCCTAAGTGAACCCCTTATGGTGTCAGATAATCATGTACCTAGAATAATAGGCTATAGAGAACAAAGACACACTCCATGTGTAAAGATCATATAGAAACATGGATAATTACTAATACTAAACCCTATCCTATGTACCCAAGTCTACCATGTTCTATGTATGTAAAAAAAATAAAAGGTATTATAGAATTTCAAAAATTATTTCCAAACAAAAATTTTTCCATAAAAACCATTACTTAAAAACCAATTTAATAAAACCATTTATGTATTCTTTGAAAACCTCTTTATTATACCAAAATAATGGGAATACCAGCAAACAATATTTCTTCACACATATAAAGAGTATAGAATATCAGAATAATCATATTTTAGAAAAAAAATCTAAAAAACTGAGCACAAGATGTTCATAAAACATAGACTAGAGATGGAATCACCTAGATCACACTTGGGTTTTCACAACAACAACAACATGACCCACATACCAATAGGAAGGGTAACACATGAGAAATTGAGAGGTAGCCCTAGAAATCAATTCTCACATCTTAAAATCAAGTTTACATAATAAAAAGGATGGTAGGGAAGATAAGTGAGAACCTAACTCATAACACATGAAATCCTTACCTATCCAAAAAGGAACCGGCCTCTAGGAACCAAAACCACAACAAGAACTACTAAAACTGTTTAAGTGAATAAGATTACCCAAAACAGAATTGATACAAACTATATTATTGAACTCATATTATTCAAAAATCTATATCCATAATAAATAAGGAAGGATTAATATAGGAAAAAACCAATATAAATAAGTATTAACAACCCCCTCAAAAATATCCTTAGAGATTCCCCCAATTGTTGTAATACCATTTTCCAAAATAGGTGTCCAATTAATAATTATAAATTTTCCAAACTAGGTGACACCATGGCTTGGTGAATGTTTGTCGTTCCCAAGGTGGTCTCATATTCACCTCACCATGAGGCCTGAAACAGTAACCAAACACACCTTGACCATGAACCCCATACTGTTTTGGTCTGGTCACAACCTACACCCTGACCATGATGCATCTTTATGGACATGGAACACATATCAACCACTAACTATCCATTCTCGGTAACATTTCCTACACTGGGAATAGTGTATTTTCTTATGGTGGAAAGGTACAACCTAGGAAAAAAGCAGCTTGGACCATGGTGTGAATCAGATCATTTTTCATAGAGAGAAACCAAAAACCTTTTTAAAATCCACCAACACTAATGAACACATCCCAATCCTAGAAATAACTATCCCAAAGATAATAAAAAAAATACCTCAAACCAATACGTTACAACTACCCCACCATAACACTTTATGTCCCCAAAAATATACATAGAATAGGGGAGCTCCATAAAGATATAAGGGAATTACACCATCATCTATGATTCCCACTTCACTATCTCATGAGAATATGATATATACCACTACAACACTTTGAATAATAAAATATAATTCCAATTTAGAGTATTCATATAATAATTATTGATCTTCACTGGTTTCTCCACAATTGAAACACCTCCAACTCAACTTTCTCCAAATTAAAAACATGGGAAGTATCATGATGGTACTTATTGAGTTGAGATATATAAAAAACATCACGGATGCCTATCAACTGAGTGAGTAACACTAATCAATAAGATACCTTTACAATATGATTAGTGACATTGAATGATACCACATATATCAAAGACAACTTCCCATACTTCCCAATATGAGAGTGACCCAAATGAGAAGAAACTTTGAAGAAGACTTGGTAATGAAAATAGAACTCCGAAGGATGGAACCAATGTTCCAAAAAAGATTTATATTGATTTTGATCAATCACCAAGCATCAACGTATATCTTGAATCCTCGCTTATTTCACCTAAATGATAATTGTTCACACTAGAGATGTATCTCCTACCTTAGACTGAAAATTTGGGGACATAAATGGGTGACCATATAAATTCTAAAAAGGAACCATTTTGATAAAAGACTTGTAACTATTATAATTAACCAACTCAACCCATCTCAGATGGCTATCACAAAATCCTTCGAAATTCAAGACATATACACAAAGTATATCCTCCAAAATATGAATTGACCTCTCTATATAGCCATCCATCTATGGATGAAAAGCTATACTAAATCTAACATGAGTCCCTTTCACCTCTTTGAGACTTTTCTAGAACCATGAAGTAATCATAGGATCCATTTAAAATACAATGTGAGAGGGAACCCCATTCAACCTCATAATTCCCAACACATACATCTTACCTAGATATTAAACCTTTTTAGTGTCCCCAACTAGAATTAAATGATCTAATTTCATCAACTGAAAAATCACCACCCATATTGAATAATTTTTTAAGGTAGTTCATGGTTATTCAAATATGAAACCATGGATATCACATATAATTTCCACACTAGCACTGGAAGAGGTAGAATAAAACCTTGTGGCTTCAGGTGACCTACCTTAATATTATGGTATGTGTAATAAAACAAAACATAGTCAATAATATCATGTTTCATACTCCACCACTAGAAATGAAGCCTCATATAATAATACATCATTGTAGTTCTAGGATGAATGAACCTTTAAGAACTATGAAAATCATGCATCACCAAATGTTTCATAGATAAAGGGGTGATTAACTGACTCCCAAATTGAATAATTATATTATAGGGGAGAGACTACCTAAGAGCGGTCTCCTCACTAACCAAATATTCCATGGTTCCTCTGAACTCATTGTCCTGATACTATTCTGGAGAATTTACTCAAGGATATATTTCTCTAGTTGACCTGTAAGAACCTGGGTTTTGAGCCTATAAGACTTTAAAATTTTCTTGATGTTATTTCAGAGTAAGTATTCTAGACGGCGTGTGATTCCGAACCCCGGTGTGGCCGAAATTAAATTTTAAGTGCGTTCACACTGGACACACCAAATAAATAGAATAACTCCTAAACAGTTGTTTGTATGGGAAAACTGAGGGCGTCGTTGATTCCAGAGCGTGTCATTTACCCTAGGATGGGTGTAACTTTCATAGGCACAACCCTTCTATGGAAAAATTCCACCAAGGTTGTTTTCGTAATTTAGCGGCCTTGGGCGTGAACATTATAACTTATGAACGGAGGCTTGGATTAAAATTCTGAGACCACCGTTGTGCTCAAAATATGGATTTTACCCTAGAGGCATCTTAACCCTGACCCCACCGAAAGTTCGGGTACGGGGCCTACTGGTGGGTGTTTAAGTGTTTCTCTACTTAAACACCCCTCCCCCTCCTCCTTATTCTCCCTTGCCTCTCCCATGGTGAAATCCCACTCAAAAAGCCTCAATCCCCTCTCCCCACCTCTCCAAGACATGGAGGCTCCAGCGGATCGTCAGTGAAGCTACGGGCTACGCCCAGCGAGGTAGGACTTGCGTTTTCTTTTTTTCTTAATTCTACATATACCTTTAAACTCAAATTCTTGTAACAAAAAGCTATCCAATCATTGATCAAAGACCATAGTTGCGTATTATTCAATCCAAGATTTCCAAAGATCTTCTCGGATCAAAAATCTGAGTCCCGGGCCACTCGGGGTGGCCCTGAGAAGTTTTCCGGCCAAATTCTTTTTTTTTCGGTGGTTCCAGGGGTTTTCGGCGGCCGGCACGGTGGGCTTCAGGCGGTCCAGGAAGGCAGTGTGGTGGCGAGATCCCAGGCGGCGGCGGCGGGCTACCAGGCAGTGCGGTAGGCATCTATGGCGGAGGTCGCCGGTGCGGGGTGCGACGAGGGTCGCGGCGCGCGACCCCAAGCGGGGGACTGAGACCCACCAAAGGCGGGTCTCCGCGTGGGATAGAAAACGGCCATGAGGTCTGGTCATCATGATAGTTTGTGGTTCAGTGGCTGGGCCATGAAGGAGGCCCGGGGGCCGGTGCTGCGGGTCGGGCCGATCGGCGTGGGCCGACCCATGTGGGGTGGACCAGCTGCACCAGGCCGGTCCAGCCCAAAGGGGATTGCCACCCTTCTCTTTGGACACCCGTAACATCCACTACGGGTGTCCGTTTTGCATGCCGTCTATGACAGTTCAATCCTCGGCTCGGTATGGAGATTTTGAAATGGTCTTGGTAATTTTTAATTCTCGAGACGGGGGACTTGGTGGTGCGGCACGCTCGTTAAGTACCTCGCAAGGATTCTTCTTTCAGATGTCGTGAACACACCCGGAGTCTATTTAAGCTGTTTTCAATGACATTGTGACCCTAGCATCAAGACGATGTATACTAGGGTGGTTTCAGGTGTTGAAGCGAGAGTTAAGGCATGGGATCCACAGGCCATCTTTTAAGCTGTGAGCAGCTTTTTGCGAATTTTTCATCAGACGCCTGTTTGGGATGAATGAGTAGTCATTTTAGTGTGTTTTTTTGAGAGCATCACGATGGCACAGTTCGCTCGACCTCTTTTGGGACTGAGTGGTGGGCCCCACGAGACACCTCATGGGCATAAATCGGTGTTGAATAACTTTTTCGTTGGGAGTCCATTTCCAACGAGTAAGTAGTCAATCTCATGTGTTTTTTCACGAGGGTTACAACGGTGTAATCTGTTTGGGCGTGCGGAGCCTCTTTTGAGATATCATTAAATGTGGGAACATGAAAGGTCATTTATTGGAGGTTCCTTCGATGTACTCTGAACTAACGCACAATAGCGATGTTAGTAACACCCGGTGATGGTGCAGGCAGCGTGGAATTATCAGACCAGTTTCGGGTTTACCCTCTAGCAGGGCTGAGAAGTGGGTTACCCACTAGCGTATCAGGGTTCACCCTCCAGCGAGGTTGGGAAGTGGGTTACTCATTGACCTTAGGTTTTACCCTCCAGCGGGGCTGGGAAGTGGGTTACCCATTTACTTTAGGGTTTACCCTCCTGCAGGGCTGGACAGTGGGTCACCCGACGACCTTCTAGGGTTTACCCTCTAGTAGGGCTAGGTAGTGGGTCACTCAACAACCTTTTGGGGTTTACCCTCCAGTTGGGTTGGGTAGTGGGTTACTTGATGACTTATTTTAGAATCAGCCCTTTCTATGAGGATGTTCAACAACTTTTCTCTGTGGTTACTGGAGCGGAATACGCGGTTTCACGATTCAGCGATGAGATAGATTTGACATGCGGGACGTTGGGTATTAGTGATGGATATCCTTAGAAATTTTGGAAACTTTTCCTGGGCTGAGCTTGGAGATCGAGATCCCCTTACACACTCGTTCATGTTTCTTGTTGAACTTATATATATATATACACCCTACATTTGTTTCCACTCCTTGGGTTCAGTTACTCTCCTTCTAGGAGGGGTGAAGATGCGTGGGGTATGCCACGTCATTTCCGTGTCTAGATCATCTTGGTTGGGATGAGTCTACTTCCTTTCTTTTGTTGGGTTGAGATGCACTCTCTCTATTGTACTCTTACACTGTTCTTTGTTCTGTCCACTGCTCACCGTTTTAGTACCTCCTTTGTTGCTCCCTCAAGCTTTTGGGGTATCCTACTGAGTATATTTATACACACTCTTACTTGGGCTTTGCCCGCACTTGGTGTGCCCTTGTAGAATACGGACATGCTGATTGAGACTACGGAAGAGCGTAGAGGACACAATATCTTGGGATATGATCAATGGTTGTAGTAGAACTTTCAGGTGTTAGACTCACCAGCTATTTAATTTTGTTAACCTGTTATCGGGTTGTGGAACCTTTCTGGGTGGGCGCATGTTTTTCCCTTTTTCTGTTCAGTATCTTGTCAGTACTTTTTAGCACTTTACTTTTTCCTATTTAGTGGTTAATTCATGACTGTGGTTGGGTTATTGTTGTTTTTCTTTTGGTGTTCTTTTTACTCTACACTTCTTCATTGAGTGGGTTGTGTTTGTGTACAGATACTTAGGCAAAGGCCTCCCCGAGATTATTACGCCTTCAGCGCTTGTTGCCAGCCCATGGCCTATAGAGGTGGGCTTGGGGTAGTTGTGGCTTGAGACCAGTAGGGTCGGGTCATGAAAAATTGGTATCTTAGGTGGTTCATTCCTTGGGGTGCTATTTGGATGTCCATAAAGAGGAATTGGTTGGGATTTAGGGCAATAGTGTCGACGTGTCTTGAGAGCGGCTCTCAAGCCAGGGAGTCCAGTGATGGTACGGGCGGCCGAACTATCCATTCACCAGGACCTTGATAACCTTCTTGTTGACTCGACACACTAAAACATTTGTTGCAGGAAACTTTGGAACACGCATCTGGTAGGATTGAGTCTTTAACTGTCCTTGTAGAGTCAGCTCCCCTTTGTGATTGTTGTTATATATATATGCTCATATGATCGCGGTAATCCTTGATAACTTTTAGGATTCCCCCACGAAAGTAGCTAGCCAGGTTACCCTCTCCTGTTCGTGACGAAGATCTGACGAGGGACGAGGCATCAGTTCAGGGACCCTCACGTGATCCCCTTCCACCCAGTGCTTCAGTAGTAGCCCCTCCACCTGGAGAGCAGCAGTTAGTACCGGCAGAACAGGCCGAGGTTGAGCGCAGGGTGAGTGCGCTCTGAGACTTCAAGAATCAGCGGCCGCAAAAGTTCCATGGGGAACCAGATCCCCTGGTAGCGGAGGACTGGCTAGAGTCCATGGACCAACTTTTCAGGCTAGTACAGACACCAGCGGACCAGATGGTAGACCTAGCTGCCAGCCTCTTCCTCGAGACGGTCAAGCATTAGTGGGGTTTGGTTACGCAGACCAACGATGAGTCGTCTCTCACGTGGGATAGGTTCTAGAAACTCTTCCAGGAGGAGTACTCCCCCTCTTGTTTATGCTCTGTTTAGATTTAGGATATTCTGGAGCTGAAGCAAAGGGAATGACCGTGGCGTAGTAGTCGATAGCAGGAAGGTGATAGAGAGCAGAGCCTCAGTTAAGGAGACCCTTCCTTGAGCAGACTCAGGGGTAGGGTTGTACACCATAGTGGTTCATTAGAGAACTGGGGAAGTTAGGAGAGAACTGGTGTTACGCCTGTGACGGATGGGGTCACCTAGCACGAGACTACCCGACCAGGCATACCGAGCAGCCGTGGCAGGCAGTGGGCGTACTGCAGCGGTAGAGGCATCGCCGTAACCAAGGATCCCACAGGTGAGGACAGGGTGGTCCTCACAGAGGCGGCAGAGGCAGAGTAGTAGGACCTGGAGGTCCAGGACGGTGTTTCGAGGTCCTTCCACCGCCACCACCATGTGGCCCACTCCAGGCTTAGGGAGCTGGCGGTAGTGTCCATGGGTAGCTTTAGGCTATGGGTGTTTGTGACCCCCAACACACGAGATGGTCCGGGGTATGCTTTGTGTTTACTCTATGCTTACTTCGGTACTAGTAGACATAGGCGCCAGCCACTCCTTTATATCACTTATTTTCTTACGGGAGTTGGAGCTTCTAGTAGAGTCACTAACACTCACACTTAACCACGAGGTTCCTACAGGAAGTGCCTCATTGGTGACCTTTATCTACAGATAGTGCGAACTATCATTTGAAGGAGGGATTTTCACATGGGACCTACTCATCATCAAGATGGAACCTTACAACGTCATCCTGAGCATGGATTGGCTTTCTATGGTTCACGCCCAGATCGATTGTCTCCACAGGAAAGTCAGAGCTCTGCACACTGATGGGACGAGGTTCACCATTCTAGGTGAATGAGACCTTGTGGTAGAGCAGACAGGTACTCTGAGCAGGAGACCATAACCTTTTTATCACCAGTTGGTGAGCATGGCTCTTGGAGAAGCAGACACTATAGGCACCTGGATCCCTACCGTTGTAGAGGTCTACATGGACATCTTTCCCGAGGATGTCCCATGACCACCTTTGAGGTGAGAGATGAAGTTCAGCATTGACTTGAAGCTCGGGACGACCCCAATATCATGTGAATCAAATCATATGGCACCCACAGAGCTTCGGGAGTTACGAATTCAGCTGGACGACCTTCATGAGAAGGGATTCATCAGGCCCATTGTGTCCCCTGGGCAACACCAGTTTTTTTTGTGAAAAAGGCAGATGGGAGTCTATGGATTTGTGTGGATTATCGTTGCCTGAATCAGGCCACGATAAAGAACAAGTACACTTTGATGAGGATCGAAGACCTCTTTGACCAGTTGAGTGGTGCGAAGTGGTTCTCCAAGATTGATCTGTGATCCGGCTACCACCAGTTGCGGGTTCGTGAGGCTGACATCCCGAAGATGGATTTCCATTGTCGTTGTGGGCATTACGAGTTTTTGGTGATGCCCTTTGGCGTGACGAATGCCCCCGCCATTTTTATGGATTTGATGAACCAGATCTTCCAGATGTACTGGGACCGATTTGTGGTTGTATTTATTGACTACATACTCATTTACTCTACGATAGAAGTGGATAACACAGATCATTTGAAGATGGTCCTAATCTTACTCCGAGATAACTAGCTATATGGGAATCTCTTGAAGTGTTAGTTCTGGATTCATGAGGTTCACTTTATGGGTCATGTCATTTTGAAACAGGGTTTGGCCATAGATCCCGCAAAGATAGAGGCAGTGCTTGCTTGGGAGCCACCAAATAATGTGACAGAGGTGCGGAGCTTACTTGGTTTGGAAGGGTACTACAGGAGGTTTGTGGAATATTTCTCCAGGATTTCTTCCCCTTTGACCGCATTGGCATGGAAGGGACGACTATTCACCTGGACTGATCAGTGCCAGAAGTACTTTGAGGAGTTGAGACAGAGGCTGACTAGTGCTCCAGTGTTGAGGCTGCCAGAGGAGAGCATTGAGTTTGTGGTATACTGTGATTCTTCAGGATCTAGGCTCGGGTGCGTGCTGATGTAGCAGTAGGCGGTGATTGCATATGGGTCAAGTAAGTTGAGGTCCCATGAGTAGAAGTATGTGACTCATGATTTAGAACTAGCAGATGTGGTCTTCACCTTGAGGTTATGAAGACACTACCTTTTGGGTGAGCGTTTTGTGTTCAACTTAGGCCACCAGAGCCTCATGTACATCTTCACTCATATGGATCTGAATCTGAGGTAGAGGCGCTGGATGGAGTTTCTGTAGGAATATGATTTTGAGATAGTCTACACTCCAGGGAAGGGAAATGTAGTAGCATGTTCTCTTAGCAGGAAGTCCCGGGCTCAGTTAGTGTGGGAATCTTTAGAGTAGTTGGCTTCCCTACGGCTGACTGTGGTGGAGTAGGAGGGTACAGATTTTCTGCAGTCGATGGTGTTGAATCCTTTTCTCCTTGAGCATGTGAGAGAGTCGCAGCTGGGGGACGTTGACAGCGAGGTACTTCGTGATCAGATATCCATGGGCGACGCACCCGATGGGTATTATGAAGGAGTGAATCATGAGATCATGTTACAGGGGTGAGTTGTAGTACCAGTGGAGATGCGGGAGGAGGTGATGCGGGAGTTCCAAACTTCTCCCTTGGATGTACATCCCGGTGTGGGGAAGATGTATAGAGACTATCAACGGCAGTTTTGGTGGTCTGGAATGAAGCGAAGAATAGCTAAGTTTGTTTCTTGGTGTCTTACCTATCATCAGGTGAAGGTAGAGCATCAGGTTCCGGTAGGGTTGTTGCAGCACCTTGATATCCCGGAGTGGAAGTGGGATGGCATATCTATGGACTTCGTCAAAGTTCTCCTACGCACAACGAAGGGCCATGACTCCATTTGGGTGATATTAGACCAACTCACTAAGTCGGCGCACTTCCTTGACATCAGGGAGCAGAGTTCAGTGGAGAGTATGGGGCAGTCGTATGTTTGGGAGATCGCCCGCCTTCATGGAGTATCCTCAATGATCGTCTCCTACTATGACGCACAATTTACGTCGCGATTGTGGCGAGGCCTACAGGAGGCATTTGGGACTCATCTATGGATGAGTATAGCTTTTCATCCCCAGACCGACGGGCAGATAGAGCACACTCTCCAGGTGCTGGAGGATATGCTCAGAGCGTGTGTTTTAGATGTTGGCCTGATCTGGTAGGATCGCCTACCCTTGGTAGAGTTCACGTACAACAACTATCAGCATGGAACCTTTTGAGGCCCTCTATGGGAGACCATGAAGGTTACTGTTGTGATGGACAGAGGTTGGGGAGGCCTCCCTCATTGGCCCAGAGATGGTGCAGGCGACGATGGAGAAGGTGCAGGTCATTCATGAGCGGATGAGGACGGCTCATAGAAGACAGAAGTTCTACGCATATCATCATCGTAGGACTTTGGAGTTTGAGTAGGGGGAGCATGTCTTTTTGAGAGTCTCTTCATGGCGTGGGACATAGAGGTTTGGCTAGGGAGGCAAGTTGTCCCTAAGGTTCATTGGGCCCTTTGAGATCGTGCTCAGCGTCGGTGAGGTGGCCTACCGTCTTTCTCTACCCCCATAGTTGGAGTGGGTGCATGACGTCTTCCATGTGTCATAGCTAAGGAAATATATGTATTAACCCACACACATTTTCGACTGGGAAGAGCTGGACATTGAGGATGGAGCCACCTTTACGGAGCACCTGGGGGAAATTGAGGACCGGCAGGAGCGGACACTACGTGGATGGACCATTCCATTGGTTCGTGTGTTGTGGTAGCATGGGAGGGTGCAGGAGAGCACCTGGAAATGGGAGAGTCAGATGCGGGCTCAGTATCCTGAGTTTTTTTTTGTAGTTATGTTTTTTGGGGATGAAAAACTTGAAGGATGGAATGATGTAAGAACCTGGGTTTTGAGCCTGTAAGACATTGAAATTCTCTTGATGTTATTCTAGAGTAGGGCGTTCAGATGGCGTGTAATTCCAAGACCCGGTGTGGCTGGAATTAAATTTTAAGTGCATTCACACTAGACACGCCAAATAAACATAATAACTCTAAAACAGTTACTCGGATGGGAAAAATGGGGGCACCTTTGAGTCCGGAGCATGCCATTTACCCTAGGAAGGGTGTAACTTTCACGGGCGTGACCCTTCTGTGGAAAACGCCACCAGGGGAGTTTTCGTAATTTAGCGACCTCAGGCGTGAACTTTATAACTTCTGAACGGAGGCTCAGATTAAAATTTCAAGACTTCTGTTGTTCTCAGAATGTGGACTTTACCCTAGAGGAGGCTTAACCCTGACCTCGCTGAAAGTTCAGGTACGGGGCCTACTGGTGGGTGTTTAATTGTTTCTCTACTTAAACACCTCTCCCCCTCCTCCTTCTTCCCCCTTGCCTCCCCCTAGAGAAATACCTCTCAATAAGCCTCAATCCCCTCTCCCCACCTCTCCAAGACGCGGCGGCTCCGGCGGATCATTAGCAAAGCTACGGGCTACACCCAACGAGGTAGGAGTGGCATTTTCTTTTTTTTAAATTCTGCATATACCTTTAAACTCAAATTCTTGTGCTGAAATGTCGTCCAATCGTCAATCAAAGACCATAGTTGCGTAAAATTCGATCCGAGCTTTCCAAATCTCTTCTCAGATCGAAAATCTGAGTCTCAGGGCGCCCGGGGTGGCCCTGGGAAGTTTTGCGGACAAATTTTTTTTTCCCGGTGGTTCCAGGGGTTTTGGGCGGGCGGCACAGAGGGATTTAGGCGGTCTGGGATGGCGGTGCAATGCCAGGCTCCTAGGAGGTGTGGTGCGACTCCCAGGTGAAGGCGGCGGGCTCCCAGGTGGCGCAGCGAGCATCTACGGTGGAGGTCGCTGGTGCGGGGTGTGACGAGGGTCGCAGCGCGTGACCCTGAGACGGTTGTGAAATCCTCGGCTCAGGACAGATATTTTGATATGGTCTCGGGGTTTTTTAATTCCCGAGATGGGGGGCTCGATGGCGCGGCATGCTCGTTAAGTACCTCCCCGAGATTCTTCTTTTGGATGGTGCGAGCACACCCATAGTCCGTTTAAGGCGTCGTCCGCAGCGTTGTGACCCTGGCATCAAGATGATGTGGACTAGGGTGGTTTCAGGCATTGAAGCCAAATTTTAGGTGTGGTCCCCATGGGTCGTATTTTAAGCTGTGAGCAGCATTTTGTGACTTTTTCATCAGACATCCGTTCAGGGTGAATGAGTAGTCGTTTTGGCATGTTTTTCCGAGAGCATCGCGATGACGCAGTTTGCCCAACCTCTTTTGGGACCGAGGTGTGGCCCCCATGAGACACCGTATAGGCATAAAGCGGTGTTGAATAACATTTTCATTGGGAGTCTATTTCCAGTGATTAATTAGTCTATATCAAGTGTTTTTCCATGAGGGTTATAATGGTGTAATCTGTTTGGGCGTGCGGAGCCTCTTTCGAGATCTCATTATATGTGGAAACATGAAAGGGCGTTTGTTGGAGGTTTCTTTGATGCACTCCGAACCAACGCACAGTAGTGATGTTAGCGACACCCAGTGATGGCGCGGGCAACACAAATTTATCAGACCAGTTCCGGGTTTACCCTTCAGTGGGGCTGGGCAGTGGGTTATCCACCGGTGTATCAGGGTTCACCCTCTAGTGAGGTTGGCAGTGGGTTACCCATTGACCTTAGGGTTTACCCTCCAGCAAGGCTGGGTAGTGGGTTACCCATTGACATTAGGGTTTACCCTCCAGCAGGGCTAGGTAGTGGGTCACCCGACGACCTTCTAGGGTTACCCTCTAGCAGGGCTAGGCAGTGGGTCACCTGATGACCTTTTGCGGTTTACCCTCCAGTTGGGCTGGGCAGTGGGTTACCTGATGACTTCTTTCAGACTCAACCATTTCTATGAGGCTAGTTAGTGACTTTTCTCCGTGGTTACCGGAGTGGGATCCTTGGTTGTGCGATTCAGCGATGAGATGGATTTGACGTGTGGGATGTTGGGTATCAGTTATGGATATCCTTAGAACTGTTGGTGAATTTTCTGGGATGATCTTGGAGATCGAGATACCCTTACACACTCGTTCGGGTTTCTTGTTGAGTATATATATATATATACACCCTAATTTTGTTTCCACTCATTGGGTTCAGTTACACTCTTTCTTGGAGGAGCGAAGACGTGCGGGGTATGCCACGTGCTTTCCGTGTCTAGCTCCTCTTGGTTGGGACGAGTCTACTTCCTTTCTTTTGTCGGGTTGAGCTGCACTCTCTCTATTGTACTCTTACACTACTATTTGTTCTTTCTACTGCTCATAGTTTTAGTACCTCCTTTTTTTCTCCATCGATCTTTTGGGGCATCCTACAGACTATCTTTATACTCACCTCTACTTGGTCTTTGCCCGCACTTGCTGTGCTCTTACAGACGACGGACAGGTCGATCGAGACTATAGAAGAGTATAGAGGACACAGTATCTTGGGCTACAATCAGTGGTCATAGTAGGACTTTCTGGTGTGAGACTCACCAGCTGTTTACTTTTGTTTACCTGTTGTCGAGATGTGGCGCCTTTCGGGTTGGGTGCGTGTTTTTTCCTTTTCCTGTTCAGCATCTTGTCTGTACTTTTCAGCACTTTAATTTTTATTTTTAAGAGGTTGATGCATGACTGTGGTTGGGTTATAGTTATTTGTACTTTGGTTTCCTTTTTTACTCTGCACTTCTGCATTGAGTGGGATGTGTGTGTGTGTGTGTGTATAGGTACTTAGGCAAAGGCCTCCCCAAGATTGTTACGTCTTCATCGCTTGTCACCAGCCCATATCCTATGGAGTCGGGCTTGGGGTAGTTGTGGCTCGAGATCGATAGGGTCGGGTCGTGACATGACCATTAGTTAAAACCAAACCCAAAACATCCTCCTACTTATCGAGAAGTAATTGAGTGAATATCCCCATATGGTTCTACTTCTCTTTCATGTAAATGATTATATGAGAAATAAATTTACTCTTGAGAGATTAAAAAAACATTCCCCTTCCCAAGGGTGTAGGTGATGCCAAATTCAAATGTCTAGAGGTACTCCACCCATGAACTATTCTCGAGGTTCATGTATTTTTGAGAGAATATATAACTTAATATCTTATGATTATAATAGACTATGAAACTCTATCCAAAAAGATAGAATCACCAATAAGTTAGAGCATGCATAATAGTAGAAAGTTTTAAGTCATGAGTAGGATAATTCTTCTCCTATAACTGATACTAAAAAGAACCATACTCCACAACATGATCATCCTGCATAAGAATACATACATGTACAACACTATATGACTAACATTAATCTACATACCACTTATCTGGTTCCAGTACGATCAGAATATGACCTAATTCCAAACACTATTTCAACACATCAAATGATTCCTAAGACTTAGGATCCCATGATAATTTCACCTCTTTATTGGAAGGAGAATTCAAGAGTGATTTTAAATTCAATAAATCTTTTATAGACACCTAATAATACCCTATTATTCCTAGTTAGTTTCATATATCAAAGAAATTTTTTGGTTCTTCACAAAAAAAACATTCACCTTTATAGGTTCAACTAAGAGGCCATGTTATGAAATCACAAGCTCCAATAAATTAGCCTCTCTTTTCTAGAAATAACATTTTGGAAATTTATCATAAAGGAAGTTACTCCTCAATATTCCCAAAATTAAATTCATATGATACTCATGATCTTGTTCAGTTCCTAAAAAGACTAGGATATCTTCCATGAATAATACAATAAAGGTCTCATGATACTGGTGGAATATCGAGTTCATTAAACTGATGAATACTTCATGAAAATTAGTTTGTCTAAATGAAATCAAAAGATATTTATAGACACTATACATGCTTTTAAAAGTGGTATTTGGGATATCAAAATCCTTAACTATGAGATGATGATAACCAGACTAAAGATTGATTTTGGAAAATAGATTTTCCCCCTTTAAATAATTAAATATGCCATACCCTAGGGGAAAAAGATAATTATTATTAACTATTACTTGATTCAGGTATCTAAAATATATTTAGAGATGAAAGACACCATAATCCTTCATGGAAAAAAGAATAGGGGCCTCCCATAACCAAAAAAGTGGTTAAAATCCCTTTTATAATAGGTTTTCTGATAGGATATTAAAATATTTTAACTCATTAGGTTCCATATGGTAAGAGGGTATCAAAATTAGGTGCATACCCAACACTAGATTAATATATTACTCCAACTCCCTTTCCAGATGAAGAATTAAGAATTCAGTTGGGAAAACCATAGGAAAATCATGAACAACCTAGGGAAGATAAAAATGGAATAATACATCACTATGATCAACAACATAAATAGATAATATATTCCTATACTCCAAAAAAGGTATTTCATGACTATATCTTAGATCCCACTCTCCCAGAAACACTTAGGAGCTCCCATCCATAATAAATAATGGAACACTATAATAATAAAAATTAATCTCAGCTTAGTGAGCAACCAACCAATCCATCTCAATGATAGAATCTAAAATATCTAGATAAAGAACCAGAAAATTCCAAACTAAATCAATGTTGGAAATCAAAATATCACATGAAGGATAATGAAACCCCCACTCCATACTCCTACAAATAGGTATCACTAACTCCATAAAAGAGGACAGGATCTTAATTATAAGCTTCAAAAAAAATTGAAGATACAAAAGAATATGAGGCTCAAGTATCAAACAAAATAGTCACTACATAATATATAAAAAAATTGAACATCTCACTATAACATGATCCACATCAACTTCTACCAGTAGATCCTACACTGTATGAAACTTTATACCTTTGGAGGCCTATGGATGTTTCCCAATTGATTTTGAAGCTTCTCAAAGTATCATAGTTCCCTTTAGAGACCATGATATATATCCATATTGAGGCAAAAATAGACCCCATATGAATCAATTTATATGACATCATAGACCACATGCATTGTAATTCTTCAGAGGTGTAGGAAAATTTCATCAGGTGTGCCCTAACTTTACACACTAGTAAGATGTCAAGGGTAAACTTCTAGATACTATTAATGGTCTAGAAAGTGTATTATATTGAGATCTACCTCCACCACCTTTTTATTATCATGAGAATTACTCTTTTTCCCATGTTTCCTAATTAAATATATTCCACGTGGAAGGGGAAACCTGAACAAGCCTGAATTTCATACCAAATAAATTTTTTCCATAATTGACCTCTCGAACATCTATGTATAAATGGATATCTTTATCATAAAAATATATGGTCAGAGATCAGGTCACAAGAGTTACGATTATTTTTGATCCTCAAACTTATTATTCACCACCACCTCATCAGTGAAATTAACCAACAATAGACAATGGTTAGTGTACAATATAACTGAATGATATCCATGATTTATAGAAATGATCTCCATAGAATTCCTTATAATTAAGGATTCATGGAAAAACATCTAAAATAAAATGGTGTTGATGTCTTTCCACTCTAATTCCATGTTTCGATTCACCAAAACCCTAGATTACAACCACTTATTTCTAAGACCATCAAGGTTAAACCTCACACACTTCAAATTAACATATCTAGGTGTCTCTAAGAAATAAAAGACTCAATCAATATTATCTAGTGAGTAATCCACCCCATAAGGTTCATTAATACAATAAAAAGATGGGGGAATTTGGCATAGAAACTCTTTCACTCGATTATTTCCTCCTCCATCTCCTTGTTACTTCTATTTATCTTGGTTCTGCATAGACTGTGCATTTTAATCCACAACATGGACTACCTACATGATAAACTTAATGAGATTCTTATCGAAAAAAAGATTCCAATGAGGATCATATATCACTAAAAACTCATGAGGAATCCCTAGAAGATATCTCTAAGGAATGATTCTACATATAAAAAATAGATGAATATTATTAGACAATGAAGCAGTCTTAGTTTAAACCCAAATAACACAAGTATAAACTGAGATCTAGATCAAACCCAACATAATAGACACAAAAATCAACATCCTGTGGTGATATACAGCTCATTACGATGACATATTCCTAGGAACTCACTCACAACATACACCTTATATCCTAAAAATACAATCTATTGTGTACTAAACATCCCAAAATAAGAATACTTGATGATAGACTGCATTTTATAGAAAATTTTCAAGCCCGCCCTAAAAACCCCAATAAACTAGGATCTGAAACTGATTGTGGAAATACTTTAAGGGAAATATTGAACCCTATATACTAGATATAAGCACCTAAGAATACAATAAATACAAGAGGGAAAAAATTTCCCAGCCTAAAAAACCAACATAACATACATATATATATGAAAATAACAAGAAGTTAATATTCCATTGTTTGAAAATCAATAGTGTGACAAAACTGACCCAGATACCCTCTCAAAATATTACTTAACCTGAATTTACACATACTCGAAGGGAATTCCTGATCCCCATGGGTTGGTGACTAGTACTCGAGAATCAAAAAAAATAGTGGGAATGATTTTGATCTACCAAGAACAGATAACATGATATATATATATAAACATATGGAAACAACTAATGAAAAAAATAATATATATGTCATAACAGATAGATAACAATGGAAGGGAAATAACTAAAATAGTAAAAAACCAATCTCTAAGAGATGTGTCCAACTATAAAGGATGAAAAGGATAAAAGTCTACTATAATATTCTCCATGTGATAGCATTGTGAAATTCCCACCATCTCACCAACCAATTACCCAAACCCAGATGACAGAAAAACTCATCACCTTATTGTGGTTCCTAGCCTTTCCCAACATCGAAAGAGATAATAAGGTCTACACACCACCAAACGGGTGCCGAGGGTGTGAGATAATAGGATCAATATGGTCCCACCGAAGTGTTTCATAACATGTCTCTAGACAATAATCCATGAATCCCCAACTTTAAAGAAAACACGACATGATATACAATTTTATTGTTTTATATCAATAGCATGGAAAAACAATTTAATTCACCCATTTACCACATTTCCAAATAAATCATGAAAATAAATTTCAAATAATTTCATATATATATATATACCAAAATATTGATATCAAATTAAACTAAATCATGTATCACATATCATATCAAATCCATGGTAGTAACATCAAAATAGTAGAAGCCAAAATAACCCAAATCAGTCAAAATCACAGGTAACATCATGCGAAGGTTCTCACTATGATATGATATATAGGAAACTCAAATATAGGCATAGAAAATCATGATAATTAATTCTATAGAGACATTAATCTAGTTCATAGAGTTGATAAACACCCTATAAATTGAACCCCAAAACAATCTTGACAAGTCCATAGAATAACATGCCTAAGGAGCAGAGGAGATACTGATGAGAAAACCCACTAATAGTGGATGAGACCTTTTACAAAAAATTCCACCTGAGTAACTAGGGCTTTACATGTGCTTTATTCTACAAACCAATTAATCAAACCATTTTCATCAAACCATGATTTGAAGTCCATTCCAAAAAACCCGTTCATAATGATTTGAAAAACCCTTTTCATTTACCAAAAACAAGGAAACCATATTTTATCGAAAACCAATTCCACACACACAAATCAAAGAAATAATATTATGCCATTTCATTTATAAAAAATTTATAAAATAAACATATTAGCGCAGTTCACCAACACAGGATAGAGATAGAATAAACTACCTCAAATCTCAGGTCACACATGCCTGTAATGGAAACCACCAACAAGTAAGAACACAAAAAGATAATGGAGGCCATAGAACCAACCCATACATCTCATAATTGATCCAATTTAAAAAAAGTTTTAGTAAAGAGGAAATATTACATCATACCTCAAGAGCACATAACTGTTGCACCAAAACCAAAAAATAATCTACCTCTGGAACAAGATCAAACAATGGATCTAGAAAGGAATCAAGAGAATCATAACCACAGTTAAAAGGATCCAATAATGAAACACAAAGACTATATTGATATTTAAGGTAATGAATAAGTAGAAATAAATTACTCACCTCAATAGACACAATGCACAAACCTTATGATCCAATGCCAAACAGTTCGATTCGAAATGAGCTGAGGTTCCCAAAATCACCAGAGAAGAGATCTAGATCGAGGGGGAAGAGGCCTGAAAATAAAAAATAAAATATCATCCATGGAGTGACCTAAAATTACACCTCATGAAATTTATAATTCATGTAACACCTTTACATGTTTTATAAACCATAAGATTCATATATGATGAAAAACCAATCACCTTTTTATTAAAAACTCAATTTTTAACATTATATGAAGTGTAATCTTGACACGATGTGTAATATTTCATATTGTGTACCCAAATCATGAAATGAACCTCAAGAGAATTTAAAATCATGTACACCAATTAAATGTCATGTAAATTACCAGCATATATAAAAAACTGTATATTCTTACAAAAAAACCAAACCACCTCAGGAATTTTCTGAACTCAGTGAGAACCTTGCAAGGACATTACAAATTTATACCCGAACTCCATTAATTTAAAATTATATAAATCCATGAACATTATTTAATTATCCATATAAAATGATCTCCATCCTCGAGAGTCCCAAGATGCACCTAATTAAAGAGTAAAGCGAGTAAAGAAAGGGGAATTTATTGAAAGCGAGTAACAAGATGTTATAAAATCCCATCTATGAGAATTTACGTCCCTAAGAGGGATAAAGATGGTATTTCATGAATAAAGTGTGGTAAATTGGTGATTCCACTACTCCCTTGTCAACTAATCCCACTCCAAGGTCTCATGAGAATCCAATCCATGCCACCATAACACTCTAACCAACAAAATCGACTTCATGCGGAAGACTTTCACTTGAGTATCAATGATCTCTACTCTCTCCTCTACAACAGAAACCACTGGATCTAAATCGATCTTTTCCCCTATTATAATGTTGGAGGGATCAAGATAGTATTTCTTGAACTGTGATATATGAAAAGCATCCTGAAATCCATTTAACTAAACTGGAAATTTTAACTGATATGAAACCTACCAAAACCGCTTAGTGACCTCAAACGGTCCAACATATCTCAAAGACAAATTTATGTGTTTTACAAGATGATAGTGACTCAACCAAGGAGAAAGTTTCTAGAAAACATGATCACCAACAAAAAACTCAAAGGTATGATTTTTTTTTATTTTCATAAGATTTATGTTGATTTTGTGATATAACCATATGTGGAAGTATGTCTTGAATCCTAAAAGATGTCTTCTAAACCAAACTCAGTCCCATCAAAGTAGCTTCACCCACCTCTTCCCAACAAATAGGTGACCTGAATGGGTGACCATACAAATACTATAAGAGATCCATTATAATTGAAGACTAATAATTGTTATTATAAGAAAACTCAACCAATCACAGAAAGCTATCCCACGATCCACCAAAATCCAAGACATGAGAACATGGAACATCCTTGAGGACCTGGATAATATGTTCAGTCTGACTATATATATATGCATGAAAATATATACTCAATCTAACCTAATTCCTCATCACTTCTTGGAGACTCCTACAAAACCTCTAAGTAAACTGAGGATCCTAGTTTGAGAAAATGGATAAAGGAGCCCCATGTAACCTCATAATCTCTTGCACATACAAATTATCGAGATCTTAAACTTTAGTGGCATCCCTGATTGGAATGAAGTGATATGAGTTTTTCAACTGATAAATCACTAACCAAATAGAGTTCCTCACTCAGGAAGGTCATGTTAATCTAGTAGTAAAGTCCATGGATACCTCATCCCATTTCCAATCTAGCACTAGGAGAGGCTGGTGAAATCCAGAAGGTTTTAGATACTCTATCTTTATCTTTTGATAGGTGTAATAGATGGAAACATAATCAATAGTGTCTTGCTTAATACCCAATCACCATAATCATCATCTCATGTAATAATACATCTTCATAGTTCCCAAATGAACTACCCATGAAGAACTATGAAAATAAAAAATTGAGCTACCCACAGATGCTGGGACAAAAAATATATCCCAAAAAATGAGAATAACATCTAAAGAGATAGACTAACCAGAAACAATATCCCAATAATATAAGGTTTCTTGAATTCCTATAAACTCATCATTCTAATACTATCCACATAGAATATACTCAAATAGAGAAGATGATGACTAAAGATTTTATAGAACCATACTTGAAACATAATCCTGATAATCCAGATGCAATTGAGAAGAAACCCCACAATTTACCACTCTTCATTTGATTCCAAAAAAACCTATGATGAAACTTTCCTACCGATAGATTCTACAAAAAAAAATCATCTTTCATGAGGTGTATGTGATGTAGAAGTCAAATGTATAAAGGTATTCCAACAAATTCCTCTTTTTAGATTCATGCCTTTATAAGATAATATATATCTCAAAATATTATGGTCTGAAAAGATAGTGAATCTTTCCACAAAAAGATAGTGCCACCAATACTTAAGAACATTCATAACTACAGAAAGCTCTAAATCATGAGTGGGGTAATTCTTCTCATGTGTTTAAAGAGAATGGGAGCTACAAGCCACCTCATGATCATCCTGCATGAGCAAAAAACCCAAAGTAATGCCAAACCCATCACAAAAAACCATGTACCCCTTACTGGGCTCAGGAAAGATCATAATAAGAGTTTTTTTCAAAAGTATGTTCAGATCATCAAAATAATACTGAAATTTTTCATCATACACAAATTTCACCCATTTATTAGTAAGTCCAGTCAGCTGTGTTGCCATAATTTAGAAAACCTTGATGAACCGTCAATAGTATCCAACCTGAATAAGGAAGATCCGAATATCAAAGACATTTTGTGGTTATTCCCATGAAAAGAAAGCCTTTACATACTTAGGATCAACTGATAATCCATTATTAGGAATCACAATCCCTAAGAACATCAATTCTTGGATCCATAAATTAAGCTTCAAAATATTTCCATATAAATGGCGACTTCTCAAAATTTCTAGAACCAAACCCATACGGTACTCATTCCCTTATATGGATCTTGAATAAACTAAAATATCATCCATGAACACTACAAAAAAAGTGTCAAGATATTGATGGAATATTAGATTTTAAAAAATATATAAAAATAATAGAAGGATTATTTAGACCAAAAAACATAACAAGATATTAAAAATGGCTATACCTGCTCCTAAAATCTATCTTTGGTATATCAGGCTCTTGATCTTTGAGCTGATGATAACTTGGCCATAGATCCAAATTCAAAAACTAGTTTTATCCCTTTAAATGATGAAAAATATCATCCAAATGAGGTAAATGATACTTATTCTTAACTATTATATAGTTCAATTTATGATAGTCTGAACACAATCTGAGTGAACCCTATTCCTTTTTGGAAAATAGCATTGGGGTTGTCTAAGGTGAAACACTAGGGAGAATAAAACCTTTCACTATGAGATCATCCAACTAAATCTTGATGACCTTCATCTCCATAGGTTCCATATGATAGGAAAATATCAAAATTATATATGCAGCTAGAACCAAAACAATGGTAAACTATTCCTCCCTCTCTAGAGGTGGACCAAATAAATTTTCTGGGAAACCATATGAAAAACCATGAACAACAAAAGAAAGATAAACAATAGAAGAAACATCATCAGGTTCAACTGCTACAATAGAAAACAATTTTGGAGCTATGGGAAGGAAGGGCCTATATGAACCAAACTCAGATACAACTCTCCTAGAAACTACCATGATCTCCCATCAACCTAAATAAATGAGACATGTCGACAATAACAATCAAACTTAGCATGATGAGAAACAATCCAATCTATCATGATGATGAAATCAAATAGATCCTAATCAATAATGATAAAATCCTTGACTAACTCCACATAAATTTTCAATTGAACACAAGGACAATAGAATCCATGCTCTTTCCTCTCACAAGATGTGTCTCTAAATCCATAAAAAGTACATGAGATCTATTTGAAGTTTATTCATATCAACAAAATGACCAAATATAAACAAGTGGGAAGCACTAGTATCAAATAAAGAAATCACTACTAAAGATGAAATAAATATGGTACCTCTCACTATCATTGGACCCCCATCCACCCCCACTAAAAAATCCTCTTCTGAATGAAGGTGATTCACTACTGAGGCATATGGATAGAGCCCTATATTCATTAAAGCATCTAGCTTTTTTGTAATAGCCTTTGGAACCAAAAATACTTGACCATATCAAGGTGTAGACATAGTTATAAATAAACACTTTTGAGGGCCATAATTTCCACAACTATTGCACATATTTTTTATTTTATGTAATAGAATTCTAGGTGTTTATGACCTTACCACAATGATTTTAAGTCAGAGGCACATGACTAACTACAACTAGAGGTGCTAAAGAGGCCTGCTTATGAGAACCACCTCCACCACTCATATGATGATATTACCACTTCCTCTTTTTACCTATCATGTCACTGAAGCTACCAATAAGTGGAAGAGAAGGGTAAGAATCCCCAAAATTTCCATCCATATTGATATCATCCATCATAGATCTATTTACATCTCTACATAGGTTGAACGATTTAACCTAAATAACTGAAATCTGATATCTGGTCCCAAACGCTATAGGTTATTGTGAGCTTTTAGGTGGTAGTTATTTACAACCTATAGCGAAAAATGAAACATATCAGAAAATTGATTGGTGTATGCTACCCCAAATAGTCTGCTTGTTGCAAAGAGAGGAACTCTAGAGACTTCTCCACCATTAATAACTCTGAAAAAAAACTACTGGACGAAGAGGGTCATGAAACCCTTCAAATCCAATCCCATGTGTCTATCCACTAATACCATTGAATCCCTATATATCTTTATAATACCCCTGAAAATTAATTACACACACTTCACCTTGATACTCTTAGTTGTATCCACTAATTTAAATATTTGAACGACCTTTTCAATTCAATCCTTCACTTCATAAGGTTTATTCGCACCCTTAAAGGATCAGTGCTTCTGATATAATAAATCCTATGATAGATCAATTTATACTACAAATATTTTATGTACCTCCACAACTACATTTTTGACTTTTTATATGTTCTTATTTATAGCTCGGACTTACCATATAATATAATTGATAAAATTCTAATGGGGGGGTAGATTCCCTTGATGAGAATCATCTTCACCTGCTTGTAGATCTCGCAGAACACATCTCAGGGGAATACTTCATTAAACCAAAACAAAAGAAATAATTTGAAACAGAATAGTCTTAGTTCAAAATAGAGAACCCATAATTAAAAACTGACAATAAGATCAAATCTTAAAATAGGATACACACATCCCAACAACCCATTGTAACATGAGTCTTGTCATGATAAGAGCTTGCCAGACAGTCACCAAAAACTACCTATCATGTTCTGAAAATCCTATATCCAGTCTACCAAATCTCCAAGACCAGGAATATTGATGAAAAACCACCTATGATTCCAAACTATAAAAAATAAACCCATATACCCTCTCAAATTGTTACATACTCAAAGAGTTTTCCCAGTCCCCATGAGCTCGTGGCTAGAACTCGAGTATCAACAAAAAACATATAGAACATTTTCACCTAACAAAAATATAAAAAGGACATATATATAAGTAGATTGAAAATTACAAGTAAATAAGAACATATATGTCATAATGGATAGATAACAACATAATTGAAAAAATTAATATGGTATCATAACAATCTCTAAGAGACAAGTCCAACTACAAAGGACGTGGAAGCTAAAAAGATACTCCAATAGTCTCCATGTGATTACATGGAAAAATTCCCATCCATCTCACCATCTAGCTACCCAAAACTAGTATATATAAAGCTTTACTGCATCACTATGACTCCTTTCCTTTCTCTACTTCAAAATACATGACAAGGCCGATGCATCGCCGAAGGGGTGCATAGGGTTTGAGATAACATGCCTATTAGGGTACCGCCTAGGTGTTCCATAACATGTATCTATACAATAATCCAAGAAATCTAAACTTTAAAGAAAACAAGGCATGCTATATTGTGTTATAGTTTTATATCAAAATAATGGAAAAAACTTAATTTATACATTTTCCAAATTTCATAATAAAGTATGTATATTAGTTCCATAGAATTTCATACACATATATCAAAAGTGATATATCAAATTAAACCAAATCATGTATCACATATAATATCAAATCCATAGAATCACCATCAAAATTTTACAATAAAAAATATCCCAAATCCACAAAAAGCACAAGTAATATCATGACAAGGATCACACTAAATTTTAATTTCTAGGAATCTCATACCTAAACATCGAAAATTGTGCACCTCAACCTCTATACATATGAATTGATTCTAGAGAGAATGAGAACACCCCAAAAAGTGAACCACCTAGTAATTATAAAAATTATATAGAACAACAGGCCTAGGGAGTAGAGGAAAGCCCCATGAGAAAACCCCTTGAAAGTGGATGATACCTATTACAACACCTTCCACATAAGTGAAAAAAACATCCCATGTTATTTATTTTCTACAACAATTCATCAAACCATTTTCATTATACTATTATTAGGAGAAAATTTTAGAAAAAACTTTCATAGTGATTTTAAAAACCATTCTCATTCACTAAAATCCAAGGGAAAATCATATTTTTTATAAAAAAATCCACACACACAATCCAAATCAGTCATATTATTCCATCTCATTTATAAAAAAATTTATAAATTAACCAAGGCAGTGCACTTAACCTGTAACACCCCGATATTTTATGAGGTATATTATTTTTAATTTCTTTGATGTCTTTTATTATACACTACACCAAGATTAGCTTGTACTATATGCAACACTGTATTAGCCTGCAGTATACGCAACACTATTCTTGGCTCGTGTTACACACAATTTGAAGTTCATTTTGTGCAAATTATTCTACGAAACATTAAGTATAGATTTTGTTTAATGTATAAATGAAATAAGTCTTGATTATGTTATACGCAACACCAAACAGAGCTTTCACTACATGAAACCCTAATTTGCCTTGCATTACACGCAATCAAGACCTTCTTTGATAGCGTGTGTAGTACACAATACCAAGTTTCACTAAACGAGATATTATTATAATATTATTATGAACTAGCCATTATGAATAGTAATACCCACTTTTTAAAATTTTATAAATTTTATCATTCAAAATGGACTTCATTTTTGGATTCATAATATCGAAATTATCCTAGGGTGAATTTTTGGTATTTTTCTGAAAACTTCCAATTTTTTATGAATAGTGAAAACACTAGGTTACTATTTAAAAACCCAATTTTTATTTAAATAATTATTTATTTTATTTAAATTTATTTTAGGTCAAAATTGATACATAATACCTATATAATTTAAATGTAATTCATTTGAGTCATTTTATAATAATTTTAGATATATAAAAATTTTATTAAACATTCACCGTCTTTTACCCACCTCCTATGAGAATTTGAAAATTTACATTAAACTTAATTTTACCGCTTCTGTGAGTGGAATTTATAAAATTTGAGAGACATAGTTAATATCAAGGATTAAAATGTGGTTCAATAACATAAAAATAATTTTTGGTGAATATTACCTTTTTACTTTTATTTACCACGGTTAAAAGTAAATAGGGTAATTAAGGGTAAAAATGATATTATTATTACCCTAACACATGTCCTAATTCTATTTGATAAGTTTAATTCGACCAAAAACAACCTTACGAATAAAATATGACCATTTAGGTCTACTTGGATTAGATTAGGATATTTATTATTATTTTATTTAAAGAAAAGTTAAAATAGTTAAAATTGAAGTTTAATAACTAAAAATTTTTTAATATAGGGTTATACATAAGATAAATTGGACTATAAATATTAATTAGAAAGATAAAAAGATTTAATACATAATGGTATTTTATTTATATTTTTTAGAAATTAAATAATTTAATTTATTTATGACACAATGATGATGTAGTAATTACCTTATTAATGAAATATTAACATAATTGATATTATAAATACCTAAATAAATGTAATTTGAGACTTTTTATGAATTAAACAAAATTATTGGTTAATATGACATGTTAGTATTGATTTAATTAACTTTTTTCGAACTAATCAAGCTGTTATGATTTTTACAAAAATCAATTACCAAATAGTGTCAAGATTGAAATAAAATAGTTTTTAAAACAAATATTATATTATTAATTGTTATTTTATTCCTAAAAATATAAGTTTCGGACAAATGACCTAGATAAAGATATATATATTAATAATGAACCACTTCGGATTAGTTTGTCTTGTTATAGTACGTTTATTAACCATATAGTGTAAGAAAACAAAATACACGGTAAAAGTTAAATTATTTAACTTAGAGTTAAATCTAAATGATATGGATAAAATAGTAACCTAAACTTGTCTAAAACCTATTGGTTGAGAGAATTTCTACCCATAACCACATTATCTTAGAAATAAATTAATTTGTAGCTATTAAAAAACGAATATGACTATATTATAAAATAATATTTTAAGTTTTTCCTAAGGTGCCCCTCTCCTCCCTTATAAAAAGGGCACACCTTCCCTCTTCTCTTAACACCCTTTTGAGCATTTAATCTCTACCAAAACCTGACCATTTCTATTATCATATTCCCTAGAAACATTTTAGAGGTTCTTGTTTCCTCAAAATACCAACCCTAGTGCCTTAAGAGGAGGTTAAGAAGAGGCGCGTCAAATAAGAGGTAATATCCTTTACCGATTCTTTCCAATTTATTTCTTCTTCTACTTATTCTTCTTTATTTGTTTCATCATAAATTAAAATCATTAGTATAAATAATATACTGATATGTTTTTATAAATATGAAACAACTCAATTTCATCTTCTATCCATCCTACGGAAAACAAAATCACTGCGCGTGCGTATGTACGGAATACCATCTCCACGCCGTGGTGTAATCTGTTTTCCACCACCACCTTACTTGGATGGTATAATGATGTAAATAATAACTATATATGATTATTATAACATAATACGGATTCTAAGATATTATATCATCCAATCCAATTCTATTCAATAAATATGGGAATGATATCATCGCTCATGCATACGTACGGATTACCGTCTCCACGACGCGATGCGATTCATTTTCCATGTTAACAATTCAAGAATGATTATAAAGTATATATAATAAGTAATAATGAAATATATGACATAATGAAGCTACTGAATTTATGTATATATATATATATATATTTCATCTACTTACTTCCATTCAAGTCAATAAGGAAAGGAAAATAGTGTTCATGCGTACGTACGGCCTACCGTCTCCATGAACGATGTATTTCATTTCATTCATCTATCTATTATATTTATATATATACGAAATATATATGATAAATAAATCATGATTTAAATTCTATAAGTAAGTAAATCATGATATAATTAATAATAATATCAAGAACAACAATTCCAAACAAGTACGATAAATAAAATGATTTTACCCAAAACGCTGCTGTAACATGGAATTTACAAAAGAACGGGTAATATAAAGTCATAAGTGAACCATATATTATATAATAACAATGAATATGATTATGTAATAAGTAAATGACATTATTTAAATCATTATACAGGAAGTTTGGATACGTACGAAGAATATTGGACCTAAGGTAAGGGATAACTTTTCCAATCTCGTTTTTATCCGAGATTGTTTATTCGTAAGTATTTACTGGGGTTATATTTATCATTCATGTCCCGGTTTTCTAAAAATGGTTTCATTTATGTTTAAATTCATTCTTACCCATTGTTCACTTTTACCCCATGTTATGGAAGGAATCTTACTTTTTTTTACCATACAAGTAACTTTTTGACTTTTCTGACAAAAGTACGAGGAGAATGTTTTTTTTAACTTATACGGCACGAATAGATTTTTACAGTTTCATAAAACCTTATTTTCAAGAATCCTACTATAAAATATTTCATGATTATTTTCAACAAAATACTTTTATTTTAAAATTTCATGGAATTTTGTGAAAAGAAAATTATTTTGAAGAAGAAAGGATATTTTTTTCAAGAATTCATTTCATGTGTTTTTTCAAAACTATTTTCCATCTAAGATGATATTATTTAGTATGATTATATTTCAAGTATAATGTCTCTATGATTTACATGATTTCATTTTTCTTATGATGAAATGATATCCATTTGTTTTATATGGATTATGTTATGATGGGATGATGTTTATTAAACCGAATTTATTCTTTGGGTTATGATGAATGATTTATGTTTATGTTGTGGCAGACGTAAGAATGATTTAATTATGAGATGGGTGGGACCTATATATCCCTCCAATGCATTGGGTAAAGATTTATATCTCATGAGATAGATATGGCTGGAATGGTAATTTATTCCAGTTCAGTGTTACAAGACTGAAACGAGGAGTGAACTCGATTCAGAAAGGGACTTTGTCCACTAAGATGGTCTTGGTAGCAATGCCTTGGCTAATATGGATATCATAACATGTGATTAATGGTTGCCACAATTACATGTTGTAATCCCATACTATTTTATCATGATTGATTTATCTATGACTTATGTACTGCTATGTTTTATGTCATTGCTCAAGATTTTTATGTTTAAACATTATGTTCATGTTTTTAAGTTCAAATGTATATGGTTTGTTTTATTCTCTCCATGCTTACCCTTACTGAGAATTTGAGATAACCCTTTATATGTTTTATTTTTCTTGGGATATAAAGAATGGTTTTAGGTAAGAAAACAAATGGGGAATATATTTGTGAGAGACGTTGAAGATATTTCACTGTGATTAGAAGATTATGTTCCGAGTTTCCAAAGACAATAAACTATTACGGTCCTTGTGTGTTTGTTTTTGTTATGTATTAAGTATTCCGAAAAAGTAATGTAATGTCCATTTACGTCAAGCTTTGGGTCTCTACAGTTGGTATCAGATAAAATTTTTAGTTAACCTTTGGAAACTAGGATTTGATAACTTTAGTGAGATTCCTAGATATATTTCTAAGTTATGTCTAGGGATGTCCCTAAGGTTAAGTATAAGTATAGGTTATAGTCCTAGAATTATAGTAACGATATTAGAATTAAACCTAAGATGTTAGATATTGAAGTTACTCCCCCTTGATTATGATTTTTTCCTCTCATGCTATTCTTTTTGGGTTTTAGAAAATGGCTGGAAACAGGAAGATTCATGATAATGGAGAATATGATGGACAATGGAATGATATTCTTCATGAGAAACCAAATTAAATTGGATCTGTAAGTCCACATATCGTTATTATGCCTAATCAGCAATCTCATAATATGATCAATAATTTCAACTTTGGTAAGTTTCCCGACTCATCTAATAAGAGAAAGATAGAGTTTCATGATGATCTTAGAGGAAAGAAAGTTCAATTTCCCTCATCTAAATCATGTGGGAAGAGGCATCAGGGAGAATGTTTCAAAGGAACTGGAAGATGCTTTGGGTGCGGAAAAAAAGGACACAAATCCAGTAAGTGAAAATGAAAAGGTTCAGTTAACACCATGGACAAGGATAATGGTATTGCTAAGACATCAAAAACGGTTAAGTGTTTTAAATTTGGAATGTGCGGGAATTATGAAAACCAATTGCCTAAGGGAAAATCTCATTAAGAGAATCAGCATGGTCATATGGGTAGTATTTATGTGAATGATGATGAAGAGACTACAAATGATATATGAGATGGAAGAAATGATGAAGCTCAGTCAGTGGTTTAAGAAGGTAGTGTAGTGATTGTATGTTTATCAAGAATAATGTATGGTACTATAGAATAAAGAAAAATATAAGGATTGTTACACTGTTTCCTTTTCTTGAGTTTTGAAAGTATATGTTGAATGGTACTGGTAACAGTGAAAGGTTATTTAGATATTTTTGGAAAGCACCTAATATGCGCATAAAGAAGGGATAAAGAGATAATGAAATGTTTGATAGTATTAATGAGCTCATGACTAATATAAGGAAAAAGTGATATCATGGTTTGAGTATATAGAATTTTTGGTATTTTGGTATATGGAAAGAGTTACCTTGTGAAAGCATTCATGTTTTCACTATAGTTCAAGAGAATACATGATTAAGGTATTCACATGTTTGGAATGTGACCAACAAGATACATCATATGATATATGGGGGATAAATGATGGTATTCAAATGCTCGGTAGATGACATTTCTAGTAATTGTTTTCTTTATACTATGAGCTTGGATAGAAGTATTTTGGATAAGCCTAAAGATTGGAATTAATTAAGTTAGACATAAGATAGTATTGTTTAAGGCTAGAAATTTGTTCTATTTTATTGCAGGAATGTTATTATAATGTAGTTTTAGAAAAAGGGACAACCTGAAGGACGGGCGACAACCCATCGCGTCAGACAAGGTTGTGGGAAGCGAACCCACAACCAAAGTGAAACATGCCTTTATCACCTACCACTGGCCTACAGGAAGTCCCTGGTTAGTAGAAATTAGTTTTAATTTACTAAGTGTCATGATATATAGGAACCATATACGATTAATCTCACTATAAATGCACTTATGTATATTTAATAACTTTTGCTAACCTTTTGTTTGAGATAGATGGAATGACCTATCATTCTTTTGCATGATCTGCTAACACTTCACGAATGAAAAATTCAACTTCATTTCTTTAAGAGATGAAGTGGAAATTGTTCAAGGAAAGAACAACGGTGAGATTGTACCAAAATCAAGTAAGTATTTATTTTAATTTAAAAATTCTTCAACATTAGGGAAATGATCTTGAAAACCAAAAATGTTTTACTAGTGCTCTTTTATCTGATGAATGAGATGGTACCTTAGATCATCACAAATTTATGGCTTTGTGATTGTTGGATTTTTCATAACCATGTTCTCTACCACTCTCCATCAGAACATGATGGTTAGGTTTCTCTTCCATATCCATATTTTCACCTATGTGGAAACCCAGTGATGAGTTAATTTGGGTAACCGATATGTTTCATACTTCAATTTTTAAAATTAAGTTTTAGTATTCCTTTTTATGATGTGGGTTTCTATGAAATAAACTTTCAAGTAGTAAACTATTTATAACCCGGATGAATTTCGAGGGCGAAATTCATTTTAAGGGGGGTAGAATATAACACCCCGAGATTTTATGAGATATATTATTTTTAATTTCTTTGATGTATTCTATTATACACTACACTAAGATTAGCTTGTACTATATGCAACACCATATTAGCTTGTAGTATATGCAACACTATTCTTGGCTCGTGTTACACACAATTTCAAGTTCGTTTTGCGGAAATTATTCTACGCAATATTAAGTATAGATTTTGTTTAATGTATAAATGAAATAAGTTTTGATTATGTTATATGTAACACCAAACAAAGCTTTCACTACACCCAGCCCTGACTTGTCTTTCATTATACACAATCAAGACCTTCTTCTATAGCGTGTGTAATACACAATACCAAGTTTCACTAAATGAAATATTATTATAATATTATTATGAACTAGCCATTATGAATAGTAATACCCACTTTTTAAAATTTTATAAATTTTATCTTTTAAGATGGACTTCATTTTTGGATTCGTAATATCGAAATTAGCCTAGGGTGAATTTTTGGTATTTTTCTGAAAACTTTCAATTTTTGATGAATAGTGAAAACATTGGGTTACTATTTAAAAACCGAATTTTTATTTAAATAATTATTTATTTTATTTAATTTTTTTTAGGTCCAAATTGATACATAATACCTATATAAGTTCAATGTAATTCATTTGAGTCATTTTATAAAAACATTATATATAAAAAAAATTATTGAACTTTCACCGTCTTTTACCCACCTCTTGGGAGAATTTGAAAATTTACATAAAACATAATTTTACCACTTCTGTGAGTGGAATTTCAAAAATCCGAGAGACACAGTAAATATCAAGGAGTAAAATGTGGTTCAATAATATAAAAATAATTTTTGGTGAATAGTAACTTTTTACTTTTATTTACCACGGTTAAAAGTAAATAGGGTAATTAAAGGTAAAAATGATATTATTGTTACCCTAACACATGTCCTAATTCTATTGGATAAGTTTAATTTGACCAAAAACAACCTTAGGAATAACATATGACCATTTAGTTCCACTTGGATTAGATTAGGACATTTATTATTATTTTATTTAAAGAAGAGTTAAAATAGTTAAAATCAAAGTTTAATAACTAAAACATTTTTAATATAGGGTTATAATAAGATAAATTCGACTATAAATATTCATTAGAAAGATAAAAAGATTTAATACATAATGGTATTTTATTTATAATTTTTAGACATTAAATAATTTAATTTATTTATGACACAATGATGATGAAGTAATTATCTTATTAATTAAATATTAACATATTAATATTATAAATACCCAAATAAACGTAATTTGAGACTTTTTATGAATTAAACTAATTTTATAGGTTAATATTACATGTTATTATTGATTTAATTAAATTTTTTAGAACTAATAAAGATGTTATTATTTTCACAAAAATCAATTACCAATTAGTGTCAAGATTGACATAAAATAGTTTTTTAAAACAATATTATATTATTAATTGTTATTTTATTCCTAAAAATCTAAGGTTCGGTCAAATAACTTATATAAGGATATATATATTCATAATGAACCACTTGGGGTTCGTTTGTCTTGTTATAGTAAGTTTATTAACCATATAGTGTAAGAAAAAAAAAGACACGGTAAAAGTTAAATTATTTAACTTAGAGTTAAATCTAAATGATAAGGATAAAATAGTAACCTAAACTTGTCTAAAACAAATTGTTTGAGAGTATTTTGACCCATAACCACCTTATATTCTAAATAAATTAATTTTGAACTATTAAAAACCGAATATTACTTTATTATAAAATAATATTGTAAGTTTTTTCTAAGGTGCCCCTCTCCTCCCTTATAAAAAGGGCACCCCTTCCCTCTTCTCTTCACACCCTTTTGAGCCTTGAATCTCGTCCAAACCCTACCCATTTCTCTTATAATCTTCTCAAGAAAAATTATAGAGGTTCTGGTCACCTCAAAAGAGCAACCCTAGTGCCTTAAGAAGAGGTTAAGAAGAGGCGCGTCAAAGAAGAGGTAATATCCTTTACCGATTCTTTCCAATTTATTTCTTCTTCTACATCTTCTTCTTTATTTGTTTCATCATAAATTAATAGCATCAGTATCATTAATATACTTATATATTATTATAAATATTAAACAACCCAATTTCATCTTCTATCCATCCTATGGAAAATGAAATCATCGTGCGTGCGTACGTACGGAATACCGTCTCCACGCCGTGGTGTAATCTTGTTTCCACCACCACATTACTTGGATGGGTATAATGGTGTAAAGAATAACTATATATTATTATTATAACATCATACTGATTATAAGATATTATATCATCCACTCCAATTCCATTCAATAAATATGGGAATGATATCATCGCTCGTGCGTACGTACGGATTACCGTCTCCATGATGCATTGAGATTCATTTTCCATGTTAACAATTCAAGAATGATTATAAATTATATATAATAAGTAATAATTAAATATATGACATAATGAAGCTACTTAATTTATGTATATATATATATATATGTCATCTACTTACTTCCATTCAAGTCAATAAGGAAAGGAAAACAACGTTCATGCGTACGTACGGCCTACCGTCTCCATGAACGGTGTATTTCATTTCATTCATCTATCTATTTTATATATATATACTGAATATATATGATATATATCAGGATTTACATTCTATAAGTAATTAAATCGTGATATAAGTAATAATAATATCAAGAACAACATGTCCAAACAAGTATGATAAATAAAACGATTTTACCCAAAAAGCTGCTTTAATATGGAATTTACAAAAGAACTGGTAATATAAAGTCATAATTGAAACAAATATGATATAATAACAATGAATATGATTATTTAATAAGTAAATTACATTATTTAAATCATTATACAGGAGTTTCAGATACGTACGAAGCATATCGCACCTAAGTTAAGGGATAACTTTTCCAATCTTGTTTTTATCCGAGATGTTTATTCATAAGTATTTACTGGGGTTATATTTATCATTCATGTCCATGTTTTATAAAAATGGTTTAATGTATTTTTAAAGTCATTGTTACCCATTTTTGACTTTTACCACATGTTATGGAAGGAATCTTTCTTTTTTTACCATACAAGGAACTTTTTTACTTTTCCGACAAAAGTACGAGGAGAATGTTTTTTTAACTTATACGACATGAACGGATTTTTACGGTTTCATAACGCCTTATTTTCAAGATTCTTACTCTACAAGATTTTATGATTATTTTCAAAAAAAATACTTTTCTTTTAAAATTGCATGGAATTTTGTGAAAAGAAAATGATTTTGGAGAAGAAAGGATATTTTCCTCATGAATTCATTTCAAGTGTTTTGTCAAAACTATTTTCCATATAAGATGACATTATTTAGTATGATTATGTTTCAAGTATAATGTATCTATGATTTACATGGTTTAATTTTTCTTATGATGAAATGATATCCATTTGTTTTATATGGATTATGTTTTGATGGGATGATGTTTATGAAACCCATTTTATTCTTTGGGTTATGATGAATGATTTATATTTATGTTGTGGAACACGTAAGAATGATTTCATTATGAGATGGGTGGGACCTATATCTCCCTCCAATGCATTGGGTAAAGATTTATATCTCATGAGATATACATGGCTGGAATGGTAAGTTAATCTGGTTCAGTGTTACAGGATAGAAACGAGGAGTGAACTCGATTTAGAAAGGGACTTTGTCCACTAAGACAGTCTTGGAAACAATGCCTTGGCTACTATGGAAATCATAACATGTGTTTAATGGTTTTAAAAATTACATGTTTTAATCCCATTATATTTTATCATGATTGATGTATCTATGCCTTATTTACTGCTATGTTTTATGTCATTGCTCTAGATTTTTATGTTTAAACATTATGTTCATGTTTTTAAGTTCAAATGTATATGGTTTATTTTATTCTCTCCAGGATTACCCTTACTGAGCATTTGAGCTCACCCTTTATATGTTTTATTTTCCCCAGGATATAAAGTATGGTTTTAGGTAAGAAAACAAAAGGGGAAGATCTTTGTGAGAGATGTTGAAGATCTTTCACCACGATTAGAAGATTATGTTACAAGTTTCCAAAGAAACTAAACTATTACGGTCCTTGTGTGTTTTTTTGTTATGTATTAAGTATTCTGAAAAAGTAATGTAATGTCCATGTATGTCAAGATTTGGGTCTCTACATAACCAACATAGGATAGATACAGAACCATCTACCTCAAAACTTGGGTCACACAAGTCTTTAATGGAAACCACCAATAAAGAAGAAGAAAATGAAAACAGAGGCCCCAAAAACTACCCACACATGTCAAAATTGTTCAAATTTAACAAAAGGGTTAGTGAAGAGGAAAGATCCTAGCATAACTAAATAACTCACAACCATCGCACCAAAACCAACAAATAATCATCCCCTAAGAACAAGAACACACAACAGATCTGGAAAGGAATCAAGATAATCATCAAAATGGGTTAAATGATATGATTACACAATACCAAAATGCTACCATTATAACACCTAGAGTTTTAAAAGAGTTATTTATTTTATTATTTTATTTAATAATTCAATGTTAGTAATTATAACTAATCAAAATTTATTATTATTATTATTATTATTATTTAAGTACTTAATAATAATAAATGATAAAAATTTATATAGTTAAAATTTATATTTTTGTTTTAAAATTTATTATTATTATTATTCTCATAGTAATATATATATATATATATTTCAAATTTAATGAGTTATTATTAAAAAAAATTGGAATTATAATATATATATATATATTATAACTATTTCTGACATAATACATTATTTCTCTAAAATGAATGAATAAAAAAAGTGATAATTTACAAATATAATTGATATTAATTTAATGATACTATAATTATAAAAGTATATGTGAATACTATTTTTAATTATAATATTTATAGAAAATATATATATATATATATATATTTGAATTTAAAATTTTGAAATTTAATTATGTTATAGAAAATAAATTAAATAAATAAATGAAACGTATACTGAAAGTAAAAAAATGAATTTTAAATAATTAAAATGAATAAAAAAATATATTTGGGAATAAAATAGGATATTTGGGGCAGATTAGTTAAGGATTTAATAAGATTAATAGAGGGGGAGTCGAGGTCAAGCTATACCGAGCGAGTGGAATCTTCGTCCACCGAGTGGATTTCGAGTGTAAGGAAGAAATCAGGTTGTTTGAGGAGGAACGTCAAGCACAGATATAGGTTTCAAGCTCAGATGGGTTCTTATTCGAGAGTTCAAATACAAATCGAGGTCAAAGCATTGGATTTTGAGCAGTGGTGAGGATGAAGCTCGAATAGAGTTCAAAGATCTTTGTGCGTAAGAATCAAATACCAAATCTGTGATGTGTTGAGATTTGGAAGTATATTTGGAGAAAAAACCTTCATATTTAGATATATCTTCATTTTTTCCCAATATAAAAGTATTTTTTTATTGATTCCTAAATTTCCATATCAAATTGAATACCTATTTGTCTTATTTCTATATTTTTATTTGAATCATATCTATTATCCGCTACCCTAATTATCAATATTTTATTTTATTTATTTCCATGTCAGTGATGTCATGGTTTATTATTTTTCTTTGATCATTTCTATTTAAAACTATATAATAGTAGATGTTTGCATCATTTTTTAAAATATTACAGAAATCTGTATTTAATTATTTGATGCTTCATGAAGCATCTTGTTGAATATAATAAAATGTGAACATCTAATTTAACGCGCATTGTCTTTTCTAGAAAATTGTTTCAAGTTTGCGATGAGTTTCATTCATTGAATCCATTATCTAAGTCTCTTTGTTTTGAACTAAACTTTTCAAATAAATGATACACTACATATATAGAAAATCATGTAATAATCAATCCAAACAATGCATTTTTTGGGTGTGTATATATATATGTTGTTTGTGTAGAATGAGATGATAGAATTTTGTGAAGAAAGTTAATTATTTTGATTTGTTATTAATTTGTGTTTTATATCTGGGGGAGTATGAGATATCATTCTATTCCAACAATATAACAAAAACATTAAGAAGGATTCTACAAATAACATGTAAGGAATATACTTCTATTTATTTTTATGAGAAATCTTGTTTTTTAGCAAGGAAAATTATTTTTTCAAAAGTTTTTTATTGGTTTATTTAAATGAAAATAAAAAAAATCATTTTTTAAAATTTGATAAGTTTTAGTATGGGACAATGTTTCCTTTATGAGTTTTATTTTGGTTTTATATAATGGATTTCATTTAATTAAATTACATTTTAGTTTTCTAGTGCTAAGGTTATAGTTGTTCCTTAAAAAATATTATCAATAAATGTGTTTCAATTACACACACACACACACACATATATATATATATGTGTGTGGGTATTATTTTAAAACTTCAAGTATTATTTATTCAAGGTTTTCTAATCATTCAAATACTTCAATTTCATGTTTTATGATTGTATGAAATCCAATTCCATATTTTTAATTTATGAATTGAATAAGTGTATTTTTTAAAAAAATTTATATATAGAATTTATATATACATGTATTTATATATATTGACGAGTTACGTTTCACACTTCGAATAAATAATGTCAAAATATTACATGGGTGTAAGATACATGGGAACATATTAATCAAACAAAAATTTTTTTTATTAAAACGTTCGGGATCATTGACTTCTAATTTCAGTTCTATAATTATGTATATATAAATATGTATATATATATATATATATGTATTTAAATTTAAGTTATTTAAAACATATTTACATATATATATATATATACACATGAAAGTATGAATTTATATTTTTAAATAAATGCTACGTTAATAATTTTATGTATGTTACATAATTATCTATTTTTTATGATTAATTTTAAGAAGAAAAAATTATATGTTCTCTATTTCAATTAGTTTATACATTAATTTAATTATTTCATGTGTAAAATCAATTAAAAAATCTTTATTTGAAATTTTTATTCAATATTGAATTTTTAAAATGATTGAAGTTGTATAATATGTAAACGTGTATTTCATTAATGTTTGAGTACACTGATTCTAATGCAATGACTATATGAAAAGTGTTTTGGTTGGATCCAAACTCACAAGTGATATACAGTGAAAGTTCATATATTTATGTATATTCATACTTATATATATAAATATAAATGTGAATGTGTATTTTAATGTAATTAAATGTTTCCAAAATTAAAAACTCGAGTGAATGTATATATAAGTAAAGAACACTTAATTTTTTTTAGAAAATCTAGCACTTGAATGTTGTAAATATAGAAGGTAGTTGTAGAGTGAACCTAATCCCTCATTATGTGGGTATTCCCAAGATAGTATTCAATGTTATAATTTTCTACGGTATTTTGTTTTAAAAAAATCTTGCGTATAGTTCTCTAGAAATATCACTGGATTATTTTTAAGGAAATTTGAGTGTATTTATTTTTAAAATATTGAAGTATTTTCAATTAATAAATAATATAAATATTATTTTTAAAGGTATTTATGAAAGTATTTTTATGTTATCCTCAAAATAATTTTCAAAATAATTTCTCATATTTATTCTTGAAGAATGATTTTCTAAAAAAAGTATTTCAACAATTTCAAAACCCCTTACTGGGTAATTTAATTCTTACCCATTGTTTTAAAATTATTTTTCATATGTATCTTAGATATTATATTTCATATTTATTTACTTTTAGAGTTAGCATGTGTGGAAGTGTATTAGGAATTTTTTTTATTTTTGTTCAACTTTGAAAAATGTAAGGTGTTCTTTGATCTACCAGAACCTAGACTGGAAAAAGGTATTGGATTTGTATTTATTTTTATATAATTGTTCAATTACTTTTATAAAAAAAATACATAGCATTTATGTGTAATGAGTCTGTAATCACAGGCTCAGGATATTATAATCATGATTATAGGCAATGAAGAAGAAGAAAGGATTTACTCATCTCGAGAGACACCATGCATAGACCTGATGATCCAATGTCCAATGAATCATTTTAGAATGAAAAGTGGTTCCCAAAAACATTAGAAAGAGCTCTCGGTCAAGAGGGATGAGGTATGTGGAAGAATGAATGAAATACCATCCATGTAGTGACCTAAAATTCAGTTCATTAAATTTACATGGTGTGTAACCCCTTTAAACATAATTTAATATAAAATATCTACATACACCGAAAAACCAATCACCTTTTTGTTAAAAACAGAATTTTTAACATTAAACACTATGTAAGATTTACATGATGTGTAATATTTATTTCTACGTAATCAAATCCTGACATGATCCTGGTGAATATTACACATCTTGTACTCCCATTACACAATGTGTAAATTCCTATTAGATAAGGAAAACAATATATAATTATATGAAAACCAAAACCACCTCAGGCATTCTTTGAACTCGAGGAGAACCAAAAAAATCCATTAAATTTTTATTCCAAGACTCCATTAATTCAAAAAAACATAAATCCCAAAACTTTAGGTCATTTTATATAGTAAATTATCTCCATCCTCAGGAGTCCCATGACAAACCCAATCAAAGATGAAAAAAATTAAAGAGAATGGAATTAACTAAAAGTGGTTAACAAGATGTTAAAAATTATGGTAGTTATAAAAATAAGGTAACACGAAACAACTAAGGTACTTGTCAAAGAAAAAAAACAAAGGAAATCCAAACTTCTAACAACTACATCATGTGATGCATGGGAAATATCACACTATCTCAACACCAGATACTCATTCCTTCCTAACATGAAAACTCATTTCCTATTTGTGATTCCTTTCCCTTTCCTACACCATATCATTCAAGGTATAAAAATACCTAAGGGAGTGTTGGGGTGTGAGCTAAACATTCTCATAAGGAACCTACATAAGTGTTCTATATCACGTCTCTATCAAATAAACCCAACATACTTAATATATAAAAATCTTGGCATGATAAAATAGTTTTCACATTTATATCAAACCAGGGTAAAAAATTTCCCCAATTCATAGTTCAAAAAAATACTACACATGACATAGGTCAAATAAAATTTTCAAATTAAACAATTATCAAAGAATGAATCATCTATCTATATCAAAACCGAATCTAAAAAAAGAAAATGACAATGGAGATCAGTCCTAGGATATCATAGTTTTTATCTTTACAGGACACTCTTACCTCAATAATCAAGTCAAGAATTAGATCACTAAACGATTCCCTAGAACAATAGGGTATAGGGAATAGAGGAAAACACTATGAGTGAACCCCCTATGGTGTTAGAGAATAATTTCCATAGAAAAATAGGGCAGGGGGTTTAGAGGAACACCCCATGAGTGAACCCTATACAAAAATATGGACATGGCATAGTACTAAATTCCCTCCTTGGTACCCATGGCTCCCATGTTCTATGTATTCCAAAACATCTAAAAGGGATCATAGTATTTTAAAAACAATTTCAAAACAACCCTTTCCCATAAAAATCATGGTTTTAAAACCAATTTCATAAACCATTTCATTATGCTTTGAAAACCTCTTTCTTTTATCAAAAGATAGGGAAAAACTTAAAATGACCATTTACACATGAAAATCAAGATTATCAAGGATCATTCCAATCATATTTTAGAAACCAAGTCAGAAAAAATAATGTTTTTTAGGAAATTTAGATTAAATATGGAACCCCCTACCACACACTTGGTTTTTTATGGAAAACACTATTGGATCAACACACTAGAAGGAAAGGGAACACATGGGAAATAGATATGAGGCACTAGACATCGACTCTAACATCTTATAATTGAATTTCTATAAGAAAAAGTTTTTAAGATAATATAAGAGTTCAAAAAGCTCATATAACATGAAATAGACACCCATAAAAACAATAATTGTACAATAGGAACCAAACACACAATAATAACAATTAGAGTGGGTCAAGGGAATGAGGTCACACAAAGCATAATATAGGAAAAAGATCTTCCCAAACTCATCTAATTCAAAAACATCAATTTGGAATAAATAAAGAAGGATTGGTAGTGGATAAATATGATTCATATATGTATTAAAAATCCCATTATAAATATCCTCTATGTTTTTATTAATAAGCATAATGTCTCTTGTAAAAATGAGAGACTAAGTCATCTATTGAAATTTTCTAAAATAGGTGAATCTATGGTACAAAGAAGGTTTAATACACCCATGGTGGTCTTGGTTGAATATATCTAATAGGCCCAACATACCCACTAAACATACCCTATGCTTGAATCCCAAGATGTTTTAGTATGTCCATGAACTACAATATATCCATGAAGAGGTTTTGTGGCCATAGCACATCATGTGACCATAAACTAGACATGCTCAGAACCATGCCCTGGACTAGGTATGGTTGATCCAAACATGATGCGTAAGTACAAACATGGAGAAAAAATTCATATACCATGTCATATTTTATCATATTTTTGATAGATAGAATCTAAACAATTTTTTAGATCCATTTACACTAACCAAGACATCCCAAACATAGAGAGAACAACCCCAAGGATCCAAATAAGAACATACCTAAAGACCAGATGTTACACTAGAATTATGATTTGGCAAGTGTATCTTGGTAGGACTAAGGTTAACCTACGCGATTCTCCCTCTTGGTTTGCCCAAGAATGGTAGAACCGTGTGTTTGGGAAGGGGTTGATTGATGTGTAGTTGATTTCTAGTGGGAAGAATTTACCACATTGATGACCATGTTATCTCTATTCTAGACTGCTTACCTTTAACACCATGTATTCCATGATGATATATATATATATATATATATATATATATTCCAATTTGTGTATTTTTTAATTTTTTTGAAATAATACCCATTTTTATTAAATTTTACCTTAAATATATTTAAAAAAAATATTATGAAAGATTTTTTATAAGAATATAAATTGTAGTTTTATTTTGAAAAATAATCAGTTTTATGGAAATGAGTGTTTTCAAGGAAAACTGTTTAGTTCTTTTGTTAAAGAAATAAATCTAGAAATATGATTTTCATATCCTAATTTTAAAACATGCTTGAATATATTTTTCTTTAAAAGCATTATTCTTGAGGTTAGAGGGTAGAGAAATAATGGTATTTTAGCTCAAATCTACATATCTTATAGTTTTACTAGGATACTTAGACATATAAGATAATTCTATATCTATGGTTTTGTGTTGTGGTGGAGTTTCTTTTATAATTTCCTCACTTGCACAAAAAAAATTTAGTTGTTCTTTATATCTATTTTCTTATTTTTAGTTGTATCAATCATCTATCTTGTATTCTATTATTATTTCATTACTACGGATTATCTTATTATTAAACATCTTAGAATATTCCATTTTTGTATTTTCATTCCAATTTTTATCTTTTTATTTTTTTTATTGATGGGAAAAATCATTCCCACTACATTATTTTCGATTCTTGAGCACTTATCGCTATCCTCTAGGGATCTTGAATGCCCTTCAGTCTATTACATGACTGGATAGGGTGTCTTGTTTGGGGATGACCTGAGATAGTTTGTGAAAAATTGGTATAAGATAAAGTTTTTTTTGATTTTCGGTAGATTGGAGGTTTGATTGTAAAAATTAAAGTAATCAATCTCTAGGGGGTTTATGATCACCACACATTCAAGATGTCTCTTGAGTCACCAGGGTTTTTAGGGATGAGTATTTCTTCCATTATATCCTGGTTGTTTGATTTTTTTGAGACATTCAGTTTTTTACTTGAGTATTTTTATTTATGACATGGAGAATCCAAGTAATAGTTTCTAAGTACCCAAGTTTTGGAATCAACTTTTGAGGTGATTATAGGGTACACAGTTACTATACACATTTTGAAAAACCATGTTGATTCTTTTGGTTGACTTCCCATGAAATCTCCATGGTTGTTTCATGATCTTTAAAATAGTTATTACAAAATGTTGTAAACTAATAAGTATTTGGATTTTTTTTTAATATTTACTTTTTGAATTTATTTTCCTTTCACTTTCTATTAGTTTAGGTTGATTTTAGGTGTTTCTTATGGGAATATAAATAGAATTATTGGATTTTTTAAAAAATTAGTTGTAAATTTATTTGATATTTGATGAATATTTTTAATTGTTTTTCATCATTTTGAATAAAGGTGTTGATTTTATAAATTTTTATTTCTCTTTCAAATGATCTGAATTGAAAATGGTTTTATGTTTCTTTTAATTTAGATATATTTTTTATTTAAAAATGATGATGGTTTTTAGGAAATCTTGTTATTATTTTTGGGGAGAGTTATACTCCTAATAATTTTCAATGTTTTAATGAGATGTTAATAAAGTTTAATTAGAATATTTTAAAGATTTTAAGTGTGAAATGTTATAAAATTAGGTATTTTTAAATATATCGGTGATAAGGCATTTTATTGTAAGAGTTTTGAAGAAAGTTTAGGTGATTTTTTAAATAATGGGAGTTCTTTTTGAAATGATTTTTGATAAAACAATCTTTGGTAAAATATATAAACTTATTTTAATTATTTAAAGAAGTAAATATTTGGGTTTATTGGTTTTGAAATTTTTTTGTATAGGATTTGAAATATATTTACATGGTGTGTTGAGGTCATTTTTTGATTTTGGTTTGACATATGGGGTTTGAGTTATGGAGTTCATTTTAAGGTTTCTTTACTCCATATTTCTAGAGTATCCCCCGTTCAAATTTAATGTAATATTTGGTTGATCATGTTCTTATTGAAATGGCTATTCCATATAATCTAGTCTTAGCGCTCAGTGTTCTTCCTCTCATTCCCTATAATAATAAATTTATTAAGGAATTATAAAGCATGAATCCTTCTTATTTATTAACAGAAAAAGGTTCTCAAGAAGTAGTGATGTGACTGAAGAAGGTATAAGATATATTCATATAACTTGAGATTACAGAACCACTCAAATGTAAGTTTGTAACTGAGGGTCCAGGATGGAAGTGGTGGAAGTATTTCATCCAAGTTAATATACAAAATACCATTCCTGGGAAGCTTTAAAGGTATTATTAATTAAGTAATTATTCTTCAATTTAGTGAATGTGTTGAAATCTATGAACTTTAATGGTGCTTATAAATTATTTAAAATGATGTTAGAGTATGTATTCCATTTTATCAAGTTGTATTGTATCTTCCTCATCTAGACATGGAGGATTCCTCAATTTTTTGGTGTTTAATGAAAGGTGTTGAACCAGATCTATTGTAAGAAATGTTTTATCTTATCCTCATCACCTATAAAGAAGTGGTTAGGTAGGATATCATAGTTGAAGTGGTCTTGGTTGGATCACCAGGGGAATAAAATGTTTCAATTACCCCTAGGTATCATTGAGAAATGTCCAACAAGTTAAAAATGATGAATGCTAAGTTAGAATATGTTAGTGGCTCTATCAAAAGTTTACATTGTTTCTTCTCACCAACCTTATTTGAAAATATGAATTTTGTCCTTTAATAGTTTAGAAATATAAGACATATGAAACCTATGTTTTGGTTAATCCAAAGGCATATCATGCTTGTGGTCATATGGGAAATATAAAAAGATTTTATAAAGGATTTACTCATAAGAAAGGTAGTGTGAAATCTACCCCTTCAGAAGATCCATTGATTCAAACTATGGATCCAAAGGTTGGAGTGAATGCTATTTGAGTTTTATATGAAGTAATTAATTTCTCTTATTAACCATATGATATCCGGTGTTTTGTTTTGGTTAACCAAGAATTTATATGGTAATGTATTGATATATATAGTCTAATTTTTTGATTATATCTTTGTAATGTAATAATTAAATTTATATGGATTTCCATGTTATCATTATTTCATATTTAATTCCCATATTTTGATAAATTGAGTTTTAAGAGTTTTAACTGGAGGGATGTACAAATATGGTGGTGATACCACCATAAATATGTTTTCTATACCTAAAGTAAATATCTACTTGAATTGATGTGGGATTTGTTTTTTTTTTCTTTGGATGTAGGAATAGAAATATTTTTTCTATGTGATTAAATCCTTTTGGTGATTTGTATGTTATTGTTCTCTCCCATTTTCCTTGATTTATCATGCCTCAGTGATTGAAGTTGTTTTATTTGATTCATTTGATGCAGACTTTTTTTAGGGAAATTACTTATGAATAATTGTATGTAGGAAATCTTGTGCAAGTGTTGGGGTAACTAGGTGCTGATAAAAGTTATGATTTTTTGTTTTATGGATTCACCAGGAGCTAGTGTTCTGAAAGCTCAATATTGTGTTACCCTTACTTAACCTAAGTCCATAATATGTAGTTCTTACCAAGGAAATATTTCTTATGAGAAGTTTCGAATTATTCTCTATTGTTCTATTTCATGATATTTTTCAATTTTTTTATTTGAGGTGGTACTCTTTTTGGGCCTCTTGGTTTAATTTAGTTCCTAAGGTATAATGTGTGTGATGATTTTAAGGTTTCCTCAGGATATTTATGAATTTTCTCATATTACATTGAGTGGTTGAGGGTATGGAATGTGATTTATGAATATATATCACTTATTAAATTTTATTTGGATAGTTTCTTATTCTTTTCTAAACCAATTATTTTGTTTTATTTGGAATAATTGTTTCATAAACCAAGCCTTCAGAGTTGTTCTCTTCTGGTTTTAGTTTTTTGGTTGGTCTAATTCATAATCTCTTTTATTTTTCATCTATGGGGTTTTAACTTTAGGATTTACATTGTTTTTTGGGCCCCATAGTGTATCTATAACAAAATTTTTACCTTGAGTTAATTTATTAGTCTTATTGATGGACTATTTTCCTAGAAGCTTTCAGAGGGAATAAATCCTTATGGTAGGGATAATTATCACATATAAACCTTATCTAGCCCTATTTTTTTAAATTTGTATTCTCTCTTGTTTCCCTCTCCATATGGGTGTATTTTTCTGGAATTGTTTAGTGTTTTGTGTTGTGCATGATTATGGGAAACCATGCACCATCTATAAGAAATTGTGTAACTCATTTTGGGGTCCCATTGGAGGGAATATTGTTGGTTTATGTTTAATCCTAACCATACGGCCTTCTTGAGGAACCATTCATCTTAGTGCGGAGGCTTTTCACATGGAAAGAAATATTTTAGTCAAACAGTATCGCCAAACCATGAATCTCCTCTATGTGGCCAAAAGTAGGTGGATAGTTTTCCAAACCATGAGGCCAAACCATGCGACAAAAATTAATTAATTTTAAAATATTTTTTAAAACATGAAACACCACCCATTCATAACATTACTTCATCATTTCATAAGTTATTTAACTATAGGACATTCCAAAGTTATTTCTAGGATCCAAACCCTTCTAAATATTGATTTTTATGGATCAAGTGTTGTTAGATCTAGATTTTCAATGGTATTGGTTTTTTCTTTATAATTCATCATCATTTCTCTAAATCTACTAAATTTTTATTTAAATGAATCTTATATCAAGGGTTTATTTTACAAATATATATTCCGTGCTATGATATGACAATATTTCTATTAGATAAAACATTAAAAGAGGGGGAATTTATTGGATTAGGGTTGATCGTTGTGTGAATCTTTGAGATATTCATGGTAAGTGGTATCTCTCTCTCTCTTATTAAGTGAACTTGAGATAGTTTAATATTAAGTTGACTTCAAGGGATTCATGTTCTAGGATCCTATCTATATTCCTAGATCCTTATTCTTCTTTGGTGTACAGATCCCTTGGAATTGTTAGAATTTACAATTTTTTGAAGTAGGTTTCCCAATCACCTCCCTTTAAAATAGAATCTATGGTTGTGTGTGATTCAGAAATGGGATTTCAAGGTCTTGTAATTTTTTGCTATTATATCTAGTATTTATATCAAATAACATCATTTTACTGGGACTTTTATAAAAGTGTTAAAATGGGTTTTGTCACATGATTTGATATGAAAGCTATTTTAAAGGAACGATCCTTCAATTTGGAAATAGAAATACCCAACTGTGTTTTGAAAATTTTTCTTGAATATATTCATGATATTTATTTCCAAAATGATGGGAAATGTATTTTTCCCTAAATATTGTGTATATTAGCCCTTTTTTGAGTTTTTTTGAAAATTGGTCTTTCTTGAAGTTAAATTATTCATAAATATTTTTATGAATGGAGTTAAATTTATATAAATGACTTGGTATCGTGAGAATATTTTGGAATGGACTAGTTTGTTTACATTAATTAGTTTATTACAAAATTAAAAACTATGGAAAATTCCCCTTTATTTTGGTGGAAATTATAGAATTATTGTAATTAAATGTCCCATTAGATGGAAGATTAATTATATTTTTAGGTTTTAAAAATGAATATTCTCTTAGATGGGTGTTTTGACGTATGATTGAGGAGAATGAATGGATGTTAGTTTTATGATATGATTATATGGCATGATTATACATTTAAACACTGAAATCCATTATAATACATTATGGGAAAACCTGGGTGGCTATAAAGATTGTATAGGTACACATGTTCACTAGTTTAGAATTATTCTCTGTCTAGTGTACCATAGTGGGACTTAGGTCAACCTATGAGATGTTTCCCATAAATTATACCAATAAGGATAGAACTAGGTGTTTGGACATGGGTTGATTTATGTGAAATTATTTTCCATTTTTCATACACTACCTCACTAATGACCATGTTATCTTTGTTCCAGACTATTTCACTTTATCAAATTGGAATCTATGATGATGATATATTTATTTTCCAAATTATGGTCGTTTGGAATTTTTTGAAATAATACCCTGAATTCTTTATAATTTTTCTTTAAACATTTAAACTATAATTTTCGAAATATTTTGTTATAAAAATATACATTATGTTTCTATTTGGAAAAGAATCAGTTTTAAAGAAATGGTTGTTTTGAAGGGAAATTTTTTTGGTTCTTATTTTAAAAAAGGAATATAAAAAACCAATATTCGTTTATTTATTTCCTAAATGGAATGAAATGGATTTTATTTTAAAGTGTTATACTTTGGGTTAGTTGGTGGCAATCTACTAGGATTTTCTCCCATGCATATATTTATTGCATATTTAACAGGATGCCTAGTCATAGTAGATATTCTTATATATTTGGGCTTGAGTTATGGTAGAAGATCATGTGGTGTTTCCTCATTTGAAAAAATAGAGGTCTTAATGGATCATTGTATCTATTTACTTGTTTTTAGTTATATCATCCTCCGGTCATATATTTGGTGTTTTTGTATTCCTCTGGATTATTTTTTTATTTTACATATTATATTATGATTTTTTAGATTTTTATTCCACTTCATATCTTTTTATGTTTTTATTGATGTGGAAAATCATCCCCAAATCATTATTGATAATTCCCATCCACTTTTATTCATCCCATGGGGATAGGTAATGCCCTTTGATCCTAGAAATAACTATCTTAGGTGTCAGGTTTGGGGATGGTCTAGGTTGGTTAATGACATATCATGAGATAAATATATTATGTGTGATCCTTATTTCTTATTAGAAACCTTAATAATAAACCTATTCATATTAATACTTTATCAAAATTTTATACATGGACCTAGTTTCATGACCATGATTTTTATACAAGGACTTGATTTCATGTCCTTGTTATGACAAGTTGACTGATTTTTGTATATACTTGTTCACAATACTATGATTTCCTAAGTTTATACTTGTTCCAAATTCATTTGTTATATGTTCATGTTATGCTCTATGGATCATGATTTAGGATTTATGTTTACACATGTGTCTTATGTTGGTACATAGTCCTTATTCCATAACTCATGATTTATGATCATGACTATTTGGGCATGATTTTCATAAGTTATGATCATGTTCTCATACCCATGTTCTTATCTTATGCTCACTAAATATCATTAACTCACATCAACCAAGTTTACCATTACTTAGTATCTAAGATAACCTCTTATTATGTTTCCAAATTTCATAAGTTATGAATAAAGATATTAAGTATGATTAACCTAGAAGGTTATAATATGTGAAGAATGTTTTAGAAAAATTTTAAAGATATTTTTTGAGAATATGTTGTTTGTAACATCTTGAGACATTATGATTTTTTAAAAAAATTATTTTAATTTTTTCAATAAATTTCAATATATATATAACACTATTTTTAGATTGTGTTACATGTGATAATGATTTTCTTTGACATTGTGCATGATACGTAACATCGAGCTTCAGTGAACCATGAAATAATGTTATTTTAAATATAACCATTACAACCTAGCCATTAAATAGGTGGGTATGAATATTATTAAGTAATTTATGAAATATATATATATATATATATATTTCATAATCAATAAAAATTTATTTTAAAATTCTTAGTAAATAGTAAATTAAAATTTAATAAAGTAATTATATTCATCAAAAGTATGTTTTCTTCAAAAATAATATTTATTTATTTTTACAAGAAAGTATTGTAATTAATTTATAAAGACTATATAAAATTTAATTAAAAATATAAAAAAAATTAAATCATCAACTCAAAACTATCTTAGAGTTAATTTTTTAGAATTTTCCAAAAAGATAAAATTTTCAACGAATGGTGAAAAATACTTGTTTTTATTAAGAATTGTCATTTCTTTTAAAGAATTTAGAAACATAAAAATTGTTTTAACATTATTTTAAAATTAATATTAGTTATCTTATATATCTATTTATCTAATTTAGTTCATTTGAATCATTTTAATTTTTATTTTTTATATATTAACATTTTAAACTTTTGAACAATTTATCTTTGAAAACCCACTTTCTTATCATGTCGACGGGATTAGTTTTAAATTAAATTTTGACATTTCTATGAATAGAATTTGGAAAAATGGATTCCATATTTTTAATCAAAATAATTTATATTATCTAAAAATTTCAAATTAATTATTTTACCATAATGAATTGTAAAAATTGGGAAAATTATTTGTCATTATTATAGTAAAAATGGGTTTACTATGAGGTTAAACTAAAGATATAAGGGTTAAAAATGATCCTAAACATATCCAAAACCCATTCTATGTCCATAGTTTGACCTTATATATTCTATTATTTATAATGGTACATTTTTTATCCTTAATTAATGATAAAAATGTGGGTACCCCTTTTTGATTTCAAAAATTACAAGTGTTCCACTCACCTCACTTATAGAAGACCACTCAATCTAATTTCCTCTTCAAACTTCTAAAACCCATTATATCATCCAATAACTGACCCAATAAACTCAATATCTCCCTAAAAGCACACTAAAAGCCTCATTTTGTTCATACATCCATCCTAATAATCCTTTTGTTGCAAGCTAGAAAAACTTGTCTAAATAAGAGGTCACGTCTCTAATCGTGCGCTATATTTTATTTCTTTCTCCATGTAATTTAATTATTATTCAAACATGATGATATAATTAAAATAATTTCTAAAATATAATGATAATTTATTATTTTAATTTCATTCCCTACATCTATCTCATCATCCCTCAAATGGGAAATGAAACTGTCGATCATGTGTATGGCGGACTACCATCTTACGAACCGACGTTGTTCTTTTTCCATCACCGTTTCTCATGGATTGTTATGATTATGGATTTAAAGTATATATATTATATTTATAAAATAATTATACTTATTTAATTATTATAATAAACATGACTTTTTTATATTCCATTCATTTAGGGATATAATAACATTTCTCATGTGTATGGAGGACTACCGCCCGCCGAAGCGATGCCATTTGTTCTTTACTTACGATTTACATGGAAGGTAATAAGGGAAATTTTAATTAATATATGTGATATTTATAAAATAAAAATATTTATTTATATTTAATATCACATATAAATTCTTAACTTTCCACCCATCAGAAAGAAATAACACTACTCGTGTGTATGGAGGATTACCGCATCACGAACAGATAAGGTGTGTTTTTTCATTTCCGTTTTAATTGGATAATAATAATGATTAATTAAATGAATATAAATGATATAAATATAAATATATAATATTTATGATATATATGATATCATAATTATTCTAAAAGTTTGATACATTATTTTACTTTCTTATGTTCCATTCATTGAGGAAGTGGAAACAACATTCATGTGTACATACGACCTATCATCTCCATGAATGGTGCAATTAATTTTTTATCTCCAAATATAATAGATTACTATAAATACAAATATATTTAATATATATTATATATATAATGGTTAAAATTATGTAAATTATAGAAAAATGATCAAAGTAAAAGGACCGAAAACAACTATCCAAAACATACATGAAAAAAAGTAGTCATTACCCGAAACATAACACTAATAAGGAACTATTAATAAATGGGAAAAAAGAATACAATTATATCATATATGGTATTATATATATATATATATATTAATATTCAATTATAACATATTTATAATAAACTAATATAAATTATACAGGAGGGTCAAACGTGTACGAAGGAATTTGATACTTAAGGTAAGGGATTTCTAGTATCTCTTTAATTTTTAGGAGAAATACATCATATTAACCACATATTTATTTTATGAGGTGTATGTAATGAATATGGATGTATTTTATTATGATTCTAATGAAAATTATTGGTGATTAAATATCCATTTTAGGATCTTTATTTCATGGGGTTTACTGTCAAAAAGTTAACAAATCGATAAGGGATTTTTGTCTAAATTTTTATTCCTTGAGATATATGTTATATTAGGAACCTATAATCTTTTATGAGGTGTATATATATCCCCTTATACATTTAATATCATTAATTTATTTATTCTAATTTTATTTTATGTTTCATATAATGTTGTTACTTCATGGGGCATACAATTCAGAGTTACCAAAGTGGTAATGATTTTATTTTACAATGTAATCATTTATCATGATTGTTTATGATTATGTTTTCAATGATGAAATATCATGATATATATATCTCAAGAAACTAAAAAAATTTATTCTTCTATAGTTATGACTTGATAATACATGTTTTCCCTCAGTTTTCCTCTATTTAGGTACCCAATATCTTAAAATAAGTTTTTTAAGAAAAATTGTCTTTAATTCTCACTTCGATCGGAAAAATATTTTTTTATCAAAAATTTTTTTTCTAAAAGTATTTTAATTTTTTAAAAAAAATATTTAAATGATTTTTAAATTCATTTTTACCATTTTTGTACTTTTTACAATTTCTTTTTAATGGAATATTCTTATCATTTTCCAAATAAGGCTCATTTTCCTTTTACCAAAAATATGAAAGGAATATTTCTTTAAAAATATATGACATGTATGTATATTTTAAACATCATGACCTCTCAATGCTTTAAAAATTTCTTTAAAAGTATTCAGAGTTATTTTCAAAGAAAAGAATTTTCTATATGTTTTATATTTTAAAAAGTTTTTTTCAAAGAAGAAAGGATAATTTCCTCATGAAATGTTTTAAGTAGTTTATAAATATTCCTTTATATGTTTCAATGTTTAATTTGAAATAAAATGATTTCAATTTTTTATTTATGAATTCTTAGTTTTAAAATGTGATTTTCAAGGAAAATTTATTTTCCTTAATAAATTTTTCAAGTGTATTTTCAAAATCATTTTCCTTATAATATAAAATACATTGATATTACGAATGACTTACTAGGGATATAATCTAAGGCTACCATTCTTATTATTTCTCTGAATGGTTTATGTTTTTGATAGAATGATATTTATGAGACCTATTTCTCTTCCATGGGTTATATTGTGATTAAATGATCATGAAACCTGCTTCTTTTCATGGATTATGATATGATGAAATTTTGAAATGATTATGAAATATATCTATTTTTCATAGTTTAAGATATGATGAAATTTTTATGAAAAAAAATTCATTTCATGAGTTATGATATGATGAATTGTTTATGATATTGTGTCACATATATGTATGATTTTAATTATGTTATGGGTGGGATCTATATCTCATCACAATGAATTATGTAAATATTTATATATAATGATATATTCAAGACTGTAATGGGGAGTGGGACCAGTTCAGTAAGGGAATTTATCCAAAATTATGATCTTGGGAGTGATCCTTGAATACTATGATGGTTTTGGGAGTAAACCTGTTACAATATAATATCCTTATTCATGATCCTTGACTACTAAGAAAATGATTTTATATATTTATTTTTATGTTGCAATTCTTTGTCTTATGAAAATGTTATGTTGTTATGGATCATATTCTTTGATTTAATTTTGATTTATATCTTATAAATTACCAATCTTTATTCCTTGAATCAAGATTATTATATTTATATGTATGGTATGGTTCTAAAATGTTAATCTCATGTTTTTATACCCTTATGATAATATCATGCCTATGTGATCTTTTATGTTTTACTATCATACCCTTATTGAGCATTTGAGTTCACCCATTATTATATTTCCATTCCATAGGTATGAAAAATGGTTTTAAGTAGGGTATATTTTTGAATATTACTAAAGTGGAAGATCTTTACGGGATATATTGAAGATTTTTCAAGAAATAAAATGTTTTTGTGTCTAGTATCTAAAGGGAATATACCATTATGGTCCTCAGGTTTTTTTTATGGAATGTAATGAATATTCATCTAAAATTATATATTATCTATGTATGAAAATTTTGAGTCTCTATAGTTGGTATGAGAGGAAAAGTTTGTTTATCCTTTGGAAACTAGGATGATAAAACATTACTAAGATCCATAGGGATATTTATAATGATATATCATGGGATGTATATGAGGATAAGACTAAGGATGTTTCAAAGTATAAGAAAATGTCTTGGAATTTTGATAAAGGATAGAGTAACTGGTTTCTAGGAAATTATATCCCTATTTGGATACTACAAGTGGATGTGGCTCTAGCACAAAGGTACCTAAGGAAAATAACTTTGAAAAGAGTGCATTGACCTAGACTCGATTATCACCTTGTGCATGATAATGGGCCTTTTTGTAAACATGTTTTGTCACTCTCGAGGGATATGCTTTTAAAATTTATAAATTTTTTATCAACCATGATGAAGGATTAAAATATATGAGGGGTAGACCTATGTTTTCATAGATTAAAAATATGGTTTCATTAATTAGACATCCTATAAGTGATTTTTAACAAATATGTGGTTCTGCACTATGATTATTGTTTCTCACACTCTGTTTATTGGTTTTAGTGTATGGTGGGAACCAAATGGAACTAGATCAATGTTGAATGTGATAGAAAACATGTTGATGAGAAACTAAATGTGACGATAACTAGATTGAAGGATATTGTGATTATTACAAATCAATTATCATTATATATGATTAATAAATTTCACCTTAACCAACTCTTGAGTTCACAAAGAAGATAAACATAGAGTTAGTTGAGAGTTTGGGTGGTGTAGACCATAGAGGAAAAAAGATTTAGTTTCTTATATGTTTAGAATATGAGTAAAATCACTTAATAGAATATCTAAGAGGAATGAGAATATATTTTTTTTATTTGAAAATTAGGACCCAAAGAAGGTAATTTCTTGGAAAAATGAAATTTTTGGTTAACGTAATGGATGAGAACAATGGTCTCGCTAATTTTTCATCAATGGTTGAATATTAAAACTATGGAAAGTATGAGAATTATACAAATTGATGGACTAAAAGGAAATATCATTAAAATAATTATCATTTTTTTATGAGTAATAGTAATATTGATGATGATTAAGAGAGTAAAAATGATATATGAAAGGAAATAAGTGTTAAGGAACAAGATGGTAAAGTATGGTTAATGGAGTATTAAGAAAGTGGAATAATTTATGTGTTTATATATTTTGATTCAAAGAATTATGTTTTTATTAGTTCTATTTTGGTTATTAGAGTTATAAAACATTAATGGATTGCTCCATAGTACTTTTACAGTAAGTAATTTTAGGAATATGTTAAATGGTATTGAAAACCTAAAAAAGTGATTTAATAGCAATGTGATGTTTGTATTTAGGGAAGATAACCCTTAGTTTGTTGTTGATGTCAAAAACAAGGTGTCTAGTTAGGATAGAGAGATTATTTATATAGATAAAATAAATTGGAGTGTATTTATGTCTTTGTAATATATTAGTGATTTGACAAAAAAGTGGTGGATTTTACAGAAATTTGGATTCATGGTATATATTCAATAACATATGGTTATATTTAAGGAATAAGGGGGACTTAATTTTGGAAGGTATTCATGTTTTAATTATGGTTTTATGGTAATTAGGTTTATTATCATATTTATCAAGGATATATGATCAATTTATTCACATATTTGGTGTGTGGGATTCTGAGATACTTCATGTTGTTTGGGGGATTAATGAGAAGTTGATTTTGGAAATTTGGTGACCTTATTTCTATATTTTTGTATTTTAATTTTGGCCATACATGGTGGAATGTTAAGGTTAAACACTTATGTTATGGTTTAAGTTGAACTACAGAAAATGTATAAGATATTAATGTTTTATGTCATTATATGAATATTTATAAATAATGGATAACTTATGCAAACCATTTTGGTTTTGATGATAAATATAGATAGAAGGAAGGACGTATCATTATTTTATTTTCTTATGATCCATTTGTGATTTAGGAATTAAAAATTCATCTTCATTTTTTTGAGTAATAGATGAAGTGGAAATTGATCGAGGTACAACCAAATGATGGTATTGTGCTTATGAAATGGAAATCAAATAAGAAAGTGTATATTCTCATGGTCTCTATTTTGATAGTGAAAATTCTGAAAACTTTTGGAAATGGATATTGAGAATTTTTTTCCTTATTACCTTCATTTATGATGGATAAATGTTCTTTTAAATCATCGAACATTTATGGATTCATGCTAGTTAACTTTCCCATGAACATGTTCTCTACCACTCTTTATTAGCCCTTGGAAATTAGTTTTTTCTTCCATATCCATATTTTAACTTCCCCATAATGTTAATTATATATAGAAACCTAGTTATGCATTACTCCAAGTAACCATTATGATTATAAATTTTCTTCTTTTAGGGATGGTTTACTATGCATTTTTATAATGTGGTTTCTATGAATGGATTCTAAAATGTTAAACCTTTAATGACTAAGATGAATTTCGAGGGTCGAACTCATTTTAATGGCGTAGAATGTAACAACCTCATATTTAATGAAATATATATTTTCAAATTAATTTAAAATTTTAAATATCTTTAATTATATGAAACATAATTTTTAGTTTTCTATACATATAATAATGAGTTTTTTCTATATCATGCTTGATACAGATCACCGAGTTTGAATGAACCATGAAATGATATTATTTTAAATATGATCGTTATAACATTTTCATTAAATAAGGAGGTATGAATATGATTAACTTATTTATTAAATATATATATAAATTTTATACTCAATATAATTTTATTTATAAATTCTTAGTAAATAATCAACCAATTTTTAGTAAAGTAATTATATTCATCAAAAGGATGTTTTCTTCTAAAATAATTTTTATTTTTTCTCATGATAAAATACTATAATTAATTTATAGAGATATTAGAGAATTATTTTGAAAAAATAAACATAATTTTTTAAATTTTCATGTCAAAATTATATATTAGTGAATTTTTTGATAATTTTATAAAAAATAATTTCTTCGAATAATAGTAAAAACATTGGTTTTTATTAAGAATTTACACTTCATTTAAAGCATTTAAAAACATAAAATTATTTTAACATGGTTTAAAAAGTTACACTAGTTCAATTAAATATCTACTAATCGAATTTAGGTCATTTTAATCAATTTTATATTTATTTTTGATATAAAAACGGTCTAAACATTTGAACATTTTCTCTTTGAAAACCTGCTTTCTTGTTGTCTGCATGGTTAGTTTTAAATTAAAATTTTCAACTTATGTGAATAAAATTTGGAAAAATGTATTCAATATTTCTAAAAAACAAAATTTATATTATCTAATGAGGTAAATTTAATTTTTTTACCATAATGAATAGTTAAAATAGTAAGAATTATTTACCGAAGTTAAGGTAAAATTTGGTTTACCGGGGGTTAAACTAAAAATATAAATATTAAAAATGAACCTAAAGTTGTCTAAAACAAATTATATGGTAATATTTCCACATTATATCTTATAGAATCAATAATTTTACATTTTTATCCTTTTTCTGGATATAAATTCCAATACACCTTTTTCTTTTAAAAAATTACAAGTGTACCACATATCTCTGATATAAAAGGCAACCCACTATCCTCTCCACTTCACACATCCGAAACCCATTGGTTCAGAAAATTCCTAAAAAATCACTTCATTAAATCCCTCATCACATCATAAAAGACTTATTTTGGAAATAAATCCACCCTAAGAATCCTTTTGGTTCAAACTAAAAGAATTTGTCTGAAAAAGAGGTAACATCCCCAATCAAGCATTTTATTTTATTTATTCCTCTGTCTCCTTAAATTCTTATTCAACCATGATTATATAATAAAAAATGTATCTCCCATGTAATTACATGTTTTTATGTTAATGTAATGACCTACATCCATCTTATCTTCTACGAAATTGGAAACAAAACTGTCGATCGTGTGTACAGATTACTACCGCCTCGCGAACCAATGTAGTTTGTTTTTTTAATGTATCATATTTTTGGTGTATTATTTTTAAATATTATATGGATAATTTTTTGGACCATACCCTAAGACAACATTTGATTCCAAGGCATGATGCTTCTAGAAAAATTCTTGAAAAATATTAATATCTTTTACAACATGCGGGCGCGGTTTTCCTAAAAAAGTGGAATAAATCCTAAAAAGGTGCCTAGATAAAAAAAATTGGGGACACCATTGGGTTCAGAATGGAGGTTTTATACTACATGTAACTTAATATTGGTCATCATAGGTCTTCTAATAAAAAGTTACATGGGGCGTGAAATATATAAAATAAATTTAAAGAAAAATTAATTTTATATTTCTTCAGTGTAGTGACCTACTCCCCCCATAAATTCATAGCTAAGGATTTTATATTAGCGTTGGATCCTAAACCCTTGAAACATACACACCATTAGAGGAGGTAATTATTGGAGGAAAATAATGGATCAAGACTGGATTGTGGATCATCACGCTTGTGAAGTTGGAGGATCTCGTCAATAATGACAACACAATCGTTCTTCATCGATGATTGATCCACACTAGAGTTAGGATGTTTATTTTATGTGGATCATTCCCTGTTCTTAATTTCTATGATGAACACAAATCAGTAGATGAATGGATTGATTTATAGATTTATCTTCTTACTGGATGAGATTTATTTTGTGGGGATTTAATGAGAGAAATTCCATTGATTTAATTATTGATGGATTGCGCCCGCGGGGCACGGGTGAGTTGGTTAAAGGAGGTGGCGTCCTGACCCCGAGGTTCCAGGTTCAAGTTATTTCAAGGAAAAACACACTATATGCTAGCAAACCACTCATGGGTTCCTCTACCCCATTGGGAACTGGCCTAATCCCAAAGGTTGGCCACCTTGGGCCTCGCTGGGGACGTGTGGTGTGCAGGTGGGCAGGTCATCCCAATACCTCATTACCCAAACAACATGTTTATCCACTTCGGTGGTGGCGTGGTGGTGAAGGTTAGCGGTACAAACAACGCCCTTCTTTGGGAGGTTCAGGTTTTGAATCCTGGGAGTCTGCTTTTGGGGAGAGCCTCTCCCCCGGAATCCATTCGTCTTTCCAGGGAGCCCGGTCTCCTCCGGGCGGGCAAAATGAGGCGCGGCCCAAATACTGACAGAGCACTTGATGGACCATCTATGTTAGGCCATCACCCTCCGGGACACTCTTCCATCTCGGCTGGTAATGAATCTTTCCCTGGATGAGGCATAAAAAGTCCTCTTCGTGGGGGAGGGGGTTTCCATGTGTGGAGGGTTCGAAAAGGCCACACATGGGAATTCCCTCAAAAAAAATTATTGATGGATTGGATTTTCATTATAAAACCAATAAAATAAGATCAACACAAACATTGATTGAGGTTTTTTCTTTTTGTTTGATTGTTATTTTCTCCCCGAATTATGTGTTTCACCATGGGCATTCTTCATTGGCTCGAGGTTCAACTTTTCCAGAACAATCTATCGTTGGGCACCCATTTTTTGGTGCAACAACCCAATATCGTAGATCTGATATTGTCACAACATAATAGAAGTGTGAATATGGAGTTGAAATGAATCTAATGACATATGATTCTTGATTTTCTGTTCTTGATAGTTCTTCAGTAAATGATAAATAATTGTGATTTTATTTATTTTTGCAAGCAAATTTGACAACTTGAATCATTGTTTGGAGAAATAAAGGTATGAAAGTCCTTTGATATTTGATTTCATAGTGAATAAATCACCAGGCCAATAGAAGAGCACCATTTAAGATGTACGTAATAATAATGGTGATTCTGGAAAATTTTGAAGAACATAGAATGTAATTCAGGATTACACGACGTGTGGGCCCCCTGGTTGCAGTGCTAGGGTTTCGGCCAGTGTTAAAGATCACATGGTGTGTGAACCTCCCCAGTTGACTTGGAATTTTCTTCATATTTACATGGACTTGGGTTAGAGTACATGGTCACGGACACACCGAGTACTCCCACATGGACACAGATTGGCATACCCAGACTGGTACACAGAGACAACTTCGGTATACGGACATGGCCAGGTGATACAGGCAGGAAATCATGTGCCTATACATGTCGTGTACCCTTCCTACTCACTCTATATTTTGAGTCTACATTCCATGTGAGGGTTTCCATATGTGAAAAACTTGGGAAAGCTGAACACGCTGTGTACCCCCTGGGAGACACCATGTACTCCCAACAAGAGTGCATGAGGCTCTTTGTTTTCTTTATTTGGACTATTATAGGTGGGTGTATTCCAATGGTCATTTTTTTCAAGGGTATAGTAAATAATTATATCCAAATCACTATATTGAAATTACATCTATAGGATAAGTCTTAGATACAGTAGTGGTGTGCCTCTGTGATACTAGAGTGCGATCCTATATCCTATCTAGTAGAGTTTGTGGAATCAGTGTGACCTCCTTGACTAGAACATTGATCCTCTATCTAGAAGGCCACATTAGTAGGGTTTGTGGAATCATTATCATACAATACCATATGTATTGGGTTGATCCAGATTGGGTTTGTGGTGTCCCCTAGCGATTCTGGACGTTACCCCTATCTTTGTATCAAAGTTGATCCAGATCAGTTTTGTGGTGTCTCCCACTGGTCCTGGGCATAACCCCCTATTTTTGTATCATAATCATCTTAGGCCAACACATTCTCTTTGGGTGGGGCCCAAATGAGTTATAACTCTTCATCGAGTGTCTCCGATGATAGCATGTCTATTGGAGTGGGATCTCTTGGAACAAGTGTTGCTTCGAAAAAAATCTTGTGGCTAGTAGTTGGTTATGACCGCATGATGGCATGGTGTCTCTCCTGAGTATATCTGGGTTATTTTTGTACTGTCTATATCTTTGATACATTTTTATATCTTCTATTGAGATGAATATATTTTTTGATTCATGTTTAGTTTTTTAGGGTTTCCTAATGAGTATTGTAATACTCACCACTGCACAGGCTTTTCTCGCACATGTCATGTCTTGTGCAGACGATGAATTTTTTGATGATGTCTTGGGAGGATATGGAGTAGGTGGAGAATATCTGGCTCTTGACTAACTGAGATGTTTATCAAGTGAATACTTTTGACTTATTCCTCACCCTTGTATTAGGTTAGACTCTTTATAGTTTTGGTTGGGCTTGTTTTGGCCCCTTTTTTATTTACAGCGCTTTCACTATCGTACTTTGTTGTGGGATATTAGATGTATGCATGCATTCTTTTAGTTATTTTACATTTCAGAATTGTGTCAGATTAAATATATGTGTGTGTGTGTATATGTACTTTAGTCTAGTGCCTCATATTTTTGGGAAATGCCTACTCAGTGCTTGTCACCAGCCCCAGGCCTATTGGATACGGGTTTGGGGTAGTCATGATAAAGGACCCTTCGGAACGGGTCGTGACATAGTGGTATTAGAGGAGGTAGATTCTACTTTTGGAACGAGAGTTTATAAAATTGTTTTGGGAAAATAATGTTATGTGTTTGGAGTTCATCCAACAAATCCATACACCCAGAATCTGATCACATAATTTTCGACTCAGTACATGAGAACACTATTTGGAGGAAAAAATCGTACATGCATCATATTGGAATGATTGTATTTTCCATGTCCTTCTTGAGTTAGGTCCCCAGATATACTCTTTTGACTGTGTTACATCATGTTTTATTTCAGGATGCCTCCACATAGATATCAAGTTAGGATACCACCATGTGATCATGAGGATGATCTTCTAAGTGATGACGCATCAATACAAGGGCTTGTACAAGAAATAGCACCTATGGGTGGTTTACCAGCTATACCCCCACCCATCGTGCAGTAGCTAATTCCATCACTTCAAGCTGAGGATGAACAAAGGATGAGTGTGTTTCATGAGTTTCAAATCTAGTGACCTCCTAGGTTTCAGGGTTATCTAAACCCCCAGATGGATGAGGATTGGCTATAGGTAGTTAACCATGTTTTCTGCATTGTGAGGACGCTTGTCGATCAGATAGAAGTCCTTTCCATAGGTATTATTTAGATATTTATAGGGAGATGGTGGATCTTGGTGACTCAGTCACATGGTGAGACACCTATCTTCTTGATAGACTTCTAGTGTCTCTTAAAAGAAGAATTCTATCTAGCCATGTTGTGATCATTATGAATACATGATCTTCTATATTTGCAGCATGATAGTATGAATATGGAAGAGTATTCAATGAAGTTTACAGTTATATTGTGATAAAATTTGGTTATGGTACAAGAATTGTTATTCAGGGATCAGACCTTTGAATAGAGATTTCAAAGGCACAATAGGTCTTTAATGGTATCCCTTAGCAATTTTACCTATACTGGGGTACTTGAGTGAGCCATGTTGGTGGAAAGTTTTCTGACAGAGTTGTTACCAGTCATGAGAGATAGTAGTGGGAACCTGGTAGCTGAGACCTCAACATAAGATAGATGAAATTAGTCATAGGGATCCAAGTAGGTCAAACACTTTAGGAGGTGATCCCAGAACTCGTGGTGAGTGGTTCAATGCTCCCGGGGGGCTTGAATCAGCCAAGGGACATGCAGTGTTTCTCATGCGATGGTTGCGGTCATATGGAACAAGATTTTCCAACCCATCATTCAAATGATTAGGATATTGTGGAGGGAACACCTAGATAGAGATAGAGACATGAGAAGGGTGGTCCATAGGGTGGTGGATGTGGTATAGGGGCTAATAGGGAAGCATGAGTTGGTCAGAGGTTCAACCTATAACCACCACCTCCCCCAGGTGGTCCACACCCGGCTCAGGGAGCTGGTGGACATGGACAAGTATTGTTTCAAGCTATGAAGTCTTATGAACCTGAGTATCTAGGGATGATATGAGGTTGATCTACATATTTTCCACCTTAGATGAAGTTTTTATAGACCCATGTTCTAGTCATTCTTTTCATGCCACAAATCTTGTTCGAGACTCGTAGATTCTACTTGAACCATTGAATTGATCCTTATCCTTGGAAACACCTATTGGAGAAGACTCGATGATCACACACTGGTGTCGATAGTGTGAACTAACTCTTGGAGGCAATATTTTAAGTTAGAATCTCTTGGTAGTGGTGTCTATGTCTTACAAATTCATTCTTGGTATGGACTAGTTATCTAGAGTCCATGCACAAATTGGTTGTTTTAGGTGAAGAGTGTGGTGTGTCCATAGTGATGAGACTAAGTTTTCCTTTTTTAGTGAAACGGAAATCCATGAATCATAGGATGAACTCACGCATATGGGGGTTCGTCCGATTACTCATCCGTTGGCCAGCCTAAAACTTGGTATAATGGATATTATGAGTCCTCAGTTTGCTATAGTGGTGGAAGAGTATATGGACATATTTCCTGAAGATGTTCTAGGTTTACCTCCCCATATGGAGATATAATTATTCATTGATTTATACCTCGAGAGGACCCTAATATCTACACCTACATATCAGATGGCTCCCAGAGAGCTTCAGGATCTGAGGGTATAATTGGAGAACTTGTAGAAGATGAGATTCATGAGACCCAATGTTTCACCCTGGGTAGCACAAATTTTTTTTTAAAAGAAGGAATATGGGATATTGAGGTTATGTGTGGATTTTTGGTGCTTAAAATAGGTGACAATGAAGAATAAGTATCCAATAATGAGGATTAATGTCCTCTTTGATCAGTTATAAGGGGGTCAATGGTTCTAAAATATTGACCTCATATCAGTCTATCACCAACTGTGAGTACAAGATGAGGATATACTAAAGATGGAATTTAGATTTCATTGCAGTCACTATGAGTACTTTGTATTATTTTTTTGTAATGAATAAAACCCCAGAAATGTTCATGTGATTCAAAAAAAATGATCATTCTACCTTACTTAGAATGGTTTGTGGTGGTCTTCATTGATGAAATCCTTGTGTATTCAGCGTCCAAGGACGAGCACATGAGACACTTAAGGACAGTGCTGGACACACTCTGAGAGAACTAGATTTATGAAAAGATCTTGAAGTGCTAGTTCTAGATTTAGGCAGTCCATTTTTTAGGATACATCATCTCAGAGGTTGGAGTTGTAGTGGATCCAGCGAAGGTTGATGAAATTATTACTTGGGAGCCACCAAAGAGTGTTACTAAGGTGCATAGTTTTCTTGGATTGGTAGGGTAATATTAGAGGTTTGAACCCAACTTATCCACAGTGGAAGCACACTTGAAATATTTTATAGTAAAGGGAAATCCCTTAGTATGGATGGAAAATTTCCAGCATTGCTTTCAGGAGTTCAGGCAGAGGTTGATGAGTGATCCCATCTTGAGGTTACCAAAAGAAGGTGTCGAGTATATGGTATTCTGTGATGTATTAGGAACTAGACTTTTTTTGTCTTGATGAAAAATAAAATGGTGATTACCTATGGTTCACACAATTTTAGGACACATGAGAAAACTTATGTGACCCACAATCTTGATTTAGGAGTTGTAGTCTTCGCTTTGATGATGTGGTGACACTACCTAATGGGAGAGTGTTTTGTCGTATACTTTGACCACAAGAGTCTCAAGTATATCTTCTATTAGAAGTATATGAACTTGAGATAGTGGTAATTTATAGAGTTCATCCATCACTATGACTTAAAGTTTTTCTATACTTTTAGAAAGGGGAACATGTTGGAAGATTCACTCAGCAGGAGATCTAGTATGTAGTTGCTGAACAAGGAATTAGAATAGTTGGCCTCATTGAAGTTATCCTTTGTGGATGTAGATAGAGTATCTTACCTCCATTTGATGATTTTCACCCCTATAATATTATATAGAGTTAGGGAGGCACATGTTGGTGATGCCTACTATGAGACCCTACATGATTAGATGTTCACAAAGCATGATCCTGATGGATATTCTAAAGGCGGGTAGCATGTCATTCTCTTCAGAGGACACATAATGGTTTCAGTGACATTGTGGGAGGAGGTTCTGAGGTAGTTTAATGCCTCACATTTGGTGGTACATATAGTTGTGGAGAAGATTTACCAGGACCTTTGATGATAGTTTTGGTGGCCAGGAATGAAGAAAGGAATTGCAGATTTTTCTTGTTGATGCATTACTTGGTAGTAAGTGAAGGTTGAACACCATGATCCAGTGGGTTTAACTTTACCCCTTAAGGTACCATAATGGAAGTGGGATGATATATCTATGGACTTCATGATGATCCTACCACATAGGTCCAAGGGAAATGATTCCATCTGGGTGATCATTGACCGACTCAGTAAGTCGACCCACTTCCTAGATATCCGAGAACATAATTTAGTAGAGATCTTGAGACACCTCTATATTCATAAGATAGTCCAAATCCATGGAGTTCCTTTGATGATTGTTTCATATTGTGATGATAACTTTAAATCATAGTTGTGGAAGGGATTATAGGAGACTTTTGGGACCTATTTATGCTTGATAATAGCATCTCACCCACAGGTGGAAGGACAGACGGAACATACCATTTATGTTTTGGAGGACATGTTGTGAGCTTGAATTCTAGGCTTTGGTCATAGTTGGTAGGATCACCAACCACTGAAGAAGATTTCGTACAACATCCAATAACATTCTAATGGTACCAAACATACAGAAGAATCCACAAAATGGGATTTTAAAATTTTTCATTAATTAATGACATAAAATTGTCGATGTTGGTGAATTATTTTCCGATTACTTCTTCAGGATCACACGTGAAAGATATTAAGCACAAAATTCAAATCATAAAATACCTGGTTTAGATCTAAATCAGTGCACGACATTTACTCGTCGTTGGTGATCATTTATCAAATAATCTGAATTCGAATTACTCAAGATCATCTACATGCACATCAAGAAACCGTGGGAGCGCTGATCATCAAATTCCAGGTGTTAGCAAGGAGATATGATGACCCCTTCGACACACCAATGATCAACGCATCACCTTACTTGTGATTCCTTGAGAGTGATCAGTCTGAGATCCTGGATCGAGAGCCTCTCTATAGATTGTGAGAGATAATAAGAGATATAATGGCTATCAATCATCAAAAGTGTATTCCTCTATTCTTGTAATTATAATGTGTTTGTGAATTAACTGTAATTTCCTCCTGGCCTTCGAATAATTTACACGCGATAAATGAAATACTATGAATATTGAACTGAGTCATAAATATTAATATTATTATCACTTTCTTGTAATACATTAAATATATTACATGATAATAAATGAGTCATAAACATGTCCCTTCGTTCCCAAAAAATATAATTGAACCTTGAATATAGTAAACTAATATTCATTCAATTAACATTTCCATGTATTTACATTAAGCCTTGTAAATACATTTAATAAATAAATTCAATACTCGTTATTCATAACTAGAATAATATGAATTTATTTATTTCATTGGTGATCGTATCTCCAAGGAAAAATCCTAGACCCTAGTTGTGGGACCCACCATGTCCAAAACTCTTATTGAACTGAATAAGGAAGATTCCCGAATACGCTATTGTGAGTGAACCTCTAGGACCTTATCTTGATAGCAGTTAATACTATTCACCGACCAAGAGTAGGATTTAGTAATCCATCATGTCCCATAAATAGATAAGGGTTTTCACAATAGTGATAACCAACTTACTAACATGTACTATGCAATATAATCTCTTTGTCATTAAAAATATCATAAAGTAGGATGCACATTCATGTCATAAACCTTTTCTTACTTTATTATTTTTTGATATAACTGGACATATTTACCCACGACTACTATGTCTATGGTCTTATGAAGGCACTACCATCCTAATCAATGTGGATCGAGATATATAAATTACTTAATAGGGAAGTGACAAATCCTTTCTTGTCCATTCAACAAATATCATGCCACCAATGACACACCCAACACAAACTACCTCTCCATGATTTCATTATCATGTTTTTCATCTTGCATCAATGTACGTGATCAAATGAAACACATTTGAAATGATATCAATTCAGGTGAACATTACATATTTCCATAGATAGAAACATCCAATGACACCCAAAAACATGGAATTCCTATTGACGGGTCTGTCCTCATGACCTCACTATTAGAAATCACAAAGTGAAAACTTCATGAGAAGATGTCTCAATGATTATGAGCCTCCATCACCTAATAATCTAACATCTACTATGTCCAGTCAGTAAGATGGATATAGAAAATAGGACCCATGTTTAAGATTAATGTAATAGTATCTCAAGGTTCTCATTATAGTTTGTGATCTGATATAACCTTTTGATACAATAATTAATCTATGGACATTACCATTAAATAATGGAAGCAGAAAAGTATACACTCTAATGGTAAGAATACATCATGTATAACTAATTGTATACATGATATGGTAATCAAAAGTACTAAATAGTTGAGTCTAGGGAACCCACTATTTCAACACTCCAAATTTCACTAGATCCAACTTTCTAACCAATGTTGTTAGCACTCGCATGATTAAAATCATGTTTCTATTGAGTCACGACTTTAACTGCTGGACCTGCCACAATTCTGTCGCCTGACAATTCTGCTTTTCCATCCTCACCTCCTTGAGTCATGCTTATCAAGACATGGTATCCCTTAGTATATTCCTTTTGTCTAGTGTCAAAACATGACATATTATCTAGTAATAATATCATAATTTACATTATTATAATATTTTAATAACTTGGTGCAATTCCAAGAACTATAACAAATCGTTGCATATAACTACTTCTTAGCTGCCTCAGAAGCTGCAACATAAACAATACTTGTAGGTATGGATACCACTAGATTATATGAATTTTTATTGCTCATAATATTATCATAACTTCAATATAAGATCAAATTGATCTATATAAGGGTAGTTTGTGTCCCCTGAAAACTAGCATCCTTTATTCTCCACTAACCAGGTACATATATTTTATACTTTACAAAGAACAATCAGGTTGTTCTGACTGCATAACTTTAAATACTCCTAGATATAAATGATATATGCCTACAATTTAGTATATCATGACAATAAAAATTCTTGCACATATCATGGAATACGTGATTGATCCATCGATTCGACATATTGATTTCAAATCACCACGATAATCTCCTTCCTTCTCCTTAACATGCCAACCTAGATAGATTCATTCCATGTGACATTGGTAACTATTATAGTAATGAATTCTTCCAAATTGTATTATTCAATACCATGTCACTATATGTCCAATTTACTAAGTCCAAGCAACCTTTAGATCTACCTCAGTAGATCGTGTTCCCTAAAACTTAGGTTTCTACTTTAAGTCAATCACTGGAGAATAGATTTTGTCCTGATCTTAACTAACTATAAGACAAATATTCATTTTACATATGTTTCTAAACATATTTTACATTGAAAACATTTGGCGCTCCCACTAACCTCTAGTAGATATGTGAAAAATATTCATTCCAAATGAATATTCTATGATCTTATTGTTTAATTTAATCCTAAATTGGATCTCAGTAACTTGAAACTTTTATTGGCATTATGTGATGTGACCATACTATCCTAGTTTTTTTGTATATACACCTTCCATGATTGATGATCATGACATCCAATTCCTAGTAATATGATATTATAAATTAGAAACAACAAGTAAAATTCTAACAGATTTAGGCATAACGGATTTGTATAAACAATTGAGCTTTATTGGTACTACTCTTGTACCATCCATTTATCTTCACACTTGAATACCCACCACAGTATTCATAATAATAATCCCCTTTTAATTTTTATACGTGATATCCATTATTGAATTTTAATTTGTCTTTTAATCTCAACTAATTTCCATACACTACTTACTTGTAGGAAATATTTTTCACAATGAATAATTGACCACCAGTCGTGGTGAATATAAAAATCAACACCATGGTTTAATCCTAACTATGCATATAAGGACCCACCCTTAAACATTGAATAATCTTGATTTATGTTAATAATTCCCATTGAGGATCTTTTCAGGTTTAGAGTTTTAGATAATTAGGCCATAACTATTACATTACATCTCAAAAGTTACAAAGATGGCACTTCTACTAAGTTTCCATTTTTTTCAAAAAATAAAATCTCTTGAAAAAAAGAGTCATGTCTAGTTCTAAGTTTTAGATATCATTACTTTTCCTTGACCCTATTCTTCTTTAAGTCCTGTGAAAAACATTTTGAAACTTGGGATGAGAATAAAAAGGTCAGCAAGCGTTATAAAACAAAGAATGAAAACATTAGTTCATCATTACATACATAACATAAGATCTTTAACATACCTCATGAAATCATAAGATTTATGAATAACACATATAAAACATAAATCATAAAGTTAACTTGTGGCATCCATATCATACCTACATTGTAGCTATCACAGCTACGTAGGGAGTTACATTTGGAATACCCATCACAGTATATTTTCTCTAAATATCTTAGGAGAAACATTCACGTTTACCTCGGTCAAGTTACCCAATGAATTGGAGAGCTATATCAGGCTCACCCACCCTAGTTTATCATGGAACCACCCATATATGTAAACAATTCCCAAGATCCATAAAATAATCCTAACACATGATGTAAGCATAAAGTAAAGATTACATTCCCACATTCCAATCACAATATATCATTTCAAGATACCGAACAAGATATTGAAATAATAAATCCATTCTCAAAACCATTTTCAATACCAAATACATAAAAGAGTATATGTTATTTATTTCCCTTTTAAAAACATTATGGATTGTTAAGGAAGTCAAAGATCAAATAATACTCGCAGTGGTGGATAGGTCGTTGTCACCACGTACGTTAAAAACAAACATTCTATTTTTTATTGTTTAGTAAAATTCATCATAGAAAAAGATTCCCTTTGAATGAAATGAAAATTCAAAGGTGTTTATATAGAATATAAATTAAAGTCGTGTATTAAAACAAAATATGCCTCAATGAAAGGAGATTGAGACGAAGTCCCTTACCTCATGTCTAATTTAACCCGATTCGTTCTTTAATCTCCTGAATAATAAACTAAAGTTAATTTATACTTTCTTAAGAAAAATTTTCATGTTTTTTAATCCTTTTATATCACTTATTACCATGTAATAAACATTATGTAATCATTTAAGTTAATAATGGTCGTTTTGTCGATATTTGGTATTTGATTCAAAAATAAACATCTTATAATTACAAGTTGTCCATGTGGTTGAGATTACATTATCTATAGAATTATATTAATGATTTAGATACCATATATAGCTTATATATCCAGTATATATATGTATTTATAATAGTACATAACTTTTGGAGGTATGAAATGAAATGCACTGTTCATGGAGACAGTAGGTCGTAAATACGCATAAACCATACTTTCATTTTCTATTTCATATTCAATTGAATTAAAAAATAATGATATAAAGGTATATTATATTTACTATATAATATGATATATAATATAATTAACTCCATCCTTTATACGTCCCACATAAGGAATTAACGAGTCATATCACTTTGAGGGGGTGGTAGTCAGCACTTCCTCAAATGAAATTATTGCGTTTTCCCATAATGGAAACCATAAAGGTATGATATAAATTGAAAATATAGATGAATAAAGAAAATAATATATATCATATATAAACATAGTTCCATAATAATGGCCACCATGAGAGGCGATAGGAAATAATTGAACAATCATCATTTTGTGAGGCATTAGTTATCCATCCACAGAAATAGTATGTTATTTACCCATTAGATGGAGGTGTGTGTAAGTGTAGTTCAAATAATTCTCATAAAAACAACCTATTATATTTAGGATACTAGTTTTTTTATAAAATAAAGGAATAAAAAGATTTTATGGGGTTAGATAAGTAAAATAAAACAAAATAAAACAAAATAATTTAAGAGAAACTGTTACCTTTAATTCGGGTAACTCTTTTTGTTTTGAACCAAAAGAACTTCTTGAAGTGCATTATGCCTAAGGTAAGGCTTCTAGGTGTAATAGAGATATTTAGGGAGATTAATTGGGTAGAGTTTGGACAAGTAAAAAAGGCTTGAGAGGTGTGAGGAATTAGATAGAAGTGAGGGCTTTTTATAAGGGGGAGGAGGGGCTCTTTAGGATAGTTTAAAATAATTATTTTATTATAAACATATATTCGGTTTCAAAAGGTCCAAAAATCATTAAAGAAAAATATAATATGACTCATGGTCTAAATAAAATAATCCAATAATAATTGGATAGGTTCTGGATATTGTTTTAATCATTACAATCTTATTTATTTAAATAGTTTATTAATGAGGTAAACACTACATCATTATTGTGTCATAAATAATTTTAATTATTTGATGTCTAAAAATTATAAAAAAATACCATGATGTAGGAAATATTTTTATATTCCCAAATAATATTTATAGTCTAAATGATAACTTATATAACCCTGTGTAAAAATTAATTTACTAAAAGATATTTGTTTATGTCATTTTTGCCTTTACTTTAAGTTAATTAAAATATAGTGCCATTATCACTCATAAGTGGCTCCATGGGGTCCCAAAATCAACCAAAGGATGATCCTGGTTGGAAATTACTCATACAATAAGGTTAGGAGAAGTGTTACGGTAATTTTTTATTATTATAATATTCTTTTTACCTTGAATTGCCCTATTTACCTTTAATCGCGATAAATAAAAGTCAAAAGTTATTATTCACCAAAAATTATTTTCATCTTATTGAATAAAATTTTACTTATTAATAAAAACCATGTATGTTAGATTTTTGAAATTCAATTCAAAGAAGTGGTAAATTTTCATTTAAATGAAAAAGTTAGATTTTTAACTACTACTTAGTGGTTTCACTATTCATCAAAAATTGATGTTTTTTAGAAAAATACCAAAAATTCAGCCTAAGATATATTTGATATTCCAAATTCAAAAATGATGTGTGTTTTACCAAATTCAGAACATATAAGTTAGATTAATTAATTTAAAATTAAAACCCGTTGTTAAAACAAAAAGTGTGTTTTTAAGAAATATTAACTATCAAAAGATTGACACTTGTTTATGTCCAATTTCAAAGTGAAATTAATTCCATTGACCAACATTGGATTAAATGGTAAAAATAAAATCTAATTAAACTTTAAAACCAATTAAAAAAGTTAATAAAACAATATAAATAAATTTTATTAAAATGCACTTTTGAATTAAAATACAAAAAAATCACTATTCATTAAAAAATGAACTTTATCAAAAAAAACCAAAAATTTACCCAAAGTTAATTTTGATGTCTTAATTCTAAAGAAGGATTTTATTTTGTCAAATATAACATATAAAAGTGACAAAAACTAGATTTAAAAAGGGTTCGCCATCAAAAGGCCGTAAATCGACCTTTTGAAGAATATTAGAGTATTTTGTACTAAAAATTGGATTCATTCACATTTTAAGCCTCCAAATTTTATTGAGTAAATGTAAAAAAATTTACAAACATGTATAGTAATATTGTAGTTAGTTATTTTCATTTCTGCCAATACAACGACTATGCGTTAACTACCATTTAAAATAATATTATATTATTATTAGTGTACAATGTAAGATTTCAAAGAAACCCGTTGTTGTATATCAGGTACGCCATCGAACATAGAAACCCCTTTAAAGTAAAATTAATATTTAATTCAAAAAATATTAATAAAAATGAAAATTTATTATTTCTTTATTTACCTGGGATGTAACATCCTTCCCCCTATTGGAAATTGTGTCTTCTCAATTTTATTCACTTATAAAATAAATAGGGGTATTTATCCCTCATATCATTTTCAGAATACCACATTTCCTATTCAATCATATGGGTTTTCAGAAAAAACCCTTACCTTTTGAATTACCTTATTCCGCAACACTTGTTCTCTACAGTCAAGAATCTATACTGGTTGTTCCTCAGAAGAGAGATTCTCTTCCAACTGAACTATCTCTGGGCTTAAAAAATGAGATGGATCTAGCATATACTTTCTCAACATCAAAACATGAAAAACATTGTGTGCCTAGGATAAACATGGAGGTAAAGCCACTTTGTATGCAACTGATCCAAATTTCTCCAGGATTTCATAGGTTCCAATAAACCTTGGACTCAACTTTACCTTCTTACTAAAACGCATCACACTTTTCCATGGAGAAACTTTGAGAAAAACATGATCACCAACCTCGAAAGAAAGATCCTTCCTCCGGTTATCAGCATAACTTTTCTATCTACTCGGAGCTGTTCTCATGTGCTTCTGAATCAACTGAACATTTTCTACCATCTCTTCTACCAAGTCTGGTCCCATGAGTTTCATTTCACCTACTTCAACCCAAAAAAATGGTGTTTTACAACGCTTTCCATATAATGACTCAAATAGAGCCATCTGTATACTGGAATAAAACTGTTATTATAAGAAAATTAAACCAAAGAAGTATGTTGGTCCCAACTTCCCTGGTAATCTAGTAAACGAGCACATAGCATATCCTCCAAGGTCTGAATTGTTCGTTCTGACTTCCCATATGATTGAGGATGAAAAGTTGTACTAAAATTTAATTCAGTACCAAACAACTTCTGAAGGCCATTCCAAAAGTTAGAAGTAAACCTGGGGTCACGGTCAGATACAATGGAAAGGGAACACCATGTAACCTTAATATATCTTTAACATACAACTGAGATAGTTGATCTAGAGACAAAGTATCTCTAATAGGAAGGAAATGAGCAGATTTAGTCAGTCAATCAACAATAACCTAGATTGAATTCTTACCTCAAGATGTTTTTGGTAATCCCATAATGAAGTCCATGGATATATTTTCCCATTTCCACTATGGAACCGGTAAAGACTGAAGCATCCCTTTCGGTAACTTCTTCTCGGCTTTAACCTGCTGACAAGTCAAACACTTCACAGTAAAATTAGCAATATCTCTTTTCATTCCATCCCACTGGTAATACTCCTGAAAATATCTATACATCTTAGTACTGTCAGGATGAACTAAAAATAGAGAACTATAAGCTTCACATAATAACTCATTCTTCAACTGTGAATCACAAGGCAAGCATAATATTTTCCCAAACCTCAAAACACAATCATTATTGGTGTTAAAATCAGGAAAATTACCCTTCTAAACCAACTCTACCCTTTTCTGTAACTCACTGTCTTCTTTCTACGCTTGCTTTATTCTGTTGGATAGTGATGATCTCACTAACACCTAAAACAAAAAAGAAGAATTTTCTACACCAATAACATCTATGCCAAAGTTCATCAAATAAAAAACCAAAGGATCTAGTTCCAAACGTAGCATTTTTAATGAAGCGTTAATTTTTTGACTCAAAGCATTAGCCACTTTATTTTATTTTCCCAGATAGTAATGGATCATGCAATCATAATATTTGATTAATTACCGTCATCTCCTCTATCTTATGTTCAATTATTTTTGAGTGAATATATACTTTAAAATTTTGTGGTCAGTATATATTTCACATTTTACTCCATACAAATGATGCCTCAAAATTTTTAATGAAAAAACAACAGCATCTAATACCAAATCACGTGTAGGGTAATTTAACTCACGAGGTTTCAACTAACGTGAATCATAAGAAATTACCTGATCATTCTGCATAAGTACAAAACCTAGTCCTTTCAACGAAGCATCACTTTAAATAACAAACTCACCATTTCAAGAAGGTAGTTCCAAAACTGGAGCATTCACCAGTCTTCTTTTCAATTCATAAAAACAATCATCACATTCTTTTGTCCAAAATTAACATAACACCTTTTCAAGTAAACTTGGTTAGTGGGCTAGATAACCGTGAAAAATTCACAAAAAAACCTCATGTAATAACCTTCCAAACCCAGAAAAATATGGATCTCGGTTATATTTTTGGGTCTTGTCCATTCTTCAACAACTTTTGTTTTAGCAGGATCAACAGTTATGCCATTTTTTGAAATATTGTGACCAAGGAAAGAAATTTGTTGTAACCAAAACTCAAACTTTCTAAATTTCCAAGACAATTTCTTTTCTTTTAAGGTTTTCAAGACAACACTTAAATGGCTTTCATGTTCCTATTTTCATTTAGAATAAACCAAAATATCATCAGTGAACACAACCAAAAACTTATCAAAGAACTCACAAAAAATTCTATTCATAAGATCGATGAATACAGTAGGTGAATTGGTTAAACCAAAAGGCATAACTAAAAAATCATAATGGTCATATCTAGTAAGAAACGTGGTCTTTGGGATGTCTTCTTCCTTTACTTTCAATTCATGGTACCCCGACCTCAAATCAATATTTGAAAAATATGGAGATCCCTAGAGCTGATCAAACAAATCATCGATATGAGGCAAAGGATACTTGTTCTTAACATTGATGTTATTCAATTATCTAGAATCAATGCAAAGTCTCATTGAACTATCTTTATTTTTAACAAAAAAGATAGGAGAACCCCATGGTGATGTGATAGGTCGAATGAAACATTTATCTAATAACTCCTGTAATTGCTTCATTAACTCTAAAAGTTCAATATGAGCCATTCGATAAGGGGGTATAATACCAGGAAACTCATCAGGAAAAACATCAAAGTACTCATTTACCACTGGAACATCATTAATCTGAATAGTTCCTTTAGTTTCAACAATATGTGCAAGGTAACATTCATTTCCATCTTTTACTAGTTTCTCAGCTTCCTGATATGTAATCAAAAGTAAGGGTTCATTCTTGTACACAAACAGAAAATAATTCTGAAATGAAACCTCTTTAGCTCTACATTCAATCTTAGCATGATAAACAGAAATCCAATCAATACCAAAAATAACATCAAACTCTAATAGAGGCAAAACAATAATTTTTTTAGGTAGATTTTTTATGCACACAAGGACAAGAAGGTTATTATAATTTCTTTTTGTCTCAACATTTCCTCCAGGTGTTTTTACCATAATTTTAGGATTCATATCTTGAGAGGGAATTCCCAATTTACTAGAAAACCTCTCAGAAATGAAAGAGTGTGTATACCCTGAATCAAACAACACATTGGCATAATCTGAACAAAAAAACAGTATACCTTATACTACATCATTTGATGGCCCAAAATCTTCTGAAGTAGTTATAAAGGATTTCACCACCCCTTTCTACTTTTATTCTAGCTTCTTCCCCTCAATTGAGTTCTTAGTAGGACACTCATTTGCATAATGACCCATTTAATTTCACTTAAAACATTTTACTGACTATAAATCAGATTTTGTCTTACCATTACCCTGATCTTTTTCAGTGCAATTACGAGCCTTATGTCCCATTTTAACACATCAGTAGCACTTACCAGAATTTAAAATACATTCCCCAACATGCTTTTTACCACAATTTTTAAAAACTATAAACTTAAGTTTCTTACCATCAGACTTTTTTGAAGAGTTCTTCCCTTTATCCTTCCACCTCGACCTCTTATTTTGTTGTTTTTCAAAGAACACCTGATCATCGACAAACTCCATTTCCACCTTCTCCACACATCAAACAAGTTTTTCTTAACTTTTGGACAGATTAAATGCTAAAGACCTTCAATAATTTGTCTTTAATCCTGAGTAAAAATGATTGATTTTACTATTAAAATCTCATATGAAATTTGGATCATACCTTGCTAGTCGAGTGAATTTTGCTTCATAAGCAGCCACTGAGTCATCATCCTGCCTCAATTCCAGGAATTTCTTTTCCATCCTAAGATGAACCACCTTAGGAAAATAATTATCAATAAACATACCTTTGAATTCATCCCAATGAAGATCATCAATCTCCTCACTATCCCTGATATTTTTCACCATCAACCACCACTAATCAGCTTCACCTTCAAAACGGTAAATAGCGAGAATAACCTTTTGATCTTTTGAACACCCCATGACATCAAAAATCTTGTCCAGTGCTTTAATCCTCCCTTTAGATAACACATGGTCAGATGATCCTCGGAATGATGGAGGATGTTGCTTCATGAAATACTCCACTATTGACATGTTCCTTTGTGGTTGATCTGGCTGATCTTGTGCATGGATACCACCACCATTTATATCCTGAGTCATATGCTCCATCACTACAACAAACTATTCAGTTCCAATTCCGACAATCTTAGGTTTCTGATTTGGAAGGTTGTCTTCCTCCTGATGTCGTCCCAACATTTCTACCATGTTTCCTCTATGGAAAACCATTCTAAACACAGAAATATCTTAGGCGAAGCAACATGGTAATCTTTAAATTCTATATCATTAACATAAATTAATTTATGGATATTAATTTAACAATACCATAACTCCTAAAGTTATCTAAACCATCCTATGATACCAACTATAAAGACTCGGCCTTAAACATTGCATAATCTTGAATTAAGTTAATAATTCACATTGAGTATCTTTTCAGGATTAGAGTTTTATAGAATTAGGAAATAACTATTAAATTACATCTCAAAAGTTACAAAGTAGAAAATTATACTCTGTTTCCATTTTTTTCAAAAAATAAAATCTCTTGAAAAAAAGAGTCATGTCTAGTTCTAAGTTTTAGATGGACTTTTCCTTGATCCCATCCTTGACCCTATTCTTCTTTAAGTCCTGTGAAAAACATTTCAAAACTTGGTTTGATCATAAAAAGTTTAGTAAGGGTTATAAAACAAAGAATAAATACATTAGTTCATCATTACATACATAACATAAGCTCTTTAACATACCTCATGAAATCATAAGATTTGTGAATAACACATAGAAAACATAAATCATAAAGGTAACTTTTGGAATCCATATCATACTTACATTTTAGCTATCATAGCTACATAGGGAGTTACATTTGGAATACTCATCACAATATATTCCCTAAATCTCTTAGGAGAAACATTCATGTTTACCTCTGTCATGTTACCCAATGCATTGGAGAGCTATCTCAGGCTCACCCACCCTAGGTTTATCACAGAACCACCCATATACATAAACAATTCCCAAGATCCATGAAATAATCATAAAACATAACATCGGCATATATTAAAGATAACATTCCCACACTGCAATCACAATATATATTTTCAAGATATCAAACAAGATATTGAAATAATAAATCCATTCTCAAAACCATTTTCAATACCAAATATGTAAAAGAGTATATGGTATTTATTTTCCTTTTAAAAACATTATGGCTTGTTAAGGAATCCAAAGATCAAATAATACTTATGGCAGTTGAAAGGTCGTTATCACCACATAAGTTAAAAACTAACATTCTCTTTTTGTCGTTTAGTAAAATGCCTTTTAGAAAAATATTCCCTTTGAATGAAATGGAAATTAAAAGGTGTTCATATAGAATATAGAAGAAAATCATGTATTAAAACAAAATATGCCTCAATTTAAAGAGATTGAGACAAAATCCCTTACCTCGTGTCCGACTTGACCCGATTCATTCTTTAATCTCCTGAATAATAAACTAAAGTTAATTTATACTTTCTTAAGAACCTTTTTCATGTTTATTATTCCTTTTATATCACTTATTACTATGTTATAAACATTATGTAATCATTTATGTTAATAATGGTCGTTTTGTCGTTATTTGGTACTTGATTCAAAAATAAACATCTTATAATTACATGTTGTCCATGTGGTCGAGATTCCATTATCTCCAGAATTATATTAATGATTTAGATACCATATATAGCTCATATATCCAGTATATATATGTATTTATAACAGTATATAACTTTTGGAGGTAAGAAATGAAATACACCGTTCATGGAGACAGTAGGTTGTACGTACGCATGAACGCTACTTTCATTTTCTATTTCGTATTTAATGGAATGAAAACATAATTATATAAAGGCATATTATAATTTAATTATAATATCATATATAATATCATTAACTCCATATTTTATACGTCTCACATAAAGAATTAATGAGTCATATCACTTTGAGGGGGCGGTAGTCCGCACTTCCTCAAATGAAATTATCGTGTTTACCCAAAACGGAAACCATAAAGGTATGATATATATGAGAAATACATAAGCATAAAGAAAACATAAAAATAATATTTATCATATATAAATATAGTTACATCATAATGGCCACCATGAGAGGTGGTATGAGATAATTGAACAATCATCGTTTCGTGAAGCATTACTTTTCCATCCACAGAAACAGTGTGTTCTTTACCCATTAGATGGAGGTGTGTGTAAGTGTATTTAGAATACTTATCATAAAAAACCTATTATATTGTGGATAATAGTGTTGTTATAAAATAAAGGAATAAAAATAGTTTATTTTGTTGGAGAAGTAAAATAAAACAAAATAAAACAAAAGAATTTAACAGAAAATGTTACCTTTAATTCGAGTAACTTCATTTGGTTTGAACCAAAAGGACTTATTCAAGTGACTTATGCCTAAGTTAAGGCTTATAAGTTGAAGAGAGGGATTTATGGAGATTAATAGGGTAGATTTTGGATGAGAAAAAAGGCTTTATAGGTGTGAGTAATTGGTTAGAAGTGATGGATTTTTATAAAGGGGAGGAGGGGCTCTTTAGGAATGTTTGAAACAATTATTTTATTATAAAATTATATTCTGTTTAAAAAGGTCCAAAAATCACTAAAGTCGAAGATAATTTGACTCATGGTCGAAATAAAATCATCCAATAAGAATTGGAGAGGTTTTGGATATTGTTTTAATCATTACAATCCTATTTATTTAAATCATTTATTAATGAGGTAAACACTGCATCATTATTGTGTCATAAATAATTTTAATTATTTGATGTCTAAATTTTTTTAAAAAAATACCATGACGTAGGAAATTGTTTTATATTACCAAATAATATTTATAGTTTAAAATATAACTTATATAACCATGTGTAAAAATTAATTTACTAAAAGTTATTTTTTTATTAGATTTTTGCCTTTACTTTAAGTTAATTAAAATAATGTGTCATTATCACTCATAAGTGGCCCCATGGGGTCCCAAAATAGACCCCCAAGGATCCCCATGGTTGGGAATGACTCATAAATTAAGGTTAGGGAAAGTTTTGAGGTAATTTGGTATTATTATAATATTCTTTTTACCTTGAATTACCCTATTTACCTTTAACCGCGGTAAATAAAAGTCAAAAGTTATTATTCACCAAAAATTATTTTCATCTTATTGAATCAAATTTTACTTACTAATAACAACCATGTATGTCTTATTTTCAAAATTCAATTCACAGAAGTGGTAAGTTTTCATTTAAATGAAAAATTTAGATTTTTAACTACTACTTAGTGGTTTTACTATTCATCAAAAATTGATGTTTTTCAGAAAAATACCAAAAATTAAGCCTAAGATATATTTGATATTCCGAATTCAAAAATAATGTGTGTTTTACCAAATTCAGAACATATAAGTTGGATTAATCAATTTAAAATTAAGTTCCGTTGTCAAAACAAAAAAGCGTGTTTGTAAGGAATATTAACTATCAAAAGATTGACATTTGTTTATGTCAAATTTCAAAGTGAAATTAATTCCAATGACCAACATTGGATTAAATGGTAAAAATAAAATCTAATTATAATTTAAAACTAATTTAAAATATAATCTAACCATATAAATAAATTAGATTAAAATGCACTTTTGAATTAAAATACAATATTTTTCACTATTCATTAAAAAAATGAACTTTATCTTAAAAATATCAAAAAATTTCCCCACTTAAATTTTGATATCTTGATTATAAAAAATGATTTTATTTTTTCAAATAACATATAAAAGTGACAAAAACTAGATTTAAAAAAGGGTTCTCCATAAATACACGTTAAATTGACCTTTTGAAGAATATTAGAGTATTTTGTGCTTAAAATTGGATTCATTCACATTTTAAGCCTCTAAATATTATTTATTAAATGTAAAAACTTTTAACAAACATGTATAATCATATTGTAGTTAGTTTTGTTCATTCCCGCCAATACAACAGTTATGCGTTAACTACCATTTAATATAATATTATATTATTATTAGTGTGCAACGCAAGATTTCAAAGAAACCCGTTATTGCGTATCGGGTACGCCATCGAACATAGAATCACCTATAAAATAAAATTAATATTTAATTCACAAAATATTAATAAAAATGAAAATTTATTATTTCTTTATTTACATGCGATGTTACAATGCAGTATGTGTCTTTGGAACATACTTTGTTCAATATGCTCTTGTGAAACTAGTTCATATCCCAACTACATGTGCATCTCTAGCATTGACTTAAACCAAGTCAATATGTCTCCCTCTATCTCTAAAGTGATGCTCACCCTTATATAGAAATGTATTCTATCACTTGTGTAATGACACGTGTTTTAAACCAGGATAAAAAGTGGGGGAAATTGAACTTTTTCAATTTCTGAGCGTGTCGAATCTAAGACCAGGATTTGTAACTAAAGATGGCTGGTTTTTAAGCGACAACAGAAGTTGCATGGTTGGTGCATGGTTTCCCAAACCGTGTGGGCCAAACCGTGCGACTTAAAATAGGGAGGCAGAGGAGTCCTCACGGCCTGCGCACGGTTTCCCCAAACCGTGCGACTAGCCCCTGCGAGGTTCCTGGGGTGTCTAGTAGAGGTTGCATGGTTTTCGCACGGTTTGGAAAACCGTGTAGATCAAATCATGCGCAGCCCTCATTTTGGGTTTTTAGATGTTTTAAAATTAAATTAATAATAAAAAGAAATTAAAAAGAAAACCTAAAATCTAATAAACTCTCCCTCATCTTTTCTCTCAGCTAGAACCCACATGAACCCCTCCCCCTTGGAGCCCCCCACCTCGTGCGAGTCCTCCCTCAGCCACACCTCCTTCCTCCTCCATTCTTGGTGATTCCTCCTTCGAATCTCTGCGGTAAGCCTCCTCCTTCCTTCCTCCTCCCTTCTTTTCTGATTTTAGGGCTCCTCCTTGCCCTAATTTCGTTTGGCCAAGCACCCCTATGTTTAGGGTTTAGTTGATTTCTGTTTCTTTCTTGTTCCGTTTGTTCCAAGGTTGTGCAGAAGTTCCCCCAATGCCTTTTTGGTGTGCGTACGACATTCACTGCCGAAGGTGAGGCAGATTGCGGTGATTTCGATTCTTCGGTTTGATTCTGAGGCATAGGTCATATGTGAAATCACATATGCCTCGTGGGGGAGTAGTAGTGGATCTTAGTTAGAAAGCGCCAAGAGCCGGAGTGGAAGAATGGATCCACCTTGAGGTAGGGTCCCTCCCCTTTCCCTGTAATTTAAAGTAAAGTAGTAAAGAGTTTATTATTGCACTACCTTAGCATTTTAATTATGCAAGTTTAGTTCCGATTAAATGATTTCGTACAAATCGTGTGAACTGCAGGAAAAAAGATAAAAGAGGTTCTTTGGTCACTAAACTAATGATTTAATGATAAAACCCCTCGATCAGAGGTGCGCTTTATTCAAGATAAAGAGTAGGAATTAGACATCTATGTTTTCCTGATTTGCCTTGCCTTTGTGATAATTACTAAATGGAATGTTTGGATGCTTGTTTCTTTTTTGTTGAATTTTCCCAAGTGGGAAAATGTTATGTTTTCCATAACACCTCACTTTGCACTTGAACCCTAGGAATGTAATTTCAATGCCTTAATAAGTTGATTGGTTGGGTTGAGATAAACGGAATAGTTAGAATGACTTAGAAGAGATAATGATGACCTTTAACTGAAATGGCTAAGACACTTGAACCATAAATCAGCTTTCCATGCGTAGGAAAATTGAGTGAGATGACATGTGTGTGACAGTTGGCATATAATTAATAGTTATTTGAAATGGGTTGGTGTATAGTCAATGACTTACATGATAAGTCTCTACCCCATGGGTTGTGTTGGAAGTGACCAAGCCCTTGTCGGTGTCCCAATTGAAATGAATAAGATGTATTGCCTTATACATTCTAATGTAATTTTGATAATGATTATGAGTGATTATGGGTGATTGTAAATTTGATGTGTTTACTTGAAATGCATAAGAGGTACTGCCTTATGCATTGTGATATAAAACTGATGGTGAATTTGTATGTCTATGAATGGGAGGAATTCATACCTCATGCTATCTTATGTGTATGTTTCTAGATGGGAGGCATGCATACCCCATACCAGCTTATTTTGAGTATGGGTGGGAGGCATGTTATCCCACTCCAGATGTGATCTCTATATGTGTATAGAAGGGATGTATTCTTACCTCTTTCCAGTTGACTTATAGGGATGAGAGGCATTCTTACCTCATGCCCGCTAATCTCGATTGATGGAAGGGAGGCATTCTTACCCCTTTCCAGCTAACTTATAGGAACGAGAGTCATTCTTACCTAGTGCCCACTAATCTCAATTAATGGGTGGGAGGCATTCTTACCCCACGCCATCTATAATATAAATGCTTATATATATATATATATATATATATATAGTGACATGATCAGGTTACTTTACCAGCAACGACCCGAAGCTGGTATAACCGTCAGGTGTCCCTTGGGAACCTGGACGGGTGTTATTTACTTAAGTAATTTTGCTTAATTATTTCTCCATACCTAATCATTATTTAATTGTATTACACTATCTGGATTGGGTTTGACACCGGTGGTGACGACCTATGGAGATTTATATATCACACCCTAATCGGGTCGCCATTGCACTGGGGTACCCGAGTAGACCTTCTTGCTTGCAAAACATAGGATGTGTGTTGTGTTGTTCGTACCTGAGGAGTTAGGAGCAGAGGACCAAGCGGGAGCTTGGGATGCTCAAGATATCGCATGTCAGGCCTTGCTGTCTTTTCTTTATTCTTTTGAAATCTAATGTATGCATGTTGTATTGTTTCTTGTTTTCACCTTGTATCACTCATCATCCCTATATCATATAAACTGGCTTTGGCCACCTTTTATGAAATGGATATTAATTATCTTTCACTGCTGTCTTTCAATTGTTGACTGATTCTGCTATTGATTATTAATGACTCTGATAATACCATTGTGTTACTTTGATATGAGGGTATAGTCTCCCCACTATCACCTCCTGAGACCCTCGCTGGTATTCGACAGCCTCTGGCGTATGGGGAGACATGCTTGAGGCCATGTGACCTATTGGTCGGCCACTGGTTCAATGGTAAGCCGGGTCGGGATATTACAAAGTGGTATTAGAGCATTTTCTTTTTTTGGTCTGATTTACTATTTGGCGACGATAGAAAGGGATAGGAAGAACTGGAATTTGGTAATATGTTATTTCTGGGATTGGCCACCCCGTGCATAGGGAAAATCCACATTACCTCGAATGGAATTTTTATTTAAATGATTTTGATTATTACGGTTTATTTTATTTCACCGTTGGGTGACGCACATGATTTATCTTGATATTGTTGATGTAATTGTGGGTTCTATTCCAATTGCATCCTGATGAGATGAGGGTATTCCATCTCATGCATCATATAGGCACCTTGTAAGAAATTGCATACCATGCATTATGCCATGCCATCTGGGATGCATTAGTTGACGCCTTCTATTGTTATAGGTGTTGTGGTAGTTATTATATGCTTATGTGATATAACATGCTTCTGTGTTACTTCTTATGAGAACATGCTTGGCCTGATTAATAAGTAATTGGTTGGTTCTTCTAAATTAAATGATTGCGATTATGATAGGAGCCAATTTTTAGCTATAAGGTGTATGGGCGCCTTATGTCTAGGAAAGGGTAGTCTGCGTTATTGAATCACCATAAAAAGGGATGCTAAAGATTGATTGTAAAATGAATGGAGTTGGTTTTGAAAAAGAAGGACCCAAATTCCAAACTGTAAAGTGTATGGGCGCTTTACAGATTGGTAGGTGGCCACCCTTATGATTGGGTCATTGTTTTGAGCATGTTAACTTCTGATATGTGATTTTTTTGTTTAATGGGATCCAATTTTCAACCCATGGAGTGTATGGGCGCTTCACGAGTTGGGAAATGGCAACCCATAATAGATGTGACGACATGATGTTTTTTGAAATGATTATATATGTAAAAGTTGTTTGATTTTGATATGGAATGTTTTATCTTTTTGGGACCCTTGTAGGTCACCTGAATTGTTTAAAATGATTTTATTATGATAAATTTCTGGAATAAGATGGGATGCCTAATAAGTGTTTAATGGTTAAAAGGGAGTTTGTTGAGACTTGCCTGCTTTTCTTTGAGCTGTTTGTTAAAAATGATCAAGTGCCTTGTGATTTTTGGTTTTGAAAGGTTACTTGAAGTTTTGAATTGAATCTTTTAAAGTGATTAAAATAATGAACGTGATTAAATATAAAGGTCTTGGAAAAGGAACCTATAGTGGTGTCCTCTTTTGAAACCTCATGTGAGGGTAAGTTAAGTCTTTCATGCGAGTTCCTTGAGACGGAACTGTAGGTTTTTTCCATGGGAATTTGTTTTCTTTTGGAAAATGACTTGAATGTTAGGCTTGAGCCCGATGACTTTTGTTGGTGGGACCAAATTCTTGAGTCAATTCTTGTTCTTTGTGAGGGGCTAGCACATGGTAGGTAGTGCCCTTAGAGCTTATGTGCTTGGCTTGTACGGTGAACTTTCTGACGTTGGGTACCGTTCGGGTTCCGTAGTCTCTCATAGGACTTTTGGTTTCCAATGACACCCTTGTTCGGACGGGTGGTCATTCTTCCTTTGATCTTGTTATGGGTTTGAGTATCGGGTAATTCTATGTAGACATACCCCAGTCTTGGTTGGTTGCTTGTTGGTGGTTTGACTCCTTAAGTGATGGAAGTTTTGGTAAGTCGTCATCCATGGGAACGGTCGTCTGAGGTAATACAACGTTCTACTAAATCTATAATGCTGTTGAGTATAGTCTCGGGTCATCTCTGTGGTAGAGTGACCAGAGTGTTTGAGGATCAAGTTATCCCAATACTCGAGGTGATTTTTGGAGGACTCGGGTTTTATGATATGTTGGTCTCGTTGTTATGGCTTCTTCGTATGTTTCGATGTGGTGAACATGGTTTGAAGGGGCAACACACGTTTTTCTAGTCGTGATGAACTAGTTCGCTGATGAGAAGCTGATATTTTCTTCTTATGATGAAACTAGCACTTCCAAGGTGGGAAGCATCATGCCAGATTAGTTAAGTGTGTCCTTATGGGTATAAGGAACAAAACAAGAAGGACCATTTTGGAAATGTTCAAGTAATGCTCGAATGCCTTTGGGTTTTGGTGTTAAGGTGATCGATAGAATTCCTCATGTGGGAAAAGAAATTGTCATCGATTTTAAATCTTGATGTGTCGGTAGGTGAAGCTGAGTCTTTTCTTTATAGTCGACCAGTGTTTGTTCGACCCTTCTTCCTTTACAGTTTTCGAAAAAGGTTAACTGAAATCTATTTAATTCCTTTTAGTGTACTCTTCTACACGACGAGCATGTCCCATGTCTTGCTTTAATCCTAAATGCGCTAAGAGAGCATCGGTCTTACACTGCGTTAAAGTTTTAAAATCTATTGAGCTCGTTTGGTTGTTCCCTTTTGGCGTTGCATGGAAAATGTGTGGTTTTGTTCGTAGTTGATCTTTGAGATGTCACCGGGAGTCGGGTATGAGCTTCGGTGAACGCCCTCGTGGTAAGTGCGAGAAGCCTTGGGAGAAGGTATCGTGGCTCATCTTATAAAATGCCAGCCGTCTAAGCCATGCATCTTCTTGAATAGTCATCCAGGGTGGCTTGACTCTTTCCTTTCTTGGAGTCATCTGGGATTGTTCATGAGCAACCGGCTCGACTTGAGTTTTGAGTTCGATGGGGAATCTACCGGTTGATCTTTTCAAAATCACACTAGGTGCGTCGTTGGAACGCATGGAGCGTGCTTTTGAAAGCCAAGTAAAAAAGGAGAATTTATGTTTTTAGTTTTTATCACTTAACATTAAACATCTAAGGTGGGAAGTACCTTTGATTGGTTTCTTGACAAGACAATGATGTGATCATGTATTTGAGTTGATGGGCTCGGGTGAGAGTCGTCTTTTTGTTTCAGTTGTAAAATGAGTGTTGGCTCGGGTGTTGATGTCTTAAGCGTCGTGTGCTTAAGTGAATGTTCTTTAGTGCGTGGGATGTTGGAAACATAATGCGGTAGCTAGAACAGAGCTTCACAACCCTTGTAGGTCGAGTGAGGTGCGTTGTTACCAAAGGATTCTTGGGGATGAGAAGTTCTAAGGTGGGAAGGTTGTAATGACCTGCATTTTGAACCAGGTTAAAAAGTGGGGGAAATTGAACCTTTTCAATTTATGAGCGTGTCGAATCTAAGATCGGGCTTCAGAACTGAGGATGACTGGTTTCTAAGTGACAAAAGAAGGCACACAATTGGCGCACGGTTTCCTAAACTGTTTAGCCCAAACAGTTCAGCTTAAAATAGGGAGGCAGAGGAGTCCACATAACCTGCACACGGTTTCCCCAAACCATGCAACTAGCCCATGCGGGGTGCCTGGGATGTCTAGTAGAGGCCGCATGTTTTGCGCATGGTTTGGAAAACCGTGCAGGTCAAATCATGTGCGGACCTCCTTTTGGGTTTTTAGATGTTTTAAAATGAAATTAAAAATAAAAATAAATTAAAAATAAAACCAAAATTCTAATAAACTCTCCCTCCTCTTTTCTCTCGGCCATAACCCATATAAACCCCTCCCCCATGGAGCCTCCACCCTCGCATGAGTCCTCCCTCGTTTGCACCTCCTTCCTCCTCTTTTCTTGGTGATTCCTCCTTCTAATATCCTCAGTAAGCCTCCTCCCTCCTTCCTCCTCTATTGTTGGATGATTTTAGGGCTCCTCCTTGCCCTAATTTCGTTCGGCCAAGCAACCCTAGGTTTAGGGTTTGGTTGATTTCGGTTTCTTTCTTTTTTCGCTTGTTCCAAGGTTGTGTAGAAGGTCCCCCGGGACCTTTTTGGTGTGCGTACGACATCCGCCGCCAAAGGCGAGGTGGATTTCTGTGATTTAGATTCGCCAGTTTTATTCTGAGGCATAGGTCGTATGTGAAATCACATATGCCTCGTGGGGGAGCAGCAGCGGCTCTTAGTTAGAAACCGCCAATAGCTGGAGTGGACGGATGGATCCACCTTGAGATAGGGTCCCTCCCCTTGCACTTTAATTTAAAGTAAAGTAGTAAAGAGTTTATTATTTAACTACGTTATCATTTTAATTATGCTAGTTTAGTTCCGATTAAATGTTTCCATGCAAATCATGTGAACTGCAGGAATAAGATAAAAGAGGTTGTTTGGTCACTAAACTAACGATTTAATAATAAAACCCCTCGATCAGAGGTGCGCTATCTTCAAGATAAAGAGTAGGAAGTATACATATATGTTTTCCTTATTTTCCTTACCTTTGTGATAATTACTGAATGGCATGTTTGGTTGCTTGTTTCTTTTTTGTTGAATTTTCCCATGTGGGGAAATGCTATGTTTTCCATAACACCTCACTTTGCACTTGAGCCCTTGGAATGTAATTGCCATGCCTTAATAAGTTGATTGGTTGGTTTGAGATATAAGGAACAGTTAGAATGAATTAGAAGAGATAATGATGACCTTTAACTGAAATGTCTAAGACACTTGAACCATGAATCAATTTTCCATGCATAGGAAAATTGAGTGAGATGACGTGTGTGTGACAATTGGAATATAATGAATAGATCTTTGAAATGGGTTGGCGTATAGTCAATGACTTACATGATAAGTCTCTACCCCATGGGTTTTGTTGGAAGTGACCAAGCCCATGCCGATGTCCCAATTCAAATGCATAAGATGTACTGCCTTATGCATTCTAATGTAATTGTGATAATTATTATGAGTGATTATGGGTGATTGTAAATTTGATGTGTTTACTTGAAATGCATAAGAGGTACTACCTCATGCATTGTGATATGAAACTGATGGAGAATGTGTATGTATATGAATGGGAGGAATTCATACCCCATGCTATCTTCTATGTATGTTTCTGGATGGGAGGCATGTATACCCCAAACCAGCTTATTCTGAGTATGGGTGGGAGGCATGTTACCCAACACCAAATGTGATATCTATACATGTATGGAAGGGATGAATTCTTACCCCTTTCAAGTTGACTTATAGGGACGAGATGCATTCTTACCTCGTGCCCGCTAATCTCGATTGATGGAAGGGAGGCATTCTTACCCCTTGCCAACTGACTTATAGGGATGAGAGGCATTCTTAACTCATGTCCGCTAATCTCGATTAATGGGTGGGAGGAATTCTTAACACACACCATCTATGATATAAATGCTTATATATATATATGTGTGTGTGTGTGTGTGGTGGTGGCATGATCAGGTTACTTTACCAGCAATGAGCCAAAGCTGGTATAACCATCAGCTGTCCCTTGGGAACCTGGACATGTGTTATTTACTTAAGTAATTATGCTTAATTATTTCTCCATACCTGCTCACTATTTAATTATATTACACTGTCTAGATTGGTTTTGACACCGGTGGTGACGATCTACTGAGATTTATATCTCACACTCTACTCGGGCCTCCATTGCACTGGGGTAACCGAGTAGACCTTCTTTCTTGCAGGACATAGGATGTGTGTTGTGTTGTTCGTACCTGAGGAGTTAGGAGCAGAGGACCAGGCGGGATCTTGGGATGCTCAGGAGATCTCCCATCGGGCCTTGTTGTCTTTTCTTTATTCTTTTTCATTGCAATGTAAGCATGTTGTATTGTTTCTTGTTTTCACCTTCTATCATTTATCATCCCTGTATCATATAAACTGGCTTTGGACACCTTTTATGAAATGGATATTAACTATCTTTCACTATTGTCTTTCAATTGTTTACTGCTTCCACTATTGATTATTATTGACTCTAATAATACCTTTTTGTTACATTGATATGAGGGTATAGTCTCCCCACTATCACCTCCCGAGACTCTCAATGCTATTAGGTAGCCTCTGGCATATGGGGAGACACGCTTGAGGACATGTGACCTTCCGGTCCTGCCACCGGTTCGATGGTAAGTCGGGCCAGGACGTTACAATTTGACTACAAATTTATATCTTAGGGATTAATGTAATATCCTAAAAACCATTAGGATAATTATAATAGAATCATAATGTGTTTAAATTGATGCAAGTTTGTTTATATCCTAACAAAAATCTTTTCATCTAAACACATGTTCTTATGGCTTAATGAATGTATGTCATAATAAAACTATTATGATATCCGTTATTCATTATAGTTGTCATATAGTTATGGGATATCACCATTAGTTTCAAAGAACATCATGAAATATAATGGAATTTATTGAAAGTTTTAACATTGATACTACTTACATTATAACTCTGATGTATAATGTGCATTTATGAATTCTTCCACACTATATTTTATTAATCAATGTTAACATATAAGAATTTATCATAGATCATCCTCATTAATATCAATGGCGTGATGTAGGTAAAGTAATGTGTGTTTAGGAATTACTCCATGCTACATTATCATGATCAACGATTGCATAGTCAAGATATTCTTTGGTCGGTCGGCTCGAAGCAGCTCACATCTTCTGACTATGAATATTTCATACTTGACTTTACTATTAATTAATGACTTAATGGAATCTTTTGAAGTATATATATACCTCTAGCTTACCCTTGGAATAGTTCGCACTCTCTTGCTGAACTAATTCTGAAAGCTTTGTTCTATAACTTTATTTCTAAAGGTTTCTTTTTCAAAACTAAATACGTCGATAATACCTATAGTGTTTATCTTTACCGAACCTAAATACAAAACTGGGTATATACTTGATGTCCACTTTTAGTCCCTTGAAAAATAATTATCTTGCCACAACTAGGTATAAAAGTCCTGAATTTATATTCATTATGAATTTCCAAAAATTCAAGTATTACTAAAATATTGGTGGAATATTAATTACCAAAGGCAACATCAATTCCTCAACCTGGAATAATTTCTCCTTATGCCCAAGGACACATGGGATTAATTTTTTGGTTATACTCAATAACAGTTCTACATGAATCTTTCACTTGAAAATCAATAATTCATGTACTTCTCACCACGGGCCTAGGAATCACCAATTCACAGCCACCTGGATAATACACCTGACTTCTAGTAATATTTCTATACTTACTTGGTTACTGTATATCAATAAACGTATGTGATAGTCATATTGTATTGAATACCCAAGAAGTAAAACTAAAAAATTAAATATATGAATATTCATGAAGAAGAAGTGGTAACTTGATTTCTTAATTAAGTTTATTGATTTTAACTTCCATAGTTTTATTTCATAATATGAAATGAAAATAACCAACTTCCAAAACCTCTTTCATTGAAGTAATTTTAGAATGTGCTTATGGTGTTACTTTACGTTGGCCTTTTAGCCTTGTCTTTTAATTTATTCGCCAAAACAATTAAAGATAAAAGTGTCTTTGATATTCTTATTCACTTGGAAAACCTTACCTAAAAGGTAATGAAGCGTTTAATAAATACTTCTTCATTTTTGTAACTTTAAACGAGACTTGAGTAAAGGGGTGAAAATGTTATTTGAATAGTATACATTAAAAAATCATAACCCGCATTTCAGTTTACACAGATCTAGTGTAACCATTACTTATTCATATCATTATGGGTTATGAAATTTTGGTTAATTAATTAAATAATTAAATGTCTCCCACTATTTTATCAAATTCTAGGAACCCTCTATACTAAAATCAAAATACTATATCACTTGATTATTCTATTGGAAAGGATCCTAAAACCTCCCCTCATAGTCTATAGTATATGGCTACACCACTACTTGGAGGTTTCAAGGTGGGATTTTGACTATCCAACCACATTATCTCGCAGTTCCTTGATTTGTTGAGTGAATTCCCATATCCTAAAATCATTACTTGATTTACACAATGATTGCCTCTAAAATGATAGAAAATTTTCTATGGATAATCCTTACTACCACTTTAGTTAAATCAACCCACCACTCTCATAAAAACTCCCTAGTAGTAAGAGGTACCCTCAGCTATGGCATGACTGGCACCCCAAAAACGTGGTTTTGTTCAAATTTTAATGATAGAAGGTTGTTTAGACTTAAAATTTATTCAAGGGTTTTTTTGTTTTAATGTGATGGAAGAAATATTTTTCTATATTATTAGAATATACTATGTGATCGAACTCATAACCAGCCATGCTATTAGTATAAAATTCATTGCGTCACATGTTCATTTTATCTTTCCATGCTTGTTTATTATTTTTATATGATCACACATAAACTAGACATTCACAAAAATAATAAACCATGAAAAAAAATGATGACCTGATCATGAGATGATTTTAATGTTTGATCCATTGAGTGAATAATAGATCAACCTAGACCCTAGGGGATATACCTTGAGTCTCATTTTTTGCTACTCGAGTTGCAGTACCTTCCCATCCAATGAATCCTACTCCTACATGGTGTGTCGCCATAACTCGATGTGAAGTGTATCACTCATCGTATCATGATTATACAAAAATAATCACATGTAGAAGAGGTGAATTAGGGAGTAAACATATAAATCTAAAGTGTATGTGCATTCCCTTATACATATAATGACTCAGAGACGATATGATGATCACAATTTATTAACGAGTAATTACAAACCAGCATGAAATAATTAAATAAATAAAAAAATTAACCAAATATATATTGGATGGTCTAAGACTCATGGACATTAAATATAAATTAACTCACATATTTAAAATAAATGTAGAAATAAATTAAACTTTCATTAAAATAACCATGAGGGCATTTAATTTAATTAAAAATCTTATTCTTATTTTTAATTCCATAATTACATCATTCGGTCCTATTAATTAATTTAATTTTAAAACTAAAAATTAAATCAATTAATTAATTAATATTAAATGAAAAATTAATTTAATTTAATTCAAAAATAAAAAAAATAATATTTAATTACCTTAAATTTCAATCAAAATTAAATTAATTAATTTATGATTATATTATAATTAATCGGGTCCTAAAAACCTTGGGTAGGGCCACTGATGGCCAGGTTGAACCTATCTAGGCCCTTTCTGGATAATCAAACCCTCTACAGGGGTAATCTGGGCTAGGCAGGTGCACCCATGCCCATTCCTGGGTGGGAGGACCCACCCTATCTCATTTTCGGGGTGATCCTGGTCAGTGTAGACTCATACCTCATGGTGGTCCAGCAATCTACTTTACTAGAAGCAACCAAATGTGGATCTTCCTAGTTTAGTGGTCATCAAAGGAGGTCTCATACAAATTTAAAGTCAGTAAATACCCTTTTCCTAGAGGAGATCGCTATCAGAGTGGCGGTGTGAGGTCAAGGGGATCGGTTGCGGGTTGCTTCGATGGCTAGGATAGCTGAACGAGAAGGAGGTCACTGATCTAGGGTGGCCGAAGAGAGTGGCGAGGATGAAATATGGTTCCCTAGTTGATGTGGAATCCCAATGGGGATGATGTTGAAAAAAATTTCTAGAGGGAAAGTCTCTTGTGATGGCGGCCGACCAATTGAGCTAGGCGCGGTGGTGCCTCACAGGTGGACCAATCTAGCCTCATCAGTGGGCGGTCACCATTCTGGAGTGGAAGAGGATTATATGGAGATCAGTTTGGGCTGGAGGCCTGGGTGAATAGCCACTTATGTAGGTGCTCATATCCAGAGTGAGCGGGATCTGGGTAGCCAAGGGAGGGAGGCTGCGTGGTAGCTGGTCTTCTGTCGACTTTGGGGAAGCAGCATGTCGTGGAAAGGGGTGGTGGGCCTAGTATAGGATAGGGAAGAGGGAGGCCCTGGTCAGGCTTAAGGGGAGACCACCACATGGAGGATGGGACCCAAGGTTTCCCAGGTTATCCCTTTTTTGTAAATAAATACCCGCCACTCCAAAGTCTCCCTTTCTTTTTTTCCACACCCAAGACTTTTTTTTTGAATTTTAGTTGACCCAAGGTTTCCCTAGGTATCACTTTTCAATACTCATTATTCATAATTTGAATAATATGAATTTATTTATTTAATTTGTGATCATATCTCCTTAGTCAAATCCCAGACCCCAGTGGTGGGACCCACCAAGTCCAAAACTCATATTCAACTGATTATGGTAGATTTTAGAATACGTTATTTTGTGTGGCCCTCTTAGAAATTATCTTGATAGAATTGAATAATATTCACAAACAAAGAGTGGGATTTATCAACCCATCATGGCCCCTAAAGATATAAGGTTTGTCATAGGAGTGACAACCAACCTATGAACATGTATAGTGTAATATAATATCTTTATCCTTAAATATATCATAAATAAGGACGCACATCTATGTCATCTCACTTTTCTTACTTTATTATTTATTGTTTTAACTAGAAATATTTAACCTCAACTTACATGGGCATGGAATTATGAAGGTAATAACATCCTAATCAATCTGGCCCGAGATATATAACTTCCTTAACCTGGAAGATAAAAATCATTTCTTGATCATTCAACCAATGTCATTCAAACAATGATGCAGCCAACAAAAACTAAATCTCCATGATTTCATCATCATTGTTTTCTTAAAGCATTAAAGTACATGATTAAACAACACACATTGAAAATGATCTCAGGTCAGGAGACCATTACACATGTCTGTAGATAGGAACATCCAATGACACAAAAAACATGTGGTGTCCCTGTTAGTGGGTCTATCCTCATGATGTCACTACTATAGATCACCAAGTATGAACTTCATGAGAAGAAGTCTCAATGATTATGTTATCCGATCACCAAATAGAATAAAATCTACCATGTCCATTCAATAAGATGCATGTATACCATAGGAATCATGTTTAAGATTAATTTCATAATATCTCTAGGTTCTCATTATAACCTGGGATCTTCTATAACCTTTAGATATAATAATTAATATGTGGACATTACCATTAAATAGTGGATGTAAAATATTCTACACTATAATGGTAAGAATACATCATGTGTAACTAACTATATACAAGATATGGTAATCAAATGTATTGAATAGTTACATCTAGGGAACCTGCTATTTCAACACATTCCACTATTGTTGTGGAACTATTTGAGGCTTTATATGGGCGACCCTAAAGGTCACCAATTTGTTGGAATAACCCAGAATAGTCATCACTCATGGTCCTGGAGTTGGTGGAAGCTACTATAGAGATGTTTTAGATCAACCAAGAGTGGATGAAGACTGTATAGAGACATCAGAAGTCTTATGCTTTTAGGCGATGAAGGAAATTGGAGTTTGAGGAAGGTAACCATGTGTTCCTTCAAGTTTCACCTCAATGGGGATTATAGAGATTTGGACAGGGCGTAGATCTATCTTCAAAGTTCATCGGCCCTTTCCGGATACAACGTAGAGTTGGTGAGGTGGCGTACTGCTTGGATCTACATTCATAGTTAGATTGGGTACAAGACATATTCTATATATCAAAATTGAGGAGGAACGTGCATGACCCATAACACGTCCTCGATTGGGGTGAGTTGTATATAGAGGATAGAGTAACTTTTTTTGGGTACCCAATGTAGATTGATGATCAGTAGGAGAGAATCATTCATGGGAAATCTATTACTTTAGTGCATGTCTGGTGGAAGCACGAGAATATCTAAGAGAGAACATGGGAGTGGGATACTCATATTCATACTCAATACTTTCTATTTGATTATCCCTTATTTTGGATTTTTTGAGATGTAAATCCCTTAGGTGGGAAGAATTTAACATATCATATTTTATGTAAATTATTTTTAAATATAATATGGATTATTTTTAGGATGAGGTACTGAGACGGAGTATTATTCCAAGTCTTAGTGTGCCCAAAACAAATATCTGAGTGCACTGTTAAGTTCAGAATGGCAATTTTAGCCTAGGTGTGACATAACATTGGTAGGAATGGGTCTTATGCGAAAATGCAATGGGGCATGAAATAGAAAATTTAAAATAAAAGAAAAAATTATTGACGATAAATCAAAACAAGTGGTAGGATTTTTATTTTAGGTGTATTATTCCCCATTCATCATTTATGTTATGAACACAAATCAATTGATGAACATATTGATTTTTGGATTGATCGCCTTGCGGTATAAGATTTGTTTTGTGGTGATTTAACAGGGGAAATTAATTTAATTTAATTTTAATGGATTCAATTGTCGTTCTAATGGAAAAGAACCAATATTGACATGAACATCGATCGAGGTTAATTCCTCTTGATTTATTTTTATTTTCTCCCCCAATTCCACATTTCACCACAGGTGTTCTTCATTGGCCTGAAGTTCAACTTTTCCCAATCAATCGAGTTCTGCACACCCATTTCTTAGCATAATGATCTGATATTGTAGATATGGGATCAATATTGTATGATGGAGGTGTGATGATAGAGATGAATTGAATTAGACAACAAATGATTCCCAATTTTTCATTATTTGGTGCACGGTGAAGAATGGTGATTTGATTCATTTTGTAAGAATACTTAACAACATGACGCGTTGTTCAGTGATAGAAAGGCATGGAAAAACTTGGATCTTTGAATTCATGGAAAATAGATTACTGGATCGAAGGAGGAGCACCAACTGGGATGTGCGGAGGAAGAATGATGGTTCTGAAAAATCTTGAAGAAAATGATTTGTAATATGGGATTACAGGGCGTGTGGGGACCCTAGCTCTGATGCTAGGGTTTTGGCTGATGTTAAAGATCACACAGCATGTGAACCCTATCACATGGTGTGTGACCCTCTCAGGTTGACTAGGTTTTTTACTTCAGAATAACACAGACATGGGTTGGAGTACAGAGTAACAGGCTTTCAGTGTCCTCCCACACTGACAAAACTTCAGTACACAAACATGATTAGGTGACTCGAGTAAGAAACCACATGTATCTACATATCGTGTAACCATCCTATACAACATGTGTTTTGCGAAAACATTACATGTGAGTATTTCCATAGAGGTAAGACATGGGATAGATGAACATGCCATGTACCCCCTAGGACACATCGTGTACTCCCAAAAAGAGTGCTTGAGTCTCTTAGTTTTCCTCATTTCGATCAGTATAGGTTGAGTGTGTACCCTCATTACTTTTTCTTGAGGGCACAATTTATAATTACATCTACATCACTAGATTGTAATCCCATCTAGGGGCCAAGTCTCAGATAGGGTTGGGGTGTCCTTTCGTGAGACTGGAGTGCGATCCTATATCATCCTTAGTGGAGTTTCTAGAATGAGTGTGACCTCCTTGAGTAGGAAGTTGACCCTATATCTATTAGGTTGCATCAATAGGGTATATAGAATCATTATAATCTAATCGACTATGTAGCGGGTTAATCCATAATGGGTTTTTGGTGTCCCCCAATGAATCTGGGTGTGACCCCCTATTTTTGTATCAAGGTTGATCCAGATCGAGTTCATGGTGTCCCCCAGTGGTCTTGGGTGTGACCCCATATCTTTATATCATAGTGTTCTTATAACAACACATTTTCTTTGGATGGGGCCCAATTAATTTAGAATGCTTCATTGAGATACTCCAATGATAGGATGTCTTGTGGAGTGGGATCTCCCAGAATGAGATTTACTTCAAATAGAATCTTGTGGCTGGCAGTTGGTTATGACCATCTGATGGCACGGTATCTCTCTTAAGTATATCTAGGTTATTTTTGTACTGCTTGTATTTGCGATACATTTTTACATCTTGTATTGATATTACTAATTTTTTTCTTTGTGTTTAGTTTTTTTAGGTATATTACTGCGTATTATTATACTCACCCCTACATAGCCTTTTCTAGCACAGGTTGTGTCTTGTTCAAACGACAAACCTTTTTACGATGTCTTGGGAGGACATGGAGCAGGTGGAGTGTAGATAGAGCTTGAAATACTGAGATATTTATAGAGATCATAATATTGAATTATTCATCAACATTGTAGTAGGTTTTACTCTTTGATTTTTTAGTTGGTCTTGTTTCTGGACACTTTTCTTTTTACAGTACTTTCATTATCGCACTCTATTGTGAGATCTTTGATGTATGCATTCATTCTTTCATTTGTTTTACATTTCAGAATTTTCTAGGATTAGAGATATATTAATTTGTATATTTACTTTAGGATAATTCCTCCCATTTGTGTGAAATATATACTCGATGCTTATTACCAACTCCTGACTTATCGAAGGCAGGCATGGGGTAGTCACGGCATCGACCCCTCTGGGTAGGGTTGTGACCGTTTTCCATCTATTTTTCTGATATACTGTTATAATAATGGATTTAAAGAATATATAAGATATTTATAACATAATTATTTTAATTATGATATCTCATAAGAAATTTTACTTTACCTTCCTTGAAGGATAGGATAATGTCCCTCGTGTGTACGACGGACTATCGCCTTGCCAAGCGATCTGGTTTGTTGTTCACTTATGCTTTACATGGAAGATAATAAGGATAAATTTAATTAATATATATGATATTTATGACCTAAAAATACTTATTTAGACTTAATAGAATATATAAATCATTACCTTACAACCCTTCAGAAAAAAATATATTCGTTTGTGTCTACAACAGATTACCGCCTCATAAACCGATGTGATGTGTTTATCATTTCCATTTTACTTTTATGGTAATAAGGATAGATTAAATGAATATATATTATATTTATATATATGATATATGTATGATATATATCAAATCACAATGATTTTGAAATGGAGATACATTATTTAACTTTTTTATGTTCCGTCAGTCACGTAAGTAAAAACAATGTTCATGCATACGTACGGTCAACCATCTCTATTAAATATGTTATTAATTGTCTATATATAACTAATATAGCACTTTCGTGGGTGCCCTTAAATGATTTGTGTGATTTTGGGGTACTTAGGTGCAGCATAGTGGCTGACCAAGGTCGTCTCTCAAAGGAGGAAGTGAATTTAACAACTTATTAAAGGTATTCTAAAAAAAATAAAATAGAATAGAATAAAAAAACTAATTTAAAGGATTATAGTTTGTTATAGTTTATGAATATAGAAGAAGTTTGTTGGAAGAAAATTGTATATTTTTTTGTTTTTAGTTTTAAAATGAAGTTCGATTGAAATGACACAACAAAAAGATGTTTTTTTAGAAATCTATTTTAAAAGGCGTAATCAATCTAACTCTACCTATTAAATCATTTATTAATCATTATCATTTAAATTAATATCCACATAATTATGATCCCCTAATTTTTTATCCCTCGAACCCTATGAGAGTTAACTTAACCACAAAGATGAAATTACTTAAACCCTAGGCTAGCTTCAGAACACGCAATCGCAGCACCCTGTTTTGATTGTTGTTATAAGGATAGATTATGGTCAGTGGTTAATTAGAGCACATATCCATTCTAGAAATGAGGATTAATTGTTTTTAGGGATTATATTTTATCTCTAAAAATTTATCTTGTGTGGTCTTGTATTACCGATTAAGATCGCGCTCTCACAATTTACACAAAATTTCGACCTCGCGTGTTTTGTATTAATTGTTCAATTTCTTTCTTAGTTTCTTATAATTTAAAAACACAATTCATGTATCATATTATGTGAATTACAGTAGCTCGTTGATTAAAAATAAATTAATGAAAAAGGACAGAGGTTGATCGATTACTAAAAAGAACTACTCTTCTATGGGTGGCGTAATCATCGTAGAAGCGTTTTGCATGTGGAAAGGTTTATAATGGGTATAACCCAATAACGCTTCAACTCAAGAATTCCAGACCAAAGAGGAAGATTAATATAAGAATAAATTTAAACAAAACAGAAGAAAATAGAAGAAATAAAAGAAGAAGAAAAGAAGTTTATTACATAAACAAAATCATTACAACATGAAGGAGAAGAAGAAGGCTTCGATGAGGGGATCCTTTCTTCAAGAGCTACCCCTCTTACAATGGTTGGAGAATTTGGGTGAAACAAATTCTCCTCTTCCTCCAATATCATAATGCACGTCCCAACCCCACTAAATGAGAAAAACACCAATTTATAGAGTGGTTGGGAGGCTAGGTTCAAAGTGGTTTCAAGTGTGAATGGGGAATCTCGGCCAAATATTTTATGCCAACTTGCACTGCCCATTTGACCACCAAAACGCGTGAATTGGCCGGCCTTATAGAAGGATAAAATGTGAATATATGAGTCCTATATCTCCTATCCAAATGTGGGCTCAATATAGTCCCCTATAAAGGAGTTATGGCTGAAATAAAGAAGATTCTCCATTCTGGCGAGTCCAGCCCAACTTTGACTTCATGGCCCATTTTCAACAAACAAATGCACTCTTTAGCTTTAGTTTCTTGAGTAAAAGTTGTATATAATTAAGTTACGAACACTGTTAAAAAATTTCAAATTAAAATAATAAATATAAAAATATTTATCTTCGAAATACTACAGTGAACTATAAAGGGTAAAACTGGAATTTTCATCAAATATTCAAATGAATGATCTAATCCCAATTAATTTCTAATTAAACATATTTAACACAATGTGAGGAAATTATATCATTTATTATCAATAAAATATTCAATAAAATAGTGTTTTATCAACTCCCCCACACTTACCCTTTTGCACTTCTGGGAAAAACCTCATATAAAGTAAACATCAATATCAAATCAAAACCAATTTTAAAACACATATCCTTGAGATCAATAAATTTCACACCAAGAATAAAAAGATATAATTCCTCATAAAAAACCTTATTTAAAGTTCTCCATTTATATCATTCAATATATTTCCACTTCATTTATCCTCTCATGCACAAAACACTTACCTCGCTTGAATTTTCTCTCATCACTCAAATATCAATTTTTTTGCAATGTCTTTCTCATCCAAACTCATACAAGGGTCACCATAGTCTTGATAGATTCCTACATCGCTACCCGATGTGAGTCAAGGACATATGTTTATCATGAGGACTTTTCAGGGTTGTTCTGTGGATTTCGGTTGGTAGGATTTAGATGTGAAAAATTCTGAGGATGAATAAGGAGGGCTTGACTCTTTTTGAAGCAAAATTACATTAATCTAATTTTCACTTAAATATAGTCTCCTCATTAATCCCCATAGTTTCAATTCAGCTCCATCATCATGAAAAGTCATGAAAATTTTACACCATTCTTCATTTCAGCATCAAAAATTGTCAATCTTCTCAAACATGATTTTATTGAAAGCTCTAGATAGGCATAGCTTTCCACCTCAATTAGAAGCTCCAGAAAAGGCACAGCTTCACTTGTCATGAAAGATCCAAAAAAGGTACAGCTTTCAATATAATGACTTTCTTCAGCAGCAAACACATCTGTTCAGAATTTAATTTTCCACCCAAAGTATCACAAAATGTGGTAGCACAATACAAGACAGCTTCCCCCACACATAAGATCTACTAGATTATGCAATTTAACTTCAAGAGTTGGTTGGATAGGGAAAATTGGCTTGTAATGTGGCTAACCTAATAGGATGTGCATGGATTATAAGGGCTAAAATGATTTAATATTCAAGGTAGGCCATTATAAAAAAGGATTTTTTGAAATAGGGGCTTTAATACCAAAAAAATGCCTCAATCATTTAAACATAAGTACCTCAAACCCTCAAGTTTTGACAGAAATAGATCAAATTCTGGTTAAATCAAGCATGGTTTGGTTCTCTCAATAAGTGAGGTGAATGTAAAGAATATGAAAATAATGGTTTAGAAGCCTCACACGAAAGTGATTTCAAATATAAAGACAGTGAGATGTGGTATGGGATTCAAAATTCAGTGTACTTTTCATGAAATTACTAAATATTTAAACTTGAAAAAAAGTCATTTCAGTATTCATTTAAGCTTAGTTTCAAGGGATAAATCGTTTCATTCATTGATATGCATTTCAAAATTGTGATGAGAATCATTTCAGCTCAAAAATTTCAAAAACACAAAGAAAATTGAAAAATAAACACACACAAAAAAATGGTTTTTTTTAAATAGGAAAACAATTTAAATTACTAAACTAAAAGGTTCCCTCCCCCACATTTAAAATATTTCATTGTCCTCAATGTGAACCCATGAGATGATATATGCACATGAAATGCAAGAATTTTTAAATAGGACAAATAATATAAAAGTGAAAGGGTTAGGAATAGCCTGATGTGCTCAAGTGATGATGGGGTCATGCAGTGTGATAAAATCCACTGCATTAGTAGGAATTCCCTCAATGTATCTCTTCAAATGTTGCCCATTGACTGTAAAGATCCTTCCAGTGTCCTCTTGTGTGATCTCCACTGCACCATAAGGAAAAACATTAGATACAATATAAGGACCTAACCATCTGGAACGCAACTTACCAGGCATTAGCTTCAGTCATGAACTGTAGAGAAGGACTTTCTCTCCAACATGAAAATCCATTTGTTGGATCATTTTGTCATGAGATGCTTTTGATCTTTCCTTGTAGAGCCTTGAGTTCTCATATGATGACAGTCGAATCTCCTCAAGCTCTTGAATTTGCAACTTCCTTTGAATTCCAGCTTGGGCCAATTCCATGTTGCATTTCTTTATAGCCCAATATGCCCGATGCTCGACTTCCACTGGGAGATGACATGATTTCCCAAACATAATCCGAAATGGGGACATACTAATGGGGGTCTTGTATGCTGTCCTATAAGCCCACAATGCATCATCCAAGTGCTTTCTCCAATCCTTCCTATTTGGCTGTACAGTTTTCTCCAAAATTTGTTTCAACTCACGATTTGAAACCTCATCCTGGCCATTTGTTTGGGGGGTGGTATGGTGTTGATATTTTGTGTGTCACCCCATAATTTCGAAGGAGGGAAGAAAAATTCCTATTGCAAAATTGTGTCCCTTGGTCATTGATGATGGCCTTTGGTACTCCAAACCTGCAAAAAATCTGTTCTTTGACAAAGTCCACGACAACATGAGAATCATCAGTTCTAGTGGCCTTATCCTCCACCCATTTACTCACATAATCAACAGAAACCAAAATGTACAAAAATCCAAATGAACTAGGAAAAGGACCCATAAAATCAATGCCCCATACATCAAAAATATCACAGAATAGTATGGGTTGTTGGGGCATCTCATGTCGCCTAGAAATATTCCCAGTGTGTTGGCAACGAGAGCATGACTTACAAAACACGTGGGAATCATGGAACAAGCTAGGCCAATATAATACAGAGTCCAAAACCTTCCTAGTTGTCTATTGGGGTTCAAAGTGTCCACCACAGGCAAGTGTATGATAGAAATGCAAAACAGACTCAAACTCATGATCGGGAACACACCTCCTAATGACTTGGTCACTACACATGCGCCAGAGGTAAGGATTATCCCACACATAAAACCTAGACTCACTTTTTAATTTTTGGACTTGATGTTTCTTTAAATTTGCAGGTATTTCAGAGGCAACAATGTAGTTAGCTAAATCTGCATACCAAGGATGCGTACCTGAGATGGAATAAAGATGTTCGTCAGGGAAAGTGTCCCGAAGTGGTACCTGGTCCAAGGTTTTATCCTCTAGTGTGTGAGTAAGCCTACTCATGTGGTCTGCCACCAAATTCTCTGAACCCTTCTTGTCCTTTATCTCAATATCAAATTTCTGAAGAAGGAGCATCCATCGAATCAGCCTGGGCTTTGCATCTAGCTTCTTTAGGAGGTACCTCAAAACTACATGGTCAGAAAAAACAACTACTTTAGAGCCCAATAAATATGAACAGAATTTATCTAAAGAAAATATGACTGCAAGAAACTCCTTTTCCGTGTTAGTGTAGTTTGATTGGGCTGAATCCAGTGTTCTCGATGCATAGGCGATCACATGTGAACGTCCCTCCACCCTCTAAGATAAGATAGCTCCAACTGCGAAGTTGGAGGCGCCACACATAAGCTCAAAAGGAAGGTCCCACCATGGGGGCTGTATGATCGGTGGAGTTGTCAGACACTTCGTTAGCTCATCAAATGATACCCTGCATGAATCATCAAAATTGAAGTCAATATCTTTTTGAAGCAATCGAGATAAGGGTAGAGCGATCTTACTAAAATCTCTGATGAAGCGTCAATAAAATCCAGCATGTCTAAGGAATGATCGAACCTCACGCACACATATAGGATATGGGAGGGATGAAATAATTTCTACCTTAGATTTATCAACTTCAATGTCACGTTGTGAGACTATATGACCTAAGACAATTCCCTTTTCGACCATGAAATGACATTTTTCAAAATTTAAGACCAGATTCTTCTCAATACAATGATGCAACACATCACCCAAACTAGAGGTACATTCATCAAATGAGGATCCATAAACTGTAAAATCATCCATAAATACCTCCATGCAGGTCTCAATAAAATCTGAGAAAATACTCACCATGCATCTCTGGAAGGTACCTGGGGAATTACAAATTCCAAATGGCATCCTTCTGTAAGCAAAGGTACCGAATGGGCAGGTGAATGTCATCTTCTCCTGGTCCCCTACTGCAATGGGAACCTGAAAATAGCCAGAGAAACCATCCAAGAAGCAATAATTCATCCTACCTACAAGTCTCTCAAGCATATGGTCAATGAATGGAAGTGGTAAATGGTCCTTATGAGTGCATTGATTTAGTTTCCTATAATCAATACACACTGGCCAACTGTTTTGAACTCTCACAGGAACTAACTCATCATTTTTATTTTTTAAAACAGTGAAACCAGTTTTCTTAGGCATAACCTGAATTGGACTTACCCATTGTGACTCTGAAATAGGATAGATTATACCTGCATCGAGTAATTTTTCAACTTCTTTTTTAACAACCTCCAAAAGTGTTGGATTGAGTCTCCTTTGTGGTTGCCTCATCGGTTTAGCCCCATCCTCCAAGAGAATCCTATGCATGAAAATGGAGGGGCTAATACCTAATATGTCTTCCAATGTCCAACCAATTGCCCTAATGTTATCTCTCAATAGATTCAAAAGTTTTTCTTCATGTTCAAAAGAGAGATTGTTAGAAATGATAACAGGTAATCTATCACCACTCAGCAAGTATGCATATTTAAGATTTGGGGGCAAAGGCTTGAGTTCCAATGTAGGGGGGTGATGTATGGATGGAGAAATTGATGCAACAGACATATCTTCACAATGAACATCAGTATCAGAATAAAAATCATCACAATCAGAGAATAAAGCACCAAATATATCAGCATACTCAATAGCCATGTCATAATCAGAGTTCACATGATCAAAATCAGAATATGATTCCATTTCAAAATCAAATCTTAGAGAGTCTTGTTCCTTAAAAACGGGTGTAGAAGTACTCTTAGACATCAAAATATAACCAATACTCATAATCTCCCTAAGCATAGGACAATCCAATTCCATGGTGTTTTTACTTGGTGGTTCAAAATGGGAGATAACAAAAGTATAATGGTCCTCTGAGGGGTACTTCATGGAATCTATAACATTAAATATCACAAATTCATCTCCAAATTCCATGGAAAGTGTACCCTCATTGACATTTATGATAGTTTTTTCAGTTTTGAGGAAGGGCCTACCTAAGATAATGGGGGCATGAGAACTTACCTGATCATCCTCAATGTTAAGCACATAGAAGTCTGCTAGAAAGATCATGTCTCTTACCCATACAAGTACATCCTCAAGGACTCCCGCTGGATATGTCGTAGCTCTATTCGCCAATTGCACCACTACTCTTGTTGGCTTCAACTCACCAACCTGCAAGGAAGAGAATACAGAGTGAGGCATCACATTTATTGAAGCTCCTAAATCACAAAGAGCATCAGAGAAGTGCAACTCCCCTATGGTACATGGGATGGTGAATGTCCCAAGATCCTTGCACTTTGTTGGCATTGCTAGAGTTGGTGTAATGAGTGTCGAGACATTCCTTCCAAGGTTTATCCTCTCATTTCCCTTGATCCCTCTTCAATTGGTGCAGAGTTATTTTAAGAATTTGGCATACCTTGGTATTTGCTTAATGGCTTCAAGTAGAGGAATGTTGATCTCCACACGCTTGAATGTGTCCAAAACCTCCTTTTGCATTGCTTCTCCATCCATATTCTTGGTTTGAACAACCCTGTTTGGAAAAGGAAGGGGTTTAGGAGGAACATCATCAATCTTTTTCTTACCTTTATCTTTCTCCTTGGATTGCTCATCAGTTGGTATGGAATGCGGATTATCTGGAGTTGAGGTGAATCCCGGTGGAATGCTAGGTACAGATTTATCATTAATTTGCTTCCCACTTCTCAATGTGATGGCACTAACATTCCCCTTTGGATTTGGAGTGGGTTGGGAAGGTAGATTTCTGGAATTCTTACTTACAAGTTCATGGAGGGCGGTGTCAATCTAGCTCATTTGAGTCTTTAACTCCCTCAGCTCCGAACCTTGAATCTTTATCTCATTCTGTTGATTAAGAACAATTTGTTTCAAAAGATCATCAGTGTTAGAGTCTACCTTGTGTTGGAGATTCCCTTGTTGCTGACTCGTTGATGTTTGAGCTTTGAATATCCTTTGGGGTTGTTGGAAACCCTGTTGATAAGGTGGAGGCTACTGGAAGTTTGCTTGAAAAGGGGGACTTTGTTGTTGTCCAGAGCCATACCTCATGTCCAACTGATATTTCCACCCTTGGTTGTATGCTGGATCAAACTACTTTTGGGGATATGGTTGTTGTTGTTTCTGCTGATATGGTCTCCCAGGGAACACTTCTGCACAATCTTCTGTTTCTTGGAGTTGTGGGCAACAGTCAGTTGGGTGGCTTGTCTCAGTGTAAATACCACAAGGCCTTGAAGGAGGGGGTAGAGATGTCTTTTGTGCCAAAGAAATTTGCATCACCATAGTGGTCAATTATTCCAACTTAGTATCAATCAAATGACTTTCAAGAGAAGAAGGACTTACCTGATGTACTCCCCTGACATGTAGTGTACCTCTATCACCAAATTGTTGGGAGTTTTGGGCCATCTTGTCAATCAACGCATGTACATCTACTGGTGTCTTGTCCACCAATGATCCTCCAGCCGCAGCATCTACCTTGCTTCTCTCCATAGGTGTGAGTCCTTCATAGAAGTACTGGATGAGTAATTGGTCACTGATTTGGTGATGTGGGCAGCTTGCACACAACTTCTTGAATCCCTCCCAGTACTCATACATTGACTCCCCTTGGGCTTGATTGATCCCCAATATCTCCTTTCGAATGGATGTTGTCCTTGATGCTGGAAAAATCTTTTCAAGAAAAGACGTTTCAAATCATTCCAACATGTTACATCTTCAGGTTGCAAATAATACATCCAATCTTTTGCAGCTCCATCAAGTGAGAATAGGAATGATCTTAATTTAATTTGATCTTCAGAAACATTTCTTGGTTTTAAAGTTGAGAAAACCACATTAAATTCCTTAAGGTGTTTGTTGGGATCCTCACTAGATAATCCATGAAACTTTGGAAGAAGGTGAATTAATCCAGATTTCAATTCAAAGTCTGATTCGAGATTTGGGTATGCAATACAATTTGGTTGATAGTTAATATCTGGTGCAGCCAATTATCGAATGGTTATATTAAGTTCATTTCCATTATTTCAAGCCATTTGTTCCTCTTTTATGTTTGAATTTGAATTTCTTCCAATTTCAATGTTTCTAGAAGAGAGGAATTCACCAACTGGTTGAATATTGAAACTTCCCATAGATTGAGAATGTCTGATTCGTGCCCTAAGGTTGCGTTCAATCTCAGGGTCAATATTTAAGAGATCTTCGGGATTAGTTCATGTCATAAATCAAATAAAAATGAAAAGAAAGAAAGTGGACCATAGTAAAATAAAAATGAGAAGTTTGAGTTGATGGTCCAAAAATAAGTAGAAGAAAATAAAAGAAGAAGAAGAAAAATCAGATTGGGTAAATAAGGAAGAAAGAAGAGAGGAAGAGAATAAAATGTAAAATAAAATAAATACCTCTAATTGGTTGAAATAATTACTTGCCTCCCCGGAAACGGCACCAATTTTATAGATCTATGTCATGGGCGCCCTCAAATGATTAGTGTGATTTTGGGGTACTTAGGTGCAGTAGAGTGGATGACCAAGGTCGTCTCTCAAAAGAGGAAGTGAATTTAACAACTTATTAAAGGTATTCTAAAAAAATAAAATAGAATAGAATAAAAACACTAATTTAAAGGATTTGAGTTTGTTATAGTTTATGAATATAGAAGAAGTTTGCTGTAAGAAGATTGTATATTTTTTTGTTTTTAGTTTTGAAATGAAGTTTGATTGAAATGACACAACAAAAAGATGTTTTTTTAGAAATCTATTTTAAAAGGCGTAATCAATCTAACCCTACCACTTCAATAATTTATTAATAATTATCATTTAAATTAATATCCACTTAATTATGATCCCCTAATTTGTTATCCCCCGAACCCTACGAGAGTTAACTTAACCACAAAGATGAAATTACTTAAACCCTAGGCTAGCTTCGGAACACGCAATCATAGCACCCTGCTTTGATTGTTGTTCTAAGGATAGTTTATGGTCAGTGGTTAATTAGAGCACATATAAATTCTGTAAATAAGGATGAATTGTGTTTAGGGATTATATTTGAGCTCTACAAATTTATCCCGTGTGGTCTTGTATTACCGATTAAGATCGCGCTCTCACAATTTACACAAAATCTCGACCTCGCGTGTTTTGTATTAATTGTTCAATTGCTTTCTTAGTTTCTTGTAATTTAAAAACATAATTCATGGATCATATTATGTGAATTATATTAGCTCATTGATTCAAAATAAATTAATGAAAAAAGTATATAGTTCGATCGATTACTAAAAAGAACTACTCTTTCATGGGTGGCGTAATCATCGTAGAAGCGTTTTGCATGTGCAAAGGTTTATAATGGGTATAACCCAATAACGCTTCTACTCAAGAATTCCAGACCGAAGAGGAAGATAAATAGAATAATAAAGTTAAACAAAACAGAAGAAAAGAGAAGAAATAAAATAAGAACAAAGAAGTTTATTACATAAACAAAATCATTACAACATGAAGGAGAAGAAGAAGGCTTCGATGAGGGGATCCTTGCTTCAAGAGCTACCCCTCTAACAATGGTTGGAGAATTTGGGTGAAACAAATTCTCCTCTGCCTAAAATATCCTAGTGGACGTACCAACCCCACCAAATGAGAAAAACACCAATTTGTAGAGTGGTGTGGAGGCTAGGTTCAAAGTGGTTTCAAGTGTGAATGGGGAATCTCGGCCAAATATTTTATATCAACTTGCACCGCCCGTTTGACCACAAAAACGCCTGAATTGTCCGGACTTCTAGAAGTATCAAATGTGCGGATATGGGTCCTCTATCTCCTGTCCAAATTTTGGCTCAATCCAGGCCCAGATGAAGGAGTAATGGCCAAAATACAGAAGCTTTTCCATTCTGGCGAGTCCAGCCCAACTTTGACTTCATGGCCCATTTTCAATACCCAAATGCACTCTTTAGCTCTAGTGTCCTGAATAAAGGTTGTATATAATTAAGTTAGGAACACTTTTACAAAATTTCAAATTCCAATAATAAATATAAAAATATTTAACTGCGAAATACTACAGTAAACTAAAAAGGTTTAAAACTGGAATTTTCATCAAATATTCAAATGAATGATCTAATCCCAAATACTTTCTAATTAAACATATTTAACACAATGTGAGGAAATTATATCATTTACTATCAATAAAATATTCAATAAAATATTTTTTATCAATAACACCAATAGATTACTATTAATAAATATATAATTAGGAAATATGATATTTATATTATGTTTATAATTCCATAAATGATAGAACCATGATCAATGTAAAAGGATAAAAAACTAAAAACCAAAACACATGTGAAAAATGAAGCAGTTATTACCCGAAATATAGATTTAACACATAACGTCTAATAAATAGGTAATAAAATGGTATAAGTATATAATATATGGTATGATATATACTAATATTACTCTATAATATATTTATAATAAACTTATATCTATCATACAAGAGGGTAAAACTTGTATGAAGAAAGTTGATACTTAAGGTAATGGATTTATAGTCTCCCACAATTTTATGGGATACATATTTAATATTCAACACCTATTTATTTTATTTTGTGTATATACATCCAATGAATTTATTTTATTATTATTATAATGAATATTATTTTGGATTACATATCCATTTTAGGATATGTCTTTTAAGGGGTTTATTGTAAAAACATTAACATAGCAGTAATGGATTCTTGTCTCCATTTTCCTTCCTTGAGACATATTCTATGTTATGTGTCTATCTTCTTTTAAGAGGTTTATATACAACCTCTTTGAAATTTAATATTAGGAATTTTTTTATTATCATGAAATTTTATGTTTCAGTTAATTTTATTCCTTCATTACGCTTACAATTTAAATTTATTAAATGGAAAAATATTTTTTGTTAAAATCTCATTATTTATCAAGATTATTTAGGATTATGCTTCCAATAAAGAAATATTATGATTAATATCTCATTAAACCCAAGAATTTTATTACACTCTTGTTATGAAATGATAATAATTTTTTCCATTCATTTTCCTGTATTTATTTACTCAGGAGTTCAAATGAATATTTTTAAGAAAAATCATTATTATTTTCCACTTTGGTAAAAACCCCTTTTTTCTTTTAAAACTATGTTTTATTAAAGTTTTTTTGATTTTTTTAACATTACAAAAATATTTATCATATACATTTTTACCCATTTTTTACTTTTTATTGAATTTTGTAAAGAAATATTCTTTATGTTTTCTAAACATGTCCCATTTGGATTTTATTGGAAAATGATAAATGAATCATTGTTTTAACGTATATTAAACATAAAAAATTCTCTTCCATCATTACCTCACAATTTTTTATAGAATAATTTATATTTTTTCACTGTTCTTTTCAATGAAAATGATTTTAATAATGTTTTATATTTTAATTAGTGTTTTTCAAAGTGGAAAATAAATTTTACTCAAGAAATTTTTTAAATGATTTTTAATTATTACACTATAATTGTTAAAGTTTAACTTCAAATAAAATGGTTTCCAATTTTTTATATAAATTTTTAGTTTTAAAAAAATTCAATTAAGATTTATTTTCCTCAAGAATTGTTCCAAGAGACTTTTCAAAATAATTTTTCATCTAATATGACTTCTGTTAATGTTACATATTCCCTATTAGGGATATGATCTAAGGATAACATTATTAGTTTTTATCTTATTGATTTTTTTTATGATGTAATGATTTTTATGAAACCTAATTATCTTCCATGGGTTATACCATGAAAAAATTCTTATGAAACCCACTTCGTTTCATAATTTATTATATATTAAAATAATGAAATGATTATGAAACCTATCAATTTTCTATAAGTTATGATATAATTAAATATTTATGAAACCCATTTCGCTTTATGGTTTATGATTTAATGAATGTTTTATGAACCTATGGTACACATATCTATGATTTTCATTATGTGATGGGTGAGACCTGTTGGGTCGGAAGAAAAGCGAGGAAAAGATGGCAAGAGGGGGGGGTGAATTGCCTTTTAAAAAATTGATTAACAAATTAAAAATCAAAGTATAAATGCAGCGGAAAGTAAAGAGGCAAGACACAAGAACTTGATAACGGAGTTCGGCCAAAACCCGGCCTACGTCTCCGCTCCCAACTCAACCGTTGAGAGATTCCTACCGCTTGCTTTTCAATGGTTTTAGCAAGAAACCCACTAGGCTTTGAGGTAGCACTAGGACCTATTACAGCTTGCTTTTATTGGTTTAGCAAGAACCCACTTGCTTTCAATGGAATAGCAAGAACCCACTAGCCTTTTTAACGGGTGAAGGCTAGCTCACCGAAAACTCAAGCCTTTTAAAAGGAAAGGCTTGACTAACCTCTTCACACCTTAATGGTGGTGTGAGAACCCAAAGAAAGGGGGGATGAGAAAAGGTTGGGGTTTGTAGGCACAAACCCAATTTTAAAGCTCAAAGTAGATAAAACAATAAAACCCGTAATTGGAGAAGTCTTGGGCGCCTTTGATTGATTGGAGATGTTGAAGGCCGCTTCCAAGCTTCTTTGGTGGTGCTCTTGGATGTGGAATTGGATTGGATCACGTTGGGTTCCTTGAGGAAATCCGCCGGAGCTTCGCCAAGATGATCAACAATATGTCCGTGGGCTTCCTTATCGTTCCGGTAGGTGTCCGGGGCTTCCTTGGCCTTTATTTATAGGCATGGAACCCTTGGGGAGGCTTCGGAGCCATTGGAGAGGTCTTCGGAGCCGTTGGAGGCCAAAAGATGGTTGACTGGTCAAACCCAACGGCTAGTTTGACTGGGCTACCGGCTGGCCGGTACAGCTCCACCGGCTGGCCGGTGCCTTGGTAGAGAAGAAGAGTCTTGATCCAGGCTCTACCGGTCGACCGGTGGAGGATCCACCGGCTGGCCGGTGGCAAGACAGTAGCAAATACTATTTGGGCTGGGTGCCACAGGTCGACCGGTGACAGAGCCACCGGTCGACCGGTGGAACCTGGCAGTGGGCAATGCCTCTGCCAGTTCCACCGGCTGGCCGGTGCTATCACACCGGTTGGCCGGTGGACTGAATTTCAGTCCACTTCTTGTCCATTCTTGGGCCAAACCTTTGGCAATCTTTTGCCTATCATCCACAACACTTAAAAACAAAGTTAAACATATATGAAAGTGATTGTGATCATGAAAATCAAAGAGTGTGGGGTACAACAATCTCCCCCTATTTTGATGATCACAATCACTTATCAAAGCAATGTAAAAACTTAAATGAAAGGCATGCCTAAATGATAAATTGAAAATAAATACTAAGCATGAGAGAAAAGATTCTCCCCCAATCAATCAAGAAATTTCTCCCCCTTTGTGATTATCAAAATAGCGTGGGGCATAACAAGACCTATATTTTTATCCAATGCATTGGGTAAAGATTTATATTTCGTGAGATAGACAAGTCTGGAATGGGGACTGAACCTAGTTCAGTAAGGGACTTTGTCCACTATGATGGTCATGGGAGTGAACCTTGACTACTATGATGGTTTGAGGAGTGAAGCCATTACACTATGATATCCTTGATAGTGATCCATGAATGATTTGTAAATGAATTTATATTCATATTTATATTAAAAAATTCCATTCCTTATGAAATTTTTATGCTCTAGTAGATCATGTTCTTTTAGTTCATTATGATTCAAGTCATATGAACTTCCAATCATTTTTTCACAACTCGATATTACAATATTTTATGTGCATGATATGATTTTTAAATGTTAAGATCATGTTATTATACCCTTATTCTAATGTCATGATTATATAATCTTTGATATCTCACTTTCTTACCCTTACTCGGCATCTAACCTCACCCACTCTTATGTTTCCTTTCATAAGGTTATGGATAAAGGTTTTAAGTAGGGTTTTATTATAAAGAGTACTAGAGGTGAATATATTTATGGGATATGTTGAAGATATTTTATGAAATAAGTATATTTTTCTTTAGTCTCCAAAGTAACTATACCTCTATGATCCTTAGGTGTGTGTTTGTGTAATGTAATGAATATTCTTATATAAATATGTAATATCTATGTATGAGAAGTTTGAGTCACTAAAATTTTTATGTTTCTAGTATAAAAAGACACTAAAACTTTACATTCATTTGGTATTTATTATTTTGAGATTTATTTAATGATCATAAAAAGATATTATATTTATGTAAAAAATGAATAGGTCATTGTAGTTGCTATTAAAGTATATTTTAGTCATTTTTTTGGAGAATAAATATTGGGAAAATTGGTGAAAACCATGGAGATCTGTCTAAGTATAGGAAAACATCCTATAGTTTTGGTAAAGTATAAATTATGTTAATTACAATAAATTAGATCCCTGTTTTGATAAAAACAAGTGGATTGGGGCTCTGGAATAGATGCGCTTGGGGATAATAACACAAAAAGTCTATTTGGGTATTAACTTGATCTTCTCCTGATGTACATTACCAAAAACCTCATTTGACACTCCCTAAAGAAAAAATATTGTTAATTAAAATTCTCTTTATAAACCATTATGAATAATTTGTGGATAGAATCTATGAAAACCTAAAATAATTCATATTGATATGGGATGAACATAAAGTGTCGTGATTTGAAATAAGGTGTCATAATTTATGACATCATAAGACTTATTTTCATAATAATATGATTTCCTACATTGATTATTTATGTTTTATCCACCCACTATGTTTTTTGGTTTTAGTAATGGATTTAAGATATAATGATGAATATGAGGTGGTAATAGGTATGAATAGATATTGAAATATATTTTTTGTTCCAATCCATTGGTATTTCATAATATTTTGAACATTCTACAGGATTTTTAATTTATATACTCAATGGTTTGATGTTGAGTTAATAGTGAAATACATTAATGGAATGATGATTTCATCTCAAGTCTATAGCTCCTCGCTGATAGAGGTTTGGGAAAGCATACATCTATTAAATCTTATTATTCTCCCTAAATTCAAACTTTATGTGATATTGGTTATGGACAAACTCTCTTTATATAGATACCATATTTTTTTTTATGAAGGGAAGTCATATCTTACATTTAAATTAAGTCTATGATATACTATCAGTTTGAGGATGAAAATGGAATTCTAATGGAAATTGCTTCCATTATATGGTTCTTGCAACCTATTCACAAAGGGAATTTATCTCAAATGGTTGGGGGAAACTCAATATTGAAGATGTGATTATTGTTCAAGAATATGATGATATATTTCCTAAAGGGTTACCTCATATGACCCTAATATGTGAAGTAAATATTTAAATAAATTTCATACTTGGTGATACACCTATTTCAATGACTCCTTATAAAGAAAACCGAATTGAGTTATAGGAATTAAAGAACCAACTCTAGTATAATCTAGAAATGGTATTCATATTCCCAAGTGTACCACTTTATGGTGAATATTTTCTTTATTAAGAATAAATATGGGCAGTGTGTATTTTTATTGATTATTAGGAGCTTAATATTATCACTATTAAAAATAAATATCCTCCACCCCAAATCGATGATCATTTTGATCGATTATTCAAAGTTTACCATTTTACATGATTGGTCATCAATATGTATATCATTAACTGAGGTTCAAAATATAGGATATCCACAATAAAAACTTTTTTATAAGGTATAATCATTATTAATTTATAGTGATTTCATTTATACCTTCCAATGAGCCAGCTATGTCATGAACCAGCCTGAATAACCTCTCGAACTAGTACCCTACCCGAATTACCACATACCCGAAGGGTGTTACCAATCCTTATGAGTTGGAGACTAGAACCCAACCATCAAATGACAATAATAGAGAATGAATTTCCCATCCTGAAGTAACAACATGGAATTTATATATAATAGAGTGAAATAGAAAAAGAGATAAATATATATCATAACTGAAAGAAGATACCAGAAACAATAAAACTCAAAAGTATCTAGGAAATTCTAATGTACAAGTCGAATCATCATAGGAAAAAATAAAATAGGAAACCAAATAATCCATGTGATAGTGTAGGAAAAATACCACCATCTCACCACCAGCTACCCAGATATAGTTGAGAGAAAACTCACTACCTCACTACCTCATTGGATCACCTTTTCTTTCCTTTCATAGAAAGACATACAAAGGTCTACACACCACCAAAAGGATGTATGGGGTGTGAGATAACAATATTATATGGATCCCACCTAGGTTTTCCATAACAAGTCTTTGTACTATAATATTAACATTCTAAACATTAAGAAAATAAGGGATCATTAATAGTTTATTGTTTATATATAAAAATCTTGGAAAAACATTTAATTTTTCATTTATCCACATTTCAAAAATAATCTAGGTAAAATATTTTCAAATCATATCACATATATCAAATCAAAGAAAATCATGTATTAAATATCATATCACATCCATGGAAGTACAAGCTGAAATAATACAAGCCAAAGCATAGGTAACATAACATCAAGGATTACTATTGGTTAAGTTAGTAGACTACTCATACCATAATCAATTACTATTTCACATTAAAGTCCTTATAACACATTCCTATGGTTCATAGAAACACCCCATGAGTGAATCCACCAATAAATTCAATATTAATACCCATGAACAATAGGCCTAGATATTAAAGGAATACTCATGAGTGAACCCCCTGATAATACATGGATGATAGACCTAAACTAAACCTTCCACCTAATTACCCAAGGCTTCCGATGTGATCTATTTTAGAACTCATTTTATCAAAACCACTCATTGAAAACCAATTTATAAATCCATTTCATAATAACATTAAAATACATTTTATTTTACCACAATAATGGAAAATCCATCTTTTCTCAAAAACTAATTTCCACACACACAAATAAATCAATCAATCATTCCATTTAAATTATATTTTTTTATAAAATAAGATTAATTTCATTCATACAATATAGTTTAGATACAGAACCACATACCTTTAACTTAGGTTGCACATTCCCAAATCAAAATCCAGTAAAAAGAAAAAACAGAAACACAATGACAAAGGCCCCAGAATCAATCTTCACATATAATAATTGTTTAGAAAAGAATAATGGTTGGAGGAGAAGAAGAAAAAACCTATAACTAATGAAAATATCATTCCACACCATAACCAACAAAAGTGTTAGCCTCTAGAGGAAGATCACACAATAGATATAGAATGAATCAAGTTGATTGTCATCACAGATCAATACATACAAAACCATAGCACAAAGGGGTTACCATAATTAAATAAAAAGAATAGATAGTTGTAATAATCACCTAGAGAAACTCACCTCATACACAATGATGATCAATCACTAAATGAAATTATCTGGAAGGATTAAAGGTCTCTAAAATTTCTTAGGAGATCTCCTAGGTCAAGGGAAAAGAATCAAGCAGATAAATGAAATAAGAAATCACGTATACGATGCCCTAAAATCCCAACATGTGATATTTACATGGATTTAAAAAACCTTTCACATCATGTATCCATTAAACTAAAGTACATCGAAACATAATTCAAATCTTTTTAAAAAACCCAATTTTACCATTACATAAAATCTAATGCACATTCATAGTGTGTAATCTTCAAGATTTATACTAGTTCATGACATCCACTGGTACCCAATAAACGATGTGTAAACACATTACACAGTATGTAAAATTTTCCATGACTTGAAAAAGGTTCATTCTATGTACTAAAATAATGACATATTCCAGGTGAACAATACATAACATTTAATCACTTTACATGACATATATTTCTTCTACGGATAGAAAAAATACTAATTTAATCTAAAAAACCCAAACTTACTCTGATATTCTCTGAAATCAGGAATAACCCTTCAAATCCTTTAACACAATTATAATTGGATTACATTAATTCAAACAAACATGCATCCCAAAACATTAGTCCATTTTCCCCAAAAGATGATATACATCCTCAAAAGTCCCAATATTCACCCAATTAAAGAGGTAAATTAAAATAAATAAGAGAAACACCCGAATGTGGGTAATGAGTTATTACAAACTCCCCACCATAATAATTTCCATCCGTAGGAAGTTATGTGGATGAATGATGTTTGGAAAAAAGGTGGGACCACTACTCCCACATCAATGACTCGTTCTCCTAAGTCTCATGAGAATTTGGACCATGTTTCCATAACACTATGAACAACAACATTAACTTCTCCAAAAAGGATTTCTACTGAGTCAATGATCCCCACTGGCTACACCAAAACTAATATATCTAGATCTAACTCAATCTCTTCCCAACATAGAACATGAGAGGGATCATGATGGTATTTACTGATCTATGACATATGGAAGACATAATTAATTCCTATCAATAGAACTGAAAATTAAAATTGATAAGAAATATTCCCAAGCCCTCAGTGACACCAAACTATCCAACGTATCTCATAGCTAACTTTCCCTATTTCTGAAGTTGATGGTGACCCGAACGATTAGAAACTTTCAAGAAAACCTAATCACAAATAGAAAAATCAAAAAGGTGATGTGACTGATCTGTATAATATTTCTTTTTATGCTTTGTTTTAACTAGATGCCTATTTATATCCTGAATCCTCATTGATATCTTCTAAAAATGACTGAATCCCACCAAATAAGCTTCACCTACCTCTTCCCAACAACGAGGTTACCTATACAGGAGACCATACAAATCTTAAAAAGGAAGTATTCTAATTGATGAATGATAACCATTGTTATAAGAAAAATAAACCAGTTACATATGATTATACCAATATCCACTGAAATCCAAGACACAAGAACTTAGAACATCCTCCATGATTTGAATAACATTCTTTATATGGATGTCTTTCTATAGATGGTATGATATAATCATCCTGACTTGAGCCCCATCACCTCTTAAAGACTCCTCTAGAACCACGAAGTAAACCTAATATCCCTATCTAAAATGATGTTATAATGAAACCAACGTTACATCGCAATATCCTACACAAATAGCTTACCCATATATTTAACTTTTGTGGTGTTCCTAATTAAAATGAACTAGAATTTTTCAACTAATAAATCACCACCCAAATAACATTCCTACATCGAGGAGTTTGTGGTAATCCAATATAAAAATACATGGAAACCAAATCCCATTTCTAAAATGGATTTGGAAGAGGTTGAAGTAAACTAAATGGTTTCAGTTTTTTTTCTATTATCTTTTGTTAGGTGTAAAAGTAGTAAACATAATCTATAATTTCTCACTTCATACCTAGAATCTAGAATCACAATATCATGTAATAATACATCTTCATAGTGCTTAGATTAATTTCCTACATAGAACTATGAAAATAAAAAAAAACTATGCTCTTCTTATACGTTATGGTGAAAAAACTTTCCCTAAAATAGAGAATACCACATATAGAGAGTGGACAACTAGAAAAAGTCTCCCCATAAAATAGTGTTTCTTGACTTCCTTTGAATTCATCATCCTGCTAATGAATATATAGAACAAACTCAAGGAGAGATGATGATAAATGAACACTAGCTAGAACCATACCCGAAACATCCTCATCAGCATCCAAGTAAAACTGAGTAAAGATCCCCACAAGGTTCCACTCTTTCTTAAATTACAAAATAGACTATGATGGTACTTTCCTGCTATGAGCATATGTGATGACTTTACGTTTCCATGGGGTGTTGGTGATTTCAAAGTCAAATGTATTAAGACATTCCACCCACCACCTATGTATGATATTCATGTCTTTATATTAAAATATATAGGTCAAGATATTATGTTTAGAAAAGTATATGAACCTTTACCTAAAAATATAGTATCACCAACACTTAAGCATATGCATAACTATGAAAATCTATAAAGCATGAGTCAGATAAATATTCTCATGGGGTCATAACTAAAGATATATACAATCCACCACATGATCATCCTATATAAGTATGAAACTAAAAATAACACCATAAGAATCACATAAAACCATGTACCACTTACTAGGCTCAATTAGGATCAAAATAGTAGATGACGTCAGAAGTCATTTCAGCTCATCAAATAAAGCCCCAAAATTTTCAACCCTTATGAATTTTACCCCTTTATTGGTAAGATAGATCAAATGTTATACAAAATTCAATAATTCCTTGAAGAACCATTGATAATATCCCAAAAGACCAGGGAATATCTAACTCTCAAATACATTTCATGGTTCTTCCCATGATAGGAAAACCTTCACATTTATAGGATCAACTGATAATCCTTATTTATAAATCATGTTCCCCAAGTTATTTACTTATTGGACCCAGAAACTACATTTATAAATATTTCCTTAAAAATGGATACTTTTAATGATTTCCAGAACCAATACCATATAGTTCTCATGCTCATGAATAGATCTTGAATAAACCAAAATGTCATACAAGAACACTACCAAAAAAGTGTTGAGACACTTATGGATTATTTGATTCATAAAATCCATGAAAACTGTAGGAGCGTTAGTCAGACCAAAGTTAAAGGATATTAATAATAGTAATAATTTATCTTCAAATCCATGTCGATATACCAAACTCTTAAACCTAGAGCTGATGATAACCTGACCGAAGATCGATATTCAAAAACCACTTTCGCCCCTTTAACTGATCAAACAAATCATCCACATGAGGAAAATGATACTTATTCTATTTATATTTATTTAAAATTCCTACAGTACACACAAAAATCAGAGTGAACCATATGTATTATTAGAAAAGAGAACATGGGATACCCAAGGAGAAACATTAAGGTGAAAAAAACATTCAACATCAGGACACACAATTGAATATTGAGCTCTTTTAGCTCTATTGGTGTCCTATGTTAATAAAGTATCAAAACCATCATAGTTCCTAGGACTAGGTCAATCATAAACTATAATTACCTCTCTAGAGGAAGACTAGATAAATCATCTGGGAAAAAATTAGGAAATTATTTAATAATAGTACTAATATCAATAATAGAAGAAACATTTTTAGTCTCAACTACTATAGTAGAAAAAAATCTTAATCTCTAGACAGAAAGGTCCCGCTTGACTAGAAATTGGATCCCACTCTCCCTGAAACACCCATGATCTCTGATAAAATATAATAAATGAGACATGCTGAGGAAAAAAATAAATCTCTATATGATGAGCAAAAAGACAATCTATCTCGATAATGATGTTAAATAGATTCAGAACAAGAATGATAAAATCTCAGTCTAACTCTATGACAACTATCAATAGTGAACTAGAATGAAACTGAAACCCCTGCTCTTTCATATTCCCAAGAGATGTTTCTAACTCCATAATAAAATACATGATCTATTTTGGAGGTTTTAGCATTTCAAAAAAATGTACATATATAAATGAGTAGAAAGCATCGATATCAAATAAAGTAGCAAGTAAAAAATATTAAATAAACATGGTACTTATCACTATCACTAGACCCACATTTACCTCTTCTAAAAACACATATATTTCATGAAGGTTCTTAACTCATGATTTTTGTGGTTGTATCCCTATAGTATTTGAATCATATTACTACTCCATAATAGAATTTGGAGCTGATGATCCCTAACCATATCATAGTGTGTAAATAGTTTGAAAAAAAACATTGAAGATGACCATAACATCCAAAACTTTTAAAAAACATGACAGGTTTAGTATAAGAACTCTAGGTGTGTCCAATCATCCGCAACAATAGTAAGTTAAGGGTAAACTACAAGCTATAACCTAAGGTACATAGGAGGCCTACTGTTGAGAACCACCTCCAATACTCCGGTGATGATTTTCTACTTTCTTTTTTTCTATTGTGTGCCATAGAATCAACCACTGGGTGGAAGATAAGGGGAATAATATCAATACATACCTTCCATATTAATCTATTCCATCACTCCCATGTATACCATCTTCGTATAGGTCAAAAGATTCAATATGAATACTTTTGATCCGATATCCAATCAAAAACCCTATTGGTGCATTTGATCTTTCATATTGTCATTATTTACTACCTCTGGAGAAAAACAAAGTAGATTATAAATCCAATCTGTGTATTCCAACACCAGATGCTCCCTTGAATCCAGATATAGGAGAAATAGATACTACTCCATCATTGATGACTCTAGGTAAAATTACTGAAAGAAGAGGGCCTTGAAACCCTTTTAGTCCAAGACCACATGCCTACCTACCTTTACCATGGAATCCCACTATCTCTTGTTTAGACCTTTATGTTTGAATCCCACACAATTAACCTTAATACTCTCATGAATATCCATGATGTTAATGATTTGATTGATCTTTCCAAGTGAGTCCTTTTCCTCTTGAGTTTAATTCATACCCTTGAAGGATAGTGGCTTATCATAGAAGAATTATTGTGATCGATCCCTTTATCTTATATCTCCCAAATATAATAGAACAACTATGTTTTAGACTTGTGGAAAATTTTGGTCAATCACATGAATTGGCCGCTTGATAACCTTGACAAGATTATAATATATAAGCGGATTCCCTTGAAGAACATCTGATGCACTATCCCAAGGAACATGTGGAAGACTTCTCCGAGGAATGTTGTTGCACGTCAAAAAAAACATATGATAAAAAAATATTAGTTCAAACCAAAATAAAATATAAAAAACAAAGATTAAGATCTGTAACTCAATATAGGAGACACACATCCCAACATCCCATGGAAACTTGAGTCTCTTAATGGGAAGAGGTGTAATGTCACTCACGAAAACCTAATTGTCAAGTCCCAAAAATATAATCTTTATTATACCAGATGTCCCAAGACAAGGATTCTTGAGGATAAACCAATGATGATAACAAACTGTGGTAAAACTAACCCAAATACCTTCTCAATATGGTACCCGAACCAAATTTCCACATACCCAAAAGGTGTTCCCAATCCCCACAGGCTTGAAACTTGCACCTGGGCATCAAAAAACTAGAATAGAGAATGATTTCACCCATACTAAAGTAACAACATGACATATATATATATAATAAACTTAAATAGTGGAATATATAAATATATTACATAAATGAAATAAGAAAACAGAAATGATAAAACTCAAAAAATTTAGAACATCCCAATGTACAAGTCCAATCATAAAATGACAACTAAAACAATAAACCAACTATTACATGTGACAACATGGGAAAATGCCCTCTATCTCACCACCGGCTACCTAGACATGGTTGAAAGAAATATCACTACCTCAATATAGATCATTTCCTTTCCCTATATCAAAAGCAATACCAAAGTCTACACAATACCAAAGGGGTGCATAGGGTGTGAGATAATAGGCCTAGTAGGATCCCACCCAGGTGTTCCATAAAAAGTATCTATAAAATAATCTGAACATGCTCAACTTAATAAAATAAGGAATAATAGAAAATTTATATTTCTTATATCCAAATCATGGAAAAACATTTAATTTCCCCTTTTTCCACATTTTCATAAATATTCCAGGTAAAACAATTTCAAATTATTTCACATATATCAAATTAGAGTAAATAATGTATTACATATCATCTCACATCCATGGTAGTACAAGTTAAAATAGTATAGGCCAATGCATAGGTGATATCTTGCCATAGATAACTATAGGACAGGTTAGTAGACTACTCATACCACAATCAATGACTAGTTCACAACGAAGTCCTCAGTACAAAAGACTAAGGATTATAAAAATACACCATTAGCGAACCCACTAACAATGTCAATATAAATTCCCTAGAAAAACGGTACTAGGGAACATAGGATCGCTGCATGATTAAACCCTATGATAATACATGTATGATAACCTATATATAAACCTTAAATTCAATTACCTAATGATTCTCATGTTCTATAATTTCCAACCCATTTCATCAAAACCATGTTCTGAAAACCATTTCAGAAATCTATTTCACAATGCTTTGGAAATAGATTTTCTTTTACCAAAATAATGGAAACACCATATTTTCTAAAAAAAAAATTTCTAATCACACAAATAAATGAATGATTCTTTCCCTTTAATTTATAAAACAAATTATAAAACTAGATAAATTCATTACATCCAAAAAAATCAATAGACAGAACCAGCTACCTCAAACTTGGGTTGCACATGCCCGCAACGAAATCGACCAACATGGAAGAACTCAATAACCATGATAGAGGACCTAGATTCAATATTCAAATCACATAATTTATTAAAAAATAATAATGTTTAGTAGAGAATAATAAAAAACCCATATCTCAATGAACTTGCATGCCACACCACAACCAACATAAGGGTCAGCCTTTGGAGGAATATCACACAATAGATCTTGAAGGAATCAAAATTATTATCATCACTGATCAATGGATCCAAAACCATAAAAAAATAGGGATACTATGATCAAAATTATAGAATAAACAAGAGTAATACTCACTATGAGAAACTTACCACAACCACAATGATGATCAATCGCTGGATGAAACTATCTAGAAGGATCACATGAGTCTAAAATCATATGGGAGAGCACCTTGGTTGAGATAAAATAAGGATGCATATGAATGAAAAAGGAAATCTGTAACGCCCCGACCCCAGCTACCCAGAGTCGGTGCATTACTTCGTAGCATTGGCATGATCACAAAAGTTCAAGTCTCGAAATACCGATTAGTTTAGTAGCCTTGGAAACACTAGATACATTCATAAGTCTTACATTACATCATAAAGTGAAAAACTAATAACAAAGTCTTCATAGTCCACACTCATATCCTCTTCTAACTATCCCTGCAGGTCATTCCTAAAATACTTCTTCACATCCTGGAAAATATCAAAACATTGAAAGGGGTGAGCTCAGATGCTCAGTAAGGATAACAATATTGCGGAAGCTTTCATAAATAAACATAAACATTTTAGGCAATGTATAACTAAAACAAAAGCCTTTTAAACTTGAACATCAACATAATATGGCAAAAGTAAAATGAGATAATGCCATTCACTTCTTCACATGGATATTCTACTGGTCGAATAATCACATGCAATATCAATAACCACTTTCATAATGAGGGAATGTATAATGCCGGACATTCTGAAACATTTTGTCAAGGCCTCAGCCAAGACGTCTAAAATGATTAAGGCCTCGGCCAAAACCATAAATCAAATTGGGAAAGGGCCTCGGCCAATTCCATGTCTAGTTGTCTCATGAGACCTACCGATGCATCGAGGAGCTATAGCGGGCTCCACCCGTCACTTATTAAGTCCAATGCATTCCTCATATGAATAGATTTAAACATATCATAAACCATAACATAATCATATCACATAAAACATGCATAAAGTAAACATAACATTTCCAAATTTCAATCACAAGATAACAATACAACACATTGATATAATAAAAACGCTTTCAAAACCATTTTCAATACCAAAATAAAATAAAGTTAAAACATTGTATTTATTTTTCATTAAAAAAAATGATGGCTTGTAGAGGAAGCCGAAACTCAAATAATGGTCACGGTGGCGGAGATGTCGTTGTCGCCGCATAAGTACGGAAAGAAAAACATTCCCTTTTGTCGTTTAGCAAAACGCTTCGTATAAAAAAGATTCCTTTTGAATAAACGTAAAATTCAAAGGGGTTTATACACCGTATAAAAGAAAGTTGTGTATAAAACAAAATATTCCTCAATGAATGGAGATTGAGACGAAATCTCTTAAAAAGATAATTTTAAAATAAAATATATCTATTATGTGTATTCACTATATGTACAGATAAATAAAGTATAAATACAAGATAGTACATAATAATATCATGACATAATTTGAAAGTAGGAGATTAACCCAAAGAATGGAAATTGGGTTAAGAAGTTTCCTTACCTTGTGTCCGACTTGACGCAATCGTTCTTTAACCTCCTGAATAATAAACTAGAGTTAATATCTACCTTATTAAGAACCATTTTCAATTTCATTATCCTTTTTATATCACTTATTACAATGTTATGAACATTATGTAATTATTTAAGTTAATAACGGTCGTTTTGTCGATCTTCGGTACTTGAGTCAACAATAAACTTCTTATAATTACAAGTTGTTCATGTGGTAGAATATCAATTATATCCAGAATTATATTCATGATTTATATGTCATATATATCTTATATATCCAGTATATACATTCATTTATAATATTACGTAACATTTAGAGGTAAGAAATGAAATGCACCGTTCATGGAGACGGTAAGCCGTACGTACGCATGAACGCTACTTTCATTTCAATTTCATATTTAATGGAACGAAATCATAATGATATAAATTTATAATATAATTCCAGTATAATATAGTGTATAATACCATTTACTCCATCCTTTATACATCCCACATATGGCATTAACGATTCAAATCACTTTGAGGGGGCGGTAGTCCGCACTTCCTAAAATGAAATTATCGCGTTTTACCCATAATGGAAATCATAAAGTATGACATAAATGAGAAATATAGAAGAATAAGTAAAACATAAACATATTATATACCATATATAAAAATAGTGACATCTTAATGGCCACCTTTGAAGGTGTTATATGAGTGTTGAACAATCATCGTTTCGTGAGGCAGAAATTCGCCATCCACAGAAACCGTATGTTCTTTAACCATTAGATGTAGGTGTGTGTAAGTGTAGTTCTAATCCTTCTTATAACAACATACTAGTATATTGAGGATACTGGTGTTGTTACAAAAGAAATGAATAAAAAGAGTTTAGGGGGTTAGAGAAGAAAAATAAACCAAAACAACATTAGAGAAGACATTACCTCAAAATCGGGTAACTCTTTTTGATTTGAGCCAAAGGATTACTTGGGAAGAGTTCTGCCCAAAGTGAGGCTTCTAGGAGTAAGAGAGGGATGTTGGGAGAGTATTTGGGCAGAGTTTGGCCGAGCCAAATGGCTTGATGGTGTGAATAAGGTGGGAGAGGTGGGGGCCTTTTATAAGTGGAGAGGAGGGGCTCTTTTGGAATGATTGAAATGTTACATTATTACACAATGCTTTTAGGATTATAAAGGTCCCACACTTATATAATTCGTGGCTAAGGTGATAAGGGTTCTAAATCTCTTCATCCAATAGGCTTTGGACAAGTGTAAGCCTTGGATTGTTCATTATCTTCCCATTTTATTTAAATCGTTAAATAATGAGGTCATCGCTGCATCATCATGATGTCATAACTAATTTAATTTATTTAATGTCTAAAAATTATAAAAAAAATATTATGATGTAGGAAATCTTTTTAGATTTCTAATGAATATTTATAATCAAAATTTGGAGTTGTGTAACCCCACTTAAAAACTGTTTTAGTAAAACAACTCATGTTTGTGTCAATTTAATTTTAACATTAAATAAATATATATTAATGTCATTTTCCAACTAAAGTGGCTCCATGGGGTCCCCAAGTTGACCCATGGGTTGTCTTGGTCGGCCATGACTCATCCAATAGGATTAGGACAAGTTTCATACTCATCTCATATTATTATAACATTATTTGTACCTTAAACTACACTAATTACCTCTAATCACGATTAAGAACTTAAAAGTTACTATTCACCAAAAAATTATTTTAATCTCATTGAACCACATTTTACTTCTTAATGACAACCATGTATGTCGGATTTTTGAAAATCAAATCACAGAAGTGGTAATATTTCATTTAAACGAAAAATCAGTTATTTAACTACCACTTAGTGGTTTCACTATTCATCAAAAATTGTTGTTTTTCAGAACAATGCCAAAATTTCACCTTAAGCTATAATTGATATTCCGAATTCAAAAATGATGTCTATTTTACAAAATTCCAAACATATAAGTTGCATTAATTAATTTTATAATTAATTCCCGCTGTTACGATAGATAGCGTGTTTTTAAGAAACAATTTATATCAAAAGATTGGCAATTGTTTATGTCCAATTTCAATGTTAAATTAATTCTAATGACCACCATTGGATAAAATGGTAAAAATATATTCTAATTATACTTTAAAACCACTAAATAGTATAATTTATCACAATAAATTATTTTGATTAAAAAAGTTGTTTTAAGTATCTTTCATTATTCATAAAAAAATTGGAAGTTCTCAGAAAGTTACAAAAAATTCAACTTAGGATAATTTCGATATTACGAATTCAAAAATGAAGTCCATTTCGAAATATAAAATTTCTATAATTTCAAAAAGTGGTTATTACTATTCATAACGGCTACTTTGATTAGTCGCGGTGTTTTAGAACTCGAAGTTGCGTATAATGCAAGCTATTGCATTATTGAAAGAGAGGCGTATCGTGGAAGCTCGGGGTGTTACATTCTCCCCTACTTCAATAAATTGCGTCCTCGCAATTTGAAATTTTTCTTTGAAAATAAAAGGTTGAAAAGAGAAAATACCTTTGAGGAAAACCCACATCGGAAATAAGGTTAATAAATATATAACATTAAAAGAAATCAAGATAAGTGAAAAGGTCACCCGATATAGCCCATTATAGGATTCTATGAAAATATGGATATGGAGGAGAAAAAAACCATCAAGGTCTGATGGGGAGTTATAGAAAACAGGATTAGGAGAAAGTTTAACCACAAGAAAATCACAAACTTGTGATTGGTTAAACGGTCATTGAATCCCCAGTTGGAAAAGTTAACCGACAACATTTTTGTTTTAAGTTACCTTTTATAATGTTGAGGAATTTATTTAGGAGATTTACTAAGAACGTAAGGGAATATACATACTTGTTATGTATACTTTCATTCGTTAATAAATTTTTACCACAAACCCAACTTTTACTCCAAATGGTAACAGAACTCAAAAATATTCTATTTATCCTAATTGTATAAGGTTCCAAATGTTAACACATACCATTTAGATTAGTAAAACTATTTTTTAATAACCAGGGACTTCCTGTAGGCTAGTGGTAGGAAATAAAGGCATGTCGCACTATGATTGTGGGTTCGATTCCTGCAGCTTTGTCCGACGCGACGGGTTATGCCCCACCCTGCAGGTTGTCCTTTTCCTAAAACTATAGTATTATAATATTCAAAAATAATCTTCATAAATTTTTTAACCTTAAGCAATACTATCCAAAGATCAACTTAATCCACTCCAACCTTTATAGTTATCCAAAATACCTCTGTCCAGACTTTCTCTAAAAGGTCTCTTAATTCCAAAATCAATTTATCAGATTCCCCAAACAAAGTAAAGTTTCTCTTATTGTCACATACTAAAAATATAATTACCTTCATCATATTAAAACCTTACTGAAATCAACAAGTACTAAAGTACAATCCGTATATATATATCACATTATTCTAATAACCAGAATATAATCCATGAGTCCAAAAGCACCAATACATTAGTTATTATGCTTCAACTGTAGTAACAGCATAAGATTGTCCTTGATCCCTTGGCCTTTTCTGAGGTAAGTTTCCCTGACGCTTAGGACATTCGTTTTCATAATGACCCATTTCTCTACAATTATAGCATTCAACTTTGATAGCCTCTTTCTTTCCCTTGCAATCACGAGCCTGGTGACCCTTTTCTCCACATTTATAACAAACTCCCATTCCTTTTAGACAAGTACCAGGGTGATTCTTCCCACAATTATCACATAATGGAAAATCCTTCTTTCCCTTTTTCCCTTTATCTGTCTCTTGTTCCACCATTCTCTTCTTCTATTGCTTTACTTTGTTGTCATAAGACTTAGAGAATTCCTTTTCTGTCTTGATAGCACACGAGACAATATCTTCGTATGATGAGAAGGATTGTGATACTAAAGCTCGACGGAGAAATGGTTTTAACCCATCAAAGAAACGATCAATCTTACTCCTTGGGTTACGTATATAATCGGAAGCATGCCTCACTAACCTTGTAAAGTTAGCCTCATACTTTGCGACATTCTCATCCTCCTTCTGCCTCAGACTCAGAAATTGCCTTTCCATATCTGCTCGATGGTCATGAGGAAAGTATTTTTCTAAAAATAGATCTTTGAACTCCCTCCATTCCATATTCGATACGTCATCATCTTCCTTTGTGTTTTGAATCAGCGACCACCACTGATCGGCATCTCCAGTGAGGCGGTAAACTGCCATGACAACCTTCTCCCTTTCACTACTCCCCAAGGCATGGAATATTTTCTCTAAGGAATTTATCCATTGCTCAGCTACTATAGGATTTGTACTCCCATTGAAGGTTGTTGGTTGTTGCCTCATGAAGCGTTCTAACATTGATCCTCCACGTTGCGGATCAGGGTGCTCCATACGAGTAAGGTTATTATTCATAACCTGCGTGATTTGTCCCAGTATGGTGAGAAGCTGATCAGCACCAGTTGTATCACTAGCTCCACCATAATTATCTTGAGCATGAGGGCAATCCCTACATGGAGTGCGTGCATTGATACGGTTTCCATTTCTTCCACTAGGCGCCATTTCTAAACAATGGCATAAACTAGATCAGTTTACGAATCAAAATACATAATTCCATACTTGTTAAACACTTTACATAAATTGAAATATTTATGGATATAATCCATAATCATAAAAAGAAATGTTTTCTTTGAGGAAGTATGTACTCATAACCCTTCATAGTGGTTTGTAAATAAGATAAGAATTATCCTAAGCATATCCCCCGGGAGTGTCGTAACCAAGAGTACAGCAAGGCCCGTTGTCGTGCACCAGTTCCCGTTCGAGTCTAGCTCAAAGCGGTGTTTTTGGGTTTTACCCCTAGGTACATCTGTGCCAGAGCCACCTCTACCTACTCATATCCAGACAGGGATGTATTTCTCGGAAAACTCACAAAATCTCTACAATAACAAAATTCTAGGAAGTTCTTCTATACTAATCCTCAAATTCTATATTTGGGCTATGTGCTCTAATCAGAGTTTATCTAAATCTAGCTTCCAAGTTTAGTACTAAACTGCCTCTGATACCAACTGTAACGCCCCGACCCCAGCTACCCAGAGTCGGTGCATTACTTCGTAACATTGGCATGATCACAAAAGATCAAGTCTCGAAAGACCGATTAGTTTAGTAGCCTTGGAAACACTAGATACATTCATAAGTCTTACATTACATCATAAAGTGAAAAACTAATAACAAAGTCTTCATAGTCCACACTCATATCCTCTTCTGACTATCCCTGCAGGTCATTCCTAAAATAATTCTTCACATCCTGGAAAATATCAAAACATTGAAAGGGGTGAGCTCAGATGCTCAGTAAGGATAACAATATTGCGGAAGCTTTCATAAATAAACATAAACATTTTAGGCAATGTATAACTAAAACAAAAGCCTTTTAAACTTGAACATCAACATAATATGGCAAAAGTAAAATGAGGTAATGCCATTCACTTCTTCACATGGATATTCTACTGGTCGAATAATCACATGCAATATCAATAACCACTTTCATAATGAGGGAATGTATAATGCCGGACATTCTGAAACATTTTGTCAATGCCTCATCCAAGACGTCTAAAATGATTAAGGCCTCGGCCAAAACCATAAATCAAATTGGGAAAGGGCCTCTGCCAATTCCACATCTAGTTGTCTCATGAGACCTACCGATGCATCGAGGAGCTATAGCGGGCTCCACCCGTCACTTATTAAGTCCAATGCATTCATCATATGAATAGGTTTAAACATATCATAAACCATAACATAATCGTATCACATAAAACATGCATAAAGTAAACATAACATTTCCAAATTTCAATCACAAGATAACAATACAACACATTGATATAATAAAAACGCTTTCAAAACCATTTTCAATACCAAAATAAAAGAAAGTTAAAACATTGTATTTGTTTTTCATTAAAAAAATGATGGCTTGTAGAGGAAGCCGAAACTCAAATAATGGTCACGGTGGCGGAGATGTCGTTGTCGCCGCATAAGTATGGAAAGAAAAACATTCCCTTTTGTCGTTTAGCAAAACGCTTTGTATAAAAAAGATTCCTTTTGAATAAACGTAAAAGTCAAAGGGGTTTATACACTGTATAAAAGAAAGTTGTGTATAAAACAAAATATTCCTCAATGAATGGAGATTGAGACGAAATCTCTTAAAAAGATAATTTTTAAATAAAATATATCTATTATGTGTATTCACTATATGTACAGATAAATAAAGTATAAATACAAGATAGGACATAATAATATCATGACATAATTTGAAAGTAGGAGATTAACCCAAAGAATGGAAATTGGGTTAAGAAGTTTCCTTACCTTGTGTCCGACTTGACTCAACCGTTCTTTAACCTCCTGAATAATAAACTAGAGTTAATATCTACCTTATTAAGAACCATTTTCAATTTCATTATCCTTTTTATATCACTTATTACAATGTTATGAACATTATGTAATTATTTAAGTTAATAACGGTCGTTTTGTCGATCTTCGGTACTTGAGTCAACAATAAACTTCTTATAATTACAAGTTGTTCATGTGGTAGAATATCTATTATATCCAGAATTATATTCATGATTTATATGTCATATATATATATATTATATATCCAGTATATACATTCATTTATAATATTACGTAACATTTAGAGGTAAGAAATGAAATGCACCATTCATGGAGACGGTAAGCCGTACGTACGCATGAATGCTACTTTCATTTAAATTTCATATTTAATGGAACGAAATCATAATGATATAAATTTATAATATAATTCCAGTATAATATAGTGTATAATACCATTTACTCCATCCTTTATACATCCCACATATGGCATTAACGATTCAAATCACTTTGAGGGGGCGGTAGTCCGCACTTCCTAAAATGAAATTATCGCGTTTTACCCATAATGGAAATCATAAAGTATGACATAAATGAGAAATACAGAAGCATAAGTAAAACATGAACATATTATATATCATATATAAAAATAGTGACATCTTAATGGCCACCTTTGAAGGTGTTATATGAGTGTTGAACAATCATCGTTTCGTGAGGCAGAAATTCGCCATCCACAGAAACCGTATGTTCTTTAACCATTAGATGTAGGTGTGTGTAAGTTTAGTTGGAATCCTTATTATAACAACATACTAGTATATTGAGGATACTGGTGTTGTTACAAAAGAAATTAATAAAAAGAGTTTAAGGGGTTGGAGAAGAAAAATAAACCAAAACAACATTAGAGAAGACATTACCTCAAAATCGGGTAACTCTTTTTGATTTGAGCCAAAGGCTTCCTTGGGAAGAGTTCTGCCCAAAGTGAGGCTTCTAGGAGTAAGAGAGGGATTTTGGAAGAGTATTTGGGAAGAGTTTGGCCGATCCAAATGGATTTATGGTGTGAATAAGGTGGGAGAGGTGGGGGCCTTTTATAAGTGGAGAGGAGGGGCTCTTTTGGAATGATTGAAATGTTACATTATTACACAATGATTTTAGGATTATAAAGGTCCCACACTTATATAATTCGTGGATAAGGTGATAAGGGTTCTAAATATCTTCATCTAATAGGCTTTGTACAAGTGTAAGCCTTGGATTTTGCATTATCTTCCCATTTTATTTAAATCGTTAAATAATGAGGTCATCGCTGCATCATCATGATGTCATAACTAATTTAATTTATTTAATGTATAAAAATTATAAAAAAAATATTATGATGTACTAAATATTTTTATCTTTCTAATGAATATTTATAATCAAAATTTGGAGTTTTGTAACCCCACTTAAAAACTGTTTTAGTAAAACAACTCATGTTTGTGTCAATTTAATTTTAACATTAAATAAATATATATTAATGTCATTTTCCAACTAAAGTGGCTCCATGGGGTCCCCAAGTTGACCCATGGGTTGTCTTGGTCGGCCATGACTCATAAAATATGAGTAGTACAAGTTTCATGCTCATCTCATATTATTATAACATTATTTGTACCTTAAACTACACTAATTACCTCTAATCGCGATTAAGAACTTAAAAGTTACTATTCACCAAAAAATTATTTTAATCTCATTGAACCACATTTTACTTCTTAATTACAACCATGTATGTCAGATTTTTGAAAATAAAATCACAGAAGTGGTAATATTTCATTTAAACGAAAAATCAGTTATTTAACTACCACTTAGTGGTTTCACTATTCATCAAAAATTGAAGTTTTTCAGAACACTGTCAAAATTTCACCTTAAGCTATAATTGATATTCTGAATTCAAAAATGATGTCTATTTTACAAAATTCCAAACATATAAGTTGCATTAATTAAATTTATAATTAATTCACGCTGTTACGACAGATAGCGTGTTTTTAAGAAACAATTTATATCAAAAGATTGGCAATTGTTTATGTCCAATTTCAATGTTAAATTAATTCTAATGACCACCATTGGATAAAATGGTAAAAATATATTCTAATTATACTTTAAAACCACTAAATAGTATAATTTATCACAATAAATTATTTTGATTAAAAATGTTGTTTTAAGTATCTTTCACTATTCATAAAAAAAATTGGAAGTTCTCAGAAAGTTACAAAAAATTCAACTTAGGATAATTTCGATATTACGAATTCAAAAATGAAGTCCATTTCGAAATATAAAATTTATATAATTTTAAAAAGTGGTTATTACTATTCATAACGGCTACTTTGATTAGTCGCGGTGTTTTAGAACTCGAAGTTGCGTATAATGCAAGCTATTGCATTATTGAAAGAGAGGCGTATCGTGGAAGCTCGGGGTGTTACAAAATCACTCATAACACACCCTAAAATTACAAATCAAGAATTTTACATGATTTTTAACCCCTTTTAAAGTTTTATAATCTATGAAATTCAAGTACACTAAAAACCCATCACCTTTTAATAAAAATCCCAATTTTACCATTATATGGAATATAGAAACACTACTATTTATTACACATTAACTCATGATTTATTATATAAGATTATACACAATACAACCTGGAAGATAAACAAGTATTGTGTCATTGGGAATTAGGTACATTACATTTCAACTTAGAATAGGGAATACTTTATCTTTATTGAAAACTTCATTTACATGATCATTTTATTCATTTGTATTTAAAATTGCATGGGATGACCTAGGGTCATACATAAGAATGGGGTGAGATATAAAGCCTAGTAAGGGGATAAATATGGAATAACATGAAGAAAGTAATAAATTTTAGAAATTAGTCTTATAAATAGGTTATAAAAAGTGTTATAATAATAAACATGAGTAATGAGGCATGATATACCATGATAATATAAAGGCAACATGTAAATGTGGAAACAACATAAAACATGGAATCATAAACATAGGTCAAGGACCACCATGCAAGAAATCATGGTCGAAAAAGTTTTTTTATGGATTAGGATAACTTAATAATCATTTTCATGACATCTCTTGAGAATAAAACATTACCAAATTCATTGGAGTGTAATATAATTCTGGGCACACCCATCACTTTCATTTCATTTTCATGCATTAGTGTTCCGCATAAATCATAAAACATGGAATCATTTTTCATCACATTTTTTCAATGATCAAGGAGTGTGTAATATATACATGTAATTCCCCAATAAAATAAGTATAAATTTATAAAGGTTAATACCTTTTATAGGAAATGATTTTGGGTATTTACTACACATTGTTTTTCATGTAAAATCACAGTGAAATTTCATAGCATAATGAGGGTGTATAAATGTTTATGGGAGAATTTAATGAGAGTGAAAGAGATATCTCATCATTTAAACACAATAAGTGAAGTAAGGGGAGTATGGAAGACCATATACAAACATTATGAAATATATTAAAATCTCATAAGATATATAAGATTCTTGAATAAAGAGTAGAAGGAGAGGATCCCTTACTAAATTTCGGAATGGTAATGGGTGTAGATAAAGGATAATAAGAGGGATAAATAAGATTGAAATGAGAATATCATAATTTAGAAATAAAATTTTTAGTGAGTTTTATATGGAAGAATATATCCCAACATAAAAAAATGGAAATTAAGAGACATAACATAAATGAGGTGCTTGATTAGAAAGGGAAGAGTGAGAGATCCTTTACTAAATTTAGGCATGGTAACCGGTGTAGATAAAGGTTCTTAGGAGAGAATGTTGAGAGTTAAATTAGTTTATCATAATTTAGAAATCAAATGGAAAGTAAGGGGGATATGGAAGAACATACCCCAACATGAAAATTGAAATTAAGAGACATAACATAAAAGAGGTGCTTGATAAAAAAGAGGAGTGGGAGATCCCTTACATTGAGAGTGTGATTCCAAATGTTTGGGAGGAGATTATTGAGATATTAGGGGAACCTTGGGAGGACTATAGAGAGGGTATATTATATTAAATATGTGATCAATGTTTTTTCAGAGGATATTAATTAGATATTGGGTAGGTTTATATAGGAAAAGAGATGAGAGTTCTTTAATATTTCTCAAATCTAGGTTTTGGAATCTATATAATAAAATCACCAAAACTGCAAACCTTATCATGTTTATTCCCATTTTTTCTATCAAATTAGGGTGGTTTTAATTATTTTATAAGTAAAATTTATGAAAATATTAAAATATTACACTTGGTGATGTGGAGGTGAGTCATACTCTTAAAGAAATGATTTTAAAACCTTAAAATATATTGTAGGTTTTGGAGGATTCATAAAGAATTTATAAAATCAATAAAATAAACTTAAAATCACATTATTTTAAAGTTGAAACATATATTTGGTTGTGGATACCATTTATAGTATTTATTACATCATTTTGGGTTATTATGATGTCATAATACACACAATATATTTATACTGTATTTAATTTTTACCAAAAAATTCAACTATCTCAGAAAATTATGAAAAACTAACCTTTAGATAATTTTGACATTTTGAATAAAAAAATAATATTTATTTTATCCAAATAATTCACTAAATATGTGAATTTTAATTTTTAAAATAATAATTGACATTTATTGATAAATGTTCGTTTTTTTGAAAATAATAGTCTTCAAACCCTTATAAAAGTTACATTTGACTTCATTAAAATTATATGAAAATTTATATTTGATAAAAATTATTTAATAATAATATTTTATTAATATATTATTTATTTTAAATATCCATTAATTCATTAAAATAAATTCATTAATTGAATTTTATTATTACCCAAAAATACAATTTATGTTTTATTATTTCAAAATCGAAATCATTTATAAAGTAACAATAAGTAGTAAATATAACCATTATTATATTGAAAATACAATATACATAATAATTTTTCTAGGTTATTGATACGTATCACTTTAATACCCTAAAAAATTCCCTTAGGGTAAGGTGCGTGATGATGATGCTTTCATGGGTTGGATCGACATACAAGGTTTGGGCCCTGATCTCGATCATCTTGAACTTCTCCGATAAATAGTTTTGATCATGCTTTGGTTTTTGGATATCTACATGGTATTGGTCAAGGGAAAATCTCAGTGATTCTATCTCCCTTGGAAGCTCAAATAAGTGGGATTTATAGGGTACAATCCTACTAGTTGAGTCCATCACTTCCTTTATTTATGTCAATTGGATTTTTCAAAACCCTATATTTATACTAATCACATGATAACTATTTAATGGCTATATTATCAATGGTAATGATGCTTAATGGTATTTTAAATCCTATAAGATTTAATAAAACTAATGAAGTTCATGTGGTTTCTATAACCATATCACATAATAAGACATTTAATTAAATCACAAGGGGAATTTTATTTATAAAACTTCGGTGCACTACAATATTTCAACCTTCAAAAATTTCACCATAGAAATTTTTATTTCACACACTAAAATAGATAAGGGTGGATATGTTTCATCACCACCACCAGTTCCCATGTTTTTTCTTCAAACTATTGGTTTATCTATAACACTTTAACCGGGTTTATTATCATATTTCATTGAACATTTTCTCTAAAATCTATGATTTTCACTGAATTCTCCTCATATGAGAGATCATTATCCAATGGTACCACATATATATCGATTAAATGTGAGAGGTCTGGTAGATTATTCCTAAATAGGGATACATTTAATACATCATGCACTTGAGATAGGTTAGGCGTGAGTTCCATTTGATAGGACTCCACTATGATGTGATTAAGGATCTCAAAGGGACTGATGTATCTTGGACTAAGATTTTCCTTCTTCCCAGATCTCATGGATTTCTTAAATGAATATATATAGAGTAATACCTTATCTTAAACCTAAAACTATAGGTCTTGTATATTATTTCCATCATTTCTCTTCTTTTGACTCTGAGAATCTATGAAGTGATGTTGAATAGTATTTACATTTTCCACCATTTCCTCAACCATTTCAAGACCTATGAGTTTGCATTCCCCAAATTCATACCATCATGTCGGTGTTCTGAACCTATTCTCATAAAGGGCTTCATAGGGATCTATTTGGATTCTTTAGTGGAAACTATTATTTTATAAGAAATCGGCCAGAGGAAGATGTTGATTCATTCATCCTTCAAAGTCAATTGAGCATGCTCTCAACATTTCCTCAAGTGTCTGGATAGTCTAATAAGTTTTTCCATCAGTTTGAGGGTGATAAGACACACTAAAGTTCCACTCATTATTTAGAATATATTATATACTCTTACAAAACAAATAGGTAAATCTTGGGCCTTGATAAAAAAAATCGATAGTGGTGTTCCGTGAAACCTCACCCATTATCCAATATATATGCTTGTAAGTTGATCAAGTTAGAAGTTACCTCGAATTTCAATGAAGTGAGAAGTATTTGTAAGATAATACACCAAAAACCATATAAAATTTCTTTATTTTTATATATTTTGAAGTCTAGTAAAAAAATCCATGGTGATGTTTTCCAATATCAATGTTGGTATGGGTAATGGTTGCACCACCCCCTTGGAGTTTCTCTTTTTTTTCTTCACTTACTGAAATATAAGACTCCGTAATTTATATTATGTGATCTCCTTGTTTATGTTATCCAAAAAATAGTTCTCTCTAAGATCATGATACATCTTTGTACTTCCTGGATTGATGAATAAAGATGAACTATGTAGATCATGCAACATCTCCTTCTTTACCTATGTATTTTGTTGTACACATAGTCATGACCCAAATCTTACAATTGCTTGTTAATTAATAGTTAACTCTAAGGATTTTCATTCTCTTAAAACTTAAAATTTCTTATGATTTCCAACATCACCTCTATGAGAATCCTTTATCCTCTATAGATTAGATTTTTGAGTAATAATTTGTGAAAGTATTGATGATGTTCCTTCGTTTGTGATTCCCATGTCAATCCCCTTAAAGTCTAAGAAGATCATATCCTTATCAATTCTCATCAATATTAAAATTACTAGATCCATTCTACTTAGATAATTTTAACCTTTATTCAATTTCCTAGGATGGTAGTGGATTGAGAATTCATAGTCCTTGATTATCTCTAAACATCACTGTGGGCGCATATTCATCTCTTTCTATCTGAATATATACTTGAGTCTCTAATGATCTATATATTTTCACAACCCCCCCCCCCAAAGAGATAATTCTGCCAGCTTTTCAATTTGAATACCACTACAACCAACTCTAGATCATTTATTAGGTACTTATATTCATGAACATTAAATTTTCTTGATGTAAAGGCTATCACTTTTTCATTCTACATTAACACACAACCCAACACCTTCTTTGAAGCATTCCTGAATTCCACAAAAAGTTCCCCACTCATAGGCTACGTAAGTATAGGTGTAGTGATAATACTCTTCTTCAACTCCTTGAATATATCTTAACATTCATTATTTAAAAAAACTTGACTCCCTTCCGAGTTAGCTTGTTTATAGGGTTTGAAAATCATGAAAAAAATTTCAAAAATTAACAATAGTACCTATCTAATCTAAGGAAAACATGGATTTCTATCATAGAAGTTAGCCTCAACCATCATTAATTTTATTATGTATTTTAAAGTTCTAAATATATCCTATTACTTTTGATAATATTACCTAATAATGATTCATGGTAATTGTATAGGTTCGAATGAGAACTCAACCTCTCATCTAGGAGAAAGACCATACAATTATTTAGGAAACACATCGATGAATCCCCTTACAATGGGAATGGATTCAAGGATGATATTTTCCTTAACCTCCATCATTTTTCCATGATAAGATTTATCATAGTGAAATAATATCAATGCCTGAGATGTTAGTTCTAAATAAGTTTCATTCCCTTCCTTTCACTTCTATAGAATAAGGGATAAATCATGGTACAAAGAGTGAATTAATTCTCAAAATAAGTTATATTGCCTTTAAAAAAGGAAAAAATTTCATAATATGGATAACTTAAAATTCCATGGAAGGGATATTGACAAAAATTTTAAGTATAAATTTTCCACAAACTTTAACATGTGATACAATAGTTATATATGTTTTTACTAATGATATCAAATCATTTTGTGCAGTGAATTGATGTTATTAAAAAACATACAACATATGCTAATAGGGAATGAATTGAAACAAAATGTGAAATAAAAAATTATTGATTAGAGGTTATATAAAATTCAGTCATCATGATACAAATTAGAATAGTACTTTCCTTGTTCCCTTGTTCTTGGAGATTACTGACGCTCATCATGCCTCTTATCCCTTAGAATAGAGTATTATCTTGAAAAATCTCCAACTTCTCCACATTTAAAACATAAAACTGTATATGGTATCTTATATTGAATTTTCTTTCCAACCATTATATTATTCATTTTTTCATGATAATTGGAAACATTGTGCCCCATCTTCATAGACTTAAAACATCTTCCAGTTCCTCTGTGAAATTTCCCTTGGTTCCCCTTTTCACACTTTTTTCACTAATAGAATTGGGTATTATTTCCTTTATAACCATTATTAGATGAAATTCCTTGAGATCTCATCCTCCTATTATTTGTAACCACTGGTAATTAAACTAAATTATAGTGGTTAATTGTGATTTTTGATAGATAGTTTGGCATAATCCCAATATGTGCTACTTAATCTCCCATCTGATTGGGAATCTCACTTGGGAAGCCCTCACATTACCCTTCACATTGGTTTTTTACTTGCTTCTTGGTATTTTCAACCATATTCTACAATAAAGGTGAAATTAAAGATGAATACTTTTAAACTATTAACTAAATAAATGGGAATCCAATGGAATTAATGGGATAATATATAAATTACATGTATTTCATTAACTTATGAATTTTTAGGCTTCAATATATGTTATCGATGATCTATTTAATAACATGGATACTTATGGAATTTTTTTTATATTAATAATGGCTATTAATGCAATTTTGAATTTACCAATGCATATCCCATGGGAGTGTCAAACTAGGTGTGAAAGAATTCTTGTTTTTGTGCATAAGGACCTAATTGAGTCTAGGTAAATGCATTGTTTTGGGTTTTATCCCTAGGTGAATATGTGCTATAGCCACAACAACCTGTAGTTTCTATATAGGGATGTATTTTATTAAAAACCAATTAATATATACATTAAAAATATTTAGGGATGTTTTATTATTTTTAGTCTTATACCTAAGGCTTTCACTAGAGTTTTCTAATCCTAATCCAAAAAATAACTAATCTTTCCTTTGATACAAACTTTGACAACAATACTCTTTATTACACATTAATTCACAATTCATTACATAAGATTACACATAATAAAAACCAGAATATTGGGAATTCTAGTGTATTTTGGAATTAGGTATATTCCATGGAAACTTATATCATGGAGTACATCATCTTTATTGAAAACTTCCTTAACATGCTAACATTATTCCTTCATACTTAAAATTGCATGGGATAACCTTGGAACATACATAAGAAATGGGTGATCTAGAAATCCCTATAAGGGAATAAAAATGGAATAACATAAAGAAAGTAATAAATTTTAGACAATGAAAATATCAATGTGAAATAAAAGAGGTGATAATTATAAATAGGATTAATGAGGAATGGTAATATAAAGGCACCATGGAAATGTGGAAACAACATAAAACATGGAATCATAAACATTGGTCATGGCTAACCCACCGAGACATAATTGTATAAAAAGTCCCATGATGGTTTATGTTCAATCCCTAATCCATATCATGATGTCTCATGATACTAAAACATTACCTAATTCATTGGAGTTCTATATAATTATGGGTTCACCCTTCACTATCATTTTATTCACATGCATAAGTGTTTCACATAAATCATACAAAATAGAATCATTTTTCATAAAACTATATTCCATGATCAACGAGTGTGTAATAAATAAAATTATTTCCCAAATAAAATAATTTTATTTTAAATAAGGTATAAATACTTGATATTAAATGGTTAAGGTCGTTTACTTTACAATTTATTGGCATGAAAAATCACGGTGAAATTTTGGCAACATAATGAGGTCATATAAATGTCCATGGGAGGGATTAGTGAGAGTGAAAGGGGTATATCATAATTTATACATCATAAGGGTAGTAAGGGGGATATGGATGAACTTATAACAAAATTAGTAAATGGAAATGAAAGTAAAAAATATATAGACGATTCTTTAATATAGAGGAGAAGGAGATTATCCCTTAATAAATTTCGGTATGGTAACCAGTGTTCATAATGGTTCGTGGGAGTGATTAATGAGAGTGAAAGGGATATCTGATCATTTATAATTTAAATGGATAGAATAGTGTATATGTAAAAACATATACCAACATGAACAAATGTAGATTAAGAGACATATCATAAAAATAGTTCTTGATAAAAAAGGGAAGAGTGGGAGATCCCTTAATAAAATTTGGCATGGTAACAAGTGTAAATAAAGGTTCATGGGAGGGATTAATGATATTGAAAAGGGTATATCATCATCTATAAATAATATTTTTTGGAATGGGGATATGTAATAACATATCCCAACACGAACAAATGGAAATTCAGATATGTAACATAAAAGAAGTGCTTGATAAAAGATAGAGGAGAGTGGAAGATCCCTTACCTTGAGAGTGAGAATCCAAATTATTGGGAGGAGATTATTTGGATCTTAGGGAAACCTTAGAAGTAATTTAGAGAGTATAGGTAAGAGTAAGGAAGTACTGTAAGGTTTTTTAGTGGATATTAATAGGATATTGTGTGGGTTTATTTAGAAAAGATATGGGACTCATTTATTATTTCTCAATCATAGATTTCATAATCTATATAATAAAATAGCCAAAAACACAAAACCTTACATGGTCTCTACCAAATAGAGGTGGGTTTTATTATATTATAAGTCCAAAAGAAGAAATTATTAAAATATTATCCTTGGTGATTTGGAATTTAGTCACACTATTAAAGAAATTATTTTAAAACCTTAAAATATATTCTAGGTTTTGGAGGATTAATAAAGGGTTTATAAAATTAATCAAATAAACATAAAATCATATTATTTTAAATAAGAAACATATATTAGGTTGTTTATAACCTTTATAGTGTTTAATACATCATCTTTGGGTAATTATGATGTCATAATACACACCATCTATTTATATCGTATTTAATTTGACCCGAAAATTTGTTTGTGTCAGAAAATAATGAAAAATTCAACGTTGGATAATTTAAATGTTCTGACTCCAAAAATGATATTTATTTTATACAAATAATTTTCTAAATATCTTTATTTTTCATTTTTAAAATAATAATTGACATTTATTGATAAATTCTACGTTTTTTTGCTAGTAACAGTTTTTTAACCCTTATAAAAATTAATCCAACTTCATAAAAATTACATGATCATTTATATTTGATAAAAAATATTTAATAATAATATTTTATTAAAATTATATTTATTTCAAAAATACATTAATTCGTTAAAAATAAATTCTTTAATTGAATTTGGGTATTACCCAAAAGTACAATTTATGTTTTATTGTACCAAAACCAAAAATGTTTATATAGTAAAAATAAGTTATAAATATAACCATTAATATATTGAAAATAAAATATACATAATTATATTGATATGTTATTGATACATATCCATTTAAAACACCAATAAAACCCCTAATTGTATGGTGTGTGACAATGAGTCTTTCATGGGGTGGTTCGACGTACACGGTTTCGGCTGTGATCTCGATGAACTTGAAATTCTCACGTAAACAGTTTCTCTCTTGCTTAAGTTGTTGGATCTGATCTTGGTCATGGTCAAGGGAAAATATCAGTGATGTTATCTCCCTTGTAATCTAACATAATTTGGATTCATAGTGCACAATCCTAATAGTTGAGGTCATCGCTTCCTTTTTCTGTGTTAATTGGATTTTTTAAAACCCTATATTTATACTAATCATGTGATCAATGTTCAACATCTATATTATCAATGGTAATGATGCTTAACGGTATTTCAAATATGATAGGATATAATAAAACCAATGACGTTAATGTGTTTTATATAACCATAATATATAATAAAACCATTATTTAAATCACAAGGGGAACTTTATTTATAAAATTTTGGGTTGTTTGATGGCAAGTAATGTATATTCACATCACGTAACCTTCATGACTTGTATTGGATCATAGAATCCTCATGGGACCCAATACACAATTTGTAAACACATTAAATTTTTTATAAATCTTATCAATATGTGAAAAAATTTCACTCTATAAACTATACACACAATATCTTCCTATTGAAAATTAATCATCAGGTAAACACTTTACACAGTGTGTATTTCTCCTAAAAATAGTGAAAAATCAAAATTTCAACTGAAAAAACCAAACTAAATCCGATATTCTTTGAACTCAGGTATAATACTATAAATACTTTAACACATTTATACACATGATCCATTAATTAAAACAAACACACATACCCAAACTTTAGGTCATTTTCTCCATCAAATGTTCTCCACCCTCAGAAGTCCTAAAACATACACAAATAAAGATGTAAATGATAAGTAATAAGATAAATACCTAAAAGTTGGTAATGGAATGTTACATGATATATTTATTCATTTAATGAAGAGTGTCTTTATATAGTACCTTGACCTTTCTATGATAGTCTGTATTGTTATATATTAGAAGGGTAATGAAGAGCATTAAGATCATTTAAGGATTGTTTTAAAGATCTTGGGGATGGAAAAGATGTATTAAAAATTTATAAAGTGTGAATTATAGCCAAATAAAGTTTCATTTGGGGGTCATATAATCTTATGAAATGGTATATTGTTGGATCCTTCAAATATGGAAGTTGTAGAGAAATGGTAAATACCATGAATGGTGATCAATAACTATACTTTTCTAAGATTAGATAAATACTATCAATGTTTTTCTAGAAATTTCTCATGGATATAAAATACTATAACCAATTTAACTTAGAAGGGAGCCAACATTACTAGAATCTGGTGTTTTCCCAACAGTAATATAGCAATGGTTTGAATAAACTGTTGTAATAGTGTAAAAGAAGAAAAAATTTCCAATACTTTGTTCAAACCATTGGCAATGTGTATATATTCTTAAGATTCCCCAACAGTTTTCCAAAACTGTTGGAAAATAATTATTTTCTCTAAGGTATACCAATGGTTTATCAAAACTATTGGTAAATAGAATATTTCCCAATGGTTTTTAAAAAATGTTGGGAAAGTTTTCCCCCAATTACCAAGTGCCCTAGCTCCTAATCAGCCCGATTGTATAACTAATCTAGACCTCCTCTCGAAGTCTTCTCAGTCGCGAAACACCTTCAAGCTGAAGATCCTTCTTCAATCAAATAATTTTTTATTTCTACACTTCAAATCAGTAAGTGTTACCTTAGTTTTAGTGTTCTTCCTCTCTTTTTTATGTTTTATGTTTTTATTTCGACTAAATTAGAGTTATTTATATTGGATTACTGAACACTTTGGTCTTTTTTATGTATTTTTGTTCTACACTTCATACAGGGTAAAGGTTCTGTTTAGTGGGGTTTGTTTAGTGCAGGGGGTAAAGGGTTTGTTTTATGTCTTTTGATTAGTGGGATAAAGGGTTTGTTTTATGTTTTTTTTATTTTTATTTTTTTGTGGGTTTTTATGTTTTATGTTTAGTGGGGTTTTATGTTTTTTCTTTAGTGAAATGGATAATGCATGATAGTTGGGATTTCTTAATGAATAAAATGATTTTAAATAAAAATACCCTAAGGGGGCTGCAGGAGGGGTAGGGGGGTATAGGGGTGTGGGGGAGGGGGGTATGGGCTGCCCCAAGGAGGGGTTTGGGTTGTCCAGGGGGTCAGGGTGGGGTGTCCAGGTGGGGGAGGGGGTTTGGGGTGTCTAGGGAGGGGGGAGTGGGGTGTCCAGGTGGGGGGGGGGGGGGGGGGATGTCCTGGTGGGGGGTGGGGGTGGGCTGTCCAGGTGGGGGGTAGGTGTAGAGACCCAAAACTTGACGTTCATGGACATTACATTAATTTTTCAGAATATCTAATACATAACAAAAATAGACAAACAAGGACCGTAATAGTTTAGTATCTTTGGAAACTTGGAATATAAACTTCTAATCATGTTGAAAGATCTTCAACATCTCCCATAACTATCCTCCCCTTTTTGTTTCCTTACCTAAAACCTTTCTTTTAATCCTGGGGGAAAAGAAAACATAAAAAGGGTTATCTCAAATGCTCAGTAAGGGTAAGCATGGAGAAAATAAAACAAACCATATACATTTGAACTTAAAAACATGAACATAATATTTAAACATCAAAATCTTGAGTAATGACATAAAACATGGCAGTACGTAAGGCATAGATCATAATGGATCATCAATCATGATAAAATAGAATAGGAATAAAGCATGTAATTGTGGCATCCATTAATCACATGTAATTATTTCCATAGTATCCAAGGCATTACTTCCATGACCATCTTAGTGGACAAAGTCCCTTTTTGAATCGAGTTCACTCCTCATTTCAGTCATGTAACACTGAACCGGATTAACTTACCATTCCAGCCATGTCTATATCATGAGATATAAATCTTTACCCAATGCATTGGAGGGAGATATAGGTCCCACCCATCTCATAATGAAATCATTCTTACTTGTGCCACAAAATAAACTTAAAAAATTCATCATAACCCATAGAATAAAATGGGTTTCATAAACATCATCTCATCATTTCATAATCCATATAAAACAAATGGACATTTCATCATAAGAAAATTGAACCATTTAAATCATAGAGACATTAAACTTGAAACATACACATATCAAATAATGTCATCTTAGATGGAAAATGGTTTTGATAAAACATTTGAAATGAATTCTTGAGGAAAATATCCTCTCTTCGTCAAAATCATTTTCTTTTCAAAAAATGCCATGAACTTTTAAAATAAAAGTGTTTTGTTGAAAATATTCATAAAATCATGTAGAGTAAGCTTCATGAAATTTAGGCGTTATGAAATAGTAAAAATCCGTTGATGCCGTATAAGTTAAAAATAACATTCTCCTCATACTTTTTTCAGAAAAGTCAAACAAAGTACCTCGTAACATAAACAAAAGAATGATTCCTTACATACCATGTAGTAAAAGTCAAAATGGGTAAAAAGGACTTTAAACATACATGAAAAAACTTTTATAAAACATGGACTTGGATGATATAAATAACCCCAGTAAATACTTACGAATAAGCAATCTTGGATAAAAATGATATTTGCAAAATTATCCCTTACCTTAGGTCCGATATGCTTCATATGGATCCAAAACTCCTGTATAATGATTTAAATAATGTCATTGACTTATTAAAGAATCATATTAATTGTTATGATATCATATATGGTTCACTTATGACTTTATATTACCCATTCTTTTGTAAATTAATGTTAAAGTAGCGTTTTGGGTAAAATCATTTCATTTGTCGTTCGTGTTTTAACTTGTAATTATTCATATGATTACATAGATCATGGTTACTTACATCCAGAATGTAAAACATGATTTATATATAATATATATTCAGAATATACATATATATAATAGATCGATAAATGGAAAGAAATACACCATTCATGGAGACAGTAGGTCGTACGTACGCATGAACGCTGTTTTCGTTTCCTTATTGAATTAATGGAATTAATTAGATGACATATATATATATACATAAATATAATATCATTATTATGTCATATATTTCATGATTAATTATTATATATACTTTATAATCATTCATTAATGGTTAATCATTGAGAATGAATCTCATCGCGTCGTGGAGACGGTAGTCCGTACGTATGCACGAGCGATGATATCATTCCCATGATCGTGGAATTGTATTTAAGTGTATGTATAATATTTAAGAATAAATATCACTTTACAATAATCATATATAGTCATTATTTACACCATTATACCCATCCAAGTAAGGTGGTGGTGGAAAATAGATTACACGGCGGCGTGGAGACGGTATTCCGTACGTACGCACGCACGGTGATTTCGTTTTCTATAGGATGGATAAATGGTGAAAGAGGGTTGTTTAATACTTATAATAACATATAAGTATATTAGTGATACTGATGTTATTACTTCACAATTAAAAAACTAAATAAGAATATGTGGAAGAAGAAATAAAGTTGAAAGAATCGGTAACGAACATTACCTCATCTTTGAAGCGCCTCTTTGAGACCTCCTCTTAGGGCACTAAAATTGGTATTTGAAGAAGACTGGGACCTCTAGGATATTTCTAGGGAGGTGGAGAAGATAATTTGACATGTTTTGGCCGATCTTGATGGATCAAAGTGGTGTGAGGAAGAGAGGGAGGAGGTGCCCTTTTATAAGGGAGGAGAGGGGCACCTTTGGAAATCTTAAAAATATTAATTGATAATAAATCTAACCCCACTTAAAAACCTCCAAAAATGACTCATATTCGAATATAAGATAATATAGGGTTGTAATCGCATCAAAAAATAAAATTTAGACATGTTAGGAATTTATTTTAAACATTATCAACTTGATTTATCCTTATTTAATCAATTTAATTTTATTTGTGGTAATAACATTATAAATTTTAAATTATAACAAATAATTACTTATTTGTTGTGAATTGTCCATAATTGGAAACTTAATAACATTTTAGACCATATAAATTTAAATTTATAATTTTTAAATATTTTTGTGATTTTTAAACAATTTTATAATATGTTATTTTTATAAAATAACAATAGTGTCAATTTTGACACTATTCATTTATTTGAATTTAAATAAAATATATACAGAAGATATGTTCAAAATAAAAGCTTTAATAGATTTATAAAAGGTCATATGTATCTATAAAATTAGTGTATCACATTAAATAGTTCATATAATATTTATTTTATTATTTTTAAAAGAATTTATTTGGTTTATCTCTTAATAAAATAATTACTACAACTTTTTTGTATAATAATTTAATATACTTATTTGTAGCATAAAAATTAAAACTAAAATCCTATGATGAAGATAAATATATTACCTTTTACAATAATACTTTTACTAGAATTTATCATCTTAAAATCACAATATTTAAATTTTTATATTTATTAAATTATGAAGGTGACAACTTTGGCATCATTTAAAATAAAATAATATAAGTGTCATAATCGCCTTAATAAGGATCCAAATGGTCAAAAATTCGGCCATTGGATGATTAGGGTTTATATATACACTAATAATAATTTTTGTGCAGATTTTTGGGCCTTTTGATATGTATTACTATTTCGATAAAAACTATATTATTGATTTTTCACTAAATAAATAATTTCTGCATCATTAATGTATAAGATAATAAGGTAATTAAATAACTCTTAAAAATTACAAATAAATTACCATGACAAAGAAAAACATTTTATATTTCAAATTAGTATTTATAACCTAATTTATATTTTGTATAAACTTATATTAAAAATACTTTAATTATTAAAGTTGAGTGAGACATATTTCACTTTCCTTTAAATAAAATAAACTAAAGGTCTTAATCACCTCCAAGTGGGTTCTAATGGATTCTATTTCGACCCAAATATGAATTAGTACAAATTATAATCATTTAATTGTATTATGACAAGTATTATGATAATTTTATAATATTATATTTACCCTTAATTACCCAATTTACCTTTTACTATGGTAAATAAAATTTACCGTTGTTACTATTCATAAAGCCCAAAAATACAAAGTAGTCTATTAATATAATTTTGACCCACTGATTCTAAATATGGAATCCATTTTTCCAAATTCAATACACATAATTTGCAGAAATAAAATTAAAATTAATCCTGTTGTCGAAAGAAAACGGGTTTCTGTTTAAAACATTGCAAAAGATTGAATTTATTTAACCTACGAATTCAATGTAAAATCAAGGCTAATGACATAAATTATATTAAATGGTAAAAATATATTCTATTTATACTTTAAAACCATTAAATATTATAATTTAACCACATAATTTATAACGATGAAAAAAGTTGTTTTTAATTAAAATATAGCGTGTTTTTACTATTCATTAAAATATGAAAGTTATCAGAATAATATGAAAAATTTACCCAAGGTAAAATTTTATATCCTGATTCCAAATAATAATTTTATTTTGTAAAATTGAACTTATAAACATGTCAAAAACTAGATTTAAATCGGGTGCGCCATCAAAAGGCAACAAAACTGCTTTTTTTGAAAAATACTTATTTTACCCGAAAAATTTATTTTGTTCTTATACCTTGTTCTAGAAAATGTGTAAGATGAATAATAATGTTATAAAATTAAAATTTTAGTTAATACTATTTATAACAGCTAGTTCATAATAATATTATAATAATATATGGTTGTTTAGTAAAACTCGGTATTGCGTACAACACACGCTATCGGGGAAGGTCGTGATTGCGTGTAATGCAAGACAAGTCAGGGTTGCGTGTTGTGCAAGAATCCTTTATTATTTCATATAACAGAATCCAACCATATTTTATTTATACATTGAATATATATATATATATATATATACACTCAATGTTGCGTAGAATGACTATTATAAAACGAACTTGAAATTTTTTGTAACACAATCTAAGAATAGTGTTCCATATACTTCAAGGTAATACAGTGTGGCGTATAGCACAAGATAATCTTTTTGTAGCATAAAACACATGACATCAAATAAATTAAAAAGAATACTTATCATAAAATATCGGGTTGTTACAGTAGGGGTGGGCTATCCAGGTGGGGGCTGCAGGGGAGGGGTGTGGGCTATCTAGGGAGGGGATGGGCTATCATGGGGGGGCTATCCAGGTGGGGGAGGGGTCTGGACTATCCAGGGGGGGCTGTCCAGTGGGGGGTGGGGGAGTGGGTTTTCCAAGTGGGGGTGTCGGGGGGGATGCAGGGGAGGGGGTGTGGGTAGTCCAGGGAGGGGGTGGGTTGTCCAAGGGTGGTGGCGGGTGGGCTATCCAGGTGAGGGAGGGGTGTGGGATATCCAAGGGGGGTGGGGGTGGGTTTTCCAGGTGGGGAGGGGGTGTTTGTTATCTAAGGAGGAGGGGGTGGGCTGTTCAAGTGTGGTGGGGGTGTCCAGGTGGGGTGGGGGGCTATCCGGGTGGGTGGGGGGGTAGGGGTTGTAGGGGTGTGGGGGGTGTGGGCTATCCAAGGATGGGGGTGGGTTGTACACACTGATACTCTACAAAAAATTGAATCAAATATAACCAATGTATAGTTTCTTTCACACATTAATACTTTTCTTGATGTTCCATACCAACACTCACTCTTACCCTTCCAAGAAGAAGTGATCTCTGAAAAGAAATCTCACTCAGGTTCTTATCCACTATCCATATTGATCTCATAAAAATTTATCATTCGTACAACTCCATATCACCTAATGATATAACAAGGCTCATACTCCAATGAGTAGTGTCCCATCGAAACATGGCTCATAAAATCTGATCCACATATGATATTTGGTGGTGTGTTTACAATTGGGTGTGTTGTGATTTATATGTATGATATTCATGGTTTACACCAACAATCTTCTCAATCATCTATAATAGCCTTGAAATCATCCTATAATTAAATGAAGATTGGATTTTAGGACCCTAGTTTGGGGGTGGACACCCCCACCCCTTGGATAGCCCCCCACTCCCTTGGACAGCCCCCCCACCCCATGGACACCTCCCACCCCCTGGATAGCCCTTCCACCCCTGTGGACAGCCCTGCCACCCCTGTGGACAGCCCGCCCACCCCCCGTGGACAGCTCGCCCACACCCTGGAAACCCTGTACCCCCTGGACAGCCCTTCCACCCCAGTGGACAGCCCACCCACCCACCTCGTACCCCCCTGGACATCCCCGCCACCCCCTGGATAGCCCACCTACCCCCTGGACACCTCGTACCCCTGGAAAGCCCCCCACCCCTGGAAATCCACCCCACCCCGTGGACCCCTGACCCCTGGAAAACCTCTCCACCCCTTTGGACAGCCCACCCACCCCTTTAGACACCTCGTACCCCCTGGACAGCCCCTCCCCCACCCCTGTGGATAGCCCGCCCACCCCCTTGGACACACGTACCCCTTGTACAGGCCCGTCATCCCTGTGGACAGCTCTCCCACCCACCCCATACCCCTTGGACAACCCCACCCACCCCCTGGACACCCTCTCCCCCCGTGGACAGCCCCCCACCCCCTGGGATAGCCCTCCCCCCTGTACACCCGCCCACCACCCCCCCAGATACCCCTCATCCACCCAGACACCCCCACCCCCTAGAAAGCCCCCCACCCACTAGACACCCCCGACCCCACCAGATAGCCTTGCCACCCCTATAGAAATCCCTCCCACCCTCCGTGGACAGCCCGCCCACCCCCCTGGACACCTCGTACCCTCCTGGATATCCCCACCACCCCCATGGACAGCTCGTCCATCCCCTGGACACCCCTACCCCCTGGACAGCCCAACCACCCTCGTGGATAGCCCGCCCACCTGGACACCCTGACTGCCCTAGACATCCCCCACCCCCTAGACACCCCTACCCCCTGGACAGCTCAACCACCCCCATGGACAGCCCGCCCACCTAGACACCCCGACCCCACTAGACAGCCCCCCACCCCTGGACACCTCCGACCCCCCTGGACAGCCCTGCCACCCACTGGACACCCCGCACCCCCTGTACACCCCCTCCCCATTGGTCAATGTATGTGATCACTCAAATTATATACTAGAATATAAAAGTTCTTCGATCTAAAATTTATTCAACTCTTGAATAATTATCCTTCACAAGTGTACATGATCTTGTACACTCATGTATTGTTCTTCAAAGATATTTTGTTATAAATATAGTATTTTGTTGTCTTTTATATTATGATTATCATATAAAATAGTGTGTCAATTATGGTTTCATATAAAGTGTACAATTCTCATTTACTTAAATATATTTTTGATGAAACTTTAATCTTATGGAATTGATTTTGAAGAAATGACTTATAATTTTTTTTTTACAGAATGGATAGAAGTTGGATGTATGAAACTGATCAGATATTAAGTGATTTTCAAAACAATTTGGGGATATTTTTAGATTTTTTATTTCAAAATGCTTCAAATAGTGGTCGCATACACTGCCCATGTTCCAATTGTGTTGGTAGACCTTGGTTGAGCTGTGAAGATGTCAGCTACCACATAACCAAATATGGTTTTCAATAAAACTACTATGTGTGGTATCACAAAGGGGAAAAAATGAAATCTCAAATTGCTGATGATTCAAATGAGAGGACTGGAGTGGAGAATTTGTTATATGACTGGTTTCTATTTATTCATCATCAAGAAAATTAAAGGATTCCGACCCAAGAAGACTTTGATATAAGAACACATGATGTGTCTAATGAAAATGATGATGTTGTTAGGGTAAAAAAATTGAATGATGTTGGCACGAATCCAGTATATCGACAATGTGATTAAATGAAAAAGATGGAATTTTTAATCTGATTGTTTCATGGGAAAACTATGTATGGGATTTCAAATACAGCAATCAATTACATTCTTACCTTCTTGAATGATTTACTTCCAGATGATATAGATATTCTCTCAAACCACTATATGGTATGGAAGTTATTTGAGGAAATTGGATTTTCACGAAACAAAATTCATGCTTACCCAAAAGATTTCAGTTTATTTTGGGAGGAAACCTCTAAACGAAATGATTTTATAAAATGTGGCACATCCCTTTGGAAGTCAAAATCTGATGGAACACCATCACGCATGCCACAAAAAGTAATGTGACACTTTCTATTGATCTGAAGACTCCAAAATATTTTTATGTCTGATGAAATATCAATAAAAATGAGATGGCATGATATCGAGAGAAAGAAGACTAATGATGATTTGGTACACCCTACATATGTATTTGCATAGTAGAGATTTGAGGCTCGATATCCTGATTTTTCAACTGACGTGCATAATGTGAGGCTGGGTCTTTCATGAGATGGTTCTAATCTGTTTGGGAAGATGCTTACTTCGCACAACACATGGATAGTTTTTATACACATTTATAATCTTCCCCCATGGTTGTGTATGAAAAAACCTTTCACTTTCATGAGCATACTCGTATCTGGACCTTCTGATCCCAACATTGATATTGACATATACATGAATCTCTTAATAAAAGATTTGAAACTTCTTTGGGATGTGGGTGTGCGCACATACTATGCATATTCGAAAGATATATTTCAGATTCATGTTGCGCTTATGTGGAAGATCAATGATTTTCTAGATTATGCAATGATGGATGGATGGAGGATGAAGGTAAAACGAAAATGTCTTGTTTTTACAAAGAATACACGATCCAAAAGACTGAAACATCCCCAACATTGGGTGGGCGATGATTCGGTATATATAAAACATCACGACCATTCACGAAAGGCTAAGTACAACCTACCTTGATTCTAGAGACAATCACACTCTTAATTCGGCATCTCAGATCTCAATCTAAGATCTTTTCAAGATTCACCCTAAATCCCAATGTAAAAGAGGGTTTTAGAGATTCATAAGAAGATGAGAGAAGAGTTCAAACCGTAATCAAAAAGAGGAAGCAAAGAGGGGATTAGACTCACCCGGATCTTTAATCCGTACTTGACGACACTAAAAACTCCCCAGGATCAAAGGAGATACGCCCTTAAAAGCTCTTGGGAGATTCGGATTGTGTTGATACTTTAGAACAAGGATCCATGGGTCATTTTTGACGTGTACGAGTCAACCCCACCTTAATCCGATGCACGGTGTGGTTGGTACCACTCAAATTACCTCACTTTTATTTCAAATGGACAACATTTTAAGTGAAAACAACAACTAGCATACATAAAACCGACCAAACACATTCAGATTCTATGATACTTTAGGAAAACGATCCATGGGTAATTTGTGACATGTACTAGTCAACTCTCCCTCAATACGAGGCACAGTGTGGCTGGTACCACTCAAACTATCTCACTTTTATTTGAAATAGACAGGATTTTAAGTGAAAACAACAACTTGCATACAGAAAACTGACCAAAAACATTCTGATAGTATTGATACTTTAGGAAAACTATCCATGGTTCATTTATGACGTGTACGAGTCAACCCCGCCTCAATCTGAGGTACTTTGTGGCCGGTATCACTCAAAGTATCTCTCTTTTATTTCAAATGGAAACTATTTTAAGTAAAGACAACTAACATACAAAAAACTGACCAAACATATTCTGATTGTGTTGATACTTTAGCAAAATGATCCATGGGTCATTTGTAACATGTAAGAGTGAACCCCGCCTCAATATGAGGCATGGTGTGGCTGGTACCACTCAAGGTGTCTCACCTTTATTTGAAATGGACTACATTTTAAGTGAAAACAACAACTGACATACAGAAAACCAACCAAACGCATTCATATTGTGTTGATACTTTAGGAAAATGATCCATGGGTCATATGTGATGTGTACGAGTCAAACTCACCTCAATCTGAGGCACGGTGTGTTCGGTATCACTCAAAGTGTCTTTCTTTTGTTTAAAATGGACACCCTTTTAAGTAAAAACAACTGGCATACGGAAAACCAACCAAAAGTATTCAGACTCTATTGATACTTTATCACAAGGATCCATGGTTAATTTTTGATGTGTACAAGTCAACCCTACCTCACTCTGAGGCATGTTGTGGCTGGTACCACTCAAAATGTTTCACTTTTATTTGAAATGGACAACATTTTAAGTGAAAACAATAACTGGCATATGGAAAACCGAAAAAATGCATTAGGATTCTGTTGATACTTTACGAAAATGATCCATGGGTCATTTGTGACATGTATGAGTCAACCTCGCCTCAATCCAAGGCATGGTGTGGCCAGTATCACTCAAAGTGTCTTTCTTTTGTTTAAAATGGACACTATTTTACATAAAAACAACTGACATATAGAATACTGACCAAATGTATTCAGACTGTGTTGATACTTTAGTACAAGGATCCATCGGTCATTTTTGATGTATACGAATCAACCTCACCTCAATCTGAGGCACGGTGTGGCCAATATCACTCGAAGTGTCTGTCTTTTATTTAAAATGGACATCATTTTATGTAAAAACAATTGGCATATGGAAAATCAACCAAACGTATTCAGATTGTGTTGATACTTTAGAAAAAGGATCCATGGGTCATTTTTGATGTGTACGAGTCAAGCCTGCCTCAATCTGAGGCACGGTGTGGCCTGTACCACTCAAAGTGTCTCACTTTTATTTGAAATGGACAACATTTTATGTGAAAACAAAAAATAGCATATAGAAAACTGACCAAATGAATTCAGATTGTGTTGATACTTTCGTAAAATGATACATGGGTCATATGTGATGTGTATGAGTTGACCCCGCCTCAATCCGAGGAACGGTGTGGCCAGTATGAATCGAAGGGTCTTTCTTTTGTTTAAAATGGAAACCCTTTTAAGTAAAAACAACTTGCATATGGAAAACCAACCAAACGTATTCAGATTGTGTTGATACTTTAGTAAAAGGATCCATGGGTCATTTGTGATGTGTACGAGTCAATCCCGCCTCAATACAAAGAATAGTGTGGCCGGTACCACTCAGAGTGTCTCACTTTTATTTGAAATGGACAACATTTTAAGTGAAAACAACAAATGGCATATAGAAAACCGACCAAACACATTTTGATTCTGTTGATACTTTAGGAAACAGATCCATGGTTCATTTGTGATGTGTATGAGTCAACCCAGACTCAATTCAAGGCACGGTGTGGCCGGTACTACTCAAACTATCTCACTTTTATTGGAAATGGATAGGATTTTAAGTGAAAACAACAACTTGCGTACAAGAAAATAGAACAAACGCTTTAATATTGTATTGATACTTTAGGATAACTATCCATGAGTCATTTTTAACGTTTATGATTAAACCCCGGCTCAATCCGAGTGATGTTGTGTCCGGTATCACTCTAAGTGACTCTCTTTTTTTAAAATGGACATCATTTTAACTTAAAAAAATGGCATATGCAAAACCGACCAAACGTATTTGGATTGTGTTGATACTTTAATACAATGATCCATGGGTCATTTGTGACGTGTAAGAGTCAACCTCTCCTCAATCTGAGGCACGTTATGGCCGATACCAATCAAAGTGTCTCACATTTATTTGAAATGGACAACATTTTAAGTGAAAACAACAACTGGCATACAGAAAACTGACCAAACACATTCAGATTGTGTTGATACTTTAGGACAATGATCCATGGGTCATATGTGACATGTATGAGTCAACCTCACCTCAATCTGAGGCACATTGTTGCCGGTATCACTCAAAGTGTCTGTCTTTTGTTTAAAATGGACATCATTTTAAGTAAAAACAACTGGCATATGGAAAACCGACCAAACTTATTCGGATTGTGTTGATACTTTAGCATAAGGATCCATGGTCCAACCTCACATAATCCACTTCTCATGTGAGGAACTCCTACCCCTATTCTAAATCACATGACAATTAATACTCCAAGGACAACTACATTCCCTAAGTCACAAAAACTCATTGATACACACCCATTATCATCATCACTAAGTTCAAAGACACCTTCCCCAAAACATGGGACATTATATTTGTGTTTGGTTGAATTAATTTATCCATTTCATTATTTTGGGGTTATTAGCTTCTAATTTCTGAATTCAATCATGTATATGTTTTACAAAATGCAATTTTGTATGTATTATTAATTTTGTATAACACATATAATTAGGTATTCATTTTTTTATGTATTGTATTCATAATTGATAATTAAATTATGTATGTATTCAATTCAATATACAATTATCAATTTAATTCTGGATTTCACATGTAATTGTCATCTCAATTCTGAATTGAATTCTAAATCAATTATGTATGTTTATAATTACCTTATGAATTATGTTTTAATTTTGTATGTGTATAGTTGCATGGTGCATTATGTGTTAAATCTATATGAATTAATTGTGTATATTTATGTGTTATAGTTTTTTATAGGAGGAAATTGGAGTTGGGGAAGCTGGAAATGTAGAAAGGGCAGCATGTTAATGCAAATCACAGAGCAGCAGGCTGCTGCCTGAATTGCACAGTAAACCTATGCCAACGGTTTACAACCGTTGGTATAGGTCTATGAATATTTTTTATAACAACTGTTCTAAGATAACCGTTGGTAAAAACACTTTCCCAATAGTTTACAAACCATTGGGATATAGGTGAAATGTTTAGATATACCAACGGTTTGTGTAAATTGTTGGTAAAAAGCTTTACAAAACTATTTTCCAACAATTTAAAACCATTGGAATATTATGTTTACCAATGGTTTCAAACCATTGGTGAAAATTTATACCAATGGTTTGACATAACCATTGGTATAATGTAGATTTCCTTACATATACCAACAGTTTTCCAAAAACCATTGGCATATGTTTTTACCTACGGCTTACTTCCCTACGGTTTGGATAACCGTTGGTATATATTATAACAACGATTATCCAGCCTTTACCAATGGTTCCAAACTATTGTTAAAGGGTTCATTTCTCGTAGTGCAAGTTCAATTGGATATATGAATGTAAGGAAAATTTCAAGGATCTTAAAAGAAGGTTGGTTAGTAAACCTTTACTAACAATACCCTATTGCAAAGAATAATTTATGATATATAGCACGGTATTGATGAAGGGATTATGATGAGGCCTCAATAAAAATTATATGGTGATGTATTATACCTCAATAAAATTTAAAATTCATGAAAACTTTACCTGAATCATGATTTGGAGTTGGTAATAGTATTTATTTCATTGAAAATATGAAAACATTATCTTCATGATGAAAGATGTAATATATATATATATTCCATAAAATCATAAAGTGTAAATTCACATAAAAATTTTTAAATATATTTAAAAGAATATTTTTGGAGTTGATTAAAAAATATGATTTATAAATAAATTATTACCATGATGCTCTAATTTAGATGAAATATTATAGTTTATCCATGATTAGTATTGAAAGAGATACAATACTAACTGATCTGATGAAGATGCATTTTTTAATCATGAAGAAATATGAAAAATCATGTCTTTATCAGATTAATGGTTAGACATCCATCCATGTGAGTATTAAAGAGGTTTATATGGAAGATGTAGAACAATAGATAAAGGGGAGGATTGTTCCTAAGTTCACCCAAGAGTGTGATTAAATGATATATTTTAGGAACCACGTATGTGTCCCATTAATTCAAGATTTGAATAAGGAGTGTTTATATAAATCTAATAGTTCATAGTTATCTCTTAATACTGAAAGTAAGAAGATGTGTAGATATCTAATAGAGTATTTTTTGTGGGACAGCAGGAAAAGGTATATTGAAGAGTATGTATCTCAATGACTGATTTGTCAAAAATTAAAATCTAAGAGACATTAATCTAAGGGTATGTTAAAACCATTACCTATAATAAAATGGAAATGGGATAACATCACCATGGATTTAATCTTCAGACTCCGAAAAACAAATAAAGTCCATAGTGTAATTTGGGTTATATTCAATCACCTTACGAATTCAAAATATTTCATTATAATCAGAGAATATTTCTCTCTTGATCATATTTCCTAGGATTACATTAAAAAAGTTGTAAGGTTTCATAGAGTAACAAATTATATTGTATTTGATAAGGATTAAAAGTATGCCTTGAAATTTTAGGGAAGTCATCCTAAATCAGTGAATATGGTATTAAACTTTATAATTATATATCATCATAACATAGATGGTTAGTCTAAGATGAATTTTAAAACTCTAGATGATATATTGATATATATTCTATGGATTTTAATGGAGGTTGAGATCAAAACTTTTCTTTAATCATGTTTTATTACCATAATAGATTTCTCTCGATCATTGATATGTCCCCTTATTAATCCCTCCATGGTATGATGTTTATAACTCTAATGTATTGGAATGAATTTGGAGAATAAAATCTCTTGGGACTTAAGCTATCAAAGGAAAATAAATAGAAGGTTAGAGTTATTTAGTAGCACAACAGGGTAGCTTAGTGTCGATTGAAAAGTTATGCTAACAATATTTAGATAAATCTAGAGTATGAGGTTAGTGACAAGTTATTATTATTAATATCTCCTTGTAATAATGTTAGGAGACTTGGAAATAAGGGAAAGCTCAGCCCTATATTTATCAGTCCCTTTGATATTCTTGATTATATTAGGATGGTATCTTATCACTTGGAACATAAATTAAACCTATATTAATTTCATGATGTGTTTCATATATATATCCTATGTAAGTACATATACGATCCTTCTCATGTTCTAAAATTAGTGATCATACCACTGGAGAAAGATCTCTCTTGCGTGGAATAACTGGTGGAGATTCTGAATCAAAGAGAGAAAGTGTTATGGAAGAAGACCACTCGACTAATCAAGGTTTTATAGAAAACCCATAAATTTGGGATTTTTATGTAAATAATATTTTTCTTCTAAGATGTAGTATCGATGTATGACAATTTTGGGTCTCTACATAAACATCCATTGAGGATTTTTATGCTTCAATGGGGATATGATCTTATAATACCATCCATGTTCTTTCTCTAGATGTCTTATGGTGATGATGTTTTTTTAAAATGATTCTATGAAACCAATTTCTTTCCCACAGTTTAATTAATTTATTATGAAATCCCTATGAAATGGATTTATTTTCCTTGGGCAATGTTATAATGAATTGAGTAATTTTTTATGATCTTATGACACACTTATGTATTGATATCATTTTGTAATGATTGGAACCAAAATTATATAGCCCTCTAATGCATTGTGTGAGGATTTATATCTCATGAGATAACTATTTTATGTGTGAACCAGATTCTATATTCACAACATTAAGCATGTAAAAGTTCATATTATGATAGTTTCACAATTTTATATATGGAACCGGTTTACTGCCCATAATTTTATATGGGGACGTGAATTTATTTCCTTAATATGATTAGTGGACCTATTGGCCTTTATAAATGTTTACAATGATATGTTTTCAAATGTTTATGCTTGTTCCATGCTCCTATATTATATTTCCATGTCATTTTATATGGATAATGATTTTTGATTTATGATTATACATATATATTATGTTGGGATAAAATACTTTTGGATGACTCATGTTTTGTGATCTTGACTAATTGGGTGTGATTTTCATAAATTATGATCATATTATCATTCTATTGTGCATATATTACACTCACATAATATCATTGACTGATATCCTCTATGTTTAGACTTACTAATCATCTTCTCTCACTTTTTCTTATGTTCAACTTTCCCCATAAATCCCCGAACATGCACTTTCTGATTCAGCACTAAAACATTCTGTGTATTTTTTTTACTTAAAAAGTAACTCAAAATTACATAGTACATTTATAAAATCGTGTAACTTTTCCAGTCCAGTTTATGGAGAATTATACAACCCCTTACAATTCATCATGGTTGTACAAAAATATTTAAAACAACTATTTATATTCACGTTCACTAACTTATTATGTGAATTCTTCTATCTTAGAACATCTAAAGGACCTATGAAAAAAAACTTAAAACATGGGATAAGAATAAATTTTCCTAGCAAGGGGTTTTAAAAATCGGTGAAAAATAATTTTATAAAAACTCATTTAAAAACCCTTTTTAAATTATATTATATCAAATATATATATTTGATATATATATATAATACTTTTTAAAAGTTTACAAAATACTTATAATTTTAAATTTTATTTCATAAAACATTACTTCCTTGAAAAAAAATAGATTTCTCCTTCGAAAACATTTTAAAAAATAATAAATTCTTGATGGATCATTTTGAAACATGGAAGATATTATGAAAACCATATTCTCACAATAAATATCACTAGTGGAACAATTTCCTGTGATGTAATGATTTCGCTCCCCATTTCTGATCAACTCGTTTTATACCCAAGTGCAAGATTTAATTTTAACAAAACCATTTCTTTGATCTTCTTTCTCAATCACAACCCATAAAAAACCTTTTCAAAATATACTTGAATTATTTTAAAAGAAGAAAATAATTTTATATCATCGATTTTTTTTCAAAAATATATTTTCATAAAACACTTTAAAAATTTGGATAAATCCAAGAATTTAATTATTTCAAATTATGAAATTAAACATGCCACATAATTAAATTAAATAAAAAATTTAAATTCAATATATGAAATGTTTTTCATTATTCATGATGCATGTCCATGTCATTATGAAATTTATACATTTATATATAATTTTTTAAATGAAATTTTCTTAATTTACTATTCAAATTTCTTTATAAATAATACTTATCCATAAATTATAAAAATTTTCATTAGAATAAATTTTTAAAAATTAAATAATTTGAACTATTTAAATGAATTTAATGAAAATAAGAATATTTCATTCAAAAAATATATAACTTTTGAAATCATAATAATTTCTTTCTTATATTGGAAAAATAAAAATAAAAAATATATTACTATAATGTAATCTAAATAAATAAATAATTATTATTATTCCCCTTAGAAAAATTTAATTTAAGGAAATAATTACTCGAAAATAATTCATCCACTTACTGAAATTTAATTTTATTAAATAATTATTTGAAAATAATTATTTCAATCATAGAATAATTTTTCTATAAAAAAACTCCATTACACATAAAGATAAAATATAAGATTATATATGTTTAATTTTTGAAACCAATCCCCTTACCTTATAGTAAAAGTTTATAAAATTAAAAACAAAATAATTTTATACATAAATTAATTCCCTTACCACTATAATTACTCACAAACATTTCTTATACTTTCTATTAAAAAACATTGAAGGAGAAAACAAGGGACACTACCCTCCATTTTTAGTCCACCCTGACAAAAAAATCCACCATTGCAGATTTCCTCTACCTTGCCACCCTATCCTTGTGATACTCAGTCATTAAACAAAGTAAAGGAAAAAAATTCCTTCCCAAGACACACAAAAATTTGACACACTTGAATTAATAATCATAAAGGATGATTTATATAGTAAATTATTAATTATATATATATGTGTGTGTGTGTGTGTGTGTGTGTATTATATCAATTTTTAATATACAAAAAATAAATCAGACAGAGTTTGATTCTTCTTAAAAAAATACAGTGTAGGTTTATGACCTACTTGGGAAGCTAATTCTAGGCTTGGATGAATATTTTTTCATATTTAGTTGATTTTTAAAGCTTTTATTAAGAATAAAACAATGGATGTGAATTCAAAATCCGATGATTGATTTTCCTTGATTTTCATGAATGTATTGAAATGGATTGTAAATAAATAAGTATATATATATATATATTTGTTTCATTTTGATTGGTTTTAAAGATTCTTCATAAATATTTAATGACACAAGAAAACACCTATAGAAATCATTTACATCCCATAAAAAGATTGATTTCAAATTAACATCTGCATTTAAAATGATCAATGATAGACATAGACATTGGGGAGTAAAATCTCAAACGATGATAAACATCCAAAAGAAAAATATATACAAAAATATGATATATTGACTTACATCCATCATAAATTCAGTATATTAATTGAAAAAACTAGAAACAAATATAGAAAGGAAATAGATAAAGATGATAGAGGAAGAAGAAAATGAGTAAGTCACTGTTATGCGGAAATGATTTTGGAAATAGGATCACCAAGAATATTTGTCACCTAGAAAAAAAATACATACCTGTAAATCCAGATTACAAGAAAATGAAAATGAAGAAAAGATTACACCTCTTCCTCATGTGAAACCTCTGTCGATCCACATCTGAAAAAAACATCCTTTTGTATTTCTCCCTAATTGGGCTCGGCATTTCCAAATCTGAACCCTTCCGAGTCCAATCCCCCTTCTCCGAGCTCAGGTTCTCACCAGATCTCCCATGGTGGTTGTAGATCCTTCATCCAAAATTAATCTGTGTGGCCATGGTTGAACATATCAGTGTTTCATGTGGCCTCACCAAAACTAGAACCCCTTTTATTGTTTTTCTAAAATGAATTAAACCCTTCTTCGGCATGTGCAAAACCCCATTTTCTATCTTATCCAAATTTTTTATGCGATAATTTTAAGACCTTTTATTATTATTATTATCACTTAATTTTAATTTTATTAATAAAATTTTATTTTATATTTTTGTTAAATTTATTTTTTATTAATAATTATTTCAATTTATATAAGTATAATTTCATATAATTTATTATAACATATATTACTTATAATAAATTAATTTAAGAATTATAAATTATTTCACATTTTATTTCAAAGAAATTTTATTAATATTAACTCTTTAAAATAATTTTATAATAAAATATATTAACTTAAATATTCTTACTTATAATTATTATTATTTTCACTTATTATTAAAAACTGTTTTCTTTAACCTTAATGTATTTAAATGTTTTAGTGACTACTTAGTAATTGTCAAAGATGGAAAGTTTGTAAATACCTTTCCTAAAGTTATAATTTTATAAACTAAATTCCTCAAATTTATTTCTCCCTCTACCATATGGATTCTTTTCATTCCTTTTTCTATCTAAATTCTAGTATCATTTATCATCATTGATTTTCTTATTAAGACTGATCATTAATTTGGTATTTTTATGTTAGTTGGTGTATTTCCTTTTTACTACTTGTAATAAGTTTCATGGATTAGTCGCAGTACTTTTCCAAGATGTAAGTTTTTTATAGAACATTATTTGGAATAAAATATTCTTAATTTTATTTATTTTTATTTTCAAATTATCATTTATTTTCAATATTAATTTAAAAACACGGTCTATTTTAATAATTGGATGTTACATCCCCCCTAAATGAGTTTATACTTCACAATTCATTCGTTGGACTCAAGAAATTTCTGAATTTCTATCTTTAGAATTAAGAAAAACTATATTTTTTTTGGGAAATTAAGTATCTAAAGAAAACTATATCGCATAGATTTTTATTCCTCTAAATAAAAAGTATAATATATAAAGTTTCATAGATGATTCCTCTGATACAAATTTTAAATCCCCAAACCCATGCATCTGGATTCATCATTAAAACATGTTGTGTAACTTTTTTATTTAAAAATTAACTGAAAATTACATAGTATATTTATACAACTGAAGACGCTTTTCGGTTTAGGTTATTGTGAATTAGAAAACAACTTAAAATTAATTATGGTGTAGAGAAATATTTAAAACAACCTTTTCATTTTATGTGTGTTAACTTCTTTAGTGTAATCCTCTATCATAGATCCTCTAAAAGACCAGTCAAAATTATTTTAAAACATCAGATGATCATTAATTTTCCCAGTAAGGGATTTTAAAAATCTGTGAAAAATAATTTTATTAAAACTCATTTGAAAACTATTTTTTAAACATATTATACAATATATAAATATTTAATATATATATATATATAATACTTTTCAAAATATTAAAAAATACTTATACTTTTGAAAATTATTTTCAAAAAACATTACTTCTTTGAAAAACAATTGGATTTATCCATTAAAAAAATTTTGAAAAATAATAATATCTTTATGGATCCTTTTGATACTTAGAAGATATTATGAAATTCGTGTTGTTAAAAAAAATATCACTGGTGGGAAAATTTCTCGTGAGGTCAGGGGTTCACTCTATATTCCACTTCAACTCCTTTGATACCCATGTTCAGAATTTAATTTTAAGAATTTTTTTGAAGATATGTATTTCTCAATCACAACCCATTAAAAACCTTCTCAATATATACCTGAATTATCTTGAAAGCATAAAATAATTTTACATCCTTGACTCTTTTTCAAAAATATCTTTTCCTAAAACACTATTAAAATTCATAGAAATCTGAGGATTTAATAATTTAAAATTCTAAAATTAAACAACCCACATAATTAAATTAAATATAATTGTTTAATTCAATTTATGGAATATTATGTATAACGTAAGATGCATGGACATGTCAATATGCAATTGAAACACTTATATAAAATTTAAATATGAAATATTAATAAATTTTTATGAAAATTCTATTTGAAATAATACTGGACTAGATTTTTTTTATTTTTAAATAGTCTTCTTTATGGGTGAGCGGTAACTAGAACATCAAGCACGAGTTACAGATTAAAAGTAGAAAAATTAGAGTTAAAAATTCAAACTTTAAAATAAACAGCATCCAAGTAGACCTAGGTTCATTAGTACCCATAGCTACCTACATCACATCTGATCACCTACCATCATCATCACCCTCGACAACATCATCGTCCTTTCATCACCGTCATCACTAACATTGCACGAGTCGCTAGATTCATCATTGTCGAACAATAGATCAGACCACCGACCATCAATAGAACCAAAATATATCACCACATAGTCATCGTCAACATATCAAAACACTAGATAGCTCGAGAAAACCATAACACATAGTTCATCATTTCAACAAAATAACACCATAACAAACTATCAGAGAAATGACAAATGACCATCATATCCGGAACGTACCTTCCTTAAGGACGACCAGTATATGAGACAAATCGCTATCATCGATGATGTTCATTGGACCACAAACAAACCTTCTACCATCACCCCAACCAAGAAAACAGATGTCTCACCTCTTGGATATTGATGGTCACTCGAGCACAGCATCCCAAATTTCTAGAGAAACAACACACCATGTAGACCTGGAGAGTGGAGGTGGAATGCAAAACCAGGGTAGAGAAAAGTGCCAAAATACCTATATAGACGGATTAACTATCCGAATCAAAAGCCAGTTAACCCCAAAAATAAAAATACAAGACATAACTATGGAACACTACCCTCTATTTTCAGTTTTTCTTGACAAAGAAATCCATCCTTGCAGACTTCCTCTTCCTTTCTATCCACTTTTTTCCAGACACAAGAATAAAAAAAGCAATAGAATGTATTGTCTTTCCAAGACTCATGAAAATTTGTAGCACCTAAATGAATAAGCATCTAAGATTATTTATTTAACCAATTATTAAATAAATAAAAATAAATATACTATATCAATTTTCTATATATAAACAATAAATTAGAGAGATTTTGATTCTTATTCAAAACATACGGTGTAGGTTTATGGATTTCCAGGAAAGCTGATTCCTAGCATGGTAGAATATATTCTTATATTTAGTTGATGTTAAATTTTATTTTTTATATATATTTTTATATTTATTTGATGTTTACATCTTTTTTTAAGAAAGAAATGATGAAGGTAAATTCGAAATCAGATGCTCAATTTTCCTTATTGTAGTGAAAGCATTTAAAGAGATTGAAAATATATATTTATATTTATTTCATTTTTATTTATTTTTATGATTCATTGTAAATATTTAATGAATCAATTAAAAACCTTCAGAATTAGATGAAATTTCATACATATATCGATTTTAAATTAATATCGTCATTTAAAATGATCACTGATAGACTGAGACTTCAGGGAGTATAATATCGAATGATGATGAAAATTTAATAGAAAAATATGTCTAAAAATAAGTTCAATTTACCTAAATCCATTATAAAATGATTTTATTCATTGAAAACCCACATAAAATGGTATACATTGAAAACATAAAGCTGAACGAGGATGAAGAAAAAGAATAGGTCATAGTTATGTGAAAACGATTTGAAAAATAGGATTGACAAGATGATTTGACACCTAGAAACAAAATATATACTTTTAAATCAATATTATAGGAGTGCAAAAATGAAGAAAAACTAAAACCAATTCTACATGAGAAACCTCTTTTGATTTACATATGAAGATGAACCTCCTTCGGCATTTCTCCCTAACTATACTCAAACTTTCTGAATCGTAACCCTTCTGAGATGGATCCTCCTTCTTCAAGGTTGATTTCTCACCTAATCTCCCTTGGCAGTCGTTGATCCTTTATCTAAAATCGAACCATGAGGTTGTGGTCTAAGCTTTTAGCACCATCCTTAGCCTTCCAGAAACCAAACCCCTTGGCTCGTTTTTCCAAAATGAATTGATCCCCTCTTCTACTCGTCTAAATCCCTATTTTTTATCTTATCCCATTTTCATTTTTTAAATTCCATCATTTTTTAATAGATTCTTATTATTACCATTTTATTTTAATTTATTTAATGAAAAATGATTTTATATTTTAGTAAAATAAAATATTAATTAATAATTAATTTAATTCATATAAATATAATTTCATATATTTTATTCTAACATATATATTAATTTAAATTAATTAATTTAAAAATTATGAATTATTTCACATTTTTAAAAGAAATTTTATTAATATTTATTTTTTAAAATTAATGTATAATAAATTATATTGACTTAAATATTTATACTTATAATTATTTTCTTATCACTTCTTAACAAAGACTATTTTCCTTATCCTTAATGCATTTAAAATTTTCAATGACTACTTACCAATGATCAAAAATGAAAACTTTATAAATACCTTAAGTGATATTTTTATAAACTAAATTCCTCAAAGTCATTTATCTCTCAATCATAATGATTCTTTTATTTTCTTTCTCTCTCTCTCTCTCTTTTCTATATATTTTTCTCATCATTTATTTTCTCATTATGATTGATCCTTACTTTGGTATTATTATGTTCATTAGTGTATTTCTTTTTGTATAAATTGTAATAAGTTTCATGGATTAGTTTCAGTATTTTTCCAAGATATATGTTTTTATGGAATATTATTTTGTATAAAATTATATTCAATTTTGTATTTTATTTAAAAAGTCTCATTTATTTTAAATATTAATTTAAAAACATAATATATTGTAATAAAGGGATGTTACATTCCCTAGGTTATGAATATTGTTATTATGTATGATAAGCTTTGAAGGGTAGTAAATAAAAAGATTTTTATGGGATATATTTAAGATATATCTTGAGAATAAGTTTTTTATTTATATATTCTCCAAAGATACTAAATATTTGTAGTCATGAGGCATGTATTATCATGAAATGTATTGAATAATAATCTAAAAATGTGTAATATTTTTATAGGAAATGACTAGGTTACTATAGTTTGGACAACCATCCTCATCATAGTGGAGACCCACTCATCAATTATCTTTAGTTGGATGAAAACCAATCACCCAAAACCCCAAAACCATAAAAAGAAACCCTATTTTATACTATTAGGTTAAGAACATCATAATAGATAGAGATGGCTAGAATAAACATATGAGGAATCTTAAAATGATCGTTATAACTTCATTATAATTGAAAATGATTTAATTAGTGTAGAAAAAATAGTTAGGGAAGAAAAAAACTAAGGAAACCAATGGCGTTCATGTGGAAACTTGTATGAGAAGAGGGGGGGACTGGTTGTATTAACTGAAGGAGGGGAAATTTTTTCCATACTACACCTCTTTAAAACTAAGGGGTTAAGTCCCATTGGAACTCTAATGGTATATTGGGGTTCCATTATCTTCCCACAGAAACCTCACTAGTAGGGGAAACATCCCCTTCATGGGTCATTGAAAGTATGGTGTTCTCTCATTGATTTTCCAGTGAGATATCCACTTATGAGAAGATTTACACCACCTAACCCATTTCTGGAAAGCATAAACCTAAAATTCATATAACAACTTAATAAATAAGACATATCAAAATACACATGTTTTTAGAAAAAATTAAAGAAAATATGTACTAAAAAATTGTTCATTATAAAATGAACACAATATAATATCTTACCTTTGAGATACATCATTGAGCGTCTCTGATAAAAAACCTTGACTGCACAAAAATACAAGGGGTGACATATTCTATAAAAGAATCTGTTCACATAGAATCACTATTTACACCAAATGTTCCACAAATGATTCATTAGAATCTCTCCCGATGTTGTCAATGCTAATAATGTAGGAATAATTTTAATAATATCACTAAAACTAAGACATTCATAATTCATCATGAAAAACACCATATATATATGGGAGTTCTAATAACTATGACATTGTATCAATCCTCCCAGCAGCCTAATACAACCCAACTTAGAACCAAATTTTTTTCCTCTAAATCAACATAAGTTCTAATCTAGTCAACACTAAAAAATATACCCAATATCTTACCTCAACCATTGGAATATGAAATCACTATTTTTCATGGGCAGTCCCACCCCCTACATTCAATTAATTGAATTTATTTTGATGTCTCTAATTAGTGACTCAACTCAATGAAAAAATATTCTCTCAATAATAGGTTTTACCCTTATCCTATTACAATACCCAAGGAAAAACAATCCCAATCACTAAATATCTAAATATACTCTTCACTATGATCTAATTTGGCATATTAATTATCTATCAAATGACACATATAGTCCTAAAACCATTTCTTCAAGGATGAAATCTCATAACATGGGTTAACTGATTTCTCACTATTCTATGTTCTATAAATTCAATAGAAGACCTCTGTACAAAAATACTAATAAATCCCATTCCATAAAAATGATACATCCTACTTATATATATCAATAAACACTAGATCACCAATACTTGAGCACCTCATATGACATTGTTGGTATAATATAGACCATCATTTTCCTTTAACAACTCTAGAGCATCCCCAAATCACAAAAACTGAAAAAATTATATATTCCTCCTAGGACTCTATCCATCATGTAAATACTTATTTCAAAGATATGTTATCATATTATCATCGATTTTGGAAGACATATACCATTCTGAGCACTAAACTGGCATTATACCCTTCCTTTCACACTGAGTAACAATTAAATATACTTAATCCACCAAAGCATTGCATTAGAGTAAAATAAACCTAGATATGATTCACCACTAGAACTATCCTCCATTAACCAAATATAACCAACCAAGATGGATCATAAAACTAATATAAACCTCAACCCACCTAGTATAGGTTCACTAGTTTCATTTTTCATGATGTTACCGATATATTAATTAAAATAAGGGTAGTTTACTTGAATAATATATACTGCAGTATCAAATAAAGGATTATCCTTATCTCCCTTCTATTTAGAATTGAACTACCTAATTCCCAAAACCAAATAAATCCACAGATGATGCATGTAATCTCATTATAACCAGAATAACCTACCAAAAAATCATTGACCAAGATTTAATAACATATTTGGGCTTCCTTAATATTGTTTAAAATTCATGGCCAACCCATGATTACTATATTGACGTTATCACAAACACTACACATGAATTTCACATTAAATAATCCAAATAATTCGAAAAAAAATTCTTATACAAAATAAATATTAAAAATGTACATCTTGTTCAAATCCATCAAAAATTCTTGAAGAATATTTCATAATAGGGCAAAAAAATTAGCAAAAAAACAAAATTCTAATATAACATAATCTCATAGATCATACATAGAAAATTAATGATCTTAATCCATAGACACATTTTACTCATATGAATACTGCAATGAAAACCCACCCCTTCCTTATAAAACCTTCATAGGCACCCTATTTTCCCATAACCATCACATCAATTTGGGTTCATATTACACTGAGCATGCACAAGGCCAATCCTTCTACACCATAAGCACTCAAACTGGGAATTTACTTTGGGAAAAAAAGGTTTACTAGCACCATCACTAAAAACCATAGGCTTGTCACTTTACATATGATTTATTATGGATGACACATTACTTTTAACCACCTAAAGAGGTAATAATATCAATTCCTGAACTACTAAATTCTACTTGAATTGCTTAGAATTAATGCTAATATTAAAGGATACTTTACACATCCATAAAAAATAATCTATTATAGCATCAAAATAGTGATTAATTATAAATTTAATTCTTTAAAATTGCAATAAAATTATAATAACTAAAAAATTAAATAATATACTTAGATAAAATAATTATTAGAGTATCATATACATAAACATTATATCATTTTATATGAATATTAAATGCATATCATAATAATAATTTCTCATGAACCATAAATTTTTGGTTTCTCAAGATACTAGATAGATAATAAACTTATTTCCAAAATAATCTTCAATATATCCCATAAATTTCTTATAACATAGTACCCTTCTTAAACATATCTTACCTACAACCATTCTTCATAACCTCTTAAAATCGATATATATGAATGAGAGAGATAATATTCAAAATAATAGTAAACATGGGATATATAAATCACTTATCACATTTAAGCATACGACAATCCTAATAGCACGATGACCTGACCATAACTTATGGAAACATACCGCACTAGTTGTAAACCACAATGCATGAGTCATGTCATAAGGATTTTTCATAACAAAGGACATGAATCATAAGAGTGTGAAATCGTCAATAGTTAATCATAATCCATGAAATAATATCACAATCCTAATGTATAATTTTTTGTTATACACATAATACTATAAAATCATTTTCTTATTCAGGGGTCACATCCATGACAATCATTGTGGATTAATTCTCATAGAGGATTGAGTTCACCCCAATTCCCATAAAAATAGTGTAAAGAGTACCACAATTTATTAAGATAAATCCACATTTCATTTCATATTATCTCATGAGTTATTATTATTTACCCAATTAATTAGAGGGATACATAATTCAAGGGCCACCCATCACATAATGAAACTCGTACATCAGTGTTGACAGTATCATAAGAACATTCATAATTTAATAATATCTCAATTAATCATCATCACCATCATTATATATTTATTAATAAATAAAGTTATACAACAAAATAAATAAATTTGATGGTACCATATGATCATAACCCCAGTGAATCATAATAATCCTTAATGTATGTTGACAGAAATGAAAAATATTTTTATTAAAGCCTTCAAATTATGCTTTGAAAAAAGTGAAAACATCATTTTATTTCGATATATTTTAAAACATAAAAATACCAAGAAAAATTAAAATTCTATTTTATTTAAAAACCATCAAAACTTATAAAGGATTATTTATAATGAATAACATTCATGATGGTAGAAAAATGTGGTCGAGCTGTAAATGTTAAAAACATGTCCTTTTCTTACTTTTGTAAAAAGTAAAAATTGAGTCATATAGAAAGCATTTGAAAAGATCCCTTTTAATAATTTTTAAATAAATTCAATTTTATTATAAGTTAAATTTATTGAAAAATTATAGAAAAAAACATATGTGAAATAATTTGTAGAACATGAATATGGAAGAGAAATATTCCTGACAAAAAAATGAGAAATAAGGTTGGTTCTTCTTAAAAACATTTTTTCAATATTTTTTAATAAAAAAGCGGTGTAAATAGAATTAATACATAAAAATCTATAAAAATTCATATAATAAGAAAATATATGGGGCTTAGTAGAGTAATTCTACACAATTTACCACAATATAGATCTAAAAATAAACAATCCTGATAAAAACTAAGATTATAACACAAACACTTACAGCTTTGTATATACTTAAATAAGAAAAAAATACTAAAATGGGGAACCTTAGAATTATATTTATGTAATAATGAATTTCATGAAAACCCTTATAAAATATATTCATGATCAATATATTGACCACAAAAAATAAATAATTTTTGGAATGTATAATATATTATAGTGAAGGGAAATTGAGATAATGTAATCATTGCTTTAAGTCTTGACTTGCTTTATAGAAAAATAACTTAATGTATAATAAAAATTCACTTATTATAAATCTATAAAATATCCATATTCATAATTATATTACAATATATCATCCGATTATAATTTCTAATCATCTATTTATTAAAAATTCTTCATTAAAACCAAAATGTGGGTGTTAACTATTGTTTTCCATGCATGTTTCAATTTGAAGGTTCTAGTACTTAAACCAAGGTCATGGTTATATAATATTAATAATTTCAAAAATGAAATATCTATTTATTATATACACTTTTACAACAATACATGTTAGGTAACTATGAAAAACGAATTACAACACTTCGTGGAGGAGGTAGTCTGCATGTACGTGAAAGTGATGCTTTTATTTCTTAATTAATGGGATGAAGGAAGATATAAAATAAATTATATTTATATAACAATAATTATATCATAAATATAATATTTATTTATTAAATTCATATATATAAAATCATTTAGATCTAGTGATGAATAATGAATTATATCACTTCTTGGAGGTGGTAGTCCACACATACGCATGAGCGACAGTTTCATTTTTAATTGGATAAAAATGAGATATAAAATGGTTGTAAAATTAACATAAAAACACTTTAGTATAGTAGAGAAACTGATTATATTAAATTAATATGATTTAGAATATTTCTATTAGGTTTAAGAATAATGAAACTTGAAAAAGGTCAGTAAGAACATATAACCATTCATTGGATAATCTCCATTGAAAAATACCTTAAGTAATATTTATAACATCCCAACCTGTCTTACCATCGAACCGGTATCCAAATCTGTCACCACATGACCTCAAGAGCGCCTCCCCGTATGCTAGAGACTACTAGTAGTGAGGGTGTAAGGATAGTCAGTGGGGAGACTATACTCTCATATTAGAGTTTTCACAGAAGTATAAAAATATATAAATATATAAAAATAGTGGAAGAAGTATAAAGAAATAACTAATGCAGTAGAAGTCAATTGTAGTATCAACTCAATAAAAAAATTTCCAACACCATTTTATACAATGTATGCATATCATGGTGGTACAAAACTTAAAGTAATAATAAAAATTGCATGTTTTACATCGCAGTATAGAAAAAAAATGAAAATACCTAAAGGCCTAATTGAGATCTCCATGAGCATCCTAAGCTCCCTCTAGCTCCTTAGATCCTAACTCCAAGTTAAAAGAAAACAACAACAAGAAATGTCTAAGGTCCTGTAAACACGTAATGTCTACTTGGGTACCATGGTACAATGGCAGATCGAATAGGGTGTGAGATTTAAATCTCAGTAGGTCGGGACCACCAGTATGTTCCTCAATCTATAAAGATAAATGAAATTAAACAATGTTCAAGTGAATTGAAGAAATAATAGAATTAAATAAATGACCAACAACCCATCCAGGTTCCCAAGGGACACCTAACAACAATACCTTCTTCATCCCACAACTAGTTTGTCTGATGATGTCAATTCTCTATATATTTATATAGTAACAGTGTATATATATATATATATAATCAGAAAGAAATGCATATCATACTCATATATGAACCAAGAACATACCAATGTCAAAAGGACATTTACCCTTGATACTATTTCTAGTTGGACCAGGACGTAATGTACAAACATTCATTACTTGTTGAAGCGATCACAATCGTTCCCCTGGTCAAAACATCAAGAGATCTCACGGTCTCATGGAAATCAACATGGAAGCTCACAAGGTATTCCTACCCTAGGATCTCACAGTCCATTGGAACAAGATATTGAATGGATTGGGATATAAAACCCAAACATCCATCACCAAGAGTAGCACACACGGTCTATCCCCTGGCTCAACTCCACAAGATCTCACAGTCTCCAGAGGATCATCACAAAAAATAAAATATTCTTTCTCCCCATGGGTCTCACGGTCCCTTGGCTCTCATACCTATACAAGGTGTAACCATTCAAAAAATATAATGCATGAATCATTTAACCTCTCATGAATTTCATTAGGCCAATTTAATTACATATAAGAAAGCATATTCACATTTATACTTAAGGAAAATTGTCTTAAGTATTTCAATTAAAACATTAAAAAGGGATTCTCATTCAACTCAAACACACAATACACATTCCTCTCATTCATATCATTTTCCACACTCAAATACATTAGTTAACTCAACAATTAAATAGGTACATAAATCCCATTAATTAATTAATTAATTAATCAAACATACAATTAATATCTCATAATTAATTTTCTAGAATTAATTATCTCATTATAAATCTCAACTATCCATAATCAATTCCATAATTAAAATATCTAGATCAAAATATAAAAGGTACATATTTAACTCACAATTAAGTATCTCAACCTAGCCAATTCAAAATCTCCTAATGAACCCCCCGATTAATTATATATATTACAATCTCAAATCATAAAATTAATTCATAATTAATTATCTCAACTAAACCAATTTAATATATATCATAATTAATCCCCCAATTAATTATCTTAATTATATAACTCAATGAACAAAATTAATTCACAATAAATTATCTCAAGGAAACCGTATCAATATCACAAAATTAATTCAAAAATTAATTACCTCAAGGACATAGTTTCAATATCTCATAATAAATTCACAAAATAATTATCTCAAGTCAACCGTTTCAATATCTCATAATTAATTCACAAATTAATTATCTCTAATGAAACTGTTTCAATTTCCCATAATTAATTCACAAATTAATTATCTCTAATGCAACCATTTCAATTTCACATAATTAATTTTCTAATTAATTATCTCAAGCCAACTGTTTCAATATCACATAATCAATTTAAAAATTAATTATCTCATCTTATCCCCAAATCAAAATTTCATAATTAATCACAAGATTATGTTCCCTAAATTCAATGAAAATACTCAATTAACCATATTTATTCTTAACAAAAATAATAGTTGCACTCCAAAGTGATGCACTAGGGTGTATAAATCCCATTTTTAAATTCTCTTAGTGTTTCTTATTTAATCCCAGTAGCTCAATTAGGGCCATTATATAAGGAGTATTTGAAAAAATTGTATCCCCATATAGAAGTTCTATTGAAAACATAACTTCAAGACTCAGTGGAACAATAAAAAACTCTTTAAAAAACATCAACATATTCCTAAAAAATAGGCATATCTTTAATGTTATGTTTCTCCCTGAATGTTTTTGAAAAATACCCCTCATGAATAGGTTTTAAGACCCACATAATGGAATTAATTTCCATTGCAAGTTCATATTCATGTTTACACTAATAGATGTTCATAAATTGATTCATAATATGAAATACAACTTCCCTTACATGAAAGTTGATATGGGATATATATATATATATAGAAAACTAATCCATTTCCCAGATAACATTAAAATAAACTATAGGGAGAATAATAAAATTTGGAGGAAGAAAAATCACAGACTTATATTAGAGAGGATCTATAGTCTTGAGATGAAATCATCATAAAATTTTGAATATTTACTAAAAAATAAATATATGACCATTGAGGTGGTGATGTGATACTCTTAGAAAATTCTTTAGTTATAAAAGAGTGAGTATAACCTGAATAAAATAAAACATTAATAGTTATAAAATATATGAAAAGTGTAACTTTAACCACTTCGTTTTCATGACCCACTTTAGTAGTTGTGATTATATAATCCTTTCCATTGTGCATTGACTTATGAGATTATTGATGTTGATTATCATAATTAACCCTTGTATTTATTCACTGATTGGAATAATTTCTATATTACCTAAAGTTATTGAATTGGAGTGTGGGTGGTGTATTTGGTTGATCTTTCTTCTCATCATCGACTGTCTTCTTCATATCTCTTAGATGTTAATTTTCTAGATGTCCTCATTTTCCATACTTGAAACATTTACCCATTCCCTTATAAAAATTTTGTCCATGTTACTTTATATATTTTTTTGTAAGATAGTGATTAACTTTCTTTCTTACATGGGTTTTATTATAATAATCTACTTGAAATTCCATATTTCTATTCTTATACCCAAAACCAAAAAATTAATAAGAGTCACCACTCTCTAATTTTAACTTGATATAATGATGAATTATTTCTTAATAGCAATCAATGCCTCCTATATCCAATGAATTTATGATAATTGGTATTAACCCACTAAAGGATCAATCAATTTTTTCTTCATGTTCGATGATAAATTCATAAGCATGCCTTCCAATTCCAATGAATTTTTTTCATAGTTTCAAATGGATTCATTATCATTATTCTTATGATTCAATAATTAACTCTCTATTTTAGAGTTAAGAGTTTAAATAAAATACTTATTTAAAATTATCTTATTAATCTCTTCTCAGTTTATGGATTCAATTTCCTCCTATTACCTCAAATTTATGATAAGAGTCTAATAAAGGTCAGATTCACCTTGAATATGATAGAAAAACAATATAAAACCATCATTCTCTGATCATCCTAGGATGAAAAATATATTTTAAATATATTTGTTTTCATTTCTTAGAAATAAATTCATTAGAGGGTCCACTGAAGGAAGGTTGACATTGCAACATAAAACACTCAATGGCGATTTTTTCCTTCCTTTGTAAATTTAAAAGTTCAACATTATTAATTTCTATATTTATATATTAGGATAGGTGGGTGACCATATCCATAAGATCTTACACCCCATTTACCATTCCATTTAATTTCTCATGAGGATGGTCGTTCCATTGTCCATCACATTCATTATTTAGATGAATCCTTCTTATTATAGCCATTGACTAAAACCAAAATTATTAGTTTTAGTATCATTAATCGATTATAAAATTGAGAAATCTATTGATAATGAAAATAATTTATTAGATGTCCTCTCTTAAGACGCATTCTTATCAACCCATGAGAATCTAGGTTTTAATCAAAAATATATTCAAATCACTCATAATGAGTTATAAGTAAATTGTTAATTAACCAAATAATTTACCTCAGGAGTGTCAATCCATGTGTGTTGTTAGGCCTCTTTATTGTGAATAAGGTGAAAATTTAGTTAATACCCAACCAAGTTTTTCAGGGTTATTACTCCTAGGTAAATATGTTTTAGAGCCCACATCTAATGGTTTGTATCCTGATAGGGATTCCATTTCTAGGAAACCACTCACTCAATATTTTACCAAAAAAATTAATATATTTATGATATTTAGTAATTTTACCAGGGTTCTCACTAAATATTTCAAATACCACTCCCAAAAAAAAACTAAACCCTTATCTGATACCAACAATAATTACCCAATCATCACATACATAAATATTATATGATTTTAGATGAATATTAAATACATCTCATTGTGATGAATATATGAGAACCATAAATGTTTAGTGTTTTTTGACACTGAAAACACATGTTACGAGAGATTTTGATGTTCCCAATGGAACATCAGGGTAAATCCCAACCAACACAATCACAAAAAACAACCAAGGAACTGGATAGGTAAAGGTCTTGTATTTCAAGAAGCCTAATATTTTTTTGAATGGTTGTCAACATGTTGGGAAGATCCTAGTTCCATGCAGATGGTAATACTTTATGAAATGTTTGTCTAGTATTCCACGTTTCCTATAAATACCTCTCCCCCTCCACATTTCATGGGATCCCAACCTTTATACTTCTAGATGAAGCTAACAATTCATGAAACTCCAACCTTCACACACCAGAGACCACATAGATCCCTATAGGTAGATATCCTTTATGAGTGACATCCCATGGGTCCTTTACAATATTAGATTATGGTGGGTATGAATTTCACAAAATACCACATGATTCACTCAATAAGAACATGATTCACACCTCTTAGGGTTTTACGAGGCCTTTCTACTTTATAAAACACCTTCCATGGGTACCAAGACACTAACATTTTATGATATAAACATCTCCCATTAATGTACCATCTCCAAGAAACCCTTGGCCTTTACAAAACCCACTCCAATAGCCTTTACATGATACCTCATTCTAGTAGTCGTGGATTCATGAATGTTGATTTCATGGGGTCCTTAAGCCTTCCTATATAATATTTATTCCTTATACATCCATATGTATGACTTGAGTCCTATACCCCCATGATTAGGCCCTTAGATCAAAGCATGGGCTAGGAAACATCGTTGCCTCACCCCCCTAACAATGTACAACCTCGCATTAGGACCCTGACCTTCCACCAAAAAAAAATTACACACCTTTTATGAACCAAAAGAATCTAAATAGGGGACATGTAAGCCTCACACATGGCCTCATAAAGGGAAATAGACAATCATTTCCCTAGATGAGTGCATGATGGAAACCTGAATCCTTTTACCATGCTATCCTAACTGGGAATGGGATGGATCACATGTAATCACCAACAATATCAAATATGTAATACATTAAAATGTACATAACTAACATCCTAGTCACACTATGTTGAACTACATGATAGTTTCCTTAGCATACACTGTTAAACTTTATTCTCAACATATGTGATGAGCATGATATTCCTCATGTATCATCATGGGATGATATCCCTATCAACCAAAAAACATTTACACATATGCACCATACCATCCCTTGCTATCATTTTTCAGAACCTGGGCATCCTTAACACCTAAAGGTAAACTACATAGACCATTTATACCACATGCCCTTAAACATGTCAACTGCACTACATGGGTTTTGATCCCTATCCTCTAACAAGTTACGCAAGATTCCTTGTTGAAGTTCAATCCTGAAATCCCAATAGCACCATAGGCCTATCTCCCCCACAAGCTGTGGAAACTAAAAACATTGATCACCTCTCTAGAGTATAATTAACCTCTCACCACAACATACCTGAGGTATCCAAAGGACCCTGAAATTTCCATGTGATGACAAACTATACCAATCCCAGTACATGAAAAGAATATATGGGAATCATCTCGACGTGAATTTTAACCTATGATCAACCCACACATGAAGAATATATGTGGGACTGTCTGCACTACACTCTAAACATGTGAAACACTCTCACAAGGATTTACCCATGTTACCCCACCTAATCCACAAGAATTACATCCCATGGTGGTGCATCTATGGAACCATAGGTGATGAGACTAGGAAGTATATATGATGAGAATATAATATTTATACCATACTCAAGTGATGAGCCTAAGTCCTTAACTCGTTTAATGACCATATGATTCTCAAGGTGATGAGGATTGGTTTCCTTATGAACTGAACATAAGTTCGCTTATAGTGATCATGTGATGCCTTAGATTTTGCACCTAAGATTCCTTATATCATGAGAATAAGATTCCCTAAAATCCCAAATGAGGAATACTTTTATAGAGGCCTAACATACACAATTCCATCATCAGCTCTAACCAGATGTAGCCACCCTATCATGATAATAAATAGTGTAATTAACTGTTGTGAACTAGAATTTGGAGCCAAGAATGAAATACATGAACATGTATTAGATATATGAGGGAGACCCAACGGGCGAAGAACACCAAGGAGGAATCCATGGAATGAGGATCCAAAATGCCATCATTTGATTTTGATCAAGGAGATGACATCATAAATAACAATGATAGAGGCTAGACTCCTTTGGAAATCAGGAATACTAGTCAACTAGGAGGGAATGTGATTAGTTGAAATATGCGGAATACTCTATATGAATGATAGAGTGCTCTAATAGAAGCATTAAAAAACGAAATGTTGAATTCAATGTGAATATCTTATCCTAAAACTGAGGAAGATAATGAGAATTATGTATCAATAGTTCTTGGAATTTTTGTTGTGAATAACTTCTTCTCCTGGGAGAGGATGAGCACTATTGGGCATTGTCTTCACCATAAACATACTCATGGTTGGATCCATGTTTCACATAGGGCTATTGCATCTAGCATCTCTTGACAATATTCCCACAACTATTATGGTGTTTGAAGAACACTTGGGGAAAAATCCACACAAAGCTATTATTGTACTAAGATAACCATTATTCCTACAACTCCTAGGTGTCCTCTCCCCACCCCCCACTATGAAATTATCTTGTGATAGATGATAAACACCCATGTTCAACACTATGAGAAAAAAGGGACCATCCTAACAAGGTACATGGCCCAAAATACTTATAATTTGTGGTTATTCACCAAAATGGCCACCCATATTGACCATGAATGGGGAACATCACTTCTATAACCATGAACAACCATTTCAGGAGCCTCTTACTGAAATGCTATAATATATCCATCCTATATACAGAATAAGTAAGGGACTCACTATTCATGCCTACTATGACCACCACCCCAGATTTATCCTAGAGGTATCCGACTACCCAACACCATTGAAAATAATGATTGGACCCATAAACCAATGAGTATGTTGAACCCATCCTTGCTTCACTGGCCCCGGTCTTGAACATGTGATGCTTTCACTAGGGGTTGGACCATGAAACCTGCCTAACCATAAGCCACTTAATTATCGCTAGTGTCCCCTACTATCAATGAAACACCTCTTTCCATCACATACACTATTACAGGGCCTCACATAATTGAGATTAAGATCCCAACCATCCACCAAGCCATATGGGTTGACTCTCTCCCCCATGGGGAGACACCTCATGACGATGAGTTCTATGATGAAGGTTCTCCCTACAACACCATTAGCCAATATGAAACCCATCAACATGATGAAGTATTACAACACCTTGAAGATACTTTCTAGGGAATAAGTGCATATTTCTACCATGGGGTCCCTAACCATGACACCGACCTTGATGTGCCTAGATAAAATCAACATGTCCCTTAGAGTCTCGTACTTGGGGATCACCCACCATCGAAGATAGCAGTGGAACCAATTCCATATCACCATTGACTACATAGAGTCTGACATGAGAGATGAATTAAGGGATTTAACTCTACCTAAACCACTATAGATTTGGTAAGGAGACCATAAATAAATATTGATTATCCCTAAGGCAAAGGTCCATAAGGTCCCCATACCCCTCTACAAGTACCTATATGTGGATTCCATCTTGGATTACTTTCAAGGTATATCCATGAATCCGAAACTTCAACCATAATCTTTCCTCCTCTCTATATACACTATATTAGTGGGGGAGACTTCAAGATGGATTTATAACCCTCATATTAAGGAGATAAACACATCGACCCATAGGCAGATGATGACCATCACGAGTAGTAGGAGGTTATGGACACTTCAATGTAAATGGAGATGATCATAAATCATGCCAAACCTCTTGATGAAAATCCATGTTTTTGGGATGTTTTCATATGTAATACCTTCTATTCTTGAAAATTAGTAGCAAAAAAGGTCTTCTTTAATTCATATCCTAGCTTCCCAACCTTAACTGATGGGGGGTTGGGATGATGAAGAGAAAGAGAACTCTCTAGGTAATGAGAAAGAGGAGGGAATGTAACGGTAAATACTTACCAAAAAATATTTAATGCATGTGTTTTGGTCACCCAAAACACCAAAAATTTATATCCTGGAGTATTTTACTAAATAACTTTCAACATGCCTCCTAGAAAACATATGGGTGATGTTCAACTGTGTAGTGACTCATCCCTAGAAGGCCTGAAACCAAGGTCATGATACCATTAATTTGGAATAAGATAAAATTAAATCAAATCCCAAATTATTTAAATTTTTAGTAGTATTGGTAAACCATATACATACATGATTATTTTTTTAAAAATAAATACACTAATTGAAACATTATTATTTTTTCATTCGAGGATAATAAATCTATTCCATCTAGCGTATCCTTGAAAAACTTTTTCATTATATTTTAAGGAACCCTAGAGAAAGGAAACATAATAAGGGTGAGATAAAATGATATATAATAGTAAATAAAACATAGTAAATGATGAATAAATGAGAATAATCAACATGAAAAGGTAAATAACATAGAATAGAAGCCATGTAATCAATAAATGAGAAAGAAGTGAGTAAATAATATCACAAGGTAAATAAATGGAAAAACATGTCATTTATATAACTAGATAAGTAAAATAAATATGGAATGGAAAGAAAATGAAAAATAATTCCATTTAATCAATAAACTAAGAATGAAATAAATCCGTAGACTTTTTCATACTGAAAATATCAGTGATAATAAATACTAAATAAAAATGAAGGAAATACTTAATTATTTAGAATTATGTCTGAGGCACATGAAAACCTATACCATTAAGACCTTTCATAAGATGTTTTAAAACTATAGGTAGAAACCCATTTAATTTTCACAAATTATCTGCCACATGAGAACCTATCGATGCAACAAGGGGATATATAATTTCTAGGATCCATCCGTCACTGGATGTCCAAAGCATTACTCATATCCAGTAATAAATTTAATTATTAAACAATATGACTTATAAAATATCCATATTGAATAAATATTATAGATTTATCAATATTTCCTCAATGGAGGATAACTAAAATTAAGGGTTGGTGGTGGTTATGAATGGAGATACCATTGAGAGGTCATTAAAACATTATTGAGTAAAATGATCATTAAACATTCCAAAGTGTCCCATACCACTATGAAAAATTTGAATCATAATTCCCCATGAATTAGATGAAACTCAGAATATTATGAGAATAACGATATTCATGACATAACATGTCAAAGTAAACACTATATGTAAAAATGATATATAGTTCAGGTAATTAACTTATCAATGATAAATGATATGTATAATTAGAGGAAATCAAGTGTCAAATGATTATAGGAAACTCAATTTTTTCATAGGGGACTAACAAAGGAATCAATAAAGTGAATGTCAATACTATCCTTGGAAAAATAATTCATAAACCATCTAGAGGAAGAATAAGGATGGTATCAATAAAAAAGATTCTAAGTAGATTAAAATAAATGGTTTTTATAATTGATGAAATAAAAGAAGAAATATAAAAATACTCTTGAAGAAATTATGTTTTTTGTTTTGAAAACCCTTTTTAGAAATGATTTTCTTTGGAAATCAATTGCTTAAAAAATCCTTAAAATCTAACATTTAAAATTTTCAAAGGAAGATTTGAGGAAATGATGGTGGGAAAATCCATACATGGCATACAAGGTAAAAAACATTCATTTTACATGCTAAATTCTAATAAAAAATACTTGTTCAGAAAGTGACAAAAATATTCCTTTAAATTTTTTTTTAAAAGATAAAAGGGGGTAAAAATTCCATTAATAAATCAATTTTTAAAGGTTAAAAATATTTTTGAAGAACTATTTATAAAATTGGGTTTTTAGAAGAAAATAATTTTCTTAATAAAGAGATAAATAAAGTCAGGTTTTCATAAAAACACTTTCTAAAACATTTTGTGTACTAAATAGTGGGAAAACGGTACTATTACATAGAAAAAGAAATTAATAACCAAAGGAGAATAAAACTAAATGGGTTATTACACAACTAGAAAAATGGCCTATATTCAGGAAACTATAACCATAGTTTAATTGTTCAATGGATATAGGTTATGATATAGCCATAATTATTTGAAAACTGTGGATTTAAAAATAGAAAAACCCATGGGAAAAAGGTTCTTGTGGCAATAGATGCTCAAATGACTTATCTCCTTTGTGATTCATCTCCCACCCAGAATCTCCTCCATCATTGCTACTCATCTCCCACCCATGAAACCCTTCTTCGTCATCACATATTGATCGCTTCTCTATCAACCAATCCTCGCAGAATTATCTATTAGGTTACTATATCCCTTTTTTGATTCCTCTTATCCCCTTCAGTGCACGTTCCTCTCATCCCCTACCCCATTCACCATGCATTCCTCCTCCAATCAGTGTGTTTGTAAAACTGATACCTTCTACAAGTAGGATCCATACAAGTTGACACCTACACTTTCTACGAAGATTGCTGTTGTTACAACTTCTCGACAACTACTCTCCCATGAAATTCATACCTATCACCCATGATCATTTGGATATAACTATTTAATAGATGTTTATTTTCATGTTTCTATCCTATTAAAAAAATTTCAACTGCAAAAAAATATTACTATAAAAAACTAGGGATTTTTATGTTCCTACTCAAGTTATGTTTCATCTTTGTTGTTTACAGTTTGATACCCAAGAATCATAATTTCTATATGTCTCCAATGTGAAATATTCTATGAAATCGTGTGCCATGACTTTTTCTATCTAATTTTTGACCACACTAAATTTATTATATTTTCATATCTAAATCACATCAACATATAAACCTTTCACCTAACCTATTAATGAGATATTTTATCCTAGAAGAAACTGGATGGTCTATGAATATATATTGTTAGCTGTACTGATTTTAATCACTCATGCCTTTAGATAATATTCAATACCATGACTGTTTGCAATTTTTTTTCTTGACAATCTATTTTTATTATATGTATCACCATTATTTAATCAATATATAAGTAACTATGGTTTATTTATTTTCAACCATTTTTTTAACTCAATGTTAATTTTCATTTTATCTTAATTTACTCTGTTACATTTAATGTGAATTCCTTTAAGACTCATATAAGAAAATATGTTCTTGAAATAATATTTTATAAAAAAGAAATACATTACTAAAAATAAATTTTTTATATTTATTTTTTCATTTCCTAACTATCTCTTCACTAGAATTTACTATAAATTAATATTCCTTTTTTTATTTTTAGTTAAAAAATGAATTTTTAGTGATTTATTTTCTTTTTCATGCTATATTAAAAATGTTTTTCTATTTTTTTTCTTTCTATAAAATCAATACATAGGGTTTTACGAATAATATTGTCTCTCTCTATATTCTATACTTTACATGAAAATGAATTTCCATGGTAATATGGTTATTATTCACCTGGCTTTGTGAATTGAATGGTTCTATTAAGGTAAATATGAAATATTTAATACCAACATTCATAGATTATTGGATGATGAATGTATGCATTTTAAGTATCTATTTTAATGTTTCTCTAACTTGATAACTTAATTTTATATATCAAATCACAATTTTGGATTTTCATTTTACAGACATTGGGTTACTGTGAAAAAATTATTTTCAATAGGTTTACTGCCACTAGTGTCATAGTGGAAGCTCGGTCTATACTCCTTGTGAGTGAGTTCCAACACTTCAATAACAGGATAAATCATTTTTTGGTTACTTGATTTTTCATATTATATATTTTCATGCCACTATTTTTTCATATAATGATAACTATAAATGGTATTATTAATCTCCAATATATAGGTGTGGGTTATTTTTCATCGATTCACTCTATTTTGATTCAATCATTTTGATTTCTATATTATTATTTAAAATGTGTTTCAATTTTCATAATACACTTGAAAAGATTAATTGTAAGTGTTATGAGGTTAAGTAAATTTTGTTATAGGGAAATGATTTCTTATAATGAAGTTTACATTAAGATTGTAATGGAGTATTTGATATTATTTATTGAAATTGTTTGATGTTATGGTCTGTTCTTCATAATTTATTATTGTAGTTTTTTGATGTTATGGTCTGTTATAATTTGTTGTCATTCTTGATTTTGTTGACTAATTTGAGAACTGTGATTTTGTAAACTAATTGTATAATTATGTGATATAACTTTATCCATAAGCTTTAAAGATTATGATTCCTAGAAACCAATACATTATTCAAATTATATATATTACAAAGAACATTAAAAAGTATTCATTTTTAGTTTTTTGAGACAAAATAATTAGAGAATGAGTTCTTTAAGTGCACATATTATTTTCCCTTTAAATAGATATAGAACCAGACATTTTTCAGTTGTCCATCTACTAAAAATGTATTAATTCCCAATATATAGTGACCAGGTTAATAAGTTAATGACCAATGAATTTTTAATTATTATATTTTCCAGTGAAATTTCAGGGAAATGTTCAAGTCCATCTAAGAACCCAGTTCAACTCTATTTCAGTATTCAATGTTTCCCAAAATCTAATTCTATGTAAATTATCTAGTTCCAAACATGCAATTTTATATTTTCAAGTACTGCATTAGTCAATCTATGAGTTTTAATTTATAAAGTAGATATCTAAGGAGGCACAAATATTGATTTTTTTCAATTCCAAGGAATATTTGTCAAGCACTACAATGGGAAATCTTTGAATTAATGACTGGTTGGTCCGTCTTTGACTATTAGCTTGATGTTCATTTATCTGGGCCTGGGGAATGTTGCAGTTGAATTTTTATTGGTTTATCCACACCTCACACTTTTTTTTAGGATTATTTGATGTCTTTAATCCACACTTTTTTTTTATTTTGTAGAGTTTTTGTATCTATGTATTTCTTTAATTTTAACTCATTCAATTAATTTTTCACTTTATTCCTATTTGTTTACCTATTTAAATTGTACTCTAAATCGTATTAAAACCTAATTTATTTTTGACAAGTATAAAAAACATAACATGTATTCAATTGTAAGACATTATTTTGAATAATAGTTGCATATAATGAATTTTATAATTTACATCAGCGTAATATATTTTTTTTATAAATTTTTGTTTTTTTACCTGTATATGGATTTATTAAGTCTAGAGTAATTATAGATTAGTTCGTGTGTGTTTTTGTAATATGTACCCCTGTTAGATTTTTTTCTTAACTAAAGGTGGATTTTAATTATTTATTAGATGCTTAGTTTTTTTGGAAAATAAATTTATTCAGCACCTATATTATTTTTCTAAAATTTATTATTTATATTTTTGATGAATTTAAAATTCATTCTAAATAGATTTTTTTAAAATATATTAAAATTATAATATTTCAAAAAATATATTTTTTTTTCATGTTCACACATATTTCAATCATATATGTAAAGATATACATTTTTTGAAAATTAATGTGTTTGCATAATATTATTCATAAATATAAATACAAAAAACCATAGTCATAATTGTATAAAATGAGGTGCCTCAAGAATGAACTGTATATATTCTATAATGTTCTCAAGTATGAATTGTATACTTCAGTTAAAATAAATTGTCTATTGCTTCCAATGAAAATACTATTTATAAACTGTATACATTTCTTACAATCCTCCCTTATGAATTTTACCTCCATATGTCCAAAATATTTACAATTTTATTTAAATTTAATCAACTGAAATTAATTTACCAATATATATATATAAACTAATTGGTGCTTATTTTATAAATAAAATCATGTATAACCTATCACATTTTGGTTAATGTGTTATTTTTAGATATTTATCTCATGATTTTGATAAATAGATCTCTCTTGAATGTAGTATTAATAAATTATTTCAATCATGGAACTTCAACTTCAACGGATATTTAAGAACAATTTACTCCAAAAAGGTTCACAAAGAAAAAAATGAAAATAATGAGTCGTTATCATTTGTATAGCATTATCTATGGAAACTCTATACTTACTCATATAATTTGAATACCTTATATGTAATTTTTCTACATTCACATACATGAATATAAATTGTTTCAACATTTATTAATGTCCATTCATTAACATAAAAATGAGAAGAAAAAGTAATACATTAGGTTATAGATAAATCCTAACAAATATATCACTCACTGTAATATAAAATTCCAATAATACCAATACATTGAAAATAACTAAAATATAAAAAGCCTATAAAATAAAATTCTAAACATATACATATGGACCGAATTATAATTACATGAATAGTTATATACTAAAATATTTTTTAGTTTTATAACACTTATGCTAATTCTTAAACTAACGCTTACCCAAGATAACTTTTATTTTACCACCACAAATTCAAAGCATTTTGACCATGCCATTATGTCTGGTTAAACATGGTGTCTCAAACCCCTCATCTAGATATTATGAGGCCAATGACTAGCCTATGAAGTTTTCTGAATTAATAAAAGTCTGTGATGTCCACCAGGTAGCTGGAGAGAGTCCATCAGGTAGCCAGTCCGGGTAGTAGGTGGTCTTCTTGGATATATTCCAATATGTCCACATGAAACCAACTTGAAGTTACAATATGCATAGATCCAATGGATGGATAATAAATCCTTTCCTCTATTAGAATCCTCTGTTGGCCTTCCAATGTCATGTCATGTCCTTAAGACATGATTTATAATAGTTTCATGCCTTCTAAAAGATTCATCAAAGCCTTTAAATATATTCTTTATGTTCAAAAAAGTAGAGGCTTAAATCCCAGTAAAGTGAAATTGGAAAAAATATAAATGAAAATGTAGATACACAATTGAGTGTTTTCTTATAATTAAAATCAAAGGCGATAAGTACAACAGACTGCACTGAGTTTTTTTGTATTTCAATTTTAGATAATTTTTACTATTCACTCAATAAAAAAAATAATTATTTTCCCAAATATATAAAAGTCTTAAGGCCTTAATAACTTACTTTATTCATTGTATTTTTAATCTATTTATACCATAAAATATTTTAAACTAAACCATTTTTAAATCTCTATATGCATTCTTTATGTATTTATTCAAATTTATAAAAGCCGCAACAAAAGTAAATATTGTATACTTCTTTAAAGAAAAAATATGGAGATGATATGTATAAAAATTATCTAGTTATATTAATATGTATTTTTTAATATATATATACTATTTGAAATTAAATAAACATTAAATCTTATGTTCTAGAGTGGTTTTCTTACTCTTGTGTTCAAACAATTATTTTTGTACATTTTATTTCTATATTTATACATTGTATTCTTGGTATGGATTTAAGTGTTTAAATTATTGTAATATATATTGTATTATTTTTGAGTTATTTTTTATATTTTATACTTTTTTATTTTTAATTCCATTATAATTTGTAAGGTTTGAGGGCTTCTGATAGCATAGGTATTTAAGTGTAGCAAATTGGTTTATGGAGTGTATTCTTGGTAAAGATTTCTGTGGAGTAGGGTGTATATAAGAAATCTAAATCATCTCTTTAGAAATTGAGGTAATCATTGAAATGATATTTTCTATTTTGATTCTTTTAAATTTCATTGGCATTTCAGTTTCTTTTATATATTGTTTTAAGGAATATTATACCACTATTCATTTTTGGGAGCTTCCCTAAATAATATCCTCAAGTTTTTGTAACAATTTGATATTATGATTCATGTGTAATTGATTATTCTTACTCTATTTAGGCAAGTTGAATACCCATGTCCAATATCAATAAGAATGTATACATACTTCTAGCTCATAACACACACACACACACACACCTGCACATCTTTTTATTATTATAATGTTCAGCAAAATATTATTGAACTAATAATATATATATATATATAAAGTCATTAGAAGAAAAATTTATACAAGTTTGTAGTGTGTAGGGTCACTTAGTGGGTTATAGCTAAAGTAGGAATTCGTATAGGTGCTCCTAAATTTTTAGACTAACAAGGTATCATTATAGAAGAACGTGAATGATTTTCCAAGTAAGTGATACTTATTTAGGAGAGTAATGGTTTCTCATGTGGACGATATTTAATTGGTTGGAAATTATTCATACAAATGGACTATGTATAATAATTTATGAACTCATGGTAGGAGAATCCTCACGGAGAAGGTATAAATTCATATACAATGGAAAAAATCCTCAAGCATAGTCTTGAATTAAACTATTTGACACTCATTTATTATTAATACCATGTTTTGATTAAAGAAAAATTTTATATCAATTTTATCACACATGTATGTAAATGAGGAGACATGTTCACATATACACAAAATTGTTCACTACTAAGTTGAGGCATATTTGTGGTGCCCCACAAATTATGTTATTATCACATATTACATGGGAATTTATGTGGACATGCATATCTACTAGCATCACATTAGGATATTTTAGTGGACATTAATATTCCATGTTCACTACTGAATGATTTCAAGTTCATTTTTCTGTAGGACATTGGTATTTTATATAGAAACCAAAGGAAAAACATAAAGAAATGATGTGAAATAGATTGATAAACCGCTAATTAGTTTTTTATCAGACATGGTTTGGTGACTAAATACATTCATGGTTGGTCACATTTTCCTATTAGCTCAATTAAAAGTATATATTCATTTTTAAAAAAATATATAATTAAACATCATTAACCAAAAACATCAAACAAAAATATATAATATTTATGAATTGAGAATGCCAAATTGGTTTCAATGCAACCATTGTGTCACAAAATTTAATACCCCAAATAATTTTAGGATTCCAACATAAACCATACCACTATCAAAGACCATTTTTTGTTATTTATTTATAAATGGATGGTTTATGAGATTAAAAACCCATGAAAGATAGTTTATTTTTTTATTTGATTCATTTTTTTTTTGTTTTGTAAATAAACTGGGTTGAAAAATTGAAAACTATGAACATGTAAATAAAAGGTTATAATTGTTTGATTACACCATGACTATCTCATTTTAGCACATGGAAAAAAATGAAATATATATGTATAATTTTCAATAAGATCTTCATTATTGTAGCCATCAGTGATCCATCCTATTGTCATATTATCCACCATTTCCCAATGTAGGGCTTCACCAAATCTTATTTTACTTCATTTAGCATTTTTATTTTATCTTATTTCATCCTTAAATCTACAATTTATCCCCATCATAGTGCCAAATGATAAATCCACTAATAAATTTATGTTTGGTATTTAAAATATTTTTTTTTTGATATAAAATTTTCTATTCATTCTTATTATCTATTTCATTAGTAGATACAATGACATCGAATATGGTCAGCAATAATTGCTTTGATTATTATTTTTTTGATAAGAAATGTTCTGGATGAAGTGAAATTTATAAATGGTGCACTATTACCAGAGGAGGGGGATTTACTGGGTGGTGTTTGGTGGAAATTCTCATCCAAACTAGATCATTTTATGTTCAGATTTTGGATATTTCCCTCTTCATAAATATGGTACCCAAAAAAATTAGTATGGTGAATATTTGGGTTAGGTTGTGCTTAGTATGATTCTAACTATTTACCCTATGATCATTTTTTTAAAATTTTAGTTAATATTGTTTGTGATTCATTTTACCTTATGGATACCACATATTCATTTTTAGTGACCATATTCTCCATCATTCTGTTTATGTAGTAGGTTAGGAAAAGATTTATACATATTCTGGGAAGGGGGCCAGTTATGGAATGGGTAGAGTTTTTTTGTGTCTCTTTTCAGTATTTTAAAAATAATTGAATTCAAATTTGTTGAATTTTTAAAGGGTGAAGAATGTTATGGAATCAATTATTGTTTTATTTTCTTTATAGTAGACTTATTTATAGGGTTTGTATAGTGAAATGTGTGGTGTGAAAGTACAATACAATGTGTAGTGCAGTGCAGTGTGTAATATAGTGAAAGGTGTCTTACAAATGATGTTTTTTTTCTATAAATAGAAGGATACAACCATGATTTTAAAACATGGAGGTATACCTAATATTTTTTTTGTTGAAAAATAGGATGTAGACATGATTTACAATTGTGGAAGTAGAACTAGTGCCATGGTTTGAACCATGCATATTTCCTTACTTCCATGATTTTTAGAAGTAGTAATAAATCTACATAGAGGTTTCTATTTATATATTTTGAAGCATGGAAATAGGGCTATTTCCATAGTTACAAATTGTGGAAATAGAATTTTCCCTATAGCCACACCATTAGGATCCATGACCAATGAAACTATGGCTATTACCTATAGCCATGGTTTTGGGGTCTATATTCATGGTTATAAACTGTTTATATAGCCTAGTATTCTAGTACTATTAAGAAATGATCAAATAATTTCCTTTTATAGAAATTTAAGTGTAAAAAGTTTCAAAAAAATGATACTGTTAAGTAAACCCCTAAAAATACCATAATTTTTATTTGAGAATCAATAAATGAATAGATTTTGTGTGTGAAATGTAAATACACATAACATAAGTGGAAATAAATTAATATATAGTAAAAAGGTATCACACACATAATATTTTAATATTAACAACAACATGGACGTAATATAACCTAATGAAAAAGAATCAGGTTATGAAGTTCTTTACCACTTGGTAACTTTTAACTCAAATACCCTTAGAAGTAATAATTCAAATTGAAACTAAAAATACCATTAAAATAAAATAATCCATCATATAATATATCAAAATGTGTAGTAAACACACAAAAAAAAAATTTAGTGTTGAATATGACATTTATCTCACAAATATAAAAATTAATTTGGAATCCCTTATCTCATGTTTCCAATCAGGAGAACGTCCTTTAAATTCCAGTATAATGGGTTTAAACATGTAACTACCTTAAACTAGAACTTTAATCATATTTATAATAGCATATATTAACTTATTATAATATCTTATTTCTCATTTGTTAATAATATTTCATTATTATCACTATTTCGAATGTTAATTGACTAGTTTGTTAGGTATGTTTTTAATTGTTATTTGTTGTTCCTACAATGTAGACCATGATTTCATTATATCCAAAATTTAAACCATGAAATAATTATCATATTTATTCATTATATATGTATTTAAAATAATACATAATATGAGATAATAAATGAAATGAACCATTCATGGAGATGGTATCCTGTACTTACGCATAAATGCTACATTAATTTATTTTCCATATTAAAAGAATAAAAATTAACTAATATATATATATATATTATAATTTTAGTATCATATTTATGTCATATATTTCACATATGTTAATTAAAACCATCCTTTATATGTTCCATGTATTGTGTGAATAAATCACATCGCTTTGAAGAGCTCGTAGTCCACATGTCCTCAAACGACGTTATCATATTTACACAAAATGGAAAGCATAGGGGTATGTGTAATATACAAATTATAGCATCATAATGTAGCTATAGATATCATATATATCATATATAAATAGCGTGTCCATTGGATTAAATGATATAAAATTAATTTTAATGACCTATATTGTAGTAAGTGATTTAAAATTGATCTAATGTGACTTTAAAAACAATTGAAAATATAATTCAACATTGTTAATAAATTAAATAAAAAAATCAATTAAAATTATGTATTTTTCACTATTTATCAAAATATGATACCTAAAATAAAAATACAAAAAATTCATCCAAAGATAATTTTTATGTTATAATTTCAAAAATGAAATTAATTCTGACTTATAAAACTTATAAAATTTCCAAAAATTGGATTTAATATTGATTCCCCATTAAAAGACAATAAAAATATATTTAGAAAACATATAGGGTTTTTATGCATACAATTGGGTTTGTTCTCATATTATGCCAATAAAGTCAATTTCATGAATATAAAAAATATTTATTTGAATATATAACATATATATTTCATTAATATCATTCACCAATAGTAAATAATTTAATTTATTAAGATCAAATGCCTTTGGGAGAATAAAAATAAAAAAAATTCCTTTATATTTAATTGGTTTATATTTTCATTTCTAATTAATTGGTTACCAATTAATTCATCATATGTTTTTATAGACCATATATTTTCATAAGTTATTTAATACTATTCATAACCACAAAATAAACATCTAGGTTATATATTATTATACTAAATAATAATATTTTAACAATATATTATTATTCTGTAAAACATGGTCTTGCGTGTAATGCAAGCCTTTGAAGAAATCACAGTTTCATGTGACACATGATAACTTAGTATCACATGAATTGAAAGATATATAATATATTAAATCAATTTAAAATATTAATTATATTGTAATGTCTCAGGATATCATATTAACTTACGTGCTTGGTTTTTCATGCCATACACACTATCGAGTACAATGTTCTTATTTTACAATTTTAAGGATTTAAATTCTCCCCACCTTAATTAAATTACATCCTCACAATTTAAACTCGATGTTAGTAAAATATTCTTTAATATATCTTATGTTTAAATCCCACATTGTGAGAAGGGTTCATAAAACATACTCTAGAAAAGAGATAATGGGAATTAAAAATGTCACGTGAACTAACATATAACTAGGAATTTAGGTAGGAGAAAAATAATTGTAAGTATTGGTACATACATGGAGGAAAAACGTAAATATTTATAGGGGTGATTGAGGTCATCAATCACAAATAGGTGAATAATCAATGTAATGTTGAGGGCCTCAAATTCATAAATCTATGATGATTAAAAGACTATAGTATCAACAAAAATTAAGGTATTATGAAAACATTTTATTTCTAGGTCATTTTCCTAATGTTGGGTAATATTTTATTGTATAAGAATATAAGAAAATATATTTACTTGACATATTTATATAAACACAATTTAATCTGTTGGTTGTGATTAGATCTATTTCCAATTAATCTATTACTTCATGAAAAGGATATCCAAAAATTAACTTTAATGTCTAAAGAACTAAAATACAATTTTAATGGATCTTAAGTGTGAAAAAAATAAATATTTATTTATAAATATTCTCCAAAGTAAATATGGTGAATACATTAATATCTAAACCTAAAAAAGTAACACTAATGGTTCATCGTTAATATTTATTCATCAAATTATTTAACTAAAAACAAGGACATGTTAACCGGGACATTATGTAGGTCTGTGGTAGGTGTGAAACCCTTATCATCCTTTTTCCATGGACTCATGTTCCACAGCCTTTCCTGACTTGATGCCTTGTCACTCAGTATATATGTTGTCCTTTTAAAAAATCACATTAATATAGTTTCAAAAATAAATATGATAGACATCCTTGAAATAAGGTTAATCACTAAATTACATTTTAACTAAGGTTCTCAATACAACCTGAATACATAAATACTTCATCCATATTATTTGAACATTGGTCCTTCGATGGTATAAGGTTTATCCTAGTTCATTCATTTTTATTATCTATTCAAATCCTTCAAAATGGTTTGTAGAGAAATTGTGAATCATCCTAATAATATCCCCTGAGATTTTCAAAAAAGGTGCATAGTAAAGTCTATTGTCATGTAACAAGTTACACCGATTAGTTCTAGAAGCACCTTGTTGGAGTTGTTACCCATAAGTGAATCTATAATAGAACCACGCCCACTTATGGTATCTAGAGAGGGATGTATTTCTAGGAAAACCAAATAATCTCTATCTAACCGAAACTATAGGATTTTCTTATATACTTATCCTCAAATTATACCATAGGTCCATGTTCTCTAATCCATGTTTTATTAAATTTAGTTCCCAAGGGTTATAATAAACTTACATTGATACCAACTATAGGGAACCAACCCCAGAAATAATGGATTCGATGTCATGGTACCATTACATTGGCATAAGACACAAGTAAATCATGTTCTAGAGGACCGAACAATTTAGTAGTCTTGGAAAACCAGATACATACATGAGTCTTGATTTAAAAATGAATACACTAATTACAACATTTTTTTTCATTCAAGGATAATAATTTTATTCCATCTAGAATATCCTTGCAAAAATAATTAATTACACTTCAGGGAACCCTATGGAAAAGAAACATAATAAGGGTGAGCTCAAATTCTAAGTAAGGGTAAATGTAATAGAATAAATATTGAATCAAGTAGAATAATCAACATGGAAAGGTAAATAACATAGAACATAATCCTTGTAATCAATAACTGAGAAGGAAGTGAGTAACTAATATAAGAAGGTAAATAACTAGAAACACATGACATTAATATAACAAGATAAGGAAAATAAATATGGAAATGTAAGAAACTAAAAACTCATTCCATTTAATTAATAAAAAAATAATGAAATTCATCCATAAACTTTTTAATAGTGAAAATATTAGGGATAATAAATACTGAATCAAAATGAATTCAATGATCCTATATTGGGCGTCACATCTGTGGCATATGAAATCATATACAATCAAGACCGTTCACAAGATGGTTTAAAAATACAATTAAAAACCCTTTTAATTTTCAAAAATTATTTGTCTCATGAGATCCTGTCAATGCATCAAGGGGATATATAATGTTTGGGCCCCATCTGTTAATGCCTATCCAAAGCATTCCTCATATCGAGTAATAAATTTAATTAATAAACAATATGACTAATCAAATATCTTTATTGAATAAATAATATAGATTTATCAATATTTAATCAGTGGAAGAAAAATAACAAAAGGTTTGATAGTGGTTATGAATGGAGATACAATTGAGAGGTCATTAAAATATTATTAAGGAAAATAATCTTGAAACATTCCAAAGTGTCTCATACCACTTGAAAATTTTTTGAATCATAATTCCCCATTAATTAAATGAAACTTATATTATCATGAGAATTAAGAGATTAATGATATAACATGTCAAAGTAAACACTATATGTAAAAATGATATATGGTTAAGGTAATTAACATATCAATGATAAATGATATGTATAATTAAGGGAAATTCAATGTAACATGATCATAAGAAACTGAATTTTTCAAAGGGGGCTAAAAAGGGAATTAAGGAAGTAAATTTTAATACTATTATTGTACAAATCATTCATAAACCATCCAATGTAAGAATAAGGATGATATCAATAAAAAATATTCTAAGTGTAGTAAAATAATTTGTTTTTTTCATTGACGAAATAAAAGAAAAACTATAAAAATATTCTTGAAGAAAATATCATTTTGTTTGGAAAACCCTTTTTGGGAAACCTTTTCTTTGAAAATAAATTTTAAAAAAAGTCCTTAAAAAGTAATATTTTAAATTTACAAAGGATTTTTTGAGGAAATAACGGTGGGTAAATCCATACCTGACATACAAGGTATAAAAACATTCATTTTACATGAAAATTGGTAATAAAAATTACTTGTTCAGAAAGTGACAAAAAGATTCCTCTGAAAAATATGTAAATTAAAAAATTGGGTAAAAATGTCTTTCATAAATATATTTTTAATGGTTAAAGACAATTTTGAAAACCAATTTAGAAAATTTGGTTTTTAGAAGAAAAAAATTTCTCTGAATAAAGAGAAAAATGATGTTAGGTTTTCTTAAAAACACTTTGTAAAACATTTTTTGTACCAAATAGTGGAAAAAAGGTAATATTACCTAGAAATAGAAAAGAATAACTAAAGGACAAGAAAATTAAATGGTTTATTAAACAATTATAAAAATGGCCTATATCTATGAAACTATTTCCATATTTATTTAAAAATTGTGGATTTAAAATAGAAAAAACCATGGGAAAAATGTTTCCATGGAAACAACTGCTCAAATGATTTATATTCTTTGCAACTCATCTCCCACCCACAATCTCGTCCCCCATCCCTACTCATCTTGCACCCATGAAACCCTTATCCATTTTCACTGATCAATCACTTATCTCTCAACTGATCCTCACCGAATTCTCCACTAGGTTCCTCCATCCATTATGTGATTCGTCCAGTCCCCTTCACCACACATTCCTCACCTCCTCTACCCCATTCATGATTCATTCCTCCTCTAATAAGTGTGTAAGTCAAACCTATACCTTCCACATGTAGGATCCATGCAACTTGACCCCTACACTTTCTGCGAAGATTGCTGTAGTTACTCATTCACAAAAACTACTCTCCCAAGAAATTCATACCGATCTTCAGTGATCGTTTGACCATACCTCTTCAATAAATGGTGGTTTTCAAGTTTCAACCATACTAAAAATGTGTTAATTGAAAAAAAAAAATTATTATAAAAATATATGGATTTTTTTGTTCCTACTCAAGTTCGATTTCATCTTTGTTGTTTATAGATTGATACCCACGAATCATAATTTATATATGTTTTCGGTGTGACTTATTTTATGTAATCGTGTGACCAGTATTTGTCTATATAATTTCTGACCACACTTAATTTACTATATTTTCATATCGAAATCACTTAAACATATAAACCTTTCACCTAACCTATTGATGAGAGATTTTATCATAGAATAAATAGGATGGACTATGAATATATACTGTTAGCTATACCAATTTTAATCACTCATGCCTTCAGATAATATTCTATACCCATGACTGTCTGTAATTTTTTTCATGTCAATATAGTTTTATTATATTTATCACTTGTATTTAATAAATATATAACTCACTATAGTTTATTTATGTTCAACCAATTTTTTTAAACTTAATTCTAATTTTAATTTCATCTTAATTTACTCTATCACATTTAATGTCAATTCTCATAGGATCCATATAAGAACATATTTTCTTGATATAATATTTTATACAAATGAAAGACTTTAAATTTTTTTTTCTATTTCTTATTTTATTTCCTAAATATATCTTCACTATAATTTAATTTAAATTAATATTCATTCCTATTTCTTCTTAATTAGCAAAATTATTTTTTAGCAAGTCATTTTCTTTTTCATGCTATCTTAAAAAGGATTTTCTATTTTTTATTTACAAGAAATCAATACATAGTGGTTTATGAATAATATTTTCTCTCTCAATTCTTCACTTTACATGAAGAAGACGTTCCTTGGGAACATGGTTATTATTCAACTAGAATGCAGAATTGAATGGTTCTATTAAAGAAAACATGAAATATTGAAAACAAAAATTCATAGATTATTGGATCCTAAATGTATGAATTCTCATTATTTCTTTTAATGTTTCTAAAACTTGATAGCATAATTTTATGTATCAAATATCAATTGTATAATTTTATTTTATAGACATTGGGTTACTATGAAAAATTATTTTCAATTTGTTTACTACCACTATTTTCATAGTGGAAGATGGGTTTATACTCCTTATGAGTGAGTTTCAATGCTGTAATTATGTGATGAATCATTTTATGGTTGGTTCATTATTTTATATTATATATTTTTAAGCCTATGTTTTTTTCATATAAAGATAACTTGAAATGATATTGTTAATCTTCAATATTCATGGGTGAGTCATTTTTCATTGATTCACTCTATTTTGATTTTATAATTTTGGTTTATATATTCTTATTTCAAATATACTTCAATTTTCATAATACTCTTGAAAATTTTAGTTGGAAGTTATATGAGGTCTTGTCAATTTAGTTATAAGGAAATGATTTCTTATAATGATGTTTACATTAAGATTGTTATAGAGGATTTGATAATTTTTTATTGTAGTTTTTTGATGTTATGGTCCGTTCTTCATAATTTTTTTGTAGTTGTTTGATGTTATGGTCTGTTATAATTTTTTTTCATTCAAATTTTTTTTTCTAATTTTAGAATTGTGCTTTTATAAATTGATTATAGAATCATATGATCTAACTTTCTCCATAAGCTTCAATGAATAGGATTCCTAGACACCAATGCGTTTTTCAAATTCCAGATACTACAAAGAACATTAAAAAGGTTTATTTTTTATGTTTTTGAGACAACACAATTACAGAATTAGTTGTTCAAGTGTACATGTTATTTTATTGCAAAATAGATATCAAACAAACACAATTACAAAATTAGTTGTTCAAGTGTACATTTTATTTTCTTCCAAAATAGATATCAAATCAGACATTGTTTGGTTGTCCATCTACTAAGAATGTATCAATTCCCAATATATAGTGACCAAGTTAATCTGTTGATTCCCAATTAATTTATAATTACTATATTTCTCGGTGAAATTTCAGTGTAATGTTCAAGTCCATCCAAGAACCCAATTCAACTCCATTTTAGTAGTCTAGGTTTCCCAAAATCCAATTTTATGTGCATTATCTAGTTCCATACATAAAATTTTATATTTTCAATTATTTCATTAGTTAAGTTGTGAGTTTTAATTTATAAAGTAGATATCTAGGAAGGCACAATTGTTGTTTTTCAATTCCAGAGGAAATTTTTTCAAGAACGGAAATAGGAAATATTTGAATTGATGATTGGTTGGTCAGTATTTTACTCTTATCGTGATGTTCATTTACCTGGGTCTAGGGAATGTTTCGGTATAATATTTTTTTTGGTTTGTGCATACATAAAACTGTTTTTCTTCATGATTCTCCGATGTCTCTAATCCACACTTTTTTCATTATTTTTTAGAGTTTTGTCTCTATGTATTTCTTTAATTTTTACTCATTCCTTTAATTGTTCACTTTATTCCTAGTTGTTTACCTGTTTATATTTTACTATACATCATATTCAGATATAATTTATTTTTTACAAGTATAAAAAACATAATGTGTCTTCAATTGTATCTCATTATTTTGAATATTAGTTTCATCTAATTGATTTTATAATTAACATCACTGTAATATATATTTTTTATAATTTTTTTATTTGTATATGGATTTATTAAGTCCAAAGTAATTATTAGTTAGTTTGTATGTTTTTTTGTAACATGTCCTCCTGTTATATTTTTTTGTAACCAAAGGTGGATTTTAAATTCTTCTTAGATGCTCAGTTTTTTTGGAAAATAAATTTATTCAGCTCAAATATTATTTTTTTGAAATAGTTTATTATTATTTTTGATGAATTTAAAATTCATTCTAAATATAATTTTTAAAAATATATTAAAATTATAATATTTCAATATATATATATATATATTTCATGTTCAAACATATATTAATCATATATGTAATGATATATATTTTTTGAAAATTGATGTTTTTGAATAATATTATTCATAAATGTACATATAGAAATCTATAGTCATAATTGTATAAAATTATGTGCCTCTAGAATGAACTGTATATATTATATAATGTTCTCAAGTATGGAATGTATACTTGAGTTAAAATAAATTATTTAATGCTTCTAATGAATAGACTCTTTTTAAACAGTATACATTTTTTACAATCCTTCCTTATGCATTTTACCTTTGTATGTCCGAACTATTTACAATGCTAGTTAAATTTAACAAACTAAAATTAATTTAACTTTTTATATATAAACTAATTGGAACTTATTTTATAAAAAAAATCCTTTATGACCTATCACATTTTGGTTAATGTGTTATTTGTAGATATTTACCTCATGATTTTGATGAAGAAAGCATTCTTTAATGTAGTATTCATAAATGATTTCAATCATGAAACTTCAACATCAAAGGATATTCAAGAACAATTTAATCCAAAAAAGGTTCAAAAATAAGAGAAAAATATATAATTCCTAATATATATATATATGTATATAAAACTACTTATAATTATATTAATACTTATATAAAAAATATTTTTTAGGTTTACAACACTTATGCTAATTCTTAAACTAATGCTTAACAAAGAAAACATTTATTTGAACACCCCAAACTAAATGCCTTTTGACCATCCCATTATAGATCTTTGACCATCGTGTCTTGAACCCATTAATATCTGGTAAGAGGCCACTGACTATCCTATCATCTTTTTATAATTGTTGCAAGTCTGTGATGTCCACCATGTAGCCGGTGAGAGTCCATCGAGTAGCCAGTCCGGGTAGCTGGTGGACTTATTGAAGATATTCCAATCTGTCCACATGAAACCAACTTGAATTTACAATCTATAGAGATCCAATGGAAGATTTATCAATCACCACCTCTATTATATTCCTCTATTGGTATTCCAATGTCATGTCATGTCATTAATACACAATTTAACAAAGGTTCACACCTTCCACAAGATTTATTAAAGCCTTTATTTATCATCTTTATATTCAAACAAAGTAGAGGATTAAATCCCAGTAAAGTGAAACTGGAAAAAACATAAATGAAAATTTATATACAAAATTGAGTGTTTTGTGATAATTAAAACTAGAGGTGATAATTATAATATACTACATTGGGTTTTTTTAGGATTTCATTTTTAGACAATTTGACTATTTCCTCAATAAAAAAATTAATTATTTCCCCAAATATATAAAAGTATTATGGCTTGAATAACTTACTTTATTCAATGTATTTGTGTTTTATTTATACAATAAAATCTTTTAAACTACACCATTCCACATTCCTAATATGCATAATTTATGTATTTATTCAATGTTATAAAAACTGCAATAAAATTAAATATTGTATACTTATTTAACAAAACAATATAAAGATGATAGGTATAAAACTTATATAATTATATTAATCTGATTTTTTAATATTTTTGTACTATTTGAAATTAAATAAACATTAAATCTTATGTTCTAGATTGGTTTTCTGACTCTTGTGTTCACATAATTATTTTTATTCATTTTATTTCTATTTTTTTATACATTGTATTCTTGGTATGGATTTAAGTGATTAAATTATTGTGACATATACTGTATTCTATTTTAGTTATTTCTTATATTGTATCCTTGTTGTTTTTTTATTCCATTGTAAGTTATATGGTTTGAGGGCTGTAGATAGTGTAGATATCTAAGTGCAGTAGATTAGTTTATAGTGTGTATTCTTGGTATGGATTTATGTGGAGTAGGGTGTATATAAGAAATTTCAATCATCTCTTTAGTAATCAAGGTAATCATTGAAATGATATTTTCTATTTTGATTCTTTTAAATTTAATTGGTATTTTAGGTTATTTTTTATTTTTTTTAAGGAATATTATACCCCTATTCAATTTTGGGAACATTGTAAAGACCCTGGAATTTCTGTGGAATTTTTTTTCATAAATACATGGGAATTTTACGAATCCGCGAAAAGTGATGGCGCCTGATTCCGAGGCCTAGTGTGCCCAGAATCAATTTATGAAGTTTTGTTCAGGTACGTTCAGTAAACGTATGAGCAAGTTTTTATAACTTTGGAACCGTTGCTCGGAATTAAAATCTGAGTGCACTGTTGAACACGCAGTGCCGGTATTCGCTTAAGAATACTTTCACCTTGACGGTAGTTGGTCGGGAATAAAAGATAGTTTTTGAGTTTTATGTGGGAATAATAAAATAAAATAAGTGCATGTATTATTTTATTTTATTTTATTTGTTATAACCAACATGTGGAAGTTATAGGTGGGGTCCACCACACCTTAACCTCCTATGAAAGGTTATGGTGGTGGGTCCCACCCAAACCTAACCTCCTCTTCATATTTTTTTGGTGGGGACCACCTGAGGTTAAAACCTCTTGAACTCCCTCATTAAGTGGGGAGAAATCTCTTGAGCTCCCCGCTTTATGGTGATAAATCCTCTCAATTAATTAATTTAAATCTATTTTAATTATGTGCTAATGATTAAATAATAGGTAAGGATAATATAATATGTTGGTTGGCATTTGTCTCTTAGGAGAGGAGAGAACTTGGGAGAAGGCTCCCAATGAAGAACGTGTTCCACAGAGGAAGAACGCACCAACTGATGAAGAACGTCGACCTCGATTACGACTTAGACTTCCTTCCTTGGAAGCTCCTCGATGTAAGACGCGTTCGACTACAAACAAATCAACGTCCACCTTTATGCGACTTCTTCAATTATCAATGAACAAGGTAGGGGTTCATGCTTTGTTAATTGTTGCGTGTTCTTCGTTTTCCGTTGTGGTTTAGAATTCGAAGCCGCTTGATATCACCCTAACGCGGAGGGCGCAGGCCGAACAAACACGACCTGACCCCTCTACCTTCTTTGTGGAATTTGATGCTAAACACGGCAAGAGTCTAGGATGAGTGATACTCGTCAACAATGGATGCGGATCGAAGGCGACGTCCCGAGGAGTGTGCGACAACTTCCGGAACGAGAATCGGGCCTCTGGAACTCGTCCAGTGACCCGCAGAAAGTTCACCGATGGATGGAGTGACAATCGTCACCACGTGACAGCAGTGGCACAACTGCACTGCTGGAGGAGTATCCCACGACCGACGGGCCATGGTGGTGCAGTAGCGGCCGATGAAAGCCTGACCGTGAGGAAGACCGGATGCTCGAACCGCCGGGTTTCCGGAGAAGACACGGCACAATTGCGCCGCACGGTGGAGAAAAAAGGGGTCGTAGCCCCTGGCCGTGGTGGTTATAAGGCGGATGACGCATGGCCGGACGTGAGGAAGACCGGCATCCCGAGCCTCCGGGTCACCGGGGGAGGTGCGGCGCAACGGCGCCGTGCGGGAGTCAGCTGGTCGCTCGGCTAGCAGGGAGGAGCGGGACCCATCTCTGGGTCCTGCATGACGCGTACTAGTGCCATGTGGTGCCAGTTTGTCTTCTACCCGAATGTCTAAGCCGTTCGGGATTGCCAGGGGGTGTGGCCTCCCCCCTGGACGCGGCTTGGGCGGACACCACGGGTCGCCAGCTGCGCGGGCCCCCAGCCGGGTCGGGCCGCCAGTCGCGCCGACCGGACCCCGTGCAAGCCGAACTTAGAAGCCCCCCCCCCCCCCCCCCCCCGCGGGCCGGGTCGGACCCCAGTTCAGACTTGGGTCGGGCCGGGTCGGACGACTGGGCCGGACCGGACCCAGACCGGTTTGACTAATTTTCACTCTTTTGCCCGTAACATGAGCTACGTGCATCCGATTGACGAACCGTATCTGGAGACGGAGACCCTGGAAGGAGATGGTTCTTTTGGTATACCCCACTTGAGGTTTGGACATAGTTGGGGTATAGCCGGGTTGGATCGAACGTAAATCCAACTGGGCCCTCAGAACAGAAATGCTAATAACTCTCAGATCGGGCGTACGATTGACGCATCATCTATCGCATTGAGTTTCATATCGAAAGATATATCTTTTGGATACATAAACATGGGACTTCATGGTAGTTGCTGTATCGACACTTGTCTTGAGGAGCGGACCCTCCCAGAATTAAGCATGCTTCGTACAGAACCCTGTGGGTGGCTGTGCACTGACGACTGTTCCTAGATCCTATGTGGGTTCAACAGCACTGATGACTATTCCTAGATCTTGTGTGAGTTTGACAGCACTGAAGACTATTCCTGGATCCTGTGTGGGTTCAACAGCTCTGTTTATTGTTCCTAGATCCTGTGTGGGTGCGACAGTTCTGAATTATGTTCCTAGATCCGGTGTGGGTTCGACAGAATAGATGATTTAGTGGCTACATCTGATCATCTCTATTTCTCTAAAAAGTTGTATTCTTGTGTGAGATGAGTAAGTAACTTTGTGTTTTCCTCATGATTGAGATGGATTATTAGATAACTTAGGTATATGTATGGTCATATACTTAAGTGGGGTTATCTGTTGATTTCATACCTCGTGGTTTATCCTTGTTAAATTTTGTGAGACCTTGAGGGTCTTGGGGTCCCTACTGAGTATCATTATACTCAAACCTGCACGGTCTATGCCCACACCTCATTGTGTTGGATGCAGACGACAGACAGCGTTGACCGAGGCTGAGTTTACTAGGACTGGATGGTGCCCGAAGGTGGACCTCACGACGAGTTGGTACCCAGAGGAGACTGACGGACATGATGTACTGAGGAGGGTATTTGTACCTACCCTTCAAGTAGGATTATGGTGGAAGATCTAGGATCTGATTTCCATCTTTGAGTTGTTTTTTCCCTTTTCAATTGTACTTGTACTTTATAGTTGGGCTTGTATTTCTGGCCCCCCTTTACTTTTCAGCACTCACTTGTTATACAGTTTTTACTTAGTGTTTTTCTTCTAGCTTGTACTCTATTGTGTGTGTTTACAGTTATAAAGGCAATGCCTTCCCAGATTTAGGTAATTACGCCTTTGGTGCTAGTCGCCATCCCCTGGCCTATGGAAGGCGGGTTTGGGGTAGTCACAACACAAGCCTTGGGGGGTGGGTCGTGACAAATTGGTATCAGAGGAGTCGGTTCTGCCGCAGAACTTAGGACTCCAATCTTTCTTGTTAACAACAATAGTGTTAAGGGTACTGAGTGTGGTTTTCAGTTCAGGGAGTCCAGTGTTGGTGCGGTGGACGACGTATCCATACACCAGGACCCTGACTTCTGATTTTCGACTCAGTGCACGAAAATACTGATTGCGTGTGTATTTTGAAGAGTTTAATTTGTGATCTCTTTAAGTCAGCTCACCAGGTATAACTTATTGACTGTGGCGAACCTATTTCTTTTTAGGATGGACCCACGTAGACAGCCAGCCAGGGTTCCAGGATTTGTACAAGATGGCAGCCCACCGAGCAATGAGGCCTGGGTGCAGGGCCCTATCACAGTGGAGGCACCAGCGGTACCACTACCCGTTGGGGCACCGATTCCACCAACCCCATCAGCAGGGAGTGCACACCATCTGAGCGTGTTGCATGAGTTCCAGCACTAGAGGCCACCCAGTTACAGGGGAGAGACGGACCCGCTGCCGCTGAGGATTTCCTGGAGGATTTGGTGAGAGTCTTCAGACTGGTAAGGACACCAAAAAAACCTTATGGTGATACTTACCACGTGTCTCCTTCAGGTAGTAGAAGGAAGATAGTGGAGCCTGATGCTCTAGGTGCATGATGAGGCGACACCACTCTGGGCAGACTTTGAGAGCCTGTTTCAGGTGGAGTTTGTCCCAGCCACCCAATGTGCGGTGAAGATACAGGTGCTACTTCATCTACATCAAGGTAGTATGAAGGTGGAACAGTACTCAGTGAGGTTCACCGACCTCTCACTCAACTCCATAGATATGGTGCGGGACCCATCTTTTAGGGCTTGGACCTTCGAGCAGGGGATCGGGTGAGAGATTAGGACTTTGATGATCTCCCTCAACATCTCGATGCAGGCAGGGGATGTTGGAGTGAGCCCTCTTAGTAGAGCGTTTCCTTTCTGAGCAGTCACCAGCAGCGAGACCCACCACCGGGCGTCACATAGCAGAGTCTTCTGCAGCCGGTAGCAGACAGATGTCATAGAGGTCCAAGCGGACCAGACCATTCGGTGGATGACCTTAGGACTCTGGTTCGGTTGTGCGAGGCACATGAGATAGAGCCATTAATTTGAGGAACAAGAAGTGTTTCACATACGTTGGGAAGGTTCAAATGGCTCGTGACTATCCGACCCTACATTCGGATGATCAGCAAAAATTTGAGGAACCTCCCAGGTAGAGGTAGGGGTTCAATCGAGGCGATCCTTAGGGTGCAAGAGGAAGTGGCAGAGGAGCTGGTCGTGCAGCTGGAGGTGGATGACATTACGAGGTGTTACCACCACCACCACTAGGAGGTCCACCCCAACCGCAGGGAGCAGGTATACAGGGGAGATCTCAGATCCAGGCAGCTGAGGCATATGATCATGGCATTCCGGAGATGATTCGAGGTATGGTCTATGTCTACTCCACCTTAGTTGCAGTTCTTATAAACACAGGTTCCAGTCACTCTTTCATTGTCACTTCCCTCATTCATATCTCAGACATTCTGACGGAGCCGTTGGCTCAATCCTTATGACTAGAGACTCCTACGGGAGCAGACTTGACAATCATGCACTAGTTCCGGTAGTGTGACCTTACTCTAGGAGGTGAGAGCTTCGGCTGAGATATCCTCGTAGCGGTGTCGAGGCATTATGACGTCATATTGGGTATGGACTGGTTATCTACAGTCCATGCTCAAATAGACTGTACTAGGTGAATAGTGTGATGTGTCCACACGGATGGGACTAGGTTCACTTTCACCGGTGAGAAGGGAGGATTTGCAGCATAGGACTGACTTACTCGGAGGAGGGTGAAGCCGATCACTCGTCAGTTGTCCTGCCTTATCCTCAGAGAAGTTGATGTGGAGAGTCTGACTTATCCTGTAGTGGTGGACCAGTACACGGATGTTTTCCTTGATGATGTCCCAAGACTGCCTCCTCGCAGAGAGGTGGACTTTTACATTGACATATACCCTAGTATGACATTTATATCTACACCAGCGTATCAGATGGCTCCTGCAGAGCTTCTCGAGCTGTGGGTATAGCTAGAGGACTTACAGAGAAGGGATTCATCTGGCCCAGTGCTTCTCCCTGGGCAGCCCTCATTCTGTTTGCTAAGAAGGTGTATGGAATCTTGAGGATTTGTGTTAACTACCATCGCCTAAACTAGATGATCGTGAAGAACAAGTACCCACTCCCAAGGATTAACAACCTCTTTGATCAGCTGAAGGGATCACGATGGTTCTCGAAGATAGACTTTAGATCAGGCTATCACCAGCTCAGAGCTCGAGATGAGGATGAGCAGAAGACAAACTTTTGATGTTGGTACGTCCATTATGAGTTCTTGGTTATTCCATTCAGTATAACCAACACTCCATCAGTGTTAATGGGACTCATGAACATGATTTTACCACCTTACCTCGATCGATTTGTCATAGTCTTCATCGACGACATTCTGATCTACTCGACTACTGAGGAGGAGCATGCCTACAATTTGCAGTTAGTACTGAACACACTCTGAGAGCACCATCTTTATGGTAAACTCTCAAAGTTCCAGTTCTGGATCCGAGAGGTTCACTTTTTGGGAAATGTCATCTCAGAGGATAGATTTATAGTAGATCCAGCGAAGATTGAGGTGGTACTTTCTTGGGAGCCACCCAAGAGTGTGACGAAGGTACAATGTTTCCTGGGTTTGGATGGATACAACCAGAGGTTTGTACCAGACATCTCCAGATTTGCATCACCACTATCATCCTTGATGAAGAAGGCGAAACCCTTCATGTGGTTAGAGAGATGCCAGCAGATCTTTCAAGAGCTGAGGTAGAGGCTGACTAGTGCCCCCATCTTGAGGCTTCCAGAGGAGGGCGTAGGGTACGTAGTTTACTGCGACACATTAGGGACCATACTCGTATGTGTTCTCATGTAGGAGCAAGCAGTGATTGCTTATGGTTCTCATTAGTTGAGACAGCATGAGAATAACTATTCCACCCTTGACCTAGAGTTAGCATCAGTGGTCTTCACCTTGAAGATGTGGTGGCACTATCTGATGGGTGAATGTTTTACCGTGTACTCTGATCACAAGAGTCTCATATATATCTTCTCTCAGAAGGACCTAAACCTAAGATAGTTGTGATGGCTTGAGTTATTTCAGGGCTATGACTTCAATATAGTCTATACTCCTGTAAAGGGGAATGTTTTAGCAGATGCACTCAGTAGGAGATCTGGTATACAGCTGCTAGAAGAGGCGACAGAGTAGCTGGTTGCTTTATAGATATCCTTTGTGAACCGTGATGGAACAACTTTCCTTCTGTCTTTTACAGTCACTCCTCCACTTCTTCAGCGATCCAGGGAGGCACAATGTGAAGACGCTGAATGCGAGACACGACGTGCTCAGATATCCACAGGACAGGCACCTGATGGATTTTCTGAAGGTGGGGAGCACGTTATCCTCTTCAGAGGACGTACTATGGTGCCAGTGTCACTTCAGGAGAATGTGTTGATCGAGTTCCACACTTCCCCTATAGCGGTACATCCACGAGTGGTGAAGATGTACTAGGACCTTCGACAACAGCACTGGTGGCTGAGGATGAAGAAGGAAATTGCAGAGTTTGTCTCTCGGTGCCTCACTTGTCAGCAAGTGAAGGCAGAGCATCAAGTACCAGCAGGATTGGTTCAACCTTTAGAGGTCCCAGAGTGGAAGTTGTATGGGATATCCATGGACTTTGTGATAGTAATTCCATGTACATCCAGGGGTCACTACTCAATTTGGGTGGTTGTTGATCGACTCACCAAGTCAGCCCACTTCCTACCAATCAGAGAGAAGGGTTTTGTAGAGAGCATGGGATGCCTCTACATGAAAGATATTGTGAGGCTATATGGAGTACCCTCGACAACTGTCTCCGATCATGATGTACGGTTTACTTCTCAGCTATGGAAGGGGTTGCAGGAGGCTTTCAGGACACAGCTTCATCTGAGCACCGCCTTCCATCCTCAGATAGATGGTCAGACTGAGCGGACCATTCAGGCCCTCGAGGACATGCTGCATGCTTGTGTCCTTGACTTTGATCACAGCTAGGAGGATCACTTACCTTTGGTGGAGTTTTCATACAACAATAGCTATCACTCCACCATGGGGATGGCACCTTTTGAGGCCTTGTATGGTCGACCTTGCAGATCTCCACTGTGATGGATAGACCCAGGGTAGTCAACACTAGTGGGACCAGAGATGGAAAAGGCTACCACAAAGAAGGTGCAGATCATCCAGGAGCAGATGAAGACTTCATAGAGTAGGCAGAAGTCATATGTCGATAGGAGACAGAGACCTCTAGAGTTTGAGGATGGCAACCACGTCTTCCTACGGGTCTCACCCCGATGAGGTTTACGAAGATTTGGCCAAGGAGAAAAGTTATCTCCATGTTTCATCGTACCTTTTTAGGTCCTCAATAGAGTTGGCAAGGTGGAATACCAACTAGCTCTTCCACCTCAGTTTCACCGGGTGCATGACGTCTTCCACATATCGTAGCTGAGGAGATATGTTCATGACCCTTCTCACATCATCGACCATGGGGAGATGGACATCAACGATGGGGAAACTTTTACAGAGGTTCTAGTGGAGATTGAGGATTGACAGGAGTGGGTCCTACATGGACGGTCGATACCTCTGGTGCGCGTTCATTGGCAGCACGGGAACCTCTAGGAGAGCACATGGGAGCGGGAGGCTCAGATGCGTGCTCAATACCCCCACTTTTTCTCTTTGTTCAAGTTTTACCTTACTGGGACATAAAGCCTTAAGGTGGGGAGAATGTAAAGACCTGAAATTTCCATGGTTTTTTTTTCTTAAATACATGGGAATTTTATGAGTCCGCAAAAACTGACGGCACATGATTTTGAGGCCCGGTGTGCCCAGAATCAATTTCTAAAGTTTTGTTCAGGTACGTTTAGTAAACGTACAAGAAGGTTTTTATAACTTTTGAATCGGTGCTCAGAACTCAAATATGAGGGCACTGTTGAACTCACAGCACCGATATTCTCTTAAAACTTTCACCTTGATGGCAGTTGGTCGAGAATAAAAGATAGTTTTTGGGTTTTATGTGGGAATAATAAAAAAAATAAGTGCATGTCTTATTTTATTTTATTTGTTATAACCTACATGTGGAAGTTGGAGGTGGGGTCCACCACACCTTAACCTCCCATGTGAGGTTATGGTGGTGGGGCCCACCTGAACCTAACCTCTTATTCATATTTATATTGGTGTGGACCACTTGAGGTTAAAACCTCTTGAAATCCCCATTAAGTGGGAAGAAACCTCTTGAGCTCCCCACTTTATGGTGACAAATCCTCTCAATTAATTAATTTGAATCATTTTGAATTATGTGCCAATGATTAAATAATAGGTAATGATAATCTAGTATGTTGTTTGGAATTTGTCTCTTGGGAGAGGGGAGAACTTGGGAGAAGGCTCCCAGTGAAGAACATGTTCCACCAACAAAGAACACTCCAACTGACGAAGAATGTCAACCTCGATTCCGACTTCGACTTCCTTCCTCGGAACCTCATCGACTTAGGACATGTTCGACTACAAACAAATTGACGTCCACCCTTCTGTGACTTCATCAATGATCAAGGAACAAGGTAGGGGTTCAAGCATTATTAATTGTTACACGTTCTTTGTTTTCCATCGTGGTTTAGAATTTGAAGCCACTTAATATCACCCTAACGCGAAGGGTGAAGGCCGAAAAAACACAGCCTGACCCCTCCTCCTTCTTTGTGGAATTTGATGTTAAATGTGTCATGATTCCAAGATGAGCGATACTCATCAACAATGGATGCAGATTGAAGGCGATGTCCCGAGGAGTGCATGGAAACTTCCGGAACGAGAATCGGGCCACCGGAACACATCCAGTGACCCGTGAAAAGTTCACTGATGGATGGAGCGACAATCATCACCGCGTGACGGTGACGGCGCAACTGCACCACCTGAGGAGTAACCCGCAGCCAATGGGCCATGGCGGTGCTGCAGTAGCCGATGCAAGTGTAACACCCGAGACTTTTATGTTATATAAATCATCAAAGGAATCTTTTTCTACACAACACTTGCTTGGCTTGCTTTACACGCAATCGCGACCTTCTTCGATAGCTTGCGTCGTACGCAATACCGAGTTTCACTAAACAACAATATGCTATTAAAACTAGCCGTTATGAATAGTAATAACCACTTTTTGAAATTTTATAAATTTTATTTTTCAAAATGGACTTCATTTTTGGACTCAGAATATCGAAATTATCCTAGGGTGAAATTTTGGTATTTTTCTGAAAACTTTCAATTTTTGATGAATAGTGAAACCACTAAGTGGTAGGTTAAAAACTGAATTTTGCATAAAACTTAATTTTACCGCTTCTGTGAATGGAATTTCAAAAATCCGAGAGACACGGTTAATATCAAGGACTAAAATGTGGTTCAATGAGATGAAAATAATTTTTTGGTGAATAGTAACTTTTTACTATTTTTACCGCGGTTAATAGTAAATAGGGTAACTAAGGGTAAATATGATATTAATATTACCCTAACACATGTCCTAATTCTATTGGACAAATGTAATTCGACCAAAAACAAACTTAGGAATAAAATATGACCATTTAGGCCCACTTGGATTAGATTAGGACATTTATTATTAATTTATTTAAAGAAGGGTTAAAATAGTTAAAATCAAAGTTTAATAAGTAAATCATTTTTAATATAGGGTTATACATAAGATAAATTCGATTTTAAATATTCATTAGAAAGCTAAAAAGATTTCCTACATGATGGTATTTTATTTGTAATTTTTAGACATCAAATAATTTAATTTATTTATGACACAAAGATGATGCAGTAATTATCTTATTAATGAAATATTGACAAAATTGATAATATAAATACCAAAATAAATGTAATTTGAGACTTTTTATGAATTACACTAATTTTATAGGTTACTATGATATATTAGTGTTGATTTAATCAACTTGGTTCGAACATATAATTCTGTTATGACTTTCACAAAAATCATATATCAAATAGTGTCAAAATTGACACAAAATAGTTTTTAAATCAAATATTATATTATTAATTGTTATTTTATTCCTAAAAATCTAAGGTTCGGCCAAATGACTTAGATAAGGATATATATATTAATAATAAACAATTTGGGGTTCGTTTGGCATGTTATAGTAAGTTTATTAACCATATAGTGAAAGAAAACAAAAAGACACGGTAAAAGTTAAATTAATTAACTTAGAGTTAAATCTAATTGATAAGGTTAAAATAATACCCTAAACTTGTCTAAATCCTATTGGTTGATAGGCTTTCGACCCATCCCCACTTTAGCTTCGAAATAAGACCCTTTGGAACCATTATAAACCGATTTTGACTTTAATATAAAATAATATTTTGAGATATTCCTAAGGTGCCCCTCTCCTCCCTTATAAAAGGGCACCTCCTCCCCCTCCTCCTCACACCAATTTGAGCACTCAAGCTCGGCCAACCCCTGACATTTTCTCCTCTCCACTTCCCTAGAATAATCCTAGAGGTCCTGGTCTTCTCCAAAGACCAATCTTAGTTCCTTAAGTGGAGGATTCAAAGAGGCGTTCCAAAGAAGAGGTAATATCCATTACCGATCTTTTCAATTTCTTTCTTCTTAAACTTTTTCTTCTTTAGTTGTTTCATGATAAAGTAATAACATCAGTATTACTTACATACTGATATGTTATTATAAATATGAAACAACCCTAATTCACCTTCTATCCATCCTACGGAAAAATGAAATCACCGCGCGTGCGTACGTACGGAATACCGTCTCCACGCCGTGGTGTAATCTATTTTCCACCATCACCTTACAAGGATGGGTATAATGGTGTAATGAGTAACTATATATGATTATTATTAAGTAATATTGATACTGAAATAATATATATATATACTCCAATACAATTCCACGATCATAGGAACGATATCATCACTCGTGCGTACGTACGGAATACCGTCTCCACGATGTGATGCGACTCGTTCTACATGATCTTCATTTCATAATGATTATATAAATGAATTGAATGAATGAATATGGTATATACTACACTAATACCATTCTGGAAATGAATTATCTATAACCTAAAGATAATAATAAGAATTTATTCAACAAAACACGCATAAGAACAAAAAGTTATAAAGACCCAAGTAACAAGTAACAATGAAATATTACTAACAAGAAGCTAATAATATGACCATATATGATATCATATCAATATGTATGATTCTGGAATAAGTCAATAACATTATTTAAACCATTATACAGGAGCTTCGGACACGAACAAAGCAAATCGGACCTAAGGTAAGGGAAATATCACAATCTCATTTTTATCCGAGATTGTTTATTCGTAAGTATTTACTGGGGTGTATTTTATCATCCACATCCATGTTCCCTCAATATGTAATATTGTTTCCATCCACTTGAAATAGTTTAAATCCAATTTTACCCTTAGGTGAGTTTTTAGTAAAGAATATGAAAGGAATCTTTTGTCGTTTTTCCGTACGAGGTACTTTTTGACTTTTCCGACAAAAGTACGAAGAATGTTTTTTTAACTTATACGGCATGAATGGATTTTTAAAACATTACTTCAAAGAAGCTTCCTTTACAAGTTTTCAAGTTTATTTTTAATCAACTTCTTTTATTTTAAAGTTGTATGACATGTTATGAAAGGAAAAATGTTTTTTAAGAAGAAAGGATATTTTCCTCAAGAATTCAATTCAAGTGTTTTATCAAAATTATTTTCCATCTAAGATAATAAAGGGTTCTGTTTCTATCCATATTTTTACATTGATTTTACTATGTTGTGATGGAATTATGTTTATGAATTCCTTTATCTTATATGAATTGATTTATGATGTCATGATGTTTCAAGAATCCCATTTTTGTTACATGTGTTATGCGATGATGTATGTTTTATGATTATGTGGCACACATAAGAAAGGATTCATTATAATATGGGTGGGACCTATATCTCCCTCCAATGCATTGGGTAATGATTTTATATCTCATGAGATAGACATGGCTGGAACGGAAGGTTATTTCGGTTCAGTGATACAGGACTGAAACGAGGAGTGAACTCGGTTCAGAAAGGGACTTTGTCCACTAAGATAGTCTTGGCAATGAGTCATGACTAACAAGAAATGATTTTCCATGATTATGTGTGCATGCCACAAAGTTTCAAGTTTTATGTTATGATTATGGGGATCTCATTTTCACTTCTATGATTTATTCCATGTTAAGATATTATGATCTCTTTTGCAGGTTTTGATTTTCATAAAGATATGATATGATTTTTATTTCCTTTATTTGCCCTTGCTGAGCATTTGAGCTCACCCTTTTATGTTTTCTTTTCCCCAGGTCAGGAAGATGGATATTAAGTAGAATATGCTAAAAGGGACCCTAGATATGATGAAATAAATGGGAGACACTGTAGAAGATTTATGAACCAGTTGTTTATGTTTCCCAGTTTCTAAAGACACTATACCTATACGGTCCTTTGTGGTTTTGTCATATGTTGTAATAAGTGTGCTTCAATTTTGAAGTATTAACAATGTATGTAAAGTGTGGGTCGTTATAGTTGGTATCAGAGGAAAGGTATAGTCAACCTTTGGAAACTAGGATGTGAAAGCCTTAGTAAGAACCCTAAGGATAAGTCTAAGCATAGAACACAATCTTAGAAATGGCCATGAATAACCTAGGATAAGACCATAAGCATGAAAATTTTATTCTTGAATTATGTGGTTTCCTATTATAATTAGTGTTGCTCACACTATTCTTCTTGGTTTTAGTCAATGGCTGGAACCCGAAGGAACCGTGTTAATGCGGAATGCGATGGGCAATGCAATGATTGTCCCCCTGAGCAACCAAACGATATGGGAGCTGGAATGCAAAATCTTGTAGCCATGCTCACACAACTTTCTCAAGCTATGAATCATGCGGGATTTCCAAACGAACAAAGGAGGGAGCAACATTCTGTTGAATCCTTCATGAGGAAGCGTCCACCATCTTTCAGTGGGTCTACCGATCCATTAGTTGCTGAACAATGGATTAGTACTACTGAAAAGATATTTTCAGTTCTTCAATGTTCTGAGCATGATAAAGTCATCCTAGCAGTGTATCGTTTGGAAGGAGATGTGGATCAATGGTGGAATCTTGTTAAGAATACGAGGCAAAGGGATGAAATTGAGTCTATGGAATGGGACGAGTTCAAGAACTTATTTTTCAATAAGTACTTCCCTCGTATTCTCCGAAAAAAGATGGAGAAAGAGTTCCTTGAACTGAAGCAAAGGGATGATGAATCTGTTAGTACCTATGAAGAAAATTTTACAAGACTTTCAAGGTACGCTTCTGGTATTATTATCCAACCTGAGAGTAAGATCGATCGATTATTTAGTGGCTTAAAACCAAGTCTTCGAAGGGCGTTAGCCATAAGGGACTTCAATAGCTACGAAGAAATCGTTCGATGTGCTCTCAAAGTCGAGATGGAGATTGGAGTAACCCATCAGTCACATGGGTTTGATAAGAAGAGGAAGATGGAATTCAAAGAAAAATCTAAAGAGCACACGGAAAAGAAGATGAACTTCCCCTTATGCTCAAAGTGTGGAAAGAAACATGGAGGGAGTTGTCTTAAAGGGACAAGTAAATGTTTTAAATGTGGAAAGGAAGGTCATCGGGCATTTGAATGCCGTGATAATGGGAAGAAGATGTCTAATGATGCAAACAAAGGAAGGGATACACAGAATGAACCTGCTACACTTCAATGTTTCAAGTGCAAGGAGATGGGGCATTATGCCAATCAATGCCCAAATCCAAGGGTTGATGATGATGGTCGACGTCAACAAACTCTTAAGGCTAAAGACAAAGGAAAGTCACATGCAATTTCTATCAGCGAGGTGGAGTACGATAACGATGTGGTGAAAGGTACACTTACCATCCACTCTAAAGTAGCAAATGTTTTATTTGATTCTGGATCCACCCACTCTTTTATTTCTGAAAAATTTTCTAAGGGTATCACCGTATTACCTCAACAATTAGATGTTGAGTTAGCTGTGACAACACCTAATGGCACATCAATCGCATCAGAAGTTTATAATTCTTCTCCGATCGAAGTTTGTGGGAAAGTGCTTCCTGCAAATCTTGTGATCCTTCCTTTAGTGGAATTTGATGTGATTCTTGGCATGGATTGGCTTTCTCTACATGGAGCTCATATCAATTGCCAAAGAAGGGAAGTCACATTTCATATTCCAGATCAACCTACGATCGTCTATCAATGCAAGGATGAACATAACCTTCCAGTGGAAATTTCTTCCATCTTATGGGTATTGATTCCACTAAATGAAGGTTATTTATCTCAAATAGCTGGTGAGAAACTCACGATTAAGAATATGCCCATTGTACGGGAGTTTGATGATGTCTTTCCGGAGGAATTGCCGGGTCTTCCACCAAATCGTGAAGTTGAGTTTTCAATAGAACTCGTACCGGGTGCTTTGCCTATTTCAAAGACACCTTATAGAATGGCCCCAATTGAGTTGCAGGAATTGAAGAAGCAACTCCAAGAGAATCTTGATAAGGGATTCATACGCCCTAGTGCGTCACCTTGGGGAGAACCTGTTCTATTTGTTAAGAAGAAAGATGGATCAATGAGACTCTGCATTGATTATCGAGAACTTAACAAGATCACTATCAAGAACAAATATCCTCTTCCACGCATTGATGACTTATTTGACCAACTACGCGGAGCTCAATACTTTTCCAAGATTGATCTTCGTTCAGGGTATCATCAATTAAGGGTCAAAAGGGAGGATATACCAAAGACGGCTTTCCGTACAAGGTATGGACACTATGAATTTATAGTGATGCCATTTGGTCTTACTAATGCCCCTGCTATCTTCATGGATCTAATGAATAGAGTCTTTAGAGACTATCTTGATCAATTTGTGGTAGTCTTTATAGACGATATTCTTGTCTATTCAAAGAGCAAGGAAGAGCATGAAGATCACTTGAGAATTATATTGAAGACCCTGAGAAAGGAGAAGCTTTATGCCAAATTTACCAAGTGTGAATTTTGGCTTCAAAAAGTTGCATTTTTGGGTCACATAATCTCAAAAGAGGGGATATCTGTGGATCCAGCAAAAACAGAGGTTATCGAAAGATGGTCAAGACCAACAACAGTAACTGAGATCCGAAGTTTTCTTGGTTTGGCTGGATATTATCGACGTTTTGTAAAAGATTTTTCACGATTATCTAATCCACTCACCAAGTTGACTCGGAAAGGAGTTAAGTTTGTCTGGACAGAGGAATGTGAAGAGAATTTCAAGGAGTTGAAAAGAAGGTTATCCAGTGCACCTGTGCTCACACTGCCTTGTAGTGGAGAAAGGTTTGTGATCTACAGTGATGCATCCAAGAAGGGATTGGGGTGTGTTCTTATGCAAAATGATATGGTGATAGCTTATGCCTCACGACAGTTGAAAATCCATGAGAAAAATTACCCAACACATGATTTGGAGTTGGCTGCGGTAATCTTTGCATTAAAGATTTGGAGGCATTACCTTTATGGTGAAAGGTGTGATATTTATACTGATCATAAAAGTTTAAAGTATATTTTCACACAAAAGGAGTTGAATATGCGTCAAAGAAGATGGTTGGAGATGATTAAGGATTATGACTGCTCAATCCATTACCACCCTGGAAAAGCAAACAAGGTGGCAGATGCATTAAGTCGACAAGACCATGCTAGTTTATCCATGATGAGGATCACAAAAGATCCAATATTTATGGATTTACAAAGGATGGATCTTGGAATTATAATGGAAGGGGAAAAATCTTATCTTTCTCAAATGAATGTTCAACCATCTATACATGTGAAGATTAAAGAGGCACAGAAAGAAGATGTCGAGTTACAAAAGAAGGTGAGAAATGTTCCTGAATTCAACCTTGATTGTGATGGGATAATAAAGTTCAGGAATCGGGTTTGTGTTCCTTCCATCCCCGAATTAAAGAAAGAGCTGCTGGATGAGGCTCATAGTTCTTCATTCTCTATTCATCCTGGAAGCACGAAGATGTATAGGGACCTGAAAGAGTACTTCTGGTGGGATGGCATGAAAAGAGATGTTGCAGAATATGTCTCTCGATGCTTGGTTTGTCAACAAGTTAAAGCTGAGAGACAGAAGTCTAAGGGGATGTTACAACCATTACCCATACCCGAATGGAAATGGGAAAACATCACTATGGACTTTGTCACAGGACTTCCTAAAACATCCAAAGGCAATAATGCTATCTGGGTCATAGTTGATCGTCTTACAAAGCCTGCACACTTCATTGCTATTAGAGAGGATTTCTCTCTAGATCAGCTTGCCAGGATATATATAAAGGAAGTGGTAAGATTTAATGGAGTACCACTTTCTATTATATCTGATCGAGATCCGAGATTTACCTCGAAGTTCTGGCGAAGTCTTCAGCATACTCTGGATACAGAGTTGAGTTTCAGCACTGCTTATCATCCCCAGACAGACGGTCAGTCTGAGAGAACAATTCAAACCCTAGAAGATATGTTGAGAGCTTGCTCTATGGATTTCAAAGGAGGTTGGGATCAACACCTACCTTTGGTGGAATTTTCTTATAATAATAGCTTTCACTCCAGTATTCAAATGGCTCCTTATGAAGCTCTCTATGGAAAGAAATGCAGGACTCCAACTTGCTGGGATGAAGTTGGGGAAAGAAAGCTATTAGGACCTGATCTCATTGATGAAATGGCAGAAAAGGTCAGATCTATTCAACAACACATAAGAGCAGCTCAGAGCCGACAGAAAAGTTATGTCGACAACCGAAGAAAAGACCTAGAGTTTGAAGTAGGCGATAAAGTGTTCTTACGAATATCTCCCTGGAAGAGGGTTATGAGATTTGGAAAGAAGGGGAAGTTGAGCCCTAGATATATCGGTCCTTTTGAAATACTGGATCGTGTTGGGAAGGTAGCTTACCGATTGGCGCTTCCACCGAATCTCTCTCAAGTTCACGATGTGTTCCATGTATCTCTCCTGAGAAAGTACATACCAGATCCTTCACATGTACTCAGCTCAGAAGTTGTACCGCTGGAGCAAGATCTTTCTTATGAAGAACAGCCGATAGAGATTCTGGATCGTAGCGAACAAGTCCTACGAAACAAGACCACTCGCTTGGTGAAAGTTTTATGGAGGAACCACCAACTTGAAGAAGCTACATGGGAGCTTGAGGATATGATGATGGAGAAGTATCCTCATTTGTTTGTTACAAAGTGACGAATTTCGAGGGCGAAATTCTTTTTAAGGGGGGTAGAATGTAACACCCGAGACTTTTATGTTATATAAATCATCAAAGGAATCTTTTTCTACACAACACTTGCTTGGCTTGCTTTACACGCAATCGCGACCTTCCTCGATAGCTTGCGTCGTACGCAATACCGAGTTTCACTAAACAACAATATGCTATTAAAACTAGCCGTTATGAATAGTAATAACCACTTTTTGAAATTTTATAAATTTTATTTTTCAAAATGGACTTCATTTTTGGACTCAGAATATCGAAATTAGCCTAGGGTGAAATTTTGGTATTTTTCTGAAAACTTTCAATTTTTGATGAATAGTGAAACCACTAAGTGGTAGGTTAAAAACTGAATTTTGCATAAAACTTAATTTTACCGCTTCTGTGAATGGAATTTCAAAAATCCGAGAGACACGGTTAATATCAAGGACTAAAATGTGGTTCAATGAGATGAAAATAATTTTTTGGTGAATAGTAACTTTTTACTATTTTTACCGCGGTTAATAGTAAATAGGGTAACTAAGGGTAAATATGATATTAATATTACCCTAACACATGTCCTAATTCTATTGGACAAGTGTAATTCGACCAAAAACAAACTTAGGAATAAAATATGACCATTTAGGCCCACTTGGATTAGATTAGGACATTTATTATTAATTTATTTAAAGAAGGGTTAAAATAGTTAAAATCAAAGTTTAATAAGTAAATCATTTTTAATATAGGGTTATACATAAGATAAATTCGATTGTAAATATTCATTAGAAAGATAAAAAGATTTCCTACATGATGGTATTTTATTTGTAATTTTTAGACATCAAATAATTTAATTTATTTATGACACAAAGATGATGCAGTAATTATCTTATTAATGAAATATTGACAAAATTGATAATATAAATACCAAAATAAATGTAATTTGAGACTTTTTATGAATTCCACTAATTTTCTAGGTTACTATGATATATTAGTGTTGATTTAATCAACTTGGTTAGAACATATAATTCTGTTATGACTTTCACAAAAATCATATATCAAATAGTGTCAAAATTGACACAAAATAGTTTTTAAATCAAATATTATATTATTAATTGTTATTTTATTCCTAAAAATCTAAGGTTCGGCCAAATGACTTAGATAAGGATATATATATTAATAATAAACAATTTGAGGTTCGTTTGGCATGTTATAGTAAGTTTATTAACCATATAGTGAAAGAAAACAAAAAGACACGGTAAAAGTTAAATTAATTAACTTAGAGTTAAATCTAATTGATAAGGTTAAAATAATACCCTAAACTTGTCTAAATCCTATTGGTTGATAGGATTTCGACCCATCCCCACTTTAGCTTCGAAATAAGACCCTTTGGAACCATTATAAACCGATTTTGACTTTAATATAAAATAATATTTTGAGATATTCCTAAGGTGCCCCTCTCCTCCCTTATAAAAGGGCACCTCCTCCCCCTCCTCCTCACACCAATTTGAGCACTCAAGCTCGTACAACCCCTGCCATTTTCTCCTCTCCACTTCCCTAGAATAATCCTAGAGGTCCTGGTCTTCTCCAAAGACCAATCTTAGTTCCTTAAGTGGAGGATTCAAAGAGGCGTTCCAAAGAAGAGGTAATATCCATTACCGATCTTTTCAATTTCTTTCTTCTTCAACTTTTTCTTCTTTAGTTGTTTCATGATAAAGTAATAACATCAGTATTACTTACATACTGATATGTTATTATAAATATGAAACAACCCTAATTCACCTTCTATCCATCCTACGGAAAAATGAAATCACCGCGCGTGCGTACGTACGGAATACCGTCTGCACGCCGTGGTGTAATCTATTTTCCACCATCACCTTACAAGGATGGGTATAATGGTGTAATGAGTAACTATATATGATTATTATTAAGTAATATTGATACTGAAATAATATATATATATACTCCAATACAATTCCACGATCATAGGAACGATATCATCACTCGTGCGTACGTACGGAATACCGTCTCCACGATGTGATGCGACTCGTTCTACATGATCTTCATTTCATAATGATTATATAAATGAATTGAATGAATGAATATGGTATATACTACACTAATACCATTCTGGAAATGAATTATCTATAACCTAAAGATAATAATAAGAATTTATTCAACAAAACACGCATAAGAACAAAAAGTTATAAAGACCCGAGTAACAAGTAACAATGAAATATTACTAACAAGAAGCTAATAATATGACCATATATGATATCATATCAATATGTATGATTCTGGAATAAGTCAATAACATTATTTAAACCATTATACAGGAGCTTCGGACACGAACAAAGCAAATCGGACCTAAGGTAAGGGAAATATCACAATCTCATTTTTATCCGAGATTGTTTATTCGTAAGTATTTACTGGGGTGTATTTTATCATCCACATACATGTTCCCTCAATATGTAATATTGTTTCCATCCACTTGAAATAGTTTAAATCCAATTTTACCCTTAGGTGAGTTTTTAGTAAAGAATATGAAAGGAATCTTTTGTCGTTTTTCCGTACGAGGTACTTTTCGACTTTTCCGACAAAAGTACGAAGAATGTTTTTTTTAACTTATACGGCATGAATGGATTTTTAAAACATTACTTCAAAGAAGCTTCCTTTACAAGTTTTCAAGTTTATTTTTAATCAACTTCTTTTATTTTAAAGTTGTATGACATGTTATGAAAGGAAAAATGTTTTTTAAGAAGAAAGGATATTTTCCTCAAGAATTCAATTCAAGTGTTTTATCAAAATTATTTTACATCTAAGATAATAAAGGGTTCTGTTTCTATCCATATTTTTACATTGATTTTACTATGTTGTGATGGAATTATGTTTATGAATTCCTTTATCTTATATGAATTGATTTATGATGTCATGATGTTTCAAGAATCCCATTTTTGTTACATGTGTTATGCGATGATGTATGTTTTATGATTATGTGGCACACATAAGAAAGGATTCATTATAAGATGGGTGGGACCTATATCTCCCTCCAATGCATTGGGTAATGATTTTATATCTCATGAGATAGACATGGCTGGAACGGAAGGTTATTTCGGTTCAGTGATACAGGACTGAAACGAGGAGTGAACTCGGTTCAGAAAGGGACTTTGTCCACTAAGATAGTCTTGGCAATGAGTCATGACTAACAAGAAATGATTTTCCATGATTATGTGTGCATGCCACAAAGTTTCAAGTTTTATGTTATGATTATGGGGATCTCATTTTCACTTCTATGATTTATTCCATGTTAAGATATTATGATCTCTTTTGCAGGTTTTGATTTTCATAAAGATATGATATGATTTTTATTTCCTTTATTTGCCCTTGCTGAGCATTTGAGCTCACCCTTTTATGTTTTCTTTTCCCCAGGTCAGGAAGATGGATATTAAGTAGAATATGCTAAAAGGGACCCTAGATATGATGAAATAAATGGGAGACACTGTAGAAGATTTATGAACCAGTTGTTTATGTTTCCCAGTTTCTAAAGACACTATACCTATACGGTCCTTTGTGGTTTTGTCATATGTTGTAATAAGTGTGCTTCAATTTTGAAGTATTAACAATGTATGTAAAGTGTGGGTCGTTATAGCAAGCCTGGACGCAAGGAAGACCGGCGGCCCAAACCGCCGAGTCGCCGGAGAAGGCGCAGTGCAATTGTGTCGCGCGGTGGAACAAAAATGGTCAGCGGCCCCTGGTCGTTGTGGTGGCCGGCGCAAGGCGGGCTTCGAGGAAGACCGGCGGCCCAAGCCTCCGGTTCGTCGGGGGAGGCGTGGCGCAACGGCGCCGCACGGGAGTCGGCTGGCCGCTCGGCCAGCCGAGAGGAGCGGGACCCATCGATGGGTTCCGCGTGATACGGACCGGTGCCACGTGGCACTGGTTTGTCTTCCACCCAAACGGCTAAGCCATTCAGGATCTCCAGGGGCATGGCCTCCCCCCTGGACGTGGCTTGGGCGGACCCCACGGGCCGCCAGCCGCACGGCCCCCAAGTCGTGCGGGCCGCCAGCCGGGTCGGGCCGCCAACAGCGTGGGCCGAACCCCACATGATTCGGGCCACCCCCGCAGGATGGGTCAGACCAGTAGACCGGGTCAGACCCTAGTTCGGACCTGGGTCAGGCTGGTCAGTAGGACTGGGCCGGACCGGACCCGAACCCATTTGACCAGTTTTTACTCTTTTGCTCTTAACTTGAGCTACGGGCATCCGATTGATGAACCGTCTATGGTGATGAAAACCTTTGAAAGAGACCGTTTTTTTGTTATAACCCACTTGAGGTTTGGACACAATTTTGGTTCGTCCAGGTTGGATCGAACGTAAATCCAACCGTGCCCTCAGAACAGAAATGCCAACAACTCTCAGACCAGGCGTCTGATTGACGCTCCGTCTGTCACATTGAGTTTCTTATGGAGAGATAGATCTTTTGGATACATAAAATTGGGAATTCATGGCAGTTGATGTATCGACACTTAGATTGAGGAGCAGAACCTCCCGGAATCAAGCATGCTTCGTGCAGAACCTTGTGGTTGGTTGTGCACTGACGACTGTTCCTAGATCCTGTGTGGGTTTGATAGCACTGAGTACTGTTCCTAGATCCTGTGTGGGTTCGATAGCACTGAAGACTATTCTTGGATCCTATGTGGGTTCGACAGCTTTGTTTACTGTTCCTAGATCCTGTGTGGGTTCGACAGTTCTGAACTCTATTCCTGGATCCTGTGTGGGTTCGACATAATAGATGATTCAGTGGCTACATCTGATCATCTCTATCTCTCTACAAAAGCTGTATACCTGTGTGAGCTGAGTCAGTAACTTTGTATTTTCCTCATGATTGAGATGGATTATTAGTTAACTTAGGTATATGTATGAGTATATACTTAATTGGTGTCATCTATTTATTTCATACCTTGTGGTTTATCCTCGTTGGATTTTGTGATACCTTGAGGGTCTCGGGGTCCCTATTGAGTATCATTATACTCACCCCTGCACGGGCTATACCTGCACCTCATTGTGTTGGATTCGGACAATGGACATCGCTGACTGAGGCTGAGTGTACTAGGACTGGACAGTGCCCAGAGGTGGAACTCACAACGAGTCAGTACCCGGAGGAGACTGACAGACGTGGAGTGCTGAGGAGGCAATTAGTACCTTCCCTTCAGGTAGGATCTATGGTGGATGATCCATGTGATACTTTCCATCTTTTAGCTATTTTGTCCCTTTTCAGTTGTACTTTTACTTTACATTTGGGCTTGTATTTCTGGCCCCCCTTTACTTTTCATCACTCACTTGTTATAAAGTTTTTACTTAGTGTTTTTCTTCCATCTTTTACTCTGTTGTGTGTGTTTACAGTTATAAATGCAATGCCTTCCCAAATTTAAGGAATTACGCCTTTGGTGCCAGTCTTCATCCCCTGGCCTATGGAAGGCGGGCTTGGGGTAGTCACAGCATGGGCCCCGGGGGACGGTTCGTGACAAACATCCCTGAATCATATCCCCAAGGTTTTGCAAGAATATGATATTATGATTCATCTGTAATTTATTCTTCTTACTCTATTTAGGCAAGTGGAATACCCATATTCAAATCTTAATAAGCATTTATAGATACTTCTATCCCACAACACACACACACACATGCACGTCTCTTTATTATTATAGTTTTTAACTGAATATTAATGAACTGAAACAAAATATATGTAGAAAGTCATTAGAAGAAAAATAAATACATGTTCATAGTGTATAGGGTTACTTCGTGGGTTAGAGATAAAGAAATAATCTTTATAGGTGCTACTAAATTTTTAGACTAACACAATATCATTATAGAAGAACATGATTTATTTTACCAAGAAGTGATACTTATTTGTGAGAGTAATGGTTTCTCATGTAGACAAGATGGAATTGGATAAAAATTATTCATAAAAATATACTATGGATAATACTTTATTCACTCATGATAGGAGACTCCTAATAGACAAGGTATAAATTAATATACCAATGGAAAAAAGCCTTAATCATAGTCTTGAATTAAACTATTTGATACTCACTTAATATTAATACCATATTTTGATTGATGAAAACTTTTCTATCAATTTTATCACACATGTATGTAAATGAGTATACATGTTCACATTTACACCAAATTGTTCACTATTGAGTTGGGGAATATTTGTGGTGCCCCACTGAGTATGTTACTATCACATATTCCATGGACATTAAGGTGGAAATGCATATCTACTAGTATCACTTTAGGATATTTAAGTGGACCTGCATATTCCATGTTCACTATTGAATGATTTCTGGTTCATTTTTCTACAGGAGACTAGTATTTCATATAGAAACCAAAGGAAAAACATAAATAAATGAAGTGAAAGAGATTGATGACCCACTAATTATTTTTTATCAGACATGGTTTGGTGACTAAATGTTTTCATGGTTGGTCACAATTTCTTCTTATCTCAATTACAAGTATATATCAATTTTGAAATTGTTTATAATTAAACATCATTACCCAAAAACATCAAACACAAATATATAATTTTTTTGAATTGAGGAAGCATAATTGGTTTCAATGAATTAATCATGTCACAAACTTAAATACCCCAAAAATTGTAAGATTTAAACCCAAAAAAGACCACTATCAAGGAATTTTTTTTGCTATTTCTTTGTAAATGGATTGTTTCCATGATTAAAAAAACTTTAAGGATAGTTTATTTGTTTTATTTGATTCAATTTTTTGGTTTTGTAAATAAACTAGGTTCAAAAATTGAGGACTCTAAACATGTAAATAATGGGTTATAACTTTTTTTAATTGCACCATGTCTATCTCATTTGAGCACATGCGAAAAAAATAAAATATATATGTAGAATTTTCCCTAAGTTCTTCATCATTTCAATCATCAGAGCTCCATCCCATTTTCATATTCCCCACCATTTCCCAAGGTAGGGCTTTACTTAATATTATTTTACTTCATAGAAAGTTTTCATTTTACCTTATTTGATCCTTAAGTATACAATTTATCCCCATCATAGTGCCAAATGATAACCCCGTTAATAAATTTATTATTGGGATTTAAAATCTTTTGTTTTTTATATTAAATTTTATATTAATTATCATTATCTATTTCATTAGTAGATGTAGTGACATCTAATATGGTAAACAATAAATTATTTGGTTATGATTTTAATTGATAGGAAATGTTATGTATGAAGTGACATCTAGAAATGGTGCACTGTTACTAGAGGAGGGGGATTTACTGGGCGGTGATTGGTGGAAATGCTCATCCGACTCAGATTATTTTATGTTCATATTTTGGATTTAACCCTATTCATAAATATAGGACAAAAAGTGTAGTATGGCGAAGCTTTAGTTTAGGATGTGATTCGTGTGTTTCTAATGGTTTAACCTATGATCATTTTTTTAATTTTAGTTAATGTTTTTTGTGATTCATTTTCCATCATGGATACCACAGATTCATTTTTATGTGAACATCTTCTCCATCATTCTATTTATGTAGTAGGTTGTGCCAAGATTTATACATATTCTGGGAATAGGACCAGTTATGGAATTGGAAGAGTTTTTAGTGTCTCTTTTCAGTATTTTAAAAATAACTGAATTCAAATTTGTTGAATTTTTTAGGGGTGAAGCATGTTGTGGAATCGATTTTTGGTTTATTTTGTTCTAATGGATTTATTTACAGGGTGTAGGTAGAGTAGTTTGTAGTGTGTAGGTATGGTATAATATGTAGTGCAGTGTAGGGTGTAGTGTAGTGCATGGTGTATTTCACCTGATGTTTTTTTCTAGAAATAGAAGGATACAACCATGATTTCAAACTGTGGTGATATATCTACAGTTTTTTTGAAGAAGAAGGGTGATGCCATGATTTGCAACCATAGAAGTAGACCTAGTGCCACTGTTTAAACAATGGATATTTCCATACTTCCAGGATTTATAACAATAGAAATAAATCTACATGGAGTTTTATTTTTCTATAGTTTAAACCATGTAAATATGGCTATATCAATAATTTCAAAACATGGAAATAGAATTTTTCCTATAGCCATGCCATTAAGAGCCACAACCAATGAAACCATGGATATTGCCTATAAAAATTATTTTGGGGGCTATATTCATGGTTATAAAGCATTTATATATCCTAGTATTCTATTAATGTAATGTAATGATCAAATAATTTCCTCTAATGGAAATTATCGTGTAAACAGTCACAAACAAAATGATACTATGACGCAAACCCATGAAAATACCAAAACATTGTTGTGAGAATCAACAAATGAATAGATTATGTGTGTAAAATGTAAATGAACATAAAATAAGTTTAAGTACAATAATATATAGTAAAAAAGTATCACACACATAATCTTTTAATATTAACAATAACACGGAAGTAATATAACCCAATGAAAAGGAATCAGGTTATGAAGTTCTTTACCATATGGTAACTTTTAACTCAAATAACCTTAAATGATATAATTAAAATTGAAACTAAAAATACCATTAAGATAAAATAATTCATGATATAATATTTCAAAATGTGTATTAAACACACCACACAAAAGAATTGAGTGGTGAATATGACATTTATCTCACAGATATAAAAAGTGATATGGAAATCCCTTATCTTGTGTTTCCTTTTGGGTGAACGTCCTTTAAATTCAAGTATAATGGTTTTAAACATGTAAATAACATAAAATAGAACCATAATTATATTTAAAATATCATATATTAATATATTATAATATCTTATTACTCAATTGTTAAAAATATTTCATGATTCTCACTATTTGGGATGTTGATTGACTAGTTTGTCGGGTATAATTTGAATTGTTATTAGTTGTTCCTTCTATATAGATCATGATTTCATCCTATCTATAATATAAACCATTATGTAATTATCCTATATATATTCATTATATATGTATTTAAAATAATACATAATATGAGATAAGAAATGAAATGCACCATTCATGGAGACGGTAAGCCGTACTTACGCATAAATGCTGCATTCATTTATTTTACATATTAAAAGAATGAAAAATAACTTATATATATATATTATAATTCCAGTATCGTATCTATGTAATATATTTCACATATGTTAATTAATACCATCCTTCATATGTTCCATGTGTAGTGTTAATGAAGCACATCTCTTTGAGGGGCTGGTATTCCACAAGTCCACAAACGATATTATAATATTTACACAAAATGAAACGCATAGGGGTATGTGTTATATAAAAATAACACTATCATAATGTAATTATAGATATCATATATATCATATATAAATAGTGTCTCCATTAGATTAAATGATATAAAATTTATTCCAATGACCTACACTGGATTAAGTGATTTAAAATTGATCTAATGCGACTTTAAAACTAATTTAAAATATAATTTAACCTTATTAATAAATTATATAAAAAACAATTTTCAATTAAAATTCAATGTTTTTTTAGTATTTATCAAAATATGAAACCCAAAATAAAAATACAAAAAATTCACCCTAAGATAATTTTTATGATGTAATTTCGAAAATGTAGTTAATTATGACATATCAAATTTATAAAAGTTCAAAAAATTAGGTTCAAAATTAGTTCCCCCTTAAAAGCTGGTAAAACTATCTTTAAAAAAAATATAGAGTTTTTATGAATACAATTGGGTTTGTTATCATATTATTCCTATAAAATCAATTGGATGAAAATAAAAACAAAATTTAGTCGAATATATAACACATATATTTTATTAATATCATTCACTAATAGTAATTAATTTAATTTATTAAGACCAAATTCCTTTGGAAGTATAAAAATTACTTTATATTTAGTTGGTTTATATTTTCATTTCTAATTAATTGGTAACCAATGAATTCATCTTATATTTTTATAGACCATATTTTTTTCATATGTTAGTTAATAATATTCATAACTGCTAAATTTACATCTAGGTTATATCTTATTATACTAAATAATAATAGTTTAATAATATATTGATGTTCGGTAAAACTTGGTCTTGCATGTAACACAATCCATTAAAGAAAATATTTGTTTCATGTGGCGTATACTAAATCCCTATCACTTGTGTTGAAAGATATAGAATATATTAAATATAATTAAAATAGAAATTATATTATAAATTATGAGGATATCATATTCCCTTATGTGCTTGGTATTTCGTGTCATATACGCTATCGAGTACAATGTTCTTATTTTAGAATTTTGGGGGGTTAAATTCTCCCCACCTTAATTATTCTGAATCCTCGCTATTTAAACTCAAATTTGGAAATATATTTCTTAATATTTCTTATGTTTAAATCCCACATCTTGAGAAGGGTTCTTAAAACATACTCTAAAAAAGAGAGAATGAGAATTACAAAGGTGATGTGAACTAACATAAAACTAGGTCTTTATGTAGGACAAAAAATTTTGTAAGTAGAGATACATACATGGATAGAAAACATAAATATTATAGGGGTGAATGAGGTCATCAATAAAAAACAAGTGAATAATAAATAGATAGTTGAGGGCATTAAAGTCACAAATCTATGATGATTAAAAGACCATAGGTTCAACAAAAATTTATTTATTATGACAAAATTGTATTTCAAGGTCATTTTCCTAATGTTGGGTAATTTTTTATTATATAATAATATAAAGAAATATATTTACTCGAAATATTTATATAAACACAATTTCATCTATTTTATGTTATTTGATATATTTACAATTCAACTATTACTTCAGGAAATGGATATCCCAAAATTAACATTAATGTCTAAAGTACTAAAATACAAATTTTAATAGATCATAGGGCCCTTAAAAGATTGAAAAGTCTAAATATTTATCTCTAAATATTCTCCAAAGTCAATATGGTTAATATATTAATGTATAAACCTAAAATTTAACAGTAATGGTTCATCTTTAATATTTATTCATCAATTTATTTAATTAAAAACAAGGACTTGTTAACCAGGACATTGTGTAGGTCTGTGGTTGGTGTGAAATCTTTATCGTCCTTCGGTCATGGATTAAAGTTCCACGGTATTGCCTTACTTGATGTATTTTCACTAGGTATATAGGTTGTCCTTTTCTAAAAAAACATTGATATAATTTTAAAAATAAATATGATGGGCATCCTTGAAATAAGGTTAATCACTAAATAGAATTTTAACTATGGTTTTCAATACAACCTGAATACATAAATACTTCATCCATCTTATTTCCACATTTGTCCTTCTATGGTATAAGTTTTATCCTAGGCCATTCATTTTCATTATCTATTCAAATCCTTTATAATGGTTTGCATAGAAATTGTGAATCATTCTAAGAATATCCCCCAGAAGTGTCAAACCAGGTGCAGAGTAAAGTCTATTGTCATGTAACATGTTACACTGAGTCATTCCAGAAGAACCTTGTTAGAGTTGTTACCTCTAGGTACATCTATAATATGACCAAATCAACTTATATTATCCAAATAGGGATGTATTGCTCAGAAAACCACATAATCTCTATCTAATCGAATCTGTAGGATTTTATTATATACTTATCCTCAAATTATAACTTAGGGTTATGTTCTCTAAACAATGTTTTCTTAAATCTAGTTCCTATGGTTGTTACTAAACTTAATTTAATACCAACTGTAGCTACCCGACTCCAGAAATCCTAGAGTCGGTGTCATGAAACCATTATATTGGCATAACACACAACTAAATTATGTTCTTGAGGACTGGACAATTTAGCAGTCTTGGTAAACCAGACACATACTTGAGTCTTGTTTTAAAAATTAATACAATAATTACAACAAATATTTTTTCATTCTAGGATAATAAATCTATTACATCTAGTGTATCCTAAAATTGCTTTCTTATTACACTTAAGAGAATCCTAGGGAAAGGAAATATAATAAGGGTGATCTCAAATGCTTAGTAAGGGTAAATATAGCATAAGTAATAATGAATCAATGAGAATAATCAATATGGTAAGGTAAATAATTGAGTACAAATTCCATGTAGTCAATAACTGAGAAGAAAGTGAGTAAACAATATGGAAAGGTAAATAACTAGAAACACATGCCATTAAAATAATTAGATAAGGAAAAATAAATATAGCATGGTAAGAAATTGAAAACTGATACCATTTAATCAATAAGATGGGAATGAAATGCATCCATAGACATTGTCATAGTAAAAATTTAAGGGATAATAAATACTAAATCAAAATGAAGGCAACGATTAATTATTGGACAACATGTCTGTCGCACATGAAAACCTATACCATCAAAAACCTTTCACAATACATATTAAAACTACTAGTAGAAACCCATTTAATTTATGAAAATTATTTTTCCCATGAGAACTTGGTGACACATTGAGGGGATATATAAAGTTTGATCCCCACCCATTACTGCCTATCCAAAGCATTCCTCATGTCGAGTAATCGATTTAATTAATCAACATTATACCTTATCAAATATCATTATTTAAAAAATAACATGGATTTACCAATATTTCCTCAATAGAGGATAACAAACAATAAGGGTTATTGATGTCAAATTAAACACCGCATGTAAAAATGATATGCGGTTCAGGAAATATGCATATCCATGATAAATGATATGGATAATTAAGGTGAATTCAATGTAAAATAACTGAAGAAAATTGAATATTTCAAAGGGAACTAACAAAGTAAACTAGTAAGGGAATGTCAATACTATCCTTGGCCAAAATAATCATAAACCATCTAGAGGATGAATAAATATAGAATCAATAAATAATATCCTAAGTGGAGTAAAAAATGATCATTGTCATTCACAAAATCAAATAACATTTAAAAAATCATGAGGAAAATATCATTTTCTTTGGAAAAACAATTTCATTGAAAATAAATTATAAAAAACTATTATATAAAAATAACCTTTTAAATTTTCAAAAGAAACTTCAATTAAATGATGACAGGTAAATCCATACATGTCGTACAAGGTAAAAAGAAAATTCCTTTTGCATGGTAAAAGGTTAGAAAAAATTAATTTTTAGAAAGTAAAATAAATATTCCTCTGAAAAATAAATTTAAAAGAAAAAACAAGAAAAATTTATTTAATAAATTATTTAAAAAGGGTTAAAAAATTAAAACTTTTTAAAAAATAGGTCTCTTAGAAGAAAAGAGGTTCTCCGACTAAAGAGATAAATAAATTTAGGTTTTTATTAAAAACACTTTCTAAAACATTTTGAGTATAAAAGAGTAAAAATGGTAATATTACTTAGAAAAGGTCATGACTAACCAATGTATAAGAAAATTAATGGATTTATTGGACAATTACAAAATAATTTCCCATGATGTAAATTAATGTGTAAAAAATCCACAACAAAATAAAATTGTGAAGTAAACCCTTGAAAAGACCATAACGTTGATGTGAGAATCAATAAATGAATATATTATGTGTGTAAAATGTAAATATAAATAAAATAAGTGGAGATAAAACAATATATTGTAAGAAATTATCACACATAGTATCTTATAATATGAATGACAATGAGGAAGTAATATAACCCAATGGAAAGAAATCAGGTTATAAATTTCTTTACCACTTGGTAACTTTTAACTCAAATCCATTTTTAATAAATAATTAAAATTGAAAATAAAAATAATATAAAGGTAAAAAAAATCGTGATATAATATATCAAAATTTTTAGTCAATACACCACACAAAAGATGTAAGTGGGGAATATGACAATTATCTCGTGGATATAAAAAGTGAGATAAAAATTCCTTACCTTGCATTTCCTTTCATGTTAACATCCTTTGAATTCTTATATAATGGTTTTAAATATGTTAATAAATTAAACTATAACCATAATCATATTTATTATATCATATATATTATATTCTTATAATATCTTATTATCTTTTTGTTAATAATATTTCAATATTTTAACTTTTTCACGTGTTAATTACTTAGTTTTTCGGGTAAGTTTTTTAATTTTTATTTATTGTTCCTATTATGTAGGTCTTTATTTAATCATATAAATAATTTAAAACACAATTTAATTATCATATATATTCAGTATATATTTATATATAATAATCTATAATATTTGAAGATAAGAAATTAATTACACCATTCATAGAGACAGTAAGTTGTACGTATGCTTGAACACTACATTGACTTCTTTTCTGTATTAAAAGAATGAAAAATAAATGATATATATGTATATTTTAATTATAGTATCATATATATTTCATATATTTCACATATTTTTATTAAAACCATTATCTATATGTCTCATGTATTGTGTGAATAAATCACATTGCATTGAGGATGTGGTAGTCCACAAGACTAGAAACGATGTTACCGTATTTACAAAAAAGGGAAAGCATAAGGGTATGTGTCATATAAACATTTAATAAGAATAAAAAAATCATATATATCATATCTATAATTTATAAATATCATGTCCATCGTAATTACCAACCATGATAGGTGGTAAAGGAAAAATGAACGACATCATTTTATGTGGCGATAGTTTTCCGTACACATGAACAGTAAGTTTGTTACCCATTGGACATAATTTTGTGTAATTTTAGGTAAAAAACTTAGAATAAAAACATATATGAATATTTTAGATACTTTTATTATTTTATAATCATTGAATAAGAATATTTTAGTGGTTGGAGAATGAAAATAAAACAAAAGACCTTGATAATGGATGGTACCTCTTCTTTTTGTAACTCATTATGGTTTGCACCAAAGGGATTCCATGGATTGATTTAATCCCAAATTTAGGATTATAGGACTAGGTTATGGATTTTTATGATCTATTTTGGCAGATAATGGTGGATCCAAAGTTTCTTTACAGGCCTAAGGAAGTGTGAGGTGTGAGTGCATTTTCATAGTGGAGGAGGAGTGACATTCTTTTAAATTTTTAAAAAGGGAATTCCAACCATGTTTTTCCTATAAAAAGTGTGCTCAATAAAGAATAATATTATATTAAATGTATTATATGGTCTATATATGTCTATAAAATATCATTTTTACAAGGTTCTAGGTCATTTTTGGCCCTTAAGTTTAAGGGTTTGTCCCTGGTTAAGCTAATGTTTTTTTTCATCACTGTAATTAATTTTAATCACATTTGCTAATATTTTTGGTCAAAAAATAAGTTTAAATGATTATAAATTATTAATGATTATGATTAAAAATATGGAATCTATTATTCTAAATTCCAATCACTTATTTGGCAGTAATTATTTAAAATTAATTCCACAAATGGGATGATAATGCAGGTTTTCAAAGTAAAAATGTTATAAACTTTGCTAAGTTTTATATACAATTTCTATGTGAAAACGATTCAAATGAACTAAATTGGATTAAATAATATAAAATTTATCTAATTTCTTAAAAAAACTTTAAAATATAATTTATCCTTATTAATAAATTAAACGAAAAAGATTTTTTTAATTAAAATTCAGAATTTTAGGTCAAGATATTTTTGTAGCTTGAAGATGGCGAGTTCTTCAATTGGAGGGGTGCATGCTTTGTTGGGAGTGCTTCCTGATGTTGTTGATTCAGTTACTGATGTCAGATCCCCTAGTAGAGGGAAGGTAAAGGCTGGTTTTTTCAAGGGTTCCTCGTCTTTTTCCTTCAAGGAGGCGGTCTGTGGGAACAGTCAGAAGGGAGATAGGTTGTTTATTCCGCCGATTCAAAACGAACCTAGACAACCAGATGTCTCGGAAGGAAATTCGGTGGTGGTGGTAGCTGACAGAGATTTGGAACATGCTTCAGAGGTGCATAACCTTACTCTGGTGGCCAGGTTTTTCCCGGTGAAACCATCCTTAGAGGTCTTTCGTAGGTTTGTGGGCTCCTGGGGTCTTCAAGGTTTGTCGGTTATGTCAGAACTATCAAAGGTTTCCTTATGCATTCACTTCCATTCAAGGGATGATTTCGTTCGTGCTTGGTCAAGGATGGATAGACGGTGTGGAAACTTATGTTTTTCTCTGGCTCGGTGGGCGTGGGCTTGTCACTGTAGTAGAGAATCTAATATGGGTGCGGTATGGATCAAATTATCGGGTCTTCCCCTTCCTATTAAGAACCCCTTGATCCTGGTAGTGGGGGGGGATTCTTTGGGTAATTTTCTTTGTATGGACGAGAGTACTGAGATGTTATTGGATGCAGCTAATCCTAGAATCTGTGTTGAGATGAACTTAGCAGTGAGGTTTCCATCTCGAATTCTAATTCAATCCCTTGAGGGGTTGAACTGGTGGCAATGTTTGGTGTATCAGGCTCCTCCTAGGTTTTTCACTTCATGCACTATTCAAGGTCATGTTGTGGATTCCTTTAGGAAGGGTAGGAAAGGTCTTTTCCATCGGGGGTCCTCAAAACCTCTGGTTAACCCGATGAAATCCTTGTCTTCTGATTTGAAGGAGAATGCTCTTGGTTATTTGAAAGGGCCTAAGGTTTCTGATTCAGTGCCACTTGAGGAACTCCATGCTTCATCTTCCTAAAAGGTGCTGGTGAACTCCGACTACCCGGATTTTTTTTTTTATTTCCTATCTGATGCTGGATCCGGGTCTCAATGTTGCTCACCATTTTCTGGAAATTTTCTGGAAGATTTGTTATCACTTGCGGGTCATGTGCCTCTTGTGTTGTTCCTGTTGAAGCTGAGGTCTCTTAGCAGTCTCATCTTGGATAATTCATTGTTGGAGAAGAAGAAAGTGGTTCCTTATCTTCAGAACTTGAAAGGGAAAGGTAAAATGGTTTACACAACAGTTTCAGTCCCTCCTAGTTCTTCCTCTTCGGTGGGTGAATTCTGGGATCCTAATGATTCATCTGTGGAGATGTAAAAGAAGTCTTTATTGATGTCAGATTCTGGTCTTTTTCATTTGATTCAGGGAACATCATCTAGTGGTTTCTCAAAGGGGACGTCCAAGGAGATTTCTGTTTCTCTACATTCCATGGCTCAGCTACTTATGGTCTCATTTCTGTATGAATAATTGATTCCAATGCCAAATGTAGAGGACAAGGGGAACAGATTCTCACTCTTGGAGGAAACCAACAGTCCCATGAAAAAGAAAATCCGCACACCTAAGAAAGGGTGTTCTTTAGAGAGCTCTTCTAGTCCAGTGACTCGGTCAATGGTCAGGGAGGAGTGTGGTAAGATTCTATTCAGACCTCATGTAGATAGCCCTGGCTATAAGGCCAAGAGTTTCTTGAGTTAATGACTTTGGAGTTTATATGGAATGCTCGTGGCTTAGGGGGGCAATCTAAATGTGCCTTTGTAGCCTCTGAGTGTTGTAAAAATAGGGTCCCTATGGTGGTTATTCTAGAACCAAAACATAATACTTACAGGATGGGTTTTTTCACCAGAGAGATGGGTTTTGCTCACTTTATGCATGGCCATCCATGTAACAATAATATCTGGATTTTTTGGAAGAACTCACTTCAGTTTGATTTGATGCAGGTGCATGAGCAATGTATCATAGTGAAGCTGGGATTCAGTGTTTCTTCGGTTTTATTTTCCTATTTCTATGCTAGCTGTGATGTTTTAATTAGAAGGGATTTATTGGATTATCTTGGATCATTTGCTGCATCGGATTTACCATGGTTTGTGGGCGGGGACTTCAATGCTTTATCTGACATTTTAGAGAAGAGGGGAGGGTCTCTGTTTTTTAACAAAAGTATGCTTGATTTTAACTGGTTTATTTCTATCAAGGGTTTGTTAGATTTGGGCTTCAGTGGGAGTAAATTTACCTGGTTCAATAATCGTAAAGGAGGAAACCAGATATGGTGTAGACTGGATAGATGCTTCTCTAATATTCAGGGGCTGGATTCTTTCTCAGGGGCCTCGGTTGTTCATTTATCCCAGGGCCTTTCAAACCATTCTCCAATTCTTGTGAATCTCGTGTAGGAGAACCAAGAGTATAGAGGGTTTTTATATTTGGCGGATTGGCATAGCAAGGAAGGTTTCATTCAAATGATGCGAGAGTCTTAGGTTCAGGAAATGGATGGAAGGGCTTGGGTTGGTTTGTTCAGATGTCTCAAAAGATTGAAAGAAGATATTTGCAAATGTTTTATGGATCATCCAACATCAAATGACCCTATTGAGGTGCTTCGAAGAGATATTGAAGGTTTGGAAGACTCTCTGCTACAAAGGTGGGAGGATACATCCTTCATATTATTATGTGATAAATGGGCAACCTTAACTCAAAGATTATTGGAGGTTGAGAAGGGATATAAGCAGCGTGCTAGAATCAGGTGTATCAAAGAAGGGGATAGAAATACCAGCTTCTTCCATGCCTGTTTGAAAGAAAGGCAGAATTATAAAATCAACATCAAGTTGGAGGACGGGTCCTTCTCCTATGACATCAATGTTGCAGGAAATCTGGCTTTAGAATACTTCGAACGACTGTTGAAAGGTGAGAATCAGCAAAATACAGGAGATGAAGAGTTATTTCTTGATCAAGAATCTTTTATGGAGAACATTGCAAAGAGGGTTGACTCTTGGGATAATGAAGGTTTAACATCCCTACCATCTGAGAGTGAGATATGGGAGGTGGTTTGTAATTTTCCCTTGGATAGTGCTCCAGGCCCGGATGGATTCCCTACTATTTTTTATGTGAAAAACTGGGAATTTGTGGGTCCTTTTATGATTGAGGTCGTGATTGATTTCTTCAAGGGAGGTACCATCAACAGAGGCTCATGTGCATCTAGAGTGGTAATGATTCCTAAGGTGAAAGACCCTTGTTCTATCATCCAGTATAGACCCATATTCCTTTGAAATGTCTCCTATAAAATCTTGGCATCTATTATTTCCAGGAGAATAAGTAATCTTCTCCTGAGGATCATTTCCCAAGAACAACATAGCTTTACCGAAGGAAGAGGCATACAAGGGGAAGTGGGAGTGTCTCAGGAGTTATTAGCTGATATTGATAAAAAGGTGTTTGGTTCCAATGTTATTATTAATGTGGACATGGATAAAGCTTATGACAAGTTGGAATAGAGATTAATTCTCCAGGTGATGAGAAAGATGGGTTTGCAGGAAGGGGTTTGTGATTTGTGCTTTCGATGCTTTTCTTCCCCTTGGCTGTCCATATCCCTAATGGAGAAGAGCTTTGGTTTTATCAAAAGTGTGAGAGGTGTTAGGCAAGGAGATATTCTTTCCCCTTCCTTATTCATTATTTTTCAGGAAGCTCTATCTCATAATTTCCAAAATTGTTTTAGGGACATGAAGATTAGGCCTTATCGGTCTAAAGTTTCAGATATTTTCTCCCATATTATGTTTTCTGGTGATATTCCAATATTTGTGAATGGCAGGAGATCTTTCTTGGATAATTTCATGCACCTCATGTTTATTTACCGAAGCTTAAGTGGTTAGTAGGTGAACTCTGGTAAAATTAATGTGTTTATTTCCAATAATTGTTCAAGGAGAAGAGCTCAAGAAATTCAAGTCATTCTGGGAATAAACCGGAAGCAGTTTCCTATGACATATCTTGGGGAACCTATTTCGAAGGGATGGGTGAAGAAGGTATTCTTTGAGGATATTCTTAGCAAAATGACTGGGAGAATCCTAAATTGGAAAAACAGGTTTCTTTCATTTGGGGGAAGGGTGACTTTGATCAACAGTGTGGTCTCTTCCATTCCTATGCACGTGTTATCTATTATTACTTCTCCTAAGGGGATGATTGTGGCGATGGAGAAGGTGATGAACCATTTCATTTGGGATGCTAATTTTTTGGGAAGGTTGCATTGGGATGCTTGGTCTTGGATGGCTAAACTAGTGGAGGAGGGTGGTGTAGTCCTGATGGAAATTTCTGATGCCATGCAATCTATGAAATCTAGGCTTTCTTGGGATTTTTTGGAGGGGTGATCGATGTGGGAACATGTCATTAGCAAGAAATATGGAAACAATTGGGAGGAGTGGGAGGTCAGAAAGCTTTCTAGATTGAGGAAATCTATCAGGTCCTAGCTGGAGATTCTTCAGGATTCTGGAAGGTGGGTTCTGGGACAAGGGAATGTCCACTTATGGAGGGACAATTGGATTAGAGAGAGAATCTATTTTCCATACTATCCAGTTCCATACTTCTATGTGAAGGGGGCATCTACTCACCCTAGGCTCATGGAAACCATTCTAAACAGGGACCAGTTACAGTATTTTAAGGAAATTATCCTCTTGGAGGAGGAGGATAGACTTTGTTTTACAGAGCTAAAGTCAGGGTGTTTCAATGGGAGATATTTTCACCTCTAATACACCAGGACAGTGTCTGGGATGAGCTTGGGGTGCATTTTTGGTGCAAAGAGATTCCAACTAAGTTTGGTTTTCTGGTTTGGCATGCCAGAAATTCTTCTCTCCCTACTGATGATAATGTCCAGAATAAGGGGGTTCAAATGGCCTTGAGATGTTTCTGTTGTGTCTCTCCTCATGTGGAGTCAGTTTCACATCTTTTTTTTTCGAGTGAATGGGATAATGAGCTCTGGTTCAGCATGGCTAGAGGGGGAGTCTCGGTTAGGATGTGAAATTATTTTCATGAGCTCCTCTCAGTCTGGTTCATAGGTACAGAGTCTGAACAGATGGAATCAAAGATTCGGTGCATCTCTTCTATGGCAGTTTTTTGGACTATTTGGGAAGCTAGGAACATGGCTCGTATAAAGAACTTCCCTTTGATTTTCCTGCTTCAGCTGAGAATGAGAAGTCTGGTCCATGATCTTGGATCCTTTTTAAAGAAAGTTCAGTACTCCCACTCCCTCTACAACTTCCTCAACAGGCCTGTTGTGCCTCCAAGATCTAATGGATCCTGGATCAGCTGGAAACCTCCGGAGAATGGACTTAAACTCAACATGGATGGGTCCCTTATACATGGAGTTATGCTTGGAGGAGGGCTGGTCTGAGATGGGAAAGGCTCTATTGTGCTGGCCTTCAGTAGCTACCACAGGATGGGATGTTCACTAGAAGAAGAGATTCATGCTCTGCTTACAGGGATAATGCTGTGTAGTAGATTTTTTCTGGATTGTGCTGAACTTGAATCTGATTCGGAGGTGCTGGTTCGGGTGATCACGGCTAAGGATGAGGTATCGTGGTCTTTGATTTATCTAATCCATAGATGCATCTTAATGATACCCAGAGGCTGTGTGGTTTGGCATGTCCAAAGGGAATCCAACTTTGCTGCAGATTCTCTTTCTAGAGGTGGTAGACCGGAGGAACCTTTGTTGATCTATTCACTTTTTGTCTCATTACCTCATGAATGTAAATTTTTTGTTAAAGGAGATGCCTTAGGTCTTCAGCACTTTAGACCACCGTGACTATTTGGTTTCATGTAAGGCGTTTTCCTTTGTTTTATAATAAAAAAAATCATTTTCAGTCAATTAAAATTCAATATTTTTCACTATTCATTAATGAATAAAACCTAAATGAAAAGGTTCAAAAAAATAACCCTAAGATAATTTTTATGTTATGATTTCAAAAATGAGGTTTATTTTGACATATAAAATTTATAAAATTTCCAAAAATTGGATTTAAAATTGGTTCTCCATTAAATGGCAATAAAACCATTTATATAAAAATATATGTTTTTATGCGTAAAATTTGGTTTGTTCTCATACTATGCCTATAAAATCAATTGGATGAATATAAAAAATATTTTATTAAATATATAACATATATATTTTATTAATATCATTTATTAATAGTAATTAACTTAATTTATTAAGATAAAACTCCTTTAGGAGAATAAAAATAAAAATATTTCCTTTATATTCAATTGGTTTATATTTTCAAATCTAATTAATTGGTAACCAATGAATTCATATTATATATTTTTAGACCATATATTTTCATAAGTTAGTTCATAATTTTTATAACCACTAATTTAATGTCTATTTTATATATTATTATACTAAATAATTGTATTTTAATAATATATTTTTGTTCAGTAAAACTCGATCTTATGTAAAACATAAGCCATTGAAGAAACTCATTTTTACATGCGATGCGCACTAACTCGGTATCATGTGTATTGAAAGCTATATAATATATTAAATTTACTTTAAATAGTAATTATATTATTAATATTAGGATATTATATTCACTTATTCACTTGGTGTTTCATATCATACACACTATCTAATACAATGTTCTTAATTTAAATTTTCAGGGAATTAAAAATTCCATCAAATACTACCAGATAAAATATGTAGGAATCCATGGGAACCATTAGGCCATCCACTAGAAATGATGGATGGTGAAAATTAAATAACTCTTAGTGCCTCAACACCTTGACTCATATGTGTACCACCAGATATTCTACTAGACTTTCATCATGATCCCTATTGTGCTCCATCATATCATGGAAAAAGAATATACCCATGTGAAAATAAAATGATGGGTGTAGTACACCAGCCTCCAATTATGTCCCCTATCATGGATCAAACAATAATGAAAGAATAATCCACCCATCGATAACGAAATTTCCTCTCCAAAAACTGTATCATTGAATGTGGTCACAGTCAATCATTCAGATGATCAGAGGCATAATCCCAATAGTAGGGAGTAAGATAAAGAATCCTCTTGTTGGGGAGAGGTACATTTTCAATTAAACCTTTTAGTAGGTGGCTACACTTGTCAGTAGATACATAAGTTAGGCCTTAGGGGTCCCAAAGAGATGTTTATTCCCACTCATTGACATCCTCACAAGGGAAATGGAATTATTGAGTCTATTGGCCTCTTTGAGGATGAGTTATAAACAAAAAAATGTAGAAATTATCTACTTAATCTAGAAGCTCAAGATTTATAAAATTCTCAATGCTGAACTTCCCACTGAGTAATGACTGACTCAGGAATATGTCCAAGGGTACCCTGCCCATCCCTTGATTGAATAACCAGTCCTTCTTGGCTAGTAACCTATGGTAAATGTGGGAGGTCCCGCATAACTAATCATATTAAAGGCTGGTGGATCTGGAAAATGACTAAGATAAGATCTTCCATTACTCACAGATCCTCTCCTGGTTGACTAGTGATACTTCCCACATCTAGACCATAATCCCTATATTGCTTGGGCTATCAGGATATTAGAATTGTAGATGTATTTTAATACATACCCCAATTATGTGATAATTGTACTCACCAATCAACTTGAGGTCTTAGAGATATAGAAAACCTCAATTATGCAAGAGAAGAATCCATATCTGGCATGGATGGATCAAATGTGTTTGAGCATAGACTTTGGTAACCAAGATTTGCCATGTTAAATGGTGTAGGTGATATGTTGCAATATAAATCCCACTTCACAAATCTGTTTATAACAATGATTGAGACTCCATAAAAGTGGAGTTCCACCAATCTATGATGTTTTTTCCAAACATTGGAAGGACCGAATTTTTTATCGTATAGTCAGTTAACCTTGAGGTCCATCACTCGGTGGGAAGATCTCCACTGTATGTTTCTCCACTAGCTCAACTTCAACTTGCTGAAGACCATTATATTAATCCTCTTCAAATTTAAGAAGTGGGATGATGAGAAATTTACTAACATTATTTAATGATTGAAGGGGCTCATATACTCTGTCGTTGTGAAGAATCAACATAAACAACTTTTTGGGATGTGCATGGGGAATTTTTGAGATGAGATAGTCACTACAATCATCACCCTGAGGTATCTAGGATGATTTAGATAATTAATTGAGAGAGGTTAGTGTTTGGTATAAGACTTGTAGAGAACCAAGTAGAGTTCAATACTATTACGTATTATGGATTCAGTGCGTAAGCCTATGAATCTAGTGATAACTAATGTTTTTTAAACTAAATCCCATCAAATAGTTCACCATCAAGAACCTCCATAAGATATGACTCAAAAAACACAACCCTTCTAAGAAAATGATGCTCCATCCTCTCATCATGTCTAGTAACCCAAAGTTCCATTTATAATGTGAAGGAACCAAGTATACTCCTTCAAGGATGAGTTGGACATAGGTTTCATTATTTGGTTCACAAAAAGAACCTCCTAATTTTTCTAGAATCCAGGAGACCCCAAGAGACTGGTATGATGCACTTCCCTGAATACTTCCTATTTCATATGGTACTTGGTCTCAAAATAAAATATTTTTTCATTTTCAAATACTAGATTTAGGACCAAGTAGACCATAGTCAATTTGAGATGGGTGAAATTTCAATATAGGGGAAATGTGTCTCTGCCATCCTTAATGGAGACAACGAAGACTCTAGAGAATGATAGTAGACTCCCAAACATGGTTCATAGAAGTTGGATGACTAACTAGATCATATGTTGTTCACTCAAAATGAAAGAATTATCCTTGTTCAGTTGAATAAACTCGTGCCTCTTGCGATCTCTGCGTCTCCTCCAGTTACCCCATTAATGTTATAATCTTCCAATTTTTTCAAAAATCCCCACATACAATGCTGATATAATTGGGATCCTCAACCAATACTAAAACTAGTATCCTCTCATAGTAATTTTATGAACCCAAAATCAGGGAAATTCCCTAGTTTTACTCCAATTTAACAAAGTTTTATGGTGTAAGTGGTCGCTTTGTATAATAGCTTGGGTTATCAAATCCTTAAAGACCTAAGAAGAAATATAAAAAAACATATATTCAATGGTGGTGATTTGGGTATGAAGTGGATAAATTGGGTTCGAATTGATTGGATAATAAATGAGCTTTGGATACTTAAGTGAATTCAATTTTAAAATACTGAGTTTATCCTTGGTTATCTCTTAGAGTGGATTGGATGAATTTATTTTTTAAATTATTTCAATGTCTTAAATTTGAGCATTTCCTTTAACGATATATGAACTTACAAAATAATTCACATTATTTTGAGTCTTCACTATCCTATGGATGATCGCCTATACACTTAGAGGATCATATTCATGAGTACTTCAAGGTAGAGGATCTTTTTACAACTCAGGATGTGTAGCCTCAAAATTAGTGAGATCAATGGAGAAGGCACATCATTGATTGAAAATGTCAATAAAATAATTGATTGCGAATAATTAAAATGAGAAATTACTTCCAATCCATACCCTAGATACTAACATGGATCAACACACTAGAGGTTTATCACTCCATTTATGATTTTATATCAATGGAAGCAGGTAGTAGACTCATAAGGGTGGAATTGAAGAAGAAAAAAATGAAATAATGATCATTGAATTGTTGTGTGATGGAATTACCAAGTGTTGGTGTGAATAAGTTCACACCATGATTAAATGTTATCAATGTGATAACGAAAATAAAAAAAAATCTAATTATAATAATAAATTTTATTAAGAAATGCATCGGAATAAAAAACATACATGAGAGAAATTGACGATGTGATTACAAAATGTATGTGTGAAATAATAATTGAAAGAAAAAAACATGGATCAAAATAAATTCACCCATAGATCCTTATATAGTCCTATTAGGAGACTTATGTTAATCCAACAATAATAAATTCCTTCCACATTAATGATAAGAATCAAAGGGAGGGTGAGAAATCAATTAAAATTGGACTTTTCTATTGTTGACTAGAAAATTCATCCAGATTCATCCCCCTTTTTGGAGTTTGAGTATTTCATTGAATATTTCCACATAAGGGATGGTTTTAGAATATAAATATATTTTTATAGGTTTCCTATAATAGATTTCAAAATTTCAGGCCAATTAGATCATCCATTCAGATTTTATGCTGGAAATGGTGGGCTGATTGTATGGGACTTCAAATATAGCCCACAAATTAAATGTCTATTGGGCTCCAGGGAACTCCTTGAAAAATTTAGAATTATCTCTAGACATAGTTGAATTAAATGATACCCATAATTTTATATTTATATTGTATAAATTTTAGCTTTATTGGGATTGAATTATGGGATCCACTTTTATTTCGTGGGACCAAGGCCCATTATGATTTGTCCAGAAATTTCTACGTTCATGGAAAACAATCTTCATCTTCCCAGGAGATCATCGATCGATCCAAAAAGATAAAATGTTCCAATAAAAGTGATAAATCATTTCAAAAAAAATTCTAATTTAAATAATCAAAATAATGAATTCCACCAAAAGATGATTTATATGGCCAAAATTTTCACTTTTAACATGAATTGCACATGTGATAAGAAATGATGTTCAATTTATAAAATGAACTAAAACTGATGTTTATGAACTTTGAAACACTTGAATATTAAAATATAATAAATGAATATTATCCTCTTTGAGTGTATAATCATACCCACAACTTGTGTTTTTCTAGTCCCGAGAAAAAATATCTCAAAAAATATTAAATTTAATTCCCTTTTTCAAAAATATTTAACAAAAATTGCTCACCAAAATACATCATGTCGAACAATTATGAATCCAACCAAAATAATTTCCCATAAGCTAGTATCACAAGAATATACCATTCTAAATCCCATTCCTTGGTTCAAATTCATTGCCACATTTTATCCAATTTCAATTAAGTATTAGGATATGTTGTGTGTCTTCAAAAACATGGGGCCCATTTTATTGTTCAAGGGGAAAGAAAAGGAAGATCTTTGTGGGAATAAAATTAAACCTTAATATTTTTATCAAATTTTATCTTTTTTCCTTTTTATTTTTTTTCTTTTTATATTTGGTTTTTAACCAAAATAGAGATGAAAAAATTAAATTTGGGAAAGAGAACTACGGATTCTCGATCCCCAAGTGTTGGATACCACACATATTGTCAATTCTAGGCTCTAAAATAGAGATATAGAGTCTATATCTGGGAATGAAAACTATTGAGTCATGATCCCCAAGTGATGAAAGCCACACATTTGGACAAAACATTATTTTATGTGGTCAATATTTAAAATTTTTTGGATACTCAAATTAAATTAAAAGTTACCTAAAACTCTATGCTATGTTGAAAGGGACCCGGGAACGCAAACCTACACCCAAAATCCGATGGACGTGCATTGTGTCATTTTAATTAAGAGGATGAAAATGTTGGCATATAAAAGTCAAAACGGACAACCAAACTTTCCAAAAACTATGATCATGAACTTAAACATCCATTAAAATAATAACTAATACAATAAAAATTATTTTACATTAATTTTTCATAATTCCCAATGTACAATAACATATAAATGGATAGTGAATTGATTATTTTTTATTGAATTGATTTTTTATCTAAAAATCACATTTTTTTAAATCAAATATTTTCAATCCCCCCAAATTTGAATGAAACTACCCTTTGTGTTGAAAGAGAAGATAATGGAGAGTTATTAATTGGGAAAGAATAAGGGGAGAATGAAAATTTTAAATTTAATAATGGAACAAATTCACCTGGTTTGATGTTGATGACCATTCAATAAGAAATTGCCAATTTGGATTAATGACACATGTATACTCCTTGGGGGAGATTGAAGGTTTGGTTTGAACTATATAAGGAATTGGTTTTATTTGAAAAGTCCAAAATTATTCAACTATTAAATTTCACACACAAGAAACATTAGATCACATTGAAAACCCTAAGGGGGTTCAAAAAAAACACACAAAATAAAAAATGCAGAAGTCTGGATGCCTCCCATAAAGTGCTTATTTTTAAGTTGTTTTCTTGACATAGACCTCCCAAAATCATTCAAAACTAACTGTAAACATTTTAAGGACCCATTTTTTCTCCATTTATACTTTATTGAGATTGATTCTTCATTTTGAATTTGTGTCCTGTACAATCCTTTGTTATACAATGAATGGGGAAATCTAAGGAATATAATAAATGGTTGATATTTTTTCTTCTTTAGTCCTTTCTAATACATCAATGATCATTCATACTTTTTTTGGTTTCAAGAGAAACATTCATTCCAACTAAAAGGTCATGGTTATACACTATAAATGGATACTTGAGTGGGGACTGAAGGATAATAATTTTGAGTTTGGATTGATTGAAATTTCCTAGACAAGACTATAAATTTGAATAAAAATTAGTTTATTCTCAAAAAAATTACAAATAATTTGTTCCGTTTAAGAATATAATTCATCCCTAAAATTGTAAATTTGATTGTGTAAGTAGTCTCTTTGTAGAATATCTTGGATTATCAAATCCTCATAGACCTAAAAAGAAACCTAATGAAACATGCATTTGCTGGTAGTGATTTAGATATAAAGTGGACAACATGGGTTCTAATGATTGGATAATAAATGATTTTAAGATACATAAGTGAATTCAATTTAAAAATAAAGAGTTGAGCCTTGGTTATCTCTTAGGGTGGATTGAAAGAATTTCTTTTTTAAATTAGTTAAATGTATTAAATTCAAGCATTTCCTTCAATGAAATATGAACATCCCAAATCATTCATGGAATTTTGAGTCTTCACTATCCTAAGGATAATCACATATACACATAGAGGATCATATTTATGAGCACTCCATGGTAGATGATATTTTTAGCACTCAGGATGTATATCCATAAAATTAGTGAGATCAATAGAGAAGGTACATCATTGACTGAAAATATCAATAAAAGAATTGATTAATAATTATTAAAATAAGAAATAAAATCCAATACACACCCTCGATAATCCCTTTATAAACCCACTAGAGGTTTATACCTTCATTGATGTTATTTTATCAATGGAATTGGGTAATAGACTCATGAGGATGGAATTGAAGAAGAAGAAAATGAAATAACGGTCACTCCACCGTTGTCTGATGAAATTCACAAGTGTTGGTGTGAATAAGTTCACACATTAATTCCATGTTATAAATGTGATATTTTAAGTAATAAAATAATATAATAATAATAATAACTTTTATTATTAAATGAACATGAATGAAAAACATACATGAGAGAAATTGACAGTGCGATTAAAAAATAAAAGCAAGAAATTACAATTGTAAGAAAAAACATGGATCCAAATCCCTTCACAAATATATTATTATATAGGAATACGAGGAGTCTTAGTTTTACCTCCCAACAAAAAATTCCTTCCCCATTAATTAGTAGAGCCAAAAGGAGGGTGAGAATTCAAATGAAATTGGAATTTTCTAATGTTGACTAGAAAATTCAAACAGATTCATCCCCATTTTTAGAGTTTGAATATGTCATTAAATATGTCCAATTATGGGATGGTCATAGAAGATAAATTTATTCATACATGTTTCCTATAATATCTTAAAAATATCAAGACAACTGTATCATCCATTCAGATGTTATGCTCGAAATGGTGGGATGGTTTTATGGGCCTTCAAATCTGGCCCACAAATTAAATGTCAACTTGGGCTCCATGGATCTGTTTGAAAACTTCAAGATTAAATCTGATATAGCTAAATGAAATTATTCCCATAATTTTATTTTTATAAAGTAAATATTTGAGATTCATTGTTCTGGAATTTTGGGCTCTAATTTTATTTGATGGGCCCAAGGCCCATTATGATTTGTCCAGAAATTTCTGCATTGATGGAAAAAAATATTCATCTTCCCTTGTGATATATCCATTGATACTAAAAGAAAAAATGATAATATAAAAGTGATAAATCATATCCCAAATTTCAAATTCAAATAACTAAAATAATTAATTGCACCAAAAAATATTGATTGGGACCAAATTTTCACTTAAAACATGAATTTCACATGTGATGAGAAATGAAGTTCAATTTATAAAATGCACTGAAACAGATGTTTATGGACTTTGAAACAATTGAATATTAAAATATAATCAATGAATATTATCCTCTTTCAGTAGATAATTAGGACCCAACATTTTTATGGTCTCAGAATACTTTATGTGTAAAGAGTAAGAGCATGCCTTGGTAAATTCCAATAGGCTAGTGGATCATTGCGCAAAACCTACCAACCAAGTATGTCACTCAAACCCATTAAAAACTTCAGGGTGACACCATCGATGGAATGAATCATGCAACCAATCATGATACAAAGAAAAATCAAACATAAAATATGGTTCATGTTGTGGGCACCCGATAAAATGCATCACTTAATCCTCGAAAAGATCAGTCCCCATGGGTTGCATCGTCAAGAACACCCTCACATCCTACAAGGTTGGTTGATCATAAATATTAGTCACAAAAACCCATAAATTAGATTTATTTGGAACATTACCAATAATAAACACCTATTACATAGCTTGAGACATATACCCAACAAAACAAATAAACAAGAACTATTCAGGCCCTGAAATCTGAGCCTACTGCACCCATTACACTTCCTGTTAAAGAGCGAGCCTTAGGGAAAAATGTGCCCCTTTCTTGGATGTATGATATGATAAATAACCTCTCTATAATTCCATCATGACTCTCAATTATTGTTACTTTTCTCTTATTAAATATATTATACATGGATCCAATCGATGCCCTGAAGATCTCTCTCTAGTTCAAGACTAAAGTAATTGTCGGTGGGGCATAACATATAGAGGAAGTTGAGTAGGAAATGTTGAGCATAAAAATGATGGTCCAACAATTTCATTTGATTTATAATTTATATTTATTCAAACAATAAACATAATTTTTTTTAATAATGAGGTTACTTGAACTGAATTCTATGATTATATTTTATGGAATATTCATTCTATTTTATTTGAAATTATGGAAGTAATCCAGCTAAGGTTTTTATTTTTTTAAGTATTATAGAAGTTTTACAGAAGTGTAAAATCATTATTCATAACCCTAAATTTAAGGTAAAAATTAGTTTTTTCAAACTAAATTTTGTTAATGAACACAACTTGTCCCTCCTTATGTTTGGAATAAATGTTAGGATTGGGTGGCAAGTTTTTTTGAAGAACCCTTTGTTTGATTATCTAATGTATGATTAGTTAACCCAACATTTGGAATCAATAGTATGTATTGTGCCATAATTTTTATAATTCTATGTGAAGAGAAATCCATATGTTGAATCAGTTTTCTATTAAATTTTAATTCTATATATTTTTTGATAATTCAGGAGAAGTTTCGCTAGAGTAAATATATCATTAAAATCTATTAAAAGACTGACTTAGTGGATCATCAATGAAAGTATTAAAATGTTTATATTGCTAGAGTAAGCTTCTATTTTAGTGGTTATTTAAATTTAAATTTTAAACACTATGAACATTTTAAAGATCACAATTCTTCGAATGAAATTTATAGATATTATTTACCAAAATAAAATCAGATTTCTTATATATTCTAAAAGAAGTTTTCTCATTCATTAATATAGATACAAAGCTAAGAGTAAAATATTTTTGAACAACTCCCATTTTCTCTGATGTTTCAAAAGAAAAATCATTTCATATATCATCAGGATAGTCTAAGAGTATTTCTACTAATACTGATGTATCTATCTATGGTTAATATTCTACTGTTCATTGAATCTTTTTTAGAACTACACTATCGAGACATAAATATTTAAATTTGCTTCTATATATATGTAATGCTGCTAAGAAGTTAATTATTTTCTGATATGATTTCCAATTATTTTTATAAGTCAAACTAGAGTTTATTCAAGTGTAATATGATGTGAAGTCTATGTAACATCTCTTTAAATATATCTTTATATGTCAGTTGTGGAGGTAACAACGAGCTAAAACCGTTTTCAACATTTAAAATTATCTCTTATGTTGGAGTTTTAGCTTGTTGGAATAATCTATTTTTACGTGGTTACTTTTAAAAGAAGCATAATTCCCTTTAAAACTCTTTTTGGAAGGTATCAACTTCCTATACATAGTTATAAAGGTCCAAGGTAAAAAGATCTTCTTAGTGAAAATCACTAAGCTTGTGGAGAGAGCGTTGGTGGTGTGGGCTAGGCAATCTTTGTACCCTGAACCACTATAAGAATTAATGTGTTTTTTTCATTATTATTCAACTAATTAATTTACATGAATAGAAGATAATTTCATGTCTTTATAAATCACTAAGGGGAGTAATTTAAATCATCCTTGTGTTTTTCAAAGGACACAATTATCCCCCTCTTGTTTCAACATATTTTTTCCAACCAACAGTTGGTACCAAAGGAGTTCTCTTTAATGAATCATTTTAATCTCTTACAAGATTGATTTTAATATATTTATATATGAATAAAGGATCTTAATAGATGAACTCAAAGAGATAATTTTAATGATTAGGCTACTATATTTCAATGAAAAAACTATGGATGTTGGAAAGTCTGTATGACTATTCTGTTGAAGAACCTGGGCTTAAAAGTTCATTTGAAATTTGTTAAGACTTATTAAATCCCTAAAGAAGAACTAGAAAATAGGTATGATATTAAGGAAGATTAATATTGTAATATCCCATGATATGACACTCAATCATGTGGCTGAAATAGGTAGGTTACGAGACCTCAGGTGTGCCTCCTCATATGTCAGAGGCTTCCAACTAGCAATGGGGTTGATATGTATAGTGGGGAGACTCTACCACTAGTTATAGAGTAATTACATAGCGTAATAATCATATAAAAATAATATATAAATATCATAGTGCAAGAAATAATTGAAACAATACAATACAACAGAAAACCAAACAATAAAAGCCAACTTAAAAACCTAATAAATAATAGAGTAATGTAATGTCGTGAGAGAATGTAACTAAATTTCATGTTGTAAGTAATTAAAATAAAATACTCGTATACTCAAAAGACCCTAGTGTCGAACCCCATGTTGGTCTCATCTCTAAACTCTGGCGCATCCTGTATGAAACAATAAATATTAAGGTTTCATTCCCTTATTGCATCCATATAATATGCTCAGGTCCCAAACAACAGCCTGAGTATGGTGTGAGTATAACTCGGTAGGTCAATACCATCACATTTAAATATATCCAAGATAATAATAAGTGAATGGAATAATGCAATAAGTATGTGTATTTATTAATAAACAATTAAATTAATAACATGTTTACCTACTTCGGAACCATGCTGAAATACCTCTGTGCATGTCTCATGACCATTCCAACCATAACCATATAATTGTGAGAAATCGTAACCTACCTCAATGTCTTATTGGGATGTTTCTGATCATTAATCATAACCATTCAAACTACAACCATATATCTGTGGTACATATCACACAAAACTGGGTCAAACCCACTATATAAGAATTTCCGCATATAAATTAGGGTCGATCTTGATGTAGAAACATTTCATCTTGCTTCAAGTCTATGCTCGATATATAATCATTTCAGCATGTGTTGGGGAAAGTCCTGGTATATAAGCATTTCTTCTTGTGTCACTATGCCAACCCTCTATATAAACATTTCAGCATGTTTGATTGGGCATAACTCACTATATAATCATTTCAGCATGTCTCCTAGAATAGCTAGGTATATAAGCATTTTCGCATGTAAATTGGTCCAACAAACTATATAAACATTTCAACAGTGAAACTTTTCCAACTCCCCCTATAATAATTATATCATGGAAAGCACAAAATACATCATAGCAATGAGAATATCAAAATATCACTCCACAAGTCTCAATGGTTAATTATGAAAATTACCATTTATCATTCAATTACACAGTTTTCTTATCATATAGTCATAAATCATTAACATTCTAGTCATTTCAATAATCAAGCCACGACAAGGTAAATCTATATCAAGAAATAACCAAAATCCTATGTCATCCAAAGCACACATTAAGACATTAATCAATTCATTTATAATAAAGGGTTCTGTCACATGAATGGTAGCCACAAGACATTTAAATAACCAATTGGATCTAAAGGGATACCAAGGAATAACTTGACTCATCATTTAATTAATTCAGGTGCACACTATATTGGCCTGCTTAAAATATTGAACATATTTTCAATTAAATAGACCACAAGGTTATGTTTTAGACCCTTAACTTTAACTAACGATCAATGAATTCTTCTAGTAGGGATCTCCAATAAGAACGAAGGTGCTGATGATCACAATAAGGTCCCTAGATCAAAACTGATCAAGATCAAAACCAACAATGACCATGTTAAATAGATTACAATGAAATGGTCGAAGAACCAAAGTATTGAATGGAAAAATTAAATAGAATGACTTTGTATGGATTTATTTTTCTTAAACGGTGCATCAGGAAGGGTTGATGATGCTCTAAAATTTCAAGGAAGATTCCCTAGGTTGAGAGAGTCAAAGATGCACTGAAGGAGTGAGGAAATATCAATTGCACGACAAACATAAAATCCATTCTCATGATAAATAAACTGCATATAATCCCTTAAAATGTTGTGTATTTTTTTAAAGAGGCTTATTAAAAAACCCACTACAACAGATTAATTTTTAACCCTATTTGACTTTTACATGGATTGTATGGTTTACACAACATATAAACTATTTATTCCATGTACTGGTTGACAATATATCTAGTAGAAGTTACACATCATGTGATATTTATATGAAATATAATTTCCCAATAGATAATTTTGAGTGTGAATTCTATATAATGGCTTGGACCACCCTTGAAGCCTTTTAAATAATGGAAAAAACCTTGTAAACTAATTTAGCACATTTATACCCAGAATCCATTAATTGAAAAAAAATATCCCCAAACATTAGATCATTTTATCCAACAAAGTACCTCCCTCTCCAAATCATAATCGACCACCGAGACTTAAACGAAAAACTAAAAGAGGGGCATACCTAGAAAAATGCAAGATCTTATAACCTACCCACCGTATAACAGATCATCACAGAGTTGCTCCAAGAAAATCTATGGGTTCTTATCAAACAAGTCTATCCACTGTGATTTAATATCATACTCCCTCTTTCAGGTCTCCTCCTGAACTCGCTCATGCTTCCATTTCACTCCAACTAATGGAATCTACTTACTCGGAAGATACTTCTCACTATGGTCCACAATCCACATGAGATGCTCCAGAAAGGATGAATTAGAACTAAGCATGAATTTTTCAATGTCTATAACATGATAAGGGTTTGTATAATATATATAAATATAAATCACCTAAAAACATCTTGCATGGAACTATAGTGTGGTGGAAGGGCTAATTGGTACACTATTGGGCTGACCCTATCCACTATCTAAAACGATTTGACAAACCTGGGTGATAACTTTCCCTTCTTTGTGATACAATGTTTCCCTAACCTAGGAGACACCCGAAGGAAAACATGATGACCAACCTCAAACTCCATAGGTTGTATTTTATGGTCATCATAAGATTTTTTTTATACTCGAATCGGTTAACAACTACCTCCTGATCAACTGAACCTTCACAGATGTCTCCTGCACAATCCTAGGGCCAATAAGAACTGACTCCCCAACCTCCAACTGACAAAGAGATGATTGGAATTTCCTACCATACAAATCCTCTAAAGGTTTTATTTTGATTGATAACTATAAGCTTTTGTTATATGAAAACTCAATGAGTTCCATATTCTGCTCCCATGAAATAATGAAATCCAAAACACAAGATTGCAACATATCATCTAGAACCTGAATACTTTTCTCATATTGACCATCAATATGAGGATAATAGGTTGTGATAAAATGAACCTATGATCCCATAGCCTTCTGAAGACCATTCCAGAACCACAATGTGAAATGAGGATCTCTCTCTAAAATTATACTCCTCAGAACACTGTGTAGTCGAACCACTTTGCGCACGTAAGGACTACCCAAATCATCAATGGTGATGGTCTCCCAAATTGAAAAAACGTGGGATACCTCCACAAGTCATTCAAAAACCACCCATACAACATCATTATTAGGGATTTTATTGGGTAAGCCTTTCATAAAATACATAGTTACATCGTCCCATTTTCTCTCAGGAATGGGTATTGGATGCAAAATCCCAACTGGCCTCTAATGCTCAAATTTCACCTATGAAAAGTGAAGTATTTAGACACAATTATCACTACCTACTTCTTCATTAGTCACCACCAATAATCTCTATGGATATCATGATACATATCTATCAAGAAAAATGTACCGCCCATCTAGAAACATGAAACTTTCCCATCATCTCCTCATGCAAGCCGGTGGAAACCCATACTCATCCACACAAAAAGACAATTTATGCTACCAAGAGAGCGTCCTGATGGTGTCTCCCTTCCATATAATATATCTCTCAAAACTAATCCATTGGGATCAGATAACTACACTATATTGATTTAGTCCAAATGAATGAGCATTATAGATGTTGAAGTCAGAACAACTCATTCCTGAGACCCCTAAACATCTAAATTCATGTTTCAAAGAGTTCCATTACCCACCACACACCGAAAGATTCATGTACTGCCTCTATCTACATATTATAACTTAATTCATTGAAAATTATGTTTCCCTTTCCTAGTGTATAAGACAACTCAGAGTTGAAAGACTGTAGATACTCAACTCACCTCATCTACCGAAGGTTCAAGTCTTAATGAGAAAATATGTACTTGAGGATCTTGCGGTCTATGTAGACCACAAACCCCTCACCCATGAGACAATTCCTCCAAAATATTAGGGCATGTACCAATATTTCCGCCTCCAAATTCTTAGTAGGATATTTCCTATTAGTTGATCTCAACAGTCTGGAGCCATAAGCAACCACTCAGTCCCCCTGTATCATAACTGCTCCAAGTCCAACTACAGATGTGTCACAGTACACAGTATCTTATTTAACTAGAAGAGGTAAATCAAGGATAGGTCCTAAGGTCAACCTTCCTTTGAACTTATAAAAATCACTCTCCCAAGCATCATACCAAACAAACATCACTTCCTTCTTGTCCAACCTAGACATCAGTGCTGATAGATGGGAGAAGTCCTGTATAAAGCGCTAATAATAACCAGCTAAAACTAGATAGTTTTGAGTTTTTAAATACATTCCTGGGATACTCCCATGATACCAAAAATTCAGATTTATCTGGGTCCAATGAAACTCTTACCTTTGAGATTACATGGACCAAGAAATGCACATTGCCAATCAAAAAATCACATTTTGTTAGCTTGAAATAATGTTTATTCACTCTCAATATACATAGGATGATGTAATGATATTGGGATGATCATATCTTGAGTTGAATAACATTAATATATCATCAACAAAAAACACCCAAAACTGGTCCAAAAAGTTTGAAAGATCCCATTCATCAAGGCCATGAATAATTTTGGTGTATTAATCAAACTAGACGACATTAATGTGAACTCATACAAGTCATACCTTCTCTTAAAAGTGGCCTGAGGTATGTATGATGGTATCACCCCCAATTGATGGTATCCTGATATCAAATCGATCTTAACACCACTCAGCTGGTCGAAAGGATCATTAATGTGTGAAAGAGGATACCAGTTCTTGATCGTTATCTGGTTCAATCTATGACAATCCAAAAATAATCTCAAAGTCCCATCAACCATCTTGGTAATGAGAACTAGAGAATGCCAAGGATATGTACTAAGCCATATGAAACCTCTTGCTTCTAGATATTCCAACTGAACTTTCAACCCTCGATGCTCTGTTGGTTCCATTATATAAGGATGAATAGAAACTGGCTATTCTCTCAGGACTAACTCGATCATAAAATCAGTCACATGATTGAGCAATAATCCACACAACTCATCAAAAAAATCATCCTAAAAATAGTCTACCAGTGGAGGAAAATAACACTACTACATTCCACAATTATATACAGAAATAATGACTATTTGAGTTGTGATACAATTCAATCGACATTGAATTGGTCCTATACAACCAATCTAGATATCCCACTCACATCAGCGAGAATAGATGCCTCCTTCTTGATATAGTAAGGTAAATCTCTATCGGTAATAGTTGATATGATATTGGAATATAATTAACTAATCCCTACCAAGAATAAAATAGAAACCTATCATCTACAACAAAAATGGTTCCCAAAAGAAACAATACTCATCCATCTCTAGAGAACATATCTTGCGACATTTGATATTATCTGACTGCACTCCCAATGGTGCATCGTTGGTCAGAACACCATACAATATTTCCACATCCAAACCATATTGTTTACATAGAGAGTAGATAAAAAGAAATTCATTTCTTACATATCAAACAAAACACAAGAAAGGGTAGATGATATAAGAATTGTTCCTTTGATGGTAGATGGTCATTCCTATATCCACAATAGCTATATTTTTCTATATAACATGCATCTAACCATCCCCTCTGACCTGGGATCCCACTAACTCCCCAAAGTTATTTCCTTTGTCTAGTATTTCTATTCTTGCAATGGGGTACTGAATTCCCTACCATGACCGAAACATAATCTAGAACTCCAGCTACCTGTCTGTTGAGGAGTAGTTGAGTCCTTCCTAGAATTTAGTACCTATATTGATCCCCTTCCACTGATCTACTACTAAATTCCCCTAAAAAACCTATATAGGTGGCCTAATATTCTGTAAGTAGGACACTCCAAAGTGGGGTAGAGACACTGAGGTCACTCTTCCCCCATATTTCCACACTGATACAACTTCAATAGAACATGATTATGAGATGGATAACCACTTACATGATTGCTATGATTTATATTTCCTTGGTGAAAAATATCATTGCAACACTTCTTTCCACTAAGAGAAGTGTTCAAAAATTTACCTGCTGAAACAGACTGGCCAATTCTTGGGTCCTCTCTGAGATCCCCTTCCGTGATGAGTTCCTGATTCATCACATTCTCAAAAATACTCAGATGGAACACATTCTTCTTTAAACTGATCTCATAGTGAATACCATCATGAAAACATCTCACCCATCATCATCATCATCATGTGAATTTTTATTAAAAGAAAATAGGGAAAAAGAACACAAAGAAACACAAAGCATCCCCCTGACCTCCTACCCCCAAAGCCAGGAGCTATGGAGGTCTGAAATTGTAAAGACCAAGGGAATCCCCTCTTATCAAGTTGACCACCTCAGGCTTCAAGCTAGAAAAATTATGAAATAATACCTCCTCTGGGCCCAAAATGACCTGAGATGCAAGGTGGTCAGCAACCTTGTTTCCCTCCCACCATGTGTGAACCACTTTGATGTTGTTGCCTTGTAAACGCCGAATATTCCTGATGACATAGGTGATCAACCAGGGAGAGACGCCATAATCAATGGGGGACTTTTGCACCAGTGATGATTCATTTTCTGCTTCCATGATGATCATATTTCTCTGGCCACATAAGATGAGCCCGTAAAAATGAGCCAGGGCCTCAGCTTGTAAGGACGAGCCATGACCCAGATTGACCATAAAGCCCAAGTACACTGACCCATTGTTGTTGCGCACAACCCCCCCCCCCCTCCTCGCATTATACGCTGAGCACACGAGCCATCAGTGTTAAGTTTTAACCCTCTAGCTAGAGGGTTCCAATGAACCCAGTAGCCCCTATTCTCGCAGATCATGGGCACCTCCAAGGACCTTTCTTGAAACTGTATGAGAGACGGTGCCTCCCTCCAGTTGCAAACCACCCTAGCCAAGTCAGTTAAGAGATTTTTTATCCAGAAAATACCTGCTCGAGGTGACGTGCTGATACCCTCTTGTCTCACCTTATTCCTCACCATCCAAAGGCACCAGCATCCCGCATAAAACACCATAATACACGCAAAACTTTTTCGACCACTGTTTCCAGAACTGTGGTACCAACCATCCAGAATGGAGAGACCATCCATGCTGGGATTTAAGATCGCAGTGGAGCCCCCAAAACAGGTCCAAATGTCGCGTGCTCATTCTCTTTAAAAAACCAGGTGATCCACGCTTTCCTCGTTGTGAGTTTTGTAGTATACACATCTTGAGGCCATGCTAACCCCGCACCTCTTAACGTTCTCATCAGTCGAGATAGCTTTGTTCCGATTTCTCTAGGTGATAAAATTGAATTTGGTAGGAACATCTTTAACCCACAGAACCTCATCCCAAGTGTCCGCATTTTCATGTATCTACGCTCTGGAATCCCGCAGAAAGTCCTTTGTCATGAAGGACCCCGAGGAGAATGGGGTGAAGTCACAAATGTCTGGGTCGGAAGTCAGTTCAATGAGGTAGAAAAACTATTACGGCTCCCTTTTCAGAACCACCGTGATAAAGGATGGGAAGGACCTCGCCTCCTTGAAGGTGGTGTTGGTTATAGGACACCCGGGAAAACTGATGATGTTGCCACACTATTTTTGGTTCCATAAGGATAATTCTCCTCTTCAAATGAGCCAACAAGAGTGTGGATAGAGGATGGATAGAAGAGGACCAATCACCGAGAAATGGATAATGCATGGCCCTCCGCTGGAGCCAGGTTACCCGAGGAATAGCTGTGGATGATCTTCCCCCATAAACGTCATTGTTCCGGGGCACCCCATTCTAATTTGTCATGCAGGAAGCTAACAGTGTTTTCTAGGCTACGAATATTAATACCTCTTTCACGAACTGGCCTTGCCATCTTGCTCCAAGAGGTCCATTGTTTCTTGCTTACAGAGAGGGGGTCCCAGATGAATCTATCGAGGATTCTATCAATGTTTTTAATGACTCCTTTCGGGTCATTGATAGCTGAAAAAATATGCACCGGAGTTTCCAGGAGTACACTATTAACCAGCACCATCCGTCCCCAAAATGATAGGTACCTATTATTCCAGTTCAGAACCCGGTCGATAATCTTGGTGAGGAGGTGATCGAAGTCACTGATTCGAATTCTGTTTGATAAAATGGGGGCTCCTTGGTATTCCATGGGGAGAGTTCTTCTATGCATGTCAATTTTGAGGCTCATTGAAGAGGCGTGTGTGGAGGTGCACCCATTCAAAATGTATAAGTTGCTCTTGTTGTTGTTGATGACTTACCCACTCCATTGTCTATACTCCTCCAACACCTTTTTCAGGCCATAAAAAGATCTACTTGAGGAATTTGTAAATATAATGGTATCGTCTGCGAACATGAGATGAGACACTGTAGGGAGGTTCTATTTTCAACGATACGGTAGAATTACACCAGTAGTGAATGAGATGACTAAGAACATCCTGGAAAAAAATTAACAGACTTGGAGAAATCGGATCCCCCTACTGTAACTCGCGACCAACCTTGAAGAAGCTGTATGATTTCCCCATGAAAGTAAGAGAAAACCAGTATGAGATAACGTAGTGGAGGATGATATCAATATTCCCGAGAGAAAAGCCCATACCTGCAAGCACCTTGTTAATGAAGCTCCAATCCACCTGATCAGAGTCCTTGTTCATGTTGAGTTTGATAACTATATTAGACCCACGAGCTTTGAAGTTTAGATCACAAATCATTTCTTTAGAGGGGGCTATAGCTTCTTGAATTTAGCGTCCCTTGTCAAAACTGTGTTATCCCAATGACACCCACCGAGGTATGTGAATGGCCAACCTAGAGTTAATAATGGTATCCATGATTTTATAGGGTATGTTGCACATGCTTATCGGTCTGTAATGCATGATAAAATATGGGTTCTTGGATTTAGGAAGAAGCACCATTATAATGGCACTGGTGACCCAAGGTAAGATCCCTACTCAGAAGATATCTTGCACTTCTACCACTATGTCCTTCAAAATGTCCCCTGAAGATCTGTAGAAAGAACTAGGAAACCCATCTAGACCCGCAACTCCCAGGGCTCAAATGCATCATGGCATTCTGAATCTCTTTCTCACCCGATATATCACTGAGGCATTCATTGTCCCTAGCCAAGACTAGAGAGGGAATAATGGTGAACAGGTATGTTTCCTCTGCAGGGTGCCCCTTTGGCATGCGTTCGTTGGGGCCAACAAGAAGATCTTTGAAAAGGGCACTGGCCAGGCCCCCCCACCACGTTCCTGTCATCTGTGCATCTATGCAGGAGACTTCCCCCAATATAATATTTGGTTTGATCAAGCGCCTCCTCTCCTTGATACAATCTTGAAAATATGTGGTGTTCTTATCTCCCTCTTTAAGCCATTTGATCCTTGCCTCTTCCCTAGCCAGTCGTTCTTGTTTCAAGAGCATGTTCACAAGAATGTCTTTTTTCCCCAAGAGCTCATCAAAAATTTGTTCGTTCCATATGTCTTCCAGGCTCCTCTCAAGGTCTTCAACTGCCTTATGGATGATCTCTAACTCATCCTCAAGTGGAATAAGATCTTTTGACCCAACATGGAGACTCAATTTTAATCTGTTCAGCTTATTATGAAATGCTATCCATGTGTGCCCCTGGATCGACAAATTCTAGGAGTCCCAAACCAGGTCCTGGAATTCCGGTTTACTTGTCCAAAACTAGCTGAAGTAGAAGCGGTTGTGCCGGGCTTTCATAGAATCTAGAGAGATCAGAAGGGGGGAGTGATTTGAAATACCACGAACCAAATGAGTAACCTTTGAGCTGGAGAAGGTAGAGATGACCTGCATGTTTCCCAGGCACCTATCCAGCTGGCTTCACGTGCGATGATTCCCCCTTTCGTTATTACACTAGATAAATTGGTCATCCACATAGAAAAGGTCCGATATACCCTTCCCTGCCATGAAAAGATTGAAGTCGAGGCTGACCTTCCTGGGAAACAGGCCCCTGCCCTTGTGTTCCTTCAGATCTGCAACAACGTTAAAATCGCCCCTACCAGCCACGGATCTGAACCAGGATCGACCCCGTTGAGGTCCTTCCAGAGACCCTCTCTAAGATTGTGATCAAAACTCCCGTAAAAAAGGATACAAAAAAAGAGTGCAGGTCACTGGACACCATGGTAGAGATGAACTGATCTCCAGCTTGGATCAGATCTACCTTATAGTTTTTGGGCCAGAAGATACAAATATGCTGGTGGACAGGGTCTACATGAATGTATCCATGTGACCTGAGATTTTTGGAGAAATCCCCCATCTTTGGGGTCTACTGTTTGTGATCAAGAATTGCCACAACTGCGGCTTTGTGTTTGGATATTTCAGATAGCAAGAAGTCCGACTTAACCCGGTCCAAATGAGAAGATGAGTCATTTTTGAAAGAGTGTCCTGGGTTTGGCTCTAGAAAGTCATAGCCTTGAAAAAATGAGAGGAAGAGATCTCCATCTGATTCCTAGATTTGGATCTTGTACATACTCCCTATGCATTGGCAGAACATACTGCTCGAGAAAGTGGGCTCTCGGGTTATAAGCCACTGGAGCCCTCCGTTTACCTGGGAGGGAAGAACCACCACCCCTATTGGAAAAAACCTCCCGGGATAAAGGGATAACCGGTCCCAAGCGTGGGAACAAGGAATGAGGATGAGTGTGATGAACCCGGGGAGAGACTGGTGCTGTAGAGACGAGGGCTAGAGACCATCCAGTGGTATCAGAAGCGCCACCAGGGGAATCTGCGCCAGGAGGAGCTAAGACTAAGGGACCTGAAGAACTTAGGGCTAGATTATGAACCGCCATATTCATGCTAACTCCAAGGGATTCAAAGGAAATAATGGCAAGATTATGGAAATGAAACCTTTGGATAGGTGCAAAATACCTTGGAACACTGGGGGGTTAAGCCCCAGTAGGCCGCTGCAACATCCCCTTGAGGAGGAACTGGGTAGACCATAAGTTCTGTCGTAGGAGAATGATCCACATGAGATGCACAAAATCCCGGACCCAGCGCAGAGACCACTCAAGTAGGACGAGATCTTGAGGGTGGTCTAAAAACCCGACCCCCCTTAATCACTGGAGACCCATGACTCCCACCCAGGCGCCTGTGACGACATACTTGCATAGAGTGACCCTGAAGAAGACAGTGCTGGTTGTAAACGGGGAAAACAAGGTAGAGGATATCCTGGATCCAACTAAATGAGTTCGCCACTTTGAGTTCAAGTTGATCAGGCACAGGGCAAGATAGGTCTAATTCCACGCATAGTCGATCCACTGAGGAGGAAGAGCCCCTCCTTGTATGGGCATCCGAATAGAGATAGGCCCCGAGAGAGTCCCCAATTGCCTTTAGGAAGCCCTCATTCTGAAAGGGCTAGGGAAACCCATGGAGGTGGATCCAGACAGCTGCTACTGAACTTTCTTTACCACTGTGAGCCTCCATCGACCAACGGGATAAACTGAAGTGCCAGAGGTCAAAAGAACGTGGGGCCTTGCACCGACCATGAATGAAGGCCTCCTCAGAAGGAAACACTAGGCTGGAGGAGTTCCTTTGAATTAGCGACACGAGCACCTGAGGACCGAGCCCCCATGAGTGAAAAAACTGCTGGAAAACTAACAGCAGAGGTTTGGAGGCACCAAAACGGGCTACCAAAGTCCAGCGCAGGCACGACTGTGCCTCCACGTAGGCCGTCGCGAGAATATCCATCGTGACGCGACGACCCAACCTTGAGTACTCATCCTGCTCTGAGACTGCCGGGAAGCACAAAGGAGGATGAGAGGAGCTGCAAAGGGCATCCTTGAACGAAGGGCAGGGGGGTCGGGGAGAGTGGCCAGTGGGGTCTCTTGCTGGTGGGAAGGCCGCTTGGGCAGGGGGCAAGGGCGAGCCTGAACGAGTGAACCCTGGAGCAGCTGGAGCCGACGACGACCAAGGGGAAAGATCCCCTGAGCTGGAAAAATGATCCTGTGAAGAAGAGGCTCGCTGCGAGCCAGAGGGAGCCACCATCGAGGACGGGAGACACGACGAAGACCTAGAGGATGAGGGCGAAACGGTCGAAAAAATTGGAAAACAAGGCCGCGCGTGCTGCGCGTTCTCCAAGACAGGCAGAAAAGTCAACCCCAATCACAGTATCCACGTCTCATGAGACTTCGTATCCCTAAATTTCTCATGATATAAATTTCTCCAAAACATCACCCCAAATTCCAACCAAGGTAGCTCATCCTACTACCCATCTTGCTACAAAATATCCCACTAACACGTGAAAGGTCCACGAATCATATAGGTAGCAAGATTCACCCTATTTTATGATGGTTTCTCAAGATAATTAAAGATCATATTGACTGAATGAATATAGTACATAGCTTTTTGGGGCCTCCCCACTTGTGAACATAGACATATATTACAGTTGGAACACTCTTGTTATCTCAGACATCAAAGAGACGATGTAAATAGTCTCTCTTTCCTTGGATCCCAAGACCCTCAGTAAGAAGCTATGAAGATGAACATCCATATGATCCTTATGAAATATATGAATCTCTAGTTCAATAGCATTAGGAGCATGCTTACTTCCACTCTCTTAACACTCATCTTGAATATGACGAGAATTCTTTTTCTACAAAAGAAAAAAACACTTCTTTGAACACTGCCTACAACAATAGGGCAAAACCTCAATTGGTGCAAAAACACCACTACTCATTGTCTCTATAAACAAGGAATAAAAGGGTTTTACCATCAAAAAATAGTTCATTTATTTCATTTCTCAGTTATAAAGTTTATCTTAAAACTCAGTACAAATAGAAAAGTATATATCACAGGCAATAGATATGTCCCTATCATAAACAACACATTCCGATATATATTACTATATTCCTATCATGATGCATGTATACTCCTCCTACACCATACCGGGCCATGAGTATAAATATCCAGAACCAATAAAATCGAGAAATAATAACACCATACAACATGTGAATCACTTGGGGTGAAATAACATCAATTGTAACAAGAAATAGAATAAAGATCAATCCACCCCTGGGCACTCTGATTTTCCTCCATACATGGGTTAGATACTCCATGAACAAGATCATTACTAAGTCCTGATACATCCTAGGCTCCTACCATGACCCGCCCCCCCAGGATCCATGCTGTGACTACCCCAAGCCCACCTTCCATAGGTTAGGGGCTAGTGACTAGCATCGGAAAGACCTATCCCACTACAAAATAAACAGTGTTTAGCGGCAGTTTTGTGGCGGCGGTTCACAAAACCGCCACTAAACGTTTTCCGAAATACGTTTCGCGGTGGTTTTTAATAAACCGCCGCTAAACCTTTGTTTTTTTTAAAAAACCCCGACCCTTCCCTACCCCGACCCCCGTTTCCCCCGACCCCGCGTGCTGCAACCCTCGCCCGCAGCCCCCCGCGACCCCCCGGCAATCCCGCGACCTCCTCCGGCGACCCCGCGACCTCCTCCGGCGACCCCGCGACCTCCTCCTAAGGAAGGTATATTTTAGTTCGTTTAGGTTTCATGATTTATTATTTTTATATCTAATGGTTCATGGAATTCAGATTAGTGTACCTCATTTCTTAATGATATGTATGGAGTATTTGAATAAACCTTTTTCCAGATTCAATACACTTCATTATCCAAAGTTTATTTCTATTATACTGGAAGGGATAAACTTAGTTACTTTAGGAGTTTATAGAATGTTTTTCCAAGTGGTGTTTATTTAAATTGGACTACCTCTAAAAGGATAAAAATTAGTTGGGATCCTAATAAAATAATGTAGATATTTGATGAGTGGAGACTCTAAGAGATGTTCAATCCAGTCTATCATCCCTCTAGGATATGAGTTTTAATTTATCATGGTTTGGAACTAGATAAAATTGTTGATTCTAATTAATCCTCTAATGAGGATGAATCCCAAACTATAGATTTGGTTGTATAAGTCATAAGATATTTTGATTAAATCCAAGAAAATTATCATGTACATGAATCTCATGATATGTTACAACTAATGAGATAATAAGTACCTTATATTCATAAAGCTCAAAAACATCCTAATGTTTTATTTGAGCCTACTATAGTTATTTTTTTTCTCATGAGAGATAAATCAATAAGAGATAATTCATCTCCTAGGAGAGATTTCAAACTTCAATGTTGTTTAGACTAATTATTACATATTCTAAAAGTGATAAGTATTTTTATTCTACTATAGTGGAGAGTCCACCTATGTTTTAGATTGGTGGAGCTCACATTTTTTATTCCTTTCCTTCTGAATATGAAGCCCCAATAGATAACCATTTCATTGATTTGGGTGTATATATTCCTAAGAATGGTGTAAATAAGGTTGAAAAAGAGGAAAAATAAGTTGATAAGGCTAATTAAAATGATAGAAAAGATAATCATGATAACCTAGAAGGAAGTGCATAATGAGCTTCTATAGTTTACACAAGGAAAGAATAATTAGTGGAGCCTAGGCTTCCTTATACATCTTTTTTTGAGAGACCAATTAGACTTGACTCTACTAAAGACCTATTGAAGATTTTGGAAACCCCGCCTTCTCATATATATGCTCCTAAGAACACTTCTCGGGAAGATCATGTCTATTAATCTTCTTATAGAATTGAGGTTATAGCCAAGGATGATTCTAGTGAAGAATATGAGGTCTTTTTGAAGGAAATTGAGAGACCACATAGGGTATTCTCACTGAAAGAATAATCTAGAGATAGATTCTTGATATTATTTCTCATTATTCTAATTATGTTCATTACTTCATTACCAATTTTGATTCTACTAAAGCTAAATCTACTAAATATAAAGAGTCTAGACCTTATTTAATCCCTATTTTTTACCTCAATTCTAGAGATCTCATTCATTTTAAGAATGATGTTTAGAGATGTTAAATAAAATTTTCATGTGTATCAATTTTTTTAATAATATTGATCGATGGGAAGATATAGAATATATTGTTTAGAAGGTTGTTTCTCACCATCATCTGAAGTTATTTCTCATGTTAGGCCATCAGTACCAAGAATTTCAATCATTCATAAAGGAAATAGAATGTTTTAAAAGTCATGTGGAATCCCTATAAGTATATCTAAACAATATTATAGATACCATGGATGTAAGGTATCTATCTATGATTACCAACCCTTATCAACCTTACAACTATTATTTAGAGCCTCCTCCTACACCTCCTATTTTAGTTAATAAATATCTAATTAGAATGTTAGTCCATAAATAGATTCAAGATATTCTATATAGTGTAAAGTATATGGAAAATCGAGTTCAAATGGATATTTATACTCATGGTGAGAAACACTTTCATTTGATTAAGGAAGAAACAAAAAGGACTACTAAGGAAAACAAAATAACCAAGGGTGAAATAATATATTATCTGAAAATAATTTACACTAAATATTACCTTAAAACTCATTTTCTATAATTTGTTAGAGACTTGAAAACTCCACCTCTGGTAGTTTCTTTCAAATCTATGGTAGAGAATTTTTTGGAAATGACTCCGCTACAAGATAATTTCTTTTTCAGAAAAAGATGTCTTTATTCAATAAATGGAGAATGGAATAAGGGTTGTAACCAATATCACAAGTCTTTTGGAACCTTATATGTAGGTTTCCAATACTCTTATGTTAGATCCTCCTACCCTACCTATACCAAGACCATATTTAGTTTCTTTTATATTCCTCCAAGAAAACCTTTTGGTCTTATAATTTCTCAACAACTTATCCATGTTATTACTATTTTCATATAAATAACCATTCTTATACCTATTTATACTCATTAGACTTGTGATCCTCCTCCTGATATTTGAAAAGGGAAGGATCCCATTACCCCTTCTAAATAATTAGTTCTACTAATTCGGATTCTGATTAGATTCGCATAGGGATAATGTTCAATATTTTTGAAAAATTAATAAAAATTACACTTCAATCTTATTTATGTGTCTCTTATATTTATTATTCTTTCACCCTTTATGATTTATTTTTTATAATCCCAAAGTTGGAGTAATATGTGTGGAATAATAATTTTATTACAAAGGGGGAGTAAATTGTCTCAATTTACATTGATTTATTCTTTACTTTCAATTTTTTACTTATATTATATTGAGAACTCTTTAATTCTGACCTACATCAATCCAGAACTCAAGGCCCAACAGCCTCACTCCATTTCAAACATCCAAAGCACAACCCAAGCATAACCTTCATCTCAAGGTATTCAACCATCCAAAACCTGATCCAACACCCATCACCAAAACTAATACACTAATATGGTTCCTACCTGAGACCATCCAACTTGAAACTCTAGCCACACCATTAATCGATTACTTTCCTTCCATGGTTCTCAACACCATATTACTTACTTCGTCACCACAATTTTCTAGTTTTGAGAACTTCACTCATCATAAAAGAGGTAAACAGAACCTCAACTCAACCTTCAAAACTTCCCTAACATGTTTTTCAACTCACAACATCCATGAAAACTCCACCCAATTCTAGCATTCATTATTTCTGCCAAAACTACCCAGATTTGTCACACTTTCACCATCCATATCTCAACCAAGGACTACTTGGTTCTTCTTCAAAACTCATTCACATTACTAGGATAAACTTATCATTTCAACATTAACTTGAGGTGCCTCGCAGCCCACCACATCCATTCCCTTTCTATCCAACTATGTCTTTCCATTCCTGCTAACTCACTCCGTTGGTTCCCAACTTCCCCTATTGGCATGTCGCCCCTCTACCCAAACACGAAGCCTTCTCACTTAAGGTATACCTCCATCACCTACACACACCATATCCAAGTTCCACCTGGCCTTCCCTAAGAACCCCCAAACATGTCCCTTATAGGTTTCTATTTGGAACCTTGATTCCTCCACATCCACTCTACAGTTTTCTCCACATTTCCATGACTAACATAATTCTCTCCACCTTAGGAGGGTCATTATCACTAATTTATTCAAGAAATTCAAACACCATGTCTCATGCTTCCATCACAAGATGAACCCCAAAACTTAAATGTGGCCATTTAGATTTCCCTAGAACAATAAAACAAACATTACCCATTGTGAAAATGGTTTCAGTGAATGTAGTTAACTTGATTTAAAATGCATTATGACCAGTTTCGATCACAAATAAATGGGGTGTTGTTTGAGGCAACATAAATGTGTGATCGATGGTGTTATGATAAGTGTGTATCCCGATATTCTTATTGCTCCTCAATGAGGTGTTGACGCTGTCTCCTATGGACCAGACTTGTTCAGTTGGTCTGAAATGGTAAATGTGGTCAATGAATCATCTTTATTATATTATGCATACTTTATGGTCAATGGTTCATCTTTATTATATTATGTTTCTGTAATCTTACACTATCATATATTTTGTGTAGGCACATTGTGATATACATGGATAAAAGCTGGATCACATTACCGAGGAACACACCTCAATATGTTAAGGGTTTGAATGGGTTTTTAGATTTTGCAATTTCTAATCGATCCGTTGAAGGGAGAATAAGATGTCCATGTCCTAAATGTAAATTTAGAAGATGGTTGAAGAGAGATGAAGTTTATGAACATTTAATACTGAAGCAATTCCCTGAGCAATATTTGTGTTGGATTTGGCATGGAGAATCAAACAATACAGAAATATTGAGGACTGATGTTAATCCACAGAATGAGGTCCCAAGTTCTTCGACAATGGAAAATGAAATGCAAAACCTCATAAATGATGCATTCGGCACTGCAAGACACCACTATGAGCATCAAAACATATCAGAACAACCAGAAGAGGGTGCTACAAATTGCAACGTGACAAGTGATGTTTCTGAGACTGTAACACCAGCAGATCAAGATTGTAACATATCATTGGATCCTCTTGATTCTGTGGAGCCAAATGTAAGGGAAAACTTCAGTGAGGAAAATGCATTTCATGATTTAGTTGACGATGGAAATCAAGAGTTGTATAGTGGGTGTTTGAAATATTCAAAGCTTTCATTTCTACTGAAGTTGTACCATATCAAATGTCTATGTGGAATTACAAATAAGGCAATGTCCATGTTATTGGAATTGATTCGTGATGTATTTCCTGAAGCAAAAATCCCAGAATCGTTTTATGATATGAAAAAAGTTGTTAACAAGCTTGGTCTGAATTATACAAAAATACATGCGTGTCCCAATGATTGTATGCTTTACTGGGGAGAGGATTCAAGTAGACAGAATTGTAAGAAATGTTCTTCTTCTAGATGGAAGTCAAAGGGTGATGTTGGAAGTATGACTGAACATAATTTCACAGAGAAGAAGAAAAGGAACACACCTGCAAAAGTTTTGCGTTACTTTCCTTTGAAGCCTCGATTGCAAAGATTATTCATGTCATCAAAAACCGTCGAACACATGAAGTGGCATGCTGTAGATAATAACAATGATGGGTTAATGAGACATCCACGGGATTCCCAATCGTGGAAGACATTTGATTCATTACATCCAGATTTCTCATCTGATCCTAGGAATGTTCGATTGGGATTGGCTGCCGATGGATTCAACCCATTTGGGACTTTGAGTACGAGTTATAACATTTGGCCAGTTGTTTTGATCCCTTATAATATGCCTCCGTGGATGTGTATGCAACAAACATCTTTTATCATTTCGATGATTATTCCTGGAAAACAAATGCCTGGAAATGATATTGATGTATACCTGCAGCCTTTGATTGAAGAATTGTAGGAGTTATGGAGCAACAGTGTTGAGACATTTGATGTTTCTTCTAAAACAATGTTTAAAATGCATGCTGCTTTAATGTGGACCATTAGTGACTTCCCTGGGCTTAGGAATTTATCTGGTTGGAACACTTATACGGGTTTGGCTTGTCCCATTTGTAACTTTGATTTCGAGCCCAAACGGCTACCTCACAGTAGAAAATGGTGCTTCTTGTGCCATCGAAGATTTCTTGATGCATCTCATAGATTTCGGCTGAACAAATCAAAATTTAATGGTTGCATTGATCGTAGACCACCTCCAAAGTTGTTAACCGGTTCTGAAATATTGACACAGCTTGAAAATGTTAAAACAGAATTTGGGAAGGTTCATCATTTGAATGATAGCGGAAAACGAGTGCGAAGTGCATTGTCAAGTGAAATCAGAACGCAACAATGGAAGAAAAAAAGTATATTCTTCAAACTTCCGTATTGAGAATTTAATTCTTTGCGCCACAATCTTGATGTGATGCATATTGAAAAGAATGTATGTGATAATTTGATTTTCACATTACTTAATGAGCATGGAAAGTCGAAGGATCATCTCAATGCTCTCAAATACTTACAAGTAATGAACATAAAACGTGATCTCTGGCCAGATGAGAATGAAAAGTATGCTCCGGCCATTTTTTCATTGAAAAATAGGGATAAAGATACGTTCCTTCAAATTTTAAAGAATGTGAAGGTATCTGATGGGTATTCGAGTAACATCTCGAGGTGTGTTGACTTGAAGAATCGTAAGTTATATGGATTGAAAAGTCACGAGTCACATGTTTTGTTACAACAGTTACTACCATTGGCATTGCGTACATTATTACCTGAAAAAGTTACTGCTGTTGTACTCCATTTCTGCACATTTTTCAGACAGTTATGTGAGAAAGCTCTACATCCATTTCAGCTTGACAACCTACAGGAGAGGTTTGTATTGACCCTTTGTGCAATGGAGATGATCTTCCCTCCATCGTTTTTACTGTCATGATGCATTTAACTGTGCATTTGGTTGACGAAGCTAAATTAGGAGGCCCCATTCATTATCGATGGATGTATCCAATTGAGAGGTATTTTATTTATATGTTTCCAGTTAAGTAAACATTTTTTGGCATTTAAATAAATGCATAATATTATTATTTTTTTCACAGATATCTTGGGCATTTGAAAGCATACGTGAGAAATAAAGCTCAACCAGAAGGCTCTATTGCTGAAGGCTATTTGGCTGAGGAGTGTCTCACCTTTTGTTCCAGATATTTGGATGATATTGAGACAAGATTTACTCGAGTTGGACGTGTTGACGACACATCAACTCAATCTCAAATGCATCAGAAATCAAAAATATTTCCTGCTATTGGCCGATCAGTTGGGAGGACCTCATACGCGACACTAACAGAATTGGAATTATTACAGGCACATAGATATGTGCTGCTGAATAGTGAAATTGCAGATCCATTTATTGAAGAGTTGAGGATATAAACAAAGAGACGAATGAGAAGCCGAACACGAAATGAAAAAGATATAACGAAAGCTGTGAATAAAGAGCTGGTAGAATGGTTTGCACGACGTGTAAGTTTATAAATATTGCAATAAATACGAATATTACTTTGACACATACAATTTGAAAATCTATTAAATTATATTTTTTTTTTCAGATCATGAATACTGATACTCGAGCTGACTTTTCAGAAGATTTGAAGTTTCTTGCTAGAGGTCCTATAAAACAAGTTATAAAGTTCAACGCTTATAATGTGAATGGTTTTAGATTTCGTACAGTCGATCGAGAAGTGGGTTTGAAAACACAGAATAGTGGTATTTTTACATTTTCTTAAGTGGAATACTATGGAAAGCTGCATGATATTATTGAATTAAACTACCACGGGTATTTTTCTGTTGTTTTATTCAAATGCAAATGGGTCGATTTTATCAGAGGTGTTAAAAGAGATTCCTTGCAATTTACTTCTGTAAACTTCTCTCGCTTGATGGATGTTGGTGATCGTGAACTGCATGATCCATATATCTTAGCATCGTAGGAAAAAATGGTATATTATGTGAATGATGTTGTGGATGAAGGGTGGAGTGTAGTTACTCACGTAATACAAAGAGATTTGTATGATATGGGTGATGAAGTGGAAGATTTGACCTCTGCAATTGAATTTCATCAACAACAGAAAGCAGAATTATTTGTCCATCATGATATTGAAAATATTGGTCTAGCAAGGATGAATGAAGTGGATGAAGCAATGGAGCAGGAAACCGACATGATTGAAGGGGAAAATGATTGTATGTATAATTATTTATTCATTCAGAAACTACTTGTTTCATTTATGTAGTCATTCATTATCATTGTTATATATATTTTGTTTGTTAATACTGGGCAACTATTATCATTTTTAATTTTTTTTTCTGCATAATTTTTTTGAAATATATATTCTGAACTTAATTTTATTTGATTAAATGACAGGAATGCCAAGGAAGAAGCGGTACACTATTCCTTCTTCTTCTGCGATAGATGACGATCCGTCTGTCCCCACGGCATCATCTCCCCCTGCACCATCTCTGACACCATCAGTGGATGCCTCATTAGAGGATGAGTCATCGCCTCCCCCTACAGGAGCTTCAGCAGTGGGGCAGCGACACGCCCCCTCCAGTTCATCACGGACATTCTGGAGGGTCGCAGTCATAGGTACAAATTTTAATTAAATAAATTTATTGCATTTTGTTTATAGTAATTGTTTGCTCATTGCAGATGAAGACAATGAAACCGTGGAAAGAGACATAAAAAGTTCTGATGTTTGGAACATGCATGGCAAGAAGATAGTGGTGCCATTTGATTCTTATGGGGTCCCGACGGATGACGCCGCAGGTTTACTTGGTCAGATTATAGGTCAGCTGGCAGCGGAGCCCGTTTCCCTGCCTATTTCGTATGATGATTGGAGGCATATGACTCCAAACTAGAAAAATGAAGTTTATGATTCTCAGATAAAGGTAATTTTATTACTTTATGGTTTAATTGAATGTCATTTTACTAATATATTCAAAATGAATTTCTGTATACAGATGTTCTTCCACTTTACCGTTGCTGATGTGATAGCACGAAAGTGGACATTGAAAAATCTTGGAAAAAAATGGAAAGATTTCAAATGGAGGTTGTGGTGTGATTTAAACGATTCTTCGTTGACCGTGCAACAGATGTATGAGAAGATACCCAGTGGGGTACCGAAAGAACAGTGGAAGGTTTTTGTCGATAGACATCGTGATGAGAAGCGGATGGTATTGAAATATATATTATTATATTATCCTCATTTTACATTTATACATGTACATGAAGAGGAGATAGACATTGAATACAATACTGTTAAATTGAATTTTATTTATTTCAGGATCTCTCAAGAAAGAATGCTTCAAACCGGGCGAAGCAGGTAATCCCGCACACTGCGGGTTCAAAAAGCTTTTCAAGAAGCCGAATGTCATTGGTAGTATTTTAATTAGTTTAAATATTTATAAGATAATATTATATATTTAACATATTTTATTGATGATTTATCTTTGTTTAATGCAGTCACAGAGTTTAGGGCATGAAGCATCCCGAACAGAACTGTGGCTGGATGTTCATAAAAAAACAGATGGAAGTTTTGTTAATGAACCTGCCAGAGAAGTTGGGGTATGAAGTCAATTATTTATTATAATAACTTAATATCAATTTTTACTGTGTTAATATATATTTATATTTTATTTATAGGTAAAAATTAAAGAAATATGGGATTCCAATCCTGGGAAATCCTACTCAGTCTCCCAGGATGACCCGGTTGGTCAAGTCCTTGGGAAGGAGCATCCTGGTAGAGTGCGTAGGATGGGTTTGGGACCCATACCATCTGAGGTCTTTCGCATGCCATCAGGGATTTCGGCCTCATCTACTCCTGGTTATAGTCATTTCATACCTGAAGATGCTCAGAGGGAGATGTCTGCTCTACGAAACACAGTTCACCAGCAGGGGAATCAGATATCTGATTTGCAGAAAGAGTTGCTTGAAATACGTCAGCATATGAGCAGATATGCCCCCGGTGGTAGTGCATCGGGTAGTGGTGAGCAGGTAAATCACAAAAAAATCAAAATCATTTAGTTTGCAAACTTTTATTGGTTTTAATTTTTATTATAAATATGCAACAATATTTAATTTTCAATATAATGTTCTTACAGGTGGCAGCAGGTGGTGGAGATGAAGGTGGAGAGGGTGACGATGCAGCATCAGATGATGAGTAGTAGTATTGTTGATGTGTTGAACAAGTATGATAACAGTTGGTTTGTATATGTAACATTTATGACACATAGTTGCCACCAAACATTTCCATGTCCTAACATTTTCTTGATTTCTCATGTTTCCTTATGTATACAATCATTAAATCCTTTTGGTGGAGGGTCAAATATTGTGATGGTCACAATGTATCCCCAATATTAGGGAGGATATGTGATCATATATTGAATAATGATTTCATAACATTATATAGAAATCAAGGAGTCCAGTTAAATACATTATTAAGAATGATTGTACATGGATGAGGTTTTAGGACTCCCCATGATACCATAATTAATTGTTTAGAATGTAATTCCTATTTCATATCATCATTATTGGGAGGAATATGGAATCCATCCATTACCTAAACTCTCTTTAAAATGACTTTCAATCCCCTAATCGATGGAAATATGGAATTGAATTTCAATAAGTTGTGGGATTTTTTGGGAACATTAATTTTGACCTAGTTGCATTATGGGTGAATAAAACACCAATTTTTTTTTGTTTTCCGATAAAAATATACATCATTCATCTGTTTTTGTGTATATATTCTATGAGTTATGTTGGATGTTGTATACTTTTACATTGTGATGTGTCTATGTAAGGGAATAAAAAAATATTTTTCTAGTGTGGTGTAATGCATGACTTAAAATATCCTAATAGTTATAGAAAATATAAAAGAAGATCAAGATCATTTCAATACCACTGTATAATATATATGTAGACCCATGTAGTTATATTTCAAAGATCATGTGTTCTTGAGGTTGTTTCCATGATGGTGTAGGAATATTTTGTGTGAGGGAGTGTGGATTCTCCTAGGTTGTTCTGGATTTTTTAGGTTTTGGTGAACATTGGTGAGGTGTTATATCAGTTGGAGCTCTAACCTCTGATAAAAATAATTCACAATATCATCCATGTATCCCAACATTACTGAAATAATCATGATTCATGGTTTTAAATGGTCAATTACCCATCATTTAAATGAAACCAAATTTGATAATACAAAAAAATGGAATTTTGACAAACATAACAACTCAATAACGTTTGGTAAATTAAATTTTGAATCTTAAATTAGGGGACTCCTTATATATTATGTATTAACTTGTTTTTATCTTGTTTCATCAATCCTTAGATATGGTTTTAATTTTTTAGATCCACTATATGGGACATGGACTCCCCAAACATGCAATTCTAGGTATGTTCTTTACTACCATTCTTCATTTGATTGCACCGTGATGTGAAGTTTGATGTTGTTTTTAATCCCCCTCCCTTATTCCTCCATTCTCTAAATGGGTTGTGTTACTGATCAAAGCATTACCTTGGTATATATAGGCTATTACATCTCCTTCTCATTTCCATTTTTTTGTGTAGAAATAATTATAGTATATTCTATTAGGGTGTCCTTAATCTCTATTGATTTTACCATTTATGAAATTATCGTGGTTTTCTCCATGTGGGTGGGTAATTGAGATAAATCAAAGAAAAAATAACTAATTGATTTTGAAATGGATTTTACGTGATCCGTGATTTCAAATATGGTTACTAGATATTTGGTTTTTCATTATTATTCCACAGTATCATTCTCTTCTTCCTTGTGATTCCTGAATGTATTATTTGTCTATTTATAAAATCTTCTTTTGGATGATTATTTTAACTCATCCATCGAAAAAGGAATAATAGGTATATTTTGATAAGAATCAATTACATTGAAAATTTTGATAATTATGAAAAAATAACCACATGAGATGATGAATTAATGTGAAATTGTCTTCATATATCTTGAAATATATTCTTGTGTACATTTGGTTGTCTGTTGTTCATCTTTTTTTGTGTGGGATTTAAGGGGTTTGAAGTATGATGGAACCAACAAGTTTGGTTTCACAATTTGTTTTTAATTGTGGACGTGTTATGGGTGAATTTGGTTCTCATAGTGAGATACATGTTTCTTGTTATGGTGTGGTTTTGTCTATGAGGGATGGTGTTTTTAATGTTGGTTTTTATTATGGTAAGAGATGTTATGGTCACTATTATGAGGATGTTGGTTTTTGTGTGTAGTGGTTTGTGGTAGTATTCTTTTAGTGATGGAATATGAAATGGTAATGATGTAATAATGTTGTAAGCTGTTGTACATTACAAATATGTGTGGATGTGATATTATGTGGGGCTGATGAGTGAGATGTGGCTGTGGTTTTGGAAAATTTAGGGCAGTAGTGGAGCAGATCCAACATATTTTTTTTTTCAAGTTCAACATTTAGCGGCGGTTTTAACCGCCGCTAATGCCATACCTGTGAGAATTTAGCAGCGGTTAAAACCGCCGCTAAATGATGAACTGGGCAGAATTTAGCGGCGGTTTTAACCGCCGCTAAATATATTATGTTGATATTTAGCGGCGGTATTCACCGCCGCAGAATAGGCGCATCAAATGCCTGAATTTAGTGGCGGTTAAAACCACCGCGAATAAGATACCCATATAACCGCCGCTAAATGAAGAGAAACCGCCGCTAAATGACGGACCTACGACACATTTCTAAAACCGCTGCGGAATCGAAAAAACCGCCGCTAATAGATTGCCGACGCCAAACTTAGCGGCGGTTTTTGTAAACCGCCGCCACACAATATAGCGGCGGTTTAAACCGCTGCTAAACCGGAAAAAAACCGCCGCTAGGACCGGCATTTGTTGTAGTGTCCCAAAAATGGAAGACATTTCCTTTAAAGATGTACACACAAAGACATGGCATACTAAAAAAAGAAAAGCACAAAAGAAAGAAAGTAATACAACCACCACAAATTTACCACCACTAAGAGTAAAAGGTGTAAATTGAATGTAAAGGGGCCAGAATACAAGCCCAGCTTAAAGGAAAGTACAACAAAATAAATACAAGCTCCGGAGGACGTCTGTTGTACCTCTCGTACCCCTCGTGGTTTAATTTTCATGATCACAATCAGTCTCTTTTTTATCTAATCTTGTTTTAAGTGTTTTTGGATGATAGACATGATTTCAGGTTGCCAAGGAATTGGGCCAAGAAAGCTGAAAGCAAAAGTGGACTGATTTCAGTCCACCGGCCAACCGGTGGATGACCACCGGCCAGCCGATGGAATCTTGACAGAAGGCATCCCCTCTGTCCAGACCACCGGCCAACCGGTGTCCCATCACCGGCCAGCCGGTGGAACCCAGACAGAAGGGACACCTACTGTCTCATCACTGGCCAACCGGTGGCCTCCTCACCGGCCAACCGGTGGTGCCTGGGCAGAAGGCCTCTCCATTTTCCAAAGCACCGGCCAATCGGTGGCCAAGCACCGGTCAGCCGGTGGAGCCAGTCAAACTAGCCGTTGGGCTTTGACCAGCCTGCTCCCAACGGCTCCGAAGACTTTTCCAACGGCTCTGAAGACCCCAAACGACCATATGAGGGTTCCCCCTCTATAAATAAAGGACTAGGAAGCCCCGGAACATAAGTGGAACTATAACCAAGCCAACAGAAGCCAACAGACACATTTTTCATCATTTGGCAAACCTCCGGCGGATTCCTTCAAGGAACCTCAATTGCTCCAACCCATTTCCACATACAAGGAGCATCACCATAGAAGCTTGGGAGCACTCTTCATCAACTCCAATCAATCCATTGGCGCCCAAGACTTCTCCACATTATGGTTTTTCTTGTTTTATTATTTTGAGCATCAATTTGGGTTTGTGCCTACAAACCCCTCTTTCTCTCATCTTCCCTTTTCTTGGGTTTTCACACCACCTTCAAGGTGTGAAGAGGTTAGTCAAGCCTTCCCTTTAAAAGGCTTGAGTCATAGGTGAGCTAGCCTTCACCTGTAAGAAGGCTAGTGGGTTCTTGCTCAACCATTAAAAGCAAGCTGTAATAGGTTCTGGACTACCTTAAAGTCTAGTGGGTTTCTTGCTAAAACCATTAAAAAGCAAGCGGTAGTAAATCTCTCAACGGTTGAGTTGGGAGCGGAGACGTAGGCTTTGGTTTAAGCCGAACTCCGTTATCAAGTTTTGTGTCTTGCCTCTTTTATTTCCGCTGCACTTTAACTTTGTTTTAAATTGTTAATTATTTTTTAAAAAGGCAATTCACCCCCCTCTTTCCATCACTCTCCTCCCCAACATTTGGTATCAGAGGCAAAATTTGAGTAATAACCTAACCGGTTTCAAATTCAAGATCCTTTGTGATGGCTTCAACTTCTTTCGCCCCCGAAGGATATTCTTTGGGTCGTGCTCCATTCTTTGATGGAACCGACTACACTTATTGGAAAACCCGCATGACTAATTTTCTTAGAAGTATAGGTTATCCTATTTATAGAATTTTCATGCATGGTTACTCTCTCTCTTCTCCCGATGAATCCAAATGGACTCAAGCCGATATTAAAAATTTCGAGCTTGATGGCAAAGCCATGAACGCTCTTCATTGAGGCCTTGATCGTAATGAATTCAATCGAGTTTCCACATGCACTTCATCTCATGAAATCTGGAAACTATTGGAGGTTACCCATGAGGGGACCAACAAAGTTAAGGATACTCGATTGGATATGTACCGTCAAGATTTTGAGTCTTTTACCATGCATCCATCTGAAAATATAACTGAAATGTTTACACGTTTTACTGACGTTTGCAATGGAAGAAAATCTCTTGGATATGATGTTTCTGCAGAAACGATGGTCAAGAAGATCCTTTGGATCTTACCAAGCTCATGGGCACCGAAAGTCACGGCAATCCAAGAAGCAAAAGACATCAAGAACATGCCGGTCGAAGAGCTTATCGGATCCCTCATGACCTACGAGATCACCATGAGGAGGCAAGCTGAAAAGGAAGGCAAACCGATCAAAGTTCCAAAGAACATCGCCTTCAAAGTTCAAAAAGAAGAAAGATCCTACTCCTTATCGTCTTCCTCTTCAAGTGGCAATTCAGAAATGGAGAATCTTGCCCGCAAAATGCACAAATTCATGAAGAAGCACAAGAAGAAGAAATCCCGCAAGGCTCAACCCAACGAAAAATCCGAGCCCGAGGTAACATGTTACGGGTGTGGCAAGAAAGGCCATTACAAGCCCGATTGTCCACTCAACAAGAAAAAGGCCAAGCAAAAAGAAAAGAAGAAGGCATTCAAGGCCACATGGAGTGATAGCTCCACATCCTCCTCCTCCTCCTCCTCAAGTGACAACGGTAAAAAATGCCTAATGGCATTTCATGAGGTATCCTCTTCCGACTCCTCATCCTCTAGTTCTTCAAATTCTTTCAATCATTTATCTTATGAGGATCTCCAACATGCTAGAGATCAATTGGAGGAAGGCTTTCACGAACTTTCTTCCAAATTTATTGCTTTAAAAAAGAATTTCAAAAAACTTTCTTCCGAAAAGGAACAACTTCTCAAAGAAAAGGAGGAGTTGTCCCTCAAGATCCAAAACCTTCCTGATGTTGATTCTATGGAATTAACAATCAAGGATTTAAGGAAATCCCTAGCTAAGTTCACCGAAGGTGAACATAACCTTTCGAAGCTCCTTGGTTCTCAATGCGTATCTAGAACCACCCAAGGGCTTGGCTATTCCAAGCAAGCTTCCTCTTCCCATGCTCCTACTATTTTTGTAAGGGGGAGCTCCCAATATAAATTTTGCAACTATTGTAAAAAACCCGGGAACTTAATTTATGAGTGCGATTGCAAAAATGCCCGGTATGGAAGGACCAAAACCATTTCCTTTAATGATGAATTTCATAGGAGAAGACCCGCCACCAGACAAGTTTGGATTGAAAAATCCCTTTTAGCAAGTCTCACCGGACCAAAATTTGTCTCGGTTCTTAAATCCTCTCCCCGGTGATTTGTTGTTTTTATTTAGGGGGAATTAGGATCGTTTAAGCCTTTTTGCTTTATATTCATAACCTTATATTCAAAACCTTCAATTCAAAACCTTCAATTCAAAACTTTCAATTCAAAACTTTCAATTCAAATCTCAAAAATTTCAATTGGTTTAAAAACTCTATCTTGTTTTTCAACCTTTCCCTCAATCAAGTTTTATGCCCCGTGCTATTTTGATAATCACAAAGGGGGAGAAATTCTTGGTTGATTGGGGGAAAAATCTTTCTCTCATGCTTTGCTTTATCCTTTAAAGCATGCCTTTCATTTCAGTCTTTTACATTGCTTGTTTTGGTGATTGTGATCATCAAAATAGGGGGAGATTGTTGTACGTCTCGTACCCCTCGTGGTTTAATTTTCATGATCACAATCACTCTCTTTTTTATCTAATCTTGTTTTAAGTGTTTTTGGATGATAGACATGATTTCAGGTTGCCAAGGAATTGGTCCAAGAAAGCTGAAAGCAAAAGTGGACTGATTTCAGTCCACCGGCCAACCGGTGGATGACCACCGGCCAGCCGATGGAATCTTGACAGAAGGCATCCCCTCTGTCCAGACCACCGGCCAACCGGTGTCCCATCACCGGCCAGCCGGTGGAACCCAGACAGAAGGGACACCTACTGTCTCATCACCGGCCAACCGGTGGCCTCCTCACCGGCCAGCCGGTGGTGCCTGGACAGAAGGCCTCTCCATTTTCCAAAGCACCGGCCAACCAGTGGCCAAGCACCGGTCAGCCGGTGGAGCCAGTCAAACTAGCCGTTGGGCTTTGACCAGCCTGCTCCCAACGGCTCCGAAGACTTTTCCAACGGCTCTGAAGACCCCGAACGGCCATATGAGGGTTCCCCCTCTATAAATAAAGGACTAGGAAGCCCCGGAACATAAGTGGAACTATAACCAAGCCAACAGACACATTTTTCATCATTTGGCAAACCTCCGGAGGATTCCTTCAAGGAACGTCAATTGCTCCAACCCATTTCCACATCCAAGGAGAATCACCATAGAAGCTTGAGAGCACTCTTAATCAACTCCAATCAATCCATTGGCGCCCAAGACTTCTCCACATTACGGTTTTTCTTGTTTTATTATTTTGAGCATCAATTTGGGTTTGTTCCTACAAACCCCTCTTTCTCTCATCTTCCCTTTGCTTGGGTTTTCACACCACCTTCAAGGTGTGAAGATGTTAGTCAAGCCTTCCCTTTAAAAGGCTTGAGTCATAGGTGAGCTATCCTTCACCTGTAATAAGGCTAGTGGGTTCTTGCTCAACCATTAAAAGCAAGCTGTAATAGGTTCTATACTACCTTAAAGTCTAGTGGGTTTCTTGCTAAAACCATTAAAAAGCAAGCGGTAGTAAATCTCTCAACGGTTGAGTTGGGAGCGGAGACGTAGGCTTTGGTTTAAGCCAAACTCCGTTATCAAGTTTTGTGTCTTGCCTCTTTTATTTCCGCTGCGCTTTAACTTTGTTTTAAATTGTTAATTATTTTTAAAAAAGGCAATTCACCCCCCCTCTTTCCATCACTCTCCTCCCCAACAACGTCCACCAAGGATCCTACCATATGGGTAGGTACAACTCACTGTCGGATGTCAATGAAGTACACCGCGTCTACCAGTACACCTCTGAGCACCGTCTAGCCCTGCCCCCCCCCCCCAAATCCCCAGTCAAAGCTATTCATCGTCTTCATAAGATACAACAGGTGAGGGTGAAGCCCGTGCAGGGGCGAGAATAACAATACTCAGTAGGGACCCCAAGACCAACTTGGGTCACACAGAAATCCACAAATGAAAATACCACAAATAAATATCTCAAAGTGAATCATAGAGAAAAGGACAAAGCTTAGACCAGGTATAAATTAAGTACAGAAGTAAAGATGATTAGTCGTAAGGCTAGATCATCATATTCTATAAAGAGGCTCTGCTATTGATCCACGAAGGATCGCTCTGCTGCTGATCCAGGATAGGTCACTCTATGGATGATCCACGATGAGTAACGCTACTTCTGATCCATGAAGGGTCTCTCTTATGAAAATCCATGAAGGGTTTCTATTATGATAATCCACAAAGGGTCTCTACTATGCTGATCCAAGAAAGGTTGCTAGTATTTGGATCCATAAAGGGTCACTATTATGGTGATCTACAAAGAGTCACTAGTATGTTGATCCATAAAGGGTCACTGGTATGAAGATCCACGAAGGGTATCTATTATGTTTATCTACAAAGGGTCGCTAGTATGTTGATCCACGAAGGGTCGCTATTCATTCTTCAGGTCACAACCATCCATTAGATTCCCGCACTAAACATGCATGATTCCAGGAGGATCCACTCGTCAAGAAATCAGTTGTAACAAAACTGCCATGAAGTCCCACATAGAGTAACCCAATGTACTGTATCATCTTAAAGATCCCAATGCAACCGACGGTGAATCGAATGGATGCCCGGTCTGTAAGAAATGAGAATTTTTGTAAAAAGGTCATGGTTGGATTTGAGTCCGACCCAACCCAGCCATACACCAACCTTTTCCAAAACTCACATAGAGTATCTCAGAAGGATATTCACATTGCATGGGTCCTTGTGTTGCAGACGACGTGTCAATCAGACGTCTGGTCTCCAAGTTATTGATGATTTTCCAAAAAGGGGATGGTGGGGTCTGGGTCTGGTCCGACCCAGTCGGACCGACCCAGGTCCGCCGAACCAACCCGGACCCCGCCCACCATGGGTCCGGTCTGTTGGGTCAGAGGCCCGTTGGGCCGCAGGTCTGCCCTGCGGGTTTTCTCGGTACTCCAAAGGCGGACCGGCCTTCGACTTGGCCGGGACGTGGCTGGGAGCCACGTCTAGCTCCTCTATTGTGTAGCGGATACGGGGCCTCACTCCTGCCATAGTCGAGTGATCGTGGCCCACTACGTGTCGTTCCTCACTCGGCCTCTGACGCGACCCAACAGCCGCATCCTCCGTCGCTTGCTCAGGCATCTGAAACGCAGGGCCCCACCTCCATGCGGTGCCGGTTAGCACCGCGTCTCCACACCGCCATGGCCAGTTGGCTGTAGATTTCTGTCACTGTAGCACGCCTATGGGTGTGCCATCTCCCTTCACCCATGGGCGCCATTGCGGGCCACCACTGGTCGCTACCGACCGCCGGTGCCGGTGTGCCGACGTTTCCTTCTGTGGGACACCAGAGTTTCTCTGGTGGTATGTTTTTCGAACCGTCTGTACCCATGGGAATGTCAAGCTATCATCTTCCCTGCGACGACATTTATCTTTCCTTGATGCCATTTCAAAAATTCATCCAATAAGAATTCACAAGGTGGAGGGGAGTCATAAATTGTTCGTGTCGGCTCGTGCCCTCTACGTTAGAGGTTTAAAGCATGAGAGGTTCAGGATTAGAATTCTATCAACAATAAAAGTAATCTTGAATAGAAAACCCAAGAACGAAACCCTCCCACAAGAATGCACAATCTACGGATTAACCAATTCGTGGGTTAATCTACATTCATAGTTTAGAATAAGAACAAGGAAATCATAGAACCAAAATCAAACCCCTACCTCGCTTGAAGTTTGTTGTCGTAGCATTCCATCCTCAAGGGTTCAAGTGGTCGATGTCGTTCATCGCTTCCCAGATTCATTCTTCGCGGTACGTCAAAGTCGATGACATTACACTGGCATTCGTCATTCTTAATTAGAGAAAAATATTGCTGGAGGTTCATCAGATAATTTCCCGTTGTTTAATTCTCAACTCTCCAATACGTTCAATTAATAAAAAAACACATCACAATGTTTCTGTTACGCTGTGACGTTGCGTCATTACACTATTTCATTTAAAAAACAACAAATATGTTATGCTTGCACAATGATCTATTACGTATCCTCATTTAATGTTCCTCATCTTCACCTCTTCACCACACCATAGCACCACCATCCACCGCTCAACGGTGAGAAAATAAAATAACTTTTCTAAGTTATTTTATTGTTTTCCAAAAAGCCTGAAAATTAAATTTCACATATAACCCTTTTCAGTCTATGTTAAGTCCTTTCAAGGTGAATCCCAGCGTTCTAAGAACAACAGTACCCTTGGATTTTTTATCCGAGCACCAGTTCCAAAGTTAGAAAATACCGCTCACACGTTTACTGAACATACTTTAAAAGAAGTTCAAAATTCCGTTTCGGGCTCACCAAGCCTCAGAATCACGTTCTGTCAAAGCGTGCGGTCTCGAAATAATTCAATTTAATTAAAAAAAAGTAAATGGAAATTTTGGGACATTACATTCTCCCCACCTTAGGGCTTTACATCCCCAAAATCCAAAAAATTCTAATCAATCAAATGGGGGGGTACTGAGCGTGAATATGAGCCTCCCGCTCCCATGTTCTCTCCTAGTGGTTCTCATGGTACCACCGAATGCACACCATAAGAATCGGCCATCCATGAAGGACCCAATCCTCTCAATCCTCTATCTCCACTGGGAACTCCAAAAACTTCTACCCATCGTTAATGTCCAGCTCGCCCTAGTTGATGACATGCGATTGATCATGCACCTACCTCCTCAAATCTATCACATGAAAAACATCATGCACCAAGTGAATCTATGAGGGAAGAGATAGGCGGTACATGACCTTTCCATCTCTGATTAGAATCTGGAGAGTTTCAATGAACCTTAGAGATAAATTTCCACCCTAGCTAAATCGCTGTAATCCCTGTCGGGGTGAGACCCAAAATAAAACATTGTCTCCCTCTTCGAACTCCAAGAGTCTCCACATCCTATCGACATAAGACTTATATATACTCTGTGTGGTCCTCATCTACTCCTGGATGATATGTACCTTCTTTGTGGTAGACTGTACCAACTCTGGACCCATGAGTGCTGACTCCCATGGGTCTGTCAAGCATAGATGTGATCTGCATGGCCGCCCATACAGGGCCTCAAACGGTGTCATGCAAATAGTGGAGTGATAGAAATTGTTGTACGTAAACACCACAATTGGTAGTTGGTCCTCCCAAATACGACCAAAATCTAGGACACAAGCACAAAGCATGTCCTCCAAGGTCTGTATGGTCCGCTCTGTCCGACTATCTGTCTGGGGGTGAAAAGTTGTGCTCAAGTGCATCTAAGTCCCAAACGCCTCCAACAACCCCTTACATAATCGAGATTTAAATCATGCATCATAGTCTAAGATGATCATCGAAGGAACCTATTGAAGATGTAATATCTCCTGGACATAGAGGAATCCCAAGACCTCTACCGATCCCTGATCTCAGATGGGTAGGAAGTGAGCCGACTTGGTGAGTCGATAAATGATCACCCTGAGAGATTTGTGGCCCCCATATGTGTGTGGCAACCCCATTATGAAGTCCATAGAGATAACATCCCATTCCCACTCTGGTACCTCAAGTGGATGTGTCAAGCCTTCTTGGACCTGATTCTCGGCCTTCACTTGCTAACAAGTGAGGCATCATGAAATGAACTCTGCCACCTATTTATTCATCCTTGGAAACTAGTACTGACGTTAGAGGTCCTGATACATCTTCACCACACTAGGATGTACCTCCAAAGGGGATGAATGGAAATACCTCAAAAACTCATCCCGTAATGTCACTCTTACTATGGTGCATCCTCAAATGGATGAAGTGCTCCCTACCTAGCAAAAATCCATCAGGAGACAGTATTGAGGATATCTGAGAACATCTGGCCTCACAGTCAACATCAACAAGTTGTGCCTAGCAAACTCGTTGTAAGAGTGGAGGAGTAACAGTCACCGATTGAAGGTAAGATGCTCCATCTCTATCTATAAAGGATATCTGCATCATGGCTAGCTGCTCCATCACCTCACTCAACAACTATAAACAAGACCACTTGCTGAGTGTGTCTTCCACCACGTTCCCCATCCTAGTAGTGTATACTATCTCAAAGTCATAGTCCTAAAGGAACTCTATCCATCTCTACTGTCTCAAGTTTAGGTGATTATGTGATAAGATATATGTGATACTCTTGTGGTCAGAGTAGATGGTAAACCTCTCACCCACCAAGTAGTTCAGCCACATATTTAAGGCAAGGACCACAACTTCTAACTCCAGGTCATGGGTCACACAGTTATTCTCATGTTACCTCAACTTCCATGAGCCGCATGTGATCACTGATCACTCCTCCATTAGGACACAACCTAGTCTGGTCTCTAATGCGTTGTAGAAGACTACATACCCAACTTCATCTTCTGGTAGTCTCAGGATGGGGGAACTCTCCATTCACTGCCTCAGCTCCTAGAAACTCTGCTGGAACCTCACCATCCATACGAAGGGTTGTCCCTTATTTTTTTTAAAGATAAAAATGGTTTTACTACTCCATAAAATTTGGGTATGAACCTCCAATAGTACCCTACCAACCCCAAGAAACTATAAACCTCCGTCACACTCTAGGGAGGCTCCCAAGAAAGCACTACCTCTATCTTCGCCAGACCCACTGCAACTCCAGCCTCCAAGATGATGTGTCCCAGAAAGTGGACCTACCATATCCAGAATTGGCACTTCGAGAGCTTACCATAAAGTTGGTGCTCTTAGAGTGTATCCAAGACTATCCGTAGGTGTGTAGCGTGCTCCTCGTCCAACAATGAGTATACCAAGATGTCATCAATGAAGACTACCAAAAACTTATCGAGGTAAGGATGGAATATCTTGTTCATGAGTCCCATGAACACTACTGGGAAATTGGTCACGTTGAAAGACATCACAAAAAAACTCATAGTGTCCATATAATCATCTAAAGGCTGTCTTTGGTACATCCTCATCCTATACCCAAAGATAATGATAGCCTGATCTGAGCTCAATCTTTGAGAACCACCTCACCCCCTTTAGCTGATCTAAGAGATCATAAATACTTTGCAGTGGATACTTGTTCTTCACGGTCACCTGTTTTAGGCGTCGTAAGTCAACGTATAGCCTCAGGCTTCTATCAGTCGTCTTGGAAAACAAAACCAGGGATATCCATGGAGAAACACTGGGTCTTACGAACCCATTCCTCTGCAAGTCCTCCATATGTACCCTCAACTCACGTAGCTCTGTGAGATCCATTCGATATTCCAGTGTGGATATAGGTGTCGTCCCCTAGTAAAAAATGATGTAGAAGTCTTACTACCTACAAGAAGTTAGTCCCAAAAAATCCTCAGGAAAGATATACTCATATTCGTTCATTACTATAGGAAAACTCAGACTCCTCTTGTCCATCGCACTGAGGGTGAGGCTAGCCAACTGGTGAGTGATCAACTGCACCCACCTTTGAGAAATTCCATCCTGTGTTGAAAAGGATCCATTCTAACTGGTGAAGGAAAACCTGGTAACTTCCTCATAGACACACCACACTTTGCGCCTAAAATAGTCAATCTGAGCATGGACTGTAGATAACTATTTCATACCCAAGATGAAATCATAAGTCCTCAACACTGATTCTAGGAGATCCCAACCAAAGCTCTTGACTCCCAGAGTAATCTCACACTACCGAAACTAGTGTGTAATCATCAAATAACCCCCCCGTAAAAGTATCTAATTGTATGGATTGAGCCAATAGCTCCACCGGAATCTCTGAGCCTCGAAAGAGGTCCATGGAAAGCAAAGAGTGACTGTCACCTGTGTTTATGAGAACTACAAATAAGGTAGAGAAGAAATAGATCGCACCTCTAATCATCTCTGAAGCACCGTGGTCATAGGCCTCCATCACCTGAAGCTCACCTCGCCCCTTTCTTCCATCTCCCTGATCCTGTAGTGGACCTCCTAGGGATGGTGGTGGTAGTACCTCAAACCTTCATCCACCACATTACACTCGACCTTCTCCCCTCCCACGTCCGCCTCCATGCGGACCTCCTCGTTTGAACATATATATCTTCCTTGGAATTCCCTAGACTACCTTATGGTCATCCATATGGGGAGTTGGACAGTCATGATCCATGTTCCCCTGTCCATCGCAAGAGTAACAAACTATAGCCCTCAGATGACCTCCTCTACATCACGAGCTCTACACCTCCAACCCTGCGTCTCGGGGTTGTCCTTCGGAAGGTCTAGCCCACTTGGGCTTCCTTATCGTCTACTTACTACCTGTTATAGATGAATCAGCTACCTGTTGTTCGGTGGTGGGTCTCACCATCGGTGCCTACTTGACTAGTAATCTCTCCACCAGTAGATCTATCTCTAGCACTCCATCACGCATTGGGATGCTGACCGAAATCATCGACACCCTAATATCCCATAAGAGTCCCTAATAAAAGGTCCCGACCCTGGATAAAGGGTCTCATGCCATGTCGGTGGAGTAGGAGTAGAGGTCGGTAAACCTTGCTGAGTACTGGGCCACAGTCATGATACCCTATTACAGGGGTAGTAGCTTTTGAATACACACTAAGAATAGTGTCTCTTATAGGAACTCCTTCCGGAAGAGGATCTCAAAGTCCAACCAGGTAAGGGTCGACTCCTCATATTTCTAGAGCATCAAGATCCACCATATCCCTGATGTTCCTTGAAAAAGGCTAGCAGTTAGAACCACCATCTGGTCTGTAGGTGTTTCTACCAGGAAAAAAACCCGCGTAACTACCTCCATACAATCCTCAGCTGCATGAGGATTTTTCCCACCTTGAATCCTCAGAGGAATCTATCTCCAGAATTCATCCAATGCGCTTAGTCGTCATGCACTATCTGCTGAAGGGGCTGGTAGCAACTACTTATCTCTGGGTGGTGGTGCTGTTGGTACACTACCTGAAGGTGCTATCGCTGTAAGCGGTACATACACCAATTTCTCATTTCTAGGTGGGCCATCGTCGTGATCCCTCACTGGAATCATGGCTAGCTGTCTTCATGGAGGCATCCTGTATGGAAACAGATACACTCTAGTCAATAATTTATACATGGTGAGATGACTCAAAAGAGATTAAGATAAAAAAATTCCAAAACACATTCAACCAGTGTTTTCATGTACAAAGTCAGAAAATAAAATTCAGGGTCCTAGTGTATGGATACGTCGACCTCCACACTAAAATTGGACTCCCTATAATGAAATCTGAACTCAAGACACTTACAACTATTGCCCCCATTGAAAATAAAGACTCTTAGGTATTTTGGTAGAAATGACCACACCTTTAATACCACTTTATTGCGACCTGTATCCCGGGGCCCGTGTCGTGTCTACCCCAATCCTGCCTTCCATAGGCCAGGGGATGGTGACTAGCACCGGAAAGAAATATCACAAAAAGAGAAGGCATTGCCTTTAAACCTATACACACACACAGACAGGGAATACTCCACAAAGTTAACCACAATGGAAAGAATGTAATAGAACCACCACAAAGTACTACCACTGATAGTAAAATGTGTAAATTGATTGTAAAGGGGCTAGAATACAATCCCAAATAAAAAGAAAGTACAAAAATAAGTACAAGATCCATAGGTTGTCCGCTAAGGATCATACGTAAAGGATAGGTACAAATCACTATCAGATGTCACTACAGCACACCACGTCTATTGATCAACATCTGAGCACCGTCTATCCCTTTCTCCCTAAAGTCCTAATCAAAGCTATCCATCATCTACACAAGAAACAACAGGTGTGGGCAAAGCCTGCACAAGGCTGAGTATAACGATACTCAGAAGGTACCCCGAGAAAAACTCGGGTCTCATATAAATCCACAAAGGAAAATACCACAAAGTAAGATCTCAAAGTGAAGCACAAAGCAAAAGACATAGCTTACACCATGTATTACTTAAGTACAGAAGTAAATATTATTAGTCATAAGGGTAGATCATCTTATTCTGTTGATAGGCTCTACTACTGATCCACGAAGGGTCTCTCGACTGCTGATCCATGAATGGTCACTCTATGGATGATCCACGATGGGCCACGATACTTCTGATCCATAAAGGGTCACTCTTAGTCCGATCCACAAAGTGTCACTATTATGTTAATCCATGAAGGGTTTCTAGTATGCTGACCCACGAAGGGTGGCTAGTATGCTGGTCCATGAAGGGTTTATATTATGATGATCCACGAAGGGTCGCTAGTATGCTGATCCACAAATGGTCTCTAATATGATGATCCACAAAGGGTTTCTATTATGCTGATTCACAAAAGGTAACTAGTATGCTGATCTATAAAGGGTTTTTATTCATTCTTCATGTCACAACCAACCACTGGATTCCCACACTAAGCATGATTGATTTTGGGAGGATACGCTCCTGAAGACATTGATCATAGCTCAACTACCATGAATTATCACATAGAGTAACTTAAAGTACCGTCTCGTCATAAGGGTCCCAATGCAACAGACTGTGCGTCGAACGGACACCCATTCTATAAGATATGTGTTTTTTTGTAAAAAGGGCCCGGTTGGATTCGAGTTTGACCCAAACTAACCATTTTCAAACATACACCAAAACTCAAGTAGAGTATCTCAGTAGTACCGCCTCAATTCAAGGGTACTTTTACCATAGACGGCACATCAATCGGACGCCTGGTCTGCAAGTTATTGACGTTTTCCCAAAAAGGGACCGGTTGGGACCAAGTCCTGTCCGACCCAATCGGACCGACTCGACCCGGTCCGTGGTCCACCGACCCATCCTGGGTCTGGTGACCCAACCCGAACCTGGCCCGGCATGGGTTTGGCCAGTCCTCCAGAGGCGGACTGGCGTTCGGCCTGGACAAGACACGATTGGGAGCCGCGTCCGGCTCCTCTATTGCCTCGCGGACGTAGGGACTCCCTTCTGTTCTGGTCAAGTGACCGTGACCCACCGTGTGCCACGTCGTATGCGGTCGCATCTGCCGTAACTCGCTCAGGAATCCCAGACATAGATCACATCCTCCACAGGATTCCAGTTGGCACTGCATCTCCACATTTCCGCAGCCAGACGACCACAACTTTCTGCCACCACATCGCACCAATGGGTGGGCCGTCTCCCTTCGCCCGCGGCGGCTGCCATGGGCCACCACTAGCATTTCTTTTTTTCGAAGACCAGAGTTGCTCTGGTGGTCTGTTTCTTGAACCTTCTACACCTATGAGACTATTGAGCTTCCATCTTTCCTACGACGACCTTGATCTTGACTTTCTACCATTTCAAAAATTCGTCCACCAGGAACACACATGGCGAAGGGGAGTCAGGCCTTTTCGTGTCGGTTTGCGCCCTCTATGTTAGATGTTTAAATAAAGGGAGGCTCAAGATTATAATTCTTTCAAAAATAAAATTAATCCCAAATTGAAAACCAAATAACGAAACCCTCTTTAAATAACGAACAATTTGTGGATTAACCTGTTTGTGGGTTAATATACATTCATTGCTTAGAATACGAAAGGGGAAATCATAGAACCAAAATCAAAACCCTATATCACTTGATTTTTGTTGCCATAGTATTCCATCCTCAAGGGTTCAATAGGTCAAATTCGTTCGTCACATCCCAGATTCGTTCTTCGAGGTACATCGATGTCGATGATGTTCCACCGACTTTCGTCGTTTTTTGTTAGAGAGGAATATTGCCGGAGGTTCATCAGAGAATTTCCCATGGTTTAATTCTCAACTCTCAAACACATTTATTTAATAAAAAAACACATTTTATTATTTCTGTTACACTGCAATGTGGCGTCGTTACACTTTCACAACGAGTCATTAAGAATCACTTTTTAATGTGCCTCATCGTCACCTCGTCGCCGCACTCCAGTGCAGCTGTTTGCTGCTCAACAGTGAGAAAATAAAATAAAATAACTTTTTTAAAGCCATTTTATTATTTTATGAAAAGTCCAAAAATTAACTTTTCCATCCAACCCTTGATGGTCAAAGATAAGTATTTTCTAGGAGAATCCCGACATTCCAAGATCAACAGTGCCCTCTGATTTTCGATCCAAACGCTGGTTCAAAATTTACAAAATACCGCTCACACATTTAATAAACGTACTTTAAATGATGTTCCAAATTCTGTTCTATGCACACAAGTCCTTAGAATCAGGTTTCATCAATGTGTAAATTCTCAAAATAATTCCATATAATTAAAAAAACACACAAAAATTTCAGGACATTAAATCTTTTATATACATTTCAGAAATAATAAATAAATAGAAAATAAACCTAGTGTGTTCTGATACCACTTTGTAACGTCCTTCGATTTGTCACTCTATCACATGGAAAAAGAGGGTAGGTTATGAGACATCAAGATTTCCTCCCTTTATGCTAGAGGCTACTGACAAGAAGTGGGGGTGTGATATGTATAGTAGGGAGATTATACCCCATATTTACAGAGTTACAACACATCAGAATAATCATATAATAGTAATAAATAAATAACAGGGTATATAAAATAAGGGAAATAATACAATTAAACTTAAAACTAAAAAATAAAATCCAACTGAATAAAATATTAAATAGTAAGGGAAAAAATGTACTGAAAAACTAGAATGTAACTAAATCTCATGATATAATTAATAAAAATAAAAGTCTAGAAGAATCAAAAGACCCTATTCCCAAACCCCATGTTGGTTCTATCTCAAAACTTCATCCCATCCCGCAAGCAATAACTAACAACAACATCCCATTTCCCTTTTCCTATCCAACATCCATGTAATCTTTCTGGGTATCAAACAGAGGCTTGATTAGGGTGAGAGTATAAATCAGTAGGTAAAAACCAATATATTTAAAGATAAAGAATCTGATAATAAGTGTGTGTAATAATTCAATAAAAAGGTGTATTAATTAATTAATCAATTAAATTACTACCACATCAACCTGTTTCAGAACAATGATAGAATACATCTGATCATGTCTCATGACCATGCTAACCATTACCATATAACAATGGTAAAACATAACCTACCTCAACACCATTTTAGAATGTATCTAAGCATGTATCACAACCATTCCAACCACAACCACATATCCATGGTACCCATCACACAAAACTAGGCCAAACCTAGTAAATAACAATATCAATATGTAAATAAGTGTCAAAACTTGTTTAAAAGAATTTCATAATGTATCAGGGCCAAGACTTGTATATAATCATTTCAATATGTGTTAGCTCCAATCTTGGTATATAATAATTTCGACATGTGTTGCTGGGCCTAGCCCTCTATGTAGGCATTTCAACATGTCTCACTATGAATAGCCTACCATATAATCATTTCAGTATATCTCAGGGCATAACTGAGTGAATAATTATTTCAGTATGTAAACTAGGGTAAATACCTATATAAATATTTCAACAATAAAACAGGTCCAAACACCCCATATAATCATTACAACATATAAAGAACAAGACACATCATAACAATAAGTATATCACAATATCACATCATAAGTCTCAAGGGTTAATTATGAAAACTATCATTTATCTTTCAATAACACATTTCTCTTATATTCTTGTCTTAAACCAATAACATCCCATCCACTTCAACAATCATTCCACACTAAGGTGAATCTATATCAAGAAATCTACTAAATACCATATCATTCTAAACACACATTAATCCATTAGTAAACTCATTTACAATCACAGGTTTGTTCAACTGAACATTAGCCACCGAATCGCTTAATAACCAATTGGGTCCTAATGGATACTAAAGAATAATCAAATTCTCCATTGAATTATTTCAATCACACACTATGTTGGTTTAATTTTAATATTTCAAATACTTTCAATTAAATAGATCATAGGGTTAAGTTATAGGCCCCCTAAAATTAAATGATGATCTAACAATTCTTCTTGTAGGATTATCCAATAAGAATGAAGGAATAGATGATAAACAGAAGGATCCTAGATCAAAACCAATCAATGTCAAAACCAAAAAATACCACATTCAAGATATTACACCATAATGACTCGATATCCAAAGGAGATAAGGGATAACCTAAACAGAACAACTTACTAGGGATTGATTATTCTCAAATGGGAGGTTTAGAAGGGAGTATGGTGCTCTAAAATCACATAGAAAATGACCTAGGCCCAGAGAGGAAACACTTCACCAAATAAGTGAGTAAATATAAAAAAAAATGAAATACATAAAACCATTGCATGTGATAAATATGCAGCATGTAATGCATTTATACATCATGTATTTATTTTTAAATGGATACATCAAAAATTATGTCATCACAAATTAATATTTAACTCTACTTGACTTTTAAAAACATGTACATTTTACATGATGTTTAATCACATTATTCCATGTACTGGTTCACAACATGACTAATTGTAGTTATATATTGTGTAATATGTGCACAGTGAGTGATTGTCCAGTCGATAGTTTTGAGACAAAACTCTCTGTAAGTACCCCAACCACCCCCATAGCCTTCTAAAGCATGGAAAACCCCTCAAAAAACCATTTAACACATTTATACTTAGACACAACTAATTTAAACCAATATATATCCTTGATATTTAGGTTATTTTTCAAATAAATTCTATCCTTATATGAATGAGACTCATCTTCCAAGGAGAAAACAAAAAACTCAAGGAGGGGAATACCTGAAAAAAGATGGGATATTACAAATATGATTTAAATTTAAATGCTATGAATGCTATAAATTGTGATGTTGGTCCTTATGAGTTTAATATTTTTCTCAATGTGCTGTTGCCTATAAAATGTGTAAGATAGTAGATGTTGTATAAGAAGAGATTGATAATTATAGGTAACTGAGTTACCATATTGCAAAAATAAAATTTGATTCTTTTAGGATGTATGATAGAGAAGTTATTGGAAAAATAAATGGAAGGCTGATTAAAATATCTAATGATTTTGTTGCCATGAGAAATCAAATTCTAGAACTAGATCATTCATTGAACTTTATTAGAGTTTTACCCTCAGAGTGGAATGAAATATTTACTTCTATTAAAAAAATCCACAACTTTCAAAATTTTAACAATGATGAAATTGATCAATTAATTAATGATATATGGAGTTGAAATGAAATCTAAATCATAAGATCCCTTAAAAATAAAAAAAGAATAATTTTCTTAGAGTTACTATTCAAAAATAAGAAAATAATATTAAAGAGAATTTTGTATCTTTAAATGATTCTAGTTGTTCAAATTTTGGAGAGAAACAAGTTCTCCTTTTCAGAAGATTGAGTAATTTCTACAAAAAATAAAAGAGGATTCCAGAAGTCTGTTAATGATTCTAAACATAATATACAAATACTAAAATAACTCATGTTAAATGAATAGAAAAAAACATGTCATATCAAACCTAACCACCTAAAACTAAAAGAGGAGAAATAAAAAATGGATAAGAAAGAGAATAATTACCAAATGAGATTTGATTATGAGTGAAATGGAAAAAATGATATGAATGTTATGTGGACCATTTCTAAAAACTCCAAAATATCTTCATGTTTAGATTATAAAATAAGAAATTGAATAAAAAATAAATCATATGATTTATTGATAAATATGATGTGGTATAGTCATACTACTATATTTATTCTGATTTAGAAGGTTTTTCAAGTGCTAAATTAGCTGAATATTGTTACATGATTGGAGAAAATATGAATCTGTATTAAAAATCATAAATCTGAAATATATAATCATAATTATATTCTAGGTGAAAAATTTCCCATGCTAAAACAACACCTATACTTTAATGAAAAATTAATTATATCTACTACAAGATTCACTATGCATGAAACCATAATTATAGAATTATAGGCTGGAGTGAAATACTTTAATAAAGAAACTAGATTATTTACTAAGGGTGAATAATATTTAAATATTATCCTTAAAAATATTTTCCCAAATAAATTTTTTTAGAATTAGAAGTAATAGTGAAAATTCTAAGGTATATAGAAACTATTTTTTCTTAGCTTGAAGAACCAAAACATATATAAAGCTATTTGTTTTTTATATATAATTAATTCAAATTATGGTAACAAATTTAATTTTAGGAATCCTTAGATTAGTGGTGTGAAGAGATACCTTATTAAAAGATTTTTTAAAGCTAATTATCCAATATCTGAAAGGATTAAACAGATCTAGTTTCGTAGAACTTTACATGATGAAACTACAGGAACCAAGAAAATTTTGTAACAAAAACAATATATTATTTTATATTTTTATATGTTAAAATCCATAGGGGGAATAGTGAAATATGGTACATGGATAGAGGATGATCAAGTCACAAGAGTAATGAAATTTCAAATTTTCATACACTCTCAAAAGTAGATGGAGGCTTAGTTACATTTGGTGACAATGCTAATAGATAGATCATTAGAGTTGGATCAGTGGGAGGTGTAAAAAAATCCTAATCAATATGGTTATCTATATTCTATGGATGAATAATAATCTGATAATAATTTCTCAACTATATGATTATAGTTTTTAAGTTTATTTTTCTAACAATTCTTACACTATTTGTAAGGAAACACAATTTATATTTAGAGAACCAAGAATACAAAATGTTTATAATTTGGATCTTAGTTCCTTGTGTAAATAGAAAGTGATTTTTTAACTACTAAAATAAATGAATCCTGGATATGGAATTTGAGACTTGGGAATTGTAATTTATTTTTCTCTTTTAATGTTATCTTAGAATAATTCAGTTTTATATCTTCTTCATCTTAAGTTTTATGAAAATAGACTTTGTGGTGCATACCAAATAGGAAGGAAAAATAAGTCATCTTTCAAATCAATTAACATGGCCTCCACTTATATACCTTGAAAACATATATAAGGATTTTTTTTTCATCCATCCATAGTAGAAATTTTTTCAGAAATTTTATTTGTTTTTTTAATATATGATTTCTCTATATTTACCTGGGTTAATTTTTTAGAATTTAAAAGTGAATCTTTTTCTGTTTTTGTGATTTTTTTTCAAAACTATTTAATATGAAAAATATTTCAATAAAATTTCATTAATATGTGACCATGTATTAGAGTTTTAAAAACAGTAATTCAATTAATTTTTCTCAAACTTTGTTATTAAGTATACTTTTTCTGTTCTAAGAACACGTCAACAAAATGCAATTATAGATATAAGAAATAGGGATATTTAGGAAATGATAAGAAATATGCTAAAGAAATACACTCTTCCTTCTTATTTTATAATAATTTTTAAATAAATATTTTTATATCATTTATATAGTTTTAATTAGTCCTTTTATAAGAAAATATACCCTATGAGTTATGAAATAATATAAAAATGAATGATGTATACTTTAATGTTTTTGACTATATTGTGTATACCGTGAAAACTAAATAAAACCTTGGTAAATTCAATCCAAAGGATTATGAAGGAATATTTATTAGATATTCAAATACTTTTATAGATTTTAGAGTGTTTAATAAAAATTCAATGATAGTGGAAGAATTTTTTCACAATAAGTTTGATGAAAATGACCCCTTTGATCATAATGAATTGAAATAGATGAAGTCATTGATTCTTTATATAACATATTACTTGAATCATATGAATGTGTTTTTGAAAATAAATTATAATATGATCAAAATTAATCTAGTTTATAAGAAAATAAAACTATGGAACCTGATAATATCTCACCTTGGCAGCCTAGAACCATAAAGAACTATCCCTTAGAGATAGTAATAGAAGACCTAGACAAAGGATTTAGGACTATAAGAAGTGGTGGAGATCAAGTTGAATTATTTTATTTCCTATCCCAATTTTTACCTAAGACTGTATAAGGGTCATTAGAAGACGAAACTTGGATGATAAAAATATAGTAAACATTACACTAGTTTTAGAGAAATCAAGTTTCATAATTATTTGATAGGACCTAAAACTATCTAGTGATATAACCAAATGCGTTTTTATAAATAATAAAGATGATAAATGTATAAACCCTAGGAATAAGGCTTGGTTAGTTACTAAAAGTTACTACCACAAGGAAGTAATATATTATGAAGAAACCTTTTCCCAAATTTCTTATCTCAAATTCATTATAATATTATTGGCCCATGAATCTATTATAAATTGTATACTATACCAGATGTATTTACAATAAAAAAATTTAAATGGATATTTAGTGTAGGATGTTTATGTTGAGAGACTTTCTGGTTTTGAATCATATTCAGAATTCTATTTTAAAACACACTAAATATCTTTATAGACTTAAACAAGAACCAAGATATTTTTATGGAATATTGGGTTCTTTTATTCTAAATAATGAGATTTTAATGGGTTTATATTATCCTAATCTTTTTTATGTTAAACTATTAATATGATATTTTTTAGTTAAAATATTTATTGATTTTGTATTTTTGGATCAATAATTTGAAATATTTTTAATGGGTTTTCAAAACATATTTAAAATGAATTTGGAATGAGTATTATGGGAGAGCTGAATTCCTTTCTGGGATTTCAAATTTACAAAATAGATTTTGTAAATTTTTTGAACCATACAAAATATATTATTTATTTATTAAAATTTTTTAGACTTGAACATAATAAGTCATATACTACTCCCATGAGTAAAAATATAAAATTTGACTTGGATAAATATGGATAAATAGTGGAAAAAAATTATAGAGAGGAAAGATTGGTAGTCTACTATATCTTACTTATAGTAGATCAGTAATTATGTTTTCTATTTAACATTGTGCAATATTTCAGTCAAAACCAAAGGTGTTCATTCTTACCGCTATTGAAAGGATTTTTTGATATCTTAAATACACTGCCTTTCTATCTTTACTTTATCCAGAATCTTCTGGTTTTGATTAATTTCCTATTGTGATGTTGTCTTTGTATATGAATATTGTATGAAAAAATTACCTTAGGTACTTATACCTTTTTAGGAAAGTCCCTAATTTCAAGGCCTAATAAAAAAGTAATGTCCAGTTGCATTGTAAACAATTAACGTAGAATATATATATATATATACAAATATTTTTTATGCACAAGAGTTGTTAATGAAATACACAATTTTATACTTTAGACTTAAATTCAATCATAATACTATTTAATGTGATAAGACTTGTACTATTAATATTTTGAGAAATATTTTGAATCAATCTTGGACTAAAAATATTTATCTTAGAAATCATTTTCCAAGATATCATATCAATAAATGGGATATATCTTTAGAATACGTGAATACCAAGTATCAATTGACTGATATTTTTACTAAACCACTTTCAATGAAAGTTCTGATTTTATAAAAGGGGAGTTATGTTTATTTAATTTCAAGTATTAATTTACATTTTCTTTCGAATGTTGGTTATGTTTATTAATTTTTTTCTCTACCTTTTGATTTAAAATTATTAATAAATTTTATTAATTATTTAGATTATGGATTTTTTTGTAAAATTACTTTATTTTCATATTTTATTTTAAAAAATTTCATTTTAAAATTTAAAATTATTTAATGATTACATTGAAAATTTTCCCCAAGAAAACAAAATGTCACTTGAAATTGTCAGAGTAAAACCCTTCTCCTTCCTTCCATCAAACCCACACCCTTTTGAACATACGATCTCTTAATCTCTCTTAAGCCCTAATTTTACAACACTAAATCCTTCTATTTATAGAAATGAAATATAAAAAGAGAACATATGAATATGGTATGAGTATCTTAATCAGGTATATGTCTTCTAGTTCTACAATAAAAAAACTACAACTGAAATTTTTATACTTTTATCAGATTCCCCATAAGAATATGCAGTTAAAATAATCATTGAGTTTCCAAGGACTGGAGTATATGTTTGATGGAATAATTTAAGAGTATGTTTTTAAAAAAGGTGGTAAAATAATTATACAAGAATTCATAGTTTAGTTCCATAGATACAAAATATGTCATCTCATCTAAGTTAAACATCAAAAAGGTTTCTATGATCCGTATAACTAAAATATTCAAATTCACCCATAAAGGAGTGTGCCTCATTAGTTTAACATCAATTGGAGATGACGTTCATAAGTCATAGGATGCTATGACTTTTCAATTCATAACCTCAGATATTAGAATAATATTTATGAGGGATTTTGGAATAAAACCAAAACTCTTGGTAAAGTTCATTCAAATTGATCTAATATCAAGGATATATTATTTAAAGAAAATAATATTCACACACACACATATATATAATGTTTTTTTATCTTAAGAAACCTGAAGAAAATTTCATCTAGTTCATGCTGAGGTACATGAATCACTATTTATATAAGGATGCAAGAATTTCATTATTCCATTATACAAGGTTATTTGATCTTGTTTTATACCAACGAAGGATGATTGGAGACATTCAAAGAAGACTAAGATTTCATCACAACAACATTCTATCTACCAGAATGGTAATTCTTTTTTTATTTTGGAGCAAAACCAAGGGTAAGTAGATGATATTTGGTTTTGAGGAGAAAATAACATCAGAAAATCATGCTCAGGGGGAGAAAAAAATCTTGAATTTAGATGGTTATTTTAGGAGTGGTGTAAAAGAAGTTTGGGAATATGGAATTAAAGGAGATAGAGTACCTCATTTGTATGGAGGTCTAGGAGACTCTTATATTTTAAATGTAAACATTCTAAGCAGTACCAAGAGAATAATAGTAACATAATATAATTTCTTTACTAGTATGGGGGGAGTTATTTACTTCCCTTTAACTTTTTAGGAGACTTCTTCCAAAACTGATTACAAATACCCTGATCCTAGTAACCTAGATTTGGTGTCTACTTTACTATATTATAGTATAATATAAGGAATCAAATACCAAATGACCAAATAGTTTAATTTTATTGGTAAACTACATAAATACATTAAATTTACATTACTGATGAAAACAAAAAATACATAAAGTGATTTCTTTGAGAAAAATATTATTCTTCATAGAGTATCCTTTCATATCAATCACAAAAAACTCCCTAGTATCCCCAAAAAAATAAAGTTATGATCTTAGATTCTTAGTAAGGTTAATAGTACAATGGAAAGTCACGCACACATGCTATTAAAAACATAACTTTTTATAACTAATTGTTCTAGGAACACCAAGACTTAGAATCAAACTCCGTCTTTGTTCCTAATCTCATACTTTTCCCAAATAATTTATAAAAATAAAATCAAGAAAATCTGAGTAATTACATTCTCTCCACCTCAGGTATTTATGTACTTGAAAAGGAAAAACAAGGTCTACTCAAAAAATGAGGGTAATGAATATTAATTTGAGGCTCTCGCTCCCATTTTCTCTCCTAGAGATTCCCATGATGCCACCAGAAACACACCAAAGGAATAAAATTCCAATGAATGATCATCTCCTATAGAGCCTCGATCTCCAATGGGTACTCTGTAAAAGTTTCCCCATCATTGATATCCAGCTCACCCCAGTCAAACATGTGTGATGGGTCAGACACATACTTCCTTAGCTGTGACATGTGGAAGACGTCTTATACCCTCTCTAAATGAAGAGGTAGAGCCAAGAAGTATGCCACCTTACCAACTCTATGTTGTACAAGTAATGTTTTTATTTACCTTATAGATAGCTTGTTGCCCTATAAAAATCTCTATAATCCCCATCAATGAGAGACCTGAAGAAACATGTGGTCTCCTTCCTCAAACTCTAAAGGCCTCCTACACCTATCATCATAAGACTTCTATTGGATATGTGCAGTCTTCATCCACTCCTGGATGATCTGTAACTTCTCTGTAGTTGCCTACACCAACTTTAAGCCCATGAGTGATGACTCTCATGGGTCTATCCATCATGGTGGTGACCTACAGGGTTTCCCGTAAAAGGCCTCTAATGGTGCCATATCAATGGTGGAATGATATCTATTATTATAATAAAACTCCACTTGTGGTAGGTTATCCTCCTGGCCAAAATATAACATGGAAGCCCATAGCATGTCCTCTAGAACCTGTATAGTCAATTCTGTATGGCCATCTGTCTATGGATGAAATGTTGTGATCAAGTGTAACTGAGTCCCAAATGACTCCTGCAATCCCTTCCACAACCGGGATGTAAATCAAGCATCATGATCTGAGACTATTTTCGATGGAACTCCAAGGAGTCGAACTATATCATACACAATTTTCTTAAGCTCCCTATTTAATACTTTTCCCAAATAACTAGTATGTGGGATGACTTGGTGAGTTGGTCAATGATCACCTATATGGTATCATGTCCCCTATACATATGTTGTAAACCTATCATGAATTCCATCAATATACCATCCCACTTCTATTCCGGAAACTCAAGGGCTAAATCCACAAGAACCTGGTGCTCATCCTTCACCTTCTAACAAGTGAGGCATATAGAAATAAACTCTGTAACTCCCTTCTTCATTCCCAAACACCATAACTGTCATTGTATGTATTTGTACATCTTCAACACACCTAGATTCACTGAAAAAGGGGATGTATTGAACTCCCTAAAAACCTCCTTCCACAATTCCACTAGTACTACTATACATCCTCTGAAAATAATGACATGCTCCCCACCTTTCTAATATACATTAGGGGAATTCCTTGTGGAAATATAAGCACGTAAAGTATCGTAGTTTGTATCCCCAATATGTGACTCCCTTACACGCTGTAAGAGTGGTGGGTGACAACCATAGATTGGATGTAAGCTGCTCCATCATCATCACCAATGGATATCTGCAATAAGGCCAACTTCTTCGATGCCTCGTTCAGTAATAGTGAACTAGATCTCCTCTAGAGATATTCTTCCCCCACAATCCCATTCATAGGTGTATAAAAAATTTCAAAGTCATAGTCCTGTAGAAACTCTATGCATTATCTCTATCTCAAGTTTATATCTTTATGATTGAAGATATACTTGAATAATTGTTTTTCATAGTATATGATAAACTGCTCACCCATCAGGTAGTGTCACCATATCTTTAATGCATAGAAAACCAATGCTATCTCAAGATCATGGGTTACATTATTCTACTCGTGTGGTCTTAACTAGCATGAACCATAGGAAACCACCACTTACCCCTACATCAGGACACAAAAAAGATTCGTTCCTGATGCATTGCAAATAACTACGTACTTGGCACCCTCCTCTGGTAATATCAAGATGTCAGTGCTCATCAATATGTGCCTTAGTTTTTGAAAAACATCTTGACACTCCTATTTCCACATGAAAGGATTCCCATTTTAGGTCAAAGCTATCAAGGATGTTTCTACTCCGTAAAATTTGGGTAAAAACCTCCTATAGTACCCATCCAAACCATGGAAACTCCACACCTTGGTAAAACTCCTAGGTGGATCCCAAGAAAGTAATGACTCAATCTTCAATGGATCCACTACAAATCCAGCCTCTGAAATAAAGTGTCCCATATAATAGGCCTAACGAATATATAACTGACACTTCAAGATCTTATCATAAATATGGTGCTCTCAGAGTTTGTCTAGGACCATCCTCAAGTGTCTCATGTGATCATGTTTGGATGCTGAGTACACTAGGATGTCATCAATGAAGAACACCACAAACCAATCTAAGTAAGTATGAATGATCTGGTTTATGAGCACCATGATCACTAATGTGGTGTTCGTCACACCAAATGACATCACCAAGTACTCATAGGATTGTAACAACATTTTAAGGTTGTCTTCGGTATATCCTCATCCTGCACTCATAGATGGTTATAACCAGATCTAAGGTCAATCTTTGAGAACCACCGTGACCCTTTCATATGAATGAAGATGTCATCGATCATAAGAAGTGGATACTTGTTCTTCATGGTCACCTATTTTAGGCACCAGAAGTCCAAAGATAACCTAAATCTCCCATTTCCCTTCTTGGAAAAAAATTGGGGTTACCTAGGGTGAAACACTTGGTCTCACGAAGCCCTTCCTCTGCACATCCTCTTACTATACCCTCATCCCTCGAAGATCTATGAGGTCCATCTAATATACAAGTATAGATATCTGTGTCACCCCAGGGTATAGATTAATAGATAAGTCTACCTCCATGTAGGGAGGTAATCCTAGAACATTCCATGGAAAGATGTGCTTATACTCCTCCACCACTGTAGGAAACTGAGGAAACATATCATCCACTACATTTACGTTTAAGCTTGCAAATTGACAAGTGATCAGTTTCACCCTCATATGTGTGAGTGCATCCTGCGCTGCCCGTATTTCCTTATCACCAACAAAGTAAAACCTGATCCCATCATTGTGGACACACCACACTCTGGGCCTAAAATAGTCAATCTGATCATGAACTGCGGATAACCAGTCCATACCAAGAATGACAACCTAAGGTCTTGACGCCACTTCCAAGAGATCCCAATCAAAACTGTCACCTCTAAGAGTAAGGTCACACGGTCAACACCAAGTTTGTAATAATCCAATCTTCTCCTATAGGACTCTCTAAGAATAAAGTTTGATTGAAACAGTTCAACCAAAACATATGAGTCTAGAACAAGGTTCATGGAAAGAAAATAATGAATGGAACCTTTTTAATCAAAATTAAAGCTAAGGTGGAAAATACATAGATCATATCTCTAATAATCCATGGAGCCTTAGGTTCATAAGCCTACATAACCTGTATCTTTCTTAATCGATGTCAACTATCACCCTAAGCCTTTCGTGGACTACCTGGTGGTGGTGGTGGTAATAGCTCAAACCCCCAACCACCTGCTGCCACCCTTCCGGCTCCCCTACGACGTCTTCCACCCTATGGACCATATAGATCATGCCTCCACCTATACCTAGGTGTCCCCTAGACCATCTACTGGTCAGTCGTATGATGGGTCAAGCAATCTCAAGGTAGATTTTCATCAATTGCCGCATGAGTTACACAACTTGTCCTTCAAATGAATCAGAAAACCTAGGGAGACCCGTACCATTGATCATGTGTCCTAGGATCATATCACATAGAACCTAACCCAATTGGTTCCTTGTGACTATCCTCAGCTACCTGCTTCTAAGGTCTCATCTACCTGGTGCCTACTGGTAGATCCCACTATCGGTGCCTGCCCTGTTAGAAAGCTCTCCACTAGTAGGGATCACTCAAGTACCCTAACATAAGTAGGAATGAAAAGGGATATAATGGGTTCCCTAATATCATAGCATAAACCCTGATCAACATTATGAGACCAAAGGATTGGGTCTCGTACAATATCTATAGAGTAGCACGAAAGATCAGTAAATCTTGCTGAATACTCCACCACAGTCTGACTACCCTGCTGCAGATGCAGAAGCTACTATATATGCACTGACCACAATGTCGCTGAAAAGAACTCCTCTATGAATATACACTCAATGTTTACCCAGGAGAGAGTCATATCATCATGTTTCTGGATCACTAAGCTCCACCATATCCCTGTAGAACCCTGAGAAATACTCACGACAATAACTTAAATCTAGTCTAAATGCATCCTCATAGGGTAGAATACACAAGTAATAGCCTCCAACCAATCATTATATTCATGGGGGCCCACCCCAAATCATAGAAGTTCGCTCCCTCTAAAACTCATGAAACATGCTTAGTCTGAATGAATCATCAGCTGGCAGTGCTGGTAGTAGCTACTTCTCAATGAGTGGTAGTATAATTGGAAAACCACCCTAAGGTGTTATCTCTGGTACATGTCACTGTACTGATTTCTCTTATCTGGGTAGATCATCCTCGTGATCATGTAATGTAATCCTGGATGGCTATCTGTGTGGAGGCATCTTGTAATAAAACAAGATGTACCATAGTCAATAGAGTATATATGGAGAGCTGACTCAAGAAGGAAATGAAAGACACATTCCATTCCTATACGATTAATGTACCATTATTTTCCCTAAAAATAGTGTTTTCAAGTACTAAGTTGAAAATAAGGTTCCTAGAGTCTTGGTGTATAGATAGGTTAGCCGTTGCACTAATATTGGATTCGATGGCATGAAATATGAACTCGAAACACTTAAAAATATTTCCCAAAAACAACCCCACAGACTCCTGGCCCTAAAGTAGAATCAACCTCCTCTAATAACACTCTATCATGACCCATCCTACAGGATCCCATTCCATGAGTACCCAAAACCTACCTTAAATAGGCCAGAGGATACTAACTAGCATTAAGTAGTCATATCCCACCAATGGGAGGCATTTGACTAAGTACATGTACACACACACATATCTCCAAGCCAAAAATTCTAAAAAAAAAAGCACTAAGCAAAAAATTCATGAAAACCACTATATCCCACAATAAGAGTATAATAGTGAATATATTGGAAAGTAAACATGGACAAAATAATCCCACCAAAAGAAAAGAGTCTAAAACCACAAGTCCAACATGTAAAGTATGAGGTACTGGGAATGTCATCAGAAAAGCTACTGAAACACACCATAGCCTATCCGGTCTCACAAGGAACTTCTTGATCTTGGTCTATTAGGAACTCTGTTGAAGAATCAATCATCTACACAAGACATGACCCATACGGTCAAAGCCTATGCGAGGGTGAGTAAAACAAAACTCAGTAGGACTCCCTAAAACCACAAAGGAATTCCAAAAATGAAATACCACGAAGGAATACCATAAAGGAATACCACAAAGGAAATACCATGAAAGAATACAACAAAGGAAATTCCATGAATGAATACTAATAAGGAACACCACAAAAGAATCAATAGTCAGTTCCACACAAATATACGTATACAATAATTATATAAAGAACATCTAGAGATATTAAATACAATAAAACAAAAAATCTCAACAAGACACATAGTCTCCATAAGACACATAGACTCCATAAGATACACAATATCCATAAGACACACCGTTTCCATATGAAACACTGTCTCTATAAGACACACAGTCTCTAGGACACAACCATCCAAAAAAATGCTTTCTTGAAGCATGATCTTTATAGGATACCTCACTCTTAAATCCATTAGTTCATATTCACAGTCCCACAAAAACCCACTTAGGATATCTCGAAATTACTATCTCATCATAAGGGTACAAACATTGAAGAAGGCTCATCACATGGATGTTCGGTTTGAAAGTTATTGCTAGTGAAACTTTTTAGAAGGGGGTTCACTAGGTTGTGACTGACCAAGAGGTCATCATCCAAAATCAACCACGCAGTCTGGAAACTCCTACAATTGACTATGTCATGGTAGATCGAGCTTTCATGGTGGGAAACCACATCGTAAGTTTCCATGGCTGTGTGATTGCTCGATTGACTGCAGCTCACGATCAACCACCCTGGTTGACCTTGCCCCAGTCCAGCCATACAGGGTCTGACCCAGTCCACCGGTTCCAAACCAGTCCACCAAGTTGACCCATTCCACTAGGCCCTTCCTACCTCAATGGTTCATCCCATCATTCCAGCCTGACCCGCTTTTCCGACTTGGTCCAGCTCAGGTGGTCGTCCACAACAACCACCGCTAGTCCACATGGCCACCCCACTACGTCACATGATCGTCGGCTGTGTCAGCAGCCTTATAGGGTTATATAACTTCCAGGTCCCATGGGGCATCTTCTCTATTTCCCTTAATGCTCCGACGAATCCCATGTGGTGGCGGAAGCGCTGCACCACCGTGAGCTGCTGTGCGCCGTCGACCGCCACTTCTTTTACTGCTTGCCGGTGCCCTGCCTTATGCAGTCCATCATTCTTCCTCCTATGGTCCAATATATAAAAAAATCCCTTTATGATCCCCAGGTCACAAGATACACTAATCCGGCCTCTGGTTTTCCTTGCCTTAAATTTGGGGATCCGATTGCATTTGGAGCTTCCCGGTAAGTCGAGCTGCGACCATGATGATCCAAAGGCGAAGAATGCCAAAAATGGGTAAGTGAAAGCACCAAGAATGTCTGAAGAAATAACCTTTTCCTTTTTCATTTTTCACTTGATTCATTCTCATTAGAAGGATAAATGAAGAGGATGAACTAATATCCTGATAATCCCACATCAATAACCCACCCCGTAAGAACGACCGAACCGCAGATCAATCTATTTGTGGATTGACCAACATTTATTATGGAAATTAAGAATAGGGAAAATAGATAATGAAACAACTACCTTACCTAATTTGGTTCAATCACTGATGAAGAATTATGTTGTGTCGTGATTTTTGGTGAGATCCTTTGATTTCGTCGTGTGTTGATCGTCGATGCATGATCCGGTCATTGTTTACCAAGGTAAAATCCTCCAACCTCTCCCTAGAAATTATCCAACATTCCTAGGGTTATATGGATAACCTGGGGATTTATGAATAAGGATTATTTTAAAGGAAATTACTACTACATCAATGAAATTTTTTTTTATTTAAATTAATTAATGAAGATTACATTCGTTTCAATTTCTTCCACAGAAGACCCGTGCCGACTAAAGTTAAGTCGCGGCTAGGGAAAACACCACTTTGGAAACTCAACTGTGGTCTTATATTTAAAATCGGAGTCACTATTCATGAGTTATTAGTATTATAAAATAAAATAATTTTATTTAATTATTTTATTTATGGTTACATTTTTTGTGAATTTTTCTTCAGATGACCCACACCGGCTGATGTTAGGCCGTGCCAAGGGTAAAACCGCCATTTTGAGCTCAACGGTGCCCTCAAATTTCTCATCCAGACACCCTTTTAAAATATATTCCACTTTTCTTGAAATTCACGTGTGCATGGTATTAAAAACATAACATTTTTCAATGAATTGTTCTGGGCACATCAAGCCTCAAAATTGCATGCTGCCTCAACACCTAGTCTCATAATTTTCCCAAATAATTTCTAAAAATAAAATCTGTAAAATATGAGTCATTACACTATAAACCACCATGGATTCAAATAGAATCTGTGAAATATGAATCCATCCCTTGGTTCTATGGTTTAGGACGATGTTTAGAAGAACATAAATCCCTAATTCATCAATGTTGTATAATATTCCAAATTTCCAAAAAACATCATCCTCATAAGAATAAATAATGGATAGGTCAGATTCCTTATTGACATCAGAGATCTCAATCACCACTACCCAAAAGATGATTTTACAATCCTAGTGATAAAACTATTTATTTACATGACTACCATCTTACAGGATTTGACTTTCATGGATGGTTATTTCAGGTATAATAAAATATATATTTCTCCCCCCGATAGAAGAATATTCCACCACATTCAAGGAACCCTAGGGAACCATCTATTATCGAGTGATGCCATTTGGATTAAAAATTTTGGACCCACTTATCAGAATTCCATGCAGAACATCTTCAAGATGATCCCCGAGAATCTGTTGGAGTTCTATATAATGAATTGATGGTAAAATGTGTCTAAGTACTACACCATGTCAAAGATCATAAGAAGGAGTTCGACCTATTATTCTCTCACTAACTAAAATTAAACACACTAAAATGCACATTTGGGGTTCCCTATGTGATATTACTCATATTTTTTAGAATGTAAAGAGGCATAAATATGGACACAAAAATGAATAAGGCCATCATACAAATCTCCCCTTCATGAAATCCATAGGAGTTGAGAGGCCTCCGAGTCCATCTAGGCTACATATAAAATTTTATCTCCGACCTAGTTAACAAATGTAATCCCTTTTAAAAGATCGCGATAAAAGGAATAACTTATCAATTGGATGAGGAATTCCAGACTACATTCGAGGACATCAAGAATTATCTACTACATACTATGGATCTGATGTATCCTATCCAAGGGAAACCTATCGTACTTTATGTTAGTTCCTTGGAATATTCCCTTAGTTCTCTCTTGGTTCATAAGAACAACTAGGAAACATAAAATATATATATATATTATCTCAGTAGTATACTTCTTGACATTGATATTATATACTCTATAATTGAGAATAGTTTCCTCATCTTGTTATTCAAAGAATTAGAAACTACGACACTACTTACAATATCACAAGACACAACTATTATCCCACCACAACCCACTTAATTTTATCCTCAACCACCTCATACACTCTAGGGAATTGGGATGGTGGGAAGTAATTTAGCAGCATTTCAACATTAGGTTCGTTCCCAAGAAATCTATCAAGGGCCAAGTGTTGGAAGATTTCATTGCCGCACATCCAACCACCGAGTAGGGAACCTTAAAGGTTTACATACTAGATGAATCCATCCTCTCTATTAATCATATTGTTCCATATCAATAGATGCACTTCAATAGTGACTCTCAAATCCTAACCAAGAGAAAAATCAATGATCCTAAAATAAGTAGGGTCATCCTTGGGATTTCTTCCATCACTCCTTCACATGAAATCTTATTGTAATCATTCCTTTTATTAATAGGGAGTACTAAAAATGAAGTTGATCACCATGACCTGATCATAGGACTTGAGATGGCTCTCAAGATTAAGCTTCCACAACTACATGTAAAGGGTGATTTAGATATGGTCATCAAGTAGATCAGTGGCGACTATGTAGTCAGTAAAGAAGAGGTCACCCCCTTTTTAGAATTCACTCATGATATGATGACCTAGTTATATTTTAGGATAGAGGGGACTTATGTTTTCTAATACCATAATGATTAATTAGATTCTTTAGTGATCTTGGAAATGTACCTTGAAGATCATGACCAAGATTTATTGGTTATTCATGTGGAATAATGGAGATTAATTTTCCCTATCACTTTCGATGAAGTGGATGGGTAGGAGAAATAAATATCTATCAAATATACCATAGAATAATCTATAAATTTCCCTATGATATAGGAAATACCCAAATGGATAAATCTTTCCATCAAGTGCCTCTAGCACGAGACTCTATTATCAAAATGGGCTGAGTGTGATAAATTATGTATGTGTTCAGTGAATTTTACACTCCAAGATGACCCTAACATAGATTATGTTGATGGAATACCTATCTATTGTTTCTAATGGAAAGAGGTCCCTTAGATCATGCAAGAAGTCCACACTAGGTCATGTGAGGCGCATTAAGTAGGGATGAAGCTCTCTCATCAAATACGGAGATGATGTTACCCAGTCGGGATTCAAGTATCACCGAGACGGGGAGGGGGTGAATTAGTGACATATTTTTCTTTTATGTTTCCTTACTTATAAAAAAACTTTCACCTCTTATTAAGTATTACGTTCCATGCTGAACAAAATCTAGACCCAGAAACATAGGAACATAAGAAATTATAAGGTTCATTACTCAATAAGAGTATCTCCATCCTTGGTATGGTTTGAAAACAATCCAATACCATAAAATACACTAGAAAATAATCTATTGGATTAGAATACCATTAGTAGGATATTCCATTACAACCGTGTATCACTTTGAAAATAATCCAATATTATGTGTGCTTATTCGATCACAAAATAATTCAATTCAACGATTCAGTGCTTCTTGATAAACTTTCACAATATTGATCTTTTAGAATAATTATTCTCTTTCCTACCTTGAAGTTGGTAGAAACTACCTTTAGTCTTTCGCAAACTATTCTGCTTCCTCTGTGAACTGCCTTTGTCCTTCACGAACTGAGTTGCACCATGTAGCATGAGTGCTTTACTAACAACCTCTTCTTCTGTGAACTGTCTCTGCTCTATAGATTGTCACCAATTTTCTTACCACCTCCATGTACCAACTCTTCCTACAACCTCCACACACCTCCTTTGCATACCACCTCGGCGTACCACCTCTACATACCGCTTCCCCATACCGCCTCCACGTACCACCTATGTGTACCACCTTCACGTACCGCCTCTACGTACCGCCTCCTCATACCGCCTCCACTTACTTCCTCTATATACCCCCTCTATGTACTGCCTCTTCTTACCTCCTCCATGTACCACCTCCACGTACCATCTCTGTGTATCACCTCCGTGTACGACCTCCTCGTACGACCTCCTCGTACGACCTCCACGTACCGCCTCCACGTACTACCTCCACCTACCACCTCCTCCTACCACCTATGCGTACCGCCTCTGTATACCATCTATACTTCTATGGAGTTCTTTATTCTGTGGATTGTTTCTTTTTTATTCCATGAACCGTGTATTCTTCCATGGGAATCTTTGTCCTATGTGGAATCTCTCCTCTGCTATCTACTTACCTTCGTAGAATTCTCCCTCACGAACTCTTCCAGACTTTGTGAAATTATTCCTCAGTGTGAAGATGTTATATTATGAAAATATCTCCCAACTAATGAAGGTATTAATATAATTTATATAGAAAAATATTTCCACAAATCTCAAAAATCATATTTACCCAATTTTTCAATGTGGCATAGTTTTCATCGCATACCGTGAAGGTATCGTGAAACATTTTCCCTACAAAGTCTATGTTATGACTTTCTTCCTTTATGGCGGGCTAATCAATACTACCATTATACAAATAAAACCCTTTACCATGAACTGTTTACCTCACACAAACTAAAATCCTCCCACAAACCACGATCCACCCGTGAACCATTTCTCTTACATGGTCCACATTCCACACATCATAGAATCCTTCCTTTTAATAATTTAAATTGATGTTAGTCATACCTCTTCTATGGTTTATGAATTATCCTTCAAGGTTCATGGTCCATTCTTTTCAGATTCCTTTACAGAAAACTATTCCTTTTCCAAAATGATAAACTCTTGATTTTGAGGCCCAAAAATTTGGTAAATACTGGGAAACACCACCACTATAAATATCTACTTCAACAAGAACACCCATGATGCATCGATATCATCTAGATTAATAAAAACATAGTTTATTTCATCAATAACCTTATTTGTCATGATATATAGTCTTTGATCGATCACCATTAGCATCATCAATTTTTTAGAGGAATGTATTGAATATTCTCTGTCTTCCTGCAACATATTTCATTCCAATAAATCCTAAACATGATCAGAAACACCTTTACTACCCCTTTCATTCATAATGATTTCAACAAAAGTTCTCCAAACAACTTATGATTTTTTGGAAATACAAATCATTAAAGCATCATTTGATTTACAAAGGCCTTTTACAAAGTGAATTGATTTATTATATTTGAAAAAAGAAAACACTCTTGAAAAAAACCTCTTCATACTTCCAAAAACATCTATAGCCAATTTGGTCCTAATAGAAGATTGGAGTACTTCTAGCACACTATGGTTCATAATTGCATCAAATTCACCATTAAGTGTCATGCAAGGCATATCCATATGAACTTCATGCACCAGCCACCAGAGCTCCACTAATCCACCAAGTACTCCAATCTATTTTTATATGGGGACTTGATGCAGTGGGCCCTTATTTGAAAATGAAAACGTGAAAATGTAATTTCATCTTGAATACTATTGAATTCTTCTCAAAATAAAGGGAAACCATCCCCCTCAAAGATGTAAAAATATGTTATATTATTGATTTTGTGAAATCACACACCATTCATTAATTTGGGATTAATTACACCATTATTATAAAAAATGACACAAACTATTGAGATTATAAGTAGACTAATATATATTCCAAGTAAAAAATCTAGTCTAATAATACCTCTTACTATCATGTGGAAGAAAATGGATATATTGAGGCATTAAACGAAACCCTCTCTAACATCCCATAGAAGATAGTGGTTCAAAACCAAAATATCTCTAATTCCTAAAAATCTATCTAATTCCTTATGGGAATATCAGACATAAACCTAAAATTTCACCCAAGAAACACCATAATACCTTGTGTATGGGAAAGGGGTATTACCAACTATAGAGGATCCATTGATATATATTCAGATGAACATTTATGATTATAAGATACCGTACATGAGAGTTGAGGTTTGCCTAGCTGCATTGGAATCCCTTGACGAGAGTAGGTTCAAAGCACTACACAACCTCGATGTTCTTCAAAACCAGGTAGATTTAAAATTAAACTAAAAGATTTTTATCTGTTCAGTGTTCTAGAGGCATGGTATTTGAATTTAGGATGAAAATGATACCTAGAAAGAAGATACTAAAGTTGGAGGCTAAATGGGAGGGACCATTCATCATTCATATTGTACACTTCAATGGTGAATACTCACTAATCTCCATGGATAGTGACCACATCACACATTCCACCAATGAAAAGTTCCTCATGAATTAATTTATGTAACATGAAATAGTGTCTTAGTCACATGATGTTAAACTATAGGAAAACATCATTCTAATATAATGTCATGTTGTATGACATAACATCCAAGTCGCATAATGATAAAGTGTATGACATCATCCTTATTAAATGATGTTAGATTGAATGAAATTTCTTACACACTATATTATGTTAAAATAAATTTCCAATATTCTTGCTATAAGATTTTAAAATTAATGGTCTATATCCAAACCACACGAAGTAGAATTATGTGATGTTTTAGTCCTCTTCTGAGAGAATCTCCCATTATGGAACTGTTATCCTATGATAATGCTATATAGAAATACATATTTATTCATTCCAAATTATGTTCGATTCAGAGTGATTCCTAGATCATACATCCCATTTCCATATCATCCATTGACAAACTTCAGGGATTTTCCCCTTAAGGACGAGTTCAAATCTCACTAAAAAATACACTCATTTAATGTTTTTAGACACACTGTTTTATATCTCCTTGAGTTTTGAACTCCCAATGAACATTGTAATGGTTTGTACCTTCTTGATCTATTACATTTATGGTTTTGGGTGTTAGTGGTTCTTGGAGGAGGCCTAGAGCAGGCCCAAAGGTGATTCTGATTAAAAATATGGAAACAGAGGGAATACACACTATGTAACATTTACATGATGTTTAAAAGTTGTAACAGTTTATACATGGAAATTTTATGATGTGAAATTATTTGGGGATAAATAATAAAAATACTGTGAATTTTTCATAGGAAACCAAACCCCAAGGATTACATGATGTGAAAGGGGATTACAACTCATGAAAATACCTAAAGTGGTACATCGTTAAATATTTTCTATTGCTCGAGCTTCTTAAACCCTATGGTTATATAAGCTCTCTCTATATCCTTACAAGTTATCCAATAGCCATCTATTTGAAATTTTTATATTCCTTTGATATGAATTGATATTTGGCTTCCCTTCTTTGATCTTTAGCTTTCCATCATCGATTTGTGGTGAGTTCTATCCTCTTTCTCATCCATTTACATTTTGTTATTCTTTTGAGTTCTGTATGGTGGGGAAGTTTGGTTTGGGTTGTGTGTTTCAGTTTCATTTTGATGATCATCAGGTGTAGTGTAGGTTTTCCTACAAGTTTCACGTGTGGTGGTGGTTATTAGGATGTTTTTTCTTCACCCTGTGGTGCATAGTGAGATCAGAAATCTTTTTTGATGTAGAGGATCCTCGTTCTCACTCTTTTAAATGCTATGTGTGCAATATGAATGCTTTTTCTTACCATTGGGTGGATATTAAGGGTCAGAGTAATGATATAATTAATTTTTTATGTCTAAAATTAATGGGTATGGAGAGTTATCACATGATTTTCTGCTTTGTTATGTGGTGTTGATATTATAATGCATGCTTGTTTCCAATTCTAAAAATAGTGGTATTTTGAAGCCTTTCTTATGTTGTAGATGATATAAGTGATGGACCCTGATCTATTGTTGTGTGATTGAAACCTAAATAAAATTTTAGAGAACTTATATTTAGAAAATAATTGGTTTCCCTCAGATATATGTCTTATGTGATAATACCCATGATCATATAAATAAGTAATGAGATTAAGTCCCTGAATAAATGTGAAGATGGGATGTGTTGATATTGTGTGTGGATGTTCTTTTTGTGATCTTTTGTGTGGATTGTGGTTGTTGTGTGCTAATATATGTGTCCTACTAGGTCATGTGGTATGCGGGAGTAGGGATGTGATGGTTGGTTTGTATGAATGTAATGTTGGAAATTGTGCATTTTGGTGTGGATTTTGTGGTGTAGTAGTTGTGGAACAACAATTGTGGCGTAGCAATTTTGGCCTAGTGGTTGTGGTATAATTTCCTATTGTGGTGATATGTATTGGGTGATGTGGTGTGATGACGATGTTTAATGTGTGGTGTGGTAATCATAGTTGTGTGGTGTGGTTGTGTACGTTTCCTAGGTACTAGTGGAATACATTACGATGCTAAATGAAATAAATAAATAAATGAGTTAGAATTGAATATAATGGGGTGAAAAATTGACACATGATTAATGGATTAAATATAATCTAAGTACTACTGTAAAGTGAAATGAAAAGGGTAATTAATAAAAGTGGTGGAATATGAAAGGTGAAAATGGAAAATTTTGTGTCACCTGTGTGACAATTATGTGGTGTGTTGCATATAGTGGCGGCATCAGTTGTGACAGTTGATGTATGGTATATGGTGGTGATGTGGTGCATGCTAGTGTATTTGATGTGAACCCACTGTTTGGGTATTATGTCTTATCTCTTTTTCATGTATGTTAATTTTATTTAATACGTACCCCACAAGAGTTGGATAACCTTACCAACACTTAGAGGTTATGGGTTTTGGGTGTTATCCCCCACATCCAGGATGGTAGTAATATAGATGACTGGCTACCCCTCCCCCCACCCTTTATATAGATGTGACATGTGTCCCTATGTGTTTTTAGGATGATTTGTGGTGTGTGGTCCCAGGTGATTTTGTGATGAGTTGTGATGTGTGGTCAAAGGTGTTTTTGGGATGAGCTATGATGTGTGGTCTTAGGTGTCTTTGGGGTGAGTTGCGATGTTCGTTCCAAGGTTTTTTGGGATGTGTTTTGATGTGTGGAACATGCGTGTGCCAGTAAGATGCAATTTGATATGTGGTCCAGGTGTGTGTGGAAAGGATGTGACATGATATGTGTGGAAGGGATGGGAGTATATGATGTTCGACATTAGGTAATGAGAGAAGAAAATCAATGGGGAAGTAGAAGAAGGGCCCCTTACATTGTTATGATCTCAATATTATATTATTAGATTGGATACTTGATTTAGTGATTGATCCATTATAAGGCTAGGTTTGGTTGTATCACTCGTGTTCATGCTTTTTGGAGCTACTAATTTTTCACAAGGGATTTAACATTCTCTTTTCACATGTTCAATTGAGGCCTTAGTTATGTACCTACTAAGTATACCTATTATTATCGCTCTATGAATTTAAACTATTTCTAGGTTTTTAGGATGAATTTGGGGACCAAGATCGACATTACTATTTGGGTCACAGTTGTTGTTGAGTTGTTTTGTAGACTTGTCTTATCAGTACTTACTTTGGATAATTTTAAATGTATCAGTTTTATTTAAATTATGCCTTGTGCTATGGTTTTTAGTTTAACTTTATATATTCTACAAATGTTTTTTAGTGATTATTTATCATATCTCATGATCTTGTTCATTTATATAGGGTAATGCCACCCATCTTGTGATATTTTTATACCCTTGGTACTAGTAGCCAACCCATAGACTAATGGAGGTGGTACTTGGGGGGTCATTATCTATTTCCCTTAATTTCTACATATTTTTTGGGAGGGTGTCATGATATATTGATGTCATAGGTTTTGGTTGAGGGATAGGATAAAGTTGGTAGTCATGCAAAATGAGGATTTCAGGGGTTTGTATGGAATTAATGTCAGTTTCCCTTAGTGCATGACATAATCCATAGAGGTCAGCTATGAAATGAGATATTAGGACCCCATAATCTAGGGTGTTGATTCTAGGCTCATTGAATGACCAAGTGAGGTGGGCCTATTTCCTAGGTAGTGACCTCAGATAGGTACGTACATCATAATGACTTGTGTTCATGTTTTAATAGGTTGTTTTGGAAAAATAAAATAAATAAAATTTGTGTAATATTAGATAAAAAAGTCTATTCTACAGTGCTTAGGATGTTCCTATTGTTTTTAGGAATGGGTCCTATTTTTCATAAATTATTTTGATAGGCCATGGAGGTTTAGAAGGATGATCTGATAGATCATTGGGGGGTTGACCAGGATGAGGAGGAAGAGACATGATAGGTAGATTTTTCATTCCTTTATGTAGAAGATCTTGTTTATATATGAGGGGAGTGTCTATGATTTGGATACATAGCATTGGATAGTGGAACTTGAGATCACTTTTGGTATGATCCAAGAATGCGATAAGTTTTGGGTACCTCTAGAAGTTAGTTAGATGTGGGTAGCTATGAATCAGACATGTAAACTATTTCTTGGTGATTATAAGGATGATGATGTGGTATGGACCAACCTTCAGAGAGAGTTTCAGGTAGAGTTTATATTATTGACAATGAGGGAATCCAATGGAAATAAGTATATCTCCCTTCATAAGGGGAGTATTAGTGTGAGAGAACTTGGGATCAGGTTCAATTATCTCCTAAACCTTCTCCAAATTCTTTTTCTAGATGAGGTGTTTAGAGTGTGACATCTATAGGAGGGTTTTCATCCATTAATCAGGTATTCTGTTACACCTTTTGCGCTCCCAACATATCTATAGGTGAAAAAAAATACTAAGGCTATAAAAAAGATGATTCCTTGGGGGTTGAACCCTAGAATAGTGTCCAGTAGGGTGTTTTGAGGAGTAGGGCTTCTGATAGTGGGCCATAGGTGTTCAGGTAGTCAGGGTTCCATTCATCAGGGAATCGACTGTGACAGTTTCATTCTCGACCGTCAGGGGTGAGTGGTTATCAAGTGACTTTTTTTTGTTTTCCATTTTTCTAAAATATCACTAGGAGATATTATCACCTACAAGATCAGTGTCCAACCACATAGTGAGGCCAGTCTTAGATGTGAATTTATGCTCCTTTTCAATAGCAGTAGTTTCCTCTATAATAGTTTCAGTGGAAGGGGCCACATGTTGTTGTTTAGAAACCGAGGGCATGTGCATTTGGTATTGGAAAGCCTCATGATGGTCCCATTCTATAGGGACCCATGCTAGAGAGATATCATGGAGTCCAGAAGTAGAGAGGTATAAGACCTAGGTATGGTTATATTCATGTGTTATACGTAGTAACGTCATAAGAGTTGGGTGTCATTCTAGGTATGATCAGTGTTTTAGTACCCTTGTGTGTGATTTGTTTGATTCATGAACCTCATGCTACTTTTTGGATCATTATTATGTTAGAATGTTGTGGCTCGTTGTGTAGAGGATTCCATTGCCCCTGGTGTTATCTATGCCAATTAGAGGCCAAAATTCATTATTTGATATGTTACAGAAATGTAGACTAGTGATGGGGAAGGACCAACCAGTGGGGTAATTCATCTTGTTGGAGATACAACAATACAATATTATCCTTGGTTTGGATTGACTGTATTATGCGCACATATTCATCAAATTATTCCATAGGAGACTCATTCCTTCATATGTGGAGGGAAAATGAGTGGTGCTCACTAGGGAGTGAGGCTATCAGTTGGGTTGTAGGAATGTATAGCCACTACTTTCATAGTTAGTGGAGTTGTCTTTAAAAGATCAGGTTGGTAGTGTTCCTGGGGTTGTGTAATATTTTTTGGATTTTTTCAAGATGATTTTATGGAACTACCTACTCAACCCAACGTCATGTTCTGAATAGAATTGTATCCTATTGAATCTTCTATTTCGATGGATCTCTATCATATGGTTCCCATAGAGTTGAGTGAGTTTATGTTATAGGTGCATGATCTGATGTAGAGGGGTTTCATCCAACCTAGTGTGTCACTGTGTGGTGTGCCATTTTTTTCCATCAAGAAGGTAGATGGTAGTCTGCGTTTGTGTATAAACTACTGATGGGTGAATCATGTAACGGTCAAGAATCATTACCCACTTATGAGGATCAACGATACATTGTGCTAGTTGAGTGGATCTATATGGTTCTGGAATAATGATATGTGTTCAAGATATCACTATTTGAGTGTAAAAATTAAGATATTCATAAGATTATCTTCAGATGTAAGTATGGGAACTTCGAGTTTGTGATTATGTTGATTGGTACTATGAACACACCATTCATGTTCATGGGACTTATAAACTTCATGTTCTGTGAGATCCTAGACCAGTTCATCATTGTATTAATTGATTATATATTATTCCACTCAATGTAAAATGAGGAGCATGTAAAGTATCTTAGAATTATTTTGGAAGTCCTTCAACACCCCTAGTTTTATGGGAAGTTGTCCAATTGTGAGTTCTGGATGGAAGTGGTGTGTTTTCTTGGACATGTGGTGCCTTGGTAGTGTGTGGAAATGGAACCGTCAAAGGTTGAAGTAGTTTTTCTTGGAAAAAACCCAAGAATATGACAACAGTTCACAATTTCCTTGGTATTTTGGGCTATTATCGATGGTTTGTTCCTGATTTATCTCAAGGTGTAGCCCATAGAATAGTTTTAACAAAAAAGGAATAGTATTTATTATAGATTGACTAGTTCCAGGAAGCATTCAAATAAATGAAGGAGAAGCTAGTTTTTGCACCGGTGCTATAGTTTCTCGAGGAAGGTGTATTTTTTGAGGTTTTCTATGATGCCTCCCATCTGGGCTTGGGATGCATGTTAATACAACATAGGATGATAATAACTTATGGGTCTAGGAAGTTACATACCCATGAGTATAACTATTCGACCTATGATCTGGAGTTGGTGGAAGATATGTTCATACTAAATTTGTGGCGACATTACCCCATCATTGAGTGTTTTGTGGTTTTTACAAACCACAAAATCCTGTGATATATTTTTAATTAATGAGATCTGAATCTACACTAGTGAATGTTAATGGAGTTTCTATAGGATTAATATTTTTACATCTATTACACCCAAGGTAAGGGTAATGTAGTTTCCAATGGGTTGAGTTGGAAGTCTTGAGTGGATGTGGCTCAAGAGTTCATCGGTACTTAGAATGAAATAGAGGAGCTTACATCAATTCATGTTGATGTTGGAGAGAGTAGTGGACGAGGTTTTCTTTATCACATGACTATGTAGTCATATTTTATTTAGTGGTTGGAGGAGTCTCGGTGGGTAAAATTAGAGGAATTAGTGATGCGTGATTGTGTCGGCCATGGTGACACTCCCGAGGGATGTTCAGAAGAAGATCGGAACCAGAAGTTGTTCAAGGGGCGGTTGTTTATCCCACAAGAAATGTATGAGGGAGTTCTCTTTGAGTTTCACATATCACCTTTAGCAGTACATCATAATGTTACAAAGATGTATTGTGGCTCGAGGAGACATATTTGGAGGTTGGGGATGAAATATTCAGCGGATGAGTTTATAGAAAGATGTTTAGTTTGTCATTAGGTGAAAGAGGAAAACCATGTTCCAGGAGGCTTCAGCCCCAACCTTTAAAAACAACAGTACATGTATGTTCCCATGTAAAAATGGGAGGAAATATCCATGAATTTTATCACAAGGTTACCCCAAGATCAAGGAGGATGCAATATTTTTTGAGTGATCATCGATCATTTGAATAAATTGGCTCATTTTCTATAAATCCATTAGTCGAGTTCCATGGATGTTTTGGAAAGGTAGTATGTGGATGAAGTAGGTAGGATTCAATGGATACCAAGAAACACCATCTATGATTGAGATCCTCACCTTATATTTCATGAGGGTTTTAAAACACACTTTTGGCTCTTAATTACACCATAACACAACTTTCCAACCTCAAACCGATGGGAAGATAGAGAAAATCATCCAGATGTTGGAGGATATGTTGTGGGAATTCTTCTTAGACATTGGTTGTTCTTGGGTATGCAACTTGTCTTTGGTTGAGTTTTCATAAAAAATGTATCAATCATCCATTGGTATGCCTCCATTTTAGGAATTATATGGGTGGACATGTATTTCCCCATTATTCTAGATATAGGTTGGAGAATCCGAATTTATTGGTCCTGATGTTGTGAAGATCACAACCAAGAAGATCTAGTTGGTTTGAGAGTAGATGAGGGTGGTGCAGGACTATTAGAAGGCATACATTGATTGTAGGTGGTGGCCCCTGGAGTTTGACGTTGGAGACCATGTATTCTTGAGGGTCACCCCTTGGTGTGGTAAGTAGAGGTTTGTTAGGGGAGAGTAAGCTTTTTCCAGGTTTTTTGGTCCCTTGAAGGTTTTGGATCATGTTGGTGAGGTGACACATTGGTTGGCATTGACACCACAACTGGATCAGTTTCTCGATGTCTTCCACATCTCTCAACTTCATCGGTATAGTCATGATGAATCCAATGTCACTGAATGGGGAGAGATGGATATCGATGATGAAATGACATTCATGGGATGTCTACCATGGATCTAGGTTTGTTGAGAGAAGGTGATGTGTGGATAGGCTATTCCCTTGGTATGTGTGTTTATGGAGGCATGGTGGCCTAGAGGAGAGTACTGGAGAGAAAGAGATGTAGATGCATGCCCAGTACCCAGATCCATTTTGATTTTTACTTGTTATTCTTTTCCTTGATGTTATGTTTGGATCATTCTATTTTATGAGATGTGTTTTTATATTAATGTGTTATGTGTAATAAATTTTTAACATATGAAAAGTGTAGGATCAAAATCCTAATCAAGACACATTTACTGCAATGTGATTTAAACCATGTGGGAAAGTTAGTGTTTTATAGGGTGGATAATATCATGAAATTTAGAATGAAATTACATTATTTTATTGTTTGGGGTAGGGTATCTTGTTGGTTTTGGATATTTAGAGTTCATATGGTTGTATAGTGGTTGTGTGGAAAATTGGTTTCTATGGCTAGTACTAGGTGATGCAGTGTGGTATCCATTGAGAGGTGGTGGTGTGTCTATTTTGTGTTCAGTGGTTCATTTTTTTGTCATTTTGGGATGGTTGTAGAATTTGTGGTGTGATTTAATCATTGAGTGGTATCTCATGGGGTGGTTGTTAATACCCATTCTCTTCTAGGATTTGTTTTGGATTCTTAAGGGAGAGAATAATTTGAGAGGTATCTAATGTAATGGATCCTGCCTTCCCAGTCTATTTCATTTTTAGTTTTTGGTGTTGGAGGTTCTTGGAGGAGACCTAGAGTAGGCTTGGAGGTTTTGGCTATTAAAAATATGTAATCATAGGGAATACACACCATGTACAATTTTCATGATGGGTAAAAGTGTTTCACGGGTTGTACAGGGATGTTTCACAACATGTGATTAATTTTGGTTAAATAATAAAAAGTAATTTCATTTTTGGAAAACACAAACAAAACCCCAAGGATTACAAGGTGTGAAAGGGGATTACATGTCATGTAAATCCATGATTCTTCATATCTTTAATTGTTTTTATCTGCTCAGGTTTCTCAAACCCTATAAGTGTAGTGGCTCCCTCTCTCTCATTCTAGGCAGTCAAAAAACCCTCATTTGAGTTTTGAGATTACTTTAATGGGGATTGATCTATGGATTCTTGTATTCAATCCTTTGATTCCAGTCATTGAACTATTTTGAGTTCTCTCATTTTTCTCATTTATTTCCTTTCCTTTTATATTTAGAGTTTGCTGCAGTGGTGTGATTTGGATTAGGTTGTGTGATTGGGAAGTGTTTTGATGATATTCTAGTGTGTTGTTGTTTGACCTACCTGTTTCTTATGTGGATGTTATTCTTGGGTGGTTTCCTCTTCACCCTGTAATGTGCAGTGAGATCAAAAAGCTTCTTTGAGGTAGGGAATCATAGTTCTCTCCCTTTTATGTGTGATGTGTGTGATCCACATGCTTTTTCTTACCTTTGGGTGGGTAGTAAGGGTTGGTGTAATCATATAATTTTATTAGCGTGTCTAAAATTTATTGGTATAGAGAGTTATCCCATGATTTATTATTTTGTTATATGTTTTTGATATTTTTTCATGCCTATTTCTATTTCTAAAAAAATGGCTATTGGAAGCCTTGCTTGTGTTGTAGATGATATATGTTATAGAACTTACTGTGTTGTGTGATCGTAACTATAATAAAAGGTTAATGATATTAGATTTGGTTAATAATTTGTTGCGCCTAGATACCTGGTTTGTGTGATAATACCCAAGCTAATATAAAGCAGTAATAAGATTTTGAACCTGAATAAATGTGATGTCGGGATGAGTTGCTATTGTGTGTGGCTGTGATTTTTGTGATGCTTTGTGTGTCATGTGGTTGTTGTGTGCTGATAGATGTGACTGGATAAGTTATTTTGTACATGGGGTAAGTGAAGTAATTGTTGGTTAGCATGGATACAACGTGGGTAGTTGTGCGTTGTGGCATAGATGTTGTGGTGTAGTGGTTGCGGCACAATGGTGTGGAATAGTGGTTATAGCCTAGTGGTTGTGGCACAATGGATTTATATGATGAGATGTCCTGGGTGATGTGGTGTGATGATTATGGTTAATGTGTGGAGTGGTTATGATAGTTGTGTGGTGTGGTTGTGTTTATTTCCTGGGTATCAGTGGAATAAATTATAATGCTGAATGAAAAGAATAAATGAATGAGTTGGAATTTAATATAATGGTGTGAAAATTTAACATGTGGTTAATTGATTAAATATAATTTAATGAGTTCTTTAAATATAAATTAAAAGGTAATGAATAAAAGTGGTGTAAATTAAAATCAGAAAGTATAAAATGTTGTGTGGCTAGTGTGATGATTATGTGGTGTGTTGTATATAGTGATGGTATCAGTTGTGGTAGTAGATGTGTGGTATGTGGTGTTGATGTGGTGTGTGTTAGTATTTTCAATGTGAAATTTTAGTTTGGGTATTTCTTTTTATATCCGACTCCACGATCTCAGCGCGGCCTCGTTCCAGCTCGACTTCGGCTCTCGCAGGTGACGGTGTGATCGGGGTCGGCTTCGGTGTTCCGGAGGGGGGAGGTCCTTCATTTTGGCGCTCCTGTAAGTTTTTTCTAGGCTTTTATCCGGTTAAGATGAATTATTGTTTGATTGGATGTGAAATTGGTGGTATTGTGGTGGTGCTATTGATGTGGTTGACTGTGAATCTGCTGGTTACCAGCTGTGTAACTGTTGTTGGAGGTGAAATGGATATATATTGGGGAATCCATATTGGAAAGAACTCACGATTGCAGTGGTGATGTCTTATTGATGCTGGAAGAAGGAAAGAAGTGGTGATTCTTTTGATGTTGCAGAAATGCTGCTGGTTGAATGTGTTGACTCAACGGAATGGATTTTAGGTTTTGCGAGTGATGGTTTGGTATGTAATTGTCTGTCTTTGGTGGGGACTCTTGATTGGGTTTGGGCAAGATGTTCACCCTCATCCATTTCCTTGTTTACTGCACTTTTTATTTCTATTTAATAAATGGTCAGAGGTTTTTCCTCTGACTGAACTTTCCTGGTAATTTATGTTTATGTTATTCTATATGCACTCTAGATGAGTTGGATAACGTTACCAGCGCTTCGTGTTTTCGGGTTCCAGGTGTTTTTACCAACATCTAGGACGATAGTAATATAAATGGATGGCTACACCTCCCTCCTTCCCTTCCTTAAGATGTGACATGTGGTCCCATGTATTTTTTGGATGTGTTGTGGAGTGTGGTCCCAGGTTTATTTGGAAAGAGTTGTGACGTTTGGTCCTAGATGTTTTTCGAACAAGCTGTGATGTGTGGTCCCAGAAGTCATTGGGATGAGTTGTGATGTATGGTCCCAGGTGTCTTTGGTATTTGATGTGATGTGGCGTGATATGTGGCCCATGTGTGCATGTATGGAATGTGATTTTATGTTTGGCCCAATTGTGTGTGGGTAGGATGTAACATGATATGTGTGGAAGGGATGGGAGCATAGGATGTTCAACTTTGGGGCATAAGAGCATAAAATTAGTTGGGAAGAGGCAGTAGGGAACCTTAATTTGTTATAATATCAACATTGTACTATTATATTGGATGTGTGATTTGGTGAGTGATCCATTATGAGGTTGGGTTTGGTTAGATTAACTGTGTAGGTGCATTTTGGTTCTACGATTTGGTCATTGGTGCATTATCAAGATATTTTCACATGTTCACTTGAGTCCATGGTTTTGAACCTATTGAGTACAACTATTATTCTCCCCCTATGAATATGAACTGTTTTTAGGTATTTAGTAGGAAATTGGGGACCAAGATGGGCATTAATTGCTGGGTTGGAATTGCTGTTGAGTCACTACAAAGACTTGTATTTTTGGATTTTACATTGGATACATTTATATGTATCAATTTTATTTTACTCATGCATTATGGGATGGTTTCTGGTTTACCATTATATAGTTTGCAGGAGTTTTTTTATTATTGTTTATCCTATATCAGGATCCTATTCATTTATAAAGGATAATTCTTCCCATATTGTGAGATTCTAATACCCTCGATGCTATTCACCAACTGAGGGCCTACTGAATACAGGAGTATAGGATCATTATCACTCTCCCTTTACTATGGCATGTTTGTTGGGAGGGGGCTGGGATAACATCCTATCATGTTCCCCACAACTCTTCGATCCTTCCTAATTTTAGATCCCTATCATCCTCTATTTCAGAAGAGGATCACATGAGGTAATGATTCATAAAAAAATAGGCTCGCCTCCCATCCATGGCACATCCATCATAATATTCCTATATTTTAATCATATTAAATGGTCAATTTTTATTTTTCTTGCCCCATCCTCGACCAATGTGGTTGTGGAACCTGTGTTTGAGACACTATTTATAGTTGTTCCTCACCCTTTGGTCACCGCTCTCTTGTGTTTTAGATCCTAGAAATCAAAATCTAATTCCTTTCTAACTCCCCCTATTTTGGTGGTGTTTTAATAACCCCGGTGTTACCTGTATGTGTATTCATTCATTTTTATTAAGAAAGTAAGTGTTGTTTGGACCCTCCCAATATGGATTCACTTAGGAATTATTATAAACTCTCTTGTGACAGGGGGGGGGTTTCCTACTAGTATTGTTTCTCACATCAATCATGACTGAATAAGGATTAGGAAGCCTTGGTGGGCACTCTCCAACATGATCAGGACACATCAAAATTCTCAAGGAGAAAATCACTAGGATCCAAAAATCAAGACCTTAAATTATGTGCAGCATGTTCTAGCGACATTTATTTTGTGGAAGACTTACTTATCTCATATTCATGTTGGGTTGGTTCTATCATTCATGGAACAAAAACCTCTTTATGATGCCACATTTTGTTCCCATCTCAATGACCTAAAATTGGAAGCAACCCCATGGTCCAAGTATCAGGGCCATAGACTACATGTAATTGTCTATGTAGAAAACCATAAAATGTGCAACTCTCTCCCCATAAGATCTCCTATCTCAGTAGAAAGATAACTAGGTCTATCAACCCTTCCATCATCTTCTATTTTTGTTACCTCATTCGTAATATAGACACGCATTTACCCTTTTTCTATCCACATGATGTCACACTGTATGCTAGATTCCCATTTTCATGACTAAATACTATAAGAGATATTATTTACTCACTCGAGAGGATCCACCTTTTATAGATGTTGGTCTCCTACCACACCCAATATAGAGATACATGTGGCTTTATTTCCTCATCATGTGATATATATGGATTTTTGGATCTCCTTTATCAAACCTAGCAGCAATAATTCTTATGTGAACCTGAATTTTGAAATTTTTTGTTTGTTATTCATTGAGAAAACCCCATAATTTTATCCAATTCCATAGTAAATAAGTGATTTTTATGATTTTTTGAATTTTTAATTTGATTTATGAATGAAATAAAATGATTATTTTTCATGTTTAATAATTTTTGAATTAATTTAGAATCCATAAATTTTTTGGAGTTTAATTCTAATATATTAATTTGGATTTATGAAAATAAATGTTTCAATTTAATCCTAGAATTAAAATTTAGAAATGGATTAATTTGGGTAGTTTTAGTGTTCTAACATTTTTTTAATTAAATGAAAATCCATAAATTAATTTTTTTATAAATTAATTTTAAATTTTGATTTTATATTTGGCTTAGATCATGATTTTAAAATGTAATATTAATTGGGATATGAAAAATCCAATTTCTAATTCTATTTAATTAATTGAATTTGAAATTATTTGTTTAATTTTTGAAATTATGATTTAAATTGTTTTATTAATTTTAAAATTGATTAAAATAACAATTTAAACTAAAAAAATATATTTTTTACTTGCAGATGATTTTTTTTGAAAAGGTTCAGTGTTTTAGAAGTGACCACATTAAGGATGCACAATCACTTAAGTGAACGTGCATGTTGATTTCAAAGTGTGTGTGTATTGAATTTTTTTACTAGTGACCAAAAGCCTTTAGTTTTCTTATTGTGAAAACTCTCTACACATGGTCACTTTCCATGTGATCATGAATATACCTATTACAAACCCATATCATAGTCAGTATTCTAGAAGTGAGTACCCACCCTATCTATAACCCCTTCCCCTACATGGCCACTTTGAAAGTGATTGTTCCCTTCAACTTTGACAATATACCATGCCACACACTGATGGTAACTTACCAAACCTACCATTCCCAATTTCATATCAAACATTATGTCCTTCCAAAATTTACTGAAAATAATGATATTCAATTCACCATTAATCACGAGTCATTCTGATTAAACTAGATCCAGTCACTACCGCTGAAGAAGATCCCTCAGTGTTCGACTGTTGAAGCACCATTGATGCACACCAAGATTTGATGTTGCAATACCACTAGAGCTTATCTATGATAAACCATGAAGGAAACTATTGTATCTCACTTGAAACTATGCTTGTGACTAAATATCCTTCACATTTCCAAAACTAAAGAAGTTAAGAACACCAATCAGGGAAGAGGAAGAACTCGTCAACACTCAAGAGAATATGAAGATCAAACCTAATTCAAATTCTCATAATTTCTTATAGATCTGAGAAAATATAAATTTCATCACTAGAGGAAAAATACCTATCTCACACCACCCAGTTCATCCCACTCACCACCTCACCTATTTGCAAGAAGAATTTTGAGCACTGTTAAGAGGTGCCAATCACTGACCCTCATCAGAGGAAACTACCAAGGACCACCATGAGATCATTGATGAATATGAACCGAGACACTGAACTTACCACCACTAAATCAGTTTCCAATATCAAATTAGATGAAACCTCTAAACCACTATTGATTCTTTCATGAGAACTCCATGCTCAATGATGCTCATGTGATGTCACTTCTGTCCAAATTTGAATCTCCATCGACCGAATTGACTGAATCATATTTAAATTTTCCAATTGATTTCTATATTTTTATTGTCTCATAGGAATTAAAAGACTATATGGGACCTCGTTCAACCCCAACTCAATATAAATGGGATTATAAAAATGCATAAATTATTCTCTAAGCCATCATTTTAGTTACATATGCACAACACCATTTTAAATCACACTAATCTTTTAATTAATTAATTTTGATAATAATTGTTTCTATTTGTAGAATAAAGTTCCAAGGCACCAGGCCTGAGCCTAATTCCACATATAACCACATGCCAAAGACAAAAATTCATATCCTATGTCAAAATTGATCCTCATATTCTTACTCTAAGTAGACATTGAGGTCAACTATTTTGCGTTGTATTGAAGCACTTCACCTCTAAATTGTATAGAGCTTGATCATGGGAGGATCATGAATTATATTGTGAAGATTCTTGATTCCATAAAAATTAAATGTAGAACCTAAATTCTAGACACATGTTGCTCATCCAATCAATAAGAATTCACTACTCGATGCTTGAAATTGAGGAACATTTCAAATCAATATAACGAAATATGTACTACTCATGTAGAGTGCCATATGATTCATGATAATTATTCTACAAATAACGAAATATTCAATATATTGAGGAGGCTGGATCATAATCACTCATTATCAAAGGATCACTCACTTGATGATTTTTATACATTTCTTTTATTTCTCATTGTAATAACTATAGTTATAGAACACAAATTCCATAGTGGATGTGCTGAAGAGACTCCCCAGATCCCACTATTAATGAATTATATGTTTCAATTGTTAAATCTTTTATGATTATATATTTTCATTTATTTGAAGTGGATTTACATTAAGATATTTATTATTTCTTTCACCTTGAATCTGTCTTCTCTTCTTTATTGGATAAGGCATAGAGGTCACTTTGGTTATATTTATTGCTTATGATCATGAGTAATGGGTTTATTTAAGGGTAATCAGAGATTTTTGATTACTAGGATAGGGGATTTTAGAGTTTTAAAGGATTATTAAATATTTATTTAAATGTAATTTTCTAGGGGGAGTTATATAGTGATGTTTTACTTAGTTAGAGATATATCAGAAGAGTAAAAATGGAATAATGATTTAACCGTGTTGGCAACGAGAAATATAAGGTTAATCTACTTATTCTAAACTTTATTTCAAAACCAATCCAATTAAATTTTCCATTACTATTTTCAATAATTGAAAAAAATAAAGAATAATACACCCATTACACTATCCCTTATGGAAACAAACTCGAGTCCCACCCATAATACATTTTTCTTAGGTTCAAAAATTATTTTACAGATAATCTTATGATAGAAACCTCGTCAGACTTGGAATCATTATCAAAGTGGATAGAGTTTTTGTATTATAATTTTTTGAAAATGAATTTAACAAAAAAAATAAATCAAATTCATCTCACCTCATTGGTTTGGATCATGAGGTTGAGTGAACTCTTCTGGATTGACTAATAACTTTAAGAATCATTGAGAAAGTAGAAAGGGAGTTTGTTACTTTTCATTGACTAAATCCTCACCGTATTATTATAATAACAGTATGGGAACTTTAATAAGTGAAAATATAGAATATAATTATTATTTATTGGATATAATTTTTTGAGAACAATATGCATAAAATTTAATTAAAAATAATCAGAATTTTCAAATGAATATTCAGCAATATTGAGAGCTTAAAACAAAAACTCTAACGGAATTAACTAATTTTAATGGTATAATATAAGATAACAATAAAAGAAATATGTGATAATTAAAAACAATATGTAATGGACTTAAATATAGAGGATATATTGAGGATTATATTGGCTAGAATGAATTTCCCTTAACTCTTAAGGGTTTTCCAAGAAGTGGTTTTATAACATCCAACCTGGTGAGATAAACACTTTAGATGAATTGCATAGAGCCTTCATCTAGATGTAATTACCATCATCAAGGTGTTTTCATACATTAAAGGATATTGATTTTATCAAACAATAAAGTGGAGAAACCCTATATGAGTATTGAGAGATATTAAAAAGATGAAAAACCCACACCCACAAAAACCCTATAAAGAACATCATTTATTTTTATTACATTACCATGTATTTATGGACATAGAATGAATTTTTTTTCATTATTACTATGGATTATAACTAATTGAAAATTCACCTTAAAAATTCCGAGACCTAATTGAAAGGATCTCCTAGAACTCGGGAGAATTTGGTACAATTACTACCACAAGTTGAGTAGATGAGGTGAATGGTTCTATATCTATTTTTTTATAAAATAAAAAAACTAACCCATATTTTGAAAAATATACATGTGAAAAAAGTTAAGGAGACATCACCCATCATACCCCCATGTGTTTGAAAACTTTATTTCTCCCAATAATACTTCAAATATGTTATTTATTATGTTCAGGAATACTATTAAGACGTGTACCAAATGTAGTACCCGAAGTATCCAAGATAAAATCAAGGAATCAGAGAGTACTCTAACATTTTAATGAATCTAAAAATAATAAACTTCTGAGACCACCGTTTTAGAAATGTAACCAAAAAAACATTTAGAAACAACCCTTTAAAATATTGTATTTTTAACTATTTTCAAGATAACATCCAAGGAAAGTTCAAGAAATATCACTGGAGAACCTAGTGGATGGATTTATTAAGACCGAGATCCATATCCTAACTACCATAAATGAAATAAATAATGCAAACTTGGGCAGTATTCATTCCAAATCCATTCCTAACCCTAGAGTAAATGTTATCCATATTATACTAAGGAGTACCAGGGTTCTGGGAGGTAGTGATGAATCACCACCTCAAGAAGAATATAGATGTGTAAATCCCACTGAACCTGAAAATGTTACCCCTATAAAAGAACTTTAAGAAGTAATTTTGGAAATACCCCATGTAACAAAGTATATATCGAAAGTGTAGATATAAGAAAAAATTGAACACTAACCATCTTTCCTTTCAAGAATACAAGAACCTAAGAAAACTAATGAAGAGTTATTACTTTATGAGATCCCAAAGTGATAAAAAATGTAGAAAACAACATTTCTCTAAAGGATACCATTCACTGAATTCCAAGGTATGAAAATTTCATTAATGACATAAACACTAGAAAGAAAAGATTATGAGAAAATGAGATGGTAAATTTATTTAAAAATATTTCTGAACATGTAACCTCACATATCCCCTATAAATGACATGATATAGGAATATTTTTTACTTCCTACATCACAGGAGAGCTCAAATTTTCCAATGCATTATGGGATTTGAGATTATTGATAAATGTTATTCCTTACAATGTGTACTCATCTCTAAAGATAGAAGAACTAAAACCCACCTGAGTGGATGTACAAATTTACAACCAAGCTAGTTCATACCTAGTAGGTGTTTTAGAAGATATCCTCGTAAGTGAACAATTTTATCCATTCCCACTTGATTTGAACATATTAAAAATGAATGAAGAAAAAGTTAATATTCTTTCTTCAATCATCATAGGTAGGCTAATTCTGAAATCTTCTTAAACTATATTCAATATTAATGAAGGAACACTTTTCATGACCATTAGTGAGGATGCAGTGGAAAATAACATACTAGATTCCATAAAACAAAAAAATTAGGGACAATCTACTTTTACTATGAACCACTTTGATTTTACCTATTTTCCTGAAGAATAGATTATAATTTTTGATGATAAAAGTATTTTAAAAAAGGATTTGTAATATCATGATTTTTCTAAAAAATTATTTGTAAAAATAATTTTAATCTCAAAATTTTCTTATACACTAAATAAATTGAAGAGATTTGGGAATAATTTTGAGATAATTCACTCAAATTTTTTATTATCACCTCTTAACTACCTCTACAAGTTTCAAAAAGTAATAGATAATATATTGATCTGTAGAAAAAATATAACCAGGATTCGAATGGATATAACCAAAAATCATGTTATTATAGAAAATAGAGGACACTATATAAGATAAAGTTGTAGGAACATGGAATGTAAGCTTAGGACAACACAATGCTTTTTTAGGGAAAGAACAATTATGTCTATGGCTGACCCATGAAAAAAGGTTGTTTGGAAGGAAGAGACAAAGCATTTCTATACTCTTTATAGAGGAAGATATTATGTAGTAAGAATAATACTATGTTTATTGGACCATTTACATTAACTTATAATTTCGTATCTGGTGTAGTGGAAGTCAAGGAAAATGATTCGTAGAACCCATTCATGGTGAAGGGGAAGAATTTGAAACTTTTACATAAATATCAAAGGAAATAGAAAATTGTGGAGTCAACACTCCAATATCTATCCATTAAATAAAGGAATCTAGGTTTCCACATTCCTCCTCAATTGACTGGATATAAATTTTGTTTTTTAATTTTTGGTTTTTTAAATAATTGGCTTGCTTAACTTAATTATAATGGTATTTGAGATAAGTACGAGAGAGAGGGAAAAATAGTTTTAGGATGTAAATATCAATGTTTCACTTTTAGTTTGAAAAATAAAAATAAAAATAAATCATAATAATAATTTTTAACTGTTTCTATAGGTCTTTGTTTTTAGATATCTGTAGTGTAAATAAATAAAAAAGAAGAAACAAAATAAAAAGAAGAAAATAGAAAAATGAACTTCAATGGATTATAGCCTAATTAAAAGACCATGATATGATCTAATACTCATTTATTATAAAATTATGAAATTTGAATTATTGATGAGTGAACATAACTTCTATTAGACATAAAATTATTTTTAGGATGAGGTAAATAGACTGAAAATTGAAAATATCATTGTGTAATAACAATTATAACATATGGTCACTAGAATTTCAAACTCAATATCAATTGAAATGACCATTTTAAACAAATAAAACATCAAATATCCTATCTAAATAAAATTTATATAATTCCTTTGAACATAAAATTAAATGGTAAATTTGGAACCCATAATGAATCTTTGAGACAATAAAATTGTGTGTGTGGGTAACCCAATGTACATATTGGAATGAATACTTGTTCATTATTTATTACCACATACTTGGATAAGAAAAAATTAATAAAAAATAAAGAACAAAAAATCAATAATGTTACCATATGTCAAAAAATGACTCATTTATGTGAGTAGAATATTTAACTAAAGGGGGATTGACTTATAAAAATTTCATTTAGGGAGTATGAATGATGTTTATAAATGAATATTGGTTTAGGGATCTTAGGAACATAGTAAAAATTTAAGTTCTACATGTTAAAATTTTAATTCCACTTAAATATATCAAATTATCTTGTGGAACTAGATTTAATGATGTAAAACTACATATAAAATTTACATAGGAGGCATACCATTTAATGGAAGGACTATTTTATATATTTAAATTCAAGATTGTGTAATTTAATTTTGAAGTAATATCATTTTTTTCATTAAATTCAATGATAAAATTACCTAAAAGTGTAATAGTTAAAGATTGAGGAAGTGATGCAAACCGAAATTTTCAAAATCTTTGTCTCATATTCATTGAAAATAACCCATAATTTTATCAAATTCTTAGCTAAATATATGATTTTTTTGATTTTTATAGTTTGGAATTTAAATTATAAAGTGAATAACTTTAGGATATTACATGTTTATTAATTTTTTAAATTAACAGATAATCCATGGATTTTTTTGGAATTTATTTTTAATATATTAATTTTGAATTGAGAAAATAAATGGTTTGATTTTAATCTAGAATTAAAATTCTTTAATGGATTAATTCTTAGGGTATTAATTTTTTAATTTTTTTAATTAAATGAGAATTTATAAACTAAAATTATTTGAAACATGAATTAGAAATTTTTAATTTCTATTCTGATTAGAGTGTGATTTTCAAATGTTAAATTAATATTGTGATTTCAAAAAAAAATATTTTTAAATTGAGTGAATTAATTGAATTTGAAATTATTTTTTCTATGTTTGAAATTATTATTGGAATTGTTTTATTATTTTTTAAATTCCTTGAAACAAAAATCTATAGTAAAAATATATATTTGTGACTTGCAGATGAGAAAATTGTAGTTTTTTAGATTTCTATAAGTGACTACATTAAGGAATAATTATTACTTAAGTGACCAGGCGTGTTTATTTTGAAGTGACCTTTAATTGGAATTTTTTCAAAGAGATCCCAAACCTTAAGTATACATACCATGAAACCCCCTACTCACTATCACTTTCCAAGTGATCAGGCCCATATCCTCTTTAATCCCATCTCATGGCCAGTATAATGGATGGGAGCACCCCCATGTCTACATCCCCATTCTCCTTTAGGGTCACGTTGCATGTGACCATGCCCTTTACTGTTAACTAAATACCATGACACACTATATCAGTAACTTATAGAACCCCCCAACACCACTTCCATAAACTAACAAGAGTCCATCCCAATGATACCACCAATAAAGATCTTTAACCAACCGTGAATCATGATCCAAGATTATCGAACCAGATCCAGTCACCAATATTGAAGAATATCCCCATATAACTGATTATTAAAGCGATGGCGATTCACACCCAAATCTAAACCCACACCACCACTAGAGAACACATGTGTATGACCATGAAGGAACCTATCACAACTCACATAAACCAATACTCAGGACTAAATATCTATTGTTCCACCAAAATTAAAGATGATGTAAGTTCCTTGTAGAGATAAGAAGAACTCACTATCACAAGGGATAAGATAAAACCTGAACTAGATTCAAAGTCTCACAACTGCCCATAAATATGAGGAAATCAAAAGCTCAAAACTGATGGATAAATCTAGATTTGATGCGACCCTTTTCAACCTAATATTTATTGTACCTATTTTTAGGAAGAATAATGATCATCAAAAATAAGTGAAAACTAACAAACATCGCCCAAGGAGACCACTGAGTGCCATTGTGAGATCCCAAATGAATGAGACCCATGCCACCAAACATACCACCACTGAATCAGCCAACAAACTCACCCAAGACAAACCTTATGAACACTTGTTGAATATTTAAAGAGTGGATTGAGATCCATGATTCTCACATGAAACCTCTTTTGTCTATATCCTGATCTCCACCAACTGAACACACATAATGATATTTAAATTTTCTAGTTTTTTTGTTTTATTTATTTTGTCTTGAAAGAATTCTAAAACTTGGGGGAACCTCATTCGACCCCAACTCACTGGTTGTGGCTTATAAAAAAAATTCCTACATTGTGCCTGAAGACAACATTGAATTTCCCTCTAACAAATAACATTTTATATTGAATTAATATATTAATTAACCAATTTTATGAAAATTTGATTATGTTTGTAAATAAATGTTGGAAACCACTGGGCCTGAGCTTAATTCCACATCAGTGCACATTCCAAATCCCAAAATCCAAATCTGAAGTCTAAATCTATTATTGTATTCTTCCTCCAAGAAGATTTCAGAATCCAATTAGCTACAAAGTACTGAATCACTCACCTTAAATTTATTTGGACATTGATAATGGGAAGAGTGTGAATCAGTATTTAAAGATTATTCTTTACATGGAAAGACCATACAGACCCTCAATTTTGGATACGTTTTGATCATCCAACCAATAATAATTCACTACCTCACACTATAAATTGTGGAAAATTCCTAAATAATTTTAAGAAATTCATGATTCTCATGTGGACCACAGTAAGGAATCCCAAAAATTATTCTTTAAAAAGCACACTATTCATTATGTCGAGGATGGTTTATCATGATCACTCATTCTCATAGGTCCACCAACTTTCTTTTGTTCCTACTTGTCTTTAATTTATCATTGTAATAACTCCAATGATGGAGAATTTTTCTCTTCGTGTCTATACTGAGGAGACTCCCCCTATCCCCATGTTAATTAATTCTATATTTAAATTATTTAATATATTATGATTGTATATATGGATTTAATAAATTTGAATAAATTACATTACATATATTACTTCTTTTAATTCTAATTTATCTTCACTTCATCCCCAGATCACACATAGAGGCCACTTAGGTCCTTTCAATTGCTTTTAATTGTTAGAAATTTGTTGATTTAATGGTAATTAGAGATCCTTTTAATAGAGAGTGGTGATATTGAAGGTTACAATGATCATTTCATCCCTCAAGTTAAACTGAAATTTTTGGGAGAGATAAACTGAGTGATATTTCACTCAGTTAGAGACAAAAAGGAGAGTAAAATTGGAATAATGATTTAATAGGGTTAGTAAAGGGATATCCTAGGATAGTAAACATATTTTTAAATTTAATTTAAAACCAATAAAAATTTATCTTCAATTATTATTTTCGATAATTAAACCCAAAAAATTAATGTGAAATTAACCCATAGAACTATCATCTCTAGAGGAAAACATGATTTCTTCTATGAAAACTATTTTTAGGTTCAAAATTTATTTTATTGAGCACTCTGTGACATGTGCCTCATCATATTCCCATTTATGATAATTTTTTTTTTCACTTCTCATCCCCTTATCAAACATCAATTCCTCCTTTGATGTCAAGATAGTGTGAAATTTAGATTGAAGTGTTCCAAGCATTGTGGTTTTATACTATGTGTTCACTATCATAGGGAATTTCAAGGTGACAACGAGATTTTCATTCCCTTGGTTCAAATTAGGTTTATGTTTCCTTTCATGGAACACCATCTCCTTTTCACGATCAAGGGTATGACTAGAATGAAAAAGACCACCCAAGGTAAGAGGGAGAAATGTTTTTCTAGTTGAAAACCCACAAAGGAAGACCTGATAAAATTATAGGCCTTTCACCCACCAAGTTAAAATAAAAAATTGGTAAAATTTATGGGGGGAAATGAAAAAGGTATAAACCATAGGTACTCATCATTGGTCCATAGAAATGTTTTTGGTGATTTTTTCATTATCCCTACCAGGCTACAAAGATTTCAACTATTTGGAACACCCCATCTATGTTCTTGATACATTATGGCGTGTCATTAAGAGTTTTTGAAATATTTTTGAGCATCATGCTTCCTCAACAACAAAATTTTATCCCATTGACTTGGATTGAAATCCATCTTTGATGTCTGAAGGAGCTCCCCAATAGTGATGGCACAAGGAAAAAAGAGGCTTCCCTCACATTCACAGTGCACACCCCAAAGGACCCATCTATATTATATCTGAATATAGCCCACCTACAATGATAGATCATGGGTAAAATGGGATCACCTCCCAACAAAAAAACACAAATCTAAAGATCTATCCTCAGTAGAATAGATTTGGAACTCATATTTCGAATGTGGGAAATGGTTTTCCTCAACCCACATGCTTCCTTCATTGAAAAATACAGAATATTGAGGTTTTAATTTACCTATTAAAACTTCCCCTTATACTTATATGGAATTAAATAAACCTTGGTCTTTTACCCTTATACACCTTGAGCATTAGAAAGGTAATATAAAACCCTGTAATCACACCAAATCATCTCCCAAGGCCATGGGTCCCAAAGGTGATCGATGCAACATTATGATCCGAAACATTCATCCATTGTATAGAACTCTCATATAAATAAGAAATATTTTATTAGCCTCTTATTTATCATACCAATCATGAATCATTTGGGATTATATATTTATAGTTTAATTTTTTTTATGATGAAGATAAAAATTTTACATGGGAAGAGTTGACAAAAAAATGAATTTTTACCTCATTTAATGAAAATGAAATGAGAAGGGTTATGCATGGGATAAATCCTATATATTATTACCACAAATATTCCCATATAAATTATTTTTTGTAATAAATATCTCAATTTCAGTTTGCATATTCTCATCCAAGTTAATGATTCAACACCTCATGACTAGTTCCATAAGCTCCTCCTCAACCCAAGGGCGCACTTTTTAACCCGCACAGTGATCCTGTTATGGCCAGCTTCACACTCCAATAGTTGGGATACTATGTGTGAATGTTCAATCTGATCTATTTTCATTTGAACCAATAGATGGAAAATTGTTTTCTCCCTAGAGGAAAGTATGACTCACAACTTTCATAGAAGCTCCTCTAATAGGGTGAATTCCAACTCATCCAGTCAGAGGGAGGAAACACATGCATTTGAGGAATCATACTAGGTAAATCAAAGATAATACCACTCCAACCTAATTAACCCAAAAGTATCTAACTAGGCCATGGAGTGCACAATACCCACTCTACTGATACCTAGGTTCAAAAACCAGTGGTGAAGATACCCCATCTGACCCAATAAGTCACCTGATGTTGTGTGAGAGATGATGTTTTCAACAATTATCCATAACCTAAATCCCATCAACTATTTCCCCTCTACCACATCTGGGCCTAGTTCATTCATCTCTTATGAGGAATTATCACACTCTGGGAAGGATGCAAGTACATCTGTGGTATGATCACCCTCAAACATTCATGGAATGATGTTGAATTCATGGAGGATCACATATTCCAACTCTTACATAGAGGAATTATATTCCAGATGACCTATGAAATGAGGTGGTGAATTTTACATTTCCATGTGGAGTGCTTCTTTGTCTCCACCTACAATATGTCACTCACCTAAGGATTCCTATTTAGCAGATGAAATAGTGTCAGTACTAGAGGATTGTCCCACACTTATGATCTTAATAGTTTCCTTTTTATATGGAATCCTGAGGGTCAACTCAACCATCATATCCTCTTCAGTGACTCCCACTGATGACCTATCTACTATGGCATCCGCCCTAACCATGGGATCTCATGCTCTAATATCACCTCATGTGATTAGTCTACCAATGTAGGATACACTAACATTTATATGAGTGGTTAATAAATCCAATTAATTCTTGATTGAAAAAATTGAATTAACTAAGGATAAAGAAAAATAAATGAAGTAAAAGGTGGAAAATTTGAATTTACAAGAATGGTCATGGGTAGCTTCCCTCAGCATGCCATCGAGAACATCCATGGCTATTAGCCTATGGATGAACTTGACCACCACTCTAGACAACAAGTCTAGGACTGAGTCACCCAAAAAAGGATCAACCAACAATAACATCCTCAAATCTAAAAGAACTTAAACTACTACTGGAGGTTACTCATTAATAAGGAACACTTATTCTGATCTAAGGGAGAAAACATGTAAGGATAAAATATTAAGGATATGAGTGACCAAAATAATACAAGAATGATTAAAAGTTACTATATAATACTTGGGGTGGATGAGTCATTGCTTCAACCTTAGGTGGAACCTCACTGGAGGAATGTTAGGCACTCATGACCACAACATCATAAAAGGATGCCACTTCGTCCTCTTGGAGGCTTGATACCTGCTATCCCCCTATAACTATTCATTATTAATCTCTATTTTTTTTTATAAATTTAGATCCATGTTCTATAAAAAATGATATAGGCCACTAATTCCAAAGGGTCGACAATTAGATCAATACCATAAAACTTAGGGGACTTACCTCATGGATGACATGGTATTATCTATCAAGGGATTCTAGATAGACATCAATTCCCCATGACTCAACCTCGACCAATTCTCCTTTACTATTACTTCATCTAATCCACTCCCTAAGAGATATCCAGAAGAGGGAATATCCAACCCCTCCCACAATCGATTATTCAAGGGTTATACCTTTCCACTAGGGTAGATCAAATTATGTAGATACTTTATTCACTATATGGACACTATATGAGGATTTATGAAGACAAACATGGCATATAAAAACCCAGGAAGACTTACCCCATCCCATTCATATTTCTTCCATGCCTCCAACATGTATTTGAACTGTTTGAAGATATCCCAATGTTCTACGAAGTTGGGAAGACCATATTATCTGTTATGTTTGCTGTAATGCATAAGATATTCTTGGGATCCATGTTGGGCACTCAGGGTGTTTCCCTGAAAGATTCACCTTTATCTTATTTTTATTTACTGGGTAGTCATTGGCGAACCATTACGTCTCCCTCAAGTGTTTCATCCCATGAAGGAGTATGAGCCCTAGGAACCAACACCACCACTTACCCTATATGTATTAATCTTCCCTCTTATTTTACTCCTCCCATCATCGAATTCCCACATATGTGTTTATGTAAGAACTTTTGTTTATAATATTCCTAGATCACCATATGTCTTAGAGTTTCATTGGGATATGAACTCTCTGAACTTTTCACATAGTTATAGAACTACCTGAATGGAGCATCACTCGATGGTAGCCCCATTATACATCCAGTACCTTCCAATATGAAAATAATGCATGAATTATACAAAACCATAAAGTGGAACTTGTATAATATCTCAGTGTATATCCTCAACACTAGGATTTGGTTGAAACTGAATCAATGGGACAATCTGAATGGATTTTATGACTTGTGAACCACCTTTCAATTAAAATATACCACTAGTTTCCCATATCAAAATGAAAGTAGGTATAAATACATATTGATTATCTCCCAACCATTATCCATAATCATTCCCATTGGGAGTGAAAATAGATGAAAGATAAACTACATCAATAGCATAACCATTTCCAATACCTTGACATGCATCAATTGAAGGGGGAGACTCTCTAAAATATTCAACAAGGTTGACCGAAAGTTGGATTTGGGATTGAAAATGGGGTTGAGGTATTTATAATCCCTATGTGTGATATAATATAGATGTATTTGAAGTAAAATTGGATGAACACGCACAAAGGTTTCTTACTTCAACTAGTGTGTCACAACAACTTATAGAGATTCAATAACACTGGGAATGCTATGTCAACATGGTGCCCCATCATCAGTATTTTTGACATGGGAAAGTTTCTTGGCCTCACACCCATGTGAAAATCACAGACATGAAACACCCACCCATATATAAGTGATGTAATAATACTGGCCATTCTGACCTCATGGGTGTGGGACTTCACATGTTACCCCTACATATGAAATAATCTAACCACCAAGAGTTAGAAGTTTGAGCCTTCTTATATATTCTACAGAATCCTTGAGAACAGTTAATAAATTCATGCTATCATCACGATTAGATCATACAAAAATATTCTGAACAACTTCTTGAATGGAACATCCATATTTCCCAGGTTATTTTACATTCCCCCCTTAACAACATCAAACAGTTCCATAAAAAGGGCTAACACTTTCTCTAAGTCTTCCCAGACATTATCTAATGGGAGAAACTCCTCATACACTTGACCATAAATTATGGTATCACTAATGTAGTAGAGGATTCATAGGTCAATTCTGAACTCCCATAGTGAAGATGAAAGTATTTGGTGTCTAGAAACCACATACTACATAACTATCAAATGATTTTTGGATGGCAATGGATGTGGAACATGGAATTACATTATACTTTATAAAACAAAAACATTTTGAGTTCCTCATAAAACCCATCACATGAATGGAATATCCTATATTAACATGACAATTGATTAGAAAATTTTCTACCATGGCAAAAATCCCATGCTTCTATCCAAACTACATGATGGTCCACCAAGCTCTCTTTCAAAATTCCATCGTGCTGACATGGAAATGTTTCAAAACTATATCCTATTTGTTAATTGTTATAAAGGGATTCCAGGGAGTGTGGGCTATTATTAAGGCATGGTATGTGAAATAATGACCAAGGAGGTCCCTATTCTAAATGTAAAACCATATATAACTATTCAACTAGTTAATATAGACATTTTACATTATCCCTTGAGATTACAACATTTCCCCTTAACCTAATACTATATAGTGAAAGCTTATGAAAAATCTGATAATCCGTTTGATATTTGGTTAATTATTAAGAGACTTTAGTTTTTAGAAATAATTAATAATATCTCAAAAATATGGATTTTCTCTTCCTTATTAATCTCTTTGTACAATAGAATCCTCAACAACTTCAACTACAATTTTATAAACTTCTTGAAAATAAAAAATTCTCATTCACAAAATATTGGGTTCACAAACTTTAAGCATCATAATAGTTTTTCCCACAGAAGTGGCATGTGTAGAAGTAAAACCGTGAAAGTATATTAATGTAAGGGAATAATATTGTGAGCTCTATATATTTTAATCATAATATGTAACACCCTATGTTTTAGAAGGGAAGTTATGTTTGTTAGTGTATGCAACATGAAATACCAGACCCAAATAAATTATGGTTCTTTAAATAAAACCATTATAACATAGCCACTAAATTTATGGGTATGAATATTATTAAATAATTTATGAAATCTATATAATGGTATTACTCAATAGAAATTATTAATAATTACTTATTAAATAATCACTAAATTTTAAAGAAAAGTTATTTTAGTCATCAAAAAAGAAGTTGTCTTCAAAAAAAAATATTTATTTATTTTGTGAGAAAATATTAGAGTTAAATTTTTGAACTTTGAGAAAAAATTATTTATAAAATAAAAATCATTTTTTAAATAATCATATTAAAATTACCTTATGGTGTTTTTTTTATTTTTTGGAAAATATTATTTTTGGAAAATAGTGAAGAATACCATTTAAAAACGTGTCATTAATTTTTATTAAAATAATGTCCCATTATTATTTTAATTTGATTTCAATTTAACAAAAGTATTATCTATTTATATTAAAATCAAATAATTATATTTAAATAATATTTATTCTATATTTTAGAACAATTTTTTATTTAGGATTTAAAAACTATTTCTCTTGAAAACTGTTTTAATGTGACTCATGTTTCTCCATTTTAAATAATTAAATTAACCCCTAATGATGAATTATTTAAATGAAATGTATATATTATATGTCTTTAAATATTTTTGAAAAATCATTTAATAATGATTACTTATAATATAGTTAATATAATAACATCTTTCCTTTAAAATAGATTTCTTGAAAAAACCACTTTTCCGACACATCTAAAGGTTTAATATTAAATTAAATTACGAAACTTCTTTGAGTTTACCACTAGGGGGTTAAACAAATAATTTTAGGGTAAAAAATAACCCAAAATTGTCTTATTTCTATTTTCTAAACGTATTTTGACCTTATCTCTTCCAAGGCTTGTAATTTTCCCATTTTGTACCCATATTACTAATAAAAGTTACATGGAATTATTGAGAAACTTTAAAAATTATAAAGTTCAACACTCAAGTAAATTATAAAAGGCCACCCCATCTCCTCTTACATTCACAATACCAAAACCCTTTTTTGGACAAGTCATGTCCAAATAAATATTTACTTTCATCTCCTCATCCTAGAAGCCTTGGTTTGATAAAAAATCCATCATCAAAAGGTTTTTGTGTGAAAACCTAATTAAGGTTTCTGAATAATATGCAACATCCATAAATGAGGGTTTTATTTTATTTCTTCTTCTAGCTACATAAAATATTATTAATAAAATTGATATAATAAACTAAGTATATTTCGTATACTTAGATATTTTTATGTTAATGTTATTACCTACGACCATCTCCCTTCCCTCAAATTGGAAGGAAAAAGTTAATTATATGGATGGCGTAATACCACATTACGAACCAACATAACTTATTTTCAGTCACCTATTCACATAGTTTGATATAATTATGTATTTAATTTTTATAAATGATATATATTATTTCATTATACTTCTAGAATATTAACATCATATACTCCTTCTTACTTTAAATTTATTAGGGGATGTGATAAGGTTGCTTGTGTGTATGGGAGTATACCACCTTGCGAAGCAATGTGATTCATTTTTCACATACTATTTACATGGAATATAATAAGGAATAGTTTAATGTTTATATATTACAATAAGGAAATATTAAACATTATGTAAAAGTTATATATCCAATAATTTTTCACCTTACCATCCATTGAATATGGTAACACCTTTTTGTCTACGAAGGACTACCACCTCACAAAGCTCTATGATTAATTTATTTATCATCTAATCATATTGATGGTATATTTAAGTGAATTTGATGAAATAATATGATATTTATGACATAATTATCATCCTATAAATAAAAAATAACACTTACCTTATTTCTATCACAATTGTTGAAAAGTGGAAATGTTACTCATGTGTACGTACAACTTACTGTTTCCATGATTATAATGTAGTTAATTTTTCATAACCATATTTTGTGGTTGGTTTTAAAAGTATAATTTCTGTATAAAAATGAAAATTATATAATTATTTCCATTTTGGAGCTTATTAATTAAAAATCTATGTGATCTTAATATACTTAACGAAGTTATTTTGGATATATGAGCTGAAAATCATCAAAACATCAATAATGAACCTAAATGATTAAGTAATTTAATATAAAATGGTTAAGAATAAGATAAGAGGAATAATTTTCATGTAAAATTTATTAATAAATTAAATAATTAATATAAATTTATTACTTTGGGAGATAAATATTTCACATGAAAAATCTGTCTCAAGGTAAGAGATCTCTCTAAACAACACTTTTCTTTGTGTTATAACCACTCTCGCTCTAACCCACATTCTCTCTACCATTTATGATAAGTAATACTTATAAATTCTGTATATATGTATCATAAATATATACCTAGCTCATTATTCCTCCCTTTGATGGGGTAATACATGTTATGTGACCATTTCAAAAATGCCTTCTTTAAGAAAAATCTTTTGATTATGTTACAAGAAAATATTATGGAACCCATGTATTTCCATGGGTAATTATTATGTTAATTATTTATGAACATTTTTCTTATGTGGTACACATATTCATGTACATAATATTAATTTCATAGGTGAAAATGTATTTATATATCCCTATACTTAATTAGGAAATACTTTATTCTCATGAGATGTATTATATGGGATTAGGGAGTGGTCATAATCCATTATAGGAATTAGTTTATTGTGTGATGTTTTCTTAAATGTTATCATTGAATAATTTTTATTTAATGATTTATGCTTTTTAAACATTCCTATGTTTCCATGATCATATGGTACCATTCACTTTATGTTATGATTCCACTGATTACTCATGTACCTTATCTCTAATGATATAACGTAATATCTTTGAATCACAGATTATTTTCCTAATCATATTTATTTCCTTAATAGGATTTTTGGATCACCCCTTTCATTTATTCCTCAAGTTATTCTATGAATATTAATGAGTTCAAATAGATTTTAGGAGTTCACTACAAAAAATAAATTATGGATTTCATGTTTTAGTTTCCTTTGATATTTTATGAACCTAGTCTTCTGAATAAACTAACTATTTATGATCCCAGTGTTTTATTAATGGATATTTAATATTAATAATCATCTAATAAAATGTGAGAATTTTCTAGGTATCTATAGTTGGTATCTGATAATATTTTTAGTTATCAATTATAAAATAGGATGAAAAAACCTTAGTGAGAGAATGGAGGATAAGTATAAGAAAAATTATAAGGATAAGAATAAGTATTGTAAAATATCCTATAATCATGGTAAAATATATAGAAATTGGTTTATGAGAATTTACATCCCTATCTAGATATTACACATGGATGTGGTTCTAGCCTAAATGTACCTAAGGATAATAACTCTAAAAAAGTCACATTACGATTAACTCATGCATCACCTGGTACATGACAATGGTCCTTATTGTGCACTTGGTTTGAAAATATAGAAGTATATTCTTTGAAAATTCATAAATTATTTATGTACTATTATAAAGGAATCAAAAAATCACATAATAATTTATATTATAAAATAGATCATGGATAACTTTGGTTGAAACCAATAAACTCATAAGTTAAGGAATATTTGTCATTTATGACTTATCCCATTAATTATCACAGTTTCTTTTGTTTCTATTTCATAGTTTAAAAATAATCATTCCAAATTCTCCATTTATTTATGTAAAATGTATGAAAATATGAGAAACCTAGTGAACAACCATTGTAAGGGTCTATGTGATGACCAAAAAATGTGATTCCCAACCCAATTGATGTATGAGGTTGAAACTTTATGACAATACTTTCTCAGCTAACTCAGGGTTTTAATCGAAATGTGAATCATGTGGAATGAATGAATCCCACAAAGAAAGGGAAATATGTAATTGAAAACATTAGGTGAAAAAAGACTCAAACATTTAGTGGATGTTCTGATCCCTTAATTTAAGAATAAAGGATCAAATCCATTGAAAAGATATTATCTATTAATCAATTCTCTGGTAATGATAAAGTTGTGTGTTTTTATCACATGTAGAGTTTAATGAATAAATAGTGGATGGTGATTAAAAATACTATGCCTACAGAAGATATAAAATAGATGGAGTGAAAGGAATTCTGGATTTTGGTCAATAAATGTTTTCCTCACACCATCTGACATAAAATAGAGAGGGATTTCCCTTGACAGACAAAAAAGGATGATGAATAAATTGGGGTATATGAATAAAACTACCAAATAATTTTATGATATTCCTCTGGGTTTCTCATCTCCCATAATATTAAAGTTGACCTCTTCAATGGAGGGATAAAGCTAAGTCTACAAAAGGATTTGTAAATTCAAAACTTTGGCAGCTGTGAGGAAATTATATAATGTTCCCTCAAAATAAAAATGGAAATCATATGTTTTTAAAGTTATCATAAGGATACTAAATGAAAAATGGAGTTCAAAATTGGAGGTATGATAGAGAAAACAATTTTATAAGGAATTTCCAACATCCTACTTATAAAAACTGTGGGAAGAAGAATCTTGGAAATTAACTAAAGGGAACGAGGAAGGGATTTTGGTGTGGTTAGGAAGGGAATATATCTAGTGATTTCTAATGGGAGAAGCATACCAATGTACAAAATAAAAGAATGATCTATCCAATGATTATCCAATTTTCTAATATTATAATTACAAGGAACACAAATACTTTATGATTCAATGAATTAAGATAAGGGTTATTAATGACAACTAAAAACAACAACCTCCATGGTCTCGAGAGATAGGGAGAGAATATTCCATTACAAATGCAGAGGTAGTTACTGATAATGATGTGGTGACAAGTATGTTTTTAATTTAATCAATAATTTTTCATAAAATATTTGATTCTTTTTCAATATATTCTTTCATATCACATATGTTTTTTAGAAATATTAAATGAACACCTCAAAACATGGAAGATGAGTTATCATTAAATATGGGGAATGGGTCAAATATTTTATCCCAAGTATATAACTCATCCCCTTTCCATATTTTTAAGATAAATTTCCATGAAAATCTTGTGATACTTTATTTATATAAACTTTTAGAAATTATGGGCATGGATTTTCTTTCCTTTTATAGCGACAACATAAAATTTTGAGAGAAGGAAATCACTCTATGAATGACGAGTCTCTCTCCAATTATTTAAAAGTGAAAGGAGGAGGCTGAATATTCATTGGTACCATCATATGAAACATAGATATTTCTTCTATCTGGGAAATAATATCTTTCTCAAATGATTAACACTAAGGAATAGTTCATGATTGACAACCTACCCATTGTGAGTGAATATACCAAAATATTCCCGGAAGAGTTTATTGGTCTTCATACTAGATGAGTGGTTAAATTTTCAATCAATCTTATACCTAGATAATTTACAATATATAAGAATCTATGGTCATTTTTGAATTTTAGGATATAAAGAATCAACTACAAGAGAATCTAGATAAAGGGTTTGTGTGCCCAAGTGATTCACTGCACCAATCCACTTAATCAAGAAGAAGGGTAGGTCAATGCACCTCTGTGTTGATTATCTTGAGCTTATAAAAATCAAGATAATGAACAAGTATCCCCTACAACGTATCAAAGACTTGTTCGATCAACTACACGGGGATTCCTATTTCTATAAGGATGACATTTGAACGAGATATCACCAATTAAAGGTGAAGAAGGAAGATATTCCCATAACTGCTTTTTGAACATGGTATGAACATGATGAGTTAATAAAGATTCCTTTTGAAATCACCCTTAATACAAAAATATTTATTCACTTGATGAATAGAGTCATTAAATATTACCTCAACAAATTTTTGGTAGTCATTATAAATGATATTCTAATTTACTCCAATAGTAAGAAGGAGCATGAGGAGCATTGGAATACTATTCTAAAGACACTAAAAAGTATAATATTTATGAAATTTATAGTTAATGTGAGTTTTAGATTATGGAAGTATCATTATTGGGTCATATTATCACTAAAATGGGGATATATGCCGAACCTTCAAAGACAAAGTCAATCAAGGAATATCCTAGATCAATATCTATAATGAAGATCTATCGTTTCCTTAGACAAGCATGGTATTACCAAATATTTTTGAAATTTTTTAATGAATTTAAAACCTACTAGAAATGATAACATGGGAGGGATTAAATATTTTTAGGACCACTGAATGTGAAGAGAGATTTAAGGAGTTGAAAAGAGGTTTATCACTGCATCAGTCCTCAAACTTACCTTAAGTGGGTAAATTTTCATGGTATACAACTTTACTTTAAAGAAGGATTTGGGATGTGTACTAATGTATAATAATATTATGATAACTTATTCCCCAAGTAATTTTAGGGTTCTTAAGAAAAACAATCCAACACATGATCTATAGTTGTATTTAGCGATATTTTCATTGAAGATATGGATATATTATCTCTGTTGGGATAAATGTGGAAAATATAAGATCACAAGAGCCACAAATATACATGAAGAAAAAAGTAACATAACATGGATAAGTAAATATGGTTATATTTGATCAATTACTATGACTTATCAATATATTAACATCTAGGTAAATTAAACAATGTGGATAATTCTATAAGTAGAAATAATCTAATGTATCCATGTTGAGAATTCAGAAGGATCCAATCTTCTTATACTTTAAAAGTAAAGATATGGGAATAATAAAATTATCATTTTCCTAGAAAAATAAAATAACTTCTCAAAATCCATTATTGGGATGATCAAGGAGTCCTAGATAGAGGAAGAGGTCCTAAAATGTTTTACTGAATATTCCAGACATCAACTTTGCTAAAAATGGTGTTATAAGGGTTGGGACCATGACAAGTGTCCCATAAAATCTAGATCCAAAGTGTTACATTTTAGATGATGCACATAGCTCATCCATAAACACTAATATGTATAGATATCTAAACACTAAGATTTATAGATATCTAAAAAAATTTATAGTAGGATAATTTGTAGTGAGAGATTATAGAATTTGTATATAAATTCTTGGTATAACAACAAGCCAAATATGAACAACATAAGTCTAAGGTTATGATGCATCCATTCACTGTAATAGTTTTCAAATGGGAAAATATGACCCTGAATTTCATCATAGGACTCCCCATGACACCTAAAGGAAATAATTCTATCTAGATATTTGTCGAGTTCCTAAAAAGTTCATCACATTTCATTTATATCATGGAATATTTTTATCTCAACCAAACCCTTATGATATATATAAGATAAGTATTAATATTACATATATTTTCACTCTCAATTATATTTGATCATGATATGAGGGTTAACTCATGGTTTTAGAGAATCCTTCAACAAAAATTGGGCACAGAACATTGTTTTAGCTCTACTTATTACCCTCATACGGATGGTCAGTTTGAGAGAACCATCTACACTCTGAAGGATATACTGAGATCATATTTAATGGATTTCCATTTATATTGGGATCAACACCTTCCCAATATAGAGTTCTCATATAAATAATCTTCCATTATAGAATTCAAATGGAATCTTATGAGGCTTTTTATGGGAATCAATTTTGTACTTCGAAATGCTAGTATAAAGTTGGAGAGAAGAAGATGACAAGACATGATCTTTTCCAAGAGATGGAAGAGATGTTTAAAACCATTCATCATAATATAAAATCCATGCAAAGTTGACATAAAATTTATGATGACAATTGTCTGTGGGAGTTAGAGTTTTGGGTCAGAGATATGGTGTTCCTATGTATATCAACATGGAATAAAGTAATGTCATTTGAGAAGAAGTGAAAGTTTAATCATTGATAAATCATCCCATTTGAGATTCTTGATCGCATCAGAGTGGAATCCTATCTCCTATCACTCTAACTTAACGTATCTCAAGTACACGATGTGTTTCATGTCACCTATTTAAGGAAGTAAATACCAGACCCATCACATGTACAAAATACAAAGATGGTACCATTGGATAAATATGTTTCATAATAGGAGCATATTATGAATATCATAGATCAAAGAGACAAATTTCCATAAAAAAGACATCTCACTTGGTTAAAGTTCTATGGTGAAACCACAAGTTAGAAGAAAAAGCATGAGAAAATAGGTGGAAATAAAACAATAGTAACCTAAAATATTTACTTAATATATATTATTAAATGGTTTAGGGTGAAATTATTTATAGGGGGAAGAATGTAAAATGCCATGTTTCTAAAATGGAAACTATGTTCGATATCATATGTGACACGCAACACTGAACCCAAACAAATCATGATTATTTAAATTTAGTCATTATAATATAGCCATTAAATTAAATGATATGAATAAGATTCACTAATTTTTAAAATTTTTATAAATTTACTACTCAAAATAAACTAATTTAATTTTTTTTATTAATTAATCACTCAGTTTTAAATAAAAGTCATTTGAATCATCAAAAATTTGTTTTCTTCAAATTTGTTTTTGATTTTTTTATAAAATATTATTGTTAATTTGTTGAACACTTATAAATTATATTTTATAAATGAAATTAATTTTTTAAATGAAAATATAAATATTAAATTATTGTGAATTGTTGATTTTTTTGGAAAATATTATTTTTCAGTGAATAATAAAAAATAACGTTTTTTATAAAATTTTCATTTTTTAAAGAAGTCCCATTATAATTTTAATTTTATTTAAAATTACAATAAGTATTATTTGGTTATATTAATTCTAAGAAATTAAATTTTAATCATATTTATACTAGATTTTACTATAAGTTTATTTTTGGGCTTCAAAATACATTTTCTAAAAAATAAATTTTTAAAGTGCACAATGTTTCTCCGTTTTAAATTATTAAGATAAACACTAATTAATAATTATTTAAATTAAATTTATATATTATATATCTATTATTTTTAAATTAAATTTATATAATTATGATTACCTATCATATTTTTAATTTTTGATCATATTTTTCTTAGAAAATACATTTATTGAAAAACTATTTTTTCAGCTTGTCTACGAGTTTAATTTTAAATTAATTTTAGTCACTTATATGAGATGAATTTAGAAAAATGGATTAAATATTTGGAATTATGCTAAATTATATTTTATAATATTTTAATAATAATTGTATCCTATAATTAATAGTGAAAAAAGTAAATATTATTTACCACAGTTAAGGTAAAAATGAGTTATCGAGGGTTAAAATAAAAAATAATGGTTAAAAATGACCCAAAAATTCTAAAATTACAATTATTTGGCCATATTTAAATGTTATATCTTAATAGTCTCTGAAATTTACAATTTTAGCCTTTTTCCAAGAACGTTACTACAAAATATTGAGAAACGATGAAAATTACAAAGTGTGTCACTCACCTTAATTATAAAATGCCACCCACTATCATCTTATATGCACACTTAAAAATCCAATTTTTATCCAATAATATAATAACTAAATTTATCAATTTCATACCCTCTTCCTAGAATAATTTTTAATCATAAATTCAACATAGTAAGGAATTTTATCAAACCTAAAGAAGTTGTCTGAAGAAGAGGTAATGTGCTTAACTAAGCATTTTATTTTATTTCTTCTTACACCTCTGCAAAATATTATTAAACCATGATGATATAATAACCTAAGTATATTACATATTAATATATGTTTTTATGTTAACATAATTACATAAAACCATTTTCTCCTCCCTCAAATGGGAAACGAAACCATTGATCATGTGTACATAGGACTACCACCTCACGAAACAACGTAATTCATTTTTCATAACTGGTTCTCAAAAATGGATATAATAAAGTATTTAATGTTTATATATGATATATATATATATATATTATATAATTATACATCTTAAATTATAAAATAACATATTCCTCCTTACTTTTCATTCTATAGGGAATATGATAATGTTACCCATGTGTATGATAAACTACCTCCTCACAAAGTGATGCGATTCATTTTTCACTTACACATTACATGTAAGGAAATAAGGATTAATATAATGTTTATATATGATAATAATTAAATATTAAACATTATGGGAAATTAATATATCATATAATTGTTTACTTTACCATGCATTGAAAATGATAATTTCATTCGTGTGAATGGCAGACTATCACCTCAGGAAGTAATGTGATTCGTTTTTTTATAAAAAATTAAAATGGATTGTATATGTATGTGTATTTAAATAAATAATATGATATTAATTACATAATTATATTTATGGAAATATAAAATATAAAATATCTTCTTTCTATAATGATTGTTGAAAAGTGGAAATGTTACTCATGCATACGTACGACCTACCGTCTCTATGATGGTAACATAGTTTGTTTTTTATAACTATATTACTTGGATAATTTAAAAAGTATAATTTATGCATAAAATTGATAATTATTTCATTAATACCATTATTTATATGGCCAATTAATAATATATTTACCTTAATCAACTTATCTATGTGATTTTCGACATATGAGCCTAACATCATCAAGACATCTAACATGAACATAAATAAATAAGTATTTTAATATGACATGGTAATGAATAAAATAAAAGGAACAATAATCATGTAAAAGGTTCATAATAAATTAAATAATTAACTTTTTTTTATTATTCATGATGTTAAATAACTCATGTGATGATTCAGGCTCAAGGCATCAGATCTCTCTAAACCACCCTTTTCTTTCTGTTATGGACTCTATCCCTCTCTCTAGGCCACTTAAAATATATCTTTAATGATAAAAAATGCCTATAAATTATTTATATATTCCTATTACATGTATTCCTATCTCATTATCCCTACAATTTATGTGGTAATACATTCTTTATGAATATTTATCAATTTCCTTATTTAAGAAATCTATTTTGATTATGTTATAAGACATGATTATAAAACCCATTTATTTCCTTGGGTAATTATCATATTTATGAATTATTTTTTCTTTTAATATGTTGCAAAAATATTCATGTAAATAAAATGAATCTTATGGTAGGTATTTTAATTATATATTCCTTCAATGAATTGGGTGATGTTTTGTTCTCATGAGACGTAATATATGACATTAAGGAGTGAACCTAATCTATTATGAGACTCTATCCACTTTGTGGTGTTGTCTTGATAGTTAGACTTTATCAATGTTTATTCCATGATTTATATTGTTTCCAATTTTCAATGTGTCTTGATCATATGGTTATTATGTTATTTATATTATTCATTCATTGATCAGTTATGTACCTTCTCATTTATGATATCATGTTATACATTTTACTCATAATTAATGTTTATTTATATTGTTTATTCCATTATCAAGTTTATTCCCTTAATTGGAATTTTAGATCACCCCTTTCATTTATTACACTGGTAATCCTATATATATTTTGAGCTCAAATTAATTTTACAACCTCACTATAAAGAATAGAATAATGATTTCATGTTTTACATTCCTTTGATTTATTATCAACCATGTATTCCAAATACACCAAGACTTTTTGATCACTGTGTTTTATTAATGGATATCTATGTTTAATAATCACATAATAACATGTGTAAAAAGGATTGGTTATCCATAATGGATGCTCAAAAAAAATAAAAGTTCATGAAAATATAGGTAATAAAAAATCTCTCACAAAAACTTATGGACCCCTTGAGGAACAATTCCATTATTTACAGGCCATGGATGGGGATGAGTTTTTGTGAACCAGTGAACTCAATTTTCATTGTTTAATAGTTTGGATAACAAAATATTATCCTCATATCCTATGTCAGCTCATATTCCAAGGGGGTTATTTGCTGACACTAAAAAATTCACATTACAGAAGACATCAAGGAACCAAATAGATGATCAAGGAAAACACCATCCCACATGTGTAGAAAAACAACCCATGTGATTGGATTATTGATGGTATCATCATTTGAAACCCCCCCAAGATTAATGAATATGTGTCAAGAAAATATAAAACTCTTAGTGTAGGAAGATATTAAACCTTCATGAAACAATGTCCAGGCTTCCAAATCACATATAAATTCCCTTTCCTTGCTTTATTTTTGGGGATACTAATATTTGGACTTTTAGTATATGATCACAATTTATGAAACTCTAATATTCACGCACCCGAGACCACATAGATTTTTACGGGTTATGGCCCTTCACAAGTGACCTCCCATGGTTCCCTTAGAGCATAGGATCATGATGAAGATAAAATTCGTGTAAGATCACACCATCCACACTATAGTAACATGATTCAAACTTATTAGGGTTTCACGAGGCCACTATCCTTCCCAAAACACCTCCCATGGGTACCAATACACTACCCATGTATAGGGTAAACATGTATAATGAATTCCTAGCATTGGGAAACCACTGGCCTTAATGAAACCCACTCCACATGCCTATAATTTATTCTTCCTCTTAGTAGATATGGATCTATGAAAGTTGAGTTATTGTGGCCCATGTTCCCAGCCAAGTCATCTTTACTTGTTCATCATCCAACTGTATGAATGAAATCATGGACCCTAATGCTCAAGACCATTTCCCAAAGCATATGACATGAAACCTCATTTACTCTAATTATAAGCATGGGTACCATTACACCAAGACCCCAACCTACACTTAAAATAAGAATTATAGATTCCTTTTTCAATTTAAAAGAACTTATATAGTGGATATGTACACCCCAACCATGACATCATCAAGGGAAATAGACAATCATTTCCCGCAATGAGTGTATGTGAGGTCCATTGATCCATCTCTTATCCCATCCAAATTGAGAATGTATAACCTCATGCATAAGACCTAATAAGGCTCAAGTAGTAAGACATTTAAATTCAGAACAATAAATTCCTTAAAACATGACAATAAACTACACAAAAACATCCTTATAATATGATGTTAACCAGTATCCTTACTCTGTGTGATGAGAATGAGATTTCTTATTTGAAGATTATGATAATTCCCCAATTTTATGAGAAAATTTCATACATAAGTCAAAAACCATCTATTTTTTTCATACCTTTCATGACATAAGAATCATTACCTTACAACATTAAACTGCGTAGACCTATCCTATCACATGACTTAAAAATGTGAAAGTGAACTGCATGGGTTTTGATTCATGTCCCCTAAAAGGGTAGATAAGATGCCTCTCTGAGGATAAATATTGACACTTCAACAAAACTATATCCCCTTAAAGAGGTAGAAACTCTAATGATTGATCACGTCTCAGGAGTATACTTAACCTATCACCATAAAAATATCGAGGTTCCAATAGAACCCTAGAGTCACCATGCTATGCTAACCTATACCTGACCAAGTATGTGATTAGTATATATGGGAATTATTTCCATAAAACATAAAACTTTTAACCAAGTCATCTGTGAAAAATATATGAATTAACATTGACAAAAAACTCTAAATTTTTTTAGCACACTCAGTCAACTTTAAAATTATGACCCCACATGATTCATTGGAGTCACATCCCTAGGTTATTGTCCTAGGGTTTTATATACGATGAGAATAATAAGTGAATGTGAAAATCATACAATATCCATTACACAATTATGTGATTATATTGAGTCCTTACCTTGTGTGACAAGTATAAGATGCCTTAAATAATGAGTCTAGGAATCCTTATGTGAAGAGAATATGTTTCTAGGTGTGACAAGATTTGGATACCTCAATTAATAAATAAAAATAGGGTTACGTTGTGTGATGATCATAAGATGCCTGAGTTGATGACCCTTGGATTCCTTTTAATAGAATGTATGTTTATTCATGGTGATCATAGTAGAACTTAGGTTTTGTACTTGATACTCTTTATGTCACAAGCATATTATCCCCCCAAATGCCAAATGGGGATTACATTTTTAGATTCTAAACATACCCAATGTTATCATCGTCTCTGATCATAGGTAGCCACCCCATCAAGATAGTAGTAAATATTATTAATTGATATCCACTAGATGATGGAATTGAGAATGTGATACATGAACATGACTTAGATCTATAATGGATAACCTTATAAGGTAAAGAACTCTAAAGAGTAATCCATGGAAGGAAGAGCCTATATTGTTTAACCCATCCTTAAACGTAATTTATTCTATTGTTTTTAACTAGAATTCACATTCAAGGATATTTTAAGTTTATAGTTTCAGAGAATTAGGAAAAAATCTTACAATGTATACCCACACATTACATGTGGACACTTATACTAAGTATCCATTTTTTACATCAAAGAAAACCCATTAAAAACCTGATTTCCTTTCGAGAAACATATTCAATTATTTCATCATGATATATTATTTTCCATTACCAATCATAAGACCTATGAAAAGAATTATAAAACATGGGATGAGAAAAATAATATATGTAAGGTATATAAAGAATGAAAACCATTAGTCCAGTGAAAAACCATAAAAAAATTCCATAAAAACATGCATTTTTACCATGCATAAATGATCATCATTTCAAAAGGATCACTATATTACATTTTGAAAATCAAAAAATTTCCATGAAAAATATTAAGAAAATATATATTATATAAGTATGTAATTTGGGAAATAATTATAAAAAAATGTAATAACAATATGAACAACTTCTATACATGTCTCTATTATAAATGGATTATCCATACGGCCATCTTCCAAACCCAATTCATTGGAGTTTATAACGAAACCACCCATCATTTGTTTATCACAGAACCACATTTCCTTGGTTTTCACATACCCACCCATAAAATGAACAAGTAACATTATATAATCATAACACATAAAATCTTGAAATTTTCAATATATCACTATTAAAATTTTATTTTCACCCATAAGAAAGAATAACACATTATAGAAATAATCAATCCATTTTCAAAAACCAACTTGAAACATTTATAGAAGATATTTTTGTATCAAAGTGTCCCATACCACATTAATTTTTTTAAAAGAAATTAAATAATTTATGATTTTTAAAAATTCATTTCCATATAACTAAATCCATAAAACCAATCTGAAAATAGGTACATGACTTAGATATAATTTGAAGAATAAATCATTAAAAAACTTAAAAAGATGTTTTAGTTAAAGTGTCCCTTACCAAGAGTCCAACACATCACATACCTTCTTTAAATTTCTGAATAATAAACTTAGGTTAATTTAAAATTGTTAGAGAAATATATTTTAATGTTTATTATTCTTTTAATATCACTTATTACCATGTTATAATAATTACCTAATTATTTATGTTCACGTCGGTTGTTCTGACAATATTTGGTACATGAGTCCAAAATGACTTCGAAAAGTCGAATATGGTCAAAGATATCATTAGAAAATCATATCCATAATAATATTCAGGACATAATAATTAATTTTATACATTATTTATACATTTAAATCTATCTATTATGTATTGATATGAAAAATTAACTATGTTACAATCACGTAGACAATAAGTCATACATACACATGTGTAACGTTAACATTTTTAAAGGATCATTATGGGAAGAAGATAAGTATAATTATATATTTACAAATGATAATTATATTATTATTATAATATTAATAATTTAAATTCACTTTTATATATCATTTAAGTTATGTGGGGAATTTTTTTTATCAGATACCTCTTTGGAGGTGATAGTTCTAACATACGCACAAACGATGTTATCATTTTTATGTGCATGTAAGGTAAGAAAATAATTGATTTATTATTACTATATAATGAAAAATATTTCATTAATTTCATATATAAACATTAACTCCATCATTATAACCATTATTTAGAGACATTAATGGAAAACGAATTACATTGGTTCGCAAAGTGGTAGTCCGTCGTACGCATGAACGATTAATCCACTCACCATTTTATAGAAATGGAGATGGTTTTAGGTGATGATATTAACATAATAAAAGCTATGCATATTAATGATAAAATAGTTATTATTTAATAATTCTTCAAGAATATTTTAATTAAGTGTAAGAAGAAATAAAACATAACCACTTAATTAAAAACTATACCTATTCTTCTTGTGATTTCATTTTATTAACACCTTAACACATCTACGAAGGGTGTTAAACATAAAATAAGACCTATATAATTTGTTTAGGTATTCTAGGAAGGTATTTGGGAATATGTTTTCTAAACCAAATATGTTTTTAGGTGTGAATAATAGAAAAGAATGGGTGCCCTATTATAGGAGATATGAGGGGCACTCTTGTAATTCTTCAAAATATTAAATTAATATAAATTAATTTTCTAACTAAAATGGGTATATATTGATTTATTTATAGGTTATGATTATTTTTTATCTAATATCATTCATAAAATGATAATTATATAAGTTTGTACTATTTTTTAATCCTTATCGTTTTTTAAACCTTATTAATTTTTACTGTGATATCATCTAGTTTTCAATTTGAGGGTTAATATAACATTAACATGAAAAACGACCAATAAATGTGAAATTTATAAAATTATAAGACTTATAAAAACTATTTTTAGTAATCATATATTTTTATAAACTCTATATCATTTATTGAAAAATTTTATATTTTACAGTGTCATTTGTGTCAATTTTGACACAATTCAATATTTGTTTTTTACAAATATTATAATAACTTATTATCTTCAAAAAACATCCTTTAAATCATCCATAACATTTCAAATTAATCCATAAAATATGTTTAGGAATCAATTATATCAATTTTTTTTTATTTTACAATTTTTAATATGATTTTTAATACTTTCATTAATTAAAAAATTACTGCATCATTATTGCATCAAAATTTAAATTAATTATTTTTTTCATAAAAATTATAAATAAATTTACATGATTTAGGTAATAATTTTAATTTTAAAAATAATATTTATAGTTTAAGATAAACCCTGTATATTCCCATATTAAAAATACTTTACTTGTTAAAAATAAGGGTGTGATAAAATTTGTCTTCTATGAATATAATATTATAAGTGTATTAATCATACCCAAGTGGATTTTAAATGATATAAATTTTAACCAAAGATTATTTTTGTAGAAAAAAACTCATAAAAGTAAATTAGGAAAAGTTCTAGTTTGATTTTATATTAGTTATAATATTATTTTTACCTTTAATTACACGATTTACCCTTCACCGTGGTAATAAAAATAATTACTAAAGTTATTGTTAATATTTTTTAAAAAATTATGTTGATACTATTACAAAATAAATATCATAAATATTACAACTATAGTGGTACATTTTTCAAATTTACAAACATATAAGTGACTAAAATTAATTTAAAGTAAATCTCGTTGATGAATTGAGAAAATATGTTCTTAAAGTAAAAATGTTCAAAAGTTTACACAGTTTTTATATTCAATTTCAATGTACAATTTATTACAATTAAAAAAATTGTAAAGGATAAAAAATTAATCTCATTATATATTTAAATCATTCATATTTATAATTTAAAACAATAAGTGGATTTAATGAAAAGGAAGATTTGTACTAATATTTTGTATTATTCACCATCTATTAAAATATGAAAGTTCTCAAAAAAATAAGAAATATTCATCCAAATTAATTTTTTATACTCATATTCAAAATAAAAATTTCATTTTTTAAAATATAATCTATAAAAGTTTCCAAAAAATGTAACAAAAATGGGTTCACCATCAAAAGGTGGTAAACATTCTTTTTTTGAAAAATACCCCTTTATGCATACATTTGAATTTATTCTTATATCATGATTAGAAAATAAATAAGATTAATTTTAAACATTAAATTAAATATAATTAATATAAATTTAAATAATATAATTTATAAAAATTTATGTATTAACTTATTGGAAAAAACACACTTATTCATATTTTTTAGAAAAACATTTCATTTTATTTTAAAAAGGGTTTTCATTAATTTATAGTTAATTGTTCTCCAATGAATTAATTATATATAAAATAATAAACCATATATTTATAAATTAGTTAATATTTTTTATTCCCTTCATTCTAATAGCTATGTTATAATTGCAACATTTTAATAACATTATTTAATAGTTCATTTAAGATTGATGTACATATCATATACACTATTGAATATAGAATTTTATTTTTTTTAAACCAGGGATGTTATGTTATACAATATTTAATAAATTGAATCCTCTTAATATAAACTAGGAATTGAAAACTAAGGGTTTTACTTTTCAAAATACATTTTTTTAAAATACTTTATCAGAAAAAGTATTGATAAGACTTCTAATTTAATAGAAATAAAGAATGTATAATGGTAACATGAGATAATTCAAAGGAGGGTTCCTTGTCGGAAAACTTGGAAATGGAATATAAAACTAACCATAATTATCTTTTATAGAGTGATAGAAAATAGGGTCAGGATAAAGTTAACAATTGAAAAACCATAAATATGTGATTGGTTAAATGAATATTGATTCCTTAGAATGAAAATTAACCGAATAATATATTTTTTTAAAATCTTTTTCATAGAGTTGAGGAATTATTTTACTAATTAAACTAATAACATAAGGAAATATACTTAATTTAAAATTATAGTTTCATCCATGAATCCAACTCCTCCAAAAAATCATCCTTTTCACCAATTGATGAGTTTTCAAGATGATTTTTTCACACTTGAAGCACTAAAATCAACATATAGAGAATCACAAATACCACAAAAGAAATAATATTTTTTCTCTTTAGTGAAACATTAACTAAAACCAAAATGGTTAGGATAATATTAGATAATTACCTAAATATAATAATCCATTATATGATTAAAAACAACATTAATCTCTAATAATCAATAGTAATACACAAAGTTAAACATAAAACATTTGAAAAATAACTCTCCTTAATATTACAAAAAATAATACATATTAATATTGAAACCCATAAATTCATAAGGATTGATCACATAGTATTCCAAGATAAATTTTAATAATTGTCTTCAAATAACATCAATTAATCATGATGTCTTATACCAAAAGCAATTTCCCGAAAAATATTCCAGATATTCTATCAATTTCCAAAAATAACCCGAATCACCATAATCCATAATAAAATCATATATTCTTCTAAAATATAATTCAAAATTTTCTCTCAATTAAATACAACATTATTCTATTTATATTAATCATATAAATTTCATAAAATAGTGAACGCCTTTCCAAATAAATTTTATCCCTTAATCACCAAATAATTTTCCAATACATAAGTTATCTATTTAATAAAACATATGTTCTTATAATCAAATTATTCTTAATCAATAAAATTGTTCAACTAAAAATAAAAAGTCATACTAACTGAGGAATTCACAAAGGAAAGTGGTAGGTGATGCACCATTTTCGCCCTTTGATTATGGGTTTGATTTCCATGACCTTTTCATATGTGATGGATTGTCACCCTTTTTGTGGGTAGTCCTTTTAATAAGACTCTATAATTTTTATAACATTCCTAAAACATGATAAAGTCCTAAAAATTACCATAAAATGTTTTAACTATAAATTTTAACTCATCCTTTTTATTTTTCATCCCAAAATGTAATAAATAATAATTACCTAAAAATGAATTTCTTTAAAAATACCACTAGTCAACTTAAAATTTCACTAATTAAAGCCTCAAAGGGGGTTTATAAGACACTAAATTGATGATAAACCTAAAAATTATAAACCCATGATGATATACATAAATCTTAAAAAAATCAAAATATCCAAAGTTTTCTAAACCATCCTTTGATACCAACTATAAGGACTCGATCTTAAACGTAACTTATTCTAGTGTTTTTGAACTATAATTCACATTCAAGGATCTTTTCAGTTTGGTGTTTTTTAGAATTAGGTAAAGATATTGAAAATTAGACCCATACATTGCATGTGGAAACTTATACTCAGTGTCCATTTATTCCACCAAAGGATACCTTTTAAAAAACATGACTTCTTATCGAGACACATCATCAATTATTTTACCACAAAATATTCTTTTGCCTTACTAATATTAAGACCTGTGATTTTTTTTAAAAATGGGATGAGAAAAAATAGATCATTAAGGGACATAAATAAAAAAACATTATTCTAGTTAAAACCCATAAAATAATTACCTAAAAAATTCATTTTTATTATTAATGAAGGATCATCATTTCAAAAAGATCATTATCATACCTTTTGAAAATCAAAAAAATTTCATGAACACTCATAAGAAAACATAAAATTTATTTATAGGTAAATTGGGAAATAATTATTCTAATATGGAATAAACATATAGTTTAATTCAATACATGTCACTCTTACAAATGGAATATACATTCAACTGACCTCTACACCCAATGCATTGGAGGTTATAAAAAAACCACCAATCCATGGGTTATCATGTAACCACCCATCCTTGGTTTATCATGTAACTACCCATCAAATATATAATCACCGTTATAGAATCATAACACATAAAATATTGAAATTTTTAATACATCACTCTTAAAATTTCATTTTCACTCAAATAAAAACATTTCATGTTATAGAAATAATCAATCCATTTTCAAAAACCAAGTTAAAACACTTATAAAAGTCATTTTTGAAGAAAAGTGTGCCATTTTACTTAAAATTCTTTAAAATAAATTTGGTAATTTAACATTTTAAAACATTCATTTCTTAATAAATAAATCCATAAAACCCATTTTAAAATATGTACATGATTGTTAAATTTTTATAATAATAAACTATTAAAACACTTTAAAATATATTTTAGTTTAAGAGTGCCTTACCGCGAGTACAACTCGCCATGTACCTTATTTATATTACTGAATAATAACCTTAGGTTAATTTAAAATTTATTGAGAACCTTAATTTCAATTTTTTTATTTCTTTTATATCACTTATTTCCATGTTATAATAATTACATGATTATTTATGTTCAAGTCAGATGTTTTGACGATATTCGGTACATGAGTCCAAAATGACTTTGGAAAGGAAATTATGGTAAAAGGGTTCATTATTACATAAAATACATAATTATATTCAGTAAATAATAATCACTTTTAAAAAAATACTATACAGGTAAATCCATCCATTAAGTATTTATATGATAAATGAACTATGTCACAATTATAGAGATGGTAAGCCATATGTATGCATGAGTAAGGTTTTCAATTTTCAATGATAGTTACGGAAAGAAGGTAACAATTATTTTATATTTCCATAATTATAATAATATAATTTCAATAATATTAATCATTTAAATAAACTTATATATATGAAACATGAGATGCATTGATTAAAAATGAATCACATCACTTTGTGGAGGTGATAGTTCACACATACACACAAATGATGTTATCATGTTTATGTGAATGGGAGGTAAGAAATTAATTAATTTATTAATCTATTATAATGATAAATATTTCATGAATATAATATATAACATTTAATTCCATCATTATAACCTTTTTTGAGAGAAGGAAATGGGAAAAAATTATTTTGGTTTGCGAGGTGGTAGTCCACCGTATGCATGAATGATTAATTCTTTTTCCATTTGATGAAAATAAAGATGAATTTAGGTTATGATATTGACATAAAAAAATATAAATATATTGATTATACTCAATTTTTGTAATCATGGTTTAATAATATTTTAACCACATGGAAAAAGAAATAAAACATAAACACTTAATTAAAAACGATACATCTTCTTCAGGTGATCTCTATTGATTCACACTTTAAAACCTATATGGATGATTTTATGCCTTAAATAATTCATATAGAAGTTGTTTAGAGATTATAGTAATGTATTTGGCCATATATTTTCAATTTTTTTTTGGTTTTGTGGTGTTAAGAACAGAGAATAATAGGTTCCCTTTTAGACGTGGGAGGGGGGGACTCTTGCAATTCTTCAAAATGTTAAATTAAAATAAATTTATTTTGTTACCTAAATGGGTCAAGAGTAATTATTTGTAAGATATGATGATTTTGGATCAAATATATTTCATAAAATAATAATTATATAAGTTTTTAACATTTTTTAATCATGATATTTTTCTTTTAACCCTTATAAATTCTTACCGTGATATAATGTAATTTACAGTTTAAGGGTTAATATAATTAATATAAAATTCCAAACGACCAAAAAATGAGATATTTATGAAATAATAAGTCTTATCCCAACTATTTGGACGAATATTATATGTTAATAAATTCTATATAATTTAGTAAAAGATTTTATATTTTAAAATATCATTAATTTCAATTTTGACCCTATTCAATATTTTAATTTTTAAAAATATCATAACTAGTTGATATAATGAAAAAAATCCGTTAAATTATCCATAAAATATAAAATTCAACCTTATTTTTTTTGGCTTAAATTATTTCTAATTATATTTTTTTAAACATTTTTAATATCATTTATTTGATTCTTTCATTAATTAAACAATTATTGCATCATCATTATGTAACCATTTAATTCAATTATTTATTTCCTAAAAATTATAAATAAATTACCATGATTTAGGTAATAATTTTATATTTATAAATAATATTTACAGTTGAAGCAATCCTCATCATAACCCCATATTAAAAATACATTACTTGATAAAAATAAGGGTGAGATTTAATTTGTCTTCTATTTGAATATAATATTATAAAAGTCTTACTCAAACCATAGTGGCTTCAATATGATAGAACTTATACTCAAGGATGATTATGGTATAAAAAAGCTCATACAATGAAATTATTACATGTTTTAGTGTGATTTGATGTTATTTATTTTATTATTATTACCTTTAATTACTCGATTTACCCTTAACCATGGTAATAAAAATAATTACAAAAGTTACTATTCATAATTTTTTTCATAAATTATGTTGATATTGTTAGATAATAAATATAATAATTATTTAAACCATTTATATACATTTCTAAAAATTATAAACACATAAGTAGATAAAATTAATTTGAAAATAATACTGCCGACGGATCAAGAAAACGAGTATTTAAAGTAAAAATGTTCAAAATTCACAATGTTTTTATATCCAATTTCAATGTGAAATTGATTACAATGAACTAAATTGGATTAAATTATTAAAAATAAATATAATTATACCTTAACACCATTAAAATATACAATTTAACAATCTAAATAAAATCAATGAAAAAGAAGTTTTGAACTAATATTTTGTATTATTCGCTATTCATCAAAAAATGATAGTTCTCAGAAAAATTCCAAAAAATCAACCAAATTGAAATTTTATAATATATTTTTAAAGTGCAATTTTATTTTTTAAATAGAATTTATAGAAGTTGAAAAAATTATATTTAAAATGCGTTCTCTATAAAAAGGTAGTAAAAATGTCTTTTTTGAAAAATACTTCTTTTATAAATAAAATTTAATTTAATCTTATATCAGGTCTCTATAATGAATAAAATGAATGTTATAAATTAAATAAAATATATTTCTTATATAATTAAAGAATATAATACAAAAACTGTGATTTATTAACTTATTGGAATAAAACACAATTAATCACATTTTTATAGAAAAAAATTTTCTTTTATTTTAAAAAGGTTTTACAATATTTTATAATTAATTGTTAAAAAATAATTAATTATATATACATGTGTGAATAATATTTTCATAATTTATTTAATAATATTCATTCCTTACATTCTAAAAACTATGTTATAATGGTAACATTTAAATAACATTTTTTAATTGTTTGTTTAAGCTTGATGTGGCGTATCGTTTATACTATCGAACATAGATTTTTTTTAAAAAACTCATGATGTTACATGTATCATTATATCCTATTTTTATAAAGTAGATGAAATAATCTACCATAATTTTGGAGGTTTCCTAATAAATGAAAATGGGAATGTGAGGCAACCAAGTGAGGTTGTGACCAATCCAAGGAGGTGGGAAACTCCACAAGCACGAAAGAGATTCCTAATAGAAGAATTAAAAAATAGTTCCTTTGTATACTAGATGCATAATATAATTACTTCATTAATGATATTAAAAATATACCATAATGTTCTTCTCACATATTACCCTTATAAATCATATCTAACTTAAAGATTTTCTTCATTACCTAGGGAAATGGAAACATAAGAAAAGGTGATCTTAGATACTTTGTAAGGGTAATCATAAAAGATATAAATAGATGGCATTACATGATCATAAGATAAGAATAAGGGTATTAAAACATGACCGTAACTCATTAAAACATACCAAACAAGTTATAGACCATAAATCATGAGTCATGGAATAATGATTTTCTATAATAAGATACATGATTCATAAGAGAGAAAAATCATAAATAATAATTCATGATTCAAGAGAGCACATCATAAGTATAAAATATATGTTTTTAGAAAAAATATATTAATTAAAAAATGTTTTCCTTATTTAATAATAAGTTGAAATACTATAACAGAGGATATAGGCCCATAATGTATTGCATTCACTCCCTATTATTATAAACACAGCTGAAAAAGTCCCATAGTGGATTGGGTTCACTTCCCAACCCCATAAACATAGTGTATAGAGTCCCATAGGGGACTGGGCTCAGTCCCCATTACATTTCATATTATCTCATGAGATATCAAGATTAACCCAATGTATTAGAGGTCTATATAATTCATGACCCACCTATCACTTAATGAAAACCATATATAAGCATTCCATTAGATTATAAATATAATCATTATTCTATTATAGATTAATTAACCCATGGGAAATAAATGGATTTCATAAAAATTTACTTTGATAATCATCATAATAATCCATATATATAAAGAGAGTAGATAGAATTCTACTATCATTATCGATGTTAATCATAACATTTGTTAAAGGATATTCACATTGTTGAAAAAGACTTTCATTAAAGCATTGAAATTATGCTTTGTAAAAAAGAGAAAACATGCTTTTCTATTGATATCCTTTTAAAAAACAATTACCAGAATAGTGAAATTGAAATATTATTTGTAAAATAATATAAATTTATAATGTAATATTGACAATGACAAACATTCATGATGGTGGGAAAATGTGGTAAAGCTTTAAATGTTTTAAAAAATATTATTTTCTTCTTCTTATAAAAAATTAAAAGAGATTTAATTTTTTTTAAAAAGATTCGATTTAACCATTAATAAATAAATTAAAATCTAGTATAAATTATTTTATTAAAATTTATTCATATATAAAAAACTTCATATTTTTTTTGAATAACTTTAATATGGAAGATAATGACCCCCGACAAAAAAGGATAAATAAGGTATTTTTTTATTAAAAAAAATATTGGTCATTTTGATTTATAAATTGGGGGAAAATAGAGAAAATAATAAAAGGATGTGAAATAACATGATAAGAAGAAAATATATAGGTTTTTTGAGTAAAAAATATAAAATTTTCTACAATGGAAATTGAAACATAAACAATCCCGAAAAAATGTGTGATTCTAACATAAAAACATACACTTTGGTAATATTTGAATCAAAAACTCAAAAAAGAGTTTTCATTAAATGGATTTTTAAATCCACATAATATTCATTAAAATAATAATAAAATACATTCATGTTTAGTATATACACCACACAAAAAGAAACAAGGTGGTTAATATAGAATAATTCCCAACGATTAGAAATTGAGATTGAAAAAACATTACTATAAGTTCCAGATTCTTTTGTCCACACTATATCTTATTATATTATACCTTTATACTAATTATATATATTTTATATAAACTTATTAAAACTTTTATTACAATATATCAATCCATTAAATTTTATATCATTCATTTAATAATAACTCTTCATTGAATTCAATATTTGGGTGTTAATTGTTCCGTTTTCCATGCATGGTATAGTTTGAAGGTTTTTCCTTTTACCATGATCATAGTTATAGAATACTAATAATGTCATAAATATCACATTCAATTATTATATACACTATTAAAAATACTTGTAAAGTTGTGATGGAAAATGAATTACACCACTTTGTAGAGGCGGTAGTCCGCACATATGAACAACCGATGCTTTAATTTTTTAATGAATGGATATAAATGAATTTATATAATAATTTATCTCTAAAGTATAATAATAATATAATAAATATAATATATAATAATTTAATTTTTCTATATAACCATACTTAAGAGAATGTGATTAAAAATGAATTACATCACTTCATAGAGGTGGTTGTCCACAAGTACGCAAGAACATTGCTTTTGTTTTCTTTTGTATGGAAATAAGATAGATAAATGTGGTAAAATTAAAATAAAAACACATTATTATAGTAAATATACTTATTTAATTATATTAATATTGTTATTGAATATTTTTAGGAGGTTTACGAAGAAAGAAACCTGAAAAAGGTCTGTTAGAACACATACCTCTTCCTTTGACAATCTCCTTTGAAAAAACACCTTAAGGATTCTTGGAAGGGTATTTTCAGAAGAAAATAACATATAGTATATGGATAATAATTTTTTAAAGGTTTTTTGAAAGATTTTATTTTCTATTAGGTGATATTGTGGTTTTGATAAGTGATAAGATGAGGATCTCTTTTATAAGTGAGAGAAGTGGTACCCTTGTAAATATCCTTAACTTTAATAAAATATAAACTCATTTTCATAGAAAAAAAGGAAAAAATATGAAATATTTGATAATGTATGTTATATATTAACTCATATATTCCTATTTACACTATTTTCAGTGATAATTGACGCCTTATCTCTTAATTTAATCCCATCATTTACCCTTTTAACTCTTACAACAGTGATAAGATTTTTACCGTGATAAATATTCATTATTGATAATTATTAAATTTGAATTATTAAGGAATAGTGACTATGAAGATTGAAAATATGGAATCAATTTCCTAGGATTCAATTCCTAGTTCTTTAAGAAATTAATTTTTATATCCGCACACAAAATTCATAAAACCTATTTTTTATAAAAATTATTTTAAAAAAAATGAATTTACACAAAAATCATGTATAAAAGAGATCTGTTGTACATTTATATGATTATAGGTAAAAATAGTATTATGAAACTAAAATATTAATAAAATCTATTGTATTATTATGGATACATAACTAAAGGAAAATTATTTTTTTATTAGAATGTAATATAACTTATTTTTCAAACTGTAAAGAATGGGCTTACAAATTAAACATAATAGATTTAAATGTTTTATTTTATTCTATAAATACATATTTGGTCAATACAAATGTTTCATATATTTTTATTTTATTATTATATCATAATAATTTCATAAATTTTATGGTTAATATAAAATAATTAATTTTAATTATTCACCTAAAAATCAATCATTTAAGAAAAATCTAAACATTCACCATTAAATAATTTTGAAATGATGCATTAAAAAGAGTTTATTTTTCTAAATTAAAATTTTAAAATTTAGAAAATTAACTTTTAAATAAAATATATATAATATTCAATAAAAATAGTGTTAAAAAAATATCCATGAATAATTAAATTTGAAGTTATTTTAATTAATCTTTTGATTTTAACAATTAAAGTTCATTTAATTTTCTTGTAATATATTTAATTATTATTATAATAAATAATTTATTACTTAAGTTTATTGTTGTGTGTATCATAAGATATCATACACATTAAATTAATCTTAAAGTAAACATATATTCTAAATTTTCAATGTGTTACAAACATTGACTATAAAAACTGTGAAAATATAGAAGTACCCAAAAATTACTAGGGTGTAATGACTTGGTATAAAATCTCTCATAGAAAATGGATTATAATCATATATGGGATGGTATTTCACTATCTTTCACTATATCCATATCCATGTACCAATCATGATCCTTATTGGAAAATTTATAATCCACCAAGACCACATACAAGTCCCTTAGAGTACGCATTCACTCAAATGAATTTTTAATATTCTCAATCCAATTCTCTATTACCTAATATTCTAATCCACCTGTAATGGTTTGGATAAAATTAATTTTTTTGGTTTGAGATATTAATGAAGAAGATAAAAGATGGGGGTGGGTAATTAAATCCTTTTTAAAATCATTGAAATTTTAATAGAAATACCTCATGGAAATTAAAAGAGAATATGTTTTATTTTATATTAATATATTATTAATCAAAAAATTAAAATTAAAATATAATTTTTAAAATAGTTCAGCAAAAAAATATCCCATAGTTTAATCCACTAATAATCTATCCATAATCTTGGTGATTACAACTAGAAAAGCCTTTTTCAAGGGATATGAAATATTGAGTGTAAGAAAATATAAAATTTTCAACCATATTTTTCAAGTCCATCATGAAGTAGTAACACCAATACTCAAAACAATCAACACCTGAGTCATCAAAAAATAAATAAAATCATGATTTTTTCATTGAAATCTTATATTATAACATTTATTTGTGGATAAAAAAACTGGAATATGAAGATATCATAAGAGGAATATGTATTTCTAAAAAGTGTAGTCCTCAAGATGAAAATTTGAGTATTTATAAAAACATATTCAGATAAAGAATTACTAGTTAAATACACCTTTTTATAATACCAAGAAAAACACATGGAAACAACTTATTAACATGTATGATCTAAAGTGTAGTCGCGAAAAATCCTATAAAACTATAGAATATATATGAAAGATTTATAAATTAAAATGGTTTTTCCATAAATAAAATAACAAGCTGAAGGACTTGGATAAAAAATAGTAGATGAAAATTCTCTTATGAGAGTTTAAAAATCTCATTGCTATAATTCAGAGTAAGATATTTATTGAAAGTTTTTTTTGAATCATGTATATGAATATATTTCTATCAGTTAAAAAACAGGAATAAATATTGAATATTAATTAATATAGTTGAAATGTTGCTAAAAAAGTTACCATAAAGTATTGATTGGGAAAAGCTCATTGAATATAAATTTAAATTTTTCCAATCTTCATGACTTACACTAAGAATTCAAAACAAATAAATTCATTATTTTACATTTTATAAAATGATATTTGAATCCTTTTTCCAAGAGATTTTATCCAATAAAATTTCTGTATATAAGTCAGAATAATTTTTATTTTAAATTTCAAATAATATTGGAGAAATGTAGGGATCATTCTATGAGTGGTTGACTGAATAATTATGGTCACTAGTGTATGCAAGATTTGAAATCTAGAATTCAATTATGTGAGGTTTAATTACAATATTTTGTTTTCAAGGTTAGGAATATCACCATCACAAGGTTACTTATGTTGGGTATATAAAATATTTTAAGTACATGAAAGGTGAGGTTCCTTAAAAAATTTTGGTTCCAAAATGTAACGTTCCACACAAATGCGGGGTTCTAAACTTGGGGTTGGAAAACAATGTTAGGTTCGACTACTATTTCAGAAAACTAATTGCATACTCACTTTTAACAATTAAAATGCATAGTAGAAGAGTATTTTACACAACATAAAGATCAAAACCAAAAAAAATATTCTAGTATTCTGAGAATAAAATAATTTCATTAAGTACAATTACAAACATGAGTTTCACTCAATGTGACTTTATCTGTAAAATAAATGAGGTGTTTTTTGAGTATCAAAATGAAAACATTATTGGATAAACATTCATATTCTAAATAATATTCCCATTTTATGGTAAATGTACCATAAAAATATAATAACTTACTTTTTATTAATATCAATCAAACATAATATTAATTAAGTAAAATAAAAATATACATACAGATCATTTAACTTGAATATTTGAATTTTTTTAAAGAAATATCCCCATTTCTATGAAATTAAAAAATAAATAATAATATGGAATAAAACATTGTTAATGTTTAAGAGAACTCTAATTTAATTTTTTTTAAAAACAAAGGTAAGTGAAATATGAAACATACAAGATTAAAAATAAATAATAAATAAATATAAACACAAGTTACATTATAAGTTATACAAAATTTTATTACAGATAGTTTCTGAGTAAAATAAGAATCCATCTACCTCAAAGGGAAATTATAAGGGTCTATATATTGATTAGAGTCATATGATGATGAAACATAGATTAGAGAGTCATAGAGATCCTAATGAAATACCTAAATCTATTATATCAAAGCGTTGATATATAGATTGATAAGTATAACCAACTATTTGATCAAATAAATACATTCCTCAATTACCTTTAATGTCATAACCAAATTAACTTTAAAAAAGGTACGAACTGACTCTATAGACTGAATACACATTTAAATCATTCGTTCAATCCTATTGATCAGATATATCAGACCATATTATATTGAATCTAATTTAGTAATTATTTCTTCTTAATTATCTATTGAAATGTATAGGGGAATTATTTGACACTATTGAGCTTGTAATTTAAATCCAAGGACCTGAGTTTTAAAGAGAAAAAATCCACCCCCACAAAACAATCCTAGAAAATACTCTGGAAGAGTTAGAATCTATTTGTTGACCAAAATTGATTTTCTTAAAAAACTAAAATTGAAATAATAAAAATTTATTTAAATTTATAAAATATGACTTGGAGATCATATAAACTGTTGTCCTACTAAATTGAGTTACCATTTACCTCTTTAAGGAAACATCCCCAATGTTGAAATTGAATTTTATTTTAAGATTTTAATTTGATCCGAATGAGACTCATAATAAAATTTTTAAATAGAGTTATCCATTTATTATTCATGATATTTATTTGAACTATCATTTTTTTACTGAAACTTAAATTATTTAACATATTGTATTTAGAATATGTAATTGAGGAAATATATTGAACATTTTCATCAAAACTAGATACGACCTCTCTAGAATATGAAGGTTCCATCTCCTACTTTACAAATCATTCCTCCAATTATATCTATTGAGGAGACTAAATATCAAAACCATTATATGATGGAGTAAAAAAATCTCCAATAATATTGTTCCCTTAGAAAATTACTCTTCTATATCCTCTAGATATATCTCAATCTAGGAAACCAATTTATTCCCAGTAAAATAGATATATATAGAAAACTGAACACATTATATCCTAAATTAATGATATCCTTCAAATCTTTACCTATCAATGGAATTAACATCCGGATCGATAAGTTTATCGTTAAAGTGAAAAACTATATTAAAACTTTCCTTCCAAGATTGAACTGTTTGTTTAACTTCTCATTCAATAGACTCGATCACATTCTTAACTACTATAAGTTTATATCTTTTTTGATATCTCCAGAATAACAAATATCTACCTTATTTCACACTATAGTTCCTATTAAACCCTTAAAAAAAATAAATACTTCTACTCTAGTAGTTATATTCTCATATATAATTTTTCTCCTCTATTTACATATAGTAATATTTCTACCACTAATATCATAACGTTTTATGATGGCTGCAAAAATATCATATTTAATTATTTTAGAATCATCGAAAAAAACTACAGTAGAACCACCCTTAGTTTGAGTCCCATAAATTTCCACTACCTTAACTCTAATAGGGTTAACAGACTTGTTCTTTCTTTTTCCACCTCTTCACCAACATCAGAGTGCTCATCCACCTCATCGTTGATTAGCATGATATTTCATTTGGATATTATCTTGAAAAATACAAATTTTATCTAGGTTCAGGATTAAAATATGTTATTTTTAGGGAATATTATTAATTTAATTATATCTTAAATATATTCTCTTTTATGGAGAAAAAGCTATATCATTATCCCATATAGAAATAAGGTCTTCTTCTAATCTTTATGACTAAAATTTCATGTGTATCTCAATATATATAGAGATATATTCAATTTTATATCATCCATCCAAAGAAAAATATTGTATATATCTAAGAATATAATCTTCTTTGATTCAATAATTCTATTTACTACATTACTTTGAACAAAATTAACAAGATCCTTCTCATATGTATTAATATCCTTCACCATCATCTTCTTTATTTGATAGGCTCAAAAAAGAAATAACATGATGTATTCTAACTTTTGAATTTAGTTACCAATCAACTTCAAATTAAAAAAAAAGTCATATATGAAGACACCAGAATATTTGATCCATCTATTGAGATGATATCGAAAATTCCATATCACATACATTCAAAGAAATTGCATCTTCACTTTTACCAAAATTAAACTAAACGTTTTTAAAAAATTTAACCTCACCTTTGAAAATTTACTTTGTATCAAATTCATCAAAAATAAAATTGCAACCATGAAAAATTAGTTATTTATTTGTCAATTGATTATTTTTTAAAAACCAATAAAAATCTAAAACCTCTCCCTACAACACACAACTCCCATAAATTGTAACCATATACTTATTTCCACTACTTAGATTGCATGTATCGTTTTTCTTCAACTTCTCTATTTGGAATAGTGATTGAAGGTTTATGTTTTCAGGAATTATAGGTTAGAATGATTATGGGTTTGAAATTTTGAGAGTTTGAAGTTTAGGTGTAAGAAAAAAAATTTATAATGTTTTTGGGTTATGTCGTAGTTTCTTGATTTAAATTCTCAGTATAATGATCAGGAATTTTAAACTTGAAAATTATATTAACAATTAAAACATGATACTGATAATTTGAAAAATACATCACATGTTAAGTTAAATAATTTTTTATTTTTGACTAATTATAAATAAAAAGTTTAATGAAATACAAATAAAATTTATTCAATAAAAACCTAACTCTTCCTTAATATAAAAAAATTTAGGAGGTGGAATAGATTTAGTAAATTTTTTAACAAGATGGTATTTGGTATTAAAAAAACCTAATTAAATATCACCATTTTAGAAATGATCTCTCAGAAGGTTTTCTCAAATATTAATATGATTAGTTCTAAAATTAATTTCCTTTTTTAAATGTATATAAAAATGGTATTATCAATCAAAATATTAACATGATCAAAATAATGTCCGAAATATAGAAGTGTATGTTTCATCCACAACACCAGTACATAAAAACTATAAGGATATATATATATATATATATATAGCCTCAGTAATTGATAATGAAATTGAATGTTTATTCTTACTTGACCCTAAAATTATTGATTTTCCTTGAAAGGTTATTAATGTACTCTTTATATCTAAATTGAAACCTAACATCTAAATATGTTATGAAATCGAGAAAGAAATTTTTCGATAGAATAGAGATAAAGAAATTGTTCCTTTTAAACATCTTCATTTTATAACATCATTCAAATGAGAATCTATTATATTTTAATGACACCTTTCACATAAAAAACAAACAACAAAAATATTGTTTATTAGTAATAAGATATATCTAAAAAGAAATCATAAATCAAATAATCATAGTAGTAAGTTGTTTAATAGATTAATATATATCAAGTTATTTATTTTTACATAGAGTATGTTTATACATATTTAAATTTTCAAGTATATACATTTTCATGAAATAATTAATATATATTCATTGATTCAAAAATTTCCATTTTTTTGAAATATTTGAAATCAAATAAAAAATATCGTTCTCCCATTATACTCATTCCAATATCTTCCTATTAGAGTTGCAAAAAATCAATACAAAATTTTTGATTAGTTGAATAAAAAATAAGATCATCTATATTTCTTTTTAATAAAAAAATACTAGATGTATAAGATTACTTAAAAATAGATGGATTAAGAAAACATAAAAAAATTCTTTTTTCTAAAATAAAAGTTCTCAATATTTCAAACCAAGCCCTAATTTCTCACATAAAACCCTGAAGAGCATTAGTGTAATTAAAAATATATTTTAGAAAATAATGATTTTAAAAAATTGGGGGTTATTCAATACAAAAAACCTCCATTAAATATTTATTTAGCAAATAATATTTTACAGCCACTTGGTACAATTTAAAATTCATATATGGTGTATATGTTCAAAGGATCATAATGGACTCAATCCTAGTAGTATGAGAAAATGTCTCCTCATAGTTTTTACCTTCCTCCTGATTTTATTATTTATTAACTATCCTATATTTATTCCATATAATTACACCTTTATCATATTTCCTATTTCTAAAGTCAAATTTTGTTCATATTTTAGGAATATCTGAGGGCTTATAAATTAGCTCCCAAAATTCATTCCTTTTTTGACTAATTTTTCACTTTTTACATATCAATTACCCAATTTTCATATCTCAAGGATTCCCGTAAAGACATAAGTTATAATTAGGGTATAAAAGCATATAACTCAATTAAATTTTCAATATTACTCATAGTTTTATCACATTATTCTTGGTCTTATATAATGGTCTCTATAGGGTGGTTCTTCAGGGTCCCAATTTTTCTAGGTAAGAATCTTTTTGGATCCTCTAATTCATTCTCTATAGAACTGGAATGATAATCATAATGATCTACTTTAATTTCACTCTTAAGAGTAGAAGAATCATGTCCCAATTTATTTAATGAATCTATAGCTTCATTTTTGTGTGTTCTATTATAATAATAGTGATCATTATCATCAAACATCACATGGGATAACTCTTCATATTTCCTTGAATTTTTATTAATCACTCTATAAGATTTAAAAGTAGAAGAATACCCATGAAGAATTCCTTTATCAACTTTTGGATCAAAATTAACATTTCTTTCCTTAGTAATCAATATATAAACCTTTCATCCAAAAAAATTTAAGCACCCAACATTATTTTTTTATTATTTCAGAAATCATAGTTTTTTTTCATGAGAAATGTTAAAATTAAAACTAAATTTATAATATCGTGTGATGTATTAACTTCTTTTCCAAAAATAAGTAGGCAAACTATACTAATGTAACATAGTTATATCCATTTCATATATTGTTATATTTATTCTTTCTACAATTCCAATTTTTATAGTGTCCTCAAATTAAGAAAATTATTTTTAATAAATATATTTGAGAAAAAAGAATGAAATTATTGATTCTAAAATTCTCCCATATGACCACCTCTCAATATAGTTATTTTGGAATCTTTTTTATTTTTAATCAATTTACTAAAAAGAATAAAATCTAAAAATGTTTCACCTTTATATTTCAAAAACTAAACCCATGTAAATCTGAAAAAATCACCACCCAACACAAAAACAAAGAATACTCCATCTAAACTTACTACTCTATATGGTGCAAAAAAATCCACTTAGGTAATTTCTGAAGGATTAAATGTAGAAATTTTTTTTATTGAATTAAAATTTTTCTTGTGTTGATTTCCGAAATAACATGCATCACAAAGTATTTTTTCATAAAATTTATGACAAGATATATAAGAAACTATATTCATCAAAAATAAATTATATAAAGAATATTTTTTCCCTAAAAAATAATTTTTTCCATAGTAATTATTCTCAAGGTTCATCATTTATGCATTTCATATTTTTTTACATAAAGAGATAAGGAAAAAAGTTAAAAAATTATGTTCTATAAACTTAATAAATTTATTCTTTAAATTAGAATATGAATAATTTGAAAAAATGGATTCTAAAACCATCAGTATATAGTTGATAAATAATTGTAAAATTTTCTTCAATGCTTCAATATAGAGAATATTGTTAATCAGAATAGAATTCCGATGTCTTATCTACCAAAATATAATGATTTTACCTTTATAATTATCACTAAAGGTAACCAAACCTCCATAAATTTTAGGTAGTGAATGGAAATTTGATAAATTTTACTCTTGTAATTTGAATACCCACTATCCAGATACCACATAAAATTTTCATCCTTATAAACATTCTTCTCAAAAAATAAGAGGCAAAAATTTTTTTCGTACCCAAATACTATTGGGTCTAGTAGTGTAATGAAGAAATGATATTTTATCCAAGATTGATTTGAATTTACTTGAAACAATATAATTAACTGTATATAAGTCTATAGAAATATATAATTTATTAACACTACTAATATGAGGATTCTCTAACCTTAAATAATTATAATAGAGACCTTTAATACCACAATAAAAATTGGTAACTTTAAACATGATATGATTATTAGATCTTAGAATAAAATAATTTCTATATATTTTATGTTTCACACTATTACTACCACTTCCATATTTTTTCATCTTAAGTTTATTCTTCCCAAGGACCTGATTTAAATAATCACCCACTGGTTAAAATAGTACTAGTCCATTTTAGATATTCTACTACTTCACTAATATATTTTATTTTATTATCATTCATAATAAAAATTTAAATAGATTTATTTTGTTTTTATTTAAATTCTAATAGATGTTATAATATGTTACCCTTTTCACATATTAAAATATTATGAAATGTTTTGAGATATGTATTCCTTTCCTCAAAGGTTTCATATTGGTCTTATAACATGAAAAAATATTCAATTAATTTTTCAAATGATAAGTTTTTAGTTTTAGAATCATAAATAGAGGAATTATAGGATTATACACAATCAATTAGATCTTTGAATCCCATGTTTGATATTTTATTAGATTTTTTGGATTAGATTTATAATTGGAGATAATTCTTGAATAATCAGACACACTATAGGGGTATTTCATCACTTTCATTCATCTCCATTGATACTTAGATACCATATGATGTTTATTATTCTTGTTTTTATATTTTCTTATACCATGAGTTGTGCATAATTAGGTAATATATGACTCATTTGTTATCATTCATAGAATCTAATTTGATTTCTTTCAAAATTACACTTATTGTATCCATTGAACAATTTATTGAAACCATTATTTGTATTATAAATATTTTTGAATCTCCTATCAAATATAGAACACCCATATGATGAATATGAATTAATTTATTTCACATTATAGAATATATCATCCTTTGAATTTCTTTCACCTATAAGAGTAAATACTTTTAGAGAAGTATCTTCTTTCTTGATCATTTTATGATCCTAAAATTGTTTTTATATATTGTCTGGATACATTTTTAGAGTACGAATGAACTATTTCATATTCATATTTTTAAATAGAGTTCATTTTTTAATTGAAGTAGAAATTCAATTAAATATAGGGGGAAAATTATGAGAACTTTTAAGGATTTATGAAGTTATGGTATAGGTATTCTAAGAGAAGTGAAACCATTTACTATCTCAACTATTCATCCATTCATTTGACTGATACTTTATCCTTTATATATTTAAAATGTATCAATTTTTAACTTAGTAGTATTGTATATTGATTTTCATACATTTTCAATTCCTTTATATAAAACAACAATTACTTTAACCATTTTAGAATTTGTAAAGAACTATGAGACATGATAAGACTCATATAGTAAATGTATACAAATAATTTCATTCATAGATCTTGAATTTAGGCCATAAAAACCTTCTTTAATTATATCCCATTTTTAAAGTTATTATTTAGGGATTTTTTAACGGTTAATAGCTTCCATATAAAAATTAATTTTGGGGTTTTAAAGTATATAATCATGTGATATTTCCAAAATATATAATTCTCACCTATGAAATATAGAGCAATGATCATAGAAATCCATTAATTATGATCATCTATTGAAATTACTCTTCATTCGGACCATTCTATTTTTATTATAAAATCTGAAAAGATAAAACATTAAAGTTAATCCTTTGATACCAATTATTGGTTAGAGATAATAGTGACACATAAATGGGGGTGGGGTGTGTATTACGTCCTTCTGAAAGTATTGAAAATTTTAAAAATACCTCTTAGACTTTCCAATGGAATATAAATTATTTTATTTAAATTTATTATATATTGGGATATAAAATGAATGCATTAATTTTTAATTTTTTAGAGCATAAGGATCCCCTAGTCCACTATACCAATAGTCCCTCCACAAGTTCGGTAATTTCCACTAGTAGATACTTTTTCAATGGATCATAATAATCAAGTGAAAGAAATAGAAAGTTGTTACAATATTTTTTGTAATTACTTCTTATAAGACTAAAACTAGTCCATAAAATAATCAACACCCAAGTGTTTAGAATGATAGAAATGATTAAATTTGGTTGGAAGAATTTTACATTTTGCCATTCTGATTTAGATACCATAACTAAAAAAGGAAGATATATTTTAAGGAAGATATATATCTAATGTTTATTTATTTATAATAAACTATGAATAACTGTAAAGAAAATTTATATAATGAAAAATAGATAAATAGAACTTTTCATAGTAGTTGGGAAAATACATAATAAAATATGATATATCATGTATGTCTCCAAAGTGTAGTCATGTAAAATCTAATCAAAATATAGCACGCATATCACATATTTATACAATAAAAAGTGTTTTTCCCATGAATTAAGTTATGAACTAATGCTTTATTATGAAAAAAGAACAAAAATAGACAAAAAATTTATTCTAAGATCATTAAAATCACATCACTATTCATCAGAGCATGATATTCAGAATAAGAAAAACTTTTCCAATCATGTATGAAAATATATATTTATCACTTGAAAAACCAACATAAATATGAATCCTAAATTAATTTAGATAAAACATATCTTAATTTTTTTATAGAATTCATAATCTAGAAAACTTCGTTAAACATAAATCCAAACTTCCATACCCTTCATTACATTCACTAAGAATTCAAAAAACAATTTAATTCATTATTTTAGATATTATAAAATGGTATTTGAATAATTTAACAATGAAAATTTATCCAATATTAGTATAGTATAAATATCATAAATTTTTTAATTTCAATTACAATATAATACTAGATCAATGGGGGGATCATTCTGTGTGAGGTTAATTCCAAAATTATGCTTTCTAGAATAGATATGATTCTAAATATAGATTTCTAGAATGTGAAGTTTAATTCCAATATCATTTTCTCAATATGTGGTAAATAACTTATGTGAGGTTACTTATGTTTGGTATATTACAAACGTGAGGTAACTCAACATGATGTTACTTATAAAAGTGAGGTTCAAAAATTTATTCATCAACACAAATGTCGGGTTATAAACATGGGGTTATATACCGATGTTAGGTTAAACTACTCTTTGAATACCATGATTCTAGAATCATTTTTCATGATCGAAATACTTGATGGATCATTATTTTACCAAATATAATGATCAAAACTGAGTGAATACTTCTAGAAATATAGGAATAAAATATTTTTTTAATTAATAGTATTAATCTAAAATTCACTCACTGAAACATTATTAGTAAAACAAATGATGTTTTTATGAGAATAAAAATTTAAATAATTGTTTTCCCAACATTCGTAAGCCTAAATAACTTCTTCAAATCATGGATAGTTATCCCCACCAACAATTTTATTTTTTTCAACATTTGATTAGATGACCAAACAAATAAAAATAAATTTAATAATAATGTATCATAAACAATCTCACCACCACATAGATACATATCTATATATTTTGACCCATGATCACCAAAATAATTTTGATCATATATATTCCCATAATATCAAATTCATCTATTAGATCTCTTTCAAGACATTTAAATTTCATAATTCATAAAAATAATTAGAACCCAAACCTTCCCCTTTGGCATCATCATAATGTTTTTTCTACACATTATGAAAACCAAGTGAAAGTCTAGTATTTCTATGTTCTATAAATTCAATTTAAATCTAGCGTACCCCTAAACATTATTTAAGGGCTATGAAAATCACAATGTGACTATAAATTATTCTTAGGTAACTGAGTTTATAAAATAATTTAATTTGTCAATTAATCCCATTATATATTGAACACACTCCAATTAAGTCATTATTTGAACATATATGACATCAATAGATACACTAGATTAGTCTAATATTTATAAATCAAATCAACTAGGCTCTAAATTCTTAACAACTTCCTCTCATACGCCATTATTTCTTGCAATCACTATCAGGGATTCTACTCCATATAGTCTTAAGGCTTACCATATACTTATACTGACCCCAAATAAAAAAACTCCCATGATTAATTCTAAAAATAAAATATCTATACATATTTTATCTTTATATGTAACATTTGTGCCACTGTTAACCCCTATCTCTCAATTTACCCCCATAAATCAATAATTATGCCAAAAAGAATAAGAAAAAATCATTCCATTTTATTAAAACATTTTACCCATATAACTATGGGACACATATAAATATTTTCAAACAACAAATCATGCCCAAAATCCTCAAATTTACTGTAGTTCATTCTCATAAAGAAACACTCGGAGCTTTTGACTGACAATACTCAAAAATTTCTTACCAAAACACACTACATGTTTTCTAACAATATCAAGGACATACACATTACCATACTACCCCATATAAGGGTTATCATAAAACTTGAATAAAAATTTATTACATCACCAACCTATATGATTTGTCTAGAAAATAATCACAAAAAATGAATTCACCATTAGAAACATGTTCTACTACTCTACCATCATAGCCAAACCATCCTAACAAGGGTAAAAAATAACCATATCAAGGTTGCAACCCATATCAATCCAAAATATGTATGGGAATATCATAAAAATTCAAAATTATTGTCTCAATACCTCAATATAATAGTTCTTGATATCATAGATTATGATAATTAATAATTAACATCGAATTTCACTACTCTACACAAACACTATCCACAATAAGTTCTCATACACATCGATACACTCTAAACCATTCTATCAACTCTTAGGGTTAGTTTAAAAATATACATAGTGAACTTAATCAATAATTATTAAGTTGTAAAAAATATTCCATAATTATGGGTTCGATTATGTAGTGTGACGACAATAATTTATATAGGGAAATATTGTATTACTATTTGTTGGCACTTTAATTAAACCATACTTCATAACCAATTTCTTAATCACATACAATCATAATAATGTCAGGTGAATCATCTTATCTAAATACAATGCATGAACACATTCCCTCTATCCACCTTAAACCATGGGTAAATCCATAAATGATAAATCACACACTATATTATTGAAAGTCCCTAAATTATAACTTCCAAAAACAAAGAACCACAATACCTTACCTAGTAACATATTCATCCTCTATAAATTTTTAGTTACACCAATGAATAATATCTAATCCAAGATTTGACAAATCCTTATATCCATTCCATATCAAAAGTTTTAAGACAAAAAAATACCTTGTTACCACTTTATAGCATTCCCGTCCTAGGGTTCCCTTCTTCCTGGCTAGGGTTCTCCGATTCCTTTTGCTTCTTCCCTCTGGTTCGTTCTTCCAGGCTCGTTTCTTCCCTTATTACTCGTATTGTTTCTTGCTACTTTTTTCTTATGGATTCATCCCCCATTCCCCATTCATCTTTCTAATGGTCCTTTCACGGATGCTTCTCACTTGTTATTGTTTTCTAAGGGTTTCTTTCCCGTTCTACCCTTTTTCCGTTCCATGACGGTTCTTTCATCTGAGGCTCCTAGTTAAGGTCCATGTTTGCTTCCTCTCTGATCTTGTCAATTGATCCATTGCTTCTGGACCCCATCTTGGTCTGGTGTGAAGGCTCTCAGGGTGGCTTGGGAGGTATTGATCGAGCATCAGAGGTTTTTCTAGAAGACTCTCTTGTTTTGGTTTTATGTTTTTACATCTATTTTTGGTTGGCTGTTTTATGGGACAATACATTTCCCAGCTTGGTCCCCTGCCGAGGCATCCTCTACTCAATCCTACTCTGACGTCTTTGTTTCACTCTCCTTTGCCTGTCGGTCAGGTGAATGGGTCTTCATGGAGGTTTGAGGAGGTGTTATTCGAGTGGATTAGGGTCTCAGGGAGGGTGACTGGCCCATCGTTAAAGTTTAGTGTTTGCGATGTTCTATTTTGATGGTATTTTGGAGGTGATGTTGGAGTTATAAGTTGGTGTTTTTGAAGTCATTGGTGGTGATGGGTGGATGTCTTGGTTTTGTTTGATACAGTTCTTGGGTTCGACAATGATGGTTGATGAAGATGAAGGGGGTGTTCCAATTGGCGATATGGTGACTCTAGCGGTGATGGTTATGGCGATGATGTTCGGTGTAGTTGGAAACAACACTATGATGAATACATCTAATAAAGGTGGTGACATCGATTTACTCTTCTTTCCTTGATGCAGCGGCTGCACGATTTATGGGATCCATCACTGATGCGATACTTCCTATAATGTTGGTTCTCGCTTCATTTTTGAATCTGTGGACTGTTGTGGATTTTGGATGCGTTAAGTGGTGTTTCTGGTCATATGCAGTTCCCAATTTCCCCCCAAAGTGGTTGTTTTGAAAATAATAAAAAATGATTTGGAGGAGGAGAGCTAAAAATATTAAATCATGATAGATCATATGATAGATAATAACAACTAGTGGAGAGGGTCTATTAGAATTATGGGGTAACTAGATGCTTATAACATGATAACTATAAATAATAGCATAAATATTATAATAAATCATTATCCCCATAGTCAAAAACATAATTTTGACATTATTTCCCATGCCAACCATTACAGTAACATACCATGTGTTATAAAAAAATGTGAACTAACTATAATTTCATTTGATTCATGCATCTATTAAACTGATCACCACATGGGTTGTTTATACACAAATACATCCAAATGAAGAAAATAATGGATATAATTATAAAACTAGAATAAATATTTGCCTAGTACAATCCCCCATTCCATAAATCTATCTATTTCATGAATCAATAGTAATTCTATTTCCTTTACATACACCCCTGATCATAAATTCTATACATGCACCATGGTGCGTGTATAAGGTTTGAGTAAAACGTAATAATCCACCACAAGTATCATCCCTAAATAAATACATAATATATAAGTGTATGCATGAATTAATATATTAATGAACAAAATAATAAAACATCAATAATAAAACCCATCACATCATCAGGTATAAAACAATCCACCCAGTCTGGGACTATACATCCTTTGGCCTATAATAATATCAGTTTTATGACATCAGTTGAAACACATTGGTTTAAATAAAATCCACCCATATCCATAAGCAAGAAACATAATATTGCAACTATATGTTGTATTTATTAGATTTTTTTGTCAATTTAAGAGATAATAGGAAATGGTTTTTGATAGTTGGTGTTATGAAATATTTTTGATAGATTATAAGAATATTATTAAAGGAGTTAATAACCATGCATAATACCACACCGTGGTGATAACTATTGAGCTTTCAAAATAGTTATAGTTAAATTATTGTAGGTTTTTGGATTCCATTTCAAATTGGAATAATTTTGAATGGAAACAATTATGCCTATATAAGCCACGATGGCTTACACATAAAATTAAATACTACCCTAGAATAGAAAAATTCATATAGAATTATCATTTTTCATTGAAATAACATTTGTATAAAATAAGTAATTCCAAAACCGGCATAGTGGAAGATACTTAGGGATTATAATATCCTTATGGAAAACATTGACCTAGGAAGAAACAGATCATGGAGGAAGGTGTGTTTTACATTGGGGTTTTTTGGAATTTGAGAAAAAAATTATGATACCTTTATGTAAAGAGTTTATAAAGAATTAAAAACTACATATTCACTATTTCTTGGTTATTGGAGAAACATTCCATGGTTGGGAAGTTATAGAGAACCAAACAAACATGTTAATAGGGAACATGTTGTAGTGTTTTAAAAACGATAGGCTATGAATAGTTATAAAAATTTTATACCTCTTTAACTAGTTTAATTTACTAGAATTATATTTTAATAACTCGAATAAAATTCAATGCTATAGATCTTATAGAAGATAATTCAAGGGCTTCATTCAAGCCAATAAAATTTAGAAGTAATTTTTTATTTTAATTTCAAAATTTAAATTAATTCTTTCACTATATATTGATATGTTGATGTATAGAATAATATTTTTAAACATAGATTAAAGACAGTGGAATCCAAAAGATCTTGAATCATAGAATCATCAATGAATTTCTATGAACATCTAGTACTATAAATTGAATAGTGGTCAAAAATATTTACATGAAAGATTAGCATTGAAAGAAATTTTATCTATGCATATCATTGTATAACATCCCATTACTTATTTTCAGATAATCCTTAAACCCTATTTTGTTCATGTTTTGGTTGGGGCTTGTCTCAGTTTGTTTTAGGTGAAATCAAGAAATATTTGGAGGTTTTATGAGATATTCATGGTTCGAACTCAGTATTCCCAAACTGTGCACCTCACAACCAAAAACCATGAAACCCTAGATAGTGGGGGTTTTTATGTTTGGAACATGGATTCATAAATTATTTTCCCACATAAGAGAAACTATGCACTGTGGATAGTGAGTTCAGATAGAGATCATGTTTAGGGTACACAATTTGTCAAACAGTGTGGTCTTCTCAGAGAAACTGTGCATGGAGGATTTAATTATTTATTGTTTTTAAAAAAAACCATGAGCCCCATATTAAGATTCACAATCTATTTGATTGAACCTATCTCAATTAATATGTTTGAGAAGTCTATATATAAGTGATTGTGGATCCTACAACCGCCTCCTTTGATTAATCTAAGTGGGAATAAAAGATCTGATCACTCTATGGTAAGTGGATATCCTCTCTAATAGTATCTTATGGTATCTACTTTATTCCCCACAATAGTTTTAAGGATCATATTATATTGGATAGTTCTAATATATTTTTAATTTAATCTTGATTCTAGTTTTTATTTCTTGATCTACGATGCCTTATATCCTTATTGGTGGATCTCATTATGGGAGTTGTTTCTTGATATTTGATTAAATGCTGGTAGTTCTATTTAAGATATTAAATGTAATTGAAACCTTTATTTGAATGATTTAGTTTAAATTTATTGCAATTTATTTATGAAATCTCAATTCAAAGTGACTTGATAATGGAATTTGAAATGGAATGGATTTTGTGGAAAACCCTCAACTCCATTGGAATTAGAATTTGGGGTGTATATTGAAAATGATGGAATAAATGAAATTATTGATATTTGTTTCGAGAAAATGGGTCAAACTGAAATGATAAAAACCCATGATTGGGTTTGCATTGAAATTGCATGAATTTATAAAAAACAAAGTTTTGGTTTTGAAATTGAATTAACATATTGGAACTGAAAATTGGGTGATTGAATTTTAAATGATGATTGATTCAAAATGAGACAATTTTCCCATTTTTATTGATTGATTGAGCACATGAGATATAGGGTAGTCAGTGGGTTATTTGGGATAGGAATACTATGATCCCGATCCCCTATAATTGGATTGACATTTAAATCTCTAAAAAAATCTACTTCATAATAACTTATCCAAGATGAGATGTTGATGAGTCCAATTCAGCTTGAGTCAGATAGACATGTGTACACAAACGTAGCTGTGATCACTAATATGAGAAGTTTGAGGAAATTATTGAGAAAAACTAATTTACATTGGATAGGATGACTATGGTTCATGATTTGACTTATTTGACATATATATTACATTTATTATAGAACTGTTTTACTCATTACAAAAGATTTATATAAATGATTTTATATATAATGTTTATTTAAGACATGTTTGAAATGTTTTACATCATTTGAAAATAAGTATGTTTTGTTTTAAATATGCTAATGATATATTATTCCATGTCATATTTTATTTAAATAGAAATCATGGTTTGGTTTATTATTATAAAATATGTTATGGAAAAAATGGTGATACCCTACTGGTATTTATAGATCACACAAAACATTTACGATTATGAATCTAGAGATTTTATAAATCTAGGTTATAGAAGAGGGAAAGTTCCACTGAGAGGTGGTGGATGATCTGGATCCTCTAGATTGTGGGTTTTTTCTTTTGTCTAGGGATGTTTTCATTTCTACTAAGTACTTGATGATGTACTATTTTGTTTTATTATTATACATGTTTGGATTCTAGTACTTTCTCCCATTGTAGTTTGGAACATATTTTATTATAATATTTTATCTTCTTCTATTTTGTGGAAAACATTTCCTTATTTTACCTTATATAATGCTAGGTTCTAGTCTCCAAACCATGGGAATTTGGAACATCCTCCAATCCCGGTCAAAGAAGGCTCAGTTAGTAGGGTACCATGGTATACAGGTTGTTTCAAGAAAATTTGGTATCAAAGGTGAATGTTGAGAATATTTCCTTGATGTTAGTATGAAGTTTGGGATATCTGGTCATTAATTAGGAGGTAGTTTTGCAAAGACCCAAGATTTCTGTGGAAAATTTTTTCTTAAATAAATGGTAATTTTATGAGTCCGCGAAAATGGACGGTGCTTGATTCTGAGGCCCAGTGTGCCCAGAATCAATTTCTAAAGTTTTGTTTGGGTACGTTCAGTGAACGTACGAGTAGTATTTTATTACTTTTGAACCGATGCTTGGAATTAAAATCTGAGGGCACCGTTGAATTCGCAACACCAATATTCTCTTAAGAAGACTTTCACCTCGATGGTAGATGGTCGGAAATAAAAGTTAGTTTTCGGGTTTTGGGGATTGAATTAAATAAAAATAAGGTTTTTTAAACTTTATTTTTATTAGATGGTTAAAACCTCTATGAGGAGGTTGGATGTGGGGACCACCACACCTTAACCTCCCATGAGAGTTTATGGAGGTGGGGCCCACCTGAACCTAACCTCCTCTTCATGGTTTATATAGTGGGGACAACCCGAGGTTAAAACCTCTTGAAATCCCCATTAAGTAGGGAGAAATATCTTGAGCTCCCCACTTTATGGTGCCAAATCCACTCCATTAATTAAATGAGCATCAATTAATTAATTTGAATCTTTTTGAATTTTCTGTCAACAACTAAATAATAGATAAATCTATTATTTTGTCAAGGGCTCACTTTCATTTTGGTGGAGCTTGAAAGAGGAGAGAACTTGGGAGAAAGATCCCGACAAAGAATGATCTAACCGATGAAGAATTTCGACCTCGACCTTGACTTCGACTTCCTTCCTCAGAACCTACTTCGATGTAGGAGGTGTTTGTCTATAATGAATCGACGTCCGCCTTCCCGCGAAATCTTCAACGAAAAACAAAAAAAATTTGGGTTTCGAACATTGTTTTGTTTCTCGTTCTTCATTTTCCTTCGAGGATTATAATTCGAAGCCTCATGCTATCACCCTAACGCGGAGGGTGCAGGTCGAACAAACACGACCTGACCCCTCTGCATTCATTGTGAAATTTGACACTAAATGCGGAATAAGACAAGGATGAGCGTCTATCATCAAAAATGATCGTGGATTGACGGTGACATCCCAAGGAGTGCGCAGATTCTTCCGGAATGAGAATCGGCCACCGGAACTCGTCTCGTGACCCGCGGGAAGTTTGCCGGTGAATGGAACCAACGAACGTCACCACATGATGGTGGCGGTGAAACCGCGCCGCCGGAGGAGTAACCCATTATCGATGGTCCACGACGGTGCAGTGGTGGCCGGAACATGTTCTAACTTGAAGGAAACCAGTGGCTCAAGCTGCTGGGTTGCCGGGGAAGGCGCGGTGCAATTGCGCCACGCAGTGGAATAAAAGGGTGTCACTGTGGTGCAGCGGCGGCTGGCGCAAGGCCGGCCCCAAGAAGAATCGGTGGGCCGAGGTTTGGGCACCTTGGAAGGAGATAATTATTTTGGTATACCCCACTGAAGGTTTGGGCATAGTTGGGGTGCGACCGGGTTGGATCGAACGCAATTTCAACCCGACCCTCTTAACGAAAATGCCAATAACTCTCTGACCGGGCGTCTGATTGATGCACCGTCTATCATCTTGGTTTTATTTTGGAAAGATGGATCTTTTGGATACATCAACTTGGGAATTAATGGTAGTTTATGTATCTACACTTAGCTTGAGGAGTGAACCCTCCCAGAATCAAGCATGATTTGTGTGAAACCCTATGGCTGGCTGCTCTCTGACAACTATTCCTAGATCCTGTATGGGTTCAATAGCACTGATGACTATTCCTGGATCTTGTGTTGGTTCGATAGCTCCAACAACTATTCCTGGATCTTTTGTGGGTTTGACAGCACTACCGACTATTCCTGGATCCCATGTGGGTTTGACAGCTCTGTTTACTGTTCCTGGATCCTGTGTGGGTTCGACAGTTTTGAATTCGGTACCTGGATCCTATTTGGGTTTGACAGAATAAATGATATAGTGGCTACATCTAATCATCTCTATCACTCTATGTGAGTTGTATACTTGTGTGAGTTGAGTCAATAACTTTGTGTTTTTCTCATTATTGAGATGTATTACTTGATAACTTAGGTATATATATATGGGAATATACCTAAGTGGGGTTATCTGTTGATCTCATACTTTGTGGTTTATCCTTGTTGGATTTTGTTATACCTTGAGGGTCTCAGGGTCTCTACTGAGTATCATTATACTCACCCCTACACGGGATATGCCCACACCTCGTTGTGTTGGATACAGACGACGGACAGAGCTGACCGAGGTTGAGTGTACCAGGACTAGACGGTACCTGGAGGTGGATCACACAACATGACTGTACACGGAGGAGATGGATGGACGTGGTGTGATTTGGAGGATATCTATACCTACCCTTCAGTTAGGATTTCCTAGTGGATGATCCAAGAGTTGTTTTCCCTTTTTCTAGTACTTTTACTTTCATTTTATTATACTTTCCTACTGGGCTTGTATTCTGGCCCCTTTTCATTTACTGTACTCTCTTGTTGGTTATTCAGTTTTACTTATTGTTTTGCTTCCAACTTGTACTCTGTTGTGTGAATTTTCAGGTTATAAAGGAAATGCCTTCCCAGTTTTCGGGATTTATGCCTTTGGTGGTAGTCGCCAGCCCCTGGCCTATGGAAGGCGGGCTTAGGGTAGTCACGGTACGGGCCCCAGGGGATGGGTCACAAAAAATTGGTATCATAGGAGTCTGTTCTACCGCATAACTTAGAACTTTGATATTTTTTGTGAAGAAATAGTGTAAAGGGTACTGAGTGTGGTTTTCAGTTCAGGGAGTCCAATGTTGGTGCAGCGGCCGACGTATCCATACACGAGGACCCTGACTTCTGATTTCTAACTTAGTGCATGAAAACACTGACTGCGTGTTTGTTTTGAAGAGTTTTCTTTGTGATATCTTTGAGTCATCTCACCAGGTATAACTTTTTGACCGTGGAACACCTGTTTCTCTTCAGGATGGACCCACGCAGACGTCTTTCCAGGGTTCTAGGATTTGTATGATATGGAAGCCCACTGAGCGATGAAGCCTCGGTAAAGGGCCCTATCACAATGGAGGCACCTGCGGTACCACTACCCATTGGACCACCGATTCCACCTACCCTAGTAGTAGATGATTCACACCACTTGATCACGTTTCATGAGTTCCAGCACTAGAGGACACCTGGTTTCAGAGGTGAGATGGACCCATAGGTAGCTGCGGATTGGCTGGAGGCTGTAGTGAGAGTCTTCAGACTGGTAGGGACACCAGCCGAACTTATGGTGATCCTTTTCGTGATTATTCTTCAGGCAGCAGCAGGAAGACGGTGGAGGCTGATGATCCAGGTGCATGACGAGGCGACAATACTTTGGGAAGACTTCGAGAGCCTGTTTCTGGTGGACTTTGATCCAGCTACCCTATGTAAAGTGCAGATATAGGAGCTACTTCATCTGAAATAGGGCAACATTATGGTGACACAGTACTCAGCAAGGTTCACTGAACTCTCACGCTACTCCACAGATATGGTGAGGGACCCATTCTTCAGGGCCTGAACCTTCAAGAAAGGGCTCAGGCGAGAGATCAGGGCTTCAATGATCTCCCTCAGCATCCCGATGCAGGTGGGGGAGTTAGAGTGAGCCATTTTAGTGGAGATTTTCATTGATGACCAGTCACCAACAGCGAGACCCACCACTGGACGTCACGTAGCGGAGTATTCTACAGCTGGCAGCAGACAGATGTCGTAGAGATCCAAGAAGACCATACCATCTGGTGGATGAACTCAGGACACAGGTTCGGTTGTGCGAGGCATGCGATACATAGACAGTCATTCAAGGAACATGCAGTGTTTCACTTGTGGCGGGCAGGGTCACATGGCTCGTGACTGTCTGACCCACTGTTTGGATGATCAGCAGAAAGTTGAGGGACCTCCCAAGCAAAGGAAGAGGTTCAATCGAGACGATCCATAGGGCGCAGACGGACGTGGAAGAGGAGCAGGTCATGCAGCTGGCGGTGGATGACGTTATGAGGTGTTACCACCACCACCACCAGGAGGTCCACCCCGACCACAGAGAGCAGGTGGACATGGGAGATCTTAGCTCCAGGTAGCTGAGTCTTATGATCATGGTTCTCCGGAGATGATATAAGGTACGATCTGTGTCTACTCCACCATAGCTTCAGTTCTTATAGACACAGGTTCCAGTCACTCTTTCATTGCCACTACCCTCTTTCGGAGCTCAGAGATTCCGATAGAGTCGTTGGCTCGATCCTTATGGCTATAGAATCCTATGGGAGAAGACTCGACGATTACGCACTAGTGTCGTGATTGTGAGCTTACTCTAGGAGGCAAGAGCTTTGGCTGGGATCTCCTCATAGCGGCATTGAGGACTTACGATGTCAACTTGGGTATGGAATGGTTATTTATAGTCCATGATTAGATTGACTATATTAGGTGCAATGTGCAGTGTGTCCGCACGGATGGAACCAGGTTTACCTTCACCGGTGAGAAGGGAGCCTTTACAGTGCATGATAGACTTACTCGGAGGAGGGTGCAACCGATCACTCATCATTTGGCCTACCTTACCCTCGGTGCAATTGATGTGGAGAGTCTGAGCTATACTATAGTGGTGAACGAGTACGCGGATGTTTTCCCTAACGATGTTCTAGGTCTACCTCTTCATAGAGAGGTGGACTTTTACATTGAAATGTACCCGGGGATGACACTGATATCTACACCAGCGCATTAGATGGCTCTTGAGGAGCTTCGTGAGCTACGGGTATAGTTAGAGGACTTGCAAGGGAAGGGATTCATCTGGCCAATTGTTTCACCTTGGGAAGCCCCGATTCTATTCACCAAGAAGGTGGATGGAAGCTTGAGGCTTTGTGTCAACTACCGTCTCCTAAATGAGGTGACTGTAAAGAACAAGTACCCACTCCCAATAATTTATGACCTCTTTGATCAGATGAAGGGAGCACGATGGTTCTTGAAGATAGACCTCAGATCAGGCTATCACCAGCTCAGATTTCGAGATGAGGATGTGCAAGAAGATGACCTTCAGATGTTGGTACGACCACAATGAGTTCTTGGTTATGAAATTTGTTGTAACCAATGCACCAGTAGTATTCATGGGACTCATGAAAAGGACCTTAAAGACATACCTCGATCACTTTGTCGTAGTCTTCATCGATGACATTTTAATATACTCGACTACTGAGGAGGAGCATGCCTACCATTTTCAGGTAGTACTGGACACACTCTGAGAGCACCAACTTTATGGTAAGCTCTCTAAGTGCCAGTTTAGGATCCGAGAGGTTCAATTTTTGGGACATGTCATCTCGGAGGCTGGAGTTGCAGTAGATCTAGTGAAGAATGAGGTGGTACATACTTGGGAGCCACCTAGGAGTGTGAAAGAGGTATGAAGTTTCCTGGGTTTGGATGGATATTACCGGAGGCTCGTACAAGACTTCTCCAGAGTCGCAACACCACTATCATCCTTGAAAAAGAAGGGGCAACCCTTTGTGTGGTCAGAGAGATGACAACAGAGCTTTTAGGAGCTGAGGCAGAGGCTGACTAGTCCCCCCATCACGAGGCTTCCAGAGAAGGGAATAGGGGACGTAGTCCACTGCGACGCATCAGAGACCGGACTCAGTTGTGTGTTGATGTAGGAGCGAGCAATGATCGCTTATGGTTCTCGTTAGCTGATACAACATGAGAAGAACTATTCCACCCATGACCTGGAGTTAGTATAAGTGGTATTCGCCTTGAAGATGTGGCGGCACTATCTGATGGGTGAGAATTTCATAGTCTACTCTGACCACAAGAGTCTCAGGTATATCTTATCTCAGAAGGGCCTAAAAATTAGACAGTGACATTAGCTTGAGTTCCTCTAGGAATATGACTTCGAGATAGTCTATACTTCCAGGAAGGGGAACATTGTTGCAGATTCACTCAGCAGGACGTCTGGTATACATCTTCTAGGCGAGGTGACAGAATAGTTGTTTGCTTTATAGATATCCTTTGTGGATAGAGATGGAGAAACCTTTCTAAAGTCTCTTATAGTCACTCCCCCAATTCATCAGAGAGTCATGGAGGTGCAGCATGGAGACGCAGACTGCAAGACACTATGCGCTCGAATATCCACAGGGCATGCACCTGATGGATTTTCTGAAGGTGGGGAGCACATCATCCTCTTCATAAGATGTACTATGGTGCCAATTTCACTTCACGAGGAAGTGTTGAGGGAGTTCCACACATCCCCTCTAGCTGTGCATCCAGCAGTGGCGAAGATGTACCAGGATTTCCGACGACAACACTGGTGGATAGGGATGAAGAAGGAAATTGCAAAGTTTGTCTCTCGGTACCTCACTTATCAGCAAGTGAAGGAAGAGCATTAGGTACCAAAAGGCTTGGTTTAGCCATTAGAGGTCCCAGAGTGGAAGTGGTATGGGATATCCATGGACTTCATGACATGACTTCCACATACATCCAGGGGTCATGACTCAATTTGGGTGATCGTCGACCGACTCACCAAGTCAGCCTACTTCCTACCGATTAGAGAGTAATGTTCAGTAGAGATCTTGGGACACCTCTATGTGCATGAAATTGTGTAGATACATGGAGTAACTTCTTCTATTGTCTCTGATCGTAACACATAGTTTAATTCCCTACTATGGAAGGGGTTGCAAGAGGATTTTAGGACACAACTTCGTCTGAGCACCGCCTTCTATCCTCAGACAGATGGCTAGACCGAGCAGACCATTCAGACCCTCGAGGACATGCTACGTGCTTCTTTCCTCGACTTTAGTTGCAGCTTGGAGGACCACTTACCTTTGGTGGAGTTTTCCTACAACAACAACTATCACTCCACCATAGGGATGACACCTTTTGAGGCCTCGTATGGTCGACCTTGTAGATAGCCACTGTGCTGGACAGACCCAGGGGAGTCAACACTAGTGGGACCAGAAATGGTACAGACTACCATAGAGAAGGTGCAGATGACACAGGAGCGGATGAAGACTGCACAATGTAGGCAGTAGTCATATGCCGATAGGAGACAGAGACCTCTGGATTTCAAGGATGGCGACTATGTCTTTCTACAGGTCTCACATCGACGAGGTTTATAGAGATTTGGCTGAGGTGGAAAGTTATCTCTGAGATTCATCAGACCTTTCTAGGTCATCAGGAGAGTAGGTGAGGTGGATTACCACCTGGCTCTTCCACCTCAGTTGCACCTGGTGCACGATGTCTTCCATGTATCCTAGCTGAGTAGATACATGCACGACCCCTCTCACATCATCGACCATGGAGAGCTGGACATATACGATGGGGTGACTTTTACGGAGGTTCCAGTGGAGATTGAGGATATACAAGAGAGGGTCCTTCGTAGATGGCTGATACCTTTGGTGTGAATTCCTTGGCAGCACGAGAACCTCCAGGAGAGCACATGGGATCGGGAGGCTCATATGCATGCTCAATACCCCCATTTGTTCCCTTATTTCTAGTTGAAGCTTACAGGGACGTAAATCCATGAGGTGGGGAGAATGTAAAGACCTAGAATTTCCATGGAAAGTTTTTTCATAAATACATGGGAATTTTATGAGTCTGCAAAAACTGACGGCGCGTGATTCCGAGACCCGGTGTGCCCAGAATCAATTTATAAAGTTTTTTTAGTACGTTCAGTAAACATACGAGTGGGTTTTTATAACTTTTGAACCGGTGATCGGAATTGAAATCTGAGGGCATCGTTGAACTCACAGTACCGATATTCGCTTAAGAAGACTTTCACCTCGACAACAGATGGTCAGAAATAAAAGTTAGTTTTTGGGTTTTTGGTGAATGAATTAAATAAAAATAAGGTCTTGTAAACTTTTTTTTTATTAGATGGTTAAAACCCCCAAGTGGAGGTTGGAGAAGGGGACCACCACACCATAACCTCCCATTAGAGGTTATGGAGGTGGGGCCCACCTGAACCTAACCTCCTCTTCATGTTTTATATGGTGGTGACCACCCGAGGTTATAACCTCTTGAACTCCCCCCTTAAGTAGTGAGAAACCTCTTGATCTCCCCACTTTATGGTGCAAAATCTAATCCATTAATTAATTGAGCATCAATTATTTAATTTGAATATTTTTGAATTTTGTTCCAACAACTAAATAATAGATAAATCTATTATTTTTTCCAGGGTTCAATTTCTTTTTGGAAGAGCTTGTAAGAGGATAGAACATGGGAGAAAGCTCTCAACGAAGAATGCTCCAACTGAAGAATAACGTCGACCTCGACCTCAACTTCGACTTCCATCCTCAGAACCTCCTTCGATGTAGGACGCGTTCTTCTACAACGAATCGACATTCGCTATCTCGCGACATCATTAATGAACAAAGAACAAAATTAGGGGTTGAACATTTTTTTGTTTCTCATTATTCATTTTCCGTTGAGGATTATAAATCGAAGATGCATGCTATCACCCTAATGCGGAGGGTTCGGGATGAACAAACACGGACAGACCCCTTTTCCATCTTCGTGGAATTTGAAGCCAAATACATCATGAGAAAAAAATGAGAGAATCTCTTGAACAATAATTTCAGATTGAAGGCGACGCCTCGAGGAGTGCGCGGCTTCTTCCAAAATGAGAATCGGGCCATCAGAACTCGTCCGGTGGCCCGCAGGAAGTTCACTAGTGGATGGAACCGACGAATATCACCGCGTGATGGTGTCGGCACAACTACACCTCCATAGGAGTAACCCATGGCAGATGGGCCGCGGTGGACGGTGCAAGGCCAGAAAATAAATAAACCGGTGGCTCGAGCCACCGGGTTGCTGGGGAAGGCACGGTGCAACCACGCCACACGGTGGAACAAAAGGGGGTCGCGGCGGTGCAGCGACGGCCAACTCAAGACCAGCCACGAGAAGGACCGGAATCCCAATCCACCAGGTGTCTAGAGGAGGCGCGGTGCAACTGTGCCATGTGGGAGGCGGCTGGCCACTCGGCCAGCTAGGAGGAGTGGGACCCGTCGCTGGGTCCCGCGTGACGCGGACTGGTGCCATGTGGCGCCGGTTTTGGAAACCACCCGAACGGCTAAGCCGTTCGGGATACTAGGGGTCGCAACATCCCCCCTGGATGCATCTTGGACAGACCCCATGGGCTGCTAGGCCGGGCCGCCCCCGCTGACCGGGTCGGGCTGGGTCGGTCTGACTGGGCCGGACTGGACCCGGACCCGTTTGACCTATTTCTACTCTTTTGCCCATAACGTGAGCTATGGGAGTCCGATTGATGAACCATCTATGGAGAAGAAAAACTTAGAAGGGGAAAGTTCTTTTGGTATAACTGACTCAAGGTTTGGGCACAATTGGGGTGCAGCTAGGTTGGATCGAGCGTAATTCCAACTGGGCCCTCAGAATGGAAATGCCAATAACTCTCAGACCGGGCCTCCGATTGACGCACCGTCTATCGCGTTGGGTTTCTTTTGGCAAGAAGGATCTTTTAAATATATAAAATTGGGACTTCATGGCAGTTGATTTATTAACACATAGCTTGAGGAGCGGACCCTTATTGAATCAAGCATGCTTTGTGCGGAACCTTGTGGCTGGTTGCGCTGTGACTACTGTTCCTAGATCCTGTGTGGGTTCGACAGATCTGACTACTGTTCCAAGATCTGGTGTGGGTTTGACAACACTGACGACTGTTCCTGGATCCTGTGTGGGTTCAAAAGTTTTGAATTATGTACCTGGATCCTATGTGGGTTCGACAGAATAGATGATATAGTGGCTACATCTAATCATCTCTAGCACTCTACGTGAGTTGTATACCTGTGTGAGCTGAGCCAGTAACTTTGTGTTTTCCTCATGATTAAGATGGATTACTTGATAACTTTGATATATGTATGGGTATATACCTATGTGGGGTTATATATTGATCTCATACTTTGTGGTTTATCCTTATTGGATTTTGTGAGACCTTGAGTGTCTCAGGGTCCCTACTGAGTATCGTTATACTCACCCCTACACGGGCTATGATCTCACCTCATTATGTCGGGTACAGATGATGGACAACACTAACCAAGGCTAAGTGTAGCAGGACTGGATGATACCCAGTGGTGGATCACATAGTGTGACTGTACACATAGGATAAAGATGGATGTGGTGTGTTGTGGAGGCTATCTCTACCTACCCTTCAGGTAGGATTTCCCAGTGGACGATCTAGGAGCTGTTTTGCATTTTTCCAGTACTTGTACTTTTAGTTTCTTGTACTTTACAGTTGGGCTTGTATTCTGGTCCCTTTTCAAATACTTTACTCTCTTGTAGGTTATTCAGTTTTACTTATTATTTTTCTCCCAGCTTGTACTCTGTTGTGTGCATTTTCATGTTATAAAGGCAATGCCTTCCCAGTTTTAGGGATTTATTTCTATGGTGCTAGTCGCCAGCCCCTGGCCTATGGAAGGCGGGCTTGGGGTAGTCATGGTACGGGCCCCGGGGGATGGGTTGTGACAAGTTTTGAGTGAGTTCCTAGAAAGATCTCACTGAATGCAACCTTAAGTATACCTGTGCGGTTTGGGAAATACGTCTTAAAGAAAAATTGATCTAATACTTTTTTTTACCTAATTTTGATTTGGATTGTTTGATATCAAAATCATTATATCTTTTATGATATGATTGATTTCCGAATTTATATTTTTTGAGTTATTGATCTTAGTAATATTTTGATGCCTTAAATGTTATTTATTAATGTTGTATAACGTCATGCCTCTAATAAAATGTGTGAATAGGCTCTTGGAAGAAGGTAATTGTGAAACATAGTGTGATGATCCTCATGTGGACCAAAATATTATTAATATTTTTGTGCATGTAATCCATGCTCTATGACATGAACCTTGCACCATTCTCATTCAGGCTCCAGTTTTCAACCCTCAGAGGGATGAATCTCCCAATTGTTTCATGGAATTCCTTCTCCAGACACCACCATAATTCCAAGGCTCTAGTTATCCATAGGACGCTGTTGATTGGTTGAGGAAGGTATAGATTCAATTTTATTTATAGGAAACACCTAATTTGATTAAAGTGAAATGTTCCACCTTCAATATATAGGGACCTAGTAAAAGATTATGGGATATGATGGTTATGGGTAAGAAGCATAATGTTTTAGAGTGAAATGACTTTAGGGTCCTTTTTATGGATCATTTGTACCAAGATACTATGGTGATGGTTAATGATATGTAATTTTTCAAACTCAAACTGGATGAATGGACCATGATAGAGTATGAGAACCAATTTACTAAGATTATTTAGTTTTCTCATGATATTGTATCAAATGAGAAGATGAATACTTGAAAAATTGATATGGGTATTTAACATGATATTCATACACAGGTTTTCTATCTAAATCTTGATTCTTATAACGATGTGTTGGATAGGTCATTGATGTTTGAGCTTGACCTGGCTAGAAAGATAGGGCAGATGGGAGTGACTTTTTCTTATAATGGATGTTATGTGATTTCCATTAAATGAAATAGGAAGCACGTTGAGTCTCATTGAATATCATCATATCAAGGTTCTTATAGACCTTATATAGTACCTTTTGGATTCCCTTTGTCTTGATTAGAGTGTGGAAATCCTAGTAATTAAAAACAAGTTTGCACCGAGGCACTAAATATTTGTTTTTCCTATAGATTCTCATGTCACTTTTATAAATTATGTTATATCTTTTATACTCCTCATAGTTGAATGACCTCATAAACACCTAAAATTAATACAGTGTAATAAAATTCTTCATGAACAAGGGGTTTCCATCTATAGGAATCAATAAAAACTATTCTTCATGTAGTGTACGAGTCTCTTGAGGAAGCATATACAGGTCTGAAAATTGTGAGAGGTACCAACACTATATTTTCATCTCTAGTGAATAATTTATTTGATACTAGTGCATCCCATCCATTTATATTGAATCATATTGTAAAACTTATAAATCTTTCTATGGATATTTTTCCTTTCAATATGGATATTACTACACCCCCTAGAAAGGAAGAGAGGGAATGGTATCCATTATCCTTCGTGTGTTTTCTCTTTATTAGAAATTGATCTTACATAAAATTTTATGGTTCTCGATAGGAAACCACTTTATTTTGTTTTTGGGATAGATTTGATCATTGAAAATAAGGCGTTGATTGACTTCTATCTTCGGTGAGTCTCCTTTACTTCACCCGATGGTGTGTTCTATATCTTTTCAGGGGAATAAGACTCATGGAAGAGTAGAGATGGACCTTCTTTTCTAAATTTGGTTAACGTAATATCATTTTCTCCTCTTGATCTGGAGTGTGAATCTTTGACCCACTATCTCCCAACAGTTTTTATCGAGTTTCCCAACATGTTTCCTTCATATTTATCTAGTTTTCCACTGGTAAGAGTGGTAGAGTTCTTTATTTATTTAGTTCATAGTAATTATCCAACATATGTACTTTCTTAAATTATGTAAATGATTGAAATGAAAGTTTTGAAGACTCATTTGAATGATATATTAGAGAAATGATTTATATGCTCAAATGTTTCAACTTCAGTGACACCTATTCTCTTCAATAATAAAGATGATAGAACACTTAACCTATGTGTTGATTGTTGAAAACTAAACTGAGTTATAATGATAGAAACAAGTATCAGTTACCATGGATTGATGATCTTTTTGTGCTACTAAAAGGTGTGAATTGGTTCTGAATGACTGATATGTGATTTTGTTATCTTCGATTGGGAATAAATGAATCTTTCATTCAAAAAAATACCTTCCTGATTAGGTATTACCATTATGAATATGTTTTCATTCCACTGGTCTATCCAATTCACATGTAGTTTGTTTTATTCGATGAACAATATATTCCTTGAGTATCATGATAAGTTCATAGTGGTCATTGTAGATGGAATCCTAGTTTACTCTTAGTCAGAGGAGAATAATGTGTGTCATTTGAGAGTAGTTATATGTTTTTGGGAAATCAATGACTTTATTCCCTGACTTCAAAATGTGATTTATGGTTTCAAGAAGTGAAGTTCTTGGGACACATAGTCTTTGAACATGGTATCATAGTTGAAGCTAAAAAAGTGAAAGCTATTATTACATGGGAGAAAATAGGAAATGGGTTTGATATTTAGATATTATTAAGTGTATTAGGTTATTATTTATATTTTTTTAAGGATGTATCAGAAATGTATTCTCTAATGACCACTCTCGATTAGAAGGTGGAAAGTTCATTTGGGATGAAAAATTTCATAGTTCTTCTATTGAGCTAAAATGTATTTTTTACTTCTTCCTCTGTGTTGACTCTTTTATAATTCTAGAAATGATATGTGGTCCTTTACCACTCATTAGGTTTAGGATATTTTATTATTCAAGGTGATTGTGTGGTCACCTATGGTTCTTGTCAGATTAGGACACATGGGAAAAATTATCCAACTCATAACATTAAAAAAAAATTGTGATGCATTCACTTAAAAGTTGGTGGAATTACTATTTTTTAGAATGGTTTCCATGTATTGTGACCATAATATCTTGATTTATATTATCTCTAAAGAAGATTATAATAATTATCAAAGGAATTGGGTAGAGTACCTGAAATATATTGATTTCAAAATTTCAAATACCATAGAGAATGGGAATGTAGATGATGATAATTTGACCAGGAATAATCTGAACTAGGTCATGAAAGAATCATCCTAAGAGTGGAACTTGATTGTTATTCTAGAGTAGTTTTATTTGGGTGTCCAAAAGGAATATTTATAGGTATTCTTTGTAAAGTATTTGGTTGACCTCTATTATTCTAGAGATGATTATTATGGGATAGTATGTAGATGATGATTTCCATATCATTAGGGACTCTATTTATAGTTGGGAGATCGATAGAGAGTTTTTATTATCCATAGATGGTATTATATTTTTTCAAAACTGATATACTATTTCTTTATCTGTGAGGATGTCTATGAAGGGAGATTGAAGTATTTACGAATGGGATGTGAACCTAGAAACCAAAAAGATGTTATAATACATGTAGCAATGATTCTGATGGCCATGTATTAAATGAGAAATTTATTAAATTATTTCATATTAGTATAATTTCTAACTAGTCTTGGTTTAGAACTAGAAAAAATTTGGTTTTCTCCATGACCTCAAGATCTAACATCAATGTGGGAAAAGATCTCTATGGACTTTGTGGTTGGGTTGTTACATACTTATATAATTAAGAATGTGATATGGCATGTGATCGATAGGCTGGTGAAATTTGCTCACATTATAAAAATTAGAAAAACAACCATAGTTGAGGGGTTAAGAAATATCTATGTGAAATAAATTATTCATTTTCATGGTGTTTCATCTTGTATAGGGTTTGGTAGAAATCTTCATTTTTCCTCACATTTTTTGTGAGGCCTTTAGGAGGTTATGGGATCTCAGGTTCATATAATTATTCCATACCATCTGTAGATGGATGGATGGGGATAAATGGTTATACAGATTCTAGAGGACATGCTTCATGACTGCATCCTCAATTTTGGTAGATTGTGGGATGATCATTTAGGACTATATGATTTCACTTATAACAATATTTACTAGTTTGTAATCAGAATGGATCCTTTTGATTCCTTATATGGTAGGCCATGTAAATCATCATTGTCTTGGGTGGATATTGGTGAAAGTTCTTTAGTTAGGCCAAGCTTGGTCTAAGAAATGACCTCAAATATAATATTAATTTTTTAGAGAATTTTGACAGTATAAATACTAAATAAAAAATATTACAATCATCATCGTAGACTGTTGTAGTTTTCTATTGGTGACCTGGTGTTCTTGAAATTTTCACCACAGTTGGGTCATCAACATCTTGGGACGACCATAAATCATTCCTCTTGTTATGTAGGAAATTTTTTGGTCGATGAGAACACAATAAAAGTGATGTACCATTCAGTTATTCCAACACAGTTTACATCAATATATAATGTTTTACATGTATCACATATTTGAAAATATCTTTCTGACCCATATCATGTATTGAGTTAGGAGGATCTTGATGTAGATCTCGAATTTTCCATGATTGAGCATCCTGTCAGGATAGTTGATTCCGAGATAAATATACTTTATTGGGGGATGTCACCTTTGGTCTATGTGTAATGGTAGAATGGTTCTAATTCTTATAAGCCTTGGGAGTGTGAGGAACTTATGAGAGATCAGTGACCTCATCAATTTGATATGGAAGATTATTAACAAAGTTGTTGGGGGCATAATGATTTTATGGTGGGGAGGTTGTAACACCCTGTTAATTATTTTTATTTACTCATAGATCATTATGTTGATAATTCTTTGGATGGGTATTATCTCAGTTTGTTTTGGGTCAAATGTGTATTTTTTTTGTGGTTTTCTAGGATATACATGGTTAATGCATGATTTTCCCAAACCGTGCACCACACAAGTAAATAATATAGAACTATAGACATTGATGGTTTTAATAGTTGCCACATTGATTAATAAACCATTAAACCACCTAAGAGAAACTATGATCCTTATTCAATTAGTCAAGATGGGGCACACTGTTAGGGTGTTCAGTTTTTCTAACAATGAAACCCTCTCTAGAAAATTGTGCACATGAGATTTTATTATTTTCAAAATTGTTAAAAAAATTTATGAGCCCCCTATTAAGATGAATAATCACATGAAATAGACTTATCTCAATTTCCAAGGTTAATAAGTCTCTCTAGAAGAAATTTTGGCATCTCTAACCCCCTCTTTTGACAAATCTAAGTGACAATGTAAGATTTGATCCATATGTTTTATGTATATATCCTCTCTAATCATTTTTTACGGTCTCTCCATTTTTACTCATTGGAGATTGGTCGATCAAAAATCCATTTAACTAAATTTTGATTCTAGTATTGGTTTCTTGATATTATATTCCTTCATTATTCATTGGTGGATCCCATTGTGGGTTTTGTTTATTGATCTTTGATTAAAGGTAGTCAGTTTCATTTGAGATTTTACATGTAATTGAAATCTTGATTTTTCTTGATTCTGTTTGAAATGGATTTAAATTTATTTACAAAAACTTGATTCAAAATGAATTTATTATATTATTTGAAATGGAATTGATTTTGGGGTAAAAACCCCAATTCCAATGGAATTGTAATTTTTGGTGTATTTTGAAAATTATGGAACTTTTAAAATGATTTGAGATATGATTTGAGAAAATGGATTCATTTGAAATGATGAAAGCCTATGACTTGTTTTTTGTTCAAAAGTCTTAAATTGATAAAAATCATATGATTTGGTTCTTAAATTGAATTGAAATATTGAAAATGATAATTGGGATAATGAATAGTAAATTCTGATTGATTTGAAATGAGATTATTTTCTTATTGTTTATTGATTGATTGAGTTACTGCAATCCAGGTTAGTTAGTGTGTTATTTGGGACAAGAATTATAAGATCTTAATTCCCTATCATTGGGATGACATTGAAAAATCTAACAAAACCTAATTTATCATAAATTTTCTCCAATATGATGTTGATGAGGCTTATTCAGACTGATCCTAAGGGATGTGTGTACACATTGTAAGTCTCGATCCCTAATTTGATAAGTGTGAGGAACCTATAGAAAAAATATAATGTACTTTAGGATATATGTACATGGTTCTTATTTTTATTGATTTGATATATATATATATATACCATTGATCATAGAACTATTTTACTCATTTAAAATGATCTATATAAATAATTTTTTATAAAAAGATTTATTTAAAAATGTTTGAAATTTTTTAGATCCATTGAAAGAAATCATGTTTGTTTTAAATATGAAAATGATATAATATTCCACGACCTATTTATTTAAATTTAAGGCATGATTTGGTTTATTATTATTTTATTTTTTATGGAACACTTTTTACGACTATACTAGGATTTATTACTATAACCATACCTTTTACTTCTGGGTTTTTTTGATTTTATAGTGTCAGTAATGAGAAAAGGGAAAGCATCCCTTGGAGGTAGTGAATATTCTTGATCATTTGGAATGTGGTTTATTTGTATTTTATTTGGATAATCATTGTTCTTATAATTACTAGATGATGTATGATTTTGGGTTTTATTATACTTGTTTGGGTTCTGGTACTTTCACCCTTTGGAGTGTTGAGCATACTAACTTGTAATATTTTTTCTTATGTTGTTTTTTGGAAATTCCATCCCATATTTTATACTGCATGATGTTAGGTTATAGTCACCAAACCATGGGGATAGAGGACACCCTTCAGGCCATGTTAGAGTTGGATTACTTATCAGGGTACCATGGTATCCGGGCTGGATTGTGACATATTGAATATCTGAAATTGAAGAATATAGAATCATGGAGAAACACCTTTCTATTTGGTGTTGTTTCCTATGATTGAAATATTTTGATTTCATCCTGCATGAAAATTAAATTATTATACCCCTCATAAAATTATTTCATGGAAGAGAACAAGTGGGTACAGACTTTAGGTGAGCTTTGAGATCTTACACAAGATTATAATAATATACTAGTGATGTGGTGGTTAATTTCTATATAAACACATTATTAATATATGATCCTTAGATGATTTTTTTTATTAGTGAACCAAGGAAAATCAGGTGTCCAAGATTTTTTTTTCATTTGATTGTGATTAGAGATTTGATTCATTGACTCATAGACAACATGATGTCAATATCTATTTAATAAAGATAAAATAAAAAATTTCATAAAACCTTAATTCACCCCACCCTTAGGGTGTACAGTGAGGCTATAAGACCCAAAAAGTTATAGTAGAACCACATGTTATTTCTTGAATCATTTATAAGTAAGTTTCTATTATAGAGAATATTGTTTAAAAAATATACATAACCATATTTTATGAGTGAAACTACTAGATTTATAATAAAGGGATTAGATCACATATTATAATTCTTCGGTATTATGTTTACTTTAAAAAACTACATTGGAATAAAGTAACTGACCCCACTTGATGATCAATGATATATAATTAGATATAATGTTGTTAAGTAATAAGGATAAGGACAAAATTCATTAAATTGATCATTATATAATCAAATATATAATAAGGTGATTGATTTCTAAACAAAAAATGAGTTTGGGATAAAATTTTTAACATCCATGTAGTAAATAGAAATGTAAATGAAGAAAAATTATAGGTTTTAAAATTAGTTTTGATGATATAAAATTTAATTAAAGTGAAAATGTGTATGGAGTCCTTAATTTTATCATTTAAGTGGTTAGTTCAATATAGAGACTCATACATGTGTTCAAGGATTATGATATTATAATGAAAATTATCACAATACTACCACCAATATATAACCTGAAAGTTTCATTAATTTAAAAATGAATATTGGAGAGTTATCTATTTTTAACATATATAGTAAATTGGTTTCCTATGAGATAATGTTGAAGCTAGAGATATCTTTAGAACATTCACATACGTACATTTTATCCCAAATAGTTGAGAGAAAAAGGATTCGAAAGATGAAAATGAATATTCGGTTCATGAGGATTATTATATCTTATTTTTAGAAAGTTTAAAAGAGAAAAATAATGATTCGAGGGAAAGAAAAATCTATCTAATTTTTATTGTGGAGGGGTTGTACATATTACTATTAGGTGTCAAAATATGTCTTATTTAGGGGGTTCTAAGTATGAACCTTCACCAAATTAGAAGAAGTAATTTTATATTAGAATGAATTTCAAATCTGAAAATTCAAGTAGATGATGTTTTAAAGGAAATTATTTATTATAAAAGAAGAAGAGTATTATGATTAATATATATTATAAGTAATTAAAATTTATTTTATCTCATTTGTGTAGGATTCATTGATGCATTCAATGGAGTTGTCAAAAAGTGATGTATGAGATAATGATCAATTAGAGACCTTAAAGTGGAATTGTAAGGGGATTTTAAACTACTTGATTTATAGATAAAGAAGAACTTAAAAATCCATTTCTTATTGAATGAGTCTTCATGTAATTTTTATATACTTGAAGCTGAAGTTGATCATATTAAAAATAATATGGAAGATTGTGAGAAGAATTATAGAAAATATGAATACATTTTTAATCATGGATTAATTATTGAGGAACTGAAAAAGATCATTGATGGTATCAGTATATGTGTTAATAAGTAATTAAAGAAGATTAAATCTCTTAAATAATAATTTTTATCCTTAATATTGATGATTAAGTGAGAGACTAAAACAGTTGGATTGAAAAAAATCTTCAATTTTGAAAATTCTCTAATGATGTTTTGAAATAAAGGGTAGTGGAAGGAATAATTTTTTAATGAATTTATTAGTGATCAGAGACTATGTGGCATGGGTAAAAGAAGTATTTTTTTTGATATAGAAACATCTAATATATAGTTTAATAATATAAAAATCCTTGGTAGGAATAATATCGGATAATGTTCTCAACCATTCAAAATTTATCATTAGCCAAGGGGTTATAAAAATGATGAATGTATGTGGGGAGGTGAAAAAACTAGATATTTTCAATGATAAAGTATCTATTTTTTATTTTCAGGGATACACTATATCAAATTGTGGTTAGGATGAATGTTTTCTAGTAGGATAAGCTATTACAAGTTAGAAAAGTAAGGTTATAAGGTATTAATCTTATCAAAATAGGAATCCATTTTTTGGTTAATAATTTAATAAATCAAAATTTAGGCATAAATAAATAGATTATAGAAATAGATAAGAAATATCTGCATATGAATGTTAAAAGAGAATGAATTTTAGTCAACCCTATTCAATTTCTTTAAGGAAAAAGTATTATCATCTTGAAAAATAAAATTTTAATCTGATTTATTATGCTGAGGATAATGAGAATATATCAATAAAATGATAAACTCATTCATTATTTTTATACGGAAATGATTAAGATTAAAGTAGTGAATTATGATGTTTTTTTTGAAAGAATCAATGAATTATAGCACAAGGATTTTATACTATGATTGTTCATGTGACATGATAGGTAATATGAATCTATTGAAGAATTGTAAGGGAAACGTTGATGGAAAAATAATTTTTTTGTAATATTAGATCATTAAATATTAATGTTAGTAGAAAGACCTAGTTTTTTGGTGATTAATTTAAGAATAATTATTAACTTTATATTGGTCTAATTTATCAAAATATTTTGAGTGATAATTAGATTTTTGACTCAGGTTTGGAAATAACATTATGTCAGATGGGTTTTAGAATTAAAGTAATATATGGGAATTATCTGATGAATGGTTGGAGGGAAAATATAAATCTCTATCAGGTAGATAGAAAGAAAAATACTCATCCTTTGACACTGGAATAAGAAAATATATTATGGAATAGGATTCTCGACCATGATAATCAATATATTGTGGATAAATGACCAAAAGTTATAGATATAGGATATAATCCAAACATGAAACAATATCAGAGAAATATTTTTGTAGCTTGTATGTATGGAATGATGGTTTTTAATCCTTATCTTCTGAATAATAGGATAGAGTTAGGATTTCTTAATTTCAATTGTAATGATTTGTGTGGTCCAATTGGTTAAGTTGGAACCTATGATGTGAGTCATTTTATGTGTTTTTTTATTATAAAAAATGGTATTTTCTAAATTTATATTATCAATGTTGGAAATAATGGATTTTATTAAAATAATTCAAAGAAGAGAAGAAAATAAAATTGAAAGAACCATGAAAATTCAAGTATCAAATAATGGAGAAAAGTACACAATATTTGAGCCTAAAAATCACCTTGAAAAACATTGTATTGAAAATATGGTATAAAAAATTATAACTCTCCAGTAAAATGGGATTTTGGAATGAATTGATCATATTTTCAATAACAGGAAATAATATTCTTTATAGATGGTGTAATTTCAAATCAATTCTAGAAATAATAAGTTCAAGTGTATTTAGATATTTAGTATAGAGTATTAATCTGTGTTTGAGTAGAGAAAACACCATAGGAAGTGTGGAATATATGGAAAATCACCTTAATGGATACTGTGGTTTTTGAAATAATTGTTTTCTAGAACAAAGTTGAAAATTATGGAAAATATGGTTATGAAGTGGATTATGGTGCTTTCTTAGTCAACTCATCAATGAGTAAGGATTACAAGTGTTTTAATGAAGGCTCAAAAAATTATCTACAATATTGATGTAAAAGTAGTTGAAAATGAAGTCATATATGATTTAGGAATTTTTATCACTTAATAAGTATTTAAGGATTTCTAGGAAATAAATATATATTTGGGATAATATCAAATTGTTTTGAATGATAATGACTTTGAGATTGAAACAAGATAAGAAAAAAGAGAAGAAATGAGTCAAGATATTACTCAATAAAGAAGGAAAAATGGTTCTTGTTGATCTAAGAAATGTTGCATGATAAAAATAAACACTAATATAGACTTGTAGGATGAAAATAAGGGAGAATAGTAATGTATTTTCAGTGTTGAACTCGATTAATTTTAATAAACAACAAATTTGGATTCATGGATAAAGGCCATGAATGAATAATTGGACCATATTGATAAAAATCTTAATGTGGAGCATGTAGATAGACCAAATCATCATAGTACAACTTATACAAAGTGATTCTTCAAGAAAAATAATGATGAAAATTTGAGAGGGATCCAAAATAATGAAATATTGATTTGTAAGGATTATAATATGGTATATTGATTTTATGAGGAGGATAATTTCATTCTATAGGAAGAATAGATTCAATTATACTTTTTCTAGTATTTTTTGTACAATAAAAATTTATAATATATAAAACAGATGTGAATAAGTATTTTTTTAATGGGTTCTTGAATGAAGAGGTTTATATAGAAACATCCACTGGAGTTGTTCTTTTTATATGATAATTCTAATGTTTTTAGGTTGAAGAAGTATTTATATATCCTAAAAAAAGAATTCCATGATTGGTATGAATTTATGGAAACTGACTAGAGAATGATTTAATTTATGATGGGAGTGGTTGATCATAACATCTATTCTAAAATTTCAGAAGATGAATTGTTCATGGTGATGGTTTATATAGATAACATTATCTTTTGAGACAATAAATATACATTAGTTGATATGTTTGCTCCATTAATGAGTTTATAATTTGATTTTCATTTATTAAAGATTGAGATACTATTAAAGGGTTCTAAATTCTATAAAAATAATAAATTATATTTATCTAATATATTAAATATGAAAAGGAAGAACTAAATAAATTTATAAAATAATATTGAAGAACTATTTACTCTTAGTTAATAGTTGAAAAAAACTGGGAAAGCATGATGAAAACATGGTAGTAGACTCTAATTTTTATTGAATAATAATCAAGGGTTTACTCATTCTATCTATGAATACTCTAGATATTTTCTTTTACATATTTTTAGAAGAATTATTTTAGAAATGAATTATAGAACAACATTTTACCATAGTTAATAAAATATTATTATATATTAAAGGAAATCATAATTTATGCTTTTTATTCAATATTGGTGAAATAATGTTTGATTTATGTTATTATGATGTTGACTATATAGGAGTTTTCTTTTTATCAAAAAGCCAAATTTGGTGGATTTTTTTTATATTTTTATGAACCATATTGTTTAAATTAGTAAGAAATAATATTTTATTTCATTAAAAATAATAGAATTGGAGTATATCTCCTCTACGAATGTTTATAAACAGTTAATGTTGATGAATAAATAGTAAGAATACATCTATAAAGTGGTGCAACAACCAATGATAATTCAACATAATAAGAAATGTTTTATTAATTTAACTAAAAATCTCATACAACACCATTGTATAAAGTATATTTAGACCCTGTATCATTTAATAAAATCAAATATAGAGAATATCATTGTGGAATTTTATTTTTTTGGAACTAATATTCACTTAACCATTGGCTACTAATGTGTTATAGAGGCATTGGTTGAAATTCAGAGTTCATATAAACACCTCAAACTAAGGAGGATCAAATTTCCCTCTCCCAATTGTATATATTGTGATATATGAGGAATTTTTTTATTTTAATGGATAATATTTATTAGGTAAAATAAATAAAGGGGGAGATACGATCCCTGGGAAATTTGAATGATGTTCAGTAATTTGATCCAATTTTTTTACTAGATAACATCACAATATTCAATTATTTATCTTTTTCCCAAAAATGAGCATTAACTCACATAGGCATAAAGAACTAGATTAATTATATTTTCATATATTTTTTGTTATGATAAATTTGGTATTTCAATACCTTTTAACAAGAAAAAAATATTTTATCAATCAAATTTTAGTTTCAAAGGTGGGTAATACATGGAGTTGTATTCATTGGGGGGATCTGATAAAGAAACGACGAATACCTAAAGGGGTAGAATGAACTAAATGGGATAAAAAAATAAAATGGGTGATAATTATACAACAATAGGTTGTATTTTTTGGAATATTTAATAATTTAAGATCCAATTGGAATTTTCATTTTATGGTTAAGGTCTTGTTATGTTTTTGAATGATAATAGGAAGATTAGAGAAATATTCAATAATCAAACCTAGCACCCCACCATGGGGTTTCTCATAGTGGTTTCCAACTATTAAAAGTTAAATTATAGCTGATTTTTAGATACTATATCAATCTAGGTTCATTTCATAAATAAAATGTTATGCATGTGCATTTCATGCTAGATGATATTTCAAATGAGAAGATAATGTGTGGAACATGGTGTATACTGAGCACACTATATCAGAGGCCATGATGGTTTTGATTGAAGTAATCAATGAATACCTATAGTTTATGGATATTATGTGTAGTTTTATACACTGTTATGGTACTATTTGTTTTATTGAAATAATTCTTGTCTAAAACAGTTAATCCAAGAAAGGGTGTAGTGGAATCTATTTTAGGATTTCAAAATCCTTGTATAATACATTAATCTTTTAAGAACCAAGACATGTAGGAAAGTGTGTTGGAAATCATTTTTTCTAGAATTATAGAAAAATTGTAGTAGACCATGGAGTAAGGAATTTTAAATTAGAGATGCACCATTTAATGGTTATTAGAGAAACACACGATGGTTGGTAAATTGTAGGGAAAAAATGGTCATGGTGATTAGAGGTTATAATTTGGTATCTGTAAAACTGGAGGTTTCAACCAATATTACTACTTTGTAACATATTTAACTATTATTATGTTTATGAATAAGATTTTATAAACTCAAATAGAACTCAATGGTGGATATATGATAGAGAGTAATTCAAGGGATGGATTTAAGAAAATTGATGTTGGAAGTCATATGTTATTTTAATTTAAAATTTATGATTTATGCTTTCTATAGATATAGAGTTTGTTATTTTACATAAGAAATTTGTCATATATAAAGAGAAATGAGAGGAAAAAATGATATGTAATTAAGGAATCAATGGTGAAATTCATTGAAAACCCATAAGTATAAGGTGAAGTGAGATTATATAGATTTACAATGAATAAAATTCTTGAATAAAAGAATTACCTTACATATCAATTATGGTATAAAAATAAATAATAAGGAATGATAGAGAAAACCATTTATATTAGGTTTTGTTTCTTGTGGTTGAAATCTAATGATTTTATGTTGTGTGTTGACTATATATTTTAATCCTTCTCGAATGTATTGTGTGGAATATAATAATAGTTCATGGACCTTAGAAAAACATTGATCTCTTTAAAAATATTATTTTCTCATACCTGTGAAGTAGTGGATAATTATAATATCAACATAGTAATAAATAATCCATGGAATTAAAATGTATGGTATCGTTGGATTATTTCCCTTGTAAATCATAAGTAACACCAAATGTTGTTTTCATAAATGAAAATTCCATCAAAAGATCACACGAAATATTTATTAGGGAAAATACCTTTTTCATCTTGGAATAACTTATTTAAAATTAAAAAATTTCCAAAATATTATGGAAAATATTTTATTTTAAAATAATCATGGAATATTATAGAGGAAAGTTCATATCTTTAAGCGACCATGATAGTGGGGAATTCTATTCATGCTGTGCTCATTAAAACAATGATTCATTTCACATTTTTGATAAAAAAATTCAACATATGTAATTTAGAAAATGATAATAATTTATCTTATTAACAATTTTTTTTTTAAATTTAAAAATGGGTATAAATTACTATGAAAAATAATAGCATAATATAAAAAAACAATATTGAAAATATTTTTAAAAAATAAACATGGAACAAAAATATTCCTGAAAAAAGGTGACATAAAGTTTATTTTTCTTAAAATATTTTCTCAATAGTATTATGTAAAAAGATAGAAATATGATATTATCAGTGGAAAATTAATTAAATGACAATAATATAAAAAACCGATGATATTTTTTAGAGGAATATCATGAAATCTTAACATCAAAAACTTAACCATAAAGATTCCCTATAAACAATGAGAATGTAACATAAAACCCTTACTACTTGGGAAACATTTGAATTAGAAGGCCCATGAAAGAATAAAATAAATTTAAACATTAAACATTTTTAAAATATTTTTATTCATGATATAACATGTTAAATGGGCCGTATTGACACCTCATAAAATCATATACCAGCATAACATAACATTTGTCTCAGAGAAGATGATTTTAGATGATAAATCCTTACCAATTTGGTAACATCAAAAACAAAACCAAATGAAATAAAGAACTAAGATAGATTTTTAAATACCCATAACTTTATTTAGAATCATAATAAAATACATTCATGGGAAGTATATATACTATAAAAATTAAATAAGTGGTGAATATTACATATTTTCTAAAGAAATAAAAGTGTGATCAGAAATCTTTCCTACCTAAAGTTTGACATGTTTCTAAAACGATCTTAAACTCATGTATAATAAATTAATTTTTTATTATAATTATATAATATAATTATTTTCATACTTATAATTTCATATATTTTCCAATTATAACTTCCTAACACTAATTTTTTAATAATTCAATATAGAAATTATCGTTTCTAGGTGTTAACTGTTTTGTTTTTCATGGAAGGTCTTGTTTGGGTGTTCCAGTCCTAATTTATTGATCATGAATCCACCATATATAGAATTTAAATAACTATTTAAATATAATATATATGAAATATATACATATTTTTAATCTTACATTAATTTTTTATATAAAAAAATGTCTTAAACCATTCATGGAGACAGTGTTCTGTATGTACACACAAACACTGTTTTAATTTTTTAACAGAAAGAAGGAAACACAGAAAAATATTATTTTATTATTAAATAACCATAATTATATCATAAATATAATATATATAAATTAAATCAATCCTTATTACCAACTATTTAAATTGGAAATGAAAAATAAATCACATTGCCTCGGGGAGGTGGTAGTCCATAGGTACGCATAAGCGAAGTTATCATTTTATAGTGAGTGAAGGTAATATGGTATATATGAAATTATTATTATTTCATAATAATAATCTCATAAAATACATATATATAAATTAAACCCATCCTAATAAACTTCCAACAAAAATGTTGTTGGAAAATGAATTGTATCACTATGTTGAGGCGGTAGTCCACACGTATGCATGAGCCATACATTCCATTCTGATTTGATGGAAAATGGGGTGAATAAATATGGATCCATGATAATAGTTAAATATAATTATATTCATAATATAAAATTAGTTATTTTTTATTAATACCATATATTTATAAGAGTTATATGAATAAATAAGTTAAATGGGGTAGGGTGGGACGATTACCTCTTCTTTAGTATACCACCTTTATATATTTTATTAAGGACCCCTATAATGGAATTTTAATAGTAAAATATCCTAGAAATCATGTTTGAAGTTTATAATAGATTATTTTATTTTATCAATATATATGGCTCAATGTGGTGTAAAGAAGAAAAAGGAGCGGTGTTATTTTATAAAAAGGGAAAAGAAAAAAATGGAATTAATAAAAAATTTAAATATAATAAATTCATTTTCAGGTCAAAGTGGAACTATATTCCTAGATATTAGAAAAAAAGATAGGATATGTTTTAAATACCATAAGAAAATATCATTTTTAATGGTCGAGGTGTTATTTTTGACCTTATCGTTTCATTTAACCCATTAGTCAACCAATTTTAACATTAACCAGAGTAATATTTTTATCAATCATAAATGGTTATAATTTTAATTTTAATGTAATAATTGGATCATAAATTTCCAATGTATTATATTTTTATAATTTTTTTATCCTATGTGTCCTTTTTCAATATATTTATAATTTTTAAAGAATTTAATAAAATATTATTTTTCCTAAAATATCCTTAAGTTTATTTTTGAAACTACTCAATTAATTTGAATTCAAATAATTAATGATAATAAATTAAGTCAAATATAAACTATTTTTATTTTAAATTTATCATTATTATTATACTTAAAATTCTTGTGATACCAAAAATAATCCAAGAATATTACTTTTTAATTTTCTCAACCATTTAATTTGATTTTTCCACTTCATGAAAAATCACTTTGTCAGTATTGTATAATAATTTAATGTAATTATATAGTTATAAAAATTTGAAATAAATTACCATAATAAATTTTATTTCATTATTCTCAAAATAACCATGTAAATTCATTCAAAACTTCTTTTTATCCAAATTTGAACATACAAAAGAAATTTAAATGCAAGAGTGTGACATTGTGTATTTTTCATTGATAAAAATATTATAAATTTTATTATCAATGGAAAATGTAACCAAACGGTATATATTAAAATTATTTGTGTATTGGGTAAAATTAATCACATAAAATTGAATAAAGGCATGTTTTGGGTTTATTTTTATAACATATCTCATAGTTTTAACCGTGTTTTACCCATTTTACCCCAACTGAGGTGACAAATATTTTTCCGAATTATAATTTCAAATGACAAAAAAGGGAAATATTTAAAAAAAATAGTCTCTTGATTCAAAATATAATATCCATTTTTCAATATTAAAATGTTATAATTGGAATAAATAAATTTTAATATAAAAACATAAAACACAATGAAAAATTCATTTAGATAAATGTGTTATGATGCATAAAAATTAACTTAGATCAAAATCCTAAATATTTCCTATTGATATAGAATTAATTATGTTACTCTAAATAAAATTGATCAGATTTTAATTTAATACCAGATACAAAGTATAATTGAAAATTTAAATTATATTATTTAATGAAAATACAGGAGTATTTAAAAAAAATGGTATTTTTAATTATTTAGTGAAAAAATAATCATTTCAGAAAAACCAAAAGTTTACCCAAAGTTAATTTTGATATTATAATGTAAAAAATTATATTAATATTGTTAAAAAAATTATAAAATTGGTAGAAATTATTTATAATATCTACACAAAAAATTCAATGAAAATATTTATCGATGAAAATGCATTTTTGAAGCATAAAATATCTTCCATAAAAATGAGTTCTTATTTCCTAATAATTAATCAAATAATTTTTTTATTGAGTAAGACCATTTTTTTGATAATTTTTTTACACATATTAATACCCTTCACTTTCTTGGCTAGGATGTAATAAGTTTATTATAATATATCACATTTCTCTTAAAGGTCAGTATTGTGCGTTAAGAAAGCTATCAAGCCTTTTATTCATTAATACTAAATTTTTATGATGTTACACACAACACCTTATCTTTATTAATTATCCATTGTAAATTATTCTAAGAACCATATAATTTCAAGGTGGTTATCCCTTATAATTTTTTTATATTAAGTATGTCAAAAGGATATAAATTAAACCAAACACACATTTTATGGATAATAACCTCACTAATCTCATAAGAATGATTTCCTCAGCATAAAGGTAATCTTAATTTCATCTATTAGGGTGCTATATTTAATAATTTTTTTAAAGAAAACTATTTCAGGCCTTTAGAAAAATGTTCATAATACTTTCATTTTTTACTATGGTAATCAGTGGAATTAGAGTCACTAAATTTCAAATAAATGACCTATCATGACCCTAACGATCCAAAATCCACAATTAAGAGATACAAAAATTTATATTGGGATCATTTTGGGTTATGTTTACGCACTCACCATATCCAACATATCCCAAATCACTTGGAAACTCATATAAAATTATGAGAGTGTCTAAGAACCAAATATATTTTATTAGTGGAGCCCCACTCATTGATAATATTTGGTTTAATTAAACCAAATAAACCAAAATCAATAAATTATACCAAACCACCAATTTAGTGAATTTAGGAAAAAACATTGTAATAGAAGTAGGTGATTAGAATAAATGGAGATGAAAGATTTGAATTAACTCCATCACTTCATTATAACTAATGATGTTTTCATTAGATAATGAATATTGTAAAAGGAAACAGAACACAAAGTAACCCAAATGGGGTATGTGATAGGTCATCGGGGGATAGGGTGATACATGTTGTACAAAATAAAGAGGTATGAGGTAAAATGATCAAACAATAATTCCATAAAATTTAAGGGCCTAAGTCCCACTAAAACTCTTGTGGTCCCCTATGGTTTTAGTTATAACCCATAAAACACTAGTGGGAAGTAATGTATCCCCTTCATTTTACATAATAAGTCTAATAGCATACTGATGGGATTTTATTGGTATATTAATTTTTAGTATATTTCCAACACTTTTCCTATTTCCATGAAACTCAAATTTGATCCTCCTCCCCCCATTACACAAAAAACATGATTAAAATAAAAATTGTTTGAAAAAAATTATATTTAATTCTTACCTCTAAACATGTGTTTTTTCAAACTAAATTTATTTATTATAAAGTTCATGTCATACTTATTTACAGGAATTTAAAAGTAACAAATAGTTCTTCAGAAATGACTCAAATATTAATGAATCACTATAATTAGAAATTTTTTATTCTTAAATTTCAATTATAAAATAAATAATATAATGTTAAATTATTCAAACATAGTTTTAGGTAAGTTTTATAATTTCAAGTTTAAATATTATAAAAAAATATTTTTTTAAGTATTTAGTCAAGAATTTTTTACTTTATCAAGTAGTTTCACAATTGATATTGTAAATATATTAATTTTTCTATTATATAAAGACTAAAAAATAGATTTTATATTAAATTATTTATCAATAAATTTTAATTTATATTTATTCATGAAAAAAATTGTAAAATTCATATTGTTTTATCAATTTCACTCTACCAAATGATTTTTTTTGAAAAACTAACTACATCTAGAAATGAAAAAGTACAATTCATTTTAAAATTAACTCATACAATAACTTTTAAATACTATTTTATTTATATAAATAAATTTTATTAATTTTATTCAGGTTTATAAATTTTTTAAAATAAATACCATCCAATAGAGATTTTTAATATCTTTAATGATTCATAATAAGTTTCCATTTTTATTCAGCCTTTATATTTAATTGTTATTAATGTTCCTAAAATGATAATAATGAAAATAATAATTATATGAATTTCATATTTTCAATTTTTTTACTTATATAATAATCCAAATTTGAAAAATTTATAATTTATAAATCCCTTATTATGAACTTGTTTACATAAAATATTTTATTAAAATGAAAATGGTAGCATTCATATTTTGGAATGCATGAAATCCAATATTTTTATAGATAACACATAATAAAATATTTATTTTTGGATGATACATTATTTAATTCTTGTAACTATAATAATAAATTCAAATTAAATATAAGATATTATTGAAGGGATTTTTTGGAAAAAAAATCATCCAAAAAAGTGGAATTGATCGTTGGAAATATTTTTTTCCTATTAGTAAAACATATATTTCAAGTGAGTAAATATAAACAAAGGACATGTATCTTTTCTACATTGATTTTTTTATCTTTTTTACTCCACATGTGTTTTATGGATATCCTTAAGAAGGAGCCAGTGAAATCCTTCCTCTAAGAGTATCGAATGATTGAATGAATCTCCCAAAAAATTGAAATACTTTGTTTATGCGACATTTTTCTACAATACTTTGTTTACGAATTAAATAAAATAAGTTCAAAAGTTTGGTATGACCTTAATGTTTCTATGACAAGACTTATGTACCACCCGTCATGGTTTTTCTTCTATATATATGTTTCAAGGATTCTCCTTCATGACTATTCTACCATTACAAATAGAAAGAATGTATGAGCTATGAAATATTCATTGAAAACATTTTCTAATGTTTGACGATTCTTAGAGAAATGTTTTTGACTCTTCAAACATTTAATGCATACTCATCAATATTCCCATGAAAATTATTATATGATATACTAAACTGATCATAATAGATTATAGTGGTAGAACAAATAAGGAATAAAAAAAATATATTATCTAATAACTAATACATTTTCATTCACTAAACCAAATTGTAGTGACAATTAATCTGTGGTCGTTTATACTAGAAATCATCATGACATAGTTTCTATAATTGAATCATGGTTTGGATTTTGTGAATATTTCAGGAAATATCTCACTTGAACTAAATCCTTATAACTTGATAGAACTTCAACTTTTTCCACATAATATCTAATTACTTGTGAAACTATATACATAAATAAATTTGGATATCTTCTAAAACTCTTTTTTGGAAAAAATAGCAATCATTTTTACCATGTGTTACATAATATGTAATAGCACGTGAAAAAAACATTCAAAGATGTATTTAAATAGTATATAAAACACTTTTATGATTGGACTAAATTATTTTTACTAACATGTTATAATAAAATTTAATCCACATTCACATTATCATAATGTGTGGCCAATCATTCTTTTTTAGTTTTAAAAGCAATTATAAATTCTTAAATCCATAATTTTAATCAAGGTATAGTATCTAGAAACTCCTTGACACTACATAATCTACATATGGATTTCTATAATCACTATAAAAAACAAATATCTACATACTTGTATCCAGTAGATATATCATATATAAGTATATATAGACATATAATTCCATTATCAAAGACATCAAGTCACTATGATACATGAAGTATGTAAATACATAATATCCCACCAATACATTCCTGATCCACTATGTATATAATGACCAAATTAAGGATCACATTACATGCCATTCAATAAGATATATTAGTACATCACATGAAACTCACCGAAATATATTATAACATCACATGTCACTAATCTAGGTACAATTATAAATTTAAATCCATTTTTCTCATTCTAGGGGTCATATGTCATACTCATTATACAAGATTAAAAATCCCATCATTGTTAAATATCAGTTAATGACATGATAAAAAACATTCCAAGAAGCCCTTGATTAGTTTAACCTACAAGATGGAATATGAAAGGTATAAACTTATAAAGGTATTAAAGATAGGTTCCTTTTCTACAACCAATAATATGGATTTAATATGAATCATACACCCTGTGCATACCAAAAAACATAGTGTACAACACTCCATGTGGTATACACGATGTGTCATCCAAAACAAAAAACTATTTTTGTGCCTCATGAGAGAATTTATTATTTTTATAAAAATTAAAACCCATGATAATAATCACATTTCACAAAAACCTATAATACTCTATGATGACTATCAGTTAGGGATTACTAAAATTTATATTTTGAGAGGTTATTTATTAGTTCACTTTTTTGTAACATATACAACTGTCTTGGAAGAATTATTAAGTAGAGGATACCATTTTTATAAAATGATAAATTTTATATATTTATAAAATATTTTAATAATAATGAAACACCATAAATAAGTGCTAGACTACTAATTTTCCACTTTATATAATTATAGAGAGTAATTATGATTGACGTATTTTTAGTTTTTTCTTAAACATATTAAATATCTTTGAAATTCCATCAACATTTTTTATATATCCATTTAGTAAATAATTCCACTATAGTAATTAAAATTATTAACAACTATAAAGGATTCATTTTCAAATAATAGTGATATTTTGATTCATAATCCTCACATTTAACTCATTGAACATTATATTCATACTTATTTACTTAAGAATATCTAATTTCAAGACAATTATAACTTCTAATGTCTTACATAAACATAATTATTTTTAATTTTATCATTATCATATTTGGAAAACCTCCATCAAAACGTTTATTTAATATAATTTGGTTATAAATTTTAACCTAACTCTTTAAATTAAGAACATATTTCACCAAAAAATACCAAACTGATTTTGGATATAAATAGAAATTTAATTTGAATTGACTAATAAAATCATTTGTTTATAACATTTTTAACTTCAATAAGTTTAATCATACTCCAACCAACATGATAAAAAAATATATTTTTTAAAAAATACATTTCTATGATATAATATATTCCGTGTTCTAAAATAACATTTATTTCCTTTAAAAAATTATTTAAGAAAAAAATATTAACAATAATATCCTATATTGTATTCAATGTGATTGGAAAAATATTATAAAAATAATATTTAGTATTTTAAATAATCCCATAAAAGTGGTGGGTTCATATGGCTGATATTTTAAAAAATATATTGGATTGACTACTTTATCCCGAATAAAACATTTTTATTCTTATCTTGTGAAAAATCATGTAATTGTTGAAGGTGTATTGTAATTTTTTCATACATGATTTAAAACAATTTAAGGTTATTTCTAATATTTTTGAGATTCTAAACATGTGTTTAAAGTGTTTTACATGAATCTTAGTTGTTGATGTTGTTTATGTTTAGATGAAAATCATGGATAAGTATTTTGGATTCTAGGGTTTTTTGAACAATTTGGAATGGACTAGAGTTACTCTAAGATATGTGAAATATGTTATATACTATTTAGGACATTACTTATAATATATAAATTGTTCTATATAATACCAATTATATTTTTTGAAGTTCCTATAAAAATATTATAATGTAAAAAAATTATTTTGAAACAAAAAATATTTCTGAACATACGTAAGATGTTTACCAAAGTTTTTTAAAAAATTGAGGGAAAGTGAAAAAATTACAATGAAACATCATGTTCTTGGGAGTATAGAAAAGGTTTTATTAGGTCAAACATAATATAATTTTAATGTCATCTTAGGTTTTGTTTTATTGTATATAATATATAAGATATTGAAGAAGTGAAATTTGAAATAGTATTAGAGGAGTTGGGGAACATAATATATTCTATGTAATAAAAAATATATGGAAGGGTACATATAAGATATCATTGGGAATACATAATATTCTCCTAAGAATAAAAAATATATTTTAGAGTATGTATAAGATTTTTTGTCTTTATACTATGATATGTAATATATTATACTTCATACATAATTTTTATTAGATTATGAAAATGAAATATTTTTGAAGATACAATTAAGACGATTCATTTATTATTTTTAATTCATAAATATTGATATTCTAATGGATTTACTAATGATTAAAGTCAAGTTAGAAATATTAATTAATGTAACATATCTAAGAAGATAATTATTTTAATTTTTAGGAATATTCAAATATGAATATTTCAATATCATTAATTGAGATCTGAAACTGGAGTAATCACTAGAATATTTTCATAATAGTTTGAATGAAAAATAAAATCATGCGAGGTACTTTATTTGAGAATTGTGTGGAGGAAACCAATTTGATCAGTTTGATGGATATTTTCCTAGAGAATAATATTTAGATAATATATTGAGATCATGATATAGAATAATATTCCATTATTATAAATATTCTAAAGGCTTGGTATTTTTTTGTTGACAATTTATCATACTAGTTCTTTATAGTGATATTATTGGTTATTGTTTAGAATATTGGTCTAAACTCATGGGAGTTAATATAAATAAATAAGGAGGAGATTATAGAAAATTAGAGAGAAAGAGTTATTGATAGATAATTACTATAATAAATATTTATGTTATTTATTAATTATGGGTATTTTTCTCAACCCAAACAGATTAAAGAGTAGTCAACCACATTAGAGGTAAACCCTAAAAAAATTATTGTATTCCCTGAATTTCCTAATTTTAGATACATATGGGTGATTTTGAGAGTTAAAATTAAGTAGATTGTGACATTAATCAGTCATAAAGGATAGTTTCAATCAAGAATTTATAAAAATAGTATTAATGATTGACCCCTATTATCAATGATATACCCCAACATACTTGGGAACTTCTATTTCTATCATAGACAATCCGAGTTTCCTCTAAGTGGTCCAATTTTGTTTAATGTTGGAGATTGATAATCATAATTCTATCAATAAAATATGAGTTCCAATATATGATTGAAATAATTATCATGGGTTTAGGAAGATAATAATTCATTTTCTTATCTCTCAGGGCATGGATGTAATCGATACCTATATAGTGGGTTTTATACTAGTTAAGAGAGATGATCCCATGAAATTTATAGTAAAAAAATAATTTGAATGTTGATAGTAATTTAAGTAATGAAACAATGAATTACTTATTATAAAAATTCTATATTTTATATTTGGGAATCAAAAATTCTAATGAGCGATAGGATATGTGTTGGTTAGAGTAGGACACTCAAGAGGGGGGTGAATTGAGTTCATATAAAAATTTCTATTTAAATGGTTATTTAAAAGATTCCCCCAATTGGAAAAAAATAGTCCAGTTAACCAAGGTAGTAAAATTATAATAGTTTGACGATTCAAATAGTTTCTTAGAAGATTTATTAATACTTAGTTATAGAAATATGAGATATTGATACCACTTTTGAAACTACTGTAATAAGGAAAAATAGTTATAACTATTATCCAAGACTAAATATCAAAGTAAATTTTAGTTTTTTGAAATATGAGTTAAAACAGAGAAAGAATAAATTGAAAGACACAGCAGATAAAACAATTTATTCAGTGTCAAGCCAAGACCTAATCCATTCCACTTAGTTATCACCTGTAACCTAAAAATATATATAATAATATTTGATCCACACCATAGATCTGGGTTAAAAAAAGTACACAAGACTCTCTAGGTCACAAGACCTCTTCCACTATTCTATGTGGTAAAACTAATAACTAGGTCCCACAAGACCTATTCCGTAGTTATACATGGGTGAAATAAGGTGTAAGAAGATATTTGAGTGAGGATATCTTGTATCCTTCAGTTTAGTATATGAGATAGTGTGTGTTTTTAATACAGAAACAAACCCTGCTCAAAAAGATTAATAAAATAGTACACAGTAGAGAAAAGATAATGAGAAAGGATTAAAAATTCTCTGAGTGTTGTTCTATGTATATCTGGACTTACAGAATGTAGAAGATGTGATTTTCGAGTCCTCTTGTTTTAACAGAGTGTAGTGTGTCTCATGTTTTGGTTTCTAGTTTGATGAGATGTGCTTTGTAGCTCTTTTTATTCTTAGAGTTTCTACTGCAAGGATTGTAGAGGTTCTAATCCACAGTAGTTCAGCCACTAGGAATTGAGATTTCTTAATGTGTTCTTCACTGTATGGTTTTTCATACATGTGTTCTCCTCTATTTCAGTCTCTTCCACACTTCTTGATCCTTTTTCATCTCGTGCACACTATGTATTTTATTTTTGGGATTCCTTTATTATGTCTGAAAGGAAGCATTATTTCTACACCTCATACCTCATACCATTTACTGATAGGATTACATAATAACATTAAATATATCAGTTCATTAAATAACTCAAATATGACCATCATAATTTACTTTTAAATTTAATTTAAATAGACAGAAAAATGGTTAGGTGTGGAATGATGTCACAATGGAAGTGAGACAGTCACCATGACATAGTCATGATTCCATAGTCATGGTACCATATTTGCATTGAGATCTAGGACTAGTAGCACATTTATGATGTCTGGTCCTTTACAAATTCTGGAATCAGTAGCAAGACAATGGTGTCACATAAATGGTGTCTTCAGTAACAATATATAATCCTTTTGTCAAAATTATGAATGGTGACTTGTTATTATGTCTTGGAAACGATATAAAAGAAATGGTGTCAAGTCCTTTGCAAAAATCTGGAACCGGTAGCAAGCTTATAGTTTCACAGACTTTGTAAAAATCTGAAACTGGTAGCAAACTTAGGGTTTCACGTACTTAGCCACATATCAGTAAGATGTCTTAAGAATTAATATTCATAGAATGGATTACAATTAAACATAATCATACTGAAACATAATATAACAAGATTAAACATAGTTTACAAAATTTATACATTATTTGTGATATGTTAAACATGATTTTTGAGAGGTTAAAAATAATTTCAAGTATTAAATCATAAGGAAACTACAATCTCCGAACATGATTTTTAAGCATTAAAACATAAGGATTCCAACAATTTCCAAACAAGATTTGTGAGCATAAAAAAATGGGGAGTCCAAAAATCACCCCCATTTTTATGATCACAAATCATGGAATTTATAAGCCATACATTTTAGTAAAGACAAAATATTCGAGTATATATGTGATAGGATGTATACAAACTATTCTTCTCCCATGAAGATCCTTTTTCAATAAATTATTCTATAAATGCCTTGTCTTATATCTCCTCCTTTGGGTATTATCAAAAAATAAAATAAAAAGAAACAATGAATGAAGGAAATTAAGAGAGTTAACAACAATAGTGCACATTGATTGAATATAATGGGAGAGATCATTACAATCATAAGGAAAAATACAATACATCCCTATCAAAATACATCATTCATTTCTCTTTAGAGCCAACCGTCTTTTCTTTTACCTTGGTATAGACATAAGGAGGAGCCACATGAGAATAAGTAGAAGAGGTATAAGGGATGGATACAACTATGAGAGAAGGAAAAATCACTCCTTTAAAGACAAAAGGTGAAAGAGATGGTCTAATAGAAGAATGAGGCAATGTTTTCTCAATAATAATAGGTTTGATCTGTCTTAGAGCCTAAGATACAAACATGATAGGATGAGAAAAGGTAGTTGAGGTGTAAATCATTGGAATAGGCTGCAAAGGGGCATCTTTAAGAGCCACAATGGAAGTACTTTTCTCATGTATATAGGGCTTTAAAAACATAATGATATTAGTGACGACCTCACCTCCATATTACATAGACTTCTTAAAGTAATCTTTGTTTTCCAGATACTTCTCCAGAGTGGGTGTTAATACAATGATCTTCTACACCTAATCCTTAAAGTATTTAGTGACTGGAAGTATTTTCCGATTCTATATAAGTTACATTAAGTGATTGGTCAGCTCATACTTAGAATAAATTCTATTAAATTAGAAGTCCACTTTCTTAAAGATTTCTTCTTTATCATCTTTGGAAATCCTTAAATGGAACCTTACCAAATCAAAAACATGTCCTGTATTCTTTTTGATTGTAGAGAAACTTTCATTATCAACACCACTCAAAACTAACTGAAGCTCTTCTTTAAAAACTATTCTGATTAAATCACCTTCCATAGGATGATATGGATTTCCATAGGTATTTAAATCTGTAATAGCTGATGTTAGAGACTTAAGCTAATTTAGAACATTTTTTAAACAACCTTTATATTCATCTATCATTTTATTAAGTACAGAAACAATCACACACATCTCATTGGATATCTTGGTGTTTCTCTCAACTACATTTTCATTCACTATAATCAGGTTTGTTTGAATTATAGATACAACCTTCTGTGGGATATGATCACCAACATCCTTAACAAGATGATGAATATAAGTGTGACTAGTTTGCACGAATTTCTACATATCTTCAACCATAGTTTTTTTTTGAGATTTCACCTCATCACTGAAATGTTTGTTCTCAATCCCATCTTCTTAAATTTCATGAAGCATCTTCGGTTGAATTTTCCAAATAATTTTCTCTAGCAGTAAGGCAACATCTCTTTTACTGAGATTAGTCATAGGGACAGGATGCGACTTCATGACCTTTTCAAATATAGAAAAAAAGTTGTTTCCAAAATCTTTTAAATAGTATTCACATATATAAGTAATAGTTTCTGGGGTAGTTTAATAAGTAAGAATTGACATGGGTTCAAATTCCTTTGAAGGTACAATTTCTTTAGAAAATATTGGTTTGAGATTAAACACTATAGAGGGATCAATTGATTTAACTGAGACTCCTTGAGAACCAGCAACATCAAAATACTCTATAAATCTATACCAGTTATCCACTGAACATTAGTCAATAGGAATTGAAAGTTGAATAGCTTCTAAGCAGGGGTGCTTCTCCCCCTAAATAGGTGTATCTATTCTAGTACTAAGAGGTTCATTCTCTTGACCCATTCCTAAATTCTCAACTCTATCATGTTCAACCATGTATCCTATAGCTAGCTGAAAGGCCTATACTAGTTTTTCCTCATCAGATAAGATAACTTTAGGCTCCACAGGTTCTTTTAAATTTTCCTTAGGAATAGATTTTTCTTCCACTACAACAACATGTGCTCTTTTATCAACAACATCTTCTGCAATTATCTCTTCATCAACTTCATCAACAACATCTTCTACAATTACTTATTATGGAATAGGTAGGACACTATATTCTTGTTCTAAGATAGTTCCTGTATCTGGTGAAAATATTTAATCTTCTAACTCTTGATTTGATTATTCAATAACTTCACCAGGTTCCATAATAGGATCAGATACATTCTTATGTCTTGACAGGTTTTCAACTAGGTTAAAACTTTCATAAATTCTTTCATTATATTCTTCCCAAGGTTTATTCCATGGGTTCCAGCTAATTTTCATCCTTCTAACTATATTCTTTGAGATGAAAAACTCATAACCATCAACTACTTCTTTATTCAGAACAACTACTCCCTTGGATATAACATTTCAGAAATTAACCTTGAATAGAACAGAGAAGTTGATTTTGAAGATGTCTTGATCATATCACACATGTGAAATATAATATACTTATACAGATTGATCTTGTGCCCATTCTTCATAATATTTATCGAGAACATGTCTTAATACTAAAGGGTGGATAAGTCCACTTTTCATGGAAAAATATGATGTTGAATAAAATTAAACAATAGTTTTGTCTCACCATCCACCTCAACAACAATTTACCTCAATTATTCTTATTTCTAGCCCAAATTTCAAGAGCCTATTATAGGATAAACACATCACTAGGTGTAAGAGGACCACTTTGGTAATCCTCAAAAATTCATTCATTAGGTATTCCTAGGTAGGTAGCCTAAAACCATGAAGAAAAAGTAAATCTTTGACTATTTACCCAGCTTCTTACAACAAAATCATCTTTAGAATTGAAAGAGAACTGAACATACTAATAAAAATCAAAAATGAGATTCAGATAAATGGATCTTTTCTCTTTTTTAAGTAGTTCAACCATCCCTAGACATCCAATAGTTTCAAAACAAGAGATTTACTTATCAGAATACACTTCAGACAAACTTCTTTCTCTGACACTATAATGTCCCAGAATTTCCTTATAATGTTTTTTAATTATAAGGAATTATATGGAGACCTCAAAATTTTATGGCATGTAATTCCAAGGCTTGGAGTGCCTAGAATGATCCACCAAAAAATGTTATGATTTAAATAGAACGTGTGAGGGGTTTTACTAAAAAAGTGGTATAACACTTAAACCAGTGCCCAAATCAGAAATCTAAGGGCACCGTTGTATTCAGGATAGTGGGTTTACCCTTGGCATGACTTAAGATTAGTCGGAAAATGCCTCCAATTAAGAATATTGAAAATGAAATAACTGTAAATAAAATAATTAAAAAAAATTATTATATTTTTCAATCACTCATAACTAATGAATGAAGACCCAGATTAAAAACCTAAGACCACCATTAAACTCGAGAGGTTATGATTTATTTAGGAAGATCCTAACATTGTCCAGGGTGGTCCAACAGTAGAAGTTAGTTTTTGGCTGTAAATAAAATAATTAAGTAACAATTATTTTATTATAAAATCCTTATGAATCCTAAATAGTAACTCATATTGGAAATCCCATAGTACCGTTGAGGTCATGAGCGTGTGTTTCCCTTCGGTGGAGCCTAACCATGACCGGTGCTGGTCAAGGGTGACTATTAATAATTTTTGATCTTTTTTAAGGTACATTCTATAAATGTGCGAGTGGAGATTTATATCATTCAAACCGATGCTCAGATTAAAACTCCAAGGGAACCATTTAATTCACAGCACCAGGATTCCCTTAGGCAAAGATTAACTTTTTTCAAAAAGGTTTAGAAGAAAAAGTTAATTTTTTGTACATTTGTGAAAAGGGTAATAATATAACTAAAAGTTATTTTATCCTTTCTTTAAAACCATTGAATAAAAGTGGCAGGACTGTAAAGATAGCAGGTAATTAAATGAAGTCATTTAATAACTTGTTACACATGGTTCTGTAAAAACTACATTGGGTAAATAATGGGTTCATTAATTAATTCACTAACGAAACACATTAATGGGTCGAGAGTTAAACTCTTTAACTCTATAGTGTTAATCAAACTGTTGGAAAAAGGTATTGGACAACTGCGTGAGTAATTTTGACGAAGCGCCAACAGTAACCCTCTCTAATGAAGAATGAGGAACGAACGACACAGTTGAGGATTTGATCTGATATCAACGAATTCCAGTGAACACCTTCAAATGCGGATTCTTCACCCCTATCTGCAATATTTTCCAATGAGTTCAAGGTAGGATTTATCATTGTAGATTCCTTACCTCAGTTTAATTTTCATGATGAACAAAAATTAAATGAATTAATTTGTGGATCGAAAAAACTATTTGATGATCCAATTTCTTCTTGTTTATCTTGAAATTGAAATTCTTGAATTATGATAAATATTTATTTTCCAATTCCCTGTATTCATGATTCTCAATGATGATGGCTAATTAAACATGACCATCAATCTGCACATAGTCCATGAACTTTTCTCCATGTGTTCTTCGATGCCAAATAATTAAGCACATTAAAAAATAACTGTTTAGTTGAGAAAGGCATATAGACAGAGAGATCTCGGCCCAAGGATTGAAATTATGCGATCTTCATAATTTTCGGGTTTAGAATGAAGTTGCAGCAGCCCGCGGAAGGGGCGACATGGAAGTGAGATTCTAGCATGTCTTCAGGGCACGACTCTGGGTGAGGTAGGTAGTGAAACGTACTATGGAGATCGAGTGGCAAGCCAAGGAAGAAAGGCGGTCAGTGGTTCAGGTGAGCAAGGCTGAAGGTGGCAGATCTGGCAGATACACATGTAGGGTTTATAGAGAGAGCCCGCGTGAATTCATTGGGAAAGAGTTGATTGGAGAGAGAAGAATATTTAGAAGGTAACTAAAATTTAAAAAAATAAATAATAAAAGAATAGATAGGTGGGGTATGTTGGGAATGGAGGAAACCAAAAAAGGGGAGCCACATTTGGGTTGTGCGTGGCATGTGAGATTGAAGGAAATCAATTATAAACAATAATAATAATATAATAATGATATTATTATTTTTGGTTGTAAAACCATAATTTGTTCGTAACATATCCGTGCGACCTCGGTTTCACGAACCATCAACGGTAATGTGACCTAACTTTGATACATACATTTAGAGTCTGATATTTGATGACTTTTTTGGGTTTGTGGATCATGTACCCAAAATGCTCAAATATTAATAATATATTATCATTTTTAAATCTTTCACCAACCCTAAATCCTACGTGTGACGTCCAATTGAATTTCCATCATTAGCGACATGAATTTATCTTTAAGATAGTCGATTCAAGTCTAATGTGGGGTAGATTTGACCTAGAATAGGGTAGGTTAGCCGAGACTGGGTTGGTTCAGTTTGGTTTGACAAGGTCGGACCAGACCCAGACCCAATTTGACCCCGTTTTTCTTAAAGGGTAATAAATTCTAAACCAGACGTCAGTTTGACAAACCTTATATGGCACTCATACCCTTAGGACGAGGTGTTCCTTTTTGAGATACTCCACTTGGGTTTTAGATTAAGTTAGAGTATGGCCTGGTTAGATTGAAATCGAATCCAATCGAGCCCTCAGTACTAAAATTCCTATATCTTATAGACTGAGCATCCGATTAATGCGCCATCTATTGAATTGGAGCCCCTGTGACATGTTGATTATTTGAGTTACTTCTTCATGGGACTTCTTGAAAATTGAGATAATACCGATGGATTGAGGATAAAAATCTATTGAACCCAAGCGCACCATGTGCGGGAATCCTGGGGTTGGCTGTCAAGTGAAGAGTGAACCTTTGTGGATCGACATCAGAGTGTCCCTGTATGGATAAAAAATAGCGCGACCCAACAAGGACCATACTTAGAGAAACCCATTATGGATCAGCAACTTAAGAACCTGTGTGGATCAATGACTTACGACCCTCTATGGATCAGTAGTAGCGTGACCCGATGAGGACCAGCCTTAGAGTGGCCCGTCGTGGATCAACGACTTATGACCTTATGTGGATCAATGAATTACAAACCTGTATAGATCATTAGTAGCAGAACCTGATGAGGAACAACCTTAGAGTGTCCCATCAGGGATTAGGGACTTACAACCCTGTGTGGATCGATGACTTATGACCCTGTGTGGATCGGTGATTTACGACCTTATGTGAATTGGAAATAGAACGACTTCTTTATGGTTCAACAGTGGAAATTCTAAATAAAATAAGATTATTTAGCTTTATGACTAATCATCATCATTCCTATTATATAATTCATATACTGGGTGTGAGCTACGTCTTTTACATTATGCTATGTGGTTGAAGTCTTTCTTGGTGGTTTTACCTCTGGGGTATTTTTCTTTGTGGTGTTTCCTTCAGAGATTACCAAGATACTTTTGGTGGTCTTGGTGTCCCAACTAAGTATTGTTATAATCACCCCTGCACGAGCTTCTCCCACACGTGTTGTGTCCAGTTCAGACATTTGATGTTTCAACAGAGGTGCTCAGGGGGATAGGACAGACAGACGCTAAAACAATAGACTTGGTGGCCTAGGTCTAGGTGGGGCCTAGTAGGACCGGGAGAGGAGGAAATACTACTATGACTTCCAATAGATTCACTACTCTCATGATCAGGTGGGTTTTTTCACAGATGGACATTAGAGTTTCCTTTTGTACTTACTTTTTTTCAGTTCCTTATTGGGTTTGTATTCTATCCCACTTACTTTCACTTGTACTTTCACTCATCCTTGTTTTAGTGGTCTACTTGTTTCCCCCTTTTAGTGTGTTGGGATGTGGTTAGACATGTGTTTATACAGGTTTAAAATAAATACCTTCCTTTTTTGGGATATGGCTTTCCGGTGCTAGTCACCAACCCCTGGCCTATGGAAGGCAGACTTGGGGTAGTCACGACACATGCCTAGGGGGACAGGACGTGATAAAGTGATATCAGAGGGGTTGATTCTAGAAGAATAACTAAGAGTTTGTATTTTTAATGGGGGAAATGGTGTTAAGTGACTTGAGTTTGGATTTTAGTCCAGGGAGTCTGTGTTGGTGCAGTAGTCGACATATCCATAGACCAGGACCCTGAATTCTATTTTCTAACTCTGTACATGAAAACACTAGTTTCACATGTTTTGAAAATGTTTTTCTCTTGATCTATTTTGAGTCATCTCACCAGGTATAACTTAATGAAAGTGGTTCATCTTGATACTCTTTCAAAATTCCTCCATGCAGACAGCTAACTAGGATTCTAAAGCGTGACCATGAGGATGGTCTACAAAGTGATGAGGCTTTAGTACAATGATTGTTTCCTGAGATGGTACCTTCGGGCGATGTCCCAATTATACCAATTTCTGTTGGTAAAAAATAACTACGGGTGCTACCTGTAGAGGACACATATAGGCTCAATGCCTTACATGAGTTTCAGTTACATATACCACACAGGTTCTGAGGTGATCCAAACTCACAATCAGGTAAGGACAGGCCTGAGGTGGTGACTGAGTTGCCATCTATCCAGGGCACCATTAGAACAGATAGAGGTCCTAGCAGTGATAATTCTACGTGGATCAGTAGGGTGATAACATGGTTTAGATTTCCCCTTTCTTATGATGAGATGACTTTTTCATGGACAGATCTTGAGAACATTCCTCAAAGAAGGGGGTTCGTTTCCAAAAAAATCTAAGGGTTTGTGTTCCCAAGAGATTCTATAGTTTCGACAGGATGACATGTTAGTAATTGAATATTCGTCAAGGCATACTAACCATTCCAGGTACTTGATGAATACGATACAACTAGTGCTTTATAGATCGGGCTTCCAAGAGAGATGTGTTTAGGGACATCCGAGCTTTAACTATTCCTCTGTGCATTCCTACTTATGTTAGGGTGTTAGAGAGAACCTTTGTGGTTTAAAATTCTTTGGCCGAGTAGATATATCCAGTGAATGTCAGTAGGGGAAAGTAGGAATTCGACATCGGTCTCAGAGACATGGATGTGTAAAATGTTTTAGGAAGAGGAAGTGAAAGGGAAAGATGAATCTGCAGGGCAATAGATGTTAAATATGAGGTAAGAGATAAGTAAGAGGTGGTATACATTTCAATATGTTACAACCAACATGCTAATGTGGTCCCCACTATGCCCAGGGAGCTAGAGGACAGGGAAAAAGAGTAGCTACATGCTGTTAAGGAGTATGACCCACGGTCTCCAAGAATGACTCGAGATACGGTCTGTGTCTACTACTAGTTTCTATATTAAGAGACATATATACCAATCATTCCTTCTTGTCAATAATCTTATTCAAGACCTTGAGTTTCTGGTTAAACTGTTTACTTGAACCTTATTTCTGGAGATACCTATGGGAGGAGACTCGATAATCACACTTATGATGACCATGTAATCTGACCCTTGAGGCAAGAGTTTCGGTTGGAACTTCTTGATGGCAACGTCGAGCCCTTACGACGTTAGTTTGGGTATGGACCATTCATCCACATTTCATGATCAGATTGACTGTTTTAGGCAAACAGATATACTATACCTACAATATTGTAATGGGGTATTCCTTGGTTGGTGAAAAAGGAATCCCAGGAAGCACGGGATAAAGTCATGCATAGGAGGGTGCAACCGATCACTCTTGAGTTATCCTACCTTACCCTCGTTGCAACTGGTGTTTTGAGTTTTCAGTTGTCAACAGTAGTGGTAGAGTGCCATGACATCCTTTCAAAAGATGTTTCCAGGATTACCTCTCTACAGGGAGAGGTAAATATGCATTGGATTTTACTTAGGGATGACAACAATATCTACAACTGCATATCGGATGGCTCCCATGAAGCTCTAGGAGCTAAGGGTATAGATGGGGGAATTTCAGAGGAAAGTCATAGTAAGACCCAGTGTTCGAGGTTATGTGTGGATCACCGACAAATTATCCATGTGGCCATTGAGAATGAATACCCACTACCAAAGGTTCGATGGGCACATCAATAAGTAAAAATGGGTTTCCTTTCTTGTGAATGGAATGGTGCCATTTGATTTTCAAAAGTTGATACAATGGTGATGGTTTAAGTTTCTTTAAAACTATGACATTGAAATTGTCTATACTTTTGGGAAGGGGGACGTGGTGGCAGACACACTCAGCAGGAGGTCTGGTTTACATTTGCTGAGTGAGGCGACAGAGCAGCTAGTAGCGTTGCAGTTATCCTTCATGGATAGTGATGGAGTAGGTTACCTCAAGTCTATGACAGTCACTCCCCCACTCCTTCATAGAGTTATGAAGGCACAAGTTGGGGATGTTGACTTCGAGACTCGATGTGCTCAGAGATCCTTAGAACATTTTCTTAATAGATTGTCGATATGTGGGGAGCACCTCATCATTTTTATAGGATGCACCTTATTACTAGTGACGTTGGAGGAGGAGGTGTTGAGGGGGTTCCATAATTCCCCTTTGGTGGTACATCTTAGTGTGACAAGAATGTACCAAGACCTCCAACATCAGTACTGGTGTCCAGGGATGAAGAAAGCAATGGTCGAGTTTGTTTCATGATGCCTCACCTATAATCAAGTGAAAGCTGAGAATCAGGTTCTAGCATTCTTAAGATATCTTTTATCCCCAGACAATGGTTAGACGGAGCAGATGAGGACTGCACAGAGCAGGCATAAGTCTTATGCTGATAGGAGATGGAGACCCATCGAGTTCAAGGAAGCAGACAATGTATTCCTATGGGTCTCACCTCGAAGAGGATTTCAACGATTTGGCTGGGGTAGAAAGCTATCTCCAAGGATAATCAGACCTTTTCAGATTCTCAGTAGAGTTAGCGAAGTGGTGTATCGCCTAGGTTTTCCCCACAGATGCACCAGGTGCATAATGTTTTCCTTGTGTCCCAGCCGAGGAGGTACATGCATGATCTATCAAATTTCACCGACTATGGTGAGCTGGACATTGGTGATGGGGTGACATTTGCAGATTTCCCAGTAGAGATAGAGGATTGACCGGAGCGAGTCCCTCATGGAAAGTCGATTCCTCTGGTTCTATGTTAGGTGGCATCATAGTAATCTCTAGGAGAGCACAAGGGAGTGGGAGGATCCGATTCATGCCCAGTACCCCCATTTGTTAGATTTTCCTTTATTTTGGCTTTCGAGGACGTAAATCCCTAAGGTGGGGATAATTTAATGTCTCAAAATTTACATATATATATTTTAAATTATATGGAATTATTTTGATACTCTAAAATTTGAAGACACTTGATTCCTAGGACTGGACTGCCTAGAATGATCCGTAAAAAATGTTAAGAATTAAATAACACACGTGAGGGGTTTTATTGAATAAGAGGAATAACTCTTAAACAAGTATTGAATTAAAAATCCGAGGGCATTGGTTCATTCAGGATGACAGGTTTACCCTAGGTGCGACTTATGTTTAGTCGGCGTAGGCCTCCAGTGAGGAAACCTAAAAATAGAATAATCGTAAATAAAATAATTAAATAAAATTATTTTATTTTTCAAATTTTTATAACTGACTAATAATAATCAGATTAAAAATATGAGACCATCTCTAAACTCTTTAGGGTATGGTTTCCTTAGGTATATCCTACCATTTGCTGGTGCGGGCCAATGGTGCAAGTTAGTTTTTTGTCGTAAATAAGATAATTAATTAAAAATTATTTTATAGTAAAATCCTTATAAATACTAAATTTTAATTGGATTGGAAATCCCAGAGTACCGTTGATCTCGTGAGGGTGAGTTTCCCTTTGGTGGAGCCTAACCTCTACTGATGTAGATTGAGGGTGAATATTAATAATTTTGACCTTTTTTTATGGTACGTTCAGTAAACGTGCAAGTAGGGATTTATATCTTTTGAATCAGTGCTCAGATTACAAATCCATGGGCACTGTTGAATTCGAAGTGCAAGTATTCTCTTAAGAAAAGCGTAAATTAGGTCAGAAAGGTTCAGTCAAAAAAGTTATTTTTTCAAACTTTTTGAAAAGGGTAATAAAATAACAAAAAGTTATTTTATTCTTTCTTTAAAACTATTGATCGACGGTTGCATGACTGCAAAGTTGAAAGGTCATTAAATGAAGTCATTTAATAACCTGTTACACTTGGTTGTGTAACGACACCATCAGGTAATTAATGGGTTCATTAATTAATTTGTTAATGAACCACATTAATGAGTGGAGAGTTAAAATCCTTAAATCTATAATGTTAATCAAACCGTTGGAAAAAGGGATTGGACAACCGTAAGGGAACTCTTGAAGAAACATCGATGGAAACCTTCTCTAGTGAAGAACGAGGAATGAACAACGTGGTTGAGGATTCAATCCGAGATCAACGAATGCTGAAGAACACCTACGAACATGGATTCTTCACCCATATCCACAATGTTTTCCAATGAGTTCAAGGTAGGATTTAATATTGTGGATTCCTTACCCCTGTTGAAATTTCATGAAAAATTCTAATTAAATAAATTAATTCGTAGATCGAAAAAACAATTGGTTGAGTCAATTTCTTCTTGTTTATCTTGAAATTGAAATTTTTGAATTATGATAAATATTTATTTTCTAATTCCCCATATTCTTGATTCTCAATGATGATGGACAAACAAACATAAACATCGATCCTCACATAGTCCATGACCTTTTCCATGCGCGTTCTTCAATGCCAAATAATTATGTGCTTCAAAAACTAAACTTTTAGTTAAGAATAGCATATAAACACAGAGATATCGGCCCTAGGATAGCTATTCCGCGATTGACAAAATTTTTGGGCTTAGAACGAAGTTGCAGTGTCCCGTGGGATGGGTGACATGGTGGTTCGATTCTAGCGTGTCTTTAAGGAATGAATTCGGGAGAGGTAGGCGGTATGACGTACTACAGCGGTAGAGCAGCAAGCCGAGGCGGCAGGATGGATTACAGTTCAGGCGAGCGAGGCCATGGGCAGCAGATCCAGCATATGCATAGGTAGGGTTTATTTGGATATCCCACGTGAATTCGTGGGGAAGGAGTTGATTGGAGAGAGAAGATGATTTTTAAAGGAATTAAAATTAAAACAAAAATAAATAATAAAATAATAGATAGGTGGGGGTGTACTGAGCATGGAGCAACCAAAAAAGGGGATCCACTTTTGGGTTGTGTGTGGCATGTGATATAGAAGGAAATCAATTATAAATAATAATAATAATATAATAATGATATTATTATTTTTGGTTGTAAAACCATAATTCGTCTGTAACTTATCGGTGCAACCTTGGTTTCACAAACTATCAGCGGCAGTGCAACCCTTACTTCGAGATAGACATTTTCGAGTCTCAAATTGGATGACATTTTTGGGTTTGTGGATCGAGTACTCGAAACACTCAAATAATAATAATAATAATAATATATTATTATTATTATTAAATATTTAACCTTCCCTAACTCCTATGAGTGACGTCCAATTGACTTGACATCAGTAGTGAGATGACCCTGTCTTTATGATGGTTGATTCAAGTCTAAATGTTGGGTCTGGTCAACCTGGATTGCATCGGGTTGGCCTAGACTAGGTCAGATTGCATCGGACCAGACCCAGACCCAATTTGACCTTGTTTCTCTTAAAGGGCCATAACTTCTAAATCAAATGTATGTTTAATGAACTGTCTAAGGTAATGGAACCCTTAAGAAGAAGTCGTACTATTTAGATAATCCACTTGTGTTTTGGAAAATGTTAGACTATGGCCAGGTAGGATCGACCTCGAATCTAACCAGGCCCTTGGTACTAAAATGCCTATAACTTACAGACCGGACGCCCGATTGATGTTCCGTCTATTATGTTGGAACCATTATGATATGATGGTTCTTTAGGTTACTTATTCGTGGGACTTCATGGAAGATTAAGTACAAGTAATTTCTTGAGGAGAAGAATCTATGGAACTCAAGCACACCATGTGCGAGAATCATGTGGATGGTCGTCAAGTGAAGAGTGACCCTTTGTGGATCGGGATCAGAGAAAACTTGTGTGGATTAGTAGTAGCGCGACCTGACGAGGAACAACCTTAGAGAGACTCATCATTGATCAGTGACTTACGACCCTATATAGATCTATGACTTTCAACCTTGTGTATCAATAGTACCACAAGCCGATGAGGACCGACTTTAGAGCAACTTGTCATGGATCGATGACTTAGGAACCTTTGTGGATCAACAGATTACGAACCAATGTAGATCATCAGTAGCGTGACTCAATGAGGACTATACTTATAGAATCCAGTCATGGATCAATGACTTACGAATCTGTGTGGATTGATGACTTACGACCCTATTTTTATAGGTGACTTACGACCCTATGTGGATCGGAAATAGAAGGAAATATTCATGGTTTAGTAGTGGAACTTATCAATAGAATAAGATGATTTAGCTTTACGACTAATCATAATTATTCCTGTTCTTTATGTTATATACCTGGTCTGAGCTACGTCTTTTACTTTGTTTTATGTGTTTGAGGTATTTCTTGGTGGTTTTACCTCTGGGGTATTTTTCTTTGTGGTGTTTTCCTTTGTGGATTACAGAGATACTTTCATGGGTCTCAGGGTCCCTACTGAGTATTATTACACTCACCCCAGCCTGGGCTTCACCTGCACATGTTGTGTCTAGTACAAGTGTTTAATGTTTTGATAGAGGTGATTAGGGGGACAGAACGACAGACTCTAAAATGGCAGACTTGGTGGCCTAGGACCAGGTGTGGCCCAGTAGGATCGGGTGGGCAGGACATACTACTATGGATTCCAGTATCTTCCCTAATCTCACGATCAGGTGGGGTTTTCCATAGATGGCCATCAGAGTTTCATTTTTTACTTTCTATTTTTAGTTCCTTGTTGAGTTTTTATTCTTCTCCACTTACTTTCACTTGTACTTACACTCATCCTTGTTTTAGTGGTATACTTTTCCCCCCCTTTCAGTGTGTTGGAATGTGGTTGGACATGTATGTATATAGGTTTAAAAGAAATTCCATCCTTTTTTGGGATATTACTTTCCAATGCTAGTCACCAACCTCTATCCTATGGAATATAGGATTGGGTTAGTCATAAAACGAAACCCGGGGGAGAGGTCGTGATAGAAACTACTGTTTGATTAGCGTGGCATGGATTCAACGGTTTCTCAGGAATTATTTTTGGTTCCTTTTTCAATTTCTTTTGAGACCTACACTTCCCAGGAGTCGATGAAGATGGGAACTTCATTTTGGGAATCCAATGTGGGTTGATAAAGATAAAAATTTGAAAGAGGGATAACAGTTTGAGAGATAAGGGTTTTGGTTTTAAGAGAAGAGAGCTCGAGGGAAACGAAGAGTTGAAATATCGGGTTTTTATCATTTTGGTGTTTCAAATGTTGCAAAAACATATACACTGTATAAAATCAATAAAATAATCGATACATCAATACAAGAAAGAAAATTATAAAAATATAAGTCTAATCCATTACAGTGAGACTGAAATAGGTAGTCAAATTGTCAGCATTATAGTGTGACTCTAAATGGTGAGATCATATCATTGACACAACAAGCATGAGATCGTAACTTAGAGACTGCAACCGTGAGACCATAAGTATGATACATCAACTAGAAGAAAATATTTTGTGAAACTGTGAATCATGAAACTATAAAATACTCACTCAAGTATTATTATCCCTAATTCATATATGATATAATTTATCCTTTCATAAATTAATGGATTAGTGAATATATTATCAAGTTGGTGTTCAGTGCCAATGAATTCCAAAGTGATATCACCTTTTTGATAATGATCTCTCAAAAAGTGATATCATACATCAATATGTTTAGTCCTAGAATGTGAAACATGATTCTTAAAAATGTTAATAGCACTTGTATTTTAAAAATTTATAGGTACATGTCTAAAGTGATATCCATAATCTACTAAAGTGTGTTTCATCCACAAAATGTTTTCACAATAACTATGAGTAGATTTCTATTCAGCCTCGGTAGTATATAATGCAATATAATTTTTCTTCATTACTATACTATGATACTAGTGACTAGCCTAAATAGTGACATGTTCTAGAGGTTCTTTTTCTATCCAACTTATATCCACCAAAATTTGCATATGAATAATGTACTAAATCAAAAGTTTGTCCCCTAGGATAAAATAGCCCTAAATTGGTTTGATGTTTGAGGTATTTGGAAATTTTATTAACATCATTTAAATGAGACTCCATGGAGTTTTATTGAAAATCTACACACATGAAAACACTAAAAATAATATCATTCTGACTTGTAGTTAACTATTGTAAACTTCTAATCATTCCTCTATAAGTGATTTGATCAAAAAATTTACTATATTCATCAAGATCCAACTTATAGGTAGTGAAAATTGAGTATTAATACTTTTATTTTAATCCATCCAAAATGTTTTATGAGCTATTTTGTATATTTTATTTGATTTAAGATAATACCTTCCTCATTTTAAAAGATTTTAAATATGAGAAAGAATTTTAGATCACCCATTAAACTCATTTCAAATTCAGTTTACATCATTTTAAAAAAATCAGTACATAAGGAATTTCTTGGAGATCCAAAAATATTGTCATCTACATAGATTTGAACAACTAAAACATATTTAGGAATTATTAAAAAAAAAGAATTGGATCAACTATACCTTTTTTAAAACCCTTGGAGATATGAAAACTACTTAATCTATCATACATAGCTACCGGAGCTTGTTAAAAACCATATGTGGCTTTAGTTAATTTTAAAACATAATTTGTAAAATGAGGGTTTGTAAATCTAGGGGTTGTTCAACAAGATCATCTTCAACTATATACCCATTTAGGAATGAACTTTTGACATCAATTTGATAAAGTTTGAAATTGATATTTGATGCATATGAAAGAAATATTCTAATGGCTTCATGTCTATCAACTGGTGAATAATATCCTTCATAGTCAATTCCTTCTTCTTGACTATATCCTTGTGCAACTAATCTAGCTTTGTTTCTAACTATATTACCTGCTTTATATACTTTTTTCCTGAACACCCATTTTGTGCCTATAGTTAAAGTGTCTTTGGGTCTATCCACAAGTTTCCAAACTTTATTACTTTCAAACTAATATAGCTCATCTTGCATATCCATCACCCAGAATTCATCATTAATTGCATCATTGATGTTTTTAGACTCAAGCTGTAATAGAAAGGATTGTTGTTCAACTTGATTTATAAGAGAATCTCTAGTTTGTGTTTCTTTAACTAATTATCCAATTATTTAATCTAAAGTATGGTTCTTATGGATTCTAATAGGTATAAAAAAAGATGGACTAGTTATTTCATGTTCTTCAACAGGTTTGGGTACATTATGACTCGAATCTAGAGAATTTCTAGAACTGTAAGTTTTAATATATTTCTTCATAGGATGGTCAAAAGATTTATCATTAATGTCCAAATTTGACATATCATCCTCAAGATTCAATAGGGAGGTCTTTGGTTCATATGGATCTGTTTCATAAAATTTGACATGTAAAGATTCTTCCATAGATTTAGTTATTTGTTTAAAGACTATAGGATTTACTATAAATTTAATAACCGAAAAAGATTCCTCCATCACATTTGGATGAAAAATTATCAAGATTATCCTTAGTATTAAAAATATTGACTTTTCAACTAAAAAAATTGAAGTAGTTAAACTTGGGTTTTCTATTGTTCAACAACTCATAGGGTGTTTTCTTAAGAATAGGTCTGATTAACACTCTATTAATAATATAGCATGCTATATTGACATCTTCATCCCAAAAGTATATAGGTAGATTATAATAACTAATCATGGTTCTAGAAATTTCTTCTACGATTCTATTTCATAATTCTACAACTCCATTTTTATGGGGTGTCTTAGGAGCAGAGAAGTTATGAATATTTCAATTTTTTTGTGAAAAAGAATTAAAACTCTAGTCTTTCCAACTCACGGCCATGGTCACTTCATAGGGATTTAATTCTATGACCAGTAACATTTTCTAATGTTCTAGCATACTTGGTAAAATTAGAGAACGATTCACTTTTGTGAGCCATGAAAAAGGTAAAAGTATATCAAGAGTAGTCATCTACAAGAACATAGGAATAGTGATTCCCATTAAGACATGAGACTCTAGAAGGTCCAAAAAAATCCATGTGAATCAACTCGAGAGGTTGAGAAGTTGGAACTTCTTTCTCTGGTTCAAAAGATATTTTTTGTTGTTTACCCTTTTGAAAAGGATTACAAACTTTATCATTTGGAAAATCTAGTTTGGGTAGGTCCTTGATTAACCTTTTCTAGTAATATTTCTAAGGTAGCATATATTATAATGTCCTAGTATTCTATTCCAAATCCAAGTATCTTTGTGAAATAAAATTAAGCATTAATCATTTTGAGAAACGAAATAATCTATGTTAACAACATAAACATTTTCATTTCTAAAAGAAGATAATATTAGTTAATTTTTAGAGTTAAAAACAATACAAGCATCATTTTAAAATTTAACATGAAATCCATCATCACATAACTGAGAGATTCTACATTGATTATATTTTAATTCATTAATAAAAAGTACCTTAGAAATTAAAATTGAGTTAGAGTTACCATTCGGGCCGAGGCCAATTATTTTTCCTTTAGCATTGTCACCAAAAGTGACATGCCCACTATTAGTCTTTATTAAATTCATGAAGCATGAGTAATATCTTGTCATGTGTCTTGAACATCCACTATAAGAGTACCATGATCTTTTGGAGGAGCTTTTAAAGCATCTTCCCTACAAAATAATCAAACAAAAAGAGATATTGGTATCCATATATGTTTGGTTCTAGTAACATTAGTAATCAATGCTTTAGGAACCTGCATATACTTCATGGGATTCCTATAAGCATTACGTAACATATTTGAAAAGTAGACTCTATTTGGTCTATAAAAACTAGAGGTAGTAAAATAATTTCTAGAACTAGAACTAGCAATAGAATTTTCATTCTTAGGTAGAAAAACATATTTTCTAGATTTAGTTGAAAACTTTTTTTTGGTGAAATTTATTTTCCCAGGTTGGTTTCCTATACTAGTAGTGTATCTAGGGGAAGTTTTTTTAACAAGAATCTGTGTAGGAGTTTTTTTCCATTGGTAAATTTCTCTAGGACCTTTTTCTATTTCTCATTATATAACTTGAGTTCATTTTTCTCCTTGAGTAATTGAACATTTTTCTCTTTCTCTACAGTAAGCTCACATTTAACAGTAGTATTAAAGGCATGCTGTTTCTTTAAAGATTTGTATTTATCTTTTAATTCATTACAAGTGTCTTCTAGAATTTGGAAGTATTCAAACATTTCTTAATTTATCACATTTTCAGAATCACTTTAATAACCATAATAAATGTAAATTTTTATAGTATTGTCAAGGGTTACCTCAGATGTGTGTGTCATAAAACACATATTGGCTTTGTTAGCCATTTCATCATGTGAATACTCTGAGTCACTTGATCTTTCCTAAAAATCACTCCATGTTTCCTTCTTGTAATTTTTATACTTTCTATATTTTGCCTCATATATCTTCTTATATTTTAGTTTGGGACAGTCAACCTTCTCATGACCTTTCATCTTGCATTAATAATAGACTATTTCATCAAATTTGTCACTTCTATTCCAATCCATCTTACAATTTCCCTTATGATCACATCTTTATTTGAATTTGGGATTTCTGAAAAATTTCTTTCTTCTATAAAACATATTAAATCTTATAGAAAATTGAGCCATTTTCTCATCTTTATTAGATGATGAATCTTCATTACTCTTAGTTTTAAAATGAGGATGCATCCTTTCCTTGTCCTTATTTTTAAATGTAGTGGTTTTGAAGGCCATTGACTTTATCTTTGGTTCATCTTTCTATTTCATGTTGAATTTTAATTCTTAATCATACATCATAATCTTGCCTATAATCTCATTTACTACCATATTTCTAATATCACAAGATTCTCTAATTGAGACAGAGGTCCCTCTCTATCTATCTGGAAAATACCTGAGTATTCTCAAAATTTTCTCCTTGGCTGTAACATCCCATCCTAGAGAGATCATGGTATTCAAAATCTCAATAAACCTAAGATACATGCTAGAAGTAGGCTCATAAAACTTAATTTTAATGTTATAATTTTTAAAAGTATATGTGTTAAGTATAATTTCATAAATAGTGGAGGCTTCTTCCTGTGAAAGAGATAAATTATCCCAAATTTCTTGAGTTCTTTTACATGTAGAAATTCTATTACACTATTCATCTCCTAATGAAAAATATAGGGAATTAATGGATTTGAAATTATTGTTATAGGATGAATTAGTTGGTCATTGCAAGTATTTCTATTAGTAGAATGAATATTATATTCTTCTATAATTGAAGACCAAATCTTAAAACCCATACGTTCTTATTGAATTTTAATTTTAATTTTCCATTGTGCATAATTTTTTCCATTAATGAATGGAGGTCTGTTGGTAGCATCACCTTCCAATATATTATACATGATAATGAGATAGACTTTTAAAGAAATATAAATTCATAACTAACAAAAATTTTGAGATCTTTAAAACACAACTAAAATCACAGTTGAAAAAAATATTTTAAACAAATTATTTTTTTTTTGAAAATAAGGATTTTATAAAATTCTATGATACAAAATGTTGGTCGGAGTAGGACACTCATGAGGGGGGTGAATAGGGTTCCTATAAAAATTTCTATTAAAATTATTTTTTAAAGTATTTCCCCAATTAAAAATAAAATAGTTTAGTTAACCAAGGTTGTAAAATTATAATTTTTTGACTGTTAAAATAGTTTCTTAGAAGATTTATTAATTATCAGTTATAACAATATGAGATTTTGATACAACTTTTAAAACTACTCTAATAAGGAAAAATAGTTATAACTATTACCTAAGACTTAATATCAAAGTAAAATTTAGTTTTATGAAATATGAGTTAAAATAGATAAATACTAAATTGACAAACACAACGGATAAAACAAGTGGTTCTATTTCAAGTTGAGACCTAAACCACTCCACTTGGTGATCACATGGAACCAAGAAATATATATAATAAGCTTTGATCCATACCCTGGATCAGGGTTAAAAATAGTATACAAGGCTGTCTAGGTAACAAGACCTATTCCACTAGTCTACATGGGAAAACTAACAACCAAGTCCCACAAGACCTCTTGCATTGTGATACGTGGGTGAAACAAGGTGTATGAAGATATTTGAGTGAGAATATATTGTATCCTCTAGTTCGGTGAAGGATACAATGTGTATTTTTAATAAAAATACACACACTACTTGAAATGATTAATAAAACAATAGATAATAGAGAATAGTTAATGAGAAAGAATTATCAATTTTATGAGTGTTTTTATATGCAGCTATGAAATTTTAGGATGTAGAAGATGTAATTTTAGAGGGATCTTATGGAGGAAGAGTATCATGAGTCTCGTGTTCCTGTTTCTAATTCGATGAGATGTTCTTTGTAGCTCTTGTTCTTCATAGAGTTGCTGCTGCGAAGGTGTTAAAGGTTCTGATCCATTGTTATTCAGCCGCCATGAATAGAGATTTCATCGTGTGTTCTTCAGTGTATGGTTTTTCATGCATGTGATCTCCTCTATTTTTCAATCTCTTCAACTTTTCTTGATCTTTTTGAAGCTCATGAACACCATGTATTTTATCTTCGGGATTCCATTTCCATGGGAGATAGGAAGCACAATTTCTATACCTCTTACCTTATACTATCCACTGAGAGGACTATAAAAAAACATTAAATATATCACTTTCATAAAATAACTAAATTATGACCGTTAGAAATAAATTTTAAATTTAATTGAAAAAGGAAGAAATATGGTTACGTATGGAACTATGTCACAGTTGTGGTGAGACAACAGCGGTGAGACAGTCATACTGCTACAGTCACTATGCCATAGTTTCATTGAGATCTAGAATCGGTAGCATAGTTACGATGTCTGGTCCGTTATGAATTTTGGATTCAATAACAAGACCACAATGTCAGATAAAGGGTTTCTCAGGTAACAATGTCTATTAATTTGTCAAAATTCTGAATGGTGTCCTGTTACAGTGTCTTGGAAACAGTAGCAAGGAATCAGTGTTAGGTCCTTTGCGAAAATCTATAATCGATTACAAAGATACAGTGCCATAAACTTTGTGAAAATCTGAAACCGGTAGCCATCTTATGATTTCACAGACTTAGCCAAATATCTTTATGATATCTTAAGAAGAAATATTCACAGAATGAATTAAGATTAAACATAATCATACTAAAACAAAATATAACAAGATTAAACATAGTTTAAAAGATTCATACATGATTTGTGATATGTGAAACATGATTTTTGAGATTTGAAAAAGTGTTGTAATTATTAAATCATAAGGAAACCAACAATCTCCAAACATGATTTTTTAGCATTAAAACATGAGGAGTCTAGTAATCTCCAAACATGATATGTGAGAATTAAAACATAAGGATTCCAACAATGACATTGAGAACATTATAGAAGGGTGTGTCAAAGTAGAAGAATCGAAGTTATTTATTTGGAGGGAAATGTTTTCATATATTAGATTCATTTCCAATGAGATTATTGAAGAATATTTCATAAGGGTGATATAAATTTGTAGTAGAATTAGATGGTTTTTAGACACTCTAGAAGATTCAATAATTTCCAAGAAGTTAATGATAAACATCCTTGATAGTTTTGATGTAAAGTTGTATGTTATGTAGGATAGAGATCACTTTTCTATTGACAAACTACATAAATTTCCCAGTTATTATAAAATGAGGAAGGAAAATATTTTCAATAATAAAAATAAACAACATAATAATTTTTCCATTAAATCTAGTAATGTTTTCAAGAACAATGGAATGAATAATGAATAATTCTAAAAATATGAATATGATAAAGAAAATTATAATAAATAATATAATCATGTATCTTATTTCTAAAAACATCATCATTGTAAGAAGTAAATAAAAAGTTAATATTCCTATAAAATTAATTAGTTAGGATATAATTTTTCATTTTGTAGTTGATTATCTAAAGAAAACGAGTGGTGGAGATGGAAAAAATGAATAAGATAAATATTTTCCAAAAAATAAATGGGAAAAAATTAAAAAGGTTGATGTTGGAATGTATATGTTTATAAAAGGATGAGAAGGAATATAATTAGAAAAGAATAATAAGATTAATTCTCATTAAAAATTAGGGAGTTAAAATAGTAAATCATTAAAAAAAAACTTTAAGGAACATTATTAAGAATGAGAATTAATCTCATGTAGTGATGATGAGGATGTAGAGAGCTACATTGAGCATATGTCAAAATATAAACATAAATAATTTCTTTATAAAAAACACCAATCTCAGGAAAAGAATTTCATTTCTAGAAAAAAAGAGAGAAGGTGAAGATGATTTACACAAAAAATAATCTCTATATATAAATCAAACTTCTAAATTTGGAAATTATTAAACAAGAGACAATGTTAAATGATTTCAAAGAAACAATTGTAGAAAAGGAATAATATTTAAATAATACACAATCAAAATATATTAAAACTATAAATATCATAAACACTGTGAGAGATTACTACAAAAAATTCATTGAAAAAGGGTTATTCATGATAAATTTTTATAAGTATTTCTTAAAATGTTTTCTAATTTTTTTATATTTAATCTAAAGAATGTTAAATTAAATTTGTGGAACATGATTGGTTCTATGAAAAATGTAGGAATATTTTTACTAAGAAAGAACATTATAATAATAATTTTATATCAAGAGAATATTGAGATAAAATGATATGATATATTTCCCCAAGGAAAAGGAAAAATGAGCTCAGTAATGAACCTAGAGAACAAGAATATTTTCATAGAAAAAATTATTTTTCATATTAATGATCATGTTTTAATAGAAATTGATGGTATTTTTTATTTTTTTGGATTAAATATTTTGTTTTTTGGTATAACATATGATTTCTATGGACTCAGATAAGGCATGAAGTCTGGGGAAGTTATCCAAATAAGTTAAGAATTAATTTGAAAACAAACAAATCTATAAAATAATATTCATCAAGATAGTCTACTAAAATAATGTTTTATTTCTTTGATGAAATATATGGGAGATGTGACAAACAGGGTCCTTGTGATAATGAATTTATAAAAACACGTATAAGAAAAAAAATTTCTACCATTAAAGATAAAAATATACGAGAAGATACGAATATGATAATATGATTCTTACTAAGCTGTCTTTTAAAAAAATAAAGAGAATAAAAAGATGAATATTTGATCATGGTTATTGATCTAATATAATAAGTGGGAAAAAAATCATGAAGAATATTTAAGAACACAATGGAGGTACAATTAATTTTTGGAATGACAACTCTTTAAAGATGAGTGGCATTTACACCATTAATATTAATGCTAAAAAACTATGTCTAAAGAAGTTTGGTTTTTATGGGCACAAGAATTATTTTTTGACTGTCAATTAAATTTTTTATGATGGGAATTATTTCCATTTTAGGAGAAATTAATGAATCATAATTTTAGTAAAGGATACAATTTTTATCATTAAGGGAGAAAGAACCAATAGTAACTTGTTGCAAATTATAAATTCAATTGATACTTACACTTTATTCATAAAAAATGGGAGATGTATTTGGAAGAGAAGAATAGACTTTTCTGGTCAATGGAGTTGAATGATTATTTTAGTTGGAGATTTTATAATTTGATTTCCTCAGCTGAATAGATAAAATGAAGATATTTTTTAAACATTTCATAAGGGAATAATGGAATTAAGAGGTCATAATAAAGCATATATTTAGTTCACTATCCCACATGAATTGATTCCATCATTTTTATGTGAGAAAATGATAAATGAATCCTTCATATTGTTTATTTCATAACATTAATTAATGAATTTATAAGAGTGAATAATGTGATTTTTATAAACCAAAAATTAGAATATGTGAATATGTTGCAAATTTTTGAAAGAGATATAGAGAGAGAGTCTATAATATCTATCAATAAGTTGAGAGATGTTAATAGATGGGTGATGACTAGAAATTTATTTTAATAATCTCTTGACACATTTAAGATAAGTCATCAATTTATTAGTATATATACATCTCAGAAAAATGGAGTATTAAATGTTATCTGGAAATAATACAAAGATAACACAGGAGGGGGGGGGGGAATTGTGTCTCTTCAATAATCTTCCACAATTATTGATTTTGTCTCCCTTTGTGAATTATGAATACATGTAATGTTTTATTCTACAATGAATATGATAAATGGATAAAAAAAATAAATAAAACAACAAATTTATATTTTTTCTAGGTACAATGATCCCCTTGTCCACTCCAACAACGCTCTATCTGTGAGCTTGGTGAATTTCACTAGTAAGGACATTTTCTCACAAGAACTTCAAATCTAAAAATTAGTATAGGAAGTTTACACCTTTATAACTAGGCTAAATATATCCTTATTATTCTTTAATAGGGAACTGATTATCCACAACTTACTACAAGAGTTGACACTTCCCCACAAATGAGTATGAGTAGTTGATGCTCCAATAAATCCGAAGAGGTTGATTTTATGATTGTTTGGGTTGATATTCACAATTATAGAAACAATATATAATATTAAATGGATATTATTCTTTAAATATGAAATTATTCTAGAAATAAATGTTTTCAAGTGATCATGGTTACCAATTATCTTAAATAAGAATGGAAACACACACATGAGCCTTAGGTCGGTTGGTAAGGACTCCGTAAGTTCATCCAAGCGACTAGGGATCAAATCTAGGAGGAGGCAGAATTGCTGTGGTACTGTAGCAGTACTGTAGCAGCTACTATAGTAGGTAATGTAGTGGGAACAATGCAGTACTGTAGTAGGTACTGTAGCATGAACTGTAGCAGTTATTGTTTGGCACTATAGCAGCCGGGAATATTCCCCCGTTTGGGCCTTTGGGACACTGATTTAGTCCCTGAGTCCTTTATGGACTTCGGGCCACCCAAGGCTTCGGGTCAGTAAGGCCTTAGGGCAACCTCAAGGCCTTTGGGAAACCTTTAAGTGAAGATGCATACTAGACAACCAAAAAGGAACAAGCTCTACAAGGAGGATGATCAAGGAGCATTCACTACAGTAGAAGCTAAACGGATTTCAAGAATGAGAGGGTATGGCACCTGCCATCAGGACAAGCCTGTGAAAGTATAAGAATGCCTTGCCAAATAGCCATGAAAAGGTGGAGATCTGATTTCAAGATGAAGATTCTGGGGAGGAGAAGTTCCAAGTAGTTAGTCTGGGTTGTATGTAATGTTTGAAGACTACGGACAATGAATTCCTCTAAGGCCTACGGGCCATGCAATACTTACGCCTACAGTCCTTGTAAGGGTTTCACCTCACCCATTGAAAGGTGGATTATCAAAAATCAATAAAAAATGAAGGCCTTTGGGCCATTGGAGGAATAAAAATGGAAACACACAATAACAACCGAAATATTTTAGCAGCCCGAGTTTGAAATATGTATGCCTCCAATGTGTAGCATCTTATGAAAATAATAGAGTTGATCATTTTTTCCGCAGATATGGAAAATATAATTCATAATTATATAGTCATATGTGTGAATAAGTGAAACTTTTGTCACTCATTCCGCATATATCATACACACCAAAAAAATTATAAAAATACTTTGATCATATAAATAGATTTATTTCAGTTGATTAGATCCAAGAAAATATCTCGAGTGAATGTAGAAAGTTAAAATATTATTTGACAAGGGGATTAATAACATACCTTATGAAAATGAGTGGTTTTCTTAGATTAATATGGTTCTTTGAATTGATCATAACAAGATTTTAATCAGTGGTAGATATGATTTCATTCATCATGTAATTCAGTTAAGATTGTTTCTTGAAACACAGATAAAATCGAAAATTTAAAATTCCTTTATTGATTAGAAAAATGTAGAGTTTAACTATATAGAATAGGGTTCCTTTGTATAGTGTAGTGTTCCTACCAACATATGATTCTTTAACAATACTTTAATCTGAGATTAACGTAGGTATCAAAGTAAGATAGGGATAATAGTCCATATGTTTATCCTTTTTAGCACAAGATTCCACACATAACATTGATTAAAGATATGTTCAATTTCTTGAATGTTGGGTATGATTTTTTTTTCAAGACTCCAATTTAGGGTTGATATTCCATTCCTTTATTGATTCTTGAATTTAGGGTTTCTGATCCATATGAATATTATTCAGCATAGTGTAGGGATAATGAACTACAAGTTCATTCCCTCCACGTAGGGCATGATTATAGGTTTAATAACCCACCCTGTAGCCTTGTATTTCATCAAATATATAAATAAAATCATGATATATATTATTGAAACAAACATAATGCAACTTTATTAGAAAATAAACAAGGGTATTTGTGAGTATCAAAATCAAAATTTAAGGTTGATTATTATTGATACAATGCATGCCCAAAAATATCCCCCGTTTTGATGATAAAAAAATTCATAAAATAACTAATATAAAATATTGGATTTTTAAACATATTTAAAGAAAAAATTACAGTTTCAAAATTATTTCAATTTCATAGAAATAATTCGATTTTAAAGTTCTCTCATAGAAATATGTGTTTCTTAAATATTATCCACCTTTTTGTGATATAAAAAAGAATGTTCAAAAGGGTAAATTATATACACAAAAATTAATATATAATTTAACTTTAAATTAATGTTATATTATACTATTAAAAAATTTGATATAGGAATGTGACTTTAAACAAAAATAACACAACAATAATAATAGAAAACAATATAAATCTCCCAAAATATAAATGTAAAGTAAATTAAATTAAACAACAGATGAAATGTTTTAATAAATTATGAGTAAATAACAACATCAACTTAAGAGGACTTAAAAATGAGGGGCTCAGATCAGATTGATTTCCTTGGTTAGAACCTACATGGGTATTATTTTCTACTGACGGTTGAGGAATAGTCTTAACAAAACTATGAATTTCAATAAGATTCACCAACAGACTCTGAAAGTGGTTTTTTAATACATCCATACATTGTTGTAGAAACATCATTGAGTCTTATCATGTCTTTAATATTTCCACCAAGTTTACCTTAATGAACTCATTCACAGATTATTCAGATTGAAAAAAAGGATGTCAATATATCTCTAACTAGATGAATAAATGGTCCAAACTGGGATTCATCAAAGGTTAGTTGATTAATCAAATCATTCTTATTTTCTAGAAGATCATTCAAAGGTGTACTATTACACTGGAGAGTCTGTATCCTCTTGTTGAATTCATCCATAACAATAAATATTTCTCCAAATTTCCTTATCAAGTAAGCATAAGTGGTTTGAGGTGTAGAGGCCCAATATTGATAAATATCCTTGATAGATTGAAATTATCTTCCAAACATAAGTTTTAGTTCATCAAAATCAATCATTTTCATAGAATTATCTTTCAAAAATCTAAACACTCTTCCTAAATAAGTTTTAAAATCTTCAAGATCTTTCAATGAAATCAAATTTTATTGAACATCTTTGAGTTGAGTTTTAAGGGATTTAAACTTGGCCCTTGGAATAATTGAACATTTAAGATCCTCAAATTTCTTTTTCTCATATTCGGAATCTTATCTCAAAGATATGTTGCATCTCTTTAAAATCATTCACTTTCGAATCATAATCTTCATCATAAGATTCAGAATATTCTTGAGTGATATTTCTTGAAGGATTTCCACCCTCTACCATATCCAAACTCGGCTATATATGACCTTATAATATGTCTCTCTATACAGATCCTTCTCTAGTAACAGAATCAAGAGTAATGAGTGAAAGTTTTTTTAGGATAGGGACATATTCCCTGTGATGATCTTCTCAGTGATCCTATTACTGAACATTCTCATTCACTTGATCCTCAAGATCAACTACATTTTCAACTTAATCCACAACTTCATGAATGTTAATTCTAAATCTTATTCTTTGATCAAGATGACCCTATTCAGGTCTAGCTTCGACATCTTCATCAGGCCATTTTATGATATAACCAAAAAATGGAATCAACCTATGCTACCCATGGGCATCTTCCATTAGTTTTTATTTTTTTTAGCTCCAACAAGTAAAAAAAATGCTTCATGAGTTGGTCCAAACATATCCCAATTTCTTGACAGTCCCAACATTTAGAATGTTAGCATGATGATATCTATATCTAAGAGACATATTTAGGACTCTTCATTTTCTAAGAAAAAATGAAAGTATTATTCTATAGGGATAATATCTCATATTTGATTCTTTGTGACATCATTGAATTATAATCCTTATCATAAAATGATGGAAATTAAACTTAATTTGGTTCAAAAATATATTCTGAACATACATGTATTGGTATATAATGTTCTCTTGATAAGCTATTCTCAAAAAAAATATCTATTTGAATAAACTTCATATTGATTTTCCTATAATGAGTAAGGTCCTTGGTCATAACTTTCTTAATGGTTCTTGTTCCAAAAAAAGAAAACATAATTTATTTTGACTTATATTTTTCATCACCCATATTTTTCAAGTAGAAATGAAACTCTCTCTCATGAGGACTGTGAAATAGATTTGATATATCCATCAAAGAAAAAGAAAATTCATTATCATGAATCATAGAGATCATAGAGTCTTTATCAATTCTAAAACTATAATATAAGTTTCTACAGAACTCTTTTACATCTACATAAATCATTAGAGGAGTTTTACAATCTCTAAAAGAAAAATACAGTCCTTGAAATCTAATTGATGCCTTTAACAAAAGATTTGATTCATTTTAATACTCTAAATATATCACCTTACCTAGAAAAAAATTGTGATACTTCCCTGGAGGGTAGACATGCACACCAAAATCAAAATCTTCAGGTCTTCTTGGTGTTTCCATTTCTGAAGGATTTGTGATTGAAGGTTTCAATATTTATGGTTTTTTAAAATGGAATGAGATATTCTCTGTAAAACAAAAGGATGTTATAAATAATATAAGGATAAGGAAGATATTTTTCTCATGCTAATTGATAATGTAATCATTTCGTTTTAATTTGGAAGATACGAATAAAAATAAGATGAAATGATTTTTTTAAATTTAATAAATACATAACTAATTGAAATGAAGATAAATAAATAATTAAATGCAACACATACTAATTATTTAAAATAATAATAGAGATATTAAAAATAAAATAAATTTATAAACATTAATTTAAAATTAAATAATCCTAAATTTCCCATAATATAACTAAAATTGTACTAGGAAGTGGTTTAGTAAAAATATCAACTAATTGATATTCGATATTAAAAAATTATAAAGATATATCATTTTTGAGAACATGATCACTAAATAAATGATGTCTTATATCAATATTCTTTGTCCTAGAATGAATTATAGGATGTTTTAAAATATTTATATCACTTTTATTGTCACATAAAATAGGTATAATATTCAAATTTTGTCCAATGTCATGTAGTGAGTTTTTCATTCACAATACTTGTTCACAACAACTAATAGCAGAAACATATTCTTCCTTAGCTGTTTATAGGGAAAATTAGTTTTGTTTCTTACTCGACCCTAATACTAAATATATTTTTAAAAAGTGTCAGGTTCTTGAGGTTCATTTTCTATTTAATCTAAAACCTCCAAATTCAACAACTGAATATGAAATTAAATTAAAATTATTATTTTTGGGGTAAAGAATATATTAAAAAATAAATCTTTTTAAATATCTAAAAATTCTATTAATAGAAGTAATATGAAATTTTTTATGGATTTGATTGAAATCTAGCACATAAACATACAAAAAAACAGAATGTACAGTCTATTAGCACTAAAATATAACAAAGTACCTATCATACCTCTATATAACTTTTTGTGAACTATTTTTATAGCTTCATCCACATCATTTTTTATATTGGTACACATAGGAGTTATGTATGTATTACTATTTTTTAGTCCCAGTTGCTTCAATAAATTAATATTATATTTACTTTTATTTAAAACATTTCCATAATATTTTTGATAAATATGAAATCTAAAAAATAAATTAAATTCTCCAATCATTCAAATTTCAATTTTTTTCATTAGTTTTGAAAAACCATTACAAATATTTTTAATTATTGAACGAAAAATAACATCATCTACATAAATTTATACTAATAAAATAATAGAATAAAAAGTTTTCTTAAGAAGTTTTAAATCTACCAATCCAAAGGTAAATCCATTTTTCAAAAGAAAAGAACTTAATATTTTATAACGATCTATAAGTGATTGTTTAAGGCCATATAAATAATTAATAAGTTTAAAAATATAATTCAATTTATGGGGGTTTCAAAACCAAAAGTTTGTTCAATGTAAACATCCCCAATTAAATAACCATTTTAAAAGGAATATTTAACATCCATCTGATATAAATTAAAATCCATATCAGATGCATAAGTTAAAAGGATTATTATTTATTTAAATATAGCTACATAAGAAGAGGCATCATCATTATCTATAACTTCTTCCTGATTATATCCTTTAGCTACTAATCTAGCCTTTTTCTGGTTATGATCCCTTGATCATCCAATTTATTTCTAAAGACCCACTTAGTTCCTATTACTGGATAATTGGTTAGTCTTTCTAATAATTCCCAAATATCATTTCTTCTAGACCGATTTAGATCTTATTACATTACTAACATAAAAATCTCATCTTATAATGCTTCCTTAATATATTAAGTGTCTAACTGAGATATAAAGGTAGAAAATTAATCTAGGTTTCCAATATTTCTTCTAGTAATAATTATTTTGTATAGGTCTCCTATAACAATTTCTATAGGATGGATCTTTATGTTTCTAGACTGTATAAGAAAGAATCTTCAGGTTCTTCAGTTTCATGTTGTTCTGAACTAGACTAAATTCTATTTCTATCATTTTCAAAATTAGTGTAAGGGTTTCAAGTCTCATGTGTTCAAACAAATCTGTAACTTTATCTGTTTGATATTTTTCTTTAATAAAAGTTTCAGTTTCGTCAAACATCACATGAAATAATTCTTAAACAATCCTTGACTATTTATTAAACACTCTATAGTCTTTAGAGGTGGAAGAATAACCTAAAAATATCCCTTCATTGGATTTTGGATGAAACATACCAAGGTTTTCCTTCTTATTCAAGATATATACCTTGCATCCAAACACATTAATTTACTTTACTTTTGGTTTTATATTATTTCATTATTCATATGGAGTCCTTTAAAAATAGGACTTATTAAAATTCTATTCATAACATAAAAGTTTGTGCTTACAGACTCACCCCAAAAATAGGTAAGAAGACTATATTTATTTAGCATAGTTCTTGCTATTTATTGAATCGTTCTATTTCTTCTTTCAATAATTACATTTTTTTGAACTTTTCTTGGTAAAGAGAAGGTTTGTTTAATACCTAGATTTGAGAAAAAAAATTAATTTCTAGATTAAAAAAATCTCCACTATGATCACTTCTTAATAAAACTATTTTAATACCTTTTTCATTTTGAAAAATTTTAACAATTTTTTTTTCAAAATTAGTGAATACTTCAATTTTTTAAATTTTAAAATATACATAAGTAAATCAAGAATAATCATACACTATAACATAGACATATAGTTTACCAGCCAAACATGCTACTCTGTATGGTCCAAAAAAATCCATATGGATATGTTCCATAGGTTTAGATGTAGAATTTTTTTAATATAATTGAAAGAATATTTATGTTGTTTACCAATTTTTTAAAGCATCACCGAATCTATCATTGTTAAATATAAGACTAGGAAAATTAGAAACAAACTATATCTTAGATAATTTGTATAAAGAATATATATTATAGTTTCATAGTCTTCTATAAAAAATCCATGGCTTATTTTCTTTAGCAGTTAAACAATCCACTGTCTGTTTATATAAGGAATTTAAATCCAATGTATAAATATTTTCAGTTATAGTTCCTCTAAATTTAAGTGCATACTCTTTAGAGGAAGTCATTGAATTTTTAGAAAAATCAACATAGAAACCATCTTCATAATTTTTGGAAGATACTTATCAGGTTTTGTTTTTCAACCCTTGTATATATAATACTTTATTGATTGAAATAGTTTTTGGATTTCCAATAGTCCAACTCAAAAAATTTTTCCTTTTTAATTGTCACCAAATGTTACTAGTCCTATATTAATTTGAGTCAGTGTATTGAAATTTTATGTGTCTCCAATCATGTGTCTAGAATAGCTACTATTAATATACCATATAACATTATTTTTCTTGTGACATTTTTCATATAAAATAATTTAATTTTTTTTTGGTACCCATATTTTCTTGGGTATTATAATGTTAGCGAGCAATGATTTGGGAATCCAGATTTTCCTAATTTTGCAATAATTTACATCAATTGCATCAGACATAATTTTAAAAATAAAATTATATTTAATACCATTGATTTTTGGATTTCATAAATAAAATTTGTTAGTGAAATGACCTTTTGTTCCACAGTAATAATAGGTAAATTTTTTTAAAATTGGAAAAATATAATTTTTGTATAGTTTTCATTTTCCCACTTACTTATTATTCTAAATATTTCCCTCCTAATAAAATTATTTCCATGAATCTCATTTAAAACTTTTTATCATTTAGTAAAAATAAGATAAGTACTTTTATGAGTTTCTATTTCATCATAAAATTCATTATTCATTTTTCATGGTTTATACAATTTGTTGCATAAGAATTGATTTTTTAACTAAATCTTGATGTTGTTTTAGCATAGTATCTCATTATCCTAAAAAAACATTGTGAATATTTTTCTATGATTTATTATTATTTAATAAAGAATTCTATTTATCTTCTAACATTGAATAATAGGTATCTAATTTATCATTTGAGAAAATATCAACACTAGAATTAGAAGAGTAATAGGTTTTTTCCTCTTATTCTTCATCCATAAAGATCATAATTGGTTTTAGATTTGATTTCTCCTTCTCTGAATCATATTTTAAGAGTTATTGGATTCTTTAGATACACTATAAGTAGATTTCATTTCCCATTTTCCTTTATGCTCATAATCAACATTCTTATAATATATATTTTCTTTCCTTTTTATTTTATCTTTCAATTTAGGGAATTAGGTCTAATATGACCCATTTTTTTCATTAATAGCATCTAACTTCTCTAGGTCTTTTCTCAAACTTCCTATAGGATTTTTTAATGCCTATTTGATTCTTGTAATTTTTTTTGATTTTTTTTGGCTAGCTGAGCCAGTTCCATTTTAGAATCTAAAGAGTCTGATTTTTTTTATTCTCTCCTCATTTTTTTCAGTCATGCTTAGGAGATGTCACTTTGTGAGAATTATTTTATGTTTTTACTATAATATTATGATCTTAAATCTCAACATGAATTTATGATTCGTACATCATCATAGTTCTAATTAATCCATTCATTGTAAAATCTTTAAGAGTTGATGATTGTCGAATATATACAGATATTCCACTCTTTTTAGAGGGAATTACTATGTGTAAAAATACTACTTGATCAGATTGTTTTATAATATTTCCTGAGGTAGTGGGACATTTTGATACATGATTAAACTAATCAGGTCTATGTCCGTAGATAATATCATTAATTTATTTTGAATTGATGTCATATTCAACTTCTATTTGAGAATTCTAAATTTTTGGTTTATCAGAAATTGCATAGGGTGTGATGATTTTGAATAAACATAGAATCCAAGATTCTTAAAATAGATAATCTCTCTAATTTCTATCATCCATAATTTCCTCTATTAAAGTATGGAGAACGAACCATATACATTCCTTCTTTCAGATCACCCACTGATATATACTTTGTATTGACCTTATACATTTTATATTGTTATAGATTTATCCCAAAATCTCACATTTGATACCAATTTTTAGGTTGTAATAATACAAATATTACATGGGGTAAATTGAATCTTTTTGATATTCTTCCACAATTACTGCTTTTGACACCCTTTGTGAATTATGTAGATATGAAAAATTTTGTTCAATAAAGAATATGAGATGAGAATAAACAGAAATAAATTATACAAAAAAATTAAAGTGGTTTGGGGCACAAAGATCCCCTAGTACACTCCACCAATGTTATCTCCACATTCTTTGTAAATTTCACTAGAAAGGCCCTCTTCTCACAAGACCTTAAAATCCAAAACTGTGTGTTGGTAGGTGACACCATTATAATAAGGCTAAATAGATAATTTGTGTTCTTTAATAAGGAACTAATTATCCATATCTTAGTACAATAATCTGATACTTCACAATAGTGGAGTAAGAGTATTTGATGCTCTAATAAACCACAATATCTTGATTTGTTTATGGTTTGGGTTGATCTTCCCAATTGTAAAAAAAATTTGATAGTAAATGGAAATTCTTCTTAAAAAATGAAAGTCTTCAAGAAAGAATAGTTTTGAAGCGATCTTGGTTTAAATTGATCTTCAATAATAATTGTATCGCACAATAATATCAGTAATCTTACAACAATGTGATTTTAAAATATGTATATCTTCAAATTATATAATCTTCTACAAATAATAGATTCGATCATTTGTTGTAGAAAATATGTAAAATATATTTAAAAGTATACAATCATATATGGGGATAAATGAAACTTTTATCACATGTATCACATATATCACACACAACACAAAATTTTGTAAATACTTCATCCATATAAATATATTTCTATAAGTTTATTAGATCCAAAAAATATCTTTAGTGAATATAGAAATTCAAAATCTGGATTTACTAGGGAGTTCATTACTTCCCTTAAGAAAATAAGTGATTTTATCTGATGAATATAGTTCTTTGAATCGATCATAATGAGCATCAAATCTATCACATAGAAGATTTCAATCAGTATTTAATTATCTCAATATCGTTTCATGAATCTTGGGTAAAATCATGAATTTAAAACTCCTCTATTGAGTAGAAAAATGTAGATTTGAACTATATAATGTAGCATTCCTTTGCATATTGTAGGGTTCTTACCAATATATGGTTCTTTAACCATAAATTCATCTAATCATAATATAGGTATTAGAGTAACATAGGTATGGTGATCCATATGTTCATCCTTTTTAGCATAGAATTCCACATGTAGCATTGATTAACCATACATTCAATTTCTCGAACATAGGGTGTGAGCAACATTTACAGATTCCAACATAAGGTTGATATTCCATATGTTCATTAAGTCTCATATACAGGTTTTCAGATCCATACACATTCAATTCAGTGTATTATAGTGATGATGAACCCTACATTCATTCACCTAATGGAGGGTATGCAGATTGTTTTCATGACACATCCCTTATCATTTTATTTAATAAAAGATATAAATAAAAAATGATATATATTTCTGAAACATAGTTAACATAATTTTTTTTGAAAAAAAAATTGTATTTGTGAGAATAAAAATCAAAATTTAATATGGAGTTTTTTTGAGACAATACATTCCCAACAATAAATAGGAATCTTGGATATGAAAAATCATGCAGGTTTGTTTCAAGAGTTCATTTTTTTATTGAGAGAAGAAATGAGTACAAGTTTTCACATTCAAATTATATTCTCATTGAAGCCTAGACATAACATTTTTTATAATAAGAATCATAATGTGAAGAATTATTTTTATATACCATTATTTATGATGATAAAAAAATTAGATATAAAAATATTTTATGCGAATGACAGGGATATAATATTTTTAGGCTATTTATCAAATTAAAGAGGTTACAAGTACTAGAGAAAAGGTTTCACAAGTTGGTGAACATTTATAATGTAAATATTATTGAAAAAGGAAACCAATTTTGGAAGGGAAATTTCTATATATTTTAAAAATATAGATGTGTATAGATTTCATATTCATGAGAGAATGAGAGTGGTGTAAGTTTTAAATGAACCATATATAAATGATATTGATTCAAATCAGACTAGTGATGATGATGGTTATAATAAGGATGAGTAATTAAAACACCAATGGTTGAAAAATCATGTAAATGGTTAAAATATAATTAGAAATTATAATGACCCAATTCAGACTAGAATAAGATTGAGGTAAAACATTTGAATAACTCTTATTTCATAATTTGAGCCACAAATAGTTACTGTAGCGATGGAGTATAAATAGTGGATAGATGAAATTAATGAGGATATGAGTCATATGGAATGGAATTACCCTTGGGATCTTGTTCAAAGACTAAACAAGAAGAATATCCTTGGAACCAAGTGGGTTTTTAGATGTAATATAAATAATAAAGCTGAAGATTCAAGAAATAATTATATATATTTTTGTAAAGGATACAATTAAGATAAATTAGTTGATATCGAAATAAATTTCTCTGCATTGAAGACTTGAAGCCATAATAGTTTTCTGAGCTATGGAATCTATCAAATAAAACAATATTTATAAAATTGATATGAAGTATACCTTTATGAATATAGAACAATAATATGAAGTATATATTTTAAAACATGATGGTTTTGTTCTTGAATGTGATAAAAATATGTTTTTATAATAAAAAACTATTTATTTGAGAAAAAATATCTCAAGGAGCTTGGTATTGAAATATGAATATTTTATTGATAGAAATTAATTTTAATAAAGGTAATGTTTTATAAAATAATTACCTAAATGATATGATAATATGTAATCTTATAATAATTTTTTTATTGATAATATAATTTTTGTAGGATACATTGAGTATTCTTATGTAGGTTTTTGAAGGAAATTTAAAATTTAAATTTAAATGTACATGAATAGAGATATGAGTTTCATCATGGGATTGAAATTTGTGAAGTGAATGATTTTTTTCTATTTGAACAAAAAAAATAAAAAGGAATAATTTAAAATATTTTTCCCTAAAGACTCCAAAAATAGTTCCTACATCAATTATAGTTTGGGTGAAGTTGATCAACAATTATGTATTGTTGAGTGATAATCAAAATGAAATCTAAAAGTTTGTTGAAAGTGTACTTTAATTTATTTTTATCTTGATATTACATATATAATTGAAATTTTTTCTATGTACTAATGTGATATAAAAGAAACATACGTGCTAGTTTATTTGAGAGTTCCCAAATATATCTAAAGGACTCTAAATTATGGTTTCATTAATAGAATTTGGAAGAACCTAAATCTATTTGGATACACTAATATTTATTTAACATGAGATTATGATGATAAAAAGGAAAATTTATTTTGAATATTATTTTAGGGAAAAATAAGCATGATTTGGAACTATACAGAGGAAAAATTCATAACTATAAGTACTATAGAGGCTATAATGACCCAAAATTTTCATTCAATGATATTTTAATATTAATAGTATAAAATTAATTTAATCCTAGAATAATATGCATGAGGAACATAAATATTTATTGTGTTTAGAATCATGGATACATAAACAAATGGTTTGTAAGTGAACGACGTCATCTCCCACTAATTTAATCATAACAAGAACCCTTCTTATACATATCATACATAAAACCATTATTCATAACACGAGGAAAGGGAAACAAATAAATACGGAGCTTAGATGCTTAGTAAGGATAAAAACAAAGATATCAATGATCACGTAATAATAACATGAGTATAAGGGTATGAGACCATGATATTAACATTTGATGACCATACATTATGTACCAAATATTATAATCTTGAGTGATGAAATAAATATTATAAGTTAACAAAACATGATTCATAATGTTATCAATGGACATAATTTATGAGAGGATAACATTAGCATGATACTTAGATTAGTGGCAAACACATAAGCATAGAAAATAATTTCCCTATTAGTCAATTCTCATTTCAAAAACTATCGTATTGGAATGGGTTCACTCCCTATACCATCATAATTTTCTTGGTTCACACCTGAGACTGTCATAGTGGATAAATTCCTTTACTAAACTAGGTTCACTCCCCATTTTATTCTTGTTTATATCATGAGATATCAAACTTATCCTAATGCATTAACAAGAGATGTCGATCCCACCTATAACCTTATGAAAATTATATAGATAACTTCCAAAATATTATAAAACGTTCATTGTATTATTAACCATATCAATTAAATGGTTTTTATAATCATTTCATCATAGTATAACCCATGGAAAAAAATTTGTTTCCTAAAAATTCCATAATTTCATTATAGAATAAACCATGGAAAAGGAATGGGTTTAATATATATATTCTCATCATAAATATAAAACATAATCAGAAAGGATAAATATGGTATAATTGGATCATGTCCTTAATAAATCTTAAGTAACAACAAATGATTCTATCTAAGATAGAAAACTATTTTTGAAAGATACCCTAAGAAATTTATTGAGGAATATATCCTTTCCACTTTAAAAAATATTAAAAATTCAAAAATATTAATGAAAATATTATTTTGGAAATTATAATGTAAACATTTAATAGAATCTTAAAATAATTTATTTTTCATCGTGGTGGAAAATTTTATTTGTGTGTGTATGTTAAAACAAAGATTCTTTTCACATTTTTAGAAAAAAACTCAAAAGTACCATTGTTAGAAAATGAAAAAGAAGATTCATTTTCAAACATTTAAAAAAATTAAAAGTTGGGTATAAATTTATATAAAAAATCATTGTATAATAGTAAAAAATTTATTTAAAACATTTCTAGAAAACATAGACAATGAATAAAAAGGATTTTTACTTGAAGAGAAAAAAATTAGGTTTTCCATAAAAACCATTATTTTAGAATTTTTAGTACTTTAAGAGATTTAAAAGAATTAGAAACATGTATTTTCATTAATAACCATATAATATTAAATTTAATGAGTCCCTTGAGTTATATATCCTATGATCTCATCATTGTAAGAAAAATAAAAAACAATCCCGATAAACAATGAGACTGTAACATAAAAAACATTCAACTTTGTTATAAGGTTAATGTATTAAAAAAAATAAATGGATATGAAAATCACCATAAAATTAATAATAATCATTAAATTAAGTAATATACATTATAGTCACCACACAGAATATACCAAGTGAGATAATAGCACGTGTCTTACAGAAATAAAGGTGATTTGAAAATCCTTTACTTCAAGTCTCAAATTTATTAATAAATGATAAAAACTAATTTTCACTAAATATAGGTTTATTATAAATATATTTAAATACATTAATTATATATATTTCATCATATATGATTTATTTATGACTTTTTATTTCCAATTTATTAATAAATCCTTGTTAAAATCACACTTCGAGTAATAATTTCTTCGCTAATTGTTTATGTTTGTGTTTGTTTTTTCAGTAATTTTAATTTTATAATGGTAAAATTTTATAAATAAAATTTTATTAGATATAAATATTATATAAATTCTTTATATATGTATTTAGAGTAATTTATAAAAGTTATATATAGAAAATTGATTACACCATTCATAGAGGCAGTAGATCGTATGTATAGATAAACACAGTTTCCATTTTCTTGAGATACGAAATAAATTAAATGTCAATATTAATTTAACTTTATATGAATATTTTTAAATCATATATATTATATATATTAATTAAATATATTAATTAAATATATCTTTTTTTACCCTAAATTTCAAAATAAAATAAATAAGTTTCACATCATTTAGTGGATGTGGTAGTCCACATGTATGCACGAGTGATGTTATCATTTTCAAAATAATTAGAATGTAAGAATGTATATGTGATATTATAATTAAATAAGTTTAATTATGTCATAAATATCATATATATACTTTAAAACCATCATTATATCGTCCCATGAGTGGGGGTGATGGAAAAAGAATTACATCGTTTCGTGAGGTGGTAGTCTACCGTACTGGTGATAAATAATTTCATGTCCCATTTAGTAGAAGATGAAAATAATATATATTATTAAATTAAAATAAACCATATAATTATATTATATATACTTATTTTATTATATTTTAATTATTAAAAAATTAATGTAGATGGTCAAAGAATAATTAAAATGGAAGATATTACTGTAGAAATATTTTTTGGTTTAGAAAAACCTTATTTGGATATATTATTAATTACCCTAGGTTTGGTATTTTTCAATGTAAAAAATCTCTAAAAAGTAGATATGTATTTTTGAGATAGATTTTTTTAGGTTTTATTCGATCAAAATTTCTTAATAGGTTTGAAGAAGCACGCGGATGATGTCCCCTTTTATAATCAAGTAGGATTTCTATTTTTATATATACCCAAAACTGATAAATAATGAGAAGTCACTCTCAAGACATGTGCCTATAAAATTTATAAATAATAGAGTGGAAGTATGATATGGTCGATCAAAACCTCCAAAAAAATTACATATTTTTTTAACTTTTTATTCCATTAGACTCTATGTTTATTCATTTTTAACATTTTAGTTTTCACCATGAAAACTAGTTTGTTTTTATTTAACTATATAATTAATCAATTAAGTATAAAAAAATTAAACATATTAGATATTTTGGACTCAGTAATTTTAAATAAGAAATAAAATTCATTAAATTAAGATCCAATATTTTTTTTGTAAATTATTATTTTTTCACATGTGTATGTAATGTACACAACCCCATTTTAATATTAACCACACTAATTTTTTTTTTACTACTATTTTTGAAAAAAAAATTAATTTGAAATTGTTATATGATATGAATAATGATACTTAAAAATATTGAATCCATTTTATCAAATTCCATTTTAAAATGTGGATGAATTTAATTTAAAACAATATTTCCAAACGTGAAAAAAATATGTTTTCCAAAGAGAACATTTTCATAAGAATAAAAGATTCTAATATAAAAATTTTGTATTAAATTTATTATAATTACTTACATTGGAATAATTATGAAATAATTTTACTAATTTTACTCATAAAATATTTTAATACATTATATAACTTTGTAAATAATTTTAATGACAAGGTATTTTTCAATAAAAAACATTATTTTTCACTATTGAAAAAATTAAACTTTCCAAACCAATCCAAAAAATTAACCTTATGCTAGTTTTGAATTTTTTTATTCCAAAATTTAGGTTAATTTCCTCAGATAATTTTTCTAAAAGTGGAAAATATCAATTTCATTATTTTTTCACTAAAAGTAATAAAAAAATCATTTTTTGAGAAATATGTATTTTCAAAGAATATAATGAATTTACCAAAAATTAAGTTCTTATTTATCATTATATTTTTTTCTAAAAAATTTATACTTAGTTTTGAAAATTTAATTTTTCATATTCATTTAATAAAATTTAATGGCTACAAAATAATGGTCATGTTTAAGTAATAATATTAATAGTATATTATAGTGCGTTAAAAACCTGTATTGTGTGTAACACAAGATATCAAAGAAATTAAATTTATTTGAAAAAAATATTTCATAAAATCCCACGGTGTTACATTTATCACCACTTACAATGAATTTTTACCTTGAAATTCCATCAGAATGATATAAACATCATATGATACTTATACCTCATTATATATTTAGGTTCCCATGTAGCTTCCTAAAGTTAGTGGTTTTCCTATAAAACCTTGACCAGGTGAGTGGTCTTGTTTCATTGAACTTTACCTCTCTGATCCAGAATCTCCAATGGGTTTTCTTCAAAGGTAATATCACGATCCATTGGTATTACTTCTGATTTACCTACATGTGAAGTATCATGTATGTACTTCCATAGGAGAGATACATGGTGCACATCAGTTACTTGATAGAGGTTTGGTGGAAGTGAAAAGAGAGAAGACACAATCTCTACTAAATCATGAATCTCAAAATGGAAAATATACCTAGGTCTTAGATTTACTTTATTCCCAATTCTCATAACCTTCTTTCATGTAAAAATTCATTGAAACACCTTCTCACTAAAATCAAATTCCGTATCACATAAATTATTATCATCATAAATATCCTATCGACTTTATGATTCCCTTATGCATTTTCTAAATTTATCTAACCTTATATTTCATTTCCCCTGCCATATCTAGGCCCAATATCATTATTTCTCCAACATTATTCTAACATGTTAATGTTTTACACTTATTTACATACAAGTATTCATAAGGAGACTTCTTAATTATTTAGTGGAAGATATTATTATAAGAAACCTCTACTAGGGTATATTGTTGATCTGAAATAACCTTTAAAATCCAATTAATAATATGGAAATACATCCTATAGGGGTTGAATTGTTCTCTTAGAGGGAATATTTGTCTATGAATGATACCTAGTGAGGAAAGTGAATTCTTTATCAAGTTATTACTGAAGGATTCACCATTTCTTTGAGGTAAACCTCATATTCCAATCAGATACAATATAATTTGATATTCTAGGCATCCCTAATACTTCATTAATATATATTAGAAATGATATACATAGAGAAATAATATTTGATAGTAATAAAGTCTACCAAATTTGTAAGGAGATCTAATACTACCCATATAACACTGTTCCCTTTATCCATTTTTGGGAGTCTCATAAAAAAATACTTAGTGAAATTTTCCCATTTCCATTGTTTTATAGGTAATGTTTTTAACATCTGCTTATTTATTTTTCTCTCTGAATTTAATTGTTTATTTACAAAGCTCCGATATAAAAACTATATAATATCTATCTTCATTCTATGAAACTATAAATACACTTTGAAATCTCTATAAATCTCTATTCTTATATGATTAATAGATAATAGGGAACTTTGATATTCTTCTGAAATCTCCTTATTTAAATATATAATCGAAGGAACACATACACGATTCCTAAACCTTATCATTCTATCACAATGATGTTTGAACTCATTAACATTTCTCACCTGTTTTTTCATCTCTACATATTTCTTATATGACCCTTTAATCATCAATTTGATAGATAGTCGAACACACATTTGAGAATGTTAATATATTCCCAATTCTTTAATGATTTCCAAATCCATCATTTATATATATAAAATTTTTGGATCTTTTTTATCCTCATTATAAAAAATCTAGCATTATCCTTTTGACTCAAAGTGTCGACTTCCTTTTTTGATTTCATTTGGTGGTAATGTATTGAGTCGACATAATTTTTAACTAGCTCTAACCATATAATTAGGTGAATATTCAACTCACAGTGTGTGAAAATGTACTTTAAACCTTGATGATTAGTATATATATCCCACCTTTTTCCATAGAGATAATACATCTATATATTTAATGAAAAAATAATCACAGATAACTCGAAATCGTTAGTTGGGTAATGTTTCTCATGAATATTCAAATTTTATGATGCATAATCTATCAACATATCATTATACATGAAAAAACATCCCAAACCATTCTTATATGGATTACTATATATTACAAAATCCTTTCCCAATAGGGTTGCATAATAATATGTGTTCTGACTAATCTTTAATTCAATTCCATGAAATTTTCCTCACATTCATGCGTTCATAGGAACATGGATATCTTCCGTGTTAACTTGGTGAGTGGATTGGATATCCCTGAGATATTCTCCACAAACCATAAATAATACCCATCAAAACCAAAAAATATTTTGATCTCAGTCACTGTGTTTAGTCAGGGCCAATTCTCAATAGTATATTTCTTTGATGAATCCACTATTATTCCCTCTATTGAGATTATTTGACAGAAAAATAAATTTTTTCATTTCCAAAATTCATACTTTGTAAAATGTTCATACATTTTATCATCCCATAGGTTCTTCACCAATATTCCCAAGATATCTTCATGATATTCCTTTCACTTTCTATAAATAAAATTATAATCAATAGATAAAACAAAACATTTATCAAGGCAGTATCTAAATAATCTATTAATTAAATCCCTAAAGATAGTGGGGGGATTAGTAAGACCAAATGACAACACATTATATTCATAGTTCCCATAACTCGTAAGGAATTCATTCTTGAGTGTATCCTCTTTCCTAACCATTAATTGATGATACAAAAAACAACGGTCAATCTAGTAAAAGTACTGATCTCCATGCATTAGAAAAATAATAATCAATATGGGGTAGATGATACCTTTTCTTGAGTATGGTCTTACTTTGTTATTGATAATAAATTTAGATCCACATAGATCCATGTTTCTTATTAACAAATAGCACCAGTGAACCCTATGGTGAGCCACATGACTGAATGGATCCCTTGTCAAGATTTTTCTAGAGTTTGTTCTTTAATTCTATAAAATATATTTGTGGAATTATTTATGTTGTCATTAAATATTCATAGTTTAGAGACCATATCCTTTTACATTTAACATTACATGATTTTAAGGATAATTATACATCAAAGTACAAGCTAAGGATTGTAATGTCTAGTGTTTTGGAAGACTAGGCACATAATAAAACATTACAAATTTTTTTTTATTTAAACTCCATAATGAGATCCTATATTCCATTTTTCTCATACATCTTCATAGTATAACCTAGTGATAACAAGAATAAAGGTATGAGAAAAAAATCCCAGTAAGGGAATAACCATAAGAACAAACTATTAGCACATGAGATAGAAGGAATGACATAATGATACAAAAAAACATTTAACATATAGATTAATAACAAATAAACATAGAATAATATAAACATGGAGTCATAGTAATGTGGAAGAAACATAAAACATGAATTTAGTACAAGTCATGGCTAACCGCCAAGACCGTTTCCTATAGTAGAACAATCGAAGGCTAACTACCAAGACTGTTTCACATAGGAGCACAAGCCAAGGCTAACAACCAAGACTGGTGCACATAATGTCTCATGAGACTCAACTTTACCCAATGAAATGGAGTACTATATGGGTGCACCCATCTTAAAATTCCATGAATATGTTTTCCTTATAATGAATCATATAGAATCAATCATATATAAACATAAGGGTGACCCATGGAAATGATTAGATACCATAATCATGACATAAAGTAAAAAAGGGCATATCATAAAAGTGTCCATGAAATAAAGGAACTAAAATATAAATGGACCTTAATAAAGGAAAATATGGATGTTTAATGGGATGTGATGTCAAGAACAAGTTAAATCATGTAAGAAAAGTATTTAAGAAATTTTGGCATTAAATTTTATTTGAGAGGTTTAAGGAAAATACTATAGAGACTTTAAAATAGAAAAGGGAAAAATAAATTTTAAAAAACCAGAAGTGAAACCAGAATGTTTTCATAAAAAAGAAAAATTTTATAAAGACAATCAGGGCTTGAAATAGAAGACAGATTTCACTTAAAACTGTGTAAGAATTTGGGATGTTTCTTTAAAATGGGTTTTCTTATTAGGATGTATTGAGGAGGGAATCAATTAAAAAAATGTATATACGAAAGAGATAATGATGGAAGGATCCTGATAAATGATTTTTTTACAAGTAAACAAAATTTATAAGATTCAAATATATAGATAAGATAAATTAATTTTTGTAGAAATAAAGATAAGGTAATCCGAAGGAATATAAGAGATTCGGCAAGAATTCCTTACAGATTATCGGCATGGAATCAACTGTACTTAAGAGGGCTTCATGAGAGAGAAAGGGGTTTCTCATCACATATACATCATTATTTAAGTATGGGGGAGGTTTTAAATCATACCCCATCATTAGGGATTACACATAAAATGGCATAGCATAGAAGACATTCTTGAATAAAAGTGAAATGGAGAGGATCCCTTACCTTATGTCCGATGGTGTTCTCCACTTGTTATTAATGACCTGAATAAAAAAAATTTAGGTTTATTAATTAAAAATATCAGAAACTCTTATATATTTAATTTATTTATTATACCCTTTTTAAGGTCATTATTGGCTCTTTTAATGGGTTAAGTGGTACAATTTCATTGTTCGGGTCTATTTTTTTTCTTGGTTTTTATGATCGGTTTACTTATGTTCATAAACGATGAAAAATTTAAAATAAAAATGTTTTTCCAAAATTGAAATTATATGTTTTTAGTGAACATACATAAGATTACATGGTTATAAATTTCATTTGGTTATTTGGAGTGAAGGAGAATCATTTTATGAAACATTAATGATAAACGCTTGAATTAATTTTATCGATTTTTCTCACAATTAACTTGTTTTGTATTATTATTTTACATCTTGAGTGAATAAAGATTAAAGAAAATTAAATAAGAAAAAATAAACATATAATAGTCTAGTTAAACCATAAAAATGGCTTCAGGACCATAATTGAATATAGTAATAGAAATTAATAACCTGTCATCCTTGAATATTCTTAATTAACACATCTCAAACTGTGTTTAGATTTATTTCAAATAAAAGGTGGGGAATAAAGAGATGATAATGAATTTTCCCATTAGAATAACAAAATTATAGTACATTTATGTTATTAGAGTTTTCATATCATTTGGATGAGTATAGGTTAGGAAATAAAAGCGAGCAAAGGAAATTAAAAATGAAAGAAAATAAAAGAAGAATTTTTCCACTTGAATCAACCTTCCACGAGAGCCTCTTATGGGGATAGGATTTGGTCTTTTGAAGAGTATAAGGGATTTAGGACATGGGGGAGGATCTTTAAGATAGATTTTTTCAGAATATTGGCAAGGCACAAGGCTTGAGAGGAGTGAAGAGAAGAGGTATGGAGTGGTGGTATTTATAATGGAGGAAATGTGGGTTCTCATAATATTTAATTCCTTTGTTTATTATTTTACCTCAACGCTGGAAATATTGATGATTCCATAAACAAAAATAGTAATAAGTGCATTTGAGTTTAAAATAATTTATCTTACATCATCAGACCATGATAAATTACCGAATAAATCCATTTTTTAATATTTATCATAAATTACCGTATTTTACTATTCGTCAAAAAATTCAAGTATTTTAGAAAAAACCCAAAAATTCACCGTAAACATTTTTTTTACGTGTAGAATCCAAAAATAAAATATATTTTTTTAAAAAAATTTCTAAATACTTTTAATTTAATTTTAGATAAAATCAAAATTTAGTCGAAAAAGAATAATAAAAAAAATTATTTTCATATTCCCAGATATTGGTATATCGTACTTCCACTTGAATCTTATTTATATAATATCATAGGTAAGGTTACTATTAATTAGGTTATGTAACTATTCATAAGTGTAACATTACTGTTCGTAAGGTTACGTTACTATTCATCAAAAAATAATTTGGTCGTATTAGACTCCAAATAACTTACTGATCACAACTGTCTATGTCAGATTTTTGAAATTCATATTACAAATGTGACAAACTAATTTTTAAAGGTCACATAGCACTTAATAGTTCATTATGTTATGATTTATTTTGATTATATGACATAATTATAAGAAGGAAATTTTCATGGAAAACTTTGGGTTGTTATATTATCCCCCCTTATGAAATTTCATCCTCGAAATTTTGTTTTAAATTCATTGCCATAAATAGGTGCGGGTAATTTTCCTTCATTGAATCCTCCAGTTACTATATTTACTCTTCGTATTTGTAGTTCCACCATTGTACTTTTACCGGGTGAGTATTATTGTTACGTAGAACTTTATCTCTATGATCCAAGATCTTCACTGGCTACTCCTCGTAAGAAGGATCATTCTCTTATTGTACCACCTCTAAAGAGAGTATGTGTGAATGATCTTATATGTATTTCTCTAAGAGGGATACATGGAATACATCATGTTATTTTTCCAAGGTAGGTGGAAATACTAGTCAATAGGCCACAACCCCGATACAATCATGAATCTCGAAGGGGCTGATGTACCTTTGACTTAGCTTCCCTTTCTTCCCAAATCTCAGGACCTTCTTCCATGGAGATATCCGTAGAAATACAATGTATCTAACTATGAACTCAAGGTATCATAAGTGATTATCTGCATAACTATTTTGTCGAATTTGGGACTCCATGATGTGGTATTGAATGGTTTTCTCCTTCTACAACAATTCTTCACCTATTTCATGTCCTAGAAGCTTACTCTCACAGAATTAATCCCAACACCCTGTTGATCTGCACTGTTTCCCATAAGAGGATTAGTATGGTTCCATTTGGATAACGGAGTGGAAACCATTATTGTAGGAGAATTTAATCAGTGGAAGATGTTGGTCCCATCCTCCTTTAAATTCCATAGAACATGATCTTAATATATCTTCTAGTGTCTGAATAGTATTCTCAGATTGGCCATCTGTTTGAGGATGATAGGACGCACTGAAGTTCAGTTCCGTGCTTAGGGAATTTTGGATACTTTTTTAGAACTTAGAGGTGAATCTCAGACATCCATCAGATACAATAGATAGTGGTACTCCATGTAGACTTACAACCTCTTTGAAATATATCCGTTCAAGTTGATCCAAAGAGAAGTCCTCTTAAATCCTGACAAAGTAAGCTGTCTTTGTAAGACGATCCAAAATGAACCATATAGTATTGTTTCCTCTAGATATCCTTTGAATTCTAGTGACAAAGTCCATGGTGATGTTCTATAACTTTAATGTTGGTATGGGTAGTGGTTTCATCATTCCCTTAGTATAGCATCCCATCATTTTATAACATAAACTTTCATTATATTACACAAAACTGAGGATATTTAAGGTTTAGTGTCTTGGAAACCAGGAACATAAAACATGAAAACATAAAACATTATTCTCAAACACTTGAAAGGCTTATCCTCATGTTAATCCTAGGTTCATTACTGCATCTCATAACCTGGGGGCATACATCAAAAGAAAGGGTGAGCAGAAGGCCCAGTAAGAGAAACAAGAGAAACATTTTACATGTGAACTTGAGATACTTCAATAAGGCCATGAAAAGAACTTTAAGGCATGAGAAAGAAATCATGAGGCATATAATAATAAAAATAACATTTTTCATAACTTTAAGATGTGGCTACAACATTTAATATTGACAATCATTTCATTTCACCAAGGTCCATCCCCAAGGTGTCGTTAAAAATTACCAAGGTTATTCACCAATGTATAAGTCTAAAAAGTCATCTCTAGAGATTAAGTCTTTACCCAATGCATTGGAGCGCTATCTGGGTGCACCCTTGACATGTCTTTATTATCATGTGAGCCACATATATCATCATCAATCATTTCATAAACAACCCATATATCATAAAAGAAATGGGTTTCATTTCATAATCATAACGTTTTCAAAACTGCTTTAAAGACATGATCTTTATGTCACATTAAACCCATGGAAAGGGAAAGCGGGTCTCATGTATGTAAATACCAGAATTTAAAATAGAACATTTTGATATATATGTGAATAAAACTGTATAAATAAGAGCTTTTAGTATTCACTTAATAACATAAAAATAATTTTTTGATAAAGAGGGAGGCATTTTGAGACGAAAACTATGCAGCATAACGGCTATGATACATGGTTTTAGAAAACATTGAAAGGAGAGGGGACATGGGTCACCCACTCATAAATGATAAATAAAACCATAGGGGAACGGAATATAATGTATTTAAGAACATGGTAATGAAATTTGAAAATATACCATATGAAATGAAGAACATGAAAGGAAGATAAAAATAAGATTTCTCTTATGAAAATTTGGCAGCCTAACGACGTTACATAAACTTCAACCAAAAATGAATTGATGAGATCAAATACAGTCTCTCATCATATGAAAATAAAAGATCAGTATGATAGATATAGAGATCATAACCCATGATAATAAAAAAGAACTTGCAAGACTTGACATGGAATTGGAACTTTGAAAGGGGAGAAAGGTGCAAGGACCACTTAAAAATTCAGCAGCCTAATGAAGCCACTTAAATTTCAAAATACTGATTTGAAGAGATCAAATGGGGTCTCTCATTATATGGATATAAAATATCAGTATGATAGATATATAGATCATACCCCAGCATAACAAAAAGGAACTTGAAATAATTGACATGAAAGTAGAACTTCAAAATGAGAAGGGTGAAGAACCACTTAAAAATTCGGCAGCCTAACGGCGCCACTTAAAACTTCAAAATACTGAATTGAAGAGATAAAATGGGGTCTCTAATAATATGATCATAAGATATCAGTATGATAAATTTAGAGATCATACCCCAACGTAATAAAGAGGAACTTGAAATACTTTACATGAAAGTAGATCTTGAAAAATGAGAAGGGAGAAAGAATCCGTTATAAAAATTTCGGCAGCCTAACAGCGCCACTTAAAACTTTAGAAAAAGAAATAATGAGAGTAAGAGGGGATATATCATTATATGAACATGAAAAGTGAAGTAAGAGGAATATAAAATAACATCCTTCAACATAAGAACATGGATCATAAAAGGAAAGACATAAAAGAGATTACTTGAAAAGAAAGAGAGGTCAGATCCCTTACCTTAAAACGTAACTCTTAAAACTCAAAGTTTTGGACCTTGAGGGATTGGGGGAACCTTGGGAGGACTACTTGGGAGGTAAGGATACCAGAACTTCATTGAGGATGGTTTTGGAGTCGAATGGATGAGAGGAGGTCTTGGTATTTATAGGGAAAGTGAGGGGACAAGGCATTAATGGCCAAGGGACACCTCACATGTGCTTTTCTCAAAACCATGTGCTCTCCCATGATATTTCCCATTAAGTTAGGCCACATGGTGCCCCCAATACAAATATTCATCACCTTAGGTCTTCCAACCCTTAAAATATCTCATGACATCACCATGACACAGTTATGATGTCATTAAACATATCGAAACCCTAAAACTGTATTTTTACTATTCACTGAAAATTCAACTTTCTCAGAAAGATCCCAAAATTTCACCTTAACCAAATATCAATTCTATGATTTCAAAAACTAACTCCATTTTATAAAAATAATTTTCTAAATATTTTTAATATATTTCTTAAATAAATACACTATTCACCAAAAATTCATTTTTTTAGAAAAAACCCCAAAGATTTCCATTATATAATATCGGTGCTCTGAGTTCAAAAATGAAATCCATTTTATAAAAATAATTTTTTAAATATTTTTAATTTAATTTTTAATTAAAAAACACTATTCACTCGAAAAAACTAATACTTGAATAATAATTTATGAAACTGTTATTTAACCATTTTATTGAATCACATTACTTAATCAAGGTGCCTAGATTATATTAATACTTTCTTTAGGTGAGATTACTAATCCATTTGGACACATTACTAATCCTAATCATAAAATCACTATTCATAATTTACTATTCATAAAAAATCAAGTTGATCTTATTAGACTCTAAATTTCGTACTGAACATAATTGTAGAATACCATTTTTTAAAAATCATTACACATTTGTAATTATTAAAGGTTTAACTAAGCATTTTTAAAATATCCTTTTTATAAAATTCATCAAAAATATGCATACTATATTTATATGGACATTTGAAAATTCATAAACATCATCATAAGAAGAAATCCCAATTTTTATTTAAAACAAAGGATTACACAAGGCAGTTACGATCTCTTAACATAGCCCCGAATCACACTAGCATATGACCTAAGTGTAAGGTGTGCTAAGGTGAGAGAATCCGAGGGAGGCTCGGCCAACATCGCACGAGTAGTAATTTCTATCAGTTTGAACTTCTCGCAAAGGTGATTCCGTTCTAGCTTCACATGATGAAGTTTGGCTTGGGTTTGGTCCAGAGCAAAGCCCAGTGGTGCTACCTCCTTCCCAAGTTCTGTTAGATGGGCTTCGATCGGTCCAAGACTACTGGGTGAGGCCATCGAATCTTCTTTCTATAATAATTAACCAAGATTACTTGTATTTAGAAACAATAATCAAAACATTTAGTTTCCAGCGGTCATATTGACCAATGGTCATATAACAGTCAAAACCCAACGGTCTCATTTTAATTATACTCATGTTATCAAATGAAACATTTTTGTTGAGTATAACACATAAAATTAGGAAACACTATTTATTCAAAATTTCGGGTCGTTACAATCTTCCACCCTTAAGAAATTGCGTCCTTGCAATTTTTAAAATTGGGTTTTGAAATTTCATTGAAAGTCCCACATCAGAAAAAGAGTCAGTAACACAATTACTTTAAAAGAAAGAAAAGGAAGTACAAAGGCCACCCGAGTTTACTCATACTAGGATTCCATGTAGGAAACATGGACATGGCGAAGAAAACAAAGGGTCATGTTCTAAAAAAGAGTGATAGAAAACATGATTAGGAGAAAGTTAACCATAAGAAAATCCCAAACTTATGATGTGTGCAAACTATCTTTGATTACCTAGTAGGAAACGTAAACCAACAACGTTTTTGTTTTACGTTCCTTTTCATAATTTTGAGGAATTCATTTACAACATAGAAAAAAACATAAGGAAATATATCTACCTTCATGTAGAGTTTCACCCTTTAATAAGTTTCTACCAAACTAGTCTTTTCTCCAAACTATGAGCATTCAAAACTACTTGGTCTCATCAAAACACAAGAATCATCTTCTAGAGAATCACATAACCACAATGATTAACTATTTATTTCTTCCATATTTAAACATTATCCCAAAAACAGAAAGGGTAAGGTAAAACAACTCTTCAAAAAAGAAAGAATCCCATAAGAATGGAAACTACTTTTAAATCTTCAAAGTTCCATGGTACTACCCAAAGTTCATCATAGACCATTCCATAAATAACGGTCCTTAAAATTTCTCAAAATAAACTAAACTAAGATTGAAACCCAAATACAAGAAGGATTTGATAACATAGTCTTCCAAAATAAACTTCATTGTTCATCTCCAAACAACATCAACCACTCCTAACATCTTATAACAAAAGTAGCTAACCTAAACATATTTTACCCAAGATAGGTTAATCATTCCCATAAGTAACCTAAATTACTATAAGTCCACCTTAAATTCATTGATTCTTAAAAATATAAGTCAACCTTACTCCTCAATGAAAATACCGTAGTAATCTATTTACCTCGATCATATAGGGTCCCCAAAATAGTGAACGTCTTCCAAAATAATAATCATCCTTTAATCCCCTAATCATCTCTGTCATATTAATACGGAAATCATCTCATTTCCCATCACATTGGTTGTTGGGACATGTTCTTCCATTTCCCTCCATTAACTAAGAAAAGAAACTATAATTAGGGGCTTAAATACATAACTAATAATCATGAAAAGGAAACTTTAAGCATAAAAGGATAAACAAGTAGAATAAAATTATATCCTAAGTTGTGATCTCCTAGGTTCCAAACTAGGTTATCCATGATCATATATTCTTATTTGAATCTTTATTTAGTTTTATCCTTGTTCCTTTAATAATGGTTCATAGTAAGCTTATGAATTTACCAAAGCGTATCCCCTGTGAGTGTCGTAACCAAGAGTGCAGCAAGGCCCGTTGTCGTGTACCAGTTCCCGTTCGAGTCTAGCTCAAAGCGGTGTTTTCAGGTTTTACCCCTATGTACATCTGTGCCAGATCCACCTCTACCTGCTCGTATCCAGACAGGGATGTATTTGCTTGGCAACCCATTACTCAATAATAACCAAAATACCAGGAAGATTTCCTATATATAAACTTTTCTATAGGCTTATTCCTAAAGTTTTCATATCCTAATTTCCACAGATAACTAAACCATCCTTTGATACCAACTATAGAATATCGTCTTTTTATAACATAAACTTTCACTACATTACACAAAACTGAGGATCTTTAAGGTTTAGTGTCTTGGAAACCAGGAACATAAAACATGAAAACATAAAACATTCTTCTTAAAAACTTGAAAGGCTTCTCCTCATGTTCATCCTAGGTTCATTACTGCATCTCATAACCTGGGGGCATACATCAAAAGAAAGGGTGAGTATAAGGCCCAGTAAGGGAAACAAGAGAAACTTTTTACATGTGAACTTGAGATACTTCAATAAGGCCATGAAAAGAACTTTAAGGCATGAGAAAGAAATAATGAGGCATATCATAATAAAAATAAAATTTTTTATAACTTGAAGATGTGGATACAACATTTAATATTGACAATAATTTCATTTCACCAAGGTCTATACCCAAGGTGTCGTTAAAAATTACCAAGGTTATTCACCAAGGTATCAGTCAAAAAAGTCATCTCTAGAGATTAAGTCTTTACCCAATGCATTAGAGCGCTATCTGGACACACCATTGAAATGTATTTATTATCATGTGAGCCACATATATCATCATCAATCATTTCATAAACAACCCATATAGCATAAAATAAATGGGTTTCATTTCATAATCATAACGTTTTCAAAACTGCTTTAAAGACATGATCTTTATGTCACATTAAACCCATGGAAAGGGAAAGAGGGTCTCATGTATGTAAATCCCAGAATTTAAAATAGAAAATTTTGATATATATGTTAATAACCTTGTATAAATAAGATCTTTGAGTATTCACTTAATAACATAAAAATAATTTTGAGATAAAGAGGGAGGCATTTTGAGACGAAAACTATGCAGCATAACGACTATGATACATGGTTTTAGAAAACATTGAAAGGAGAGGGGACATGGGTCACCCACTCATAAATGATACATAAAATAGTAGGGGAACAAAATATAATTTATTTAAGAACATGGTAATGAAATTTGAAAATATACCATTTTAAATGAAGAACATGAAAGGAAGACAAAAATAAGATTTCTCTTATGAAAATTCGGCAGCCTAACGGCGTTACATAAAATTCAACAAAAAATTAATTGATGAGATCAAATAGGGTCTCTCATCATATGAACATAAAATATAAGTATGATAGATATAGAGATCGTACCCCAACATAATAAAAAGTAACTTGCAAGAGTTGACATGGAATTAGAACTTTGAAAGGGGATAAAGGTGCAAGGACCACTTTAAAATTCAGCAGCCTAATGATGCCACTTAAATATCAAAATACTGATTTGAAGAGATAAAATGGGGTCTCTCATCATATGGAAATAAAATATCAGTATGATAGATATAGAGATCATTCCCCAGAATAACAAAAAGAAACTTGAAATAATTGACATGAAAGTAGAACTTCAAAACGAGAAGGGTGAAGAACCACTTAAAAATTCAGCAGCCTAACAGCGCCACTTTTCAAAATACTGAATTGAAGAGATAAAATGGGGTCTCTCATCATATGATCATAAAATATCAGTATGATACATTTAGAGATCATAACCCAACATAATAAAAAGGAACTTGAAATACTTTACATGAAAATAGATCTTGAAAAATGAGAAGGGAGAAAGAATCCGTTATAAAAATTTCAGCAGCCTAACGACGCCACTTAAAACTTCATAAAACGAAATAATGAGAGTAAGAGGGGATCTATAATTATATGAAAATGAAAAGGGTATTAAGAGGAATATAAAATAACATCCTTCAACATAAGAACATGGAGCATAAAAGGAAAGACATAAAAGAGATTACTTGAAAAGAAAGAGAGAGGTCGGATCCCTTACCTTAAAACGTAACTCTTAAAACTCAAAGGTTTGGACCTTGAGGGCTTAGGGGCACCTTGGGAGGACTCCTTGGGAGGTAAGGAGACCATAACTTCGTTGAGGATGGTTTTGGAGTCGAATGGATGAGAGGAGGGCTTGGTATTTATTGGGAAAGTGAGGGGACAAGGCATTAATGGCCAAGGGACACCTCACATGTGCTTTTCTCAAAACCATGTGCTCTCCCATGATATTTCCCATTAAGTTTGGCCACATGGGGCCCCCAATACAAATATCCATCACCTTAGGTCGTCCAACCCTTAAAATATCTCATGAAATCACCATGACACAGTTATGATGTCATTAAACATACCGAAACCCTAAAACTAGATTTTTACTATTCACTGAAAATTCAACTTTCTCAGAAAGATCCCAAAATTTCACCTTAACCAAATATCAATGCTATGATTTCAAAAATTAACTCCATTTTATAAAAATAATTTTCTAAATATTTTTAATTTATTTTTTAAATAAATACACTATTCACCGATAATTCATTTTTTTAGAAAAAACCCCAAAAATTTCCATAACATAATATCGGTGCTCTGAGTTCAAAAATGAAATCCATTTTATAAAAATAATTTTTTAATATTTTTAATTTAATTTTTAATTAAAAAACACTATTCACTCGAAAAAACTAATACTTGAATAATAATTCATGAAACCGTTATTTAACCATTTTATTGAATCACATTACTTAGTCAAGGTGCCTAGATTATATTAATACTTTCTTTAGGTGAGATTACTAATCCATTTGGACACATTACTAATCCTAATCATAAAATCACTATTCATAATTTACTATTCATCAAAAATCTAGTTGATCTTATTAAACTCTAAATTTCGTACTGAACATAATTGTAGAAGACCATTTTTATAGAAATCATTACACATTTGTAATTATTAAAGGTTTAACTAAACATTTTTAAAATATCCTTTTTCTAAAATTCATAAAAAATATGCATACTATATTTATCCGGACATTTGAAAATTCATAAACATCATCATAAGAAGAAATCCCAATTTTTATTTAAAACAAAGGATTACACAAGGCAGTTACGGTGTCTTAACATAGTCCCGAATCACACTAGAATAAGACCTAAGTGTAAGGTGCGCTAAGGTGAGAGAATCCGAGGGAGGCTCGGCCAACATCGCACGAGTAGTAATTTCTATCAGTTTGAACTTCTCACAAAGGCGATTCTGTTCTAGTTTCACACGATGAAGTTCGGCTTGGGTTTGGTCCAAAGCAAAGCCCAATGGTGATACCTCCTTCCCAAGTTCTGTTAGATGGGCTTCGATCGGTCCAAGACTACTGGGTGAGGCCATCGAATCTTCTTTCTATAATAATTAACCAAGATTACTTGTATTTAGAGACAATAATCAAAACGTTTAGTTTCCAGTGGTCATATTGACCAATGGTCATATAACAGTCAAAACCCAATGGTCTCATTTTAATTATACTCATGTTATCAAATGATACATTTTTGTTGAGTATAACACATAAAATTAGGAAAAAATATTTATTCAAAATTTCGGGTCATTACACTTAGACTTCTATCTTTCAGACTTCACTTGTTGACATACCAGACACTTTGATGTATATTAAGTAATCTCCCTTTTTGTACTATCCCACCAAATGTTTTCTCAGAGATCTCGATACATCTTTGTGCTCCCTGGGTGAAAAGAGAATGTCGAGACATGTGTACCATTAAAAATCTACTTCTTTATATCTGAATCATATGGTATACATAATTGTGACCCAATATTACAACTACATTCTTGTAAATCAAGAACTCAAAGGATTTCCCATTTTTAATGGGTCCACCCTTTTCTAAAGTTCCACATATTTTCTTTGAGTATCCTTAATTTTCTCTATGAGGGATGGTAGAAAAATAATTTAAGAAAGGATTGATGATATTACTCCCTTAATGATTCTAATTTCCATCCTCTATAAATCTAAGAAGATCACATCCTTTTCAATTCTCTTCATTGATAGACACGTAGGATCCTTTCTACTTAGACCATCCTCTATCTTATTTTCCTTACCAGGATGGTAGTGGGTTAAGCAGTCATAATCCTTGATGAGATCTATCCATCTTCATTGGCTCATATTAATCTCTTTATGTGTGAATATATATTTGAGAATCTTGTGATCAATATATATCTCACACTTCTCCCCATAGAGATAATGCCACCAGATTTTCTACATAAAGATCATAGTCGCCAACTCCAGATCATGCATGGGATAATTTTGATAATGTATTTTTAGCTACCTAAAGGCGTAGGCTATCAATTTATCATTTTTCGTCAGCATACATCCTAATCCTCTATTTAAAGCATCACTATACACCACAAAGACTTCTCCACTTGTTGAGAGTGTGAGTACTGGCATAGTGATAAGCCTATTTTTCAACTCCTTAAACCAATATTCACATTCCTGAGTCTATAAATACTTTAATCCTTTCCTTGGTAGCTTGGTTATTGGGTTTGAAATTCAAGAAATGTTCTTCAAAAATCATTGGAAATACCTGGCTTGACCCAGAAAGCTACGGATCTCTATTAAAGATATTAGAATAGGACACTCTTTAATTGCCTATGTCTTGGAAGGGTCCACATATATCCCTTTTATGGGGATAACATACTCCAAAAATGATACTTCATCCATCCATAACTCACATCTACTATAATTTTCATATAACTTCTCCCTTAAAAGAACTATTAACACAGTATTCAAATGCTCGTCATGTTCCTCCTTGCTGTTGGAGTATATCAGAATGTCATCAATAAAGGCTACCAAAAATTTGTCAAGGTAATTTGTAAAGACCCTATTCATTAAATCCACGAAAATTTCTGAAGCATTATTGAATCTTAAGGGCATCACTTTGAACTCATATTGTTCATGCCCTATTCGAATGGAAGTCTTGGGAATATCTTCCTTCCTCACCTTTAACTAGTGATATCCCGATCGAAGGTCCACCTTAGAGAAATAACTGGCCCCACAAAGCTGATCAAATAATCCATATATCAAAGAAATTGGGTACTTTTTCTTTATCATGATTTTATTGAGTTCACAATAATCAATGCATGGGAAAATTGATCCAGTATTCTTCTTGATGAAGAGGACTGGAACACCCCATGGTGAAGTACTCGGCCATATAAAACCCTTGTCCGGATTCCACTGTAACTGCGTCTTCAGCTCTTTTATCTCTAGAGTGGCCATTCTATATGGTGTGTTTGATATGGGAAAATATCTATGAATAAGTTTAATTGATAACTCAACCTCTTGACCAGGAGGAAGTCCTAGAAATTCATCAGGGAATACATCAATGTGGTCCCTCACGATGGGCATGTCTTCGAGAAGGATCTTATCTTTTGTCTCAATAATTTGAGATTGGTATTCTTGCTCATAAGGAATTAATATCCACACTTGATATACTAATTCTAAAGGAGATCCATCTTCCTCCTTACACTTGTAATGAATTGGAGGATTCTTCAGGATATGAATAGTGATTTACCTTTACTAACAATTGATGTTGGATTTGTATAAGGAATGCCAGTCCATTCCCAATATAGCATCAAACACCACTAAATGACATATGAAAATATTTTCTGGGAGGTTCAGTCTTCAAACGTTAATGAGGGATGAGTTATAAACCACGATCACAATAATTTCCACATTCTTTGTTCTCACAAATAAATTATCCTCCAAATTTTGAGGTTGTTCTTTAATAATTCAACTAAACTTACAAGATAAGAAAGAATGTGTAGAACTAGAATCAAATAGTAAATTCTAAATTCTTAAATGAATAACTAGAATACCTATTTGCACATCATTTTCTAGATCCACCTTAGAATTAGTGATAGAATAAGCCCTTCCTTGTTGCCTTAGAGGTTGTTGTTTATTTTCTCCGAAAACTGTTGTCTTAGGGTAATTTTTTGGAAAATAACCATGCTTCTTGTAGTAGTAACACTATACAACATATTGAGTGTTGATATGAACCTTCCTTTATTCTTCCTCATTAGTGGGATTCTTCATATCCCTTTCGCAGTTCATGTCCAGATGTCCCATTCTTCCACATTTGAAGCAATTCTTGGTTCTCTTTAGACAATTCACAAGATGCTTCTTCCCACAACTTTTACAAGTGGGATATTCGGGCTTCTATCTATCATGGGATTTGTTTGTTGAACCACCAATATTGTTTTACACATTCTGATTCTTGTCATTGGGCCCATGATACCACTAAGAGTCTCCAATATTTATCCAACCTTGAGGTAACAACGAACAATCTCTTCATAACTATCGAAGTATTGAATCACCAACACCTTCTGTAGACTTGTCTTTAGCCTGCTAAATAAGATGTCCACCTTTCTTTTGATGTTGAAGAAAAATATAGAGGTGTACCTTGCAAGGCTTGTAAAGTTTACTTCATAAAACCCGATGGAAACATCTTCCTTCTACTTGAGACCAAGGAACTCTCGTTCCATATTGAGATGGAGGGTTCAAGGAATATATTTTTTTTAAAAAATCCCCTTGAATTCCTCCCAATCCATTGAATAAATTTCCACTTGGGACCTTTTATTATTGATCAGTGTCCGCCATTGATTAGATTCCCCATCAAAACAATAAACTACTAGTACAAAATTATCTTCTTCTGAGGACTGGTTGATAGAGAATATCTTTTCAATGGAGTTAATCCACTGTTCTGTGAGGAGGGGATCAAATGATTCGATAAACATGGGAGGCCTTTACAGCATGAAGGATTCCATGAAAACTTTATCTTTCCTTGGAGGATGAGGTCTTGTAACATGATTCATGTTATTATTCATAACTTTAGCCAGCTGGGTAAGTTCTATTATGAAGTTTTGAGCACCCGTTCCCATCATATCAGGAACATCATTAGGGTAATATTCACATTTCTTATCACACTGGTTGTTGGAACAAGTTCTTTTATTTCCTCCAATTAACTAAGAAAAAGAACGTACAATTAGAGTGATTGAATACTTATTTATTGAACATAAAAAGAAAACCTTTCAACATAAAAGGATAAACTTGTAAAGAAGAAGTATATCCTAACTTGTGTTTCATTATGTTTAAATCTAGGTTATCCTAGATCTATTTCATAACTCATATTTTATGGGGTTTTTATTCCCTTAATAATGGTTTATACTATGCTCATTAATTTAGGAAAGAATATTCCCCGAGAGTGTCAAACTAGAAGTGCAGCAAGACCCGTTGTCGTGTACCAAGATACCTCGGGTCAGGTCCAAAACCCCTTGTTGGAGTTTTCACTCCTAGGTACATTTGTTATAGAGCCACCTCTACTTATTTGTATCTAGAAAGGGATTTATTTTCTTTATAAACCACTACTTCTATACTTAAAAATATTTAGGGATGTTTTCCTATACTTAGTCTCATCCTTAAGGTTATCACTAAGGTGCTCTATTTTTAATCACAAAAAATAACTAGACCAGCCTATAATAGAAACTATAAAAACCCTAGAATTTTATATATAACATTACTTGATTTTAAGGATAATTATACATCAGATTACATGCCAAGGATCGTAAAGTCTAGTGTCCTAGAAGACAAGGTACTCAATCAAACATTATAAAAAAACTTTTAATTTAAACACCATATCGAGCACCTATCTTCCATTTATCTCATGAATCTGCATATGATAACCTAAGGATAACAGGAAAAAAGGGATCAGCTAAATTCCCAGTAAGGGAATAACCATAAGAAAAAATAATTAGCACATGGGATAGTAGGCATGGTATGATGATATAAAAAACATGTAACATATAGAATAATAACATATAAACATGGAATCATATAAACATGGAGTCCTAGTAATGTGAAAGAAACATAAAACATTAATTTAATATGAGTTAAAGCTACCCCCCAAGACCATTTCCCAGAGTAGCACAAGCCAAGGATAACTGCTATGACCATTTCACATAGTAGCACAAGCAAAGGCTAACTACCAAGACCTTCGCACATAATGTATCATGAGACTCAACTTTACCCAATGTATTGGAGTGCTATCATGGTGAATCCATCTTAACATTCCATTAAAATGTTTTACAAATAATTAATCATTCATAATCAATAATATATAAACATAAGGGTTACCCATGGAAAGGATTATGTATCATCATCATGACATAAATTATAAAAAATGGGCATATCATAAAGTTTCCTTGAATAAAAATAAATAAAATATATATAGAACTTCATAAAAAAATAGGTATGTATCATGGGAAGTGATGTCATGTATAAGTGACAACATGTAAGAAAATTATTTAAGAAATTTTATCATTAAAACATTTTTGCAAGGTTTAAGGAAAATACTATAGAGCCATTAAAATAGAAAAGAGAACAATACATTATAAAAAACAATAAGTGAACCTAGAAGGTTTTCATAAAAAATTACTAATCTTATAAACACAATGGTGTATTAAAATAGAAGATAGAGTGCACTTGATGTCGAGTAAGAATTCAGAAAGTTCCCTTAAAATAGTTTTGCTTATCAGGAAGTATTGAGGAGGGAATCACTGAAAAACATGTATATCCCAAAGAGAGAATGGTGGAAGGGTCCTGATAAATGAATTTTTTACATGAAAACAGAATTTATAAGATGAAAATAAATTGATAATATAAATTCATTTTTGTAGAAATAAAGATAAGGAAACCTGAAGGAATAAAGAAGATTCGGGTAGAATTCCTTATAGATTATTGGCATGGTATCAAGTGTACATAAAGGGGCTTCATGAGAGACAAAGGGATTTCTTATCACTTATAAATAATTATGGAAGTATGTGGGTGTTTCTAAATCATACCCCATCATTAGGGATTACACATAACATGGCATAACATATAGGACATTCTTGAATAAAAGTAAAATGGAGAGGATCTCTTACCATAAGTTTGGTGGTGTTCTCCACTTGTTATTAATGACCTGAATTAGAAAATTAGGTTTACTAATTAATATGTCCAGAAACCATTTTATATTTTATTTATTTATTATACCCTTTTTATGTTCATTCATGGCCTTTTTAATCGGATAAGTCGTTCAATTTCATTGTTTGGGTCAGTTCATTTTCTTGGTTTCCACGATGGGTTCACTTATGTTCATTAACGGAGAACCATGTACAATGAGAATGTTTGTCCAAAATTGGAGTTATAAGTTGTTAGTTAAAATCCATAAGATTACATGGTTTTAAAATTTATATGGTTTTATGGAGTAAAGGTGAATAATTTTATAAAACATTAATTATAAACACTTGAATTAATTTTAGAAATTTGTCTTACAATTAAAATGTTTTTTATTATTATTTTACTTCCTGAATTCATAAGTATTAAAGAAAATAAAATAAAATAAAATTCAAATATAATAGTCTGGTTCAACCATAAAAATGGTTTCATGACTAGAATTAAAGACAATAATAGAAATTGATAATATGTAATCCTTGAATGTGCTAAATTAACACATCTCAAACAGTGTTTTCTTTTCTTTCAAATAAAATGTGGGAAAATGAGAGATAAAAATGAATTATCCCATAAGAATAATAGAATTACATTACATGTATGTTAGTTTAGTTTTCATACCATTTATATTATTATATGTTAGGAAAGAAAAGAGAACAACAGAACTTAAAAATAAAATAAAAGAAAAGAGGAATTTTACCTCTTGAATTAACCTTCCTTGATAACCTTTTAAGGGGAGAGGATTTGGTCTTTTGAAGAGAATAAGGGTTTTTGTACGTGGGGGAGGAGCTTGAAGAGATATTTGGGAAGAATATTGGCAAGGAAAAAGTCTTGAGAAGAGTGAATATAAGATGTTTGGAGGGGTGGTATTTATAGTGGAGGAGAGGAGAAATTTGACAATATTTAATTCCTCTGTTTATTATTTTACCTCAAGACCAGAAATAATGTTGATTCCATGACAAAAAATAGTAATAAGTTCATGTGAGTTCTAACTAATTGGGCTTTCATCATTATATCATCATCAATGACTCAATAAATCCATTATTTTGCATTTATCATTAATTATCATATTTTACTACTCATAAAAAATTATTGTATTTTAGAAAAATCCCAAAAATTCACCCTATCCATTTTTTGACATGTAGAATAAAAAATGAATAACATTTTTTGAAAATAATTTTCTATATATGATTAATTTTTTTTAATTAAAATTAATATTTCCTCGAAAAACAACAATTTTAATACATTCATTTTCTTATTCCTAAATGTAGGTATATCATACATCCACTTAAATATTATTTATATACTATCATAGGTGTAGTTACTATTCATTAGGGAATGCCACTATTAATAAGGGTAGCATTAATATTCATAAGGTTATGTTAATATTCATCAAAAATTAAGTTGGTTATATTAGACTCCAAATAACTTACTGATTGCAACCATATATGTCAGATTTTCGAAATTCAAATCACAGAAGTGACAAACTTATGTTCAAAGGTCACATAGAACTTAGTAGTTCATTATGGTGTTATTTAATGTGATTATATGACATAATTATATGAAATAAATTTCCATTGAAAACTTTGGGGGTTTTGCACATATATCCTTGTAGGAGTTCTATTGATAAATAACCTTAATTATTTCAGCATAAGACTAGGTAACTATTGTGAAAAAACAAACAAATCCCATAGAATAGGCCTATCATAAATATTTAGTTTTTCACAAAAATATGTCATAAAAACATTTTGAGTAGGAATAAAGACTCATATAGTGGACGTGATCACCATTGGATGTTCATATTTAATGTCACACTAATAAATGATCAAATATTGGTTTGGAATGTCAAATGTGACTTCTCTCCCATATAAATTTTAGTGGGATTTATGTAGGTAAACCCAAATCATGCCCAATATAATATCAAATTCAAATACAGGGAGAATAATACAATTTTTTTTTGGAATTACAATCCTTGAATCCTTAATGGGAGAATAATTATTTACTTTATATGTGATCACAATGAAATTAGTGGGTTTCACTATTAATTCGACTTCTAATAATTAGGGTGGAATTTTAATTCCCTTCAAAAATTATTCTGTTAGAAAAGAATGGTTACATTAAGAGTAAAATAAGACAATTTATGTTCTAGATTAAATGGTAAGTTTACCATTCACCATGTCTCTATCATACCCCTAATTATAAATAATGATTTTATGAGAATCCCCTTTGTATCTTAGATTAAGAGATTGATAACATTAAGCATCATCACTAAACATTCAATTCGAGAATTTGTTATCAAAACTCCCATTATCCAAGAATTTGAAACACTTGTGTGTGGGTTGTATGTTCTATTGACATTCCTCTCTTTTTTACATCATTATCTAATTTCTTCCCACAACATTAGAATTCAATTTCATAATGAACTTCCATTCCAAAATTAAAAAATTTACCAGTCCCCTTAATAAAATTCCTATAAGTTTTCCTTCTAAAGATTTTACTCAAGGGAAGGCACATATTCTTCTCTCGATGGTTTTAGAATTAAATTTTTGATTTAATATTTAATTTCTTAGCCAAACCATCATATTTTTTGTTAATTATAATCTCAATTTCCATCTTGATAACACATAAAATGATTTTTTATACCTACTAAAATACCTTAAGGATAAATCCATTCATAGAATTGGTTTTATGGCACTCAAGAATTGATAAAACTTGATTTTTGGTTGGATGATAATACCATAAGTGTACCTCACATGTCATGTAAAATTTCCCTTAATGGTACCAATAGATTCATTATCCATCAAATTTTTTCTCAAGGAATTCCTCTATTATTTTCATATGAAGAATTTGAGGGATGTACTTATTGAAAATTATGCTCTTAAAATCAACCAACTAGATGGTGTTAATTTCATTCTATGGCCTCATATTCTTGATAATAGCCCATCATTGATCTGATTCAACTTTAAAATGATATATAACCAATAAGACCTTTTCATGATAAAAAAAATATAGAAAAAATAGATTTTCAATGGAATTAAACCATTTCTTGGAAAATTGTGGATCGATGGAACCACTAAAACATGGTGGTCATTGCCTTGTGAATGACTAAAAAAACATTTCTCCCCTATTTATCATTTGAAATATCAACATAATTCATATATTGAGAATATGTTTTGAGCACATAAATGATATTTTGTATTCTATATCCCATAACATTTTCTTTCGCTAGAGTAAAATCATTACATTATCTATCACATTTATCATTAATAGAGTTCCTTTTGGTTCCCACAATTGACTAAAACCTAAAAATATAGTGTACGATACAATATTCATAGTGGAAAACCGTATAATAATGAAAAATAACTTGTAGTATGTCTAAATTATGACACCTGATTTTAAATATTTGATACATTGGGGTTATCTCAGTTCATTAATGGCAATTAATAAAATCACTCTTAATGGTTCGTAAAGAGTTTGTGAATTTCCCAAATATATCCCTTGGGAGATTCAAACTATGTGTACAACAAGGCTTGTTTTCATGCACTAGGTGAAAATCAAGTAAATTACCAATGTACCCTTTTTGAAGTTTTAACCCTTGTTATAACTATTCTAGAGCCACGTCCTCTTGTATAATCTTGATAATGATGAAAATTCTTAGAAACCACTCACTATATCCTTCCCCAAAATTCTAGGATATTTTTTATACTTATACTTATCCTTATGGCTCTCAAAAAAGTGTTCTCATCCTAGTTACAAATGGGTAGATAATCTATTCCTTTGATACAAAATATATACACCCAAAAATCTTATATATATATATTACTTCTTAAATATTAATATTCTTTTTATCTTATAAATATAAAGATGAGGACCGTAATGGTGTAGTGAATTTAGAAACTTGTATACATAAATAAATGGTTTATAAGAGAACTAAATAATCTATATCAATGTTATTTATAACCAGATACATTCTTATAAATATAATATATAAAACATTTCATTATAACCAAGGGAAATATAAAATAAGAAAGACTGAGCTCATATGCTCAGTAAGGGTAAATAATAGAAATTTCCATGATCATATAATCATTACATAAGAATAAGGGTATAATAACAAGAGATTAAATTTTGAACACCATATGAAATATATCAAAGATCATAATATTCATTCAGGGAATAATGTTTTGAATTTAATAAAACATGAATCATAATGGAATGAAACAAAATATTGCATGAGAGTGTAAAATTATCATAAAACATAGACACATGGAAGACACATAATCATAGAAAATATTTTCCTTTAAAGTGATGGATAATTTCAAAAACTATAATAGTGTAATGGTTTTACTTCCTAAACCATCATAGTAGTCAATCCCCACTCCCTATACAATCACATTTGAAAACATCCCCTACAAAATAGGGTTCACAACACATTCCAATCCTATTTATCTCATGATATATCAATCTTTTCCCAATTAATTCAAGGGAGACTACGTCCCATGAGTCATATAATGAAAATTATATATATGTGTTTCATAATGACATATAATATTCATCATATCACGAAACATAGATATAAAACAGATTTTAATAATATTTAATCATAAAAAAACCCATTGAAATGAAATGGGGTTAAAAAACATAACATTATTTCATTATAGCCTAGCCAATAAAAAATTAATGGGTTTCATAAGAATTTTATCATCGTAAAAATAAACATATAGATAATGAATTTGGATGGGGTAATTTAATCAAATCTCTAGTAAATATTATGTAACATCAAAGTATGTCATTTGATATGGGAAATGATTTTTGAAATATCAGTTATCAATTCCTTGAGTAAAATATCTTTTTCAAATTTAAAAATATAAAAATTTCCAAAATAATGAAGGGGAAATTCTCTTAAAAAGTACCAAGAAAAAATGTAAAGTAATATTTAAATAATTTAGTGTTCAGGATAGTGGAAAATTCCATTCATGTCTTTTATATTAAAATAGAACTTCGATTTACATTTATGGTTAAATATGAAAGGTAAATTTTTCAAAAAACAATACGATGATTCATTTTAAATATTTTTGAAAAAAGATAAATTTGAGTAAAAATTTATTTAAGAAATAATTTTACTATAATAAAAAAATCCATTAAAACATTTCTAGAAAACATGGATTGGGAAGAAAAATGATTTTTTATTGAAGAGATAAATAAAGTCAAGTTAACTTAAAAAACATCATTTTGGACTTTTGAGTGCATTAAGAGAGTAAAACGATTTAAATAGATTTATTTTCCTAAAATAAAAATAAGAGAATAAAGTTATGGATTTTCTTGATAGATATATCATATGATGTCATCATGAGAATCATAATCATAAACAGTCCCAATAAATAATGATATTATAAAACAAAAACTACCACAGATTGGTAACTTTTTAATAATAATACTCATTATGGAAAAATCCTTTTATGGATATTAAAATGACAATTATATTCACAATAATCATCATAAATTAAATTTATTTACATTATATACACAACACAAAATAAATATGTGGTCAATATTACATGTGTCTGAAAAAAATATAAGTAAGACACAAATCCCTTACCTCAAGTATCAAAATTCGTCAAACACATTAAAAAATACATCATAAAAAAATAAGCTTATTATAAATCTTTAATAGATTAAAAAAAAAATATATAATACCACATATGATTTAATTATGACATATTATTATCCATTTATTGACAATTTCTTCTTAAAATCATGTATCAAGTGATAACTGCATTGCTTTATCATGTATGTTTTGGTTTGGAATTTTTTATACTTTGAATTTTATCAAGGTTAAATCACCTAAAAAATGTTAGAAAAGATATAATTTATCATTTATATTCCTTATATATATATTTATATTAATCTATAAATGAATGATATTGAAAATTAATTACACCATATATGGAGACTATAGGTTGTGCCAATGCATGAACGTTGTTTCCATTTTCTTAACAAATGGAATTAAATAACAATAAATGATAATTCAAATTTATAAGATCCTTTTTATACCATATATAAAATATATATTAATTAAATATATCCTTATTACTATCTAGGTAAAAATAAAATAAAAAACGTATCACATTGCTTCATGGAGGCGGTAGTCCACACTTACAGACAAGTGATGTTTTCATTTCTAAAAGATCTAATGGTTAGAATGTATATGAGATATTAAAAATATATATTTATAATCATTTCAAAAATATCATATATATATATATACATTCTATCAATTATTATTTCTACCCATTTTTGGCTATGATGGAAAATGAATTGCATCGATTCATGAGATGGTTGTTCCCCATACACACGGTTGAAAGTTTTGTTTCCCATTTGATAGAATATGAGATGGATATATTTAATGATTTTAACATTAAAATATCAATATATATGGATTTTATAGGTGTTATAATATTTTAATTATAAAAACATGAATTAAGGTTTAAGAGAAGAAGTAATAATGAAGATTTTATCAAAGAAAATTACCTTCCATTAGAAAAACCTCATTTTGATCTATTACTAGCGGCCCTTGGGTTGGACTTTTGGGAATACCATAAAAAAACGAGAATAAGTTTGGTTTGGAGAGAATTTTGACAGATATTTTTGAGCCAAATGGCCTAAGATATCTGAATAATTGAGGGGATAAAATCCTATTTTATAATTGTGTAAAAGTGACATTCTTTTTAATACAAAAAACTATTCAATAATGGGAAGTATCTATCAAGACATGTTCCTCTAAAGTTGGTAAATAATGTGGTATATGGATGATATGATATAACCAAACCTCTAACATAATAAATAAACTTGTTTTCAACATGTTATTCTCATACCATATTTCTTTACTCATTTTTACCATTTTAGTTTTGTCCGTGGTATGTGGTTGATTTTTATTTACCTAGGTAATTTATCCTTAAATACGAAAAATAAAATGATCCTTATTAGATACTTTCTAACCATATATTTTAAATATGAAATCCAATTTAGTAAATAAATATAATGTTTCAGTTGAACATTATTTCAGTAACATAAGTGTATGTAATGCGCACAACCACATTTTATCCTTAAATATAGTAATTAATTAGTGCACTATTTTTACTATTAATTAAGGGAAAAAATAAATTATTATATTATTATATAATATAAAATATTATGATACCAAATATTGGATATATTTTATAAATTTTAAGTCACAGAAGTGGTATAAATTAATTTTAAATAGAACCCACAGATGTCATGAAAAAACTATTTTTCATAGAGAAAATTTCAATAATTATAAAATTTGATAATATAAATCATCGACATTTAATTAATTATAATGACATAAATTTGATAAATTATAACATAATTTTACTAATTTTACCTTTAAACTATTCTACAACAAAATTTAACTTTTTAAATGATATAAACGAAAAAAAATTTCAAATAAAAAACTTTATTTTTTAACAATTCATTAAAAATGATGTTTTCAAAAAATTAAAAAAATACACCCTATGATAATTTTTAAGAGTTTATTCAAAAAATGATTTTAATTTTATAAATTAAATTTTATAAAATTTTTGAAAATTAATTTTATTATTTATTCATAAAAACTAATAAAATTCTATTTTAAATGTATATGATGGATTTTCCAAAAATTAAGTACTTATTTATCAATATATTTTATTTAGATAAAACATTTATACATAATATTCAATTTTTTTATTTATATTAGCACTAATAAGTTTAAAAACTAGTCTATAATAATAATGGTTAAATAATAATTTTAATAGTAAATTATGGTTCACTAAACTCGGTGTTACATGTAACACTAGCTATCGAAGAAATTAAATTAATTTGAAAAAAATATTTCATAAAATATCATGGTGTTACATATGACTACATGACGCTATAAAGTTAATAATTGAGAATCCCTTGAGATTTTTATTTGATTATAAAATGAGATTTAATCTCTCCAAGAATCCAATGCTAAACTATAGATCTAAAAACACAAAAATTAGATATAATTTTATCAAATATATATTTTAAATAGAAGATTTAAGGAAAGAATACATTCCAATTAGGGACAAAATAAATGATATTTTTATAAAAGCTATGCTATAGGATAGATTTTTAATTTTAAGGATGAATAATCATTTTTAGAAGTCCCCCTCAATTAAGAGATATTTGGAATTCCCCAGACTCATTTATAGTATACTATAAAATAGGGGGAAAGGTACACAACTATTTTTATTACTTTTTTTAATACAAATGAAGTTTTCTTGAAAAAAACATGATAAGTGATTGAATTTATTGTGAGGTATATCTTCAAAACCATTTGTCTATAATTTTATTATCACTTAGGGAGGAAAATATATCAAAAAATTTGTTTTATCATATGGTGTTTTGTTAGGATATTTATTTTTAAGAAAAGACATGATTTGATAAAATATGGTGCGAATTGTTATAGTTTACAGAAAATACAAAGTGATATATTGAAGAGCTCGTGGAATATTTTATGGTATCCATATTCATTTCAAACGATGAGTGAATATCACTATAAGGTAGTTGAATTATTTTTGAGATAAAAAACATGTTTTTAATGTTATTTTAGTTGAATTTGAGTGGCTTACATTTTCTAAATATTCGTTTAAAATCATGGAGAACTATTATGGATTTTATAATTTTTGGATAATTATAAAAATTACTAGAGTTACAGTGATATATATATATAACTTATTTTATATGGTATATAGGATATTCTTATTGAAATTTAGTGTATACAGAATAATATAAAAGATATTTACTTATTTTCTTATTTAAATGCAGCAATATGAAAAACTATACAATGATAAGTAAAATATTATACAATATACAAAAGACATTTAATGAAGATCCAATAGAACAATGTTAAATTCAAAAACTATAGTGTGATATAAAATATACTTTATAGTACACATAATTTTTTTCAGGTGAAATGTAATATTATTTTAATGATGCATATAAATATCTAAGTATTTACTGAATATATAATATATTATTGAAGTAAAATTTGGAAAAGTACCATGGGAAATATGATTCTTAAAATATTCTGTTTCATACAAGAGAAATTCATGGGAATGTCTATGATGTTTTTCTGAATACATAATATTTTCATGAGAATAAATAATATATTTTAGAGTATGGATACAATATGTTTTCTCACTATTATGATACTGTATACATTCCTTTCCCTATGTAATGTTTCTCAGCTTGAGAAAATTATATATATATATATATTAGTTATATGGATATGAGATTTAAGTCATAAATATCCTGACTATAAGGAATTGAGCTATGATTAAATATAAGTTAGAAGGGGGAAATAATGATAAAAATTTATAAATAGGTCTATGTGATTATTCGGTTATATTCAAATATAAATATTTATATATCATTAATCTAGATCCAAAACTTGAGTAATTTTGTGAGGATTATACAGACTATTTGGAATGGAAATGTGTAATTTTTTGGAAATTATGGTGAATATTAGGGATATAAGGTTCATGTGATCACTTATATATGGAAGATCACATGTAATAAGATTAAGAAAATCCATTAAAAAAATATTATGGAATTATTTGAGTGCCTGTTTTTTATAACATCTTGAATTTGGATTTAATAATTAATTCACGAGGATGGGTATAAATCTATAAGGAAGAAGGAAGATATTATTTGTTATAATGAATATAATTGAAAATTCCAAGAAAAAGATAAAATGAGATCTAGTTTAGAATTGGAAATATGTTGTATCCTACTGAATATTTTTTTGCATCAGGATATTGAAAAAGGGGGAAATAGATTACTATTGAATATTTTGAACACTTTATGGTGATTTTTAGTGTATTTTTAATCATTCTAAAGATTGATAGTGATATTCTTGGTACATTTTTATATAATTTTTTAAACTGGCATGATCCAAACAATGAAATCTTCATGTGATTGGAAAATTATTAGTAGATTGATCATTTGAGATATATCAATAGTAATAACACTTGATATTAGTTAAAAAATCATTGTCTTTGAATCATCATGTAACAATAAATTATTATTCACCCACATTAGGTGTGAGCATTGTAAATATTATTATGTGCCCCATATTTTCTAATTTAAACTACATATGATTGTGAGTGAGAGTTAAAAGTGTGTTGATCAATAATATAAATTTTTTATAGCAGATAATTTAAAAGAATAAATTTTAAAATTTTTATCACTAATTCAACCCCCATTATTAGCAATACAACACCACCTGCCTGATCACCACTCCTTGTAACGATTGTGACCTGGATACTAAAATGACACCCATGTTTTTCTATAACAATGCCACTAGAGTAGCTCAATGTTTCTAAAGGTTCACATAAATTTTAGGGATTAATTAAATTTAAATGGGGAGGTTTTTCCCCTTATTATAATAAAAATACTCTTGTGAGCTTCATTCCCGTGAGTGAATTGAAATATTAAACACCCAAATGAAAAAGTTTATAAACGACTAAAAAATTGAAGAAGAAAAATTTGATGATAATGAAATAATTTAAATAAAATGATACTAACATCTATTACTATGTATTTAATGGTCTAAAAAAACTAAATAGTTAAACATTTATGTAAAGGTAGTAAAAAACTACCTATATACAAGTTATGAAAACCAAGCACACCCTATGGACCAAAAAAAGAGGTCTTGTGAGTGGTATATGATAGATGAACACATTTTTATACCTTATACACTAGTTATACTCATCCATTAAAAAGGTGTTGATGAATCAACCCATTTATTGACTATAAGTGTGACTAAATCTCATATATGAGGGTTTTCCCTCAACTGTATCACATATAAGAACATAATTTCATCCCATGAGGGGATATATATGGAATGAGTATGAAAATACCTAGTAGATGCTCAAAACCCCACCTTTAATTAATATTTCATAAGATAAATTGTATGAAACAAAAATAAATGGCTTGATTATTAGGAAACACAATAGAGAAAATGATAAAACAATACACGTAACATAAATCTAAAAGATAATAAAAAACCCCATATGCTTGGAGGATCCATACCTAACATACCTACATCAGCTAAATCTCTAGATATGAGATGATGGATCAATTCCATCCTCAATCAATTTTAGGGAACACACATGTTTACATATAACATGTATATATATGTATATCCTATTGTATGTTACCCCATGCATTCTTATCTACATCTTGTATTTTGGATCCACTTTATAAATTTGGATAATTATTATAATGAACTATTGAAACTTTCAATATCATGTCGAGATCGAAAGGATGGGTGGTTATCTCACCTAATGAAGGATATTATTGGTTAATATTAGATTCTCTAATATATTTTAGATGTATTCATAAAATCATTCCAAATAATAGTAGGAGTATCATTATTTTGGAGTTTATCAATTGATATGATGCATTGACATAAATTTTTTTAAGTATAATATGTTATTTATTTCTTTTTATGGTAGGTTACTCATATTCCCCTCATTGGTTAGTTATATTATTGTTTAAATAAATACAATCAAAAACTCTATAATTGACCATAATTCAAGTATATAGTATGTTTTGAGGATTTGGGATTTCTCTCTTGAGAAGGGTTGCTAATGTATCCCTATGAATATAATAAAAACCTATGTAGTTTAGTGACTTTTAGTGAGACACATCATACCTTTTATTGTCATGTGAAAAATACCATTTTGGTGCTATTAATGTTCATTCAACCATGACCAATGAAATTCCATTTTTAGGTCTTGTGTCTTAGATGGGATAACTTCATTTTATTGTCATAGAAATTAAACTATCAGGTATTGTGGTTATTTTTCATATTATTAGGAAATGTTATTATCAATTTAGAGTAATGTTTAATGGAATTATATATAAAATAGTCATAAAAATGTTTCTTGGGGAATTATGCATTATAAGACATTTTTAGGTTTTTACAGGTTTATTGATAACAGAATTGGGTAGGGGGAATGAATTCATGGGTGATGTGATCCAACGATGACGTGTTTGGATTTCCACTGAATTAGATATAAATTTATATTTATATCACAACAATTGGATAACATGGGGATGATTGGATACTTGAGAGCTATGATGATATTTATTGAGAATCAATGATGAGGATCTTAGAGAAAAAGAGCACCACTACTCTCTTGTATATAGGGATCCTTGTTATAATGGGAATACATGATTTTTTATTCTCTAAGGACCCAATTATTTATGGTGGAAAACAAGAGGAAACCTCTTCTAGTTTTCTTGATTGCTAATATCAAAGTAATTCATGATCAATGTGAAGACCATTGATATTCATTCTGACCATGTCATATATGATATGAGATGATAAAGGATGATTTTATGGAATATGATTTTTTGGTATTAACCTTGCAAAAATGATAATAACATGGTCTAATGGGTCAATATGAGGATTCTTATACCCATTATAGGAATATTTTTTAGGTACTTTTTTGTTTAAAATTACTATATAAGTGGTCCATATACGATAGGAAACACAAATATTGTATAAAATTCATTCAACATATGAGAGTGAGTGGGGTTTGAAAATGATAAAGTGGTTAATGGCTGGTGATTCTATATTAATTGGGTGGTAAAACCTCTAAAAAGAAGTCAAATGGGTTAAATAAGTAGGTTCTAGAAATGGTTTTACTTGAATATTAATGTAAACATTTTAGATATAAAAGGCATGTCCATAAATATTTTACATGGGAGGAAAACACCACATTATACATAAATTTAAAGACTACATCAATAAATTCTTTTCAAAATTTCTTATCTCAATGTTACCCACAAAAGTTGACATTTCTCGAACTTTGTGCCTTGATAGATTTCTTCATCCATCTGAAATGCATGCCTTGATAACATGTATAAGAAATTGTAGTAACTCTATAGCATGAGATAAGTATAATCACTACCATATGAGATTGTCTATGAACACATAATACTTTAATATCATCATCTAGAATGATTATGACACAAAACATGAACGAAAATATATAAGGAATGATCTCATATTTATAATGATCTCATCATCTGGACAGAAATGACATGACCTTTTTAATAGAATCGAGAGCTCACGAAGGATCTTGAGGCCATATGAGGCACATTACATAAAGCCATATTGGAATCATCAAAAATATATAATTAACAAATATGTGTAATAAATCTATAGAACTTGTAAAAATAGTGATAAATCAATTTAATTTTAACCTAGTTTGCATAATTTCCTCACAGGTTATTATCAACTTGAGAATATAAATTAATACCAAAATTAAATGATAATAACTTTTGATCTGAATGTCCATATTAGTCCCATGTTCTTTGGAAATGAAGCTTATGAAATGATATATTCTATTAGTTGTTGTGTTTAACATTATTAGTTTCTAGAGGAAAAAAATATCTAGAGTTCCAACATGTTTTTTAATGTTTTAATAACTTTTTTATTTGATGTGGATAAAATATATAGCCTAAAAATTGAACGTGGTTCTCACAACCATTTCACCAAATTATGAAATTTTATATCAGAATGTTCTTCCATTGATGAGTGAGAAATAATTTTATATATGGAGATCCCATTTATGTTTTATTCCTATATAGATATAATTTTTTTCTAAAACATTTCTTACATCATATAAGTGAGGAACACATCTTGGATACTATAGAGAAGCACATAAAGAAAATTGTTTTTATGTCAATAGTGTAATTTTAGGGTGAAACACCAATCCCAATTAGGTAAAAGGAATCATATATACTATAGTTATATGAATCTTACAACTTGTTCTTTCATGAATAGTGTAAGGGGTATAATATTTAATAGACATAATTTTCTTTTATAATAACTTTATATTACTATGAAATTGGAGATGTCAAGGAAGGACTAAAGTAGGTTTTGTGGAAGGAAGGGGATGTTTTAGCTTGTTTTTTAACTGTATTCCTAGATCAAATCATGATCATTAGTTATTAAATCATGGAAAATTTTCAAGGGAAGTGGAGTTTCTATAGTAGAGTGTGTTACACAATGAGGATAAATATCATGATATAGAGATCATTTTATTGTTTGGCTCTAAGGTAGTTAGTTTTAAAAATTTATCTGTTTATCCAAGAGAGATATGTGGTAGAATGATGAGAATGGTTATTGTGTGAATACCCTTTGGTTACAAAATGATGCACCATAAGGATATATATTACATCATGGGGTTCTTTGTTATCAAATTCTTAAGTCTTATTCTATATATAGTTAGTTTTATTTTGGTGTTTATCATTACAACATTATTTTTTATAACTTATCATTTGATCGAGCGAAAAAGATTAGATTCACGCCATGAACCTTAGAGGTTCAAGACTTGTGACATGATAGACCTAGTTCTTCCATGAACATCATTAATTGTATTATTTTTGAGGTAGTTTAATCCCATGATTTAGTTTACATCACTCCCTGATTTCTAGATCATTACTATATTGTGGTTTGACCATTCTTTTCACACAACAATTATATATCTTTTGAGTGTTTTTAAAATAAATTCACTTCCTCATGAATTTTATTTTATTTTTCTTACTTCATTTAAATAATAGGAAATTAATGGTTTTTATTTAGGGGCCCTTTCACATCACTTGGTTGCTTTTGTTCCTAAACTTCTAGGGATTAACTATATATGATCTATGGGGATTTCTTATATTTTTTTCTTGATTTTTTTCTTGTTATTTATTCTTAAAGATGCTATGGATATAGATATACATCATTTTTAGTGATGTTGGGATGAGTGATTAATGGATTTTTTGTGCTATAGGTTGTTAAGGTTTTTCTCACAATTTTTAATCCTTATGATCCCCTTCCTCTTCTTGATCTTACAGTATAATTTTCCAAGATTCAGTTGAGATAGGGGATTCAAGAAATGTCCTTCTTTAATTTTATGTGAATAAGGATTAATCATGATTGTTTATTTATTGTATGGATGTAATAATTAACCTAAAAAGAATAATAAGGTGGAATAAAAAATTTAAAGTGGATAAGATGAGTTTTACAAGTACTTTGTATAATTATATGGTATTTATCATGAACTATTATTCTTTTTTATTATATGATTTTATAAGAAAACATTATAGATTTTCTTTAAATTATTGAATCACATTTCAAAAAAATTTATCTAATTAATGATGGTAAAAAAAATGGTTTCTAAGATATATAGAATAATTACACTAATGGGTTGTTATGAAATTTTGATTAAATATTGATTAATGATTAAATAATGGTTGTTGAATATGATTTGTTACTATGTTCACATTTGTTGGTAATTATATGTGAATACAATTCTTTTAACTATAATGGTATAGGTCAGTAATCATAACTAGTAAAGATGGAGAGGTGTGGTTTTTGTTACAAATATATAGGATAGATTTTTGTATGGATATTTTTGTAGTGAAATGATGGATTGGATAGAAAGGGGGACTGTTGAAACTAATGTGGTGGAGTTAAATTGGGTTTCAAGCCTAATTGCATGGGTTGTTTGATGGTTATTATGGTTTTGGATCAGTTATTGTGAGGTTGAATTATAGTTTCATAATGTAATGGAACATTAATAAAATTAATGAAATTGGTAGTGGATAATATTATGGAATTTATAGATGATTATCTATATAATGGAATATATTTTTTGGGATAAAATGATAAAGGCCAGAATAAATATGGATATTGATTTATGAAGGGTTCTAAATGAAATATGGATAAATCCATGTAAATTTGTTAGTACTGGTAAATTAGGAAGTATAACTGTGGTTTGATAAATTGTGGAGTAGATGTTATTGTTTGCTAGTTTGTGGTAGTGGTTTTGTTAGATCGTGTTGTGGATATTTGTTCCGGTATTTGTTGGTGTGTGATAGATGTGATGAATTGAATTTTGTATATAATAATGATGATGGTGTTTTTTTGTAAGTTTATCCGTAGTTTGTGATTTCATAGAATATTATATAACTCTTATTTTATTAATATTTCATATAGACCAACACCTGAGTTGGGTATCCATAACAACACCCTTAAAAGGACATGGGTTTTTTCTATCTTTCCTAACATTTAGGTTATAGAGAGAATACATGGATGAATACTCCCCTTACCCACTCACTCTTCATATATAATAATGATTGTGATAGATATTGGAGTTAGGTATGTCTCTATGTGTATATAGGATATAATTTATGGATGTTATAATATGTATATATATACTTCCTGACATGGTTTTGTGGTTATGATGCAGATTCATGCTGGGGGATGTGCATGGTAAGAGGGGATACGAGGTTGATTTATTCGATGTTCACTCTTCTCTATATTGGTAAGGTTTAGATGTGCAGTTGTTATGTGTTATGTGGTGGTGGATATGTGTATTTGAAAATTATGTGATATTTAGTTATGAAATTATATGAATAAAGAAGGTATTCAGGCATAAGACCTATACCTTTATAGTTTGATAGTGACCATATCTTTAAAAATGTGGTAGAGGATAATACATTGGTTTCTCTCATCTACTGAGGCATATGGATGAGCATGGTCATAATGGTGATTATCATTAAGGTTAATAAGACATTGGAGTAGGGAATTCTCAGGTGTATACCATGAAGATTCCATTTCCTGGTGATCAATTAATTATCCCAAGTACAAAAATCTTATCTTATACCCCATCTTATTCAGTTATTTATTTTACAGCATCATACTCCTTTATATCACTAACCTTATACTGAGATCTAAGAATCAATGTCAAGAGACTTCTTGTTCTCTTGGTGTTTTCTATGCTAGTTATGATCTAGTCTTGTTTTCAAGATGTTTTTCAGAGTTATGAGATGATGATGGGGTGGTATTAATAAATAAGGTATTTCTTATTACAACATATAAAACATACAATGTTATTCATTTCATGGATTTATTGTATTCTGGGTGTGTGTTTGTTGGCTAATTATAGATCATGGTTCCCATATTTGATTTAGAATTCCATCATGTGTTATTTATTGGTGATAGTTTTCACTAGATGGGTCAAATTTATTCAAAACCTCTTTTTTTTAATGTGTATGGAGTCGTTAGTGAGTTTCATATAAGTGCAGAAGATTGTTTTTACAAGAGTTTTTATTGATTTTCTAGACATATTATTTACAGAGGTTGTGATTCTACCCCTCTAAATGTCATAAAGTTTAGGATTGTTTTTGACATGATATCTATCTAATTTTGACATCTTTTTATTGGATGGAACCAGCTACGTTATGGTGGTTTAGGATTATGATATATGATAATATATCAAAGGGTTCCAAATAGCTTAGTGTATCACCTCGAGTTTCTATTAAGTTGTTATAAAATTATAAATATAGTAGTATGAGAACATGAACAAGATACTATTGGGTGAACTAGGTAATAATGAGGAATCACTAACCCCTATGTAGATATATGACTTGTTTTATTTTTTAAAGGGTGATTGTTTTTAAAGATTTATCTATGGATTGAATATCATTATGTGAGGGTGAAAGAGAAAAACATCCCAATGAATTATTATAATTTGTATTTTTTATTTATTTTTATACCACTTGGTCTCATAAATACCCTAATTTTTTTTCATGGGACTCATTGACTTTTTTTTTGTGATTTATAGGATAATTTTGTGGTAGTGTTTACCGATGAAATATTTATGTATGAGATTTTAGAGGAAGATAATATTGCGAATTTTTAGGTTGTTTTGAATGTTCCTCCAAACCACCAGCTCTATGAAAAGTTATCAAAGTGAATGTTTAATACTGTTGAGATGTATTTATTTTATAATATGTTATCTTAGTAAGGAGTAGTGGTGGATCCATTAATTACTGAAGAAAAAGTTTCATGGGAAGAACCCAATAAATTCAACAAATTATATAGTTTACTTTGTATTGGATTTTATTATCATAGGTTGAAGTTTTATTTCTCTTATATTTTATTTCCTTGGGAATCACTGACCTGTAGTAAATATAAATTCTTATGGAGTGGTGAATATTAGTTTTTTTTCAAATACATAATAGAGAAGCTGATAATCACTCATGTTCTTTGGTTTAGAGAGTATGGAATCATGATATTGGCCTATAAAGATGTTTTTTTTCACATCTTGGGTTATATATTTATGTAGTAGATGTTAAGGATTTCATAGGGGTCTTTTTAGTTATTCCATCATGATCATAACTTTTCCACCCAAGATCTCGGGTTGGAATTAATTTGGTTTTCTCATAGGCATATCTCGAATTACCTGATCATGAAATACAATAACTTCTTCACTCATAAAAAAATCATGAGGTATTTATTATCTTATAATTATTTTAATATGTTTTAGTGTAGGTCCATATATTTTTTATAGGATTATCACTTTGGGATCTTTTATACACTATATAATGGAAATATTTTTGTTGATGCTATGAGTAAGAAGTCATGGGGTGATGTTTTCCAAGAGTTTTGAGACAAAAGGAGGGTTATGGGGGAGCTTAAAAACATTTATCCTGATATGAAGGAAGTAAGTAGTATATGATGATGATATCATATGACCATGGATCCATAAATGTGGAAGTAGTTTGAGGAGTTACAATGGAGATCTTGAGGTGGAGGATTGGCAAGATTATTATTACACATGAGCCCCAATTATAGAAGGCGAACATTATATTTTAATATAAGTTTAATAAATGGATAATTTTAAAATTTCATGGTACAAAAATAATAATTTTATAAGATGAATGTCAGTTTTTCAATCATTTGGTCAAAAATAACCCTAGAATGAATTTTTAAATTTTTCCTTAGAAATAATATTTTATGAAAAATTAGAAATGTATTATTTAAATAATCACAATTTTATATATAATAAATTTTAGTAATACATATAATTAAGAAAATTTAACTATAAATTTTATAGAAATAAATATAATATAATTTGGATGAAAAACTATATTTTTTAAAAAAACCTGTTTTTATTTAGAAAACTACTTTTTCATAAATTTTTTTTATTTAAAAATGAATAAAGTATATCTATTTTAATTAATTAAAATAATATTTATTTATAACACCCCAACCTTCCACGATAAGTTTCTCTTTGAATAATACAATAGAGTGTGTCATACGCAACTTAAAGTTCTAACACACCAGAACCAATCAAACTAGCTGTTATTAAAAGTAATACCCAGTTTTTGAAATTTTATAAATTTTATCATTCAAAATGTACTTCATATTTGGATTTGGAATGTCGAAATTAGATTAGGGTGAATTTTTGTTATTTTTATGAAAAAATTGAATTCTTGATGAATAGTGAAGAACACTAAGTTATAATTTAAAAACAAATATTTGATTAAATATTTATTTATTTTATTTAAATTTATTTTATGTCAAAATAGATACATAATACCTCTATAAGTTCAATTTAATTCATTGGAGTCAGTTTATAATAATTTTAGAAATATAAAAATTTTATTGAACATTTTACTGTCTTTTACCCATCTCCTAGGAGCATTTTCAAATTTACATAACACATAATTTTACCACTTCTGTGAGTTTAATTTCAAAAATCCAAGAGACATGGTTGATATCAGTAAGTAAAATGTGGTTCAACAAGATGAAAATAATTTTGGGTGAATAGTAAATTTTTACTTTTATTTACCACGGTTAAAATTAAATAGGGTTATTAAGGGTAAAAATGATATTATTATTGCACTAACACATGTCATAATTCTATTGGATAAGTATAATTCGATCAAAAAAATAATTAGTAGAAAAATATAAACCTCTTTGGTCCACTTGGATTAGATTAGGATATTTATTATTATTTAATTCAAAGAAGAGTTAAAAGAGTTAAAATCAATGTTTAATAACTAAAACATTTTTAATATAGGGTTACATAGAAGATAAATTCAAATATAAATATTCATTAGAGAGATAAAACGATTTCCTACATAATGGTATTTTATTTATATTTTTTATACATTAAATAAATTAATTTATTATTGACACAATGATGATGCCGTAATTACCTAATTAATGAAATATTAAAATAATTGACATTATAAATATCCAAATAAATGTAATTTGAGACTTTTTATGAATTAAACTAATTTTAAAGGTTAATATGACATGTTATGGTTGGTTAGATGAATTTTATTCGACGTAATAATGCTGTTATGAATTTAGAAAAAACAAAATACCAAAGAGTGTCAAATTTGACATAAAAGAATTTTTTAAACCAATATTATATTATTAATTGATATTCTATTCCTAAAAATTTAAGGTTGTCCAAAAGATTTATATAAAGATAGTTTTATAATTAATTAACCACTTGGGGTTCTCTTGGAAGTATATAGTATGTTTATTAACCATATAATATGAAAATACAAAGAGACCTGGTAAATGTCAAACTATTTAACTAAGAGTTAAATCTAAAAGATAAAGTTAATATAGTGACCCAAAACTGTCTAAAATTTATTGGTTGAGTGGTTTTCGACCCATCCCCACCTTATCCTTTAAATAATTCATTTTTGAGTCATTATAAACCGAAAATAAATTTATTATAAATTAATATTTCAAGCTTTTCTTAAGGTGCCCCTCACCCCTATTATAAAAGGGCACTCCCCATTCACTCTAATTCACACATTCAAAGCCATTTGGATTGGCCAAAACCTACAAAAATACCCTCTTAACTGTCCTCCCTTCATCTTAGTGTCCTTCCTTTAGTCACAAAGCCAACCTAAGGAGCCCTTTTGATCAAATCAAAAGGAAGAACCTGAGGAAGAGGTAAATATTTCATCACCTCTTTCAAGATCATTTCTTCTTCCACTTCCCATTTCTTTGTTTTTTCCACTCTAAAATAATAACTCCAGTATCTTCTATATAATGTGATGTTATTATAAATATGGTACAACCATATTAATTATTCTATCCATGTTTTGAATGACATGTCACTATACGTGCGTACGTACGGCTTACCATCTACACATCGTGGTGTAATTGTTTATTATTTGGATGGGTATAATAATGATGTGTAATTGATGTAAATAATAAATATTACATGATAACGATTCTATATACCATCAAATTATATGTTATTTCAATATCAAAATAATGATATTGTTGCTTGTGTGTACGTACAGATTACCATCTCCATGAACGCGATGAGATTCATTCCCCATTGTATCCATTCAAGACTAATTTTCATTAGATGATTAAAAATAATGTTTAAAGACTTAATATCATTCTGAATATGAATAAGATACATCCTATCATTAATAAACATTACTTACGTAAAAGCATATAAAGGAAAATGAACTAGTCAACACCCAAAATGACGATAATGCTAAGATATTATTAACAAAGAAATATTAAAAGATCATATATGATATAATATTAATGTATATGATTCTTGTATAATTTAATATCAATTATTTTACCATTATACAGGAGGTTAACCTATCCTCGACCAAGGAAAATCACAAGATAAGCGTTAATTCTATAATATGTTTATTATCTGAGGTTGTTTTTATGTAAGTATCTATTGAGACCTCTTTATCATCCACATCCATGTTCTATAAAAATGTATTTCAAAACATTTTTTTAATAGATAAATCGGCAAAGTAATTTATAACCTTGTTTAACCTTATATGTTTTGAATGGAATCTTTCCATCATTTTCCAAACAAGTTACTTTATGACCTTTTCGAAAAAATCAAGATAAGAATGTTTTTTTAACTTATATGATGGGTTCAGCTATTTTCTGCCATTATAAAATCATCGAAGCTTCCCTTACAAGATTATAATAATATTTTCAAAATAAATGTTTTCTTTATAATTATGTTTCTCTTAAATTATTTCAAAATAGAATGATATATTTCTCTAAAAAAGGTTTTGATTTCATCTATGTCAACATCCTTTGATGGATTTTAAGTTTATTTGAGGTTGATTTATTATGATATAAAACTTCCATATTGTATTAAAGGTTTTGGGATATGTTTTACTTTGGATGTACTATTTTTATACCATTCAAGGTTTATGGTTAAAGTATTGACATTTTTTATTCTAGTTTTAATACGAATGATTATGTTATATTTCAACGTTTTCATATGAGGAATGTATTGGACTTAGTAAGTGACAGGTGGAGCCCACTATAGATCCTCAATGCATTGGAAGGTCTCATGAGACAACTAGAAGTGGAATTAGATGAGGCCTTTCTAAATTTTGATATATGGTTTTTGCTGAGGCCTTAATCATTTTTAGACGACTTGGTCGAGGCCTTGACAAAATGTTTCAGAATGTACAATATTATACATTCCCTCCTTATGAAAATAATATTGATGGTTCATGTGGTCATTCAACTAGTAGAATACCCATGATTCTGTTTTATTATGGCATTATTTACTCAAATCATATTCCGACCATAAAAGTATTCATGTTTATTATTGGTAAAGTAATGTGGTTTCAATTATTAACCATGCTTAATATTTATGTTATCTTCCACTGTATTGGTTACCCTTACTGAGCGTTTGAGATCAACCCTTTCTTATGTTTCATTTTCCCAGGGCATGAATAAGTAAGTTATGAGTGACTTGTAGGCATAATATAGGTGGATTGGATGTTTCTAATGGAATAAATTCATGTGGTATTTATTTTCAAGTTGTAAAGTTGAACTTATGTATGAATCTTACTTCCAATAATACTAAACTGATAGGTCTTTCGAGAAATGATTTCCTAATGATCATGCCAATGTTATGTAATAATGCACCAACTCTGGGTAACTAGGGTTGGGGTATTACAATTGGTATCAAAGGAATTTTAGTACAAACCTTGGAAACTAGATTTAGATAAACTCTGATTAGTACACATTACCCTAAGATAGATTTTTAGGATTAGTATAGAAGAACTTCCTTGAATTTTGGTAATGTAGAGATTTTGTGAGTTTTCAAAGTAATAAATCCCTGTCTAGATATGACTAGGTAGAGGCGGCTCTGGCATAGATGTACCTAGGGGTAAAACTCAAAAACACTGCTTTAAGCTAGACTTAAACGGGAACTGGTGCATGACAATGGGCCTGGCTGCACTCTTGGTTATGACACTCCAAGGGGATATGCTTAGGATAATTCTCATTTTCTTTACAAACCATTATGAACGGGTTATGAGTACATACTTCCTAAAAAACATTTTTATGATTATGGATTATATCCATAAACTGTTCAATTTATGTTAATTTTTTTACAAGTTTGGATTTATGTATTGTGATTCATAAACTAATCTAGTGTATGCCATTGTTTAGAAATAGCACCTAGTGGATAGAATGGAAACCATATCAATGCACACACTCTATGTTGGGATTTCCCTCATGCTCAAGATCATTATAGTGGAGTTGGTGATACAAATGGTGTGGATCATTTTATCACCATACTGGGAAAACTCACACAAGTTATGAATAATAACTTCACCCATATTGATCACCCTTATCCATAATGCGAAGGATCAATGTTATACCACTTCATGAGGCAAAAACCACCAAAATTAAATGGGAGTAAAAATCCATTAGTATCTGAGCAATTGATAAATTATTTAGAGAAAATATTCCACAACATGAGGAGTATCAAAAAAAAAGTTTTCATGGAAATTTGCCGCCTCACTAAAGATGATGATCAAGGGTGGTCATTGATTCAAAACACAAAATTTGATGATGAAGTATCAAATATGGAATGGAGGGAGTTTAAAGAAATTTTCTTAGAAAAATAATTTCCTCCTGACAATCAAGCGGATATGGAAAGACAACTTCAGAGTCTAAGGAAAAATGAGGATGAGAATGTCACAAAGTATGAAGCTTACTTTACAAGGTTAGCAAGGCATACTGCAGATTATATACGTAACCCAAGAAGTAAGATTTACCATTTCTTTGATGGGTTAAAACCATTTCTCTGTCGATCATTATTATCTCAATCCTTCTCATCATACGTAGATATTGTCTCGTGCACTATCAATATAGAAAATGAATTATTTTTGTCTTATGACTTTAAATCAAAGAAAGAGAAGAAGAGATATGCTGAACCATATGGGAAAGGAAATAGGGAAATAGGGAAGAATGGAAGAATTGAATTTCCACCCTGTGATAATTGTGGAAGGAAGCACCTTGGTGCCTGTCTTAAAGGAAAAAGAGTATGCTACAAATGTGGCCAGAATGGCTATCCTGCTGATGATTGTAAGTGAAAGAAAGACTCTACTAATGTTTAATGATACAATTTTAGGGAGATGGGAAATTATGAAAATGAATTTACCGAGCATCAGGGAAACCTACCTTAGAAAAATACAAGGGATCAAGGCCAAACATATGCGATCACTACTGCTGAGGTTGAAGCCCCAAAAGATGTGGGGCTAGGTAATTTAATGGTTTATTCAAGTTTAACCAATGATTTATTTGATTCTGGATCATCTCATTGTACCATATCTTCCATGTTTTCTAAGAAAATTAGATATTTGTAATTTTATTTAACAAGGGAGTTGTCATTCAAAGCTCGTAAGGGATGTATCATTACTACAATGTTTTGTGAATCAGTTCCCATTAGGGAATATAAATGTTCTTTATCTACTGATCTCATGGTCATACCCATGATTTAATTTGATATAATCCTCGGTATGGATTGGATTTTGGACCATGATGCAAAAATTTATTGTAAGTTGAAGGAGGTTACAATTTTTGATGACGATGATAAAGAACACCTTATCTTTAGAGCTGAATCATCACCACCAAATTCTTATTTAGATCCACCCCCAATAGCTCAATTAAATTTAATTATTATGGAGGAAGAGAATTAAATAACTGTGGGTGAGGGAAAGAATGTTCAAATAGAGGATGTAACTATTGTGCAAGATTATGTTGATGTATTTCTAGAGGATTTACCTAGATATCCCCAAGAACGAGAAATTGAGTTTTCCATTGATTTAATTCATGGTTCAAGGCCCATATCGAAGACCCCTTATAGAATATCCACTGTGGAATTAGTGAAACTAAAGAAAAAACTAGAGGAATTGAGTAATAAAGGATTAATTCTCCCTAGTGTTTCTCCATGGGGAGCCCCTATCCTTTTTTTGTTTAGAAGAAATATGGATCTACGAGGTTGTGCATTAACAACAGGGAGATAAATGCTATATCAATAAAGAAAAAATATCCCCTACCTCACATTGAAAATTTATTCAATCAACTTCATAGAGATCAATACTTTTCAAAGATTGACCTTCGATATGGATATCATCAGTTTTGTGTGAAGAAGGAAGACATTCCGAAAGCATCGTTTCGAACATGGTATGGGCATTACAAGTTTAGAGTAATGAATTTTGGATTAACTAATGCACCCTTTGTCTTCATGGATCTAATGAATAGAGTTTTTAAGGAATATCATGATGAATTTTTAGTGGTATTTATTGATAATATCTTGATATATCTAATAGCTACAAAGATCATGAAAGTCATTTGTGCATTATCTTGAAGACTCTGAGATGACCTGAATTATATGGGAAGTTTAGAAAGAGTGAATTCTGGCTTTGGGAGATTTCTTTTCTTGGAAATATTGTCTCCAAGGATGGAATCTTTATTTATCCTTCTAAGACCAAGGCAATCCAATAATGGCCAGCACCAACGAGTATAACTGAGGTATTCCATTTTATTGTATAAAAAGGTTCTTATCGATGTTTCGCCTAGAATATTTCCTAATTTGTTAACACATTAACAAAGATCACACGAAAAGGGGATAAATTTGTTTGGAAAAAAGAGTGTGAAGATTGTTTTGAAGAATTTAAGAGAATATTAGTCAATGCTCCTATATTGACTCTATAATCGGGGAATGATGGGATTATTATTTATAGTGATACATTGAAGAAAGGACTTTGTTTTGTCCTTATGAAGAATGATAGAGTTATTTCCTACACATCACGATAGCTGAAAAATCATGAGAAAACCTGTCCCACTCATGATATTGAGTTAGCAGCTATAATATTTGATTTTGAAGATTTGGAGACACTATCTGTATGGTGAAAAATGTGAGATTTATACAGATCACAAGAGTTTGAAGTATATTTTCTCATAGAAAAAACTCAACATGATGAAAAGGAGATGGCTTGAATTACTCAAGGATTATGATTTCATGATACACTACCACCTGAGGAAGGGAAATAAGGTGGAAGATTCTTTGATCAGAAAGGATCATGGAGTTTTGAACAAGATGAGAGTCGAAAAGGATCCTATATACATGGATCTAGTAAATATAGATATGGGAATCACTATGGAAGGTGAAACATCAATACATTTTTAAATGGTTTCAAAACCATATTTACTAGAAAGGATATAGAGTTCTTAGACCAGTGATAAAGAGTTTCAAAAGAAGATTAAAGTTGTGAATGATGGGAGAATGAGTGACTTGGTGTGTGAAGATGAAATTTTGAAATTTGGGAAGAGACTTTGTGTTCCCGATATACCTGACCTAAAATGAGAATTGTTGGATGGTGCTCATAGTTCCAATTTCTCTATACACCCAATGAGCACCAAAATGTATAGATATTTGAAGAAACATTTTTGGTGGGACAATATGAAGAGGGAGATTACTGATTTTGTGTCAAGATGTATGGTTTTTCAACAAGTTAATTCTGGAAGACAACAACCTGGAGGAGTCTTGCAACCTCTTCCCATACCTGAGTGGAAATGGGATAATATTATGATGGACTTTATCATGGGACTACCAAAGAATCCTAGAAGGAATGATGCAATATGGGTCCTTGTTGATCGTCTTACCAAGTCATCACATTTTATTTCTATAAGTTAAGATTTACCACTTGAACGATTAACAAGACTATATATTAATGAATTTGTAAGACTTCATGGAGTACCACTATCGATTTTTTTTGATCGTGATCCTTGTTTTACATCAAGATTCTGGAAAAGTATTCAGAAATCACTTGCTACTGAACTTCGTTTGAGCACTACTTACCACCCAAAAACTGTTGGACAATCAAAACAAACTTTTCAAAACTTAGAAGACATCTTGAGATCATGATCACTTGACTTTCAAGGTATATGGGATCAATGTTTACCTCTGGTGGAATTTTCCTATAACAATAGCTTCCATTCATGTATTCATATGGCACCATATGAAGCATTATATAGAAAGATTTGTTCCACAACAACCTATTGGGATGATGTTGGTGAAAGAAAACTCGTAGGCCTAAAACTTGTGGAGGAAATTATAGAAAAGGTGAAGGTAATGCAAACCCACATCAATGCAGCTCAAAGTAGGAAAAAGAGCTATGCCGATAACCGAAGGAAGGATTTGGAATTTCAGGTAGGAGACCATTTTTTTGAAGGTATCTCTATGAATGGGTGTTATAAATTTCGGTAAAAAGGGAAAACTAAGCCCAAGGTACATCAGACCTTTCAAAATTCTAGAACAAATTGGGTCTGTAACTTACCGGTTGACAATGCCACCAAGTCTCTCCAATGTTCATGATGTGTTCCATGTATCACTGTTGAAAAAATACATGCTTGAAACAATGCATGTACTCACCTATGAGGAATTAGAGCTGGAACCAGATTTGTCTTATTGAGAAGATCCTGTCAGGGTTCTTGATACAAGAGAACAAGTGCTGAGAAACCAGACAACTCATCTAGTAAAAGTTTTATGGAGGAACCATAGTTGGAAGAGGCAATGTGGGAACCCGAGGAACATATGATGAAGAACCACTCAAGTCTTTTTACACAGTAATAATCTAGAAATTTCTAGGACAAAATTATTTGAAGGAGGAGAGAATGTGACACCCCAAACTTCCATGGTACACTTCTCTTTGAATAATACAATATCATGCGTTGTACGCAACTTTGAGTTCTAACACACAACAACCAATAAAACTAGCCATTATGAATAGTAATACCCACTTTTTAAAATTTTATAAATTTTATCATTCAATATGGACTACATTTTTGGATTCATAATGTCAAAATTAGCTTAGGGTGAATTTTTGGTATTTTTCTAGAAACTTTCAATTCTTAATGAATAGTGAAAAACACTGAGTTATAATTTAAAACCAAATTTTTATATAAATAATTATTTATTTTATTTAAATTTATGTTAGGTTAAAATAGAAACATAATAGCTATATAAGTTCAATGTAATTCATTGGAGTCAGTTTATAATTATTTTAGATATATAAAATTTTTATTCATCTTTTTACCGTCTTTTACCCACCTCTTTGGAGCATTTGAAAATTTACATAAAAATTAATTTTACCACTTCTATGAGTTGAATTTAGAAAATCCAAGATACAATATTTAAATTAGTAAGTAAAATGTGGTTCGATAAGATAAAAATAATTTTTGTTGAATAATAACTTTTTACTTTTATTTACCACAGTTAAAAGTAAATAGGGTAATTAAGGGTAAAAATGATATTATTATTACCCTAACACATGTCCTAATTCTACTAGATAAGTATAATTCGACCAAAAACAACTTTAGGAAGAAAATATGAACCACTTTGGTCCACTTGGATTAGATTAGAACATTTATTATTATTTAATTCAAAGAAGAGTTAAAAGAGTTAAAATCAAAGTTTAATAACTAAAACATTTTTAATATAAGGTTACACATAAGATAAATTCGACTATAAATATTCATTAGAAAGCTAAAACTATTTCCTACACAATGGTATTTTATTTATATTTTTAAAAAATTAAATAATTTAATTTATTAATGACACAATGATGATGCCGTAATTACCTAATTAATGAAAGATTAAAATAATTGACATTATAAATATGAAAATAAATGTAATTTGAGAGTTTTTATGAATTAAACTAATTATATAGGTTAATATATCATATTAGAGTTGGTTATATGAGTTTTTTTTGAATTAATGATGCTGTTATAAATTTAGAAAAAACAAAGTATCAAATATTGTCAAAATTGATATAGAATAGTTTTTAAAACAAATATTATATTATTAATTAGATTTCTATTCCTAGAAATATATGGTTCAGCCAAAATACTTATATAATGATAGGTGTGTCATTAATGAACCACTTGGGGTTATCTTGGAAGTATATATTATGTTCATTAACCATATAATATAAAAATACAAAGAGATATGGTAAATGTAAAACTATTTAACTAAGAGTTAAATCTAAAAGATAACATTAATATAGTGACCCAAACCTGTCTAAAACCTATTGGTTGAGTGGTTTCATACCCATTACCACCTTATCCTTTAAATAATCTATTTAAGAGCCAATAGAAACTGTAAATGATTTTTTTATAAAATAACATTTCTGGCTTTTCCTAAGGTGCCCCTAACCCCTCTTATAAAAGGGAACTCACCATTCTCTACAATTCACACATTCAAATCCATTTGGCTCATCCAAACCCTACCCAAATACCCTCTAAACTATCCTCCCTTCATCCTAGAGGACTTTATTTAGTCAGAAAGCCAACCCAAGGAGCCCTTTTAATCAAATCAAAAGGAAGAACATGAAGAAGATGTAAATATTTCATCACCTCTTTCAAGTTAATTTCTTCTTCCACTTCCTCTTTCTTTGTTTTTTCCACTATATTTCTTATCATTACTGAGTGTTTGAGCTCAAACCATTCTTTTGTTTCATTTTCCCAAGATATTAAGAAGTTAGTTATGAGTGAAATTCATGCGTAATCCAGGAGTCATGGATGTTTCTAATGGAATAAAATTCATGTTGTATTTCTTTTAAGTTGTAAAGTTGAACTTATATATGAATCTTTTTTCTAATAATACTAAACTGATCAGTCTTTCGAGATATGATTTCCTTGTGATCATGATAATGTTATGTAATAATTCACTGACTCTAGGTAACTAGGGTCAGGGCATTACATTATTGATGAATGATTTTGATAAATGTTTTAAATTAAATATATAACTATAATAATTTATATCCATCTAATGATTATTACTGGTAACATAGTTAATATAAACCATCTTATGCTTGAAAAATTCAATTCTTGAAAAACTGTTTTGCGACACGATTAAAGGGTTTATTTTTTAAATAAATTCTTAAAATAATGTAAATATAATTTTATAAAATAGATTCTATATTTTTTAATAAGGATAATTAATATCAGTTAACAAGTTCATATTATTTGTCTTCATAATGATTAGTAAAAATAGTTAAAATTATTTAATGTGTTTAAGGTTCAAATGAGATTTTGAACGTTACATGATCTTGTGTTAAACATACTTTTAAAAAATCTAGAATTATTATTCTTTAAATTTTATTTCATATTTCTAAAATTAGATACAAATTATCTAATAGGTATCATTTTATTTTAGGATAAAATGGTTAATTACCTATGTTATAAAACTAGTTACCATGGTGAAAAAAAGGTAAAAATAAGTAATCATGGGGGATAAAATGTTTAAATCATGTTTTTATGTGGTGGAGGTGTGGATCAGCCTTATATTCCTTAAAATACCTTATTTATCGATTTTTTAGTAACTTGGGGTGAGAGTGAAATACCATTATTTAATTTTTTTGTGTATTTACCAAAATACCACACCTCCTCAATTATAAAAAATCACTCCAAACCTTCACCTTTCCACACATATCAAGAAATATCATTTGACCAAACATAGAAAATATGTATCTCTAAAATCTATATATACATTATAGATCTTATATTCCTCCAATAATACAAACACTAGGGTCCTCAATAAGAGACTCTAGGAAGGTTTTTAAACAAGAAGACAATCTTATTAATAATTCCCTTTCATTTTTTGTTTTTTTTAACAACCTTAAATTATTTATTTAAATTTAAAATTTAATAAAACCAATATATCACATATAATAAGATTTTAATTTATCGATGTAATAATATTTACTCCTCTCCTTCTCCATCAAATGGGAATCAAAACCATCGATCACATGTACGCCGGACTATAGCCTCCCGAACTGATATAATTTGTTTTCCATCATCATCTGACATTGATAGACATAATTATGCAAATAAAATTATATATGATAAATATTACATGATATAAATTCTTTAAAATTAATATATCATCCAATTCCTTACCCTTTTACCCACTAAGGGAATGATATCAACGCTCATGCTTACAAACGACCTATTATCTCTACGATGTAATAAAATTCATTTCTGAGTCCAAATATAATGAATGGTCATAAAATGTAATTAATTATTAAATATTATACTTATAACATAAATATAATTCTTTATATTGTGTAACAATATACTACACCCAATAATTGAATGTTTTAGGATAAAACATGCATGAGAAAACAAGAGAATTGACAACAGAAATGATGAAAATAATAAAATATTATTAAATCTATACAATAAAATGTTGTAAGAGGATAATTTGTGATATTATAAATATGAAATATGTTATTTTATTAATCAATAATATTATTAAATCCATAATTACATAGGATAATGAACCTTCAACCAAAGGGAAGCATGGGGTAAGGGATTTCGTCTAAATTTCTATTCCATTGAGAATTATTTGTTAATATACCACAATTCACCTTTATGATGTGTATATACTTCCAAATTATTTTATTTAACATGAATAAAAATTTATTCATTATGGTAAAAATTTCAATTCTTGTTTATTGTTTAAAGGGGTTACTATTTTAAAGTTACCAAAGATGTAAGAATTGATTTTACAATCTTACTTTCATTTCAGATTTCTTTGACACTTTTTGAAGGAAAATTGTCATATATCCATCATAATCTACAATAATTTTCTTATACACATTATATTTATGGAGTTTCCCAATTTTATTCCTAATTTTTCCCTTGTCGGTACATGAATTATGAAAATAAATGTTTAAATGAAAAACTGACTTTATTTTTCTTTTAATCAGAAATTTTTTTTCTTCATTGTCTGTGATTTTAAAAATTATTTTACAAAAAATCATTCTATTTAGTCAAATTATTTATTAAATAAATTATATGTTATGGTTAACTTTTAAAAATGGTTTTATATGTAGTTTTTGAACTATTTTTAAAAGGAATATTTTCAACAAAAAGTCAAAATGTATAATTTTTCAATATATACAACAATAACATATATCCATGTTTCCATAACCATTATATATAATGTTGTTTATTATACCTGATTAAAATGGTTTTACAAATAATTTTTTTGAATGATTATTTTAATATTTCACTTCTATTCCCATTAATCTTATGAAATATATAAATTTACCTCAACATCTATATTATATTATATTGATTTTATGATTGTTAGCTTTCTCTTGAGACAATCAATTTCTTGTGATAATTTTCATTGGAAAATAAATTTATCATAAAATCCATATTATTTTTATCATAGATATTAGTTTTTCATAAACCATACACCATGTATACATATAGGGTTTAATTATAATATTATTAGATTAACGGGAAAATATTAATAATTTTGTATCCTTTACTCAATAAATTTTTTTGATATGGTATATTGATTCATTAATTAAATCTATCATTATATATACAAGGAATGCTCTATAAATGCAATGAAGGTTTGAACTAAGAAATATATATCCTTTCAATTCAATAATAGGTCTCACTAGACAAGTAAGTGGGCCAAATTAATAGGGGTTTACCCATATTTTTATACTATATTATGAATGGTTCGGGCATTTTATATATCATGATATTTGGGATCATGATTTATAATATTAATTATTTTCCATCATTTAGAATTTATTTATTATTATCCATGAGATTATTACATTCATATTACATGGGGGTTCATTTTTTTCTCAAGTTATTTAATTAAATGGAATATGTGTACAATTATTTACACTTCCATACTAATTATGACTTATCTAATCTTCATAATCATGTTACTGATTATATGGAATATGTGTTTAGTTATTTATGTTTCCAAATTGATTATAAATTATTGAATTGTATTATATTTTGTTGTACATAACCATTAAAAAGCATTTGAGGTCCCATTTTTTGTTTCCTTTTTAGGACATAAAGATGAATTCTTTGATTGAGTTCAAGGATGCCAAATGTTTTTCCATTACTATGTTTTATATTTTATACCCAATATAAAATGGTTATAGTGTATTTATCTAGCACTCGAATACTACTAAAATACTCAGTCCTTTAGGATTTGAACCCTTTTATGTATGCCAATGTAATAAAGTAACCCCCATCTCCAGGATACTAGGGTCCAGAATTTTAGAGTTATTATATTAGGATGTTTAGTAGAGATATTGTGAACTAGATTGAGGGAAACATATATTAGGGAACATAATATTATGGTAGAATCTATGTAAAACTATAGAAAAACATACGAAGTGTTTTATAAGGAATATATTATCTGGTTTTTAATGGAAATACATCCATATCTTGATACTACATGTGGATGTGGTTCTATAACAATTGTACCTACGGAAATTACTTCAGAAAGTGTTCATTGGTATTTGAATCGATCATCACATGGTGTACGATAATGGGCCTTACTATTCACCTATTTTTACACTCCCATGTGTTATTATTTGGATAATTTCTATTTTTCTTATAATCCATTATGAAGGATTTGAAGAAAATGTTCCTTTAAAGAAAATATATTTATGATTCTCAGACTACCAGTGCTGAAATTGTTGATTTATTTTTTGTGTCACATTAGATTTCTAATTATACATTATTATTTAAAATTTAAAATTTCATGAGCTAATCCATTGTGTTCTAATTTTTATTAATAGTTCAAAGAAAAAAATAATGATATCAACACTCACGATCAATGTATAAATTTTCCTTCTTAGTAATCCAATAGATATATTATTATTACTAAAAAGATCACAAATATTTTAGGGTTTCACACACATGTTATGGGGAATAAATATTCAAGATAGGAGAGCCTTTTTTGAAAAATATGATTCACCTATATTATATATCTTCTTACGATAGAAACCCCAATCATTTAGTGGGACTAATAATCTGGTGCTAATTGATAAATAGATTATTTTGATGGAAAAGATATTTTTGTATTTGTGATGTAATGAAAATGAAAAGGTTACAATTTTAGTGTATTATCTAATGGGAGATACTAATAAATAGTGGATTTTGATCTAGAATACTAAGATGGAATAAGAAATAGAAAACATGGAATAAATATATTTTGAAAAAACCATTCTTTAAAAAAATTCCCTCGTGATAAATGAACTAAAATGAGGAGTAGTTCCTTATCTCAAATAAAAAGTAATAATAATTTTTTACTAAGGATGAGGATACCTTCATATGAGTATCCATGTATAATACATATTACATATGTAATAAAAAATGTAAGGTTGACCATTTATTTTAATGAAAGAAGTCAAGTATCTGAAGGTTTCTAGTATCTCGAACATTTTAGTCATTTGATGAAATAGTTTCATGATCCATAAAAAAGATATATTATTAAATATATCATATATATTCATGGGGAATCAAGAGAATAATTGGTCATCTAAACTCTAAGAAAAAGGTAATACGTCAAGGAAGAATAATAAAATAATGAAATTTTCATCATAAATAAATTAAAGAAAGAAAAATTCTGTAAAATTATTGAAGGAAAATAGAGTTTGTTATAAGTGTGGAAAAAGGTAATTTAGATCATGAATGTAAGGGATTAAAATAGACCACTACTATGAAGTTCTTCAACTATATATAAATGTTACATTATTCAAATAATTTCCCATGAATCATGAGAATATATAAAAGAAGAGTCCAATGGGAGAGAGCCAAGCTTATAAAATCGCTACAAATTAAGTTTAAGTACCCAATGATGTTTTTGAAATTACTTTAATCATATCCAAATATTTATCAAACTCTTTATTTGATTTTACAACTTTAAACACTTTTATAAATTCATTGTATTCAAAGAAAATTTTATATTTCTTCATTAACTTATTAAGGGGCCGTAAAGTAAAAACTAAAAGTGGAAATATTTCTACAATAAGGATATGTCATTATACGCCCATTATAACAAATAAATATTCTCTATTTATTGAAATTATTACTATACCAACATATTACTTTGATTTATTAACTGGTATAGACTATATTTCAAAATATGACTCAAAAAATTATTTCAACGAGAAGAAAATTACAATTAATGATGTAGATATATAATTAATTATCTTAGATCCAAGGTTTCATCATATATGTCATATATAGATCCACACCAAGTAGATATTCTGAATGATATTCTTGGGGAAGAAGAAAAATCTGAATTAATGGAAGGAAAATGTAATCTTAAAATTTAGGGTGTACCTTTTGTAAAAGATTATATTGATGTATTTTCTAAGAAATTACCTGGATATCAACCAGAGTGTGAAGTCTTGTTTTCTATTGACTTAATTCATGATGCAAGGCCAACATAAAATACTACCTATAGAATGGTCATTATGGAATTATTATAGTTAATGAAACAACTAGAGAAGTTATCTAATAAAGTATTTACCCACCCCTGTGTTTCACTACAAGGATCCCATATTCACTTCATTTGGAATAAATATAGATCCATGAGAATGTTTAATGATTATAGGCAGATCATTTCTATGACGATAAATAAAAATTATCATTTACCTCAAATTTTTGGATTAAATATTTTTCAAAGGTTGAAATTCATTTCGGGTATCATCAATTTCATGCATGTAATTGAGAAAATATGAATAAAACATTCCGAATGAGGTGTTTTCATTATGAGTTTACTGTAATGATATTTTTAATGACTAATGCACCTTCAGTTTTTATTTATCTAATGAACAAATTATTCAGTTAATATATTTATTATATTGTTGTGGTATTTATTTATTATATATTTTTGTATTATAAGAGGTATGGGGAACATAATAATCACCTAGGTATCATTCTATAGACTATTAGAAGAAAATAGTTAAATGGGAAATTTAGAAAGTGTGAAATATGGATTCAGTATGTTCATTTTCATTCTATATTATCTCATAAGATGGAATCATATTTGATCTTGAGAAGGAAAACTTAGTAAAATTATGGTTTAAACCAACGAACATAAATGAGGTATGAAATTTTATTGGTTTTATAGGTTTTAATTGGAAATTCATTCTGAATTTAACATTATTGAAAATCCCAAGAACCATGTTTACCCATAATGTGGATAAGTTCATATGGATAGAGGAATGTGATTTTTTTTGATGAATTGATGTGGATATTGGAAAATTATCTAATTTTAAATCTAATATCAGTAAATCATGGGTTTGTTATATATTATACTTTATGAAATTATGGATGTGGTTGTGTACTTATAAAAATGATAATGTTATTATATATGCATCAAAGTAGTTAAAGACTCATGAATTGAACTATCCAACCCATGATATTTATTTGGAAGCTATAATGTTTTCTTTGAAGATACGTAGAAATTATTTGTATATAAAATATTTGAGTATCACATAGACCATAAGATCATAAAAAAATATTTTAATAAAAATAAATCAACATTATACAAAGTTAATGTATTGAGCTAGTCATGGAATATTATTTCTCAATCCACCACCACATAAGGAGGTAAAATAAGGTAGAAGATACATTGGGAAATAGGAATCGTGGATTTATAATACAAATGAGAATTGAGAGGGATCCCTTGTTTATAGATCCAGTAATGGTAGATATGTGAATTATTATTGAAGGGGGGATATCAACCCTTTTCTAAATTATTGTAAAACTTTTTTTATTGTAAAAGATAAAATATGAGGTTGAGAATTTTCTGAGTAAAATTAATGCAATGAATGATTGGATGTTCATAGACTCCATTTGTGAAGATAGTGTTCTTGTATTTGAAAATTTATTATAGGTTCCATCTGTATATGAGCTATAAATAGAATTATTAGATGACTCTATTAGAACAAATTTCTATATACACCATGGTAGAACCAACTTTTATAGTGATTTGGGGGTCATTTTTTGTGGGATAACAAGAAGTTGTAAATTTATATTTATATGTCCTGATGTCTTATTTTTTAGTAGGTGAAGGCAGATATACAACACACTATAGGATTCATACAAACTCTTTCTATTCCTATGAGAAAATGGGATGAGATTACTATAGAAAATTTTATAAGGCTACAAAATATTCATAAAAGGAATGATGAAATGTGGATTATTGTTGATTACCTTACCAAATCTACAAAATTACATAGTATAAGAGAAGTGTTACCTCTTTCACACCTCACAAGGATCTATATTAATGAATTCAAAATAATTAATAGTATATAAGCTTAAATTGTGTATTATGTTGATCACTATTTTACATCAAAATTCATTAATAGTATTCATACAGATCTTGATAATGAAATTCATTTGAGAACTACCTATCATCATCATACTTATGGACAACCCAAGAGAACTATCTAAACATTGGAATACATGTTGATGTAATTCTAACATAAAATTCAAGGTATATGGGATAAATATTCCCCTATGATAGAGTTTAATTATAACAATAATTTCCATTCATGTATTTTAATGTTTCTATATAAATAATATATGGTTGGTGAAGTCATAATCTAACTTGTTGGAATGAATTTGATGAAATAAAATTTGTAATCCCATAACTATTTGAAGATATAGTGAAAAATGTAAAGATTATTCTATCTCATATTTAAAAAAATTAATAAAGGAAAAATATTTATGTAAAGAATTAGTGTAATGATTTTAAATTTCAAGAAATAGATCATGTTTTAATAGAAGTATTTGCATATAATGGTTTTACAAGGATTGGTAAGAAGAGAAAACTGATCCCTATATACAACGGACACATTGAAAGTATAGAAAAAATTTGGAATAAGGATTAAAATTTGGATGATCTACTAAGTCTCTCATGATACATTATATATCTAATTGTGAAGGAATTACATTCAAGACCTAGTGCAAGTGCTCACCTATGAATAAAAAAAATTTGAATATGATCTATCATAATATGAAGAGCCTATTCAAATTATTGATACTAAATAGAAATTATTGAGGAATAATATAACTCAAATAGTAAGGGTACTTTGGATAAATCATAAAATATATGAAGAAAAATTTGTTCTAGAGGATTTTATGAAGAAGAACCACCCTCATTTATTTAGAAGGTAATATCCATGAAACTTTTGAGGACCAATTTGTTGTAATTCGGAAGAATGTAACACCCGAAACTCAATTATTGTAGATAAACTTTATATTTTAATAAAAAAATAATAAAGTTACATTTTAATATTTCAGTGGAATAAAATATAAATTTGATAGTATTAATACCAATTTTGAACTTACATGGTCAAAAAAAAATCCAATAATGAGTATTAAAAATTTCCCTTAGAAATAATATTTTATGAAAAACAAAAAAAATATTATTTAAATACTCCCCATTTTATTTAAAATAATATGTAATAATATTTAAAATTAAAAATTTTATTAACTAAAATTTTTATATATAAAAATATAAGATCATTTGGAGGTAAAAATGGGCATTTCATAGAAAAGTTTTATTTTTTTTAGAAAATTGTTTTTGTTTAAAAATTAATAAAGCCTATTAATTTTAATTAATTAAAAAATTATTTAATTATGAATGATATAAATTAAATTTATAGATTATATATAATAATATTAGAATTTAAAGCAATATAATGATTATTACGATTAATATTGTAATTATAATACCTTTATATGTAGGAAAAATGATTTTCTTGATAACCCATTATTATACAAGCATTTTTGGTTTGGTTGTAAGATAAATTATTAAAATTATTTGAATTTATTTTTAAAAAATGTATATTTTATTTTTAATCAGAATAATTAGTATTAGGTTATAATTTAAACATATTTTTTTGTCTTAATGATTATTAAAAATAGTAAAAATTAATTTACACGATTAAGGTTAAAACTGGGTTTTTACCGTTTCTTGTGTTTATGTTGAAATTAATTTTCCACACACATGTAATTATTATTTTATAAATATTATTTAATATATAAAATTATTATTTCCAAATTATATAATAGTTATCAAATCATTTTAGGTTTAAATTATTAATTAATTGGTTAAAAAACATGTTATCATTGTGAAAACTAAATTTTTAAAAGTAATAAACCTATTGAATAAGGGAATAAAAATTTTAAAACATGTAAATTTTTATGTTTTGGAGGTGTATATAAAACTAAAATTCCATAAAATAAATTATTTAACAATTTTGGTGTCAGATTGGGTGAGCGTAAGATCCCATTATTTAATAGTTTTGGTTGTTTACCAAAATGTCACTCCTCAATTATAAAAGTGAACTCCCTCACCTCACCTTTTCACACACATAAATCCATTTATCTTGAAAAAAATGTAAATATTCATTCCCTAATATCCTTTTACATAATCTAGATGTGAATTTATTCCAAAAAGGAAAACCCTATGGTCATCAAGAAGAGATCCAAAGGAAGCATCTGTAAGAGAAGTAAATTGTCTCAAAAAATATCTTCCTTTTTATTTCATAATTTACAAATTTCATTTATGTATTAACAATTAAAATATAACAAAAAATGTATATTGTATATACTGATTTGTAATTATTTTTATGTCATAATATTTATCTATATTCTTCTCCATCAATTGGGAAATAAATCTATCTCTAATGTGTTTGATAGACTACAACCTCCCAAATCTATGTGATATGCTTCCCATCACCGACTAACATGAATTTTCATAATGAAGTAAATAATGAATATATATTATACATATGATATAATATTAATTCTATCAAAATATCATCTCATCCACTTACTTAACTATTCTCCCATTAATGGAATTATATCATCACACAGGACTTCGTATGACCTATCGTTTACAGGAATAAAAGTGATTAATTTCCCATGTCTAATATTCATGAATTGTATAAAAATTTATATAATGATTAAATATTAACACCTGAAACAATGAAAATAAATAAATATTACTAACAAATAAGAGGGAAAATGTTATAAAATGATAATATATTTTATTAAACATATTAATATGTCTCATTTATATGTTAGTAAACTTCCTAATAATATTATAAGAGGTTTAAGGAATGTTTAAGTAAAGGGAATCATGAGGCAAGGGATTTCCTCTTAATTTCTATTCCATTGAGACATATATATTAATATACAGACATTAACTTTTATGTGGTGTATATACTATCCATTTTATTTATTTAACAAGAATAAGTATTTATTCTTGATGGGTAAAATTTCAATTCATGTATATTCTTTCAGTGGGTCACAATTTTATTGATACCAAAGATGTCAAAATCTATTTTAAAATATCAGTTTCTTTTAGTATTTTTTCACTATTTTTGAAGGAATATTATCATCCATCCTTCATTAGATAAACTATTTTTCTTATCCAATATATATTTATGAAGTTTAAATATTTTATTCTAACTTTTACTATAATTTTTACTTGAACTAGTCAAATAAATGTTTAAAAGAATAATAGATTTTGGTTCCCTTTTAATAGGATATATTTTTTCCTTGTCGAGGTGAATAAAAATTATTTTAAAAAAGTCCTTTTATTTTATCAAATAATTTATTAGTTAAATTTTAATTTTTCCATCAATTTTTATAATATTATTAGAGTAATATATTTACTATTTTTCGAAAGGGTTATTTTCAACAAAGATTAAAAAGTAATATTTTTATCTTATATGATGATAATTGAATTCCCCAAAATTAAAACCATTTTTCAAAATGAAGCTTCTTATATAATTTTTCAACAATTTTTCAAATAAATCCCTTTAATGAAATATTATTTTAACATTTCAATTCAATTTCCTTTATTATTCCAAAATAGTTTAATTTTCTTAAATATCTATATTATCTGTCACTCATTTTTTTATTGTACAGTTTCTCTTAAGATAATCACTTTCTTTGATTATTTTTCATTAGACATTACATTTATTGTAAATATCCATAATCCTTTTATCTGGGATATGATAATTTCTTAAACCATAAACCATTTGTACATATGGTGTTTTCATTGGAAGTTATTTGATTAACGAGAGAAATGATGATAAATCAAAATCCTTTACTGAATACAGATATTTATTTATAAGGCATATTTATCCATGAATTAAATAGATCATTAGATATATGAGGAATTCATTGTACATATAGTGGTTGGTGGGGAGCATAATTATATATACAGTTGATACGTAGGTTGGTCACATGGGACAAATGTGATATAAAAATGGATTGGGATTTTACATATAGTTATAAAATATCTTATGAAATGTACTAAAAGTATAGATATCATGATGTCTAGGATTATGAAATCTAAAATTAATCATTTTACTATATTAAGAATTCATTAATTATTATCCATGATATATTTTCATTGAGATTATACATGGATTCATCTTGTGCTCATGTTATTGATTAAATGGGAAATGTTTTCAATTATACACATTGAAATATTAAATATGCCATATCTAATCATGATAGTAAATTTATTTCACAAATTTAATATGTGATAAGTTATATATATTTGCATATTTATTATTCTCTATTGATTCATGATAAATTCCATTCAATGTAACCCTTAATGAGTATTTTAGATCACCCTTATTTTATTTATATTCCCTAGGATATGATGAAGAATCATTGACTGAGTTCAAGGATGATGAATGTTTTCCATTATGATGTTTTTATATTTTATCCCCAATGTAAAATGTGTATCATGTAGTCATTTGGCTCTCCAAGACATCTAAAATGGTTAATCCCTTGGGATTTGACCCCTAGTATCTATGTAATTAAATAATGTAGATTATTTTTATGGGTTACTAGAGTTAGAGTTATTCTAATTGTATAATTTACTATGATGGTTCAGAGGGATGAACAAAGAATGATCAATATAGGGTTATCTTTTGGGGAATGTTGTTTTCCTCATTGGTGATGTGTGAGGTAGTAATTAAATAAATTAATATTAAACCTAGTTTTTCTATCCTATTATATTCTAGATGTAAAATTCATTGAGGAATTAGTTCTTGTAGATTAGGATGAAGTAATCTGTGGTGGAGTTTGTGACACGATTTTTGGATTGTCAGTGAGTAAAGGAAAAATATTATTTCCCAAGAGAGTTTATAAAACAATTTGATGTCCCAAAGTAAAAGTGGGGGGAAATATTAATCAATTTAATCATTGATCTTCTCTATGATTATGGAGAATTTTATTCCATTTAGGTGATTACAGATTGATTAACATATTGAAATTTCTTTATGATCAAGGAGTTTAGTATTGTGGATTCATTGATGAGGATACATGTGGATGAGATAGTAAAGAATATAAATGTGTCTAGACCCATAATTATTTATTAAAATCCTCAATATACCTTTTAAGTACAAGTAATTCATCAATGTTTATTTGGATTGTAGTTACACCTTAACACTACTTTCCATCCTTATATGGATTTTTAGACTAAAAAAACTATTAATACATTGGGGGACATGTTAAGGGACGTGTTCATGATTTTTTTGGTACATAATTTAATAATTTTTACCATGGTTGAGTTTGATTATAAAAATATGTATCGCTATTCTATATGCATTTATCTACTCAAGATGATGAATGGGAGAACATACAGATGACTATTATGATGGACTAAGGTTAGAGAGTTAGCGGTCCTTGGAAAAAATGTGGTCTTGAGAACAACTAAGAAGGTATAGATGATTTTAGAGAAGTTCATGGTAGATCAAGATATCTAGATGTGTAATGTGAATAGGTGGAGGATGGAATTATTTTTTGAGGTCAATGATTATGTGTTATTAAAGGCCGCTCCTTGTTATGGGAAATAATGGTTAGGTTGATGGATAAATATTTATAATCAATTTATCAATACTTTCGAGGTGTTAGAGAATATTAGGGAGGTGGTGTATCAACTAGAAATTCATTTGAAGGTTGATCTAATCCATGATGAATTCCATATATCACATCTTTTTCAGTAACTTCCTGATGAATATCATGTCATTTATTATGTGGAGTTAGATGTTGAGGATTATATGATATCCATAGGGATATAGATCAACATTCCGGATTGATGTGATAAGGTGTGACATTTTCACGTCGTCCCCTTGGAATAATTATTTTAGAGAAATGACGTGTTCAATGATTGTATGTGGGAATGTGATTTAAAGATTCATGTTGAAAATATTTAGTTTTATTGGATTCTTGTTTAATGATGAGATGAATTATTTTATACTTAATTAGTTGTGTTTATTATTATCTTGTGTTGTGAACAAGTTTTTGTAGTTTTGAATGTTTTCACAAATAATAAGTTTATAGTAGCTTCAGGATGGGGGTGAACTAAAGTCATAAATCCAACATACAATTTTCCTAATTTGGAATTTAATTAGTTCATAACACATAACCTTTGAATAGATTATAGTAAAAAACATAAATAAGGTTGATGAAATAAAACCATGGAAGTTAAAATAATATATCTAGGATAAACAAAATCCAATTAAATGATAAAATAACGTGATAAAAACAAAACATTGAATATCAAATAATAATCCAAATAATACATTAATGCATATTATTACAAACATTTCAAATTGGGGGAACTATTTTCTATTATCCCAATGTTTTTGGAGGTTCTATATCTAGAAGCATGATTTAGAAGTCCAACATCAATAACTTCATCGATCAACTAGATTAGATAATATAAGTTATGAACTAGGAACTTCTTTAATGCACCTTCCCGAATTTTGAACAACTATCCCTGAGCTCATCATTGATCAGTATGATTGAAAATATGTATAGAACAAAAACAATATCAAACATCAATGTTTAAAATGAAGTATTTTTTTTATTTTTAGAACCTAATTGAACTCAAATAATCAGTAACAACCTAGATTCATAGAGTCATAAACTCTTTGATCACAGAGATCAAAAGTAATGATTAAAAAAATAAAACATTATTTCTTTTAAAAAATGTTTCTTATGATATAATATATAATTAAATCACATTGTGAAACATTACAATCAAAGTACCTTAAAAGAAATGTGGTAGTTCAAACTTGAAGTAACACTTTTTACACTTTTCATAATCATTATTCCTCAAATATACGATTCAATTTTAAGACATCATTATATAAAACTAACAATATTAATGTTTTCATTATTTATATTTTAATATTATAATATTAGAAATAGATATACTTATTGAATTTAAATAGTTCACTATGGCTTCTCATAGTTCCAAAAGTGATATATATCAACTCTGTTTACTGGAACATAGAGTCACAAGATATATCTTCATAAAAAATATAACTAACCAAAAATATAATATTAACATAAATATCAATTAAAATATTTTTATTTTCAATACAAATGATATGAAATTAGTCATTTGACCAAAAAATGACCCCCCAATTTGAAAATCACAAGACACGTATGAAAATGTATGTTTGACTGAAATTAAAATAAAAAAATCCTTTTTAACTTCTGATAATACCCCCTAAGTATAATATCTAAATAAAATACTCCATTTTTTTTAAATTAACAACTTAAAAACATGTTATTATATGAAAATCATCCCCTTATACAAAAAAAACATATTAGACATCTAATCTCTAAAATTTCCACCTTCAAATTTTGAAACAAAATGAGATAAATAAAAGAACATAAAATGTTTTAAAATAAGATTAAAGTATATTATTTAACGCATTCAAAATCATAAAATAAGAAATAAACTCATATCTAATGACGTCGAGTTGAAAAATTTCTTTATGATCAATGAAAATTTCTCCCCCTTAGGATATTAAATGAGTGTTTGGATTTTTAAGATGTCACCCCTAAGGACTTTATTTCTCACTCTATAATTTGTATATTTTTTTTCTCTATATATTATGGTTTAAACAAAGAAAATTATACAATATTATTTTGGGATGAACTTATTTCCCATAACTTGTATATAAATATTTCTTTCTCCCCATCATATAAGTTCAGAACAAATTATCTATGAAAAAATATTTTTATTTTCCATGAATTTATCTAGAAATATAATATTTCTTCACAAAGTTATCCAAAAGCACTAAACGTTTTTTAGGTGTGGGTTAAATAATGAAACTAAAAGGATAATAGAAATTAAAAAACACATTAAGGTAAACAATCATACATAAGAAATTAAATTTTTATGTTTTATTCACATATAAGAGTAATAATATCATATATAAATGTATCTTTTAAATATATAAAATTATCACAGAAATAATAGAGGTGGTTTTCTTATAAGTGTAAAAAACACATGAAATAAATTATATCATATTTAAGATATGTACCATTAAGTTCACTAAGAATCATAACATCTATAATGTGTAATTCTATATGATGATTGAGTTACATCTTATAATTTCCATTGAATTATTATAAGAAAAATATAAATCACTTGAATGAAAAGACAACACATATCTAACTAAAAAAATTCCCCCCTTCATGGTGGATTTTTTTTAATGATAGGATAATTTTAAACAAGAAGATAAATAAATGATCACCTAACACTGATCATTCCCATCATATATTGAATACATTGATTTTTTTAATGTAATTATTTATTTAATATATCAATAATATGATAATCAATTCTGATAAATTCAAGAAAGATATCTCCATTGAGTGTAAACTAAATATTCACAAAGAAAAAGGATAAAAAAGATAAAAATATAGAAACATGTTATGATATCCAATTATTCTATAGAATTTATATTTTACTATCACACACATAATATGATAATAACCACCAGTAGTCCCATATTTCATATATGTTCTGGTCCCTTCATGAAATAACTTCCGATAGATAAATTCTAAAAAATTATTAGTACCCAATGTTTCATCCATTGATACTCAAAATTACCTTTTAAAAGGTTATAAATATATTGGTATACAAATGTTTTTTGGTCTATTAATGTTAGTAAAAACTATTTAGAACCCACATCTATCTAACCTTATATTGTAGAAAAAAAATCATTATTTAGAAATAAAATCCTTATAATTTCTGAATTATTCGACATTATTTAAGGAACAATGACTCTTCCAGTGACCTCATATATTTATTTTATTACAAAAAAGTGAACTTTTTTTAATGAAATAGTTATATTGTAAATTTGACATTTCCAAGGTAAAAAAAACCTTGTTGAATTTTAATGGGGTTTCAACTATAACAAAATATTGTCAATTTACAACCAACCATAAGTAAAATTATATATAATATTTTTAAGGCTTTCAACAATATAATTTAGTATCACAACTAATATTTGATCATCATGAGTTGACTTATAAATAAATTTCTCTTATAACTCAGTAATAATTTTTAAAAATCTTTAATATCATTTATGAATAGTTTCTTTATCTAACATATTATCCTTCACCATTTTTTTAATTTACTTATACTAAATATTTATATATCTGCCCATTAAATTTTTATGAATATCATTTCATATCCATGAATCATAACATAAATACAATTATATTTTTAATGTCACTTCCATTATTCGATGAACCATCAAAATTTAAAAAAGGCTTAATTAACACTCCTGGAGTCTATAGCCTTCAACACATTCTTTACATTCCATTTTTTAAAATTCCTCTATAATCATATCATTTTTACTCAATTTTAGAAAATCTAATATGATATAATCAGGTTTCTTACATTTATCGTTTTCCTTCTCGTAATCATTCTTGATGTCTTTATTTTTTATAATTCTTTTTGTACACTTTATAAGTTGATAAATTGATCCTTCAGTTACTTCCAAAAATATTCTATTAAAATTTAATTTCGATTTTATATACATAGTAATTATAATACAAGCATTTACTATAGATGTTAAAGAACATTTTGATATAGATAATACAATTTTTTCATATAATTTTATTTTTCCATATCTTTCATCAATGAATATCATAAAACATTAAATTTTTTATTAATTCATCTAGAATATGTTTTTTAATATGTTTTATATCATCTATAGATGTTCATTTTTGTTTTACATATTTTAATTGAATATAGATAATATATTCATGAATATTTTTATCCGAAATTTTCCGTTTTAATAAATTAAAGCACATTAACTATTCTTATAAGTCTTTGATTCATTTTTTCTACTAATTAAGTAGGAGGAAATATAAAAACATTATATTCATCTATAAGCATAAACCTTATTTTCTCTATGACTATAGATATTCTAAAATGTGCAATTTTATGTTAATCTAAATACCGTTATCCATTTCACATAAAAATCCTAATATAAATTTTCCATTCAATAGAATATGACAAAGTGTTTTAGGATTCATAATTATCTTGATATTCAAAGTTTTATACTCTAGTTAACTGAAGATTTTTTCTCTATAATCCTATTTTTTCCATTCAATATATGATAATGATCAATATCAGTATTAATCATAAATTTATTGATTTGATCACACTATTAACCACAATAAACTCAATAAAAAATAGTCAGATGAATCAAATTTAAGTTCTATAATGTTCTAATTAATATTCTATCCACAAAAGTGAAAATTGTCTTTCCTCAATAAATACATTTGTAAAGGGAAATAGAAACTGGCTTAAAAACCTAATGTAATAGATACATTCCCAAATAATGGTATCAAGTGTAAAATAAAAAAGGTATTTACTAGCTATAATACCAATTAGTTCACTAAAAATGTAGATATATATTCGTGTAAAAATTATTAATCGTGATTATAGTGTATGGAGGATTTAAAAGGATGGGGTGAATTGTAGTCATAAATTGAACATAAAATTTCACCATTAAAAAATTTAAGTAGTATTGATGTTATAAACTCATAACTAATAAGATTAAAAATATGAAAATAACATAATGGAAATTTAACCATTTTAATAAAAAAATAAACAAGTATATAAAACAATACCATCCAAAGAAAATAAAAGTAGTGTAAAAACAAAATATAGAGCATCAGATACCAATATAAGTAATCCTTTATAGAATATTAATAAAAAAATGTTTTAATCAAGGGAAATATATTAATATATCCTAAAGATGTGTATTGTTATATAAATAGAACATATGTATTGAAGTTTCACTCTAGGAGCATCATTCATCAACCGAACTGATATATGAAAGTTTCTAACTATAAAATTATTTGATAAAACAATCAGAACTATGTATCTCCAACCCCAATATTTGATCTTCATGATTGGTAACAAACCTATTAACTTTAATATTTCAAACATATATGTTCAGAAGTAAGTAGGTTACAATATATGGAACCTCTTTGATCTCCAACAATTGGGAGCTTCCAAAATCCCTATCCCTAGGATCTCTTCGATCCTGAAGATTGAAAATAATGATTTCAACAATCAAAACATATATATTTTACAATCATCACCTAATAATGAAATTAAATTTTAGATTAAATTCGAACATAGGATAATGAGAATCTCCCAAAATCATTAAGGTAGTGAAATATCGATTTAACACTTTGAAAACATTTTATAATCTCCTTTCCTTGAATCCATGATGTAATTTATAGGAATCATTTTTTATAAACTCCAAATGGTAATGTCCAAGATATCTGTGCTAGGTTATGAAAATATTATATGTATTTCAACTTCTTCTATAGAAATGGTTCAATGTTACTTCACATAGTTCTAGAAATTAGGTAGATCAAAACATTACACTATAACCAATAATCAAATCTTATCATTTCAATGAAAATAGAATAAAACATTGATTTATGTTATAAAAAAATACTATGTAATTTGTATTATGATGTTAAAAATAAGGTATATGATAGGAATCATTTAACGAAATAATCAGGCTCTTATTTGAAATTTATATCCTAACAATGTTTAGGTATTTTACTTTTACTAATTTATATGATATTTTTTATTATTAAGGATAAAAATATTTGTGAGGTATTTAATGTAAATTGATCAATTTTTGGTACTTTAAAATTTGGTTTCTTAAGTGTTGAAGTTCTAAGAAAATGAATAGTAAATATTCAATGAAGTAAATGGGTTGATTTTTAGTAGTTTTTTAGTATTCATCATTAATCACACTCTGATCATTGGGTGTTGGGGAATGGAAAATTAGTTATGGAATTAGTGTTTCTATGACCTGGTGTGTTTCTCAATAATGATTTTGCTTACCATATTAGGATTTTATTGTGCCATAGATTTGAGGATGTGAGTTTTAAGAGTAACCCTATTTGTATAAGGTATATGTGTTATATCTTGATGGGGATGGTTATGTAATGGAGCTATTTAGTTAAAAAATCTTCAACTATGAGGATGGTGTTCCCCAAAGAATTTGATGTCTGTTAAATTATTTGGTTCCTCTATTCTAGAGTTTTTTATGCCATGATGTTTATCATGGAACAATGGTATTGTTTGAGGTATATTAGGATATAGTGGTTAAACCGATATTCATACTATACACCTCCGTTATTTAATGATTATTGTGTGACCCCCTCGGTTGTGTACCATCCCTTATTTATTGTATTAATATTAAAGAGGATTGATCTCTATATTAATGGGATATCAGTCTATGATTTCTAGATCATGCCACATTTCAATGGGACTAACCATTACATGATTTTATTCTATGTCATTATATTTTTATTATAAATTTAAACCTATTATCATATTATGTCCTATTGTACCAAATTACATCAAATCCTAACTTATCAATAGTGCACCTTTGGATATATTTGGAAGTCTATTAGTTGATTTTGTCCCTCAGCTTTTAGAAATTTTTTCCTCATGATTAAATATGGTTTCATCTTCCATAATTCTTGTTGAACCATAGTTATGTTTTGGTTGTATTTTTTTGTCAATAGATTAATATTTTGATGTATGGAGATCAATATGTTATTGGAAGAATGTATGTTGAGAAGGATACAAGGAATGATGAAAATAGGATCAAGCATTTGAAAATCGGATCCAACATTCTATGAAAAATGGATCCAGCATTTGAGAATAGGAACCAACACTACTAGAAAACCATGTCTATAAGTATTTATACAAAGGATATAGCCACATTTTTATCTAAACCATGGCTTTATATGACAAATACAGCAACATTTTTCATAAATTGTAGGTATAGGGTATTTTATAAAAAGCTATAGCCACAGTTCTATGAAACAGTGGATATAGGTTTCCTGCCTTAGCGTGGGGATTTTTTTCTTGGAAATAGTGGGAAGAGATATAGCAATTGTTTTGTCTTCTATTACCACAGTTCATAACAATATATATACCCAAAATTTTCAATAGTCTAGTGGTAAGTCATCTGGTTAGTGGTAGTGCATGTAATGAGATCAAATATGACAAGGATCAATTTATTTTTAATCTATCACCATGGTTTACAAGGGATGTACCCACAATTTTCTACCATGGAAAGAGAATCTATAGCCATAGTGGAAAACCATGTGATCTATAGCCACTGTTTAAAAAACATTGGTTATAGGGTCTATTTCTACTATTTCAACCGTGATAATATCCTCTTAAAACTATTGTTATTGTTTTTTTCTATAGCCATGCCAATAGGTATCAATGATAGATGAAACCATGGATATAGATTATAGACACGATTTTGACCCCTATAGCCACTATTTTGGATTTTGGCTATAGACTGATTCTATAGTAGTAATTTTTTTTCACAAGTTAGATATAGTATTCTGAGAAAATCATGGCCCATATTCTACACAAATCAGAACCAATATTCTGAAAAAAACCAGAGCCAACATTATGAACAAATCTAATCCAGTATTATGAGAAGCTTGGATTAAACATTCTGCATAAATCAGATTCAACATTCAATGAAAATCGTAACCAGGATTCTGCACAAATAGGATCCTACATTCCGAGAAAATCAAAACCATAATTATATGATAATTAAATCTAGTGTTAAATTTGTTGATACTTTGGTGTTTAGTGTTTATGATAAATCAGAAGTATGTTCTGAAACTTATGATACAATCTTTATGAAAGAATAGGTGAGGAAAGAAATTATTTTGATAAGGCTCAGAATGAAAAAGATGTTGTTGAGATTGGGGAAGAAAAATTTCTTCTGTAAGGAAAAGTTTCTTATAGAAAAATATCTTTTGAAATGAAATGATTCTTATAGAAAAAGTTATTACATAAGAAAATGAATCTTACTTAAGAAAATGATCTTATGAAAGGAATGGTTTCTTATAGAAAAATATTCTGTGCAGGGAAAATTTTCTTACATAAATTGTTCTTATTCAAGAAAAAGTTATAACTCAAGAAAAAGTTCCAATTCAAGAGAATGTTTTTCAAGAATGTTTGAATCGTTGAAGTAGTCAAAGGAAGATGTAAAAATCAAGGAGATTTGAATATTGAAATAGAATTGAATGAGTCAATGATATATCCAATATTTAAAGGGAATTGAAGATTTGGGAAATTTCATTAAGCGGGAAAGGTTTTTGAGAAGCATGTATAAACCATTTTTGAGGTCCCTATAAAAGGAGGGATGATTTCATTTGTCAAGGTGAATCTTAACTATTCAATTGCTCAAGCTCCGGAATTTTGGGGACTTGTATTGAGTATCTAACCAAACTTTGGGTTTTAGGTTGTTACCGAGGATGTTATTAGGACTGTGGATCTAGAACACTATTCAAAAACAACATTTTCCTTATGTGAAATGTTGATGTTCTTGAAGAAGGTACACATGTGGAGTTTGATTTAGCTTGTGGAGGAAGTGAAGACATTCATAAGTGGATCCAAAAAGAAGAAGGAAAGTGAATCTTGTGACTGTGGATGCTTATTACTTGATGAAAATGATTTTTTTGGGAATTGGATACTAGAAAGGATAGTTGGAGGGGTATAACCAACTATTTTAGGAAAGTTGCTACTTGGATTGTAGAATTGTTCTTGGCTTGTGCCTTTGTATTTAGGAAAGAAGATAGTCAACGAATCCATGTTGGTGGGACTATCCAACTTAAGAAGGAGTAGGTATCTATACCAAAAAGTTATCAACAGATTGTGGGTTGATAATTCAGAAAAGATGTAAGAGATGTGAGCAAGAAGGGCATGTTACTAAAAGATATTTGACTATCTTGATAGAACAAGAAGAAGGGTTGAAAGAGTTGTAACAAAATCATTGTAACAAAAATGTTACTAAAGACGAAAATAATATGATATCCTTTACAAAAGAGTCTACAATTGAAAAGAAACTTGTTACAAAATCTAATAATTATGACCAATAGGAAGAAGAAACATCCAATGAAATATCCCAGAAGATGAAGAAAAATTCAAGACTAAGAGAAGAATCTCAGTCTGAAATTCTCTTTTGAGAAGCTATGAGGTTCCTCCATATTCCCAAAATATTTGTATGTGTACTACCTTATAGGGAATTGAAGGATTGGAAGTAGGGAAGCTGATGTTGTTGAGTCTCTTACTATTCTTGAAAAAGAAAGTAATAAGGTTACAAAAAATATGTTTTGAAAGTTATGATTATACACTTAAACTTTCTAATACGTTTGTTGAGATGGATGCAGGTTATTTTTATCGCAAATAATTTTTTTCATGATTTCCCCAAAAATGATAATATTGATGGAAATATGAAAAGGTAATACATAAATGTTGTGTAATCACTTTGGGAAAAGTGTGCATTTGCAATGAGACACTGACCCGATGCAAATAGTTTGTCCGAAAGACTTTTTACGATGGGATGATGGTTGACATCACAGAAGGTTTAGCAAACAATGCACAACAAACTGCGGGTATAGCCCTGTCACAAATACATTGCGGTGTTTTTAGTATTTGTGACCCGATATAAATTCGGTCTCAAATAATATATCGGTAGGTTACCTTTTGCGACGGGGCCCATCGCAAAAGACTTTTTAACCACTGCCCTAATTAATAGGGTTGGTGGACAATTGGGACATGTCTCCCAACACAAATAATTTCATCGCAACTAATCCCGTTGCAACTATTCTAACCTTTATAAACCCCACCTGTTTTTTTCTCATTCCACTCAAGTCTCTACTCCTCTCTCTCTATCGTGATAAATTTTCTCTTTGTATTTTTCATAGATTAAAATATTAATTTGGTGCATTATACGCAGGTTATATCCTTCAAATGCTTCATTTTTAAAGAATTTTTCTATTTCTTTAGTTTTCCCTAAATTCATTTTATTTTATTTTAGTGATAATTATTGTTAATTAGATGTAGTTAAATTAAATTAGAATTAGATAGTTCTATTTTTCATTGTTTATGTTTATGTTTATTTTTACAAATACTTATGTATGATTAGTATGAATTAGTATTAATTAATTGTTATTATATTAATTATTTTTAATTAGTAAAAATTTGTATTAAATTATAATAATTAGTATTAAATTGTAATAATTAACAATAAATAGTAATATTTAGTATTAAATTGCAATAATTTGTAATAAATTTCAATAATTAATAATTTATTGCTACAATTAGTAATAATTTGTAATAAATTTAATAATTAGTAATATATTGTATTAATTAGTAATAAATTGCAACAATTAGTAATAATTAGTAATAAACTGTAATAATTAGTAATAAATTGTAATAATTAATAATAAATTCTAATAATTAGTAATAAATTGCAATAATTAGTAATAAATTGTAATAATTAGTAATATATTTTAAAAATTAGTAATAAATTATACTAGTTATTAATAAATTATAATAATTAGTAATAACTTATAATTATTAGTATTAAATAGTAATCAATTCTAATATTTAGTAATAAATTCTAATAATTAGTAATAAATTATAAGATTTAGTAATAAATTGAAATAATTATTAATATACTGTAATAATTTGTAATAAATTCTAATAATTAGTAATAAATTGTAATAATTAGTAAAAAATTGTAACAATTAGTAATAAATTGTGACAATTAGTAAGGAATAGTAATAATTAGTAATCAATTCTAATAAGTAGTAATAAATTCTAATAATTAGTAATAAACTCAAATAATTAGAATGAAATTCTCATAAATATTAATAAATTATAACAATTTGTAATAAATTTCAATAATTAGTAATAAATTATAACAATTAGTAACAAATTGGAACAATTATTAATAATTTGTAATAAATTTGAAAAATTAGTAATAAATTCAAATAATTGTCAACAAGTTTTAATAATTAGTAATAAATTATAATAATTAGTAATAAATGGTAATAATTATTAAAAAATTGCAATAACTAGTAATAAATTGAAACGCTTCATAATAATTAGAAATAAATTGTAATAATAAGTAATAAATTGTATAAATTTGTAATAAATTCTAATAATTAGTAATAAATTCGAATAATTAGTAATAAATTATAATAATTAGTAATAAGTTATAATAATTATATATAAATTATAATAATTAGTAATAAATTGTAATAATTAGTAATAAATTCTAATTATTAGTAACAAATTCTAATAATTAGTAATAAATATCAATAATTAGTAATAAATTCATATAATTAGTAATAAATTTAAATAATTATTAATAAATTGTAATAATTAGTAATAAATTACTTTAATTAATTATAAATTCCAATAATTAGTAATAAATTATAATAATTAGCAGTAATTAGGAATAAATTCTTATAATTAGTAATAAATTGTAATAATTATTAATAAATTCTAATAATTAGTAATAAATTAAAATAATTAGTAATAAATTGAAATAATTAGTAATAATTAGTAATAAATTCTAATAATTAGCAATAATAAGTAATAAATTATAATAATAATTAATAATTAGTAATAAATTATATTAATTAGAAATAATTAGTAAATAATAATAATAATTAGGAATAATTAGTAACAAATTCTATTAATTAGTAATAATTAATGATAAATTCTAATAATTATTAGTAAATTCTAATGACTCGTAATAAATTTTAATAATTAGTAATAAAATATAATAAATAGTAATAAATAGTAATAATTTGTAAAAAATAGTAACAATTTATAATAATTATTAAAAAATACTAATAATTCGTAATAAATTATAATAATATGTAAAAATTACTAACAAATTCTAGTAATTAGAAATAAATTCCAACAATTAGTAATAAATTCTAGTAATTAGTAATAAATTGTAATAATTATTTATAAATTGTAATAATTAGAAATAATTAGCAATAATTAGAAATTATTAAAATTAAATTGTGTTAAATTGTAACAAATTGGCCCAATTTTCAGTGGATTGGAAACTCTCTTTTTCCCGACGCCTTATCTCCTTGCAATTTTCACCCACTAAAATCACTAGGGAAAATCTTTCCTCACCTACAAATATCATTTTTCTTATGCACGAGAATGGATATCAGTGTTGTGAGGTCTTCTTACTATCCATTATCATTGATATAAAAATAGATATGCATACGTTGGAGCATATTTTTCTTTCTAATTTCAATAGGAGATGGTTATAAGGAGATGAGCTATCGAAAAATGTGGCTCTTTTTCCAGAAAACTCATATCCATGAAATATTTTTCAAGTGAAATCGCTATGAAAAATCTAATCTGACATATAGATATCCATTTTTGTATGAACGATCATGGAAATATTCATGTTGATGACTCCCTATTGTCCATATTCATGAATACAAGAAATTGATATCTATACAAAAAAGAAGATTTGTCACAACGATTTCAATCGGAGACAGTGGAGGTGAGTCGTCAGGAAAAAGTGCTTCTGCCAATCCTTTGGAAATTGTGTCACCTATAATTAACAAAAATTAGTAAAAATTAGATTTAATTAATAATAATTAGTATAAATTAGTATAAATTATTATAAGTATGTGTACATTAGTATAAAATTTTAAAAAAAATTCTATAAATAAGTCAGAAATTATAAAAATTATTATATTTTTATAGAAAAAAGGAATTTAATTATCTTCCCTTTTTTGGATAGTGTTTTTCTCATATCAAATTATAAAAAAACTAATTATTTTATATTTTTTTACAGATATATGGAATAAGTATGTAGAAGATAACCATTATTAGATGGTCGTGTTGGATAAAGTAGAGTGTTAATCCAAACAGTTCTGGTTTAAATCCTATATATATTGAGAGTGTCGAAGCTTTGATATCATTTGCAACATAAAAAACAAAATTTGTTTCAGAAGAGAAAATTAAGTGTAATGTAAAAAATGTGCTCTGAGGATGTTTGCCACATTTGACCACATTGGGATTCATTTATTGAATTTTGGTTTTCAACCAAATTATGCTTTTTGGTATCAACATGGTGAACTCATTTCTATAGAAGATACTAATAATTTGGTTATAGATCTAGCATGGTTTCAAAATTTAGTACATGATGTGGAAGGTCGGTCTTTTCAACAAGATAAAAGTCAGGAAGATATTAATTTAACTCTTGAGTTGGAACTATCTCATTTTTATGAGTTGTGGAGGTCTGCTAAGGATGTATTATATCATATTTTCAAAATAAGAAATTTTGAATTAGTTGATAAATTTATGGCTATTAAATCAGATGATGTAATGTAAAATAGTTGTTTGGATCAAGAATTATTTTTGGGAAAAACACTACTACCCGAAGGAAACGTGTTGCCTACAAATTTCTATGAGAGAAAGTGGTTGTTTTATAATACAGGTCTTCATTATCATAAGATTCATGCATATTCAAATGATTTCATCATATATTATGGTGAAAATGAGTTTTTGAATAGTGGTACCACATGTGGAAAATAAAGGTATAAAGAAACTCAACATGGTAAGTCTAGTTTGATTCCTATAAAAAAAATTGATATATTTCCGGCTTACACCCAAATTGCAGCATTTATTTATGTCTCAGAACACAACATCATTGACGTAAGGACACAAAACCAATATTCCAACTGCTAAAACCTCAATCCATCCCTCTAATGATGATTAATTGAAACATTTTGACCATTTCAATATGTATTTTTCATTATAATCCAAAAAATGTGATTGATTCTTTATACTAGTGGTTTTTGTCTATTTGGTTCTTACGGTAGTCAGTATTCATGTTGGCCTGTCTTTATAACTCCATAAAATTTAACTCCTTGGGTGTTGATTAAGGAACCATATACATTTTTGACTTTATTAATTCTAGGAAATCAAATAAATAATATTGATGTTTATTTAAAACCATTAATTGATGAGTAAAATTCATTATTGAGTAATGGAGTAAGTGCATTTGATGTTGCTGCGAAACAAATTTTTTTATTGAAAGCTGCATTGGTGCATAAAATTAGTGACTTACCTGCATATGGAAAGTTCTATGGCTGAAGTAAACATGTTACAAAATCATTTCTATACTGTATGAGAGATAGAAAAGCGTTTATTATTTTCAATAGAAAAAAACCTTATTTTTTGAATGTCATCGCAAATTCTTTCCAGTTGATCATCCTTTTCAGAGGAACAAATAAAATTTCAGAAAATACATAATTAAAAGAGATAGACCTCCAAAAATGATCTCATTATAGAGTTAGAATCAATTCCCTCATCATTACCTCTCATCACATTTATACCCTCAATAATCCAACATAAAATTGATGGCTTTGGGGAAGAACACAATTGGATAAAACAGAGCATTTTTTGAGATCTTCTATATTGGTATGATTTGTTGGTCCGTCACATGTTGGATGTCATGAATATTAAGAAGAACTATTTTGTTAATCTATTTCATATAGTTTTGGATACACCAGGTAAGACAAAAGATAATATAAATGGATGATTAGATCTTTCCAAAATTTTAAGGCGACCAAAACATGAACTATTTGAAAACGTTAGATCATAGAAGTTAATGGAGACAAAAGTGACTTATATACTATCAAAATAAATTAAATTATTATTTTTTTACTGGATTTCATATTTTAAACTTCTAAATGGTTATGCTTCATATTTGGGAAGATGTGTCAGAAATAGTCATTTTAACAGATTAAAAGTTCATGAATTTTATGTTATAATAGGAATTATTATGCCAATTGGATGAAGAGGTTTTATGAATTCTATGATTTGGGAAGTTCCAATAGACATATCATATTTTTTTGAGATATTTTTACGGTGGAAAGTGACTACAATTCATTAAGAAGACTGCAAGAAAACACTATTTTAAATTTTTGGTAAACTAGAAAAAAGCTTCCTGCCGCCATTGTTTAACTCAATGGAAAATTTGATATTACATTTTATACAGAAGAAAAGTGTAGAGGTACAATACAATTTTTATGGATGTACCGATTTGATAGATGCAAACATAAATTGAAGAAAAAAGTATGTAACAAAGCATCAGTTGAAGGTTTAGTTTCAGATGATTATTTCAAAGAGGAAATTTATTTTTTATGCTTTCATTACTTTTAATATGAATATAACTCAAAACATAGCCATATGGTCCATAATGAGGGATATATAGATTATAAAATGGAAAATCAATTATCATCTTTCAATCAGCCTGAACTTGTCTTTGGAGGAATTCATGAACTATGGATTTCAGATGATGAACATCACAGAACTTATACATATGTCAAGCTCAACTACAAGGAAGTGAAACCATTTGTAAAGTGAGTGATCCTATCACTTTTTCTATAATTTTTGTTACATTAAATTAATATTATTTTATTTTTAGGTTATATAATAATCATATCAAGAAACAACCTACACACATTACAAGAGCTTCTCTTGAATAATGTCGGCAAAAAAAAATTTCCTACCAGTTTAAAAAACCGGCAACATAAATTATTTTTGGATTAACCTATAAAATTAATTTATAATATGTTATATTTATAATTTCTTTAATAATTTTATTGTATCTCTACTTTCTGATAAAATTGATAATTGATTGTGTGTATTGAGTAACCCACTATCAAAAATGGTTATATCTTATAATGCATATGTGGTGAATGGTCTTCAATTTCATAAACGTGCATATGGGGAATAAAAAAACCATGAATAATGGTTCTTTATTTAGAGGATCTCATCATAGAGAAACTAAAGTTGACTTTCCTAACATCCTGGAAGAAATTATTGAACTGTGTTATATGGGACAATATTACATAATGATGTTTAAATATTAGTGGTTGGATACTAAGAGAGGATTGCATGTTTATCAGACCAATGAAGTCATTGATATTTATTATAAAAGAATTCTTGTAGTAAACGAAACATTTTTATTAGATCATCAGGAATATCAAATTTAATATTAAAAATATTGTGCTACTTCAAGAGAGTTGAGTGATTGGTGGATCCTAATAAAAATTAAATCTTGACCAAATCAGTTAACTAGAAATTAATGTGGTTCTGATGAAGTGTAAGGAATTTAAATTTTTCAAGAGACTGCTCCAAATACATCTTTTTCATGAAGATTCATGAATAACGATGATGAAACACCACAGTTAAGGTTCGATGGTGATGATGATGTTAATGATTTTTTAAATGAATTTGTAGTGACAAGAGATGATGAAACTGAAACTCATATGGAAACTAATGATGATGAGGAGGAATATGAAGACATTGACATCGTCAGATATGAATATGAAGATGAAGATTTAAATTTACATAGTTAAATGCTGTTATAATCATATATAACATATTTCTATATATAATAGTTGTTTTCAAATCTTTACTAACAATAGTCATTTCATGTTTCATATGGATGAGGATCTGTATCAGCTGTTGCAAGATGCTGATCTACCTTTGGATGAGAAGGATATTGGATCATCAAACCCTCAGACTGCTAGTAGTTTAGAGGGGAATCGATGGGGGAACTGTCTTTTGTGATTGATTATTCCTCACCCTATCCCCGAGAAACTTCCATGTCTTGTATTCAATCCACATGTGTAGAGGCATGTTTACCTGTGTATTTTAGTTATTTTTCAATAATTTATATTTATACTAATTGTTTGATTATTTTTTCTATTTTTCATAGATTTAAGCACATATCTACTGATCAAGGGAGCACTATATTGTACAATTATTATTCTGAAGCATGAGTCTCATCAGATCAGATTCACGTTGATGTGGAACACCCTATGTTCGATTATTGACTGGTACATAAATAAATAATATTTCTTTTGAAAATAATTTAATTAATAACAAGATGTTATAAATTATTTGTATGGTTTATGGTATCCCATCGATAAGAGTATGTGTGGCACTATCTAGAAGTCAAGGTAGGGGACATTGTGTCAGTATTGTAGTCAAGTTTTGCAAAATTTGAGAAGGAAAGTAATGAAGAAAGTAGGAGTGATAGAGTTTGAGGAGTTTTATCACACACACTGACCCGATTACATTTAAAATCAGGTTTGGTATAGATTATGTCACACTGGTTGGGTGGTCGTTTTCATAGCATATCATCAATAGGTAGACGAAATTGGGGGAGACAGGAGGTGACACATCAAGCCACTTTTCGTACAATCAATACACATAAAGAGAATATAGTAAGTAATTTTTTAAATATTTTATATAACATTAAATTTAAATGGTCTATTTTATATCCATTTAGGTAGTCGAACAACTTGATATTATAGAGTTCGATGTTTATAGAAGGATGTACAATGTTCCGACCATTGGAGAGATTAGAGGTACTCGCTAGTTTTAGATTGTGGTCAATATATTATTTTTGAGTTTAAAATTTAACTACAAATAATATTTTAACTATTTAAATTTTAAATTGAAATTAAAGGATCCATATGAGTCCGTGAAGTCTCAGATACAGACCGTGAGTTATGCTGAGACCGATACTCATACCAGTGGCCACCAATTTGATAAGACAACATGGATGCAGGGGACCCATTATGCCTTCGAGAAAGGACGAGTTGTTGGTATCAACTCTCGATTGATGCATGTGGATTATTATGGAAAAAAATGTGATGTCAGTATCCAGCTTTAGTGGATCTCATGGAGAGTCATCATCATCTACGATAGAGTATCAAGATTAGATTTGAGCTCAGAGTGAGCTTATAGAGAGTTTGTGTAGAGAGACAGAGAAGATGCATTAATTGAAGCAGCAGAAGCCGGATGAGATCCTATGATTGCAATAGCAGTAGCAATAGTAATATGAGATACAAGAGGAGATACATTGATGGTGGTGGCATTAAGAGAATATGGAGTACATGCGATGCTTGTCTCATGGGTTAGGGATAGAGTTCCCTCCTCCACCTCCTCCAACTCCTCCAAAAGACTCCCCCTTAGCGATCTATTTATTTTTTTGATAAAATATTTGAATGTATATTTTTGTTATAATATTATCTACCCAAATTTCTATATAGTTAGTTCTTTATATTTTTGTGAATATTACATTTTTTATAATTTATTTAATTTTTTATTATGTTATTAATTATTATTTTTTATTTTATTTTTACAATTTTCGAAAATGTTGAGGTTTTCAATATTTTATAATATTTTTATTATATTAGTAATATTAAAATTATTATTTCACTAATAATAATGATAATAATATTATTATATAAGTAATATTAATTTTATTATTTCATTAATAATAATAATAATAATAATAATAATAATATATTATTATTATTATTATTATATGAATATTTTTTATTATTTTATAATTTATTTTATTTTAATAATATAAATTTTATTGCTTCATTAATATTAATATTATTTTCTTATTATCATTATCATTATTATTATTATTTTATTCATTTTTTATATATTTTAGACTATTTACAACGGTACGTCACAAAAAATGGTTTCTAAAAATTAGTAAGGCTTTTTTATGATGGGTCCACTAACCCATCGCAAATACTATTTACAACGTGAAAACACAATAAACTATTTAAAAAACCAAAAAGAAGAAAATTTTCAATGGATACTCATGTCGTCGTAAATTGTTTATTTTTGCGACGGGCTATAGTAGAATTTATATTTGTAATTCCCTTTTCTACAATTGGGAATTTACAATGGGGAACCATCGCAAAAGGGTATTTAAGCGGGATCCCACCATAAATTACAAGTCAAAAAATGGAAACATTTTTAGTAGTTAATGGACAATATTGACAGCCTTGATTGTGCACTCTTTTTTTATACACTGGGTTCTCCCATGTAGACTTAAAGTTGTTTTGTTAAAGGGTATTTTGTGAGAATCTCATGTGATACTTATGTTATATTGGAGAAGAGTTTCATGTTTCTGAGATAAGCATTCCAACCTTTTAAAATGAGATATTTTTCTATAAGGAAAGAAATGTGTCATGAAGAACCATTTGAGTTTGATTATCAATAAGGGGAGAGGATATATTCAGGGGGAGTAGAAAATAAACTTGGGAGAAACAAGAAATAAGTGGATCATGAATATAATAAATGGAGAATAAAATTTGAAAAAAAAATACCAATTATTATTTTTGAATAGGTTATGTTTATGTATTAATGTGGGTATTGAAAAAAAACACAAAGGGGGAGATTGTTGGACCCTAGTTATGTTTTGGTTGTATTTTTTCTCAATAGATCAATATGATTATATATAAAGATCAATATGTTGATGAAAGAAAGTATGTTGATAAGGTTGTGAGGAATGATGAAAATCAAAGTTAGTAATTGAAAATCAGATCCAACATTCTACAAAAAATGGATCTAGCATTTTAGAATCAAAACCAACATTCTTTACAAATTAGATCTAGTATTCTAATCAAATTCAAACCAATGTTCTACAAAAATCAGATCCAGTAATATGGGAAAATCAAAACCAACATTCTTCACAAATCATATCTAGTGTTCTAAGAAAATCATAACCAACATTCTGCATAAATCATATCCAACATTCTATGAAAATCAGAACCGTAATTTTGTAAAAATTAGATCTAACATTATGAACAAATCAGATCCAAAATTCTGAGATAATTAGATCCAACAATAAATCTGATGACAATTCTATGTTTTTTAATTTCTGATAAATCATATTTATATTTTGAAACATATAATACAAGCCTTATGAGAGAATAGGTGAGTAAAGAAAATATATTGATGAGGTTCAAGAAGAAAAATATATTGTTGATATTGAGGAAGATAATGTTCTTATATAATGAAACATTTCTTATAGAAAATAATCTTATTCAAGGAAATGTTTCTTAGAGAAAATGTTCTTAAACAAGGAAATGTGTCTTACTCAAGAAAGATATCTTATACAAGGAGAATTTTCTTATAGAAAAATATCTTATGCATGGAAATTTTTCATACAGAAAGGTTATTATGAAAGGAAAAGAAACATCTCAAGAAAAAGTTCCCTCTCAAGAAAATGTTATTCAAAAACGTTTGAAGCTTTGATTAAGTCAAAGGAAGATCCAAAAATCAAGGATATTTTATGATTTGAAAAAAAAATTGAATGATTCAATGATATATCCATGATTTATTTAGAAATTAAGATTTAGGAAATTTTATTAAGAGGTAATGGTTTTATGAAGCCCGTTAAAACCATTTTTGAAGTCTTTATAAAAGGAGAGTTGAGTTCATTTATAAAAGTGACTCTTGATTGTTCAAGTTCTAGAGCTCTGAAATTTATTGGATAGGTATTGGGTATCCAACAAATCTTTTTGTTCTAGGTTGATGATGAAGAATTTTTTTGAACTGAGGATATGGAAGACTTTTCAGGACTAATGTATTCCATAAGTGAATTGTTAAAGTTATTGAAGAAGGTACATAGGTGGAGTTTGATTCAGCTTACATATGGAGGAAGTGAATAATTTCTAAAGCGGATAAGAAAAGAAGATGAAAAGTGATTCTTGTGTCTATGGATACTTACCAGTTGCGGAAATGGCCTGTTTTGGGAAGTGGATACTAGAAATGATAGTTGGGGCGTATAACCAATTATAACAGGAATGTTTCTATATGGTTTTTAGAATTATTATTTTCTTGTGCCTTTGTATTCTGGAATTAAGATAGTTAAAGAATCCATGTTTTCAGGACTATCAAACATGGTAAGAAGTAGGTCTTTGTACCGAACCTTTTAAATGTTGTATGCTTCCTTCTCTTTATATTTGATACATATGAAAGGATAGGCAGTGATTCATATTTTACTGTATCATAACTATAACTAGTTTCAAATGTTATTAATGTTTTTGGTTAGAATATAAGAAATACTATTATAAAAGAAAAAGGAACCACTGATTCACCCCCTCTCAGTTGTCTCGATCCAACTTATGAACTGCAATTCTTTATTTTATATTTTTATTTCTTCATATAGATGATATTTAAGTGGATATAATTTGGTTTTAGTAATGTTGGGTTGAGTTATTGATAGAGATTTTTTATGCTATATGTTTCTATAGGTCTCTATACGTGTTCTTAGATTTATGATCACATTCCTCTCATTATTCATGCATTGTGATTTTCAAAAAATTATTTGTGATAGGGGATTCAAGATTAATATTTTGTTAATTATTTTTGAATATGGATTACTAATGAATCTGATTTCATTAGAGGATCTTTGAAATAAATTATATATGATAATTAAGCTAACTATGAAACTTTAAGGGGAATAAGTGGTGCTTCCCATGTTCTTTACATAGTTCTACAAAATTTCTAATGCATTTTATTCTTATTTTCAATATTCTATTATGATATACTTTGTTTGTTACAATTAAAATTATTGAATCCTATTTAATTAAATGTGATCCACTTAATGATGTAGAAAAATGATTTCTTTTAAACATGTAATTGTGATATTGATGGTTTATCGTGATATTATGATCATATGTGGAAGAATTATTTATTTATTACTTGAATATGATTTTATCCTTAGTTTTTAATTTATTTCAACCTTATGTAGAGTAATCATTTTTTTATATTGGTATAGGATGGTATTCATGGCTAGTTAAGATGATGAGTGAAGTTATTTTTATAATTATGGAGGATGGACTAAAGCATAGCTGTTGTACTAATATGATGCCAAAATATGTGGAAATGGGGTGTGTTTACTATTGTTGGAATAGAATTTTAATGGTTATAATGGCCATTTTAATGAGTTATGTTTTAGTTTTTGGGTCTTGGATTCGTTGTTATGGGGATATGTTAATGTTTCTTGATATAAAGTAATATAGTGGAAAATAATGAAATTAATAATGGGTAATGTGATAGAATTGATAAATGAGAGGGTTTTTAAAGAAATAATATGGTTGGAATAGAAAGATATAGGTTGGAATATATGTAGATGTTGAATAATAATTTTTTTTATTAATATGTATATATTAATGTAAAGAGTATATTAATAGAAAATATGAAAATTTAATCATGATGTATTAAATTGGGATGTAAATGTTGTTCCATGGCTGTTTGTGGAAGCCATGTGGTTATTTTATATCATGCATAGTTTTTGTAGTGGCTGTCATTCTGTGATAGTTCGAATGAAGTATCTTTTATTTTTATTAGTGATTAAGGTGTTCCAGTTTTTGAGTTGAACCTTAGGTTTAGACTATGAGAAATATTATACCACTATTTTCTTATATATCTCATACACACAAAAACATTAGTCAGGTAACCATACAAATACCCATATGTGGGCTTGTGTTTTGGGTTTCTTCCCAACCATCTAGATTATTGAGGGAATGCATGGTTGATATCTAATACTTACCCCCTGTACCACAAGACATAGTTTTAGATTTAATGTTTCAAGGACATTGATATATATATATATATGTGAGTTTTAGTGGATAGGGTTTTGGTGTACATATACTTATTAACATGTTTTTTTGGTTGTGATGTGGATACAAGTTGGGGGACATGCATGGTAGGTTGAGGTCATGATATTGATGTGTATCGTGTTCATGTTACCCTAGGATTATTAGGATTTAATTAATTGTGTAGTGGTGGTTATGTGGTAATGAATAGGATGTGATATTTTGTAATAAATATATGTGTATATAGATAGAATTAATGAATCATACCTATGTTGTTGTGGGAAGATTTTGAATAGATTAGTGGGGATGTTTTTCTGGGGAAATATGTTGACACAAGATTTTGATTTTATATTAAAAAACACTACATATGAAATTGAGTGTGTGAGACATTATACGTTTGGGTTTCATTTTTCCTCAAAGAGGTAATGTGTTAAGTCACCTATTCATTCTATAAGGTTTTTGTATTCTTCCTTCAAATTTTCTTAGGTGGTTTCTGATATGACCCTACTGAGTATATGTATAAGCACACACTTTTTAATATATATATATATATATATATATATATTAAATATCTATTATTGATATGGTGACTATGTTATACATTAATAGACCATGGATTTTATGGATGCTGTTTGTTAGATGCTATTATAGGATTTTATTTTGGTGTTTTAGTTTCTTATGTTATATATTAAATTAGGTATATTGTTTTATAATGATATTATTTTATATGGAGTTTATTGGTGGGTTTTTATATGTTTCTAGGAAAATTATTATAGTTTGTGTATGTTTACACCCCAAATAATAGTCGTTAACCCTTGAATTATTGGAGTATAGATGTGGTTATCAGTATCATCTTCCCTACAAGCCCAAGAGGGTTTTCTTGTGGGATCTAGTTGTGATATACCATACTTGGGTGTTTCATGCCCATCCCATACCATCAAAATCTTTTTTAAACTAAGTTATACCAATTTAACAATTATAAAATAATCATATAACCATTTTTTGAAAAAATTTCAAGTCAAATGAATCCTATATATCGTTTATTTTAAAAATCACAATACAATTTACATAAGATTTAACTTTAATTATAGTTTCTTTTCTGATTACTATTGTTAGAAAAGTATAACTTATTTTTTCCTATGTTATGAATAACTGATATGATGTAGTTATATTTTTCTGAGCATGCTATATATTCACAAAATTTTGAGCATTATGACATCACATTCATTATTTTGAAGATGGAGTGTGATTTTGATGTCATTGAAATCGAATTAAAAGTATTTTTCATTGAATTATATTATAGTGGAGTATATAAAATAGATTAATGAAATTATGTAATAGAGGTAAAGATGTTATAAATTGATTGTGATTCACTTACAATCAATCCATGTATCATATCTCGAGCTAGAGTGATCAAAATTGTATTTGTTTTGTAGTGTTTAATGAGATCTATCATTGTAACACCCCGAGATTTTATGAAAAATATTCTTTTTAATTTCATTAATGTCTTGTGTTGTACGCTACACCAAACGAAGCTTTCACAACATGCATCCTTGACTTGCCTTTCATTACACGCAATCACGACCTTCCTCAATAGCGTGTGTAGTACGCAATACCGAGTTTCACTAAACAACGATATGCTATTAAATTATTATTAAAACTAGCCGTTATGAATAGTAATAACCACTTGTTGAAATTTTGTAAATTTTATTTTTCAAAATGGACTTCATTTTTGGATTCGGAATATCGAAATTAGCTTAGGGTGAAATTTTGGTACTTTTCGGCTAACTTTCATTTTCTGATGAATAGTGAAAATTACTAAATTTTAATTAAAAACAACCTTTTTAATCAAAATAATTAATAGTGATAAATTATTAATTTGAGTGGTTTTAAAGTATATTTAGAATATATTTTTACAATTTAATACAATGCTGTTCATTGGATGTAATTTTACATTTAAACCAGACATAAACAAGTGTCAATCTTTTGATAGTTATTATCTCTTAAGAACACGCTATTTGTTTTGACGATGGGAATTGATTTTTAAATTAATTAATGCAACTGATATGTTTTGAATTTGGTAAAATAGACATCATTTTTGAGTTCATAATATCAAATATAGCTTAGGCTTAATTTTTGGTATTTTTCTGGAAACTTTCATTTTTTGATGAATAGTGAAACCACTAAGTGGTAGTTAAGAAAAATGAATTTTTCATAAAACTTAATTTTACCGCTTCTGTGAGTGGAATTTAAAAAATCCAAGAGACACGGTTGATGTCATTAAGTAAAATTTGGTTCAATGAGATGAAAATAATTTTTGGTGAATAGTAACTTTTTACTTTTTTTACCACGGTTAAAAGTAAATAGGGTAATTAAGGGTAATAATGTTATTATTATTACCCTAAAACATGTCCTAATTCTATTGGATAAGTGTAATTCAACCAAAAACAACCTTAGGAATAAAATATGACCATTTAGGCCCACTTGTATTAGATTAGGACATTTATTATTAATTTATTTAAAGAAGGGTTAAAATAGTTAAAATCAAAGTTTAATAAGTATATAATTTTTAATATAGGGTTATACATAAGATAAATTAGACTATAAATTTTAATTAGAAATATAAAAATATTTCCTACATAATAGTATTTTATTTGTAATTTTTAGACTTTAAATAAGGTAATTTATTTATGACACAAAGATGATGCAATAATTATCTTATTAATGAAATATTGACATAATTGATGGTATAAATACCCAAATAAATGTAATTTGAGACTTTTTATGAATTAAAATAATTTTATATGTTAATAGGACTTTTTATTATTGATTTAATTAACTTTTTTTGAACTAATCATTCTGTTATGATTTTTACAAAAATCAATTACTAAATAGTGTCAAAATTGACATAAAATAGTTTTTAAAAAAAATATTATATTATTAATTGTTATTTTATTCCTAAAAATCTACGTTTCGGCCAAATGACTTAGATAAGGTTATATATATTAATAATAAACAACTTGTGGTTAGTTTGACTTGTTATAGTGATTTTATTAACCTTATAGTATAAGAACAGAAGAAGACACGGTAAAAATAAAATTATTTAACTTAATGATAAATCTAAATGATAAATTTAAAATAGGAACCTAAACTTGTCTAAATTCTATTTTATGAGATTATTTCGACCCATACCCACCTTATATTCGAAATAAATCCATTTTGAGCTATTTAAAACCGAACTTGACTTTATAATAAAATAATATTTTTAGTTTTTCCAAAGGAGCCCCTCTCCTCCCTTATAAAAGGGCACCTCCTCCCCCTCTTCCTCACACCACTTTGAGCCTTCAAGCTCGGCCAAACCCTGAAAATTTCTCCTCTACACTTCCCTAGAGACATCCTAGAGGTCCTGGTATTCTTCAAAGACCAATTTTAGTGCCCTAAAAGGAGGTCTCAAAGAGGTGTTTCAAAGAAGAGGTAATGTCCGCTACCAATTCTTTCAACTTTATTTCTTCTTCCACTTCTTCTTATTAGGTTGTTTCATTATGAAGTAATAAAATCAGTATCACTCATATATTGATATGTTATTATAATTATGAAACAACCCTATTTCACCATCTATCTATCCTACGGAAAAAGAAATCACCGCACGTGCGTACGTACGAAATACCGTCTCCACGCCGTGGTGTAATCTATTTTCCACCACCACCTTACTTGGATGGGTATAATGATGTAAATAATAACTATATATGATTATTGTAATGTTATATTGATTCTGAAATAGTATACATACACTCCAATACAATTCCATGATCATGAGAATGATATCATCGCTCGTGCGTACGTACGAACTACCGTCTCCATGACGTGATGAGATTCATTCTCCTCATTAACAATTCATGAATGATTATAAAGTATATATAATAAGTAATCATGAAATATATGACATAATAATGATACTATATTTATGTGTATATATATGTCTGTCGTCTACTTAATTCCATTCAACTCAATAAGGAAACGAAAACAACGTTCATGCGTACGTACGACCTACCGTCTCCATGAACAATGTATTTATTTCCATTTACTGATCTATTATATATATGTATACTCTGAATATATATTATATATAAATCATGTTTTATATTCTGGAATTAAGAAATCATGATCTAAGTAATCATATGAATAATTACAAGTCAAAACACGAACGACAAATGAAACGATTTTACCCAAAACGCTCTTTAACATGGAATTTACAAAAGAATGGGTAATATAAAGTCAGAAGTGAACCATATATTATATCATAACAATGAGTATGATTCTGGAATAAGTCAATGAAATTATTTAAATCATTATACAGGAGGTTTAGACACTTACGAAGCAAATTGGACCTAAGGTAAGGAAAATATCACAATCTCATTTTTATCTGAGATTTTTTATACTTTAGTATTTATTGGGGTGTATTTTATCATCCAAATACATGTTTCCTCAGTATGTAATATTATTTCCATCCACCTAAAATTGTTTAAATCCAATTTTACCCTTCGGTGAGTTTTTAGTAAAAGATATGAAAGGAATCTTTTGTCGTTTTTCGTACAAGGTACTTTTTTGACTTTTCCGACAAAAGTACGAGAAGAATGTTTTTTTAACTTATACGGCATGAATGGATTTTTAAAACATTATTTCCAATAAGATTCCTTTACAAGTTTTCATGTTTATTTTTAATCAACTTCTTTTAGTTTAGAATTGTATGACATGTTAAGAAAGGAAAAGTGTTTTTGAAGTATAAAGGATATTTTCCTCAAGAATGGAGTTCAAGTGTCTTATCAAAATTATTTTCCATATAAGATAATATAGGGTTCTGTTTCTATCCCTATTATTACATGGATTTGATTATGTTGTGATGGAAATATTTTTATGAATTCTTTTATCTTTTATGAATTGTTTTATGATGTCATGATGTTTAAGATTCCCATTTTTATTACATGGGTTATGCTATGATGTATGGTTTATGATTTTGTGGCACACGTAAGAATGGTATCATTATGAGATGGGTGGGACCTATATCTCCCTCCAATGCATTGGGTAAAGATTTTATATCTCATGAGATAGACATGGCTGGAACGGCAGGTTAAACCGGTTCAGTGAAACATGACTAAAATGGGGAGTGAACTCGGTTCAGAAATGGACTTTGTCCACTAAGATAGTCTTGGAAATGAGCCTTGACTAATAAGAAATGATTCTCTATGATTATGTGTGTATGCCACAAAGTTCCATGTTTTATGTTCTGATTATTGGGATTACATTTCACTTCTATGATTTATCCCATGTTATGAAATTATGATTTCTTTTGTAGGTTAAGATTTCCAAAAGTTATGTTCTTATGTATATGATGTGATTGATATTTCTTTTGTTTACCCTTACTGAGAATTTGAGCTCACCCTTTTATGTTTTTTTCCCAGGATATAAATAAAGGTTTTAGGTAAAAAAAAGGAAGATCTTTATGGGAGATGTTGAAGATCTTTCACCACGATTAGAAGATTATATTATGAGTTTCCAAAGACACTAAACTATTACGGTCCTTGTGTGTGTGTTTTTGTTATGTACTAAGTATTCCACAAAAGTAATGTAATGTACATGTACGTCAAGCTTAGGGTCTCTACAGTTGGTATCAGAGGAAAATTTTAGTCAACCTTTGGAAACTAGGATGCAAAAACATTAGTGAGATCCCTAGATATATTTATAAGGTATGTATAGGGATGTACCTAAGGTTAAGTATAAGTATAGGTTATTGTACTAGAATTATGGTAACCCAAGATGTTTGATATTGAAGTTACTCACCTTTTATTATATTGTTTTTCCTATCATGATTTTTGCCTCTCACACTATTCTTTTTGGGTTTTAGACGATGGCTGGAACCCGAAGGAACCATGTTGATCAATGTAATGGACAATGCAATGATTGTCCTCCTGAAAAAACAAATGTTATGGGAGATGGAGTGAAAAATCTTATTTCTATACTTACACAAGCTATGAATCATTCTAGACTTCCAAATGAGCAGAGAAGGGAACAATATTCTATTGAGTCCTTCATGAGGCAACGCCCACCTTCTTTTAGTGGGTCTTCTGATCCACTTATTGCTAAACAATGGATCAGTACTACTGAAAAGATATTTTCATTTATTCAATGTTCTGAACATGATAAAGTCATCTTAGCAGTGTATCGTTTGGAAGGTGATGCTGATCAATAGTGGAATCTTATCAAGAATACGAGGCCAAGAGATGAAATTGATTCCATGGAATGAGACGAGTTCAAGAACTTATTTTTCAATAAGTACTTCCCTCGTATTCTTCGAACAAATATGGAGAAGGAGTTTCTTGAACTAAAGAAAAAGGATGATGAATCTTTTGGTATATACGAAGCGAATTTTACAAGGCTTCCAAGGTATGCATCTGGATTTATCATCCAACCTGAAAGTAAAGTTGATCGATTCTTCAGTGGCTTAAAACCAAATATTCGAAGGGCATTAGCTATAAAATACTTTAGTAGCTATGAAGAAATTGTGCGCTGTGTTATTAAGGTAGAAATGGAAGTTGGTGTTATATATTCATCTCATGGTTTTGACAAGAAACGAAATATGGAGTTCAAGGAGAAATCTCAGAATAATGGTGAAAATAAGACGAATGTTTCCTTATGCTCAAAGTGTGGAAAGAAGCATGGTGAAGATTGTCTTAAAGGGACTAGAAAATGTTTTAAGTGTGGAAAAGAAGGTCATCGAGTAGATGAGTGTCAAAGTAATGGAAAAAGGGTTTCTAATGATGTGAATAAAGAAAAGACTTCAAAGAATGCACCAACAACACTTCAATGCTTCAAGTGCAATGAAATGGGGAATTATGCTAATCAATTCCCTAATCCAAGGGTTAATGATGATCGACATGAGCAACCACTTAAGGAAAAGGACAAAGGGAAGTCACATGAGATCACTATTGGAGATGTTGAATATGATAACGATGTGGTGTAATTATTAAGTGTTTATGTAATGGGATTCCAAAATAATGTTGTATATAGTATCGTGGAAAATTAGAATATTTATGTATTGGTCTATTGTGGTTTTCAATAATTTTATGGTACTGGTAACCATGGAAAGTGATTGATATATTTTTGGAAAGTAGATGATATGCTCATAATGAAGGGATAAGAAGATAATGAGATGTTTGATTGTATTCATGAGCTCATGATTGATATAAGGACTAAGTGATATCATGGTTTGAGTATATAGAATTTTGGGGATTTTGGAATGTGGAAAGTGTTAACTTTTAATTTCATTCATGTTTTCACTAAGGTTTAATGGGTATTAATTTTTCAAGAGAATAAATGATTAAGGTATCCGCATAACTAGAATGTGACCAACAAGATATATGGGGGATAAATGATGGTATTCACATGCTTGGTTGACGAAATTTCAAGTAATCGTTTTCTTTATACTATGAGCTTGGACCGAAGTATTTTAGATAAGCCTAAAGATTGGAATGGATTATGTTAACCATAAGTTAGTATTGTTTAAGGATATAAATTTTTTTGATATTATTTATGTGATGTTATAGTAATGTAGTTTTAGAAAAAGGACAACCTGCAGGATAGACGACAACCCATCGCGTCGGACAAGGCTGTGGGAATCGAACCCACAACCGAAGTGCGACTGGACTTTATCGCCTACCACTGGCCTACAGGAAGTACCTGGTTAGTAGAAACTAGTTTTATTTTATTACGCGGTATGATATATGAAGTATAAGTTCATTTTTGGAATCGTATACGATTAACCTCACCATAGATGGACTTATGTATATTTGATAACTTTTGCTTGAAACAGATGAAATGACCCCTCATTATATCACATGATCTATTAACACTTCATGAATAACAAATTCAACATCATTTATTTAAGAGATGAAGTGGAAATTGTCCAAAGAATGACCAACGGTGAGACTATACCAAAATCACTAAAGTATTTCTTCTAATTCCAATTTCATCAACTTTAGGGAAAGGATCTTGAAAACCAAAAATGTTGTCCTAGTGATCTTATATCTGATGAATCAGATGGTAACTTAGATCATCACAAATTTATGGCTTTGTGATTGCTGACTTTTCTATAGCCATGTTCTCTACCACTCTCCATCAGAACATGATGGTTAGATTTCTCTTCCATATCCATATTTTCACCTATGTGGAAACCCAATGATTAGTTTATTTGGGTAACCATTATGTTTCATACTTTTGTTTTTAAAGATTGGTTTTGGTATTCCTTTTTTACGATGTGGGTTTCTATTAAAGAATCTTTCTAGTAGTAAACCATTTATAACCCCGACGAATTTCGAGGGCGAAATTCATTTTAAGGGGGGTAGAATATAACACCCCAAGATTTTATGAAAAATACTATTTTTAATTTCATTAATGTCTTGTGTTTTACGCTACAACAAAAGAATCTTTCACAACACACATCCTTGACTTGCCTTGCATTACATGCAATCACGACCTTCCTCGATAGCGTGTTTAGTACGCAATACCGAGTTTCACTAAACAACGATATGCTATTAAAATATTATTAAAACTAGCCGTTATGAATAGTAATAACCACTTTTTGAAATTTTTTAAATTTTATTTTTCAAAATGGACTTCATTTTTGGATTTGGAATATCGAAATTAGATTAGGGTGAAATTTTGGTACTTTTCGGCTAACTTTCATTTTCTGATGAATAGTGAAAATTACTAAATTTTAATTAAAAACAACCTTTTTAATCGAAATAATTAATAGTGATAAATAATTAATTTGAGTGGTTTTAAATTATATTTAGAATATATTTTTACAATTTAATACAATGTTGTTCATTGTATGTAATTTCACATTTAAACTAGACATAAACAAGTGTCAATCTTTTGATAGTTATTATCTCTTAAGAACACGCTATTTGTTTTGACGACGGTAATTAATTTTTAAATTAATTAATGCAACTGCTATGTTTTGAATTTGGTAATATAGACATCATTTTTGAGTTTATAATATCAAATATAGATTAGGCCTAATTTTTGGTATTTTTCTGGAAACTTTCATTTTTTGATGAATAGTGAAACCACTAAGTGGTAGTTAAGAAAAATGAATTTTTCATAACACTTAATTTTACCGCTTCTGTGAGTGGAATTTAAAAAGTCCGAGATACATGGTTGATGTCAGTAAGTAAAATGTGGTTCAATGAGATGAATATAATTTTTGGTGAATAGTAACTTTTTACGTTTTTTACCACGGTTAAAAGTAAATAGGGTAATTAAGGGTAAAAATGTTATTATTATTACTATAACACATGCCATAATTATATTGGATAAGTGTAATTTGACCACAAACAAACTTAGGAATAAAATATGACCATTTAGGCCCACTTTTATTAGATTAGGACATTTATTATTAATTTATTTAAAGAAGGGTTAAAATAGTTAAAATCAAAGTATAATAAGTATATCATTTTTAATATAAGGTTATAAATAAGATAAATTCCACTATAAATATTCATTATAAATATACAAATATTTCCTACATAATATTATTTTATTTTTAATTTTTAGACTTTAAATAAGTTAATTTATTTATGACACAAAGATGATGCAGTAATTTTCTTATTAATGAAATATTGACATAATTGATGTTATAAATACCCAAATAAATGTAATTTGAGACTTTTTATGAATTAAACTAATTTTCAAGGTTAATGTGACATGTTATTATTGATTTAATTAACTTTTTTAGAACTAATCATTCTGTTATGATTTTCACAAAAATCAATTACTAAATAGTTTCAAAATTGACATAAAATAGTTTTTAAAACAAATATTATATTATTAATTGTTATTTTATTCCTAAAAATATAAGGTTAAGCCAAATGAATTAGATAAGGTTATATATATTAATAATAAAAAACTTGGGGTTCGTTTGGCTTGTTATAGTGAGTTTATTAACCTTATAGTATAAGAACATAAGAAGACACGGTAAAACTAAAATTATTTAACTTAATGATAAATCTAAATGATAAGGTTAAAATAGGAACCTAAACTTGTCTAAATTATATTTGATGAGAGTATTTCGACCTATACCCACTTTAGCTTCAAAATAAATCAATTTTTATTTATTTAAAACTGAACTTGACTTTATAATAAAATAATATTTTATGTTTTTCCAAAGGAGCCCCTCTCCTCCCTTATAAAAGGGCACCTCCTCCCCCTCTTCCTCACACCACTTTGAGCCTTCATGCTCGGCCAAACCCTGACAATTTCTCCTATCCACTTACCTAGAGACATCCTAGAGGTCCTGGTATTCTTCAAAGACCAATTTTAGTGCCCTAAAAGGAGGTCTCAAAGAGGCGTTTGAAAGAAGAGGTAATGTCCGTTACCAATTCTTTCAACTTTATTTCTTCTTCCAATTATTCTTATTAGGTTGTTTCATTATGAAGTAATAACATCAGTATCACTCATATACTGATATGTTATTATAAGTATGAAACAATCCTATTTCACCATCTATCCATCCTACGGAAAACGAAATCACCGCGTGTGCGTACGTACAGAATACCGTCTCCACGCCATGGTGTAATCTATTTTCCACCACCACCTTACTTGGATGGGTATAATGGTGTAAATAATAACTATATATGATTATTGTAATGATATATTGATTCTGAAATAGTATACATACCATCCAATACAATTCCACGATCATGAGAACGATATCATCGCTCGTGCGTACGTACGGACTACTGTCTCCACGACGCGCTGAGATTCATTCTCCACAATAACCATTCATGAATGATTATAAAGTATATATAATAAGTAATAATGAAATATATGACATAATAATGATACTGGATTTATGTGTATATATATGTATGTCATCTACTTAATTTCATTCAACTCAATAAGGAAACGAAAACAGCGTTCATGCGTACGTACGACCTACCGTCTCCATGAACAGTGTATTTCTTTCCATTTACTGATCTATTATATATATGTATATTATTAATATATATTATATATAAATAATGTTTTATATTCTGGAATTAAGTAATCATGATCTAAGTAATCATATGAATAATTACTAGTCAAAACACGGACGACAAATGAAACGATTTTACCCAAAACACTCTTTAACATGGAATTTACAAAAGAACGGGTAATATAAAGTCATAAGTGAACCATATATGATATCATAACAATAAGTATGATTAGGAAATAAGTCAATGACATTATTTAAATCATTATACAGGAGGTTCAGATACTTACGAAGCAAATCGGACCTAAGGTAAGGAAATATCACAATCTCATTTTTATCCGAGATTGTTTATACTTTAGTATTTACTAGGGTGTATTTTATCATCCACATACATGTTTCCTCAATATGTAATATTATTTCCATCCACCTAAATTTTTTTAAATCCAATTTTACCCTTCGGTGAGTTTTTAGTAAATGATATGAAAGGAATCTTTTGTCATTTTTCGTACGAGGTACTTTTTTGACTTTTCCGAAAAAAGTACGAGAAGAATGTTTTTTTTAACTTATACGACATGAATGGATTTTTAAAACATTATTTCCAAGAATATTACTTTACATGTTTTCATGTTTATTTTTAATCAACTTCTTTTAGTTTAGAATTGTATGACATGTTAAGAAAGGAAAAGTGTTTTTGAAGTAGAAAGGATATTTTCCTTAAGAATGGAGTTCAAGTGTTTTATCAAAATTATTTTCCATATAAGATAATATAGGGTTATGTTTCTATCCCTATTATTACATGGATTTGATTATGTTGTGATGGAAATATTTTTATGAATTCCTTTATCTTATATGAATTGTTTTATGATGTCATGATGTTTAAGATTCCCATTTTTATTGCATGGGTTATGCTATGATGTATGGTTTATGATTTTGTGGCACACATAAGAATGACATCATTATGAGATGGGTGGGACCTATATCTCCCACCAATGCATTGGGTAAAGATTTTATATCTCATGAGATAGACATGGCTGGAACGGCAGGTTAAACTGGTTCAGTGAAACATGACTAAAACGAGGAGTGAACTCGGTTCAGAAATGGACTTTGTCCACTAAGATAGTCTTAGCAATGAGCCTTGACTAATAAGAAATTATTCTCTATGATTATGTGTGTATGAAACAAAGTTCCATGTTTTATGTTATGATTATTGGGATTACATTTCACTTCAATGATTTATCCCATGTTATGAAATTATGATTTCTTTTGCAGGTTAAGATTTCCAAAAGTTATGTTCTTATGTACATGATGTGATTGATATATATTTTGTTTACCCTTACTGAGCATTTGAGCTCACCCTTTTATGTTTTCTTTTCCCCAGGATATAAAGAAAGGTTTTAGGTAAAAAAAGGAAGATCTTTATGGGAGATGTTGAAGATCTTTCACCACAATTAGAAGATTATATTCCGAGTTTCCAAAGACACTAAACTATTACGGTCCTTGTGTGTGTGTTTTTGTTATATACTAAGTATTCCAAAAAAGTAATGTAATGTCCATGTACGACAAGATTAGGTTCTCTACAATCATTGTGTGGTCTTTAATTATAAATCATTTTTTTTTTATTTTTAATAATTCTTTTTATTGAGCATGATCGATAAGTTTTTAGGGATAGGAAACAATTTCTTCCAAACATTATGTTTTATGTGATTATAGGGATATAAATATACCACCGATCATGAAATCTGAATATGTTCTCAGGGATAGAGATATATGAAACAGATTATTTTTATGAATTTATTGGTTTGAAACTTGATACCTTATGGTGTCTTAATTCATATCTGATCTAGGGAGGTACATTAAAACCTTTATTGTGGTTATCGTATCTCGTAACGCTTTACAATTAAAGTGAATAATTAACTTGATTGGAATTTTTTAGTAATAATATTCCATTATGGGTTTTTTAGTTTTAAATAAATTCCCTAGCCTTTAACACATAATAATACATGTTTTTATTCATAATTATAAATTTCAATACAAGCCAAAGTTCATAAAGTCTAGTATCTTTGGAAGATAAGATATATAATTAAACAGAATAAAAATAGAATTTATTTAATATTTATAATGAGATCCTATCTTACAATGAGTCGTCATATTTTCATAGGACAACTTGGGGTAATATATTATGAAAGGGATGAGATAAATATCCCAGTATGGGAAAAAACATTATAATAAAGCATAACAGATGGGTCCGAAAGAATATCATAATGACATAAAAAAGAATGGAACATGAAAAATCATATGGAAGCATAACATACCAAACACGAGATCATGTAATCACAGAATCATATAAATGTGGAAATAAAATAAACTATTACATAATAATGATTCGAGGGTAATTTCACAGAAAGGATCATGAGTCAAGGCTAACCACCAAGACCATTACACATGGAGCACGAGTGAAGGATAACCACCAAGACTGTTGCACATAACATGTCATGTGACTAAGAATTACCCAATTCATTAGATAAATATTTTGGAACACCCATAATAACATGTTCATGAATATTTGTGCCACATTAAGAACCTTATATTAGGAGTAAAACCTAAATATAATGGTTTCCCATGGAATGAATTGGGTATTGTGATCATGTCAAAATGACTATCAAAAGGGGATATCATAATAGTGTCCATGAAATAATGGGTTTAAATAATTATGGTAAATTTATAAGTTAAAATAGGAATATATCATGATAATTTATGTCAAAATAAATTAAACATAAGTAAAAATAGCATTTAAGAAACTTTAAAAATAAAACATTTTAGTGTGGTTTCAGGGAATTTTTTTAAGATTAATTAAAACAGAAAATAAAGAATTGTTTATATAAAACCATAAATGAACCAATATATATTTTTTCATGTTTAAATAAGTAATTTTATAAAAATAATAGTGACTTAAAAGAGATTATGGAGTTCACTTGAGATTGGGTAAGAAATTAGAAAGTTCCGTTTAATCGGGCTTGCTTATCGGGAAGAATTGAGAATGAAACCTTTTTTAAACATGTATATGCTAGAAAGAGAAGAATGAAATGAGGGGAATACATGATTTTGGAAAATATGAAAATAATTTTGAAGAGGTATAAAAAAATAAAGATGATTTACAGTAGGGAAATTGGAGATAAAGTGTAACCCGAAGGAAAATTGGAGGTTCGAAAAGAATCGCTTACCGTATACCCAAAAGTTATCTGTAGTTGAACCTAATGTCTTGGATAATAAAATAAAATCCATTAATTAATTAATTAACATCATTTTATACATGTATTTTATTTATTATAATTTTTTAAATTTCATTTATATCCTTTTTATGAGTTATAAGATACAATTTCATCATGTTGGAGCATTCATCTCCTTGGTTTCTGTGATCATTTTATTATTTACATGTTTAGGAAATAATGTAAAATGGGAAAAGATATATAGAATTATAATTATATTTTATTAATAATAATCCAAAATATTTAATGGTTATAAAATGAATTTGGTTATTTGGGTTGAGGTTAAATCATTAGATAAGACTTTATTGATAATCATTTGGATTATTTTGGAAGGTTTTTCATTCAAAAAGAACTTTTTTTGTTTTATTAATTAATATTATATATATACTGGTTACATAACATTTTATAATATATAATAAATATTTTATAATATGTTCCAACCATAAAAGTGGTTTAATGACCATCCTTGAAGATGGTAATGGAAATTGAAAACACATTGTCCTTGAATGTGATAAATTAACACATCACATATGAAATTTTCATTTTTAGAATAATAAGGGTAGGGTAAAATTGATTATGGATTATTATATAAACATAATGAAATTAAATAATAGGTGAGAGACTAGTGTTACCATTTCTCTTGGAAAAGGGGAGGTGAGGGGAGAATAAGAAAAGAAATAAAAATGGAAAGAAATTCAAAGAAAAGGAAAGTGGGTTTTTCCTCTTGAATGATTCTCCTTGAGAACCACTTTGAAGCACCTGAGTTTGTAATTTAAATGAGATCAATAGATCCTAGAAGTGGGGTATAGTCTTTCTAAGAGGATTGGTAAGAATTTGGATAAGATTCATGTCTTTAGAGGTGCGAATGAAAGATCTAGCGAGGGGTAGTATTTATAGTGGAGAAGAGTGATGTTTTTTAATTATTATATTCATTAGTTTATTACTTTCACTTATGAAAAGGAATAGTGAGGATTATTGATAGAAAATAAATAATCTAATACATGTAAGTTATAAATAATGGTGATTACATCATATGTACATCATCCATGACTCAATAATTCATGTATTTAGCTTATACTGTAAATTACCGTATTTTACTATTCATTAAAATTAAATTATTTAAGAAAAATCCAAAAAAAAAAAATAACTTTAATTTTTTTGTCGTGTAGAATTAAAAAATAGACTCTATTTTATGAAAATAATTATCTAACTCTAAAAATTGTAATATTTAATTAAAAACTTTATTTACCTAGAAAATACAGATTGTGAATTTATAAATGATTTTTTAAAAATTGAAAAATTATTTAAGGTCTCATAAAATTATGTTATAATATTAAGACAAAAAATATCCAAGTATGAATATATTTTATGAAATTAAATTTTCTTTTAAATCATTATATTAATTATAAAATTTTAATTAAATATATCTGAATTACAAAAGTACGAATACTTAATTTTTTCTTTCTAAAAAATTTATTTAATTATTCGATAAAATAAATACATCATATTTTCAGTTATAATATACCTAAATTTTATTTATACTTTTTTAGGTGATTTTACTATTATATAGTTCAAATTACTCTTTTTAAAGGTTATATTACTATTCCAAAGGAAATGTTACTATTTCATTGATATAGGTTCTTTAACTCCTAAAAATACCTATTATTTCAATCATAATTAATTTATAATGTTTTATTTGTTTTATCTAGGTGATTTTCTGTGATGACATAATTATAAGAAGGAAATTTATGTTGATTAAATTATTGGGTTGATACATTCTTTCCCCTTATGAAATTTCACCCTCAAAATTTCATTTTATGGTCAATGTTGAAAAAAGGTGAGGGTACTTATCCTTCATCACTTCCACCAGTTCCCATGTTTTCTCTTCGTTATTATAGATTCACCATATAAATTTTAGTAAGTGGTTGGTCTTGTTTCATTGAACATTATCTATACGGTCAAAGATCTTCACTAGTTGCTCCTCATAAAAGAGATCATTCTCCAATTACACTATCTATGAATTCACTACATAAGGTGATCTGATTTGTACTTCCTCAAGAGGGATACATGGAATACATCATATACATGAGGAATATATGGTGTATTTTATATTTGATCGGCCAAAACTCCAACACGATCAAGAATCTAAAAGGTATCGATGTTCCTGAGACTCAACTTTCCATTATCCCCAAATTACATGTTCCTATACTATAGATATATATAGAGGAATACCATGTCCCCACCCTTAACCTCCAAGCCTCATCAATGATTTTCTGCATAACTCTTTTATCCACATTGGAATCCTATATATGATGTTGAATGTTTTTTTTTCATTTTCAACCATTTTTTTGACAATTTTAGGTCTTATATTCTTACATTCACCGAATTCATCCCTTCATTTTGGGGTTCTTCATATTTTCCTATAAAGGGAATCATATGGGGTTATTTTAATTATCGAGGGGAAACTGTTCTTATAGGAGAACTTGACTAGAGTTAGATGTTGGTCCCATCCTCCCTTGAAATCTATAGAATACACTATCAACATTCCTTCTAACATCGGAATAGTCCAATCATATTGGCCATTAGTTCGAGGGGGATAAGTCATACTAAAGTTCATATTAGTTTTTAAAGCATGTTGGAGACTTCTCCAGAACATAGAGGTGAATATCAGTTATCGATCAGATACAATCAGTAGTGTTAATCCATACAGCCTTACCACTTCACTAATGTATATCCGTGAAAGTTGATTCACTAAGAAGTCCTTTTGGATTTTGATAATGTGAACTGTCTTGGTATTATTTTCCCAAATGACCTAAATACCATTATTCTAATTGGATGTCGTTGTAAGTCCCATGAAAAAGTTAATGGTGATATTTTAACATTTCCATGTTTGTATGGGTAATGGTTTTATCATCCCCTTACAAATTTTCCTTCCAGCCTTCACTTAATGATTTACCAAACACTTTGATGTATATTCAGTGATATCCATCTTCATATTGTCCCACAAATAGTGTTCTAGGACATCTTGATCCATCAATGTGCTCTGTGGGTTAATTGAGAAGGTTGATCTATGTGTGTAATTTATAAGTTTATTATTTATCTCTATATTTTATATTACACATAATCTTTACCCAAATCTCATGACTCCTTCCTAATCCATTTGGAACTCTGAGGATTTCAATTTTTTTATAGTTTCTACATTTTTCTAAATTATGATATCTTTTCTTTGAGTATAATTTATTTTCTTTATGAGGGATGGCTGATAAATCATTTTATATAGGATTGATGATGTCCATTACTTAATGATTCACACATCAATCATTTATAGATTTATGAATATTAGATCATTATCAATTATCATTATTAACAGGGATTCTGGATCTTTTGTACTTAGATAATACGCCACCTTATTTTCTTTACTTGGATGAGTGGATTGAAGAGTTATTATACTTGATGAGATTTAACTATATTAGATTGTGAATATTAAGCTCCTTCTATATGAATATATATTTAAGACTCTTATGATCAATATTATTTCACAATTCTCTCCATATAAATAATTCCACCTAATTTTAAATGCAATGATCACAGCTACAAACTTCAGATCATGTATGGGAACGTTTTTTTCATGAATTTTCTATTTCCTTGAGGTGATGGTTATCACTTTATTGTTTTTCATCATTACAAAACCTAATAACTTCTTTATAGAATTTTTATTCACCACAAAGGGGTCCCCACATGTTGGCAATGTGATAACTAGTGTGGTAATTTTAAACTCTTTAATGTAGTCTTCAAATTCATTGGCCTATAAAAACATTTCAACATTTAGAGTCATCTAGGTTAGTGGGTTTTGAAAATTTTGACAATTTATTCCCAAATCATAAATTAAAACTATCTTGGCCATGAAAAATACAGATCTCCATTACAGATATTGGCCCGGGCTACTCTTCGACTACCTTTGACTTGGAAGGGTCCACAGATATCCCTTTGTGGGTGATTTAATACCCCAAGAATTATACCCCTTCCATATATAACTCACATTAAATGTACATTCTATAAAGTTTCTCCCTTCTCAAATCCTTTAGAACATTTTTCAAATTCTCCTCATGTTCCTCCTTGATCTTAGAATATATCATAATATCATCAATGAATACTATCACAAATTCCTCAAGGTAATCTATAAATACTATTTTCATTAAATACATGAAAACTTATGGAGAATTAGTGATCCCAAAAGGCATCACTATGAAATCAAAGTTTTCATACCTTATTTAAATTTCATTATTAGGAATATCTTATTTCCACACCTTTAATTGGTGATATCCAATCTGAGGTCCACTTTGGAGAAATACTTGGATCCACATAGGTGATCAAAAAATTCATATATTCATGGAAGGGGATACTTATCATTTATTATGACTTTTTTGATCTCATAATAATCAATGTAGAGGTCCATTAATCTATCCTTATTCTTGAAGAAGAGGACCAGTGCACCCCATGGAGAATTTCTTGAGTTTATAACACCCTTGTCCAGATTCTACTGTAACTGCTTCTTTAGTTCTAATAGCTCAACGATGGACGTTATATATGGTTTCTTGGACATAAGCAAGGATATTGAAATATATTCAATTGATAAGTCATCCTATCAATCAAGAGGAATGCTAATATACTCTTTAGACAACACATTAGTTTAGTCCCTCACAATGGTTATGTATTAAAGAATTATTCTCTCCTTTGTCTCAATCATTTTATCTAGACATGATTTCTCATAAGGGAATAAAAAATACAATTCATATAATGATTATGATGGATATTCAACCTCATCCTTACACTTGTACAGAATTGGATGTTGCCTCAAGATGTTTAGAGTGATCTCCCTTTCCCGATAGTTGATGTTGGATTTGTATAAGGATAGAAAATCCATGACCAAAATAGAATCAACCCCCCCAAGGGATATAAAAAAATATTTTTGGGAGGTTCATTCCAAAAACATTAACCGAGGAGGAGTTATATACTTTGGATGCAATAATTTCCCCATTTTCTATTTTCATTGATAATAGAACCTCCATATTTTGAGGTGGTGTCTGAATAGTTCTACTAAATATGTAAGATATAAAGGAATGAGTAGAACCAAAATAAAATTGTAAATTTTCTATTCATGAATGAATAACTACTGTACCTATGCCTACATTGTTTTTGAGTATCCACCTCAGCAGTAGTGATAGAATATGACCTTCTTTACTTTCATGGAGGTTGTTTTTATTAATTTCCTCAAACAACCCATGGAGTATGGAAATGGTTTTCATAATTTCATTTTTCTTTTTAGTTGTAAAATGACACTAAATGCCGAGTGTTGATCTAAAACTTCCCTTATTCTTCCACATTGGTGGGATTATTTTTAACCCATAACTAGTTATTATCTAGATACCTCATTCTTCCATAAGCCTGAATGGCCCAAAGGTATTCATTTTTATAGATTTTTGATAAGCCCCTTTTAAGGGATGAGGGGGAACCCTTACAAGACCCGTAGGCTAAGAGATTACATAGCCCGTAGGCTTATGAGATTATATGAACTGAAGGTATTAGAGAATTAAACTAGACTATCTACAAGAAACTACCCCTCCCTAGCACTTGCATCATGATAGTAGCTCTCCACCTTCGCATGGCTGTCTAGCTAGGCTTCACCAGCAAGCACAGGCTGGTCCTGATGGCATATCCATACCCTCTCATTCAGACAAATCCATTTGGATCTGCTTTGGTGAGTGCACCAACTCTAAATATTATTCTGGGACTGATCCTTTTTTGGTAGTGTGTCTGGGTAAACTACATGTGGCCCGAAGGCCTTGAGGTGGCCCTAAGGCCTTGAGGTGGCCCGAAGGCCTTAAGGTGGCCCTGAAACCATACTGACCCAAAGGCTTGGGTGTCCTGAAATCCTTGAGGACTCCAAGTCCAAACTAATGGCCAAAGGTGAATAGTTCTAGCTGATACAATATCAAACAGTACCTGCTACAATGCCTGCTACAATACCTCATAGTGTACACTTCTACTATAGTACCTGTACAATGTACAGTTCTTCTACAGTACCCGCACAGTGTATAATACTGCTACAGTACTGCTGTAGTAGTCCTACAGTACTGCTACAGTACCCCATAAAATGCCTCTACCTGGTTTTGAACATGGGTCTTGTTAATGCACTTAAGAATACCTCACCAACTGGGCTGTGGCTCATGTGCCCTTATTCTTCCATAATTTAATCACATACTGATTCCCTTTATATAATTATTAAGATGCTTTTTCCCACAATTTTGACATGTGGGATGCTGAGTTTTCTTTCCATCATTGGATTTATCTTCTAATCCTCTGATATTAAACTCAAATTTCTACTTGTTTTCCCAAGGCCCATGAGACAACTGAGAGTCTCTAATTTCCATTTCAAACTTAAGGTCACAATAAGCAATATATTCATATCTATCAATGTCTCGAATTGACAACACTTTTCATAGAATTAACACAATTATTCTAAAGAAGAGACCCACCATTATTTTAGTGTTCATGAAAATTATAGAGTATTTTCATTCATGTATCAAGAATTTTCTTCATACATCCCAATACATTTATCTTTCCTCTACTTCAGTTTTAGGAAGTTCCATTTCATATTTACATGGAGGGTTCATGTAAAATATTTGTTGGATTTTTTTTCTTTAATTCCTCCCAATCCATGGAATCAATTTCATCCATAGAAATTTTGTTCTTCATCAATGTTAACCACTGATTTGATTCCTTATAAAAATTATAGAACACCAAAACAAAATTCTCTTCTTTTGATCACTGGAGGACATAGAATATATTTCCAATGGAGTAAATCTATTATAATGTGAAGAGGGATATAAATATGCAATAAACATTGGAGTAATTTTATTCTTGAAGGATTAAACCACAAATATCTTTCCCATATGATAAATAGGGTGTTCTATATGATTTAAGTTATTATTCATAACTACATCCATTTTGGAAAGTACTATCATGATGTTTTGATCACCTTCTCACATTATATTTAGAATTTCAAGAGGGAAATCATCACATTGCATATCACCTTGATTATTGGCACAAGTTATTCTTTTTTCAAACATTTATTAAGAAAAATAATGTACAATTATGGGGCTTGAATACATAATTGAAAATCATAATATAAGGAAACATTTAACATAGAAGGATATACTTGTAAAGGAAAAGTATATCAAAATATGAGACTGTCTAGTGTTTGAATATAGGTTATCCATAGTGATATAATTATCCCTAGGGCTCTTAATAAAGTGATCTAGTCTTAACGTTCAAAAATAACTAGACCTTTCTCAGATACTAACTATAATTCCCCTATCCTTCTACCCATATTAATTCGTTATTTTAAACATAATTAAATATTAAATTACAATCCAAGTATCACAAAGTCTTGTGTATTTGGAAGATTTGATAAACAATTAAATGAAATAAAAACACATTTTATTTAATATTAATAATGAGATATTATATTACATTTATCCCTTTCATATTAATAGGATAACCTAAGTGAAATCATGAATAAATGGATGAGTTGAAAAGTCTATTAAGGGAATAAACATAAGAATAAAACATAACACATGGGTTCAAAAGTATATCATGATGACATAAAAAGGAATGTAATACGAATAATAATATAGAAGCATAACATATCGACAATGGGACCATTTAAACATGGAATCATATAAATATGAAAAAAATAAAACATTTAATAAGCATGATTCAAGTCTCATTGCACATGGAGGGTGACGAGTCACGGCTAGTCACCAAGACCATTGCACATGGAGCACAAGTCAAGGCTAACCACCAAGACCGTTTCACATGACATGTAATGAGAAAAAAAATTACCCAATGAATTTTAAAGATATTTTGGAACACCCATACTAACATCTTCATGAATATGTGTGACAAGTAATTAATTATTCAAGGAATCAAAAATAAACATAAGGTTTACCCATGGAAATAATTTGGTATTGTAATCATGTCAAAAGAATTTTAAAAAGGTAAAAACAAAATGGTGTCCATGAAATAATATATTTATATCATACATGGAAATTAATAAGGTTAAATATTCATAGACCATGATAAATGATGAAAACATAAAAAAAATGTAAAAGTAGTGTTTGAGAAACTTTACAAATAAAACATTTTTGTGCGGTATAAGTAAAATTTTTCAATATCATTAAAAGATAAAGATAAATTATTGTTTTTTAAAACTAAATATGAAAAAAGTTAGTGTTTCATGTTAAAAATAGTGATTTTAAAAAATAATGATCTCTTAAAAAAAATTATGGAGTGCACTTCAAAATGGGTATGAAATCAGGATGTTTCCTTTAACCGAGATTTCTAACTGGGAAGAATTGAGAAGAGAACCATTTTAAAACATGAATATATATAAAAACAAGGATTAAATGATATGGATACATGATTTTAGGACATAAAAACAGAATTTATAAGAATTATATAAAAATAAAAAAGAGTTCCATTATGGTAAAGAGAGAGAAATCAAAACCAGAAATAAAATTGGCGGGTCAGAGAGAATCTCTTACCTTATGTCTGAAAGAGTTATGTACTAGAACATAATGACCTAGATAATAAAATTAAATACATTAATTAATTAATTAAAAAAATTATATATTTATTTTATTTATTATAATTTTATAAAATTTATTTATGGCCATTTTTATGTGATATAAGATACAATTTCATCGTTCGGGAGCATTCAACTCCTTGGTTTTCATGATCGTTTTTCTTATTTATCCTTATTGGAAATAAAGTAAAATGGAAATATATATCCTAAATTGAAGTTATATGTTATTAATTAACAAATATAATATTAAATTGTTATAAAAGTCATTTTTTTATTTGTGGTGAGGATGAATAATTATATAAGACGTTAATGACAATTGTTGTAATTGTTTTGGGTGGGTTTTCACTCTCAATGAATCTGTTTTGTTTTATTAATTTATATTACATATATATACTGGTTAAAAAACATTAAATAAGATATGAAAAATATATTTTAATTTGTTTCAACCATAAAAATGGTTTCAGGACTAGCATTGAATATAGTAATGGAAATTGAAAACCGGTCATCCTTGAATATTATAAATTAACACATCACATACGATGTTTTCATTTTTAGAATAAAAGGGAAGGAGAAAGAATTGATTATGGATTATTCAATAAAAATAATAAAATTACATTAAATGTGAGATACTGGAGTCACCATCACACTTGGATAAGAAAAGTTATAAGAGAATATGAAAATAAAAGAAATTGGAATGAAATTAAAAGAAAATGAAACCGGTTTTTACCTCTTAAATTATTCTCACTGAGAACCTCCTTGAGTAACTTAAGTTTGGTATTTTATTAATAAAAACATATATTAGACTTGAGGGAGAGGCTTGGTAATAATATTGGGTGTAATTTGGACAAACATGAAGGCTTTAGAGGATTGAATGAAAGAGGTGTGGAGGGGTGGAATTTATAATGGGGGAGAGGGGTGTTTTTAATTATAAAATTCATTGGTTTATTATTCTGGATCAATAAAAGCAATAGTTAGGATTCTTGTGACTAAATAATGTAACTAATAAATTTGAGTTTGAACTAATGGTGACTAAATTTTTCATATATCATTCATGACTCAATAATTCATGCAATTAACTTATATAGTAAATTCTCATATTTGACCATTCACAAAAAAATCATCTATTTTAGAAAAAACCCAAACATTAACACTAATTTTTTTTGATATGTATAATTAAAACCTAAATTCCATTATATGAAAATAATTTTTAAAATATTGGAAATTTAATTTTTAATTAAAATCATCATTTAGTTGAAAAAAGTGGATTTTAAAAATATAAATGATTTTATAACACTTTGAAAATTTAATTAAGGTCTCATAAAACTATGATATAATATTAACATTTTTTTTTCAATTCATGAATCTATTTTATGATAATAAATTTTATTTTTAATTATTTTATTAATTTCAAAATTATAATTAAATATTTATGATTTACAAAAATGATGACAAATAATTTTTCACTATTAAAACATTTATTTATTTATACCCTGAAATAATTACATCAAATTTTCATTTATAAGTTAAAAATATTTAATTTATAATTTAATAGGGGAGGTTACTATTCTATTGGTCGAATTACTATTTCAAAAGGTCATATTGCTATTCTAAATGCCAGGATACTATTCCATTAGTATAGGTTCCTTATCTTCTAGAAATATCCCATATTTCATTCATTATCCATTTATAATTTTTTTTTGTGTTCTATATGTGATTTTATGTGATTATATAATAATAATAATGTAATTATCATTTATAAAATGTTTGGGTCATTCTAAGTTACTTGTAACTCCATGAATTTTTTCATACATTGATATCTTATTTTTTGTTTTTATGTATCATTAATTTACTATGATTAAGTTGTTTTCACATAAAATTATTTTTTACTCAATTTTTATTTTATTGATATGAAATTATATCATTGGATTTGTTTTTTAGTGGGTGGAAAATAGAATTGGATTTTTAAATCCAGTTTAGTCTCTCTTGAAGCTTCTATAAGAATACCTATTGGGAAAATATTTTCTTTTAGATCCTTATAGTTGTTTTAGTTTTATATCTTATTACATATTCGAGGAAAATAGAAATTTGTTTTATTATATAAGGAATGTTACTTATAGAAAGTTTATAAAATCAAAATACAAACTCTATACTTATTTTTGATGATATGAATCATGAGTATTAGAATGAATTTATTAAAATGTATGTTATAAATAATAAAGTGTATAATTACATTATGCATACAAATGAATTAAAAATCCTAAATAAACCAATAATGAACTTTTCTCAATAGGGGAAGGAAAAAATTAAACATAAATTTATTATATGAAATACATTACAATGTTATACTAAAATCAATATTTAAGCTCATTTTTTTCATGTAAAAAATATTAGAGTTAATGGAATAAATACGAGGTGGCACATTTCACAATTTGAAATGTTTTTGTGGAAAAAATATCAATTCTTAAAAAATATTTTTAGTCATTCAATATTTTAATTGGAGAATATATTACTAAAATGAAACAAAGATTTATGACAGTTTTTAACAATGTAAAATATTTTAGGTAAATAGGTTTATCAGATGATCATCTTCATGAGAATCTTTTTGATATTCCAGAGAAATATTGGGAATCAAATATAACATTGATCAATAACACCAAAAATACTATGAACCTTATTTTAGAAAAATTTATTATAAATATTATAAATATAAAATTCATCCGAGAAGGGATGCTAAGAAGGAGATTAAAATTAATAGAGTACTATTTTCATCTACTTCCATAACTTTATCTTCTAGGGCGAAAACAACAAGGCCAAGTACATCCAAAATATGTTCTGAAAATAATTCAAATTATACAAATATAATACCTATTGATGGTAAGTTGGATCAAATGGCCATAATAATTATAAGGAGAACTAACTTCTAAATAGACTACTAGAAGGATAGAAACAATAGAAATGGTAATAAAGATACATCATATTCTATCTTCCATGAGTGTATGAAATCTTCTCATATTGGACTAAACATCCTGATGTTTAAAAATAAAGTGATAGAATATATAATATATTCAATGATAAAAGGGAAAAAGTAATTTAGATATATGAAATACACATAGAGAATTTTTGGTAATTCATTTACTGATGAAATTATTAGTTTATATTGAAATGATAATAAACACATTATTGGAAATTATGATAAGGATTATCATAATAGAATGTGTATCATGAGAATGATTATAGAAAAATCTCTTATAATAATATCTTTATATTGTTTAAGTAATTCTTCATCAGATGATGAAGATTACGAGGGTGAGTAAAATGATCCAAATACATATGATGAAATGAATGAATATTTTAAAAAACTTGACGGCTTGCATAAAAATTTCTTCGAGATATATATGAATGTTAAAGTTAAGGTAAATAAAATAAGATATATCATTTTATGATTATAGTCAGTTATACAAATTTGACAAAAGGACTTATCAATTTTTGAATTAAATTTTTGGACTAACTCCAAAGAATAATGTGAATTCAAATTCTCTTACTATATCAGCAGATATATGTTAACAAATTATGTTTATGTTAGGAGTTAAAATCATTAAAAAGATAAATTAAATATGTAATACCGGATGGATTTTTTTTAAAATATTTATAGTGGATGAAAATAGGATAACATACATACAATAAAGTAAATAAAACAAAAGGTCACATTGTTATAAAAATTATATTATACCAAGCAGTGAACCTTTTTGTTCAGAAGTCATGAGTGGTGGGAATAGTATAAAAATTTCATATTTAAATAAAACTACATCCTTTTGAGCATGCAACGATTATGTCTCAAAAACAATATGTAGTGATCTAGCATAGGTAATTTAGGAAGATGTTAATATCAAAGGCATTATTTTATAATATCTTTGATCTTAAGTAGTTCGAGATAGCTAGATCATAATTTATGATAAATTATAACACTACATATAATCAGATGAAACTTAAAATTTGATACATGGTAATGGTTTACATTTACATTTAAAATCCCTACTCTTATGTTTTAAATTATTACTCTGTTTTTAATATTTAATTGATCTTTACACCTTTTACACATCAAATTTAAACCCTTAATTTTCTATTATTTTCTTTATGAAAATATTTTAATTCTTTGACACATGTTTTTATACTTATAGTCCTTTTATTTGTACCTCAACACATTTTTTGAGTGCTAGTTTAATGTTTTATCTTACATTCATAAATATTTTTCTATAATAATTTTTTATAGAAGATGAGTAAGTTTTTTTAAAAAACTTATCGAAGCATCTTTTATAGTATAATATTAGAACAAAATTTTGGATGATAAATTTTAAGTGGTTTATTTTTTTATTATTATAAATAATGAATATAGATAACTTCTTGTTTATTTTTACGTTTTATTAGTTGATAAATTTTGTTATATATATGATTTTATGGTGAGCAGTTTTTTTTTCAGAAGGGAAATGATCTCTCAATCTAAAGTTTTGAATTCCATAATTTTAATAGATGCTTTTAAATATTTTTTTAAAGAAATATATTACAAACTATTAGATTATGATATGATCAATAGTAAGGACTATTTATTATATAAAGGATTGTATAGTGTGGGATGATTTTCATCATTTACTAATACAAGTATAAAATTTTAATATTTGAATCTCTATTAATATTTTCCAAAACTATAATGGAAATTTCTAATGAAATAGTTTTGAGAGAGGTATTTTGGGATAGTTTGGGTGATTTGGGTAGGTATAATTCGATTTTTTCTTTTTTGAAGGGAATCATAGAATTGAAAGGATGGGAATGGGTATGTCTTCCTATCAAGAATCATGAAATTTTATATGCAGAGTTTTATTATTTAGATTTGATAGAGATATTTAGGAAAAGATAAATTTTTTTGGGTTAGTATAATTATCTTGTGTCATTACTAAAGAGATCCATCAATCTCCAAGGATGGGAATTATTAGCTCTTCTAACCATGGTGCATAAAATTTTATACATGTAATTATATGAAAATTATACTCCACCGAGTTTTTTGATGATTCAAACAGTGATAAAAATGTTATTTTTATGGTTTTGACCAAAAGTTAGTTATGAACCTAAAAAAAGTTTTATATGTGATCATACTGCAACTAAAAGGTGAAACATTAGTTATTTTACAAAAAACATCTATAAAATTCACTAAGTTTTTGTAAATCTTGGTATGAAGAGACCATATATGTAGAAATGGAAATGGTTCACAATAAGAATCACTATCATTTCGAAGGATGAATTATCTTCCACTAGGTACAATGATTATTAATACTAAGAAAAGGTGATATATATTCAATGATTTTTTAAGGGATTAACATGTGGTACTTCCTATATGGGATGTAGAAACTAAATCCTATGAAATTCATTTTGGTTTACACAAACTTTTTATGTTATAATATTTTAAAACTTATAATCATAATGTATCTAGAACTTTTAATTTGATGAAAATATAATTTATTTAAATGAAAGGTGTCATAGAATTTTAAACTATGTAATGGGTTAATGAAAACCCATTGAACATCAAGAAGTTGGCTAGAATGAAGTTGTTTTATGTTTTTAGTACTAAACAATTCATTGATAGTAGAATAAAATTTAACCTTATATCAGATTCTATGAAATCCATGAGAATTATTATGTCCTAAAAGAGGAAAGAAGAAGAATAACTTCCAAAAAATAGTAAGGAGAAATAGAAGATTACGAAGGATACTAGAAAAAGGAATGTAGAAAAATAATTTCAAATTGATAATGAATCACCCAAGAATAGGAGATATAATGTGTAATGTCCCATCAATTCTCATTGTCTAGAAAGTACAACGAGTCATTAAAAGGCATTAAAAGACATTCCCAAGACTCAAAAGTTTGGAAATAAACAATGAAGTGTTTCAAATATAAGTGGGGGGAAAATTTACCTTTTAATAAACAAACCAATAAACCAACCAACCATAACCAAACAATACCTATATGATTCATGAACGAATGAAAGAAAACTCAACAACTTTAAGTATCTCAAAAACACATCAAAGTAAGCAACAACTGAAGAATAACCAAGTATCAAAGTACACAGTGGATAAAATACACAAGACACTAAAAAGCCCTGAAGACTCTATATTTCACAAGATCCAAGATCTACAATCTTTGAACAACACAAACATCATGAGGTAGTGCTAAACATGCGTGAAACAATGCCTTTTCCCTTATCCCGGAAGATAACGTCTGCAAAAGCACCAAAGTGCCAAAGCAGAAGTGAGTATAAAACTCATTAAGTTTTACCCAATGGTTTCCCTACTCTTACCACTAGGATAGAATAGTTACAAATAACAATAAAAAATAGTTTATATATAACAATTTCTCAAAAAAATATTATTAACTATATATAAACAAGTTTCGAAAACCATTCATTACCATAAGAATACAAGTGCAATTGGAACCAATTTTCTCAGAAAGACATTTTTCTAAAAAAAATAACTAAACATACTTTAAAATCATTTCACAATATCCCTTCCTCAACATGCCCAACCATTCCACAAACCCATGAAACCAACCATGCATGCTACGTTATGCCAGTTCCATACACATGAGCGATTTCTCATCGATATACCAAGTCATTAGAGGGTAATTGTTTCCCATGAACCATTAACCCTTTCGCACCAAGCGCAAGGTCATATTTCTACCAAGACCCGTATATAAAATATGAAATTAATATCATGTGTTCCATTTAACCTTTGGCACTGAGGAAAAGGTCATATTTCAAACAATCCCTAGAAATCCAATATGAACTCACAAACCAATATTCCCAAGGATCATTCAAAAATACCTTTTCAATAAAAATACCCTTTTTTATTGAAACCCAATTCCATCAAGGCCATTTAAATACCAAAACATTTCAAAAAAAACAACCTTTTTATTAATTTTTTTTGATAAAACCATTTAAAAATTCCAGAAAATCAATAATTTAAAATCATTATTTTAAATTCAAGAGGCTAAATCAATTTCCACAATAATTTACCAAGTGTTCAAAATTTAACTAAAACCATAAATCATCACTAAAGAAAATTTATTCCCTGATTTTTAAAATCAATCCCATTAAAATAAACCAATTTTAAACTAAGTCAATCAATTATAGTAATATGATATGAGATTGAAGCCACCGACCTCAAAGGTTTTGACGAAACTCGACAATAAACGAAGAATGCACAAGAAGGTGGCTTGATTCTCCAAGAACAGACATAGTTCTCTTATCCTAGAAAGATCACGACTCAACATTGAATTATTTGGAATGAAAAAACATAGATATACCCACTATAGGTTAAGATATGAGAAATAATGGAGATTAGAGAAGTAGATCTGAGCAGATCTAAGAAAACATGACAAATCAGGAAAGAATGGTGACAGACCTTAAGAATCGGATCCAGATTCCAAGAAAGAAGCTTAGATATGTTACTCTAACATTAACAACACCATATTTAGCCTTAATTGATGTTATGAAACTTATATATACCAAAAGGAGGTGTATATCTATGATAATGCGAAGAAGCGATGGAGGAGTTTGCAGAATACGAAAAAGAGACAAGAAGATCGGCACTTACCCCAAGAATCAGGCTTCAAATAACCAAGGGAAGGCTCTAGGTTGGATCCAAATTGTGTGGGGAGGGTTTTACAGATTTATAGGGAGAGTAAACTCTAAATAGGGGAGGTTGTATGCCACAACGAAATATATTGGGAAAAAATGAGTAAGCTCCTAGAAAATAGGATCTAGATTTAACCTCTGCACAAGGTTTGACCACACAGTTTGGGCCAACTGTGTATGTATATTGTGACATTACTTTTGGTCCCAAAACTCCTTATAAAACTCCAAAACTCTCCCATACTTCAACTTTACCATTTTTATGGAAACAAATTTTTTATGGAAATATCTCACTTTATGGAGACACCCCACTTTATGGAAAGAACCCACATTTTTGAAACAACCCACTTTATGGAAACAACCAAATTTATGGAAACAAAAAACATTATAAAATCACCCATCTTTATGGAAACTCTATATATTATAGAAACTCTCTATTTTATAGAAACTCTATATTTTATGAAAACTCTCTATTTTATGGAAACTCTATATTTAATGGAAACCTAATCAAAGACATACCATTTGAAAAACATGTGGAAATTGATTATGTACCCGAAACAGGGGTACTAAATTATCCCCACCATTGGTATTTCTGTCCTTGGAAAGTAGAAAACCCTTGTTGGCCAAAATGAGTTCTGACCACTACTCTTTCATTTCCTTATCACGTTCCCAAGTCACTTCTTGAATTTGACCATGTTTCCATAACACCCACACTAGGCTGATGCTTTTCCCACGTAAGACTTTCTCTTGTATATCAATGATCCTCACTAGGATATGTACCAATGATGCATCTGGTTCTAGGTAAACATGATCTCATCTGATCACATGGTCTGGATCAGGGTGAGACTTTTTCAACTGGGATATATAGAATATATTATGAAATGAACTAAATCATGGTGGTAATGCCAAACGATAGGCCACCGCTCTAACCTGTTCCAGTATCTCAAGAGGGGAAATGTATCTAGGATATAACTTACCCTTATTTCCAAAATGAAAATGTCTAATCCTAGGATATATCCTCAATAAGACATGATTACCCACAACGAATGACAGCGGTCTTCGAAGGTGATCTGTTTAAGATTTCTGACGACTCTAAGCCATCTCCATCCTCTTTGTAATCAACTGGATCTTCTCCATTGTTTCTTGGACAAGGATTGGCCCAACTAGTGAAGTTTCTACCATTTCCATCGAGCATAGTAGATAATGACAAGGACTCCCATACAAAGCTTCTAATAGAGCCATGTGTATCGAGGCTTGATATTTGTTATTCTATGAGAACCACACTAAGGGTTTATTATCCTTGCATGAGCTACCAAAATCCATTACACAAGACCACAACAAGTCTTCCAATGTTTTTATCATCTTCTTGGATTGTCCATCCGTCTGAGGATGATATGCAATGCTCGTAGTCAACTGAGTCTAAAGAGATTTATGTATGGTTTTCCTGAAATGAGAGGTGAACCTCAAATCTCTATATGATACTATTGACATTGGTACACCATGACTCTTTACAACTTCTCAGATATAGATTTTTGAAAGATCCTCCACCATATGAGTTTCACTAATAGGGATTTAACATGATGACTTGGTTAGATGATCAACTATCATCCAAATGGAATCATGTTTCTAGACCATTCTTAGAAGACCTTTAACAAAATCCATTGCTATTTGATCCCATTTTCACACTGGGATGGGCAAATATTATAACATACCAGCTAGTCTCCAATGCTCTACATTAACCTACTAACATGTTAAGCACTGCGAGATGAATTCAACCGCTTTCCTTTTCATGCCGCTCCACAACAACAACACCTTCAAATCCTTATACATATCATGTGTACCTGGATGTACAACCCATATCAAATGGTGGTAAGTATGAATGAGTTATTCCAGAAAAACCATAGGTAAAACCATCTGATCTCTAAAACACAAAACTGAACCCCCATTAAGTTTTCAATCCTCAATGGTCTCCCCACTATTGAGTTTTGAACTTACAACCAGGAATTATGCATCAGATGTTTGTGCCTCTTTGATTATTTTTACGACATCAGGAACAAGCGTAGCTGAAAAAAACCCAAATCATCACCTCAGTATTCACATTACACATACGTGTCAACTAATACCAACATCAACTTCCATTAATCAGAAGGTTCCTTCGGTAACTGAGCATATGAATTTCTACTCAATTCATCTACCCCTAAATTTTCTTTCCATGGTGTGTACATCATGTCAAAGTAATAAAATTTGAAGATACTACATCCATATCTTTTCCCTCATATTCAAATATCTATATGAGAAAATGTGTTTTATGTTTTTTGATCTGTAAACACAGTAAATTTCTCACCAAATAGATAATGTATATATGTTTTCAAATCCTGGATGACTTCTACTAACTCCAAATCATGTGTTGGGTAATTCTTCTCAGAAAATAGAGAGTTTCTGTAATATATAGAGTTTCTATAAAATTCGATGTTTCCATAATTTTGGTTGTTTCCATAAAGTGGTCTATTTTTATAATGTGGGGTGTTTTCATAAAGTGGGTTGTTTCCATAATGTGGGGTGTTTCCATTAAGTGGGATGTTTCCATAAAAAAATGCATTTCTATAAAAGTGGTAAAGGTGAGGATGGGAGAGTTTAGGGGTTTTATAGGGCGTGCTGGGACTAAAGGTAAAGTCTCATGATCCATACATGGGTGGCCGAAACCATGTGGTCAAACCTTGCACAGAGGTCAAATCTAGATCATATTTTCTAGGAGATTACTCATTTTATTTATATATATTTCTTTTAGGCTTTAAAACGCCCCTATTTTGAGATTACTCTCTCTAGAAGGATGGAGAACCCTCCCCACACAAGTTACATCCAACCTAGAGCCTTCCCTTGGTGATTTCATGCCCAATTATTGGGGTAAGTTCCGATCTTCTTGGTTATTTTCCATTTTCTGCAAACTCGTCCTTCTCCCCTTCTCGTTTTCTTATATCTACACCTCCTGTGGGTAGATATAAGTTTGTTAACGTCAATTATGAAAAAATATGATGTTTTTCATGATAGAGGAAGAGATATAAGCTACTTTCTTGGAATATTGATATAATTCTGAGGTATGTCACAATTCTTTCCCGATTTGTCAAATTTTCATAGATCTACGCTTGTTATTGATTTAGTAAAAATTATCAAAGAGGAAAAAACATCTGATATAGAATTTCTGGTTGTATGTTACAAACTCAATGGTGGGGAGACCATTAAGGGATGGAAACTTGATGGGGGTTCAGTTTTGTGTTTCAGAGATCGGTTAGTTGTCCCTATGGTTTTAAAGGAACAAATCTTTCATCCTTATCACTAATTGAGATGGGCTGTACATCCAGGTACACAGAAGATGTATAAGGCATTATTGGTGCACTTTTTGTGGAGCGGTATGAAAAGGAAGGTGGATGAGTTCGTTTCGTAGTTTTTAATGTTTCATCAGGTTAAAGTAGATCATCAAGGACTAGCTGGTATGTTACAATATTTTCCCATCCTACTATGGAAATGGGATCAGATTGCAAGGGATATTATTATAGGTCTTCCAAGAATGGTCCAAAAACATGATTCCATTTGAGTGATATTGTATGGTTTAACTATGTCGGCCCATTTCATCCCTATTCGTGAAACTCATATGGTGGAGGATCATAAAAAAATCTATATTTGTGAGGTGGTAAAGAGGAATGGTGTACCAGTGTCAATAATCTCAGATAGAGATCCGAGTTTTGCATCTCATTTATGGGAATCCTTACAGAAATCCCTTGGGGCTCAGTTGAATATTTTCACAATGTACATCCTCAAATGGATGGACAATCCGAGCAGATGATTCAAATGTTGGAATACATGTTTCGGGCTTGTGTAAAGGATTTTATTGTCTCATGGGAGGATAATATAGCCTTAGTGGAGTTATCATACAATAACATATATCAAGCCTCGATACACATGACTCCGTTTAAAGCATTGTAGAGGCATCCTTGTCATTCTTCACTATGCACAGTGGAAATGGGAGAAACATCACTAGTTGGGACAAGCCTTGTCCAAGAAACAATAGAGAAGATACAATTGATTATAAAGAGGATGAAGATGGCTCAGAGTCATCATAAATCTTATGCAGATCACTGTTGAATACTGTTGTCATTCGCTGTGGGAGATCATGTCTAATTGAGGATCTCTCCAAGGCTTAGACATCATCTTTTTGATAGTTAGGGAATGTTATATCCTAGATATATTGTCCCTTTTGAGATACTAGAATGGGTTGGAGAGGTGGAATATCAGTTGGCATTACTACAATGGTTTAGTTCGTTGCATAATGTGTTCCATGTATCCCAGTTGAAAATGTATCACTCTGATCATGACCATGTGATCAGATGGGATCACGTTGACCTCAAACTGGATGCATCATTGGTACATATACCTGTGTAGATCATGGAAATAAAAGAGAAAGTCTTGTGCGGGAAAAACATCAACCTAGTGAATGTTTTATGGCAACATGGTCATATTTAAGAAGAGACTTGAGAACGTGAGAAGGAAATGTATGAGTAGTGGTTGATACTCTTTTTGGAAAGGGAGGGTTTTCTATATTCCATGGATGGGAAGGAAAATAGTGGGGGGAATTTAGTACCCTCGGTATCAGGTACATAACCCCTTTCCTCATGTTTTTTAAATGGTGTTTCTTTGATTGGGTTTCCATAAAATAGAGAGTTTCCATTAAATAGAGAGTTTCTATAAAATAGGGAGTTCCCATAAATTAAATAGATTCCATAAAATAGAGTGTTTCTATAATATATATAGTTTCTATAATATAGAGGCTTTCCATAAAGTTGGGTGTTTCAATACTATTGGTTTTTTCCATGAAGTGGGTTATTTCCATAAAGTGTGGTGTTTCCATAAAGTGGGTTGCTTCCATAAAGTGTGGTGTTTCCTTAAAGTGGGATGTTTCCATAAAAAATGTGTTTACTTAAAAAGGGTAAAGGTGAATTATGGGAGAGTTTTGAGGTTTTATGAGGGGTGTTGGGGTCAAAATTACGGTCACACGATCCATACACGGTTGGCGCAAACCGTGTGGTCTAACCTTGCACAGAGGTCAAATCTAGATCCTATTTTCTAGGATCTTACTCATTTTCATTCTTTATATTTCGTTTTGGCTTCAAAAAACCCCTATTTCTAGATTTCTCTCCCTATATGTATGGATAACCCTCCCCATAGAAGTTGGAGCCAATATAGAGCCTTCCCTTGGTGATTTCAAGCCCGATTATTGGGGTAAGTGCTGATCTTCTAGGTTTTTTTTTTCCGTTTTATGAAAACTCCTCCTTCTCCCCATACCATTTTATTAGATCTATACCTATTTTGGTTATATATGAGTTTTTTAAAATCAATTAATGATAAATATTGTTTTTTTCATGATATAGGAAGAGATATAAGCTGCTTTCTTGGAATCTTGATCCGATTCGTGAGGTATGTCACCACTATTTCTTGATTTGTCACGTTTTCTTAGACCAGCTTAGATCTAATTCTCTGATATCCATTAATTATAATATCTGAACCTATAGTGGGTAGATATACGTTTTTGGATTCTAAATAATTCAATTTTTTTTTTGTGATCTTTCTAGGATAAGAGAACTAAGGCTGTTCTTGGAGAATCGACATGCCTTCTTATGCGTTCTTTGATTGTTGTCGAGTTTCATCAAAAACTTCGAGGTGGGTGGATTCAATATCATCTCTTCTTGCTATAATTTATTGTAGTAGTTTTAAGTTGGTTTTTTTAGTGGGATTTATTGTGAAAATCATGGAATACGTATTCTTCAGTGATTATTTATGGTTTTAGTAAAATTGTGGAATCTTGGTATATTATTGTGCAAAGTGATTTAGCCTCTTAAATTTAAAATGATGATTTTAAATTATTGATTTTCTTGAATTGTTAAATGGTTTGATGAAAATTTGGTTTAAAAAAAAGTCTGTTTTATTGAAATGGTTTGGTATTTAAATTACCTTGATGGAATGGGTTTCAATAAAAAGATGTTTTTGTGGAAAAGGTGTTTTGGCATAATCCTTTGGAATATTGGTGTGGGAGTTCATATTTCATTTTCGGGGATTGGTTGAAATATGACCTTGTGCTCATTTACAAAGTTTAAATGAAACATAGGATATAAAGTTCATATTTCATAAATGAGGCTTCATTGAAATATGACATTCTGCTCGGTTCCAAAGGGGTAATAGAACATGGGAAACAATTACCTTGTGATGATTTGGTAGATCGATGAGAAACCACTAATGAGTATGGAACTATCATAACGTAGCATGCATGGTTGGTTTAATGAGTTTGTAGAATGGTTGGGTATGCCAAGAAATGGATATTGTGAAATTATTTTAAATCTTATTTAGTTATTCTTCTAGAAAAATATCTTGTTGGGAAAATCGGTTTCAATTTCACTTGTATTCTTTTGGTAATGAATTGTTTTGGAAACATGGTTATATTTTTCTATAAACTATTTTTGAGAAGTTGATTTATAATTTTTTTTATATAAATGTTTCTAACTCTTCTATACTAGTGGTGTGAGTAGGGATGTCATTGGGGAAAACCTATTGGGTTTTATAATCACCCTACTTTGGAACTTTGGTGCTTTTGCAGATGCTATATTCTGGGATTAGGGAAAAGGTAATGTTTCACATTTTTTTAGTACTACCTTGTGATGTTTGGGATGTTCATATATTTTGGATCTTGTAGCTTGTAGAGTATGGAGTCTTTAGTACTTTTGAGAGTCTTATGTAGTTTATCCGATGTGTACTTTGAAACTTGGTTATTCTTCCAATGTTTCATACTATGATGTGGTTTTAAGATACATGATGTTATTGAGTTTTCATTCATTCGTTCATTCATTATATAGTGAATGTTGGGTTATGGTTGGTTAGTTTATTGGTTTATTTCATAAAGGGTAAATCGTCCCACACTTGTATTTGAAACCATTCATCATTTATTACCAGCCTTTGGCATCTTGGTTATGCGCTTAAGGCTTTTTAATGACCTGTTTTTATAATGAATCGCCAATTATCATTGGCTTGAAAATACAATGAGTCATTACTAGGCCTTAATAGAAATCCCCAAGATAACAAAGGCTAGAAATAAATGATGAAGGGTTTCAAATACAATGGGGGATGATTTAAACTTTAAGAAATAAACTAATAAACCAACCAACCATAACCAAACATTCACTATATGATACATGAACGAATGAAAGACAACTCAATATCTTCATGTATCTCAAAACCCCATCAAATTAAGATACAATAGAAGAATAACCAAGTATCAACGTACTCAGTGGATAAACCACACCAAACTCTCAAAATACCTCAATATTACATGATCCACAATCTCCAAGCTCCAAAATCTCTGAACAACCAAAAGATCACAAGGTAGTGCTAAACATGTCTGAAACATTACCTTTTCCTTTGTACCAGAAGATAATATCTACTAAAACACCAAAGTACCAAAGGATAGATGAGTATAAAACTCATTAGGTTTTCCCCAATGATATCCCTACTTGAACCACTAGGATAGAAGAGTTAGAAATAATTATATAAATAAATTTCTCAAAATCATTTTATAACTAAATATAAACAAGTTTCTAAAACCATTCATTACCAAAAGCATACAAGTACAATTGAAACCAATTTTCCAAGCAAGATAATTTTCCATAAAAATAACTAAACAAGCTTTAAAATTATTTCAAAATATCCATTTATTAGAATATCCAACCATTCCACAAACCCATCAAACCAACCATGTATGCCACAATATGACAGTTCCATACTTATTTGCGATTTCTCATCGATCTACCAAGTCATGACAAGGTAACTTTTTCCCATGTTCCATTAACTCTTTGGCACCGAGCACAAGGTCATATTTCAACCAAGCCTCGTATATGAAATATGAAATTTATATCCTATGTGCCATTTAACCTTTGGCACTGAGTATAAGGTCATATTTCAACCATGCCCTAGAAATTTAGTATTTACTCACACACTAATATTCCCAAGGATCATGCCAAAACACCTATTCAATAAAAATAACCTTTTTATTGAAACCCAATTCTATCAAGGTCATTTCAATACCAAAAAATTTCAGAAAAACACTATTTTTATTGATTTTTTTTTCATCAAACAATTTAACAATTCCATCAAATCAATAATTTAAAACCATCATTTTAAATTCAAGAGGCTAAATCACTTTGCACAACAATTTACCAAGATTTCTCAATTTCACTAAATCCATAAATCATCATTGAAGAAGATTTATTCCATGATATTCACAATAAATCCCATTCAAATAAAACAATTTGAAACTGATCCAATCAATTATAGGAAGATGAGATGAGAGTGATTCCACCTACCTTGAAAGTTTTGACGAAACTCGATAACAGACAAAGAACGCATAATAAGGCGGGTCGATTCTCCAAGAATGGCCTTACCTATCTTATCCTAGAAACATTACAACTGAAAATTGAATTATTTGGCATCCAAAAATGTATATCTACCCCCTATAAGTTCAGATATTTTGAATAATGGAGATTAGAGAAGTAGATCTAAGCATATCTAAGAAAGTGTGACAAATCAGGAATAAATGGTGATATACCTCAAGTATCAGATCAAGATTCCATGAAAGTAGCTTAGATCTCTTTTTATATCATAAAAAACAACATATTTAGCCTTACATGACGTTAAAAAACTTTTATATACCCACAATAGGTGTATATCTTTGAAAATGTGAAGGCAATTAGGAGGAGTTTGGAGAAAACAGAAAAGAGCCAAGAAGATCGACACTATACCTAAGAATCAGGCTTGAAATCACCAAGGGAAGGCTCTAGGTTGGCCCTAAATTTTTTAGGGCGGGTTATACAACCTTATAGGGAGAGTAATATTTTAATAAGATCTTTTTGAAGCCAAAACGAAATATATTGAGAAAAAATGAGTAAGCTCATACAAAATAGGTTCTAGATTTGTCCTCAGCTCATGGTTTGACCACACGGTTTGGGCCAACCATGTATGGATCGTGAAACCTTTCTTTTGGTCCCAAAACTCTTTATAAAACCATCACACTCTCCCATCCTTCAACATTACCCTTTTTATGTAAACACATTTTTTTTATGGAAACATCCCACTTTATGGAAACACCCATATTTATGGAAACAATCCAATTTAAGGAAAGACCCCACTTTAATGAAACAACCCAGTTTATGGAAACAAAAAAACAATATTGAAGCACCCAAATATATAGAAACTCTCTATTTTATAGAAACTCTCTATTTTATGGAAACTCTCTATTTTATGGAAACTCTCTATTTTATGGAAACCCAATAAAAGACACACCATTTAAAAAAACATTAGGAATGGGGTTATGTACCCATAAACAGGGGAACTACATAATTTTTTAATTATTTTAAAGATATATAAATTAAGATAGCAAAAAATCTTACTAATGAATTTTAAAAGAAATATATTGATGCTATGATGAATCTTGATGAGAATAAGATAGTTAAACCATCCCTTGTTCTCATAAAATCATAATTTAATTCCCTTGAAGAATAAGAAATAAAAATAAAGTAATTGTATATGGTGAATAATTACTACATGAAGATAAATGAATATAGAGCCATTATTACTCTAATACCAGTGATAGGACCCACTAAACAACTATGGACGAGATTAATCATTAAATAAGATAAAACATATAAATAGAAAGTTAAACCCATAGAAGTTTTTTCTTAATATTATTCTATGTTATTCTCAAATATATATAATTAGATATGGGAGAAGGATGATACTATAACAATATATGTACAATAAATGGTGGATGATAATATATAAAATTCTACACTACTAAAGGCATTGATATTAACAGCTTCTAATCTTAATTATTCTTAATCAACATATAGTTCATAATTTATAGATAGTTTGTTAGAATATAATTCTTCAATGGATCATTCTACTCCTATTAGAGATAATATCTAAAAGAATTCATTAGTGGAATTTATTCTGAAAAAAATATTATATCCCTAATGTGCAGAAAAGAATTAGTCACTAGAAGCTAAAAAGGAAAAATCTAAGGATATTAAGAGTTCAAATTAAATTCATGATGATAAGGATGATCAATGAGATAATATCATAATCATTAAAAATATTTTTCCATAGGAAGATAAAAATAGAGTAGAAGCATCCGTTTCAAGGAGAATATCAAATGAATCCAATATTGGAAATTTGAAAATAAACATTATTGATGAATTCATAGATAAATCATCCAAGAAGCTAGTTAGATTATTGGATGTTATGTCCTTTATAAAAATAATTAACACCAATATGAGTTTTTTACAAGATAATAATATTAATTTTAAAATCTATTAGATCCAAAATCATCTTGTTAAACAAAATTTAGTACCTAAAGCTAATTTCTTCAATTTTAAGGTTAAAAATAGAAATAATTCTGGAACATAAAGAAGAATGAATATATATATATATATCTAAGATACTAATGTTTATTGTAAATAAATGATAATTAAAATATAAGTAAGGTACTTGATCATGATGCTCTTATTTCAGGGATACATAATAAAATATCAAAGGAAAATTATCGAGAGATAGATGATCTAAAAGAATAATTGAAGGATGTAAATAAATCATTAGAATAGAAAGAGAATATCCAAAAGGAGTAGGAGAATTGTATACATGCCTCCAATTAAGGATCAAATTTAAAATTTCTATTTTTTTCTTATTTTTGAACAAATATTGTTATTATTGATAAAATTTTAGAATTCATATTAGTTGACATTATTTTTGGATGAATAATAACATTAAATCTATGATATTTTATTTTTTGGTCTTTGTCTATCATTATTTTTTCTAAAACTCCCAAAAGATTAGAAGATTTATATTTTTCATTTATTTTTTTGTGATTTATACATTTTTTAATTATGGTGAAGGAAAGTTTTACCCTATCATACATTGAATTTCAAAAATGGATAAATAAATCTCCTCGGGTGAAATTTGAAAGCTAAGAGATTTTTTTTTCAAAAAGGAATAGAAAATAATAATCATGTTTATTCATTATATACCTTATAGGAGTGAAAGGGGGAGATATATTTATCTTTTTTTGGTTATATTTATTTTTATTTCATTTTAGTATATATCTCTTACCAAATATTTTTACTTTATTTAGTATTTTTTCTCAATTTATATATCTTTTTTAAAATATCATGGGAGGGAGGATCTGAGAAGAGTGAGTTTTACATAAATTTAAGAAGATTATTCTATTTCAATATTATATTTAATGAGATTATATACAAATAATATATGAGAATTATAGATTAGAGAAATATTGAGATTGAAGATAATGAATATCATACATCTTCTGGATGTTAAACTCTAGGGGAGTTTCATAAAAAGTTATGCGAAGTTTCTAATTTTAAATATTAACCAATTTACTTTATATTGTGTGTATTATTATTATTATAAAAAGGGGTATATTTATTTTTTAAATTATTCCATTATATATGTTTTTCAAATCATGATACCCTTTACACTGATATTGATTTAACTTAATGTTGTTTATTTGAGTCCTTTATTTCTTAGATTATAACTTCCAATTATCTTTTTTTGGGTGAAATCATTTTATGAACATATGTTATAACACATGGAAAATACACACTGAATAAGGGTTATTGTGATGAAACATTCATTCATTAGATGATGGAGTGTGATTCCAGTGATGTTACAACCCAACTCAATGTTTTGGGAATATAACCATTGATGTTTGTTACAATGATAGATATAAATTGGAATAATAAATTAATGTAATGAGATATAAGTATGTCAAAATAGATATTTATTAACTTATTATTGATCAATGAATAATATATATTCCTTAAGTGTTTACCTTTTTATCTTCTTTTACTGTTTTTAGAGCTCATCTTTTGAGGTATTTTTATAAACCTCAACATTGTTTTGATATTGTAATCATTATTTTGATCCTGTGTGATTGATGAGTTTTTATGTATAGGAAATATAATAATATAAACACAATGTTTTATGGAATTTTTGGATATAGTAATCCACTTATGATCATTCTAATCAAATTGGTTCTTAAGTATAATGGTACTTAATGACGATGTTTATCTAAAAACATCCATGTATGGGACTTGATACCTTTAGATGGGTTAAATTTTTGATGTTCCTATAAATAACTTGTCCACATTTATTTATGTTATTTAATCTCCTATTTCCATTGGATAAAAGAGGAGAATTACTATTATTGGAATTATTTTGTTATTAATATCCTTTTATGGGTTTATGAATTGTTATTTATAACTCTTTGCATTTTTTCTTACATTCATGTCTTATTTTTTAGTTGGTTGAATAAATAATTTACTATGGTTAAGTTGTTCTATCATTTGTTAGTATTATATTCCATTATATTATTTCCTTTGTTTTATTTGATTTATATGGAATTGTATCTTTTTATTTGATTATATTTTTTAGTGGGTACAAAATAGTGTTTGTTTTTGAATTTAAATTCACCCCTATTGAAGAAACCACATGTTTACCTTATATGACAATGGATTTATCATTTTTAGATATGAAATGACAACCTCCATATCATAAATCATGATATATTTTGAAAAAAAACTATTTGCTAATTGAATTATGACATCTATACTTTATGAATAGTAGAAAATGAAATGATCATGATCCTAGATTAAAGATCATACCACATGAATGGTATTACATATACATTATAATTATCCAACTAAAAGATATGGGAAACATAAAATTCATATACAATGAAATCATGTCAGAAAAAATAAAATAAAAAAATTATTTATTTTTATAAAATCATATAATACAACCTTTATTAATAGAAACTAGTTGTTTTTAATTTGTTCACTCATCTATATTCCATTGATATCACCTCTATTTATTAATATGATAGGTGGAAGTATGTGAATTACTAAAAATATAAGTTGAATATTCATTGAGGCTTGATAATAGAAGATATACTAAAGAGAGACTTATTAAACTAAAATATTATTCAATTAGATTTAACCCATATACCAACTAGACTTGACGAATCTCGGGGGATCTGATGAGTTTCCCAAGACCTTACATAAAAAAATATTTTTTAATTAATTAGAGTTGATAAAACCGAGTCTTTAGGTTTGATTATTTGAAAATGAAGAAAAAGGGAGGGATATATCCAAGGATTCCTTACAAACTAAATATGGGGGTAAAATTATAATTTTGGGAATTTTAGGGTTTTAGATTTTTGGAGTGAAAATAAAGGTTCTTCCCTATCATAGAAATATATGTATCATGACACTAGGTACCAGGTCTGTTTTTACTAGGTATGTGATGGTGTTATCTTTGGTTACTATTATACTGCTACTATTAGGTACCCGATCCTAATTTGTTGACTACATGCTGTTTTCCAACAACTTTTATATCTCCCCTTATTAAATTTTTGTTCTTATAAATTATCCAAACTTTTATTTATATCAAAAATAAACTCAAAATGAGATTTGAATATATAAATAGAATATAAAAATACTTACATATAAATATATGATCATTAAAAAATCCTCAACATTAGTCTTTTAATCCCTGAGTATATTAAAAAAATATTGTGGAATAATTCCATCTATAGATAATTTAACTCATCCAATTTCTTCCATTATTCATAATAAAATATATCAAAATTTCATTTGAGTTGAAATAGAGGTATCATATTTACCTATAACAAATTAGTATTCCACTCAATGATATAAATATGATTCTTCACATATGAATCATCAACTTTAATCTCAATTAAATATTATTTAACCAGAAGCATAAGGTTAAGTACATATGACATAAATTAATAAATGTTGAACGTATTATGTTGGGAACTGAATTAGAATGATAAGTATTACAAATATGAAACTTCAAAAAATCATCCCAATATTATATAAGTTTCAATGAACCTCAGAATCAATTTTACCTACATACCCAAGTTTCCATAGTATAATCTCAGTGATACATGAATAAATATATGATCCCCAAACATTAATTAAAATGGTTTTGTTTAATGAATAGTGAAAGTTTTTTTATGGTAAAGGGAGTTAATGAAATTATTATAAATCAATTTCACATTCTCTGTCATATCTTGAAAATTAATTAGACCAATAAAAGATGATTCATCAATTTTTATCATTTAGAGAGTACAAAGAAATGTTAATCCTTATTGATCTTCAAATGATTCCCTTTAAATTGATGATAGGATTTTCTCTTTATCATTGAATTTGAACAAGAAAAAGATATCCTCTTATGATCCACCGCATTAGAGGGTACTAGATAATAAAATATCGTCTAAAATATAATTTTGTTGGCCAAGATGACCATCTGTTTAATAGTCAAAAGTGTTATATAATTATACCTTAGATCGTAAGACCCATTTCAAACATGAACTGACTTACCAATACCATTCCCGAGCTGGTAATAAGCTATGCATGCCACCTAAAGCCTAATTCCAATACTCCAATGGTTGGTGACTAAAACTAATTAGGCATATTATAATTTATTATCATACTAATCCAAATACATAACACAATAATCACATATCCAATACACAATATAATTAGTAACAAAAAATATATAAAAATGTATTCCCAAAAAATATGTATACAATGTATGTGTGTGACCATAAATAAAAATAAATATCCTAAGAAACTAAATGAAATGAAAAACAAATGACGATTCTTTATCCCATAAAACCTTAAGAAGCTAATCCATGATGCAGAAGATGGTCGATCACTCCCTACCTATCTCTATCTCCACTATCATCACAAAATTTTTGGATCCACTAAACACCCCTATGTTTTTTAAAGAGTCACTAGGAATAAGCTACAAAAAATATAGGCCTACGTTATGTTAACTGAGACCCCATAAAAACTATCTATAGAGTACATAGAAACCAAATGTATTGGAAAAAGTCCCATACAGGGGTGGTTATAAAAATAACCAATAGTACTCCCTAAACCAACCAAGGAAAATAACCCAACAAGTCGGATAAAGGACTCAGGTATGGTATAGAGTAATTTTGATAGAAAAAAAAGTTTGATATTTTATCGACACAAAAGGGGTCACTAAAACATATGAAAGTCTCTATAATATTATATATAATTTATAAAATCTATATCTCATGAGAAATGAAATATTCTATCAACACTAAAGGGTAAAATATTGATAGTCTAGTTAAAAGTCATATATATGGGTAACCCCACAAGATACCTATTGAGTCACACTTCACATGGAATCCCATACATACCATTATCTGAAACCATTTCCAGAAACCAATAAGAGGTGTATTATCATTACTAAGGTATACTCAAAAATTAATATAGTACCTGTATCGATGGACCATCCATATTATACAATCAATAAATAATTTTACATCCCATTCCATTCTACCCACATCACCTCACTAGATTATTAGAGAGGAAAAAATTCCTTGCTGATGGGTATACATCCAGTTAAGGGAGTGATTACATTGAGTGGAGGACGACACCCTACATGATCTCCATGATCGGGGAGTACTGAATTCTTAGATATAGGATCAATCACAAGGGGTGTGTGTGGGGGGGGGAGTATTAAATGTATCTATAAATATGAAATATTCGACCATGCCCTTATATAATTTTACATACTAAGGAAGTATCTACCCTTATATCAAATGGAATATTTTTCTCAATGACGTTATAGTCTTTCAAGTTCTTAATAGGATTAACCAATTGCATCATCATATATCTTATGTCTGATGTTGCAGAGGAATCCACCATAATGTTTTATGGTAAAAACAATCAAAATTCACTATTAATATGCCCAAATATGGGTTATAGTCAACAATACATGAAGAAACCCTAATAATGTAAAATTATATAGTGTTATATGGTATATAAACTCTTAGTTATTCACTGAATCACTAAATGGAATATAAATATATTCTACACAGCTTGTCAAACATAGCACATGACATGTAGATATATCATGAAACTTGACTTATACGTTCAATAAATGGTTCTATGTGAACTTGGGTTTTATAGTGTGTTTGAAGGTGGTATATAAAGGGAATATCCCTTTGAAAAGGTAACATAGAACACTCCACTATCCATGTTATTTAGTGTATTTCTAATGGGGTACATGACATTTGGATCTATCCTACATGTCTTGTGAGGCCCAAACTGTTTTTTGGAAATGTACTCTCTATACATTTCATCATGGCTAGCTTGGGGTACACGGTGTGTATAGTAGGTCACAAACTATGTGATATTTATCTAGAGCTCAAATCCTAGCTCCATAACTCAGGGATTACACAATATGTACTATTTCAAACTATAAACCATTTAATTCGGTTTCCTTCACCCAATATTCTAGATTTGTTTTAAATTTCATATTCATTTCCTAGAATCATCTCGACCTATGTCTTCACACAATCGATCATAGAACTAGTCATGTGAGGGCCCTTCCTTGTGCCAAATATAACACTAATTACTATTACACATAGAGTTTTCAAGTTTTCTTACCACATGAACATCCAAATCCCAAAGTCTTGGGTTTCCCATCACAACTTATAAATCTAGATCACCGTCACTGAGTTTTCTTAGACTATCACTCCCATTCTTTTATCTTAAAATACATTCATTAAAAACATTCTTTGACAACAAGTAATAAATATAAAAGTAAACATACATATATTTCAACATTCTTACCATTATATATAACAATAAACTCATAACCCCAAAAGTATATTATTTGGTGTCTTTGAGGATATGCTAATTAAGAATCTTATTTTATAACAATTGTGGAAATTTAACTATGATTTTTCCAAATAATAATCCCTTTTATACTTCTCATAAGTTATACATAACATCATAACCTAAGTAATGGAAAAATTGTAAAGGGGTGGACTGAAATTCTTAGTAAGGGAAAAACTCATCAACATTTAATCAAGGGTTAGACCATAATAATATGAGAAAACATGAGTAGGGTAATAATATTTTATTAAAAATATTATATAATAATATTTTCCCATAATTAATGATTGAGAAATATATAATCACAATTTAAAAAATATGTACAATGGAATAAGGGTATGAGATAATAAACATGATCCGAGAATCCAAATTATAGGGATGTGGCATAAAAATTTAGAATAAGCATAGACATAGGAAATCATAATATTGTGAGAAACATTAAGAGTAATAATGTTTATGAACAATATTTTAAACAATGATAAAAATGATCTTGTCCAAACATAAACATGTAGACAATGATATATATGACCATGACCACACACGATCATGTGAAAAAGAGATATGAAATCATTTCCACAAAAAAAGAGAACCAATCATAAAAAGATGATTGACACTCACAACATTGTGAACAAATCATAATGTGACCATATCAACCCAAAACCTTGTGAATAGAGAATAATACATTTATTTCAACATGAAACTTTGTGAACAAAGCACAAAATAATCACATCAACAAAAAAATTATTATCCCATATAATAACATTACTAAATTATTTTAGTGGTATATAAGACCCCACCCATAAATCATTAATAAATACATGTTTGACATAAAATCAATAATTTATATTTCTAACATCATTAAATTAACCCTTCAAAAATGTATATTTTTCATGAATACATTAATAGAATATTTCATAAGATATCTAGAGAAGAATGGTGGATTTTACAAGAAGAATATATCCCAAGTGTAACAAAAGGTAAATCATAGGATGTTGACATAGATGTAAAACACCCAATTAAAATTATATGATAATTCACTTTGAAAATCAAGAAGAAATATCCCTTTTTTAAATACATGAAATTATTTAAGATTAGTTTTTTTAATATGGAATACATTGATCTTGGTAAAACATTTTAAAAATCACCCTCTAAAACCAAAAATGGTTTTCAGAAAACAAATTATATAATGGGAATATTCTTATAAAAAAATATTTTTTAAGCCATAAAAATTCAAAGTAAATCAATCTTAAAAAATAAATACTTAAAAATATCATTTAAAATCATGAATTCATTTTTCAGATAAAACATTTTATTTTTAAAAATATAAAAAGAATATTTTTTTCAAAATAATAATTAAGGCATAAAATAATTTTGGGAATAATTTTTAATAACGGAAATGAATCATTATAAATAATAATACTCATAATGGAAAAACAAAAAAATAAATGTTTTAAAAAAATGCCTTTCTAGAGACTTAAAATAAGAAGTCATAGGTGACATTCAAATATTATTTTCAAAATGGTGAAGTGGATTTTTTTAAAGAATTTCAATTTTTTAAATAATCTCTTATAATGAAACCTTGTGATAGAAATAAATTAATTTTCAATGAAAATATAGTGTAAAACATAAATTGTACTATTGGGAATAGAAAAAACTATTCAATTGTTTTAAGAAAATTCAATTATTTAAACCCAAATCACAAAGAGGGTGACAAATAATTAACATAAAAAGAGGTGATGTAAAATTTTAATATTCCCTGAACTAAAATATATTTGTATTTGAATTTATTAAAGGATAACATTGGTGGGAAGTGTATATATAAATATGAAAGGGAAAAATTTTATTTCGAGAGAAATAATTTTTTTAACATCATCAAATTTTATGAATAATTAAATCAATCAATATAAATCCCTAGAAAAAAATAAGGAAATGAATTCTAATATCTTTATTGATTATAAGAAAAACATATATTAAAAAAACAATAAAAAATTGAACAATTATGACTCCAGAAAAGAAGTTGTCCAAAGAAAACACCTTAGTACTTATTAAATGTTTTAATAAAAACCCATTGCAAGAGGGATCCTAAAATTAAATTTCAAACACCACAAATAAAAGATATTCATCAAATTATATATAAAATAGATAGTTTAAAAATAGTATATATGATATTATGTAGAGAATGGAAACTTTTATCAAAGAAATGAAATTGAGAAAAAACCTCCTTACCTTAAATCATGGATAGTTGATACAAGCTATAACCGCCTGTATAACAAAGGTAAATAATTTAATCAACTATTTTATAATATTATTCATACATAAAAATTTTTAGAAGAATTATTTTTAATTAATTATGAAAAATATATTAGTTAGTTTTATTTTATCTGCATCATTGGATGTTATTATCCTTAATTGTTTATTTTGTACTTGTTTCACAACGAAGGTTTCCATCTTGGTTTATAAATTAAAAGTTAAACATTACCAGATAATTATAAGTACTTAATTATATAAATTAAAATGATTTGTATTTTTCTTATTTAATTCCATAATTGTTTTAGTTACAATTTATGAAAATAAAATCGATGAAGAACTTATTTTTGGTAATGTTTTATGAACAAAGTTGATATATTAATAATGAATTGAAAATAAATATAACCATTATAGAACCTTAAAAACATTATTTTATGATTAATTTATATTAAAACCAGTAATTATTTTTCCATATTCATCTCTGACAGAAATTTGTATCATTTCTCATGTAGGTAGTTAAGGCAACCTAAACATAAAGAACCTATAATCTTCAGATAAGTATGGTTAAAAATTTTAATTTTATAATAATATCATTATTTCTGAATAATAATAATTTTTTTTAGATTTTTTATTTCCGATAATAATGTTATAATATTATTGAATAAAAAATAAAATAATAGAGTGAAAAATACTTTTCGCCAATAGTGGTGGTAGTACGCTGTACGAATAAGTGAAACGTTCATTTTACATAGTTCACGAGGAAGATATGGAAAAATTAATTTTTTTAAAATATTAATAATGTTATAAATAATATATTAATACCTTAAATTGTATTTTGTAACTATTTTTAAGGTGGTGATGATAAATCGAGCATGATGTTCATGGAGTCTGCATGTACACATGATGATGTCTTTATTTTTCAAATGGTTTTTGAAGGAAGATTAAAAATTAATATTAAATTAGTATAATAAAATTTTATTATAATATTTATACTATAATTATAATAATTTAATGGATAGATTAGGTTTGAGTGGGTTGAAGAAGAAAATATTTTAGAAAACATGGTTGAGAACATCACCTCTCCTAATAGATGTTCTCCCATGGGTGACAACTTAAGGAACTTTATCTTGTTCTTATAGAAATACCAAGGATTATAAGGCATGGAGAGAGAGTTTTAAAGAGACTAAGGTATATTTTTTTAGTTAAAACTTTTTAATAGGTGTATAATTGCAGTTTAAGTGAACTCATTTATCTATTGAATTAAATGAATTTTTTATAAATAGACAACGCATTTTCAATGATTTCATGATACTATTAATAGTTCAATTGCTCCAAAATTTAAAAATAATTATGTTTGAGGTGATATAATGTTAATAAATACAATATAATTACCTTTATCACATGTTATAAATATGTTTAAATCATTTTACCAATGTATTTTTACAAATTATCATTTTTGTTTTACCTTGGGAACTGGATTTTACCCAAGTGATTTATATTTTATTAAAAATCATAATGTAACCCATCTTACCAAATTATTTTATTGTGAACATAAATTTAATATTAATAATATATAATTCAATCTCTAAATAAATTAAAATTAAATTTTTAATAGAACATTTAGTATATAGAAAAACTATTTTTAGAAAGATGTTTGTTTCATCATTAAGTGTTCATAATATTGTATAAAATTTCTTAAAAATTAAATGAGTAATAATTTACTTTTATATATGTATAAAAATTATATCAACATAACTCTATATAAAATATATATTAATTTAAAATTTTAAATAAAAAATACACAAAATTAATAAAACAATTATTTTAAAATAAACCATTCATCATAACCATAGTCATTAACTTTAATCTCAGTAAAAATAAATTTATTTTAAAAAATGAAATTTAACATATTATTTGATATTAAAATGATGATACAAAATATGAAATTACTTTTTTATATTTAATTCAAATAAGGTATGTATTTTTTTAATATAATTGAATAAAAATAATTATTATAGAATAATATTCCTTTTGTTTCCAAAACATTAAACTTGGAAATTAAAAATTGAAAAGAGTTTTTTAAAATGAATTATTTTAATTTATAAAATAATAATTTTAAATAAAAATGGTTTCAATTTTTTTAATCCACTATTTTATAATGATAATGTCATAAAAGTGATGGTATTTGTATAATCAGTATTTTCTCATTGATCACCTAAAAAATATTATTTTTGAAAAATATCATATATTAACCATATTCTAATTTTTAAAAGCATAATTAAAATAAAAATTTCATTTTAAAAAATATATATTTTAAAATTTATAAAATTAGATTTCAAATTGAAATACAATATATAATGAAAAGCATGTTTTTATTGAAAAAATTCATTTTAAAAGTATAAGTGGCCTTGACCTTATTTTGTATGTATTTTGAATTGATTATAATATTTTTATTTAAAATTGGTTTTATTATTTTTAGTTTTTATTAATGATATTTATCTAATATGTCACAACTCATTTTTCTTTGGTGATGCTTGTGAACCAAGCTATCGAACATAGTCTTAATTTAGAAAAAATATATTCCAAATATTTGGGTGATACAACAATACTCACCCATCATTGTAACCATTCCTATATAATCTAAAAAAAGTAAAAAAATAAGCCCAAGAGTTTCCCAGTGATGATTATCATTTTTTTGGGGAATTAATTATAATATATGGTGGTCTGTGAAGATACCTTCCACTTAATAAATCACACAAAATCATGTTTCCTAGCACAAGAATCAATGTTTAAACTCCCAGGACTTTAAATATACATTCATAATGGAAGAGAAACATTAAAAGGGAACACAGATAATCATTATGAAGAGATGTTCCATAATGAATTTCCAAAGTTTAATAACTATATCATTAAATGACATAAAATCAATAAAAATGAAATGGGTATTGATATATTGTGATATGGTTTTTTCCATTATTATCTAACCCTAATATGGGGAATGATATTATAGAAAAGAGATCGTACCATGATGGTGAATCAGAATCAATTTAATTTCATCATCAATGTTAGGGTTTTTCTTTTTGTAGGTAGAAGATCTGAGTGTTATTTCTTTGATTTGTTGTGGATATGACCAAAATTCCATATCTCCACTCTCTATCCATACCTCTAGGGTTTTGACAATGATATTGGAAGAGTACTCTAGAGATAATATATAAGGAGGCAATTTTAGTGTAATTTAGGTTTATAAACACCCAAAATTCATAACATCATAAAAATACTAAAATAAAAAACACATACTATGTCAAATATAGAAACCCTAAGTGTTAACTAATCTTAAACCATACTGAGGGTTAAATATCCATTGTGTTTTTAATCACTGTTTTAGTTTTTCCATCAAATAATCTACTCAGGAGATAATTCTAGATGTTTAGTAACACAAAATCACATAAAAATGAATATAATGTTTTATTATTTCATTATAGATCATGTGCTAAGCTCATATTAGCATGTAGGCATAAATATTCATCTAAAAAAACACCTTATAAATATTCCCAAGAATCTAAATCAAAATCTAGTGTTTTAACATAACCATGAACTCATGAGATAAATATTTATTTTAGTATTAATTATAAAAATTCCCATAAAACTAAACATGTACAAAAACACACCATAACCTCACATGTGGGTAAACATTTCTCCGTAAGATAAATATAATCATCATAATTATTTTTCAAGGTAATATTCTATGTTAAAAGTACAATTTACCCCATCTGTATGTCCCAAGACTCAAAAAAGTAAATTTTTTTATGTCTTAGTTGTGGAGATTTTTTTTCCATACATCATCAACACCTTTAAATCCTTTTATAGTCTAAAAGGAAACCCCACTATTTCAAAAAGATATGAAATCATATGTTGTTCCATTATTTATAGATGTTTTAGAAATATTAAAACTCAGTACACAAATATGTTGGATGAAAATGTAGTTTATCATCTATAAGGATACCGACACAAGTCAATCTCAAAGCATAAACTAGGTGGAAATGTGATTCCACCCTAGGAATGTCCTTCCATGACTATGTATTAAGGAACTTTATTTATATTATGTTTATCTATATATTCATTACATAATATGTCAAATAATCACTGAAATACATCTCAATTTTTTTTATCAACATGGTTAAATTTGAGGGGACCTCCTCCATACCCATTATTAAAGTGTTTTAAATATGGTCATCATTTTAGAGAAATATATCTACCCCACAAAATATTTCACGTAAATCACTAGATTTTATACTAAAACTATAAATTATGCAAGGCTGCATGCTCTTTATAATATATATTAGACCCTCTACCATGTTGTACCAACTAGGTGAATTTTCTAAATTTTGTACTTAGAGAAAAAAAATCTCCCCAAAAATTAAAAAAATATATTGAGTAATTCCACACTCAAAACAAAAACCGCCACTCACTCGCATTCCCTAAGAAGAAAACCTAGTTGTATTTTCACCACTTATTCATGTAAGATACCAAAAAATATTAGATAGAACACTAACCTCAAAAAACTGATCAACATCACACTACAACCCATTTGTTTTCCTGATGCACCATAATCCGAAATGGATGGTCTTGATCATTTAGATAACCGTACTCTATCTAATTTAGAACCCAGTAAAACAAATACCTAATAGAAAAAAAACCAAAAAACACTGAATATTATATTCTTCTCAATCATATATTATGATTTTCTACATGATGAGTATACTCCTAAAGATCCAATAAGAATGACATACTGAAAAATATGATCAATTATAGAGGTGTTCCCTCATAATTATCAACCTGATACTCAATACAAACATCAGGATAAAACAAATATCCACTTTGGAATTGTGGCTGAGGACTCTACCCAGATTTAGGAAGACCCTACAGGTCCATCGCCTAAGAACATGAACTTACATAGGATCACCAAGTAAACATCACAACCATGTAACAAAAAACACAAAAAATGGTTATGGGGATACCACCATCAATTGAAGATGATAAACCTATCCATTTCCAACTAAAAATAATCTAATCCATAGATAATTTCTTATAATATTTTAATAATTCTCTAGATATGGAGTCCTTTGATAGGAGTTATATACTACCAAAAATACACAAAATGATAGATTTCATTCAATACCATATCAAATGTATTCATCATCCCACTAGTTAATATTTGGATATCATCCATGTGAATCTAGATAATTAGTACACCAACCTCTTATCTAGGTTCAATAATGGGAGAACCTTAAGAGAAAACTAAACATTCCAGGGCCTTCACAAGAAGAGAATTTATTCTCCACGTACATAACTCATGGGGATATTCTCATAACCCATTGAGAATCTAACTTTAAACTCTAGAGGGAAATATATACTCACTATAGCTGGGGGTTCTTGCTCAGTCTAGAGGATAGAGTTTTCATTATAAATATAATTCTCAACACCAAATAATACCCAAAATGGTATATGATTCATAATGTGGTGGAAACACTAAATATCTTATATATTATAATGGAATCTACAAAATAAATCTTTATTCATTAAGAATAAATAAACATCACATAAAGGGATGATGTACTTATATTCACCAATAATAGAAGTTCCTAAATTGACTAAATCATGTTATAAGATTCAGGAGGAATCTAAATCTTAAAAACATATGTTATATGCTTAAAATATTTCACCTTAATCGACTAATATGAGGGTATATGGGGGAACTAACATAGGTCATACTCTAATTTACACTAGTAGTGGATTGACCATATTCAATTTTAAATTTGACTCTCTATAGCTGATGATGAACAAAATCTAACTAGAGGTAGTGATTAAATTACAGGATCAATGATTTATCCATATCGAAATTATCTCTCACCACCTCAATCATTCAATGAAAACACCTTGAGAGTCAACAAGGTTTAAAACAAGGTTATTCTTGATTCCATCATCAAATAAAGTGTGGATGACCATCTACAAACCTACAATGAATATCTTTTGTTGAAAATCATTCACAATCCTACAACCAAAGTAAATATCCACAAAGAACTCATTCATTTCATAATGCTATTTTAGGAAAATCTGTCATATGTCATATTTCAAAAAAGCCCAACCACAACTCACAATATTTTCCTCATAATTTTCCATCAAAACCCTTGACCTCAAAAATTTCTACCAACAAATATTCACATAAAAACACATCACAAGGTCCAAATTTTTTCAATTCATACTAGAGAATGACCATATCATCCAACGATAAGGTTAAATATCCTTTCATAAAATATACTCTTATATAAGAAATGGGATTAATGCTACGATGAGGAATCCTATAAGGATTTTAAAATAAATAATCACCCCTTAACAACCCAAGATTCGATATAATAAGCTCATGGAATGAATGTAACATCCTATAATCTACACTTATGTATCTGGTTGTAAATATATAAAATTTACAAGTGTGACCCAATTTTTTTCCATTAAAACATACTACATCAATACGAAATAATTGATCACATACATACCCAAAGAAATTTTATGTGAAATGTTTAAAATAATTAGCAAAAACTATTACATATCAAAGAAAAATAAAAAACATTCCCTTGAAAATCTATAATATATCTGAGAAATGTATTCATGTCTATCACCATTCTAAGATATACTATACTTAAAAAATTTCCTTATAACCTAAGGAAATGGAAACATAATACTGGGCGAGATTATATGCTCAATAATGGTTACTATGGTAGATATCAAAGATAACATAATCATAACATGATATTAATGGTATAAGAATATAAACATAAACACTAAAAATTATACCCTACCTATAAAAAATAATAATCTTGAGTTATGGAATAAATGTTTCAGTTCATATGACATAAATAAAATAGGAACATGAGCTCTGAGAAAATAGAATCTCCATAAGAAAAGGAATTGTGGAAATCACATAAAAATAGAAAATAATTTCATTAGTAGTGAAGGATATTTACCAATACTATCATATTGGAATGGATTCACTCTCTAAACCATCATAGTAGTCAAGGTTCACTACCAAAAATTTCATGGTGGAAAATACCCCTTTTTGAACTGAGATCACTCTTCATTACTATTCTTTAAATATCATGAGATATAAATATTTACCCAATGTATTAGAGGGAGATATATATCCCACTAGTAAAATAATTAAAACCATGCATTTGTGGTCCATATGAAGATAAATCATTTTTCATAAAAATAAATTAACTATAGAAAGAATAAGGATAGTGTCCTTGAATCATAACCCTGGTAAAGAATAAGTGATATTAAATAATTTTATCAAAGATGGAAAATGGTTTTGAATGATCATTTGAAATAATTCTTGAGGAAAAAACCCTTTCTATTTTTTTGAAATCATTATTCTTAAAAAATAAATTTTGTACTTTTACAAGGGAAATTTTTTTATTTTAAATAAACATTGTAAACATGTAATGTAATCTTCAATGAATTAATTTATCATCATGGTATGAAAAGATGATTATTCTATATAAATTAAAAATTCATTCCTTCTGTATTTTTTCTAGAAAATTCACAATGTACCATGTTTTGAAAACATCAAAAATATTATTTCAAATCCATTTTGTAAAAAGTAAAAAATGGGAAAAAATGAATTTGAAAATATGTATAAGTATAATAAAAATATTTTCTATAATAATTTTAGGCTAAATGGATATGAAAGAGAAATATTCCCTAGTAGATAATTATATATAAACATTCCCGAATAATAATGATATAGTGAAATTTACCACTATAAATTTCATATCATTAAAGAGGGAATTCATAAAATAATTGGATTTTGTGAATTACTATAAATAAAAATAAAACAAGTGGAAATACATCATAAAATATTAAAAATTCATTTCACACATAATCATAGAATGACATAATCAATGAAATAATTGTTTAACCCAATGAATGTAATTGTGTTAAAAATTACCTTAGCTTAAGACTCGAATTTATTTTTTCATGTGGAAAAATAAAATATAATAAATATATATATATTATAAATTTATTAAATAACCTCATATTTATAATTCATTTTATGATTTATTTATAACATCTTATCACCTATTTTTAAATAAATTGTTATTCAAATCATTGTTCTTGGTGATAATTGCTTTGTTTTCTATGAATGTTTTAGTTTCGTAGTCCCAGTTAATCTACGTTGATCACAGTCACATTATTTCTATAATTCCAAAAAGGTATAAAAATAATATATATTCATTATATAAATTTGTATAATCATTCATAAAATGTAGATAAAAAATAATTACACCATTCATGGAGATGTTAATTCATACATACGAATGAACATTGTTTCCAGTTTTTATCTAATGGAATGAAAGAAGGAAACAAATACACATTAAAATAATAATTGTTATGTTTTTTATATCATATATGATCATAAATATCATCCTTATTAATATCCATGTGATGTATAAGTGAGAAAACCACATTACATCATGGAGATGATAGTCCTTATGTTTGCACGAGCTACATTATTGTTTCTAAAAATATTGGATGATTATAAGGTAGACATTAAATTATCATTAAATACGTATAATTATTTCATATATATAATATATAATCATTAATCTCATCATAATACCCATCTATAAAATATTATAATGAAAAATGAATTGTATTGGTACTCAGAGATGGTAACCCATACATACACACGAGTGATACATTCACTTATTATTCGATGGAAAAGGGGGTGTATAATTGTGTTTTAATAAAAACAATAATATTTTATATTTTTAATTATACTGATGGTATTATTTTATAATAAATATATTATATTTAGAGAAGGTAAGGAAGATTAGAAAAAGAATGTGATCAATTATAGCGTGTCCCTCTTCTTCGAAATGTATGCTTTCGATCTCCTCTAAATAGCACTAGGGTTGGTCTTTTGAGAATACCAGTAAATATAGAATGAGTCTATTAATTTTTATAAGATAAAGTTATAGGGAATTTAATAAGTTGAATAATTAATCTGATGTGATGAAGTGAGGGTGGATGGGGCCTTTAATAATTGAGTTGAGGGGAACCTTTGGAGTTTTTCAAAAAATTAATATGTAATTAATTAAATCTCAATCCAAACACCACTAAAAAGAAATGAACTATAATATAAGATAATATAAGGTTTTAATCTGAACAAAAAATATATTTTACACAAGTTTTAGTGTTATTTTAAACCTTATAATTTTGGCTGACCCTTAGTTAACCCATTTTAATTTTAACTATGGTAACAATTATTTTTAATATTAAATGATTGAAATTTTTACTTATTTGGTGGGGATTTTCCATAAGTATACTATTATAAACAATTTTTACCTTATAATAATAATATTTTATTTTTTTAAATATTTTCATTTTATTTATACAATTTAATAAATTACTGTTTTGATAAATTATAATTAATGCCAAATTTGAAATTATATATTTATATCATCTTAAAATACATCTATAAAGTGGGTAAATTCAAATATATTACTAAAACACTCTCAAATATGTCATATAGATCTTAAAAATTTATTTCACACATTAAATCATTCAAATGATAAAAAATAATATTTTCAATGTAATTTATCTTATTTATTATATTAATTAAATAAATATTGTATTGGAATTTCACAAGAATTTAAGGTAACAATATAATTCATAAAAATTTAAAAACGAATTTATACAATTAAAATAATTAAAGTAATATCAAAATACTTATTTTGGTTCAATCAGATCATCATGTTTTCCTTTATGGTCACATAAAATATATAAAATACGAAGATGGTGACAACTTGTAACTATCTTTGATTTAAATAGCATGTAAGTAATTTTCATGGAAAACTATCCATTCAACCACTAATATTCTAGAATATAATGATACAAGTCAAATAATATTCCATTAATATATTTTATGGAAATTTTTAGGTGGTCATTATACATTTATCCTTTTGTTTAAACCATTATTTAAAACCTTTAATTAAAACCATGACAACATTTATTTTTAATTCTTTAGGGTTCATATATTTAATAAAAAATTAAATGAAACCCCTAAGTGTAACATTTGTTAAATTTTAAAAATTATCAAAATTATTTGAATGTATATAGTATTTTTCAGAATTTTATAACATTTAATAAAAAAATATTAAATATTAAATAATAAAAATGCCAATTTTAAGGATTATTCATCACTTGGACTTTAATAATATCGATATAAAAATTATAATTTGAACAAAGTATTTTATTATATCTATATAAATTAAAAGTTATATAAAAAATTCGTGGATGAAATTAATTATCCCACATTATATATATTTTAATATTTTTATTATCATTTATTTTATATTTCTATTAATAAAATTATTACTCCATCAATGTTGTGTGATAAGTTAAGGTAATTATTTATTCACTATAAATTAAAAGTAAATTAAAATTATGTAAATAAATCCTTCAGATTTAAAATTAATATTTTAATTTGAAGATATATTATGAATAACCTAATATTATAATTATATGGTCATTAAAAATATGATTGTGACTTCTTTATCATTTCTTTGAATAAAATATTACAAACATAATACACTTACTAACGTTGCTTCCAAAGTATAAAATTTAAAAACCTATATTATTATGGTTGAATATAACCCATAAAATAATATTGTTTGTAGTTCTATAATAATTTTATAGTCCTTATGATTTTAACGTAAATTAACAAATTTACCTTTTACCATGGTAACAAAAATTTCCAAGGTTACTTTTTGTTTTGAAAATAAATAAATGCGAACTATATACAAAATTTGGGCCATATAAATATAAATATGAAATCTATTTTTAAAAAATCAGAACACATTAATTTTAATATTTAATATACAATTAAAATGAAAAAATGCAAAGAAAAATAGTTTTTTTTCCTGAGAAATGTCATTTTAAAATATAAAATGATTTTATACTAAATTAAATTATAATTAACATTTAAAAATAAATATTTGGAATATTATAAAATAATTAAAATTTAAACTAATTCATTACATAATTTTACATAGTAAAAACATTAAAAATATAATAAAAAAATTTATGTTTCACTATTCATTAAAAAAACTTTTCAGAAAATTATCAAAATTTGAAAATAGAAAAATTATGATATTATAATTTCAGAAATAAATTTTAAACTGTGAAATGAATTTTTTAATGACTCCATAAATTAATTATATAATTTTTTTATATAAAGATAAATAAAATTCATTTTTGAAGAAAATATGTTTTTTGATGAATAAAATGAAACTACTAAATATATAATACTTCATTAAAAATAATTAATTTATATATAAAAAATGATTATGAACATTATATAATACATGAATTTATTAATTCTATTCACTCCATCCAATTTAATGGCAAGTTTATAATGATCATATTTAAATAATAATATTTAGTTAGTCATTCATGTTCGATGTGGTGTTTCTTGTACGCTATATAATATAGTGTTTTATTTTGTAATCTTGAGATAGTACATTCTCCCACACCCTAATAAATTTCTCCCTCAAAATTTGGATTTGTTCTGAGTAACAAAGGGTTTGGATTCTCAAAATACCTTTGTTGAGATCCCACATTGAGAAAAGGGTCAATAAAATATCCATTTGAAAAGTGAGAAAGGAAAGTATGACAGTAACTTGAGATAACACATACTAGTATTAGATTTAGGAAAACATATACATGGAATATAAATCTAAATATCAAGTTATTTAGGAGAGTAATAGACAACTTGGTCATTATAATGTTAACCATCACAAAACATTAAATATTTGATGGGTTAAAAGGAAATTGATTTCACATCAATAAAAATAAACAAAAAAATTTATTTTAAATTTTTATTTAAATATTATTTTCCCAGAGTTGAGAAATTAATTTTCCATATATACAAATAAAAAAAAGGAGAAATACATTAATTAAAAGTATAGTTTCATCCTCTGATCAATTTCCACAACAAAATTATATTTTTTTTTCAAAAAATGAGTATTCAAGATGAATTTTTCTTGATTGGTGAACTAGAATTAATATATAATGAACAACATAATCCATTAAATAATAACTATCCATTTATCCTATCTTGAAACTTTATCCAAAACTAAAATGGTTAGTAAAAGGTAAGATAATTGTCTAAAAATATTAATCATTAAAAAAATTAAAAACTATTTCAATATCAAAAATTCAATAGTAATACCCAATGTTCAACATAGACCATTAAAAAAAAATAAACATAAAATTACAAAAAATTTATAAACATAGATTAAAATACAAAAAAAGGAATTTATCACGTATTCTTCCAAGATAAGTTTTAGCATTTATCTTCAAATAATTACAGACACTCTTAATATATCATACCAAAAAGTAATTTCCCCAATAATACTCATGGTATGCTAACCATTTTCATAAATAACTGAAATCACTCCAAATTCACAATAAAATATTATATTCTTTATTAAATAATTCAAAAATTTATTCCTCAAAATAAAACCCCCTTGTGTTTTGTTTAAAATAATAATATATGGTTCCCAAAATAGTGATCATATTCTAAAACATCATTAATTAGTTGACACTATATTGATTTCTAATCCAACAGTTATATATATGTTAAAAATTATATTAAAAAAACAACCTTTAACCATCTTATTTTTAACTAATAATAATATTAAATACTAAACAGGATGTTACATTGGCCAGTGATATATGATGCTCCCTTGTCACCATTGGGCAGTGGGTTTAATCTCTGCGACCATGCGGGATGTGATGGGTTGTCACCCATCATGTGAGTTATAGATTTTATAAAAATATATTAATATAATCCTTATAAAATACCTAAAACCTGATAAAAATCCTAAAAAACAACCTTATCATATTGAAAATTAATTAAATGTTTTATCCTCAAAGATTATCTCATTGTTTTTATTTTCCATTCCAAAATTCGATAACCCTTATTTACCAAAAAATATAAATAAATGTCTCCATGAATATCATTATTCACCTTAAAATTTCATATCATAAAACCTAAAAAGGGGTTCATATGAATTAGAACTTATGGTCTTATATACACATGATGGTGTCTATAACTTCTAAGATAACTTCTCTTGAAAACATCCTAATATCCAAAGCTATCTAAACCCTAATTTGATACCAAATGTAACATCCCAAATTCCAAACTAACATATCTTATAGGAAAGAAATAAACATTATAAGTGTGACCCAATATTTTCCATCAAAACATAGAACATAAAAAGGAAATAATATATCACTTACATTCTTAATGAACTTTTATGTTTAAATTTTTATAAAACTTGGACAAACACTTACATATAATTGAGAAATAAACCAATTTACCATAAAAACTTATATCATCTCCCAAAATTTATTCACGTCTAGAATCTTATTTAGATATATCCTACATAAACCTTTATTAATATCCTAAGGGAATAGAAAATACAAAATTGTAGATTATATACCAAGTAAGGGTATTTATGGGAGATATCAAAGATTATATAAGAATAACATCAGAATAATGGAATAAGAACATAAGCATAAAAATTTATAATTGTACCCTACATAACAAAAATCATAATCATGAGTCCTTGGATAAATATTTGTAGTTTATAAGACATAAATCATATGAAAAAATGATAAATAAGAATATATAATTGACTAAAAACATGGAATTTTGGAAAATAGATAAGCATAAGGAGTAATTTTAGTAGTAGTAATTTCTATTTACCAAGACTATCATAGTGGAATAGGTTCACTCCCCAAACCATCAGAGTAGTCAAGGTTCACTCCCTAGACTATCATGGTGGAAAATTACCTTACTAAACCAAGTTCAGTCTCTATTCCAGTTATGTCTATCTCATGCAATATAAATCATTACTCAATGAATTAGAGGGAGATATATGTCCCAACCATTAAATAATGTAGACAATACATATGTGTTCAGCAAGATCATAAATCATTCATTATGAATATAAAACCAACCATAGAAATATTAATGATATTATACATGAATAATATCCCTTTTAAATCATAATTAACATTAATTAATGTTATATTATATGGAAAAATATTTTTAATGATCATTTGAAATAATTATTTTGGAAAATATAACTTCAATTTTTTTTGAAATCCCTATTTTTTTTAAAATACCCATCAGTTATAAAGGGAAAAAATTAATTTAAAATTAACTTTTAAAATTTTAAACGAATGTTCAAGGAATTAATGAATCTTGATAGAGGGAAAATCCACTAATAATGAATATTCTAAAAAAACATTCCTTTTTATGAAAATTAACAAAGTACCTTTTTTAGAAAACAACAAAAATATTATATTAATTTTTTTTTGTAAAAAGTTAAAAATGTTTAAAAACAAATTTAAACATATTTAAGAGTATATTAAAATTAATTTTTTTATTTTTTATAAACATGAAAATTTATGTGAAATATTCACCTTAAAATACATATATATAAACAATCATGAAAAATAATGAAATTGGGAAATTAGACCTTAGAAATATCATATCGTTCAAATGAAAATTGATAAAATAAATATATTTTGTGAATTCACTATATATTCACATTAAACTACCATAAATATGAAATTATATAATTAAAATTCATTCACACATGATCGTATAGTGATATATTAAATTAAATAATAATTAAACCTAAGGAAAAAAAATTGAGTAAAAAATTCCATTACCTCAAGTATCGACTTTCATTGTTCCTGTTGAAATATTTTATATAATGAATACTAATTTATTATATATATATTACATAAAAATATATTTACCATATATTTTATTTTTTATTTATAACATCTTATCACCATTTTATTAATAATTTATTATTGAAATCACTATTTTCTATGATAACTACTTTGTCTTCCAAGCATGTTTTGGTCTGCTAGTCTTGGTCCTTATTATTTGATCATGGTCCCATTATTTCCAAAATTTATATAATGTTATAAAATTAATATATATTAACTATATATGTATTTAAAATCACTCATAAATATTATAGATAGATAAATAAATTACACCGCTTATGGATTTGGTAGGCCATACTTATGCATGAACGTTGTTATCATTTTTCATATAATGCAATGAAATAAGGTTAAATAAAATAAAACATTTAAAAATAATTATTTTGTTTCATATATCATATATGTTCATAAAAATAATCATTATTACCATCAATTTTAAATATAAGGGAAAAAGTATCACATCGCATTGGGGAGATAGTAGTCTATACGTACACACGAGCGGCATTATCGTTTCTCAAAATAATTGGATAATGATTTGGTAAACATAATAATTACATTATAGAAGTATAATTATTTCATATATATAATAAATAATCTATAATCTCCTCATAATTCCCATATATAAAATATTATGATGAAAATTAATTGTATTGCTATGTGGAGATAATAAACTGTTTGTACACACAAGTGATACATTCACTTCTTGTTTGATGGGAAAGGTGGAGTATAATGGTTCTTTCATAATCATAATTAAATTTAATAATAATAATAATAATTAATATATTATTTAATTATAAAAGTCATATATTTATAATAGGTAAGTAAGAGTTTAAAAATAAAGTCATCGGTTAGAATGATTACATCTTCTTCAAAACCACTCTTTATAATCTCCACTAAATGGATCTAGGGTTGGTATTTTAAGAAGGGAAAAAACTATAGATGGTGTTTAAGAATGTTTATGAGGGAAATTTTCTCAATATGGCCGAGGTAGAAGTATCAATTTGATGTGAATAAGTGTGTTTGGAGGTTCTCTTTTATAATTGAGGTGAGGGGTACTTTTTGAATTTTCCAAAATATTAATTTATAATTAGTTAAATCTCAATCCAAACACCTCCAAATGTTCCAGAATTAGAATCTCAGAAAATATATGGTTTTAATATCATCCAAACATATATTTTATATATTTCTTTGTTATTTTAAACCATTTCAATTTTATTAACCCTTAGTAAACCCATTTTAATTCTAACTACGACAAGAAATTTTTTTAATATTAAATGTTTGTAATTTTTACTTTTATGGTTTAAATTGTACATAGATTGTGAATTAATAAAATTTTATACATTATCATATTTTTTTAATATTTTTAATATTTTTATTGTTTTCAAATAATTTACTAAAATATTATTTGGTAAATTATCATTAATGTCAATTATGACACTGTTCATTAACTTGGACTTTAAATACACATCAAAAAAGGGAAAATTAGAATAAAATGATTCCAAAAATCTATAATATTTTATATAGATATAGAAAAATAATTTCACACATTAAACTATTAAAATTATAACAAATTTAATATTTTAAATGTAATTTATTTTATTTTTATTTTAATCATTTAAATAATGTATTTTTATTTCCAAGAATTTTAGGGAATTATATAATCTATAAAAATTAAAACAATAAATTTATATAATGAATATAATTAAATTAATATGAAAATATGAATTTCTTGTTTATTTATATCATCATGTTGTCCCTAGGTGGACACATATAAGATATTAAATAGAAAGAGAGAGACATTATGTTACTATCGATGATTTTAATAATATATGAGTCATTTTCAAAGGCATGATTCCATATAACAACTAATATTAGATCCGAAGGTTTTAATTTTTGAATAATTTTCTTTTAATAACATTTTTTAAAATTTCGGTCATGTTTATACCCTTATCTTTATGTTTTATCCCTTATTTAATACTTCTAACTCTTACCGTGAAAACATTGATTTTCACTCATTGAGGGTTCCTATAGTTTCTGAAAAATTCCAAACAACCCATTAATGGATCATTGATTAAATTTTAAACATTATCCCATTCATTTATATTAATTTAAAATTTTTATGAATTTTATATCATTTAATAAATTATTATTTAATATTAAATATTCATTATTTAAATTCTAAAGACTTTTCATTATATTGACATTAATAATATCAAAATGACAATAATAATTCATTTTTTCTTATTATATATCTATAATCTAAATTAAATCTAAATAATTTATGGATAAAATTAATTATATCATTTTATATTTAGTTTAATATGTTTAACATCATTTATTTTATATATGCATTTTAAAAAATAATCACTACAACAATGTTGTGAGAGAATTTAAGGTAATTATTTAATGACTAAAATTTAAAATTAAATTTCAATGATGTATATAAATTATATATATTTAAAAATAATATTTATAGTTAAATATATATTTAGGATAACCCAATAGAAAAAATGATATAGTTATTAAAAATATGAGTATGATATCTTTCACTTATCTTAAAAGAAAATTTTATAAATGTCATAATATCAAAAAATTTGATTCAAAAGGTTATAATTTAGATACCTAGGTGATGAGGGTTGACTATAACTCATATAATAAGATATGGTCTAGTTATAGGGTCATTTTATAGTCCTTATCTCTTTACTGTTAACCCAATTTAACAAATTTACCCCTTACCATGGTAACACAAATTTTCATGGTATCTATTCATTTTGGAAAAAAATAAAAGGGACATATTTAACCAATTTTATCATTTTGAATCATAATATAGAATACATTTTTCAATATTCCAAAAAAACATGTTGAAAAGTTTAATATAAAATTAAACAGGAAAAATGAAACGAAAAATAGTTTTTTTTTTCAAAAAAATGTCTTTTAAGATATGAAAAACTATTATACAGAATTAAATTATAAAATAAATTTTAAAAAATAGTTGGAATATATTAAATAAATTTTAAATAATGAAAATTTACTCTTTTTCAATACATAATTTTACCTTGTAAATATTTGAAAAATATAATAAAAATTTGTATTTTTAATATTCATTGAAAAATAAAACTTTTTAGAAAACTATCAAAAATTTTACATAGGAAAATTTTCGTATTATAGTTTCAAAAATATATTTAATTTTATCAAATAAATTTTCTAAAATCTTATGAAATTAATTATATTTTTTACATAAATATAAATAAAATTAAATATTTAAAAATATATATTTTTGAAGAAAAAAATGAGTTTAATAAAAATATGCCTCTTATTTCCAATTAATTACATAATAAATTAGAAATCCATAGGAAAAATATATATTTAATAAATACATTAATAATATTTATTCCTTTTAATTTGATGGCTATGTTGTAATGGGAACATTTATATAATAATATTTATTTTTTTTGTTTAGGATCGTTATGGTGTTTCTTGTACTTTATTGAATATAGTGTTTCATTTTAAAAGATAGGGATATTAAAAATAATTAAAATATAGTTAGTGTAATCCTAAACAAAATTGAATAGTGAGTCAGAGACTCTGACTGATCCTCTATCGCTTGAGGACCAATCTCACTTCAATCTTAAAATGCACACAACATATGCAAGAATTAGTAGTTTCATTTCACATAGTAATAACTACTATATACTCCAAATAGATTCCTGTATTAATCAAAATTGGGATAAATAATGGATTTTACCATAGGGTAAGGTTCTTTTAACTGAATTTTTCAACCAATGCCTCATCATTCACTAACCATTTACTAAAATTCCCAAAAATAGTAAAAAATATCATGAAAGTTTCTTCACACACAAGATAGATATTATAATGTTGAATCATTCATATGATATGATAAACCCTTGACTATATCGTATTTGGATAAGATGGAATAGGTAGGATAATAAATATCATAACTCACCACTACATGATGCATGCACTATTCTTATTTGTAACCCTCAATGATTTCATAGAGATGTGGGTCAACTGAAAGGTTATCAGAGTCTCATAGAAAGGAAATGCTTGCCACCTTGCATATGATAGTATACCTATTCTGATAAATGTACTCATTAACCCATTAAAATTATCTCCATATATTCCCAAACCAATATTAACACCACTAATACCTAAAAAATTCATCCCTAGAATAACTCAAACTATTTTCACACTAATATGACCTGACACATAGGGGCCCTTCATGGGATGGAAACTAAAAAAAGGATCCACCCCATGATATTCAGTAATAGGATAAGGTATAGTGATTAGAACTAATCTTACATATCACACAATGTGGGTGGAATTATCCTAAATCAACCTATAATTAAAACATATCCAACACATTAGAAAACCAGTAACACAAATGGGATATAAATATAAAATATATTATTTGTTATATAATGAAAAAGTGGGAAAAAATAAAAAGGAACCCCATAAGAGAGTAAAAGGATAAAAGATCATTAGGAAATGATCAAAAACAAAAAAACACGGGGAATCTCCCCTATACTATATAAAATCCTAGATCGTTATCCATCTTACCTGACCACCACTATCACCCCAAACCTCTAAACTCTATGAATCAATAAGAACTAGTTGGTGTTATATCTAGTTAATCCATCCCCAATACACATGTAATGATACCAACAATAAACTAGAGATAACCTAAATTTACACAATAAATGTGGGTATAATACTTATAAATGGGTGAGTATAAATTTACATAGTAGGAAACCCCAAACCCACTAAGTAATGAGCCCTAACATGTTATCTCAAGGACCCATATATTGTTAGGGTAATCCATAAAGACAAATAATGTTCTAGATTTTCTCTACATAAATAGGGTCATCAAAATATAATTCAATATCTACAATATCATCTCAAATATATAAAATTTTTATCCCATGGGAAACCATAGGTGGTAGCAACAATGAAGATTCATCAATTCCTTATTTCAACAAACCAACTATAAGTCACATCTTAATGGGAATCACAAAAGGTCTTCTAGAGTCATAACTCTCAAAAAATCCCATACAACTCATTCTTTCACAACTTTACAAAAATAACAAACGTATAGCATGATCATCACTATATAATGATAAGAAATTTAGAGGGAACCACTTCCTCTAGATCATCCATATCATACCAACAATCCATAATAAAATAAAAATACCAACCAACCCATGTGGGCTATCAAGATCATTAGTAGGGGACCCACACCTCTCTGATGAGTGAATGTCTTTCCAAAGGAGTAATGATATTAGGTAGATTACTTCACCCCAATCGAGCTCCGAGAAGGGGGAGTAAAGAATCGATATATATAGGACACAACACATGCGTCCGTGTTTGTGGGAGGGAGTGAGGTGAGTGAAAACCCAATTTATAAATTGGAAATAGGGAACCTTTTCCTTGAATAATAAAAACTACTATAGGAGTACCAAAATAAGTATCACTATAAAATTTATTTAAAATATATGTGTCTCTTCTAATAGTAATTAAGGGATTATTTTAAGATATTAGGTAGTATAAGGAAACCCAAAAAATAGCCCAATCCATTCTGATGGAATCAAACTTGCTTGAATAACGGTGAACATAAAAAATAGAGCATACATGTATCACCTATAAATAGGCCTTCATTTTATTCATTATGAAATAAAATTCCTATGTATAACCATAATAGTAGTACTAAGCCTCATTCTTCTAAGGGATTACAATGATTAAAAGACCAAAGATGATATCCTAAGGATTCCCGCAAGTCGAAAGGGTTGTTTATGCCTACACTATATGTGATGAATGAAAGATTAAGAAGAAGATATTTATATATTTTTTGCACATTTTTTTTATCATATATAGTATCCACTATAATAAATATTGAGATAAGACATTCCCTTTCAATAGATAGTGCAAAATTCTCCTCAATGAATGAAGAACACATTGGGCATAGTGGGTGTTATGAATTGCCACCCACTAATTATTCTTCCTTAATGTTCGAATTGAACTAATTCGATGAGCATATGAATATACATTAATCCATTTGATAATTATCACATTACAAAGAGGTGATAGATAGATACACCCTCGAGTTGCATTGTAAGAAACTTGGCTAGATTCTTTGCATTATAGTTTCAAATGGATACCTAAGGATGCATTATCAGGAAATACATTCTATATTAATATGTAACATATGAAAATCATTTGGTTCTATATCCAATAACCTCAATCATACAATAAAATAACTAAAGACTTTATGCAAATCATTAAAACTAATTTTTAATGTATCCATAATTCATTTAACATATGGTTTCAATAAGACCACTTAGTTTGGATGTTTTTTTTAAAAACATTATCCATATACAAAGTAATAACTATGTGACCTTGTGGGAATTATTTTCATTATAAAACAATAAAAATAACTTAATTCATATATGTAAGAAAATAGTGACCTTTATTAATGAATCAATTTTAGTCTTGATACTAAGGGGTCTAGTGTAATCTTCATCAAACATAATCATATATCTATATAAGAATTTACACCAAAATCTGTGTAAAATTCACTTTATATAAACCTTTATAATAAATTTTCAATGATTTTGAGTGATCAATATACATTTAACATTTCAATACAGTATAGTATAACACATCGTTTCTAGACTGTCAGAAAAAGACTAACCGAGATGATGAATACATCACATTCCATTCGTCGAGTAGTTGTGTACACTACATGACCACTATCAAAGTAGATGAAAAAATCATATATGAATTAACTGAGAACATATATGAATTTCCTTATTCTAGTTCAATCAAATGATAGAGGTATTTATTTATAATAAAAGTTGTAAAATCATGTATTGTTTGTGCTCTAACTAAATACATGATCAACAACTTTCCGAATCCCCCACTGATTAGCAAAATTTATTTTGACATGAGTATAGAGTACACATATAATGTTTTACATTCTAGTGATATTTCCAAACTCATGTATGAAAGATTTATAATAAGAATACAACCCTATTTATATGGATATGTTTGCAATATTACAAGATATATACATTGGTGGGTCAGTTCAAGTGATAAATATATACATATTACCTCATAAATCCATTAATAATATATCATATATAAAAAAATTATAGATGTTAATAATAAATTCAGGCTAACCTTATCATATAATAAGAACACATTATACTATTTTATAATCACTATTTAGTGATAACGCAAAGCCATACCATGAGGGGATATCATCATTTATATATTAATATAATGCAAATTACATCACACCTTAATGAATGATAATTAAATATTTCCATAATTATAATAACGATAGAGAAAATATTTTCAATTATATTAATTTTATTTTCAATGTTTTTAATCACATTGAAATATTATTTTATAGGAAGTTGACATATTTTTAGGTTTTCGTGGTATTTTGAGCTTAAATTATAATATGGCAAAAAATGTTTAGTTTAATTCTTTTAATTTATTTATATATTTTGACCATAACATTTATAAAATTATTTAAATTATGAAAATTATTATTTTAGGTTTCCATACATGCTGGGTTTCATTTCATTCTTCTAGAACAAAATCTCAATTAAGCATTAGGAGTCTGAAAATCATGTTACAATTCGGGCCTCAGAACGTCTGCATGTATTTGGAATCTATTAATTAAGATATTATATCTCAATGTGAGTAGATATAGGAGAGACAAAGGAAAGCTTTTAGGAAGACCACAATTTCCAATCCAATAATTTAATTGGCTTATCACGTGTGTAGTTTTTTTTGAAATATTTGCAGCCAAAAGATTCACCCCTTTTACCCATAAAAATTTAATTTATCATCATTTAAAAGTGTTAGCAGTATAGATGGACATTTTATATATTTATATAGTTTTATTTATGTTTTAATAGTATTATAGATTTTTTATATAATTTACTCTTCTTATTCTTCTCATTCTCAGATGTTATTCTTTTGTTTTTCCTCCCCATTTCACCTCATTACGATCTATTATACTCATTATCATGAGTAACCAACCAAAGGAAGTTCCTAGTTGATCAATATAGTGTTTAACCCATGTTTTTTAGCTTTAATTACTAATGTTTCTTATTTTATTAGAGTTATTCTAATGGGGGTCTTAGTGGGAAATTTTCCTATTAGTCTCCACTTTCAATCTGAGTTTTAACTTTCACTTATATAATATTTTTCCTCATTTGAGGAGGTGTACTTGTAGTCTCTATATGATTGTTTAATGAACTATATACTCACAACAATATAAAGGATTGGATGTTCACAAATATTATGAAGTGTGTTTAATATGTAAATTTTAAACAAATAATAATATAACGATGGTTTTCTTTGGTAATTGTCTGGGGAATGTGTCCTCTTCTTCTGTCATTATTTTGTTTGCATTATTTAGGTTTCCATTACAAATAAATGTTTTATTTTATCATCACATTCCCAATTATGAAAAAAATATTTCTTTTATTATTATTTAATAAATAAAATATATAAAAACATTAATTATATGTAGGGAGTGTTTGACCGCAACAACTTCTCAAGGGAACTACCTAGACCCTCCCTTATGTTGCCCTTAGTTTAAATATTTTGAGAGCATGAATGATAGATATTAATAAAATTATCATCATTGATGGGGATTTTAGAGACCCAAAGATTGAATTACATGGAAACTACATTAATTTTGTGTAATACTTAATACATGCTAAAACAGACGCCCAAAGATCATTTTAATTTAGTATCTTTGGAAACTCGGAACATAATCTTCTAATCATGGTGAAAGATCTTCAACATATCCCATAAAGATCTCCCCCTTTTGTTTTATTAACTAAAACATTTATTTATATCTTGGGGAAAGAAAAAATAAAAAGGGTGAGCTCAATTTCTCAGTAAGGGTAAACATGAAGAACATAAAACAATCCATAAATATTTGTACGTAAAAACATGAACATAAAAAACCAAAATCAAGAGTAATGACATAAATCTATGTAGTATAAAATTAATAGATAAAAAAGGAACATTAATTATGATAAAATAAAACATTTAATTGTGGAAAACCAATAATCACATGATATTATTTCCATAGTAGCCAAGGAATTACGGCCAAGACCGTTATAGTGGACAAAGTCCATTACTGAACTCGATTAACAAGCTGTTCCAGCCCTGTATTACTTAATTAGACTTTACTTTCCGTTCCAGCCATGTATATATCATGAGATATGAATCATTACCCAATTCATAGGAGGAAAATATAGGTCCCACCCACCTCATAATAAAATCATTATTACATGTGCCCCAACATAACCATAAATCATTCATCTTAACCCAAATAATAAAATGGGGTTCATAACATCATCCCACCATAACATAATCCATATAAAACAAATGGATATCATTTCATCATAATAATAATCCAACCATATAAATATTATATAAATTATACTTGAAACATTAACATACTAAATAATGTAATCTTCAATGGAAAATAGTTTTGATAAAACACTTGAAATGAATTCTTGAGGAAAATATACTTTCTTCTTAAAAATCATTTTCTTTTCACAAAATGCCATGCGATTTAAAAAAATATATTTTGTTGAAAATAATCATGAAATCTTGTAGAGGAAGACTTATGTAAATAAGGTGTTATGAATCCTTAAAAATCCGTTCATGTCGTATAAGTTAAAAAATCATTCTTCTTGTACTTTTGCAAAAAAAGTCAAAAAGTACCTCGTATGGTAAAAAAGAAAGATTCCTTCCATACCATGTGGTAAAAGTCAAAAATGGGTAAAAATAACTAAACAATACCTGAAATAATAGTAATAATTTTGTGAAAATATTTTTAGAAAACAAGGAATGAATGATAAACATAACCCCGATAAATATTTACGAATAAACAATCCCGGATAAAAATGAGATTGGAATTATTATCCCTTACCTTATATACAATTTCTTCCATATGTGTCTAAGACTCCTGTATAGTGGGTTTAAAAATATTATTAACTTGTAACAGAACCATAATAATATTTATTATATTATATATGATTCACTTATGACTTTATATTACCCGTTTATTTTTCAATTCCATGTTAAAGCAATGTTTTGGGTGAAATCGCTTCATTTTTCATACGTGTTTGGACTTCTAATTATTCATATGATTACTTAGATATTGATTAATTACTTATAGAATTTAAAACATGATTTATATATAATATATATTCATAATATATAATATATATAATAGACCGATAAATGGAATGAAATACACCATTCATGGAGACGGTAGGCCGTACGTATGCATGAACACTGTTTTCATTTCCTTATTAAATTGAATAGAAGTAAGTAATTAAAATATAAACAAATAAAATATCATTATTATTTCATATATTTCATGATTATTTATTATATATACTTTATAATCATTATTTAATGGTTAACATGGAGAATGAATCTCATTGTGTCGTGGATATGGTAATCTGTACGTACTCACGAGCGATGATATCATTCCCATAATTATTGAATGAAATTGGAGCGGATGATATAATATCTCAGAATTAGTGTGATGTTTTAATAATAATATATAGTTATTATTTCCTCCATTATACCCATACAAGTATGGTGGTGGTTGAAAAACATATTACACCATGGCGTGGGGACGACAAGCCGTACATACGCACACGTAGTGATTTTGTTTTTCGTAGGATGGATAGAAGGTGAAATATGATTTTTTTATTATTTATAATGACATATCAGTATATTAGTGTTACTGATGTTATTACTTTATAATGAAACAAATAAATAAGAGTAAGTAGAAGAAGAAAGAAACTTGAAAGAATCGGTAGAAGAGATTACCTCTTCCTTGACATGCCTCTTTTAAACGTCTTTTTAGGGAACTAGAGTTAGTCTTTTGAGAAGAACAGAATCTCAATAATATAACTAGATAGTTTTAAAAGAGGAATTTTTAGGGGTTTTCTGATCTTGAAGGCTTAAAATGGAGTTAAGTGAAGAGGGAGAAGGTACCCTTTTATATGAGAAGAGAGGGGCACTTTTGGAAACCTCCAAAATATTAATTTATAATAAACTCAAAACCCACATAAAAACATCCAAAATGAATCCAATGTGATGATGAGATGAGATAGGGTTGTAATCGCATCAACCAATAAAATTTAGACATGTTGGGAATTTATTTTAAAACTTATCAATTTGATTTATACTTATTTAATCTATTTAATCTTATTTGTGGTAATAATATACTAAATTTTAAATTGTTATAAATACCGACTTAAGGGTTGTTCATTTTCCATTATTGAATAATTTATGAAATTTTAGACAACATAAATTTCAATTTATAATTTTAAAATAGTTTTGTTATTTTTTAAACAATTTAATAATATGTTATTTTTATAAAATATCAATAGTGTCAATTTTTACACTATTCATTTATTTGAATTTAAATAAACTCCACACAAAAGATATGTTTGAAAAAATATATTTAATAGATTCCTAACATGTCATATTTTTCTATAAAATACGTGGAGAACATTAATTAGTTTATATAATATTTATTTTAATATTTTAATACCATTTATTTGATATTTCTCTTTATAAAATAATTACTACAATATTTTTGTATAATTATTTAATATACTTATTTGTTGCATAAAAATTAAAAATAAAATAACATGATTAAGATAAATCTAATATATTTTATAATAATACTTTTATTAAAATTTATATTTTAATACAACCAAATTTTAACATGTTATATTTATTAAAGTATGAAGGTGACTACTTTGATATCATTTAAAATAATATAATATAAATGTCATAATCTATTTTATAAGTTTCAAAATGGTCCAAACGATGACCCTTGGATGATTAGGGTATATATATACTCTATCAATAATTTTTGGTCAAATTTATGGTCTTTTTTATGGGTATTGTTATTTAAATAAAAACTATATTATTGATTTTTCACTAAATAAATAATTTATGCATCATTAATGTATAAGCTATTAAGGTAATTAAATATTTCTTAAAAATTAAAAATAAATTACCATAACAAATAGAAACATTTTAGATTTCAAATGAGTATTTATAATCAAATTTATATCTGGTATAACGTTATATTAAAAATATTTTAATTATACAAGTTTGAGTGAGACATATTTCACTTTATTTAAATAAGATAAAATTATGGTCTTAATCACATCCAAGTGGGTTCCAAAAAATTCTATTTCGACCCATGTATGACTTGGAGAGAAATATAATCAACTAATTATATCAAGACAAGTTTTAGGGTAATTTTTTAACATTATTTTTACCCTTAATTACCTTATTTACCTTTAACTATGGTAAATAAAATTTATCATAGTTACTATTAATAATGCCTAAAAATAAAAAGAATCCTATTAACATAATTTGGACCTACTGATTCCAAATATTGAATCCATTTTTACAAATTCAATAGATAGAAGTGGCAATATTTAATTTAAAATTAATCCCGCTGTTGAGAAAATGGGTTTTAAAAGTTAAAACATTGCAAAAGATTGAAATGTTTTTACCTATAAATTCAAGGTAAAATTAATGATAATTAATTAAATTATATTAAATGGTAAAAATATATTCTATTTTTACTTTAAATCCATTCAACATTATAATTTAACTATATAAATTAACTTGATGAAAAAGGTTGTTTTTAATTATAATTTAACGAATTTGTACTATTCATCAAAATATGAAAGTTAACAGAAAAATATTAAGAAAATTATCCGATGTAAATTTTAATATACATATTGAAATTAATAATTTCATCTTGTCAAATTGAACGTATAAAAATGTCAAAAACAAGTTTTAAAGTGGGTGCGCCATCAAATGGGGTCAAAACTACATTTTTTTAAAAATAATTATTTTACCCAAAATTTTTATTTTGTTCTCATACCATGTTCTAGAATATATGTAAGATGAATGATATTGTTATAAGATTCAAAATGTGGTTAGTACTATTGATAATGGATAGTTCATAATAATTTTATAACAATATATCATTGTTTAGTGAAACTCTGTATTACGTACAACACACACTATTGAGGAAGGTTGCTCTTGCATGAAACCCAAGACAAAAATAGCGTTTTCATATAATAAAATCTAATATGGTGTTGCATATAGTACAAGATAATCTTTTTGTAGCGTAAAACATAAGACATCAAAGTAATTAAAAAATATTTCTCATCAAATCTCGGGGTGTTACATTCTACCCCCCTTAAAATGAATTTCACCCTCGAAATTCATCGGGGGTATAAATTGTTTACTAGTTGAAAGTTTATTTCATAGAAACACACATAGTAAAAATGAATACTAAAACATCATTTTAAAAAGGAACGTTAGAAACATAACGGATACCCAAAGTAACTAATCACTGGGTTTCCACATAGGATAACATAGGTGAAAACATAGATATAGAAGAGAAATATAACCATAAAGATCTGATGGAGAGTGGTAGGAACATGGTTATGAAAAATCCAACAATCACAAATCCATAAATTTTCAATGATCTACGGTACTATATAATTCATCAGATATGAGGGTACTAAGACAACATTTTTGGTTTTGAAGATCATTTCCCTAAATTTGATGTTTTTTTCACAAAGAGAAATACTTACTAGATTTCAGTGTAATATCATCGTTGGCCATTCCATGAACAATTTCCACGTTATCTTTTATTTAATGAAATGATGTTGAATTTTTCATTCTTGAAGTGTTGGAAGATCATGTGATAGAATGATAGGTCATTCCATCTATCTTTACAATAAAATGGTTAGAACAAATTATTAAATATACATAAGTCCATCTATGGTTAGATTAACCATATATGATTCCAAAAATGGACTTATACATCATCTATCATACTTCTTAATAAAATAATACTAATATCTAAAAATGAATGAGTTCATGTAGGCCAGTGGTAGGCGATAAAGTCCTGTAGTACTTCAGCTGTGGGTTCGATTCCCACAGCCTTGTCCGACACAGCTGTTGTCACTCGTCCTATAGGTTTTACTTTTTCTAAAACTATACTGTTATAACACTCCAAAAATAATATCAAAAAAAAGTTCTACCCTTAAAAAATACTATCTGATGTCCAACTTAATCAATCCATCCTTTAGGCTTATGAAAAATACTTCTATCTAAGATCACAGTATAAAGAAAACAATTACTAGAAAGGTCATATGACAAGCATGTAAATACCATCATTTATCCCCCATATATCATAAGATATACCTTGTTGGTAACATTCAAAACATGTGAATACCTTAATCATGTATTCTCTTGGAACATTAATTACCATAGAACCTTAGTGAAACATGAATGCTATCAAAATTTAACTCTTTCCACATACCAATATCCCAAAATTTCTATATACTCAACCCATGATATCAATTTTTACTTATATTAGTCATGAGCTCATTAATACTATCAAACATCTCATTATCTCATTATCCCTTCATTATGCTCATATAATATACTTTCCAAAAATATCTAAATAACCATTCATGGTTACCTGTACCATTCAACATATACATTCAAATACTTTATAAAAAATAATAGTGTAACAATCCTTATATTTTTTTTATTCCATAGTACGATACATTATTCTTGAAAAAAATTCAATCATTCTACTACCTTCTTAAACCATTGACCGAGCTTCATCATTTTATTCCTCAAAACTTCTTTCATCTCATATATCATTTGTAATCTCTTCATCATCATCATCAAAATAAATACTACACATACTACCATGTTCATTCTCTTCATGAGACTTTTATTTAGGGAATTGGTTTGCATAATGCCCATACATTCCACATTTAAAACATTTAATTTTTGTTGATGTCTTTGAAATACCATTATCCTTGTCCATTGGGTTAACTGATCCATTTCTTTTGAAATTACCAGCTCTGTGTCCTTCTTTTCCACACCTAAAGAATCTTCCAGTTCCTTTGAAAAATTCTCCTTGATACCTCTTCCCACATGTTTTATATGAGTGAAATTGATCTTTCTCTCCTCTATAATCATCATGAAACTCTATCTTTATCTTATTAGCCGAGTCAGGAAACTTACCAAATTTTAGATTATTGATCATGTTATAAGATTTCTGATTAGGTATAATAACACTATTTTTACTTCCAAATCCTGTTATATTTGGTTTCTCATGAAGAATATAGATCTATTGTCCATCATATTCTCCAATAACATGAATCTTCCTATTTTTAGCCATTTTCTAAAACCCAAAAAAGAATAGTGTGAGAGGAAAAAATCATGCTTGGAAAACAACATAATAAAGGGGGATAACCTTCAATATCTAACATATTAGGTTTAGTTCTATGATTTTTACCATAATTCTCGTACTATAACCTAGACTTATACTTAACCTTATGGACATACCTAGAAATACCATAGAAATATCTCTAAGGATCTTACTAATGATTTCGTATCCTAGTTTCCAAAGGTTGACTAAATATTCACTATGATACCAACTGTAGAGACCCAATGATTGATGTACATAGACATTACATTAATTTTGCGTAATACTTAATACATGACAAAAATAGACGCCCGAAGAGTGTATTAGTTTAGTGTCTTTGGAAACTCAGAACATAATATTCAAATCACGGTGAAAGATCTTCAATATCTCCTATAAAGATATTCCCCTTTTGTTTTCTTACCTAAAACCTTTATTTATATCCTGGGGAAAAGAAAACATAAAAATGGTGAGCTCAAATGCTCAGAAAGGGTAAACATGGTGAACATAAAACAATCCATAAACATTTTTACGTAAAAACATGAACATAAAACATCAAAATCACGAGTAATGACATAAATCTTGGTAGTAAATAGGGCATAGATAATAAAGGAACATTAATCATGATAAAATAAAACATGAAATTCTGGAAAACCATTAAGCACATGATATGATTTCCATAGTAGCCAAGGCATTACTGTCAAGACCATTATAGTGGACAAAGTCCATTACTGAACCAGGTTTACCAGCTGTTCCAGCCCTGTATTACTGAATCAAATTTTACTTGATGTTCCATCCATGTCTATCTCATTAGATATGAATCATTACCTAATGAATTAGAGGGATATATAGGTCCCACCCATATCATAATGAAATCATTCTTACGTGTGACACAACATAAACATAAATCATTCATTATAACTAAAAGAATAAAATAGGTTTCATAACATCATCCCATCATATCATAATCCATATAAAATAAATGGATATCATTTCATTATAAGAATAATCAAACCATATAAATAATAGAGACATTATACTTGAAACATAAACATACTAAATAATTTCATCTTAGATGGAAAAAAGTTTTGATAAAACACTTGAAATGAATTTTTGAGGAAAATATCCTTTATTCTTCAAAATCATTTTCTTTTCACAAAATGTCACACAATTTTAAAAGAATTTTTTTTGTTGAAAATAATCCTGAAATCTTGTAGAGGAATCTTTATGTAAATAAGGCATTATGAAACTGTAAAACTCTATTCATTCCTTACAATTTAAAAAAACATTCTTCTCGAACTTTTTCTGGAAAATTCAAAAAGTACCTCATATGGTAAAAAAAGAAATATTCCTTCCATACCATGTGGTAAAAGTCCAAAATGGTAAAAATGACTTTAAACACACATAGAAGAATAGTAAACATTTTAGGAAAACATTTTTTGAAAACATTTACATGGACGATAAACATAACCCCAGTAAATACTTACGGATAAACTGTCCCGAATGAGAACGAGATTGGAATAATTATCCCTTACCTTATGTCCAATTTCTTCCATAAGTATCTAAGACTCCTATATAGTGGGTTTATATTTATTATTAACATGTAACCAAACCATAATAATATTTATTATATCATATATGATTCACTTATGACTTTATATTTTCCGTTCATTTGTCAATTCCATATTAAAGCAGTGTTTTGGGTAAAATCGTTTCATTTTTCTTACGTGTTTTGACTTATAATTAGTCATATGATTATATAGATCATGATTAATTACTTACAGAATGTAAAAATTTATTTATATATAATATATATTCAGAATATATAATATGTATAATATATCGATAAATGGAATGAAATATACCGTTCATGGAGATAGTAGGTCGTACGTACACACGGAAGCTATTTTTGATTCCTTATTAATTTGAATGGAAGTAATTAAATGAAATATAAATAAATCCAGTATCATTATTATGTCATATATTTCATGATTATTTATTATAAAGACTTTATAATCATTCTTGAATGGTTATGATGGATAATGAATCTCATTGCGTTGTGGAGATGGTAATCAGTACGTACGCACGAGCAATTATATCATTCCCATAATTATTGAATGGAATTGGAGTGGATGATATAATATATCATAATAAATATGATGTTATAATAATCATATATAGTTATTATTTCACCCATTATATCCATCCAGGTATGGTGGTGGTGGAGAAATAGATTACACCACGGCATGGAGATGGTAAGCCGTACGTACGCACGCGTGGTGATTTCATTTTTTGTAGGATGGATAGAAGATGAAATAGGGTTGTTTGATATTTATAATAATATATCAGTATATAAGAGATACTGATGTTATTAATTTTTAATTAAACAACTAAATAAGAGGAAGTACAAGAAGAAAGAAACTTGAATGAATCGGTAGAAGAGATTGCCTCTTCCTTGACGTCCCTCTTTTAGAATTTCTCTTAGGGAACTAGAGGTGGTCTTTTGAAAATACCAGAACATATATAATTTAACTACAGAGGTTTATAAGAATAATTTTTAGGGGTTGGACGAGATTGAAGGCTTAAAATGGACTGAAGAGTAGAGGGAGGATGTGTCCTTTTATAAGAGAAAAGAGGGGCACTTTTTGAAACCTCTAAAATATTAATTTATAATAAACTCAAACCCCACATAAAAACCACCAAAATGACTCATACTAGAATATGAGATGATATAGGGTTGTAATCTCATAAACCAATAAAATTTAGAAGAGTTGGGACTTATTTTAAACCTTATCAATTAGATTTATCCTTATTTAATCTATTTAATCTTATTTGTGGTAATAATATTCTAAATTTTAAATTGTTATAAATACTTAATTATGTGTTTTAAACTTCCCATAATTGGATAATTTATGACATTTTCAACAATATAAATTTAAGTTTATAATTCTTAAAATTTTTTGTGATTTTTTAAACAATTTAATAATATATTATTTTTATAAAATATCAATAGTGTCAATTTTGAAACTATTCATTTATTTGAATTTAAATAAAATCCAAACAGAATATATGTTTGAAAAAAAATATTAAATGTATTTTTAAAATGTCATATTTATCTATAAAATTCATGGATCACATTAATTAGTTCACATAATATTTATTTTAATATTTTAAAACCATTTATTTGATATTTCTCTTAATAAAATAATTTCTACAACATTTTTGTATAATTATTCAATATACTTATTTGTTGCATAAAATTTTAAAAAAGTACTATTATTAATATAAATATAATATATTTCATAATAATACTTTTAGTCGAATTTATCTTCTGAAACAACCAACTTTTAAAATGCTTTCTTTATTAAAGTATGAAAGTGACAACTTTGACATCATTTAAAATAAAATAATATAAATGTCATAATCTGTTTTATAAGGCTTCAAATGGTCCAAAAGAATACACTTGGATTATTAGAGTATATATATACTCTATAAATAAGTTTTGGTCAAGTTTCTAGTCCTTTTTATGGGTATTAGTATTTTAATAAAAACTATATAATTGATTTTTTACAAAATAAATAATTTATACATCATTAATGTATAATCTACTAATGAAATTAAATATTTATTAAAAATTACAAATAAATTACCATAACAAATATAAACATTTTAGATTTCAAATGAGTATTTATAATCTAATTTATATTTTGTATAATCTTATATTAAAAATATTTTTATTAATAAGTTTGAGTGAGACATATTTCACTTTATTTAAATAAAATAAATTAAAGGTCTTAATCACATCCAAGTGGCTTCCAACAGATTCCATTTCGACCCAAGTATGCTTTAGGGAGAAATATAATCAACTAATGATATCAAGACAAGTTTTAGGGTAATATTATAATATTATTTTTACCCTTAATTATTTGATTTACCTTTAACAGTGGTAAATAAAATTTATCGTTGTTACAATTCATAATGCCTAAAAATAAAAAATAGCCTATTAACATAATTTGGACCTACTGATTCCAAATATGGAATCCATTTTTTAAAATTCATTACCCATATGTTACAGTATTTAATTTAAAATTATTCCCCGTGTTGAGAAAACGAGTCTTAAAAGTTAAAACATTGCAAAAGATTGAAATGATTTTACATACGAATTAAATGTAAAATTAATGATAATGACTTATATTATAATAAATGTTAAAAAAATATTCTATTTATACTTTTAAAACATTCAATATTATAATTTTCCAATAAAAATTATCTTGATGAAAAATGTTGTTTTTAATTATATTTTAGTGTATTTTTACTATTCATCAAAATATGAAAGTTAAGATAAAAATATTAAAAAAATTATCCAAGGTAAACAATTATATACCTATTGAAATTAATAAGTTTATTTTGTCAAATTGAACATATAAACATGTCAAAAACTAGATTTAAAGTGGGTGTTCCATCAAAAGGTGGCAAAACTGCATTTTTTTGAAAATAATTATTTTACCCAAAAAGTTTATTTTGTTCGCATACCATGTTCTAGAATATTTGTAAGATGAATGATATTGTTATCAAATTCAAAATTTGGTTAATACTATTTATAACGTCAAGTTCCTAATATATTTATAACAATATAATGTTGTTTATTAAAACTCAGTATTGCGTTCAACACACGCTATTGAGGAAGGTCTCTCTTGCATGCAACACAAGCCAAGAATAGTGTTTTCTTATATTACAAGCTAATACGGTGTTGTGTATATCACAATCTAATATTGGTGTAGCGTACAACACAAGACATCAACGTAATTAAAAACAATATTTCTCATAAAATCTCGGGGTGTTACGGGGATCTAAGTGTTCTTAATTTACCATTTTTATTCATATTTTTAAATAATTTTATTTTCTTTAATTTAAAAAAACACCAAAAAATAATCTTTGTTATTGATACATTTCAATTCAAATTATTCTAAAGTGAATGACTAATTTCAGGTGTAGAAAGAATTTTATAATGGTATTGAGTCTTGGTTTTAAAGGATTATTGATTAAATGAAAAACATGTAGAGAAAAATAGAATGGATAACATAATATAATCATGCATCCCATGAGAATAAACCATCACCAAAGCCGGAGCCTGAACTAGAATGAGTGGTGAAAGAGATATCACCAGTCATTTTTAATGTTCGAGAACCCCTGGAAGTTAAAAAGGAGATACTAATGTAATTAAAAACATCACCCCAAACTCAAAAAACTCTGAAGGAGTTATATGAACAACATATTCCAGATGAAATACTAATTAGAGATCACTAATTAATAAAAAAAATCCTATAATCACTTTTTTGAACATAACTTGAATACTGATCTTCCAATCCTTGAAAATGATGAATCAACAACTCTATGTCTCTCTTTTAATTTTTAGGATGATGTTTAAGATTCACCAAATAAAATTTATTTTACGATAGTTCAAATAGAAGAGATCAATTTCCATGATGAGTTACATGAGAGGGACAATTTATTTATTGATTCATCATGTTTTAATCTTATTCAAGAGGAACTGTTTTCTGAGTTTTCCTTAACTAAAATCTTTGAAATAGAACAAATGGATCATGCCATGGAAGTTAAGTAAGACACCACCCAATTGGTGTTGATTTAATAATAATATCAGCATAATAATTTTGGGGTTCAAATACCTCTTCTAGAATAACTTTTATACCATATGGATAGGGATAACACAAAATTCAATAGGGAGAACTCCTATCCAATTTTCCACCCTCCAAGGACCTAAAATTATATATTTATTCTTTATTGGGGGTTTGATATTTTATTATCTTTTTTGGGGTTCCCCATTCCTGGTGTAAACTCTTAAACACTGTGAAAACTCACATGTTGTGGTTCACCTAAAACAAACCACACCAACCTTCTGATTGAGGATAATCCACTACAACTACCTGACTAGAGGTAATAAAATCCTAACACTATCTTTGGGACCAATAATTATCCATTTTATTTATCCTTTCTATTTAATTTTCATTATTTTTAAATTATTTTATTTCTTCCTTTCATGTAGTTATAAATTGGTGGAATATTTGAGAATAACTTAAGGCTACAACTGAAAGATAAATCAGGTTGTGTTTTACCTTTTCATTATTTTATTAACTACACAATTAAAATTTTGTATGAAAATATTTCATGAAATTATTTGAACTAAAAAGAATGTATTAAATGTAAAAGAGTGTGGGGGTATATTTAAACCTATTATTAGAATTTTTTGTGTTCTTCCATATTATTTTTCATGTATTTTTTTCCAAATTTTTCATGTTTTCCTTTTTCATTTTTGGTGTGTTTTTTGGATTCTTTATTTGAATCAAATAATTTTTTAAAAAACCATCGTGGTGTTTTTTAAAGTTGAATTATTTGAATATTTGATGATTTAAATTATTTCTGAATGTATTTTATTTCATTAATTTTTATCTTTTCATTTGCTGATGTTTGATTGATTGTGAAATTAATGTGCAGAAGTACTATCCAAATTGGAAACTAGGCGCAACCCAAGAGGTTTATAATTTTTTGATATATTTTTTACTTTTATATTTTTATTTTTAGTATTTAAAAATGATGTGTGATCTAGGAATTTCAATTATACTCTTTTTCAAAGATGTTAGAGTTCATGAAATGTGTTAAGTATGATTGAGGCACCACTTTGAAAGACCCTTTATACATTGAGGTCTAATTTTGGCCTAACGTTTCATATAGATTTTTTAATCCCCTAGTATACATAAAATAAATTATTTTTATGCCACATAAAAATATATTTATCCCTTTTAACTAACTCTAGATGATAAATAAATGATTATTATTGAACTCAAGTGTGGGGGATGGAGAAGATGAGATTTATTTTACATTATCAAAGAATCACAATGAGCGTAATTGAGTGTTTTGTCATATTTATTTCTAATTTGGAGGAAGAAATTTAATGATGGAATTTTTTATTGGTGTACCAAATTTATTTACGCATTTGGTAATATTTTTGACTAATATTTTTAGAATAAAATCTAATTTTCTTTTCCTAAAAAATATGAATCTGATGAGAAATGCATATCTGAATTGAATCTGAAACAATGCTAAAAATTAGAGAATCAAGGGAACAAATATATAATTTATGATGATATTTCATGATTTAAATTAAAAAAATGAAATATTGCTTTAGAGGTGATTCATTTTCTATATTATTGAGGACCACACCATTCATGAAAAAAAACATTTTTTAGGAATTTAGTTAACATTTGATCTTTACCCACCATATTCTACCTATTATGTTTTTTACTTTTAAAACCCACAAACCTTTTTCCTCAAAACATCCCATGAAAAAGACATCACAATTGAATCATTTTTGAATATGTTATGTGAAGATACTAGGTTGATCAAAATCTTATGGAGAATACACATGTTTTTGAGATTGAGAAAACACCACACACAAAAATCAATGAGTGAAGAGAGAAATATTTTCTCGAGGAAAATGGTATGAAATATAAATTAGGATTAACATGAAATTTAATGGATTTTATGATTTTTGAGGAGTTAGGAAGTTTTTATACATGTATGAAGAATGATATTTTCCTAGATATGACAATTGAGAAGTTATTTCATTCATAATTTGGGAAGTCTGTTTTGACCTTAGTATAAGATGATTACCTAGGAACGAAATGATTAAGTGGGGGGAAATTGGTAGAGAAATTTTTTCAACTATATTATATTTAATTTCAAGGTTTATAATCCCTCTAATTTTTTATGTTATGGGAAATTATGACATTTTTATGCATTTTCAGTATTTTGAGGTTAATTTCTAAAACGATATAATTTTTTATTTTAAAATTTTTAATTTATTTTTTTATTTTGTACATAAACTTTTCTAAACTAATTTATATTTTGAGAGAAATTTATTTAGATGAAATACTTTTTGGGATACATTACATTATTTCAGACCCAAAATTGAATCCATTATTTGGGGGCCCAAAATCATCTCACAAGTCAAAACTCTAAAACTATGCATAGATATATATTATTTTAAATATGAAATTATATATCATTTTGAGAAAAAATAGGAGATATAGGTGAATTTTTTTTTGAATACCACATTTCCCAATTCTATCATTAAATTGGTCTATCACATGCATATTTTTTTGGACATATTTGGATCCAAAATCTTCACCCTTTTTTCTTAAAAAATGAAATACATATTCTTTCTAAAGAATTATCACTATAGGTGGAAATTTTATTTAGTTTTTTAGTTTTATTTTTGTTTCAATTTTATTAATATTTTTTAATATATTTTATTCTTCTTCTTCCTCTCATTATCAGAGTTTTATCAGTTGTTTTTTCATGCTGTTTTTCTCTAATATGATCTCTTATACACATGATAATGAGTATCTAACATGAGAAAGTTACAAGGGAACAAAATATAGTTTTAAACCCATGTTTTTGAGCTATCATTCATAATGTTTCTTATTATCTTAGATTTAGTATGAGGTGTATCTTATTGGTAAATTCACCTTTTTATCTCTACTTTCCACCTAAGCTTTAACTTTCACTTATGAAATATTTACACTTGACTGTGGAGGTAGATGTGAAGACTATCAATTATGGTTGAGTGAAAATTATATTTATGACCATAGAAAGAATATGATATTCACACATAGGAAGCAGTTTGGTCTCTATTTAAATTTGAAACTAATAATAAAAAAATTTAGGTTTTCACTTGGAAATTTTCTTGGGAATGCCTCATTTCATTCTAAATTCATTATATTTTCATTCATGGTGTTTTCATTGTATCTATATGTTTAATTTCAGAAGGAAATTATCAATTCTAAAATATCTTTAAATTAAATTTATATTTCATAATTATAAAATATTAAAAAAATTATTTATAATTAGTGATTTTTTGAAGACAATAGATCCTCAAGAGAATGACCTAGGTCTGCCCCTGTGATTTACTTTGTTAAAATATATTGAGATCATGAAAAAAAATGCTTCATCAAATAACATGATAAATCATATGACCATTAAGAAAAATATCTCATATGGCTTACACCCAAAGATTATACACAACCCTAATGTTGCTAATGCAATAATGGTTTCATTAATAAGTCTACTACATGATTTATGTGATCATGTGGTAAAGCATTATCGAAATAAATTTATTTTATTGAATCTTTAATGTAATCTAGTTTGAATAATGGTGTAACCTTGGAATCATTTTCCTAGTGTTCATCCCCTTGATAATATTCAAAACCATATTCTTGAAAATATCATATGTTATAAATTCAAACTCTATTGTATAATTATAATTTTTATAAGAACATCATTATATTTTTTGGAACCAATTACATCAAGCTTTCTCCTTAATATCAGTGTAAATGGTATCCAATATATCTCAAAATCCTTTGGGATAATCCAACATTCACTTTATTATTATAACTAAATGTATACGTCGTTACCATATTATCCTAATTTCTTTATGATATCATGCGTAATTTACATTATAAATTTCCAAGAATAGTTTTTTAGAAGAAAATTATATTCACTTTCTTATAATAACTAAATTTTACTATTAATTTTTTTTACCATTACATATCATAAACCATTTATGATATGAGGTTTTAAATTAATTTAATCTCACACTATTATAATCATTATTTTTTATCTTTGAAATATCTATGCAAAAATATACTTTGGATAGTCTCCTAGACACTATATTATATTAAGATTATCTTTCTATGATTGAATACAACCTCACTAAAGTTAATAAAAAAAACTTATTTGATTTTAATAGGAATACTTAATGATTATTCTATTTTTTCCTTATCAAATATACTATTTTTTTGTTTGAATCTTTATGTATATAAAATGATTTTTCTTGAAAATATAACATTGATGGGTTGTGGGAAAACCTTCCCTCATATTTCAATAAGTATAAATTTAAACTCTTTATCTTAGATAATTTTTTTATCCTTATATCCATTTAAAAACATGTCATAAAATATGATGAAGCATAAACCATGTGTATTTAATTAATAATCTCATGTTGTTTATAACAATTTTCCCCCCCAAAAATTCATATTATATTTTAAGATAAATGAGAGGAAGGTAAATATATTTTAATTATATTCATATAATATTGATAAATTCCATTACATTTATACCCTAAATATACCATCTTCATGATTCATCAATAGAATTAATACTACAATATTTATCAATTCGTCCCTTGATTTTACACCCCTATATATTTAATATACTTGTAAAATATACATTTATTTTCATATACACATAAAATTTGAAGAATCAATTTATATAATACTGATAAATGTCAAGGAGATTCCATGAAATTCTAAATTGACTTTAGGTATTCTAAATAATTTCATTATATAAAGTTATTATTCCTTCCAAAAACTGCTTATGTTTTCACTGACCTTTCCAGGATACCTGAAGAAATATCAGTAGACTCTCTATCTAACATTTATTTTTTCCTATTTTATAATTTTCCCACTTTAACTATCAACACAATATATAAATCTAGATATTATATTTCCCATTTGATTATTCTCAACACATTAATAATAACCTGTAATTTATATAAACAACAAATCTATTCTATAGAATTGAGAATAAAATTGTAATCATGTATCAAAATCATTATAATTGTCCTTGTATTTCAATAAATTATAATAGGATTAATTTCTTAACTAGATCAAGCTTTGTGAAAACAATTAGTCTCTATATGACCATAAAATCATTAATCATATTATTTATTTTAATAGAAATAATAAAAATTTAGGCTAATTTTGTGTCTAATTCCATTAAGACTCTAAGTGAACAATTATATGATAATTATAATCATCTAGATTCACCTTCCAAATAACTTCAACACTTAGGTACTTAGGAATGTGTTTCTCTTAACTGATAGAATATCCCTCTAGAACTTTTTCTTATATTACCAATCTTAAGAGTTTCATATATTAAGGTTCTAATTTAAAGGATGTAATTCAATTTGTTGTTTGATGATGATCCTACTTAGGTATAATAATGGGGTTTTATATGATTATTCTTTATTATATCTTTCTATCAAATATGTTTAATGAATATTATCCCAAAAAAATTTATGACCCCCTACAATATATCGATTTAGTGATCCATGATCCATATTTCACTATGTAATGAGTTCACTAGGGATTTCATCACACCACTTTGTTATTTTGGTTGGGGATTATCCCAACAAAAATAGTTATGAATCTAGGATATTTGAGATGCTTTCTCATTACAAAATCCATCTCCATGTATAATCCCAACATAGTCCATTAGTATCTATCATAGGTTATTACATGAAAAGTCTAAACATATTAAAATGTAATGAATAGGATAATTGAGAAAAATCTAGTAGAACTAAACTTTGGTATGACTAGATCGAGGATGTTCCTATGTAACCTATAACATTATTTTTTTACATAATATAATTGTTGGGAATCATGATTTGGATAGAAATTACCTATTTTTATGATATAAGTCTTAATAAGAAACAATTTGAAATAAATCTAACATATATTACTTTTAAGGGTTTTCATTTTAAATGTACTAACAATTCAATATACATAATATGCCTATTAAATTCATAACTATTTCATCTTATGAAATCTTATCCTTCTAATTTTTCATTCCATTGTAGATGAATGATTCTAAAAATTTAGTTTTGGAATCCCTATTAGATCCAAAATATTAATATCTTCACTCCACATTTATGTGTAACTCCTCACATAACCCAAAAGTTTTTGTTACTCACCTAAACAAATCGACGTACATTAAAACATATATGAATACATTTCATGCATATGGTACATGAAATTTTCATGTGAAGGCATAAATATATATGTGATTGAAAAACATGACATGAGTAATACTGATGTGGTTGATTGCTAACCCCACACCTATGTATAACAAGGAATGTAATGACCCAAAATATTATAAATGAAATTCCGTTTTGAATGTATAAATTCCATATTACGTAATATAGTTATAGAAACCATATACACTATTTTTTTTATTTTTGATGGATATTGATTATTATAGTTAACATAAAATTAAGACACTTAACAATTAAAAAAATATCCCTTGTAAAATTATTAGTATGATTTGTATATATCAAGGGATAGGATAATTTCCAATTGATATAGATAGAAGAAGATATGTCCTTGAATAGTAGGATCATAACCTATGATGACCATATTTAAAACCTTATAAGGGAAATGAAATCATAGTTATTTTCCCATGACCAAGATAATATCTTGATTCAACCACTAAAGTTCTAGTGAATCTGTAACAAACTAACCCAAGAATCCTGGATTCAGTGCATTATTTTAATACATTAGCATGATTATAAGGAATCAAATCCTAAAGGACCAACCAATTTAGCCATCATGGAAAATAAAATAAATACCTAAAATTTACATTACAATTCAAAACATAAAGTATGACATAGATAATGTTTTGAAAACACATTTATTACCCTTTCTTAACCCCATATATCAGTCATTATACACTTCTTAGAATCATGGGAAAATAAAACATAAGAAAGGTGTGAGCTCAGATGCTCAGTAAGGTTAAACCACATTGCAAAAGCAATCATAGATAAGTAAAAACTTTTAAGAAAAGGTATAAAACTAAAACAGAATATTTTTAAACACAATATTCATCATAATATGGAATGAAATAATTAAAGAATTCTATTGAAAAATTCACATGGATATTCTATTGGTCGAATAATAACATGTAATATTAATAACAAATCTCATAATGAGGGAATGGATAATCCTAGACTTCATAACCATATTCTCAAGGCATCATTCCAAGACCATACAAAGATAGGTAAGAACACAAACTATTTCATCTCCTGAGACCTACTAATTAATCGAGGGGCTATAGTGGGAATCAACTATCCCTTACTAAGTCCAATGAATTCCTATTATAAAAAGGATGAAGTATAACTAACTTAAACATTAATATGAAAAATATAATATGAAATGTCAATAATTTAACCATAAACCATGAATGGTATATAAATAGCACATCTATTATCAAATTGATCAAAAACCATTAAATAAAATATGGTAAATGATAGAATAAGAGATCAACCATAATTAAGCATAAGATCTAATAAAGGATGTTAACATAGATGAAAATACTCTATTAGATTCATTAAAAATATCTAGAAACAAATACAGTTTTTTGATTGAAATAATTTATTCAAAAGCCATAAAATTTTAAAATAATACTTTTAAAATGAGGTTTTAGAAACAGAGTGTCACACAACACTTTTATATTTTTGGAATAAACTAACATTTTAAAAAATTTATGTCTATAACCCTTACCATTGGTCTGATTTCTTTTTTAAATGTACAAAACTTATGTAAAATGGATATAAATTATAGTAGCCTATATAAAAATCATAATAATTTTTATGATATCATATACGATTAATTGATGACTTTTTATTACCCGTTCATTTAACAATACCATGTTAAGGAAACGTTCTAGGCAATAACATGATTTCTCAATCGATTGTGTTATGACTTATTATTCTTGATACTTTTACTTAGATCCTGATTTAATTTATTATAGAATGTAAAAAATGATTTATATATCATATATATTCAGAATATTAATATATACATATAGAAAATATATGGAATTGAATACACTGTTCATGGAGACAGTAGGCCTTATGTATGTATGAACGATGTTTACGTTTACAAATCGTATTGAATGGTAGCAAATAAATTATATATATTATTATTATTATAGTGTTATTATCATGTATTATATTTCATATTTGTTTAGTATATACATTTTTAATCATCCTGAAATGGTTGTAATGGAGGATGAATCTCATCGCGCCGTGGAGACGGTAAGCCATACATACACACGAACGACGATATCATTTCCTTAATGGTAATGGGGTAAGTAAATTGATGGTATGTTAATTATAAAATAATAAATATCATGTAATATTTATTATTTATATACATTATATTATTCCTTATACCCATTTAAATAAAGTATTAATGAAAAATAGTATATACTATGGCGTAGAGACGGTAAGCCATATATACGCCAGCATGGTGATATTGTTTTTCATAGGATGGGTCAATTCAGAAATATGGTTGTATCATAATCATAAATAAATATCATAATATATTATAATCTATTGTTATTAGTTTAGAATAAAAAGAACTTATTAAAAGTTAGTAGAAGAAGAAAATAACTTTGAAAGAGTTGGTAAAATAAATACCTCTTCTTCTAGTGTCCCCTTTTGATTTGCACAAAAGGACTACTCAGGTTAGCTTTATGCCCATATTATGTCTTCTATGATGAAGTGAGGGAATTTTGAAGGAGAAATGGGTTGAGTTTGTTAGAGATAAAGGGATTTATAAGTGTGAATAAAAGATAAAAAGAGGTTCCCTTTTATATGAGGGGGGGGGAGTTTTTGAAACTCCAAAACTATTAAATTATTATAAATTGATTTTAGATTTTAAATAGATAAAAGGTGAGTTATTTAACATATGAGATAGTGATGTGTATAAAGACACTCAAAAATGAATTTTATAAATGTTTAAATAAAAAATTTAACCTTATCTTTTATCATTAATCCAAAGTTATACAATTTAACTCTTACTATGACAACTCGTCTTTTTGGTTTGTGGAATGAGTTGATTTGCTTTCTAATGTTTGAACATTGTAAGTCGTGAAGTCATGTAGGGTCTTCCACTTTTCCTCAAAAGTGTTTGTTGGTCTCTAACTTTTTCCTCAAAAGTGTTTGGATAATAAAAAATGAATTTTCAGTCAAAAAAATAGTTACCATAAAATAGAAAATGAACATCAATTGGGTAATTTATGAAATATTTAACATTAAAATAGTAACTTTTTCTAAAATATATATATTTTTATAATTATTAGAACATTTACTAAATTATTATTCATTTTTAAATCTCATTTTTGTCAATTTGGACACAATTTATTATTTTATTTTATTAATACTAATAAAGACATGATTCCTTAGAAAAAAATATTAAATTATCTAGTAAATTTATATTTAATCTAGAAAATACTGTAGGACATTAAATATTCCGAAAAATATTTATTTTAATATTATCAATATCATTTATTTAATTAATTCTTTAAAAAATCAATTACTACATCATCATTATGTCACTATTTAATTTAATGATATATTTTATGAAATTATAAATGAAATATCATTATGTATATAAAATTTTTATCTTTATATAAACTATTTATAGTCGATAATATCATGTATATAACCCCATATTAAAAATGATATAGTTATTAAAATTTAAATATGACATTTCAACTCATCTTCAAATTAAATATAATAAATGTCTTATTGTGAAATAGGTGGCCTAAAAAGGAATATATTTTCAAAAAATCTTAATTTTGGTTGAAAATAAATTATCCAATTAATTTAGGAAAAGTTTCAGGGTAATTTTATAATAATATTATTTTATTTTGTACCTTTAATTATCAGATTTACCCTTAACCGTGGTACACATTTTTTTTCCCTAAGTTTACTTTTTACAAAAAAATTAATTTGATCAAATTAGATCAAAATTTCATTCTTATTTCAACCATGTATGTTTATTTTTTGAAATTCAATTAAAAAAAGTGGTAAAATTATGTTTAATGTTAATCCCACAGATGTGGTTATAAAGTGGGCAAAAGACATGTTCAAAATTCAATTATTTGAATCTAATTCTGTTATAAGAATTATTCCAATGACCTAAATTGGATTAATATATGTGTAATTTATATATTTTACCTTAAAAATAAATTTAATGTTAAATAATATTAAAATGAAAATGTCAGTTTTAAACTACAATGGAGTATTTTTCACTATTAATAAAAAATTGAAACTTTTCAAAAAAATACCAAAAATCACCCTTATATAATTTTGATATTCCGAATTAAAAAATTAATTATATCTTAAAAATAAATTTCATAATGTGTTTAATACTATTCATAAACGCTTTTTTAAATGGATGATTTAGTATATCGTGGTACTCTTGAACTCTTTGTTATGTACAATGCAATCAATTGAATTTATTTAAAAAGAAACATACCCTGAAATCTTGGAGTGTTACCGAAATAATTTATAGTATAAATTTGTGTTTATAAATATCATGACCCAAAATTTTTTCTCCAAACCACCCCAATAAAGAACCACCATCACACACATTAGGCTTTGGGTGTATGCTGGTGTAATAAGTGGTTATGCATCTAGACCCAAGTAAATTGAATTTGTATATATAATTTTTATTAAAATATGGGTTATATTTATTCTTTTTTATTATTACATTAGAAATTATTATATAATGAGATTTATTAAAACTAATTTTATAAGATGAAATGAAAATTTTATTTTCTGGTAATATATTGTTGTAACTAAGAAAATATTTAGATAAATTCATTAATTTTTTAGATAAATTTATATTCAATAAAATATTATTATTAAATAATATTTATATAAATATAAAATATAAATTAAATTAATGAATTCCAATTTAATTTTTATAAGGGAAAGAAAGTGGTCAAAATAACAGAATTAATATTTTCCAGTATGTAATGATTTTTAAAAAAAAAATAAAATTCTCATAGTTAAAAAATTAATTTGATAAAATAAATATTATATTTGAAATAAGTACATCAAAATTATCCATTAGTAAATTTTTCATAATTATTCAATTTTAACACCCGAACCCAAAATCCTTGAGCCAGTGTATTAATTATTACATTTTCATGATTAAGAGGAATGAAATCCAAAAGGATTGATTAGTTTAGTAGTTTCAAATAAACTAGATACATATATGTAACTCATTTTACAATGAGAAAGGTAACAAAATGCAATACATAGAAAAAACTAAAAAAAACTGCATCCACAGAAACTCAATACATGATCTCCACTTCATAACTTGTCGAAGGTAAAAACATGAAAGAGGTGAGATCAAACAATCAGTAAGGGTCAAAAATAGTTGAAACAAGAGTGAATAACTGAAACATAAAAAAAATTTCATAGTCAATATAGAATGGTGAATAAATGAAAACACACGCCATTAATAAACTGTGAATAAAACTGTACCCATAGATTTTTATCATAGTGAAAACCTCACAAATAGTAATAACTAAAAATGAATAATGAGTGTGGTTATTAATTGGATGTCATGTATCTGGAACATGATACCACCATTCATTCAGAACGATTTATGTTTATGTGTAGAAACCCATCTGATTTTTGGAAACAAACTACATGGGTTTGTCACAAACTAATTTTCTCAGGAGACCTGTTGATTCATCCTGGGGATATAGCGGCCCCCACCCAACACTTCATGTCCAAATAATTATTTATACATTGATTCAATAGAATATCAATATTACTTTACATTATTCTCATTGAATAGAAGATACAAATTCATCAATACTTCCATAGTTGAAAACTACATTCAAAATAAACACCATATGTAAAATGGTATACGAATTAGATAATAATCATATCAATGATTTGAGAATATTAATATTTAAAAGGAATATAATTTCAAATGAAAATTTATCTCAAATGGGAAGTTGGTCCACCACATTAGAATTATTAAGAGCATAATACAATGTAAGTCACAACGAAATGGAAAATTGAGACAAATCCCATTACCATATTGAAATAAATCGTTTCGTGTGAGAAAGAATTAATAATCATCAAATGAATAATTGAATACCATGAACATAAATAGTGTCATGATATTTTATATCAAATGGAAGTACACATATACCACATATAATAAATAAGATGTGAACACTGGAAATCCCACAAAATTAAAAGTGAGATGAGAAACCCCTTACAAACATTTCGGCAGGTTAAAGAGTGTTCTTTAGAGGTATTAATTATAAGGAAATGAGCATCCCATCAATTACATATAATAAGGACAGAATTTTTAATGTGAGAATACATTTCCCATCATTACAGATTGAAAATAAAAGAAAACGACATAGGGGGATTCTTGAATAAATCAAAGAGGGAGGAACCCTTACCAATAATGTATCATTATATTGAGGAAAAATAAATGAAATAATTATGCATAAAAAACATAAAACCAAAAAATAAAATTTTATATACATCATAAAATAGTAACAGGTCATTAACATGTATTCTGGGAGTGACAAAACAAATTAAATTGATGTTTAACTTAATAAATGGACATTGAGTTAAGATATCCTTTACCTTATTCTTGATGGTGTTCTTCATTGTTCTTAACGACCAGAATAATCAAATTTTTCTTGATTAATTAAAAATTAAATAACCTCATTAACATTTAATTGATACGGTATAAACTTATTAATTTCATTGATGCTCTTTTTGATGGGTTTAAGAGATTCAATTTTATTGTTTTGATATCATTTTCTTCCTGGGTTTTCATGATCAGTTTACCTGTATTCATGAATGAAGGGTTGTTTGAAATGTGGTTAAACATACAGAATTGTAAATATATAGTATTAGTGAAATTATAAATGATCTTATAATTATATTGGGTTATATACTTTAGTATGGTTCATTAGTTAAAAGTTATTGATAAACTTCAGGATTAACTTTGTAGTTTTGTGCATAATAAACTTGTTTTGTATTATGAGTGGGTAAGGATTATTAAACATTGAATAAGGTAAAATACATATATAATTATCTAGTTCAACCATTAAAAAGGTTTCATTACCCTTTATAAAGATATTAATAGAAATTTAAAACTCATCATCCTTGAATGTGATAAATTAACACCTCTTAGAAGGTATTTTCATTTTTAGTGTAAGAGGTGGGAGAAAAGAGGGATGATGATGAAAAATTAACTTAGAATAATAAAATTACATTAAATTGAAGGTACTATAATTTTCATATCCTTTAGATGTGGGGAGGTTATTAGAGAGTAACAAAAGAATAAATCTTGTAATAGAATTTGAAATAAAAGGGAAGAGAGGCTCGCCTCTTGAGTACTCCTCCATGAGAATTACATTAAGGCCTTTCTTGGAATTTGGGTGAGACTAGTAGGTCTTGGACATGGGGTAGGATCTTAGGGATATATTTGAGCATAATTTTGGAAAGGCATGAAGCTTGAGTGGCGTGGGAGGAAAAAGGGGTGAGTGGTGGTTTATATATTGGAGGGGAGGAGGGATTTTACATTATTTTAACCATTATTTTACTATTTTTTCTCAAGATTATGAATAGTCTTGATTCATGTTATACCAAATAGTAATAATGGGATGTGAGTTCAAACCATGTGTGATTTCATCAGACTTTCATCACTTATGATGCGGTAAATCATGTATTTTGCATTTATCATAATTTACCGTATTTTATGGTTCATCAAAATTAAAATATTTCACAAATATCACAAAAATTATCCCTAACCAATTTTTGACATGTAGAATCCAAAAATGAACTCCATTTTTAAAAAATAATATTTAAAATATGATACATTTAGTTTTTAATTAAAATCATCATTTAATCTAAAAATACAAACACTTTGAATATTTATCCTAATTTTCAAGGTGACTAATTTTTTTTATACATTCATGAGTAAGGATACAATTCATAAAATCATATTAATATTCATATGGGTAAGTTACTATTTATAACGGTTCGTTAATATTTATAAGTGTGGGTTACTATTCAATGAAAATTATGTTTATTATATGAGACTCTAAATATCTCCCTGATCGCAACCGTGTATGTTTTGTTTTTGGAAATTGAAAACACACAAGTGGAAAATTTATGTTAAATGTATAGTTTATGACTATCTTTTAAATAACCAAGATTTGTTTCTGTGAAACTCAGTGCTTTATTAAATATAGGCTATCTAATGAATATAATGTATTTAAGAGAAATTTACAATAAAATTATTGGGGTGTTTTAATATTCCCTACTTCGGAAATTCCATCCTCAAAATTTTTCATTTATAAAGCCCTTAAAAATATTTGGGTGATTCCTATTCAAAACATCCTCAAGTTACCACGTTTCTTCCTCCATATTATGGTTTCTCAAAAGAACCATTACTAGAAGAGTTGTCTGATTTCTCAATACCAGGTCTCTTGTGTCATGAATCTTGATAGGCTCTTCACAGTATGAAAGATCAGGTACTAGTTCTATTTCTTCATAGGTGATTACATGTGTTGGGTCTAGTATGTATTTATTTAATAACGAAATTTTGAAAACATCTCGAACATTGGAGAGAATTGGTGGAATTTCTAAATGGTAAGCTACAAATCCGATTCATTCTCTAATTTCAAATGGTCTGATGTACCTAGGGATCCATTTCCCTTTCTTACCAAACCTTAAGACACCCTTCCGTGGAGATACTTTTAGAAAGTCATGATCTCCCACTAGGAATTCCAAGTCCTTCCTCCAGTTGTCTGTATAACTCTTATGCCTACTTTGGGATTCCTTAATATGGTCTTGAATTTTATTTACCTTTTCCATTTCCTCTTCAATAATTTTGGGGCCTATAAGTTTCCTCTCAGCAACATTATCCCAACATGTTGGAGATTGACTTCTCTTTCTATATAATGCTTCATATTGAGCCATTTGAATAATAGAATGGAAACTATTATTGTAGGAAAATTCCACAAAAAATAATTATTGATCCCACATAATGTGAAAATAAATATAGAATGATCTCGACATGTCTTTTAGTGTTTGGATAATCTTTTCAGACTGTCTATTGGTTTGCGGGTGATAATAAGTACTAATTGGAAGCTCATTATCCAAATTCTTTTGGACACTTTTCCAAAATTTTGATATAAACTGGGGATATCGATCAGAGACAATAGATATAGGATCACCATAATGTCTTAAATCATCATTAATATAATGTCGTACTAGGCGCTCAAGTGGTAAATCTTCTCTTATAACAATGGAATTCACTGATGTTGTGAGACGATCAACCATTACCTGTATTGCATCATTCCTTCTAGGTTTCCTCAATATTCCTTTTGAAAAAATCCTTCATTATGTCATTCCAATTCCAAATAGAAATATGTAGAGTTTAGATCACCTCTCTAGGATTTTTTTCTCTACCTTCACTTATTTAAAAACAAGACACCTTGACATGTAGTCAGCAATTTCTCACTTCATATTATCCCACCAAAAATATTCCTTCAAATATCAATACATCTTTGGGCTACCCAAGTGTATAGTGAAATGTGAGCTATTAGCATCATCTAATAGTTCCATTTTTAGCTCAGGTAGGGATACAAAACATAACCTCTTCCAAAATTTCATAACTCCTTCCTCATACATGAAATATTCCAATCTCCCATCCTTAATAGCATTAATTTTCTTACATAAATTCTCATCATCAAACTGAGATATTTTTATCTTCTCTATTAACGATGGCTTAACAGTCATTTGAAAGAGGAAAGATGTTTCCCCTTCCTTAACAATTCCCATATCTATCTTTAGAAGATCCATGAATATAGGAACCATATAAATACTTATTTGTGTCAGATGTCCATGATCTATCCTGCTTATTGCATCTTCCACCTTATTTGCCTTTTTTAGGGTTGTAGTGTATTAAAAAATAATAATCTTTGAGTAAGTCGAGCCATCCCCTTTGCCTCATGTTGAGTTCTTTGTCTACAAAAATGTATTTCAAACTCTTGTGATCTGTCTATATCTCACATCATTCACTTTAGAAATAATGTCTTCATATTTTTTAGAGCAAAGATTATAGCTGCTAACTCAAGATCGTGATTTGGGTAATTTTTCTCATGAGAAATCAACTGCCTTGATGTATAAGTAATAAATTTTTCATTTTTCATAAGGACTGAGCCCCGTCCATTCATTGATGCATCAATGTATATCACAAATCCATCATTTTCAAATAGAAGAGTCAAAATTGGAGCATTGAACAATCGTCTTTTCAATTTTTCAAAACATTATGTACATTCTTTCACCAAAACAAACTTAACCCTTTTACAATTGAGATTGGTTAGTGTTTTATCCTACCGGGTATAATTCTGAATGAAATGCTGATAGTAACATGCTAATCCAATAAAACTGTGTTCCTTAATTATGTTCGTTGGATTGGGATTTTATTTGAGTTCCTTTGTCTTTGTAGAATCAACTAGGATAACATCATTAGAGACAATATGTCCTATAAAAGAAACTATTTGAATCCAAAATTCATGTTTTTTAAACATCCCATATAATTCGTTTCTTCTAAGTGTTTTCAAAATATTATGCATGTGATTCTCATGGACTTGATAGCTTTTGAAGTATACCCGGTTATTATTGATAAATACCACAACAATGTTATCAAGATATTCCTAGAAATCTCTATTCATTAAATCCTTGAAAAAAGGTGCATTAGTCAGTCCAAAAGGCATCATATATAGACTCGTAATGCCCATACCTGGTTTAAAACACTATCTTTGGAGTATCTTCCTTCCTCACACACATCTGATGATATCCAGATAGAAGGTAAATCTTCAAACAAAATTGTGCTCCATTAATTTGATAAAATAAATCATCAATTCTTAGTAGAGGATACATATTATTTACTGTAATATCATTGATTTCCCAGTAATCAATGCATAGCCTCATGGATCTATCTTTCTTCTTGACAAAGAGGATAGGGGATCCCCATGGAGAAACACTAGGTCAAATAAATCCTTTGTCACTAAATTCCTCTCGTCAAGTCTTTAGCTTCAATAATTCTATAGTTTCTATTCTATATGGAGTATTTGATATAGGTCTTGCACCATGAATTAAATCAATAAAGAACTCAACTTCCCGCTCTGGAGTATTTCCTGGTAAATCCTCTGGAAATACATCAATATATTCTTGCACAATATGTACATATTAAATTTGATGATTTCATTCTTCACCCATATATATTGGTTTCTCTTCCTCTCCAATAATTGAATTCTGTAGAGGTAATGGGGGTGGATCTAGATAAGAATCAGATGGTGAGGTTTCTTTTCTAAAGATAAGGGATTCTAAACCATTTTCAAAAGTTGTAAATTTCTTCTTCTTGCAATAGATATTCACATCATAATTTGACAGCCAATTCACACTAAGAATTATATCAATGTAAATCAATGGTTTGACGATATGGTTATCCATTGAAGCACGTTTATGTGTCATGATGGGGAAATATTGTCACACCTTTGTTGTAATGAATCATCCCCTAGGATTTTTGACCGAAAACTCCTTTATTAAATCAAATTGGACATGTATAATTTTCTATAAAAACTGGTGAGATATAAATGAATGTGATGATCTAGAATCAAATAATGCATTTTCCACATTTGAGGAATAAACTAATGTACCTAACACCATGTAATTAGTAATTTTAACCACCGTGGTTGTAATCACATAAGGTTTCCCTTGATCTCATGGCCTTCTCAAAGGAAAGTTTCCATGGCTCTTAGGACACTCACTTTCCTAGTATCCCATCACTCTAAAATTTTATCATTGAACATCATTGAAGTGTATCTTCCCCTTTCATTCATTATATAAATGACCCTTTTCTCTCCACTTATATTATTACCCCACGCCTTTCAAGCATTCCCTAGGATGATTCTTTCCTTATTTCTTGCATAATGAAAATTGATTAGTTCCCTTTTTCTTATTGGGTGCTTCAACTTTTACTTGGATATCAAAGTACCGCTTATTATCTTGGTTTCCCTTGTAAAAATTTGATATATCAAATTTATTCTTGGTTTTGATGGCACTTGATACAATTTCATCATATGATGAAAATGTTTGAGAAGCCAGTTCCCTTTAAACATGTGGGTTAAAACCTTAAAAGAAATTACCAATCTTGTCTTTTGAGTCAGGTATATAATCTATAGAATACTGGGCTAGTCTTTTGAAGGTTGACTAATATTCTACGACACTGTCTTCTTCCATTTTCTTTAATCAAAGGAATTTATTCTTCATTTCGGATCATTTCCCACAAAGGAAATAATTTTAGAAGAATATTTTCTTAAAATTAAACAATTATATATATTTTATTTCTTCTTCCTTAGTAGTATTTTGGATCACAGAACACCATTGATCATCATCACCCTTGATACAATATATTTCCAGCATTACCTTTTCATTTTCAGTGCATCTTAATGCTAAGAGTATCTTTTCAAGGGACTTGATCCACTGCTCTGATACCACTGGATTAGTGTTCCCATTAAAATATGGGTGATTATACTACATGAAACCATCCAACATAGGTTTTGCATGGTTATTTTTCACAACCAATATATGTAGTCCCAAAATATCCATGATCTGATCCACTCCAACATTGATTATGTTAACTTGCTCAGTAGGGGAAATCCCTACATTTCCCACCAGTATTGATTCCCCTTCTTCCATTAGGTGGAATATCTAAATAATGGTATACACTAGATTAGGTTATAAATAAAAATTTATAATTTCAATTAGAAAAGTGCATAACATAAATTGAAATTCTATTCATTGCTAAACTTATAAACATGTTTTCATTGAGTAACATAAACATTGTTTCTATGTGGAAAAATTTACAATAAAATCCTTCCTAATGGATTATAAATAATATTTCAATTATAAAAATCATATCACTTGGGTGTTTCGATACTAACAGTGTAGCAAGGTCCATTGTCTTGTACTAGTATACCCCGCATCAAGCCTGAAACTCCCTGTCAGAGTTTTTACTCTTAGTTTCATCTGTGATAGAGCTACCTCTACCTGTTTGTATCCCAGGAGGGATTTATTTTCCTTAAATATCTACATAATATATTCATTACCAAAATTCTAGTACATTATTTTATATTTACCCTAATATACCTGGTTAGGGATTTGTTCCCTATCTATGTTTTCTAATCTAGTTTCTGAGTTTTCTACTAAACATCCTCTAATACCAACTGTAACACCTCGACCCCAAAATCCCGAATCCAGTGCATTACTTATTACATAGGAATGATTAAGAGATATGAAATCCATAAGGAACAATCAGTTTAGTTTTCATTGAGAAACTAGAAACATATATGTAACTCAAATTACAATGATAAAGGAAACAAAATACAATACATAGAAAAAATTAAAAAAATTGTATCCACATAAACTTAATACTTGATCTCATATTCATAACCTATTAAAGGTAAAAAAATGAAAGGGGTGATCTAAGATGCATAGTAAGGGTTACAAATAGCAGAAGCAAGGGTGGATAACGGAAACATAAACAAATTGGCATAGTCAATATGGCATGTCGAATAAATTAAAACAGGTGCCATTAATAAACTGAGAATGAAACTGCATCTATAGATTTTTTTATTGTGAAAAGATCATGGATAGTAATAACTAAAAATAAATAAATCGAATTATTATTAATTGCAGATCATGTATCTGGCACATGATTCAAGTATATCATCGAAACAATTTAAGTATGTGGGTAAAAACCCATCATATTTTTTGAAACAAACTCGAAGGGTTTGTCGTTAACTGATTGTCTCATGAGAACTGTCAATGAATCGAGGGGATATAGAGGGCCCCACCCATCACTTCATGTCTAAATATTTTTTAATACATTTATTTAATAACAGAACAATATTCCTTTACATTATCCACATAGAATAGATGATACAGATTCATGAATACTTCTATAGTTATAAACAACATTAAAAACAAACACTATATGTAAAATGATATACAGATTAAAAAATAAACATATCCATGATATGATAATATAGATATTTAAAAGGAATATAATTTCAAATGAAATTTTATCTCTAATGTGTTGTAGGTACACCACATAATAATTATTTGGTGCACAATACAAAGTAAGTCCCAACAAAATGGAAAATTGAGGTAAATCCTATTATCATATTGTAATCAATCATTTCGTGTGAACCAGAATTAATAATAATCAAATGAATAATTTAAAACCATGATCATAAATAGAGTCATTATATTATATATAAAATGTATGTACACATATACTACATATAATAAATAAATGGAAAAATGTAAATCCTACATGAATTTAAAGTGGGATGAGAAACCCCTTACAAACATTTTAGCATGGTAACACGCGTTCTGGAGAGGGATTAATGAGAGTTAAAGGGGTATTCCATCATTTATATATCATAAGGGAAGTATTGCGGATGTTAGAATACATACCCCATCATTAGGGATTAAAAATAAAAAGACACAATATATGGAGATTCTGGAATTAAAGTGAGAGGGAGGATCCCTTACCAAGAACGTATCATTAGATTGAGGAAAAATCAGTTACATAATTATGTGTGAAAAACATAAAACCTCAAATTAAAAGTTTATACACAGTATAAAAAAATAATACATCATTAACACATATTCAGGTAACCACAAAACCAATGAAATTGATGTTCATCTCAATGAATGGAAATTGAGTTAAGAAATCCTTACCTTATCCTCGAAGGTGTTTTTGATTTTTCTTAATGACATGACTAATAAAATTTAGATTCATTAATTAATAATTCTAGAACTTCATAAAAATTTAATTGATATGGTATAACCTTATTAGGTTTATTCATTCCCTTTTTTATATGTTTAATAGATTCAATTTTATTATTTTGGAAGCATTTTTTTCCTTGGGTTTCATGACCGATTTACATGTATTCATGAATATATGTTCGTTTAAAATGTGGTTATACATTCAGAATTGTAAAAATATATTATTAGTTACATTATAAATGATCTTATAATGATTTTGGGTTATATTCCAGAGGATGGTTCATTAGATAAAAGTTATTGATAAATGGTTGGATTCACTTTGCAATGTTGTGCACAATGATCTTATTTTGTATTATTATTTTGTATTATGAGTGTGTAAGGATTCCAAAACATTGAATAAGGTAAAATACATATATTATAATTTTTTTCAACCATTAAAAATGTTTTATGACAATAATTTATGATTTTAATATAAATTGAAAACTCACCGTCCTTAAATGTGATAAATTAACACATCTCAGATTGTATTTTCATTTTTAGTTTAAGTGGTGGGGGAAAATAGAGATGTTGATTAAATATTCTATTATCATAATAAAATTACAGTGCATGTAAGTTACTGGAATTTTCATATAATTTGGTTGTGTGAAGGTGATGATAGAGCAGCAAAAGAATAAAACTTCTAAAAGAATTTGAAAAAATGGGAAGAGAGGCTCACCTCTAGAGTTCTCCTCCTTGATAATCTTCTTAAGGCCTTTGTTTTTGGCCATTCATTGAGACCAAAAGGACTTGGACGTGGGGGAGGAGATTAGGGAGATACATAATCAAACACTAGGCAAGTACTGAAGCTTTAGTGGTGTGGGAGGAAGTGGGTGTGAGTGGTGGTTTATATAGTGGAGGGTACGAGGGATTTTACATTATTTTAATCATTATTTAATCGAATAATACAAACAGTTAAAATATTCATCCTCATTTTCAATGTGCCTAAATTTTATTTATACATTCTTGAGTAAGTATACCATACACAAGAGTCATATTACAATTAATAAGGGTATGTTATTATTCATAAGGGTATGTTACAGTTCATATGGGTAGGTTACTATTCACCAAAATTATGTTAATTCTATTAGAATGTAAATATCACCCTTATCGCAACCGTGTATGTATGTTTTTCGAAATTCAAAACACACAAGTGGAAAATTTAAGTTCAATGGATAGGTAATGACTATCTCTTAAATACAAATATGCTGTTTCAAATAAATTCAGTGCTTTATGAAATATAGGTTATCTAATGAATAGAATGTATTTTAGAGAATTGTAACATAAACATTTTGGGCTGTTATATCATCACAGTCAAATTTTTGGTTAAAAATTAAATACAGAACAAATATAATGTCAGTATTATGACATAATAATAGCCAAAAAGTGATGTAATAAATGTTATGAAAGGAACTCATGACCAAATATAATATTTCACTATAAAATAATGAGTTTTTAAGATATTTTATTAATTTTATAATATATTAATAAATCCTCCAATACCTACATTATATTTTATTGTTAGAAATTGAATTATTTACAAAAATGGATCACTTCCCTTCATTGATTTGGAAAATCCCTAAATTTAACCCATAATCCTTAGTATTGGGAGTAAATGTGATGAAATTCATTATTATGTTGTATGATCTATGTGGCACACTTATACATGTACATGATATGAATGTGATGGGTGGGAGAAAAATTATACTTCCATAGAATGAATTGGGTAATGTTTTTATCTCATAAAACACCATGTATGGGTAAAAATATTTTATCCTAATACCTCAATTATATGATTCCTCAGTAGTATAATTATGCTTATGCTGTTATGTTTTATGTTGTTGTACATTCCTATGTTTCCATGATGTTATCATCTTATATCATTCCTCGATGTTCATCTCAGGATTCCAACCAATTTTATGTCTCCTATAAATATATATTAACTAACATGTATTAATTTTATAATCTTGTGGTTTGATTGTTCCCTTATAGGGATTTATATGTCACCACATTCTTCTGAACATCTCCATGTTATTCTGTGATGTTTTAGCTTAATAATAAATTTTTTAACAGTATGTTATGGAGTTTTAATTAAGGATGTTTAATCCCTATTTTATTTTGGTATGTTGTGTATCTATTTAAGTAATTAAAGAAGGAATTTTGATCATTGGGATTGTATTATGTGTCTCTTCAGATAATAAAGCATGAATTAAAGTGTATTAATGACATGATGTTTTATAGTTTGTATCATAGAAAAGACAAGTTATTTTTAGGGATATAGGGTAGAATAATTTAGTTAATGGATCAAGGATAATACTAAACATTGTAAAAAATAACTAAAATATGGTAAAGTTTATATTATGATGTTTTCTATAATGAAAACCATTGTCTATATACTAAAATATGATGTGTCTAAGGAATAGTTTTACCTAGGAATAATTAATCTGAGAATAGAGCAGTTGGAATTAAATCAATAATCACCTAGTGTTTTATAAAGAGTCCTTGCTACATAATTGGTTTTAAACTACCATCAGGTATTTTTTGGAAACTTCATGAGCTATATATGAACCATTTTTAGGCGAAAAAAAGTTCCTATAAATTTTTTTATTAAGAAATAGACCATAGATACCATATATTGAAACATAAAAATTAATAGTTTAAGGAAACCATTTAAGTTATATATAATATCATCAATATTTACATTTTCCCTTTTAATATGTTTAATAGTTTATAAATTATCATTCCTATGTCCTTTTGGGATGAAGTAAATGATTTGAGCATGAATACAATATTTATAGTCCTACTTATTATCCATTCATGAACATTATATGTTTTATCATACTATAGGTCTTTGAATTCATTCATATCACACATGTTTAGTACAACATTTAAAAGACCACATCAAAATATTTACGTGGAGGAACTATTGAAAATGAGAATGGGAACACTATTGTATCCCATGTATATAACTCCTCCCCTATCCATATTTGTGGTAAGAACTTCCATATAAACCTTCTGTAACTCATTTTAAAGTAATTTCATGAAATTTTTGGTATGTATTGAATTAATTTTTATAGAGAAAACATAAATTTTCATGATAAAAAATCACCCATTTTTTCATTAATCTCCCTCCAATTCTATTCAATTTTATGTAGGAGGATGAATATCCTTTTGTTTCATCATCTCGTGAAAGGATATTATTTCTATATGAGTAAGCATGTCTTTCAAAAATGATTGACACTATGGAAAATATTTTCATTGATTTCATTCCCAATTTGGGGAAATATATTAATGTGACTCTCAAGGAATAGTTTGGTATTCATCATAGCTGATAGGTTGATTTCTTAGTCGAACATGTACATGGTGCATTGGGAATATCCAAGACACCATAAAGAATTTTCACTATTGAACATGAAGAAAAGAAGAAACAGAAATAGGTTAATCTTGATAAAGGATTTATATGACCATATACTTCATTGTAGGATAAAACAATCATTTTTATCAACAAGAAATATGGGTCAATGGGCCTCTGCATTAATTATAATATTCATAGAATGATCATGATAAATAAAAGGAATCCATTCTCATAAATTTATGGCTTATTTGATTAGCTATGTAGAAAATAATACTTATACAAGGTGTATGGTAAGTATGGATTTTATTAAGAAAAGATAGAGAATGTTAATATACCAAACACTAAATTTCATACTAGATATGATCCCTATGAGTTCAAAGTGACTCCATTTTGACTTTCTATTACTATATCTATATTCATAAACATAATGAATAGAGTATTTAGGGTTTTCTTTGAAAAATTTGTTGTAGTATTTATTGAAAAATGTATTATCAACTCCAAAGCAAAGGAGGACCATGAGGATAATTTGAATGCTCCAATTAAAACATTACAAAAAGAATTTTTTTTATAGTAGTGTAAATGTGATTTCTGGATGGATACGTTAATATCCATGGGGAACATTATCACCATCGAAGGGAAACCTATGGTTTTATTGAAAATACATGCAATTTAATGACAATCTTGACCAAAATCCATAAAAGAGATCCATAGTTTCCTTATACTAGCTCAGTATTATAATCTTTTTTTGATAAAAATATCAAGATCCAAAATCCAAAAAAACGAAGAAACCTTAGAAAGGAGTGATGTTATTATTGTATTTTGAATGAGAGGATGACTTTAAAGAGTCAAATAAAAGGATAATCACTACACTTGTACTCACATTACCCACACGTGGGGAAGTATTTCTGATCTACAATGATTTTTCAGAAATGATATTGGGTTGTGTACTCATACAAGATGAAATGTTGATAACCTATGCATCCCATCAATTAAATATCTATGATAATAACTACCAAAATATTGATCTATAAGTTTCTATAGTGACTTTTGTACTAATGATTATGAACTATTATATCTATGGGGAGAAGTGTGACATATATACAAATAATGAAAGCTATAGGTATATATTCAAAAAATGGAGCTTACTATGTTCCAATGAAGGTGGTTAGATATGATCAGATATTATGATTATTCAATCAATTACTTTCTTGGTACAACAAAAAAGTGGAGGATTCTATGAATAAAAATGACTCCAAAACTCTATCTTTGATGAGGATTTAAAGGGAATAATTCTTATTGGAAATTAAAATTATAGATGTTGTATTAATAAAATTATTTTCATCGATCCATTATGAAATAAATTCTTAATAATCCAATCCTAAGTGGGTTAAAGATGACTAAAAAACAATAAGGTGATATAGAAGAATATAGAAAACATTACAGAGATCAAATTTTCTAAATATGCATTTATATGTTTTGGAACTCAGTTATGTGGCCCATAAAAACTAGAAATAATGTTGTAATTTATAGAGGATGCATATTGCTCATCATTTTATATTCATCTTAGAAGAACAATAATATATAAACATATATTGAAAAACTTCAATTATGAGAACATGAAGATATCGATTGTATAATTTTTATCTTCATTAATGGTATGTCAATAAGTCAAGGCTTAATGATAGAATTATAAGGGTATAATACATAAATGTTCCACAATTGTATGGAAATGGGAAAACCTAAGCATGTATTTCATCATAGTTTAGTCAAGGATATCTAAAGGGTATAATTCCATATAGGTTGTAGTTGATCACTTTAAAATTTTAGTTCATTTACTTCCTATTAAGGTAGATTTCTCTCTTGAACAACTCATTATTATGTAAATAAGGTAAGTGGTAATACTTAATGGGGTTATACTCTTAATTGTATCTGATTGAGAAATGAGGTTTACCATAAGGATTTAGAGAAGCCTTCAAGAATCACTGGTTACAAAGTAAGGTTTTAGTACTTATCATCACCCTCATATGGGTAGTCAGTCTGAGAGAACAATTAAAAATCTAGAGGTTATAATGAGGTCATGTTAAATGTATTTATATTGATATTTGAATCATAAAATTAACCTTGTTGAATTATCATAAAACGATTGTTTCCATTCTAGCATTAAAATTACACATTATGAGGCTCTCCATGGGAAGCAGTTTTGGACTCCAACAAGTATGGATGAAGTTGTAGATCATAATATTATGGGACAAGATATTATCTAATATATGACATATACAGTTCAAAATTATCAACATAATATAAATTTTAGAAAAATTTAACATCAAATAAATGAAGGCAACCATCGATGATACCTTGAGTTTGAGGTTTTAGATAAGAGTTTCCCTAATATATTACCATGGAATAATGTTTTAAGGATTGGGAAGAAGGGGAAACATATTTCTTGATACATTATCCCCTTTACGATCCTTAATCTAATTATATATAAGGAATATCTAATAGAACTCTCACCAAAATTTTACCATGTACATGTTGTGTTCCAGGTATCTCTATTGAGGAAGTACATATCAGAAACCCTTCATTAAATTAATCCTAATGTGGTATAAATTTAGAATGACCATTCATATAATGAGAAGTTAGTGAATATTTTATATCATATAGAAAAGGTTTTTTGAAATAAGACAACTCACTTTTTAAAAGTGTTTTGGAAGCAACATAGGAAAAAAAATAGGCGATGAAATAAAATTACCCTAATCTATTATAGTGGAAAAAATGAAATATTGAGGTTGAAATTTTAAAAGGGGGATGAATGTGATTAAAAAAAATTTTATCAATTAAATTCTCTTTGGAATAAACTAATTCATTTTTAAGTAATATATTTATAGAAAACACATGAACTAGTTTAGTTTGTTTAGGCCGATATAGCTTGTTGGATTTAAAATAATGTTTATCATCTAAACCAATAATTATATTATTTTTGTATAGTAAACATTATGTTTAATATATATCAATGGTTATGATAAATTCTAATTACTATAGACATAAGAATTGATAACCTTGGCTAATTTGAACGTACCATATAAAGCCCATGTTTTATAGATTCTAAGGGAGAAAAATCACTTAAATTTACTCTTTACCAATCGCAATACAAGATTCCTCCACTAAACCATGAGATAGAAAATTAATAGGATATGTTAAAGCTTATTAATATCATGACCCAAACCATGTTCACTAAGCCATCCCAAGAAAAAACCACCATCACAAATGACACCCTTAGGGTGTGCGATGGTGTAATAAGGGGTTATATATCTAGAACCTAGTAATATGATTTTTTATATTTTCTTTTTAATAAAATAATGATTATATTTATCCATATTAATTATTACTTTATAAATGATTATATAAGGAGTTTGATAAAAAATAGGTTTTGATACAATGTAATCAAATTTGTTTTTGGAGAATATATAGTTTCTATTAAGAGAAACTTTTGATATACTCATGAATTAATTGAAATAAATTACAATTTAATAAATAATACTGTGAAATGTATTAATTTTAATATAAATTATAATATATTTTACTGAATTATCATGTACTATAGGGTAATAAAGCAGTTAATATCATAAAACCTAATATTTTCTATAAAATATGAATATTTCGTTCAAAGTAAAAATTATCATATTTATGAAATTATTTTTACTAAATAAATAATATTTTTATAAATCATCACATCAAAAATATCCAATGGTGATGTTTTCATAAATTTTTGAGCGAGTTGAATTTTTAGGTAAAAATCAAATACTGAATAAATATATTATGTATCATGACATGATAAGATCCCCAAAATTATGTAACAATTAAAATAAAAGGAGTCCATTGAAAATATATATTTACTATTTGGATCACTAGTTTTTGAAGTTATTTTTCTATTTTTATAATCCATTAATGAATCCTCTAAACCCTATATTTAATTTTAAGGTTTTAAAATCAATTCTTTTTAATGATGGATCGCTTCCACATCACCAAGGGTATTATTTTTATTTTTTGTGTCCTTTAACTTATAAAATATTTTATAGAACTACTATTTGGTTGAAACTATGATAATATATCATGTTATTTTTTTTGGTTTTTATTATTTTATCATATTGATTCCAAAACCGAGTTTGGAAATTAATAAATAAATCACCACTATTTTTATATAAATACCCACCAAATCACCCACCCAATGCTCAAAATAAATTTAGAATTAATTTAATCTCCCTTAAAGTCATTAGATACATCAAAAGGTGTTCCCAAAATCTTAAGAAGACCCTCTAAAGAATTTATAGGAGTCCTCTCAAGGTTAGGGATTCTGTCCTCATCCTCTTTATTCAAGCACTTTCTTTATGCTATTCCATTTTTTCTAATTTTTCATATTTCAATATTTATGTCATTATATATATTATTATAATTATTTATTAAAATAAATTATAGATCATATTTCACTCTTATTTTACCCTTATTTTAATAATTATGTACACCCATTATGCTGCCAAAATTATCTTTCATTTTTCATTCCAAATAATTTCATAGTTAGTACACATCCCCATTTACACTCAATGTTATAAACATAGATGTACATATCCTAAATATGTTGGGAAATTCTATTTAATTGACCCATACTCCTAAACCATGGGATTGAAATTGATAAAAGGAGTTATTATGTTGTACGATATATGTGGCACACTTATGAATGTACATGAAATGAATGTGAGTAATGTTTTCATAATTATATAGCACTCAAATGAATTTTTTAATGTTTTTATCACATGATATATGATTTATGGGGAATAAAATATTATCCTAATAATAATATGTTATCATGTCTAAGTAGTTATACATGACTTATGTTTATGATGTCATGTTTTATGTTGCCTCCACATTCATATGTTTCCATGATGTTATAATATTATACCATCATACGATTTTCATGTTTATGATCCCATCCCATTTTTTCTAATTGAAATTACCACCTAATAACATTTGATTCTTTAATCATGTTATTTGTTGATTATTCCCTTAATGGACATTATATATCACCCCCTTATTATATGAGTCCCCTAGTTATCCCATTCTATTTTAGAAGTGTGATGGAATTTGTAAGACGATTTTATTGAGTTTTAAATAATGTTTTCATATACATATTTAATGTTATTATTGTTTTTATCTAATTACCCAAATAAACTAGAATTTAAAATATTTTGGGATTCTATTAAGTTTGTCTTTATGTAATAAATCATGAATCAAGGTGTATTATAGAAGTATTAATCCTCTATGCCGACGGGTTGTATTACCACATTTCCTTCTTCATGGATATACTTTACCCAATAGATAAATCAATCAATAATAACTATAAAATAATATATTAAAATTTTATACTAAAAAACATCTCATAATTTCATAAATCTGAACTAAACAATTTTCAAGGTAGATAAAAAACTAAATCGTCTGCAGTCACAAATAGTATGAAATTTAATTCTATAATTGATAAAATAAATTTATCAAATAAATAAAGAAGGAACATTATTCACATTCTATAAAAAAATTCAAAATTAAAAAAGCATGTAATATAATTTTATATAAATGAATATATGATAATATTAAACATGAGGAGAGAATTTAATAGATATTCATAAATGAAATAAAACTATAAAAAATTCATAATTAATCTAATTAATATTAATATTCCATAATATTAGACAAAAACACTCTATGTAAACCTTCACTGTGATCACTTTAATATTATTATATATATAACACATCACTTTAATTATATCATATTTTTCAAAATTACAAACATTTTATTATCCAATTACTATTATGTAAAATATTTACATAACCTAGATATCACATAACTAAAAATTATTTAAACCTTAAAAAAATATCAATAATAAACCTTTAATGTATTCTAAATAATATACTTAAAAAGGTCCCTTATTAATTTAAATAATTCAAATTAACTAATTATGAATAATTCATAAATTTGAATAGAAAATCCATTATATTTGGTCTAATTTATGTAATTAATAAATTTTTTATAGATTTACCATATGATTTAAATAGAAACATTTTATTTCAAAATTAAACGACTTTGCATAAAAAAAGATAAAATACCAATTACTATGATTTAATTTTTTATAAGTCATAAAAATTTAAAAAATATATTTTTAATGCTAACCATTTAATATTAATTGAATATTTATAATATTTTTATATAAAATTAATCTATTAATCATAACCACCTTAAAGGTAATAAATTTAAAACACTAATTTTTAAATTTTTTAAATATTATAAATTATCATATTTTATATATTCTTTTACAAATGATGTAATTAGATTTATAACAGATTTTTATTAATAAAAAACAATTTTTGATTTATCCAAAAATATATGGTATACATAGATAGCCCACCTGATAACCTTTCCATCTATAATGGTTAGTGACATAGCACAGTGGTAGACTAAGTCAGATAAGTAGAGGATGTAAGACCTATATGCGTTGGGCCTAGCATGGGTTGTTCATGTTAGCACTAGGGTAAAGTCCTAGTGTAGAGTATCACAAAATATTCTTAGAACAAGGTAATAATAATAGATTTTGTAGCCCACTAAAAGGCACCTAAGGTAATGAGTTTGTGCATTCTTGAGGTATTGTTTGAGATGGGACACATTTGGAAGTTAAATATTCATCCACAAACACATTTCATGAAAGTTACACACATTAATCACAAAATGCATTTTCATATAACACCAGAGACACTCACACTCCTCCTGCATCCCACACTAAACACCCAATCCCATCTCGATATCACATTTACACAAAATGTAATAAAAGGAAGAGTAAAATGATGATCTCAATTCTATGGATAAAACAAAACTAATTTTATAAAATATCATTGTTACATGTGACCCTCCCAAATATGTTAACAATGTAACATAATGCCACTAATCATGTTGGATGAACATTTATTATGATTTCACATCATTTAAAGAAAACATATTTAGGACGCATATAACATATTGTTAATTTAGTAGTGTTAAAGGCACATTTATACATTAATTACAAAGGTTTTGATAAAAATAATGGGTATCAGGGGAATATTATATTATCTTAACCAGTGAAAGAAAACCCAAAACATAGCCAATATATCTTGATAGAATTCATTTTTTATTAAAAACTTAAAAAACTTGGAATACATGTGTCACCTATGAATAAAATTATATATTCTTATTTGATGGATCAATATTGATAAATATATCCATATTAGTTTAACTAAAACTCTTATTATCGAGGGAATAAATTGGCTGAAGTATCTGTGATTATATAAAGAGAATACATGCATACTAATATAGATACTAGAGATATCATATAATATGATAACCAACTATACAAGAAGATAATATTTTTATAATAAAATTACCTTAAAATAATAAATATAAATATCATTCACTACAATCACAAATAAGGTAAAGTATTCACATACATATAGGATATGTATGATTCTCATCCATGAATGAATAACACATCGGGTTCATTGAGTGTTGTCGAATTAAGACATTGAATTATTTATTAATGATGAGTGAGTTGAACTCATTAAATGAAAATATGAAAATATGAAAATAATATAATTAATTTTATAAGGACTATTTGGGAAGAAGGTTACAAAATCATGAAGCCTCAGGTTTCATCACATAAAACCAGGCTATAGCGGGCGCAATAGATACTTGAGAAAAGACTTAAGGAGAAATTGGATGGAAATGTATTATTAAGTGAAATACATAATATGAGTGTTATTTTACTGTATATCCAACACCATAAAATAAGGGGTAGACAATGTGTCCTAATGTGGTACCCGATGTGTGAATCCATTTTGAAATTAACTTAGTGTGATACACTGCCCAAGACGTGTTATGTACTATAAATGGTCACATGGTGTGTGGCCTAATACATTATGGTCTGTATAGAATATAAGGATTCATTATAATATAATCCTTATAAATTCAATGTTGGATAGTGAGGGGTACAAAATTTGTATACTAGGTCACATGTCTTGTGATATTACTTTATAGATGAAAAACTTGCTACTACTCAGGGAGTACAACACATGTGTTCTTCTGTACTATTTTTCATATAGTTATCCTTCCTTCACCCATAATTCATGATTCAATCCAATGATTTTTTCAATCACATAGAAATATTTTCACCCATGCCACTAAACAATATTTCATTGAACTCAACCACCAATGGTACTTTCCAGTGGTACATTTTTCATCAATCACCATCACTTGTAAACCATCTGTGTTTCAATGACACACAAACCACACCATCCCACCAAACAAGGTTTTCACATTTCCACTACTATACTCATATTTTATAGCATGTCCAACTATTATATCCACTATTCTAATCCTATTGTCCCAATGTCAAACTAACAAACAATGATTTGGAAAATTATGTTTTTCTTTCAATGGGAGGAAATAAAAAATAATGGTGGTCGATATGAACCCCATATACCCAAATATTTACCTAAAGTCATGATACATGGTGAATGAATACAATAAAGAAATTCCAAAGGGGAAAAATATACATCAAGAATAAAATAGAGAATTAAATTGACTGGTGAGAATTTTCTTAAAGAGCCATGGGGGGAATAATTTATTTTGTCTAATCACAATTTCAACAAATATAAAAAAAATTCAAAAAAAAAAGGTTTGATGAATTATCATGATAAATTTTAAATAATTATCCAACATATAGAAGGGAAATATATCCTTATAAATAATATCAAACTAGTTGATGAGTTTTCATTTTTTTTATTTCATTATCGATGCTACGGTTCAATTTTCATTCACCAGAAGATTTGATTATCATTCCCTTGATCTATTGTTGAATCCACAAAAATTATGTATATCTACTCTATTTATCCCACTATGGCTATGTAAATGGTAATAGTGGATAAAATTAGATATATTCAATAAGGAGGGATTTATAGGTAAATTTAGGGCTTGCAGTATAATAAAAATGTTTAAACAAATGACACCCCTGAAAACATATATTATAATCCCCAGATAAAAAATAAACTTACACCATATCTACTATTAAATTATTAGTCTAGATGAAACATTGATTATAAGGCCCCAACCTTAAAACTTACTTAATCTTGATTTATTACAAGATTACACCTTGAGGATCTTTTCGGGTTTAGAGTTTTAGAGAATTAGATCATAAAACTTGCATTACATTCCACATATAAACAAAGTGGTTACATAAAGATAGTATTCTTCATTCCCATCAATGGAAAAATATTTAAAATAAAACATGGATTATTTCTTGACACTTCCTTGACACTATCATTATATCATGTACCTTTCCCTTGACCTGTGAAAAAAATTTCAAAAAAACTTGGGATGAGCATAAAAAGCTCAGTAAGGGATATAAAAATATAGAAAGGAAACATAGGTACATATATACATAAGAATGAGATCATACTTTACCCATAAAACATAAGAACTTTAATATACCTCATCAAAACATGAATAAATCATAGAAATCATAAGACATAAAGGTAACTTGAGGCATTCATAACATCCTTACGTAGGGAGTAACCCTCTTGGTTACGTTTGGAATACCCATCACAATATATTCCCTAAATCTCTTCGGAGAAACCTTAATGTTTCACTCCTTCGCGTTACCCAATGCATTGGAGAGCTATATCGGGCTCACCCGCCCTTAGTTTATCATGGAACCACCTGTTTTCATAATAATGCCCAAGAACCTCAACATAATCATATCACATAAAACATGCATAAAGGAAACATAACATTTCCACTTTTCAATGAAAAGATATCAATACAACACATTGATATAAAAACATTATGAAAACCATTTTCAATACCATAATAAAAGAAAAGTAAAACATGGTATTTATTTTTCTTTTAAAAAGAAGGTATGGCTTGTAGAGGAAGACGAAACTCAAATAACGGTCACGACGGCGGAGAAGTCGTTGTCACCGCATACTTACAACAAAAACATTCCCTTTTGTCGTTTAGTAAAACGCTTCGTATAAAAATATTCCTTTTGAATAAACGTAAAATTCAAAGGGGTTTATACACCGTATAAAAGAAGGTTTTGTATAAAACAAAATATGCCTCAATGAAAGGAGATTGAGACGAAGTCCCATACCTCGTATCCGACTTGACCCGACCGTTCTTTAATATCCTGAATAATAAACTTGAGTTAATCTATACTTGCCTAAGAACCTTTTTCCAGTTCATTATTCCTTTTATACCATGTTATGAACATCATGTAATCATTTAAGTTAATAATGTTCATTTTGTCGGTATTTGGTTCTTAAGTCAAAAATAGACTTCTTACACTTACATGTTGTTAATTTGGTCAAAGGTTCATTATATCCAGAATGATATTAATGATTTGGATTACATATATATCATATATATTCAGCATATACATGTATTTATAATATTACATCACATTTAGAGTTAAGAAATGAAATGCACCGTTCATGGAGACGGTAAGCCGTACGTACGCATGAACGCTACTTCTATTTCTATTTGATAATTTCTGGAATGGAATCATAATGATATAAGAGTATATTATAATTCCATTACAATAACATATATAATATCATTAACTTTATCCTTTACACATCCCACATATGGTATTAACGAATCAAATCACTTTCAGGGGGTGGTAGTCCGCACTTCCTAAAATGAAGATATCATGTTTACCCATAATGGAAACAATAATGGTATGCCATAAATGAAAAATACAGAAGCTTAAGGAAAGAATAAACATATTATATATCATATATAAAAATAGTGACATCATAATGGCCACCTTTGAAGGTGTTAAACGAGCATTGAACAATCATCGTTTCGGGAGGCAGAATTTCGCCATCCACGGAAACCGTATGTTCTTTAACCATTTGATGTAGTTGTGTGAGAGTGTAGATCGAATAAATCTTATAACAACATACTAGTATATTTAAGATACTGGTGTTGTTACAAAAGAAGTAAATAAAAAGAGTTTAGGGGGTTGGAGAAGCAAAATAAAACAAATGAACATTAGAGAATGAATCACCTTTAAAAGTGTAACTCCTTTTGATTTGAGCCTAAAGGCTTCCTTTGAAAGGATTCTGCCCAAAGGGAATCCTCTATGATGAGGAGAGGGATGTGGATAGAGTAAATGGGCAGGGGATGGCCAAGCCAAAGGCTTTAGGAGTGTGTGAAATTAGGTAGAGGTGGGGGCCTTTTATAAGAGGAGAGGAGGGGCACTTTTGGAAATCATGAAACTATTATTTTATTTTCAAAAGTGTTTCGAATTTCCAAGGTCCCACATTGATATATTTCGAAGATAATATGATAAGGCTTAGAAATATTCCCATCCAATATTTTTTGGACAAGTGTAGGTCTTAGATTTTATATTATCGTTTCATTTTATTTAAACTGTTCATTAATGAGGTCATCGTTGCATCATCATGATGTCATAATTAAATTAATTTATTTAATGTATAAAAATTATAAAAAAAATCCTGATGTAGGAAATCTTTTTATCTTTCCATTATAGACAAAATTATGATTAGTATAACCCCTTCTATAAATTTTTTTAGTAAAACAATTTATGTTAGTGTCATTTTCACCTTTATTTAAAAAAAAGGCATTAAAGTCATTATCTCACCCAAGAGGCTCCATAGGGTCCCCTAAATCGACCCATGGGTTGTATTGGTCGGACATGACTCATACAATAGGGGTAGGACAAGTGTCATGGTGTTTTCACATTTTTATAATATCATTTTTACCTTAAATTACACTAATTACCTCTAATCGCGATTAATGAAAAAAATTTACTATTCACCAAAAAAATTATTTTCATCCCATTGAACCACATTTTACATACTAATGACAACCATGTATGTCGGATTTTCAAAATTCAATACACATTAGTGGTAAACTTTCATTTAACTGAAAAATCAGTTTGCTTGATTACCACTTAGTGGTTTCACTATTCATCAAAAATTGAAGTTTTTCAGAAAATTACCAAAAATTCACCCTAAGCTATATTTGATATTCCGAATTCAAAAATGAATTCTATTTTAAAAAATTCAAAACATATAAGTCACATTAATTAATTTAATAATTAATTCCCGCTGTCATAGCAAATAGCGTGTTTTTATAAAACAATAAGTATCAAAAGATTGACACCAGTTTAAGTCTAATTTCAAAGTAAAATTGATTCCATTGACCACCATTGGATTAAATGGTAAAAATATATTCAGATTACACATTAATACCAATTCAAAAGATAATCTAATCATATAAATAAATTAGATTATAAGCAGTTTTGATGTAAAATACAGTATTTTTCACTATTCATTAAAAAATGAACATTGTCAGAAAAAATACGAAAAATTCACAAAAAGTAAATTTTGATGTCCCAATCATAATGAATAAGTTTATTTTGACAAACATAGCTTATAAAATTGTCAAAAGATAGATTTAAAAATGGTTTGCCATCAAAAGGCAGTAAAACAATCTTTTAAAATTATTAGTGTATTTTATGCTTAAGATTGGATTTATTTTCATTTTAAGCCTCTAAAACACTATCTAATTCATTAATAGGCATAGATAAAAATATCTATTATTCATTACTTACTTGGGATGTTACATCCTTCCCCCCTTTAGAAAATTGCGTCCCTGTAATTTATTTACTTATCAAATAAATGGGGGTACTTATCCCTCATTGCATTTTAAGATTCCCATGTTGCCTCTTCCATCATGTGGTTTTTCCACAAAACCTTTACCTGATGAATCACCTTATTCCGTAACACTTGCTCCCTGTTGTCAAGAATCTAGACCAGTTGTTCCTCATAAGATAGGTTCTCTTCCAGCTGAACTACCTCTGGACTCAAAACATGAGATGGATCTGGCATATACTTCCTCAACATCGAAACGTAAAAAACATTGTGTACCTGAGATAAACTCGGAGGTAAATCCACTCGGTAAGAAACTGATCCAACTCTCTCCAGAATTTCATATGGTCCAATAAACTGTGGACCCAGCTTTCCTTTCTTACCAAATCTCATCACACTTTTCCAAGGAGAAACCTTGAGAAAAATATGATCACCTACCTCGAAAGATAGATCCTTCCTCCGGTTATCCGCATAACTCTTCTGCCTGCTCTGAGCTGTTCTCATGTGCTTCTGAATCAGCTGAACTTTTTCTGCCATCTCTTCTACCAATTCTGGTCCCATCAACTTCCTTTCACCCACTTCATCCCAGAAAGCTGGAGTTCGACACCGCTTCCCATATAATGCCTGAAATGGTGCCATCTGTATACTAGAATGAAAACTGTTATTATATGAAAATTCAACCAAAGAAATATGTTGGTCCCAACTTCCTTGATAATCCATAGAACAAGCTCGTATCATATCCTCCAATGTCTAAATTTTTCGTTCTGACTGCCCATCTGATTGAGGATGAAAAGCTATACTAAAATTTAATTCAATACCCAACGACTTCTGACGGCCTTTCCAAAAGATAAAAGTGAACCTGGGATCACGATCAGATACAATGGAGAGGGGAACTCCATGTAACCTAACTATCTCATTAAGATACAAATGGGAAAGTTGATCTAGGGAAAAAATATCTCGTATAGAAAGGAAATGAGCAGATTTAGTCAAGCGATCAACAATAACCCAGATTGCATTATTACCTCGAGATGTCTTCGGTAATCCCACAACAAAGTCCATGGATATATTCTCCCATTTCCACTCTGGCACTGGTAAAGGCTGAAGCATCCCTTTCGGTAACTGCCGCTCTGCTTTATCCTGCTGACAAGTCAAACACTTCACAGTAAAATCAGCAATATATCTTTTCATTACATTCCACCAGTAATACTCTCGCAGATCTCTATACATCTTAGTACTTCCAGGATGAACTGAAAACAGAGAACTATGAGCTTCACATAACAACTCTCTCTTCAACTGTGAATCACAAGGCACACACAATCTCTTACCAAATCTCAAAACACAATCATTATCAATGTTGAATTCAGGCAACTTACCTTTCTGAACCAGCTCTACCTTTTTCTGCAACTCACTGTCTTGCTTCTGTGCTTGCTTGATTCTATCTGATAGAGATGATCTCACTGATACCTAAAACAAAACAGAAGAACATCCTACACCAATGACTTCTATGCCAAAGTTTATCAAATCCTTAACCAAAGGATCACGTTCCAAACACAACATTGCTAATGAAGCATTACTTTTTTGACTCAAAGCATCAGCCACTTTATTTTTTTTTCCCAGATGGTAATGAATTGTACAATCATAATCCTTGATTAATTCTAGCCATCTCCTTTGTCTCATTTTCAATTATTTCTGAGTGAATATATACTTTAAACTTTTGTGATCGGTATATATTTCACACTTTACTCCATAAAAATGATGCCTCCAAATTTTTAAAGCAAAAACAACAATAGCTAATTCCAAATCATGTGTAGGGTAATTTACCTCATGAGTTTTCAACTATCGTGAAGCATAACCAATTACCTGGTCATTCTGCATTAGGACGCAACCAAGTCCTTTCAACGAAGCATCACTGTAGATAACAAACTCACCATTCCTGGAAGGTAGTGCCAAAACAGGAGCATTCACCAATCTTCTTTTTAATTATTGAAAACAATAATCACATTCTTTTTTCCAGATAAACTTAACACCCTTCCAAGTTAGCTTAGTCATTGGACTAGATAACCGTGAAAAATTTCTAAAAAACCTTCGGTAATAGCCTGCCAAACCAAGGAAGCTACGAATCTCAGTTACATTTGTGGGTCTTGGCCATTCTTCAACAACTTTTGTTTTTGCAGGATCAATAGTTATCCCATATTTAGAAACAATGTGACCAAGGAAAGAAATTTGTTGCAACCAAAACTCACACTTGCTGAATTTCCCATACAATTTCTTTTCTTTTAGGGTTTGCAAGATAACCCTTAAATGTCTTTCATGCTCCTCTTTACTTTTTGAAAACACCAAAATATCATCAATGAAAACCACCACAAACTTATCCAAGAACTCATGGAAAATTCTATTCATTATGTCCATGAATACAGAAGGTGCATTGGTTATCCAAAAAGGCATTACTACAAATTTATAATGGCCATATCTCGTACGGAACGCGGTCTTCGGAACAACTTCTTCCTTTACCTTCAGCTGATGGTACCCTGATCTCAAGTCAATCTTTGAAAAAAACTGAGCTCCCTGGAGCTAATAAAAAAAATCATCGATATGAGGCAAAGGATATTTGTTCTTAACAGTGATATTATTCAAGGCCCTATAATCAATGCAAAGTCTCATAGAACCATATTTTTTTAACAAATAAAATAGGAGCACCCCATGGTGATGTCCTAGGTCGAATGAAACCTTTCTCTAATAAATCTTGCAATTTCTCCTTCAACTCTAAAAGTTCAATTTGAGCCATTCGATAAGGGGGTTTTGAAATTGGCTTAGCATTAGGAACTAAGTCAACAATAAACTCAACTTCCCGATCTGGTATTATTCCAGGCAACTCATCAGAAAAAACATCAAGATACTCATTTACCACTGGCACATCATTAATCTGAAAAGTTCCTTTATTTTCAACTATGTGTGCAAGGTAACATTCATTTCCATCTTTTACAAGTTTCTCGGCCTCTTGATAAGTTATCAACAGTAAGGGTTCATTCTTGTACACAAAATGAAATTCTTTCTGAAAAGAAACTTCTTTAGCTCTACAGTCAATCTTAGCATGGTAAATAGAGAGCCAATACATACCCAGGATAATATAAAACTCTACTAGAGGTAGAACAATAAGGTTTGCAAGTAGGTTCTTTCCACAGATAAGGATAGGAAGATTCTTATAAATTCTTTTTGCCTCAACATTCCCCCAGGTGTTTTTACCAAAAGTTCAGGAGTCATTTCTTGAGATGGTATTCCCATTTTACTAGAAAATGTTTCAGAGATGAAATAATGTGTAGACCCCGAATCAAACAACACACTGGCATAATCTGAAAAAACAAACAAAGTACCTGATACAACTTCATTTGATGGCCCGACATCTGCTGAGGTAGTTGCAAAGGATTTCACCACCCCTTTCTACTTGTAGTCTAACTGCTTCCCATCACTCAAGATCTTTGTCGGACACTCATTTGCATAGTGACCCATCTCATTGCACTTAAAACATTTCACTAATTGTAAATCAAATTTGGTCTTACCTTCACCTTGATCCTTTTCAGTGTAATCATGAGCCTTATGTCCCATATTACCACATCGGTAGCACTTTCCAGAATTCAGAAGACATTCCCCAACATTCCTTTTTCCACATTTATCACAAACTGGAAACTTAGTTTTCTTACTATCATAATTTTTTGAAGAATTCTTACCATTCTCCTGCCACCTCGGTCTCTTCTTCTGTTGGTTGTTATAGAACACTTAATCTTCGGAAAAATCCATTTCCACCTTATCAGCACATCGAACAAGCTTTTCATAACTTTTAAACTCACGAGAAGCTAATGCCCTTTGATATTTTGGCTTTAATCCTAAGTAAAAACGATTGATTTTACTATCAAGGTCTCAGATAAAATTTGGAGCATACCTTGCCAATCGAGTGAACCTTTCTTCATAGGTATCCACTGAGTCTTCCTCTTGCCTCAATTCCAAGAATTGTTTCTCCATGCTAAGTTGAACAGCCTTAGGAAAATACTTTTCAAGAAACATACCTTTGAATTCATCCCAGTCGAGAGCACCAATCTCATCAGCGTGCCTGATATTTTTAACCATCGACCACCACTGATCTGCTTCACCCTCCAAATGGTAAATAGCAAGACAAACCTTTTGATTGTCTGGACACCCCATGACATCAAAAATCTTCTCCAGTTCTTTAATCCACCCTTCAGCTAACACAGGATTAGATGATCCTCTGAATGATGGGGGATGTTGCCTCATGAAATGTTCCACCACTGACATGTTCCTCTGCGGTTGATCTGGCTGATCTCGTGCCTGGATACCACCACCATTTATCGCTTGAGTCAACTGCGCCATTACTGCAACAAACTGTTCAGTTCCAATTCCGACCATCTCAGGATGCTGATTCAGAAGGTTATTTCCTTTTGTATGCCTTCCTAGCACTGCTTCCCTGTTTCCTCTGCGGAAAACCATTCTGAACAAACATGTCTTAGATGAAGCAACATGGTAATCTTTAAATGCTATATCATTTCAATTTGACCATATAAAAAAAACTTTTGGATAATCATTTCATAGAATTCTAACAATTAAATTTATCTAAACCGACCTCTGATACCAACTATAAGGCCCCAGCCTTAAAACATACTTAATCTTGAGTTATTACAAGATTACACCTTGAGGATCTTTTCGGGTTTAGAGTTTTAGAGAATTATATCATAAAACTTGCATTACATTTCACATATAAACAAAGTGGTTACATAAAGATATTATTCTTCATTCCCATCAATGGAAACATATTTAAAATAAAACATAGATTATTTCTTGACACTTCCTTGAAACTATCATCATATCATGTACCTTTCCCTTGACCTGTGAAAAACATTTCAAAAAAACTTGGGATGAGCATAAGAAGCTCAGTAAGGGATATAAAAATATAGAAAGTAAACATAGGTACATATATACATAATAATGAGATCATACTTTAGCCATAAAACATAAGCACTTTAACATACCTCATCAAAACATGAATAAATCATAGGAATCATAAGACATAAAGGTAACTTGAGGCATTTATAACATCCTTACGTAGGGAGTAACCCTCTTGGTTATGTTTGGAATACCCATCATAGTATATTCCCTAAATCTCTTCGGATAAACCTTAACGTTTCACTCCTTCGCGTTACCCAATGCATTGGAGAGCTATATCGGGCTCACCCGCCCTTAGTTTATCATGGAACCACCTGTTTTCATAATAATGCCCAAGAACCTCAACATAATCATATCACATAAAACATGCATAAAGGAAACATAACATTTCCACCTTTCAATCACAAGATATCAATACAACACATTGATATAAAAACATTATGAAAACAATTTTCAATACCAAAATAAAAGAAAAGTAAAACATGGTATTTATTTTTCCTTTAAAAAGAAGGTATGGCTTGTAGAGGAAGCCGAAACTCAAATAACGGTCATGGCGGCGGAGAAGTCGTTGTCGCCGCATACGTACAACAAAAACATTCCCTTTTGTCGTTTAGTAGAACGCTTCGTATAAAAAGATTCCTTTTGAATAAACGTAAAAGTCAAAGGGGTTTATACACCATATAAAAGAAGGTTGTGTATAAAACAAAATATGCCTCAATGAAAGGAGATCTAGACGAAGTCCCATACCTCATATCCGACTTGACCCGACCGTTCTTTAATCTCCTAAATAATAAACTTGAGTTAATCTCTACTTGCTTAAGAACCTTTTTCAAGTTCATTATTCCTTTTATACCATGTTATGAACATCATGTAATCATTTAAGTTAAAAATGTTCATTTTGTCCGTATTTGGTTCTTAAGTCAAAAATAGACTTCTTACACTTACATGTTGTTAATTTGGTCAAAGGTTCATTATATCCAGAATGATATTAATGATTTGGATAACATATATATCATATATATTCATCATATACATGTATTTATAATATTACATCACATTTATAGGTAAGAAATGAAATGCACCGTTCATGGAGACGGTAAGCCGTACGTACGCATGAACGCTACTTCCATTTCTATTTCATATTTTCTGGAATAGAATCATAATGATATAAGAGTATATTATAATTCCAGTATAATAACATATATAATATCATTAACTTTATCCTTTACACATCCCACATATGGTATTGACGAATCAAATCACTTTCAGGGGGCGGTAGTCCGCACTTCCTAAAATGAAGATATCGTGTTTACCCATAATGGAAACAATAATGGTATGCCATAAATGAAAAATACAGAAGCTTAAGGAAAGAATAAACATATTATATATCATATATAAAAATAGTGATATCATAATGGCCACTTTTGAAGGTGTTAAATGAGTATTGAACAATCATCGTTTCGGGAGGCAGAATTTCGCCATCCACGGAAACCGTATGTTCTTTAACCATTTGATGTAGTTGTGTGAGAGTGTAGCTAGAATAAATATTATAACAACATCCTAGTATATTGAAGATACTGGTGTTGTTACAAAAGAAGTAAATAAAAAGAGGTTAGGGGGTTGGAGAAGCAAAATAAAACAAATGAACATGAGAGAATGAATCACCTTTAAAAGTGTAACTCCTTTTGATTTGAGCCTAAAGGCTTCCTTTGAAAGGATTCTGCCCAAAGGGAATCCTATAGGATGAGGAGAGGGATGTGGAGAGAGTAAATGGGTAGGGGATGGCCGAGCCAAAGTCTTGAGGAGTGTGTGAAATGAGGTAGAGGTGGGGGCCTTTTATAAGAGGAGAGGAGGGCCACTTTTGGAAATCATGAAACTATTATTTTATTTTCAAAAGTGTTTCAAATTTCTAAGGTCCCACATTGATATATTTTTAAGATAGGATGATAAGGCTTCGAAATATTCCCATACAATAGTTTTTGGACAAGTGTAGGTCTTAGATTTTATATTATCGTTTCATTTTATTTAAACTGTTCATTAATGAGGTCATCGTTGCATCATCATGATGTCATAATTAAATTAATTTATTTAATGTCTAAAAATAAAAAAAAATATACTGATGTAGGAAAGCTTTTTATCTTTCCAAATAGTATTTATAGACAAAATTATGATTAGTATAACCCCTTCTAATTTTTTTAGTAAAACAATTTATGTTAGTGTTATTTTCACCTTTATTTAAAAAAAGGCATTAAAGTCATTATCTCACCCAAGAGGCTCCATAGGGTCCCCTAAATCGACCCATGGGTTTTCTTGGTCGGCCATGACTCATCCAATAGGGGTAGGACAAGTGTCATGGTGTTTTCACATTTTTATAATATAAGTTTTACCTTAAATTACACTAATTACCTCTAATCGCCATTAATGAAAAAAAGTTACTATTCACCAAAAAATTATTTTCATCCCATTGAACCACATTTTACATACTAATGACAACCATGTATGTCGGATTTTCAAAATTCAATACACATTAGTGGTAAACTTTCATTTAACTGAAAAATCAGTTTGCTTGATTACCACTTAGTGGTTTCACTATTCATCAAAAATTGAAGTTTTTCAGAAAATTACCAACAATTCACCCTAAGATATATTTGATATTCCGAATTCAAAAATGAAGTCCATTTTACAAAATTAAAAACATATAAGTCACATTAATTAATTTAATAATTAATTCCCGTTGTCAGAGCAAATAACGTGTTTTTATAAAACAATAAGTACCAAAAGATTGACACCAGTTTAAGTATAATTTCAAAGTGAAATTGATTCCAATGACCACCATTGGATTAAATGGTAAAAATATATTCAGATTACACATTAAGACCAATTCAAAAGATAATCTAATCATATAAATAAATTAGATTAAGAAGCAGTTTTGATGTAAAATGCAGTATTTTTCACTATTCATTAAAAAATGAACATTGTCAGAAAAAATACCAAAAATTCACACAAAGTAAATTTTTATGTCCCAATCATAATGAATAAGTTTATTTTGACAAACATAGCTTATAAAACTGTCAAAATATAGATTTAAAAATGGTTTGCCATCAAAAGGTAGTAAAACAATCATTAAAAAATATTAGTGTATTCCATGCTTAAGATTGGATTTATTTTCATTTTAAGCCTCTAAAACACTATCTAATTCATTAATAGGCATATATAAAAATATCTATTATTCATTACTTACTTGGGATGTTACATTGACGTTATTTTCTCCATCTTATACTTAATTAAGGTGATAATGTTAAAATATCTACAAGACACTTTCATAGAGTAGAAATAATATAATATATTTTTTATATCCCCATCAAGACTCTCTAGTGAACATATCATAATGAAAACAAACCTAATCATCATAGAATGAATTTTGAAAATATTTACAATGATAAAAATCTAAACCTAAGGTTGTTTCCTCATAATGAACTCACGGGAGAAATATTTATCTTCATAATAAATATAAAATATCCAATAAAACAAAAAATTGTATAAAATTAATAAAATCCCTACCAAGTGTTTTGAAAAATTACCTATGATTAATGAAATAATAATATTTGTTTAAAGTTATTTTTCAATGGTAAATTTATGATTTTACCCTGGGGGAGTATTTGGGACAATGAAAACCCAAAATTGAGTTATGTCTTGGCCTCAAAAAATCTGAGTCATTATAATTACAACCCTTTTTAGAATGAAGACACGAAACATAGTCCCCCTTTTGGTATAATTCTATATGGAACACAATATATGCTAAATATATATCTGGTATATAAAAATCCCAGTTCATTAATAGAAGAGGATTATTTATAAGGAAATAAGTGATTTGACTTGGTCAAATGATCCATAATCACCCACACTATATCATTGTTTCTAAAGGATAATGGAATTCTAGTGACAAAGTCCTTAATGTTTTCATCCAATTTTATATTGGTAAAGTATGTGAATGAAAAATTCTTTTAGGCATTTGATATTATACTTTGGCACGATTAAAGGTCAATCATATAGTGAATAAACCTGTATTGAATTTTTTCAGGAAATGCCAAAAGAATTGAAAAAAATAGTTTGATACAACTTTGTTTCTGAGTGATATATTTCTCATCAATATCCATGATACTCCCTCATCACATTCATTAGTATCTATAATGAAAAATCTATCCATGGATGTACTATAAAGATAAAGGGTTTTATAATCTATCACTAATGGTATCTTTGTCATCATATGTCTCTAGAACAATGAAAAAATCATAGATATAGATCTAGGGGTCCATAACATTCTATAAAATATATAAGGTATGGTCAAAATGGTATAATTTAATTCTACTGTGATCCTCAATCACTTCTAAATCAATTATAACCATGAGATACTAAAACTTACACCCCTATTTTAGTACATATAAATCCTAATGGAATAAATTTTTACAGAGAGCATCAACTATAGATCCCCAAACCCGAACATCAAAATTCAATAATAATACATCTTTGGTATTTTCTTATTAAATATAATAGAAAAATACATTGTAAATTATACAATTAAGGACCTTTTCTAGTCTAGGTGTCTGATAAGAGAAAATTACATGACAAATTATCAAAACTCAATAAAAATATTATAAAATAACTAAATCAATCTGGGTGAACTAACTCTGTATGTGAATAGAATTCCTTCAAATAATTTCTATTAATGATGTGGAAGATAAATTTTTAAACAAAGGGAAAGAAATTATTTTTCCAAGTAAGGGGTTTTAAAAACATCAATAAAATGCATATTAAATACAGTAAAAAATAATTAATTTTTTTTAAATCAAATAAAAAATTAATATAAGTATAAACCCATTTTTTCATAAAAACCCATAAGAAAATAATTTTCATAACCATTAAAAATTATTATTATTTTGAAACCCCATTTTAAAATAATCATTAAAAACACATGGATTTCTCCTTAAAAATAATTTTAAAAGTAATTACTCTTTTATGGATTAAAATGATACTTGAATTATTTTATGTAATATATGTGGAAAATAAGAGAATGAATTATAGGACATTGTCCCCTTAATGTGATGGGTTCACTCCCCATACCATATCATCTCATACTATACCATAATGCAGAATTTTTTGAAAAAAATTAGAAGACCTGCATTTCTCATTCATAAACCACTAAAAAAATTTCATAATTTAACCTAAATTATTTTCTTTGAGGAAAACTATTTTAATACTTACCATCGTTAATAAATTTCAATTATCTTAAAACTAAATAGATTAGGTAGAAATCCACCTTCCAAGAATAATACTTACTTTTAAGAAGACATAATCATTAAAATAAATGATTGCATAAAATTTCATGATATATCAATGAAAATTATAGATGATTTCCATATCTACATTCATGAATGAAAATAAAATATTTTCCTTGAAAATATGAAATTGTATTATAAAAATACCACTTTCTAAAAAATTCCCTTACATTGAGTTTGACTCATAAAATAGGATTGTTTATCATCTTTTTCTTTAGAAAAATTGATTTTATTCACAACTTAAGACGAGAAATATCCTTGAAGTTTCATGGTGATGAAATTTTTAAAGGGTTGAGTCCCCTTTTATAATTGAGGTGAGGGGAAAATTAGGAATTACTAAAACATTGAAATATATTAAGTCTAATATATGGTTAACGAATTTAAAAATGGATAAAAAAATAGGATATTACATTTAAAAAAAAATATATTACTTTTTTAATTGTTAACTAATTTTTTTTAAATGTTTTAATTAAATAATATAATTGTGAAAAATATTTTTTTCAAAATAACACTATTCATAACTTTTGATTTTAAAAACATCAAAACGTGGTTTAAATTTAGAATCCAATTGTTTATTATATCTTATACATATCATAGAAATATATTTAATTCTTGAATTATGTTAAAAATGTTAAATTATAATTATTTTATTTTTTATAATATCATTAATTTGATTGATTAAATAATTAAATAATTATTACACCATTGTTTTAGAATCCATTACAGTAATTATTTATTTAATAAAAATTAAAAATAAAATTCCATGGAAAATAAAATATTATTATTTTTCCTAGAAATAATTATGTTCAATATATACTTCTAATAAACAGTAAATCAAAATATTTTTCAAATTTTATGTTATAGTATGAACACCATGACTTACTTTTAATTAAAATGCCAAAGAGGTCTTAATGTGATTATTATGGGTCCAAAATGACCCAAATTGGAATCCAAAAGATAAAGTGGTAGAAAATGATTCGTCAATAAATATTTATTCATGTTTGGACCCATTTAATGGTAACTATAATTTTAATTAAAAACATTTTATATATTTTTCTTTTGATTGCACAAGAACTACATTAGCATTAAAGAAAATTATTTCTTTTACAAAAATTATAAATAAATAAATATCATAAAATAAATTATATGGGTCCCAAATAATAATATATATTCATTAATTATTATCATTTACTCATACCTATGTCAAAAAAACTTCTTTAATTAGTTAATTTGTATTTTTTCCCTTCAGCACGCTTTGCAAAGTCATTTGGATAACAACCATGTTATATAACTATTAAATAATAAATAAAAAACCAAAACCATAAATATTACATATTAATTAATAAATAATTCATGAAAATATTTTTTAAACTCAATTATTACATACAGGTTACCAAATTTCACTTTTTCAATGTTGCACAGACACCGCATTGACACAGACAATGATTTTTATACTTATCATGAAATAATATAATTTTCATTTTCAAAATTAATTCTTTACAATATTCATCTTATAATATAATTATTTATTTATTAAATATATTAAATAAAATTTTATATCATAATAATTTCTTGACAATGTCACAAATAATACTGAATTTTAGAAAAAAACAGTATTTTTTATTATTCACTAAAATTTACACTTTTTCAAAAAATTCTCAAAAAATAATGCTAATATAATTCTTATATTCTGAATTCAAAAATGAATTTAATTTTAAAAATTTAATTTTTAAAACTTCCATATATTTTTTATATAATCTTTATATAATTTTTAATAAAAATATCTTTTTTGAAAAAGAAAAATTGTTATGAATAAAATGGCATTACTAAAAATATAGTAAAAATTAAAATATAATATATTAATACATTACCAGTGAGTATGAACAAAATATATTTCATAATATCATTATTATTGTTAATTCCCACCAATTTAATGGTTATATTTAACTAATAATATTTAGTTGTTCATATAAAGTCATTGTGGTATAGTGTTTCCTTTTAAAATCTCGGGATGCTACATTTTCCCCATTAATTGAATTGCTTCCTTGAAATTCATTATTCAAAATTAATTTTTTTAATTTCCACCTTCATAATTAATAAAATATAGAACATATAAGGAAACAAATTACATATATGTTTAAAATAAAATTCTATCATTTGGATTAAAAAAACGACGAAGCGTAATCTCTAAAGTTGTCTAGAATAGTCCTCTGATACCAAATGTAGATCTACAAACCTGTACTTCTGGATTCAGTAATAAAACAAGTTTTTTACTTTTTTAAAAAGATAACAGAAAAATACTGATTACATTATTAAATCAATGACCTTTATATTGTAGGTTTTGGAGATTAGGCAATTACGTTACAAATTCTCAATACTATATAAAACTTTAATAAAATAAATAAAACAATTTGGATGCACTAACTTGATATGAAAAGGTAATTCCTTTATATAATTTCTATTAAACATGTTTAAAATGAATTTTTAAACATGGGGTTGGTAATTAGTTTACCCAGTAAGGTGTTTTTAAAACAATGACAAAATCATATTTAAGTACTCTCAAAAATATTTTAGAAAAACATTATATATCAAATACCAAACATTTGATATAATTTATAAAAAAAATCATTCAAAATCATAAGATTTTTTTATCATAACATTTAAAAGGATTATCATTTTTAAAGCCCATTTCAACATCATCTTTAAAAGGCACTTGGATTTCACCTTAAAAATCATTTGAAAATAATAACTCTTCTGTGGATTAAAATGATACTTGAGAGAACTTATGAAAACCATGATTCCACTAAGATTTTTACATATATTATATCATCCAATTATGGTCATTTTTCACTCCCCGTACCTTATCAACTGATTCGAGACCCTAATGATGTATTTTAAGAAAACATTTTAGAAGACCTGCCTTTCTCATTCATTACCCACTCAAAACATTTCATAATATTATATAAATTATTTTCACAGAGGAAAATAAATTTTATAATTTTCATCATTAATAAATCTATATTTTCTTAAAATTAAAGTGGTCTACAAGAAATATACCATTCAATATGAATAAATACATTTAATAAGACATAAACATTAAAATAAATGATTTCTTAAACGTTCATGATATATCACTAAAAATTCTAGATGATGGAAATATCTAAAATCACGAATGAAAATAAAATATTTTTATTTAAAATATGAAATTATATTATAAAAATAACACTTTTAAAATAATCCTATTTTCTTGAGATCGACTCATCACATAGGTTTCTTTATCTTCCTCATCTTTCGAAAAATTGCTTTGATTAACACCTTAAGTCCACAAAATATAGTTTTCATCCTAAACTAAGACCTATAGAATGTGTATAGATAAATATAGAAGATTATTTAGTAGTGGATGGTCTATTTTAGAGGATCATGGTGATGAAACTTTGTGATGGTATGACCCTCCTTTTATATTTTATATGAGGGGAAAATGAGGAATTGCAACAAATAAAAAAATATATTAAGTCTAATATGTGGTTAAAGAATTTAAAAAATGTCAGAAAACATAGGATATAACATATGTTAAAAAATAATATTATTTATGTCCTATTATAATATTTTTTTATTTTTAAATTATTTAATTAAGTATTATATCCCTAAAAATTATTATATTAAAATTAAACACTATTCATTACTTTTTTCATTAAAAATATCCAATAAAGGTTTAAAATTAGAATAATTTTTTTATTATGTATTATAATTTTCATATAAATGTACGAAATATTTTAAATAGCTAAAAATTATAAAATAGTATTTATTTTATGATTTAAAATATTATTAACTTCATTTATTCATTAATTAAATAATTAATATACCATTGTTTTACAAGACATTAAGGTAATTATTTATTTCCAAAAATTAAAAATAAAATTCCCTAAAAAAGTTTATTTTATTTTATTTCCAAAAACTATTTATTTTTGAAATATAATTCTTGAAAATAATAAAATAAAATAATATTGAAATTTGAAATTATAGTGTGAATACCTTGACTTATTTTTAAATAAAATATCAAAAGTCCTTAATTTGATTCTTACGGGTCCAAAATGTCACAAATTATAAAACAAATAGATAATAATTGACAAATTCTCTTTAAAAAATATTTATTATTGTTTATATCCATTAAATGTTACTTATAATATTAATTAAAACATTTTTTTATTTTTCTTTTTCACGGATAAGCACAACATCAGTATTGCATTAGAATTAAAGTGAATTATTTCATTTATAGAAATTAAAAATTAATTAATATCCAAAAATTTAATTACATAGGTTCAAAATAATCATTTTCACATTAATTATGATTATTTACTCATATTTATGTCAAAAACACTTCCTTAATTAGCTAATTGGTATTTTTCTGTCCTTTTACAGGCATTGCACAATAATTTGGATAATACTCATGTTATCATACTCTAAAAGTATAAATCAACAACTAAAACCATATATAATACATATTAATTAATATATATTTTAGAGAAAAAATTAAAACCCAATTATTATATATAAGATACCAATTTTGACTTTGTCAGCAATGGGAAGACACTGTGTTGGCACTGAAAATGTTTTTTATACTTATCATGAAAAAAATAAAATTTTCATGTAATAAATTAATTATATAAAATATTACTCTTATAATATCATTATTTATTTATTAAATATTTTAAATAAATTTTTATGTCATGATAATTCCATGACAATGTAACAAAAAATATTGTATCTCATAAATAACTGCATTTTTTACTATTCACCAAAAATTTAACTTTTTTAGAAAATTATCAAAACTTAAAAACAAGATAATTTTGATATTATGAATTCAAAAATTAAATTAACTTTATCATTTAAAATTTATAAAACTTTGAGACATTATTTTATTACATGAACATAACTTGAAATAAAAAAAATTTTGATTTTCTTTTGAGGAATAAAAAGACTATAGTAAAAATATAGAACATATTTAAAATTAAATAATTAATACATTATTAGAGTTTATTGAAAATATTTATTTCATTTTTCTATAATATTATTCATTCACCATAATTTAATAGTTATATTTAAGTAATAATATTTAGTTGTGTATCTATGCTCATTAGGGCATAGTGTTTCCCATCGAAATCATTGGATGTTACACCCCCCTTAAATAAATAGATTCCATGAAATTCATTATTCATAAATCAGTTTTTTAATTTACAAATTTATAATTAATAAAATATAGAAAATATAATGAAACATAATTACCAATATGCTGAAAAGAAAATGTTATCTCTTAGATTTCTTTTATAAAAAAATGAAAATGCCAAATCTTCAAAATCTGGTACTAAATATAGATCCCAGAACCCTAACATCTTGATTCAATAAAATTTTTTATGTATATTGTTTTATAATAGATAACTAAAAAATACAGAGTAAATTATACAATCGAGGACCCTTTTCGCTCTCGATTTTTGAGATTAGACAATTACATTACAAATTCTCACAACTATATAAAAATATAAAAGAATAAATAAAAATCATTAGGTGGGATAAATCCATGAGTTAAGGTAATTCCTTCAAATAATTTCTATTCAACCTGTGGAAAATAAATCTTGAAACATATGTTGTGAAATTATTTTTCCCAATAATGGTTTTTAAAAACAAGGATAAAATAATTTTTAATACTTTGAAAAATAAATTATATTTTGTTTGAATCAAATAAAACAAATTTAAAATAATTTATATATTTGGGTTTTCATAGAAATTAATAAGAAAGGATGTTTCATAAAAACTATAATACTTATCATTTTGAAAACACATTTTAAAATCATATTTGAAAAAACACATAGATTTATCCTTAAAAATCATTTCCAAATAATATAAATTTTGTGGATTAAAATGATACTTTACAGATCTTATGAAAACTAAGTGGCCCCCAAGAGGATAAAATATTGTAAATAATACCCTTAAGGTCATGGTTTAACTCTCTATACCTTATTATATCATACAATTCCCTAATGCTGAATTTTAAGAAAATATTTTAGTATACATGCCTTTCTCCATCGTAACCCACTGAAAACCTTTCATATTTTTTCATAAATTATTTTTATAGTGGAAAATAATTTTAATACTTATAGTCATGAATAAATCTCAATTTTCATAAAAATCACACAATTTTAGAGAAATCCACCTTTCATGATGAATATATACATTTAAGAAGACAAAAACATTAAAAGAGATGATTTCAAGAAAAATTAAGATACATCGCTAATAATTATAGATGATGGCCATATCTACAATAATGAATGAAAATAAAATATTTTACATTAAAATTTAAAACTATAATATAAAAATATCACTTTCAAAATATTCCCCTTACCTTGAGTTCGACTCATCACACCGGTTTCTTTATCTTCATCTTCTTCAGAAAAATCGATATTCTTAATACCTTAAGGTGACAATATATGGTCTTACTACCAAAATAAGACCTCTAAAATGTAGAGAGAAAATGGGATAAAAAATTTTTAGTTTATGTTCGATCTTGAAGGATCATGGTGATGAATATTTGTGATGTGATGAGTTTTCTTTTATAATTGTGTGAGGGGAATTAGGAATTACATTAAATTTTAAAATATATTAAGTCTAATATAGGGTTAAAGAATTTCAAAAGGTATAAAAACAATATTATTCACATTTTAGACAAAATACTTTCATTTTTTTCCTTTTTCAATAATATTTTATTTTTAAATATTATAATTAAATATTATATTCCTAAAAATGATTTTTTTCAAATTAATCACTATTCATGAATTTTGACTTTAAAAACAACAAATAAAGGTTTAAAATTTTAATGATTTTTCTATTATATCTTATTCTTATAGTATTAAGATAGGTAATTCTTTAATTATCTTAAAAATATCATATTATATTTATTTTATTATTTTTAATATCAGTAATTTGATTTATTCAGTAATTAAATAATAATTTCATAATTATTTTACAAGCCATTAATGTAATTATTTATTTCCTAAAAATTAAAAATAAAATTCCTTGAAAAATTTAATTTTATTATACTTAAAGAAACTATTTATTTTAAAAATATAATTTAAAAATTTATAATTTAAAATATTATACACATTTTAACTTATAGTGTGAACACCTTGACATTCTATTAAATAAAATATGATAATGGTCTTAATGTGATTATTATGGGTCCAAAATGTCCCATATACTAAGAAAAAAGTGATAATGGTCAACACTTTATCTTAAAAAATTATTTATTAATATTCATATCCATTTAATGGTACTTATCAGTTTAATTAAAAACATTTTATTTATTTTTCTTCTTTTTTTGCACAAGCACTACATCAACATTACAAAAGAGTTGAAGACAATTATCACATTTATAAAATTAAAAATTAATTTTTATAAAAAAAATGATTTATCTAGGTTCAAAATATTCATTTATATTCATTCGTTATGATCATTTACTCATATCTACTTCGAAAACACCTCCATAATCTGTTAATTTGTCTTTTTCTTGCCTTGCATAAGCATTACATAGTCAGTTGGATAAGTCTCATGTAATATAACCCTAAAATTATAAACCAATAACGAAAAACATAAATAATTCATAATAATTTATAAATAAGTCATGAGATTAATTTTTAGAACCCAAATTCTATATATAAGTTACCAATTTTGACTTTTCCAGTGCTGCACAGGCATTGTGTCGTTAGTAATAATGAAATTTATACTAATAATGAACAAAAAAATATATTTTTCATGTTCTAAATTAATTTAGTACAATATTCATATTATAATAACATTATTTATTTATTATATAGTTTAAATAAAATTTTATATCATAATAATTCTATGATGATGTCACCAAAATACCACAATATATAAAAACTATATTTTTTTGCAATCCATTAAATATTAATTTGTTTAAAAAAAATCTCAAAAATTCATACTAAGTTAATTTCAACATGAAAATTCAAAAATGAAGATAATTTTATCAATTAATTTTTCTAAAACTTTCAAAAATTAATAATATTATTTTAACATAATAATTAATAAAAATCCTTTTAAAAAAACATGTTTTTGATGAAGAAAAAGTGTTTACTAAAAATATAGTAAATGTTTACAAATAATTAAATAGTACATTATGAAATATATATTTCATAATTTCATTAATATTGTTCATTCCCACTAATTTAATGTTCATATTTAAATAATAATTTAATTTTTTTCATCTAAGATCATTGGGGAATAAAGTCTCCTTTTATAATATTGATATAATACATCAAGAACAAAATTTAATTTCCTAAAAGTATACTACATATCCAAAATAGAGAATCCAATATATTTTTCCTAGTGGCACTACCTCATTTTCAATTCCAATTATGAAAATTTATATTGAAGTCTCATGTGTTTAGTAAATAGACTGCTACATTTACCGTATATGTAATTCCTCTGATACATTAATTATTGATCAAAATATCCAATTATAAATCATGAGTAGTATAGTTATTTCTATGAAGAAAAATATTTCTGGAATCAAGATCCCATACATTATAATTTTGTATAAGAACACAACTAGTTAAAACCAATGGCGCATGAAAATTTCTTTAAAAAACCTAACCTATTTTAGGTAAAATGAGAACTAGTGTTGTAGTCAATCATTTAATTAGCTATTAGAAAGACATTTCACACTGATTTAACAAAAAAAATTATCCCTTTTATTGGTTAGAGCTACTATTATATAATTTACCATGGGAAAATCCATGATAAATCATTGATAACATATTGTGATTCCATGGATGCTATGAATTTCAAAAAACAATCCATAAAATTACATGGACATTAACAATTACAAATTTCAATGATCTAATAAAATTATATATTATGTGATTACATGCATAAAGAATTTAACTTCTCAGATCCTTAATGAACACATTTCAATCTTGATATATAACATCTGTTCCCACAATGTCTCCATGATAATGAAAATATTATGACTAATAACATAAATGAATGAGTCTATAAAAGCATAAAAATATTATTCCACAAATTCACACTACAGAGAGTATCCTACCAAATGATATTGGTAGTATCAAAGGGGATGCACTTGGCATTCATCATTTTAGGCCCCTCTAGGTCTCCTCTTGGATGTGGGGGGGGGGGGGGGGTCTCCCCACATGTATTTCTTATCTTCCATTTTTCTTCTTTTCCCTTTCAACTCATCCCTTTATTCAATAAAAAAACTACATGATTTTTTTATTATCGATAAAAATTTATAGGGAAAATGTAAATCCAAAAGGCATTACTATATATTCATAATGTACATACTAAAATTAAAAGCATCTCTTTAGAATATATTATAACCTTAATTGATGTTAACGGTAATCCAAAAATATTTAATTTTTTTAGAAACATTTCACTCCATTTAAGTGATCAAAGAAAAGGTAAATTCTAGTAAATGGATTCAAATTAATAATTTTTTGTTTGATTATATTTAGATATTCTACACAAAGGAATGAAATCATATAAAACATTATGGGTGAAAAATAGAAGAGTACCTTATAGATACATGCTTAATCTAATTATCCATTTTATCTCATGCTCATACTATTGAATTTTAAATCCCCTTAACTCACTTAGTGCCATATGATATGGATGAATCAAGATAGGTTTAGTTCAATTTAGAAGACTAGTGGTGTATTTTACTTCCATATTTGGAGATATGAAATTTTTTTTCCAGGAAACACAATTGGATAGGGCTCCACCACAAGAGGTATATATTTATACTCTTTAGATTAAATATAAATGAGTATAACAAGATCCATTTAGTAGTAATAGCCTTAACCTAGCCCTAGTCAGTATCTAACTAACTAGCTTAAATCTCTCACTCTCCTTGTATTTTTTTTGAGAACCCATTGGAAATGAGAAATATATTGTTTGTATATAGTAATAAATGAACTCTTGGAGTGGAGTTTACTAGACAATTCAAAGAATGACATAAAATGACTCCATATTCCAAACCATAATTTCTGAAAAACTCCACTTGACCCATAATTTCACCCTTGAGGCATGAATTCATGATTTTAGGTTTTTTAAGTAGATAAACAACCTCGAATTATTCTTAAAATCATTATATTAATATCCTTGATGGTGTTATACTATCACCTATTGACTATATAGAAGAATATGCCTATGATTCCTAAATTGATTGATCTTATTATCTAAAACATTTTTATGTACTATATTTGAAGAATCTTAGGAGATTAATATACTTATCAGGGGAATAAAACTATTTAACATTAATGATATTATTTGGATTGATGTGGCCTAAACACCCACATAGATAAAAGTCATTATAAATTATTTCAAGCATAAGTGATGATGGTACACCACTGTCTTGGTTTTCATGGATAGATCAAACTCTACAGATTTCCTCCAACTATTTCTCTTGTATGAAAGAATATTTATCACTAGATTTTGGAATTTGTAGTAATCCACCCACTCATGAACCTACATTTGAACAATTTTAAAAAATGACAACCTTCTTGATAACTTTATAAAATTATCATATATTAAAAAACATCACCTACATTTATAGGTGTCCTTCAAACCCATTTTGAACCACCCCATATTTTGATTCCTCGTATATACTCATATATAGTGTGAAACTTTTTTGAAGCCTTAATTAAGTAGTGAATTAATTATTAGACATAGATCACTACGATATGTTCATAAAATTATTTTACATTACCAATCGTAGAGTTTCAGGGTATAATTTTTCAAATGAAAGATCCTAAAAGATCTTATATGAATGTTAGTAATCTTTCTTAGCTTCAACAATGTTGTCCCAAATATGGTGAGTTTCCAATTTTTATATGAAGGTTAATATGTGAACCCGGTGTCACTCGAGAGTTTCAATGCATCCAAATATACAATAGAGTTGGATTACCCACTCATTTTCCACAAGAGAAGATTTATAACCAAAAAAATTTAGAGGATAAATAAGTTGAAAGTACCTCATACTATTATAGGATTAAGGATCTCCATAACAATTATCTTTGCGACATTAAGAATGATACTCCAAGAATTTATCCCAAAAATCATGTTGAGTAATAACCCATTCTCACATAACCCTTATAACATGGTAGGAGGTGGTCTTCTAGGAAACATACCCTACAATAAAGTAGATATTATCATTAAAATATATTCTCATAGAAAAAAACAAATTGAAACAAAGAATGACACTATTAAGATAACTTTTAAACCAATTCAAATATCCCTAGCATATTTTTTAAATAATTTTTTTTATACATTTTTATTAAATATTTTATGTAGTTTCACATGATTAATAAATTAATTTAAAATAATTAAAATCAGTTTATAACTCTTACATAAAACTTACTAGTTATTTACATAATTAAAGAGTTTTATAAACTACATTAATCATCTACTAAACCATATTAACAAAGTAATAAATAATAAATATATTGGAAAAAAGTTATTTATATATATATTTTAATTATTTAGTATCATAAATTGATTCAAATATTAATGTACATAGTCAGAGGCTAACACATGGAAAATACTTTTGTCATATCTATGCCTACCCACTGACATCTAGCATAATGCATTAGACTCAAAACACGAGACTGACTCAAAGGAGTAATATAAATAAAACGTTGAATACACATGGTGACTTTAGATTCTGATATAATTATAATGGACATGAAAATTTAAGAATGAATACCTATGTTTTTTATAGTTCTATCTTTCATATACCCTAATTCCCCATACATAAGATCCATTAATGAATTATGACATAACATTATAATTATTCTGTTTTGAATAGATGAATGATACAATATTTTGTATTCCAAAATACCTAAGGAACGTCTCCAAATAACCAAATCCTAGAATAAATACTAGTAGATTAGTGGTATTCGTGTGGGAGATGGTTTTCTACCTTATTAGAACTATCCACGTCATTTCAGGTTTATATCCATGGTTGATGTGACCTATTTGACATTATAAAAAAAGTGTGTAAAAAATTAATAAATTTAAGTAGGTGACTATGTTTAACATAAAAAATAATAATTAAAATTATTTGAATATGCAGTAATATATATTACAAGTTTCAAAATACAAAATAAATGAAACATGTGTGTGGAAGTAGAAAATATCACTTATATATAAGTTAGGAAGACCAAACAAACCATAAATATTTAAAACATTGGTCTTGTGATTGGGATATTATTTTTTAATACTTGTGGTAATCCATTGTGATATGGATCAACCCATCCATTAAAAATGTAGAAAAGAATACACATTTTCTCTAACTCCATGTGAAACTAGTTCCCATACTCAAGGGACTTTCCCTTAGTTGGATCACAAACAGTAACATCTTCAAACATCATTGGGGAAAAATAATGGTTGTGAGTATGATATTACACATTATACAATCACCCACCTAAACATTAACCACATTTCATATGCTAAGGTGTATGAAGCAATAATATCAAGAAAGAGGAATATGTATCACATTATAAAATATTCTTAAATAATCCATTCAACATAAATATAATTGATGATAATAAACACCCTATACTGAGAGGATCCATAGATGAAATTCTAGCTTCAGGTTAATATTAGAATCCGAGATGACATATAAGTAACATCCTACATAAGAAGCTGGCAACACACAGGTATATAAATAAATTTTAAATACATATATGAGTGTATATACAAAGACAGGTGAAAAAATCATCCCACTTAGGGAATGTAAATAATGTCTTCCAGTATCAATGATATATTTTCTTTCATCCCTTATAGAACATGGGGAATGGTACACTATATCATGGTTTTGAGATCTCATCATGTACCATAAACTTATTCATTGACAAAATTTATACTAGGGTAGATTTTATACAATCACAATTTACCCCTTTCAAAACAGACAACAATTTTTAGATATGAATTAAAAATCAAAATATCATTTAAAAATTTAAGCTTATAAATAAAATAATTCCATCTAATTGAATAATATTATTTATAATTGCTGGACCCCAAAAATTGAAATGATCATTTGAACACCCAAAATTTGTTTTCCCTAAATTTATTGAATAAATAGATTTACATAGAACATTGAACAAAAATTAACAGATTACATATTTTATTATGATGAAATATAGTAATATAAGATAATAATGTGAATAAAACCACAAGTAAATAAAAAGACTATAAATTTTAAATTATCATCCTTTTGGTTTTAATTTAAGATAATACTACCAATTAAAATTATATAAAGAAGAAAAACCATTAAAAATAAAATATACATTTTTAGAGAGAAAAAAATGGAAAAAATAAATTTTATAGAAGTATACATGGTTGTATATAAGGATGAAAAAGTGAATATAATTTTTATATATACATTTGCTATATGGTCATATGATATTTGGTTATTCAATTCATGGTCATTGTGTATACATCTATTTTATATGTATAATGTATATTTTCTAATTATAATTGACTACTTTTATAGCAGCCCAAGACTTTTTAAAATATCATTACATGATTTTAAGCATAATTATACATCAGAGAACAAGCCAAGGATCATTAAGTCTAGTGTCTTGGAAGACTAGGTATACAAAGCATAAAACATGAGGCTAAAAACAATTCTTTATTTAATCTCAATAAAGAGATCCTAACTTCCTTTGATCCATTACATCTACATAGGGTACCCTACAGAACACATGAAGAAAGGGATGAGCTGAAAATCCCTGTAAGGGAATGAATATAAGGATACGTCTTAAGAACATGAGTTAGGAGGCATGACATAATGATATCCAAAGAATAAAGCATATAAAACCATATCATATAATAATGTGATCATATAAACATGGAATAATATAAATATGAAAGAATCATAAAACATTTCTTTAGTATTGGTGAAGGATAACCGCCAATCCTGTTTCCCATTTTATTACGGGTCAAGGCTAACCGCCAATCCCATTTCACATTGCATATCATGAGACTTAACATTACCCAATGCATTGGAAAGATAACTGGGCACACCCTCTCAACAATTTCATGAATATTCATGCCATATAAATATTCTTTCCACATAAATAATCATACATAATGAACCATACATAAACATAAGGGTACCTATGGAAAGAGTTGGATACCACAATCATGACATAAATCATAACCAATGGGTGTATCATGAAAGTGATAGTGAAAGAAAAGGATTAGAACATAGATGGATGTTCATCAGGTAGAATATCCATATAACATGGTGATTTTCTTCAAATACAAGGGACAACATATATGAAATTTATTTGATTAACATTAAAACATTTTTGTGCGGTTTTAAAGAAAATTCTATTGAAATTTTTAAATAGAATAGAGGAAAGTAATTTATATAAAACTAGAATTGGACCAAAAATGTTTTCAAAAATAGAATACTGATTTTATAAATGCAACAGTGTCTTAAAAAAAGGATAGAGTGAACTTGAAATTGGGTAAAAATTCAGGAAGTTCCCTTAAAACTTGTTTTCTTATCGGAATGTTATAAGGATGGAATCTTATAAAAACATGTATATCCTCAAAAGAGAGAGATTAAAGGGTCCTCATAAAATACTTTTTTACAACTAAACAACATTTAGAAGATTCTCAAAAACAGATAAGATAACTCCATTTTGACATATCTAAATATAAGGCAACCCAAAAGAATAAATGAGGTTTGACTAGATTTTGTTACGGATTATTGGCATGGTGTCGGGTGAACGTAAGAGGGATTGATTAGAATGGTAAGGGGTTTCTAAGAAATTATAAAACATGAGGGATGTATGGGGAGGTGTGAAAACATACCACATAATTAGGTATTACAAATAAAATGGCATAGCATAGAGGTCAATCTTGATTTAAGACAAAAATGGAGAGGATACCTTACCTTAAATCCATTGGTGTTATCCAATTGTTATTAAATACCCGAATAAACAGATTAGGTTTATTAATTAATAATTCACAAACCTCATATATATTTAATTGTTTTAGTATAATCATTTTAGGTTCATTTATAACCATTTTGATTGGTTATGAGGTTCAATTTCATTGTTTGGGCTTGTTTGTTTACTTGGTTTTAATGATCGGTTCACTTATATTCAGGTCCGGATAAACATGTATGATGAAAGTGGTAGTCCAGAATTGAATTTATATTCTATTAGTGATGATCAAAGAGATTACATGGTTTTAAATTTAGTTTTGTTACTTTGAGGGAAGTCAAATTATTATATAAAACCATAGTGACAACCTTTTTTGTTAATCGGTGGGTTTGATTACAAAGAACATGTTTTTTCTTTATAAATTAATAATCTCTGTACAAAAGGATTACAAAACCAAAATATGATATATTACCTATATAATAATCTGGTTTAACAATAACCAAATTGGTTTCATGACTAGAATTAAATATAATAATAGAAATTGAAAAACTTTTTCCCTTGAATGTGCTAAATTAGCACATCACAAATAATGCTTTCATTTCTTTCCAAGAAGAGGTGGGTAAAGGAGAGAAGATAATGAAATATCCCATTATAATAAAAAAATTCTAGTACATGTATGTTACTGGAGTTATCATACTATTTTGGTGAAGGTAAGTGAGGAAAGAAACAAAAAGAAAATAACTTAAAAGAAATGAAGGAATTTGAAAGAGGAATTTACCTCTTGAGACTTACTGCTTTGAGAACCAATTAAGGGGAGAGGGTTTGGTATTTTGAATAGGCTAGGGGATATCGGATGTGGATTAGGAGCTTGAGGAGAGATTTGGGAATAATATTAGCAAGGAACAAGGCTTGAGAGTAGTGAAGAGAAGAGGGAGTGAGGGGGGTTTATAGTGGGCGTGAGGAGGGATTTCATAATATTATAATAATTAGATTGTTATTTCTTCACAAGATAAGGAATAGTGAGGATTAAATTACCATGAATAGTAATAAATTCAAAAGGCATTGAACCAAAGGTCATCTACATAATCCATGACCCAATCATGATGCTGAAATTAAGGTTTTAGCATTTATTGTGAATTATATAATATTACCATTCATCACAAATTTAAGTATTTTATAAAAATATAAAAAAATCACCCTAACCATTTTTTGACACTTAAAATCCAAAAATGAAGTCAATTTTTAGAATTTTTTTTTCTAAATATTAATAATTCAATATTTAATTGAAATCATATTTTATTATTAAAAACTAGTTTTAAAACATTTATTTACTTATTTTAAAATATAGGTATAACTTAATTTCAAAATGAATATTATTTAAATATTATCATAAGTAAAGTTACTATTCATTAGGGTATATCACTATTCATAAGGGTATGTTACAATTCACAAGGGTTGGTTACTATTCACCAAAAGTTATGTTTTTCTTATCGGACTGCAAATAACTAAATGATTTCAACCGTGTATGTAATATTTTCAAAATTACAATCACAGAAGTGAAAAACTTATGTTTAAAGGTCACTTAGAACTTATTAGTTCATTATGATGTGTTTTCATGTGATTATATGAACTATTTATAAGAAATGAATTTCCATTTATAGAACATTGGGTTGTTACATTCTTCACCCCTTAAGAAATTTCACCATTGAAATTTTGTTTTACATTCCAAACCATAAAAAGGTGGGGGAACTTTTCCTTCATTTCTTCCTCCAGTTCCCATGTTTCCTCCTCGTACTTATGGTTTCTCTATAGTACCTTGACCAGATGCGTAGTCTTGTTGCGTGGAACTTTGTATCTACAATCCAATATATTCACTGAATGATCCTCATAGGAAAGATAATCCTCCAACTGTACCAACACTAAAGAGAGTACATGTGAAGGGTCTAGTGTGTGTTTCTTGAAGTGGGATACAGGAAAGACATTATGTAATTTTGACATGGTTTGTGGAATTTCTAGTAGATAGGCTATAGCTCTGACTCAATCAAGGATCTCTAAAGGTCCGATGTACCAGGGACTTAACTTCCCTTTCTTTCCAAACATCAGGACCTTCTTCTATGGAGATATGCATAGAAATACCATGTCTCCAACTTTGAACTCAAGGTCTCATCAACGATTATCTACAAAACTTTTCTATCGACTTTGGGCAGCCTTGATATGCTGTTGAATGGTTTTCACCTTCTCAACCATTTCTTCAATATTTTAGGTCCTAGAAACTTATGCTCACCAACTTCATCCCAGCACACTGGTGTTCTACACCTTTTCCCCTAAAGGGCTTCATATGGTGACATTCAGATGCTCAAGTGGAAACTGTTGTTGTATGATAATTAAATAGCTCTTTCTTTATCTCTGGTTTGGTTGGTACACATAATCTTGTCTCAAATCTTACAACACCTTCCTAATAAATTTTGAAATCGGAGGATTTTCCATTTCTGATAATTTCCACGCTTTTTTGAATTTCAACATCTTTTTTGTCATCCATTACTTTCTCCAATAGTGATGGTTGAGAAATAATTTGAGAAAGGATTGATGATGTTACTCCCTTAATGATTCCAATTTCCATCCACTGTAAATCATTTAATATCATATCCTTTTCAATTATCATCATTGATAAAGATGCATGATTCTTTCTACTTAAAGCATCTTCCACCTTGTTTTCCTTACAGGGATGGTTGTGGATTGAGAAGTCATAATCTTTTTTGAGATCTATCAATCTTTGCTGACGCATATTAAGCTCTTTCTATGTGAATATATAATTGAGACTCTTATGGTCAGTATATATCTCACACTTACTCCCATAGAGATAATTCTGCCATATTTTCAATGTAAAGATCATTGAAACCAAATCCATATCATGCGTGGGATAGTGTTTCTCATGGATTTTTAGTATCAGAGAGGCATAGGCTATCACTTTATCATTTTTCATTAGCACACAGATTAATCCTTTCTTATAAGAATCACTATACACCATAATGAGTTCTCCACTTGTAGGGAGTTTGAGTACTGGTGTAGTAATAAGCATATTTTTCAACTCCTTGAAACAGTATTCACCTTCCTATGTCTAGAAAAACTTTACTCCCTTCCATGTCATCTTGGTCATTGGGTTTGAAAATCACAAATATTTCTTCAAAAATCATTTATAATACCCAGCTAGACCCAAAATGTTTCGAATCTCTGTTACAGAATTTGGTCTGGGACACTCTTCAATTGCCTTCATCTTGGAAGGGTCCACAGATATCCCTTTTCTGGTGACAACATGCCACAATAATTATAGTTCCTCAATCCAGAACTCTCATTTATGGTACTTTTCATACAACTTCTCTCTTCGCAAAGTATTTAAAACAGTATTAAAATTCTCCTCATGTTCCTCCATTCTCTTGGTGTATATCAGAATATAGTCAACAAAGTCTACCACAAATTTTTCAAGGTAATATATAAAGTCACTATTCATTAAATCCATGAAAATAGCTAGAGCATTAGTGAGTCCAAATGTCATCACTATGAACTCATAGTTTTGATACCTCGTTTGAAAGGAAGTCTTGGGAAGATCTTATTTCCTCAACTTTAGTTGGTGATATCCAGACCAATGGTCCAACACAGAGAAATTACTGGCCCCACAAAGCTAATCGAACAAGTCATCTATCCATGGAAGGTGATATTATTAGACAATAAAAATACATATTTTAATTAGATTTTAATGTTTTTTAATGTTCATTTTTGATCTTATGGGCCCGAGTTAGTGGATTTTAATTTTGAACATCCATTCTCATCATTCGTGCACTTAATCCCAAATGTACACCAATTTAGAACCAATGATTCATCTAATTTTAAGGAATGTAATCATCCATATTTTAATTTGATATTTTGGGATATTTATCTAAAATTAAATATGAACATTTTTAATTCAGGTATCAATGGAGGATTTATAAAGGAAGATGGGGATATCTGGTTATGAACTGAAAACATTCTGGAGAAGGAACATTAGACCCCAGCCCACTGATGAGAATGTGGGGCCCATTATACGGTCCCAATGAAGCCCAAATTTCATGGAATTATAGATGAAATGTAGAGGAAAAAATAATGCTTCATAATCCAGTGCTAAGTCATCCTCCATGGTGGTTATTAAGGCATCCCAATTTGGAGATAAAATTCTGGGCTAGATTCTGTGGCCCATAAAACAATACTACCAAGCTAATCATAACTAGGAATCCACATAACCAAATGAGCCCAAATTTTACAGAATGTTGGGAGATATCTGGGTATTCATTTACCTCTTCTATGTCCCACTCTAATTCAGCCATCTAGAAGATCTTTCAAGCGTGTCTGTTCGGTGGTTGCAAGCTGGCTGCCACCTCGGGTCAAGAGTGGAAAAGTCCAAGTTCCACAAGATTTCCACCACCTAGGCCTACCATAATCAAGTGGGATGATTTGTACTATTGTAGGCTTTACCCAAGGCTCCCAAAATTCCTATTTAAGGCAGTGGTGATGGAGGAGTTTATCATCTTTGGTGCTTTGTTCAATTGTAATGTTATGCTGCATTTTTTTGTCTCAAGTTTGTCTTTCCCATGTAAGTTGTTCAATTCACTTTAGTTTCTTAATAAAAGTTATTCTTTTCCACTTATTCTGTTGTTATTAATATCACATTGATACCGTTGGTTAATGGTGTGAATTTATTCAAAGCAAACCTTGTGAAATTATTCACACAACGGTGGAGTGATCATTTTTTATTTTTTTCTTACTTCTTCAATTCCTCCCTCATGAGTCTACATCCCACTTCCATTGAAACCATAGCATAAATGGAGGGCTAACCCACTTATGGGTTGATCTAAGGTAGTATCAAGGGGCTATATTGGATGTTATTTATCACACCATTAATATCTAATCAATTCTTCAATTGGGATTTTTATTTTATGATTTTTAAACTCTATCATCCTTCTTGAATTTAAGGGCACACACTTCAAGTGCTAATACGAAACTTTACCTTGAAGTGATCAAAACATTGATCCTTAAAGTGTATATGTGATTAGTATTAAAGGGTGTATGTGTTAAACCAGTAAGTGATGATGTTGTTTGATCTTCTTAAGTGAACCCATCTCCAATATAAGAAATTGAAATCATTGAAAATGAAATACGTCAAATTCACCCCAAGTGATAACCTAGGATTAACTCACTCTTTTAAATTAAATTCACTTAAGTATCTTAGAGTTAATTTAAAACTAGTTATATAAACCCATGTTGGAGACTTCTTTTCCAAAAACAATCAATAGAATTTATGTTTCTGTAGGTCAATTCACAGGTCTTTGAGGATTTGATAACCCAAGTTATACTACATAGACCGTTCTAACTTCATCTCTTGGGTAAATTTGAGAATGAATTAAATTTTGGCACTGTTTCCGGGGACCAAATTGAGTCATATAAACATACATTATATTCTCCCCCATTTCTTATTTTGTCATCCAAATTCTCTTATGTTTTCCCTTTCTCATTGTTTTTCTTTTGGCGCATGTCCGCCTACACCCTCGATCAATCAAACCATCTAGTTACGGTGGATAGTCCCAGGGTTGGGGAGTCAAGTACACCAAGGGAACTCTTTCCATTATATCCTAATCTTACTAATACTCCAGAGTCCAAAATTGAGCCCATTTTAATGGAAGGTCTTCAAATAAACCAACTCATATACCTGGATGGAAATCAAAATGGAAACTCAAATGAGGCAGCCCCAAACTTGGGGAATGCAATTGATCAAACCATGAATGAATACCTCACACCTTCCTGGAATAATTCCCCCTCATGCATTAGACACAACTCCCTAGAAGATTCCAACTACATATTTAAACCCCATGTCATAAACCATCTTCCCACATTCCATGGAATGGAGTCCGAGATGCCCTACCTTCACATTAAGGAGTTCAATGGCATTGTAGAAACCATGTCTCCCCCACTTCAACAAGAATCAAGTAAGATGAGGATGTATCCTTTTTATTTAAAGGATCAATCTAAAAATTGGCTAAAAAATTTGAGACCATCATCCATCAACTCTTGGGACCAACTACAATGAGAATTCTACAAAAAATACTTTCCCCACCCCAGAAAATTGCACTTAAAAAGAGTATCCAAAACTTTTTTGAAAAAGAGGTAGAGTCATTCTATGAAACATGGGAGAGGTTCAAAGACACTCTAAACATTGTTCCACATCATGGTTTTTATATTCCTAAACAAGTGATAATTTTCTATGAAGGGTTGTTTCCGGGGAACAAACTATTTATTGACATGATGTGTAATGGAACCTTTAAAAACATAGCCCCAAATAATGCTTATGAGTATCTAGAAATCCTTTCTGAACAAAACAAAAAATTTGTAACTTCACCATATTCTGAAAAGAAGCAAAGAACAACTAGAATTCATACACTTAGAGAAGAAGATATCCTTTGGGCTAAACTCGCAGCACTCTCTAGGAAGGTTGAAGAGATAGACCTTAGGAAAGTCCATCAAATCGAAACTATAGACCCTGTTTGCACAATTTGTGACAAACAAGACCATAATATAGACAAATTCCCAACCATTATATCCATCAAAGATGTTCTTTTAGGATGACCCCCATTGGAAGTAAATGCTTTGAAATTTCAAAAGCCTCAATACAAAAACAACTTTAACCCAAGGTATAATGACAACCTAGGCATCCGCTGGAAAGACAACCAGCAACCTAGCCAACCACAGGGAAAAACTCCTTACCCCCAACAGAACTACCTAACCCATAACCAGTTCCAAACCCAACCTATCAAATACCAATAGCCACATGTCCATTTTAAACAAAACATCCCAACTCCAAAATACCCCCCTAGGATATACCAATCTTCTCACACACTAACCCAAACTGTTCCACAAAGAATACTAGAACAACTGTACAAACAAATGGAAAGGATGAACTCAAAAGTCTCTTCCCTAAAACAAGAACTTGAAACCATCGAAACTGGAAAGGCAACCATGCCTACTCAGGTAGTACCATCCTCAACTTCAAGGGGAGAGTCCAGTTGCACTCAAACAAATCAAGAACAACTAAAGGCTGTGACTATTTTAGGAAGTGGGAAATTAGTTGAAAAACCTGAATAACTAATTCAGAAACCATGTGAAGCTTCAAACTCTAATGAAAATTAAAACGAACCACAAGATTAAACTAAGTAAACTGATAAAAATATGAAATAAACAACTCTTCAATAAACAACCCCACAACCTGCACCATTTTCTCAACGCATGAGGGGGAATCCAAGCCTGAATTGAGTGAAACATTGAGTGAAATCTTCTCACAAGTCAAGTTGAACATTCCCCTTCTCGATGCCATCCAAACTATACCTGCCTACTCAAAGTACCTTAAGGACATGTTCACTTTTAAAAGAAAATTATCACATAAAAACCAAGACATTTTGGCTGCTAATGTGAGTAACACCATTCAAGGGACCATTCCTCCTAAGTTAAAAGACCCGGGTTTCCCTTACATCAATGTTGAACTAGGAGAGAGCAATGTTTTCAAGGCCTTGTGTGATCTAGGTGCTAGTGACAATCTCATCCCATATGCTGTGTACTGCCAGTTAGGCCTAGAAGAGATACATCCTACATCTATTGCACTACAACTTGTTGATCGTAGCATCAGGGTTCAAAATGGGATTTTAAAGGATGTTATGGTAATCTTTGAAAAGTTAATATACCATGATGAATTTATTATCCTTGACAACCATCCAAACTTAGGAAATAAGGAACAAACCCCAATCATCCTTGATCATCCATTCCTTGCAACAATCAACTCTATTATCCGAGTCTGAAATGGGAACATGACCATCATCTTTAGAAACATGAGTCTAGACTTGAAAATCTATAATGCAAGCTCATAAATAGGGGATGATGAGGACATTCATGTAGTAAACATGATAGGAAGCATTGATAATGAATCCATAGAACATCAAGGAATATTTGATAGATGTCTAAGTCAAGATGAGATCGATTTTCTTTTTTCTCATAAAGGAAGTCTATATCCTCGGATTGAATCATTTTCAAATTACTCTTATGATGAAGTCTTAGGTCCAACAATCAGTGAAACATTTCATGAAACCACATTCATGGAGACCAATCAAACTTCCTTCCCTAAATTTGATTAAACCAATCTTATAGCTGAAACTTCTATATGTGAGGAATCAATCCTATCGAAAATCTCTAAAAAAGAAATTGATATTGCTCCAATATACCAATATTCTACTGAAATTATGAACCAACCTAATCTTGAATTGAAGGAACTTCCTACTGCACTCAAGTATACCATCCTAGGGTACAATAAACACATCCTATTGTCATTTCTTCTTCTCTTGAATCCAATCATGATAGGATGCTTCTATATGTACTCAAGAAACATAAGAAAGCCATTGGTTGGACCCTGCCTGATATTCCTAGGATTAGCCCACTTATAGGGACTCATAGGATTGTTCTGGAACCTAATTCAAAGCCATGTCATCAACCTCAATGGTGACTCCATCCTAATATCATGGAGTTAGTAAGGATGGAACTTATAAAATTACTAAAATCTTGAATCATATATCCCATAACTAAGAGTGAGTGGGTCAGCCCAATCCAAGTGGTTCACAAGAATGCTGGAATCACAGTGATAACCAATAAGGATGGATAGATTCTTCCAACTAGGGTGAGTAGTGGATGGAGGGTCTGTATTGACTATAGGAAGCTAAACTCATTCACCAAGAATGACCATTTCCCCTTACCATTAATTGACCAAGTCCTTGAGAGAGTTACAGGTCATGCCTTCTACAGTTTCTTAGATGGGTACTCGAGGTATAATCAAATTGAGGTCTCCCTAGAGGATCAAGGGAAGACTATATTCACATTTCCATTCATAACCTTTGTTTTCAAACACATTCCTTTTGGGTTATGCAATGCCTCAGGAACCTTCTAGCAGTGCATGATGGGAATATTCTCAGGCATGGTAGAGGATTTTCTAGAGGTATTCATGGATGAATTCCCTATGTTTGGGGATACATTTTAGGGATGTATGAGTAATGTGGAGAGAGTCTTGTCAAGATGTGAAGAAAAGAATCGGGTCCTATACTGGGAAAAATGCCATTTCATGGTTATAAAGGGACTAGTTCTAGGCCATCTGTTCTGAGGTAGGGGGACTGAAGTTGATAAAGCCAGGGTTGACATCATCTATCACCTTCCATCACCCAAATTTGTCAAAGAAGTGAGGTATTTCTTAGGACATTCTAGTTTCTATAGAAGATTCATCAAGGACTTTAGTTAAATCTCCTATCCCCTTTGTGCTCTCTTAATAAATGATGCTCCATTTGTTTGGACAGAAAGCTATGAGGGTTCATTCTCAACCCTCAAATCCTCTCTCACCTCTCCTCCCATTATGAAATATCCTAATTGGATCCTTCCTTTCGAACTTATGTGGGATGCCAGTGACTTTGCTGTAGGATCTGTGTTTGGATAACATTATGATAAGTATCCTTATGTCATTGCTTATGCAAGAAAATTCTTAAATGATGCACAAATCAACTACACCACCACTAAATAGGAGTTACTTGCTATTTTGATTTCCTTAGATAAGTTTAGGTCCTACCTCCTAGGATCCCCCATCCCTGTGTTCACTAACCATTCTACACTAAAATACCTCTTCCAAAAACAAGATGCTAAGGCTATACTGATTAGGTGGGTCCTTCTCTTACAATAATTTGACCTCACAATCAATGGTAAATGGGAAATGGACATGTTTTAACTAATCACCTCTCTAGTATGCAATTAAAAGACAAATCAAGTCACCTTTCTATGTCTTATTCATTTTCTGATGAACACCTATACTATGTGAGTGACTGCCCTTGGTACGGTGACATAACCAATTTCTTAGTTACAGGAGTAATTACAAAATTCTTAGGGAATCAAGCTTGAAGAAAATTCCATTCTAATGTTAGACACAATGTGTTTGATGATCCATACCTCTATAAGTTCTGCGCAGACCAAGTCATTAGGAGGTGTGTCCCAGAATCTGAACAAGAGTCCATCCTTAAATTCTGTCATAGTGAGGCATGTGGAGGTCACTTTTCCTCTAAGAAAACCTCTGATAAGATTATTCATTGTGGTCTATTCTGGACCACCATCTCAAGGGAATCCTACAAATTTTTTCAAAGCTGACCTATGTGTCAACAAGTAGGGTCCATCACAAAAAGGAATCAAATGCCACTCACTCCTATCTTAGTGGTTGAAATCTTTTACTGTTGGGGAATTGATTTCATGGGTCCCTTCCCAAACTCTAGGGGATATATTTACATTCTCTTAGCTATTGATTATGTCTCAAAATGGGTTGAGGCCATTCCCACAAAATCCATTGATCATAAAACTGTTATTAGACTCCTAAAAGAAAACATCTTCTCTATATTCGGAATTCCTAGGGCTATTATTAGTGATCATGGCACTCAGTTTTTCAATCCTCCATTCTCATCACTCATGGACATGTATGGAATTTTTCACAAAGTGTCCTCTACTTACCACCCGAAGACCAATGGTCAATATGAGTTAGCCAATCGAGAAATCAAACAAATTCTTGATAAAAATATCAATCCTTCTAAAATATATTGGTCTGAGAAAATCCTGGATTCTCTTTGGGCCCATCGAACCGCATATAAAACCATTTTTGGAATGTCACCATATAGGTTGGTTTATGGAAAAGAATGCCATTTACCTGTTAAAATTGAACATAAGGCCTTTTGGCCAATTAAAAAAAAGGATTACGACCACTCATTAGTCAGAACAAAAAGGCAGTTAGAAATCAATGAACTTGAGGAACTAAGGATGAAGGCTTATGAAAATTCAAGGATCAATAAAGCTAGAGTTCAAGCCTACCAATCTAAGAATATCAAGGTCAAAAATTTTGAACCAGGAAAATATGTGCTCTTGTATAGTTCAAAACTTCATTTATATCCAGGAAAGTTAAGGTCTAGATGGTCAGGTCCTTTCATATTGCATCATGTGTACCCCCATGGGGCAGTAGAGATTCAGGATCCCACAAGTGGTTACATTTTCAAGATCAATGGTCAAAGGATAAAACTATTCATTGAATCATTCAACAAACAGAAAATAGATATTGAGTTAAGTGATCCAACCTATAAACCCGGAAAAAATTTATAGATTTAGGATCTATGTTGGGATAACGACATTAAACAAAGCTCTTCCTGGGAGGTAACCCATGATTTTCATGTTTCCAGTCTTTTTGGAATCATCTTTATTTTTCAAATAGGATTAATTAATAATTTTGATATTAAAAATAAAAAATATATATTGTTGACCTGTTTATATATTATGAGTATGGATGGGTATGAAAGGGGACCACCATATTCATCCGTGTCATGTGGTGTGATCCTTGAGTAACACCTTACCTAGAAATTTTAAAAGAAGACAATGTATCATCCGTTTGTTTTATTTTTTATGTGTTTGTATGTTAAAATAAAAATACAAAAAAATAAAATAGAAATAAAAATATATTAATAAATAAATAAAAGGGACACGTGATAGGTTGTGGGTCAAACCCTGTCACAACCGGCGAAGCCACGGGGAATCAAACCCAGGACCGAAGGGAGACATGGGAGCGCGCTTACCACGGACCTATAGATTTTTGTGATTCTTTATTCTATGATTTTTATATATATATACTTATATATTAATTTATTTATTGTCTAAATATATATATATATAGTTTTTTTGGTTATTTTTGTTTTTTTGTTTCTACTTGGGAACTTTGCAAGTGACATGGATATCAAAGGACTAAATTGGAGCAGCAATAACTTCAACTTGAACCACCAGGTGACTTAATTCCAAGATCCTCAGTTTCAATTTCCTTTTTGAACTCCCATTCTCTAGCTCTACCTCCTAAATTTTCATTTCTTCAAACACTAGTGATAGTTTTATTTTAAGTTGGGGGGTGATAAAATTAAAAAAATGCTTTTGTGTCAAAAAAAAAGAATGATTTGAAAAAAATGTGTGTAAATGGACGGAAAAATTCCTTTAACATTGAACATGTTAATAAACATTTAACACTTTGAAACTAAAAATTAATTAATTTAGCATGCCCCAATTCTGATTTTAATCCTTGTATAATTTCATGAGCATTGATTTTGGAAAGTGTGTCTATCGAATGTGATATTTCATCGTTTATATTTTCATCAAAATAAAGAGAAAGATCACAATGCACATCCTTTGGATAAAGTGGTATTAGTTTGAGTTCATGGGTCCCCCAAATAAATAGCATAGGTTTGGTAATCATTTTGGTTTTAATATGAGTATTTAATAAAAAAATTAAAAAAAAACAATAAATATGGGCGTAGAGCAATGAAATGACCTAACGTGTAGCTTTCGGCACATGGGGATCATGACTCCATAATTGTCTGGCCCAGAGTTAGTAATTTTATCTCAATTTTTTGTAATTTGATTTTGTTTTTGATTGAGTTAAGTCAAGATGATTCCCAATTATTTGGGCTTCACTTTGTTCCCTATGGTCTTTGATCCTAGGAGTTATAGGCAAAGTATCTCTAGAAGGGTTGACTCTTTTGAGTGAAATTTCAATTAACATGAAAAAATTTGAAAAAATAAAAGCAAAAAGAAATAAAAAATATATATATATAAAAATTGAATACTCATCATAATATTGAAATGTGACTCCACCTTGTGCTTCCATTATTTCCTTCTTGAATAAAGATAAACCCCCCATGTCTAATGCGATACAGAACACATCATCACTCTTAATTGATATTGGATGAAATATGGAAATGAATTTGAACAAAGTAATGGGCTTGGGATTGAAATTTACTTATGAAACTATCTTTTATTAAAATATTTTGATGGGTTTCATGATATTTTGGTATAATGGTTTTTGGTGATCATTGTGTATTAAAATGATTTTGGAAAAGGGAATTCGAATTTCATATTTTTGAGATAAATTTTTCTTGGGACTAGAAAATATCATGTTAGGGGGTTTGATTAGAAAATAATAATACATATTTTAATTACATTTTAATTGTATTAAATGTTTTTTATCTTATAGTCCTGAGTTAGTGGATTTTAATTTTGAACATTCATTCTCATCATTCGTGCACTTCATGCCTAATGTACATCAATTTAGGCCTAACGATTAATCTGATTATAATGAATATAAATATCCATATTTTAATTTAATATTTTTGTAAATTTATATACACTTCAATATGAACATTTTTAATTCAGGGATCAATGGAGTATTAATAAAGGAATATGGGTTTATTTGGTGATGAAAGGAAACAATTCTGGAGAAGGCAGATTGGACACCGGCCCACTGATGAGAATGTGGGGCCCAACATACAGTCCCAATGAAGCCCAAATTTCGTATAATGATATAAGAAATGTAGAGGAACAAATCATTATGTAGTAGCTAGTGATAATTCTTCCTCCATGATGGTTATTAAGGTGACCCAACTTGGAGATAAAATTATGGGCCAGATTCTATGGCCCAAAAAAAACACTACCAATCTAATCATATATCGGAATCCGAAACTCCAAATGGTCCCAACCTTTACAGGTAGTTAGAAGACATAAGAGGATCCATTTTAATCATTTATGGACCACTCTAATTCCACCATCTACAAGGTCTTCCAAGTGCATCTATTTGGTGGTTGCAAGCTGGCTGCCACCTCGGGTCAAGAGTGGAAAAGTCCAAGTTCCACAAGCTTTCCACCACCCTAGGCCTACCATAATCATGTGTGATGCTTTGTATTATTAGAGGATCAAACCAAGGCTCCCAAAATACCTATTTAAGGTAGTGGTGATGGAGGATTTTATCATCTTTGGTTCTTTTTTCAATTGTAATGTTATGTTGCGATTTTGTTGTCACAAGTTTTTCATTCACATGTAAGTTGTTCAATTCACTTTAGTTTCTTAATAAAAGTCCATATTTTCCTCTTACTATTTTGTTCTTCATATCAATTTGATTCGGTTGGTTCAAGGTGTGAATTTATTCACACCAGGATACTTATTCTTTATCGTGATTTTATTGAGCTCACAATAATAAACATAGAGGCACATTGATTCATCCTTCTTCTTGGTGAAGAGTACCAGAACACCACATGGTGAATCATTTTTGCGTATAAAACCCTTCTCCATATTTTCCTGTAACTACTTCTTCGTCTCTTCCAATTCTATAGCATCCATTCTGTATGGTGTATTTGAGAAAGGTAGAGATCTAGGGATAAGTTCAATTGAGAAGTCAACCTCTTGGTTATGAGGAAGACCAAGAAACACTTCATGGAATACCTCAGTTTAATCCCTCATGATGGGAAAGTATTCATGAATGATTCAATATTTTATCTCAATAATTTGAGCTAGATATGATTTATCACAAGGATTTAATATCCAAACATGAGAAAAAGATTCTAAAAGAGGCTGATCTTCCTCATTACACTTTAAAAGAATCGTAGGATGCATCAGAATGAGAGAAGTGATCTCTATTTCCTGAAAATTGATGTGGGATTTGTATAAAGATATCCAATCCATGCCCAAGATAGATTAAAACTCTTCTAAGGAAAGTATAATGAGATTTTATAGGAGTTTCATTCCACAAACGTTAACCAGGGAGGAGTTATAAATGATAGATGCAAAAATTGCCCCATTCTCCGTTCTCACAGAATATTTTCCTCCAAATTATGAGGTGGTGTTTGAATAGTTCTACTAAACATGTATGATATGAAAGAATGCGTAGAAATAGAATCAAATTGTACATTTTATATTCATGAATGAATAACTAATGTACCATTCACCACATCATTATCTGACTCCACCTCAGTAGTAGTGATATCATAATCCCTTCCTTGTTGCCTTGGAGGTTTTTGCTGATTGCCTCCGACAACCGTCATCTTAGGGAAATTTATTTCATATTAATTATGCTTCTTGTAGTTGTAACACTGCAATGCAGGCTGAGTTTTGATCAAAACCTTCCATTTTTCTTCCACATTCATGGTATATTTCATATCCCATTGGCAGTTCTTGGCCATATGACCAAACTTTTCATTTTTTATGAAATTATTGGTTTCCTTCATATAGTTACTAGGATGTTTCTTCCCGCAATATTTACAAGGAGAATAGTTAGGCTTTTTTTCATCATCGGATTTTTTGGATGAACCACCCATGTTGTTCTCTATTTTTGGATTCTTTTCACTGGGCCCACGAGACCACTGAGAGTCTCCAATATCCATTTCAACCCTGAGGGAAAAACGGAAGATCACCTCATAACTATTAAATTCTATAATTTCCAACGAGTTTTGTAGACTTGACTTTAGTACGCTAAAGAATAAATCCACATTTCTTTCAGTGTTCAAGAAAAAGACAGAGGCGTACCTTGAAAGCCTTGTAAAGTTTGCTTCATACGCCCTGATAGAGTCATCTTCCATTTTTTTTGATTCTGAGGAACTCTCATTACATCTTGAGATGGAGGGTACAATAGAAATACTTGTTGAAAAACATCCTCTTGAAGTCCCCCCAATCCATGGAATAAAATTCCCCTTGAGACGTTTTATTCTTGATCAGTTTCCACCACCGATTAGGTTCCCCATCGAAACAAAAGATGACTGTTACAACCTTCTCTTCTTCCAAGCACTGGAGGATGGATAATATCTTTTCAATGGAGTTAATCCTTTGTTCCACTAGGAGTGGATCAGAAGATCCTATAAACATGGGAGGCCTTTTCAGCATGAAGGATTCTATGGAAACTTTATCTTTCCTTGGATTAGGATGGAGTTCTACATGATTCAAATTATTATTCATAACTCGAGCCGGTTGAGCAAGTGTTGCTATGATGTTTTGAGCACCTGCTCCCGTCATATCAGACATATCATTAGGTAATTCTTCACATTGCCTATCACATCTGTTTTTGGAACATATTATTCTATTTCCCACCATTAACTAAAAAAAGAACATATAATTAGAGGTCCTTAATACTTATCTACTGAGCATGAAAAGGAAAATTTAAACATAAAAGGTTAAACATATAAATAAGAAGTATATCTTAACTTGTAAATCCTCAGGTTTAAATCTAGGTTATCCTTGATCTATTTCTTAACTTATATTATTATTGTCTTTTTTTACTATTTGTCCCTTAATAATGGTTTGTACCAAGATCATGAATCTACAAAATCATATCCCTATGGAGTGTCATAACCAAGAATGCAACAAGGCCAGTTTTCCTATACCAGGATTCCCCAGGTCAGGCTCGAAACTCCTTATCAGAGTTTTCACTCCTAGGTACATCTGTACCAGAGCCACCTCTACCTTCTCGTATCTATATAGGGATGTAATTTCTTGATAAAACACTTACTCAATACTCACCAAGATTTAGGATTTCTTTTTTATACTTATTCTCATCCTTAAGTTTCTCACTAAGGCACTCTATTCCTAATCTACAAAAATAACAATACCATCCTCTGATACAAACAATAGTGAACCAAGATTTTTTCATATATCATTAAATGATTTTAAGAATAATTTTACACAAGAGTACAAGCCAAGGGTCATTAAGTCTAGTGTATTTTAAGATTAGGTACATAAAACATAAAACATGGGGCTAAAAAACACTTGTTTATTTAATCTCCAAAAAGATCTCTTAACTTTCTTTGAGACCTTACAAGTGCATATGGTACCCTAGGGAACACATGAACAAAGGGATGAGAAAAAAATCCCAGTAAGGGAAAGAACATATGGATACGTCTTAAGAATATTAGTTAGGAGGCATGAAATAATGATATCCAAAGAATATAACATATAAAATCGTATCATATAAGCATGTGATCATATAAACATGGAATCATATAAATGTGAAAGAACCATAAAAAATTTATTTATTATGTTTCAAGGCTAACCGCCAATCCCGTTTCCCATTTTAGTACGGGTAATGGCTAACCGCCAATCTCGTTTCACGTCGCATCTCACGAGACATATATTTACCCAATGCACTGGAGTGCTATCTGGGTGCACCCATATCATCATTTTTATGAATATTCATTCCATATAAATATTCCTTCCACATAAATAATCATACATTATTAACCTTACCAAAACATAAAGGTACATATGGAAAGAATTTGGTACCATAATCATGACATAAATAATAACTATTGGGAATATCATGAAAGTGTCCATGAAATAAAAGTATTAGAAGATACATGGAAGTAAATATGATATAATAGTTATATAACATGGTAATTTTTTGTCAAAAATAAGGGACAACATATATGAAATGTATTTGAGTAACATTAAATCATTTTTTTTGCGGTTTTAAGGAAAATGCTATAGAGATTTTTAAATAGAATAGTGTAAAATATTTTATATAAAACCAAAATTGAACCAATAAGGTTTTCATAAATAAAATACTGATTTTATAAAGGAAATGGTTTCTTAAAATTGAGGATAGAGTGTACTTTAAATTGGGTAAAACTTCAAGAAGTTCCCTTAAAACTGGTTTTCTTATCGGAAAGTTCTAAGGAGGGAATCTTTTAAAAACAAGTATATCCCTAAAATAGGGTGATGAAAGGGTCCTCATAAAAAAACTTTTTACAAATAAACAACATTTATAAGATTAAAAAAAAGATAAGATAACTCTATTTTGATATAATAAAGATAAGGCAACCTGAATGAACAATAGAGATTCAGCTAGATTTTGTTACGGATTATCGGCATGGTGTCGGGTGCACGTAAGAGGGCTTGATGAGAGATCGAAGGGGTTTATCATCAATTATAAAACATTATGGCCATATGGGGGAGGTTATAAAACATACCACATCATTAGGGATTAAACATAAAATGGAATATCCTAGAGGATAATCTTGATTTGAGAGACGAATAGAGAGGATCCCTTACCTTAAATCTGTTTGTGTTCTCCAATTGTTATTAAATGTCACGACCCGCCCTCGGGGTCCGTGCCGTGACTACCCCAAGCCCGCCTTCCATAGGCCAGGGGCTGGCGACTAGCACCAAGGCGTAAATCCCGGTAAAAAGGGAAGGCATTGCCTTTGTAAAGTAATCAAACACCACAGAGTAAGCAAGCGGAAAGTAACACTAAGCAAAAAAAAGAGTACAACTAAAAGTGCGGAAGGGGGCCGGAAATACAAGCCCAACTGTAAAGTACAACTCGAAAGGGAAAACAACAACTGAAAAGTAAAGCTGCTACGCCGAGCTGTCCACTGGAAATCCCACCTGAAGGGTGGGTACAGATAGCTCCTCTGCTCCTCGGGTCCCGCCGTCTGCTCCGTGTATGTCCCGCCCAGTGGTCTGCCTCTGGGTACCGCCTCGTCGTATAGTCCACCTCCAGGTACCGTCCAGTCCTCGAACACTCGGCCTCTGTCAGTACTGGCCGTCGTCTGCAACCAACACAACGAGGTGCGGGCATAGCCCGTGCAGGGGTGAGTATAACGATACTCAGTAGGGACCCCGAGACCCTCAAGGTCTCACTAAAACCAACAAGGATAACCACAAGAAGATCACAACAGATAAACTCTACTTAGGTATATGCCCATACATATATCTAAGTTATCAAGTAACCCATCTCAGTCATGAGAAAACCCAAGGATCATGAGATCAACGGATAACCACTACCCAGGTATATGCCCATACATATACCTAAGTTATCAAGTAACCCATCTCAATCATGAGGAAACACAAAGGCCAAAAGTCTCAGCTCAAACCAGGATTTTCATTATCGAAACCGTAACTGTTGAAGAGCTCCGTCTCTAGAGTGTACAGTGGTCCTGTCACGACTCTGAGGCCACCGCTCACTAACCTAAGACTGCTGAAGTACTCCTCCTGTCGAGTACTGCGGGTCTGCTGCCAACTACCAGGCGCTCCGTCCGCTGAGGGTCTGCTGCCAAATACCGGGCGCTTCCCAGATAGCCTACTGAGGTACTCCTCCTGTCGAGTACCGCGGGTCTGCTGCCAACTACCAGGCGCTCCGTCCGCCGTGGGTCTGCCGCCAAATACCGGGCGCTCCGTCCACTGGGCTAGTCGACTCACTCCAAGTCGAGTCGGTCAAGCAGTCGTCAGGTCTCAGCCGGCTACACGGTCTCCGTACTCTGCACGCTCGTCTCCGGGAGGGTCCACTCCACGAGCTACTGGTCGATACTCCAAGTATCACAAAGTCCCGCAAAGAAGTATCTCAAAGGACCGCCTCGTCACAGGGGTCTCAACGCAACAGACGACGCGTCGATCGGATGCCTGGTCTGTGAGTTATTAGCCTTTTCGTCCCAGGGGCCCGGTTGGTTTCGTGTGCGAACTAATCCCGGCCGTATCTCAACTGTACCCCGAACTCCCATAGGGTAAACTCAAAGGGACCGTTACTCAACGTAACCACCAACGCCGCTGACGGTCCGTCAAGCGGACGTCCTGTTTGAAAGATATTAGCTTTCCCGTTCCAGGGGCCCGGTTGGATTTCGGGTACAATCCAACCCGGCCATACTCCGACTGCATCCAAAACTCGGGCGGAGTATGTCAAAAGTTCCGTCTCATCAAGAGGAAGTCAACGAAACAGACGGCGCATCAATCGGACGCCCGGTCTGTGAGTTATTGGCTTTTTCGTCTCCGGGGCCTGGTTGGTTTTTAAGGCAAAACCAACCCGACCGTACTCCACCTGCGTCCAAACCTCGGTCGGAGTATGCCAAAAGATCCGTTTCACTAAGAGGAACGCAACGTGACTGACGGCGCGTCAATCGGACGTTCGTGGCTCAAGATATGAGCGTTTCCGCTCCGAAGGCCCGGTTGGTTTCGTGAACGAACCAACCCGGCCGAACTCAAAGTAATCTGAAACCTTGAGTGCGATATACCGAAACGACCGTCTCGATCCAAGGATCACGTTGCCGCAGACGGTTCGTCATTCGGAGGTCCGAGGCTCAAGTTATGGGCCAAAAACCAAATCTGGTTCGAAACGGGGGGGTCCGGGTCCGGGCCGACCCGGCCCGACCCCCCCCCCCCCCCCCTGGGGCGGCGCGGCGGTGGCGCGGCGGCGGCGGGCGGCGGCGCGGCGGCGCGGCGGCACGGCGGCGCGGCGGGCCGCGGCAGGCGCCGCACGTGGTCGGCACGCGGGGGGCTAGCCCCCGCTGATTTGGAGCGGCGCGGCACAAAGGCCGCGCCTTTGCAACAAACGGCCCCCCACGTGGGGGCCGGTTTTATTGAGCGAACCGGGGGGCTGCTGCCCCCCCCCCCCTTCCATGGAACCGCCCCTCTCATTAAGAGGGGGGTTTTGCTGAACCGTCAGGGGGATTTATTCCCCCGGTTTTCTGCCATCCGGCCGGCCAGCTGGCCGGCCGGTTTTTACCAACGGGACCGGAAATTCCGGTCCCGCCTTCGACTTCCGACGCCGGCGGCCCGGTCGCCGGTCTTCTCTTCCGCCGCGGCCCGGAACCGGCCGCGGTCTCCTCGTCTCGCCGCGGCCCGGAACCGGCCGCGGCGTTCGTCGTCCGGCGCGGTGCGACGGCACCGCGCCCCTTCGCCGTGCTTTGATATTCATTCAACGCGGCGCGACGGCGTCGCGTTCTTGTTGTTTCTTCCAAGGTGCGCACGCGACGACATCGCGTAAGTTGAACGTACAATTATCCGCGTGGTGCGACGGCACCACGCCACCTTGCTTCCGCCCGCAAGATTAAACAACATGAACGATGGAGGGGGTTCGGCCGTGTTCATGCGGTCCGGCCCCCTCACGTTAAGCAATAACGCATCTTTAAACATTCAAGCCTCAAGTTAGACATGCGAGATCCACGTTCAAGAAATGGAATAAATAAATAATTAAACAACAACCCCTACCTCGGGTATAAGTTCGAGGATTGTGAACGTTCCGCGGAAGACGACGTCGCGGAGGTCGGGCGTCGCGGTCGTCGTTCGTCAAATTCAACGACGAAGAGGCGCGTCCGAAGAGGCACGTCGTTGTCGAAACCTTGTACGCCGATGAAGGTTGCCCGAGGAAGGTGCGGTGTTCTCTCTCACGTTGACACCGAGGACGAAGAAGAGAGGCGTCGTTCTTCGTCGGAGCTTGAGCGTTCTTCGTCAAGTTCGAAGGTTCTTCGTCAAGTTGAAGAAGAAGAAGAAAAGCTTCCAAAGCTTCCAAAGCTCTCAAGAAAACCTCCCAAGGTGGTAAAAGAATCCCCTAGAATAATATAAGCTTTAACTTATATTATTACATAACTTAACCCCAAGAATTTCAAAGGTTTGAAATTCAAAAAGGGTTTAACTCCCTTAATTAATTAAGTAACTTAAGCCATTAAAAGAGGCGTTAAAGGAGTTGGGAGGATTTGAAAGGTTTAGGGGTTCGTGTGGGCCCCACCACACTTAATCCTCCCAAGGGAGGTTAAGTGGGTGTGGGTCCCACTTCCAACCTCCTTTGGTAGGTTTTTAACAAGTTATAATAAAATTTGTTCTACGCAAATTTTATTTAACTCAACTAAAAACCCTAAAAATTAACTTTCAACCCGCAACCAACGCAACTCCCGAAAAGGTCTCTTTAAGCGAATATCGGCGCTACGAGTTCATCGGTGCCCTCGGATTTCAATTCCGAGCACCGGATCAAAATTTAGAAATTCCCGCTCGTTCGTTCACTGAACGTACCCGAGCCAAACTTCAGAAATTAATTCCGGGCACTCCGGGCCTCGGAATCAGGTGCCGTCTGAAACCGCGCTCTTGTAAAATTCTAAAGAAAATTAAGAAAAAATTTCCCTTGAATTTTACGGGTCTTTACATTAAATACCTGAATAAACAAAATAGGATTATTAATTAATAATTCCATAACATATTCAATATTTAATTATTTTAGTATAATAATTTTTAGTTCATTTATAACCATTTTGATTGGTTATGGGGTTCAATATAATTGTTCGTGCTCATTTGTTTACTTGGTTTTGATGAACAGTTCGCTTATATTCAGGTTTGGATACACATGTATGATGAAATTGGTTGTCCATAATTGAATTTATATTATATTAGTGAACATATAGGAGATCAAATGGTTTTAAATTTAATTTGGTTACTTATTGCGAAGTCAAATTATTATATAAAACCATAGTGACAACCGTTTTTTTAATCGGTGGGTTTGATTACAAAGAAAATGTTTTTTATTTATAAATTAATAATATTTTTACGAAAGGATTACAGAATGAAAATAGGATATATAAACTATATATTAATATAGTTCAACCACAACCCAAATGGTTTCATGTCCGGAATTAAATATAATAATAGAAATTGATAAACTTTTGTCCTTGACTGTGCTAAATTATCACATCTCAAATGGTGCTTTAATTTTTTTTAAGTAAAAGGTGGGGAAAGGAGTGAAGATAATGAAATATCTAATTAGCATAAAAAATTCCACTCCATGTATTTTATTGTAGTTATAATTCTATTTGGTGATGGTATTTGAGGAATGAAACAAAAAAAGAAAAGAACTTAAATGAAATGGAGGAATTGAAAAGGGGAATTTACCTCTTGAGACTTCCACCTTTGAGAACCACTTAAGGGGAGAGGTTTTGGTATTTTAAAGAGGCTAGGTGCTTTTAGATGCTGGGGAGGATCTTGGGGAGATAATTTAGTAGAATATTGTAAAGGCATAAGGTTTGAGAGTAGTGAAGAGAAGAGTGAGTGAGGGGGGTTTTTATAGTGGATGAGAGGAGGGATTTCATAATATTATAATCATCAGTTTTTTATTTCTTCACAAGACAAGTAAAAATAAGTATAACATGACCAAGAATAGTAATAAATTCATGATAATTCAAACTAATGGTCATCTACATCATCAATGACCCAATCATGATGTAGAAGTATAGGTTATAACAATTATTGTGAATTATCGGATTTTACTATTCATAAAAAATTTAAGTATTTTAGAAAAATCTCAAAAATTCACCCAACCATTTTTTGACATTTAGAATCCAAAATGAAGTCAAATTTTCAAAAATAATATTCAAAATATTATTAATTTAATATTTAATTAAAATCATATTTTATTATAAAAAACTAATTTTAATACATTTATTTACTTATTCATAAATATTGGTATATCATTCTTTGAACATGAATATTATTTATATATTATCATAGGTAAGGTAAAAATTAATAAGGGTATCTCACTACTCCCAAGGGTATGTTAATATTCATAAGGGTAGGTTATTATTCACCAAAAATTATGTTTTTCATATCAAAATCTAAATAATTGACTGATTTCATCCGTGTATGTCATATTTTCAAACTTCCAAACACATAAGTGACAAACTTATTTTTAAAGGTCACCTAGAGCATAATAGTTCATTATTTTGTGTTTTCATGTGATTATATGAAATATTTATAAGAAAAGAATTTCTATTTATAAAACATTGGGTTGTTACATTCCCCCCCCCCCTTAAGAAATTTCACCCTCAAAGTTTCATTTTACATTCTAAACCATAAAAAGGTGGGGGTATTTTTCCTTCATTTCTTCCAATAGTTCCCATGTTTCCTATTCGTGCTTATGGTTTCTCTATTTTACCTTGGCCAAATGCATAGTCTAGTTTCCTATAAATTTGTCTCTATAATCCAATATCTTCACTGGCTTCTCCTCATAGGAAAGAAAATCCTCAAACTATACCACCTATGAAGAGAGTACATGTGATGGGTCTGGTATGTATTTCCATAAGAGGGATACATGAAATACATCATGTACTTTCTACATGGTAGGTGGAAGTGCCAGTCGATAGGCCACAACTACGACTCAATCAAGGATCTCGAAGGGGCCGATGTACATTGGACTGATCTTCCCTTTCTATCCAAACCTCATGACCTTCCATGGAGATATGCGTAGAAATATCATGACTCCAACTTTGATCTCATGGTCTTGTTGATGATTGTCTACATTAAATTTCTGTCGACTTTTGGCAGCCTTGATTTGTTACTGAATGGTTTTCACCTTCTCCCCCATTTCTTCAACCATTTTAGGTCCTAGAATCTTACGCTCATTCAATATCTCATTCTTTATCTCTGGATCGTTTGGTATAAATAATCATGTACAAAATCTTACAACACCTTCCAAATCAATTTTGAAATTAGAGGATTTCCCTTTTCTAATATCTTCCACCCTTTTCTGAATTTCCACATCTTTTTAGCATCCATTATTATCTCCAAGAGTGATGATTTAGAAATAATTTGATCAAGGATTGAAGATGTTCCTCCCTTAATGATTCCCATGTACATCCTTTTCAAATATTTGAATATCGAATCCTTTTAAATTCTCATCATTTATAAAGATGCAAAATTATTTCTACTCAGAGCATCTTCCACCTTATTTGCCTTATGGGGATGGTAGTGGATTGAGAATTCATAATCCTTGATGGGATCTATCAATAATGGCTAACGCATATCATGATCTTTCTATGTGAATATATATTTGAGACTCTTGTGGTCAGTATATATCTCACACTTCCTGTCATAGAGATAATGCCGCCAAATTTTCAATGCAATGATCACCACAACCAACTCCAGATCATGAATGGGATAGTGTTGCTCATGGATGTTCAGCTGCTGTGAGGCATAGGCTACCACTTTATCATTTTTCATTATCACAACGCCTAAGATTTTCTTATAAGGATCACTCTACACCAAAAGAGTTATCCACTTATAGGTAGTATGAGTGTTGACGTAGTAATAAGCCTTTTTTTCAACTCCTATAAACAGTCTTCACATTACTATGACCAAACAAACATTACTCCCTTCCATGTCTACTTGGTCATTGGGTTTGAAAATCGTGAAATGTTCTTCAAAAATCATCGATAAAACCCAGATAGACCCAAAATGCTGTGGATATCCATTACAGAAGTTTGTCTTGGCCACTCATAAATTTCCTTCAACATAGAAGGGTCCATATATTTCCCTTTGTTGTAGATAACATGCCCTAAGAATGACACTTCCTCCATTTAAACTTAGATTTACTATACTTTTCATACAACATCTCCCTTCACAATGTCTTTAACACAATATTAAAATTCTACTCATGTTAATCCTAGATCTTTGTGTATATGAAAATATCATCAATAATGTATTACACTAAATTTTCAAGGTAATTTATAAAGTCTCTATTCCTTACATACCTTAAAATAGCTAAAGCATAAGTGAGTTTGAAGGGTATCAGTATGTTCTCAGAGTGTCCATACCTCGTTCAAAAGGATGCCTTGGGAATATATTCCTTCGTCACCTTTAGTTGGTGATATCCCAACCAAAGGTCTAACTTAGAGGAATAACTGGCCCCACAAATCTGATCGAACAAGTCATCTATAAGTGGAAGGGGATACTTATTCTTTATCGTGATTTTATTGAGCTCATGATAATCAAGACAAAGGTCCATTGATCTGTCCTTCTTCTTGATGAAGAGGACTTGCACACCACACGGTGAAGAACTTGGGCACATAAAACCCTTCTTCAATATTATCTTGTAACTAATTATTCATCTCTTCCATCTATATGGTGTCCATTCTATAAGGTGTATTTGAGATAGGCATAGATCCTGGGATAAGTTTAATTGAGAACTCAACCTCTCAGTTAGGAGGAAGACCAGGAAACTCTTCAGGGAATACATCAGTGTAATCACTCACGATGGGCATGACTTCATGAATGATTCTATTAGTGAACAACCAAGAGATTACATGATTTTAAATTTAATTTTATTACTTATAGTGAAGTCGAATTATTATGTAAAACCATATCGCCATATTTTTTTTAATTAGTGGTTTTGATTACGAAGAACATGTTTTTGATTTATAAATTAATACTATTTGTACAAAAGAATTAAAGAATAAAAATAGGATATATTACCAATATAATAATTTGGTTCAACCATGACACAAATGGTTTCATGAACAGAATTAATGATAATAATAAAAATTGATAAATTGTTGTCCTTGAATGTGCTAAATAAGCACATCTCAAACAGTGATTTCATTTCTTTCATATAAAAGGTGGGGAAAGGAGAGAGGATAATGAAATATCACATTAGCATAAAAAAAATTAAATTTCATGCATGTCACTGGAGTTATCATACTATTTGGTCGAAGGGATGTTAGGAAAGAAAAATAATGAAAAGAACTGAAAAGAAACGAAGGAATTGGATTGAGGAATTCACCTCTTGAGACTTCCTCCTTTGAGAACCACTTAAGGGGAGAGGTTTTGGTATTTTGAATAGGCTAGGGGATTTTGGACGTGGGGGAGGATCATGGGGAGATATTGGGGTAGAATATTGTTAGGGAACAAGGATTGAGAGTAGTGAAGTGAATAGGGAGTGAGGGGGATTTTTAAAGTGTAGGAGAGGAGGGATTTAATTATATTATAATCATTAGTTTATTATTTCATCACAAGAGAAGGATTATTAAGTATTACATGACCATGCATAGTAATAAATGCATGTAACATAGAACCAAATGTTGTTTTTATCATCCATGACTCAAGTATGATGCATAAAATAAGGTTTTAGCATTTATGTGAATTATCAGATTTAACTATACATCACAATTTAAGTATCTTAGAAATATCTCAAAAATTCACCCTTAAAATTTTTCAACGTTTAGAATCCAAAAATAAAGTCAATTTTTCAAAAATTAATTTTTAAATATTATTAATTTAATATTTAATTAAGATGACAATTTATTATTAAAAACAAGTTTTAAAACATCTATTTTCTTATTCTAAAATAAAGGTATATCGTACTCTCAACCTGAATATTATTTTCATATTATCATAGGTAAGGTTACTGTTCATTATGGTATATCACTATTCATAAGGCTTTGTAACTATTCATATGTGTAGGTTACTATTCCCCAAAAATTAATTTTTACTTATCCGACTCCAAATAACTTACTGATTTCAACCGTGTTTGTAACACCCTGAGATTTTATGAGAAATATTCTTTTTAATTTCCTTAATTTCTTATGTTTTATGCTACAATAATATTATATTGTGGTATACTCAACAACATATTAATTTTTAGTATATACGCAAACACTGTTCTTGGCTTGTGTTGCATGCAAGAGCGACCTTTCTCAATAGCGTGTGTTGTACGCAATACAGATTTTTACTAAACAAAGATATATTGTTATAATATTATTATGAACTAGTAGTTATGAATACTAATAACAAAATTTTTAATTTTATAACATTATCATTCATCTTACACATATTCTAGAACATGGTATGAGAATAAAATAATTTTTTTCTGGTAAAATAAGTATTTTTCAAAAAATGTAGTTTTGTCACCTTTGGAAGGCACGCCCACTATAAATATAGTTTTTGACACATTTATGAGTTAAATTTAACAAAATAAACTTATTAATTGCAATAAGTATATAAAAATTTACCTTGGATAATTTTTTAATATTTTTCTGTTAACATTAATATTTTGATGAATAATAAAAATACGCTAAATAATAATTAAAAACAACCTTTTTCATCAAGATAAATTATATAGTTAAATTATAATATTTAATGGTTTTAAAGTATAAATATAATATATTTTGACCATTTCATATAATGTAATTCATTATCATTAATTTTACATTGAATTCATAGGTAAAAACATTTCAATCTTTTGTAACGTTTTAACTTTTAAAACCCATTTTCTCAACAGCGGGATTATTATTAAATCAAATACTACAAATTCTCTGTATTGAAATTAGAAAAAGGAATTCCATATTTTGAATTCGTAGGTCTAAATTATTTTAATAGGAAACTTATTATTTTTAGGCATTATGAATAGTAACTATGGTAAATTTTATTTACCATAGTTAAAGGTCAATCAATTAATTAAGGGGAAAAATAATATTATTAAATTACCCTAACACTTGTCTTGATATCATTAGTTGATTATATTTCCCTCTAAATAGTACATGGGTTGAAATGGAATCTGTTGGAACCCACTTTGATGTGATTAAGACCTTTAATTTATTTTATTTATAGAAAGTGAAATATGTCTCACTCAAACTTTAATAGATAAAATATTTTTAATATAAGGTTATACAGAATATAAATTCGATTATAAATAATTATTTTAAATAAAAAATGTTTTTATTTTTATGGTAATTTATTTGTAATTTTTAAGAAATATTTAATTACGTAAATAGTTTATACATTAATGATGCCGAAATTATTTATTTAGTGAAAAATCAATAATACAGTTTTTATTAAAATAATAATAACCATTCAAAAGACCAGAAACCTGAAAAAACCTTACTGGTCGAGTATATATATACCCAAATAATACAAGGGTCAACTTCTGGACCATTTAGAGCCTTATAAAATAGATTATGACATTTATATTATTTTATTTAAAATGATGTCAAAGTTGTCACATTCATACACTAATAAAGATAAAATTTTAAAAGTTGGGATTTTTAGAAGGTAAATTCACTTAAAAGTAGTATTATAAAATCTATTAGATTTATCTTCATCATTGTATTTTATGTTTAATTTTTATGCAAAAAAATAAGTATATTAAATAATTATCCAAAAATGTTTTTGTGATAATTTTATAAAGATAAATAACAAATAAATGGTTTTAAAAATATTAAAATAAATATTATATGAAATAATTAATGTGCTCTAATAATTTTATAGATAAATAAAATATGTTAGTAATCTATTAAATATTTTGGTTTGAACATATCTTCTATATGGATTTTATTTAAATTCAAATAAATGAATAATGTCAAAATTGACAGTATCTATATTTTATAAAAATAACATATTATTCAATTGTTTAAAAATCACAAAAATGTTTAAAAATTTTAAACTGAAATTTATATGGTTTAAATTTTATAAATTATCCAATTATGGACAATTAACAACACATATTTAAGTATTTATAACAATTTAAAATTTAGAATATTATTACAACAAATAAGATTAAATTGATTAAAAAAGGATAAATCAAATTGATAAGGTTTAAAATAATTTTCCAACATGTCTAAATTTTATTGTATGATGAGATTATAACCCTTTTTCTTCTCATATTCTAATTTGAGTCATTTTTTATGTTTTTATGTGGGGTTTGAGTTTATTATAAATTAATATTTTTGATGTTTCCAAAAGTTCCCCTCTCATTTCTTATAAAAGGGTACCTCCTCCCTCTTCTCTTAACTCCATTATAAGCCTTCAATCTAACCCAAAACCTTAATATTACTCTTTTAAACCTCTCTAGTTATATTATAGAGGTTCTCGTCTTCTCAAAATACCATCTCTAGTGCCCTCAGAGAAAGTTTAAAAGAGGCACATCAAGGAAGAGGTAATCTCTTCTACTGATTCTTTCATGTTTCTTTCTTCTTATAATTCCTCTAATTTAGTTGTTTCATTATAAATTAATGAAATAAGTATCAATAATATACTTATATGTTATTATAAATATAAGAAAACCCTATTTAACCTTTTATCCATCCTACAAAAAATGATATCACCTCGCATGCGTACGTATGGCTTACCGTTTCCACGCTGTGGTGTAATCTATTTTTCCACCAGCACCATACATGGATGGGTATAATGGTTGAAATAATAACTATATATTATTATTATAACATCATAACGATTATGAGATATTATATCATCCACTCTAATTCCATTCAATAATAATGGGAATGATATCATCGCTCGTGTGTACGTACGGATTATCGTCTCCACAACACGATGAGATTCATTCTCCATGTTAACCATTAAATAATGATTATAATGTATATATAATAAATAATAATTAAATATATGACATAATAATGTTACTCGTTTTTTTATATTTTATTTACTTACTTCAATTCAATTTAATAAGGAAACAAAAATAGTGTTCAAGCGTACGAATGACCTACCGTCTCCATGAACGGTGTATTTCATTCCATTTATCGATCTATTATATATATTTAAATTATGAATATATATTTTATATAAATCATGTTTTACATTCTGGAAGTAATTAATCATGGTCTAATTAATCAAATAAATAATTACAAGTCAAAACACATACGATAAATGAAACGATTTTACCCAAAACAACTACGTTTACATGGACTTGACAAATGAACAGGTAATATAAAGTCATAAGTGAATCATATATGATATCATAAATATTATTATGGTTCTGTTACAAGTTAATAATATATTTAAACCCACTATACAGGAATCTCGGACACATACCAAATAAATTGGACCTAAAGTAAGGGATAATTATTCCAATCTCATTCTTATCCATGATTTTTTATTAGTAAGTATTTACTGGGGTTAGGTTTATCATCCATGTCCATATTTTTTTAAAATGTTTTAATAAAATGTTTAATATTATTCCACGTATGTTTAAAGTCATTTTTAACCTTTTTTTAATTTTACCACATGGTATGGAAGGAATATTTAATTGTTTTACCATACGAGGTACTTTTTGACTTTTTCCGAAAAAGTACGAGAAGAATGTATTTTAAATTATTTAGCATGGATGGATTTTTATAGTTTCATAACTCTTTATTTTCATGAAAATTATTCTACAATATTTGATGATTATTTTCAACAAAATCCTTTTATTTTAGATTTTCATGGTATTTTTTGAAAAGAAAAAGATTTTGAATAAGAAAGGATATTTTCGTCAAAATTCATTTCAAGTGTTTTATCAAAACTATTTTCCATCTAAGATGAAAATATTTAGCATTTTTATGTTTTGAGTATAATGTCTCTATCATTTACATGGTTTTATTTTTCTTATGATCAAATGATATCCATTTTTTTTATATGGATTATGTAATGATGTGATAATGTTTATTAAACCCATTTTATTATTTGGGTTATGATGAATGATTTATGATGTTTTGTGGCACACGTAAAAATTATTTCAATATGAGATGGGTGGGAAATATATCTCCCTCAAATGAATTGTGTAATGATTCATATCTCATTAGATAGACATGGCAGGAACGACAAGTAAAATCTGGTTTAGTAATACAGGGCTGGAATGGCTGGTAAACCCAGTTCAGTAATGGACTTTGTCCACTATGATAGTCTTGACAAAAATTCCTCAGATACTATGGAAATAATATCATGTGATTAATGGTTTTACACAATTACATGTTTTATTACGATTCTATTTTATCATGATTAATGTTCCTTTATGATCTACGCCTTACTTACTACCATGATTTATTTCATGACTAATGTTTTTGATGTTTAAACTTTTTGTTCAAGTTTTTATGTTCAAATGTATATGTTTTTTTTATTTTATCCATGATTACCCTTACTAAGCATTTGAGTTCACCATTTATTTGTTTTTTCTTCCATAGGATTTAAAGAATGGTTTTAGTTAAGAAAAAAAGGGGAAGATCTTTATAGGAGATGTTGAAGATCTTTCACCATGATTAGAATATTATGTTACAAGTCTCTAAAGATAACCAACTAATAATGACTTTGGTCATTTTTTTTATGTAATAATTTTTCCACAAAAGTAATTTAATGTCCATGTAAATAAATATTTGAGTCTCTACTATTGGTATCAGAGTGAAGGTTTTGTCATCCATTGGAAACTAGGAAGTGAAAACTTTAGTGAGACCCCTAGAGATATTTCTTAGTTATATCTAGGGATGTCCCTAAGGTTATGTATAATTATAATTTATAGTCCTAGAATTATAGTGAGGATATTACAATTAAACATAAGATATTAGATATTGAAGGTTCTCCCCATTTATTATGCTGTTTTTCTAGCATGATTTTTGCCTCTCACACTATTATATTTGGGTTTTAGATGATGGATGAAACCCAAAGGAACTGTGTTGGTCAATGTAATGGACAGTGCAATGATTTTCCTCCTAAACAAACCATTGTTATGGGAGATGGATTGAAATATCTTATTTCTATACTTACACAAGCTATAAATAATTCTGGACTTCCAAATGATCATAGAATGGAACAATATTCTATTGAGTTCTTCATGAGGAAACACCCACCTTCTTTCAATGGGTCTTCTGATCCACTTATTTCTGAACAATGGATCAGTACCATTGAAAAGATATTTTCCATACTTCACTTCTAAGAACATTAAAATGTCAGTTTGGCTATTTACCGTTTAGAAGGTGAAGCAGATTAGTGGTGGACCTTAATTAAGAATACAAGGCCCAGAGTTGAAATTGAATCCATGGAATGGGACAAGTTCAAGAACTTATTTTTCAATAATTACTTCCCTATTATTATTTGAAAAAATATGGAAAAGAATTTCCTTGATCTTAAGAAAAAGGATGATGAATATGTTGGTATATACGAGGTGAATTTTACTGGGCTTTCAAGTTATGCATATGGCTTTATCATCCAACCTGAAAGTAAAGTTGATCGATTCTTAAGTGGATTAAAACCAAGTCTTCGAAGGGAATTAGCGATAATAGACTTATATAGCTATAAAGAAATTGTGTTTTTTGATATCAAGGTATAATTGGAAGTTATTGTTACATATCCATCTCATGTTTATGACAAGAAACCAATGATGGAGTTCAAGGAAAAATCTCAAAACAATGGTTAAAAGAAGATGAAAGTTTCTTTATGATGAAAGTGTGAAAATAAGCATGGTTGAGATTGTCTTAAAGGGGATAGGAAATGTTTTTAGTGTGGAAAAAAGGTCATCGAGCATTTGAGTGTTGACGAAATAAGAAAATGGTTGCTAATGATGTGAATAGAGAAAAGACTATAAAGAACACTCCACTAACACTTCAATGCTTCAAGTGCAAGTAAATGGGGCATTATAATAACCAATTCCCTAATCCAAGGGTTAATGATGATCGACATCAACAACCTAATAAGGAAAAGGAAAAAAGGGAAGTCACATGTGATAACTATTAGTGATGTTGAATATGACAACGATGTTGTGGAATGATTAAATTTTTATGTAACGAGAATCATAAATAGTGTTTTGGAATATCATTTATAGTATCATTGAATATTGGATTATATATGTATTAGTTACCAATAATTTTATGGTACTGGTAACCATGAAAAGTGATTGAAATATCTTTGGAAAGCAGATGATATGCACATAATTATGGTATAATGAGAAAATAATATGTTTGATAGTATTAATGAGCTCATGACTGATATAAAGGCAAAGTAATATCATGCTTTGAGTATATAAAATTCTTTGGATTTTGGTATATGGAAAGAGATAACTTTTGATATCATTAATGTTTTCACTAAGGTTCTATGGTAATTCATGTTTCAAGAGAATTCATGATTAAGGTATTCACATGTTTGGAATGTGACCAACAAGATATATCTTATGATATATGTGGGATAAGTGATGGTATTCACATGCTCAGTAGATGACATTTCTAGTAATAGTTTTCTTTATACTATGAGATTGGACACAAGTATTTTCGATAAACCTAAAGATTGGAATGAATTGTGTTGGAAATCAGATAGTATTGTTTAAGGGTAAAAATTGTTTCTATAATTTTATAATAGTATAGTTTTAGAAAAAGGAAAACCTTTAGGACGGGTGACAACCTGTCGTTTCGGACAAGGTTATGGGAATCAAACCCAAAACTTTAATGTGACATGCCTTTATTGCCTACCACTATCCTACAAGAAGTCCCTGGTTAGTAGAAATTATTTTTATTTTATTAAGTGGTATGATAGATGATATATAAGTCCATTTTTGGAACTATATACAATTAATATCTCCATATATGTACTTATGTATATTTAATAACTTTTGTTATCCATTTGTTTGAGACAGATGGAATGACCCATCATTCTATTACACAATCTTGTAACACTTTACAAATGATAAATTCAACTTCATTTCTTTAAGATATGAAGTGGAAATTGTTCAAGGAATGACCAAAGGTGAGATTGTACCAAAATAAAGTAAGTATTTCATCTAATTCAAAATTTCCAAATTTATGGAAAGGAACCTGAAAACCAAAAATGTTGTCCTAGTACCCTCATATCTGATGAATCAGATGGTACCTTAGATCAACAAAAATTTAAGGCTTTGTGATTATTGGATTTTTCATAGCCATGTTCTCTACCACTCTCCATCAGAACTTGATGGTTAGATTTCTCTTCCATATCCATGTTTTCATATATGTTCTCCAATGTGGAAACCCCATGATGAGTTAATTTGGGTAACCGTTACATTTCTTACTTTAATTTTTAAAATTATGTTTTAGTATTCATTTTTACTATGTGGGTTTCTATGAATGAAACTTTCAAGTAGTAAACGATTTATAGCCCCGACGAATTTTGAGGGTGAAATTCATTTTATAGGCAGTAGAATGTAACACCCTGAGATTTTATGAGAAATATTATTTTTAATTTCTTTAATTTCTTGTGTTGTACACTACACGAAGATTATATTTCACTATACTCAACACTGTATAATCTTGTAGTATACACAAACACTGAACTTGGCTTGTGTTGCACATAAGAGCGACCTTCCTCAAGAGCATGTGTTGTACGCAATACCGGGTTTCACTAAACAACGATATATTGTTATAATATTATTATGAAAAAGCAGTTATGAAAATTATTAACCACATTTCTAATTTTATAACATCTTCATTCATCTTACACATATTCTAGAAAATGGAATGAGAAAAAAATGATTTTTTCTGGTAAAATAAGTATTTTTCCAAAAATGTTGTTTTGCCGACTTTTGATGGTGCACCAACTGTAAATCTAGATTTTGACACGTTTATGAGTTAAATTTAACAAAATAAACTTATTCACTACAATAAGTGTATAAAAATTTACTTTGGATAATTTTTTAATATTTTCCTGTTAACTTTCATATTTTGATAAATAGTAAAAATATGCTAAATTATAATTAAAAACAACCATTTTCATCAAGGTAATTTATATGGTTAAATTACTATAATGAATGATTTTAATGTATAAATAGAATATATTTTTACCATTTAATATAATTTAATTCATTATTATTAATTTTACATTGAATTAATAGGTAAAAACATTTCATTCTTTTGCAATGTTTTAACTTTTAAAACCTATTTTCTCAACATCGGGATTAATTTTAAATTAAACACTACAACTTTTATATATCGAATTTGAAAAAATAGATTCCATATTTGGAATTATTAGGTCTAAATTATGTTAATATTCTACTTTTTATTTTTAGATATTATGAATAGTTACTACGATAAGTTTTATTTTCCACAATTAAAGGTAAATCTTGTAATTAAGGATAAAAATAATATTATAAAATTACCCTAAAACATGTCTTTATAAAATTAGTTTATTATATTTCTCTCTAATGCATACATGTGTCGAAATGGAATCTGTTGGAACCCACTTGGATGTGATCAAGACCTATATTTTATTTTATTTAAAGAAAGTGAAATATGTCTCAATCAAAATTTAATAATTAAAATATTTTTAATATAAGGTTATGGAGAATATAAATTAGATTATAATAACTCATTTTAAAGATAAGATGTTTTTATTTGTTTTGGTAATTTAATTTTAATTTTTAAGAAATATTTAATTACCTTAATAGCTTATACATTAATGATGCAGAAATTATTTATTTAGTGAAAAATCAATAAATAGTTTTTATTAAAATAATAATACCAATTAAAAGGTCTAAAAACTTTACCAAACCTTTCTGTTCGAGTATATATATACACTGAGTATCCAAGGGTCTCCTTGTGGACAATTTGGAACATTATAAAATAGATTATGACATTTATATTTTTTTATTTTAAATGATGTCAAAGTTTTCACCTTCATACTTTAATAAAGATCACATTTTAAAAGATGATTTTTTAGAAGATAAATTAGACTAAAAGCATTCTTATGAAATCTATTAGATTTATCTTCATCATTTTATTTTATTTTTAATTTTCATTAAAAAAATAATTATAATAAAAAATTATACTAAAATGTTGTAGAAATTATTTTATTAAGAGAAATATCAAATAAATGGGTTTAAAAATATTAAAATAAATATTATATGAACTAATTAATGTTATCCACGAATAGTATAGATTAATATGACATGTTAGGAATATATTGAATATTTCATTTTGAACATATCATTTGTGGGGATTTTATTTAAATTGAAATAAATGAATAGTTTTAAAATTGACACTATTGATATTTTATAAAAATAACAAATTATTAAATGTTTTAAAAATCACAAAAATAATTAAAAATTATAAAATTCAATTTATATGGTCTCAAATGTCTAAAAGTATCTATTTATAGAAAATTAATAACACGTAAGTAAGTATTTATAACAATTTAAAATTTAGAATATTATTACCTCTAATAAGATTAAATAGATTAAATAAGGATAAATCAAATTGATAAGGTCTAAAATAATTTCCCCAAATGTATAAATTTTATTGGATGATGATATTAAAACCTTATCGTATCTCATATTCGAATTTGAGTCATTTTGGAGTTTTTTATGTGGGGTTTGAGTTTATTATAAATTAATATTTTCGAGGTTTCCAAAAATGCCCCTCTCCTCTCTTATAAAAGGGCACTGTATCCCTCTTCTCTTCACTCTATTTAAACCTTCAATCTTAGCCAAAAACTGCCTATTCATCTTCTAAACCTCTCTATTTTTATTATATAGGTTCTCGTCTTCTCAAAATACAAACTGTAGTGCCCAAAGAGGAATTTTAAAAGAGGCATGTCGAGGAAGAGGTAATCTCTTCTACCAATTCTTTCATGTTTCTTTCTTCTTCTACTTCCTCTTCTTTAGTTGTTTAATTATATAGTAATGACATCAGTCTCAATAATATTATGATAGTTTATTTTAAATATTAAACAGCCCTATTTAAACTTTTATCCATCCTTTGAAAAATGAAATCACCGCGTGTGTGTACGTACGACTTACCATCTCTATGCCGTGGTTTAATCTATTTTCCCACCACCACCATACTTGGATGGATATAATGATGGAAATAATAACTATATATGATTATTATACCATCATAATTATTCTCTTAAATTATATCATCCACTCCAATTCCATTCAATAACTATGGGAATGATATCATCGCCCGTGCGTACGTACGGATTACGGTCTCCACGACGCGATGAGATTCATTCTCCATGTTAACCATTAAAGTATGATTTTAAAGTAGATATAATAAATAATCATGAAATATATGAAATAATAATGATAATTTATTTATTTATATTTTATTTACTTACTTCCATTCAATTTAATAAGGAAATGAGAACATCGTTCATGCGTACGTATGACCTACCGTCTCCATGAACGATGTATTTCATTCCATTTATCGATCTATTATATATATATATTTATATTCTGAATATATATTATATATATATATCATTTTTTACATTTTGGAAGTATGTAATCACAGTGTAAGTAACCATATGAATAATAACATGTCAAAACACGTATGATAAATGAAACAATTTTATCCAAAAACACTACTTTAACATGGAATTGGAAAATGAACGGGTTATATAAAGTCGTAAGTGAATCATATATGATATCATAAATATTATTATGGTTCTATTACAAGTTAATAATGTGTTTAAACCCACTATACATGAGTCTCGGACACATACAGAAGAAATTGGACCAAAGTTAAGGGATAATTATTCCAATCTCGTTCTTATCCGAGATTTTTTATTCGTAAGTATTTATTGGGGTTATGTTTATCATCGATGTCCATATTTTCAAAAAATGTTTTTATAAAATGTTTACTATTATTCCATGTATGTTTAAAGTAATTTTTACCATTTTTTTACTTTTACCAGTTGTTATGGAAGGAATCATTCTTTTGTTTACCATACGTGGTACTTTTTGAATTTTCCAGCAAAAGTACGAGAAGAATGTTGTTTTTTAACTTATGCAGTTTGAATGAATTTTTACAGTTTCATAATGACTTATTTTCAGGAAGATTCCTCTACAATATTTCATGATTATTTTCAGCAAAATCATTTTCTTTTAATGTTTCAAGGCATTTTGTGAAATGAAAATGATTTTGAAAAAGAAAGGATATTTTCCCCTAGAATTCATTTCTAGTGTTTTATCAAAACTATTTTCTTTATAAGATGATATTATTTAGTATGTTTATGTTTCAAGTATAATGTCTCTATCATTTACATGGTTTTATGTTTCTTATGAGGAAATGATATCCATTTGTTTTATATGGATTATGTTATGATGGGATGATGTTTATGAAATCCATTTTATTCTTTGGGATATGATGAATGATTTATGATGTTTTGTGGAACACGTAAGAATGATTTAAATATGATATGGGTGGGACCTATATCTCCCTCCAATTAATTGGGTAATGATTCATATATAATGAGATAGACTTGTCCAGAACGACAAGTAAAATCCAGTTCAGTAATATAGGGCTGGAACGGTTGGTAAACCCAGTTTAGTAATGGAATTTGTCCACTATTATAGTCTTGGGAACAATGCCTTGTCTACTATGGAAATAATATCATGTGATTAATGGTTTTACACAATTAAATGTTTTTTTTCAGATTCTATTTTATCATGATTAATGTTCCTTTATGATCTATGACTTACTTACTTCCACGATTTATTTCATGACTCATGATTTTGATGTTTAAACTTTATGTTCACATTTTTAAGTTCAAATGTATACGTGTTTTTTTATTTTCTCTATGATTACTCTTACTGAGAATTTGAGCTCACCCTTTATATGTTTTCTCTTCCCCAGGATTTAAAGAAATGTTTTAGGTAAGAAAACAAAAGTGGAAGATCTTTATGGGAGATGTTGAAGATCCTTCACCAAGATTATAAGATTATGTTATATGTTTCAAAAGACAATAAAATAATACGGTCTTTGAGAATTTTTTATTGTTATGTATAAATTATTATAAAAAATTAATGTAATGTCCATGTATTTAATGATTTTGGTCTCAACAGTGTAGGTTTGATTTTAAAAATTCCAAACACATAAGGGACAAAATTATGTTTAAAGGTCACATAGAACTTAATAGTTTTTTATGTAGTGTTTTCATATGATTATATAAATTATTTATAATAATGGAATTTTAATTTATAAAATAATGGGTTGTTACAAATTTGTTACAATAAAATACACCTTTCAATCAATTAATATAAAATTAATAATTATTGAATGAACTTAAAATATACCGATTCATTTATGAAAGTATATTTTTAATAAAACTGGTTTTGTATTTAATGTATTTCTATATAAATGTATTTCTTTTAAATAATAATTTTGAAAAAATATATTGCAAAAATAATTAATGGCTATTGAAATAAATAATCAACAATCATTTAATAAATAATAGTATATGAAATAATAATATAGCAATTCATAGTTAAAGAAAATGTTTTTATTTAGAAATTATTTTTATAGTCTATATTTTTATTTAAAAGTTATATTTGATATATTTAGAGTAGTAAATTTAACAAATTTTATATTTTATCAATAATAAATAGATTCACATTCATCTAAATATTAAATGTTAATGAAGAATAATTAAATAAATTTATTATAAAAATATGTTCTCTAAAAAAATGTCATATATTTTTCATTTTTAATTTAAAAATAATTTGAATATATTTTAGAAATAGAATAGAATAAAATATATTTTATTTTGGAATCATTGAGTTAAAATTAGTAAAGAGGGTTAATTTAATTATAAAGAAAAAATAGTTAGAAAGGTCAAAAGCGACTTACCAAGGTAAATGAAAAAATTAGGTAAGATGGTTAAAAAAATAAGATTAAGTCCTAGAATATCTCTAAAATTTTCTATAACTTGTATTTATGAGGATATTCATGAACCATCACCATTATTAATCAACATGGGTTCCACTTTCCATGAAAATGGTGTTATTTATGTAATAACTTACATACAAAAGGACTGATCCTATACCCACCTCAAAAAAATATTTTCATTTTATTTTTTCTCAAATATCTACCTTGATTTTATATACCAAACTCTACTTATAAGTTTTTAGTTTCTTTCCCCAAGAAGGAGGCCTAAATCCTTGACTTCAAAGGAACATGTTTCAATAATGAATGTATTCATCAAGGAACATAGTTATTCTCTATATTTTTTCTATCAACTACTCATATCTAATATTTCTAAATATTATTCACCAATATAAGGATGTTTTATTAACATCATTATGCTAATTTAGAAATGATATTACTATAATATAATTCTGTAATCATATTCATTCATTAGAATAATTTGTTTTTATTTGGATCTGTTCAACCTCTTTTACGAATGATGCATTTAAATATTCACATAATCCATCATGAATGAGTATCATGAAATTAATACTTGTAATAAATTATATTAATGATTATTTAAAATTATGAATATCAATTTTTAAAGGGTAAAAAATGAATATTTATTAAAAAGTACCTTGTTTTTGGTAAATTACCTAGATAATGTTTTTCATCATTTTGTTTCTCATAAATAATGTTTATACCTCCCATTAAACATGTTGGTTCCCCAATAGTGGTGTAGACACACCTGGGGGTGGTGGGTTAGGTGAATATGGTATTATCATTTTTTTTTTAAAATCCAAATATTCATCAACCCATTAATACCCTTGGGGATTGAACATTTGATGATATTTAATATTATTTTAAATTTTGTATTTTGACCTATAATAAACTTAAATGAAATGAAATCTTGAAATTAATGGAGGGTATATATGTTTTTACAAGGTTTAAACCCACCTAGGAATCCTAAACATTGTTGTTCTTCATATTTTGAAGTCATAGATTCTTGATCTAAATATATTTATCAATACGAATACTGTTTTCAAAGGAATATCTAGATTCCATTACGGGTTTACCATATTACACCAAAAAAAAATATTTTTTCCCATATCCCTTATTTAATTTTTCATACCAATAAAAAAATTCACAAATATAAATTTTCTAGTTGAAGTATATGTCTAGTTATTTCTAGAGTTTTACTACATAACAAATTTGATCTTCTTCCAAAAATAAAGAGTCATCAATTAAATTGTAATATATAATAGTATCTATTAGAAAACTATATTCTATTTCATCCATATATTTCTAGATGATCGGAATCTATTTTTAGGATCTCTCAACTCATAATCTCAAGAATACAATCTATATATATTACCTAGATATTATACACTAAAAAGATAACTATTGATTTTTTCCTGGTGATGACAACACTAAAACAATTGGGTATATTGATTCTCTATTGGAGTAGAAACACTAACGTATGCTAATTATTAATTAATATTTTATTGAATATATTTAATAGGTTTAGTTTAACATCTTATTTTTATATTCCTCTTCAATAAAGAGAATTTTGTTCTTCAAAATATAGTATCAGGTCTCCTTTACTTCCTCTTTAATAGATTCTATTCTCTCATATTCTCTTATATATAACTCAATTTCACCATAATCTCTTTTTATTTTAATTTTTTATCATATTTTTATCAATACATGAGAAAACATTTCTTCTCAGAGGGTCTTAATAGGAATCCCTATATAGAAAAATTTATTAGATTACATTCCAGAAAAAACCACGTGCACAATATATCTCTCATGATGTCTTTTTTTCACAAATCGGTTGTCCCTTGTTGGCTTAAAATATTTCTCTTTTATTTTATTGAATTTCACATAGATGAATATGTTTATTATGTTTTACAATATCGAGTTATCTTCTAAATAATTACTCCATTAAAACATATAAATAATCAATGTATTTTGGCTATATTCAAATGCACTATCATCTTGGGGATCGACCTTCTTCTTTTCGAATTGAGGGAATACAATTAAACTTATATAGATTTAGCATGGATCAATACACTAAAAATAACATACTATCCCCAAATTATTCTTCCCATTCATGTATTGAATCAAAAAATATTATTTTATTATGTACTAAAGTAATTAAAATGATAAAAAAAATTATATCTATATTAATCTTGAAAATAAAATAAATTTATTTCATCTCTATAACCAAAATCATCCTTTATCTCTTTCCATACATCCATAAAAATAAATTTACTCATTCCATACTACTAAAATCATGGTAGAATCAAGGATTAAAATAAATACTAGATATTTGTACATTATTCTCATCAATAGAATCATTGGATGTATTTTTATTCATAATTATTAAATTATAGTAACTCATAAACTCAGACGTTAAAAACTCTCTCAAATTTTCATCATGGATTGATATTATTCTCCATAGATACCAGAGTATTTAGAAATAATTTTTTATATCAAATTACATATATTTATAGTGGTTTGTGATGTTTATGTTGTTAAATAATTTCATTGGAGTCAATTTCAATGATTCATTATTCATAATTTGTAATTTAGAAAAATTAAATTTTTATTCTACAGATTTCAAAAAAAATTCATATTATTTATCATAGAAAAGTGTGGGATCATGCTTACATAGATAAATTCATTCTTAAAGATAAAATATTCTTATTTATATTGTAATACATCCATTAATATAAAAAAAATAATCTATACACATATATATAACGATGTTATCATAGTGGATAATTATGTATATAATGGTAGAAAATCATCATTATTAAGTTTATAGATGATGTTTACATAGAAGAATATAGATAAAAAATGATGTTTAGAAAGTTATCCATGGTCCTTATGCAGTTTCCATTAATGATTATATTCATGGAGTCCAAAAAACATTATGTAGTGTTCATCCTTAATGTTCTATTTTTTTTTAAAATTCAACAATACATGTAAATTCAAGAATAATTAAATTAATTTAAAATACTCCTCAAATGACTTCCATACACCTATATTATTCTAAATACTACATCCACGATTCGTTCATGAAAATATTTAAAATCATTGTGGTATGTAATACCCTCTATGTTATATATATGTTTCATTTTGAGATATTATATCTCTTTTTATGCTCAAATATTTTTTGAGAGTCGAGGGTCAAAATTTTATAGTTTTGGAGAAAAATTATAGGCACACCATCGAGGTGAATGATTTTTAATAGTTATGTGGTGACCATTAATTATGTCTCTATGGTTTCTGATGTATATGGACAAGGATTTTAGCATAATGTTTTTGCCCATGTGATTCACCAAAAAAATAGTGTGTTAGGATGTGTTTTGTCTAGAGGCTTTCACATGGCCTATCATGGTTTATCTAACCGTTTGTATTTTCAAATAAGACCATGTGACATATCTTTCAAGAGATAGTATATAATGCATGGTTAGTACACATTTTTCTAACTATATGTCATAAACATGTGAACATACATGATTTTTAAAATGGAAAATTACCTAGATTCCCTAGTTCATGTTTAAGTATAATATACTCTTAATAACTCATTAGATTGAACCGGCCTCTCTGTGATTCTCTGTAGGACTCTTCCCTTATTTACTTGGTCATTACCAACTAATTTGGGTGGATCTCTTGATTTTATGTATGAATCTACTCACTATTTATCATCTTTTATCAAGATCCTCCCATAATATCTCTCCCCCCTATCGTGTTGGAACCTAATTGGGATTTAAACTCAAAATATAGAGGGTTTTATGTGGAATTTTTGATTTTTGTTACGAATAAAGGCTTGCGAGGAACCTATCAATTTGTTTCCAATATTCATAATTTTGGGATATTAGGTTTTCTCCATTGGTGAGGAATGTGTTTTTATACAATGGTTCTATCTCTTAAATTATTTCATGTTATTATAAATTCTATTAGCATTGATTATGAAATTCATTATTTTGAAATGTATGGTATCTATTATATTAAATTTTATCATGGGTGAATTGTAAAAATGGGGCTTTAAAGGGTTCTCTTGTTGAAAAATTTTATTTCACTTCTTGTGTTCGATGAAATTTTCTATAGATTAATTTCATAAAAAATTAGATTTTCATGCATATGAGTAGTGAATAATTAATATTAACATGTTTTATAAAATTGTGATCACGGTTTAAGTAATTATTTTTGAAAAAAATTAAACACTATTAACCATGGGTGTATTGAGTTATTGATATACTCAAACCTCAGTGAGCGTGAAACCACTAGGGGTTAAGATTTTGATATTGATATATTTTGTCAGTACTCGATACAAATATATTCAATGTGTACTTTTATTAGTGTTCATTCAAATATAATAGTATGTATCCCCATAGGCTAAAGCCTAGTTTATTTTTGGTTTTATATATAATTGTATGATTTATGTTTGATTGCTCACATGTTTATATTTTGGGGTTTCTGTGAACAATTATAATTATTTCATTCTATCACATGTTTACATAATTATCAATTTCACAGGATATATAAATATATTAGATTCATTAATGGAAGAAAAATAATGTCTGTTTTAGATGAAATTTAATATAAACCATGGAACAAATCTGGGAAAATATCAAAAAGGGAACATAACCCTATGATAAACATTATGGATCGGTATACAAGAACATTCTAATGTTTTTATAGGCTAGGGATTATGGGGTTTTCCTTACAATACATCCCTATATAGATACTATAAGTGGATGTGGTTTTGAAAAAGATTTACCAAGGTCTAAAAACTAAAAAAAGGGTGCATCATGCTTGAATAGATCATGACCTGGTTCATGAATACAAGACTTACTAGACACCTATTTTGGAACTCCCCAAGGATATGATTTGGATAATTCATATTTTCTTTACAAACCATTGTGAAGGATTTGAAATATAGATATTTCCAAAGAAACCATGCCTATGATTATGAAATTATATATGCATATACTTTTCAATTTATGTTAAATATTTCAATAATTTTAAGATTATACATTATGTTTCATAATGATATGGTATAATGTATTGTATTCCAATATTTAGAAATGGTTAATAGCAGAAGGAATAAGAACCACATCAATTCATGTACACAAAACTATAATAATTATCATTTCATTAATATGTTTATGAAAATATTTCAGAGGGAACTCATTTTCCAAAAACTATCATCATATGAGGAAATAATATCATGTAATAAAAAACTAGGGAAATATTTCTCTAAGTATTTTGGATTAGGAGGGATGGACAGGAAGAAGCGTATGGGTGGGAAAATGATTGATCAAGAGAATAAGGGAAAAACAGATTTTCCAACAAGTGATAACATGGGAAATAATAACCATAGTAATTTCATAAATAGAATTAGAGTTTGATACATATATGTATTGAATGGTAACTGTGATTGTGATTTCATGGGAAAGGAAAAAGTATCCAATATAGAATGATTCTCTTATAAGGAGATGGGGCACCATGAAAATGAATTCCCTAAGAATCAAGGGAATATACCTCAGAAGAAGATAATGGATCAATATAATGTTATGGTATTGATATAACCAATGTGTAATGATAATGTTCTTGTTTATTTGGATCCATGAAATATGTTGTAAAAGTATATTAATGATGAAATTCTAATTATAAGAATCATAAAACATATAAGGATTGTACTACACTAATTTTTATTAAATGATTCCAAAACATGTGTTGAATGGTACCAAAAAAAGTGTTTCATTTTAAATTTAAACCTTTTGGTAAACATATTATTGAGGGAAAGATAAAAATTAATATGTTCGTGATGTTGAGATAACTATGTTAGGATGACAAGATGATTGATATAGATAATGTAAATTGGATATTAGTACATACTATGACACAAAATAATGATTTGTTAAACAAGTGGGAAATGTATGATGGAGTTTTTGAATTTTTTGGATTTATGGAATATATCCAATAATTTATGTTTTAATTCAGGAATAAGGAAGCATGAATTTTTTTAATGGGTTTTATTGTAATTCTTGTTATTACTATGTTTCAAGATAATGCATGATGAAGGTATTAAAAATGGTTGGTATGTGATAATAAAGAAACAATTTATGCTATATGGTGGATTAATGTTAATATGATTTAGAGAAATATTGTGAATAATTTAGAAATTTTGTATTTTTGAAGGGTTATAGGGTTGGCCATGAATGAAATGGTTTAATTAAAATTGTGGACAATGTTTTAGAGATTAATGTATTAATTCACTATATAGAAATTCATCCATATTTAAAAACTTATGCTAACCATATTGGTTTTGTAAAATAATTATATATAGACAGAAAGATGTGTCACTCTTTTATGGATCTGATGATCTGTTAAATATGAATTTTAGTTATCTGGGAATAATAAATTCAGTCATGGATATTAATTTCTTCAAGTAAGTGATGAATTTGAAATTGATTAAAGAACAAAAAAAGGATGAAATTATTATTAGGATATAAACCAATATATAATATGTATATTTTAATATGATATCATTATAGGAAGAGAAATAATTCATTAAATTTTAAAAAATAATAATTAAATAACATTTTAACTATTACCATAATTTCTGATGATGTTATCAACCCTTTTTCAAAAATACATAGTTTATAGATTTTTGGTCATTAACCTTCTCTTGATCATCCACATTTATATGATCAACGGTCTCTATCACAATTTATCATCATCTTTTTATTCATTTTATCTTTTATTTCCTCATTTTAACTTCGCACATATGTTCTCCTATTACAATCATTGTATTTTTTATTCTATATCCATTTCACTCTTATTAAGAGTATATTTTGTTAAATATTTTTTGCAATGTGTGTTGTCAATAAAATAAATTTCCTATATAAACCCATTTATTATCATGGTGATGTTTAAATTTGGAGAATTCAATTTATTTAAGGTAGGGATAATCTAACACAACTAAATTATAAAATAATAACATTGTATTTGACAGTATATGCGACAAACAACACCAAGAACAGAAGAAATATAATACCATGATACATTACTATATATTTAAAATAAATGAAAGCACTTAAATAGATTTAATTACATGGAAAAATGATTTTATGTTTAATTAAACTCAAAAATGAGTTTATCTTTGATTATATGTTTCACTCAGTTTCATCATTCACTAAATGTGACACTATGTTTAAAAAAAACATGAAATATTATAAAAATATTATCATTTAATATGTTATTTATCACATAAATATTATTGTGACATCCCAAGTAAGTAATGAATATAATAAATTCTTATCTATGTCTATTTATGAATTATATCGTGTTTTAGAGGCTTAAAATGAGAATAAATCCAACCTTAAGCATGGAATACACTAATATTTTTAAAAGATTATTTTACCGCCTTTTGATGGTGAACCATTTTTAAATATATATTATGAAAATTTTATAAGCTTTATTTGTCAAAATAAACTAATTATTTATGATTGGTACATTGAAATTTACCTTGGGTAAGGTTTTGGTATTTTTCTGACCATGTTCAGTTTTAATGAATAGTGAAAAATACTGCATTTTACATCAAAACTGTTTTTTCATCTAATTTAATTATATGGTTATATTATCTTTTTAATTTGCCTTAAAGTGTAATTAGAATATATTTTTACCATCTAATCCAATGTTGGTTATTATAATTAATTTCACTTTGGAATTAGGCATAAAAAAGTGCCAAACTTTTCAAAGATATTGTTTCAAAAAAACCCGCTATTTGTTTTGACAACGAGAATTATTTTTAAATTAATTATTGAAATATCTATGTTTGTAATTTGGTAAAATGGATTCCATATTTTGAATCATGAGGTCCAAATTATCTAATAGAGACTCTTTTTTTGGACATTATGAATAGTAACGACGATAATTATCTTTAATTATCTTGATTAATTAGTAATTGGGTAGTTAAGGATAATAAAATAATATCATAATAATAAAAAATGACCCCAACATGTGTCCTAATGCTACTGGTTGTGTCATGGACGACCATGGTATTCCTTGTACCAAACTTGGGGACCCCATGGAATCACTTTTGTGTGATAATGACTTTTTATCTTTTTATTTTTAAAGAAAGTTAAATATCACTAAAGAATGTATCACTTGAGTAAATTTTTTTAATTTTGTATAAATAAATGATATATTGGACTATAAATAGTAATTTTAAAGATAAAGATATTTACTAAATCATAGTATTTTTTTTATAATTTTTAGACATTAAATAATTTAAATTATTTATGACATTATGATAATACAGCGATTACCTCATTAATTAACGATTTAAATAAAATGAAAAGATAATGTAAAATATAAGACTTAAACTTGTCAAAGAACTATTGGATGAGTATATTTTGAACCCTTATCACTATATCCTAGAAATATATCAATTTGGGACCTTTTAAATCTGAAACACTTTTTAAAATAATGTAACATTTCTTAACTTTCCAAGAGTGCCCCTCCTCTCCTCTTATAAAAGGCCCCACCTCTACCTCCTTACCCACACTTCTCAAGCCTTTGGCTCGGCCAATACCTGCTCATTTTATCTCTCCACATCCCTCTTTTCATCTTATATTCCTTAACTTAGGCATAAAGCTTTTAAAGATACCATTTTGGCTCAAACCAAGAAGAGTTACCCGATTTAAATGTAAGTTCTTCTCTAATGTTATTTTGTTTTATTTTACTTCTCCAACCCCCTAAAATCTTTTTATGCATTTATTTTGTAACAAAACCAGTATCTTAAATATACTAGGATGTTTTTATAAGAAGGATTCGAGCTGCACTTACACACACCTTCATCTAATGCTTAAAGACCATACTGTTTCTGTGGATGGCGAATTTCTGCCTCACAAAACGATGATTGTTCAATATTTTTCTAACACCTTCAAAGGTGGAAATTATGATGACAATATATTTATATATGATATATAATATGTTTATGTTTTCCTTAAGCTTATGTATTTTTCATTTTTGTCATACCTTTTATGGTTTTCATTATGGGTAAACGCGATATCTCCATTTTAGGAAGTGCGGACTACCGCCCTCTCAAAGTGATTTGATTCGTTAATTCCATATGTGGTATGTATAAAGGATGGAGTTAATGATATTATATATTATATTATAATGGAATTATGATATACCTTTATATCATTATGATTCCATTCCATAAAATAAGAAATAGAAATAAAAGTAGCGTTCATGCGTACGTACGACTTACCGTCTCCATGAACGGTGCATTTCATTTCTTACCTCTAAATGTTATGTAATATTATAAATTCATGTATATACTGGATATATATGATATATATGATATCTACACCATGAATATAAATATGGATATAATGGATACATAAAAAACTTGTAATTATAAAGACTTTATTTTTGACTCAAGTACCAATGATCATTAAAACGACCGTTATTAACTTAAATAATTACATAGTGTTCATGAAATGGTAATAAGTGATATAAAAAGAATAATGAACTTGAAAAAGGTTCTTAAGAAAGTATAAATTAACTCAAGTTTATTATTCAGGAGATTAAAGAACGATCGGGTCAAGTTGGATACGAGGTAAGGGACTTTGTCTCAATCTCCTTTCATTGAGGCATATTTTGTTTTATACACAAATTTCTTTTATACGGTGTAGAAACCCCTTTGAATTTTACGTTTATTCAAAAGGAAACTTTTTATATAAAGAATTTACTAAACGAAATAAGGGAATGTTTCTTTTGACGTACGTATGCGGTGACAACAACTTCTCCGCTGCCGTGACCATTATTTGAGTTTCGGCTTCCTCTACAAGCCATAACCTTTTTTTAAAAATGAGAAAAATAAATACCATGTATTACTTTTCTTTTATTTTTGTATTGAAAATGGTTTTCATAAGGTTTTTATTATATCAATGTGTTTTATTGATATCTTGTGATTGAAATGTGGAAATGTTATGTTTCCTTTATGCATGTTTTATGTGATACGATTACGTTATGGTTCTTGGGAATTGTTATGAAGACATGTGGTTCCGTGATCAACTAAGGGCGGGTGAGCCCGATATAGCTCTCCAATGCATTGGGTAACACGAAGGGGTTAAACGTTAAGTTTTCTCCAAAGAGATTTAGGGAATATACTGTGATGGGTATTCCAAACGTAACCATGAGGGTTACTCCCTATGTAAGAATGTTATGAATTACTCAAGTTACCTTTATGTATTATGATTTCTATGATTTATTAATGTTTTGATGAGGTATGTAAAAATGATTATGTTTTACAAGTAAATTATGATTTCATACATGGACTAATGTTTTCATTTCGTACTTTTATATCCCTTGATGAGATTTTTATGCTCATCCCATGTTTTTGAAATATTTTTCACAGGTCAAGGGAAAGGTACATGATGTGATGATAGTGTCAAGGAAGTGTCAAGAAAGAATCTATGTTTTATTTTAAATATGTTTCCAATGATCGGAAAAATGAGTACTATCTTTTATGTAACCAATTTTTTTAAATGTGTAGTGTAATGCATGATTTATGATCTAATTCTCTATAACTCTAAACCTGAAAAGATCCACAACTTGTATTCTTGAAATAACTCAAAATTAAGTAATGTTTAAGGCTCGGGCCTTATAGTTGGTATCATAGGTCGGTTTAAATAACTGTATAAGTTAGAATTATATTAAATGATTATCCAAAAATATTTTTTTATGGTCAAATTTAAATGATATAGTATTTGAAGATTACTATGTTGCTTTATCTAAGACATGTTTGTTCAGAATGGTTTTCCACAGAGGAAACAAGGAAGAAGTTCTAGGAAGGCATACAGAAGGAAATAACCTTCCGAATCAGCATCCTGAGATGATTGGAATTGGAACTGAACATTTTGTTGCAATAATGGCGCAGTTGAATCAAGCGATAAATGGTGGTGGTATCCATGCACGAGATCAGCCAGATAAACCACAGAGGAACTTGTCAGTGGGGGAACATTTCATGAGGCAACATCCCCCATCATTCAGAGGATCATCTGACCTTATGCTATCTGAAGGGTGGATTAAAGCACTGGAGAAGATTTTTGATGTCATGAGGTGTTCAAACAATCAAAAGGTTAGTCTTGCTATTTACCGTTTGGAGGGTGAAGCAGATCAGTGGTGGGCTATGGTTAAAAATATCAGGGACACTGATGAGATTGATTCTCTCGACTGGGATGAATTCAAAGGTATGTTTCTTGAGAAGTATTTTCCTAAGGCTGTTCAACATAGAATGGAAAAATAATTCCTGGAATTGAGGTAAGATGAAGACTCAGTGGCTTCCTATGAAGAAATGTTCACTCAATTGGCAATGTATGCTCCAAATTTTATCCGAGACCTTGATAGTAAAATCAATCATTTTTACTCAGGATTAAATCTAAAATATCGGAGGGATTTAGCATCTCGTGAGTTCAAGAGTTATGAAAAGATTGTTCGATGTGCTGAGAATATAGAAATGGAGTTTGCTGATGATCAAGTGTTCTATAACAACCAACAGAAGAAGAGACCGAGGTGGTAGTAGAAAAGAAAATAATTCTTTAAAAAGGTCTGACAGTAAGAAAACAAAGTTTCCAGTTTGTGATAAATGTGGTAAAAGGCATGCTGGGGAATGTCTTCTAAATTCTAGAAAGTGCTACTGATGTGGCAAGATGGGACATACGGCTCGTGATTACACTGAAAAAGATCAGGGTGATGGTAAGACCAAATTTTATTTACAGTTAGTGAAATGTTTCAAGTGCAATGAGATGGGTCACTATGCAAATGAGTGTCTGACAAAGAGCTCAAGTGATGGGAAGTAGTTAGATTACAAGCATAAAGGGGTGGTGAAATCATTTGCAACTACTTCAGCAGATGTTGGGCCATCAAATGAGGTGGTATCATGAACTTTTTTTGTTTTTTCAGATTATTCCAGTGTGTTGTTTGATTTGGGGTCTACACATTCTTTCATCTCTGAAAACCTTTCTAGTAAAATGGGAATACCATCTCAAGAAATGACTCCTGAACTTGTGGTAAAAACTCCTGGAGGAAATTTTGAGGCAAAAATAATTTATAAGAATCTTCTTATCCTCATTCGTGGAAAGAAACTACTCGCAAACCTTATTGTTTTGCCTCTAGTAGAGTTTGATGTTATCCTAGGTATGGATTGGATCTCTATTTACCATTCTAAGATTGACTGTAGAGCTAAAAAAGGTTCTTTTCAGAAAGAATTTCAGTTTGTGTACAAGAATGAACCCTTATTTTTGATAACATATCAAGAGGCTGAGAATCTTGTAAAAGATGGAATTGAATGTTACCTTGCACATATTGTTGAAAACAAGGGAACTATTCAGATTAATGATGTACCAGTGGTAAATGAGTATCCTGATGTTTTTCCTGATGAGTTGCCTGGAATAATACCAGACCGGGAAGTAGAATTTATTGTTGACTTAGTTCCCGATGCTAAGCCAATTTCAAAACCCCCTTATTAAATGGATCAAATTGAACTTTTAGAGTTGAAGGAGAAATTTCAAGATTTATTAGAGAAAGGTTTCATTTGACCTAGCACATCACCATGGGGTGCTCCTATTTTATTTGTTAAAAAGAAATATGGTTCAATGAGACTTTAAATTGAATATAGATCCTTGAATAACATCATTGTTAAGAACAAATATACTTCTACTCATATCAATGATTTGTTTGATAAGCTCCAGGGAGCTCAGTATTTTTCAAAGATTGACCTGAGATCGGGGTACCATCAGTTGAAGGTAAAGGAAGCAGATATTCTGAAGACCATGTTTCATACAAGATATGGCCATTATGAATTTGTAGTAATGCCTTTTGGGCTAACCAATGCACCTGCTATATTCAAGGACCTTATGAATAGAATTTTACATGAGTTCTTGGATAAGTTTGTGGTTGTTTTCATTGTATGATATTTTGGTGTTTTCTAAAAGTAAAGAGGAAAATGGAATACATTTAAGGGTTATTTCGAAAACCTTAAAATAAAATAAATTTTATGGGAAATTCAGAAAGTATGAGTTTTGGTTGCAACAAATTTATTTCCTTGGTCATATTGTTTCTAAAGATGAGATAACTGTTGATCCTACAAAAACAAAGGTTGTTGAAGAATGGCCAAGACCCACAAATGTAACTGAGATTTGTAGCTTCCATGGTTTGGAAGGCTACTACCGAAGGTTTGTTAGAAAATTTTCACAGTTATCTAGTCCAATGACTAAGCTAACTCGGAAGGGTGTTATGATTATCTAGACAAAAGAATGTGATGATTGTTTTCAGGAACTGAAAAGAAGATTGGTGAATGCTCCAGTTTTGGCACTACCTTCCAGGAATGGGGAGTTTGTTATCTACAGTGATGCTTCATTTAAAGGACTTGGTTGTGTCATAATGTAGAATAACTAGGTAATTTCTTATTCTTCACGTCAGTTGAAAACACATGAGGTAAATTACCCTACACATGATTTGGAATTAGCTACTATTGTTTTCGCTTTAAAATTTTGGAGGCATCATTTGTATGGAGTAAAGTGTGAAATATATACCGATCAGAAAAGTTTAAATTATATATTCACTCATAAAGAACTAAACATGAGACAGAGGAGATGGATATAATTAATCAAGGATTATGATTGTACAATTAATTACCATCCGAGAAAAGAAAATAAAGTGGATGATGCTTTGAGTTGAAAAAGTAATGCTTCGTTAACAATGTTTCATTTAGAACATGATCCTTTGGTTAAGGATTTGATAAACATTGGAATAGAAGTTTTTGGCACAGGATGTCCTTCTGTTGTGTTTCAGGTATCAGTGAAATATTCTCTATTAGACAGAATTAAGAAAGCATAGAAGCAAGACAACGAGTTGCAGAAAAAGGTAGAGCTGGGTAAGAAGGGAAAGTTGCCTAAATTCATCATTGATAATGATTGTGTTTTGAGATTTGGGAGGAGATTTTCTGTGCCATGTGATTCACAGTTGAAGAGAGAGTTTTTATGTGAAGCTCATAGTTCTCCATTTTCAGTTCATCCGGGTAGTACTAAGATGTATAGAGACCTTCGAGAGTACTACTAGTGGGATGGAATGAAAAGAGATATTGCTGATTTTACTGTAAAGTGTTTGACTTGTCAACAGGTTAAAGTAGAGCGAAAGTTACCGAAAGGGATACTTCAGCCTTTACCAGTACCAGAGTGGAAATGGGAGAATACATCCATGGACTTCATCGTGGGATTTCCGAACACACCTCGAGGTAATAATGCAATCTGTGTTATTGTTGATTGCTTGACTAAATCTACTCATTTCCTTGCTACATGAGATAATTTTTCCCTAGATCAAATTTCCCGTTTGTATCTTAAAGAGATAGTTAGGTTACATGGAGTTCCTCTCTCCATTGTATCTGACCATGATCCTAGGTTCACTTCTAACTTTTGGAAAGGCCTTCAGAAGTCATTGGGCACTGAATTAAATTTTAGTACGACTTTTCATCTTCAATTAGATGAGCAGTCAGAACGAACAATTCAGACTTTGGAGGATATTCTACGTGCTTATTCGATGGATTATCAGGGAATTTGGGACCATCATCTTTCTTTGGTTGAGTTTTCTTATAATAATAGTTTTCATTCTAGTATACATGTGGCACCATTTGAGGCATTATATGGGAAGCTGTGTCGAACTCCAACTTTTTGGGATGAAGTAGGTGAAAGAAAGTTTATGAGAACAAAATTGGTAAAAGAGTTGGCAAAAAAAGTTCAGCTGGTACAGAAACACATGGGAACAGCTCAGAGTAGGTAGAAGAGTTATGCAGACAATAGAAGGAAGGATCTCTCTTTTGAGGTAGGTGATCATGTTTTTCTCAATGTTTCACCATGGAAAAGTGTGATGCGATTTGGTAAGAAAGGAAAGCTGAGTCCAAGGTTAATTGGACCATATGAAATTATGGAGAGAGTTGGATCAGTTTCATACCGAGTGGATTTACCTTCGAGTTTATCTCAGGTACACAATGTTTTTCATGTTTCAATGTTAAGGTAGTACATGCCAGATCCATCTCTTATTTTAAGTCCAGAGGTAGTTCAGCTGGAAGAGAATCTATCTTATGAGGAACAACCGGTCCATATTCTTGACCACAGGGAGCAGGTGTTACAGAATAAGGTGATTCATCAAGTAAAGGTTTTGTGGAAAAACCACATGATTGAAGAGGCAACATGGGAATCTGAAAATGCAATGAGGGATAAATACCCCCTCTTATTCAATAAGTAAATAAATTGCAGGGATGCAATTTTCTAAAGGGGGGAAGGATGTAACATCATAAGTAAATAATTAATGATAAGAAATAATTATCTATTTCTAATTATGAATTAGATAGTGTTTTAGAGGCTTAAAATGAGAATAAATCCAATCTTAATCATGGTATACACTAATATTTTTAAAAGATTGTTTTACCGCCTTTTGATGGAGAACCATTTTTAAATCTATCTTTTGACAATTTTATAAGCTCTATTGGTAAAAATAATATTATTATTTATGATTGGGACACTGAAATTTACCTTGGGTAAATTTTTGGTATTTTTCTGACCATGTTCATTTTTTAATGAATAGTGAAAAATACTGCATTTTACATAAAAACTGCTTTTTCATCTAATTTAATTATATGGTTAGATTATATTTTTAACTGTTATTAAAGTTTAATTAGAATATATTCTTACCATATAATCCAATGGGGGTCATTATAATTAATTTCACTTTGGAATTGGGCATAAAGAAGTGCCAAACATTTCATAGATATTGTTTCAAAAAAACCCGCTATTTGTTTTGACAACGGGAATTATTTTTAAATTAATTATTGCAATTTTTATGTTTGGAATTTGGTAAAATGGATTCCATATTTGGAATAAAAATTTCCAAATTATCTACTTAATACTGTTTTGTTTTTGGACATTATGAATAGTAATGACGATAATTATATTTAATTATCTTGATTAATTAGTAATCGGGTGGTTAAGGATAATAAAATAAAATAATAATAATAATAAATGACCCAAAAATTTGTCCTAATGCTATTTTTTGTGTCATGGCAGACCATGGGATTCCTTGTGCCAATCTTGAGGACCCCATGGAATCACTTTTGTGTGATAATGACTTTTTATCTTTTTCTTTTTAAAGAAAGTTTAATATCACTAAAGAATGTATCACCCGAGTAAAACATTTTTAATTTTAACTACATAAATGATATATTGTACTATTAATAGTAATTAGAAATATAAAAATATTTCCTACATCATAGTATTTTTTTTATAAATTTTAGACTTTAAATAAATTAAATTATTTATGACATCATGATGATACAACGATTACTCATTAATTAACGATTTAAATAAAATGAAAATATAATGTAAAATATAAAAATTACACTTGTAAAAGACCTATTAGATGAGTATATTTGGAACCTTTATCACCTTATCCTAGAAATATATCAATGTGGGACCTTTTAAATCTGAAACTATTTTTAAAATAATGTAACATTTCTTAACTTTCCAAGAGTGCCCCTCCTCTCCTCTTATAAAAGGCCCACACCTCTACCTCCTTACCCACTATGGCATCCCGCCATTTTATAACAAAAACTTTCATTACATTACACAAATCTGAGGATCGTTAAGGTTTAGTGTCTTGGAAACAAGGATCATAATACATAAAAAAAAACATAAAACATTCTTCTTAAACACTTGCAAGGCGTCTCCTTATGTTCATTCTAGGTTCATTGCTGCATCTCATAACCTGGGGACATACATCAAAAGAAAGGGTGAGCAGAAGGCCCAGTAAGGGAAATAAGAGGAACATTTTACATGTGAACTTCAGATACTTCAATAAGGACATGAAAAGAACATTAAAGCATAAGAAAGAAATCATGAGGCATTTCATAATAAAAATAACATTTTTCATAACTTGAAGATGTGGCTACATCATTTAACATAGACAATCATGAACATATCACCAAGGTCCATCCCCAAGGTGTCATTTGAAAATTACCAAGGTTATTCACCAAGGTATCGTGAAAATTGTAATCTCTAGTGGTTACATCATTACCCAATGCATTGGAGCGCTATCAGGGCGCACCCTTAAATTTTCCTTTATTATCATGTGAGCCACATATATCATCATCAAACATTTCATAAATAACCCACATAGCATAAAATAAATGGGTTTCATTTCATAATCATAACGTTTTAAAAACTGCTTTAAAGACATGATCTTTACGTCACTTTAAACCCACGGAAAGGGAAAGCGGGTCTCATGTATGTAAATCCCAGAATTTAAAATGGAAAATTTTGATATATATGTGAATACCTTTGTAGAAATAAGAGCTTTGAGTATTCACTTTATAACATAAAATAATTTTTGAGAAAAGAGAGAGACATTTTGAGGGGAAAATTCTGCAGCATAACGGCTAAGTTTCGGGGTTTTAGAAAACGTTGAAATGAGAGGGGACATGGGTCACCCACTCATAAATGATCCATAAAACAGTAGGGTGAAAGAATAAGAAGGACATATGGACATGGTAACGAAATTTTAGGGACATACCATTTGAAATGAAAAACATGGAAGGAAAAAGATTAGATTTCTCTTATGAAAATTCGGCAGCCTTACGGCGTCACTTAACTTCAAAAGAAAATGATTTGACAAGATCAAAAAGGGTCCCTCATCATATGATCATAAGAGATCAGTATGATTGATATAGAGATCATACCCCAACATAATAAAAAGGAACTTGAAAGACTTGACATGAAAATTGAACTTGAAAAATGAGAAGGGTGAAAGAATCCCTTAAAAAATTCGGCAGCCTAACGGCGTCACTTAAACTTTCATAAAAAGAAATGATGAGAGTAAGAGGGGATCTCTCATCATATAAACATGAAAGGGCAGTAAGAGGAATATAAAAGAACATCCTCTCACATAAAAACATGGAGCATAATAGGAATGACATAAAAGAGATTTCATGAAAAGAAAGAGAGGGGTCGGATCCCTTACCTTAAAATGTGACTCTTGAAACTCAAAGGATTGGACCTTGAGGGCTTGGGGGCACCTTGGGAGGACTCTTTGGAAGGTAAGAAGACCAGAACTTTGTTGGGGAAGAGTTGGGAGTGAAAACCAAGGGAGGAAAGGGTGGGTATTTATAGGGAAAGTGAGGGGACAAAGCATTAATGGCCAAAGGACACCTCACATGTGCTTTTCTCAAACCCATGGGCTCTCCCTTGGCATTTATCATGGAGTTAGGCCACATGGGGCCCCCAAAACAATAATTCATCACCCTTGGCCGGCCAACCCTCAAAAGATCTCGTGACATCATCATGACATCATTATGATGTCATTAAACATACCGAAACCCTAAAACGGTATTTTTACTATTCACTGAAAATTCAACTTTCTCAGAATAATCCCAAAATTTCACCTTAACCAAATATCAATGCTATGATTTCAAAAATGAACTCCATTTTATAAAAAATATTTTTCTAAATATTTTTAATTTAATTTTTAAATAAGAACACTATTCATCGAAAATTCATTTTTTCCAGAAAAATCCTCAAAAATTTCCTTAATATAATATCGATGCTCTGAGTTCAAAAATAAAGTCATTTTTAAAAAAAATAATTTTCTAATTATTTTTAATTAAATTTTTAATTAAAAAACACTATTCATCTGAAAAAACTAATACTTGATTAATAATTTATGAAACCGTTATTTACCCATTTTATTGAATCACATTACTTAACCAAGGTGTCTAAATTATATTAAAACTTTCTTTGAGTGAAAATTACTAATCCATTTGGTCACATTACTAATCCTAAGCGTAAAATCACTATTCATAATTTACTATTCATCAAAAATTAAGTTGATCTCATTAGACTCCAAATTCCTTAATGAACACTTTTGTAGAAGACCATTTTTTGAAAATCATTACACATCATTAGTTATTTAGGGTTTACATAAATATTTCAAAATATCCCTTTTTCAAAATTCATCAATAAAATACATTCTAAAATTAACTAGACATTTGAAATTTCACAAACATCACTAAAGGAAGAAATCTCAATTTATTCATCCGAAAGGATTACACAAGGAAACTAGGGTCTCATCACATAGCCCCTTATAACACTGGCATAAGACCTAAGTGTAAGGTGTGCTATGGTGATAGAATCTGAGGGAGTCTCAGATAACATTGCCCTAGTAGCAATCTCCACTAACTTGAACTTCTCCTGCAAGCGTTTTCGTTCAAGCTTGACACGCTGGAGCTCGGATTGGGCTTGGTCCAAAGCGAAGCCCACAGATGCTACCTCCTTCCCAAGCTCTGATAAGTGGGCTTCGTAAGGGTTGAGTCTACTGGATGAAGCCATCGACTCCTCTTTCTGCATTAACCATTAACATCTTATTAAATCAATAAGAGTAAGTTAATATACTACTCAAAAAGATTGGGTCGTTACATTCTTCCCCCCTTAAGAAATTTCGTCCCCGAAATTTATACTTGAGGCCTAGTTGAAAAGGTGAGGGTACTTTTGCTTCATCGTTTCCTCAGGCTCCCAAGTCGCTTCTTCATATTTGTGATTCCTCCACAACACTTTCACAAGGTGGGTAGTCTTGTTTCGTAGAACCTTGTCTCTACGGTCCAAGATCTCCACTGGCTGCTCCTCATAAGAGAGGTCATGTTCAAGTTGTACCACCTCTGGGTTCAGTACATGCGAAGGGTCGGGTATGTACTTCCTCAAGAGAGATACATGGAAGACATCATGAACTTGAGCTAGGTTTGGTGGAAGTGCTAGACGATAGGCCACTGCTCCTATGCGATCAAGGATTTCATAGGGGCCAATGTACCTAGGGCTGAGCTTCCCTTTCTTCCCAAACCGCATGACTCTCTTCCATGGAGAAATTCGAAGGAAGACTTTGTCACCAACACCAAACTCCAAGTCCCTTCGACGATTGTCAGCATAGCTCTTCTGCCGACTCTGAGCAGCCTTTATGTGTTGTTGGATGGCATGAACCTGTTCTGTCATCTCTTGCATGAGATCAGGCCCAAGAAGCTTCCTCTCACCAGTTTCATCCCAACAAGTAGGAGTTCTACACCGCTTTCCATACAGAGCTTCATAGGGTGCCATCTGAATACTCGCATGGAAGCTGTTGTTATAAGAGAACTCCACTAATGGGAGGTGTTGATCCCATCCACCTTTAAATTCCATTGAGCATAATCTCAACATGTCTTCGAGTGTCTGAATAGTCCTTTCAGATTGGCCATCAGTTTGAGGATGATAGGCCGTACTAAAATTCAATTCAGTATTCAGAGCATGCTGAAGACTTCTCCAGAATTTTGATGTGAATCTTGGGTCACGATCAGATACGATGGATAGTGGTACCCCATGCAGCCTTACCACTTCCTTCACGTATATCTTGGCAAGCTGATCCAGAGAGAAATCTTCCCGAATAGAGATAAAATGGGCTGTCTTGGTGAGACGGTCCACAATAACCCATATCGCATTGTTTCCTTTGGATGTTTTTGGGAGACCAGTTACAAAGTCCATGGTGATATTATCCCACTTCCATACTGGTATGGGTAGCGGTTGTAATACCCCCTTAGGAAGTTGTCTTTCTGCCTTTACTTGCTGACACACCAGGCACCTTGTAGTGTAATCGGCAATCTCCCTCTTCATGTTATCCCACCAATAATGATCACGAAGGTCTCTATACATCTTAGTGCTTCCCGGATGTATAGAGAAAGTAGAGCTATGAGCTTCATCCATCAGTTCTTTCTTTATCTCCGGAATAGATGGAACACATAGTCTTGTACGAAATTTCAATACACCTTCTTGATCAATATTGAAATCAGGGAACTTCCCATCCCTTACAGCCTCGAACTTCTCCTGCAGCAAAGGATCTTCTTTTTGAGCCTTCTTGATCTTCTCTAGTAATGAAGGTTGAGAAATCATTTGGGATAGGGTTGATGATGTCCCTTTCCTTAAAATTTCCATGTCCAGTTTTACTAGATCTTTAATCAAGGTATCTCCCAGGATCCTCATTGTTGCCAGAACAACAGGATCTTTCCTGCTTAACGCATCCGCGACTTTGTTTGCTCTTCCAGGGTGATAATGAATTGAACAATCATAGTCTTTAATAAGCTCCAACCATCTCCTTTGTCTCATGTTCAATTATTTCTGTGTGAAAATATACTTTAGACTTTGGTGGTCAGTGTATATATCACATTTCTCCCCATAAAGATAGTGCCTCCATATCTTTAGAGCAAAAACAACTGCCGCCAGCTCTAGATCATGCGTAGGATAATTCTGCTCATGAATCTTCAACTGTCGAGATGCATAAGCAATTACTTTGTCATTTTGCATGAGGACGCACCCAAGCCCTTTCAGAGATGCATCGCTAAAAATAACGAATCCTTCTCCGATAGAGGGTAGTGTTAACACCGGTGCAGTAACCAATCTCTTCTTCAGCTCTTGGAAACTTTCCTCGCATTCCTTTGTCCAGATGAACTTAACCCCTTTTCGAGTCAACTTAGTTAGTGGATTAGAAAGCCGTGAAAAGTTTTTCACAAACCTCCTATAATATCCCGCTAAACCAAGGAAACTACGAATCTCAGTTACTGTTGTGGTTTGAGGCCACTCCTCCACAACCATTGTCTTTGCAGGGTCAACCGAGATTCCTTCATTGGTTACGATGTGCCCCAAGAAAGCCACTTGTTGTAACCAAAACTCACACTTGCTGAACTTCCCAAAGAGCCTCTCCTTCCGTAGAGTTTTCAAAATAACCCTCAGATGATCTTCATGCTCCTCCCGACTTTTTGAATATATCAAAATATCATCAATAAAAACTACCACAAAGTTATCAAGGTAGTCCTTAAAGACTCTATTCATCAAATCCATGAAAATAGCAGGAGCATTAGTCAAGCCGAAGGGCATAACAGTAAACTCATAATGCCCATATCTTGATCGGAAGGCAGTCTTTGGAATATCTTCCTTCTTCACCCTCAGTTGATGATAACCAGATCGAAGGTCAATCTTAGAGAAGAATTGAGCCCCACGAAGTTGGTCAAATAAATCATCAATTCTTGGAAGAGGGTATCTGTTCTTCACTGTGATCCCGTTCAGTTCTCTATAATCAATGCATAGCCGCATTGATCCATCCTTCTTCTTCACAAAGAGAACTGGTGCTCCCCAAGGAGACACACTCGGTCGGATAAACCCCTTCTCCAACAAGTCTTGGAGTTGTTTCTTTAGCTCCTCTAGCTCCACATTTTCCATTCTATACGGAGTCTTTGATATCGGTTGAGACCCAGGTACGAGTTCAATGGAGAACTCTACCTCTCTTTCTGGGGGAGGTCCAGGTAACTCCTCAGGAAATAAATCCATGTATTCCTGAACAATCGGAACATCTTCAATTTGTATGCTCCCTTTCCCTTCTTCCTCATCACCGATTAACTCCATAAAGAAAGCTATAGGAGGTGCTTCTAGATAGGGATCAGTTAGGGATATCTCTCATCGGAAGATAACTGTAGGTCGTTCATTCAAGACTACTGAGATTTCCTTACTTCTGCATTTGATCTTAGCATTATACTTTGAGAGCCAGTCTATCCCTAGTATAATGTCAAATTCCATCATGGGAATGACTACTAGATTTGCGATAAGATTGTGCTCACCAAAGTAAACACTAGAGTCTCTAAACACTGTTGATGCATGGATAATCCCACTTGGAGTCTTGACTGACAACTCTACCTCAAGTAATTCAGGGATTGATTCTATATTCTTTGCAAACTTGGAAGAAATAAAGGAATGCGTAGAACCAGAATCAAATAAAGCACTTGCTAGTTTTGAGAGGACAGCAAGAGTACCTGCTACCACATCGTTCGGAACTTCAACTTCAGTTGTTGTGATAGCGAAAGCACGACCTTGCTCCCTTGGCCTCTGCTGAGGTTGATGGTGATTCCCCTCCACCGCCCTCGGATTGGGACATTGGTTAGCAAAGTGCCCAAGCTGTCCACACTTGAAGCATGTGACTTCGGGTAGGGCCAGAACCATCTTTCCTCTGTCGTTAGTGTTGGGAAGTTGAGGCTTCACATCACCACGACAATTTCGAGAAATATGGACTTCTTTTCCACACCTATAGCACTTGCCACTTCCGATCAAGCAGTTCCCCGGATGCTTCTTCCCACATTTATTGCATGTGGCATGTTGCATATGCTTTCCACCTCTTTCCTGATCAAAACTTCTTCCCAGGCTCGGTTCTAGAGTTCTCTTCTTCTCATTAGATTTGTGAGACCACTGTGTCTCCCCAAACTCTAGTTCAACTTTCATAGCACTTCGAACTATTTCTTCATAGCTATCGTAGTCCCTGTTGGCTAGATTCTTCCGCAGATGTGGTCGTAGTCCGCCAAAGAATCTATCAACCTTCCCATTAGGGTCCATGACAAAGCTTGAGGTATAACGGGAAAGCCTTGTGAAGTTCATCTCATAGCTTCCGACAGATTCGTTCTCCTTCTGCTTCAGCTCGAGAAACTCTTTCTCCATTTTCGTTCTCATGGAACGAGGGAAATACTTGTTAAAGAAAATTCCCCGAAATTCTTCCCACTCCATAGCTTCCATCTCTCCTCGTGGCTTCGTGTTTTTGATCAGTGACCACCACTGATCAGCTTCTCCCTCTAGGCGGTAAACAGCAAGGGTGACTTTTTCTTGTTCCGAACAATGAAGTACAGAAAAGATCTTTTCAATGGAGCTTATCCATTGTTCCGCAACCAATGGGTCAGTAGATCCACTGAATGTTGGCGGTCGTTGACGCATGAAGGACTCAACAGAAAGTTGTTCCCTTCGTGGTGAGGTCGGCCTCTCATCTTGATTCAAGTTATTACTCATAACTTGAGTCAGTTGGTTCATCATCCGCATGAATGTTTCCATTCCGGCTTCCATCGGAGGGCCGTCAGCACATGGTGCATTGCGGTCACCATCGGCACGGTTTCTCCTATTGCCCGCCATTTTCTAAAAGAATAAAACCTTAGTGAGAAACTTATTTCATTTATGAATCTTTTAACTAAGACTTCATGCTTAGACAATTATACTTCTCTATAATTCCTTCATAATGATTCATAAAAAGCATGTGATTAACCAAACATATCCCCCGGGAGTGTCGTAACCAAGAGTGCAGCAAGGCCCGTTATCGTGCACCAGTTCCCGTTCGAGTCTAGCTCAAAGCGGTGTTTTCGGGTTTTACCCCTATGTACATCTGTGCCAGAGCCGCCTCTACCTGCTCGTATCCAGACAGGGATGTATTTGTTTGATAGACCACTTACTCAATACTTACCAAAATACCAGGAAGTTTTCCTATATTTAAACTTTTCTATAGGGTTCTTCCTAAAGTTTTTATATCCTAATTTCCACAAATAACTAAACCATCCTTTGATACCAACTATGGCATCCCGCCATTTTATAACAAAAACTTTCATTACATTACACAAATCTGAGGATCGTTAAGGTTTAGTGTCTTGGAAACAAGGATCATAATACATAAAAAAAAACATAAAACATTCTTCTTAAACACTTGCAAGGCGTCTCCTTATGTTCATTCTAGGTTCATTACTGCATCTCATAACCTGGGGACATACATCAAAAGAAAGGGTGAGCAGAAGGCCCAGTAAGGGAAATAAGAGGAACATTTTACATGTGAACTTGAGATACTTCAATAAGGACATGAAAAGAACATTAAAGCATAAGAAAGAAATCATGAGGCATTTCATAATAAAAATAACATTTTTCATAACTTGAAGATGTGGCTACATCATTTAACATAGACAATCATGAACATATCACCAAGGTCCATCCCCAAGGTGTCATTTGAAAATTACCAAGGTTATTCACCAAGGTGTCGTGAAAATTGTAATCTCTAGTGGTTACATCTTTACCCAATGCATTGGAGCGCTATCAGGGCGCACCCTTAAATTTGCCTTTATTATCATGTGAGCCACATATATCATCATCAAACATTTCATAAATAACCCACATAGCATAAAATAAATGGGTTTCATTTCATAATCATAACGTTTTAAAAACTGCTTTAAAGACATGATCTTTACGTCACTTTAAACCCACGGAAAGGGAAAGCGGGTCTCATGTATGTAAATCCCAGAATTTAAAATGGAACATTTTGATATATATGTGAATACCTTTGTAGAAATAAGAGCTTTGAGTATTCACTTTATAACATAAAATAATTTTTGAGAAAAGAGAGAGACATTTTGAGGGAAAAATTCTGCAGCATAACGGCTAAGTTTCGGGGTTTTAGAAAACGTTGAAATGAGAGGGGACATGGGTCACCCACTCATAAATGATCCATAAAACAGTAGGGTGAAAGAATAATAAGGACATATGGACATGGTAACGAAATTTTAGGGACATACCATTTGAAATGAAAAACATGGAAGGAAAAAGATTAGATTTCTCTTATGAAAATTCGGCAGCCTTACGGCGTCACTTAACTTCAAAAGAAAATGATTTGACAAGATCAAAAAGGGTCCCTCATCATATGATCATAAGAGATCAGTATGATTGATATAGAGATCATACCCCAACATAATAAAAAGGAACTTGAAAGACTTGACATGAAAATTGAACTTGAAAAATGAGAAGGGTGAAAGAATCCCTTAAAAAATTCGGCAGCCTAACGGCGTCACTTAAACTTTCATAAAACGAAATGATGAGAGTAAGAGGGGATCTCTCATCATATAAACATGAAAGGGCAGTAAGATGAATATAAAAGAACATCCTCTCACATAAAAACATGGAGCATAATAGGAATGACATAAAAGAGATTTCATGAAAAGAAAGAGAGGGGTCGGATCCCTTACCTTAAAATGTGACTCTTGAAACTCAAAGGATTGGACCTTGAGGGCTTGGGGGCACCTTGGGAGGACTCTTTGGAAGGTAAGAAGACCATAACTTCGTTGGGGAAGAGTTGGGAGTGAAAACCAAGGGAGGAAAGGGTGGGTATTTATAGGGAAAGTGAGGGGACAAAGCATTAATGGCCAAAGGACACCTCACATGTGCTTTTCTCAAACCCATGGGCTCTCCCTTGGCATTTATCATGGAGTTAGGCCACATGGGGCCCCCAAAACAATAATCCATCACCCTTGGCCGGCCAACCCTCAAACGATCTCGTGACATCATCATGACATCATTATGATGTCATTAAACATACCGAAACCCTAAAACGGTATTTTTACTATTCACTGAAAATTCAACTTTCTCAGAATAATCCCAAAATTTCACCTTAACCAAATATCAATGCTATGATTTCAAAAATGAACTCCATTTTATAAAAAATATTTTTCTAAATATTTTTAATTTAATTTTTAAATAAGAACACTATTCATCGAAAATTCATTTTTTCCAGAAAAATCCCCAAAAATTACCTTAACATAATATCGATGCTCTGAGTTCAAAAATAAAGTCATTTTTTTAAAAAATAATTTTCTAATTATTTTTAATTAAATTTTTAATTAAAAAACACTATTCATCTGAAAAAACTAATACTTGATTAATAATTTATGAAACCGTTATTTACCCATTTTATTGAATCACATTACTTAACCAAGGTGTCTAAATTATATTAAAACTTTCTTTGAGTGAAAATTACTAATCCATTTGGTCACATTACTAATTCTAAGCGTAAAATCACTATTCATAATTTACTATTCATCAAAAATTAAGTTGATCTCATTAGACTCCAAATTCCTTAATGAACACTTTTGTAGAAGACCATTTTTTGAAAATCATTACACATCATTAGTTATTTAGGGTTTACATAAATATTTCAAAATATCCCTTTTTCAAAATTCATCAATAAAATACATTCTAAAATTATCTAGACATTTGAAATTTCACAAACATCACTAAAGGAAGAAATCTCAATTTATTCATCCGAAAGGATTACACAAGGAAACTAGGGTCTCATCACATAGCCCCTTATAACACTGGCATAAGACCTAAGTGTAAGGTGTGCTATGGTGATAGAATCTGAGGGAGTCTCAGATAACATTGCCCTAGTAGCAATCTCCACTAACTTGAACTTCTCCTGCAAGCGTTTTCGTTCAAGCTTGACACGCTGGAGCTCGGATTGGGCTTGGTCCAAAGCGAAGCCCACAGATGCTACCTCCTTCCCAAGCTCTGATAAGTGGGCTTCGTAAGGGTTGAGTCTACTGGATGAAGCCATCGACTCCTCTTTCTGCATTAACCATTAACATCTTATTAAATCAATAAGAGTAAGTTAATATACTACTCAAAAAGATTGGGTCGTTACACCCACACTTCTCAAGCCTTTGGCTCGGCCAAGACCTGATCATTTTATCTCTCCACATCCCTCTCTTCATCCTAGAATCCTTACCTTAGGCAGAAAGCTCTTCAAGAAACCATTTTGGTTCAAACCAAGAAGAGTTACCCGATTTAAAGGTAACATCTTCTCTAATGTTCTTTTTTCTATTTTGCTTCTCCAACCCCCTAAACACTTTTTATTCATTTATTTTGTAAAAAACCCAGTATCTTCAATATACTAGGATTTTTTTATAAGAAGGATTTTAGCTAAACTTACACACACCTTCATCTAATGGTTAAAAAGCATATTGTTTCTGTGGATGGCGAATTTCTGCCTCACAAAACGATGATTGTTCAATATTCTTCTAAAACCTTCAAAGGTGGCCATTAAGATGACACTATATTTATATATTATATATAATATTTTTATGTCTTCCTTAAGCTTCTTTATTTTTTATTTTTGTCATACCTTTATGGTTTCCATTATGGATAAACTCGATATCTTCATTTTAGGAAGTGCGGACTACATCCCCCACAAAGTGATTTGATTCGTTAATGCCATATGTGAGACGTATAAAAGATGGATTTAATGATATTATATATGATATTATACTGGAATTATAATATACCTTTATATCATTATGATTCCATTCCATAAAATACGAAAGAAAAATGAAAGTAGTGTTCATGCGTACGTACGGCTTACCATCTCCATGAACGGTGCATTTCATTTCTTACCTCTAAATGTTATGTAATATTATAAATTCATGTATATACTGGATATATATGATATATATGATATTTACATCAGGAATATAACTCTGGATATAATGGATACATGAACAACTTGTAATTATAAAGAGTTTATTTTTGACTCAAGTACAAATGATCGTTAAAACAACCGTTATTAACTTAAATAATTACATAGTGTTCATGACATGGTAATAAGTTATATAAAAGGAATAATGAACCTGAAAAAGGTTATTAAGAAAGTAGAAATTAACTCAAGTTTATTATTCAGGAGATTAAAGAATGATCGATTCAAGTCAGATACGAGGTAAGGGACTTCGTCTCAATCTCTTTTCATTGAGGCATATTCTATTTTATACATAACTTTATTTTATAGGGTGTATAAACCCCTTTGACTTTTAAGTTTATTCAAAAGGAATATTTTTATATGAAGCGTTTACTAAATGAAAAAAGGGAATGTTTTTTTTGTTGTACGTATGCGGCGACAACGAATTCTCCGCCGCCGTGACCATTATTTGAGTTTCGGTCTCCACTACAAGCCATAACCTTTTTTTTTAAAATGAAAAAAATAAATACCATGTATTACTTTTCTTTTATTTTGGTATTGAAAATGGTTTTCATAATGTTTTTATTATATCAATGTGTTGTATTGATATCTTGTGATTAAAATGTGGAAATGTTATGTTTCCATTATGCATGTTTTATGTGATACAATTATGTTATGGTTCTTGGGAATTGTTATGAAGATGGGTGGTTCCGTGATAAACTAAGGGCGGGTGAGCTCGATATAGCTCTCCAATTAATTGGGTAACGTGAAGGGGTTAAACGTTAAGGTTTCTCCGAAGAGATTTAGGGAATATACTGTGATGGGTATTCCAAAGGTAACCACGAGGGTTACTCCCTATGTAAGAATGTTATGAATGCCTCAAGTTACCTTTATGTATTATGATTTCTATTATTTATTAATGTTTTTATGAGGTATGCTAAAATTATTATGTTTGTAAGAACCCGGTTCCTATTTTAGAGGCATGGGCTTCTTCTTTTCCTTTTCCTTAAGTGTTTTTGAAAAAATATGGAAAATGGGGAAAAATCCTGAATTTTGGAACTACACACCGTGTACTTTATCCACATGTCGTGTACTTTTGGCCGTATTGGGATGAGTACACGAGGCGTGTGGCCATACCGGCGATGAAGGGTGTAGGAACTGACTACACGCCGTGCAGTGGTACCTTACACGCCGTGTAGTCAGTCTGCAGGCTTAAACAGTAAGGCGGTGGAGTCGCCGCCAGCTGGGCGGCAGTACACGCCGTGTACTTGGGAGTACATGCCGTGTACTCTAGTCGGCAGATGAAAAGTGTGGCGGTGCCCCCAATTGAACAGTTAAATAAAAGGAGTACACGCTGTGTACTATGAAGTACACGCCGTGTACTTTGTTTTTTTGGCTTAAAACGGGAAGTAGCCTCCTCATTTGGAAGAGGAGGCACTTGATCCATTTTTTAGCCAAAGGAGGAGGCCAGATCTTTGAAGATCTACCGGGCGTTGGTCTGGAATCTGATTCGGCTTCGGACGATCTCGTTGGAACCGCACGGGTAAACCCTTCCTCCTCCTGGTACCATTCTTTCCAATTCTTCTCCCAACGTAAGTTATTTACTTTTGAATGGGTTTTGTTCTTCTTCAGATCTACGCCGTTCTTGGGTGTTTCTGGAGTCGGCGTTCGGGTATAGCATTCGTTGACGTATAAGGTAGGTGGCTTTGTGTTTAGTTTTCCAACTGTTGTGTGTTTTGTGCATTTTTGTGCCACGAACCCATGTCGGGGTGCCGTGTGGCTGAGGATATTGCTATATTTAATACCTAGAATTGATTAGGTATTAAATTGTGATTATAAAATTTTGTTTGGGATCATTGCTTGGATCCAGGACCATCCCGAGGGGTGTGTTCCTCTGTTTAGCTGTTTGTCCAGGATACCCGAGGGTATGCCTTAAATTTAGTAATTGTAGAATTGCCTTGAGAGGAATTGATTTTTACTGCTTTTTTACCTGTTGCTCATTGACCGATTACCTATTTAGCCTGAGGGAATTGTTGTATTTGGCCTGAGGGCATTGTTGTGATTGGCCTGAGGGTACTTCACTATTTAGCCCGAGGGCTGTAGTAATTCACCTAAGGGAAACCTTTCGTGCCTGAGGGATTGACTTTTGTGCTTGAGGGTGACACTTCATATGCCTGAGGGCGAGAATTTTTGTTACTCCTGACGGCAATACCTGCGGGTTGGATTCTATATGGCCTGAGGGAAATCCTGAGGGCGTTGTTTACTATTTTAGCCTGAGGGCATAGTTCTAGTTGGCCTGAGGGTTTGGTGCTGTTGAGCACAAAAATGTTACTAAATTAAAGGAATTAAATGGATAATAAAATGGAAATTTAACTGTTAGGTTAGTTACTTTTGAGTACTGCTTAGTTATTTCATTTTACTACTGCACACTTGTTGCATGTTTTAGACACAGTTAAGGACGAGCCTTTGGTGGGTGCCTACTGAGATATATTTCTCACACCCTGTTTGGGTCACGCTTTTCGACCCAAACAGAATATGTTGTTGCAGGTGTAGATAGGGGCAAGAGTCCCTATACAGGTACTTGACTGTTGCTGAGGAGTAGGAGGGCATGGGACCGAGCCTAGGCTCGTGATGCCGCTGCTAGATGTTTTGCTTGCTTAGCTATACTCTATTTTCTACTGTACTGTATTGATGTATAACATGTTCTAGCTGTTTTCTTAGAACTGGAAACATGTATCATCATCACTTATATATTGTTGGTTATATCCACTGTTGTAGTTATTTCAGTTGTGTATGTTTACTGCTTCCGCTATTTGTTGTATGTTTATTTTGGTATTCCCCTGAGTTACACTTGATAAATGAGGGCATAGTTTCCCCACTATCAGACCTGGGACCTCGTTGCTAGTTGGCAGCCTCTGGCATTAGGGGAAATGCGCTTGAGGTCACGTGGCGAACCGGGCTCGGGGCACCCGTTGCGTGGCACCCGGGTCCGGGACGTTACAAAGAGGTATCAGAGGAGTTTCTTTTCTTTGACTGACTATTTGGAGTTGTAGTCAGGGATAGGAAGGAACGGTAGTTGGTAATAAGCTGTGCCCGGGCATAGCTAACCTGTGTACAGGGAAAAGCCAGTCTACCTCGAACTTTGCATTCTTTTGATTTTGCAAATTTTACGGTTGATATATTTTCACCGTTGGGTGACACACTTGGATTGTGCTATTTATATTTTATCTGTGGGTTCTATTTTGTTGCAACCCGATGAGATGAGGGTATTCCATCTCATGCATCATATAGGCACATGCTTGATATCACATGCCATGCATAGTTTCCATGCCATGTAGGTGCATTAGAATTTTCATGTTGTTGTGATAGTTATTGTGTTAGTAAAGCATGCTGTTGTGATAGCTGCTTGATAAATACCTTCCTTGTGATATGGTATTTTTCTTTGAGTTTGTTTATAGAATAGACGCCAAACTTTGGTTTTTGGGGAGTATGGGCCCCCATTGACCAGAATTTGGTGGATCATTGACTGTTTTTGGTTATAACATAGATAAGATGCCAAAATTTGATTCCTGGGGAGTATGGACCCTCACAGGTCGGAATTTGACACTTGGGTGTTGTTTTTAGTATTTTCTGGGTTTCGGGGAAGTTTCTGAGGCATACTATCCAAAAAACCCAGAATACACACTGAGTAGGACCTCATACACGACGTGTGTGTTCTTCTGTTTGGGAAGAAAAATGGACTTTTTGAGTACACGCCGTGTACTCTGAGTACATGCCGTGTAGTCTCTTCCCGTGTCACAAACCATGTGGGCGGTGACACGGGGTAGGGAAAGGCTTGGGTAAAACACACCGTGTAGTTTTAGAACACGCCGTGTAGTGTGACCTGGGGACTCGGCCGTGTAACTAACAACATGGGCCGGTGTCACCTCTCTCGAAGCACGCCGTGTACCGTTGGGACACTCCGTGTAGTCTTGTCCGAGGAAAGACAATGTGGAGTTAGCCATGTGGCTGGGAAACGGGTTGGTGTACACGCCGTGTTCGGGTGTAACACACCGTGTAGAGTAAAGCCGAGTCGTCGGTCGTGTCACAGACGACACATGCAGTTGGAAAATAACACCGAACACACCGTGTATGTATTATACACGCCGTGTAGTTTTGTTGAACGGAATCCGTGTGGTTTAGCCGTGTGGAAGGACCCGGGCAGGGGAAAGGAAGTCAAGTACATGCCCTGTAGTCAAAGTACACGCCGTGTAGTCTTGTTTTGCCAATTTTGAATACCTTCATCCTCTTGTTCCCTTTGTGGCTCCTTCGCTTTCAGTCTTGATAATCTTGAATCTGAGGGGTGCTTTTGAGCTTGTAGAGTCATGCTGCCTAGACGACCGCGAGTTGTTCGCCATGAGAGAAGCGACGATTATACTCCGGAGATGGTGGGCCATGGGCTACCAGTTGATCCACCAGTAGAGCCAGATGCGGCACCAGCTATTATACCGAACACATGTGCAGAGGTGCAGTTTCGTGAAGGCTTATTGCGGTTTATGAAGACCTTTTAGGGAGCACCGCAGGCTGCCACATCTATGGACGAGCTGACGCATATCTTTCAGAAGCAGCATCCGCCTACGTTTTTAGGGGATGGCGGACCACAGGCTGCAGAGTCTTGGCTAGGATCGATGCAGACTATTTTCGAGCATCTTAAGACGCATCCAGGGAGGAGGGTCAAGCTCGCGACTTACATGTTGCGCGATTCCTCCAAGAGGTGGTGGGATGTTACCACCCAGTCAGAGCATCACAGGGACATGGCGTGGGAGGATTTTCATGTACTCTTCTATGACTTCTTCTTTCCTGAGATGCTGAGGGAAGATAGAGCTTGAGAGTTCATGAATCTGCAATAGGGCGCTATGTCGGTGATGGACTACTCTGCTCGTTTTACAGAGCTTCAGCGTTTTGCACCCGTGCTGATGGGTGATGATATGATGAGAGCCAGACGTTTTGAGGATGGTCTTCGGTATGACATCTGAGTGCTGGTGAATGTTTTCAGGTTTCCTACTATACACGTGATTGTGAACCAGGCGTTGATTATAGAGAGGAACCTATGGGAATCGAGTTATATGGGCCAGGGCGGTTCAGCACTAGTTACTGGTACTATTTCTACTAGCAAGAGGAAGAGACAAATGGACTTCTCTCAGGACGGTAGTACCAGCCAGGAAGCTTCTTCAAGTGGCCCGATCAGGTGCTACCAGTGTGGCAGAGAGGGTCACAAGAGGTCGTAGTGTCCACGAGACCTAGTGGAGTGCCGAGCTTGCGGCAAGATGGGTAATCTACAGCGCTTTTGCAGGGTGTTTCTACCAGTGGATAGTGAGAGGGGTTCTGTGCAAACTCCGCGTGCAGGAGCAGGACCACTGACCTCTTACCAGTCAGGGAACTGGAATACGTTTGGGTGTGCAGGAAGAGATGGTGGTCATGGCCGTGGTAGCCAGACACCAGAATCTCAGAGGCAATAGGGTGGGATAGCTCAGGGTAGCTAGGTTGTGTCACAGGGCCGCGGCACTGGACATGCATATGCAGTGCAACAGACCCAGCAGGAGCAGGATCCCGGACCTTCGATAGTCAGAGGTACTATTCTAGTAGCTTCTGTCTTGTCTTCAGTACTTTTTGATACAGGTGCTACACATAGTTTTATATCTGTACCCATTAGGGAGAGCCTTGGGCTCAATGTTTCTACTTCTTCTGATATCATGACGCTAGACACTCCGTTGGGGACTAAAATGGCTGGTGTGCATCATTGCAAGGAGTTCCCCCTTGAGGTTGGTGGGTGCCACTTCCTTTGGGACCTCTATATCCTGGAGATGACGAGCTATGACGTCATTCTCGGGATGTACTAGTTGGTTCCATTTCGAGCCTTTGTAGACTGCTATTGTCACAGGGTGCGTTTCACGTCACCAGAGGGCGGGGAGTTTCTATACAAGGGCGAGTGGGATGTTCAGGTGAGTCGAGCTGGACCAGAGCATCATGGGCGAGGTGGAGTCACAGCCCAGATTGCGAGCTTATATCTGGATGACCAGGGGACTTGTCAGATGGATTTCCCTCCAGTTGTCGATTGTTTCAGGGATGTCTTCCTGGACGACTTTTCAGGTATACCTTCGGTGCCTGAGGTGGATTTCTCTATCGAGCTTGTGCCAGGAGCAGCACTGGTGTCCATTCCTCCTTATAGGATGGCCACGTCTGAGTTGCAGGAGCTCAAGAGGCAGTTAGAGGAGCTTTAGGCAAAGGGTTTTATCCGACCCAGTACTTCTCCTTAGGGTTCTCCAGTCCTCTTTGTGAAGAAGGCGGATGGTACCCTTAGGATTTGTGTGGATTATCGGAAGCTGAACCAGTTGACGGTTAAGAACCGATATCCCTTGCCGAGGATAGATGATCTGTTTTATTATCTTCATGGAGAACGAGTGTTCTCGAAGATTTACTTGAGATCCGGATATCATCAGCTGTGCGTTAGACCATCTGATATACCTCTCACGGCTTTTAGGAGCAGGTACAGTTTATATGAGTATACGGTTATGCCGTTCGGACTCACGAACGCGCTAGTAGTTTTCATGGCTATGATGAATCGTGTGTTCCATCCATATCTTGATTCATTTGTGGTAGTATTCGTGGACGACATCTTGGTGTAATCTTACACTTGACACGACCATGCCACCTATCTTGAGATTGTATTGAGTACCCTGAGAGAGGATTGGTTATATGCTAATCTCTCGAAGTTCCACTTTTGGATGGATCAGATTCACTTACTGGGTCATATCATCTCAGAGGCAGGAGTTGCAGTGGACCCAGAGAAGGTAAGAGCAGTAGTTTCCTGAGAGAAACCCAAGAATGTGTTTGAGATACGATGTTTCTTAGAGCTAGCTGGTTACTAAAGACATTTCATACAGGACTTCTCCCACATAGAATCACCATTGAAAGGTATGACTAAGAAGGGTGTGAAGTTCATTTGGTCAGAAGCTTGTGAGACAGATTTTCAGGACCTGAAGGGAAGGCTGAAATCAGCACCGATCCTGATACTCCCAGAGCATGGGAAGAGCTATACAGTTTACTGTGATGCATTAGGGATTGGTCTGGGAGCCGTTTTGATGCAGGGCGACTGAGTTGTGGCGTACGGGTCTCGGCAGTTGAGGCCGCATGAGAGGAATTACCCGACGCACGATCTCAAGTTGGCTGCAGTTGTTCATGCGTTGCGTTGTTGGAGACATTATCTGTTGGGAGATCATTTTGTTGTTTTCACTGACCACAAAAGCCTCAAGTATATCTTTACTCAGTGTGACTTGAATCTGATGCAGAGAAGGTGGGTCGAGTACCTACAGTCCTTCGATTTTGAGCTTTCCTATACACCTGGTAAAGGTAATGCAGTAGCCGATGCACTGAGCAGGAAGACTCAGATACAGGAAGTGCAGGAGGCCAGTGGTGAGTGGCAGCTTATGGCTTTGTTCTCTGAGATGCATATAGAGGTGCATGAAATTCAGGGGCAGACTTATCTTTCCTCGTTAGCTGTGACTTCTACCCTCCTGGACAGAGTGAGGATGAGGCAGCTATCGGTTTCAGAAGGCCTAGTTCTACAGGAGCCGGTGGCAAGTGAGGACCCTCCTTCTGGTTGTACGATAGGTGATGATGAGGTTTTGCATTTCCATGGACGTGTATGGGTTCCAGGGGATATACGTGAGGAGCTGATGCGGGTGTTTCATGCTTCAGCTTGGGCAGTTCATCCCGGGGTGACCAAGATGTACCGTGACTTGAGACGTCAGTACAGGTGGCCGAGTATGAAGAGAGAGATAACTGGTTTTGTTATGAGGTGTTCCACCTGTCAGCAGGTGAAGGCAGAGCATCAGAGACCAGCTGGGCTCTTACAACAGTTACCCATTCCAGAGTGGAAATGGGATGATGTCACGATGGATTTCATGACGAGATTGCCAAGGTCTCCTCGAGGCAATGACGCCGTGTGGGTTGTTGTGGACAGACTCACAAAGGTAGCTCACTTCTTGCCGATCAAGGAGACCTTTGGTGTGGACGATCTCGGAAGGCTGTATAACCGAGAGATTGTACGTCTACATGGGGTCCCTCGCTCTATAGTTTTAGATAGGGACGCCCGGTTTACGTCTCATTTCTGGTAGAGTTTTCAGAGGGCGCTGGGTACACAGGTGCTTTTGAGCACAACATACCACCCTCAGACAGATGGCCTGTCAGAGCGTACGATACAGGTGCTTGAGGACATGCTGCGTGCATGCATTCTAGACTTTGGGGGCTCTTGGGAGAAGCATATACCCTTAGTCGAGTTTGCCTATAACAATAGTTTTTAGGAAACTATTGAGATGGCACCATACGAGGCTTTATATGGTAGGCCATGCCAATCACCTTTTTGCTGGTTAGAGGCAGGTGATTCAGCTTTACTGGGACCACAACTTGTGCAGGAGGCATCAGAGCAGGTCCAGTTGATTCGGAAGTGGATGGCTACCATGCAGTCTCATCAGAAGTCTTATGCTGATCACCACAGATGACCTTTGGAGTTCGTGGTCGGGGATCGGGTTTTCTTGCGTGTTTCACCGAGGCTGGGACACAAGAGGATCCAAAGATAGTGTAAGCTTTCACAGAGGTATGTGGGACCATTTGAGATTCTGGAGAGAGTCGGGCTGGTTGCCTATCGGTTGCAGTTACCGCAGCGGTACCGAGCCATGCACGATGTCTTCCACGTGTCTCAGTTGCGTCGCTACCATTCAGACCCATCTCAGACCTTTCATCCAGAGGAGGTCAAGCTTCATCATGATGCGTCCTTTGAGGAGCATCCGATCCATATCATTGACAGGAGAATGAAGGTTCTCCGAGGCCGGTCAGTTCCTCTCGTACGGGTGCTATGGTAGCATGGCCGAGTGCAGGACGAGACCTGGGAGCGGGAGGCCGACGTACGTGCTCAGTGGCCAGAGCTGTTCTGAGCTTTCTCTTCGCCACCCTTGAAAGAGCAATTCGGGGATGAATTGCTATAAGGGGGGACGTTTTCAAGAACCTGGTTCTTATTTTAGAGGTACTAGCTTCTTCTTTTCCTTTTCCTTAAGTGTTTTTGAAAAAATATGGAAAATGGGGAAAAATCTTGAATTTTGGAACTACACGCTGTGTACTTTATCCACACGCCGTGTACTTTTGGCCGTGTTGGGATGAGTACATGGGGCGTGTGTCCATGCCGACGATGAAGGGTGTAGGAACCGACTACATTCCGTGTAGTGGTACCTTACATGCCGTGTAGTTAGTCGGCATGCTTAAACAGTAAAGTGGTAGAGTCCCCGCCAGCTGGGCGGCAGTACACGCCGTGTACTTGGTAGTACATGTCGTGTACTCTAGTCGGCAGATGACCAGTGTGGCGGTGCCTCCAATTGAACAGTTAAATGAAAGGAGTACACGTCGTGTTCTTTGAATTACACGCCGGGTACTTTTTTTTTTGGCTTAAAACGGGCAGTAGTCTCCTCATTTGGAAGAGGAGGCACTTGAGCCGTTTTGGAGCCAAAGGAGGAGGCCAGATCTTTGAAGATCCACCGGGCGTTCGTCTGGAATCCGATTCGGCTTCGGACGATTTCGTTGGAACCACACTGGTAATCCCTTTCTCCTCCTGGTACCGTTCTTGTCAATTCTTCTCCCAACGTAAGTTATTTACGTTTGAATGAGTTTTGTTCTTCGTCAGATCTACGCCGTTCATGGGCGTTTCTGGAGTCGGTGTTCGGGTATAGCGTTTGTTGACATATAAGGTAGGTGGCTTTGTGTTTAGTTTTCCAACAGCTATGTGTTTTGTGCGTTTTTGTGCCATGAACCCATGTCGGGGTGTCGTGTGGCTGAGGCCGTTGCTATATTTAATACCTAGAATTGATTAGGTATTAAATTTTGATAATAAAATGTTGTTTGGGATCTTATCATGGATCCAGGACCATCCCGAGGGGTGTGTTCCTCTGTTTAGCCGTTTGGCCAGGATACCCAAGGGTATTCCTTAAATGTAGTAATTGTAGAATTTCCTTGAGAAGAATTTCTTGTTACTACTTATTTACCTGTTAGGCATGGCCCAGTTACCTATTTAGCCTGAGGGTGTTGTTGTATTTGGCCTGAGGGCGTTGTTGTGATTGGCCTGAGGGCACTGCACTATTTAGCCCAAGGGTTGTAGTTCTTCGCATGAGGGCAACCTTTCGTGCCTGGGGTCTTGACTTCTATGCCTGAGAGCGACACTTCCTATGCCTGAGGGCGAGAATTTTTGTTACGCCTGATGAGAATACCTGCGGGTTGGATTCTGTATGTCTTGAGGGCAAGCCTGAGGGCGTGGTTTACTATTTTAGCCTAAGGGCACGATTCTAGTTGACCTGAGGGCTTGGTGCTGTTGATCACAAAAATGTTACTAAATTAAAGGAATTAAATGAATAATAAAATGAAAATTTAACATTTAAGTTAGTTACTTTTGAGTACTACTTAGTTATTGCATTTTACTACTGCACACTTGTTGCATGTTTTACACAAAGTTGAGCACGAGCCTTTGGTGGGTACCTACTGAGATATATTTCTCACACCCTTTTTGGGTCACACTTTTCGGACCAAACAGATTACATTTCTGTAGGTGTAGATAGGGGCAAGAGTCCCTATACAAATACTTGACTGTTGCTGAGGAGTAGGAGGGCATGGGACCGAGCCTAGGCTCGTGATGCCGCTACTAGCTGTTTTCTTGCTTTGTTGTACTATGTTTTCTGCTGTACTGTATTGATGTATAACATGTTCTGGCTGTTTTCTTAGAACTGGAAACATGTAGCATCATCACTTATATATTGTTGGTTATATCCACTACTGTAGTTATTTAAGTTGTGTATGTTTAATGCTTCCACTATTTGTTGTATGTTTATTTTGGTATTCTGCTGCGTTACACTTGATAAATGAGGGCATAGTTTCCCCACGATTAGACCTGGGCCCTCGCTGCTAGTTGGCACCCTCTGGTGTTTGGGGAAATGCGCTTGAGGTCACGTGGCGAACCCGTCTCGGGGCACCCGTTGCGTCGCACCCTGGTCCGGGATGTTACAATGTTTTACGAGTAAAGTATGATTTCATACATGGACTAATGTTTTCATTTCGCACTTTTATATCCCTTGCTGTGCTTTTTATACTCATCCCATGTTTTTAAAATGTTTTTCACAGGTCAAGGGAAAGGTACATGATGTGATGATAGTGTCAAGGAAGTGTTAAGAAAGAATCTATGTTTTATTTTAAATATGTTTCCGATGATGGAAAAAATGAGTACTATATTTTATGTAACCATTTTGTTTAAATATGGAGTGTAATGCATGATTTATGATCTAATTCTCTAAAACTCTAAACCTGAAAAGATCTTCAATGTGTATTCTTAAAATAACTCAAGATTAAGTAATGTTTAAGGCTAGGGCCTTATAATTATAATCTATGGTGTTAATAGGATTAACTAAATTAAAAATATATATTTTATACACATGTTCAATATATATATATAGCAATTAAAGTAAACTAAGAAACATTTTATATAAAATGAAATGTTTTCTGAAAAGATTACATTTCTAAAAGATCGTTTATTCACACTTTACAAACACAAATTAAAACATATTTTTACAAATTTTAGAAAATTTATTTTGAAACATAAAATTCATTTTTTTTAAATTTCAATATAAAAAATTTCATAGGGGGAATTATTGAGATTTTTCTAAAAAGTTAATTTATTGATGAATAGTAAAAAATACTAAAATTTTATTAAAAAATACTTTTTCTTTTAAATTATTTATAAAGTTATATTATATTTCAAATTAGTTTTAAATTAAAATTATTTCAATAATATAATAATTAATCCTATTTTTTTCATTCGAAATATTTAAATATTAAAATTTTATATAAAAACATTATAAACATTTAAATATTTATTGTTTAGGAAACTCACATCCTCATTATATCTACAGGATTAATAATAAATTAAAAATTTTCAATTATGTGAATTAAATTTGGAAAAATGTATTACCAATTATTATGAATTAAATGTAATAATATATATTAATAAATTCTATATTTTTTTACCAAAATTAATAGTGAAAACTTTAAAAATTAATTACCTTGATTTTGGTAAAAGTGGATTTTCTAGGGGATAATCAAAGTTAAATAATGGTTAAAAATGACATAAAAACTTGTCCAACCCTAATTTTATTTCCATTTTCCCAAATTATATCTTATATATTCATTACTATCATAATTTTGAAGCTTTTGGTATTATAAAACTTGAGTATGATTGAATATTTTACAAAAAATACAAGTGTGCCACTCATCTCAATTATAAAAGGTCATCCTCAGTACTCTATTATTAAAATTTTAAAACCTATTTGGTTCATAAAATACGTGCCCATATAATTTAAAAACATCCTTCATATCATCCTAGAATACTTATTTTTGGAATAAATGTAACCTAGTAAGGCTTTGGTTCAAACCTAAGGAGGATACCTGACGAAGAGGTAATATTCTTCAAGAGGTGTATTTATTTTATTTCTTTCTTATCCTCCTTCAATTTTTTTAAAAAAGTTGATATAATAACCTCAGTATATAACCCAATCAGGTATGTTGTTAAAATATTTTCATGAAGAAAAACCATCTCCACCTCCATAAGATGTGTTAGGAAATCATCATTTGCACGTACATTATACAACTACATTGTGACCCAATGTCATTCGTTCCACCATTATCACATTTCACGATTGTGTATGATGTTGGATATATATATATATATATATTAATTTTATAACATAATTATACCCATTAATTCATTATATCATATAGACCTTGTTAATTTCTTTTCCGTAGGGGGTGCGACAACGTTGCCTGTGTATCCGACAGACTACCTTCTCACGAAGCGATACTATTTGTCTTTCACTAACACTTCACATGGATAGTGATAATGATAAATTTAATCATTATATTGGATATAAATGAAATAATCAATACATTATTTAAATTCATAACATTCATAAATGTTAATATATCATTTTACTTTTTACTTATCTACTGACTTAAAGATGACAACATCTTTCTTATATGTGGAGAATACGAATTTAATTAAGTGATGTGACTCTATTTTCATAATAAAAACACATGGATAATATAAATAAGTATATAATCTAGTAATTATGATATTATTATCATTATTTAAAGTTGAAATATTACTTACCTTCATTCTGTAATTATCATTTATGAATTCTTACATATGACCTACCCTCTCTATGGTCATAAAATACATAATTTTTCATAAAAATCTTTCATGATTGGTTATAAAAGTGTAATTAATGTGTTAATATGATAATTATGTCCTGATTATTATTATTGAGTTGATTTAAATTCATTATTCATATAATAACCAAATCTTTCATTAAAAATAGTTATGAGAAAATAAGGAAATTAACGCCTGAAACAATGAAAGATAATCAAAGAATTAGTGATAAGATGTTAAAAAAGTTTATTATATGATATTATAAATAATAATTTTGTTCTATTATAAGATAATAACATATTTAAAGCGACTATATTAGATGTTAATGCATGTTCATCCTAACTAAATCTTGACTTAAGGGATTTTGTCTGAATTTACTTTCCTTTGAGACTTATTTGTCATTATGAAACAATTCAATTTTATATGGTGTATATAACACCCCTTTGACATATAATATCATTATTAAATATTAATTCATGGTATTTTAATTTTTATGTCTAATCATTTAATCCAATGTATCTTGAACTGATAATTTCGTTGTGATAAAACTTATTGTATCATATATATTTATTTTGTGATTTTTAACTTTCTCTTTAAAAAATCAATTTGTTTAATCATTTTTTTCATTAGAAATTACATTTAACTTAAATATTTATATTATGGAATTGGGGGTATTATTTTCTCCAAAACCATATATCATTTTTACATATTATGTTTACATTAAATGTTAGTTGTTTCTACAGAAATTTTGAAAAATCAGTATTTTTTACACATTACAAATATTTTATGATAAGGAACATTGTGAATGAATTAAATAGATTATTATTTACATTAAAAATTATATTTACTTGTAGAAATTGTGGGTGAACTGTATATATATATCCACTCGATGCATCAAAAGTTATCACAAGAGAAATAAATTAACTAAAACTAATGAATTTGTACCCGGTAGTGTTAAACATTCTTGTGAATGTTTTTCACAGTTGAAGTACAGTTGACCAAAAATTATTGGTTTATACCCAGTCATTTTTAACCATTTACTGAATGGTTTTGGTGGTAGATAAATAATTTTCAACATAAATGACATATAATAATAAATAAGTTCCTTTAATAGTAATTCAATTATTATTATCCATGATATTTTCAGACGGACATTATCTATTTATGCATTTCTTTCTGAGTTTATTTATTAAATGGAATGTGTTTTTTGTTATTTACCTTTACATACTGATTATTTCCAATTAATTTATGTAGTCAAGTTTTTTATATGTAATTTTATTAGTTATTTACCAAGATAGATTGATTATTCTTTATTGATCATTGATAGTGTCCACTATACTTAAATCTCACTGAGAATTTAATCTCACCCTAATTGTTTCCACATGAATCCAAGAAGTGTATCATGAATGATATTCACAAATATTTTAGACTTAATAATTATATTATCAAAAACATTATGATTTAATTTGTGTGTTTAAAGGAAATATGAGAATCGTGTTTGTATCTACTTTATAAAGACTAATAAACTATTTGATCATTTAATATTTGGCCTGCTATATCTATACCAGTGTAATAAAGAAGGGAAAAAATGTGGGCTACTTTCGTCAAGATCTCTATAGTTCGTATTCACTATTGACCTACTCCCCAGTGTGAGATAAATTTATTTTTCATCATATAATATTAAAAACTTTGAGTAAAATAAGGTTAATTTTCAACATGAGGATATTGAGGCCAAGGTATTTATTCATCATGGTATGCTACCTTGGGCTTCACCAGTTCTTTTTGAATAGAATTTTAGTGGAATACTATGATTTTTTATTGATTATTGAAAGGTAAATGAGGTTATTGTTAATAAAAAAATATAATTTACCTTGTATTAATGAATTTTATGATGAACAATGGGAATCCTGGTGATTTTCTAAGATTTATCTTTGATCAGGGTACTGGTAGTTAACGGTTCAAGAGTTTGATATCACTAAAAAGCATTTATTAGTAGTTGTGGTCATTATCTGTAGTTGGTTATTCCTTTTTATCTTTATAATGATAATTTTACTTTTATAAATATGATGAATTATATATTTCATCAATTATTAATCTCTATTGTGGTTATTTTTATGGATGATATTTTGTTGTACTCCAAATTGGAGGAGCATGATAAGGATCGTCTACTTATCACCCTCAAAAATAAAAAGAAACCACACATATATGCATAAATAATAATAAATATGTATGTTTTAGATCAAATATGTGAGGTTTCTAGAATATCTTATATCAAATAGAAGAATCTTAGTGGATTCTAAAAAAATCCAAATAGTAATTTTTTTGGAGAAACACAAAATGTTGTTCTAGATTTGAATATCATTAGGCCTGGTAATTTATTATAGATAATTTTTTTTAGAATTCTCCAATCATCCATATCATATGAAAAAATTTACTAAAAACTATTTTGTCATAATACATGATAAATGTGAGAGGTGCTTTGAGGAACTAACGGTGAGGTTGACATCAGCTCGAGTTCCAATTCATTCAAAATTAAGTTGGGGAAATGAAGTTTTCTATGTTGCCTTAGGCACAAGATTAATATGTTTTAGAATGTAATGGAAGCTATTGTTGGACTACTGAACTTTTTAATTACTCCCTTATAAGAATACATATACTACCCATATCCTTGATTTTGAAGCATGATGATCACTCTCAAGATGTGTAATCTCTATCTCTTTGTGGAATGGTTTATGGTATATTAATATTAGAAAATCCTGATGTACATTTTTATATAAAGGGATATAAACTAGATACAAATAAATTCGTTTGAGTATCATAATACATCAAATTTTAGTATTGAATATACACTTAGAAAATGGAATGTGGTTCATGATAAATTAAACATGAAATTACAAACTCAATACTTGAAGGAGTTAACAAAGGCATGGTATGTAATGAGTTTTTTCACTGAGATGAGATTGTATGTTTTATTAGAATAAGGTAACTTGTTATTATATTATAAAAAATATTGTTTGTCTTATGATGATCAGATTCATCCTGGACAACCAGAAGACACCAATTGTCTGTATTTTTGTAAAATCATTAATGGTGGGGAGACATTGGGGGACTGGTCTCATTTTGACAGTGTTGTTTTTTCTTCCATGGTATATTGCTTATTTTGATATCTATTTGGTAGGAATTAAGTGATGATGGACATCATCATAGATGGTCTGTTGTAAGGACCCATAATTTTATGCACTATAAATTTGAGTAGAAAGTTGGATTCTTTTCATTTAGATTCTAATGAGGGGTAAAATGGTATTTTTACCCAGTAGATGTTCTCAGAACATTTTTTTACCACTCCTTTGGTCTCTGAATTCCAGGTTTACCCTAGGAACATTGATTGGTGGAAATCAAAGTCATTTGAATATTAGTGGAATAATAAATAATTAATATTTATTAAATTTAATATTAATATATCCATGTTGGTTCATTTGTTCATATATTTTTAACAGAGCACCAGATTGAGATTTTTTCATCACCATTGAGTCTATAATAGATGTTATTTCCTATACAAGGAATAGAATGAAGTTAGGTTCCAAGGCCATTCGTGACTTCTTCTTTTTTTCTTTTTTTTTCTTATTCTATTTTCTTTAATTTCTCCCCCATGCATTATTATGAAATCACTTATGGACTATCCTTAATATCAACCTATATGGAAGATTTGGAGATAAAAATACAGATAGATAAATAGAAATAGGAAGATATTTACTGCATTAGAGTTCAGGATGCACCGAATCATTGGGAGGTAGTCATTGGTCATAAAAACAGGCGAAGCTTCAGAGGATACCACCCAATGGTATGTCATTTTTATATTTTCTCCATATATCCACATATATTTTTGTTTTTTCATGTTTTAATCCCATATTATTCATTCTTAGGACCCCTAGTGGGATGATATATAGATATTGCAGAGAAAACATGGGTTTATGGTGAATGGGGGGGGATTAATAGGAAAAACCCTATGTACCGGACAAACGATTTGGAGAAAACACACCTTTTCATCCTTCTATATTGGGAAGGTAATATTTCTAAATATAGATGATGTGTATGAGGTATACACATAGTATACTGGGAATCATTTATGTCGCCGCATAAACATCCAATCTTTCCATTTAAGATACACATACTGTGTAAAGTACTCGACTAGAACCTATGTGGGTCACACACTGTGAACATGTACACTTATTGGAAACATAAATGGATAGTCCATGTGAGGTACATGGTAAGGAATACCGTTAAGGGTAAAATCCATGTATATGGGATTTTACATTCCATTTCCGGCTAAAGTACATACCCAGGTGGATCTGTTAGGGTACACGCCATGTTTTAGGGTTTGTACATTTTGTACACTTCCTTTAATACAATTTTTATGGTATTTCCTATTTTTCATATCTTTAAGCCCATGAGTTAGAATTATAACCATGATTAGTTCATTTTTTGTATCTTTTTTATTAAATCATAATGGTACAACCATTTAAGTGCTTTGAGGTCTCATAGGTGGTGTTTTCAGCATTTCATGAATGGAAAGGATCTTCCTCAGTTATTCCAATCTAGTTATCTCCTGTAATACATTAAAGAAAGGAGAATGATTAGTTGGTTTCCCATACTAACCTAGTTTCATACCTTGATGTGATATGGCCCATGATATATCACCCATGACCAATTCTTGTAGAGTTTTCCCCTTGAGGAAATATCCCTTATGAGATGTCCCATTCTAGCCCAGATAGTCAAGGGACTTGTTTTTTATGAAGATACCCATTTGGATTCCATTTACTATGTTTAGACTAAGATGATTTCTTTTTAGATAAATTTTTACTCTTATTGATACTATGGATCACCTGGTGGA